>CM028132.1:923487500-925987500 GCA_016271365.2 Neoceratodus forsteri
GTCGCTCGTCGGCTCTACCACACGAGTGAATTGGATGAAAAAGTTCTAAAAAGCATCTTCCAGATTTGGGGGACTCCTCAGATAGACCTGTTCGCCTCCTCCCAAAACGCAAAGCTTCCAATCCTTTGGTCGCTCGCTCCAGAGCGAGGCGCTTTCTGGAGCGACGCTCTATCTCCAAGCTGAAAGGACAGATTCGTGTCTGCTTTTTCTCCAATTCTTCTGGTCCCTCGTGTGCTGCAGAAGCTTGCTTTGGAAGGAGCGAGAATGATTCTGATCGCTCCTTTCTGGCCCAGGCAAATCTGGTTCTCTCTTCTACAACAGTACTCAGAAGTTCCTCCTCTTCCTCTTCCTTTATCTCCAGGATTGCTGACCCCGGATCAGGGGAGCCTGGTCCATCCGGGACTCAAGTCCTTTCAACTTCATTCATGGCTCCTGCAGACCTAGCTCAATCTCGTTTTGGCATTTCTCCTAAGGTGGCCGAGATTCTGGTGGAGGCTAGAAAACCCTCCACTAGGTCCACCTACACCATGAAATGGAAAAGATTTTCCATCTGGGCTGCGTCCAGGAATGTGGAGCCCTTTTCCTGTCCTGTGACCATTCTACTAGAGTACATGCGTCATCTTTTTGACCTGGGTCTCAGTCACTCCTCTTTGAAAGTCCATATGGCGGCTATTTCAGCCTACCATGTTCCTTTCACTGATCAGGCATTTGCCCAGTTGGAGGTATCCAAAACTTTCCTCAGAGGGGTCCTTCATCTCAGGCCCCCTGTCCGGACTCCAGCTTCCCCTTGGGACTTAAACTTTGTCCTCAAGAAACTCACCCTTCCTCCCTTTGAGCCTGCGGCTTCCGCAGACTTGAAGTTTTTATCGTGGAAGACGCTCTTCTTGGTGGCTATTACTTCTACTCGCAGAATTTCCGAGCTCCAGGCCCTGATGTGCCAAATCCCTTATCTGATTTTCCACAAAGAATGTGTAGCTCTTTGCGCGAATCCTAAGTTTCTCCCGAAGGTGGTAGCGGAATCTACCTTAAATCAGTCTATTGAATTGCCTGCTTTTTTCCCGCAGTACTCCAATCAAGGAGAATACCTGCTCCATACCATGGATGTTCACAGGATTCTGAGATACTACACCGATAGGACGAAGGATCTCAGAAAGACTGGTCTGTTGTTTGTCTCTTTCACTCATAAAAGAGAAGGCAATGCTGTCTCTAAGCAATGCCTATCAAAATGGTTAGCCCATTGCATCACTTTCTGTTATGACAAGTACAACAAAACCCTCCTGGGTCAAGTCAGAGGTCACTCCACTCGTGGAGTCGCAGCCTCTGCGGCTTGTTTCAAAAACGTGTCTGCGGCAGATATCTGTGCTGCCGCCACTTGGACTTCAGTCCATACCTTTACTAAACATTACAGTTTGGACATTGCCTCTCTCCGTAGAGTGGGCTTCGGGTTAGCTATCTTGCAAGGCCTCCTTTCTTGACACCTGCTAGATTATTTGCTACGTTTTGGGAGTAGTTCCTCCTCCCGGTGCCTTTCATTTGTTCCAGACTGCTTGAGATTCTGTCCTATTTGTAATTACCTACTGCAGGAGCCCTCTCGAAGTAAGATAGTACAGTTACGTAAGAACTTACCATAACAGTAGATCTTCGAGAGAGGCTCTTGCAGTAGGTAATACCGTCCCCCTCCATCCCCTGTGCTTTTTCAGCTCCTTTTCCATTGAGGGAAATATCTACTTTCCTCGTCCGGGCCTTCCGGCCTGTGGGCGGAAAGAACTGGAAGGTGGACGTCGGGACCGCCTTTATACCGACGCCGTATGACGCCGGGTCACCTGATCGGGGCGGTCCTCGCGGACCGCTAGCTAGAAATTTTTTCCGTAGTCCTGCCGCCGGCGTCAGTCCTATTTGTAATTGCCTACTGCAAGAGCCTCTCTCGAAGATCTACTGTTACGGTAAGTTCTTACGTAACTGTACTTTCCTTCCTACTTACTGTGTTTCCTTTTCTACCAACTGGGATTTAGTGCACTATCCACACACTGGCTGTCTGGCTGGAGACGGCTGAGTTACCTGAATATATTTAAGCTAAAGCTCCTCCCAATACCCAGGTGATATATCCTCTGACTATGCCCCGTGATGTCATGTCTTTCTTTCCATATTCCTCCTTCGCAACTGTATATGTGTAGTAGGGGATCCAGTTTTTAAGCACTTTTCTCAGCAGAGTTTTGAATTAAAACTTAAATTTCGGCTTCTTGTTTGCATATTTGTCTTCCAGTTTTGGTTTGTCAATGAAAAATTGCTTTCAATTGGCAGAAGCCTGGTTTCAAATTCTGCATGTGTTGCTGACAGAAGATGCCAGCAACAGACACCCTTGACACGTATGTCTACTTCCTGGGTGAAGAACATAACATCTCGCCTTGCTCTTGCTGTCGTTCCATGCTGCCATTGTTGTTCAAAGAACAGAGAGCTTAACTCCTCCTAGGTAGGCCCAAGTGTAGCAAACGGCACTTGGCTGTGGCTGGTTCTGCAACACAGCTCGCAGCAGAGGAGGAGGTAACTCCGGCATCCAGGGAGGGCGTGTCCTCGATCTCGGTGATCCCGGCTGGGCCCAGCATTGGAGGGACATTCACGGACAAGTTCCATGAGATGTACTTGGCCCTCCAGACTTACGGGGAGAGCCTACCCCACCACAAAAAAGCAAAAGAAGTGCTGCCTTTATAAGTAGTGGGACCAGGAAGATTCAAGCTTTTCCCGCTACCTCGACTCTATTCCTGACCACTCCGCTTTAGTCAAGCTCAGTTCAAGGTTCCCATGGTAGCCCTGTTGGACCATTCGACCTTGCCTCCGGTTGATCAGCCAGTTTAGATTTCTCTCGAGTCAGTTGACCGGCTGTCTGAAGAGGTTGAGGAATTGTCGATCTTGCAGACACCTATTCTCCTGGGCCTCATGCAAAAGGACCCTCCTTGGTCAGTGCCCTCAGCTGAGCTGCCTCAGAAAGTGCTTACCCTAATGGTCTTGCCTCAGAAGCCCTTGGTGGTCTCACTGCTGAAGCATGTCGTCTGCAGGAAGCCACTGGTGGACATGTGTCGCCACTGACCCACTGGTCGAGGAGGTGTTCGAGGTCTCATTTGTTAGACCAAGAAATGTCGACTTGGTCATCCTCCCGGGAGGATCAACATCGGTGCCGTCTTCATCAGCACTGTGAAGATCTTATGTAGCAGCAATGGTCTCTCGGAGGGAGAAACAGAGCTCTGCTGCACGGCAGACGGTTCCTGTGGCCTCCTCTGTCCACCTCACTGTCAACCCAGTAGATCTTCAGCAGCCACTGGTTGGGGCCCCCACCAAGGAGTCCCACCCTACTAGCCTACCAGGCCGCCTCGTGGTGGAAATCACGCTGGAGAAAACTACCAAGGTGTTCTTCAAGAAGCCATCGGCCTCTTGATGGCAGGTCCTTAAAGATCTCAGGTAGCACCCAGCTCTTCGATCCAGATTCCTCAGACAGTTGATCAGCCTCAGCTTTATTTAGTGCCTTAATCTAACTGATATCTGAATCTTGGAAGTCCTTCTGGAACCAGTTGAGAAGCAGGCTAAACCCGTTCACTGATCTCCTGCATAGGGGTGACTCACCAGGGATCGCCTTCCCTACAGCCAAGGCTAACTTGAGACCAGTTCTGAAGCTTTGGCACTGTCTGGCTTCCTGCCCAGCACCCCACACATGGTGGTCCCCACAGGTGTCATCTCGGGGGTTCTTGGACTGCTCCTCTGTAGAAGAACCTGATCACAGACTCGGCCTTTTGCAAGTCGGAGGGCCAAGGGGACGTTAATAAACTGCCTAACAAGGAGTCCAAGAAACTGAACTACACGACCATGAAGGTCTACACGGCCTCCTTACTTGATCTTCTGCCCAAAAAGGTCTACTCTGCCTCCTCACTGGTCTGCAGCAGGCCAGCTATTCATTTAAGATGGCTAATGAGGGCCACTTATCTTTCAGGCTTTTTGGGCTGCTCCTCCACACACTGCTTCCTGCTGATAGGCAGCAGGCAGCCCAACTGATCCAGAACCAACACTGCATGCTGGCTAAGCACGAGCTCCAAATGGCCTTGAACATGGATGATTCATGTGCCCGTGCAATGGCTTTGGGTGTTGCCATGCACCGTAGGGCCTGGCTTAGGCTGTCCACCTTTACAACAGACACTAGGGATATGTTGGTTGGTGTCGCATTCTTGGGCACCAACCTGTACGGCCCTCGGATGAAGGGACATCTCACACGTATTGGGAAGTCTATCACCACCCTGTGGCTTCATCCTAGGACCACCTGAAACTGCCCAAGCCTAAGATAAAGTTCTTTTGGTTTCAGGGTTTTCAGGCACAGCACCTTCAGCAAAGGCAGTTTCAACACTGACATCTGAAACCCAAGATCTCCTTAGAGAAATGCCTCTTTCATCAGGCCACTGCTTTGGAAATAGACCTGTGTCAACACTAGGACCACACAGAAACTTTGCAAGCCAAGGGCCGCTCATGACAACATTGTGAGCCAGTGTTTACATAAACGTGAGTGGCCCCTTGTCTCCTAATTTCTTTACCCGCTGTCAATCAGACTTGTTGGACCAGCAGTCAGAAATGCTGCTGCAAGCTGGCCCATTGGCGCAGCGGTGGGATTTACGCTTGTGACGCCGGCGACCCGGGTTCGGGAACGGACCCGAGTCGTTGGAGGGCCGGCCAGGGGGAGAGGGATGGAGCGTCCTATGGACTGCTCTCCTTCTCCGGAGGGAGGTTGAGGGCAGCATCCGGAGCGCTGAAGACTCCTGGCGGAGGCCAGGAGCTCTCGCGCTGCCGTGCTGGTTTCTGCGGGAGGCGGGGCGGACACTGGCATCATTGCACGTCCCGCCTCCGGGAAGAAAACACAAGAAAAGAAAGAGGGGAGATCCTCTGTCTAGGTGAAGCTTCCCCGGGCTTCAGTTCACCCCGCCGCTCTCCCAAATAGTTACTGGTTCTGCGGCACTGGAATTAGGGGAACCAGTGCCGCCCGCCCTCCAGGGGGCAAGCCGGGGTGACTGGGAGGGGTGGCAAATAGGCAGGAGGGAAGTTCAATGTAACCAGGCGGATGAGCTTAATGGAGGATCCCCAGGTAAAAAGGAAAATTTAAAAAAAAAAAAAATGCTGCTGCAAAAAGTTGTTGTCTTTTTCATATAAAAACAGTAATCACTATCTTATTGATTTTCAGCAACCTGCATGCTGCTGAAAGAACTGCCTATCCTTTGTTCATTTTTGCGATTACAGGGAGAAAATCTACAGGGACGATGTGCACGAAGTGTGTGTCTACTGCCTAGGCTTCTCTCCCAACATAAAAGCCTGTGAGATCTGTCAGGGATTTATCTCTGTTAACAGGCGACACAGAAAAGGGGCATTGGAAAAATTCCTCCTTAAAAAGACCTTAGCTGCAGTGTAACAGCAGCTAAAGAGCAGATCCATGTCACCTGACCAGTCGACCTAATCGCAGTTGTCTAAGTCCCAAGATAAATCCTCCTCAGGGAGCCACAAACACTGGGATAAGGAAAAGGCTTCCCCCGGTGAGGTCCAGGTCACCGATGCACACTGCAGGTACATCCCAGTCTTCAACGCCGCCCGCTGCTGTGGCGGCATCCGCTGCTCCTCTAACCATTGACCAGACACCAAAACAGGCTTGCTGTAATAAGGCCAGTACATCACTGGAGATTCAACTGCCGGCATCGACTGGTGTGATCATGAGCTGTACTCCAAGTGGGGTTGACGCACAGTCAGTGATCGTGTCTTTCTGAGGTGATATGGTGACTCTTGCCAGCCCCGCCTTCCTATACGTGGTCCCATCGACAGGGACTACCACTGCTACTACCCTGTCATGCGACAATCTAAGATAGTGTGGAATAGACCTCTTCAGTCACCGCTGACATCGCCAGTGCAGTGCAGTCCTCCATTTCCATCAATGAAAGAAATGACGAATGTGAATACAATCCTGATCTCATAATGGAGGAGGAAAACTATGCTGAGGACAGCCAATATGTGCATGGCACCAGCTCAGCAGTATCTTACTGCATTGAGGACTCTGTGGTGAATACATCAAGTTCACCTCCAGAGGATCCCTCCTATTTTTCCATGGTGCAAATGCAGGCTGCAATAGGGTTTACTTTGGAGGAACAGGATTCCACTAAAAGGAACCTTCTGGAATTTCTGGAAATGCCAGAATCTCTTCTGCTATCATTCATCCCTTCTATCCAGCATTAGAGGATGCTACTTATGCAGCCTGGTATAGGCCAAACACTATACCAGCTGTTTCCAGAAAGGCTGATAAGATGTACTCTGGCTCCATCTGATAAGCCTCATTATACTAACCAGCCTGAGACTGATTCAGTGGTGATCACAGCTGCCCATGACAGGTCCAGGACACCTAGACACCTGAGTTCCCCTTCCTCCTGATAAGGAATCCAAGAGGTTGGATGTAGTGGACAAACATACCTGTGCCTCTCCGGGCCTGCGTATTGCCAATTACCAGGCCCATATAAAAAAATATCAGAATAGCTTATGCCAGAAGACTAAGGCCTGCTGCACATGCCTTACCTGAAGGTACTTCCAAACAAGAGTTAGTCAGAACCCTTGCTGCTGGTGCTGATGTGTTTAAACACTTGATCCACACAGCATGTGATGTCTCTCATGCCTCTGCCAGGCCTGCAGCCTCTGGCATCTGTCTAAGGTGTTACTCCTGAATTAGGGTAGTAGGATTTGCTACTAATGTATGGCAATCCATTCTAAATGCCCCCTTTAAAGGACAGAAACTGTTTAGCCATGATGTTGAAGAAGCTTTGAAAAACCTTCGGTCATCTGGCAAGACTCTGAGTTCAGTTAGATTCCTGTACCATACCCCTGGTAGAGGTGAGAGTAGGGATAATTTTCGTCAGTCTGCTGTCAAAAGCAGCCATCAGGTCTACAAACAGCACTGTAGAGGCAGAGGTGTGGGGGCCTTGCCAGTACCCCTCCCACCCCCCAGATGCCCCTGCAAAAGCACCAGAGGTGGTGGAGCCAGTGCGCACCCCCCACCCCATTCAGCATGACTCACCATACCCCCACACTCAACCACCATTACCTCCAAGAGTGGTTAGAGGAGGTCATCTCTCCCTCTGTCTAGATTAGTGGAGGTCAGTTACCACAGACAAAATGGGTACTAGAGATTACAGAAAAGGGTCATGCTCTGGAGCTGCTAGACAACCCTCCAGCTCTTCCACCAGCTGTAACAACAAATCTATTGGGACGCCTGTCCCTGTTGCTAGAGGAAGTACAGGCCCTGCTTCAAAAGTGATCCATAGAACCTGTGCCTCACAGACCAAGGCACAAAGGGTTCTATTCCTTATACTTTATAGATCTTACTTCGAGACACAGCTCTTGCAGCAGGTTACACCATTAGGACTGAAGCCGGCAGGTGTCAGGACCCCACGGAAAAATTCTAGCTAGCTATCTTCAGCAGGGACACCCCGGCCGGTCCCTTTGACGTCAGGCGTGGTGCATAAAGGCGGTCGCCAGATTCCCAGTTCTTTCCGCCGTCAACTTGCATGTCTCGACCCTTCAGTTATAGTCTAGCGCACGACGCGTGGTTAAGTGCTTTCCTTCGGGAAATTTGGATTTCTTCTAGCAAGACTTTGCTGATGTCCTCTCCGACCTCCGGTCACTCCTCCAAGTGTGCTTGCGGGAAACAGATCCCCTTCAAGGACCCCCATACGGCCTGCTTTCGGTGCCTGGGCCCAGACCACGATACCCGGGCCTGCTCCTTCTGCCAGGGGTTCAGTAGTCGTACCCGGATCCGACGTCAGAAGGCCCTTCAGGCGTTTTTATTGGAAGAGAAGCTAAAGACCATGTCTTCCAAGGGGGAATCTTCTCAAAAGACCCACAAGCACGCGGAGAAACGAAGGGAGAAGGCCCCTTCCAGGTCCCCCTCCAGGGCTTCGGACTCGCGCAGCTCGGTTCCAAGTCCGACAGCTCTCCTCAGGGCCAGTTCTCAGCCTCCCCGATACTGGTAAGGAAGCCTTCTTCTCAGGCCAGAATCCATGAGCCGTCCACCATCTTAAATCCTCCAGGGCCTTGGCGAGAAGTCCGAGGATCGCCACCATCACCATCATAAGTCGGGTTCCCCGCCTGCACCCGACGCCAGGTCTTCTTCTTTGCCTCTCGCAAAGACGGAGCTCGCCTCCCTTAAAGAGACCTTTGGACCTGGACGCTGTGCGGCCGTTGTCAGCCTTGCGTCATACATCCCTGGAGCCACCGTCGGCCAGACGACTGTTGCCGGCTAAGCCAGCTCCTCAGCGGACGCCGGTAGGGGACCAGCGCCCTCTCCCCCTGAGAAGAGGGCCCTGCCGCCTCCGACCGACGTCGGTCAGGAGACCTTGACCGAGGAGGATCTACGCAGCCCGAGGACCAGACGGGCGACCCCCTCGTGTCGCGACTCCCAGGGAACCCCTCGCTGCTACCCGAGCCCCTGTGGAGCCGACGCCGGGACCCGACGACCGTCCACCGGCGCCCGGACCATCGTCGGGCCTCTCCTTAGCGGATGTGAAGGACCTTTTCACTTACTGGTGGGACACCATAAAGAAGGACATGGTTCCCACTCTTCCTCCTCCTCCGGTTCCTGCACCCCCCTCGCCATCGGGGTCGGCAGGCCGCCTACCTCCTCCCCGGGAGTCCGGATCCCCTCCCAGGGGGAGACCAGAAAAACGGAGACCTCCGTCTAAATCCTCTTCTAGGTCACCCAGCCCCAAGAGACCCAGGAGACACCGACGATCGCCTTCGACGGAGGACACTGGATCAGAGTACTCTTCTTCTAGATCCCCATCTCCCCTCTCCATCCCTTCTCTGGACCCACGTGAGATGCCGAAATCTCCTCCGGACGACCCTTCGTTCTTGGATATTATGAGACACATCCAAGAGAACATGGGATGGGATGCAGAAAACTAGACCCGAAGGATACGCCTGCCAAATATCTTTGGCAGAAAGACTAAGCCTGTGGTGGTGCCACCCTTGGTTGACACTTTTGTGAGCGTCACCAAGGCAGCGTGGGGCGTCCACATTCGCTCCCGGCGATGCCGAAGAAAGCTGATCGCTTGTACAAGGCTCCTAAAGAAGACCAGTACTTGACTCAGCAGCCTCAGGCCGACTCTCTGGTCATCACAGCCTCACATGACCGGTCACAGAGGCTGCAACATCTGAGCACCCTGCCACCGGACCCAGAGTCCAAGCAGTTGGACGCGTTGGGTAGGCGCACGTATGCTTCCGCTACCTGCGCCATCAGATCCTTGAATTATTTGACCCACATGGTTCAGTTCCAGAACGCTTTGTGGGAACAGGGTCTGGAAGCGGCTGAAAAACTGCCGGAAGGTGAGCAGAAGGAGGAGATGCTTCAGCTCCTCCGTACAGGTTCAGACGTGGGAACCCAAGTGTTACGAGCCGTGTACAACTCCACGGACTCATCGGCCCGAGCAGCAGCTTCTGGCGTATGCCTCCGGAGGCACTCTTGGTTACGCGTCTCCGGTTTTACCCTGGACGTCCAGAAGAATATCATGGACGCTCCATTCGAGGGAGAAGTCTTGTTTGGTAATCCTTCGGAGAAGATTATTACCAGACTTCAAGAGGCCGGGAAGGCGGTAAGGTCGGTTCAGGCCATGTACCAGCCCAGGCTTAGTTCCTTTCGTAGGAAACAAAGCCGATTTCGTGGGCTGATGCAGAGGCAGCAGTCCCGCTCCGCTACACATCAGAGGGGCTCCGGCTTCCA
Source organism: Neoceratodus forsteri (assembly GCA_016271365.2). NCBI lineage: Eukaryota > Metazoa > Chordata > Ceratodontiformes > Ceratodontidae > Neoceratodus > Neoceratodus forsteri. The sequence goes on from CM028132.1 coordinate 923,497,279, forward strand.
TAGAGCCCAGGGGAAACAGCCCGCCAGCCGAAGCCAGCATACTCCTTAGCCGGCCCAGCCAGCGGGCCCATCTGCCGCCACAGCCTGACTCCTTTCCGGCCCCCGCCCCTCAGGATCAACGGGAAATCATGGTCAGGGTCGCATTGCGAACTTCCTGCCGGGATGGCAGGCTATAACCACCGACAGGTGGGTTCTTCAGTTGGTCAGACGAGGCCACTATATAGAATTCACAGAAAAGCCACCCTCGAGGCCTCCTTTGCTCTCCCGGTATCCGGGTCAGCACAAATCTCTGATCTGGCAAGAAGTACTCGCGCTCCTGCAAAAGGGAGCGATAGAGTACATCCCGGAGAACCAGAGAGGACGAGGATATTATTCCCACTTCTTCCTGGTTCCAAAGAAAACAGGGGACCTCCGTCCAATTCTGGACCTCAGCGACCTCAATGTGTCGGTCGCCTACAAGAGATTCTGCATGGTGACTCTTCGGGTCTTATTCCCATGCTGAAGCAAGACACCTTTAGCGTCTCTAGACATGCAGGGCATACCTGCATATCCCTATAGCTCAGGCGCACAAGGTTCCCTGCGCCGGGTTCCTCGACCACCACCTTCAATTCCGAGCCCTTCCATTCGGACTGTCGTCCGCACCAAGGGTCTTTACCAAGTGCATGGCAGTCGTGGCAGCATCTCTGAGGAGACAGGGCCATTATGTGTTCCCGTACCTGGACGATTGGCTTCTCATGGCCGCCTCCAGAGAGGCGTTGTTACTTGCGGTCCAGAGCACCCAGGACCTGTTCCGATCTCTGGGCATCCTAATAAACTATGAGAAGTCTCTCCTGGTACCGTCGCAGAAACTGCAGTTTATAGGTGCAGTACTGGACACTGTTCAGGGAAGAGCTTTTCTTCCAGACGACAGAGCGGAGCGCATCAGATCCCTCATCAGGGAGTTATCTTGAACAAAACCGTCTCTGCCAGGTCAGTCCTTCGCTTGCTCGGACACATGGCTGCGGCCATTCCTACCGTCCCTTTCGCAAGGCTCCACATGCGGGTAACTCAGTGGATGCTCAAAGTGCAAGGGGACCAAAGGCAAGACCACTTGCAGCATCCGGTCAGGATCACGAACACCATGATTCGAGACTGGCAGTGGTGGCTAGTCCCAGGGTCGCTCTCCATGGGCGTCCTGCTCGTAGCGCCGTCCCCGGAGGTAACCCTCACCACAGAACGCCTCAGGTCTAGGGTGGGGGGGGGACACCTGGACGGGGTAAAGTCCCAGGGTACGTGGACCCCGATGGAAGCTCATCTCCATATCAATGTTCTAGAGATGAGGGCGGTTCTCTATGCCCTGCAGGCCTTTCAGTCAGTAATCCCACCGTGTACTCTTCTGCTTCAGACAGACAACACGGCGGTGATGTATTACCTCAACAAACAAGGAAGCACACTCTCTACCCCTTTGCGGGAGGCCATGAGGTGTGGGATTGGAGTAATCGGACACGGGCGCGAATCTGATCACTGTGCATGTTCCCAGGGTGGACAACACGATTGCAGGCGGTCTGAGTCGCTCCCCAGGCCAGAGTCCACAGTGGGAACTTCTTCAAGAGGTAGCAGAGGATCTGTTTCTTGATGGGGAACTCCAGAACTAGACTTATTCGCATCCCCATCCAGCATAAAACTGCCCAATTTTTGCTCGCTAGATCCAGGGCCTGGTGTTTTCTGGCGAGGCGTTGTCCCTCTCCTGGGCAAACAGATTCCTCACGCTTTCCCTCCTCCCGTTGATCCAGAGTTCTTCTCAAACTGCAGGGAGCACGCCAATCATGATCCTGGTGGCCCGTTCTGGCCCAGACAGATCTGGTTCCCTTTGCTGATGCAGCTATCCCGGGAACCCCCGCTCCCGTTGCCGTTCAGCTCCCATCTCCTGTCTCAGGAGAAAGGTTCACTAGTCCACCCGGACTTACACTCACTGAACCTGCATGTATGGCTCCTAGAGACATAGCCATTTTGCGTCACGGGGTCTTGCAAGAGGTTGCAGAAGTTCTTTCTGCAGCCAGAAAGCCGGCAACGCATGCAACGTACGCCATGAAATGGCGCCGTTTTTGTTTATAGTCGCGAGGGCCTTGATTTTTTCCCCTTTAGGTTGTCCGGTGGGAGTGGTGTTGGACTACCTGCTCTCCCTCTTTCACATTGGTCTAGCCTACTCCTCTATCAAGGTGCACCTTTGTGCCATTTCTGCCTACCACCTTCCGGTGGGACAGCCATACAGTGGCTCAATTAGGCTTCTGGGAATTTCTGAGAGGGTGTTACACTTAGGCCTCAATTAGGGACTCTGTGCCTCCATGGGATTTGCTCTTTGTCCTGGAACAGCTCATGCTCCCCCTTGAACCTGCCGGATTGCAGAGCTATGTTTTCTGTCGTGGAAAACGTTATTTTTGGTTGCTGTTACTTCAGCGAGAAGAATTTCTGAGCTTCACGCTCTCATGTGCAAAGAGCCTTATTTAGTTTTCCACCGGGACAGAGTATCCCTGAGGACGAACCCTAAATTTGTGCCTAAGGTGGTCTCTTCACTCACTCTAAATCAGGACATTGACCTACCAGTCTACTTCCCGAGTTACTCGAATAGAGGAGAGGCTCTGCTCCACACCCTGGATGTTCACCGCAGCCTGAGGTATTACCTCAACAGAACTAAACCTTTTCATAGTTCAGAGCAACTTTTCGTTTCCTTCTCTAAGAGGATGATGGGCCAATCTGTATCGAAACAGTCCCTGTCTCGCTGGCTTGTCCAGTGTATTTCATACTGTTATGATATCAAACAAAAGCCCCTCCCGGGAACAGTCCGGGGTCATTCTACTAGGGGTGTGGCCACCTCCTTTGCAGCACTCGGAAACGTCTCCACCTCTGCTGTATGTGCTGCAGCCACTTGGAGCTCTGTGCATACCTTTATCAGGCATTATAGCCTGGACGCCGCCTCGGCGAAGAGCAGTTTTGGCCTGGCGGTGCTACAGGGTCTCCTGTCCTAGGTTCAGGACCTGGAAGGTACTTCCTATTTTCCTCCTCCCGGAATTTCTGGCAGCGTTACTGCTTGGGAATCAGTCCTAATGGTGTAACCTGCTGCAAGAGCTGTGTCTCGAAGTAAGATAGTACAGTTACGTAAGAACTTACCGTAACAGTAGATCTTCGAGAACAGCTCTTGCAGCAGGTACCTTCCCGCCCTCCTTCCCCCTTGGAGGAGGCATGGCTTTGCCTTTTCTTTTAGGGATTTTCTTCCCTTATTATCTTCTGACGATGGATCCTCGGTCTCCCATTCTGATGTCATCCTGTGGCCGGAGTCTCCGGCGGGAGAATGGGAATCGACGGACCGCCCCTTTATGTACCACGCCTGACGTGGAAGGATCGACGTCACGGTCCCCGCTGAAGATAGCTAGCTAGAATTTTTCCGTGGGGTCCTGACGCCTGCCGGCTTCAGTCCTAATGGTGTAACCTGTTGCAAGAGCTGTTCTCGAAGATCTACTGTTACGGTAAGTTCTTACGTAACTGTACTTTCCCAGGTGGACAGGAGATCTGAGGCCTGTTCTAGACCTCAGGGACCGCAGCTTCTTCGTAGAATACAAGAAGTTTTGGATGGTCTTTCTGCATGGTCTCCTTCCCCTGCTGCAAACAAGGATTGGATATGCTCCCTGGCTATGAAGGATGCCTATCTCCATATCAAAATCCAACACTTGTCCCCAGGTCCTCAGTTAGTATGGATGGACAACGTCAGTGTGATGCATTACACCAATAAACAAGGGAGAACTTGTTCCTACCCGCTGTGCAGGGAAGCAGTGAGAGTTTGGCATTGGGCTTTGGAACACAGTCTAGAACTATCAGCAGTGCATATTACAGACTTTCAAAACATATTGGCAGACAAGCTAAGCAGGTCACAGTCCAGGGTACACAAGTGGGAACTGCTGGCTTTGGTGATCGACAACCTGCTCACAAGATGGGGTTGTCCAGAGTTAGACCTTTTGCATTCCCTCACAATGCAAAACTGCAGTGTTTTTGCTGGCTCACTCGTTCCAGGGCCTGGGGTTTTCTGGCGAGATGTGTTGTCCCTCTCCTGGAAAGGGAGGTTTCTGTATGCCTGGCCTCCCTTTCCATTAATTCAGCTAGTACTACTGACAGTGGCGTGAAAAAATATTTGCCCCCTTCCTGATTTTCTCTATTATTGCATATTTGTCACACTGGATGTTTTCAGGTCTTTAGACAAAATGTAATATTAGATAAAGGGAACCTGAGTGAACAAATAACACTTGTTGTTTTTTTTTTTTCACTTATTACATTTATTTAATGAAAAAAGTTAACCAACACCAACTGGCACTGTGTGATAAAGTAATTGCCCCCTAGTTAAATCAACCCAATTAAAGGGATAATTAGAGTCAGCTGATTGAACACAGCCAGGCTTGATTACAGCCAGCCCTGCTCAATATAAACCTCACTTATTTTGACCCTTACCATCAGAGTCATGTTGCCAGCACAAAGATTCAACAAGCACATTATGCCACGATCAAAGGAAGTTCCTGAAAAGATCAGAAGAAAAGTTGTTGCTATCTATCAGTCTGGAAAGGGTTACAAAGCTATTTCTAAGGCTCTGGGACTCCATCGAACCACAGTGAGAGCCATAATCTCCAAATGGAGAACACTTGGAACAGTAGTGATTCTTCCAAGGAGTGGGTGGCCTGCCAAAATTACTCCAAGGGCGCAGCGTAAAATCATCCAGGATGTCTCAAAGGATCCTAAAACAACATCCAAAGAACTTTAGGTTTCTCTTGCCTCAGCTAAGATCAGTGTTCATGACTCCGAAATCAGAAAGAGACTGGGCAAAAGTGGGCTTCATGGGAGAGTAGCAAGGCGGAAACCACTGCTAACCAAGAAGAACATAAATGCTAGTCTCTCATTTGCCAAGAAGCACCTGGATGATCCACAAGCCTTTTGGGAAAATGTTCTATGGACAGATGAGTCCAAAGTGGAACTTTTGGACGACATGGATCCCATTATGTCTGGCGTAAAGCAAACACAGCATTCCACAGTAAGAACATTATACCAACAGTCAAACATGGTGGTGGTAGTGTGATGGTGTGGGGATGCTTTGCTGCCTCAGGACCTGGACGACTTGCCATAATTGAAGGAACCATGAATTCTGCTCTGTACCAGAAAATTCTTAAGGAGAATGTTCGGTCATCCGTCCGTCAGCTGAAGCGTAGTTGCGTCATGCAGCAAGACAATGATCCAAAACACAAAAGCAAGTCCACATCAAAATGGCTAAAAAGGAGTAAAATTAAAGTTTTAGAGTGGCCTAGTCAAAGTCCAGACCTAAACCCAATAGAGATGCTGTGGCAGGACCTGAAACGAGCAGTTCATGCTCGAAAACCTACCAATGTTACTGAATTAAAGCAGTTCTGCGAGGAAGAGTGGGCTAAAATTCCTCCACATCGATGTGAAAGACTGATATTGAATTATAGGAAGCGTTTGGTTGCAGTCATTGCAGCTAAAGGTGGCGTAACCAGTTATTAAGTGTAAGGGGGCAATTACTTTTTCACACAGTGCCAGTTGGTGTTGGTCAACTGTTTTCATTAAATAAATGAAATAAGTAAAAAAAACAAGTGTTATTTGTTCACTCAGGTTCACTTTATTTAATATTACATTTTGTTTAAAGACCTGAAAACATCCAGTGTGACAAATATGCAATAATAGAGAAAATCAGGAAGGGGGCAAATACTTTTTCACGCCATTGTAAGTTGAAGATGGAGGGGAACTATAATACTCATTGCTACCCTATGACCTCAGAGGATCTGGTATCCCATGTTGCAGCAGCCTGCAGTGGAACTGCCAGTACCTCTGCCCTTGGGCAAAGGTCTGCTATCACAAGAGCAGGGCTCACTAGTCCATTTGGACGTGAAATCCCTACATCTGCATGCATGGCTCCTGAAGACATAGCCATAGCTCACTTTGGAGTATCACAGAAAGTGGCTGATATTCTGGTGGCTGCCAGAAAACCATCTACCTGTTCTATGAAAGGGGAGAGATTTGCTTTGTGGACTGCTTTATGTAACCTGGATCCATTTACCTGCCCAGTCAATCAGGTTTTGGAATACTTACTGTCCTTATCAGATTCTGGCTGGCAGTATTCCTCAATCAAGGTGCACTTGGCTGCTATATCAGCCTTTCACGTGCCTGTAGATGGTTGTACAATTGCTCAGTTTAGAGGTAGCTTGTATATTTCTGAGAGGCATTTTTCATATGAAGCCTCCAATTCAAATTACTGTCCCTGCTTGTGATCTGAATTTTATTTTGGAAAAATTGACTTTGGCTCCTTTTGAGCCATCTGCAAGTTGTGACTTGCACTTTCTCTCTTGGAAAGCATTATTTTTTTAGTTGCAATCACTTCTGCTTGAATGATTTCAGAGCTGCAGACTGTAATGTGTGAGCCTTCTTTGATTTTCCACAAAAACAGGATGTTCTTGTGTAAGTTTTTACCAAAGGTGATATCTGAGTTTACTTTAAATCAAACCATCCACCTCCCAATGTATTATCCAGAGCATGTCAGTCCAGGGGAAGCATTGCTCCATATAGTAAATGTACATAGAATTCTCAGATACTATACACAACATACCAGGGACTGCAGAAAGTGTCCTCTGCCTTTTTTTTTGTTTGTTTGTTTGCCCCTGGGAAAGAGGGCACCCCTGTCTAAACAGTGCTTGTCCAAATACTTAGCACATTGTATTATGTTCTGCTACAGGAAGAATGGTAAGGAACTCCCTAGGCCTAATGGGATTCATGGTCATTCCACAAGGGGTATAGCCACTTTTATTGCTTGTTACAGGAATGTTTCCGCAGCAGAAATGTGTGCAGCTTGCCACGTGGAGTTATGTTCACACCTTCACTAAGCATTACAGTCTGGATATTGTTTCACCGAAGAGCAGGGTTTGGCATAGCTGTTTTATAAAGCCTACTCTCATAAATCTATAAACTCTATCCATACAGACTGTTAGCTTTTGGTACTGCTTGGGACTCATCATTCCAAAGATGTGGCCGAATGAAAGAGATATCCTCAAAGAAGATTGAACAGTTATGTAAGATCTTACCATTATAGCAGATCTTCAAGAGATTCTCTTTCATCAGGCCATGTCATTCCACCCTTATTCCCCCTTCCAGGTTACAGCACCAGATTACTGCCTTGCTGCTTCCATTGCTGTCCTTCCCAGTGCACAGTGTCGCCTGGTATGCAGAGTGCTGGTGTCTCTCCTGGTTCCCTAGAGAGAGAGGTCCTCCGAGCATGATCTGTGGCAGTGAACTGAGGAGAGGAAGGTCTGCCCACGTTTATGTAGACATTGGCGAATGACGTCGTCGTGGGCAGCCCGTCTTGCAAAGTTTCCATGTAGTCCTAGTGCTGACATGGGTATAGTTCCAAAGGTGTGACTTGATGAAAGATATTCTCTTGAAGATCTGCTGTTACGGTAAGTTCTTACATAGCTGCTCTTCCAGTGGCCAAAGTCAGAAGATGGGAGGTGGGGGCAGTCTAGTTCCGATGCCCAGCCGGCCAAAGACCCCTCCAAGACTGCAAGGGGACGGGCTGCAGGGTGCCAGTCCCTCCCCCCCCCATCCAGTCAGTGTCCCAGCCCCTCCTTGGAGTCGATTGCAAAACAAAACTTCTTCCCGCAGTGGTCCGTTAGTACTTTGGACAAGTGGGTGCTATAGAAGGGTTGGGCAGGGGGTTGCCTCTGGACTTCAAGGCTCTCCTGCTGTACTATCCCAGAGCCCCTCGAGGGCACACTGTGTGGGCTAAGGGCCATTATTGCTTAGCTCCTGGAGTGCATGGCAGTCAGTCAATCAAAATCTTTATTTTGCCAGGCAGAACGTCATTGAGACAAGCTCATTTACAAGATGGACCTGGGGCAAAACAATTGCCAGCAGGGTTAAAACATAGCAGGTTGAGTGAACATACATAATAATTACATTGTAGTAATAATAACAACATATTAACATATAACCATCACATGTAACAAGATACTTCCACCAGAACATAGAAGTAGGTTCAACAAGAGGTAGTGCCATTTAAATACAATTGCATAGATAGAGAGATATTGACATACGGTAATGAGCTAAAATTTATACAATAAACATCATTGGAGGAGTCCTAGTAAGCAGGAGTGGCAGTTCCTCTAGCATCAAAGTGCGAAGAAGATTGAGATGTAAGAGTCCTTTGATAAGTACTGTAGGCATGGCCTGGCAAGTGGGGAGGAAAGGGGAGGGGGGTGTGGGGAGGGAAGGTCAGATGAGACAGGAGAGGGTTGGACTTGATGGCCTACGGAGGAAGGATTGTTCTATGGGAGAAACACGACAGATGCCACAGGCATTGGTTGAGGTTTAAGTCCAATATGTGACGCAGGTCCTAGACACTCTGGGCACACAGGGCTACGTGTCCAGGTACTTCTTGGTGTCTGAATGGGCAGTGGGCTGAAGCCCCATACTGGACTTGCATGATCTGAGCAAGTTCATGCTGAAGCGCAAGTTCTAGATAGTCACTCTGAATCAAATCATACCATATCTGGAGCAGGGGACGTGCTTCTACTCTGTGGACCTCCAGGATGTTTTTCCATATCCCAGTCTGTCCATCCATCCCACCGCCATTACCTCCAGTTCCCGGCAGAGGGAATACTTTACCAGTTGAAGGTCATGCCTTTCAGCCTCTCATCCGCAGTGCTAGTCTTCACCAAATGCATAGCAACGTGGTGGCAGCCTTCCTGCGGCACAGGTGCATCAGTGTGTTCCAGTACCTGGATGACTGGCTGCTTCCCACTCCATCCATGGAGGAAGTGGAGCGGTCCAGGGATCTGGCCCTGCAGACCTGTCAGGTCTTGGGTCTTCTGCTCAGCCTGGCCAAGTCCAAGCTGGTCACCATGTAGGCGATAAAGTTCATCGAATGGGAACTGGATGCCCTTCAGGGTAGGGCCAGTCTCTCTGCGGACAGGACATCGGACCATCTGTTCTTTGCCTGATTTTTTTTTTTTTTTTTTGGTTAGGTTCTTGAGCCCAGCCCAGGATTTCCTGTGGCTGTTGGGTCTTGTGGCAGCTTCTACCAGCATAATGCATTGGGTTTGCTTGTGGCTGCACCCTCTGCAGTGGTAGCTGGGATGGCAGTGGTCCTAATGCCTAGGTCACCTTGACCAGCTGGTCCTGGTGACCCAGTCAGTGGTGAATGCCATTGAGTGGTAGCTGTGTCCTGCGTACTTGGTGGAAGGAATCCCATTTGTCCACCAGGAGCTGTCTGTCATGCTCATGACGGACGAGTCTCTGTTGGGGTGGGGAGCTCACCAAAGAGCCCTCTGAGCTCATGGGTTCTGGTAATCCTGGGAGTCCCAATGCCACATCAGTCTGCTGGAGTTCTGTGCAGTGCATCTGGCTCTGACAGAATTTGTTATGTTGATGTGGGGTCAGGTCAACCACCATGTTCTGCCTGAAAAGGCGGGGCAAGATGCTTTCCTTCCTCTTGTGTCATTAGGCTCTCCGCACCTGGACCCTTACACACAGCTTGCAAGCCAGTCTCCTGGTGATCCGTGTCACGGGAGAGAACAGTCAGTTCGCAGACACTCTCAGCTGGATCAGAGAGACATCACATGAGTGGTCATTGCATCAGGAGGTGGTAGACCACCTGTTCTCGCAATGGGGTCTCCCTCTGGTGGATCTGTTTTCCTCGTGAAATAACAAAAAGTTGAGGCTGTTCTGTAATCCCCCCCCCCCTTTGGTCAGGGACACTGCAGGGGGATGCATTCTCTCAGCCTGGACCCAGGGCCTTCTGTAAGTCTTGCCTTCCTTCCCCTTAGTTCACAAATTGGTGATCAAGGCCTGGAAGAACAAGGCGCAGATGATCCTGATAGCACCTAACTGGCCCAGACAGTTCTGGTATCTGGATCTACTCAGCCTCAGTAGCAGGCTGCCATGGCGGTTGCTTCTCTACCCCGCCCAGCTGCCGAGACAACAGGGGGCAGTCTTGCATGGGGAACTTCAGTCCTGCATCTCTCAGCTTGGTTCTGGAGCAGCTAGTGTTCCCAACTCTGGGCTTCTTAGAAGACATCCTCCATGTGGTGGAGATGTGCCGAACGGAGTCAGCTTGTAAAACCTGTGTGTTTAAGTGGAAGAGGTTCTGTTCTTCCTCTGGTGTCAAGTAAAGGAGCTTGATCCCCTTGTCTGCCCAGTAGCTACAATTCTCAGCTTCCTTTGGTCTCCATCTGTCAGGACTGCAAGCCATGACCATTAAGGTGCACCTGGCAGTCATTGCTGCATATCGGGTGTGGGCTGGTATGCCGATGGTCGCGCAAGGAGAAGGTGGTTGGGCACTTTTTCAAAGGTCTGGTTCGCCTGTCCCCTCTGGTGCATGAACCACTTCCTCTGTGGGACCTACTGCTGGTACTGGCAATGCTCATGGGCAAAGCCATTCAAGCTGATGCGTAAGTGTGAGATGTCACACTTGTCCTGGAAGACAGCCTTCTTTTTGGTCATCACCCCTGCCAGAAGGGTGAGTAAGCTCCAGTCAGTCTTGGTGGAGTCTCCCTACGTGGTTTTCCACCAGGACAAAGTTGTCCTTCACTCCAACACAAAATTTCTCCCAAAGGATTGCTGTTTGATGGATGGGGTACCCCAGATATGGACCATTGTGCATCCCCCACTGAATGCCAGACTGCTTCAGTTCTGCTTCAGAAGGCCAGGACATGGCATTTTCCGTCAAGATGCATTTAGAGTGCTATGGCAATATGTTTTCTTGTATGCTTTCCCTCTGGTCCTCCCTAGTGCAGAGGGTATTGCTCAAGCTGGAGATGCATGGGAGCAGGATCATTCTGACCACATCCTGCTGACCTCAGCAGATATTGTTTCATCAGTTGAAGAGTCTGTCAGTCAGGAAAATGAGGATTCTTCCAGTCAAGCTGGACATATTGACTTAAGGTTTCCTAGTCCATCCCAACCTGCGTTCCCTTCAGCTTCAGGCCTGGTTCCTGAAGAGATGGAAGTAAATACATGCAGGGCATATCAGCAGGTCTCTGGAATACTTTTGGCTGCCCGTGACCTTCCTCTAGGAAGACTTAAACAGCCTAATGGAAAAGGTTTTCCATCTGGTGCTCCAGAACCCACATGCACCCCTTTCGGTGCCCACCTGACAAGGTTCTGGAGTACTTACCGGACCTTCCTGATGCTGATTTGCAGTATTCCACAGTTAAGGTCCATTGTATGTTAGATCTGCATACCATGAGCCCTTTGGTACCCTCTACCTGGCTCATTTACCTCTTTCTGAGAGGTTCCTTAAGGGCATTTTGCACACAAGGCCCCTTATCCAGAAGCTGATAATTGCTAGGAATATCATTGAGTTGGACATGCTCACCCGTGAGCTCTTAAGTTTCTTGCGACATGTGAGCTACGTTTTCACTTGTAAAGCAGCTGTCTAGTGGCCATCTCTTCTCGCAGAGTGTCTGAAATCTATGCCTTGCACACAGATCCCCATACGCTGTTTCTCACAGGGGCAAGTTAGTGTGCCATACACACCCTGAGTTCCTTCCTAAAGTGGCGTCACAGTTCCATCCGAATCAGTCACTGTGCTGCTTACTTACTTTGCCAGGTTCCAGAATTATGGAGTGTGTTCTCTCTCCATTCTCTGAATGTTCAGGGGGTCTTCACTTTTACCTGGACAGATTTAGAATTTCAAGCAATCCAAACTGCTTTTGGTTTCATTTCTTCTCATTTGAAAGTGTCAGCCTGCTCCAGTCAAGTGCTTTTCTGCCTGGATGGCCAGCTGTTTGCACCTCCCCTATGCTATGGCCTAGGTCATGTTGAAAGGTCAGGTAGGCACCCGCTCCTCCACTGCAAATGTCACATCCCTGGCAGTGGTTCAGTCTGCACCTGTCAGGGATACATTGCAAAGCTGTAACTTGGATTACAATGTGCACTTTTTTTACACGCTGTGCCCTGGATGTCAGCACCAGGCAGTGTGTCACTTGACAGAACTGCCCCGAATTGGTTCCATTCTTGAGTGAGCTCTTTACTCCTACCACCTTACCTTAGGAGTTCTATTTCAGGTTGGTACTATGACCCATTAGTGTGAATAAATGGTGAAGATACATTCCTAGAACATATGAAAATGATGTACTGTACTTACCGTAATTCTTGATCTTCTAGGAATATCTTCATCATTTATTCACACGCCCACCCACCATCCCCCAAGCTCACTCCAGTATGTTTATTGGTCTTCTCCCCTTGTTCAAGGCTTGAACTGTGAAGACACTGGATTACTCACATGTTGACCATTCTTACACAGATCACCAGGACTCCTTATGCCCTTAATGTTAGTGCATAACTACTAGTTAGGTTATACTGCACCTCCTCAGTAAAACAAAGTAACTGAGGGACTTCTGGTTCCACCCTAACGTTGTTGGCAGCCTGAAGAGATTGCTCTGTCCACCTCCACAGATATTTCCCCTCTAACTTTCAGAATTTCTGCAGAAAACCTCTTAAAAACAATGAGTAAGAGTGGAAATAAGGGATCTGAGCCAATAAAGACCCCCAAAATTGAAGACTACATGGTGGATGCCGGCAGATCAGACTCCGAGGCCTCAGAGTCGGATAGCACAACTATGCAACTGGCGCCCTTGCCTACCAGGTCCTCAGCAGTGGCTTATCGTACACCCAAAGGCAAAAGCAACAAAAAAAATTAAGCTGGATACGATAAATCATGAGCTGTGCGCTTTTAGGGTTGATATTAAACAATTATATGGCGAAATTTGGAGAGATGTGACCTTGTTAGAGCAAAGTGCTGATGACTCTGAGCACCAGATTACTGCCACAGAAACAGGTTAGATGATCTAGAGACTCTTGTACAGCAACTTCAAGAGCAGCAAGAAATGTTAGCTACCCGCCAAGAAGATGCAGAGAATAGGGTGAGGAAGAAAAACATTTGTCTATATTGCATTCCGGAGGGAGCGGATGGCTCTAACATAAAGGATTTTGTTGCAAGTGTACTTAAAACTGCCCTTAACTTACTGGAAGAGCTATCTTTGGACCTAGAGAGGGTGCATAGAGCACTGGCACCGAAACCGTCCTCATCGAACGCTAGCCCTCGCTCCATTATTGCCCACGTCAATAATTATGCATTCAAAGAACAGGTTTTGCTGACTGCCTGGCGTAAACAAAAGATTTTCTGTGACCAGGTTCGATTCTACATTGATAATGACTATGAGAGAACGAAGAGCACACCAACCACTGCTTCCAACGCTGAAATCCCAGAGCATTAAGTTTAAAGGAGATAGGAAATTATTTTTACATAGTTAACTGCCCTTCCATCTTCCTTTCCATGCCAGTTATGCATTCTGATATGCATTGATGATTTTTTGATAAATAAATAACCTAGCTTTGGGGTGCCGCCAGATCTACATAGAGTTCCACTCTCCTCACCAGCTAGTGCACTTGATTTTCATATTTCTAAGACATTTTATGACATCACAAACTCCCATTCCATGCTAATTATGTGAATGGCCTGGAATGAGAGTTTTTGATATCATAGAATGTTCAGTTAGTAGAGACCGCAGCAACTGCTGAGAAGAGAGGGATTCAGGGTAGTTAAAAGGCAACAGAATTAGATTATTAATTTAACAGAAAAGACCAAAATATATCAGAATACTGGGAAGCCAATAAACTAGAGGGCATCTAGAGGTATAAAAACTGTTTCCTATCACCTTTAATACACCCTATCCAGCAAAATTGGTTGTCTTCATGCCTGAAGGAAGATCGGAGTTGTCATCTGCTGAGGAAGCCAAGGTGGCCTTGACCAAAAAAGGACATCATATTTCCAGAGAGACCCCATTCCAATGTGATGCAGACCCCTAGGCTGCCGCGCTGGCAGGCGGTGACCAAGAAGCTCCTTACTACGGAGAAGAAACAAAGCCGCGCGAATGTGAGGGACTCAACACAGGATCTACCTGAAACCTGCGCGGAGAGTCGCACTGTTGCAAGCACCTGAACCCAGGGAATAAACTTACTGTCTTGAGCTACAGCACATGTTGCTGTACGTGAGGTAATGGGTAGCGGCTGGGGGGGGGGGGAGGCGATGGGCTTGGGGAGACTTGGTTTTTAATGTTTCTCCCCGTAGACCTGAGCTGTGGAGTCAGGCCCAACTCTAGACCGCAGTAACACATAATGGTTGAGCCCTCCATAATTGGGCAATCTGCGGTCATCTGTTGTGGGTCTGTCCTTGCGCTACATCTTCTCCAAGTGTTTTCCCCACTCACCCAGTCGCTCCAGACGTGCCCAACAAATCTTTAATTTACTGCCTGCATCTCTGATGTTAATAAATAAATAGTCTAGTATGCAGCATGGACTGAAGAAGAGTCTCAGGTCAATGAGAGAGCCCGGCTCGACTGGTTTTCAGCGTCCCCCCCCCCCGTTTATCCTAAGAGGCTTTTTCCCATTTGTTACTCACCTCTGAGAGAAAATACTCTTGGGTGTTGGACCTAGGCTGTCATAGAACCAGTTTCTTTAGATCGGAGGATTAATTTCATTTAACTATTATGAATATAGCTATCTATAATATATTTTTGTTTTTTGTCTATCTGCTTTATTATTACTGGCTTAGTGCAGACTAAGTAATCGAGGACTTTTTTTGGAGGTGGAGTGAACCGAAATGTTTTATTCTTCGGCCATCAATCCAGCTGGACTTTATTGGGTGTCTATTCCCCTACTAGCCCTGTTTTGGTTTTACCTTCATGTTTATAGTAGGTTTTCTTTATTTTTCTTTTGGGATCTCACCGACCCGCAGGGGCCCCAGGCGGAGAATGCTCTGGACCAAACCCCCACCCTGGGTTGAAGCTTTCTTCTGTCCTTGCTTACCCAGTATTTACAGGAAAACGGGAAATAGTTTCCCCTACCTTGGAAGCACCATTTGTTTTTTTATTGTCGGTTATTTCTTGAAAGACAAAAGTTGAGAACTTTTAGACTGACATCAGGTGATTTGGGATTGTTTAATGTTCACAGTTTATATCATACCTGGTTGGCATGGCTGTTTGTGTTTTGACTGTTTGTACGCAGTACTATCCAAGTCTCTATTTTTTGCAAGGGAGGATGTTTGGCGGCAGAAATTTATGAAGAGGGATCAGTTTGAATTTTTAGACCCTGGGAAGACAGATAACCCCTGTTGGTAGGTCCCCACGATTCTGCAGAGGTTTAGGAGGATCATTTTATAGTGGGTAATAATATTGTCTGCAGATGGTGAGGAGATGGAAGACTCGGAAAAAGACCAAAGCCTAATGTCAGGTATTAATGATGGCTAACACCTTGCTTATAATGTCATTTAATGTAAATGGCATACACAACCCTATCAAGCATGAACATTTATTATGTTATTTCAAACAGCATCAACATGGTATTATACTCCTCCAGGAAAACCCACCTTTCTCAGGTGGAACACTCTAAACTAAGGGCATGGGGGTTCCAAGCAGTTGTTGCCTCATCCAATAACTCAGGGAGGGGACAGGGTACGGCAGTTTTGGTACCCCATGGGGTACAATTTCTTATCCAAAAACAAATTGTAGATAAGGATGGACAATATGTAATAGTGGTGAGTCAACTCTGTTCAGTACAGGTCGCCCTAGCATAGATCTGTCTTCCCCTGGGGAACGCCCTGAGTGGCGCAAAAATTCTTTGATGATTTTTTATCACGAGCACAGGGTGTGTGATGGGGAGAACCTGAATGTAACTCTGAATACCACTCTGTATGTATACTTCAGTACCCTCTAAACATAGGGCCTCAGCACTTCAAAAGTATATTTGACAAGCTCTGCCCACTCTTAGGTTGGTAGACACATGGAGACACTTTTTTCCTTCAGTTAGGGCTTACACGCATTACTCCCCCAAAACAAACACCTTGGCATGGTTGGACTAATTTTTGTCCTTTGTTGAACACCTGGAATCCATTCACGATACCTTTATGGGGTCCTTCATATTGTCTGATCATACCCCGCTTTTTAAAAAATAGATATCAAAAAACCCAAAAAACAAGTGTTTTGGCAATTGAATTTAGTTTATTTGCAAGATCCAGAATTCATAAAAAAGATGCAAGAATGTACTCCACGTATCCTAGTGGATAATGATTCCCCGGAGATTTCGGCAGCTACCAAGCGGGATACCCTCAAAATGGCTTTGAGGGGAAATTATTAAATATTCTACCAATAAGAAACGGCAAAGGGAGGCATTAGAAAAATAATTACATGGAACCCTGGCTAACCTCCAGGAGAAGCTTCATAATTGGGATCCATCAGTCAAACCCCAGCTCTCAATTATCAAACAGAAGCTCCAAAGACAAATGGATCAAAAAATAGAGCAGCAACTAGTCTATTTAAAACTCAAATCACATGAAGGAGGTCTTAGGGGTGCTGGAAACCTTGCCAGATACCTTAGAGGAGCTAAACAACAGGCACTGGTTACTAAAATACTAGACCCTAAGACAAATACATTTCTCTTCCACCCTACTGCCATTAGACAAGCTATGGCCGAATTTTATAGGGCCCCCTATACTGAAGATACCTGCCCCTCCCCCAACCAGATAACCACATATCTTCCAAGCACATCTCTCCCTCACCTCACTGAACAATAGGCCTATCATGGTAGAGGAAATTAAAAACATGCTTAAGCAGACCAAAACCCAAAAGGCCCCAGGTCTGGATGGATATCCAAATGAATTCTACAGAAAGTTTCAGAAGTTACTACTCCCGGTACTGCTCCAGGCCTTTCAGGAAATACAAGATGGAGAACCCCCTCCCCCATCTTGGCAGTATGCTGAAATAGCCACCATTCCTAAACCAGGGAAGAACCCTACTTTAATACCCTCTTATTGCCCAGTTTCAAAATTAAATTGTGACTACAAGATTTTCATGTCAGTTTTGGCCACAAGATAGATATCCTGTCATCCCAACTTATTGATATGGACCAGGTGGGATTTGTCATGAAAAGGCAAGCCCATGATGTTGTACGCCAGGTTCTGTTGCTCACGGAGTATGCCACCCAAAGAAAAATACCCTTAGTACTTCTCGGATTAGATGCAGAGGAGGCTTTTGATTGGGTATCTTGGCCCTATTTATGGGCAACATTAAGAAAGTTTGCTTTCCCAGAGAAACTATTTGTCCAAATCCAAACTATGTATCAGTTCCCTGTAGCATACCTTAAATTAGATGGCTCACTCCCCCCCCCCCTTTCCTCGCTCTCTAGAGGTACAAGACAGGGCTGCCCATTGCCCCCCCTTTTGTTTGCCCTTTATCTGGAACCATTAGTATCCAGCATCAGAAAACAAATGAATATAGTGGGGATCCCAGTGGGAGGTAGATCATACAAACTCACCTTATTTGCAGGTGATATTCTTTTAACCCTGTCCTCTCCCTAAACCTCTATCCCGGCGGTATGGTAACAACTCAGAATTTTTAGGGACCTCTCGGGATATTAAATTAATAGATCTTCTTCGAGATACAGCTCTTGCAGCAGGTTACACCATTAGGACTGAAGCCGTCAGGCGCCAGGACCCCATGGAAATTTCTAGCTAGCAGTCTTCAGTGGGGACCGCCTCCAACGTCGGTCCCGCCCCCAATGTCAGGCGTAGTACATAAGGAGGCGGTCCCACCAGAATCTCCAGTTCTTTTCCCGCCGTCGACTTCGCATGCATCGGCCTCTCGGTCAGTTCTAGCGTGCAACGTCTAGGAGAATTTCAACAGTTTTTTCTTCGGAATTCGTCTGACGTCCTCTCCAATCTCCGTGGAGGGCCATTCATCGAAGTGTGCCTGCGGCAAACAAATTCCTTTTAAGGATCCTCACTCGGCTTATGTCCGCTGCCTGGGTCCGGACCATGACACCCAGGCCTGCTCCTTCTGCCAGGGCTTCAACAGCCGCACGAGGATCCGCCACCAAAAGGCCCTCCAAGCTTTCCTCCTTGAGGAGAAAATCAAGACTATGGACCGTGACCCTCCCTCCAGAGGGGAATCTTCAGGGAAGTCCCACCGGCACCATCAAAAGCACCGGGAGAAGGAGAGACCTAGATCCCCCTCCAGGGCCTCGGACTTCTGCAGCTCTGGCTCCAGGTCGGACCGCTCTCCGTCGAGGGCCCGCTGTCAGCCTCCCCCGATTCTGGTCAAATCAGTAAGTGGTTCCTCATCTCTGCAGCCTGTAAAGACCTCCAGGCCTGCCTCTTCCACTCCGGCTAAGGCCTCGTCCAGGTCTGGGGAGCACCACAAGTCGTCCTCCCGGCATCTGGCCTTCGACGTCAGGTCTGTCTCCCAACCGCCGCCTCCCCAGCATAAGACCAAGGAGCTGACCCAAGCGGACGTCGGCTCCGACGTCGGCACACCCGATGCCGATCAAGGCCCACAGGCACTCCGAGGAACCAACGACCGTCCGTCGCTGGTCAGGCAGTCACCCCCGAGGACGCCGGCGGGGGGCCGGTGTCCGCCACCGCAGAAAAGAGGACCACACCACCGCCTACCGACGTTGGTCGGGAGACGTTGTCGGAGGAGGAATGTACTCAGCCTGAAGACCAGGCGGGCGACCCTGGACCCGTCGAGCTCCCACAGGAACCCTCTCCGGAACCAGAGACTCCCGGGGACCCGACGCCCAGTCCCGACGACAGACCACCGGCGCCCGACCCGTCGTCGGGCCTAAATCTGGCAGAAGTGATGGAGTTCTTCACCTTCTGGTGGGACACCATCAAGAAGGATGTGGTCACCAAGCAACCTCCTCCTGCGCCCACTGCCCCTTTGACCCCTCCTCCACCTAGGGGGTCAGCAGGATGGGCATCACCCCCTAAGGAGCCAGCATCACCTCCTAGGGGCAGATCTTTGGAGAAAAGACGGCCTCCGTCAAGATCCACTTCTGGGTCACCAGACCCAGGAGACGTCGGTACACCCCGTCCACGGAGGATTCCAGATCTGACATCTCCAAGTGCTCCAGATCTCTGTCTCTAATCAGCGTCCCCTCTCTGGATCCACGCGACCTTCCCAGGTCCCCTCCGGATGACCCCTCGTTCTCCGAGATAATGAGGCATATTCAGGAGAACATGGGGTGGAACGCTGAACAGCTTGACCCAGAAAGACTACGCCTTGCCCGCTATCTTCGGCAAAAAGATCCCAAGCCTGTGGTAGTGCCGCCCTTGGTGGATACCTTCGGTGGCGTCACCAAGGCTGCGTGGAAGCGTCCACACTCCATCCCGGCAATGCCGAAGAAGGCCGACCGCCTGTACAAGGCCCCAAGGGAGCACCAGTACCTGGCGAACCATCCTCTGGCCAACTCCCTGGTCATTACAGTCTCACATGACCGGTCTCAAAAACCGCAGCATTTGAGCACACAGCCACTGGACCCGGAGTCCAAGCAGTTGGACGTGCTGGGCAGGCGCACGTACGCAGCCGTGACTTGCGCCATTAGGTCATTGAATTACCTCACCCACATGGTTCAGTTTCAGAATGCTTTGTGGGAGCAGGGACAGGACCTGGCTGAAAAATTGCCAGACGGTGGCCAGAAGGAGGAGCTGCTGCAGCTCCTCCGTACGGGTTCGGACATGGGGACCCAGGTTCTTAGAGCTGCTTACGACTCTGCGGACTCTTCGGCCAGAGCTGCGGCCTCAGGCATGTGTCTCTGGAGACACTCATGGCTCCGTGTCAACGTCCAGAAGAACATCATGGACGCCCCTTATCATGGCGAAGTTCTCTTTGGTGAAGCCTCGGAAAAAGGTCATCACCAAATTACAGGAAGCCGGGAAGGCGATTAGATCTGTTCAGGTCATGTACAGGTCTCGGCTCAGTTCCTTTCGCAGGAACCAGAGTCGCTTTCGCAGCCGAACTCAATGGCCACAACCTCGTTCCAGCCAGCAACAGAGGGGCTCCTTCACTCGGAAAGCCCAGGCCAAGACATCCTCAGGCAGAGGCCAACGAGCCACAAAGTCATCCCAGCCTGCATGACCTAATGCTGCCGCGGCATGACTCCTTCCCGGCCCCCGCCCCTCCTCAGGATCAGCGGAAATGAAGGTCGGGGTCACATGCGGACCACCTGCAAGGTGTGCTGCGATCTACACCGACAGGTGGGTGCTGATTGGCCGAAAAAGGCCATTATATAGAATTTGTAGAAAACCCGCCCACAAGGCCTCCTTTGCTTTCCTGCTACCCGGGTCAGCATGCCCTGCTTATACAGCAGGAGGTGCTCCCGCTCCTAGAGAAGGAAGCTGTGGAGCACGTTCCAGGGAACCAGAGAGGAGCAGGATATTATTCACACTTCTTCCTGGTTCCAAAGAAAACTGGGGACCTCCGTCCAATTTTGGACCTCAGCGACCTCAGTCTGTCGGTCGCCTACAAGCGCTTCTGCATGGTGACCCTTCAGGGACTAATCCCCATGCTGAAGAAGGACACTTTCGTGGTGTCCCTGGACATGTAGGACGCTTACCTGCACATTCCTATTGCTCAGGCACCCAGGAGGTTCCGGCGCTTCGAGTTTCTCGGCCGCCACTATCAGTTCCGGGCACTTCCCTTCGGACTGTCATCAGCACCTCGGGTTTCTACCAAGTGCATGGCAGTGGTGGCAGCATCTCTGAGGAGACAGGGCCACTATGTGTTCCCGTACCTGGACGATTGACTTCTCATGGCCCCTTCCAAGGAGGCATTACGGATAGTCATCCAATGTACCCAGACCCTATTTCAATCTCTGGGCATCCTCATCAACTACGAGAAGTCTCTCCTGGTACCGTCACAGAAACTGCAGTTCATAGGGGCAGTTCTGGACACCGTCAAGGGGAAAGCTTTTCTCCCCGAAGACAGAGCGGAACGCATTCGATCCCTCATAAGGGACTTGTCAGCGAAGAAGACCGTCTCAGCCAGACTCGTCCTTTGCCTACTCAGACTCATGGATGCGGCCATTCCTACAGTCCCGATGGCAAGATTCCACATGCGGGTAACCCAGTGGATGTTGAGAGTGCAGTGGGACCAAAGGCAAGACCATCTGCAGCATCCAGTCCGAATCACGAAGGCCGTGATTCGGGACTGGCAATGGTGGCTAGATCCGGGAACCCTCTCCGTGGGGGTTCCCTTCACAGCGCCGTCCCTGACGGTCACTCTCTCCACAGATGCCTCAGGGCTGGAGTGGGGAGTGCACTTGGACAGTGTGAGGTCTCAGGGAACATGGACAGTCCAGGAATCTCATCTCCACATCAGCATATTGGAGATGAGGGCAGTCCTTTATGCCCTGCAAGCCTTCCAGTCAGACATTCCACCGAGTACCCTTCTGTTGCAAACAGACAATACTGCGGTGATGTATTATCTCAACAAACAAGGAGGCACACACTCCTACCCCCTTTGCAGGGAGGCCATGAGAGTGTGGGAATGGGTAATTCGACACGGCGCAAACCTCATTGCAGTTCACGTCCCCAGGGTGGACAGTACCGTCGCAGACAGCCTAAGTCATTCCCAGGCCAGAGTCCATGAGTGGGAACTTCTATAGGAGGTGGCAGAGGATCTGTTCCACAGTTGGGGCACTCCAGAATTAGATCTAGTTGCCTCCCCATCCAACGCAAAATTGCCCAATTTTTGCTCGCTAGATCCAGGGCCTGGTGTTTTCTTGCGAGACCCGTTGTCCCTCTCCTGGTTAGGCAGATTCCTCTCTGCGTTCCCTCCTTTCCCGTTGATCCAGAGAGTTCTTTTAAAACTTCGCAGGGAGCATGTGACGCTTATCTTGGTGGTGCCTTTCTGGCCCAGACAAATCTGGTTCCCGCTTTTACATCAGCTATCCCGGGAACCTCCACTTCCTTTGCCAGTCAGCTCCCATCTCTTGTCTCAGGAGGAAGGTTCACTGGTCCACCCGGACTTGCGTTCATTGAACGTACATGCTTGGCTCCTAGAGATATAGCCATGATGCGACATGGGGACTCGCAGGAAGTGGCGTAAGTACTATCTGCTGCTAGAAAGCCGGCAACACATGCGACATATGCCATGAAGTGGTGCAGGTTTTGCTTATGGGCTCAAACATGTGGTTTCTCACCCTTAGACTGTCCCGAGAAACTGGTCCTGGAATATCTGCTTTCGCTTTTTCAATCCGGACTAGCCTACTCCTCGATTAAGGTGCACTTGTGTGCAATTTCGGCTTATCATGCCCCCATCGGCCATCGTATGGTGGCTCAATTGGACACTACTCGTGCCTTTTTAAAGGGGGGGGTTCTCCACCTTAGACCACCTATCAGGGACCCGGTTCCTCCCCGGGACCTGCCCTTTGTCCTGGAGCAGCTTACGCTGCCACCTTTTGAGCCAGCCGCGGATTGCGAGCTATGTTTTCTGTCGTGGAAAACGTTGTTTTTAGTTGCAGTTACTTCGGTGAGAAGAATCTCCGAATTACATGCGCTCATGTGTAAAGAGCCCTATTTAGTTTTTCACCAGGATAGGGTGTCCCTGAGGACAAATCCTAAGTTTCTGCCTAAGGTGGTTTCAGCCCTTACCCTTAATCAGGATATCGACTTACCAGTGTACTTTCCCAAGTACACCAATCGAGGAGAAACACTGCTTCACACCCTGGATGTTCACAGGTGCCTCAGATATTATCTGACCACAACCAAACAGTACCGGAAAGCGGATCAGCTGTTTGCATCCTTTGCTGACAAGATGAAAGGGGCCCCTGTTTCGAAGCAGACCCTTTCACGTTGGCTCATCCAGTATATCTCTTTCTGTTATGACAAGCGCAGCAAGCCCATGCCAGGCATGGTTAAGGGCCATTCTACCAGAGGAGTGGCCACCTCCTTTGCAGCGCTGAAGAACGTTTCCACTTCAGCTATCTGTGCTGCAGCTACCTGGAGCTCGATGCATACCTTTATTAGGCATTACAGCCTGGACATCGCTTCTAGGCGAAGGGCAGGTTTCGGCCTAGCCGTCCTTCAGGGACTTCTGTCCTAGGCTCGGACAGGGTCGTAATCTCTGTCTTCCCTCCTCCCGGTGGTGTAAGATTGTCGCCATAGCTTGGGAATCAGTCCTAATGGTGTAACCTGCTGCAAGAGCTGTATCTCGAAGAAGATAGTACAGTTATGTAAGAACTTACCATAACAGTAGATCTTCGAGAACAGCTCTTGCAGCAGGTACCTTCCCGCCCACCATTCCCCCTTAGAGGAGGTAGGTTATAGCCTAACATCCATCTTCTGGGATGGAACGATTTATTTTTAGTCTTGGCCATCTGATGGCGGATCCTCAGTCTCCTCTTCTGATGTCATCCAGCGGCCGGGAGTCTCCGGCGGGAGAACTGGGGATTCTGGCGGGACCGCCTCCTTATGTACTACGCCTGACGTCGGGGGCCGGAACGACGACGAAGGCGGTCCTCGATGAAGACTGCTAGCTAGAAAATTTCCGTGGGGTCCTGGCACCTGATGGCTTCAGTCCTAATGGTGTAACCTGCTGCAAGAGCTGTTCTCGAAGATCTACTGTTACGGTAAGTTCTTGCGTAACTGTACTTTCAAAAACCAAGGTCCTTAACTTTTCATGTACCCCATCACCATTGTTAAAGATGGAATACCCATTCTGGTGGAACAGGGTAGAGCTGAGATATCTGGGCATCAAGATTCCTTCAGATCTGATGCACCTGGAGCTAGTCAACCTAGACCCTATCACCTTACAGATTACCTCGGACTTTTCCAAATGGACACAGATGTTTCTGGGACTGGTCAGTCTGGCTGAGGCTATACAACAAAATATCCTGCCATGAATACTTTTTTTTTTTTTTAATTACATACCCTACCCATCTTCCCTTTGGAGGCTTACTTCAGATCTTGGGATAAGCTGATTTCTGGATTTGTCTGGAGTGGGGGGGCGCCCTCAAATAAAATATTATTGCAACTTTCCAGGGCACAGGGAGGGTTGGGCCTGCCAAACCTGAAAGACTATGCACAGGCAGCACAGATTTGTGCTGCCCTTTTACTTCTGAATACCAAATATCATTCTCATTGGAAAGATATTGAGGTGACACTAAATGGGCTGGACCACCTTCCTCCATATGTCTTGGGATGCCCCCCAAAGTGTCTTCATCTGACCAGATTCCCTAAATTATTCAGGACCTTTTTAAATGTTGGTTACATATAGTTGGCTCTGTCCTTTCTACCTCGAGGTATTTATCGGTTTTTCCACATGACTCGGAGCTTTGTTCACCCGGGTTTGCACAGTGGCTGCATGTTTGGGAGTCATACTCTGTATCCTTTGTTTTCCAGATAGTGGGACCTCAAGGTATTTACCCCTTCTCACACCTACAAACCTCATGTAACTTGCCTAACAGCTAATATCAGACTTACGGTTCGCTTAGAAAAGAACTCCTCCCCTCTGAGGACTCAGTAACTGCAATAGCTAAATCTTCACCTGAATTGGTGTCAATAATCCTACATTATCTAAAGGGAGGAATTATGGAGCATATTATTAGTAGCCTATATATGGCAATTAGAGCATATGAAAGGGAAAATCTGGACATTTTCAGAGGGAGATGGGCCAAGGAACTGAATGTTCAAATACCTGAAGAGTTATGGCAGCGATCAACCTTACCTTACTCTAAAATCTCATCTGCAACATACTGGAGAGAATTTGCATGGAAAACAAGAATCTGTTTTTTTAGAACCCCAGATATCGCAGCCAAATTCGGGGGGATTAATAAAGGATATTGTTGGAGTAGGTGTGGGTTCCCTTTGGCAGGGAGTGAACACATATTTTGGTCCTGCCCACGCCTTCTGGGGTTCTGGAGGGAGGTCGTAACTGAGATTAACAGTGTTTTTTATATATCTGATTGGCTAACACCAGCCTTTGTCCTGACGGTGACGCCACCCACTGGCATTAAAATTAACTGGGTGCAGTACATATTAGTAACACTCTTAATAGTGATGGCCAAAAAAGTAATCACTAGACTTTGGCTTACAGATACAATTCCGGGGAAAGAGACTTGGAGGAACTTAACATATGAGGTTTATAATATGGACAGAATCTCAGCCAAATTAAACAATAGAAATAGAAGTTTTAACAACAGATGGGGAAGATGTGTTACCTACCAATTGGAGCACTATCCTGAATTCATACCATGATGGTAGGTAGTAAATCAAAGCGCATATTAGGAATGTTGATAGCCAAGATACGTCCATTTACTGTATATGGAAATCCTCTGGGGAGTCGCCTCAGGACGGGGGCCAAATAATAACTCTGGCGCAATAAGCCTGTTATTTGTAATGGAGATTTGTCCTTAACAGTAATTCTCTGGAGATATACTTTTAAAAATGATTTCCCTCATATTTTAGAAGCCTGAGACTTGGGTATACAGCGAAGTTATATTTAGATGTAACAATCTAAGTATATTGAATGTGTATTGCAAACTGTATGTTGTTTTTACTTATTGCAAAAACAAAAAAGAAAGTATATTAAAAAAAAAAAAAAAAGTGAGTCGGTTGAGGGCCGGTGCCGAGGCAAGCCTAGCGCCGTGAGCCACTCTCACAGTGCCGTGCATGCACACACATCTTGCCCCAGCCCTCCTGAAAAGTTCTGGCTTCTGCGGGTCCTAGTGCCTCCGGCACAGACCCATTAGTATGAATAAATGTTGAAGATACTCCTAGAAGATCAAGAATTACAGTAAGTACATGTTATTCATATGCAGCAGATGCTGATAGTGCCCTGTGATAATAAGTCAAATGACCTTTCAGACAATAGAAGGAGAAAGAAAGTTTTAGACATGGGACTTTGTTAATTGTGACAGTATGGGTGTGATCTGTTTGGCTGAGTGTAATTATGACTTCTCCTATGTAGGATAAACTAAGAAATGTTTCAAAATCAGAGTGGGAGAACATGTCAGAGCTATTGAAAAAACAGGATGAGGACAATGCTGTGGCAAATCATGTCAAATACAACTTGGGGAGACGTGATTTTGCTTTCATGGGGGATTGAAAAAAACAAAATTGGGCCCTAGTGGATGGAACCTACGTGGAAAAGTGTTGCGCCAAGAGACATTTTGGATATTTAAATTAAGACCAGCAGGTGGCTCAGTTGGTAGCACATCTGCCTCTGGACCACAAGGTTGTGGGTTCTGGTCCCACCTTAGGATTGGGTTCATACTTAAAACACTGGCACCGAGTGCAGTATTGGGGTGTGCTGTCCTTCAGATCAGACATTAAACCGAGGTCCCTTCTACCCGTCCTGGTGCTGTCCTGGTGGGTGTCCAGGTGGAAGTAAAAGAACCCAAGGCACGTTTCACAAAGAGTAGGGGACATTCCTGGTCCCCTTCCCATAAACCAGTTCGTGCAACTGTCCAAGGTTGTGTGTGGGTGTTGATGTGCGATATGGCTGCCACTACACATTCGGTCACTTCACTACCAGTCTAGCATTGCTTGTAAAGCACTTTGGGATGCAGTGTGTATGAAAAGCGCTATATAAATGGTGATTCTTCTTTTTCTTCTACCGGTAAGAATGGGTTAAAAGTTGAATTTGTACTTGATCCTTTTTTTAAGATGAATTATTAGCCCCCCAAGTATATTATAATCCTTGAAGAAAATAAAACATGGGGTATTCAGTTTAAATGGTGACCTTCAGTTTTTCTATTTTTGGGTATGTTTATAACTTAGGGATATGTTGGGGCCCTAAAGTAAATTGCACCAACATGGGTACTTCTACACCTTAAGAGTGTTACTGCTCACTATGTATGGCTTATTTATGTTTTTTCATACATAACATATGTACCAACTTGTGTTTAAAAGAAGTACTAATATGCCATGACACTGATAAATTAAATTGGATTATCACAATTCCTGCGCTCGCTTTCAAAGAGTGACGCAGGGCTTGCATCAAGCCCCGTGTCAGCCCTGATCTTTGGCGCAGCTGCGCAAAACTCCTTTGGTGCAACTGCACCCAATTTTAATGCATCGGATGCGGTTGTGACAGTGTTGTCACTTTACATCAGCTTGCAAGCCCTTTAATAGGGGTTCCCCAACTGGCACACGTTAGACCAAGGAAAAGCTGGTCTAACTTGAGGCATTTGACTTTTGGGATCAAAAATCCCGATTACTGACAGGGTGAACACCTCAAGCCCCCATACGCCAAACATGCAGTGCACCAGGGGTTTGCAGCATTCACGGGGTTTCGAAAATCGAGCCCCCTGTATCTAATGGTATAGTATCTTATTATTCTAGCAGGACCAGAATATATCTAAATAAATTAATCAACATGAAGAATATGATTTTAAACTTTATCCTTGCCAGCACCAAGTCATACACTATACACTTTAACACTGTTAATGTGCTTTTTAATTAAAGGCCATTTGGATCACTTAGGTGTTCAGTCCCTTTAACATACTTTGCCACATAGATAAGGGATGTATTTTTTTTCCAAGTAATTACATGTATTTATTGTATTTTGTAAATTATGGCTGTTACTTACAGTCAGTGTATAATTGTATGGATAGTAAAACTTTCAGCACTGTCACATTAAATGTTGGTGGACCGTATAAGAATGACCACTGTGTGGCACTGTACACCTTGAAAAAGTGCAGAGTCTTTGGTTGCATGAAACGTTAATGGACTGTGGAGCACAGCATCTTGTTTTATGTGCAGTAAAAAACGTTTCACATAAGCAAAATGCAAGTATATTTTTCTGAAGCATTAACTTTGTTCTGGGCTTCTGCAGCATTATTCATCACCCTAATTTTGCCTGATATTATCCCTATCAATGTGGGTAAATTATTGATTTGCATTGGTTTTCTGTCTGAAGTAATCTGGTTATGTCGGGGCATTTTGTACAAAAATGTTTGTTAGAGCAAATTCCTGATCTTCCAAGGATCAGTCTTAACCATTCAGCATTGATGGGTGTCATCGAGGCACAGGTCAGGAAGCATTGGAAAACCAGGAGCATTTGTAGAATTCACCAAAAATATTTATTTACACTGGCAGTAACATAAAAAATAAACTTGTTCAGTATAACTAATCACAAAGGCAAAAAAAACCCAGAAAAAAATCCATCTGAGTTTTTCTTCCATCTCTGTGTCCATTTTTTTCTCTTGCAAGAAATTGCATCTTAGTTCTTATAAGTCCTTCCAACCCCCATTCTTAACAAACATCCTGTTCTTGTAAGTATCGGGCATGTGCAGCTAGAACACAATGTCCCTGAAATGAGGCCCCTTTTCCATAGCTC
Organism: Neoceratodus forsteri; assembly: GCA_016271365.2. Taxonomy (NCBI): domain Eukaryota; kingdom Metazoa; phylum Chordata; order Ceratodontiformes; family Ceratodontidae; genus Neoceratodus; species Neoceratodus forsteri. The sequence continues at coordinate 923,525,475 of CM028132.1, forward strand.
TTCTGCAAAAGGCTTAAAAATGTGCATTCGGTTAACCTCTCGAGTTTCCAATAGCTTTTTGCAATCGTCTCAAACTATAATTATATACATTTCAAAAATTAACACTGTTTTCTAAACAAAGGGATCCCACTATTAGTCACATTTCCACATAATGATGTGCATATGTTTTTATATCAGCAGATGTACAAGGAAGAAAAAAATAGCAAGGGAAAGCTGAGAGACAGTGAGAGGCAAAGAATTGCGAGACTGTCTGGGTGTTCAAGTCTTAGGTCTCACAAGAAAATTTAGTTGCGCAACCAGACAGACGAGACAGGACAGGAAAGGAATAGAAGAGAACAGATCCCTGCATTCAAACTCTTTCAGTAACAACTGGGACAGGGTCCAGTTCTACCCTGTCACAATGGTTCTGTGCTGGGGTGGAAGATCCTGCTGGAGCATATAGCTTTAAGAGCTTTCTGGTGGAGCCGACGTCTTAAGACTGGGCCTGCCCACGAGGCAGACATATGAGGAGACACTCATGGACTGACCAGTAATTGATGCTGGCCCCCCTCCTCCCTCAGTTCTGTTTTTCCCACCATCGGGGCTGCATCTCTGCACTTCGTGGGAGCAACATAGTTGTGTCATGAGTTCTGCCAGTGCTTCTGTTCGACGCTGAACCTCAGTATTGATAACGGTTGTTTTGTTTTCATTTTTTTCTGTCTTCCCTAGTATGGTGCTGAGTCTTTCTGCTGTTTTTATTTTATTTTACCACTGTCGGTCATGTCCAGTCTAGGGCCTAAGAAGTCTGGAAAATCTAAGGCTGGTCTTCCTCCATGCATCGGTGCCCCTGCTGGAAGAACATTTCCATCACCAGCCATCATAATTGATGTTTCACCTACCTGGGTCAAGACCATGACATGGATACGTGTGACACCTGTTTCTCCATGGATCTCTTCCCCCTCGAATTGCGTGAGGTGGTTAGGATGGGACCCCCCCCCCAACCTTTGGAAGACGACGTTGCACTTAGGACTCCAGGCTCATGTCCCTAGGCTTTTCCCCTGATCCCCTCCCGATACTGTGCGTACCGAGGAGACCAGCCTCTGCTGTACCTCATCTCACTGGAGACAGGGGGCACTCTCCCAGTCTGGTACCGGGTCTGCATAACTCCCAGTGAGGCGTGTTGCAGCTATACACTGGGCCTGCTCCGGCAGATCCCTCGACACTGCAGTCTGGTGTCGCTTCCGTTTCTGGCTCCTAGTCCAGTGCCAGTGAGTGAGGCGACAGACTGCCCGGCTGGGCCCCCTCCTGCTGCTGTTCGCAGCACTGGGATAAGAGAGGTCTCGGGGGCAGCTACTTTGGTGATCTCTCTGATCTCATCCTCTGACTCAGAGAATAAGGATCGAGATTATCCTGATTGGCTCCCCGGACCCTTGGGACTCTTTTATGCCCAGTTCTAGGCCTTTGGTATTGGTGTGGCCTGGGAGTCCTCCCGGTGCCAGCCACAGCACCACCCTTCCTGTGTCCCACGGTGCCAAGTTGGTTTCTAGCGCCGATGGGGGTGTTGGTGCTGTTCGCAGCGCTCCCTCCCCTTTCTTGCAGTCTTCTGGCTCTCCTTCCATGGTGCCTTCCTCAAGTGGCAGGTCCCTGTCTGGTGAGGTTGGAATTGGGAGATCTAGGTTAGTGCCACACTCCATGGCTAGAGTTGCTGGTTGTCTCTGGCAGGGCTCATAGCGTGGACTCTGGTCTTCTTTCCCTGCCAGAACCGTCTGGGCTTGCAGTAGGTGGGGACGGGGTCCACCCTTTGGGACCGCACAGCTCTGACGTCTCCACTAGGGGTTCTCTCCCACCCCACCCAGGGCACTACCTTATTCACCCCTCTACAGTTGGGCATTCTGAGTTGGCAGACTTGCACAGCCCCCTCTCCCAAGAGGGGTCCCCTGCTCACTCTCGGTGCCCTAGTCAGGTCTGTTTTATGACTCTCCTCCTCCTTCTCCCCCTTTCCCAGGCATTTCTGGCCCTGCAGGGCCCCTGACCTGGGAACATTTCAGGGCATCAGACAGTGCTTTTCCTGTCTACCTAGGGCCATGGACCAGACTATCTTTTGGCCAGAAACCCCTGCAGCGCCACCCCCTGAATCTAGCTCCTCTTCATCCCCATCTTCCACCTCCGAGGAAGAGGACAATTCCATGCACTTATCCTTTGATGCTGATTATACTAATTATGAGCAGTTCCTTTCGAGGATGATGCAGGACCTGCACTTGGACCACTTTTCTGGACACAGTGCTGCTTGAGCGATACTGTACTTCCTCGGGGAGTCCAGTACTGACACCACTGTAATACCTCTGTGACTGCAGCCATTCACTGCATCGAGGAATATCTGTCTCCATCCCTCTGCCCCCTCTCCAACCCCAAGGGACACCCAGCACAGGTACTGCACATCCCTGGGGTCTCCAGGGGCAATATTTCACCCTCTTCAGGAGTCCAGCTCCTGGACACCCATTCTGGGCATCGCTGCCCAGAGCGCAACTGTCCCCTTGAGTCAGACTCTGCCGGATTCAACTGTTGGGGTCGAAGAGTCTTTTTGGCAGCATGCACTATGCTGTGCATTGCAGCACATGAGGTACACATGGCAACCTATGGTAGGTATCTGTGGGCAACGCTGGGACAGCTCCTGCTGTACATGCCTGACAGTGAGCAACCAGGCAGGCTAGTCACCTTTCCACTCAGGGCCTGGAGGTGGCGAGACATCAGTGAGGTAGCCTCCAGGTTGGTGGGAGCTGTAGTGTTCATTCGGCGGACAGCATGGCTTTGCCTATCAAGGTTATCACCCCAGGCCTGGCGTTGGGTGGTCGCCTCATGATTCCAAGGGGCCCATTTCTTTTCCTGTAGGGCCAGGCATGAGCTTGCATGGCACCTTCTTGCTCCCAGGCCAAGGGAGCCACTGCCTGCCCTGGATGAGTCTCTGGTCTCACTAGACCTATGAGGGGCTCTGCTTCTGTGTTTCCCCACAGGAGGCTAAGGGAACAACCTTTTCCCTCAGTGTTTTCAGATATCACCTTCGGTGGTGGCTTGGCCCTCTGACCCACTGGTGCTGAATGGTGAAGATTGATCCTTGGAAGATACGAAAATTACATACTCACCGTAATGCTTGATCTTCCAGGATATCTTCACCATTCAGCACTGCAACCCACCCACCTTCCCCCGATGGCCAGGATTCTGGGTAGCCTTCTCCCTTCCCCCTTTTTTTTGGGGGGGGAGACAGGTGAAAAAGGGGAAAACCATTGGGAAGCAAACCCTTCGGGGTCCTGATTTGCTCATTCTGGTGCAACCCATTAAAACATATATTATGTTTAAGGGGGAAGGCTTTCTTGCCTTTAGGCAACTTTTCCCTTTCTTTCCGGCACCCTTATGACACCAAAACACTATGCAGTGAACCTCTTTGGTCTTGTTGGTTCCTTTTCACCAATTAAAAAAAAAAAAACCTTTTCCTTTTGAGAAGAGAGAGTTAGACGAGAGATTTTTTTGTAGCCAGCTATATTGCTTCTCTACTGTATTATTTTCTAAGGTTTCCAGATGCGATTTCAGATGCATATTCTCCTTGACTAAGGTCCCTGTAACATCCTGAGATTTCATAGATGTTGTCTCCGTTTGTTGTACCATCTGTTCTGCTGTTCCAGGCGGGTTTCAAGCTTAGCTACTCAGGTAGTTAAGGTGTCTAATTTGCGGTCCATATCCTGCACCATTTTGATAAGCTGGCTTAAAGTGGCATTAACCGTGAGGAGAGGCACCTCGTTACTAGATTCAATTGAATCCGATTCTGCCTCGTTCTGAGCAGGCATGCTATCCTTCTTTTGTTGTTTGGGTGCAAAAAAAGTCTCTAGGTGGAGCTGTGCCACAAGATTTTCCCATGTTTTGCTCAGAAGTTCAGTGCGTTGGATAAATTATTTCCAAGATAGATCACCCAAAGTTTGGTTTTATTTTAAGTTTGTTAGGTCTCTCTCCGGAGCTGAAATAAGAAACGTCTGCTCTTACTTAGAGAGGGCTCTTGCAGTAGGTAATTACATATAGGACTGACGCCGGCAGGCGGCACGTCCTCCATGGAAAAATTTCTAGCTAGCAGACCCTGGCGAGGGACCGCCCCCACGTCGGGTGACTGGCGTCATGGGACATTGGTATAAAGGGGCGGTCACTGACGCCTGCATTCCAGATCTTTCCTGCCATTAGCTCTTGCAGCGCCTCGCGGAAAAGTTTGTGCTTCATCAGCCCTACCTTCGTCGTTTTTTTTTTACCGAAAATAATTGCTTTTTCGACTAACGTCAGTACAATTGTCGGTGTATGTCGCCCCCTACACCCTCCGAGCACAAGAATAAGTGCGATTTGTGTGGAGCACAACTACCGCACAAGGACGGCCACTCCTCAGCCTGTTCTGCCTAGGCCCCGATCACCGGGTCGAGAAGTGCCAGCACTGCCTCGGTTTCAACGTGGCTACCCGGAAAAGGCGGCAGCAATCCCTGGAAGACCATCTTCTGAAGAAGAAAATGAGTTCAATGGAGAATGAGCTCAAAAACTGAGGCAGGCGTCCACTTCCCCCGAAGGCCATCAGAAGAAGATGAAGAAGGAGAAGCACCGGGACAAGAGCTCCTCCACCGTGTCTCCCTCGGGAGTCACTAGGACGCAGGTAACATCCCCTCAGTTGATTCCATGTACCGTCCCCATCAGCAGCAGCGCCGTCCCTTTCGAAAGATGGAATCGACCAAAGGTGAAACCCTAGGGAAGGTGGGCCTCAAAACGCCGGGCCCCCACAGCTGCTAAGCCCCCCTGCCCAAAAAAGTAGTGGGTGCTTCAGCAGTGGCGCTGCCCCACACCACCTGACTCCTTTCCTCTCCCACTGCCTCCAGACTCTCCGGAGGAACCGGTAGGAGGGAGGTTTTCCCTCCACCTTCCGGGATGGGAGAGGATAACCACAGATTCTTGGGTGCTCCAGCTCGTAGCAGAAGGACACTCGATAGAGTTTCTTCAGAAACCACCCTGCCACCCCCCTCTGAAGTCATCATATTCACGGGAACATCTTCTCTTGGTCCAGGAGGAAATTTTGGCTCTCCTGCTGAAACAAGCAATAGAGCCCGTTCCCCTTCATCTGCGAGGGACGGGTTATTATTCCCATTTCTTTCTGGTCCCAAAGAAGACAGGAGATCTCAGACCAATTTTGGATCTCAGTTCCCTGAATCTTTTTGTAGAATACAAAAGGTTCAGGATGCTCTCTTTGCAGAGCCTTCTGCCCCTCATCCGGTCGGGTCAATGGCTTTGTGCTCTGGATATGCAGGATGCTTATCTGCACATTCCCATTCGCCCATCTCATCGCAAATACCTTCGTTTTGCGTTCCAGGGGGACCACTACCAGTTCAAGGCGCTCCCATTTGGTCTGTCCTCGGCCCCCCGAGTGTTAATGCCTGGCAGTGGTGGCGGCCCACCTGCATACCAGGGGAGTGCAGGTTTTCCCATACCTGAACGATTGGCTTCTGGTGACCTCGTCCAGGGAGGAACTTCTGCGTTCTCTCTCCCTTACCCAGCAGGTTTTTCTTCTGCCTGGGTATTACCATCATTCGAAGTCTCATCTGGACCCATCCCAGAGGCTACAATTTATTGGGGCGATTCTCGATACGACCATAGGCAAGGCCTTCCTGCCTCCGGACAGGGCGTCCACCCTCCAGACCCAAATAAGTCAGTTGTCCGACCGCAGGATGGTCTCTGTGAGGTTGGTCCTTCGCCTTCTCGGGCTCATGGTGGCTGCTATCCCGGCGGTTCCTCGCGCTCAACTCCACAGCAGGATTTCTTATTGGACTCTGCGCTCACAATGGGATAGTGGACGACCTGGATCATCCAGTTCTGATCTCATCGCTGATGGTTCGAGAGAACCTGTTTCAGGGGGTTCCTTTCTTTCATCCTCCCCCAACCCAGACTCTAATCACAGATGCCTCAGGCAAAGGTTGGGGAGCCCATCTAGGCCCTCATCGGACCCAGGACTCCTGGTCCAAGCTAGAGCAAGCTCTCCACATCACTGTGCTCGAGCTTCGCGCAGTGTTGTACGCTCTCCAAGCCTTTCACCAATGCATCCTTCCTGGCCACCTAACTGTCCAGACAGACAACATGTGCGTGGTGTGGTACATCAACAAACAGGGAGGGACTCTGTCCTACCCTTGTTGCAGGGAGGCAGTGAGAGTTTGGGATTGGGCAACACAACACGGCCTTCACTTCACGGCAGTTCATGTTCCAGGAGTCGACAACACCCTGGCAGACAAGCTAAGTCGCTCTTCTGCTCTGACTCATGAGTGGGAACTGGACCAGGGGGTCCTAGACAATATCTTCCGACTTTGGGGAACACCACAGGTCGACCTGTTCGCATCCCCTCTAAATGCAAAACTTCCAGTCTTCTGCTCGCTCATTCTAGGACGAGGCGCTTTTTGGAGTGACGCTCTGTCTCTAGACTGGAAGGACAGATTCGTCTATGCCTTTCCCCCAGTTCCACTTATCCCACGAGTCTTGCAGAAACTAGCTTCAGAAGGAGCACGAATGATTCTGATCGCTCCTTTCTGGCCCAGGCAAGTTTGGTTCTCTCTTCTACAGCAATATTCAGAGGATCCTCCTCTTCCTCTTCCTCCCTCTCGAGGTTTACTGACCCAGGATCAGGGGACCCTGGTCCACCCAGTCCTCAAATCCCTTCAACTGCATGCATGGCTCCTGCAGACTTAGCCCAATCCCGTTTTGGAGTGTCTCCCAAAGTGGCGGAGATTTTGATGGAGGCCAGAAAACCCTCCACCAGATCTACTTATGCCTTGAAGTGGAAAAGATTCACTATCTGGGCTGCTTCCAACAACATGGAGCCCTTCTCCTGTTCAGCGGGGCTTCTGCTGGAGTACCTACGTCATCTGTTTGACCTGGGTCTCAGTCATTCTTCTCTGAAGGTACACATGGCAGCCATCTCGGCCTATCATGTTCCCCTTCGCAGACAAAGCTTTCACTCAATTGGAGGTCTCTAAGACCTTTCTCCGAGGGGTCCTCCACCTGAGGCCCCCCATCCGTACTCCTGCTCCCCCTTGGGACTTGAACTTTGTTCTCAAGAAACTTATTCTTCCTCCCTTCGAACCTGCAGCTTCTGTGGATTTGAAATTCCTTTCGTGGAAGACTCTCTTCCTGGAGGCCATTACTTCAGCTCGGAGAATTTCCGAGCTCCAGGCCCTTATGTGCAAAATCCTATACTTGATTTTTCACAAGGAATGAGTTGCTCTTCGCACGAATCCTAAATTTCTCCCTAAAGTAGTAGCTGAGTTTACTTTGAATCAGTCTATACAGTTGCCTGCCTTTTTTATGCAGTATTCTAATCAAGGGGGAGTATTTACTCCATACTATGGATGTCCACTGGATTCTGAGATACTACTAGACAAAGGATCTCAGAAAGACTGACCAATTGTTCATCTCTTTTGCTCATAAAAGGGAAAGCAATGCTGTTTCCAAGCAATGCCTGTCTAAGTGGTTGGCCCATTGCATCACTTTCTGTTATGACAAATATAACAAGACCCTCCCGGGTCAAGTAAGAGGCCACTCCACCAGAGGCTTGTTTCAAGAATGTGTCTGCAGCAGACATCTGTGCTGCCGCCACCTGGACTTCTGTCCATACCTTTACTAAACACTACAGTATGGATGTTGCCTCTCACCGTAGAGCAGGCTTCTGGCTGGTTGTTCTACAAGGCCTCTTATCTTGAGGCTTGCACAGCTAGAACTGCTTTTTGGAGTAGTTTCCTCCTCCCGGTGCCCCTCTTTGTTCCAGACTGCTTGGGGATTCAGTCCTATATGTAATTACCTACTGCAAGAGCCCTCTCAAAGTAAGATAGTACAGTTATGTAAGAACTTACCGTAACAGTAGATCTTCGAGAGAGGCTCTTGCAGTAGGTAATACCTTTCCGCCCTCCATCCCCCTAGGCTTTTTCTGCTCCTTTTCCAGTGAGGGAAATATCTGCTCCTCTCTCATCCGGCCTTTCTGGCCTGTGGCGGGAAAGAACTGGAAGGTGGGCGTCAGGGACTGCTAGCTAGACATTTTTCCGTGGGGGTCCTGCCGCCTCCCGGCGTCAGTCCTCTATGTAATTACTTACTGCAAGAGCCTTTCTCGAATACATAACTGTACTTTCCTGTCTGAAGTTAAGCCGCGCCCCCCACCTTATTATTTTCTGCTAAGGGAATAACCTGTAGTTTTTGCTGTCATACTCTAATCTGATCCCTCCTGAACAGAACTGGGGGCGCTATGGTATTCAGAGGCTGCCTGTTTTCACTCAGTAGACTTTTCCTTACCAGTTCATCTCCCTCTTATACTCCACTATCTGTGGCCTGTCACAGTTCTCTTTCTCTTACTGCCCTTGGTAGTTTTTCCCTGAGACAGAGAGCATGGGAGGGGAATCCCTCTGATTCCCTGTACTGTGTTCCTAATTCTCGATTAATTCTCATTTTTTTCTTAGGAGTATGTTCTCTTGGTCCTTGCCATTAATTGGCTGATTTTCAATGTCAGGCCCTAGGTTGGACTTGGCTGCGCTAGATCAAGGCCTTCCTTTTTTCCCTGGTTCATATGGCACTTGGAATCTACCTCCTTAGTTAAGACATGGATTTTTAGAGCTACTAGCTTGTCCTAGGGCCCCTAAATTGCTCCCATTCTTATCTGCGTTTGATTCAGAGATGTACCCCTTTCTTGCAAATTACTTGTAGATTGTCCCTCTCTGGGCTATCCTTCTTGATAAGCATTAGCTGCTGCAGAGTACATCAGTCTCACCCTTCTGAGGCTGAGGACAACCCAGCACTCCTGATATACTGTATCTAGACAGAGAATTAGGAGTCTCTCTCTCCCCTCTCCATTCTTTCTCCTTCGGCTGCCCAGTTTTCCTGGCCATCCCTGGTCAATCAAGGTCCTGTCATCCAGAAAATGTCTCCCTGTCTCTGGCCAGTTTGTTCCTTTGTTTAGTTTTTTTCCTGTGTCCTTTTCTCCATTGCCCCACCCTTTCCTGTCTTCTCACTCTTTTTTTTCCTCTCCTAGGAGAACAGAACTGAAGGAGGAGGGGAACAGGCATGGTTACTGCCCAGTCCATGAGTGCCACATCAGACATCTGCCTCGTGCTTAAAGCTGTATGCTCCCGCAGGGTCTCACACCTCCAGCATAGACCCACCAGTGCTGAATGGTGAAGCAGGGGTCAGTCCTTAACCTTTTTTTGCACTAGCCAGCAGGCAAGTTGATTCAAAATTGCACTAGCCCGCAGATGATTGCACTAGCCCTTAATTATTATGGTAAATTTTGATCACTTATGCAGGAAACAATGCAAGCAAAGCCATGAAATACTCTGATTATTGTACATTTATCCTGCTCCCACATTGCTTCCAGCTCCCCAGCAGAAAAAAAGACTGCAGTGCCATCACAGTGAGCCCCCCCCCATTGTTTTATACCATAGCCTCCTCTCTTTCTCTTTCTGCCCCCCCCACACCAAACAGAGAGATGATCTCACAACAGCAGATGTTCAGTCAAGCAGTCCTAGCTCTGCGCACACAATAGCTGACATCATCATACATCTCACCACACTGTCACCACCACCCAAAGGGCAATAAACAGAATCAGGCAGAGAAAGACACTCTCGGTCCCCACCCTCTGGTCAGCTGGAGACCTGCACCTTTTAAAGTTTTTGTACAGTCACAAGTGAGCCTGGAGCACATCTAAGATTTCTTTGGGGTGAGGCTTACACAAACCTAAGGGGCTTGGGAACTAGAAAACTATGAAATTTTTGTTTGTAAAAGCATTGATTTTAATATGCTCTGCCCCAACAATAACAGATTTTTCTTAAACATTGTCCTTTCATCAGCCCAAGGGAAACAGTACACAGGCATAACACTATACTATACTATTTCTATTTCTGTATAGGATGATCTGTGCACCCCAGGAATGCCTATTTCAAGGTTTCATATTATGTATTTTATCAAGGTTTATTTTTGTACCATACCTCATTCAAAGCTCTGTTTTTAGGCTGTAAGGACGTGCTGAGTGGGATAAGGGTGGAGCTGTATGGATGGTGATGGCTGGCATGGTCCCTTTAGAAGAGCTATGGACTCCCTACACTTGCCAGTAATGGCAACTATGGATGGTCGCTCCAGAGTCTGGTTTGCAGTGGTGTCCAGGGAAGGAGCAGAGTTAAGAGATTTGGAGGGGAGAGGGAAGTTATGGTGAGGCTGGGATAAAACCCACCACCTGGAGGGCCGATCCTGTATACTACTTTGCATTTTGTCACTGAAATGTTGGGTACAAACACTCAAAATGTAGAGAAATGAGGGGCACTGGTCATAATAATATTGGACAAATTGTTAGACTCTAGGCGCTTTTACACACAGGTCTATGTAATGGAATAACTGTTACGGAAACAGTATTCCGTTACATCCCTTATATGTAAAAAGGATTTGTTTTGTTCCCTTGGTGAGCGTTCGTCCAAACCGCAGTCTCTTCTTCTTGCGGTTTGCACGAATGTGTTTCGTTTGATCTGGCTGTATAAAACAGCCATTCTAGGGACATGGATATGTTGTTCATCCACACTCATTGGCAGTATCCTTGCCGCTTTAAATCTTGCCGGAAGGTCTTCAAGCTTGCTCCTCCCACCCACCCGGGTGGTATAACTCTCGGCTCCGCCCCATGACGCCAGATCTTCCTTACCGCTTGGAAGCTCAGGTTCCCTCCTTAACGCTCTGCGTTTGTGACTGGTTCCTATTTCTCCGTTTGCGGATTTAGAAATAATACTTTGCAAAAAGACTTCAGTCTTCGATCCCTCGCGGCTGCGATGGATAAATCGACTCCCGGATTTCGGAGATGCCCATGCGGGCAGAAGATGTCTCGGACGGATCCACACTCCACGTGTGTCTACTGCTTAGGCCTTGAGCACGACCCGCAGGCTTGCGACCTGTGCTCATCTTTCTCGGCCTACGTCCTCGAAGACCGTGCTGCCCGAGTGCAACTGGGCCGTCCCGAGAAGCGTTTCCCTCCGGTGAAGTCCAAGGAGGCCCGGTTGGCGGTGTCCGGGCGGCGGGCCTGGGGGATCAGCTCGAGCGATGGTCGCCTCAAGAGGAGGCGGCGCGGCATACTTCCTCGCCGCGCATTTATCCCGCTTCTCTGGGTTCTTCCTACACGGCTTCCTTTAAGGAGCTTTGTCTGTCCTCTCCACTAAAGGAGAAGGGCTCGCGCCTGCTGGACCTTTTTCTCGGTCCAAAAGAAGGACTAAGGGTAAGTCCCTCCCGGACGCTCTTGGGAGCGGGAAGGTCCTCTCCTCGGCCGCCGACCGTCGGGCTCGGGTTCGATCGCCGGCTCGCCACTGGCCTCACGGTGTCCCCGCCAGGTCAGTTGACCGAGACTCCCACTGATGAAGTCGAGATTTTCTCGACCCATTAGACGGGCTGTCGCCTTAGCAGCCGAGATTCCTCTCCCGGTTCCCCGGGAGGAGTTGAGGATCCCGTGGGCTCGCTTGTGCCTCCGGTTCCGAGCCCTCGGATGGACCTTCCGAGAAAGGGAGTGTCGGTTCCGCCGACACCTCCTGCACCGACCCCGAAATTCCGGGACTCTCGGTCTCGGTCTCCGGACCTCTTCGCGGTCCAGCTGCTCCCCACCATAGGCGGTCTCGTCTCGGCATCAGCTGTAAGCGCGCAGGCCGCCATTGCCCTCGCCCTCCTCCTGATGAGGGAGGCTTCGCGCGAATTACGCCGACGGTATTTAGGACCTTATGTTGCAACAGCTCCTCCTGGCCGGAATAAGCCGACTCCGCGCCTTCCCGCCATTAAGTGGCTGTCACCGAACGGCCGACACAACCCTCGACTGCCCGAGGAGCTTATACCAGGCCGGTTTTTCGCCAAACCAGCTGCTCCAACGATTGCGTGGAACCTCCGCCTCCACAGCCACCAATTGGGGCTCCGACCAAGGATTCTCGGTCGGCAAGGGTTTACCCCATCGGCTGTCAGTTACCCTCACTCCCGACCGACCTCGGCAGGTGAAGGGTGGCTCAGGCCAGAGGCAGTTTCGAGGACTCTTCCAGTCCGAAGATGATTCCTCCTTCTTCTCCAGCGACTGGACTTGGAGTCTTCAGGAGGTCAGCCAATGGACGATAGCCCGTCGTCCTTCCTAGGACTGCTTCGGCTCATCTCGGAGTCTACCGGGATGGAGCTCGAACCCGTTTCCAAACGGGCCAGGTATCCCCTCACGGAGATTCTGGACCGAGGGGATTCTCCGACGGAGGCCTTTCCGGTGGCCGAGGCCATAGTGGGTCCAGCACTGGAACTTTGGCAGCGCCCTGCTTCCTGCCCTGCGCCTTCGGCCAGGATGGCCAGGAAGTATGCGGTCCCTACCGGTTCCTTGTCCGGTTTTGAACACCCTCTGCTGAGGGGTTGGTTACCGACAGCGTTTTGCAGGGCGGCAACGCCAGGATGTGGACAACCTCCTGACAAGGAGTCCAAGAAATTGGACTATGTCGGGCGAAAGTCTACGCTATGGCCCTCTCGGCCTTCAGGCCAGTTCGGCCCCATGGCACATTTTTCTCATGCCCTGTTGGGCTCCTGGATGAGGTCATCCTCATCTTCCCGCCGATCTGCAGACTACGGTTAAGCAGGTGCGGGACCAGGCAGGGCAGTGGCCAAACAGCAGCTCCAGACTGCTTTGGATGTAGGGACTCATGTGCCAGATCGGTGGCGGCCGCAGTGGTATGCAAGGCCGGCGTGGCTTAGCTGAGGATATCCACCTTTACTGGATACCCAGCACAAGTTGGCGGATGTTCCTTTTGGGGACTGACCTCTTCGGCCCTGGGGTGGAAGGTCACCTGCAGAGGATCGAGAAGTCCAATGCCACCTTGGACTCGGTCTCTTCGCTCAGAAGGACAAAGGCCAGAACCACAGCCTAAGCCCTTCGTCCTTCTGTGCCCCGGCGCCGGCCCAGCAACGTCAGGGCCAGCAGGCTCGGCCTTGGCATCCCAAACCCAAGCCGCCGGCTTCCTCTAACAGGAGGCAGGAGGAAAGGGCCCAGGAGGTCCCTCGGCCGGTCCCTCCTCCAAGCCTGCCCAGTGACGGGCTGAGGTGTCCTCATCCCCTGGCACCTACCCTCGGGTCCCTGTGATGGCCCCGCACTTCTGCTCCGCCTGGTCCGCTGTTACCACGGACAGGTGGGTCTTGAGAGGTGGTGGGAAGAGCCTGCCTCTGGAATTGACAGGCACCACCCTTCAGAGCCGTCGCCCCTCGGGGGGCTTCGGGATCCCCAGCCTCACTGGCGGCTCGTCGAGCCGACATCACTCTCCTCCTCCAGAAGGAGGTGGTAAGAGAGGTGGTGGACCCTCCTTCAGACCCAGGGTTTGTGTCCAGGTACTTCCTGGTTCCGAAACGGACGGGGGGCTGGCGCCCCATTCTCGACCTACACGACCTAAACAAGTTCCTAAGGTCTCGAACCTTCAGGATGGTCACTCTGGCTCAGATAATACCATCCTTGGAACGCGGCGTGTGGTTCTGCTCTCTGGACTTGCAGGACGCGTCTTTTCACGTCCCTATCCGTCCGTCTCACCAGAGATTCCTTCGCTTCCGAGAGGAAGGATCTCTCTTCGAGTTCCAAGCCATGCCCTTCGGCTTGTCTCCAGCTCCCAGGGTTCTCACCAAATGCATGGCAGTGGTGACAGCATTCTGCGGCGCCGAGGGGTCCGGTGTACCCTTACCTGGACGACTGGCTGATAGCAGCTCCCTCCAGGAAGGAGGCGGAGTGGTCCAGAGATCTGGCCCTCCAGGTCTGCTCTCAACTGGGCCTCCTTATCAACGAGGCCAAGTCCGAACTCGAGGCGAAGCAGGTGATTTTATTCATCGCGCAGCTCGACTCTCTTCGAGCCAGAGCGCGGCTCCCGGCGGACAGGGCCGAGGTTCTTTCCTCCTTTGCCCGATCATTTCTGGTTGGGCAATTGCGCCCTGCCCGGGACTTCCTGCGCCTCCTGGGTCTCATGGCGGCCTGTACCAGCGCGGTCCGTTGGGCTCCGCTGGAACATGCGCCCCTTCAGTGGGACTGGCCAGCCAGTGGTCACAACGCTGCGATCCCTTGACCAGCTTAGTCGGTGACACAGGGATGTGGAATGCTCTCCAGTGGTGGACCGCTCCAGATCATTTGCAGGAGGGCATCCTGCTCGTCCGGCCCGAGCCGACGGTCTCTCTGTCGACCGATGCCTCTCTGATGGGTTGGGGTGCCCATCTGGGGGAACACCGGGCTCATGGCCTCTGGTCCCCGCGGGAGTCCCGATGCCACATCAACCTGCTGGAGCTCCGAGCGGTCCGCCTAGCTCTCACCGCCTTTGCTCCGTTCCTCCGGGGTCAAGTGGTCCGAGTCCAGACGGACAATACCACGACCATGTACTATCTAAACCGCCAGGGCGGGACGCGCTCCATGCTTCTATGCAAGGAAGCTCTCCGCATTTGGTCACTCGTGCGCAGCCTGGAGGCGGATCTCCTAGCCATTCACGTGGCAGGAGCCTCCAACACCCTGGCCGATGCCCTGAGCCGGATAGGGGCTGCATCCCACGAGTGGTCTCTCCTGCCGGAGGTAGTACAGCATCTGTTCTCCCTTTGGGGCACACCTCAGGTGGACCTGTTTGCCTCCATGGAGAACGCGAAGCTGAGTCTGTTCCATGCCCGCCTCAGCAGGGCTCGCTGCAGGGGATGCCTTCTCGAGGCAATGGACCCCGGGCCTCTTTCGCCTTTCCCCATTTCCCTTGATCCACAAGGTGCTTCTCAAGGCGAGGAGGGACAAGGCGCAGGTGATTCTGATAGCTCCCAGACTGGCTCCGCCAGTTCTGGTACCCAGATCTCCTCAGTCTCAGCTCCAGGACTCCGCGGGTAGCTTCCAGCTCGCCTGACCTGCTCTCAGTCAATCAGGGAAGGTGTTCCATCCGGACCTTCAATCCTGCACCTGACGGCCTGGTTCCTGAGCTGCTAGAGTTCCAGGCTTTGGGTCTTTCCGACGAGGTCCTCAATGTAGTTGAGGCGTCCGTGAGAGTTTCCACTCAGAAAATGTTATGCCTTCAAATGGAAAAGGTTTTCCATTTGGTGTCAGGGCAAGGGCTTGGACCCTTCCTCCTGTTCCTTGGCAAGCATCTTGGACTATTTATGGTCCTTTCTAGTCAAGGGCTTAGGTCGACGACCCTATGGTGCACCTGGCAGCCATCTCTGCTTACCGGCGGGCCGGAAGCAGTCGGTGGCGCAGGAGAAGGTGGTCTGGCGCTTTCAAAGGCCTTGATCACATTTCCTCCAGTGCGGGAACCCCTCCTCCGTGGGATCTACTGCTGGTATTGGCAAAGCTCATGGGCAAGCCTATTCGAACCTATGCACAGGTGTGCTCTCTCACCTGTCGTGGAAGACCGCCTTCCTGGTGGCTATCACGCCAGAAGGATGGGAGAGCTCCAGGCGCTTTCCATCGAGTCTCCTTACTGGTCTTCCACAGGACAAGGTTGTCCTGGCGCCCACCCGAAATTCCTTCCGAAGGTGGTGTCGGAGTTTCACCTTAACCAGGTGTTGACTCTGCCGGTGTTCTACCCCAATCACACCTCGGAGGCCGAATATAGGCTCCATACTCTGGATCCTAGAAGGGCGCTCGCTTATTATAAGGAGCGCACGGCTGAAATTCGGGGAGAGGTTCGCCAGCTGTTTGTCACCACGCTGAAGCTGCATCTGCAGACCTGCACAAGCGGACGATAAGCAGGTGGGTAACCTCCTGCATAGATCTCTGCTATAAGTTAGCGGGCATGGAGCCTCCCAGAGGGATAAGAGCTCATTCTACCCGCCATACTGCTGCAAGCGTGGCTGCTTCCAGGGGACGTCCCTATCCAGGAAATCTGCAGGGCTGCTACCTGGAAGTCAGCAAACACCTTCATTACCCACTACCACATCGACCTTGAGTCACGCCGGGATGCTGGTTTTGGGCCTCGGTTCTCAGTCTCTCTTTCCCAAGTAAGTATATGGGGTGTGCGTCTTGCCTCCTCCTCCCGGAGAACTGCTAGAGTCTGCCAATGGTGTGGATGAACAACATATCCATGTCCCTAGAAATACAGGTTACTCACCTGTAACAGGAGTTCTAGGAATGGTATGTTGTTCATCCACACGACCCACCCGACTCTCCCGGCTTCGACGCACAACCTGAGCTTTCCAGCGGGCCAGATCTGACGTCATGGGGCGGAGCCGAGAGTTATACCACCCGGGTGGGTGGGAGGAGCAAGCTTGAAGACCTTCCGGCAAGATTTAAAGCGGCAAGGATACTGCCAATGAGTGTGGATGAACAACATATACCATTCCTAGAACTCCTGTTACAGGTGAGTAACCTGTATTTCCGGTACCACTGCAGAAACTGCCATTAGAGCAACAAACTCTGGGAGAGCCGAAACAAATGGAGGTGGGATTAGCTGGAATACTCGCAGGGGTGTAAAAGGAAATCCGAATGCAGCAGAGTACATCGGCGCCACACAGGTAACGTTTATTTCGTTTTACAAACCTGTGTGTAAAAGCGCCTATAGACACATTCAGAAAACTGGAACCTAGTGACTTAACAGCACTCTACTCTTGATCACACCCTGAACAGTAGCTGAAAGTCTTAACAGTGGAGTGATAAGGACTCACATTGAGTCTTTCGTGGGATCCCTCTCTTGAACTGCCAGATAACTGCAGCTGTTAATCACACCTGGCCATCTGGAACACTGAGAGAGATTAGCATGAAGACTAGAGAATGCTAAAGTAGAGACATTTTTAACTTCACTAACAGCCATAAAAATCTGCACTGGTCAAGGCGGGCTAGTAGAGAGTTAGCTGTACTAGCCCTGGTCAATTTGCACTAGTATTTGGGCTAGTAAAACAGTGTTAAGATCGACCCCTGTGGTGAAGATATCCTGGAAGATTAAGAATTACGGTATCATTTTCATTTTGTGCTTGCAGGGTGAGATAACTTGAGGCATAGTACTGAGGACGTCGCATCATAAGTGTCACTCTCAACAGGTTCTTTAGCTTGTACATTATCAAGTTGTTAGCCATTTCTTTTTCTGGACGTAATGCTTGAAATGTGGGGGGTTTCCATTGAATGGGGGAAGAATGGCTTTTCTTTTTCTCTACTCTGCCACAGCTCTTTTATCTTTGTGGGTGGGGAGTTTATACTAGTGGATGGCGTGTGTCTCTTCAAATGGGTCCCTGTCTCATTTTTCTGGTAAGGAGAAGGGTTAATGCATGCATCTCTTACTAACATGACAGTTTTATTTTGTTCCCTCTTGAGAGTGCCTCCTGTTTAACAGGGTGATTTCTGATAGTCTTGAAAACTAAAGGTTGAATCTGATGTTTAGATCTGGCACGGAACTTAAGCTGAATCCGCTAATGGGGCTGCTGCCTATGCTACCTTTCCTTCCTTTGGATGCCAGCAAGACATTTTTGTTACAGTCGGAAAGTGGGAGTAACTGTAGCTCTGGCTCAGATCTTTTCATTTTTATGGCTGTGGACGGAGAATACAGCCATTTTGCTATCTGTAGCTTGAAAATGGAGTTTCGTGTAACTAATTTTTTAGACATTTCAGTGTATTCTTTCACATCTGCAAATCACTATGACAACTAAAATAAAATAATCCATTCTTTCTCTTTAAAATGTTGGAGACACAACTCCAAACTGGTTATCTGATGGCCATTAGGAAACTGAAACAGTTTGTTAAATATTGGTTGCCTGTTAAACTGGAGATTTGTTACCCCCTTCGAAATGCAACTGCTTGCACATTTAAATGATTAGCATTTAAATGTTTTTTGCTACTAATTCAGTTGGGGATGAATATCTTTCAAGAATGATTCATACCTCATAAATGTACCCTTTCCCAGCAAAAGTTGTAAAAGATTTACACTGTTTTTAACCTCTCAAGACCTGTCTGATAAAATGCCAGGTCTTCAGTGAACAACCCATACTAAATACATAAATTTCTTTTTGACAGAAAGGGGCTGCGGTCTGCTTCTCAAACATAACAGATAAGAGCTACTGAGATCTCTTATAGTAAGAGTGTGTGTGTGTATGTTTGGGAGAGGGTGGGGAAACAGTCAAACTGTAGCCAAGAGAGACCTTATCTAATGAATTAACTGCTGACAAACCATGAGTGATACAGAAGCAAATGATATGATATAGAGAATAATGGTTAGGCAAGTGTGTGTTATGAATATTTTTTTCACACCCGAGGTGTGTGATGACCTATAAACTTCAAGAGCAAAGCTCGAGAAGTTTATGTAGTCATCACACCAAGGGTGTGAAAAAAATATTCATAGGCACACACTTGCCTATCTTTTATTTTTTATAATTACTGGTGCAGAGTCTTAACAAGCATTTTTGTTAGAGGAAAAAAATACTGTTTTTTGTTCAGAAGTTATTTTAAATTCATACACCAGAGTAGGCATTGTTTGACATTTTAAAAAACTATAGCAAAATCAGTTTAAAACATCAAGGAACAGTACATTTTTTTTTGTTTAAATGCAGAGCTTTAAATGGTTTAGATATTTGTAGTCCACATGTCTTTGAGAAGTGCCGTGGAGTACCTTGTACAAGTCCGCTGATGACCGCAGTTAAACGGTGGAGAATGAGTAAAAGATAGCTTAACTTAACATTTAAGAACTTTTCTATAAAGGTAAAAATTTAAAACATCAAGGAACTAGTCTGAAATTGTGCCGTTTATCGGTGCGCGGCCTGCGCCAAGAAGGAAGTGTTGCTGTGGCGACTAAGATCTTCCGGTTGCCGTGATGACCTACCAGAGAAAAAAAATGCAGGGGAGTGTGTTGAAATTGCGTAATTGCAGTGTGTGTCCTCTTCTGCAAAACAAAGAAAATTGAGGGATTGTGAAGCTCGCAGTGGTAAACAGAAGGGTTTTGCCGGGGGGTTGGAACGTTTGACTTAGCACTCGCAGCTCCGAGGTGGAGGCTGCCACCGAGAAGTCTGACAGTGAAGTTGTGAAATGCCGTAATAACTCGATTTCGGCTTGTTACGGCATTTATACTGTGCCTGAATTCAGGTTATTAAAGGGGGTCACCAGTAATTATAACCTTTTATTGAACCAACATAGAGGTGACATAAAGAACTTATGCCATTTATCAAATTCCTGATCAAACAACTGCAAACAGAAGGCTGTTTCTGTCATTTTATAAATATGGGATATACAATGGAGAGCTGTCATATAAATGATATATCTACACAAGTGCTCTTAGACCTCGGGTAACTTCATGAGTGGCAGATGCCACAAGTGAGCTGTCTGAGGTCAAACAGCACAAGTGTAGATAAATCATTTATCTGACAGCTCTCCATTGTATATTTCATTTCTGCAATAGAGATGCTTTCTGTCAGTGCAGGGGCATTTGCTTTTGATTGCTTATCTTTTTTTGCATATGTTTGTCAAAAAAGTGCACAAAAAATTGCATTTTCTGCTCTTTTTTGCTAATTATAAAAAAATCTATACGGTATCTATAAATGAAATGCCACTAATTTTGTAGATAATTTTGTGCTGAACAACTTTCATGCTCACAGTACCATGCTATCTTTTTTCGTTTTAAAGTTATTCACATTTGAATATGGGCAGTACTGCTGCTGAGGTTGAACATTCTAAAAGAGTTCCGGAGTGATAGTGACATAGCTACTATATGGATAAATTTTATTTATTCAACAGCTGTGAAGATAAATGGATTTATTCAATGGCTTCTGAGTCCACACCTATTGCATAATATGATATACTGAGTTGCTAGATCAGGGCCTTGATAAAATAATAACATTTGCTTAACCCATTTAAGATTCCATCAGGTGGACAGAAAAAAGTCTATGAGAATTTGTCTGAAAACTAACAACTATAAGGTGCAAAAATAGCATTTATGTGAGTGAGTGTGTGTGTGTATATGTATATATATGTATGGAAATGTCTATTTGCAATAAATTTGCTTACAGGCATTTACTAGTATCTTTTGAAAGATTGTCTGACTTGTGATTACTAATTTTGAGTATAGTTCATGAAATAATGAGCTTGATATTTGTTTCATATAGTCCCCCTTTATGCTTTATGCATCGCATTCAAATCCAAATAATTTCAGGGCCATCGTGACTTATATTAATACTGAACAGCAGATCAGAGCTCTTTACCTAATAAAAGGCTGCTGATATAATAAAGAACAAAGTCATAAATAAAGAACCAATGGCTTATGGAAAAATTTACAGGGATTTGATTCTGCCGATGTGAGGAAAACACAGGGAAAATGAGGGCTT
Source organism: Neoceratodus forsteri (assembly GCA_016271365.2). Taxonomy (NCBI): domain Eukaryota; kingdom Metazoa; phylum Chordata; order Ceratodontiformes; family Ceratodontidae; genus Neoceratodus; species Neoceratodus forsteri. The sequence continues at coordinate 923,545,776 of CM028132.1, forward strand.
CTTACAGAATAATCGTTATTTGGATCTGGGAGCACTGAATGTTTTTTATCCTGTATTTTGTATCTTGGATAGGGCAGGGGAAATGCTACATCTCCTTGTCACAGGGTTGTTCATTTACCCATTTTTCTACTGTATTTACTCAGGCTGTCCCAGATTAGATGCAGTATCTTGTTTTCATTGGGTCGTGATATTACCATTTTTATAATGTATTCAGGCTACCTCGTCCAGGGCCCCCTGTATTCAAAGGAGATATGCAGAGCGTCCTGGTGGAAAAGGGAGATGTGCCGCACAACTCCAACAGTGCGCAACAGCACGATATTCAAGTGTGCAGGATGCTCCGGCCACAAGGGAATGGCCCAGGGCAGACACAAATGGTATGCCGTTCAAGTTGAGGGGGCAATCCCATGCATATGCTGTGCTGCGGCATATTCAGTGGGAATGTGCCCCTCACAGTCCAGAGCACCGCGACCCACATTTAGGCCATGATTAGCTGGCCTAACCCGGCCAGCCACCCACAGGCAGGCTACAGATGTGCACCCAGGTGCACAGCAGCCTGGCAGCCCTTGTAGACTAGAGATACCCCCTTTCCATTCCCAGTCTAGCAAGCTCCATAGTATAGGACCTGCTCCCCCCCAAGACCTGATTGCAGCAGAGGAAACCATGGTCCATATCCATAGTCTAGAGGACTCCCATCCACCACCCCTGTACACAGACACCCTCACTCCCCCATACCCAACCTGTTGCAAAGACTGGTGCTGCTCTCTACACCCTGCCATGGCCAGCCATTGACTGCACTGAACCCGGGCTGGGGACCTGCACTGTGGAATGACCCAGCTGTACCGTGCATTGGGGCACCATGCCAGCTGCAGCTCTACCAGTGTATGCAGCTGTGTGTATGTCCCAGTCAAATTGAAGAGGGAATTTACATACCTCCAATGCATGCCTTGTCAGTGCTGTATCTTCCTGCTGTCATACACCGCTGCAAGTCCACACTCTCCCCCCTGTTCCCCTGTGTAACATGCCACCCTCTGGACTTCTGAAGTATCCCAGGTGCCATGGGGTGCGGTATCCTGTAATGCCATTTGCAGTGTATGCTTCAGGCTATAGATAGTTTATTTGCAGTTCCCCAGTTGTACAAGTGAATGGGAGATTGGCTGCAACATGCCTGTTTTGGGACCTGTGTGAGTGGATACAGCATCGGCTGTCACCCTTACTGAGCAGTGCAGTGGCACCAGGTTGATGGAGCCGCATGCGAGTGCCTGAGGAGTATAGCCACTGGGTGTTATCGCCCACACACAGCTTATGCCTGCGTATAACACATTCCAGCATCCTACTGCGAGTGCTCTGCCACCTGCTGATGGAGTGGTACGATCCTATTACAGAGCCAGTTTCACAATGGGATGGGCTGGGGGGGCACAGAAGGGGCTGTCTGTGCACCATTGAGGGGGAGCGGGAGCCACTACACTATGGACATGGACTGTGGGTGTATTCAGGTGCAATTAGAGATGGCATTGGGTTCACTACAATTTGGATTGGAACCGATAGAGCCTGGACTCCAGTACGATCGGGGCTGGTGGAATGGGTGGGGGGAGCCACTATACCACCAGAGACTTCAGGGTCTGTCCCACATGAGAGCAATCAGGGTCAGGGCTTGGGGGCCAGAACTGCTCCGGTGCGTTCATCCCCATGCCAACATGCAAATAGGCTGGTAATGAGCATGCATAAGGCCTCTTTGCTCCCTGCATGCTCAATTAGTTCATTTGCATTCCTGGGTTGAATATTGCCAATGGGGGCTGCGGTGCATGCCGGTATGTGCCACGTAGTCCCCTTGGAAGGTATTCATTCGAGGTCACCCTGGATGCACCTGACTCCGCAGCCACCTGCACTGTGACTCCTGTCCAGGGTCGCACTTTCAACAGGAACGATGAAGCCTTCCAGGATGAAGCGCAGTGTCACAGATTTACTACATGATGAAAGGGGATTAACTCCCTTTGAAATTGCATTCTTTGCTGCAGTAACTCTCCTGCAGAATTCTGCAGCGCTGCGCTTCATCCTGGTGGGCTTCACTGTATGCACACCCTGTACCGGTGGTGCATTCTCTTTGAATGTTATATCTGTGCCGACTGGCGCACCCTCTTTGTGCAACGCATCTTTCTGCTTGTGCATCAATCTGGCACTTAATATATCCCCCCAGATATAAAATATTGTTTTTGGTGCATTCTGATTTTAAACAATGCAGCATAATATTGTATAGATGTAGAGCCCCACTGAAAATAAGATACCATTTCTTCTGTGTGCTATCCAGACTAAATATATAGCAATCAACAGGCATATTCTAGGAAAACACATTGTAAAAATGAATAAAAGGAAGACCACGTTAAAACTGCCTCTCCACAGATCTGCATTGTGCAGATTCATTAGAAATAATGGGTAAAAGCATCCCAAAAGCTCTCCACAGCCATATTGGCTCTGACCAGAATTTGTTTCAAATTGCCACTATTCCCTGCCAGAGGGTGCATTCTTCCATAAAGCCTGTCCTTATCTTTTAGCTTGGTAGTTGGATTATAGTTTTCTTTTCATACATCCTTTTTCTACACTCTGTTCTACCAGCCACTGCTTTTAGCCAGTTTTCTTATTTTCCTTGCTTACAAAACTGAGGTAGGCTGGGGCATCAGCAGTCATTACTGGTAAGTGTGCGGCACCATGCCACGTCACTCACATGCTAGCACTAATAGCCAGTGCTGACGCCCTAGCTGCGGGTCCTAGCACCTCTGGCAAAGACCCAAGAGTGGAGAAGATATTCAGGAAGATCTACATTTACAGTTAGCTCTGTAATTTATTTTCTTTCCTTTCTGCTTTTGCCTCAAGCAGGAGCTGGTGACTTCTTGCAGGCTTTTTTTTTTTTCGATGATGGTAGCCCATTTCTCCTGTGCACCCCCAGCTACATCTGCAACCTCCAACCTGCTCCTGTATTTCCCCAAAATGTGCTCTTCTGAACTCCAGGACTCCAGTTCTGGAGTTAGTATGCTTCTGGCTCAGTTTAATAGAGAACCATACTGAAAAGTGGTCACTAGTACCCAGTGGTTCCCCTACACTTATGCCCCTGATGAGTCGCTGTTTGTTTGCAATAGGTGCAGGTTCCCCCCCACTTCTCTCGTTGATTCCCTGTCCCCCGAACCAAGAAGTCATCCTGGAATGAATCTATGAGGGCTTGGCTTCTGATGCTGCTTGCTACTGGGCTACCCCAGGACACATCAGGAAGATTGAAGTCTCATGTAACCACCACATCCCCTTATGATGCTGCCCTTTTAATTTCCTCCTCCAGCCTCATCCTAATTAAGGAGGCAGTATGGTGCTGTAGTTTAGGGCACTGAGCTGCAAACATGGAGACCTGAATTTGACTCCCACAGCCCCCATTTGCATACTGTGTGACCCTAAGCAAGTCACTTAACTTCCCTGTGCTCCCAGGTCTCACCTGGAAACAAGCTTCATCTTAGTGTGCCTTTCCTGGTTAAACAATCCCCCCTTTCCCTTTCATCCTTTTGATTGGTGGCCTGTAAACTGTCCCCATTTGTACCTTCCTTCCCCCTGCTTATTTACGGCTGTAGCCACGATGATTCTCTGGCTGCATTCTTGCCCTTGGTATTGTCCTGGATTAGCATGATTCTCTCCCTTACATACAGGGCCACTCTTCCCCCTTAGCTCTGTCCTTCTAAGGATTGAGTACTGTGGGGTTGTGATGTCCCAGTCATGAAGCAGTATAGCACAGGTTTTGGTCACTGCTACAGAGTTCTGCTGGGCTGCTGCAACCAGTTACTAAAGATACCCCATTTTGTTTCCCTGGCTCCTAGCAGTAACACATATGGCTTTCCAGGTGGTTTTGATACCCCATTCTAATTTTGTCTGTGCCCATCTCCCTCATTTGCTTCAGTGTCTGATGCTCGTTGTGGCTTATTTTCCTGGCAGTGCATTTTGGTGTACTAGTTTGCTCTGTGACCGTCCTATGTGTGTACCCCCTGTCACATGATAGGCCGATATCCATTTATATGGATTCATATTGTATATGATGTAATGTACTTTGGAATTAAGACAGGTAACTACAAAATAACTGGTATTTCTATAAAGGCTAGTGTGGACCTGTTATATCTGAAGATAAGAGAGATGGGTGTATTGTCCCAGGAAAGCACAAAACATCCCACTGTGGCTTTCCATGACAGGGAAGGAGTAATGTAATGACCTATGGGTCAGAGGTTAAGCCAAATGCATGCACCAAATGTTGCTGATATTGACATGGAACCACAGTGACCCCTACAGGGAAAAGGTAAACTGTTGCACCCTAATGTCTGTGTTGTCCTGGAGTCGTTAACCCCACCCAGAGAAAAAAATGAGGGTGTGTCCTAAAATGATTCTCAGGTATATCTGACACACTTTAAATGCAGAGCAGTTGAATAGTGTTTTAGTTGGAAGGCAGAGCACCTGTTTTTTCCAACTGGCATGTACTCGTAGCTGGAAGTATATGTGTAGGCCTGGGGGAAATCTCCAAACCCAGTCTTGAGTGTGTGGAAAGTTTGACTTGCCACATACTGAATAGAAAGTTCTGATTTTTAAGTTAGAATTTTGGAAACCAAGACTTTTCAACAAGGACAACGCCTGGAGCCTTTTATAAAAGACATCCAGAGACTTGGATCCAGGACTTGCTGCAAAATTCTGTTGGCTAATGAACTGTCATCTCTACCGGGACATCTGAAATCTTGTCTAAACTTTAACATCAAAACAAGGTCTAGTTTAGAATGCAGTATCTAGTGTTTTCTGTAAACCATCCAGTTTTACTTTTGTTATTGTCTGCATTTCAAAGTTCTTCCAAACTGTAGATTTTTCTGGATTGCTTTTATGTTAAGTAAACTTTTATGATTTTCTTATCAACTCTGCCTGGGGTCTGGTTGTGTGATTTAACATTTAAACAGAAGGGTTTTGAAAAGACTGTGTGCCCTAAAAATGTGGAATCTGCTTGGCTATCATATAAAACTAACTAGGTAAGACATAGCCAGTGGCCGTGATGGGATTCAAATACTGGAAGTAGTGCAGTGTCAAGGGAACTCAAAACTACAGAATCCATTCTCCCACTGGGAGAAGGAAGGTTGGGAAGTCTTCTGAACCCTTACTCTTGCTCATGAGTTCCTGAATAGGGGAATCCTCTCCTCAAACAGGAGGTCCTGCTGGGCTGCCTGAGGTTAGGGGGCCAGGGGCGCATGACACCCCCTCCCATGCTTCCTCCCATCTTCTTCCTACATGTCCCATCCCTACTGTCCTGAAGAAGGGGGGGGGTCAATCGTGTACCCTGGTCCTGCCCTCTCCCACGTCTAGTTTAAAGTCTGGTTCCCTATCAACTGAGATGCAGGCTATGTGATGCATACAAGGTCTTCTCTTCCCAAGGGGTTCCCCAGTCCCTGTTCACCATGCGACACTTTTGCCACACCACCCCTTCAGCAATGTGATAAACTTTAAAATTCTCAACTGTCTTGCCTGGCTTACACACTGCATTGGTAGCACTTCTGAGAATGCTACATCTGCACATTCCCTAAGCTTATCCTCATGAATTCCCTTCTGATCAACCTCCACCTTGCATCCATCCAGATCATTGGTTCCCAGGTTGATCACAGTGTCTGGAGCCTGGACAGGATCTTTTCTGCCTGGCATACCTGGAAGGCATAACACTTTCCATCTGCCAGGCTCTGAGCTCTCAACCAGCCTCTCCCTGACTCTATTGAGTAACCCAGCACTAAGACTCTCCTCCTGTTCTTTCCTCGTTTCTTCCCCATTTACCCCAACAGGTTCTCGTGCATAGTCTGGGTCACATTACTAGGCTTCTTCCATGTGGAATGGACCCTATTCCCCAAATATTGTGGTTGACCTGTACTCTTGCTCTGGAGCCTGTGAGTAGTAACCCTCTCTGGTGTTTCCAGGGGCTGATATCAGTTCCTTGTTTCCATTCTGGAGACTGGGACCCCCTTCCTGCCCCTTTCCAACCCAGTTTCCCACCCTTGCAAATGTATACCTTCCCATCTCTGAAGCCCTTGCGTACCTCTAGGGAAAAGGTGTTCCAGATAAAGTCTCGCAGTGGAGCTCAGCTCTGAGGTGGTTCAGTTCCATCACCAGGAACCCCAGTCTCCTACAAACCAAGCAACCTAGCATCTCCCAGAGCATCCTCCGGAACATTCCCTGCAATTTACTACCTCACCCCACCTTTCTGCCTGCACAAACATTCTGAGCATCTCCGTGGGGGTATACCCATTGTGATGCTATGAATATATACTTGACTTGGTCACTGAGGTACTACGTATGCCTTCCTCAGGTGAGAATTTGAAGCCAGCGGGTATTTACATGCGAGTCCGGTACTTACATGGAGGTGCAGAGCCGTTGTGTAAGCTTACCTCAGACAGGACATCTAGGCTAGAGAGTAGTTACTTCCAAGTCAAGTGTTCTAGAAGTTACATGAAGATATACCTAAGTAGGGGTGTGGGAGATCTTATCTGTGTCAGTCTTCACCATTCCTCACTAGTGGGTACAGCGCCGGAGCGAGGACCCCACGGCAGACTTTTTTTTCTCTCTTTCTATGGGTCGAGTCAATGCAGGGCCAGCGCCACCCTCAAGGCCGACGTTCTATGTGGTGAAACATAGAAACATAGAATTTGACGGCAGATAAGGACCGCTTGGCCCACCCAGTCTGCCCATTTCCCTACCTAATGGATAAGCTGCAGATCCTAGTTAACCAGCAGCCTACTTCTTCCTACCCCCATCCCCTAGAATTGCCTTATGACTGTCCCATGCATGCTTGAATTCCACCACTGTTTTTGACTCCACAACCTTCCTCCGGAAGGCCGCTCCATGCATCCACAACCCTCTCTGTGAAAAATACTCCTACGCTACCTCTGAGCCGCCCCAACTTCAGATTGTGCCCCTTGTTCTTGTACACCCTTTTTGAAAGATGCTACCTCTTGGACTTTGTTGATTCCCTTGAGGTACTTGAAAGTTTCCACTGCTGGTGCTCGCGGGTTGGCCGTTATCTGTCATCGACTCCACCCCGCCCCAGTTTTTCTTCTCCCGCTATCGAGTGAAGACCTCATGTGGAGACTCTGCTAGCAAGACTGCGTTTGTGGCCTAATTTGTCGGCCTTGTGTGTGTGTCTCAGTTCTGTTCACCCTGTTTGACGTCGATTCTGCCAGTAAGATCGTTTCATTACTTTTAAGCGTCGTCGAGTACTGTTTTTGTTATTGTTTGTCGTACGGTTATGTCTCATTCGGGGGGCAAGAAACCATCGAATGCAGGGCGGCCTCCTATGCATCTGTGCCCACCTTTATTCTGTGACGGACCAGCATGACCGCTGCCTCGGCCCGACCCATGATATGGACAACTGTGATCTCTGCTTCTCCATGGACCGTCAAGTTGTCGAAATCCATGCGTTTGAAGTTAGATGTGCGCCGCCGACTTTCAGAGGATGGGTTTGCATCGACAGGCCAAGGTGAGGATTCTCGGCCCTTCCTCTGGGTTCCTCCTAATCCTTTGTGGCCCGTGGAGGGGGGGGGCCTCTGCCTCTCTTAGCCTTGCTACAGTGGGGGTTCCTTCCATGGTGCAGGAGGCCCAGTCTGTCCCTCCCGGGGGACAGTCGGAAGGCACCGCTTTGGCAATTGCCTCTTCGGAGGTGAAGGCTCCCTCAGTGTTGTGTTGTGGGCCCTCTGGGTCCAGAGTGGCAGCGTCCTCGGTGTCGTTTGCCCGGCACTGCTGTTGGTCCCAGTACCGCTCATGGCACCGGGGGCTTGGAGGGCGGCATCACGTTCAGTGCCGGGCCATCCCTCGGTGTCACTGTCTCTCCTGGCGTCATTTGCAGTGCCTGTGGCTGTGTTACTGCGGTTTCTGGACCTGTGTCTGGCGCCATGTGGGGCCCTGGGACTGGAGCCGGCACCGCCCCTGACTCAGGGATGGGGTGACGCTGCGGTTGGCACTGACCTTGGCTCTGGTGCCACTTTCGCGGTGCGGGGAAGCGAGTGCCGATTTCTTGGTTTCGCGCCCACTCCAGTGCCGTCATGGTGCCGGGATGGTGGAGGCGCTGGGCGCTGTGCCATGCTTGACTCGTGCGCCTGCAGTGCTGGGGTGGAAGGTGGTCCGACCTGTGGTCCAGGAACTGGGGGTCAAGAGGTGGTCTGGCATCGGACCTCTGAGTGTACTTCCTTGGAGTCAGACTCTGGGTCTGATCCAGATTGGCACCCAGATTCTTCAGAATCCTCAGGTCTCTCAGTTTCCAGCACCTCGGCCCCCACTTGGCCACCCTCTGGGGGTCAGTCATCGCCGGTAGGCCCTAGGGTCAGTGGTACTGACCAGCCAGCAGTGGTCCCCATGGCCACTGCCGTGCAACCTGGGGACAGTGGCACTTCTGCTCCTGCAGTTGGGGCACCCCTTTCCCTGGTGTGTTTGGACAGTTCAAGTTTGGGACAGCCTGGGGCATGCCAGGAAGGGGAGGGTTCTGTTCCCTGGGTGGACTCCTCGGGAGGCTGCCCCAGTGTTGTCAGCTGCCTAGGCTGATGGCTATGAGGATGAGGTCCCTCTCTGACTCTGAAGGGTTGAGGAATAAGGGTGTGGCACAGTGCGCCTTCACCGGAGCCTGACTTGGTTCTGGGAGGAGCCGCAGTGCAGACCCTCGCTCTTCCCTTGATCGGTCCTCAAGAGGAATGTCAACTTCTGAGGTCAGGGGCTGTCCTTCTGGACTCGCACGGTCCCGGTCACCTCATGGGGGGATTTCTTCCTATGAGCACAGCTCTGACCATTCCGATCCGGTTGAACAGCTGTTAGCTGCTGGGACCTTCGGGTCTCCCTCCTTGCGGGGAGTTTCCTCTTGGCGCCCCCTGCCCTGACAGAGACCATTCTCCTGTTGCTAAGAGCTTGTCCCCGAGCCTCTGTCTCCATCCCTGGCTAACCCAGGTATTCCCGATCCTAGGGGACCTCTTACCTGGGAACAGTTCAGAGGTTCTGCTGCACATTTCCCTACTATCTCCATGCCCTTGACCAGCAGGTGTTCCACCATGCTTCCGTGCAGCTGGACCCTGAACCTTGGAGCTCACCTGCATCTTCTTCCTCCTCTCCTCCTCCTCGGAGGGAGAGGAATTATCTGTCCACATCTCCCCAGCATCTGATCTTTCTTCCTTCCTGTCATTACTTCCTCGCGAGGATGTTGGATGAGCTCCATCTTACCTCGGTCCCTGTCAGCAATCCCAAGCATGCCTTCTTAGGCAAGTTCAGTGCGGCCAACCTGGTGGTGCCGCCTGGCCTGTTCCTTTCCAGGAGGCATCACATCGGCTTTGGCTACATCCTTGCTCCACTCTTCCAGCCCCAAGGGACCTACGCCAACGGTATTGCGCTCCAGCCGGGTCTCCAGGTTCTCTGCCTCATCCCTCTTCAGGTTTGACCTCCTGACACCCCTCTGGGCCGTGCGCCCCACTGTGACCTCACCCAGACTCTGACTCTGCAGACTTCGATTTCTGGCGGAGAAGAGTTTTCTATTTGGCATGGATCCTCCTTTCTGTTGCTTCACATCAGGCCGACTTTGCAGCCTACGATAGGTTCTTGTGGTCCAGGCTAGGACAGCTCCTAGCCTCTATGTCTGATATGGAGGAAACCGGGCAAGCCATTGCCCTCTCTGCTCAGGGCCTGGAGCTAGCAAGGGCATCTTATGACACCAGTGAAGTGGCATCCAGAGCGATAGGGACAGCGATCTGCATTAGGCAGACGGCATGACTTCACTTATCCCGGTTGTCGCCCCTGGCCCGGCATAGGATAATCTCCTCTTCATACTGGAGAACCCACCTCTTCTCCCGCAGGGTGAGACGGCGACTTTCGGGGCACCTTCCCTTCCCCACTGGGGGCTCCCTGTTTCACCCAGACCAGTCTCAGGCCTACCCATGCCTGTAAGGGTTCTCTCCTTCAGTGTCTCACCCACTGGAGACTAAGGGACTTAGTCCCTTGGGGTAGTTTAGGGCCCCCTTTGGGGGGGGGGCTCGGTACTCACCCACTAGTGATGAATGGTGAAGATTGACACAGATCAGATATGAAAATTATGTACCTACCATAATTGTTGATATTTCTGTGTACAGTATCTTCACCATTCATCACTAACTCCCACCCTCCTTCCCCCTGGGGCCTCAGTCTCTGGGCCCCCTACTCCCCCCTGTGTGTCTCTCTGTTGTTTTTCTCCTCGCTTTCCTCTCCCTCATGGTTAAGAGAAAGAGGACCGTGGAGAGACATAGGGAGGAATTTTCTCCTGTAGGGGGTATTATTGGGGTGTACAGGATGGGGGCTTTCTCCCCTGTCTTTAGTCTTCTCCCTCACTTCTTCGGGAGTGATCTGAGGGATTGGGCCCCCACTCCCCGTTTTTCTTTATGAACTCAAAACCTTTGGGTTCATTTCCTTAATGCCCTCCTGGCAGTTTAAGTTTTTCCCCTATTTTGGGAGGGAGGGGGAGGCGTACGAGACACATACACACCCTGACCCTCCTCTTAAGGTTGACCCTCCCGGGCAAATGCTGCTTAATAGTTCCAGCTTTGCCTCCTGGCAGCTATTAACCTTGGCAGTCCAGATTATGGTCCATCGTTATTGTCAAAATTCTAGGATGTAGGATCATCTCTGGGGTGTGGTCTCTTCCCCCATCCCTCCCTTCTTTCTCCTTCTTTCAGAGATCGGGCCCCTTCCCTTCCCAATTTCCATATCTGGTTTCTCTCTCCTGTCTCCTCTGCCATTTATTTCTTCTTTAGTTATATATATCCTTTCCTTTTATCTATCCCTTGAGTGCTCTTGCCCCACCCCACCTCCCTTTTCTTACACACTCTGGTGTTTCAGAACTGGGGCTGGGGTGAAGTCAACAACAGATAACTGACCAGCCATCGACGCCCACATAGAATGCCGCCTTGAGGGTGGCGCCGCCCCACGCCGACTCCGCCAATAGAGAAAAGTTCACCGTGGGGTACTAGTTTGCGCTGTACCCACTAGTGGTGAATGGTGAAGATACACAGAAAGATCAGCAATTACAGTAGGTACGTAATTTTCATTTAAGGCCTGTTACCTAGATTTATACTAGCTTCCTTGCACTGACCTTGAGCGTTCTTATCTGTCTTAACTTGATCATTGTCTGCATGAGCAGAGTCCCTTGCAGAACTGTGGACCTTAGTACCACATTGCTGACACCGTCCTCCTCCTCGTGGTCCACACACTTGGAGTTGTTCACAGGAAAGGTTGCTTGACTTCGTATGAACAAAATACAAGACTGCAGTCACCCAACTGAGCAGCTGCAGTAACGTGACACCCCCCCCACCCCCACACACACACACACACACACACACACACACACACACACACACTTGAGCAGTCAGTACATTAGGAAAGGTGCTAGGCTGTGTTTAAGCCATTTGGTATCTGTTGCTAAGTATCAGGAAATATATGATCTTTCAGTACATCAGGAATAAAAGGAGAGTTAAGAAAATGGTTGGACCATTTATTATATATGGTAGGGAGCCCCTGAATGACCCAGAGGAGCTACCAGATACATTAAACATCTGTTTTGTGTCATGGGATAGAGTTAGATCACCAGTTAGGAGCAAGGAATGGCCAAGTCATGTAGAGTATAGTGCCGGTCATACTCAGGCTCATAGTTGAGCATCTGGAGGGATTGAATTTAAGCAAATCCCAGGGATTGGATGACACCCCCCTTCCCCCAAGTAATTGTGGACTAACAGTTTATAGCAGGACCCTGTGCACAGGTTTGTCAGGACTCCTTAGAAAGAGGAGGTTACTGGAGAACAGTAAGTTTTATCACCATACCACTAAGGAGACTGGTGCAAAATATGATGAGTTATGGGGTTGATGACACTTGAGCAAGATGGATTACAAATTGACTGACCATTTCGAAAACACGGGATATGCTGGAGGCTTTACTCAAAATAGAAGGCAGTCATGGATGGGTTCCCTCTTGGGTTTCAGTTGCACCCATGGCTCTTAAACATTTTAATGAATGAACTTGAAGATGGCACCACTAGCAGTCTGTTGAAATGTGCTCATGACACAAAGCGGAACAGTATTCTTAGCACAGCAGATAGTGACAAGATACAGGAGGACTTGTACAAACTCTTTTATTTATTTATTTTTTTAATTTTTTTTAGTTATTTAACCCGTTGAGACACACTAAGCTGAAAGCTTTTTTACAGGTACAACCTGGGAGCGCGTGGAAGTTAAGTGACTTGCTCAGGGTCACACAGTATGCAAGTGGAAGCTGTGGGATTCAAACCCAGGTCTGGTCTGCTGGATGTCACCAGATTTGCAGCTCAGAGCCTTAAACCACTGCGCTATACTGCCTTAATGCCCTCCTGGCAGTTTGTTTTTCCCCTATTTTGGGAGGGAGGGGGAGGAGTACGAGACACATACCCATCCTGCCCCCCCCCATACTCTGATATTGGCCTGAGCATTGATAACATACGTTTTTTTTTTGTTTTTTTTTATTATTATTCTTTATTTATACACCCCCTATGTCGGGCATCCTTCCGGGGTGCTCACTTGGCTAGGTCTACTACTCCCAGCCTGAAACTCTAGACCTCCTTGAACTCCCTCGTCGACCAGGCAGGCTCTAGCACCTCGGATCACCCCCCAGGCCCCTGCTCTCCCCCTGGTGGCTTGTCTGAGATTAGAGAGAGCCTTACCTTGGATCGACGTAATGGCCAGGAGATCAACTGGAGGAAGTGGGCCAGCATTGGGATGTGCGTTCTGCCCCTGGAACCCCCATCATCTTCGTGACTACAGGGAGGGATTTTCTCTTTTTGGTAGTCCCCCAAGGGAGTGTGATGTAATGAGCGTCTCGCAGCTGCCCTGCTGACGTCTGCCGTTTCCCTCCCTCTTAAGTACAGCTGGCTTGCCTGAAGTTCCTCTGGCCTCCACCGGGAGTCACTAGGCAGCCGAGCTGGCCCCAAAACTCACCCCAGAGAGAGGAGAGCTGTCCTCTAGATGCTCAATCCTCTCTCCCCTGCCAACCCCCCGACGGCCCGGGCTCGTTCCCGAACCCGGGTCGTCGGTGTGGCGTCCAGCGCCTCAACCCTCAGCGCCACCGGGCCGGCTCGGTAGCATATGTTTAATGTAGGAAAGTGCAAGGTGCTGCACATTGTGGCTTTGAGTGAAACATACCTAAACATTATGTGGCAAGGAACTGATCAGCAGAGGAGAAAGAAGACCTGGGGTTATTGTTGGTGATTGATAATACTTGACGTATGAAATGCTGTGTGCATCAGCAACAAAAAGAGCTGGTAGGATTCTTGGGTGTATTTGTAGGATGATTGCTAGCCGGCCAAGAAAACTTTATTTTTCCCTTTTACAAGTCCCTGACTAGGCCCCTTTGAGAGTACTACATTCTGTTTGGTCCGCTCAGTGCAAAAATAATACTGAAGAAATAAAGAAGGCCACTGCAGATGGTGTGCAAGAGATACGAGGAGACTGATAAAAGTAAATTTGTTTACTTTAGAGAAGGGGAGATGTAAATTTAGCAACCAAATAAATAAGACAATCTGCACTATAGCTTGCCTTGGCGGAAGAGGTGGGTTTGTTCCTTGGATTCCATGAAACTTTCCCTGCTGGTGGCATTGTTTATCCGTCTACAGCTGTAGGTAATTACGAAGCATAATCCCTAGGGACTGTATTTTATATTCTATAATGTTACCACCAGGAGGTGGGAAGGATGGGTCAAACGGAGACTTGCTCATTGCAACACCAGAAAGGAATGTTGGCTGAACTCTCATAGCTCAGTTGGTTAAGAGCTAAAGTGAAGTCCTGGGTTCAAAACCCAGTGAGAGTCACACTTTTCCTTTCATTTCTACAATTGGATTTCTAAATTTGCCTCGCAGTGGCATATACTGCACTTGGGAGAGAGAGTTATTTGAGTCTATAAAATTGCATTTCTATGGTAATTCTTTCCTCTGTTCACAAACATTCCCCAGTACATCTGGAAGCAACCTGTAACTAGCAATCTTATTTTTTACAGAGAGCTGCCAACAGATGGGCCCCATGATAGATGAAAAGCTACAAGAGATTGATAGGTAGGTAACAGATCAATTTTTAGGCTTTTGAATTTGCTATGGCTGGAATCGTCCCTTTACTGAGATACTCTTGGTCAAATTTTATATCACAAAGATTGTATATTATCTGTAGATCAAAGTTATACTTCACATGCAAGCCTCTTGAAAAGTGTAGTCTTGGTGTATTACTGTTTGCAGCTGGATTGTCTAGTAAGAAGGCTAAGGTCTTCATAAACCAGCCTGTTGTAACCAATGACTTTACCAGTACTGTTCTTGTATTTGATTAAGACAGAACTAGAAATATTACGCATTCTCAACCTGGCTTTAGAACACAAGGGATGTTGAGGGGGGCCTTCAGAGAAAAAAATATGGAACTCTTGGGGTAATGCTTTCCTAAAGAAGAATCTTTAGCCATGGACAGATCATTTCTATTAATGTTGGGGGCATGAGCTGTGTAGTTTCCTGTACATAAACTTTTGCTACCTGTATACACTGTTCTGGACTCTGGCAGTTTCAGGTACTGATGAGGTTCATTAAGCGTTCCATTCAACACGATCCAAATTTAAAAAATGTAGGTATATGCTTGGTGCTTTAAATGTGTTTTGTTTTTTTCCGTGGAAGTTTGGTGATCTGATAAATGATCCAATTTTCCAGACTACTGAGTACTTTTTAACTGCATAACTGCAGTCTGAAAAGTTAGAAAAAAGTGATTGACTAGCTTGAATTCCTCATAACATTGCAGGAATTGAAAACAATGTAATTATACGTGTTACGTTATTCTAACATGAGTCCAATAACGATGTCCTACAGATGGCAGTATTTCCCACTGTAGCTGTTGCCTGGGAGACTGGAACTTAGAGTAGAAATCAAGTTCAAACTACAATAATGGAATGCTCCCCCTACTGGTCAGATGCCAGGAGCCCTGCTCCAGTCCTTTGTGGCTAAATTTATTTAATATTTTATTTGACTTTGTTAGTTTGTTTGATGCTTTGCTTTCACATAGCATCTTAAGTTTTTAATACAAAATAATGTTTTTCTCTGGTTGCCACTCTTTTCCAGGAACCAGAGACATCGCTGTTTAGCGTGGTTCCTGCCCAGCAACTGTCTTGGTCCTGACCACGATTTGAAAATAGTGACTTGTGTAAACATTTTTGTCCTAAAACACAAAAGAAGAGGGATGTTTTGAGGGCAGATGTTTCTTTTCTCCAGTCTACTTCAGTCACTTCAAAGCACGTCATAAAAAAAGCTCTAAAATGGAGGGAGTTACCCTTCATGGTAAAAAGCACGCATCAGATGATTCCTTACCCCTGCAGCAGCCCTTGACTACCATTTCGGTGGCTGGAAAATGCGGTAAGCAGCAGTATCTGCCTAGGGCTCTGAAAACGCTGCCAAGTCATTCACAGAGCACAGTAGAGAGCACAGGGCATCTGGTAGGGTGAACCCTGATAGTAATGATGCCTTTGAGTTTATTGTACAAAATTATTCCACTATGTAGTGTATTAATTGTATTGGATATCCTGTCCTGTTGTGCTTCTATTTTCAAACAACATGAAGTCTTGCTGTATTCTGACTATATGCAGTTAGCCCCAGCACTTGAACTGCTCTGCTGTTGTACAATATTTGTGGTTTTCCAGTACTTATCGTTTTCTAAAAAAATCTGGATTTTGTAGGATTTTTTTTAACTGACCCCTGACACGGTTGGAACTGATAGATTGTAGTTACCTGGCTTGAAAGCTGAGAAGGGTGACTTTTTCTGATTTTTGACATGTCTGAGAAACCCAAAAAGAAAACTGGTCCCACTGGGTTTCAGCACTGTACCGAGTGTGGGGAGGCCTTTGCTAAGGCTGATCCCCTTCTCATATGTGTTTATTGTCTGAGTTTTGACTACCTCAAGGTAGACTGCCAAATTTGTAAGAACCTTCCTAAGGCCACTCTTGAAAAACGTTTGAGTAGGCTGAAGGAAAGGGAGGCCAAGAAGTCCATTGATCCGGATGGCCAGCCCGGTTCGGTTGCTACTGAACCTGAAGAGGTGCCTGTTGACCTGGGCGATACCTCTTCGGACAAAAGGAGAGCCAACTCTACGGAGTTGGTTCCATCAAAGAGAAAGAGAAAATCAGCCAGCTCGGATCCAACACCTCATGTTCTGACTGCTGAGGAAATAGCGAAAGCGATCTCTGTAGTGCAGTCACTTTGCCTGGTTTCGACCGAACCATCATCGGTTCAAAGGCGATTGGTTCATTCGGAAGTTTTTGCCTCAGATATTGATCTGGAGGCATACTATGAGGGTGATTGGGAGGAAGAGGATGAAGAAGGAGAGTTTGAAAGCCTAGATGAGCCAGTAGAGCCTGACATCTCTCCAGACAGGCCTTCCAGTGTTTTCCCTCCCAGGCTTTCTGCCCTGAGGTGTCGGTCAGGGTCACCTCCCCAGTTCCAGTAGGGGGCTGGTTGGCTCACTACTCCCTGGCCTGGGAGTCTATTACTTCAGACTAGTGGGTCCTGGAAGTAGTGAGCCAGGGACTTGCTGTCGGTTTCAAAAGGTTCCCAAAAATGAGAGTAAGGTCCTTCAGTCCTCCCTGTCCCTTGGAGGCAAAAGCCTTAAAGGCAGAAGTCTCTCATCTGCTTCTGCAAGCAGTAGAGAAGGTACCTCATTGTCACAGGGGAAAAGGACTGTACTCCAGATACTTCCTTACCCCAAAAAGACAGGGGAGTGGCGACCCATCCTAGATTTAAGGTACCTGAACAAACACTTAACAAAACCAAAATTCAAAATGGTGACTCTGGGTGTAGTTCTTCCCTCTTTGAGACGAGGAGACTGGCTTGCCTCTTTGGATCTCAAGGATGGCTACTTCCACATACCTATCAGATATTTCCACAGAATGTACCTCTGCTTCAAGTTGCCCTCAGGCCATTATCAATTCAGAACTATGCCTTTCGGCCTAACATCTGCTCCAGGGGTGTTCACCAAGGGTCTCGCAGTAGTGGTGGCATTCCTCAGGAGACAGGGTATCCTTCTGTTCCCATACCTGGACGACTGGCTGGTTGTAGGCCAATCCTCAGACCAAGTCAAGTCAGCCCTGGAGGTCACTCAAAAACTTCTAGACTCCTTGGTTTTTATTCTGAACCTAGAAAAGCCTGTGCTGGAACCAGCCCAGATCCTCATTTTCATAGGGGTGGAACTAGACACTATTCAGGCAAGAGCATTTCTCCCCCTCTCAAGAGTTCAGTCCCTTGTCACTCAAGCTTCCTGTTTTCATCCTCTAGTTTCTCGTCCAGCCAGGCACTTTCTACAGTTGCTGGGTCACATGACAGCATCCACAGCAGTGGCCCAGGAAGCAAGGTTTCAGATGAGAGACATTCAGTTTCATCTCAGATCTTATTGGTTTCAGAAAAAAGACCCTCTCTCCAAATTGGTTACTGTGTCTCGAACCCTAGTTCAGGCCTTCCAGTGGTGGCTGGAGGAGTACTGCCTTCGACAAGTTGTCCCCTTTATAAGTCAGGCTCCTTCAGTGATTTTCACCACAGATGCCTCTTTACTGGGTTGGGGGGGGGGCTCACCTAGACCAGCTTACAGCTCGGAACCTGGTCTCACCAGGAGTCTCTTCTACACATAAAGCTTCTCAAACTGAGAGCTGTCTTTCTAGCACTTCAGACATTCTCAACTGCTGTCCAGGGAAAAGTGGTGCAGATCAGGACAGACAATACCACAGCCATGTGGTACATCAGTAAGCAGGGAGGCATTTGATCCTCAGCCTTGTGCACAGAGGTCATGAAAATATGGTCTCTAGCTTATTCTCTTAAGGCTTCCCTGATGGTTGTGCATCTCCCAGGGAAGGACAGCATTCTAGCAGATGCTCTCAGCAGGATTTCCCAGGGTCACCACGAATGGACCCTGAACCCTGTAATTCATCAGGTCATTTTAAAGAGGTGGGAGACTCCAGAGATGAATCTCTTTGCAGCCCCAGACAATTACCAACTTCCTTTTTTTTTTTTTTTTTTGCTTCAGACGACCTCTTCTGGGTCCTGTCCCTCAGGATGCTCTCTTGTTGGATTGGACAAGCAGGTTTCTCTGTGCATTTCCTCCTTTTTCTCTGATATCCAAGGTCCTGATCAATATCAAGTCTCAGCCCTGCAAGGTAATTCTAGTGGCTCCAGACTGGGCCAGACAGCCTTGGTAACCCCTTCTTTTGTCACTGTCAGTGACAATGCCTCTGTGTCTTCCCAGACAGTTCAATCTCCTTACCTCCTCTCAGGGGAGGATTCTTCACCCCAACATTCAGACTCTCAGGCTCAAAGCCTGGCTCCTGAAGAGCTAGAATATGCAAGCCTGCATCTTTCCCAGTCAGTCTTGGACAGTTTAAAGGTTAGCAGGAAATCTGCTACTAGAAAGACTTGTAACTCCAAATGGAAACGATTTGGTTCTAGGGACGTGGATATGTTGTTCATCCACACCATCTGGCAGGTTTCTTGCCGATTTAAATCTTGCCGGAAGGTCTTCAAGCTGGCTCCTTCCAGCCACCCGGGTGGTAAAACTCTCGGCTCCGCCCCATGACGCTAGATCTTTCTTACCGCTTGGAAGCTCAGGTTCTCCCCTTAACGCCCTGCGTATAGACTGGATCCTAATCCTTTGGTTCGCCCGAAACATAGTCTCAAATTTTCAAGACTTCGGTCAAATTACTCCCTCACGGCTGCGATGGACAAATCGACTCCCGGATCTTAGCGGTGCCCATGTGGGCAGGAAATGTCCAGGATGGATCCGGACTCCATGTGCGTCTACTGTCTCGGCCTAGACCATGACCCACAGGCCTGCGAGTTATTCCGTTCATTTTCGGCCAGCGTCCTCGAAGGCCATGCTGCCTGGTTACAGCTTGGGCGCCCAAGAAGCTCTGCCCACCGGTGAAGTCGGGCGAGGTCTGGGCGGTGACCGCGTGGCTGGCTCGGCTACAACCCGAGCAGATGATCGCCTCGAGAGGAGGGCACAGGCCGCATCATCCTCTTCTCCTCGGTCGCGCATTTATCCCCGCCTTGGTTCCTCCTACTCAACTTCTTTTAAGGAGCTTTGCCAATCCCTTTCCATGAAGGGAGAGGGGCCATTGGGACATTCTTCTTGGTCCAAAAAGAAGGACTCGAAAGGTAAGTCCCACCGTCGGCGTTTGTGGGAGCGGGAGAGGTCCCCTTCCGGATGGTCGAAACTCGACTTCAGTCGAGGTTGCGGCTAAGGCCACTGGCTTCACGGTAACCCGCCAGGTCAGGCCGCCAAGACACCCTTCGATGCGGTCGAGATTTTTCTCGACCCATCGGACAGGCTGTCGACTGGTGAAGCCGACAACCCTTCTTCACCAGTTCCCCCGGTGGAGACCGAAGACTTGCCTGCTCCTCCTGTGCCGGAGTCCCTGGGCAAGGCTTCCGTGCCGAGGGAAGAGCGGGTGTCCCCTGCCCCTTCTCAGACCCGTCCTCTGAAACACCGAGTATCTCGGTCTCAGTCTAGGACATCGTCTCGGTCCAGCCGATCCCACCGACATCAGCAGTCTCGGTCTCGACACCGAAGTAAGCGGCGCCACCGCTCGTCCTTGTCTTCCTCCTCAGAAGAGGAGAGGCTTTGGTGCAGATTGTGTCAACGCTACGAGGACCTGATGTGGTAGCAGTTACTTCTGTCCGGGAACAAGCCGACGCTGTTGCCTTCCCCGGCCATCAAGTGACTGTCACCTGAGTCGGCCAAAAACCAACCCCTCGCTGTTGTCAAGGTGCCTAAGCCTGGGCCAGTTGTTCGTCCGAAACCAGCTGCCCCACTGATTGTGGTGGAACCTCCGCCTCCACAACCGAAATTGGGGCGCCGACCAAGGACTCTCGGTCAGGTCAGGGCCTGCCCCACAGGTTGTCGGTCACCCTCACTCCCGACCGTCCTCGGCAGGTGGATGGTGGCTCAGGCCCCAGGCAGCTCTTCGCGGACTCCTCGGAGTCCGACAACTCCTCCCTGTTCTCCAGGCCCATTGACCTGGAATCCTCCTGGGGCCAGTCGATGGACGCAAGCCCATCGTCCTTTATGGGTCTGATTTGGCTCATCTCGGAGTCCACCGGGATGCAGCTCGAGCCCATATCCAAGCGGGCCAAGTATCCCCCAACGGAGATACTGGACCAAGGGGATTCACCCACGGAGGCCTTTCCGGTGGCTGAAGCCATTGTTGGCCCAGCCTTGGAGCTCTGGCAGCAGCCTGCTTCCTGTCCTCTGCCTTCGGCCAGGATGGCCTGGAAGTATGTGGTCCCTACCGGCTCTTTGTCCAGTTTTTCGGAACATCCCTCCACCGAGGGGTTGGTCACCGATAGAGTTTTCCAGCGCTCCGGGAATGCTAGGGATGTGGATAAGTCCCCCGACAAGGAGTCCAAAAAGCTGGACTATGCCAGGCACAAGGTGAGTGCTGCGTCCTGCCTTGGCCTCCGCCAGGCCAGCTCGGCCATGCTGATGGTACACTTCTCCCACGCCTTCATGGGCTCCCTGGATGAGGTGATCCCTCATCTCCCGGCCAACCTGCAGACCACGGTCAAGCAGGTACGGGACCAGGGAAGGGCAGTGGCAAAACAGCAGCTCCAAACGGCTCTGGACGTTGGAGACTCCTGTGCCAGATCAGTTGCGGCTGCAGTGGCCATGCGCCGCTGAGGATATCCACCTTCACGGCAGATACCCAGCATAAACTGGCGGATGTCCCCTTCCTTCGGGATCGACCTCTTCGGCCCTGGAGTGGAAGGTCACCTCCAATGGATCGAAAAGTCCAGTGCCACTCTGGACTCTGTCACCTGCGCCCAGAAGGACAAGGGCCGTCAACAACAACAACATAAGTCCTTTCGCCCTTCTTCGTCTGCGGCACGTCCAGCCCAACAACACCAACACCAGGGCCAGCAGGTTCGTGCTTGGCACCCCAAAGCCAAGCCTGCGACTTCCTCTAATAGGAAGCAGGGAGGAAAAGCCCAGGAGGTCCCTCGGCCGGTCCTCCTCTAAGCCTGCCCAGTGATGAGTTGAGGGGTGTTGCCCCCAGCCTCTTCACTCCCCCCTGGGTTCCCCCCGTAGGGGGACGGCTCCGCCACTTCCTTTCCGCCTGGTCCGCTATCACCACAGACCGCTGAGTGTTGGAGGTGGTAGGAACGGGCCTGCCCCTGGAGTTCGAGCAGGCCCCGCCCTTCCGAGCCGTCGCCCCTCGGGGGGGCTATGGGATACGCAGCCTCTCTGTCGGCTCACCGAGCCGATATCGCCCTGCTCCTCGAAAAAGAGGTGATCAGGAAGGTGGTGGATCCTCCTCTAGACCCAGGGTTTGTGTCCAGGTACTTCCTGGTCCCAAAACGGACGGGGGGCTGGCGCCCCATTCTCGACCTGCACGACCTGAACAGGTTCCTTAGATCTCGGACCTTCAGGATGGTCACTCTGGCTCAGATAATCTCATCCTTGGAACGAGGCATGTGGTTTTGTTCTCTGGACCTCCAGGATGCGTTCTTTCACGTCCCAATCCATCCATCCCTCCAGAGATTCCTCCGCTTCAGGGCAGAGGGATCCCTCTACGAGTTCCGGGCCATGCCTTTCCCTAGCTCCCAGGGTCTTCACCAAATGCATGGCAGTGGTCACAGCATTCCTGCGGTGCCGAAGGGTGCGGGTGTACCCCTACCTGGACGACTGGCTGATTGCAGCCCCCTCCAGAACGGAGGTGGAGCGGTCCAGAGATCTGGCCCTCCAGGTTTGCTCTCAGGTTGGCCTCCTCATCAACGAGGCCAAGTCGGAACTCGTGCCAAAGCAGGTGATCCAATTCATCGGGGCAGAGCTCGACTCTCTACGAGCCAGAGCATGAGTTCTGGCAGACAGGGCCGAGGTTCTTTCCTCCTTTGCCCAGTCATTTCAGGTTGGGCAATTGTGCCCTGCCCAGGACTTCCTGCGCCTCCTGGGCCTCATGGCAGCCTGCACCAGCGTGGTCCATTGGGCCCGTTGGTACATGTATCCCTTTCAATGGGGGCTGGCCAGCCAATGGTCACAGCACTTCGATCCGCTGGATCAGATAGTGACAATGACCCAGGGGATGTGGAACACTCTCCAGTGATGGACCGTTCCAGCACATCTGCAGGAGGGCATCTCGTTTGTCCGCCCCGAGTCGACGGTCTCTCTGTCGACCAATGCCTCTCTGATGGGTTGGGGTGCCCATCTGGGGGAGCACAGAGCACACGGCCTCTGGTCCCTCGGGAGTCCCGATGCCACATCAACCTGCTGGAGCTTCGATCGGTTCATCTAGCCCTCACTGCCTTAGTTCTGTTTCTACGGGGTCAAGTGGTTCAGGTCCAGATGGACACTACCACGACCATGTACTACCTAAACCGCCAGGGCTAGACGCGCTCCATGCCTCTGTGCAGGGAAGCTCTCCGCATTTGGTCACTCGTGCACAGCCTGGAGGTGGATCTCCTTGCCATCCATGTGGCAGGAGCCTCCAACACCCTGGCCGATGCCCTAAGCTGGATAGGGGCTGCGTCCCATGAGTGGTCTCTCCTGCCGGAGGTAGTGCAAGATCTGTTCTCCCACTGGGGCATGCCTCAGGTGGACCTGTTTGCCTCCAGGGAGAATGCGAAGCTGAGACTGTTTCATGCCCATCCCCCTCAGCAGGGCTTACTGTAGGGGGATGCATTCTCGAGGCCGTGGACCCCGGGCCTCTTCTACGCCTTTCTCCCATTTCCCCTTGATCCACAAGTGCTTCTCAAGGCGACGAGGGACAAGGTGCAGGTGATTCTGGTAGCCCCAGACTGGCCCCGCCAGTTCTGGTATCCAGATCTCCTCAGTCTCGGCTCCAGGCTCCCGAGGCGGCTTTCAGCCCACCCGGACCTGATCTCAGTCAATCAGGGGAAGGTATTCCATCCAGACCTTCAATCCCTGCACCTGACGGCCTGGTTCCTGAGCAGCTAGAGTTCCAGGCCGTGGGTCTTTCCAACGAGGTCCTCAACGTCGTTGAGGCGTCCCGTAAGGAGTCGACCAGAAAATGTTACACCTTCAAATGGAAGAGATTCTCCATTTGGTGTCAAGGCAAGGGCCTGGACCCTTCCTCCTGTTCCTTGGCAAGCATTCAAACAACATGAAGTCTTGCCGTATTATGACAATTGCAGTTCATCCCACCATTAGAACTGCTCGGGAGGTGAAAGAGTTAACTTCCATGCCAGGCATGGAACTTAGACCACGAGCTTGGTTAGAAAAGCTCTGTCTGGAATATTTCAAACTGAAACTGTCAGATTCTTTACTCCGCCTCACTGAACAGTCGCTCCGGAGATTCCTCCTACTGCTCGGTTCATTTCTCGGTTTAAAAGAGTTTTTCTTGGTTAAATTCAACCGCGATTATTATTATTTTAACCGCAAACCGATCGGTTCAAGCTCTGTCTGTGGTATTGTAAGTAATAGACAGGTTTATTTCTGTGTGGAACTTGTAAATGTTTATCGGTTCGGTTTGAACCGATCAGGTTGTTTTAAAACTTTATTCTGAAGCATTTAAAAGCTATTTAGAGTGCGGTTCCCGGTTCTTATCGGTTCTAAAAAAAACGGATTTCATTACGGTTTTTTCCACGACCCGTGACACGGTTGGGAACCGATAAGGGTGTCTTGCCTGGCACTGCCGGAAAAGGGCAAGTTTTTGGTTAGGCTGGCATTATGTCTGAGAAACCCAAAAGAAAAACCGGGCCCACTGGGTTTCAACACTGTAGTGTCTGTGGGGAAGCCTTTGCCAAGGCTGATCCACACACCACATGTGTTTATTGTTGGGGTTTGACCACCTCAGTGCAGACTGCCAGATTTGCAAGAATTTCCCTGCAGCTACCCTAGATAAGAGAGTTGGTAGGCTCAGGGAACGAGAGGCTAAAAAGTCCGCTGACCCGGATGGCCAGCCCGTTCGGTGCCAACCAACCAGAGGGAGTGCCCTGACCAGGCGAGACTTCCTCAGGCAAACGTAAGCTGACTCAGAGGAGCCAGTTCCAGCAAAGAGAATTAGAAAATCAGCAGTGTGGAGTCAAAAATTCCTTCTCCAACTGCTGCAGAGATAGCCAAAGCAATCCAAATTGTCCAGTCACTTTCTCGGTTCCGCCTGAACCGCCACTATCTGGCAAAAGGTCGGTTCAGCGGTTCCACCAGTTCAAGAATATGATATAGAGGAGTTTTATGAACCAGAGGAGGGGAGGATGATTATGAACAGTGTGAATGTGACTTTGAAAGTCTGGATGTGCCCATTGAACGGACATCTCCCCAGACAGACCTTTAGAGAATCTCCCCAGGCTTTCTGAGTCCCTCTCATTTTCTGTGTTTTATAAAAAGTTACTGAACCCTCCAGCTTCCTTTGGAGGAAGCTGTGGATGAGCAAGAGGAGCCTGACTTTGTAGAGATGATGGATATCCCAGAGTCCAGGAGATTGTCTATTCCTTTACATAAATCCTTTAGGAAACAAACAAAAATTTTAAAAGCTCCTAATTCTGTGCCTCCTGTGGATAAAAAGATGGACAGGAGGTACACTTTGTCAGGTCCTGATACAGAATTTCTTTCACAGCAATGCAGCCATGTTGAGGTAGTTCAGGCTGCAGCCTGTGATAAGGCTAATATTCCCTGGCTTCACATCCTCCTGACAAGGACTCCAGGAAGATTGATGCCATGGCTAAAAACAATACATGGCAGCATCCTTGGGACTCAGACAAGCAAATTATATGGCTTATGTTGCAAGATACCAGAAATCTAGATGGGATACTGTCATGGCTTTAGCCAAACAGGCCCCTGGCCAGCTTGCCAAGGAGCTTGAGCAGGTGGCTGCTGATGGTATTGAGGCATCTAAGGTGCAATTCCATGCTGCAGTGGATTCTAATGATGTATTCTCTAGAGTCATGGCTACATCTGTGGCTTTTCATAGATTGGCTTGGCTCAGGTGTACTAGTTTGTCACAGGATACCCAGGCTAAGGCTATGGATTTTCCTGTGGTGGGAAATTCTCTGTTTGGGGAGCAGACAGAGAATTATATGAAGAAAATGGATGAATATAGAACCACTTATAGGAGTGCACAAGCCAAGGAACGGCAAGCCACCCCTCAGAGGCAGCCCCCCAGGGGTAGAGGCAGGCCTTTTCACAGGCCTTTTTACCAAACCCAGGCCTCCTCTTCAGCTTATGCTCAGAGGGGGTTCTTCAGAGGGAGAGGCAGACGGGGTACAAGCAGGCCTGCTCCCACCCCTCAGCCTAAAGCCCCTGCCAAACAGGTACCCTGATGGGATGCCCAGGGCCGGTTCTCCATTACCTGTAGGGGGCAGGCTGGCTTACTTCGTCCAGGACTGGGAGTCTTTAACATCAGACAAGTGGGTCCTGGAAGTAGTAAGCCAGGTCTGTTCTCAGCTTCAAAAAATTTCCAAAGATGAGAATCAGATTTTTTCCACCTGCAAATCCTCTAGAGACTCTTGCTTTGGAAACAGAAGTCTCAACCCTCCTGGCTCTCAGAGCTGTAGAAAGGGTTTCTCCCCTACACCAGGGCAAGGGTCTGTACTCCAGGTACTTCCTTACCCCAAAAAAGACAGGAGAATGGCGGCCCATCCTGGACCTAAGATATCTGAACAAGCACCTTTTAAAACCAAAATTCAAAATGGTGACTCTGGGAATGATTTTACCCTCCCTAAGGCCAGGGGACTGGCTAGCTTCCCTGGACCTCAAGGATGCCTACTTCCATGTTCTTATCAGAAGCTCCCACCGAAAGTACCTCAGATTCGAACTGCCCTCAGGCCATTATCAGTTCAGAGCAATGCCCTTCGGCCTTACCTCTGCCCCAAGGGTATTCACAAAATGCCTGGCAGTAGCAGTTGCTCATTTAAGAAGGCAAAAGATTGCCATCTTTCCCTACCTAGACGACTGGCTCATTGTGGGTCAGTCTCCAGACCAGGTCAAATCACACCTGCAAGTTACCCAGCAGCTGCTGACCTCTCTGGGCTTTCTTCTCAATCTTCCAAAGTCAGTTCTGGAACCTGTCCGGTACTCACCTTATAGGTGCAGAACTGACACAAAGCAGGCCAGAGCCTTCCTTCCCCTAGAAAGGGTAAGGACCCTGGTGGCCCTGGCCTCCTCCTTCACTCTGCAGGTCTCTCGACCAGCAAGGCATTTCCTACAGCTCCTAGGACACATGACTGCTTCCACAGCTGTAGTGCAAGGAGCAAGATTTCAGATGAGGGACATTCAGTTCCATTTGAGAGCCTTTTGGTCTCAAAGAAGAGATCCCCTATCCAAGTTGATCCCAGTGACTCGAACCCTGATCCAGGCCCTTCAGTGGTGGCAGGATCAGAGCAATCTGAGACAAGGGTTCCTTCATCCCTCTATCTCACTCCTTGACCCTTACTACAGATGCGTCCCTTTTAGGATGGGGAGCTCACATGGGCGACCCCTCCACCCAGGGATTGTGGTCCCCTCAGGAATCTCTGCTCCACATCAATCTGTTGGAACTCGGAGCTGTTTTTCTTGCACTTCAGGTTTTTTCTGCATCTGTTCAAAACAAAGTGGTACAGGTCAGAACAGACAACACCACTACAATGTGGTACATCAACAAACAAGGGGGCACTCGGTCTTCGGCCTTGTGCACCGAGGCAATGAAGTTGTGGTCTCTGGCTTATTCCCTGAACACTTCCTCATAGCAGTTCACCTCCCAGACAAGGACAATGTCCTGGCAGATGCTCTCAGCAGGATTTCCAGGGCCATTACTGAATGGTCACTGGATCCCGAGTGCTGGGGATAGTTTTGCCAGATGGGGCACCCTCAGATAGATCTTTTGCAGCCCCAGACAATCATCAACTTCCACTTTTTGTTGCAGGCCCCCAGTGTTGGGCTCAGTCCCTGGATGCCTTTTCCTCGATTGGGAAGGAAGTTTCTATGCCTTCCCCTTCCTCTCCTGTTCAAGGTGCTAGTCAAAATCAGATCTCAGCCCTGCAAGATGATTCTGATTGCTCCAGACTGGGCCAGGCAGCCCTGGTACCCACTCCTTCTGTTCTTAGCAGTCCATCTTCCCCTGTGTCTCCCCAGGAACCACAATTTGTTAACCTGTGCCCAGGGGAGAGTTTGGTATCCGAATCTCAAATCCCTCAACCTCAAGGCCTGGCTCTTGAGGAGTTAGAGTTTGTTGACCTACACCTTTCTCAAGGTGTTCTCGAAATCTTGAAAGCTTCTAGGAAGCCTTCCACTAGGGCTACTTATAACGCCAAATGGAAAAGGTTTTCCATATGGTGTTCTGGGAAGCATATTTCCTCGGAATCTGCTGATTTGCCCACTGTTTGGGATTATATGGTCCATCTTAATTCTTTGGGACTGAGACCAGCTACCCTGAAAGTGCATTTGGCAGCTGTCTCTGCTTTTATTTCAGCAGGGAAGCCCTCTTCTCTTTCTGCTCACCCTGTATTTTCCAAGTTTTTCAGGGGATTGCTTCATACCAATCCACCATTCAGGGACCCTGCCACTGCCTGTGATCTTAATGTTTGCATTGCTCAACTGATGCAACCCCCCTTTGAACTTCTGTCTTGGGCAGAGCTTAAGTACTTGACTTGGAAAACTGTGTTTCTAGTAGCCATCACTTCTGCCAGGCGCATAAGTGAGTTACAAGCTTTGTCAGTGGAGACTGACTTTATTTCCTTTCACAGGGATAAGGTAGTCCTCAGGACTAACAGGAAGTTTTTGCCTAAGGTGGTTTCAGATTTCCACCTTAATCAATCTATTTGTCTTCCAGTGTTCTTCACTGACCATTCCTCCTCTGGTGAGAGGAGGTTGCACAGCTTAGATGTTAAGAGGGCCCTAAGTTACTACACAGAGCGTGCACAAGGGTCACAGGTTTGACTCCTCCAACTATTTCTCACTTATGGTGAGGTTGGGAAAGGAAAACTGCCACTAAGAGATCCATTGCCAGGTGGATTGTCTCTTGTATCCATTTTGCTATCAAAACTGGGTAAGGTTCCCCTTCAGGCCTGAGGGCTCACTCTACCAGAGGTACAGCTGCGTCTCTAGCTGCTGCCAGAGACATCCCTATCTTAGAGCTATGTCAAACAGCTACTTGGAAAACAGTAAGCACTTTCACCAAGCATTACTCCCTGGATATCCAGGCCAGGAGGGATGCTTGGTTTGGCACAGCCGTGCTTCAGAGCCTATTCCCTAAGTAGGTTCTGTCCCTCCTCCATGGAGGTACTGCTGTGTAGTCTGCAATTGTCATAATATAGCAAAACTTCATGTTGTTTGAAGAAAAAATCACTCATCTTAGTAATGTTGTTTCTTCTAGTGGAGTCTTGCTATATTATGACCTCCCCCCCAGCCTGCCCCTCTCAGAACTTTTACTTTGGGTATGGGGTGGGCAGTCCAGTGTTGGCACTTATTGATGCCCATTTTATGTTTTCCACCCCTTCTTTTTTTGGGGTGTTTGGGTGTTGTGTTTTATCTTATCTTATCTTGTCTTTTTCTGGTCCCCTGACTTGAGTCTTGGTGTTGGGGCCAGGAAAATGTGTTAATATTTAAGTAGCTAGTTGGCTAGTGTAGATTACAGCTTCCACACAGAACCTTAGTGAGTTTTGCTCGTGAAGATCTGACAGTTTCAGTTTGAAATATTCCAGACAGAGCTTTTCTAACCGAGCTTGTGCTCTAAGTTCCATGCCTGGCATGGAAGTTAACTCTTTCACCTCCGGAGCAGTTCTAATGGTGGGACGAACTGCAATTGTCATAATATAGCAATACTCCATTAGGAGAAACAACATTACTAAGGTGAGTAATTTTTTCTTCTGGACTACCTGTGGTCCCTTTCTCAGCAAAGGCTTCAGTTGACGACCCTTAAGGTGCACCTGGCAGCCATCTCTGCTTACCGGGCGCGGCCGGAAGCAGTCAGTGGCGCAGGAGAAGGTGGTCGGGCGCTTTTTCAAAGGCCTTGATCACATATCCCCTCCGGTGCGAGAACCTCCACCTCCGTGGGATCTACTGCTGGTATTGGCTAAGCTCATGGGCAAGCCATTCGAACTGATGCACAGGTGTGACATCTCTCACCTGTCGTGGAAGACCGCCTTCTTGGTGGCTATCACGTCAGCCAGAAGGATGGGAGAGCTCCAGGTGCTTTCCATAGAGTCTCCCTATCTGGTCTTCCACAGGGACAAGGTTGTCATGTGCCCCCACCCGAAGTTCCTTCCGAAGGTGGTGTCAGGGTTTCACCTTAACCAGGTGTTGACTCTGCCGGTGTTCTACCCCAGTCACACCTCGGAGGCCGAATATAGGCTCCATACTTTGGACCCTAGAAGAGCACTCGCTCACTACAAGGAGTGGACGGCTGAAGTTCGGGGAGAGGTTCGCCAGCTGTTTGTCACCTACGCTGAAGCTGCACCTGGCAGACCTGCAGCCAAGCGGACGATAAGCAGGTGGGTCACCTCCTGCATAGATCTCTGCTATAGGTTGGCGGGCATGGAGCCTCCCAGAGGGATAAAAGCTCATTCTACCCGCCATTCTGCAGCATCGGTGGCTGCTTCCAGGGACGTCCCCATCCAGGAAATCTGCAGGGCTGCTACCTGGAAGTCAGCACACACCTTCATCACCCACTACCACATCGACCTTGAGTCACGCCCGGGATGCTGGTTTTGGGGCCTCGGTTCTCCAGTCTTTATTTCCCAAGTAGGGGGTGTGCGCCTTGCCTCCCTCCTCCCGGAGAACTGCTAGGAGTCTGCCAGACAGTGTGAATGAACAACATATCCATGTCCCTAGAAATACAGGTTACTCACCTGTAACAGGAGTTCTAGGAATGGTATATGTTGTTCATCCACACGACCCACCTGACCTCCCCAACTTCGACGAACAACCTGGGTTCCAGCGGGCTAGATCTGGCGTCATGGGGCGGAGCCGAGAGTTTTACCACCCGAGTGGGTGGGAGGAGCCAGCTTGAAGACCTTCCGGCAAGATTTAAAGCGGCAAGGAACCTGCCAGACAGTGTGGATGAACAACATATACCATGCCTAGAACTCCTGTTACAGGTGAGTAACCTGTATGTTTTGGTGTTTCCAGAAGCATGTATTGCCAAAAACTGACTGATATTGGTACTGTATTGGATTATTTGGTGCATCTGAATAGTTTAGGCCTCTGGCCTACTACTACTCAAGGTACATTTGACAGCTGTGCCTGCCTTACTTTCTGCTGGTTAGGGCTCTTCCCTGGCATCTCATCCAGTTTTCAAGAAAATTTTCAAGGGCCTGGTACATGTTAATCCTCTATTTCTGGAGCCTACCCCTTCTTGGGACCTAAATATCTGTATTGCATAGCTTATGACACCCTCTTTTGAGCCTCTATCTTCAGCTATCCACACTCCTTGCAATGTTCCTTTCTCCTTTAAATCTTGCTGGAAGGTCTTCAAGCTGACTTCTCCCACCTGCCTGGGTGGTACCTCCCTCAGCATGGCCCTGTGACATCAGATCTTCCTTTCCGCTGGAAGAGGAAGGTTCCCTTCTTACTGCTTTCCACGCTGAGTAGGCCCCTTGCTTCAGACTTTTCAAAAATGTCTAGTCTTCAAGCAACATTCAAATCCTTTCTTATTCTCCTCATAGATGACTCGAAGTCATCACCCAGTTTACAAAAAATGCACGTGCGGGCAGAAGATGTCCCAAATGGACCCGCACACCTTGTGCGTCTACTGCCTAGGCCACAAACACAATCCCCAGGCATATGTGGCCTGTGTCACTCCTTGCATCCTAGTACTTTGGTAGACCGGCATACCAGGCTGTTTTTAGGGCATCCAGATGAATGGGACCCTCCTGTTCGGTCTAAAGACCCCTGTCGGGCTGTCTCCACGGCTGCAGGTTCTACAGAACAACTTGCGGCATTTGAAGAAGTGGGCAACTCAGGCCATGCCCTTTTCGACTTCGGCTTTTGTACCACTTTCCTTTGACACCACTTTTACGGGGGCATTTAAGGATTTGTGCCAGTCCCTTCCTACTTTAGGGCAGGGCCCCTCTAAGGGCACGAAATCTAGATCTTTTAAAAAAAAAAGAGACTAAGAAGAAGTCTCAGCATCAATTTGTGGGATTGTGAGCGCTTGATGGCCTCAGATTCCCACTCTTCACTAGAGGTTTCAGCTATGTCCTTCAGTCCAGGCCACTGGCTTCACGATCCCTCCAAGCTCCAAACTGGACAGCAGGCCCAGGCTTGGCATACCTGACCAAAGTCGGTTGCTTCGATCATCCGGAAAACAGATGGTCGTGGTCCCGCTGCTTCCAAGCCTGCGCAGTGACATGATTGGGGGTGCCTCCTCATACCCGTCCTGAGTCCCCAGGGTCCTTCTGTGAGGAGCTGACTTTGCTAGTTCCTTTCTGCCTGGTCCACTGTCACCACAGACAGGTGGGTCCTCGAGGTGGTTCAAACAACATGAAGTCTTGCTGTATTCTGACTAGTGCAGTTAGCCCCAGCCTTTAAACTGTCCCAGAGAACAATAGGTTAACTTTTCTATGCATGGCATAGAATGTTCATCTCGAGCTCGGTTGATGTCTCTGCCTGTTGTAATTCGAACTGCAACTGTCAGATTCTTTACTCCGCCTCACTGAACAATCGCTCTGGAGATTTCTCCTGCAGCTCGGTTCGAAGGCGGTTGAAGTGTCGGTTTTCTACCGAAATTTAGTTTCTGCATAGTCTGTTCAAGTCTCTGTCTGTGGTACCTTGAGTACTAGATAGGTTTTGTTCTGTTTTCTGTGTGGAACTTGTAAAAAGTGTGGATCGGTTTGGCTGAACCGATCATTCAGGTAAATTTTGTATTTTACTGTAGTGTGTGGTTACTGGTCATTATCGGTTCTAAAAAAAACGGGTTTTAGTATGTTTTTTTCCAAGACCCATGACACGGTCAGGAACCGATAGGGGAGTCTTGCCTGGCGGTTGCCGAAAAAAGGCTAAGTTTGGTTAGGTTGGCCATGTCTGAGAAACCCAAGAAATAAACCGGGCCCACTGGGTTTCAACACTGCAGTGTGTGTCGGGAGGTCTTTGATAAGGCCGTTCCCCACACCACCTGTGTTTATTGTCTGGGGTTTGACCACCTCGATTCAGACTGCCAAATTTGTAAAAATTTTCCCAAATTTACCCTTGAAAAGAGATCAGGTAGACTCAGGGAAAGGGAGGCCGTGAAGTCCGCTGACCCAGATGGCCAGCCCGGTTCGGTTCCGACCGAACCAGAAGGAGTGCCCTCTGACCAGGGCAATACTTCTTCGGGCAAAAGGAGAGCCGATTCCGAGGAATCGGTTCTAAGAAAAAGAAAACGCAAAGACAAATCGACCGGTTCCAGAATCTCATACTCCGACTGCTGAAGAAATAGCCAAAGCGATTCGTATTGTGGAATCGCTTCACCTGGTTCCGACTGATCCGGCACCTTTTGGCAGGGACTCGGTTCGGTCGGTTCCCCAGGTTCAGGATTTTACCCTGGATGAATGAACCGGAGTTTGAGGAGGAGGGAGAGTTGGAAGATGATTATGGTGATGGTGAAAGTCTGGATGTGCCCATCGACCGGGACATCTCCCCAGACAGACCTTCAGGTGTTTCTCCTCCTCCTAGGCTTTCTGAGTCCCCTTCGCACTTCATGTTTTACAGGAAGGTGGCTGATGCCCTCCAGCTTCCTGTGGAGGAGGCCATGGAGGATCAGGAGGAGCCTGACTATGTAGAGATGATGGACTTCCCAGAGTCCAGGAGACTGTCTGTTCCCCTCCACAAATCTTTTGGGAAACAGACACAAAAAATTCTTAAGTCTCCCAATTCCATACCTCCTGTGGATAGAAGAATGGACAAGAGGTATACTCTTTCAGGCTCAGATACGGAGTTCCTTTATCGGCATTGCAGCCATGTTGGGGCTGTACAGGCTGCTGCCTGTGATAAGGCAAGCATTCCCTTGGCATCACACCCCCCAGACAAGGACTCCAGGAAGATTGATGCCATGGCAAAGAAGCAGTACATGGCATCTTCCTTGGGACTCAGGCAGGCGAATTAAATGGCCTATGCAGCCAGGTACCAGAAGTCCAGGTGGGACACTGTACTGGCACTGGCTAAACAGGCTTCCCCCCAGCTTGCCAAGGAGCTGGAGGAGGTGGCTGCAGATGGGATTGAGGCATCAAAAGTTCAGTTTCATGCTGCTGTGGACTCCAATGATGTATCATCAAGAGTCAGGGCTACATCTGTGGCTCTTTGGAGAATTGCTTGGCTCAGATGTACTAGCTGCTCACAGGATACCCAGGCTAAGGCCATGGATTTTCCTGTAGTGGGTAATTCTCTGTTTGGAGAGCAGACAGAGAATTACATGAAGAAAATGGACGAATACAGCACCACTTACAGGAGTGCTCAGGCCAAGGAAAGGCAGGCAACTCCTCAAAGGCAGCAGTCCAGGGGCAGGGGCCGGCCTTTTCAAAGGCCTTTTTACCAAGCACAGGCCTCTTCTTCCTTTTCACAGAGGGGGTTCTTCAGAGGGAGAGGCAGAAGGGGGATGAGCAGGCCTGCATCCACCCCTCAGCCTAAAGCCCCTGCCAAGCAGACACCCTGATGGGTTTGCCCGGGTCGATTCTCCTATCCCAGTAGGGGGCAGGCTGGCTTATTTTGTCCAGGACTGGATGTCTGTTACATCAGACAAGTGGGTCCTGGAAGTACTAAACCAGGGACTTGTTCTGAGCTTCAAAAAATTTCCAAAGATGAGAGCCAGATCTTTTCTATCTGCAAATCTCTCAGAGACCCTTGCCCTAGAGCAGAGGTTTGTTCTTTCCTAGCTCTAAGAGCTATAGAGAGACTACCTACCCTACATTGGTGCAAAGGACTGTACTCCAGGTACTTCCTAACCCCGAGAAAGACAGGAGAGTGGCGACCCATCCTGGACTTAAGATACCTGAGCAAACATCTTTCAAAGCCAAAGTTCAAGATGATAACTCTGGGAATTATCCTTCCCTCTGTAAGGCCAGGGGACTGGCTAGCTTCCCTGGACCTCAAAGATGGCTGCTTTCACATTCCCATCAGGTGCTCCCACGGAGAGTACCTCAGGTTTGAGTTGCCTTCAGGCCACTATCAGTTCAGAGCAATGCCCTTTGGCCTAACCTCAGCC
Organism: Neoceratodus forsteri; assembly: GCA_016271365.2. Taxonomy (NCBI): domain Eukaryota; kingdom Metazoa; phylum Chordata; order Ceratodontiformes; family Ceratodontidae; genus Neoceratodus; species Neoceratodus forsteri. The sequence continues at coordinate 923,579,950 of CM028132.1, forward strand.
CAAGGGTCTTTACAAAGTGCCTGGCAGTAATTGTTGCCTTTCTAAGAAGACAAAAGATTTCCATTTTTCCATATTTGGACGACTGGCTCATAGTGGGCCAGTCCCCAGACCAAGTCAAGTCACACCTGCAAATGACCCAGCAAGTGCTCACTTTAGGATTTCTTCTCAGCCTACCAGAGTCGGTTCTCGAACCAGTGCAGCTCCTCATCTTCATAGGGGCAGAGCTGGATACGGTAAAAGCAAGAGCCTTCCTTCCCCTGGAAAGGGCAAGAGCTCTGATGGAGCTGGTCTCTTCATTCAGCCTTCAGGTGTCTCGACCAGCAAGGCATTTCCTTCAGCTCTTGGGCCACATGGCAGCTTCTACAGCAGTGGTCCAAGGCACAAGGTAATAATAATAATAATTTTATTTGTATAGCGCCTTTCAAATTATCATAGCACTGAACAAGTTAATAACAGAAATACAAATAACCATACACACATAAACTTATAAAAACGCATCATAAATACATCATGCAATTAATGCATGTGGCTCATTGGTCTAGGGGTATGATTCTTGCTTCGGGTGTGAGAGGTCCAGGGTTCAAATCCTGGACGAACCCTTAAAAAAATAAAAAAAAATCATACTAAGAAAGCAGCATTTTAATGGTCAGACGTATGGCAGCTAGGATTCAATGCAAAAAAGTGCAAAATAGTGCACCTGGGAAACAAGAACCCAGGGGAAGAATACACAATGGGTGGGGAGGTAGTAACAACAACAAAACAGGAAAGGGACCTGGGGGTAATCATATCAGATGACCTTAAGGTTAGCAAGCAATGTGAGAAGGCAGTAGGGAGGGGGTCAGTATACTGGGATGTATAGGGAGAGGCATCAGCAGCAGAAAACAGGAAGTTGTTATCCTCTGTACAGACAGTTGGTGAGACCTCATCTGGAATACTGTGTCCAGTTCTGGAGACCCCATCTCCGCAAGGACATAGACAGTATAGAGGCAGTCCAGAGGAGGCAACTAAAATGGTGCAGGGTCTGCAAGAGAGCCGCTTGAGGAGAGACTAAAGGAGCTTAATATGTATACCCTTGAGGAAAGAAGGGGAGAGGGGACATGATAGAAACTTTCAAGTACCCTCAAGGAAACAACAAAGTCCAAGAGGGTAGCATCTTTCAGAAAAGAGACTTGCAAGAACAAGGGGACACAATTTAAAGATAGAAGAAGGGCGTGTCAGGGCAATGTGAGGAAGTATTATTTCACAGAGAGGGTAGTAGATGCATGGAACAGCCTTCCTGAGGAAGTTGTGGGGTCTAAAACTGTGGGAGAATTCAAGAATGCATGGGACAGACATAAGGCAATTCTTGTGGGGGCAGGAAGATATAGGCTGTTGGTTAACTAGAATCTGCAGCCTATCCTGTAGGTAGGGAAATGGGCAGACTAGATGGGCCTAGCGGTCCTTATCTGCCATCAAAGTCTATGTTTCTATGTTTCATAAAAACTTGATAAATTACAATAAAATCCAATCACATTCTGACTAACTTAATCCTCCAAAAAGGCCTTTTTCCATAAAAAAAGGTTTTAATTCTTTCTAAAATATCTCCACGGAGGTGCACTCCCGTAACCGGCGTGGTAGAGAATTCCAAAGAGTGGGGGCAGCATGAGAGAAAGCTCTGCTGCCTGAAGATTTTAAACTCACTCTTGGAATCTCCAGCAATCCCATGTCGGCCGAGCGGAGCGATTGTCCAGGGCAATAATGAACCAGAAGGTCTTTCAGATAGGACGGACCCTGATCGTGAAGGGCTTTGAAAGTCAATAAAATGACTTTAAAGGTGATCTGCCACCGAACAGGCAGCCAGTGCAGTTCGCGCAGCACCCCGGGTAATGTGACAGGACCTACTTGTCCCAGTCACAACCCGGGCTGCAGCATTCTGCACCAGCTGCAGGCGGCGGATTTCAACCCCAGAAAGCCCAAAGTAAAGGGCGTTGCAGTAGTCCAGGTGCGAGGACACAAAGGCGTGGACCAATGTTGGCAAGGAGTCAGATGGAACAAGGTGCCTAACCCTGGCAATATTCCTAAGATGGTAAAAGGAAGTGCTGACGACAGCTGACACCTGGGATTATAAAGTCAGCTTGTCATCAAAAATCACCCCAAGGTTACGCACCCAGTCAGAGGCTGGCAAAGACATGCCACCAAGAAAAATTCCAGAAGGCGCGCCAGTACACGACCTCTCAATCTGACCACCCGGGTCCACCACCAACACCTCAGTCTTCTCTGAGTTCAATTTTAACCAACTAGAATCCATCTAGTCTTGGATTTCCCCCAGACAGTTAAACATCGAGAAGGCTCCATCCTGGTTGGGTGCAGAAGACAGGTATAGCTGGGTATCATCTGCATAGCAGTGAAACCTCAGCCCATACCATCTTATAATGTTTTCGAGGGGCAGCATATACACTGCAAATAACATGGGTGACAGCACAGAACCCTGAGGCACTCCACACAACAAAGAGACTGGGCCGGAGGGAAAAATCCCCGACACAACTCTTTGTGATCTCCCAGTAAGGAATGAAATGAACCATTGCAAAACGGTTCCCGACATTCCGAAGATTTGCCTCAGGTGTGCTAACAACATCACGTGATCCACAGTGTCAAATGCTGAGGAGAGATCAAGGAGAACCAGAATGCAGCGTCTCTTTTGATCCCTCGCCCTCAGGAGATCATTCAGCACCCGAACCAGCGCAGTCTCTGTGCTATGTCTTTTACGGAAACCAGACTGGAAGGACTCGTGGATACTATGGATGGTTAAATGGTCATCCAATTGAGCAGCTACAACCTTTTCAATAACCTTCCCAATAAAGGGAAGGTTAGAGATAGGTCTGTAGCTAGAAAAACAGTCTGGATCTAAGGAAGCTTTCTTCAAGAGAGGAGTCACCACCGCCTCTTTCAGGGAGCTAGGGAACTCACCTGACACCAAGGAGCGCCAGACTATTTGTGCCAAAACGGGACCGATGATATCAATACAACCCAAAATTAGGGTAGTCAGTCCAGGATCCAAGCTGCAGCAAGTAGGGTGCACACTATGGATAAACCTCATAATATCCACGAACTCAGGTTGACAAAAAGAACTCCAAGAGAAACGAGGCACTGCGTTCTTGCACGTCCCTACAACATCACCCTTGGAGGTTGTCAAACACAGATCAGCCCTGATGTCAGCCACCTTAGTTGCAAAGTAACGAGCGAGCTCATCGCACTCTACTTGCGAAAAGGCTTTCCAAACTTGCAGAAAGGCTGGGTTGCACAGTCTATCTACAGTTCGAAACAGCTGAGCCGGTCAATTCTGAGCAACTGCAGTCTCCCTGGACAGGAACTCAGCCTTCTTGTGGGTGATTGCAGATTGGTAGCTAGCATAATGTTCTATCAATCTAAGGCGGTCGGCATCAAGGGCTGATCTACTAACAACGCTCTAACCTTACGCCTTTTCTCCGCATCTCCCCAGAGTCCCATCAAACCAAGGGCCCTGGGGCAGTAAAAAAGGGCGTTCACGAACAGGAGTAATAAAATCCAGGGCAACCATGATGGCCTTATTATAGGCCTACACCAGTGCCTCTGGATTACTGCTCACTAACACGGGGGATGAGAGGTCAAGGACCGCCGCTAGGCCTTGTGAAGTAACATTCCGTAATGGGCGGTACCTGACCATCTCCACAGGGGATGGCCTCCTAAGGGGGGGTGCAAAAATTGAACCTCACGGTGTAGTGGCCAGACCAAGCGACTGGTTCCATCCCCACGTCGGATGCATCAATCCCTAGAAGGAAAACTAAGTCCAGAGAGTGCCCAGATTTATGCGTAGCAGCGGAAACTACCTGTGTAAGGCCCAAAGAAGACATTAATTGGAGGAAGTGACTACCAAATTGTGAGAGTTCATCGTCGACCCAGGCGTTGAAGTCACCCAGCACCATCAATCTGGGCGACTCAAACGACATGTCGACGAGGAAGTCTGCTACTTCCCGTAAGAAGCGTTTCCCATCACCAGGTGGACGGTAAATGAGAATGACTCGAACGCCTACACCTGCTACAACTGAACATTCAAAGGACTCGGCCTCCCCTACTACCACACTCGTGAGACCCAATTCTGTCTTAAAACAGACTGCAAACCCCTCCCCTCTCCTGCGGTCCAGTCTCGGGCGGTGTATTACCGAGTACCCGACCGGATGAATGTCCAGATGGACATTCAGTTCCACTTAAGAGCTTTTTGGTCCCAAAGAAAGGATTCCCTTACCAAACTAATCCCAGTGACTCGAACTCTGATCCAAGACCTGCAATGGTGGCAGGATCAGGACAATTTGAGGCAAAGGGTTCCATTTGCCACTCACTCTCATTCAGTGGTCCTTACCACAGATGCTTCCCTGCTGGGCTGGGGAGCCCATTTGGGGGACTTCACCTCCCAGGGACTGTGGTCACCTCAGGAATCTCTTCTGCACATCAGTCTCTTGGAACTCAGGGCAGTGTTTCTGGCACTGCAAGCCTTTTCCAAATAGGTACAGAACAAGGTGGTTCAGGTCAGAACAGACACCACCACCATGTGGTACATCAGCAAGCAAGGAGGCACTCGGTCTACAGCCTTGTGCACAGAAGCAATGAAGTTGTGGTCCCTGGCTTATTCCCTGCAGACCTCTCTGATAGCAGTTCAGCTTCCAGGGAAGGACACTATCCTAGCAGATGCACTGAGCAGAATATCTCTGGGCCATCACGAATGGGCCCTGGATCCTCTGGTGTTGAAGGCGATTTTCTCAAGATGGGGCACTCCAGAGATGGATCTTTTTGCAGCCCCAGACAATCACTGACTTCCTCTCTTTTGTTGCAGACCCCCAGTCTTGGGCACAGTCCCCCTGGATGCTCTGATTCTGAACTGGGAAGGAAAATTTCTGTGTGCTTTCCCCCCTTCCCTCTCCTGTTCAAAGTGTTAGTCAAGATAAGGTCACAACCTTGCAAAGTGATTCTGATTGTTCCAGACTGGGCTAGGCAGCCATGGCATCCCTTGTTGATGTCCCTAGCAGTCCATCTTCCCCTGTCTCTTCCCAGGAATTACAACCTGTTAACATCCTCTTAGGGGTGGATTTGGTACCCCAATCTTCAGTCTCTCAATCTCAAGGCTTGGCTCTTGAAGAGTTAGAGTTTGCAGATCTGCATCTTTCCCAAGGGGTTCTGGGTATCCTCAAGGCTTCTTGAAAGCCATCCACCAGGAAGACTTACAACTCCAAATGGAAAAGGTTCAGCATTTGGTGTTCTAAGAAGAGTATTTCTCCAGACTTTGCTGAATTGCCTACGGTTCTGGATTATATGGTCCACCTCAGTGGCCTAGGCCTCAGACCAGCTACTCTCTAGGTACACTTGTCAGCTGTTTCTGCTTTTCTGTCCGTAGGTAAGTCTTCCTCACTGTCATCCCACCCTGTATTCTGTAAGTTTTTCAAGGGATTGCTTCACACCAATCCCCCCTTTAGGGAACCTGCTCCTGCCTGGGATCTTAATGTTTGCATTGCTCAGCTTATGCAACCCCCTTTTGAACCCTTGTCCTCAGCAGAGCTTAAGTACTTGACTTGGAAAAATGTGTTTTTGGTAGCCATTACTTCTGCTAGACGTATCAGTGAATTGCAAGCCCCGTCATTGGAACCTGATTTCATCTCTTTTCACAGAGATAAAGTGGTCCTTAGAACTAACAGAAAGTTCTTGCCTAAAGTGGTTTCCATCTGAATCAGTCTGTTTCTCTCCCTGTTTTCTTCACTGATCATTCTTCCTCAGGAGAGAGGAGGCTACACAGTTTAGATGTCAAAAGAGCCCTTAGCTACTACATAGAGCGTACCAAGGGTCACAGGTTTGACTCCCTCCAGTTGTTCCTCACTTATGGAGAAGTTGGGAAAAGCAAACCTGCCACCAAGAGATCTGTTGCCAGGTGGTTTGTGTCTTGTATACAGTTCTGCTATGAAAAACTGGGAAAAACTCCACCCTCAGGCCTGAGGGCTCATTCCACAAGAGGTACAGCTGTTTCCCTGGCTGCTGCCAGGGATATCCCTCTTTTAGAAATTTGTCAAGCATCCACCTGGAAAACAGTCCATACTTTTACCAAACATTACTCTGTGGATTTCCAGGCTAGGAGTGATGCTCAGTTTGGCACAGCAGTACTTCAGAGCCTATTCCCAAAGTAGGTTCTGTCCCTCCTCCATGGAAGTATTGCTTGGTAGTTTCAGACTAGAATACAGCAAGACTTCTTGATGTTGTTTGAAGAAAATACTCACCTTAGTAATTATGTTTCTTCTAGTGGAGTCTTGCTGTATTCTGACATCCCCCGCCTCCCCTCTCAGAACCTAGATTTTTTGGGATGTGGGTGGGCAGGCACAGTGTTGGCACCCTAGGGGTGCCCCCTTTACACCCTCTGTTTCATGGGGTGAGTTTTTATTTCATTGGATTGGTTTTTGTGTTTGGGTTTCCTGAATTGAGTCTTCCTTTGAGAACCCAAAACATTATTTTTCTGCCAGTTGGCTAGTAAAACTTAGTTACCACACAGAACACCTAGTGATTTTTGCTCATAAAGATCTGACGGTTGCAGTTTGAATTACAACAGGCAGAGACATCAACTGAGCTCGAGATGAACATTCTATGCCATGCATAGAAAAGTTAACCCATTGTTCTCTGGGGCAGTTTGAAGGCTGGGGCTAACTGCACTAGTCAGAATACAGCAAGACTCCACTAGAAGAAACATAATTACTAAGGTGAGTAATTTTTTCTTGGTCAGGGTCTGCCTCTAGAGTTCGAGGCTTATTCACCTTGCCGAGCCCATGCCCCACGGGAGGACATGGTGTCCACCGACATGCTGTCGGCCCTTCAGGAAGACATCACCCAGCTCCTCCAGAAGGAGATAGTGGCTCCAGTCCCGGACCCTCCACTAAGCCAGGGTTTGTCTCCAGGTACTTCCTGGTGCCAAAGCGGATGGGGGGCTGGCGCCCCATCTTCGATCTGCATAACCTGAACAAATTTCTTTGGTCACACACTTTCATTATGGTCACTTTATCTCAGATCATTCCATCTCTGGAGCAGAACATGTGGTTCTGCTCCCTGTATCTTCAGGACAGGTTCTTCCGCATTCTCATCCATCCGTCCCACCACCGGTTTCTGCGGTTCCGTGCGGAACAGGTTCACTGATATACCATGCCCTTTGGCTTCTACTCAGCCCCCCAGGGTCTTCACCAAGTGCATTGCAGTGGTGGCAGCCAACCTGAGATGCTGAGGGGTCTGGGTGTACCCCTACCTGGATGACTGGCTTATAGTGGGTCCCTCCAGGATGGAGATGGAGCGACCCTGGGATCTGGCCCTCCAGACCTACTCGTACCTTGGTCTCCTGGTGAATGAGGCCAAGTCAGAACTTGTACCTTTGCAGATGATAACCTTCATCGGGGTGGAGCTCAACTCTTGCAGAGCCAGGGCACGGCTTCTGGCGGTCCGGGCAGAGACTCTCTCCTCCTTTGCCTGTCATTTCGGGTTTGGCAGTTGCACCCTGCTTGGGACTTCGTGTGCCTCCTGGAATACGTGGCAGCATGCACCAACGTGGTCTGTTCAGCCCGGTAGAGAATGCGCTGTCTGCAGTGGGAGCTCGCCCGTCAGTGGTCTCAGCGCCAGGGCCACTTCGATCAGCCAGTCCCTGTGATCCAGCTGATGTGAAATGCCTTCCAGTGTTGGTTAGTCCTGGAATATTTGCAAGAAGGAATCCCATTTGTCCACCCAGAGTCGACTGTCACCATCACTACCAGTGCCCTCCTGATGGGCTGGGGTGCCCACCTGGGGGAGCACAGAGTCCACAGTCTCTGGACCCCGAGGGGTCCCGATGCCGTATAAACCTGCTGGAGCTTCAGGCAGTTCAGCTGGCCAACAGCCTTTGCTCTGCACAGATGGACACCATGAGCATGTACTACTTCAACAAACGGGGCAGGACACAGTCCCTTCCTTTGTGCAGGGAAACTCTTTGCATCTGGACCCTCGTGCTCAGCCTGGACACCGATGATGTGGCCATCCATGTGGCTGGCATGTCCAACCAGCTGGCAGACGCCCTAAGCTTTGTGGACGAGGCGTCTCACGAGTGTTCTCTCTATCCGGCGGTAGTACACAGCCTGTTCTCCCAGTAGGGCACCCTTCTGATGGGTCTGTTCTCCTCCAGGGAGAACGCAAAGCTGAGGCTGTATTTTGCCCACCCATCTCAGCAAGGAACGCTGCAGGGGATGCTTTCTCAAGGCCCTGGACCCCGGACCTCCTCTATGCCTTCCCTCAATTTCCTCTGATCCACAAGGTGCTGATCAAAGCCAGGAGGGACAAGGCACAGGTGATCCTGATTTCTCTAAACTGGCCTTGCCAGTTCTCATACCCCAATCTCCTCAGCCTCAGCAGCAGGCTCCCTTGGCACCTCCCCAGACCTGATCTCTTGCGGTCAGGGGAAGGTACTCCATCCGGACCTTCAGTCCCTGCACCTGGCAGCGTGGTTCCTGAGCAACTAGAGTTCCAGGCTTTGGGGCTCTCCGAAGATGTCTTCACCGTGGTCGAAGGTCGAGGCATCTCAGAAGGAGTCGACCCAAAAATGCTATGCCTTCAAATGGAAGAGGTTCTCCATTTGGTACCAGTGCAAGGGGCATGACCCTTTATCTTGTCCGATGGCTAGCATTCTCGACTACCTTTGGTCCCTCTCTGTCGGGCCTTCGGTCGACGACCCATAACATGTACCTGGCAGACATCTCTGCTTACCGGGCGTGGGCTGGTATGCCGTCGGTACCACGGGAGAAGGTGGTCTGTTGCTTTTTCAAAGTCCTTTACCACATTTCCCCCTCTGGTGCGAGAAACCACCAGCACCTTAGGACTTGTTGCTGGTGTTGGCAAAGCTCATGGGCAAGCTATTTGAACCGATGCACAGGTATGGCATGCCTCACCTGTTGTGGAAGATCCCTTCCTGGTGGCTATCACGTCAGCCAGAAGGATCAGTAAGCTCCAGGCACGCTCTCAGTGGAGTCTCCTTACATGGTCTTCCACAGGGACAATGTTGTCCTGTTCCCCAACCTGAAGTTCCTCCTGAAGGTTGTTTCTGAGTTTCACCTTAACCAGCTGATCAATCTCCCAGTGTACTTCGCCAACCACACCTCAGAGGTCGAGCACAGGCTCCATACTTTGGACTTCCAGTGTGCACTTGCCTACTATAAGGAGCATAGGCCTGGAGTTCGGGGAGTGGCTCACCAGCTATTTCAAACAACATGAAGTCTTGCTATATTATGATAATTGCAGTTTGTCCCACCATTAGAACTGCTCCGGAGGTGAAAGAGTTAACTCCATTCCATGAATGGAACTTAGAGCACGAGCTCTAAAGAGAAGCTCTGTCTGTGTAGTTTCAAACCTGAACTGTCAGATTCTTTACTCCGCCTCACTGAACAGTCGCTCCGGAGATTTCTCCTACTGCTCGGTTCATTTCTCGGTTTAAACAGTGTTTTCTCGGTTCGATTCAAACGAGAATAGTTTATTATTAACCAGCAAAACCGATCGTTCAAGCTCTGTCTGTGGTATCGTATAATTCATATTTAATTCTGTGTGGAACTTGTAAGTTTTATCGGTTTGGTTTGAACCGATCAGCTTTGGGTTAAAACTTAAAGTTTTAAAGTTGAGATTTTAGAGTGCGGTTCCTGGTTCTTATCGGTTCTAAAAAAACCGGATTTCATTACGGTTTTTTCCAATACCTGTGACACGGTTAGGAACCGATAAGGGTGTCTTGCCTGGCACTGCCGTTTAAAGGGCAAGTTTTACTGGTTAGGCTGGCATTATGTCTGAGAAACCCAAAAGAAAAACCGGGCCCACTGGGTTTCAACACTGTGATGTCTGTGGGGAAGTCTTTGCCAAGGCTGACCCACACACCACATGTGTTTATTGTCTGGGGTTTGACCACCTCCAGTCAGACTGCCAGATTTGTAAGAATTTCCCTGCAGCCACCCTGGAAAAGAGATTGGGCAGGCTCAGGGAACGAGAGGCCAAAAGTCCGCTGACCGGATGGCCAGCCGGTTTGGTGCCAACGAATCGGAGGAGTGCCCTCTGACCGAGGCGAGACTTCCTCGGGCAAGCGAAAGCTGGCTCGGATGAACCAGTTCCAGTAAAGAGAACTAAGAAAGTCAGCAGGTTTGGAGCCCAAAATTTACTCCAACTGCTGCAGAGATAGCAAGAGCTATTCAGATTGTCCAGTCACTTTCTCCGGTTCCGTCCGAACCGCCACTATCTGGTAAAAGGTCGGTTCCATCGGTTCAGGAATATGATGTTGAGGAGTTTTATGAACCAGAGGAGGGGGAGGATGATTATGAACAGTATGAATGTGACTTAGAGGGTCTGGGTGTGCCCACTGAACCGGACATCTCCCCAGACAGACCTTTTGAATCTCCCCCCATGCTTTCTGAGTCCCTCTCTCATTTTATGTTTTACAAAAAAGTTGCTGAAACCCTCCAGCTTCCTTTGGAGGAAGCTGTGGATGAGCAAGAGGAGCCTGATTTGTAGAAATGATGGATATACCAGAGTCTAGGAGATTGTCTATTCCTTTGTATAAGTCATTTAGGAAACAAACAATAAAAATCTTAAAACTCCTAATTCTGTGCCTCCTGTAGATAAAAAGATGGATAGGAGGTACACACTGTCAGGTCCTGATACAGAATTCCTTCTCAGCAATGCAGTCATGTTAGTAGTTCAGGCTGCAGCCTGTGATGAAACTATTATTCCCTGGCTTCACATCCTCCTGACAAGATTCCAGGAAGATTGATGCCATGGCAAAAACAGTACATGGCAGCGCCTGGGACTCAGGCAAGCAAATTATATGGCTTATGTAGCAAGGTATCAGAAATCTAGATGGGATACTGTTATGGATTTAGCTAAACAAGCCCCTGGCCAGCTTGCTAGTGAGCTGGAGCAGGTGGCTGCCGATGGCATTGAGGCTTCTAAGGTGCAGTTTCATGCTGCTGTGGATTTTAATGATGTTCTCTCTAGAGTCATGGCCACATCTCGTAGCCAGAGGTTGGCCTAGCTCAGGTGTACTAGCTTGTCACAGGATACCCAGTCTAAGGCTATGGATTTTCCTGTGGTGGGAAATTCTCTGTTTGGGAGCAGACAGAGAATTATATGAAGAAGATGGATGAATATGGGACTACTATAAAGTGCCCAGAAGCCAAGGAGTGGCAAGCCACTCCTCAGAGGCACCCCTGGGAGGGGTAGGCTTTCCACAGGCCTTTTACCAAACCCAGGCCTCCTCTGCTTATGCTCAGAGGGGGTTCTTCAGAGGCAGACGGGGCGCGGGCAGGCCTGCCCCCACCCCTCAGCCTAAAGCACCTGCCAAGCAGGCACCCTAATGGGGTGCCCAGGGCCGATTCTCCTTTACCAGTAGGGGGGAGGTTGGCTTATTTCAGTCAGAACTGGGTGTCTTTAACTTCAGACAAGTGGGTTCTGGAAGTAGTAAGCCAGGGTCTGGTTCTCAGCTTCAAAAAGTTCCCAAAGATGAGAATCAGGTCTTTTCCACCTGCAAGCTCTTTAGAGACCTTTGCTCTAGAAGCAGAGGTCTCAACCCTGTTAGCTCTCAGAGAGGTAGAAAGGGTTCCTCCCCTACACCAAGGCAAGGGTCTGTACTCCAGATACTTCCTTACCCCAAAAGAGACAGGAGAATGGCGGCCCATTTTAGATGGTAACTCTGGCAATGATTTTACCCTCTCTAAGGCCAGGGGACTGGCTAGCTTCCCTGGACCTCAAGGATGCCTATTTTCACGTCCTAATCAGAAGCTTCCACCGAAAGTACCTCAGATTCGAACTGCCCTCAGGTCACTGCCAGTTCAGAGCAATGCCCTTTGGCCTTACCTCTGCCCCAAGGGTATTCACAAAATGTCTGGCAGTAGCAGTGGCTCACTTAAGGAGGCAAAGGATTGCTGTTTTTCCCTATCTGGACGACTGGCTCATTGTAGACCAGTCCTCAGAACAGGTGAAATCTCACCTGCAAGTCACCCAGCAGCTTCTCACCTCCTGGGCTTCCCTACAATATACCAAAGTCGGGTTCTGGAACCAGTTCAGGTACTCACCTTCATAGGTGCAGAATTGACACAAATCTGGCCAGAGCTTTTCTTCCTTAGAAAGGGTAAGGAACTTGGTGGCTCTGGCCTCCTTCACTCTGCAGGTCTCTGACCAGCAAGACACTTTTGCAGCTCCTGGGGCACATGGCTGCGCCCACAGCTGTAGTGCAGGGAGCAAGATTTCAGATGAGAGATATTCAGTTTCACTTGAGAGCCTATTGGTCTCAGAGAAGAGACCCCTTCCAGGTTGGTCCCAGTGACCAACCTTGATCCAGGCCCTCCAGTGGTGGCAGGATCAGAGCAATTAAGACTGGGGGTCCCTTCATTCCCTTTCTCACACTTTGACCCTCACTACGGATGCTTCTCTCCTGGGTGTGGGAGTCCACATGGGCGATCTCTCCACTCAGGAGTGTGGTCCCAGGAATCTCTGCTCCACATCAATTTGCTGGAACTCAGAGCTGTCTTTTTAGCACTTCAAGCGTTTTCTGCTTCTGTCCAGAACAAAGTGGTACAAGTCAGAACAGACAATACCACAACAATGTGGTACATCAACAAGCAGAGGGGCACTCGGTCTTCGGCCTTGTGCACCGAGGCAATGAAGTTGTGGTCTCTGGCCTATTCCCTGAACACTTCACTCATAGCAGTTCACCTTCCAGGAAAGGACAATGTCCTAGCAGATGCTCTCAGCAGGATTTCTCAGGGCCATCACGAATGGTCTCTGGATCCTCAAGTACTGGGGATAGTCTTTGCCAGATGGGGCACCCCTCAGATAGATCTTTTTGCAGCCCCAGACAATCACCAACTTCCACTGTTCTGTTGCAGGCCCCAGTGTTGGGCTCCAGTCCCCTGGACGCCCTTCTCCTGGATTGGGAAGGAAGTTTCTTTATGCTTTTCCCCTTCCTCTACTATTCAAGGTGTTAGAAAATCAGATCCCAGCCTTGCAGGTGATTCTGATTGCCCCAGATTGGGCCAGGCAGCCCTGGTACCCACTCCTTCTGTCCCTGACAGTCCATCTCCCCCTGTGTCTCCCCAGGAATCACAACCTATTAACCTGTGCCCAGGGGAGAGTTTGGTATCTGAACCTCAAATCCCTCAACCTCAAGGCCTGGGTCTTGAGGAGTTAGAATTTGCTGACCTACACCTCTCTCAGGGTGTTCTTGAAATCCTAAAGGCTTCTAGGAAGCCTTCCACTAGGGCTACTTATAATTCTAAGTGGAAAAGGTTCTCCATTTGGTGTTCTGGGAACATATTTCCCAGAATCTGCTGATTTGCCCATTGTGTTAGATTACATGGTCCATCTTAATTCTTTGGGCCCGAGACCAGCTACCCTGAGAGTTCATTTGGCAGCTGTCTCTGCTTTTGTTTCAGCAGGAAAGCCATCCTCTCTTTCCGCTCACCCTGTATTTTCCAAGTTTTTTAAGGGATTACTTCATACTAATCCACCTTTTCGGGATCCGGCCCCTGCCTGGGACCTTAATGTTTGCATTGCCCAGTTAATGCAACCCCTTTGAACCTCTGTTTTCTGCAGAGCTTAAGTATCTAACTTGGAAAACTGTTTTCCTGGTGGCTATCACTTCTGCTAGACATGTAGAGTGAGTTGCAAGCCTTGTCAGTAGAAACTGACTTTATTTCTTTCCACAGGGATAAGGTAGTCCTCAGGACTAAACAGGAAGTTTTGCCTAAGGTGGTTTCAGATTTCCATCTTAACCAATCTATCTCCTCCCAGTGTTTTTCACTGAACATTCCTCTTCTGGTGAGAGGAGATTGCACAGTTTGATGTTAAGAGGCCCTTAGTTACTATATAGAACGTACCAAGGGTCACAGGTTCGAATCCCTCCAACTTTTTCTCACTTATGGTGAGGTTGGGAAAGGGAAACCTGCCACTAAGAGATCAATTGCCAGGTGGATTGTCTCTTGTATCCAATTTTGTTATCAGAAACTGGGCAGAGATCCCCCCTCTGGCTTGAGGGCTCATTCTACCAGAGGTACAGCCGTGTCTCTAGCTGCTGCCAGAGACATCCCTATATTGGAGATATGTCAAGCTGCTACTTGGAAAACGGTACACACTTTCACCAAGCATTACTCCCTGGATGTCCAGGCTAGGAGAGATGCTCGGTTTGGCACAGCTGTGCTTCAGAGCCTATTCCTAAGTAGGTTCTGTCCCTCCTCCATGGAGGTACTGCTGTGTACTTGTAATTGTCATAATATAGCAAGACTTCATGTTGTTTGAAGAAAAATTACTCACCTTAGTAATGTTGTTTCTTCTAATGGAGTCTTGCTATATTATGACCCTCCCAGCCTGCCCTCTCAGAACTTCTACTTGGGTATGGGGTGGGCAGCCTAGTGTGGGCACTATTTTATGCCCTTTTATGTGTTTTCACCCTTCTTGGGTTTGGGGTGTGTGTTTTCATTTTTCCTTATATTTCTCTCATATTGTGAAATTATACTTATTAGTTCTGGTCCCTGACTTGAGTCTTTTGTGTTGGGACCAGCAATAGGTGTTAATATTTAGGTAGCCAGTTGGCTATTGTAGGTTACAGCTTCCACACAGACCTTAGTGAGTTTTTGCTCGTAAAGATCTGACAGTTCAGGTTTGAAACTACACAGACAGAGCATCTCTTTAGAGCTCGTGCTCTAAGTTCCATGGAATGGAGTTAACTCTTTCACCTCCGGAGCAGTTCTAATGGTGGGACAAACTGCAATTGTCATAATATAGCAAGACTCCATTAGAAGAAACAACATTACTAAGGTGAGTAATTTTTTTCTTGTCACCTACGCTGAAGCCGCACATGGCAGACCGGCAGCTAAGCAGATGATTGGCAGGTGGAGTGTATCCTGCATCAACCTCTGCTATAGGTTGGTGAGCAGGGAGCCTCCTGTAGGGTTAAGGGCTCATTCCACCCATCATACCATTGCCTCAGTGGTTGCTTCCAGGGATGTCCCTATCCAGGGAATCTGCAAGGCTGCTACCTGGAAGTCCGCACACCACTTCATTTCCCACTACCACGTCGACCTCGAGTCATGTTGGGATGCTGGTTTTGGGACCTCAGTTCTCCAATCTGTATTCCCTAAATGGGAGGTGTGCACCATGCCCCTTACTCCTCCCGGAAAATTGCTATGAGTCTGCCAGAAGTGTGGATAGTCTATCATATCCACATCCCTAGAAAAAAAGGATACTCGCCTGTAATGGTAGATCTTCCATTGGGATAATCTCTTGCAGCAAGTAATACACTTGGGTAATCACCAGAGGGCGCTGTGGTGCACATCTGTTCTTTTCTAGCAGTCTTTCTCTAGAGGCTGTCCACACAACATCATCATCCTGCTTCCTATATAGGAGTGGGCAGTCCCTGGTATCCTCAGTTCATTTTCCCCGCCGTCTTCAGCTCGAACGCAGCAGCTAGCGCTAGTAGCAGTTATCTATGAGAAATTGAGCTAGGGAACAGATTTCTCCATTTCCATTCTTCATCAACGAATGTCAGTTGGATCTTCAGCCAAGTCACTATTATTTCGCTCCTGTCGTTGCGGTAGGAAGATCTACCGCTACAGCGATCACACCATTGTGTTTGGTGTCTGGGACCCACACACGACACCATCTCATGCACGCTTTCCCAGGAATTCAGCCAGGCAACTCATCGACAACGACTGCAGGAGATTCAAACACATCTTATGGAGCAGAAAGTGTCTCTCTTGAAAAAGCAGGGTGCCTGTCCCAGGGACCCTCCTTCTGCTGCTTCACATAAGAAGCATAAACGCGATAAGGACAAATCTTCCTCCTCATCGCTTGACAAGCCCTCGACAGCGACCATTTCTGGTCACACACCGTCGACGATGCCTTCTAGAAGTGCTTCATCGTCAACGGGGGTTTACTCCCCCTCATCGACGGCACTTTCCAGTGCTCTTTCAGCAGTTTCTACAGAACCCTATGCTACTTCCATTGGTGCCCTGTCGACAGTGACTCATCTCCCATCGATGATGATGTCTCTTTAAGCATTCTGTTGCTTCCCCATTTACTGGCTCATCGATGACGAGCCAGGGGCTCATGGAGATTTCCACGGATTTTCCTTTTTCAACTTCCCCATCTCGTTCAAGGTCATTCAGTAACAGGGGCCAGTCTAATAGGGACCCGGACCCTGGGTTATACCACCCGTGAACCAGACCTGTTTTTACCTTGCATCCAATTCCTTTCACTATACCCTGGTTTCCCAGGTACCCCCTACCTCTCCTCCCACTGCCTCAATGTATGTAGCCACAGTGGTACAACAGGTTCTAGAAGTGATGAGATACTCTCAACCTCCACTGAAGGTGCTGTTGGGAGACCTTCGTGGTCTTCCACCCCTCCGCCCAAACGCTTTTTGGGCGATAGGGCTATCTGTGAAAAAGACTATTTTTCAGAGGACTTAGATTTCCCGAATGGTTATCTGGGTGATCTGGAGGATATTGAATTTCCAGACCTGGAGTCTCGTCCTCTGTCCTTTCTTTCCACCATTTCTTCCCTGCATGAGGATGTGTCCCGCCATGCAGCTGCTTCTCCTCCAGACGACCTATCCTTTCATGAGATGATGGTCCAAATACAAAAAATCATGGGGTGTTCAACCACAGAACATAATAAACAGAGAAAAGGATATGGCAGATTACCTTGAATTACCTGAGGACCGGTAGTAGTGGTACCTCCACTTATACAAACCTACCAAAATGCAGTATTGGCAGCTTGGAACCAGCCTTCAGCTGTTCCAGCCGTACCTGGGAGGGTGGATTGCCTTTACCAGGCTCCCCTTGACCATCCCTTTTTCTCCTATAACCCTGAAGAAGATTCAGTGGTTATTACTGCAGCTCATGATCGCACAAACCACCCCGAAACACATGAGCTCCTTGTCTCCTGATAAGGAACCCCACCATTTGGACTACCTTGGGAAGAAGGTGTTTTAGGCACGCACAGTGAATCTCAGAATTCTAAACTATATGGCACACATGGTTAAATACCAGTGTACCCTTTGGTCCTCTGCTATGGAATTAGTCAATAAACTCCCTCCGTCTCAGGAGAAAGACCAATTATTGGCTACAATTTCTACTGGTAACTCTATCTCTTGGCATCTTCTCTGCTCAGAATATGATACAGCGGATACCTATGCTCGCATGACTGCCACTGGTGTTACCCTCTGGCGTCACGCCTGGCTCTGTATATCGGGTTTTACACCAGATATACAACATAAAGTAGTCAGTGCCCCGTTTAGTGGATCTAAACTCTTTGGCCCTGGTACCCAAACACTCTTAGACGATCTCCAAGCATTGGGTTAGAAATTGCATACAGTACATGGCATGTGCCACGCTTCACAGCCCTCCTACCAATACTGTTCTCAGACTTTTCAATCAAAAAGACGAGACAAATACTGATGACTCTACAGAGGCAGTTCCTGGGGATGCTTCCAGCCTTCCTCCCAGACCGCCACTCCGACCTCCAAGGGCTCCTGTTCTCACCCCCATAGCAGGACCGGTCAACCCACCGCCCAGTGACCCTTTAAGGCATTCCCCCAGCTTCCTCTACCAGGCCTAGGAAACAGTGGGTGGTCACTTTGCCCTTCTTCTAGAGGTCTGGCAAGCGATTACATTGGACAAGTGGGTACTTCAAATCATAAGGTTGGGGCACACACTCGAACTCTCGTCTGTGCTGCCTCCTCGCTCTGTCCATAACCTGCCCGAGCATCTCCCCATCCTTCAAGAGGAGCTTCAGGCACTGTTAAACAAAGATACCATTTCTCCTGTTTCTCCTTTGGAATTCCCGCAGGGGTTTTACTCCCACTTCTTCCTAGTGCCGAAACGCATGGGAGACCTCAGACAACTGAACTTACACAATCTCACTGGACTAAGTCTCCATCACTCATTCACACTAGTAGGGATAGTGCCGGAGGTGCTAGGACCAAGCGGGAGGCAACATTTTTCAGAAGGGTCGGTGCTGAAACAGGACCACGCATGCGTGGCACCGCGATACTAGCTCGCGCCTGTGTAGGCTATCTCGGCATCGACCCTCCAACCACCTCAGTTCCTTTTCTCCCGCCATCGTGTGCGCTTGGATGTCGACATCACTCGTCTGCCGGAGTCAAAGTTTTCATCTACACGACAGCAAGTTTTAGCATTTAATTTTACATTTTAGTGGTAATTTCTTATTTTACGAACAAGAAAAGAAGATTATAAAGAAGAAAAATAAATTTGCACCTGCCGTCATCTGAGTCATCCTTAGATGGTAGTGGTGATGGTAGGAGGACTTTGTTTGGAAGTTGTTATGGCTGAGGGACTGTGTTGAGTCCGTGCCCTTGATAAATAGGGGGTATGACTGTGCTGCCGGAGACAGTCCACGAAGCACAAATCTAGCGGTTCCGGGGATCTGGTCACGCTTAACTTCAAGCTCGTCTTCCTCATTAGGGAAGAAGAATCGGTGCCACTTTCGAGGTTGCCCTCTGATGCGTCTGCACGAGGGGATTGTTCGTCAGGAAGGCGATAGGCCTAAACTGACTTTGGTGCGTTCCATATTTGCCCTCCCTAATGGCGCATTCTCGATCTCGGACTCCATCTCTGTCCTCGTTGGAGCTCTGGTAAGCAGTTTCACCTCTGGGCCGCTCCTGTGGAGCAGGGGGTTCGACTTCTTCCAGTTTTCCTAGCCTGTGTTCCTGATTTTGGGGCCTTCGGGCCTCAGAGCCAATGGACTGGAGCTGGGTTGATTGGATCATGATGAGCCTGGTGCCCTCTTGGTGCCTTCGCCATTGTGTCAACTCCTCATGCCTACCCCCCCCCCCTTTTCCACGCAGGGGCCGGCACGGGCACCACCTTTTTCCTTCTCTCCTTCTTCTCAGAATTTTCCATTGGCATTTTTCATGGTGGTGTTTCTCCTGGCACTGTGCCAGACGCCATGGGTGATGCTGCAGGTCCGGCGCCGTGGTTCAGCGCCGTGGCGGCCGCTGGTTTTGGCGTCGGTGCCGTAGGTGGCAACACTGCTGTTTAGGTCAGCGCTGTGGCTCGATGCCGTGGCTTGGTGCCTTGGTCGGCACCGTGGCTTTGTGCCATGTCTCGGTGCTGTCGCTCTGTGTGATGCCGCAGGTGCTGTTGCTGCCATTGCTTGCTGGTGCCGCTGGTTGTGTTGTGGGTGTGTCGTGGTGCTGCGGGTGGTGCCGAGCATCTGTGGGTGCCACGGTTGGTGCCATGGGCACCTGTGGGTGCCATGAGTACCACTGGTGCCCTCGGGTGACATTCTTGCCGTGGGTTCCATGGGTGTCATGGGTGTCGGGATATCCTCAGGTGCCATTGCTGCATGGGGGCTGGGGGTGCCTTTGGGTGTTGCCCAGGTTGGCATAGGCACTGCTTGGTGCCCTCCTGTGCCACGAGTGATGCTTGTGCTGCAGGGGTGCTAGTGGGTGCTGCCTGGCAGAACTAGTGACAGTTTTCCTTCTACAGAAGACTTCTCCGCAGAACTTGTGGCAGGATGTTTTCCGCAGAATGAAGCCCTGTTCTGCAGATTATTTTTTTCCACACATCTTAGTGAGTGTTAGTCTACGTGGGATCTTGTGACACCCAGTGGTTTTCCACTGATGGAACTCTTCTGCACTGTTCTGCCAGCTGAATCTTTTATTCCACAGCACTTTCTGCTCCCTACATGGTGCCAAACTCCTCAACATCCTTTCTGTAGGCTGAGTCTCTAGTGGCTCTGACCTAGAACTCCCTTAGGGGTCCTTCTGGGATAGAAGTGCATATGCATGAGTCTCTCCCTGTCCTGGTCAGTAATACAGTGGATGACTCCTTTTATATACTGAGGGGCATGCCCTCTCTATCATCAGAGTCCATGATGGAAGATATTTTCAGTAGTTCCTCAGTGATGGGGTCCACTATAGTATTTCAGACTGCATCAGTGGACCATACACTTCTGCGTCTAGACTCTTTCAGTCGTCAAGAAAATTACACCCTGTGGAACATTCTAATTCAGTGGTCGGGAGCCTCTCAGGCTCTTCCGCTCCTTTGATAGAGGTATATAGCCCCCTTGTAATATTTCCCCTTCGGTGGCTTCTTCAGCACAGGACAGATGGAGGACATCTTCGTCATTTTTGTATCAGGCAATCCTTGCAAAATAGCAGCCTGAAAGCCTTGTTAGGCATGGACCAATGGTAAAAAAGAAAATTTGTCACAGCACAGGGCCTAGCCGAAATTACCAGACACCACCCTTTTGGATCTGGTCAGGTTCTGCCTCAGCCCCCTGAGGCACTCGTCTCTAGAATACGGTAAAGAGTACCTGACTTCTTCTATCCCTAGGTGGAGTCCGATCTGATGGCGATATGGGTCATCTCTTTCTCCAAGAGATATTTCTCTTATTCAGAGACATTTCCTAGACCTAGGTGACTGCCTAGTCTGTTAATCCCCCTTTTTTTATCAGGCTTTCCTCTCTTGAGCAGAACTTCGCAGCAACAGAAACGGCTCCCCTGCTAGTCGGAACTCAGGTTCCTACTTCCTTGCTTGCTTCAGCTTAACAGACGACATACTCCTTTCTTGTCTGAAGGTCAAGTAGGTCTTTTTTCTGAGGTGGCTTCTCAGATATTCACACCTTCGGTTCCTACGCACTGGTTCCATGCAAGTCGCTCACGAAGCTATCTTCTCAGAGTGCGTGACGAACCTGTGATGTTTGTTTTTCAGCAAACAAACTAGAGTCCTTTCCTACTCTCTTCTGGGAGGCCAGAGTGAGTAGTGCCTCATCACACTGAGTCACTTCTGCCACTATTCGATCACTTTTAATGAATGGGTTAGCCCTAACTTGGTCCAGCTGTGTCCCTCCTCGATGCACATTTGCTTCTATTTGCCTTAGAAATCCAGTCCCTGATTTTTTCTGTCTGACTGTTTTTCCGAAGTGGACACGTCCTCCTGTACACTTTTCCTCTCTTCCCTGAGTTCAGAGACTGCTACTACAATTGTACACACAGGGGCAGGATAATTCCTTTTTGGAATATAAAGTGGGTAGGATCTGGTTCTACTAGACCACCACAAGAGGCTTCTAAGTCGTGCTTTGGGCTTCCATCAGGAAGGTTTCATCGACTAAGTGAAAAACTTTCTCCTTGATGGGCTAACCCCACCTGGACCTTCAAACACCATGAAGTCTTGCTATATTATGACTATATGCAGTCAGCCACTGCAGCTGAACTGCCCCGGAGAGGAAAGAGTTAACTCCAGAGAGTCTGGAGTTCCACAGCGCGAGGGCGCTATACCAAAGCTCTGTCTGGCCAGTTTCAAATGAAACTGTCAGATTCTTTACTTCGCTTCACTGAACAGTCGCTCTGGAGATCAGCTCCTTCACATCGGTTCATTTCTCAGTTCAAGCAGTATTTTCGGTTCATTTGAACCGCAAAAGTATTTATTTTACCGCATTTCGGTTAAAAGCTCTATCTGGTAAACCGTAAGTAGAAAATTTAAAGTCTGTGTGGAAATTCAATTGTCGGTTCGGTTTTGAACCGATCGGTTTGCTTAATTTAACGTTTTAAAGTGTGGTTGGGCTTTTAGAGTGCGGTTCCCGGTTCTTATCGGTTCTAAAAAAACCTTGCTTTTAAAATAGGTTTTTCAAATACCCGTGACACGGTTAGGAACCGATAAGGTGTCTTGCCTGGCACTGCCATCAAAAGGGCAAGTTTTTGGTTAGGCTGGCATTATGTCTGAGAAACCCAAAAAGAAAAACCGGGCCCACTGGGTTTCAACACTGTGATGTCTGTGGGGAAGCCTTTGCCAAGGCTGACCCACACACCACTTGTGTTTATTGTCTGGGGGCTGACCACCTCCTGTCAGACTGCCAGGTGTGTAAAAATTTCCCTGCAGCCACCCTGGAAAAGAGATTGGGCCGGCTCAGGGAACGAGAGGCCAAGAAGTCCGCTGACCCGGATGGCCAGCCCGGTCCAGTACCCACTGGACCAGAGGGAGTGCCCTCTGACCAGGGCGAGACTTCCTCGGGCACAAGGAAGGCTGGTTCAGGGGAACCAGTCTCAGTGAAAAAGACAAAGCAATCGGTAGGTTTGGAGTCCAAAATTGTCTCTCCAACTGCTGCAGAAATAGCTAAAGCCATACAGATTGTCCAGTCACTGTCTCAGGGTCCTGCCGAACCACCTACAGTTGGTAAAAGGTTGGTTGGTTCAGTGCCAGTGGTTCAGGAGTATGATGTTGAGGAATTTTATGAACCACAGGAGAGGGAGGGCGAATTTGATCATTACATGTGTGGCTGGGAGGGTCTGGACGTGCCTATTGAACCGGACATTTCTCCAGACAGACCTTTAGAATCTCCTCCTTTCTGTCTGAGTCCCTTCTCATTTTATGTTTACAAAAGGTTGCAGAAACTCTCCAGCTTCCTTTAGAGGAAGCTGTGGATGAGCAAGAGGAGCCTGATTATGTAGAAATGATGGATATACCAGAGTCTAGGAGGTTGTCTATTCCTTTGCATAAGTCATTTAGGAAGCAAACAACAAAGATTTAAAAAAATCCTCATTCTGTCCCTCCTGTAGATAAAAAAATGGACAGAAGATATACCTTGTCAGGCTCTGATACAGACTTCCTCACTGAGCAGTGTAGTCATGTAGGTGTGGTACAAGGTGCAGCCTGTGACGAGGCTAATATTCCTCTGGCCTCACATCCTCCTGATAAGGATTCCAGGAAGATTGATGCCATGGCGAAAAAACAGAATATGGCAACTTCTTTGGTACTCAGGCAGGCAAATTATATGGCTTATGTGGCTAGATATCAGAAATCTAGGTGGGACACAGTATTGCAGTTAGCCAAGCAGGCCCATGGCCAGCTTGCTAGTGAGTTGGAACAGGTGGCTGCTGATGGCATTGAAGCCTCTAAAGTTCAATTTCATACTGCTGTTGATGTTAATGATGTTTCCTCTAGGGTCATGGCCACTTCTGTAGCTTTCAGAGGTGGCATGGCTCAGATGCACTAATCTGTCCCAAGATACTCAGTCAAAGGCTATGGATTTTCCTGTTGTGGGTAATTCTCTGTTTGGGGAACAAACAGAAAACTATATGAAAAAGATGGATGAATACAGAACTACCTACAAAAGTGCCCAGGCTAAGGAGAGGCATGCCACTCCACAGAGGCATGCTCCCAGAGGTAGGGGCAGGCCTTTCCACAGGCCTTTTTACCAATTTCAGGCCTCCTCTGCATTTGCACAGAGGGGTTTCTTTAGAGGCAGAGGTAGACGGGGCACAAGTAAACCGCCCCCTCCCTCAGCCTAAGGCTACTGCCAAGCAGGCACCCTGATGGGGTGCCCAGGGCCGATTCTCCTGTACCAGTGGGGGGGCCAGAACTGGGTGTCCCTAACTTCGGACAGGTGGGTTCTGGAGGTAATAGGCCAGGGTCTGGTTCTCAGCTTCAAACAGTTTCCAAGATGAGAGCCAGACATTTTCCACCTGCAAATCCTTCAGAAGCCCTTGCTTTGGAAGCAGAGGTTTCTTCTCTTTGGACTGCAAAGCAGTAGAAAGGGTCCCTCCTTGCCATCAGGGCAAGGGCTGTACTCAAGATACTTTCTTACCCCAAAAGACAGGAGAATGGCGGCCCATTTTAGATTTAAGGTACCTGAACAAGCATCTTTGAAACCAAAGTTCAAAATGTTAACTCTGACAATGATTTTGTTCCTCCCTGAGGCCAGGGACTGGTTAGCTTCCTGGACCTCAAGGATGCCTATTTTCATGTTCTGATCAGGCCTTCTCACGAAAGTACCTCAGGTTCGAACTACCCTCAGGCCACTACCAGTTCAGGGCAATGCCCTTGCCTTACCTCTGCGCCAAGGGTATTCACGAAATGTCTAGCTGTGGTAGTGGCTCATTTAAGAAGGAAGGGATTGCTGTGTTTCCTACCTGGACGACTGGCTCATAGTGGGTCAGTCCCCAGATCAGCTAAAATCCCACTTGCAAGTCACCCAGCAGCTTCTCACTTCCTGGGATTCCTGCTGAATTTACTAAAGTCAGTTCTCAACCAGTTCAGGTACTAACTTCATAGGTGCAGAATTGAACACAAAGTTAGCCAGGCATTTCTCCCTCGGAAAGGGTAGACAGACTCATTGCCCTGGCATCCTCCTTACCCCGGGTCTCTCGACCAGCAAGGCATTTTCTGCAACTCCTAGGGCACATGGCTGCTTCCACAGCTGTAGTGCAAGGAGCAAGATTCCAGATGAGGACATTCAGTTCCATTTGAGGGCCTATTGGTCTCAAAGGAGGGACCCCTTTCCAAATTGGTTCCAGTGACTCAAACCCTGATCCTGGCCTTACACTGGTGGCAGGATCAAAGCAATCTAAAACAAGGGGTTCCTTTCATTCCGTTTCCCACTCCCTCACCCTCACCACGGATGCTTCCCTGTTAGGGTGGGAGCTCACTTAGGCGACCTGTCCACAGGGAGTGTGGTCTCCCAGGAATCTCTGCTCCACATCAATCTTTGGAACTCAGAACTGTCCTTTTAGCTCTTCAGGCGTTTTCAGCTTCTGTCCAGAACAAAGTAGTTCAAGTCAGGACAGACAACACCACAACAATGTGGTACATCAACAAGCAAGGGCACTCGGTCATCAGCCTTGTGCACCGAAGCAATGAAGTTGTGGTCTCTGGCTTACTCCTGAGCACCTCCCTGATAGCAGTTCACCTTCCAGGAAGGACAGTGTCCTGGCGGATGCCCTCAGCAGGATTTCTCAGGGCCATCACGAATGGGCTCTGAATCCTCAGGTGCTGGGGTCAGTCTTTGCCAGATGGGGCACCCCTCAGATAGATCTTTTCGCAGCCCCAGACAACCACCAACTTCCTCTGTTTTGTTGCAGGCCTCCAGTGCTGGGATCAGTCCCCCTTGACGCCTTTCAGTTGGATTGGAAAGGGAAGTTCCTGTATGCCTTTCCCCCCTTTCCCCTTCTTTTCAGGGTACTAGTAAAAATCGGATCTCAGCCCTGCAAGGTGATTCGGATTGCTCCAGATTGGGCCAGACAGCCCTGGTACCCACTGCTTCTGTCCTTGACAGTTCACTCTGCCCTGAGCTTGCCCAGAGTCCACGACTTACTGGCCTGTGCACAGGGAGAGTGTAGTATCCGGACCTCAAATCCCTCCATCTCAAGGCATGGCCTTGAGGAGTTAGAATTTCTGACTTACACCTTTCTCAAGGTGTTTTGATATTTTAAAGGCTTCAAGGAAGCCTTCCACTAGGGCCACTTACAATTCTAAGTGGAAAAGGTTTTCCATCTGGTGCTCTGAGAAGCAGATTATCCCAGAATCTGCTGATCTGCCCATTTACTGGACTATTTGGTCCATTTAAATTCCTTAGGCCTTAGGCCAGCTACCTTAAAGGTTCATCTGCAGCTGTCTCTGCTTTTCTGTCAGCAGGAAGCCTGCTTCCTTTTCTTCTCACCCTGTGCTTTCCAAGTTTTTAAAGGGTTACTTCACACCAACCCTCCTTTTGAGAACCAGCTCCCGCCTAGGACCTGAATGTTTGCATTGCTCAGTTAATGCAACCCCCCTTTGAGCCTCTGTCCTCAGCAGAGCTCAAGTTTCTGACTTGGAAAACTGTTTTCCTAGTGGCTATCACTTCTGCCAGACGCATAAGTGAACTACAGGCCCTGTCAGTGGAAGAAGATTTTATCTCTTTCCACAGAGATAAGGTAGTCCTCAGGACTAACAGAAAGTTTTTGCCTAAAGTGGTTTCAGATTTCCACCTGAACCAATCCATCTCTCTTCCAGTATTTTTCACTGAGCATTCTTCCTCAGGTGAGAGGAGTCTGCACAGCTTGGACGTCAAAAGAGCCTTAAGCTACTATTTGGAACGCACCAAGGGTCACAGGTTCGAATCCCTCCAACTCTTCCTTACCTATGGCGAGGTTGGCAAAGGGAAACCTGCCACTAAGAGGACAATTGCAAGGTGGATTGTCTCTTGTATCCAATTTTGTTATCAAAAACTAGGTAGAGAACCCCCCTCAGGACTGAGGGCTCACTCCACCAGGGGTACAGCTGCATCTCTAGCGGCTGCTAGAGATATTCCCATTCTGGAAATCTGTCAAGCTGCTACTTGGAAAACAGTTCACACTTTTACCAAGCATTATTCCCTGGATATTCAGTCCAGGAGAGATGCTCGTTTTGGCACAGCTGTGCTTCAGAGCCTATTTCTTAAGTAGGTTCTGACCTCCTCCATGGAGGTACTGCTGTGTAATCTGCATATAGTCATAATATAGCAAGACTTCATGGTGTTTGAAGAAAAATTACTCACCTTAGTAATTGCTTTTCTTCTCATGGAGTCTTGCTATTATGACCACCTCCCTCCTGCCCCTCTCAGAACTTCTACTTGGGTAGGGTGGCAAATTAGTGCAAGCACTGTGTCATGCCATTTTAGTTCTTCCTTCACCCCTTTATTTAGGTTAGGGAATTAGGTATTTCTGTTTTAAGTAATATGTTGGCCCCTTCCTGGACTTGAGTCTTGGGGAAGGGGGTCTAATAGTGCTTGTTAGGGAGAAACTAATAATACTATTATTCATTGTTATTAGTATTATTGCTGTTTATATTGTTGTTTATATTGTTGTTATTCCTACTAGTAGGTAGCCACTTGGCTAGTGTAGAGCTTTCCACACAGACTTGTTGCTTAGTGTTAGCTTTCAGAAGATCTGACAGTTTCATTCAAACTGGCCAGATAGAGCTTTGGTATAGCGCCCTCGCGCTGTGGAACTCCAGACTCTCTGGAGTTAACTCTTTCCTCTCCGGGGCAGTTCAGCTGCAGTGGCTGACTGCATATAGTCATAATATAGCAAGACTCCATGAGAAGAAAAGCAATTACTAAGGTGAGTAATTTTTTTCTTCTTGCTCACCAAGTAAGGGGTTCAAGTGCTCCTGGACCTGTTGCTTGCAGGTCAGCCATACTTGGTAGTGGGGGTTTTCATCTGTGCTATTTGATCTACCCTAAACCAGTAGACTTTACCTCCATATTTTTCAGCTCCTGACTTCCTTTACATTAGATTAGTACATGTCTTTGACACTATTAATTTTGGTCTTATACCAAATTGGGAGGCCGGGTTCTCGCCACTCTCCTAGAGTGGTTGAGGCTTCCTGTCAGTTTCATTTTTGTGTCCATTGCAGTCGTCTGCAAAGTGGTGAGTTACCACTCAGACACTTATCTTGTAAGCACTATATTCTAGATGCTCTTTCCAAGACAACTCTTTTTATTAGCAGGACAGTCCTCGGCTGTCCTTTCTGAGTGAACCCCATCTCCTCCACCCTACTCAAGGTTGTTGGTTTTAGCTCGGTACTCTCCCACTAGCGTGAATGAGTGATGGAGACTTAGTCCAGGAAGATATGGAAATTACGTACTTACCGTAATTATTGATATTCTTGGACTGTCTCCATCACTCATTCACACGCCCACCCACCATCCCCTGGGTTCACTCATTCTCTTTCCTGGTCTTGATGATCCTGTGGTTCAGGCTGTGAAGACATTGTTCTTTGACCCTTCTTGCAAGGGCCATCTGGGCCCCCTCAGGTCCTGAAATTCAGGATAAGTTATTTTCATTAGTTACGCTGCACCTCCTCGGTCAAAATGGTACTGAGGCGGTTGGAGAGTCACCGCTGAGATAGCCTGCACAGACGCAAGCTAGTCTCGCGGTGCTGCGCATGCATGGTCCTGTCTCGGCACCGACCCTTCTGAAAAATGTTGGCTCCTGCTTGGTCCTAGCACCTCCGGCACTATCCCTACTAGTGTGCATGAGTGATGGAGACTGTCCAAGAAGATCAATAATTATGGTAAGTACGTAATTTCCATTTCGGTACAGAAGGTTCTGGATGGTCACTCTAACCTCCATTTTGCTGATGTTAAGACAAGGGGATTGGCTATGCGCATTAGACATGAAAAATGCATACCTGC
Organism: Neoceratodus forsteri; assembly: GCA_016271365.2. Taxonomy (NCBI): domain Eukaryota; kingdom Metazoa; phylum Chordata; order Ceratodontiformes; family Ceratodontidae; genus Neoceratodus; species Neoceratodus forsteri. The sequence continues at coordinate 923,607,931 of CM028132.1, forward strand.
ATATCCCTGTCCACCCTGCTCACCACCGGTTCCTACGCTTTTACCTGCTAGGACAACATTACCAATTCTGAGCACTTCCATTCGGCCTCTCGTCCACTCCGAGGGTCTTCATCAAGTGCCTGGCCATAGTGGCGGCGGCCCTGAGAAGGAACAGACATTTCGTCTTCCCATACTTAGATGACTGGCTCATAAAAGCGGACTCCGAAGCTTCTCTGCTTCTGTACCTCTAGGCACCCTTACCCTCTTCCAGCCTCTAGGCATTACCATCAACTGGTCCAAATCCCATCCAACTCCTGCCCAGTCACTCCATTACATAAGAGCAGTTTTGGATACTACCTCCGCCAGGACCTATCTCCCTACCGACAGGCAAGACAAACTACTTTCTCTGGCTTTCCAGATACGAACCCAGCAGTTCATTAAAGCCAGATGTTTCTTATGCCTCCTGGGTCATATGGCCGCAGCCATCCCCACGGTGGCATTTGCCTGTCTCTGTATGAGACCAGTGCAATGGACTGTCCAGAATTGGTGGCATCAAAAGTCAGGGGACTTCGACGACCAGATCAAAGTCACCCACTCCCTCCATTCCACACTGGACTGGTGGATCCATTGGGAAAATTTGTCTCAGGGCATTCCTTTCCAGTCCTCTCCCCCCTCCACCCCAGCAGACGTTGATAACGGATGCTTCAAACCCCAGGAAATCTTACTGTATTCTTACATACACATGTGTAGTATTGTTCTTCCATTGTACTGCCCCGGAGCCGAAATGGTTAATAGAACCTTTGCTAATGATGGAATGCTAGTCTCATGCTTGGTTTTCAAACCACTGCCCCTGGTAAACATTCTATCACTGTCAGATTCTTTACTCCTCTTGAACAGTACAGACGCCTCTGATAGCTCTCCTTCATCTTTCTTGAAGATTTTATTTTCTCGTCTTTTTTGAAGTTAACTTTATTTGTTTGTTTTTAAAGCACTGTCCTTGTGTTTACAGGTAAATTAGTTTAGGTTTAGTGTTATTCTGGTAAATCTTTTCGGTTTTTTTTTGGTTCATTTAACTGGGAGGGAATCAAATTTCTATTAACAATTTTAAAAGTAAATTTCTGTATTTTATTCTTTCCCTGGGTTGGTTGCTTAATTTGTTTATTTGAGGGAAACCAGGGTAACTCTTGGTTCTCTCAGCGGTTGCCGAACAGACCGCAAAGTAAAAAAGATAAAATAAAAGTAAAATAATAAGACTAATAAAGGTTTAAGCCTTATTCATTGGTGTGAATTTCTGATTCTCAGAGAACCATTTCTTGGGGGTTTACTGGTTTTGTCACTAACCCAAGAAAAGAACTGGCCCAGTGGGTTTTCAGCTTTGTAGAGAGTGTGGGGGAACTGTCTGAAAATGGATCCTCATTTGTTTTTGTTTTTTTGCCTAGGGTTTAACCACCTGAAGGCAGATTGTGAAATCTGTAAAAACGAAAGTATTTCCTCAGTCGACGCTTAACAGGCATTTGAATCAACTGCAGGAAAAATGTTAAAGAAGGCCGCTAACCCAGCTGCAGACAAAACTTCCTCCTCTCATAAGTAGAAACCAAAGGAGGGGGGCAGGGAGGAGGGGGGATTTGGTTTAGGGAGGGGTAGGGTTTTTTTTTTTTTTTGTTACCCAACTAGGCAGAGTCTTTGTGAAGATGGGATGTTCAATTAATTTGCCTACTTTGACATTGCGAGGTGGCTTCCCTAGATGATTGTCACATCTTTTATTTTATCAGAGTGGTTATTGTAAGGAAGCTGCTGTTTGCTGTTTTACACTGAGCAGTTGCTGTATTGTATTATCACTGTAAGAAAAAGTTAATAAAATATATTCATTTGCTAAAGAAACCGAAGGAACCAGTTGAACAACCCTCTAACCAGGGTGATAATTCCCTGACTATTGAAAAGAACCGCAGACACTGCCGCTGAACTGGTAAGTTCTTCTAAGAAAAAGAGGTAGGGAAAAAACACTGTTCAGGAGCCACAACCTAAAAACCGTTGGTTCCAACTGCAGATAAATAGCAAACGCTATAAAAAAATTATACAGGCGCTGCAACTGGTACCGAGGTTCCGGTTCAGCGGCCCGGTTGGCAGACCTCAGTTCAGGACCTGGGTTCCTTCTCATTTCCTGGTTCATTTGAATGGTTTGCTTAGGTATACATGGATGGGGAGGATGAGTTTGAACCTGGTGTATCCCCTGTTCCTCAACATCCTGACTCCCCTGAGGAGGGAGCTGAGGTTTTTTCCTGTGACTTTGCCTTCATGAAGCAAGTGGCACAAACACTGGACTTCTCCACCCAGGAATCCACAGAGGAGGAGGAAGAGGAGCCAGATTATATGGAAAGGATGGATGTGCTAGTAACAAAAATACTATTGCTGCCCATCCACAAGTCTCTGAAGAAACAGACTTCTAGAATTTTTATAAAACCCCACTTCCATTTCCCCAATGGACAGGAGGATGGATAGGAAGTATTGGGTGGCTAAGTCTGGAGCAGAGTTCCTTCTTGGACACCCCAGCCATGCAGAGGTGGTGCAAGCTGTGGCTTGTGACAAGGCAGGGATTCCCCCGGCATCACACCCACCGGATAAAGACGCCAAGAAAATGGATTCTGTGGCCAAGAAATCCCTCTTAGGTGCCTCTATGGCCATTGGACAGGCCATTTACATGGCCTATGTCTCCAGATTTAAAAAAAAAAAAAGACTCTGGAATGCAATTTCAGAGATTGCTAAGGGCATAGAGGCCTATAAATGCCAGTTCAGAATGGCAGTGGATGTCAGTGATATTGCAGCCAGGCAAATGGCAACTTCAGTATCTCTGAGGAGATTGACCTGGCTGAGGACAACTAATTTGTCCCAGGCCAGACAAAGGCATTGCACTTTCCTGGTGCGCCCATATCTTTTTGGTGAACAGAGGCTTACATGGAAAAGATGAATGAGTGTAAAGTATCTTGTATGAACATACGAAATTTGCCAGCACATAAAGGCCTAGAGGTCTATCAAGTCTGCTCGAATGTGCAGCTAGCACCCCTTATTCTGCAGCTGCCCCTTCCTTCCACCCTTCCCCTTCATTAACCCTCCCCCTTGTCCTGTCCCATCCTTGTTTGAAGCAGTCCACTGTTCTACTGCATACCACTTCAGCAGGTAACGCATTCCACCCAGCCACCACCCTCTCTGTAAAAAAGTGTCTCCTCATCTCCCTCCTGAACCTTCCTCGCCTCCAGTCTCATATCATGGCCCCTGGTGGCCCTCCCTCCTTACTTTGAACAGCCCTCTGTACTGCCTTGTTTATTCTTTCATGTATTTAAAGGTTTCAGTCATGTCACCCCTATCTCTCCTCTCCTCCCTCCAGTGAGTACATGTTCAACTCCTTCAACCTCCTCTCGTATGATAAGTCCCCAGCCCCTTGATCATCTTTTGTCGCTCTGCTGCACCCCTCCAGTAACTAATGTCCCTCTTCAGATACTGACGCCAGTACTGCACGAGTACTCCAGGTGTGGTCTAACTAATGACCTATACAGTGGCAGAATCACCTCCTCCCTCCTTGAGGATATACCCTTGCAATACAACCCAGCATTTTGTTGGCCTTGCAGCTGCCTTCCTACATTGTGCCGAGTTGTTCATTGACCCTGTAATGAGCACACCCAGATCCTTCTCCTCCTCCTCCTCTGTCTGGGCTGGCTGCACTCCCCTAGCTCGTAATCCTCCTTCGGTTCTTCATCCCAAAATGCAGCACCTTGCACTTTTTGGCATTAAAAGTTGTTGCCAGGTGTCTGACCAGGTTTCAAGCTTTGCCAGATCATCCTGCAACCCTGCCATCCCCCTAGGTCATCCACCACCGCGCCAACCTTGGTATCATCAGCAAACAGACTGATCTTGCTCTTGATGTCCCATGATATGTCTGCAGTGAATATCCAAAACAACACTGGTCCCAACACTGGGCCCTGTGGAACACCGCTCATTACTGCCCTTGGGTGTGAGAGCTCCCCACCCACCACCACCCTCTGTTGCTTTCCCTGCAGCCAGTTTCCTACCCATCTCACCAGCTTTACACCCGCCCCTGTGCCTACTAACTTCCTTCCCAACCTTCCATGTGGCACTGAGTCGAATGCCTTACTGAAGTCCAGATACAGGACATCCACTGCATGGCCCCTGTCCAGTTGCCTAGTTACCCAGTCATAGAACTCAACCAGGTTGGTTTGGCAAGATCTGCCACGTATGAAGCCATGCTGTCTGCTGTCCTGTAGTCCTTTGGCCTCTAGGAGGGCCACCAGCCTCTCCTTCAGGATAGTCTCCATTAGCTTACCCACGATGGATGTGAGGCTCACTGGTCTGTAGTTTCCCGGTTCATCCTTGGGGCCACTCTTGTGGAGGGGCACCACATGAGCCATCCTCCAGTCCTGAGATACTTGTAAGAGTGCTGCTGCAAAGGAGAAAGCAGCAATACCCCAGAAGTACCAAGACAGAGGGAGCATGGGTAGAACCCGTTACAGACTCTTTTTTTCAGACCCAGGTATCGCCTGCCTATCAACCTCAGAGAGTGTACTTCAGAGGCAGAGGCAGAATGAGCAGTAGCCATTATGCCCCAGCACTCAGTTCAGTGCACAGAATAAGCAGACCCTTAAGGGGTCTGCCAGAGTCGCCTCCCCACTTCCAGTAGGGGCCATGCTGGCTCCACGCTTGGGAATCCATCACTACAGACAGATGGGTCCTGGAGGTAGTGGGCCAGGGTCTTGCCCTCAGGTTCAAGATCCTGCCCAAACTGAGGGCAAGGTTTTTCAGACCTGCCAGTCTATCAGAACTAACTCCGTTGGAAGAGCAAGTAGCCAAACTAATTCAAAACAAAATAGTAGAGCGTGTTCCCTTGGCCCACAGGGAAGGAGTCTCTGCTCAGCATACTTCCTCACTTTGGGGGGAAAAAAACAAACGGGAGTGGTGACCCTTATGGGATCAGACATTTAAACAGGCATTTAACAAAGCAAAAAGTTACAAATGGTCACTCTGGCTACCATCCTCCGTACTGTCTGGAAGGGGGATTGGGCCAGCATCTCTGGACTTAAAGGACACTTACTTCCACATCCCTATCAGGGAATCGCACAGAAAGTATCTCGGGTTCAGACTGCCATCAGACCACTACCAGTTCAGAGCCATTCCTTTCGGCCTTACCTCTGCTCCACGGATGTTTATCATGTGCCTAGCAGTGGTGATAGCACACCTAAGGAGGCAAGGGGTTATAGTCTTCCCCATACCTGGACAACTGGTTCGTGGTAGGCCAGTCTCCTCAACAGGTAGAGATGCGCTGATCACCATCCAGGATACCCTGTGTACGCTGGGCCTCCTGGTAAATCAGAAAAAAGTCAATGCTAACACCAGTTCAGCACCTGGAGTTCATAGGGGCAAAACTGGACACTCTGAGAGGAAGGGCCTTCCTCCCACAGGAAATGGTAGATAGCTTGGTGCAGCTGGCAGGCTCATTCCAGCTGCATACCCCCAGACCAGTGAGGCATCCTCTACAGCTGTTAGGGCACATGACTGCAGCAACAATGTCAGGGTCACGATTCCAGATGAGACATTTAGTTCCACCTCAGGTCTCGCTGGTCCCAAAAAAAGAGATTCCCTGTCAAAGATGGTCCCAGTCACAAGAACCCTGCTGCAAGCTCGGCAATGGTGGCAGGAAAAAAGACCACCTCAGGGAAGGGTGTGTCTTTCCTTCAGCTGCCACCTGCAGCAGTCTTAACAACAGATGCCTCCCTCCTAGAGTGGGGGTGCACATCTAGGGGAACACACTGCACATGATACCTGGCTCCGTCAGGAGTCCCTGCTTCACATAAAGCCTGCTGGAGCTCAGCCTCAGGGCAGTTTATCTGGGCATTCAGTCCTTCACTCCAGTGCTTCAAGGCAAAGGTGGTTCAGGTCAGGACAGACAACACAACCACAGTATACTACATAAACAAGCAAGGGGGCACAAAGTTGTCCCTACTGTGCACAGAGGCCATGAAAGTGTGGCGTCTAGCTTACTCCCTCTCAGCAGTCCACCTCCCAGGGAAGGACAGTGTCCTGGCAGATGCTGTCAGCAGGATCAACCAAAACCACCATGAGTGCAAGTGATGATCAGAAGGTGAGGTACCCTAGAGGTGAACCTCTTTGCAACCCCAGACAATCACCAGCTACCACAATTCTGTTGCAGGCCTCCTGCAATGAGCACAGTCCCTCTGGATGCGCTGCTGTTGGATTGGACAGGGAAGTTCCTGTATGCCTTTCCTCCGTTTCCCCAGTGGCTCAGAGTGCTGAACAAGCTCAGGGTTCAGTCAGCGGCAGTGATCCTCATTGCTCCAGATTGGGCCAGACAGCCATGGTATTTTCTGCTGCTGACCGTGTCAATTTCCAAGCCAATCTCTCCACTCAGGAGGCACAACCTATTGACCTCCTCACAGCGCAGGGTCCTTTACCCCAATCTCTGGTCTCTCAGGCTCAGGGCTTGGCTCTTGAGTATTCTGACTTGCACCTTTCTAAAGGGGGTGCTAGAGGTTCTTAGGGTTTCTAGAAAACTCTTCTACCAGAAAAACTTACACTTCTAAATGGAAGAGATTTTTCCATTTGGTGCCAGAAAAAAGAGATAGACTGCTGCCAGGCTGACTTGTCAGTTGTCCTAGAGTATATGGCACACCTTCATTCTCTCGGCCTTAGGCCTTCCACCCTCAAAGTACACTTTGCAGCTGTATCTGCTTACCTCTCAGTTGGTAAGGGGTCATCTCTGGCAGTTAATCAAGTGTTTAGGAAGTTCTTCAAGGTTCTCATGCATTTGCATTCGTCTCACAGGGAACATACCCCAGTATGGGACCTCAATATATGCATTGGCTAGCCAATGAAACCACCATTTGAGCCCATGTCTTCAGCAGAGCTTAAGTATGCGACATGAAAAACAACGCTCCTGGTAGCCATCACCTCAGCTAGGAGAATCAATCAGCTCCAGGCCTTGTCCACCGAGTCAAATTACATATCCGTCCATAGGGACAAGGAAGTCCTCAAAACTAACAGAAGCTTTCTGTCCAAGGTGGTGTCGGACTTCTACCTGAATCAGTCCATTACTTTGCCAGTTTTTTTCACTAACCACTCTTGTTCAAGGGAATGTAGACTGCACAGCCTAGATGTCAGGTGAACTATAAGCTACTACTTGGGACACACAAAAGGCCACAGGCAGGACAGCACTCAGCTGTTCCTGACCTGTGGAGAAATGGGAAAAAGCAAGCCCGCCTCAAAGAGGTCTGTTGCCCGCTGGATTGTTGCTTGTATTCAGTCCTGCGACAGCAAAGTAGGTAAAGAACCCCTGCAGGCCTTAGGGCTCACTCTACAAGAGGTACAGCTGCCTCGATAGCAGCTGCATGAGATATTCCTTTGTTGGAAATTTGTAAAGCAGCTACCTGGAAAACCGTTCAGACCTTTACCAAACACTACAGCCTGGATACCCAGGGCAGAAGTGATGCCAGGTTTGGCACAGCAGTACTGCAGAACCTGTTTCCTAAAGAGGTTCTCTACCCTCCTCCAAAGGTACTGTTTGGGTAGTCTGCATATGTCAAAATACAGTAACATTTCCTGGGGTTTGAAGAAAAAATGACATACCATAGTAATCTTGTTTCTTCCAAGGGAATCTTACTGTATTCTGACCTCCCACCCTGCCTCCCCTGCTAGAACCTATGGGCACCCATGAGTGGTTCTGTTGTTGGTCTTAGTGACTTGAGTCTTAGTGTGGCCCACATTTTTAAATGAAGGGGGTTGTTGGTTGTTATGTATTTAATTGTTAAAGTTAGTATAGATAGCTTGTTAGTATTCATGCTCTGTGAGAATCTGACAGTTGCAGAATGTTTACCAGGGACAGTGGATTGAAAACAGAGCATGACTTTAGTATTCCATCATTAGCATAGGTTCTAGTAACCATTTCGGCCCTGGGGCAGTACAGTGGAAAGACAGTACTGCATATGTATATGTCAGAATACAGGAAGATTCCCTTGGAAGAAACAAGATTACTATGGTCAGTAATTTTTTCTTCCCTTGACGGATGGGAAGCACACCTAGGTCCCTACAGGACATAGGGCAGGTGGCCTCAATTCTCCATGCTGCTCCACATAACCTTATTGGAGATGAGAGCGGTTCACCTTGCCCTTCAGGCTTTTCGCCCCCACCTTTGTCCAGGACCTCTACTCATCCAATCAGACAACACCTCTGTGGTGTTCTACCTGAACAAACAAGGAGGCACCAACTCACGCACTCTCTGCAGGGAGGCACTGACTGTTTGGCAGGAAGCCATACTTCAGCACTTATCATTGATAGCTGTCCATTTACCGGGACGCAGCAATACCCTGGCAGACATTCTCAGTCGCCAGTCCTCCACGCATGAGTGGACTCTTCATCACGAAGTTCTTCAGATGATCTTTCGCTTGTGGGGGACCCTGCAACTAGATCTGTTTGCATCCCCCGACAATCTACTCCCCAAATATTATTCCATTATCCCTAACAGAAGGGGACAGTCTACAGATGCCGGCTCAAAACCTAATTTTGTTGTACATTTGCTGTATGTAACTGTGTTACCAACTGGCGCACTCAATCCTGTATGAACGTGGTTTCAGAACCAAATGTTAGTGATCTTCCACAATGTATTCACTTGTCTATCCTGACTTCAAGTGTTATCTCATACCGTGCATACTGTGGTTGCCAATTGTCTCTCTCAAGCTACTACTGACTTGTAATCAGATCCAACTGTTAGTATTTCTCCCACTATGTATTTTCTTGTCTATACTGTGTAAAACTGTCTTCCATGTTCTTCCCTTCCCCAGGACGCATCTGTAATCGAGCAGTACTCTGCTCAGTATGCCTTCCTGGTAAAAACGTTTAAATAAATAAAATATGCCCCCCCTTCCCCGCAACGGACTCTACTGAAACTATAACTTGAACCTGCCACGATGATCCTCAAAGCCCCCTTGTGGTCCCGGCAGGTGTGGTTTCCCCTGCTTCAAGCAGCTCACTGTAGCCGATCCCATTCCATTGCCAGTCAGACCGGATCTTTTGACTCAAGATCTGGGAACCCTTCTTCATGCTTTGCTCCTGAGGACGCTTTCATAGCCCATCTTGAAGTCTCCTCCCTAGTGGCCAATATTCTCTTGGCCACATCAACCATCTACTAGGGAAACATATAACGCTAAATGGAAATGCTTTTCCATCTGGGCTGCCTCCCAGGGGTAAACCATTTTTCATGTCCTTTAACCAAGGTGTTAGACTACCTGGCCTCGCTTGCCAAGTCTGGCCTGAATTATTCCTCTGTCAAAATTAAACTGGCCTCTATTTCGGCCTTTAATGAGCCTCCCAAAGGTAGACTACTGTAGCAACATCATCTTGCCAAGATGTTCCTAAGAGGAATGTTACTCCTCAAACCTCTATCAAATGGCCCACCCCTCCTTGGGATCTGAATTTCCTATTGGAAAAACTCACTCTCGACCCTTTCGAACAGGCAGCTATCACTGATCTCTGCTTCCTTTCTTGGAAGACAGTTTCTAGTTGCTGTCACTTCAGCTCAACATATCTCCGAGCTTCACGCCCTGATGTGTTGAGAACCTTACTTAATCTTTCACAGAGATGTTCTGCATATACCAATCCCTCCTTTTTGCCCAAGGTGATATCAGAATACACCTCACATCAGACGATAGAACTGCCGGTCTATAACCCGGAGCATTCAAACCCAGGAGAATAACTCCTACACACTTTAGATGTTCATCGTATCCTGAGATGCTACGTAAATCATACCAAATCTTTCAGAAAAAACTTTCAACTTTTTGTGACCTTCACCTCAATGAGAGAAGGTTCCCTAGTTGCTAAACAAACCCTCTCCAGTTGGTTAGCACATTGTCATGTTCTGTTATTCAGAGTATAACAAACCATTACCAGGACCTGTCCAAGCCCATTCCACTAGAGCCATGGCCACTACTGCGGCCTGCTTCAAAGGGGCTTCGATCACTGATATCTGCAATGCAGCCACATGGTCCACAATGCATACATACACGAAGCATTATAACTTAGACATTGCTTCTTGCCGTAGGACAGCCTTTAGCTGCACTGTCCTACAAGGCCTTCTGTCATAATGTATTCCACCCTTCATGGGTTTACTGCTTGGGATTTATCCAAAGTGTATTACCTGCCACAAGAGATTATCCCAGTGGAAGATAGTACAGTTGTGTACTTACTGTGACAGTAGATCTTCTAGGGGTATCTCTTGCAGCAGGTACAAGCCTCCCTCCATCCCCCTCCTTCCCTAAGAGAGCAATTTCTGGATCCAAATGTGTATGGGAAAGGATACCTATGGTACCTCGGATCCCCTTGGTCCTCACTTAGCGAGCTGAATCTGGTGGGGAACTGAGGATACCAGAGTCCGCCCACTCATATATAGGAAGCAGGATGATGATGTCGTGTGTGGGTGGCCCCTGGAGAAAGACTTCTAGAAAAGAGCTGCCGTGCACCGCAGCGCCATCTGGCGATTACCCAAGTGTATTACCTGCTGCAAGACATACCCATGGAAGATCTACTGTTACGGTAAGTACACAACTGTACTTTCTAGAGGCGGTATAAGACGTGCATCCACACTGACCCACCTGCCCCCTACTGGCAAGTAGTACACTGGTCTTGCTTCCAACAAGTAAAATCTGATGTCACAAGGCAGTGCCAAGGGAGTTACCACCTCGGTGGGTGGGAAGAGCCAGCTTGAAGACCTTCCAGCGAGATGTAAAGCAGGAAAGGAACACTATCAAAAGTGTGTCTGTACATCATATACCATTCCTAGAACTACCATTACAGGTGAGTAACCTGTTTTTCTGTCACAACCCTTGCAAGGGACCAGGAGCCAATAGAGGAAAAGAGAGCTGTGCCCTCTGCAGAGAACGATACAAAAATGTGATAGTTCTTCCAAGTTTTCCAAGCTATGACAACCTGGCCGCTGTTCCTGCCCCCCTCCCCAGGCTAAGATCTTTCATCCAGCATCTGTCCCTGAGGAGGTGGAGAAGGAGGAAGAATTATAGAGCTTGAAGTCACTCCTGAACAGGACTTTGGTTCCCCACCAAGAGTTAATGCAGATTTTTTCTCTTATTTTGATGTTACTAAGCAAATGGTATATACTGTCTATCACCTCCATTGACACAGAGGAGGATATAGAGGAAGCAGAATTTGAGTATGTTGGGCCTGACATCTTCAAGGAAACACTTGGTGCCCATTCATAAATAACACCAAAAAGCAATTGCCAAAGTTATGGCAACCCCATACTTTGCTGCTGTCATTGGAAAAAAAAATGGAGAAGACATATCCGGTAGACAAGCAGGGTATGAAGTACCCAGTGTCAGTGGCTCAGTAAGTAGCACGCTCGCCCCTAAGGCCGGGAGATCAGAGGGCTGTGGGTTCAGTTCCCACATTTGGCATTTGGGTTAATATCCCAATACTGACACTGTAGTGCAGCATGAGGGGGTACTGCACTTTGTGAGGTGCCGTCTTTCCGATGAGACGTTAAACCAAGGTCCCATCTACCTGGATTGGGGGTAGTTCAGGTGGATGCTAAAGATCCCATTGCACTTATCGAAAAAGAGTAGGGGAATTTCCCCGGTGTCCTGGCCAAATTTCTCCCATTCACTAAAAATACCACCAACAGCTTAATCTGGTTCAAGTTTAGTTGCTTACCATCTGTATCCCCCCCTTCCCCGGTCTCCCCTGAAAAAGGGACTTCTAGGCCCAATGGGCTTACCGGGTCAACAAAATTCAATCAATCAATAAATAAATAAATATGCCCATCTTGATTATGAATTAGTGGTACAAGCTGAAGCATGAGAGAGGGCCAAGGTATTTTTATCTGCCCTCCCACCTAAAAAAGTTTCCTGAAAATTGGATCACATGACAAGGAAAGTTTGTATAACAGCAACCTTGCAATTAAGACAAGCAGCTTACATGGCATACACAGCCCAATATCAAAAGGTGTGGAACACTGTCACAACACTGAGAGGAACAGTGGAAGGTGAAGAAGGCGATAATTTGGCAACCACAGCCAAAGCAGCAGTAGAAGCCACAAAATACCAATTTCATCTGGTACTGGATGCTAATGGCACAGCATCCAGAATCCTAGCACACTCAGTGACCCTGAGAAGGTTATCCTGGCTAAGGGCGGACACGGTAGACACCATTGGATAGTGTGGAAGTTGCTTTCTTATAAATAAATCTACATATTTTGCCTCTCTAATCCCCCAAAATCTAAAGAAAATAGAAAAAATACCTTCTATTCTTGTTCTAAGTAGAAATTGCAAAGCAGTGTGTGGGTACTGTAATCCCATCAGAGTGACTAATGGACTTCAGAAAACGAGGAGCAGTCAAAATATTCATTTTTATGTTTGCTTGTGCGTATGCGTAAGAAACATCTTGGGACAGTATGACTTTTTGGAGGTGTGTGACTGTCCTGCCCAGTGCAGTTCTCGGTTTAGCAGGCGCATCCCTTACACACCAGTGGATGATCGAGCTGTCTATGACAGCAGTTTGGCAGCAGTGGTCTTCACTTGAAAGAAAAGCTATGCTGCAATCAGTGATCGTAAAGTGTCGCTATTTAACATATTTACATCCACCTTCTCTCCAGCCATCCTCCACGTCTGTGACATTAAAACAAATGCCTTGCTTTGCCTCTTGTAATCAGACAAAACATAGCCTTTTTTTTCCCTTCACAGTCCCCATGAAAGCCGAAATCGGGAAGTGTCCAATCCCCCTGTCGGCATGCCCCCTCCCCAGTTCATTTGCTAGCGGGGGAGCCCAGTCCCCGTCGGCTCTTGCGCCCCAAGGACAGACACATTTTATGTGCCAATGGGTTGTCCAGTCCCCATCAGCTCTAGGTCCCCAAAACAAACACCCATGGCATGCTGGGAGATCACCCCAGCATGTCAGTTGTCCCTGTAAAAAAAAAATGTCCCGCGATGTATTATTTTAGTTTTTTCTCTGTGAAAATAGAAAACAGTCCCTCGTTGTCTCCAGTGCCCCCTGCCCAACCTGCACCAACCCTCCGTGCATCCCACACCCCATACTTGCCTCAGGAGCCCGGCGCGACAATCTTAGGTGGAGCGGGAACATGTCTGCACTCTTCAAGGCTGACCGCAAACTGAAGAAATGCTGGTAAGCTGTATAATGACATAAATTAGTTTTTTTTCAATTTAGATGGATATCTCAGCCAGTTTTGCGAAATTTTGCACCAACATTTCAACATTGGGTTCTTGGGACCTCACCTCATGAATTCAGTCACTTCATGTGGTTATTTGGTCCCGAAAGGTGTTTTCGTGGTCACTGTGCGGAATCACCTTTTGGGACCAGTTAATGAAATGACAGTGTCACTGTTCATGAGGTGGCCTCCCAAAAAGCCTATGTTGCAAATTTGGTGAAAATTCCAAAAATGACTGTTAGAGCGAATGGCACAGTAGTTTTCAGACACACCGTAACTTGAGAATTTGTAATATTTTCATCAGGATTTCAACATCGCCATTTTTTCACACCTTCTTATGGAACAGTACAGCTGTCATTTTTCACATCCTGGCCGAAATGTGTTTTCGCACATCTGGCGCGGTCACTGTGGGAAATCAGTGTTCGGGGCAGATTAAGAAAATTACAGCGACACTGTTCATGAGCGGAGGTCCCAAAATGCCTATGTTGAAAATTTGGTGACAAGATTCCACAAAATGACTGTTACGAGTGTGCATTGGGCAGTTTCCACTTACGCTTGTAAGTTCGAAAATTTCAACATTGCCATCTCTTCACACCTCCTTATGATTGGTACAGCTGTCATTTTTCACATCTTGCCCGAACTGTGTTTTCGTATATCTGGCACAGAATGCGCGGTCACTGTGGGAAATCAACGTTCAGGACAGTTTAACAAAATCACAGTGCCGCTGTTCATGAGCAGAGGTCTCAAATGCTTTCATGAGGTAGGGATCACAAAAAGGCAATGTTGAAAATTTGTAGTGCAAATACCAACAAACACCCAGGGTGTTAGGGTTTCTAACCGTAATTTCTGCATCTGTCTAATTCATGCACTTCCAGTGCTAATACCAGCAAGCAAACATTCGGCATTGACAAATGCTTGTTTAAGTTGACAGATTTTAAGGCTGTGCTTAACAATGGGCTAGACTACTACGTCATGTAGGAGTTAAAATAGCAGATTTTAGAATTAATTGGACTTCTGATGACCGTGCAGTGGTGGGCCACTTCTGGGTTGTAAGCCCTTAAATTGTGAGCTCTGGCAAGCAGAGGCGAGCTAGACAGATATGGCAGAGGCAGGTGTAACCTAGAAATCAAGGCTAAGGTAATAAAACATGGACAATATAGCACAATGTCGAAAATGCAGAATGTTTGCTTTTAAGGATGCTGCAGAGGATATCATTTGCAGAAAGTGCATTTTAACATTAAATATTTAGAAGAAAAAAATTGTAAATTACAAAGGCAGGTTGAACTTTAGATTGAAATGCAAAAGATGGAGCAGTTCTCTAGGAAAGCAAACAAGCTGCAGCATGTCTGGGAAAAGAAAAAGCAGCAGACAAAGCAGTGGGAGACAAAAGGAAAAATACTGGAGAGGAGTCAGATGGTGAGAGAGAGGGTTTAACGGGATTAATGGTTCAATGTAAAGGGGAAGCTAAAAGAAAGGCACAGGTTCGAGTACGAAATTGAGTCTGTTGAGCTGAGAAACAAATTGACAGTGTTACAAACAGGAGGACAGGTACTAGAAGAGCAGCTGGAAAAGAGCAGAAGGGGCAGCAGTTAGCACAGACTCCGTGGCTATAACAAATACAGAAATTATTTCAGAACATTCAACGGGGATATATACAGATGAAGTGTTGAATAACGAGAGTAGAGACACAGCAAGTCTGACAGAACAAATACTAAATCTTTAAGGGAGAAACCACAGTCATAGGTGATTCAATATAGAAATTACTGATAAATATATTTGCAGGGGGAGGAAAGAAAGCATGTTGGGCTGCCTACCAGGTGCAGGAATTGCAGATATAAAAGAAAACCTTGAAGGCTTATTAAAAGGGGTTAAATCCCCATGAGTGGTATTGCATGCTGGTACCAGCGATGTGGGAAAGTGGCTAGAATTGTAAATACAAAGAGAGTTTGAGGAAGTGGGAAGAATGTTAAAATAAAAAAAAAAAATTGCAGTGTCATTTCTAAAATATTACCTATTCCAAGAGTGGACGAAAGGAAAACTCTGGGAATAAAACTAATGAACGGGGAAGGATCTTACCTGTATCAGTCTTCACCATTCATCACTGGTAGGTTCAAGCTGGAGGCGCCAGGACCCTGAGGGAAGCTTTTTAGCTTTACAAAGTTTAGTTCCTATCTGGAGGAAGGGGTGACCTGGGAAACGGCACCGCCCTCGAGGCTGACATACTACGTGGCATGCGCGGGTTGGTCAGCAACAGACGCCAGCCCCTCCATTACCTCAATTCAGTTTTTTCCACTGTCGAGGACAGCATGACTCTGTGGGGCAGTGCCCTTCTTCTTTTTCCAGTGACTCTCTCGGTTCTGCGTGATCGTTTACTCAGCACCGTTTCGTCACCTTGTACTAGCACCATTGTTTTATAACGTTTCAGCATTGAGTCTTTATCTTCCATTTTTGTTATTTTGAGTGCAGCTGGTCATGTTGGGTTCAGGGCAAAAGCGTTCTAAGGTGGGGACTGCCCCGATGTGTCGGTGCCCCTGTAGTAGTCGTTTCTCCATATCGGACCCGCATGACCGGTGTTTCACCTGTCTGGGACCAAACCATGGCATGGATCGATGCGATGCCTGCTTCTCCATGGACTTCAGCAGGTTAGTTACCCGTACGGCAAAGTTGGGTCATGACTCCCAACCTTCAGTGGTCTGCGTCGCACAAGGGTCACCAAGGTAACGTCCCTGGCCCTTCCTCCCAGGCCTCCCTTGTCTCAGGTCTCGCTGAGACTGGACACCTGGGTGAGCGGTCAGGGGGTTGGCATATGGGGTGCCGGTTTTGGCCACTCACAGCCTGGTTCCCCTTCAGGAAGCCAGGTAACCCCGGTGTTAAGGTCTCGGCTATATGTGGGGCCTTCATCGGTGATTCCCTTGCAGGCTGTGGTGTGCACGGCCTTGGCTCCAGGTGCCGACCCCTGTGCCGGTGAGCGAGGCGGCGCCACCACTGATTCCCCTCCTGACACTGTCCTCGTTGCTGGGATGGGTAGTGTGTCCGGGGTTGCCTCTCTTGGGGTCACCATGGTCTCCTCCTCAGAATTGGAGGATGACCTGGATCGGCAGCAGAGTTCCCCGAGCTATTGACGCTCCCCAGATTCAGCAGGAGGTCTTCTTCTTCTCTAGGTACAAGTTCTAGGTACGAAACCATGCGCAACACTGCCTTTCTCTCAGTCACTGTCACTCTCTGTGCCGTGGAGAGTTCCAGTGATTGTGCCGCTTGTAGTGTCGTGCTCACTGATGGTGTCACGGTAGGCACTGGCGCCGACTCATATGTCGGTGCCGCCTCTGGTGATGGCACTGCAGTCAGCCCTGCATAGGGTGACGGAGCCGCCTCTGGGGCTGTCATCATGGATTCCGTCTCTGGTGCAGCGTCAGCAGTTGGTGCCAACACAGAGTCTGGGGGAGAGTTGGAGGCCAACCCAGGTGCTGGCTTTTCTCTTTCCCCTACCCTTAGAGCAGTGGCCAAGGTAGGGCCTCTCTCGAGGGGCAGATCCCGGTCCTCTGGGTCAGGGGGTGGGGCCCCGTTTGGCATCCCGTTCTGTCCTGGTGGCCTTGGCCACCCCGGGATGGAGTCTGTGCATTGGCCCAGGCTCTCCCTCTCTGGCTAGGGCTGAAGTCCTGTGGTGGGTGCGAACCGGGGCCACCCTTATGGGTCTGTACGGCTCCGATCTCCTCACCAGGGGTCTTCTCCCCTAGAGCTTCACCCGTCTGGCCCAGGAAGGATTGAGCAGCAGGTAGCGGCTGGGCAACGCATCCCCCTCACTAGGGAGGGGTCCCACACTTGTGGGCACAGCCTTGGCAGAGGGACATCGGTCTCCCAGGACCATTCTTTCCACCCGCCTTCCTCTCTGCCTCTTACCCTCCCCCTTTCTCCCAGGTCTTTCTGGTTCTTTGGGGCCCCTCACTTGGGAACAGTATAAGGTGATGGCGATTGCTTTCCTTCTTCATTTTAGGACCTTTGATGACATGGTGTGTACACCTCCTTCTCCAGCTTCATCGCACCATATGCAGAGTCCTCCCATGTCTTTGACTTCCTCCTCTGAGGAAGAGGACTCTCCTCCTTACCAGTCTTCTAATGCTGATTTCACAGAGTATCAGCGGTTCCTGACGACGATGCTAGAGAAACTCCATCTTTCCTTTTTCATCCAGTGCAATCCTGCGCATGCGATGCTGGCATTCTTTGGGGAATACAGCCAGGAATCTGTGGTGATCCCTCAATGGCCTCATCCATTTATGGAGGAGTCGCACAGCACCTGGCAGCTTCCTTTTTCCCAGCCCTTCAGAACTGTCAGTGCAGGTATTGCACTCCCACCGGGTCTCCAGGATCTCTGCCCCATCTCAAGTCGGGTTTGGAGTGGCTGGATACCTCTTCTGGGCATCTGCGCCTGTCAAGAGACCACCCTCCAGAGACAGACTCTGCAAAGTTTGATCACTGGGGCAGAAATGTTTTCTCTTCTGTGTGCCTCTTACTCTCCATCTCAGCACATCAGGCACACATGGTGTCTTATGAGAGGTGCCTGTGGGCTACACTGGGTCAGATCCTGGCAGCCATGCCTTATAACTAGGCAGCCAGGTGAGCCATCGCCATCTCCACTGGAGGCCTGGAGCTGGCAAGACACCAAGCGTGAGCATCTTATGATGCCAACGCGGTAGCCTCTAAAATTGTGGGAATAGCGGTCTACATTAGACAGATGGCATGGCTCCACCTGTCCGGTTGTCACCCTTGGCCCGTCGTAAGGTGACTGCCTCGCCATTCGGGGCAGATTTTTCTCCCACAGTGCCAGGCGAGAGCTGTCTGGGCATCCTCCCTCTCCTGCTAGCCAGGAGGCTCGACCTGACTCTGTACAGACCTGTGATGGGTCCCCTACTTTTGTGAGTCTCCCACAAGAGGCTGAGAGCTAAACTTAGCCCTCAGTGAGGTGCCAGTGCCACTATCGTGGAGCTTGGTACTCATCCACCATCGTGGTGCTTGGTACTCATCCACCAGTGATGAATGGTGAAGATTGATACAGGTAAGATATGAAAATTACGTACCTACCGCAATTCTTGATCTTCCTGTATATTTTTGCCATTCATTACTGCTTCCCGCCCTCCATCTCCTCTTGGGCCCCAGTCTCCTGGGCACTGCCTCCACTCTGCTTGTCTTCCTCCCAGCTGAGGTCAATTGCAGGTACAATTCTGCTGGCACCTCAGAGTTCCTTGTCACTTCATCCGAAGCACCAGGGACCCACCTCTGGGGGGAGGGCAAGCAGGAGCTCTTGCCCTTTTTTTCCTAGGGGCTCCTCAGGGCCCCTCTTGGCTGTGATGGAGGACTCTCTTAATGATGCTCTGGACCAAGGGGACCCTATCCCTCGCTGGCTTTGCCTCTTCTCTAGAAAGTACGTCCAGGCTCCCTAGTTTGAGTTCTTTGTCGCCGTCACAGGGGGTCTGAGGACCTTCTCCTTTTTTGTTAAGCCCTAACCAGCTCTCCTTTATCCCCCGCAGATAACCCACTCCTGGGTCACCGTGGGGCAGAGTCTTCTCAGATTCACCCTGAGGTCCTTGGCCACTTTTAGAGGTTGTCATTCCTTGTCTCAACACCCTTGTGGTGCTGGGCATCGGGGTCAATAACTTTTCCTGTGCCCCAGGACCTTACTTCGGTTTGGTTTCCTCCAAGGGGTGGTCCTGTCCCTACCTCTTGTTGTGAGGGTAAAGAGGGAGTTGAGAGCAAGTAGTCCTTCTCTGGCAGACCTTGAGGGTTGTACCTGGTCTGGCATCTCCTTGGCACCCTGTCAGATGCTCACACCTATGAGGTGTTAACTCCTGGCTATGCCCCCAGCAGACTCAGTTCTCCTGAATTTTGAACCTTCCATAGCCCGCTCTTCTCAGACTGTTAAAAAAAAAAAAAAAGGGGAGCCTGCAGGTTAGGGTCCCCCTTTTTGGTCTAACTGGAGAAGCTTCGGGCACTTCTGAGGAGATGTTTCTCTCTCTCTCTCTTTTCACACACACACACACACACACACACACACTTCTCTCGCCCCCTCTTTTTTTCATTCGTCTTTTCTTTCCTCCTGCTCCACCCCTTCTCTTACCTTCCCCTGGCCTGCCCAGTGGTTGGGGTCCATCTCCCAGACCCTTTTAGAGTCCCACCCCTCCTCTTTTGGCCAGCTTATTCCTTTTTCAGTTTATATCCTTTCCTTTTCCTATCCCTTGAGCTCCCTTACCCCATCCTCCTACCCTTTTAACTCTATCTCTGGTGTCCCTCTCCGGTGAACAGAACTGAAGTAATGGAGGGGCTGGCGTCTGTTATTGGCCAACCTGCAAGCGCCATGTAGTATGACTACCTTGAAAGCGGCGCCATCTCCGATGTCGGCCTCTTCTCCAGATAGGGAGAAACATTTTTAAAGCTAAAAACTTCCCGCTGAGTCCTAACGTTTCTGGCTTGAACCCACCATTGATGAATGGTGAAGATCAAGAATTATGGTAGGTACGTAATTTTCATTTACAGAGATGGAGTAGCCTGGAGGGCTTCTGTTTTCAAGGAAACCGAGACAGAGCTGAGAATGACAGAAAACTTTATAGTTCAGATAGGTTGCACTTACAGAGAAGGCTCAAAAGTGTACTAGGAGAAAAAATAAATTACAGCATCAAAAATTATTTAAAGTAAACAGCAAGGAGGACAGGGAGAAGATACACGTAACATAGCTGTGGAATAAAACAGACAAAAATCAAAACAGGAAAGAGGGCTAATGAATGGAGGGTCTTCAGGGCTGTGACCAGGGAGGTACAAGACCTGCAGTTGCACTAGGACCCATGCTGTCAGTGGGACCACTGCCTCATAGGTCAGCATTAAAAACAAAGTTTTTGTCACAGGCAACACTTGCAGCTTTCTTTTTGTACATTGCTTTTGCATTTGAAATTGGATCTGTCAGCAGTGGGGTCTGTGCTGCAGATTACAACTCCAGTTTCATGCGATGGGGTACAGAACAAAGAAGGAATAAAGCCCATTACTCAAAATATCTGATCTTGATGCTGGTGTCCCCAGGAGGAGCAGGGACAAATTATATCAGTCAGTTCCTTGATCATGTTGCCAGCAGGTGGGGAGGGGGTTATCATGGACAGACTACTGATGCTCAGCAGGATTAGTACAAAGGAACCTACACCATAAATATTTTACATTAGTTAATGGGTATTTTGACTTATTGGTGGGTAGGCAGGGCCCCACAAAATATTTTGGGGGGGCCTTACAGTCATTGGCACAGCCCTGAGGGTCTTAATAAATGGTAGAAGTCCCAGAAATAAAAGAGAAGAACTGGAGTACATGCTAGCTGGAGATACAATCCATATTTGAGGGATCACAGAGATATGGTGGCATTAAGGAGTAGTGCAGGGCAAAAATAAAAGATGACTGCAAAGTTTTCTACAAAGACAGGAAAAGTAAGAAGAGGACAGAGTAGCCTTATATGTACGGAATGACTTGGAAGCTGTGGAAATAAAAAAGACAGCAAATACCTTATTGGATCAAAGTAATACCAAGAGAAGAAAAAAATAAATACTAGTGAGAGAAACTTACAGATCATCATCACAAGACACAAAACTAAATGAGGAGTTATTAGCCTCACTAAAGGCAATGGAAACTGAGGATACAATGATACTCTTAGGAGATTTTAACCTACCAGGAATAAGCTGGAAGAAGGTAGAACAACTCTGGAAAAGGAGTTCTTGGATACAATAACAATACTGAATTTAGAACAACATGTAGAATAGGCTGCAAGAGGCAGTCATATCCTAGACCTGGTTCTCAGCAGTCTCAAAAAGCATCTGATGGTTTGTAAGGTGGAGGAACCATTAGGTGGTTAGCGACCATACTATGGTAAGCTTAAGATCCTAAATTGCAAAAATAGTGTAAATGGGATGACAAAAATCAAATGCTTTAATAAGGCTGAAACAGTGCAAATAGGAAAATATGTTCTAGGAGCGTGGATATGTTGTTCATCCACACTTCTTGGCATGTCCACTTTCCACTTCAGATCTTGCCGGAAGTCTTCAAGCTGGCTCCTCCCACCCACATGGGTGGTAAATACCTCAGCTCCACTCCATGATGCCAGATCTTCCTTTCCGCTGGAAGATACAGGTTCCCTCGTTCTCTTGCAGCAATTCGTAGACCCTGGATTCAAAACATTGGTATTTACCAAAATTACTTTTAAAACTCATTTGAGTTAGCGATTGCGATTCTGGAGCATCAGATATGGAGGAAAAATCTTCCCTCGGATTTCGCCGGTGCCCCTGAGGCCAGAAGATGTCGCGCACCGATCCCCACCTAATGTGCGTCTACTGCCTAGGTGCCGGACATGACACCTCGATATGTACTTTTTGCTTGGCCTTCCATCCCAACATCCTGGACGACCGCATGGCACGTTTGAGCTGGGGAGACCGGAGAAGAGGAACCCACCAGTGAAATCGAAGGAGGCGAGGTGGGCGGTTTCCACGGCCGTGGAATCCGCCAAGCACCCAGAACAAATGAGGTCATTCAAGGAGGAACCAGCTCAAGCTTCGACTAATCGAAGCTTCTTAGTTCCACTGGACCTTGGCTCCACCTTTTCGGGCTCCTTCAAGGAGTTGTGCCAGTCTCTCCCCACCCGAGGTGAGGCACCCTCGGACTCACACTCCTCCCACTTTCGGAAGAGAGACAAGAACCCTATGTCTTTGTCCCGATGAAGACGTTCCTGGGACCGTGAAAGGTCTGAGTCCTGGGAAACCATGCTTTCAACTTCGGTCGAGATCGCATCCTCGGCTTTAAGGACCTTCTGTGTGGTCAGGGGACACAGGGGACTGAGGAAGTGGTTGACGAGGTGGAAACAGTCCTCGATCCTATCGACCCTATATCACTGGCTCTGCCTGATGATTCCTTGGAGAGGTCTCCTGTCTTTGTTTTTCCTGATGAGGAGACCCAGCCTGCTGGTGTCCCCATCAAGGAACCAGTTCCAGATCCTGAGGTCTCACCGATTTTGTTGTCTCCCAATCAACCGAGTCAGCCTCCCCATTTTCGAACGAGGTCTAGAACCCCCTTGGCCGAATGACTGAGGAAGAGCCATAAACACTCTAAAAAGAGGTGATGCCACAGATCGTCCTTATCCTCCTCTGATGAGGAGAGGCTTAGGCAGAAACTCTGTAGACACAGTGAGGACCTCATGTGGCAACAGCTTATTTTGACTGGGCAAAAGCCAGCTCCGCCGTCCACCCTGACCATCACTTGGCTTTCGCCTCCTTGGCTGAAGCCAACCCCTTTGGAACAGACTCAAATTCTATGACTCCCTTGGTTCCCCCGCCTGCAGGGCTGGCCCGTGTTCTGGTTTGGCCAAAACCCGTTTCTCCACCTATCCGGGTGGAACCACCGCCTAAACAGCCTCAGGGAGGTGCTCCCTCGAAAGAGGATTGGCCAGACACTGGGCTTCCCCGGCGCCTGTCTATCACGGTCACCCCGGATCAGCCTCTGTGTATCGAGGGTGACTTGGACGGTAAACCGTTTTATCCTGACTCTTCGGACTATGACGTCACAGGACTGCACTCTCATCCCAGGGATGATGAGTCCTCCATGGCAGGGTTGGAGGAAGGTCCTTCCTCTTTCCAGGGCATCCTCCGCCTCATCTCCGACTCTACTGGAATGCCCCAGTAATCCAGCCAGAAAAAGGTGGAGAACCTTCTCACCGACATCCTTAAAAGAGGGGATACCCCGAAAGCTGCCTTTCCAGTAGCCGAAGCTATCATGTGCCCGGCTCTTGAACTATGGCAGAGCCCTGCTTCTTGCCCAGCACCATCTGCCCACATGGCCCGCAGGTATGCAGTGCCCATGGTGTCCCTTGCGGGGTTCACAGAGCACCCTTCAGCCGAGAGCCTGGTGACTGCCTCTGTGTTCAGGCGTACTGGGAGTTCAACCGACACTGACCGACCCTTGGACAAGGAGTCTCAGTATATGGACCATTCTGCCCGTGAGGTCTATGCGGCCTCTTCTTTGGGCCTTTGTCAGGCCAGCTCGACGGTTATTATGGCACACTTCTCTCGTGCTCTTCTGGGGTCATTAGACGAGGTCCTCCCTCATCTCCCTGCAGACATGCAAACCATGGTCAAGCAAGTCCGCAACCAGGGCCATGCTGTCGCAAAACAGCAGCTCCAGACAGCCTTGGATCTGGGAGATTCTTGTGCCCGCTCTTTAGCAGCCGCAATGGCCACTCACCACAGAGCTTGGCTGAGGCTTTCCTCCTTTCTGGCAGATACCCAGCACAAACTTGCTGATGTGCCCTTCCTGGGTACCGACTTGTTCGGTCCAGGAGTGGCTGGTCAACTGCAACGTATAGAGCAGTCCAGTGCCACCTTTGATGGCACTTCTGCTACGGGTTCTTCGGGCAAGAACCAGCAGAAGAAAAAGAAGCCATTTCGGCATTCTTCCCCTGCGGTCAGGCAGCCCTCCTACCAAGGAGGTCAGCAGCAACAAGAGCAGCAGGCTCAAGCTTGGCACCCGAGGCCCAAGCAGGGTCCTCAACAGCCCCGTAAGGGAGGCCAAGGTGCAGGGGCCTTCTCCTCTCACAGTTTACTCAGTGACGGGTTGGGGTGCCTCCCCATTCCCGTCACGCCAGCTCTGGGTCCTCCCGTGTGGGGCCGGCTCCACCACTGTCTTTCTGCCTGGTCTGATACCACTTTGAACAGATAGGTTCTCGAAGTGGTCAGTTAGGGACTGCCTCTAGAGTTCGAGCAGTACCCTCCCAGCTGAGCCCGCGCTGCTCTGGAGGAAAGGATTTCAGTTTATACCCAGTTGGCTCTTCGAGATGACGTAGCTCAGCTCCTCCTTCTCAAGGAGACTATAGCTCAAGTGCCAGATCCTCCGACAGACCCAGGCTTCGATTTCCAGGTACTTCCTGGTGCCTAAGTGGATGTGGGGTTGGTGCCCCATCTTAGATCTCCACGACCTGAATCAGTATCTCAGGTCTTGCACCTTCCGGATGTTAACTCTGAACCAGATCATGCCATTTCTGGAGCGCAACATGTGGTTCAGTTCTCTGGATGTACAGGACGCGTTCTTTTACGTCCCTATCCATCCGTCCCACCAGCGGTTTCTCCACTTCAGGGTCGAGGGGACCCAGTACGAGTTTCAAGCCATGCCGTTCGGCCTGTCATCGGCCCCTCGGGTCTTCACCATATGCATTGCAGTGGTGGCGGGCCCACCTTTGGCGTCGAGGAGTCCGAATTTAACCTTATCTCAATGATTGGCTCTTGGCAGGTTCCTCCCTTCAGGAGGTGGAGAGATCCAGGGATCTGGCCCTCCAAACCTGCTTCCAACTCGGCCTCCTGATCAACAAGGCCAAGTTGGAACTTGTGCCTTCTCAGGTGATGGGCTTCATTGGGGCAGAGCTTGACTCTCGTCAAGCCAGAGCTTGGCTCACGGTGGACAGGGCGGAGGTACTCTCCTCCTTTGTCCGATCATTTCTGGTTGGGAACTTGCGCCCTGCCTGGGACTTTCTGCGCCTTCTGGTTTACATGGCGGTGTGCACCTCAGTGGTCCATTGGGCCAGGTGGCACATGCGCCCCCTCCAGTGGAAGCTGGATGCCCAGTGGACTCAGCGCCATGGTCACTTCGGACCAGCTGATCACTGTAACCCAGAAGATGTGGGATGCTCTCCAATGGTGGACCACCCAAGAACGGTTGCAGGAAAGGATCCCGTTTGTCCGCCCCGAGCTGTCGGTTGTTTTTACAACCGATGCCTCTCTCATGGGTTGGGGAGCCCACATGGGGGACAACAGAGCCCACAGGTTCTGGACCCCGGAGGATTTGCGATGTCACATTAACCTGTTGGAGCTCAGAGCAGTCAGACTGGTGCTGTCAGCTTTCAGTCCTCAGCTCTGGGGTCAAGAGGTTCAAGTCCAGATGGACAATACCACGACTATGTACTACCTCAACAAACTGGGCAGCACACACTCCCATCTGCTGTGCAAGGAGGCGCTCTGCATCTGGACTCTCGTAAGCTGGTTGGAGGCAGATCTCCTAGCCATCCATGTGGCATTAGCCTCGAACCAGCTGGCGGATGCTCTCAGCCGCATAGGCCAGACATCCCGCGAGTGGTCTCTCTATCCATAGGTAGCTTACAGCCTGTTCTCCCATTGGGACAGACCGCTGGTGGACCTGTTTGCCTCCAGGGAAAACACCAAACTGAGGCTGTACCATGCCCGCCTCAGCAGGGCTCACTGCAGGGGGATGCTTTCTCGAGGCCGTGGACCCCAGGCCTCTTCTATGCCTTTGCACCATTTCCCTTGATGCACAGCGTGTTACTCAAGGCAAGGAGGGACAAGGCGAAGATGATCTTGATAGCCCCAGATTGGCTGCGCCAGTTTTGGTATCCAGATCTCCTCAGTCTCGGCTGCAGGCCCCCGGAGCGGCTTCGTACATGCCTGGACCTGATATCTCTAGCTCAGGGGATGGTCCTTCATCCGGTCCTTCAATCCCTGCACCTCATGGCTTGGTACCTGAGCGGCTAGAGCTCCAGGCTTTGGGTCTTTCCAACGATGTCTACACCGTGGTGGAGGCATCCCGAAAGGAATCAACAAGGAAATGTTATGCCTTCAAATGGAAGAGGTTTTCCATTTGGTGCCAGGGCAAGGGCCTGGATCCTCTCTCCTGTCACATGGCTAACATTCTCTACTACCTTTGGCCTCTCTCCAAAGGGGGTCTGCGGTCATCGACCCTTAAGGTGCACCTGGCAGACATCTCTGCTTACCGGGCGCAGACCGGTCAGTCGATAGTGGCGCAAAGACGGTGGTTGGACACTTTTTCAAAGGCCTGGATCACATATCCCCTCCAGTGCGTGAACCTCCACCTCCGTGGGATCTACTGCTGGTAGTGGCAAAGCTCATGGGCAAGCCATTTGAACCATTGCATAAGTGTGCCTTGTCACACTTGTCATGGAAGACAGCCTTCCTGGTGGCTATCATATCTGCCAGAAGGATAGGGGAGCTCCAGGCACTTTTGGTGGACTCACCTTATCTGGTCTTCCACAGGGACAAGGTTGTCTTATGCCCCCACCTGAAATTCCTTCCGAAGTTGGTGTCAGAGTTTCACCGTAACCAGGTGTTGACTCTGCCAGTATACTACCCTAATTACACCTCTGAGACCGAGTGCAGGCTCCATACTTTGGACCTGAGATGTGCTCTCTCCTACTATAAGGAGAGGATGGCGGAAATCCAGGGTGAGGTTCACCAGCTGTTTGTCACCTACGCTGAAGACGCTTCTGGCAGACCTGCAGCGAAGCCGACTGCTGCAAGATGGATTACATCATGCATAGTTCTATGTTATGAGTTGGCAGGCAAGGAGCCTCTCAGAGGGATAAGAGCTCATTCTACTTGCCATACTGCTGCATCAGTGGCTGCTTCCAGGGACATCCCTATCCAGGAAATCTGCCAGACTGCTATCTGGAAGTCAGCAAACACCTTCAGTACCTATTACCACATCAACCTTGAGTTACGCCGGGATGCTGGTTTTGGGGCCTCAGTCCTCCAGTCTCTGTTCCCTAAGTAGGGGGTGTGCACCTTGCCTCCCTCCTCCCAGAGAACTGCTAGGAGTCTGCCAAAGAGTGTGGATGAACAACATATCCACATTCCTAGAAGAACAGGTGACTTTCCTGTAACAGTAGATCTTATCTGTGTCAGTTTTCACCATTCATCACCTTTGGGTATATGGCGGAGGTCATGACCCCGTGGGAGCTTTTTGGGGGATGGGTGCAGTCGGCAGTACCATCGCCGCCACCGAGGCCGACTCACTGCGTGGCTCTCACGTGTTGGACGTTAGGTGCTGTTGACTCCGCCCCCTCCCACCAGTTCTTCATCTCCCATCGTTGAGGTCACCTCGTGGTAAGCTAGTAGAAGATTTTGAGGCCTAGCTGCTTCGCAGTTTGCTCGACTCCATTCAGTTCTGTGCCAAAGTCTGTTGGTTCCTTACTGCCAGTTCTGTTTGCCATATTCGACGTTGCTCGGTAAGACCTTTCTAATTATTCTATTTTCTGCAATGTTGAGTCTGTTTTTGGTGGGGTTTTTTCTCCATAGGTCATGTCTCAGTCGGAGGGCAAGAAAACTTCCAGAATGGGACGGTGCCCACCTGTCCGAAAATATTCCGTCACCAACCAGCACGACCACTGCCTTACGTGCCTGGGCCCACTTCACAATATGGATTCATGCGACGCCTGTTTCTCCATGGACCAGAGAGTAATCGAACAACGTGCGTGGAAAGTGGAGCAGGCTCCACCGACTTTCGGGGGTCGGGTTCGCACTCATCGGGCAAAGCCACGTTCTCTCGGCCTTTCCTCTGGGTCTCCTCCCAGTTCTATACAAACCGAGGAGGAGGGAGCCTCGGCCTTTCCTAGCCTAGCCGTTACCGAGGTCCTCCCACAGTGCAGGAGGCCCAGTCTGCTCCCCCTTGGGGACAGACGGGAGGCACTGTTATGGCAATCACCCCTTCGGGGGTGAAGGTACCCCTGGTGTCGGACCAACGGCTTGGAAGGCCTGGGTCGGCCCATCCTCGACGCCATTGGTTGGCGCCATTTTGGGCTAGCTGCACCGTGGGAGTCTCTACGGCACCGTCTTTGTCATTCTCTCGCCTCGGTGCCGAGGTTGAGCACGGCACCATGTCCACATCTGGAGTTGTTCTTGGCTCCCAGCAAGGTCACGGTGCCGAGACCGCTGTCGGCATTGCCGTTGGCACCGGCTCTGCCCTCGGTGCTGCTTGCAGCACCATGTGGCCAGGCGGCGCCATTCTCAGCACCGATGAGGCTGTCGGAGCTGACATCTGCACCATCTCTGTCCCTGGAGCCGTTCGTGGGACCAGACGACGCCGTGTCAGGTTCTGGCATCGGGATTGCTGCCCTTGTTGGAGCCGGGCCAGCTTCTGCCACCATTCGCGGTGCTGAGGGGGGCACTGGAACCGTCTAGGGTGCAGTGTCCTTTTCTGGTGCCCTGTTTGGTCAAGATGGCGGAGAGGGCCCACCCACTGTCTGGCACAGGACTTCGGTCTCCACTTTTTCCGAGGAGGAGCTGGACTCAGAGTCTGACAGGCAGTCTGGCTTCTTGGAGCTAGTTGCCCAGGTGGGCACTCTAGTAGTTTCCTCAACAGACTGCGACCAGACCCTCTCTGAGGACCGGACAGTGACTACCGTGGCCAAGGTCAAGGGGTGCTGACCAGCAGGCAGTGGTGCAGGCCACCATTGCTCTGCAGCCTGGCCTCAGAGGGTTCCTTGATCCCTCAGTGGTGGTGCCCCCTTGAGTGGATTTGCCTAGATCGCCCAACTTTGGGGCCGATCGGAGCACCCACAGGAGGGGAGAGTTGTGCTCCTTGGCTAGCTCCTTCAGGGATGACCAGGGTTGCCAGCTGCCTAGGCTGGCTCTCTCGAGGAGGAGGGTACTCTCGGATTCTGAGGGGTTGAGGGTTGTGAGTTCTGTTCGGCGGCCTTTTTCCATAACCCACCTGGGCTCTGGGATGAGCCGTAATGCAGATCTCCACGCTTCCCCCTCGGTTTATTTGATAGGGCCCTATTCTTTGGTGGTAGGGGACTGTCCTTCTGGATCTACATGGCCCCGGTCACCTCACAGGGGGGAGTCTTTCGGGCGCAGTCAGGGCAGTTCCGATATGGTTGTTCAGCTGTCGGCTGTGGAGTCTTCTGGAGCTCTTTCTTCTTCTGGAGCTCTTGGTCCGCTCCCTAGCCCAGGTGGAGGTCAGTTGACTTCTCGGCTCTGTCCCCATCCCTCTGCCGCATTCTCCTGCGCTCCCAAGTATTCTTGGTCCTTACAGGCGCCTCTCCTGGTAGCAGTTCAGAGCCATGGCTGCTCAGTTCCCCGCTCACGTCAGGGCCATGGACAGATAGGTTTTTCAACCTCCCCCTGAGCAGGTGCTCTCCAAACAGCCAAGGTCCTCTGACTCCTCATCCCCCTCTTCTGGAGGAGAGGAAACATCTGTCCACATTTCTCCAGCTGCTGATCTCACGGAGTATCAGCGATTCCTTGTGAGGATGTTGGAGGACCTCCGTATCACCCCTCCCACTCAAAGCAATCCAGAGCACTCGGCGCACACCATTTTAGGTAATTTCAGCGAGGACACCCTTGTGGTGCCCCCCGACCTGCTCCCTTTCGCGAGGCATCGTTGCGTTCCTGGCAGAGACCTTTTCCCGGAGTTCCTGCCTCCAGGATCTCTGCCATCAGTATTGCGCCCAGTTTCCTCCAGGTTCCATGCTTCATCCTCAGTCAGGATTGACGAACTGGACACTCCCAGTGGGCTTCACGCCCTTCACCGTGACCAGCCCCCAGATCAAGACTCCTTGGATTTTGACTTCTGGGGTAGGAGGACTTTCTACTCAGCACAGTATCGCAGCACATCAGGCCCATTACGCAACCTATGACAGGTTCCTGTGGTCCAGGCTCAGTCAGCTTCTAGCCTCAATGCCTGACATGGAGCAAACCAGACAAACCAGTGCATTCTCTGCACATGGCCTGGAGCTAGCAAGGCACCAACTGAGGGCATCATACGATGCTAACAAGGTAGCTACCAGGGTCGTAGGGACAGCGATCTGCACTAGGTGGATGGCATGGCTATGTTTTTCCCGGTTGTCACCATTGGCCTGCCGTAGGGTGATTAACTCCGCTTACCAGAGAACCGATCTTGTCCTCTGGGGGGTTCCTCTCTCACTCTCCCCACTTTCTGGTCTCTCCGGACCCCGGAGGTTCTCCCTCTTAGTGTGTCACCCACTGAGAGCTAAGGAACTCTGTCCCTTAGGGTTTAAAAGAAAACCCCCTTCGGGGGGGGGGCTCTGCACTCACCCAAAGGTGAAGAATGGTGAAGATTGACACAGGTAAGATATGAAAATTACGTGCCTACCGTAATTATGATCTTTCTGTGCATCTTCACCATTAATCACAATCCCACCCTCCATCCCCCTCGGGCCTCAGTCTCTGGGTCCCCCTCCCTCTCTGTGTCCAGCCTCCCCCCCTTCTTTGTCAGGAGTGGGATAGACAGGGGTACATAGGAGGATGATGTTTCTAAGGGGAGAGTGGTCAGCATGGGGGGGGCACCTTCTCCAGTGCTCTGGCTCCACTCCAGTGGGGTAGGAGTTGGCAGTTGCCCTCCATTCTCTCCTCCTCCTTGTTCCCGTCCATCTTTAATTTATTGGACGTATTGTTTATTGTTTAAAAAAAAAAAAAAAAATTTTCCACCAAAAATCTTTTCTCCTGAGAGGGGGAGAATTCTCTATGTCCTGTCTTTCTTCCAGAATAGCCATTTACAGCTTTGGAGTTATTGTCAGTGATTCCGTGCCTTGAATTCTGACAATGAGCCTTTTGGCTACTCCTTGCAGTTCCTATACAATCTGGAGATAAGTCAAGGTCTAAGGTATGGTTGTTACCTTTCTCCTCCCCCTCTCATCCTAAATCCTTCCTCTCTCCTTTTCCTATTTCCAGAGATTGGGGCCCCTACCCAATCCCCTTAGACTTCCTTCTTATTCTATCCTCTCAGTCATTTATTTCTCTTTTATGTTATATATATTTTCCTTTATCTGTCCCTTGGACTTTCTTGTCCCACCCTCCCAACCCCTTTTCTTACCTCTCTGGCGACTCAGAAGTGGTGGGAGGGTGAAGTCGACAGCACCTAACAGCCAACCCGCGAGCGCCACACAGTGCATCAGCCTCTAGGGTGGTGCTGATGGTGCGTCTGTTCCACCCATCCAAAAAAAAAAAAAAGCTCCTGCAGGGTCTTGACCTCTAGCCATATACCCAAAGGTGATAAATGGTGACGATGCACAGAAAGATCATAATTACGGTAGGCGGCTAATTTTCATTTCTAGGGGTGGCATATGTTGTTCATTCACATGGACCCACCCAACCTCCCTGGCTGCGGACGCACACAACCTGGCTTCCAGTGTGCTAAGATTTGGTGTCATGGGGCGGAACTGAGGTATATATCACCCGGGTGGGTGAAGACTTCCGGTGATCCTTAAAGGGGAAGGGACATGCCAAAGAGTGTGGATGAACAACATATATCACTCCTAGAACTACTGTTTCATGTGAATAACCTGTTCTTCCTGCTCACAGTCCAGAATAAAAATTCCTTCTGGATCTGGAAACAGAAAAACTGCTGCAGCTCAAAGCAGTGGAACGTCAGTGTTAACTACCCATCCTCCCAAGGTACGGCTTTTGAATCTGCCATTTGTTTGACATCATTGTTAGACTCCTGTTGTTAGGAGAAAAATTACTCAACCATAGTAATGATGTTTCTTCTAAGTGGTCTAGTAATGAGTCAAACAATCCTTGACTTTGCATCACCTTCTAGAATCTGATTTAAGGTTTCTGCTAGGAATCTGTTTTATTTAATTTGCATAAAAAACTTTTTACACATTTCCCAATGTTCAAAAGTGATATAAAAGTAGTATAGCTAGGTATCACTGCTTCCTTTCTTGCTGTTCAGCACAAATCTGACCGGTAGAGGGAGTATTCTATTAGAATAGTTTGAACTTGAACTCTATTCCAAATTGTGTCTCCGGGACAACATCTGCGGTTGGAGATTATGCCATTTGTACGACTAATAATTGGACGTCATAAAAGAAACATCATTACTACGCTGAGTAGGTTCTTTCTGGTGTCATGTAGCTACACTTGCACACTGAAAGTCTATTCTGTACAGTTTATGTATGCCGGTTTCTGCACGTAAGCAAGTATTTTTGTTTTTATGATTTCATAAAGGGTTCTTTAACTCATTCAGCTTGAGGCAGACATTTGGAATAAAATTAAGCAAAGGCTATTTCGACTCATGCACTCTGGGAGGAAGTGCTTAACTTAGTCCTGATGGGTTGCATATAATATTACTTCTGAAAAGGTTGTCTGGGAGCACTGCAAAGAAATTGCCTGTCCCCTTAATATTATCTTGAGAGCATCTAAGACGGATGGCATACCCCCTTAGCAGTACCCTAAGGCAGATGTTTACAGTAGAAAACAGTGAGGGAAATGCTAGTTATCAAGAAGGCTATCTATATGCTGTGGCCGGAAGACTGAAAGTTGCAGTACATGGGTATGCATGGAAGCTCTGACTTTAAAACCAAGGACATCATTTGCCACACCACATGTGCTCCATTTGTGAAACTCTTACTGTGCAAGAGTGCATACACTGTCAGGGACCTATTGTGTCATATCGGGAGTGTGTGCTTCTACTTTAAGAATACTGGTTTCCTTTGTAATGTTTGCATAATGTTTTGACACCAAGCAGAACACACTGAAAGTAAACAAGGAGTGTATTCTCTTACCAGTATGTTGCAGGAACTCTGCCTGCTTAAAAGGAAATTAGAGTGCCTTTTAAATAAAAAACACAGACCACTGCAGCAGCCATTAGTGACACACAGGGAGGTTACATGAGATTATGAAAGTTTAAGCATAGCAAGAGGCGACACACGGGGGTTACATGAGACTGAGCAAGGTTAAGCACAGAGAAAAGGGAAGAAATGGGTTAAGTTCAGGGTTGGTAAGTGACTTGTTCAAGGTCACGTAGTGAGTAAGTGGTGGTTCACAGCTCAGTATTCTCATCTACTAGGCTATGCTGCCTCCCAAAGCACCTGTTTGAATATAATTCAGAAATGCAGAGTCTAAGTTTATTTATTCTTTGTTTACCAGATAGGTGCACTGGCGCAAGGTGCCTCTTTCAAGCATGACCCACGTACTATAAGTGCATAGCAAAACAGCAAAAACAATACAGAGCAATGCACAGAAGCCGAATAATGAGAAAAATGTTACATCTGTATGCAGTAGAAACACAGTTGTGCAGTTTACATAGCATGTAATATACATATGCATGCAAATACAGACAATATACAAATGCATTTCACGTTAGCACAAATACAAAACAACACAGTTGTGCAAGAAGATACAAGCCTTATATGTTGAAAGTGGAGGAGGAATACCACAGGAGTTTAAGTTCCAGGGACGTGGATATGGTTCACTTATCCACTCATGGCACTTCCATTGGAAGTGCTGATTTGTCAGAATGTCTTTAGCTATGCTTCTGCCACCATTTAGGTGGTATGTCCTCCATCTCCGTCCCATGTAATATCAGAGCTTCCCTTCTGCTGGAAGAGTTCGGTCTCCTGCTTTGCAGTTCCATGTATTGTAGAGCCTAAAGTGTGCCATTGACAAACTGTCTTCTGTTTGGCTTCAATTTTTGATTTCTCTACTTTTTATTTTTTTTATTTTTATTCTTTGGTAAGTGGGTAAGGCCCACTAGCCACAGGTCCTGTTTCTGGGGACATCCTGGGAGCACTGGGGAGGTTGAGTGACTTGCTCACAGTTACACAGTATGCAAGTGGAGGTTGTGGGAATCAATCCCAGGTCTGTCTGCTGGATATACCAAGCTCATTCACAGCTCATAACTCTCTCTAGGCTATAATGCCAGCCCCGTTTCCATGGTTCTGCTCATGCCTTGGTGACGGAAGATGAGACAGGATGAAGAGAAACCAGCCCCTGCTTCAAATTCTGCGTCACATACTGACAGAAGATGTTGAGGATGGCCCCAAATGCATCATACCTCTACTGCCAGAGGACAAAACACGATGTTGTGGATGCCAGTCTGTGCTCCTTTCCTCCCCGGAGCATCACACAGCATGGTTTCTCAGCTGGCCGATGGGGACCCAAAGCTCCAACTGAAAGGTCACAAAAAAGCCTCTGCTGCAGCGGGGTCAGTGGTTCAACTTGCAACCATGAAAGAAGTTGCGGCAAAGGCTGCAGAGAGCACCTCATCTGCTTCGGCGCCGCTCCTGGCTGGGGCCAGTGTTGGAGCATCCTTCACCTGTGAATTCCGGGAAATGTATTGGGGCCCCCCAGACCTTCGGGAAAAGCCTTGCCCACCACGGCTAAAAGCAAACACTGCCGCCAATCATGGGAGTGGGAGAAATCATGCTCTTCCCACTCCCTCAACTCCCCCGACCACTCAATGCAGGTCAAGCACCCGACCTTGGTCAAGTCAGAATTAGCCGGGGACCAGGTCACAAGCTCCCATGGTGCCCCCCATCGGACTTGTTGACCTTGACATTGGCTGTCAAGACAGATGAAATATTCCTCGAGCCAGTTGACCAGTTGTCAGAAGAGGTTGATGAGGAGTTGATCTCCAAGACCCCAGTGCTCCCAGTTCTCACCTTGGAGGATGTGGCCCAGTAGGTGTCCCTGGCCTGTTACGCTCTGGACCGGCCACCACTGGAGGTTGTTTCACCACAGCCAGTGCATGTAATTTACACTGCACCCTCAGTGGCTTCTGCTTAATAATGGCCCGCTGGTCAACAGTCGAGGTCGAGATTGCAATTGAGGTGTAGCTCACGCTCTCTGCCCCGCTCGACAGGGAAGTATCGTCATTGTTTCTCATTCTCAGATGCCACTGCATGTAGCAGCGCTACGAGAAACTCCTCTTGCAGCAGTGGGCCATGGCAGAGCAGGGTAGGCTCTAACCCCAACCCCTGTGGTTGACTGGCCAGTGCCAGTCAAGCCCACACCTGTCTGCCCAAGGCAGTTGTCACTGACACCTGTCTGTCCACCCCTGCTGGTGGAACTGCCTCCATTGAAGGGATCCCTGATGAAGGACTCCCATGTTGCAACCTGTTTGGCAAGCCTACAGTCAGTGGAAATCAAACAATCTGATGACTCTTGGGTGGTTCACGGCGGTCAGTGGTCGAGGATCATTTTAACAAGTCCTCCTATGGCTCTTCCATACAATCATCGAGGATGCATACCTTTGACCATGAGAAAGCTGAAGAGTTGACTGCCAACCCTGGGCTGGTGTCCTTTGGAGCTCTCTGCAGACTCTTGTCGGAATTCATGTCTGTCCCCGTGGAGCCTGTGCAGAAAGGCAAGGCAACTTTTATTTATAGGGCGCCCATTCCCTGAGGCTCTCGGTGCCTAACAAAACATATCAAAGATAAAACACGTGATGAAACATAATAAAAGTGATCAGAATAACATTTTCCAGATTTTCAAAATAACAGCTTAAAAATCAGAAAAGGGCTGTATACACTTTTACAGACCATCCTCGATCCAGATGAATCCCTGGAGGTCACCGTTCTCATGGCTGAGGCCATTTTGGGACTGGCCCTGGAGCTTTGGCAACATCCAGCATCCTGCCTGGCACTCTCAGCCC
Organism: Neoceratodus forsteri; assembly: GCA_016271365.2. Taxonomy (NCBI): domain Eukaryota; kingdom Metazoa; phylum Chordata; order Ceratodontiformes; family Ceratodontidae; genus Neoceratodus; species Neoceratodus forsteri. Next base: position 923,643,365 of record CM028132.1, read on the forward strand.
ACATGATCTGCAAGTATGCCCTCCCTACAGGTCCTCTGTCCAAGTTCTCTGACCACCCTTCGGGCCAAGGGTCTGATCTCAGACTCAGCATTCCAGAAGTCCATAAACATTGAGGACATGGACAAGCCCTCCCCCAACAAGGAGTCAAAGAAGCTGACCCTTCTGTCAAGAAGGGTCTATGCTGTTCCTACCTCTGTCAGGCTGTATGCCGTCGCTACAGCAACAAATTTACAGGGATGTCGTCAATGCCGACAACATTGACACATCGCTGTAAAGTCTGCTCGGGACCCCGGCACTCTTTCCCCGAGGTCCTGCACCCACTCTCCAAATCAGCTCCGACTTGGAGTTGATTATATTAAGTTTGGGGGGGGCAAAAAAAAAAAACACCTTTGTCCTACCATAGTTCAATACTGACTGCTGACTTTCGGTCATTCCCAGCTGGGAGTGCTTGATCATGTCCTTCCTCCCTCCCTGCTGATAAGCAGTTGTTAATGAAGTTGGTCAGAGACCAGGGTCAAGCACTGGCTAAACACCTGCTCCAGTTGGACTCCTGTGCTCGTCTCATGGCAGCAGCCAGCATCACAGGGCCTGCCTGAGGCTCTCCACCTTTACAGCAGACACTCGACATAAGCTAGCCAATGCTCCTTTCTTGGGCACCGACCTAACTGGCCCAAGGGTGGAACGTCATCTCACATGGATTGAAAAGTCCAGCGCCACCCTGCATTCTGTGGCTTTGTCCCAAAAGGACCTGAGGGCCCTGAACACACAAAAGAATGTCTTTCAGTTTCGGTTCTTTCAGCCACAGCAGCCTTGGTAACAGCAGCCCCAGCAGGGGCAGTACCACCCCTGCACCCCAAGGCCAAGTTCTACGACCAGGGACCAAAAAGAGGTGGGGTGGGGGTAGGGGAAGTGGTGCACCTCCTTCCCCAGTGGCCAGTGTACCCTCCAAAACTGCCCAATGACAGGTCAGGGGGTGTCAGCCGCCCACCTGTCTAGTCCCTGACCCAGCTCCTTGTCTGGCCACACTGATCTGTCATTACTATGGACAAGTGGGTTCATGAGGTGGTAGGCAGAGGGTTGCCTTTTGATTTTGAGGCTCTCCTGCCTTACCGATCCCACACTCCAAGTGAATCCTTAATGTCGCGGGACATGTGGTCCGCCCAAATGGAGGACAGTGCTCAGATGCTTGCAAAAGGGACTATAGTGTGTGGCCCAGATGCCCTGGGAAGTCAGCGGTACATGTCCAGATATTTACTGGTCTGAAAATGGACGGGAGGGGCTGGTGCCCCAAACTGGATCTACAGACTAGAGCCTGAAGCTCTGAAACTCTTTGAGCTAAAGTGAAAGCAACTAAAAAGAGCATTTTCCACACTAAAAACGCATATCACAGCTCGCTGCCGTTTCAAAAGGAGGCGAAGTAAGCTTCTCTAACATAAAATTAAGATCCCGTGGGGAACAGGATTCCGGACTGGAGGTTTGATGTGAAGGATCCCCTTCAGAAAAATTCTGGAAACATCTAGCTGAGCTAGGGTTTTGCCCTCCACCGGAAGGTGGTAGGCTGAAACCGCAGAGAAATGGCCCTTCAGGGAGGAATAACTGAGGCCCAACTCTGAAAGATGCAAGAGGTACTCTAAAACCTGGGAGGCTGAGCAGGAAAAAAGATTCTAGGCCTTTTGATGATGCCCAGATGGAAAATTTATTCCACTTCATAGCGTAGGTGGATCTGGTGGAGAGTTTTCTGTACTCCACTATGACCTGAGCAACTCCAGAAGAGACGCTATAGCGAGAGATCGCTAGGTCCACAGGTGCAACGCATGAAGATGAAGAGACTTGAGGCCCAGATGTACCAGGGTGCCCTGCTCCTGGGACAGAAGGTCATGAGCTAAAGGAAGAGGTACTGGGGCTTCCCATGCCAACTGCTGTAGCAACGGGAACCAAATCTACCGAGGCCAGAGGGGGGCATTTAGAATATTATGTGCCCCCTCTGCCTGATGCTTCAACAGAACCCTCTGAAGAATATAGGAAATGAGGAAAGTTTATGAAATCCCTTGTCCAGGAAAGAGACCCATGACGCTAAAAAGTACCACGCCCAGGAACGATTAAGCAAAAGCTGGGTAGTTTTGCGTTGGACGGGGAGGCAGAGATCTAAGTCTGGCTGGCCCCATTGAAGAAACAGATCTTCTACTACTGCCTGCTTTAGCTCCCAGTCGTGAGCCCTGGTGACTGATCGGCTGAGACTGTCCGCCAGAATGTTGTGAACCCCTGGCACGTGGACTGCTGTCAGGAATAGGCCGTGCTGTACTGCCCAGTACCACACCTGCATTGCCTCCCTGCAGGGAGGGTACAACCAGGTACCTCCATGTTTGTTTTAAGTGCCAGGCAGTTTCCATGTTGTCTGTCTGGATGAGAAGTGTTCCTGGAGTCAGAAGCAACTGGAAGGCCTGGAGAGCATAGAGCACCGCTCTCATCTCCAGAATGTTGATGTGAAGATTCTTCTCCATGGGAGACCAAGAGCCTCGGGTCTGATGGTCTCCCAGATGTGCTCCCCATCCCAAGTTCGAGGCATCCAAGGTGGGAATCATGGAGGGAGACGGAGGGTGGAAGGGGACCCCCACCGAAAGATATGGCTGGGTCCTGCCTCCAAGGTGCTGGTCCCATTGGACTCAAAGAGACCATTGGGTAACCTATATATGCAGTTGGGCCAAAGGGACTGTGGGTATGGTGGCCGCCATTAACCCCAGCAGCCGTAGGACTGACCGTGCTGTGGTCCACCAGGATGAAGGCACAAGTGCCGCTTGAGATATTAAGGTCTCTGCTCCATCGTTCGGAAGAAAGGCCTTGCTCTCTGGACAGTGTCCAGCACTGCTCCAATAAACTGTAGGTGCTGGGAGGGTATCAGCTGGGACTTGGGGAAGTTGACTGAAATGCCCAGGCTGGAGAAAAGGTCCAGGGTGAAGGAAAGGGATTCCTTCAGACTGTCCGGAGAAGAGGCTGAGAAAAGCCAGTTATCCAGATATGGGAACACATACATGCCCCTGCGGCATAGGAATGCCGCTACCACCACCACTAGGCACTTGGTGAAGACCTGAGGTGCTGAGGAGAGGCCAAATGGTAGGGCTGTGAACTGGAAATGATGCTCCAGAAAAGAGAACCTCAGGAAGTGGAGGTGGGCTGGTAGAATGGGGATATGGAGGTAGGCGTCTTGCATATCCAGAGAGCACAGCCAGTTGTTGGGTAGGAGCAGGAGTAACAGTCCCTGGAGAGTCAGCATGTTAAACGTCTTGTATTCTACGAAGAGATTGAGCATGCTGAGATCTAGGATAGGCCTTAGATCCCCTGTCTTTTTAGGAACCAGGAAGAAGTGGGAGTAAAATCCCTTTCCTGCTTTATGGCTGCTTTCTGCAGTAGATCTTGAATCTCTTGGAAGACCAGAAGTTGTTGGCCTGATGGGTGGTACGCACTCTTCCCAGAGGGTTGGAAGGAGGTCTCTTTAATGAAAGTGATCTCTTTTCTGTGGAGTTGAAGAACCATGCATCTGGAGTTATGGCCTTCCACCTGTCCAGGTGGAGGGCTAATCTTCCCACACCGGTTTCTCCATGGGAATAGGAGGGAGTGTGGGAGGAGTTGGGAGTCAGGACGCGGAGAGGAGGGGCACTTTACCCCCAGTGGCAGTTTTGGGGAACTTGGCCTGGGGGGTTTGAGCACCAGAACCCTGGGCACGACTGTTGGTCTGTCATCTGCCCTGATTCTGCTTATTCCATTTCGGCTGGCAGCGAAAGGGCTGCTGCCATTGTTTTTGTCCCGAATGGTACATGCAATGGACATCCTTCATGGATTTGCCACTCTCTTGCAGCTCTGTGAAAATTTCTTTGGCGTCGCTGCTGAACAGAACTGGACCCCTGAATGGAGCGTCCAGAAGAGAACTTTGCACATCTTGAGCCAACCTCTCCAGACAAAGGCAAGTTAGGCATCTAAGGCAGATGCCAGTAGCTGCACCTCGTGCCACCAAGTCCTCAGAGTCGTAGGTGGCGCGGAGGGCATGGCAGCAGGATGACTTGTTCATCCTAACCTTCTCCAGGAGTTTGTTCCTGAGCTGCTCATCGGGAATCTCCTCGAGATCCTTTTCCAGATCCGATAAGGAGGATTTTTGGAAAGTCATCATATGGGCCACATAATTTAAGGGGTGAATGGCGCAAGTGGAAGAGGCATGGCTCTTACGACTGTACTGGTCCATCTGCTTTGACTCCTTTCTGGAGGGCACTGAGATGTTTGGGTTGGGCCGATCTGTCATGAGCAGCCGTGATTACAATAGAGTCGGCCTTAGGCTGGCACTCGGATGGCAACCCTTCCGGGAGGGGGGTGGTCCCATCGGCCTTCCTCGAAACGGCGGTCATAAGGACGACGTTTGCTGCCAGATTGTGGACGGAGATCTCATGTGGCCTTGTCCAAGGAGGGATGGAGAGCGGGGTCCACATTGACCAAGTCCAGGTGCTCTGCCAACCTCCTGCGTTTGGGATCCAGTTCTTGGGTGGCCCATCTGCAGGATTTCTGGATAATCCGGAGGAGCTCCACAAAGGGAGGGTCCTCTGGAGGAGATTCTGGAGATTCTTTGTGCTGAGGCTCAGTAGGAGAGTGAGGCTCTGATGGGTCCCCCACATCAGAATCCTCATCTGATTCAGGCGATTCCAGCCGGCTGGGCAAAGAGGCTATGTTCGGTTATGCCAGAGGGCAGAGCACCCGAGTCTCTGTCCGAGACTCGACTAGAAGGTGCCGTGCTACCAGGTAACACTCTGTGAGGTGGGGTGGCCCTGACCACGATTTGAGTTTGGCCCAACTCTTGGAGTAGTTGTGACTTACCACCATGCAGGGATGGCCCCCTGTTCTGGCTGCGGTGGCAGGAGTGGCGAATAACCTGTGTACCCTGCAGGATAAGAGGGGTAGCTCGGTGTCTGGTACCAATAAGGGTACTGGTAACCCTGATAATGAAACGTCTGACCCGGCGTCAGGTAACCCGGCCTCAAAGGAGGGTATCCCAGCGACAGGCCTCCCCGGCGTCGGATACTGCAGATATTGTGGTGTATACCCAGGATAGTACCCAGTCAGGCCCAACTGAGGAACATAGGGCCCCACCGTAGGCGGCGCCAGGTGGTGGATCCGATGGTGGGGTAGGATCCATATCACCTTGAAAAGTGTCCAGCGAGGGATCCGGCATCAGGTGAGAATCCATCGGTGGAAGAGAACTCAGCGAAGGGGGGAGTTTAGGAAGAGTCCCTGTCGACAGGTCCTGTAAGGTATCCGACGGGAGAGGGTCTTGGTGATCAGGCCCAAACAGGTCGGAGAAGGACAGCGACTCTCTTGAGGGAGAACCCTGGTGGGAAGAAGAGGGATCTGCAAGCTCTCTCTGCCCGGTGTGGGAGTCCACAAGAGAGTCCGGGAGAGAAGACACCACATGGGTGCCGGGTGGTCCGGCGTCCGACTTAGAGGTGACGGCCTGGCGATCGACGGAGGAGCCATTGACCGACTTGCGGGCCGTTGTCGGGCTGACAGAAGCCGGAAGGCTAGAGTCAGGCTAATCGGCCTGGGCCAGGCACCCCGCGGCGGAGCCGGAGGGCGACTTAGCAGCAGGGCTTGAAGTAGGAACCTTAGCTGCTTCCTCCGAAGAGGATACCCCCGACTGCCCGCTGACCTTGGCAGTGGGGAGAGAGAGGGCATCTTGTCTGCTGTAGCGGACAAAGGCCCTGGAGGTGAGGTACTTACAGAGGTGTAGGGCCCACCCAAGATGTCATCAGTTGTCTGGCTGGATTTCCCCTGTGGAGAGTGGCTCCGCTCCCGGCGTCTCTCCTTGTCATTCTTTTTTCTTTATTTTCTCTGGGGCTGGCGACGACTATCTTTCCCTCAGCTCCTGGAGCTCTTTTTCCATCGATGCCAGTCTGTGGGTCAGTAAATGAGCATCAAGGGTCCTCTTGCGACGGGTGCGCGTGGCCTGGTTGAAGCACTGGCAGATGGAACACTCTGTAGAGTTGTGCTTAGGCCCCAGGCAGAGGACACACAATGGTCGTCCCATGCAGAATCTGCGCGCCGTACTTGGAGCACTTCTTCTTGGGCCAACGAGATGACATACACCGCTATGTTGTTTAAGGAGAATCAGAAAAAAGATACGAGAAAATGTTATGAAAATGGCGGGTGATCGAAGCTGTTCTGACGCTTTAGGTCTGACGAGTTCAGGTCAACAGTGGGAAAGAACTGGAGGGCAGGCAGGGGACTGCCCCTTTTATAGTCACACTGACATCCATCACCTGACGCCAGGGTGTGGTCCCCACCGATGATTGCTAGCTACAAGTTTGCCGTACAGTCCTGACGCCAGGAGGCGCAGTCCTATGTGTGAAGACCTACTGCAGGAACCCTCTTGAAGTAAGATCTACGGTTACAGGTGAGTAATTGTTTTTCTAGGAGCGTGGATATGTTGTTCATCCACACTCTTTGGCATGTCCCTTTCCCTTTAAATCTCGCCGAAAAGTCTTCGTTGGCTCCTCCCACCCAACCGGTGGTAAATACTCGGCTCCGGCCCCATGATGCCAGATCTTCCTTTCTCTGGAAGATTTAGGTTCCTCGCTAACTTTTAGCCATCGAGGCCCTGGATTCGTGATAGTCTGTTTTTTATCAATTTAACTCTCAACTCGTCAGAGTTTTCGATTCGGCTAATAGCGCATCGATATGAGGGACAAGTCGTCTCGTTTCGCCGTGTACGTACAAGGCCAGAAATGTTAAGGCACTGATCCCACCTTGGCCTGTGTGTATTGCCTAGGTGTCGGTCATGACACCACCACCTGTACCTTTTGCTTGGCTTTCCATCCCAATGTTCTCGACGACCGTATGGCGTGCCTTAAGCTGGGGAGACCAGAGAAAAGGAACCCGCTGATGAAATTGAAAGAAGCGAGGTGGGCAGTTTCCGCAGCTGTGGGATCCGTCGAGCAGATGAAGGCCTTCGAAGAAGAAGCTGCCCAAGCTTCCGCCAGCCGAAGTTTCTTTGTGCCTCTCAACCTCGGTTCTTCCTTCACAGGTTCCTTCAGGGAGATGTGCCAGTCTCTCCCCACCAGGGGTGAGGCGTTCTCGGGCTCGCACTCCTCCTGCCCTCGGAAGAGGGACAGGGATCCAAAGTCTTCGAAGAGGAGACATTCCTGGGACTGAGAGAGGTCCGAGTCCCAGGACACTGCAACCTTGACTTCGGTCGAGATTGCTTCCTCGGCTGCCAGCTTCACGGATCTTCCATCTGGCCAGGCGGAGACTGAGGCATCGGCTGATCCGGCCGAGATTGTTCTCGAGCCGATTCTCACGACCCGTCGATGATTCTCTAGAGAGGACCCCGGTCCTTTCTTTCTCCGATGATGAGACACTTCCTTTGAGTGTCTCCATCAAGGGAATTGTTCCGGAGCCTTGATTTTCACCAGGCCCAGTTTCGCCCGATCCTGGTCGACCCCGTCGGTCTCGATCGAGGACTCTGTCTCCTTCTTCAGCGGGAAAACTGAAGAAAGGTCACTGACATTCAAAAAAGAGGTGCCTCCACAGGTCCTCATCCTCCTTGGAGGAGGAGAGGCTTAAACGGAAACTCTGTCGACACTATGTGGAACTTATGTGGCAACAGCTGATTTTGGCTGGACAGAAGTCAGCTACACCGTCCACCCTGGCCATTACTTGGCCTGCACCTCAAGGGCTGACGCCGAACCCTTCGGACCCGAAATCTTCAGTTCCTCCACCTATGGGGCCAGCCATTATTCCTAAGCCCATACTGGTCTCACCACCAATTAGGGTGGAACCACCGCCTAAACAGCCTATCTCGGGGGCTTTCTCAAAAGGGGACCATCCAGAACACTGGTCTTCCCCCGACGCCTGTCCATCACGGTTACCCCGACCGCCCTTGGCGTATCGAGGGGGACATAGAGGGGAGACCACTGTACCCCGACTCTGCGGACTCGGATGCCACCGGTTTGCACTCCCATCCGGGTAATGAGGAGTCACTCTCGGTGGGCCTGGAGGAAGGTCCTTGCTTCTTTCAGGGCATCCTCCGCCTCATTTCCAGTTCCACTGGAATGCCTCTGGAGTCTATCCAGAAAAAGGTGGAGTACTCCCTTACGGATATCCTTAAGAGGGGTATACCCCAACGGAGGCCTTCCCAGTGGCTGCAGCCATTACTGGTCCAGCCCTTGAGCTTTGGCAGCATCCAGCCTCCTGCCCAGCACCATCTGCCCATATAGCCCATAAGTATGCAGTGACTATGGGATCCCTACCGGGATTCACAGTACATCCATCTGCTATGAGCCTGGTGACTGCTTCCGTCTTTAGACGTACTGGTAGCTCAGATGACACCGACGACCTCCGGACAAAGAGTCCAAGAACATGGACCACTCTGCCCGTAAGGTCTACGCGGCCTCTTCCTCGAGCCTTCGTCAGGCCAGTTCGGCTATAATCATGGCACACTTAACCCATGCTCTCCTAGGGTCATTGGATGAGTACTTCCTCACCTCCCTGCGGACATGCAGACCATGGTCAAGCAAGTCCATGATTAGGGCCTTGCTGTTGCCAAACAGCAGCTCCAGACGGCCATGGACATCGGGGATTCTTGTGCCCACTCTTTAGCAGCTGCAGTGGCCACCCGCCGCAGGGCTTGCCTGTGGTTATCCTCCTTTCCGGCGGATACTCAGCACAAGTTAGCTGATGTGCCTTTCCTTGGTACCGACTTGTTCGGCCCAGGAGTGGCAGGCCACCTTCAGCATGTTGAACAGTCTGATGCCACCTTGGACACTACTTCTGCTAAGGGTTCCTCGGGCAAGAACCAGCAGAAGAGGAAGCTTTTTTGGCAGTCCTACCCTGCGCTCAGGCAGCCCTCCTATCAAGGAGGTCAGCAGCACCAACAGCAGCAGCAGGCTCAAGCTTGGCGCCCTAGTCCCAAGGAGGGCCCTCAACAGCCCCGTAAAGGAGGCTGAGGCGCTGGTCCAGGAGCCTCCTCCTCCTTTGTTTTCTCAGTGACAGGTTGGGGGTTGCCACCCCTACTCCTGTCACGCCTGCCCTAGGTCCTCCCATGGGGGGTCGGCTCCGCCACTTTCTTTCCGCCTGGTCTGATATCACTTCGGACAGGTGGGTCCTAGAAGTGGTCGGGCAGGGACTGCCTCTGGAATTTGAGCAGTACCCACCCAGCCGAGCCCGCATCTCTTGGGAGGAGAGGATCTTAGCTCGCACGCAGTCGGCCCTTCGGGACGACATAGCTCAGCTCCTCCGCAGGGAGGCGGTAGCTCCAGTGCCAGATCTGCCTGTAGACCCAGGCTTCGTATCCAGGTACTTCCTGGTGCCCAAGCGGACAGGGGGTTGGCGCCCCATCCTAGATCTCCACGACCTGAATCAGTATCTCAGGTCTCGCACCTTCCAGATGGTAACTCTGAACCAGATTATACCATCCCTGGAGCGAAACATGTGGTTTTGTTCTCTGGATCTGCAGGACGCATTCTTTCACATCCCAATCTGTCCGTCCCAGCAGCGTTCAGCCTGTCATCGGCCCCACGGGTCTTCACCAAGGGCATTGCAGTGGTGGCAGTCCATCTTTGGCGTCGAGGACTTCGAATCTACCCTTATCTCGATGACTGGCTTCTGGCAGGTTCCTCCCTTCAGGAGGTGGAGAGATCCAGGGATCTGGCTGTCAGAACCTGCTCTCAGCTTGGCCTCCTGATCAACGAGGCCAAGTCGGAACTCGTGCTGTCTCAGGCGATGGGCTTCATCGGGGCAGAGCTCGACCATTGTCAAGCTAGAGCCCGACGGACAGGGCGGAGGTTCTTTCCTCCTTTGCCCAATCATTTCTGGTTGGGCTCTTGCGCCCTGCCCGGGACTTCCTGCGCCTTCTGGGTTACATGGCAGCATGCACCTCAGTGGTCCGTTGAGACAGGTGGCAGATGCACCCCCTCCAATGGGAGCTGGCCACCCAGTGGACTCAGCGCCATGGTCAATTCGACCAGCTGATCACGGTAACCCAGAAGATGTGGGATGCTCTCCAATGGTGGACCGTCCCAGAACGGTTGCAGGAAGGGATCCCGTTTGTCCGCCCCGAGCCGACAGTCGTCCTCACAACCGATGCCTCTCTCATGGGCTGGGGAACCCACATGGGGGACAACAGGGCCCATGGGTTCTGGACCCCCGAGGAGTCCCGATGCTACATCAACCTGTTGGAGCTCGGCCAGACATCCCGCAAGTGTTCCCTCCATCCTGAGGTAGCTTACAGTCTTTTCTCCTATTGGGGCAAACCATTGGTGGACCTGTTTGCCTACAGGGAGAATGTCAAGCTGAGTCTGTACCATGCCCATTCCCCTCAGCATGGCTCGCTGCAGGGGGATGCCTTTTTGAGGCCATGTACCCCAGGCCTCCTCTATGCCTTCCCTCCATTTCCCTTGATCCACAAGGTGTTACTCAAGGTGAGGAGGGACAAGGTGAAGGTGATTCTGGTAGCCCTGGATTGGCCGTGCCAGTTCTGGTACCCAGATCTCCTCAGCCTCAGCTGCAGACCCCCGGTGCGGCTTTGTGCACACCCAGACCTGATATCATTAAACCAGGAGAAGGGCTTTCATCCGGACCTTCAATCCCTGCACCTCACAGCCTGGTACCTGAGCGGCTAGAGTTCCAGACTCTGGGTCTTTCCGAGGATGTCTACACTGTGGTGGAGGCATCTCACAAGGAATCGACCAGGAAATGTTATACCTTCAAATGGAAGAGATTTTCCATTTGATGTCGGGGCAAGAGTCTGGACCCCTTATCCTTCTCTGTGGCTAACATTCTAGACTACCTTTGGTCTTTCTCCAAAGGGGGTCTTCAGTCCTCGACCCTTAGGGTGCACCTGACAGCCATTTCTGCTTACCGGGCGCAGGCGGTCAGCCAACATTGGCACAGGTGACAGTGGTCGGGTGCTTCTTCAAAGGCCTGGATCACATATCCCCTCCGGTGCGTGAACCTCCACCTCCATGGGATCTCTAGCTGGTTTTGGCAAAGCTCATGGGCAAGTCATTCGAACCCATGCACAAGTGTGAGCTCTCACACTTGTGGAAGATGGCCTTCCTGGTGGCTATCACATCAGCCAGAAGGACAGGGGAGCTCCAGGCACTTTCGGTGGACTCTCCTTATGTGGTCTTTCACTGGGACAAAGTTGTCCTGCACCACCACCTGAAATTCCTTCCGAAGGTGGTCTCAGAGTTTCACCTTAATCAGGTATTGACTCTGCCGGTATACTACCCTAACTACACATCGGATGCCGAGTACAGACTCCATACTCTGGACCTGAGACGTACTCTCTCCTACTAAAAGGAAAGAACGGCGGAAATTCGTGGAGAGGTTCGCCAGCTGTTTGTCACCTACGTTGAAGCCAGTTCTGGCAGACCTGCAGCCAAACAGACCATTGCAAAATGGATCACATCATGCATAGGTCTGTGCTATGAGTTGGCGGGCAAGGAGCCTCCCAGAGGATTACGAGCTCATTCTATCCGCCATACTGCTGCATCGGTGGCTGCTTCCAGGGACATCCCTATCCAGGAAATCTGTCGGCTGCTACCTGGAAGTCAGCAAACACCTTTATTTCCCACTACCACATCGACCTTGAGTCACGCCGGGATGCTGGTTTTGGGGCCTCTGTTTCCTAAGTAGGGGGTGTGCGCCTTGCCTCCCTCCTCCCAGAGAACTGCTAGGAGTATGCCAAACAGTGTAGATGAACAACATATCCACGCCCCTAGAACAACAGTTTACTCATCTGTAACAGTAGTTCTAGGAGTGGTATATGTTGTTCATCCACACACACCCACCCGACCTCCCCGGCTTTAGGCGCATCACCTTGCTTCCAGCGGCCTAAGATCGGACGTCATGGGGCGGAGCCAAGGTATTTACCATCCGGGTGGGTGGGAGGAGCCAGCTTGAAGACTTTCCGGTGAGATTTAAAGGGAAAGGGACATGCCAAAGAGTGTGGATGAACAACATATACCACTCCTAGAACTACTGTTCCAGGTCAGTAACCTGTTCTTATATGCTTTACTGCATATCGCCTAAATGTTTTTATCTGTTCATACACCATGGGGTCCGTGAAAAAAAATCTGATGTAATTACTCCAACCCTGAGGAGCATACAGTTCCATGCAAAACACACATTTACAAGAAAAACACAGTGCTAATTAAATTAGACCCAGTACTCATTTTACAGAGGATTTTGAATTCTGAAGTTTACTAAAATGGGTTTGCTGGAGGCAAAGCTCTAGAATAATGAGAATTTAAAAAACTGGAGTCTGAAATCCAGCCTTCTGATTGGTTGGAACCCATGTGGATACCCTACTGAATCCATGCAGGTCATGTGTGCACACCTGGCTGTTGCATGAAGCAGGGAAATGGAGGTGAGCTTTTTTGTTATTAAATACATTTTTGGGGGGGCGTGGATATGGTTTACTTGTCCACACTCTAGCAGTTCCACTGGAAGGCAATGACTGTCCAGACATCTTCAAGCTAAGCTCCTCCCACCACCCGGGCAGATATATCCCCCAACTCTGCCCCATAACATCAGATTTTTCATTCTGCTGGAAGAACAGGTCACGTTCATCACGCTCCATTTAGGATTTTCTCTGTGCCATTGGCAAACAGTTGTTATTTCGAAGCTCTTAAGTACTTTTGGCTGTTTCCTCATCTCCGTCTCTACCTTCAGGATGGATCACAAGAAGCCCAGATTTAAATTCTGCATTCAGTGCCATCAGAAAATGTTGGTCACCAATCCGCATGACTCGTGCTTGTACTGCCTGAGCAGGCAACATGATGTGGCTGGGTCGGCCTTCGAAACGGGATCTGAAGGATCCCTCTGTGGGTGGCAAAAAGGCCTTGGCAGCTGCTATGTGGCAGCAGCAGGCACTTCCTCATCCTTGCCACTGCTCCCAGCTGGGTCCAGCATCAAAGGGGTCTTCACAGGCCAGTTCCATCAGTTGTGCCAGTCCCTCCAGGCCATGGGGAGAGCTCTGTCCTCCATGGCTCCTGGTCGAAAACAAAGGCCAGCATGTCTTCTCACCACCATTGTCACTCGTGGGATGAGAAGACATCCAGTCCTCTCAGTCTCTCAACTTGCCTGACCGCTTGGCGATTGTTGAGCACCCCTCGACCAAGGGGCAGGTCGGGTGGTCAAAGGCTTATAGTCTCCTCAGGTGAGTCAGTCGACCTCAACTTTGGTTGACCAGCTGGACGAGATCTTTTTTGACCCAGTCGATCTGTTGTTGTACGAGGCAGAGGATTCGGTCTCGCAGACCTCTGTGCTCCCGGTCCTCACCCAGGAGGATGTGGCTCAATCAGTGTCCCGGGTCAACCCTGTTCGGGACAAGCATCCAGCCGAGATTGGGTCTTCCATGGCCATGCTGTTGAATGTGGGCCAGCATGTGATTTATGACCAGCACCAGTATGACATTGCTCACCGTTGACTGACTGATTGACAGTCGAGGCATACTCACTCTCGTTCCCATTCATGCAGGAGGCGCCACTGTCAGCACTCCTAAACCTCGGGTGAGGAGAAGCACCGCCTCAAAATGCTCCAGTGCTACAAGGAGTTCCTTTGGCAGCAGGGGGCCATCATGGGGCAGGGTAGGGCTCTACCCGATGGACCAGTGGTCACCTGGCAGTCACCAGTGGTTACCCTGCCGGCCCAGATCCTGCAGGTTCTGCCAACACCCGCTTGTCCACCAGTCAAGAAGGAGCCACCACCCTGACTGCCGCTGGCCATTGCTACCACCAAGGTGGTTGGTCGTTCAGCTCTTGGCCTGCCAGGGCAGTTGTCAGTGAGGATCACTCCAGGTGATGATTCCTGGGAGGTCAGTGGCAAATTACGGCCAGGGGCAGTCTTTGAGGAGTCTTCGGATGGTTTGGACCAAGAGTCCATGGCCTCCTCTAGGGCTCCACTCTTTGACCGGGATGCAGTCAACGAGCCTTCCACCAACCAGAGGTCAGTCTCGTTCAGGGTGCTGCTCCACCTCATTCTAGAGTCCACGGGCGTCCAGTTGGAACCAGTCCAGAAGAGGGCAGAGTACCCTTTTATGGACATCTTAGACTGGGACGAATATCCAGGGATTGCCTTCCAGGTGGCTGAGGCCATCTTTGGACCAGCCCTGGAGCTTTGGAAGCATCCTGTCTGGCACCCTTGGCCCTTATGATCTGCAAGTATGTGGTCCCTACCGACTCCTTTTCAGGTTTCTCCGACCACCCCTCTGCAGAAAGGCTGGTTATGGACTTGGTGATCTGTAAGTCAGGACACCATGGGAACATGGTCAAGAACCTCCTGACAAGGAGTCCTGTAAGGTTGACCATGCCACCAAAAAAAGGTGTGCACTGTGGCTAACTTGGATCTCCAGCAGGCTAGTTATTTTATTTTTATGTATTTAAAAGTTGATAACCAGGAAAAGCACACTGAGCCGAGGTTCGTTTCCAGGTGCGACCCGGTGGGAAACCTACAACAAAGGTAGGGAGACACAGAAGGGTGCATATCAAAAAAAGGTACACTGTTAAAATACATTGGTGTTAGAGTGGAGTAATAACATAAAGAATATATCAGGAATTTACAGTAGCAACAATGTTGTACACAGTTAAAGAAACAATATTTATATGATAAGTATAATACAGTACAGAGTTTGAATTTTATTTGTATGAAACCGTACAGAAACAGTAGTGAGCGTATCACTAAAGCTAGGGATATTGGCTACTTTTCCTCAACAGAGACAGAAGAGGCACAGTTGAAAAAATAGCAAACAAGAAAAAGAAAGGGTGCCAGACCTCCAGGATTTGAGGGCCCCTTAACTTTAAGTAGGTAAGGATGCTGGTCCTTTGGTAGGTGTGGAGGAGAGGTTGGGGGGATGGTGGGGGCAGAGGGAAGGGAAGTTATGCTGTTATAATGGCCAGCTATGGCCATTACATGATGAGTATGTTCAACATGATTCTCCCTACCTCCACCCAGAGCAGCAGGTGGCGGTGCAACTCATCCAAGACCACAGACAGTTGCTGGCGAAACACCAGCTCCAGACAGCCTTGTACATGGGCAAGTTATGCCGCCTCCATGCATCACAGGGCTTAACTGTGTTTGGTGCACCTTCATGGCAGACACCCAGTAGAGGTTAGTGGATGTCTCCTTTCTGAGCACTGACCTCTTTGGCCCTGTGGTGAGGGACATCTAACAAGGATTGAGAAGTCCAGTGCCTCCCTAGACTCAGTGACTTCGTCCCAGAGGGACCCGAAGAAACCGGCTTTTCAGTACTGGTCCTTTCAGTTACCACCTCCCCAGCAGCAGCCCCAGCAGGGGCAGTTCCAGACCTGGCACCCCAAGATGTCTGGGGTCTAAGGGGGGCAGGGGTACTGGTACCGCTGCCAAGCCTTCCCAGTGACGGGTCAGAGTTTGCCATTCCTCCACCTGTCCTGTCCCCAGCCTCTCTTCTCATTGGAGGCAGGCTATGTCTCTTACTTGCCATGTTGGTCCTCTGTCACAGTGGACAAGTGAGTGTTGGACATAGTGGGCAGAGGGCTATCTCTGTATTTCAAGGCTCTCCCACCCTTCCACCTTAACGCACCGTGAGAGTCCAGGGTGTCTCAGGACACATTGTCTGCCCTCAGTGGAGGATGTTGCTCAGCTCCTCACGAAAGGAACCATAGCCTGTGTCCCAGACACCCTTGCTGGTCAGGGTTGTATATCCAAGTATTTGCCGTCCTGAAACAAATGGGGGCCACATACTGAATCTTCACAATCTCAACCAGTATTTACGGAAGTGCAAGTTCCAGATGGACACTCTGAACCAGATTATACCACTCCTGGAGCAGGATGTGTGGTTCTCTTCCTTAGACCTCCAGGACATATTCTTCTATATCCCTGTCCACGGGTCCCACCCCTAGTACGCCAGGTTCTGGAAGGAGAGGGTCCTGTACCAGTTCCCAGTCATGCTGTTTGGCCTCTACTTTACTTCGAGGGTCTTAACCAAGTGCATAGTGGTGGCGGCCCACCTACAGCACCTGAGTGTGAGAGTTTACTCCTACATGAATGACTGGCTGATTACCAGTCCATCCAGAGAGGCCGTGGTGAGATCCACAGCCCTGGCTCTCCAGAGGCTTGGTCCTCTTTGTCAACCCAGACAAGTTTGAACTGGTGCCAAGGCACAAGTACATTGGGAGAAGAATTAGTCTCCTGTGGGCCAAGGTCTGCCTCCCGGTGGACTGGGCACAGGATCTTACCTCCTTTGCCTGATCATTTTAGGTTGGGTGCTTGCACCCTTCCCAGGATTTGCTGCAGCTGCTATGGTATATGGCAGTCCTGCAGCAGTGTGGTCCATTGGGACCACTAGCAGATGCGCCCCCTCCGATGGGAGCTGGACCATCAGTGGTCCCAGCACTTCGGTCACCTGGATCAGTTGATCATGGTGACCCAACCAATGTGGGATACCATCCAGTGGTTGCTGATGCCGGAATATCTGGAGGAAGGAATCCTGTTTGTCTGTCCAGAGCTAACCATCATGCTGACGATGTACACGTCTTTGGTAGGCTGGTGAGCACGCCTGGGGGAACCACACAATCCATGGGTTCTGGTCTCCCAGGGAGTCCCATCATTGGCCCTCATGGAATTTGCTCTGGTGATCAGGGGTCAGATCATTCAAGTCCAGACAGGCAATACTGTGACCATATTTTACCTGAACAAACAGGGCAACACACACTCCCTTCCTTTGTGTCGGGAGGCCCTCCGCACCTGAACCCTCATACACAGCCTGGGCCCTGATCACCTGACTATTCATGTTGAGGGGGAGAAGTCAGGTGGAGGACACTCTCAACCAGGTAGGAGAGATGTCGCACAAATGGTCTCCGAATCAGGAAGTGGTGAACCACCTGTTCTCCCTGTGGGGCTCACCCTTAGTGGATCTGTTTGCCTCCTGGGAAAACCCCCAAACTAAGGCTGTTCTGTGCCCACCCCCATAGTCTGGGACACTGATGGGGGAATGCCTTCGCGGGACCCTGGACCCCGGGTCTTGTATATGCCTTTCCTCCCTTCCCCTTCACAGGGTTCTGCTCAAAGTCAGGAAGGACAAGATGCGGGTGATCTTGATAGCTCCAGAATGGCCAAGGCAGTACTGGCACCCAGATCTCCTCAGCCTCAGCAGCAGGCCTCCGTGGCTGTTTCCTCTCACCCAGACCTGCCAACCAGACTTCGAGGGACGGTCCTCCACCCGGACCCTCACTCCCTGCACCTCACGGCCTGGTTCCTGAGCGGCTAGAGTTCCAGGCCTTGGGTCTCTTCGAGGATGGCCTCCACATGGTGGAGGTATCCAGGAAGGAATCGACTTGAAGGTGCTGTGCCTTTAAATGGAAAGATTTTCCATTTGGTGCCAGGGGATGGAGATTGATCCCTTTCCTGCCCTGTGGCTAGCATCCTGGAGTACCTCTGGTCCCTTTCCTGGCAAGAACTGCGAGCAACGACCTTTAAAGAGCAACTGCAGATACATTACAAATATATTATAAACTGTACTGCTTTTCTTTAATATAGGGACAACCAGGCCTTATTTATTACATATGAAATAAAGAAATTGTCATTTGTCATATACAGATACTATTTTAATGCTCTGCTGTTTGATGGTTTCACAGAAAATCCCTCAGACATTTTTAAACCAGCTGGCGGAATCTTGGATGAGTGCTCATTCCATTCAGGCAACAATGACATAATTTTCCTTAAGGTCCTGGCAGCTCAGTTCTCACACACACACACACACACACACACTGATGTACATAAGATTACAAAATGGCACCAACTCATGTTTACTTTTAATTGTCTGAGGATCTTTGCCTATTGAATTGTTTTTGATGCAGCATTACAGATAAATATTTAGTTACTTTCACAAATTAATCAATATTTTTTAAGGGACGTTGCTTTAAAATAAGGAGGAAGCTGTTGGGGCTTCATTCAGGGCAGGAAGAGAACAAAGGAAACAAATGTTCATGTTAAGAGCCTGTCATGATGATGATGTTTTTTGGGGGGGAGGGGTGATAATGTGCACCAAGTGCTGATCAGCTTAGGGAAATTGACAAATATTTACTCATGGTGTTTTACTGGAGTAATTTGATGAATACAGGCCACCACCAGAAAACTGGAAGCAAAGACTGATTTTTGAATGTCTTAACATGATGTACTAAGCTGCCAGGACCATGAGGAAAAGTATGTGTTTATTGCTTGAATGGAATCAGCACTCACCCAAAATTCCACCAGTTGGTCTGAAAATGTCTGAGGGATTTTCTGTGAAAACTTCAAAAAAGACGGGCAGTAAAACAGCATCTAAACATGATAAATTATTGTTCCTGCACAATACTTGCAATATATATGGAGTGGTTGTTCTCATGGTGAGCAAATAAAATATGGTAAAAGCATTTTAAAAGCATTGCAGTTGATCTTAAGGTGCTCCTGGCAGCCTTCTTTGCTTACTGGACATGGGCTGGTATGCTGATGGTGGCCCAGGAGAGGGTGGTTGGGCACCTTTCAAGGGCCTTGACCACTTGTCCCCTCTGGTGTGTGATCCACCTTCACTGTGGGACTCACTGCTGGTCTTGGCTATGCTCATGGGCCAGCCGTTCAGGCCGATGCACAGGTGTGAACTGTCACATCTGTTGTGGGAGACAGCCTTCTTGGTGGCCATTACATGTGCCAGAAGGATTGAGGAGCTGCAGGTGCTCTTGGAAGACTTCCCCCATCTGGTCTTCCACAGGGACAAAGTCATCCTTTGCCCCAGCCTGAAGATTCTCCCAAAGGTGGAATAGGAGTTTCACCTCAACCTGGTGATAAACTTATCAGTATACTTTATACTTTACCAACCCCTTTTCAGAAGCCAATCCCAGGCTCCATACCCTGGACCTGCAGAGAACACACTTCTTTTACGTGGAACGTACGGCTTGAATTTGAGGTCAGGCTTGCCAGCTGTCTGTCACCTGCACTGAAGCCACATCCGCCAGACTGGCAGCAAAGTGGACAGTTGCATGGTGGATCACATCTTGCATTGACCTGTGCTATAGGTTGGCTTTCTGGGAGCCTTCTGTTGAGATCAGGGCTTATTCCACCAGACATACTGCTGCCTCAGTGGCTGCTTCCTGGGATACCCCCATTCAGGAAAAATCTGTAGGGTTGCTATGTGGAAGTCGACACACACCTTCATCTCCCACTATGGCATTGGCTTTGACTCATGCCAGGATGTGTGTTTTGGGACCTCTGTTCTCCAGTCTTTGTTTGCCCAGTAGGGATGTGCACTTTGCCCCCTTCTTCCAGAGAACTGCTGAGAGTCTGTCAGAGTATGAATAAGTGAACCATATCCAAGCCCCTAGAAGAATAGGTTACTCACTGTAACCGTAGATCTTCCACAGAATGGTCTCTTGCAGTAAATCATTACTTCTGGGAGTTTCCGATGTACACTACAACCACATATGCCACAGCGGGGGGGAGAGAGGGGATGGGAGAAAACTGTAGGAAAACATCTGGCATGGCAGAGCGCATATGACACTCAGACACCATGCCTCCACCCACCACATCACCATGAGGCCTGTTAGTGGAACTGGATTCAGGCATCGGGGTGACCCTCCCTCTTGGACTCCTTCACCGGGGGCAGTGGTGATACTGGCTGAACAGTTAAGCCTGGAGAGTTGCTGGATGGTGGAGGGTGGGGCAGGGGCTGACAATGAGTCAAGCCTTCTTTGGCAGAAGGAGCATAAACACATTTTTCACATACTGCCTGATTGCATTTTTTAATGGGGTAATGCACTCCAGCTAACGGTTGGATTACTAGTCATTAATAATCTCCCTCAACCAGAATAGCACTCTACATCGCCTTGCTCCATTTGTGCTGTGTGGAAGGGGATGTTATTTAACGATATCCCAGCCTCCCTCATGCTTTGTCTCTTTAAGTATCAAGAAACATCTGCAAGTTATACAAATACTCAAACTTGGAAAAGTAATTTTCTTCGGATATGAAATGCTAGTTGTTTTAAAAGTTGTTTTACAATGTTAATTCTCAGGAAGTATTCGGAGTTATCTGACTTAAATGTGAAGGTTCTGGAAGCCCTGGAACTCTATAACAAGCTAATTCATGAGGCTCCTCATTACTCGGTCTATTCCAAGATCCAGCCTCAGGCACATTACCCATCTACGTCAGCTGGTGTTTCAATGCAGGTCAGTACTCCTTGGTGAATACTGCAGGAGAAATGAAGGACAGTGTCTGCTTCCATAAATGTTACTATGCTGTTCATCAGTCAACAATAGTGACAGAGTAAAATTCTACAGAATATTAAACAATGAAGTGTCTTTATTTTTTTCTAAGCAACGTACTTACCAAGACCTAGAAACAATTTAAACAAAAAAAACACTGTGAAATAGCAACCATAGTAATATAGTAATTTAAGATCGTAAGGTACTCTAGATCCATCTTTGCTACCTCCTGCATCATAGGCAGAGATGAAAAGTATGCTGTACAAACTCATTAATTTATAGTGATTCCTTATTCCCACTCTACTATCCAGTGTTCCCTGTAATTTCCTTGACAAACAGAAATTTGGCCAGACTTACCTTGAAGGTCGTAACTGTCTTGATGTCTGCTGGTAGGCCGTTCCATATGTTCACCACCCTCTAGGAGAAATGCCTCCTAACATTAACCCAGAATGTACCACCTCTGAGCTTCGTGGCTTGTCACCCTGTCCTGCTGGAGGACATCTGATCATACATCTCTGATTTTACCAGTCCCCTTGGGTACGGGGAAGACTTAAGATTTTTTCTCCTCCCTGCCTCTTTTTCTCCAAGGTGAACATATTAAGGATCACCAGACTCTACTTGTAGTTTTTTGGCTTTGTAACCCTGATCATTTTAATGACCCTGCATTACACCCTCTCAACTGTCTCCATGTACCTTTTGTATTGAGGTGGTCAGAACTGCACACTGTATGCTAGGTTGGATCTGACCAGACAAACAAGCAGAAAGGACTGCACCATCCACAACCAATGCTAGTGCACATGTAACATTTATCACTTAAATAGAAATGCAGATCTTATATTTCTAGAAGTTCAAATGAAGGAGACGCCGACTCAGAGCTCACCAAGCTCCGACTGGTTTTGCGCACGTGTGCTTCATCAGGGAGTGTAGCAATGAAGGGAACCTACTGTTTTTTTATGTGTACAGTTTTTCTATTTTCATTTTATTTTTTATTCATAAATTGTGACCAGGAAAAAAGGCACACTGAGCTGTGACAGCTTGTTTCCAGGTATGTCCTGAGGGGTGGGTTACATGGACATGCTTTATTAAAGGAGGAATGTTGGCTTGACATGGGGAAACTCCCCTACTCTTTATCAGTGAGTGCCATGAAATCTTCTACTTCCACGTGGACAGTGACTAGAGATGGACAGAAGGGACCTTGGTTTAACATCTCATCTGAAGGATAGCACCTTAACAGTGCAGCACCCGCACACTTGCTGCACTAAAGTTTAATTTATGGGTATTCTCCCAAGTACCTGGAGTGGGGCTAAAACCCAGGACCTTCTGATCTTATGGCCCCAGAGATGAGCATGCTGTCTACTGAGTTGCTAACACTGTGCACATTTAAAGTGATAGGTGCCAAAGATCGAGTGTATAGACAGTCATCAGCAGCAGTTCAGTGTTGCCTATTTAAGTAACAGTTTATAAACTGTATGAATATAGCTATTTCACATGTACATTCATTTCATCAATGTATTTCAGCATGTAAGTTATAAATACCCCAAAACACGCAACATAAGCAGATCATGAGTTTGCATACAAAATTCTGCTTAATCTGTCTACAGCAGGTAAAGCAAATACAGAAAGGTCCAGAAAAGATCCACAGTTGAATCTTAGAAATCATGAGTCCTACTGCAGCGTAGAATTGCCCTCCATAAAGTGGTTTGGGAGGAGCATTTTGGTACCAGTGGCATAAATCAGTTTTTATCTTGATGTAAAATGACAGTGTAGTAATGCCCAATAGGAGCTTGCTAACAAGGAGAAAAGCTTATAACCCCTCAAAGTCAGTATAGACAACCTGCATAGAGAAGGCAAACAGTCATCCAGTAATATGCTCATCGAGATTTTTTTTTGAAGACTACAGATATGCAGGGCTACAAAAATACAAATACCACACCATATATTATGTATAAAAACAAAACATGAGGTGCATGTAGGGGAGTTTTTAAAATACAAAAAAAGTGAAAAACTGCTAACCTGTTAATCTCCTTTTTAGTTCAATGCTCTAAATTTAAAATACATCCAACAGCACGTTAGTCTGTTCAGTTTGTGGCTTTATCCACCAGCACCAACCACCCCTCCCAGCAAGGAAGGGCCTTCTTGTTGTCTTCCATATGTAACAAAACTCGTAGACGATACTGAATAAACAAGCTGTATAATAATGTTTACAGTCAGTGCTAGGGTGATTATCATGGAGACTCCAGTGCTGCGAAACAGCATCCTTCTTGAACTGGGGAGAGGCAGGGGATCATCTACGGTCCTCCTCCATACTTACCCAAATCACATGTCATTTAATAGTGCCAGCCCAGAAAGGAAGAGAGCGATCTGTGAAGTCATACCGTATGCTCAAGGAAGTGCTGGTTGTGCATGTTTTTCTTAGTTGGACCGGCAGTGGTGTTTGCAGGACCAGACAAAGGCTTCGATAGTATGGACTCAGTGTTATGGGTGACAGTAGGCAAGCGTAAGGACAGGAGGATGGTCGGTCTGGCTGCAGTGGCTGAGGGAGTGCATTTTGGTGCACTGTTATGGAAAACAGAAGCAAGTTTCAGAAATTAAGTGGCGGGAAGTACAGCTTTGCATTTGGACTGGACTGATGCCATCAACATCAGCCAGTAGTCCACCAGGTACGTGAAGAAACGCTAGTATCACATTGCTGCTTGACTGAAGGCCGTCTTTTAGATCTGTTTCTACAGTTTGTAAAGTAAATGACAAAACCATAGCTTAATATGTGTAATTATAAAAAATAATACGTAAGTCATGATTTTGATCATTTTGGTGAAGCTACAATAATAAAGGGCAGGCAGAAGCAAAGGAGTTGGCACTGTAAAAAAGAACCTTATAGAGTGGCCCTCGCTCCTATGAGCTCATCACGCATCACATTTGGTGGCCATTTTGTTGAGTAGACAGGGCCGGAGGCTTGAAAGGAGAGGGCTGTTTACATTTTCCAAATGCTAAGAAACTGCATTTACATTATTAGTGCAGTTTCAGTATAAATGTAAACAGCAGCCTTTCCTTTACCTTTCCATGAAACTGGATTTTCTTACCCCAGGAGTCCTTTAGCATCAGTAACTGTTGCACTGAGCTAACCAGGTACTACTTCCCCGGAAGTGGAGATTATGGTAATGCGTTTATGAATTAGCCACTCAGAATGAAGCTTGAGGGTGTGCTGAGCAGGGGCT
Organism: Neoceratodus forsteri; assembly: GCA_016271365.2. Classification (NCBI taxonomy): domain Eukaryota; kingdom Metazoa; phylum Chordata; order Ceratodontiformes; family Ceratodontidae; genus Neoceratodus; species Neoceratodus forsteri. The sequence continues at coordinate 923,666,830 of CM028132.1, forward strand.
ATGAGGAAGGCACCAGAATTGTTTCTCCGCCTGACTGAGCAACACTGCCTCTGAGGTGCTCTCTCTTGGCCAAGGAAAAAGCATATTACTTCTTGGTAGCTATAAAACTTGTTTAGTTTACTTTTTATAGTGTGCTAAATAGCCTTTTCTGTTTTTTGTGGTTCTCCTCATTTCCTGGGAACAGTGTTTTTCGTCCAGTTCCGCGGTTCCTCCGTGGCTCCTTTTTCTTCATTTTCTAACTAAATAGTAACTGCATTTGTGGCATTCAGCGGTTGCTTTTCTTATTTTTATTGCGGTTCCGTTGTTTAGGTGGGAGCCCACATTTTTATTTACTTTTTACCTCAGAAAGTTGCGGTTCTTTACTGCGAGGGAACTGACCATTTCTCTCTATATAGAACCCTATTGGGATTTGAATTTGCTGGAGTTTTCTGAGTATTCTCATGTCAGAAATCCCTAAAAAGAGAACTGGACCCAAAGGTTTTAAAAATTGATTAAAGTGCCACAGAATAGTGGCTAAAGCTGATACCCACGACCTGTGTTTTAAAGTGTTTAGGTCCAGACCACTATTGTGTTCTTTGCTCTAAGTTTTGTTCAACGACCTTAAGAAATAGAGCAAAAAGGCTTAGAATGATAGCTAAAGAAGGGTCTTCCACTGTCCCCAAAGACCCAAGGCTACCGATGAGGGGCCTTCAAAGAAGAAAAATTCTAATCAAAGTGCTGATGAGGCATCTTCTAAATCTAAGCCTACTAAAGGTGCTGACGAAGTGCCTTCAAAAGGAAAAAACATTAATTCAGGTGCTGATGAAGTGCCTGCTAAAACTAAGGCTTCAAAAGGGGCTGATGAAGCTCCTTCTAAATCAAAAAATTCTAAAGGTGCTGATGAGATGCCTGGTTCAGAAAGAAAGTTTGACCAAGTCACTGATGAGGTGGCTGCAAAGAAGCCTTGTAAAGAAAAACATACCACTGCCCCTCCCAGCGGTGCTAAAGGCGAGACAACAGTGGGTAAAAAACATAAAGATAGAGACTTTCCAGTATGTAAAGGTGATAAATAAGGGCGGAGCCAGGGAAGTGTTCAGACTTAAGAAGGGGGGGAACTACCAGGGGACGAGTGGAAGCTGGAAGGGGGAGTACTGGGAGCGTAGGAGACACTTCTTCACAGAGAGGGTGGTAGAACCATGGAACACACTGCCCAGGAGTCTGGTGGAAGAGACCACAGTGGAAGGATTCGGAAAGGGTTGGGACAGGTACAGGGGACACTGAAGCCAGGGAGGGCCACCTCTGGGGCTGGAGGTTGTGGAGGAGCGAGCTCTCAGTAGGGGGCTAGCTTCCGAGCAGACACGATAGACCATGGGGCCTATTCTGCTGGCTTTTTCTATGATACTGTGATAAAGATAAATCCAAACACACAAAGAACCCCAGGATAGTAATCCCCAAGATACACGGGGAAGGGGACTGACCTTCCATGGAGGATATGGCTAAAGCCTGGCATATTTTTCAGAACTTACAGAGCATGGGGTCTTTTTTTCAGTACCCCTGCCTTTCCTAGGCAAACCCCGTCTGCAGTTCCTTCTGAGGAGCTTATGACGGGAATGATGATGAAGATTTTTATAATGCTCCAGATGACATATCAGAGGGCAAAGGTTCCCAGAGCCTGACATGTCCACTGACCCCAATTTTGATGCATCTCCTACAGATCAGGAGGGTAACTCTTCCATGCTGACTTTCCTTCAACACATGGTGGACACCCTTGACCTCCCTTCTCAGGAGTCCACCCAGGAAGAAGAGGAGGACCAAGATTGTAGAGAGATGAAGGGTCTTCCTCCTCCTAAAAAAGTGATACTTCCTATTTATAAAGCATTTAGAAAGACTACTATGAAGCTTCTCCAAACCCCTACATCCTTGTGAGGAGTGGAGAAGAGGATTGACAAGAAATATCAGTTATCCAAAACAGATACAGCTTTCCTGTCTATGCATCCCAGCCACAAAGGAGTGGTACAGCAGGCGGCATGTGACAGAGCAGTAGTCCCTCTCTCTTCCCAGCCCCCTGAGAAGGATTTCAGAAGGTTGGATTTTATGGCTAAGAAAACCTATACCTCCAGTTCTCTCCTCCTCCTCTGCCTGTCTTCTTACATGGCTAACACAGCCAAGTACCAGAAGGTTCTCTAAAATTCAGTTCTAGCCATAGTTAAGCAGGAGTCTGACTCTGTGGCAAAGGACTTGGTAGAGACAGCTAAAACTGCCCTGGAGACCACAAAGTACCAGTTCCATATGGCAGATGACAATAACGATGCAGCCTCTAGGATGATGGCCCAGGCAATCTCCCCTAGGCAGTTTGCATGGCTGAGGACAACTAATCTGATGCAGGACACTCAGTCCAGGGCCATGGACTTTCCCTGTGACCAGAATGTTATGTTTGACTCCAGAACAGAAGACTACATCAAGAAGGTTGATGAATATAAAACAACCTACCAAAGTAACTCAACAAAAGCGAAGTCTTCTGCTGCTCAGAAACCCCAACCTAAGGGAAACGGGGGGCAGAGGATACTTCCCTAGGCCCTATTTTCCCTTTTCTCCTCCTCAGTATGACTACTGACAAATGAGAGGTTACTTCAGAGGAAGAGGCAGGAGAGGTTCGAGAAGATCTGCCTCTACCCCTGCTCCTGCAACTCGGCATAAGCCCTGACTTCTCTGTCCAGATCACCTCCCCTCTGCCTGTAGGGGGCAGGCTCTCCCACTACCTTCAGTCCTGGACCCTTATCACTTCAGACAAATGAGTCCTGGAGGTAGTGGAAAAGGGCCTGCCACTTCAGTTCAAAAAAGATGCCAGCCCTCAGGTGCACCCAGCTGTCCAAGTCACTAACCCCAACAGAAAGGCTTCTATTGGAGCTAGAGGTGAAACACCTTCTGGCAGCAAGAGTGGTGGAGAGAGTACTTGCCCATCAACAGGACAAAGGTCTCTACTCCAGATACTTCCTGACACTAAAGAAAAATGGGGAGTGGTGACCTGTCTTAGACCTCATATACTTAAACAAGCATCTTTTGAAACCCAAATTCAGAATGGTCACCCTGAAAATAGTAATGCAGTCTCTTCAGCAGGGAGACTGGCTAGCCTCCCTAGACCTCAAGGGCGCCTATTTTCACATTCCAATAAGGCAGTACCACAGAAAGTTTCTTCCAGCAGGGCACTACAAGTTTGCAGCCATGCCCTTCAGCCTGACATCTGCACCAAGAGTATTCACCATATGTATGGCTGTAGTGGCAGCACATCTAAGAAAAAAGGGAATCTGTCTGTCCTTACCTGGACGACTGGCTTATAGTGGGGAAACCCCTCTACAAATAGAAGAGGCCCTCTCCTTGACACAAAACACTCTGCACTTCTTGGAGTTTCTTATAAACCAAAAGAAATCCCATCTGGAATCAACCCAACTCCTTACTTTCATATGAGCACAGTTGGACACACTGCAGAACAGAGCTTTTCTTCCTCTGGAAAGAATCCAGAACTTCTTGTCAGTGGCAGATTCATTAATCCTGTGCCAGCCAGACACTTTTTAAGGCTCTTGGGACACATGGCATCCATGACAGCCGTGGTTCCCGGAGTCAGATTCAGAATGAGGGACATACAGTATCACCTAAGGTCTCACTGGTCCCAAAGGAGCAACTCACTATCCAAACTGATTCCAGTCACAAAGACATTCCTTCAGTCTCTGCTCTGGTGAAGGGAAACTACAGGGTAGAGATGGTTCAGAGGAGGGCAACAAAGATGGTGCATGGATTGCATCACAAGTCCTATGAGGACAGGTTGAAGGAACTGAACATGTACTCCCTGGAGGAGAGGAGGGAGAGAGGGAATATGATAGAGACATACAAGTATCTTACAGGGAGGAACAGGGTGCAGGAATACACTATTTTTAATCAAAAAAGATGTTCCAGGACTAGAGGGCATGGGATGAAGTTGGAGGGAGGACAATTCAGAGGAAACGTGAGGAAGAATTTCTTCACAGAACAGGTGGTGGACAAGTGGAACACCCTGCCAGAGGAAGTGGTGGAGGCTGAAACAATCGCGGGATTTAAGAATGCATGGGATAGACATAAAGGAATTCTGTAGGTCAGGGGTAAGGGGCAACAGACTTCTTGGAAAACATAAACTGAACTTACAAGCTCAAATGGGCAGACTGGGTGGGCCATAGGCCCTTATCTGCCGACACTGTCTATGCATCTATGTACCAGCCTTTCGATAGGAATGTCCTTCCAAGCACCTTCTCCCACAAGAATCATCACTACAGATGCTTCCCTGCTTGGATGGGGAGCTCATATGAATAGTACTTCCATCAGTGGCTCCTGGACTCCAAAGGAGTCACAGGCTCAATCTGCTGGAACCGGGGCATCTGCTTGGCATTGAAGGCCTTTTTCCCATAGATAAAGGGCCACACCGTGCAGTTCAAGACAGACACCGCCACTGCAATGTTTTACATAAACTGGCAGGGTGGCACAAGGTCCAGCGTCCTCTGTCTGGAAGCCATGAGGATCTGGGGTTTGGCCTACTCCTTGGATGTCAGCCTTTCAGTCATACACGCTCCAGTCAAGGACACCTTGGCAGATGCCCTTAGTCAAATCAACCAATGTCACAGCGAATGGTGTCTGAACAAGCAGGTGCTGGCCACAGTGTTCAGAAGGTGGGGCGCACCAGAAATAGATGTTTTTGCTTTCTGCCTCAACCATCAACTTCCTCTGTATTGCTGCAGGCCTCCAGTGCTGGGAACTCTCCCAATGGATGCCCTTAGCCTGGATTGGTCGGGGAAGTTCCTTTATGCCTTTCCTCCCTTCCCTCTGTTTTTCGAAATGTTGCTGAAACTCAGAGCTCAGCCAGCAACAATGATTCTGGTGGTGCCGGACTGGCCTAGGCAAGCCTGGTATCCTCTTGCCAACCTTATCTTGCAGCAAATCCATTCACCTTCCACTCAGTCACTCCCTTCTGACTCTCCCTCAGATAGGAATAAGTTATCCAGACCTAAAGTCTGTTCACCTCAAAGCCTGACTCTTGAGGAGTTAGAGTTCCCTGCCACTCAGTACTCTGAACAGGTCCTAAAGATCCTGAGGGATGGCCAAAAAAGCTAGCATGAAAAAGACCTATGCAGCCAAACGGAAGATATTTTCCCTCTGGTGCAAGAAGAAATAAATTAATCCTTTTTAAGGCTTCAGTTTCTAATCACTTGGATTATTTGGTGCATTTACAGGCTTCAGGCTTGAGGCCTTCTCCCCTAAAGTTTCATCTGGCTGCAATCTCGGCCTATCTCTCTGTTGGAAAGAATAAATCTGTTTTTTCCCCAACTGGAGTTTAAACAGTTTTTTAGAGGTCTCCTCCATATCCAGCCCCCAGTCAGGGAACCTGTCCCTCCTTGGAGTCTGAACCTCTGTATTGCCAAGCTCATGGAGCCACCCTTTGAACCCATGGCTATGGTCCATCTCAAGTATGTCACTTGGAAAATGATATTCCTAGTAGCCATTACCTCTGCAAGAAGGATTTCAGAGTTGCAAGCATTTTGTACTGAGCCCAACTACATAATCCCTCATAGGGATAAGACTGAGATCAGGACGAACAGAAAATTCCTGCCTAAGGTGGTTTCAGAGTTCCACCTCAATCAGTCCATCACCTTACCTGTGTTTATTACTGAGAAATCCACTCCAGGGGAGCAGAAGCTCCACAGTCTGGATGTCAGAAGGACCCTGCTGTACTACTTGGAACACACCAGCAGTTCAGGGGCTCATCCACACAGCTGTTCCTCACCTGTGGGGAGGTAGATAGAGGAAGACCAGCTACTAAGAGAATTCTCTCTCGGATAGTCTCTTGTGTTCGTTTCTGCTGTGGCAAGGCTGGTAAACAGCATCCTGGGGGCCTCAGGGCCCACTCTGCTAGGGGCACTGCTGCCTCTGTGGCGGCTGCAAGGGACATTCCCTTACTGGACATCTGTAAAGCAGCTACTTGGAAGACTGTACACACATTCACAAAGCACTGCTGCCTGGATATGCAGTCTAGATCTGATGCCAGATTTGGCAAGGCGGTTCTGCAGAGCCTCTTTCCTAAGTAGGTTTTCTGCCAGCCTCCCAACTGCACTGCTTTATAGTCTGCAACAGTTACTGATGCTAAAGGACTCCTGGGGTAAGAAGAAAAAATTACTCACTGTAGAAATCTTCTTTCTTCCAAGGGGTCCTTTAGCATCAGTCAGCTCCCACCCTTCCTCCCCGATGACCTTTCAGAAGAGGGCTCTGCTGCTTGCCTTCCACCAATTTGGTTATTCTAAACTTTGAATTACAATTGGAGCAGAATTTTCATGTTTATTGTTTTGGTTCATGTTGTTATGTATTTTAAATCCTGTTGGTTCATATCTATGTGGACATGTGCCTATTCTAGCTTTGAAAAAATGCTGGTGCCTTTCTCACAGCCTCTGCCCAGCACACTCTCAAGCTTCACTCTTATTGGCTAATTCATAAACTCATTACCATAATCTCCACCTCCAGGACAGCACTACCTGGTCAGCTCACTGTAACAGTTACTGATGCTAAAAGACCCCTTGGAAAAAAAGATTACTACGGTGAGTAACTTTTTTTCCTTTTTAACAGTTATTTGTAAAAAATAGCTCATTTACTAGTCCTTTAACTAAAGGGATATCGCACTCTGTTACCTGCCAGCAAAACCAAAGTAAAGGCATCCTGCCCGAAAAACAACCAAAGAAACACCCCAACTTAACGCAAACTAAATGAAATTCAGTCCAGAAAAAACATGCAAAAAGGAAGAGCTATAAAAAACAACAGGAATGTATAGCAGAACTTCTATAAGAAAAAAAAACATACTAGAGAATTATTTTTTTTTTTTGTGCGACTTTTACCTCCTGCCTGGCCAGCTCCCAGCCACCCAAGCCCCGACACCTCGACGTCCACTGGTACTTACTTCCAGCCTTCTTTCCCGAGACTCCGCCCACCCAGTAGGGTTTCGCAGCCCGCACCAGTAAATGGATCTGGTTCAGCTGGTTGCCTGGCTTGTTGTGTGTGGGGCCTGCGGGTGTTCAGTGTCATCCTTCCAGTCAAGAGCTTTTTTTTGTCATTCCTGTTCCCCCTGAAGGCGCTCTGTGCAGTGACGTCATAATGTACAGTCGTGGCCAAAAATATTGGCACCCTTGCTCTTTTTCAAATAACTCACAATTTCCTCTAAACATAAGTTGAAATTAACAACAGTACAGTATTTGGTCTCCACAATTCTTTATTTCTCTGTTAATATTACAGAACCTTTGTTTTTGTTCAGAATTTAATATATCCTTTTAAATCAGAAAATGAAAAGAAATGGCATTGACAAAATTATTGACACCCTAGACTTAATATTTGGTAGCACAGCCTTTGGTCAAAATAACTGCAATCAGCCGCTTCCTATAGCCATGGGTGAGCTTCCTGTACCTCTCTACTGGCAGTTTGGCCCACTCTTCTTGTGCAAACTGCTCCAGTTCTCCCAGATTTGAAGGGTGCCTTCTCCCAGCTGCCGTTTTCAGATCTCTCCACAGGTTTTCAATGGGATTTAGATCTGGACTTATTGCTGGCCACTTCAGAACAGTTCAGCGTCTTGTCTTGAACCATTCCTGGGTGCTTTTTGAAGTGTGTTTGGGGTCCTTGTCCTGCTGGAAGACCCATGACCTTCGACGGAGACCCAGCTTTCTGACACTGGGTTCAACATTGCGCTCCAAAATGGCCTGGTAATCTCCAAATTTCATGATGCCATGTACACATTTAAGGCACCCAATGTCAGAGGCAGCACAACGGCCCCAAAACATCACTGAACTTCCTCCATGTTTGACTGTAGGGAAGGTGTTCTTTTCTTTGAAGGCTTCATTTTGTGTTCTGTAAACATAGAGATGATGTGCTTTACCAAAAAGCTCTAATTTGGTCTCATCTGTCCACAGGACATTCTCCCAGAAGGATTTTGGCTTGTTCAGGTGTGTTTTGGCAAACCCCAGTCGGGCTTTCTTATGTCTCTCTCTCAGCAGTGGAGTCCTCCTGGGCCTCCTACCATATAACCCCCTTTCATTGAGTTGGCGACGGATGGTGCGAGTTGAAATTGTCGTACCTTGTGTCTGAAGGTCAGCTTGAATCTGTTTGGCAGTTGATCGAGGTGCTTTCTCCACCATTCGAACAATCCTGCGCTGCAGTCTTCGATCAAGTTTTCTCTTGCGGCCACATCCAGGGAGGTTGGCTACAGTGCCATGGGCCTTAAACATCCTGATAACATTACGCACGTGTGGAAACAGGAACGTCAAGGTCTCTGGAGATTGATTTGTAGCCTTGAGATTGTCCATGCTTGGCTACAATCTTCTGTCTGACCTCCTCAGATAATTCTTTGGCTGTCTTTCTTTTCTCCATGCTCATTGCGGTACACACAGTGACACAAAACAGCAGAATGAGTCCTTTTCTCTATTCAATCTGGTTGAATGAGTGATTTTTATATTGCAGGCACCTGCAACTCACCACAGGTGAGTTCAGTTCCAAAGTGAAGGAGAATCACCTGCTTGAAATCTAATTATTTCTAACTACTTCTAAAAGGTGCCAATAATTTTGTCCGGGCCATTTAAGGATTTCTGTGTGGAATAAGCTAAGACTTAGTAAATTTTTCTTCTTTTTGTGTTTTATTCCACTGCAGACCAAAGACATACATATGTGGATACCAAAATATTTTTTAATTTCAACAATTTTCTGGAAGGAATGGTGCATTATTAGAAAAAACTGCAAGGGCGCCAGTATTTTTGGCCACGACTGTACATGCACGCATCAGTGGCTGCTGCACCCTTCTCCTGAGTTTGGCAGCCAGAACTGCCTTCCCTCAGCTATCGCTAAGGGCGAGGCATTCACCGGACTCTGCACACCCTTCCCTCCCCCAGGAGGAGGAGGAGAACATTCTCTTGGATGATTGAACCTCCCCCCTGCCAAACTGAGCCTCCGATGCTTCGGGTCCATTCCAAAATCCGGGTTGTCAGTGCTGCAAATGGTAGCACCGGCGCTGTTCTAGTGAGCTGGCCACTAGAGAAATTTTTTAAGTAGAAATGCCTTTAAGCGCTCAGTGTTATGATGAAACAAATCAAGCACTAACCCTGCAGGTAAAAAAAAAAAAAAATTCAAATTGTCGCATATTGCAGCTTAAGCAGTTTCTCAAAAAACATGCACATTGTCAGTTTTCAAATTAACAGCTTAAGAAAAGGAAAACTTGCATGTTTGTTGAGGAAAGCAGACTGCTTTATTTAAAAACAAAAAAAAAATAAAAGAACATGGATCCTGCAGCAGAAAGCAGCACAGAGAAAACGAGTACTTCTGCTCAGTATTTAGTAAATAGAAAGGGGGAGCTGTACCCAAGGGGGGGTGGGAGAATGGGCACGGGAGGGTGACAGACGGGGAAATCCCAGTGGGCAGGGTACTGAAGGGCTTGAGGGCACAGAGGGTGGACACGCACCAGGGCCAGATGGCATACACCCCGGGGTGCTGAAGGAGCTGGCAGAACCCTTGGCAGACCTGTTCAGTGCCTCCCTCTACTCATGGAGTATACCTTAGGACTGGAGGATGGTGCATGTGGTACCCCTCCACAAGAGCCGCCCCAAGGATGAGCCAGGGTACTACAGACGGGTAACCCTCACATCCATCGTGGGAAAGCTGATGGGGGATAATCTTGAAGGAGAGGTTGATTTCCCTCCTAGAGGCTAATGGGCTGCAGGACAGCAGACAGCATGGGTTTGTTTCAGGCAGATCCTGTCAGACCAACTTGGTGGAGTATACTATAACTGGGTAACCAGACAATTAGACGGGCCATGCAGTGGATGTCCTGTACCTGGACTTCAGTAAGGCATTCGATTCGGTGCCACATGAGAGGCTAGCAAGTAAGCTGGAAGGGGTGGGACAAAAATGGTGGGATGGGTTGTGAACTGGCTGATAGGAAAACAGTAGAGGATGGTGGTGGGAGGGGAACTCTCAGGGAAGTGACAAGCAGGGTGCCACAGGGCTCTGTACTGGGGCCAGTGTTGTTTGGGATCTTCATAGCAGACATCTAGAGGCCAGAGGGGCACAGGACCCTAGGCAGCATGGATTCACAGCGGGAAGGTCATGCCAGACGAATCTGATAGATTTCTTTGACTGGGTGACCAAAGTAGTAGATCAGGGAGGGGCTATGGACATGGCCTACCTAGACTTTAGCAAGGCATTTGACACAGTCCCACACAAAAGATTAATATACAAATTAGCCAGCCTGGGAGTGGGTCCCAAGATGACAGCCTGGTAAAGAATTGGCTGGAGAATAGGACACAGAGAGTTATAGTAAATGGAGTCCACTCAGAAGAAAGGAGGGTTACTAGTGGGGTACCGCAGGGTTCAGTATTAGGACCGGTCCTCTTCAATGTCTTTATAAGCGACATTGCAGAAGGACTGGAAGGAAAAGTATGTCTCTTTGCAGATGACACTAAGATCTGCAACAGAGTTAATGCACAAGGTGGGGTGGAAAGGATGAGAAGGGACTTGGCAAGGTTAGAGGAATGGTCAAATGTATGGCAGCTTAGATTCAATGCTAAGAAGTGCAAGGTAATGCACCTGGGAAACAAAAACCCAGGGGAAGAGTACACAATGGGGGGTGAGATACTAACAACAACAAGAATGGAAAGGGACCTGGGGGTAGTCATATCAGATGACCTAAAGATGGGCAATCAATGTGAGAGGGCAGCAAGGAGGGCGGGGATGCTGGGATGCAGGGAGAGGCATCACCAGTAAAACAGGAAGTTATTATCCCTCTGTACAGACAGCTGGTGAGACCCCATCTGGAGTACTGTGTGCAGTTCTGGAGACCCAGTCTCCAAAGACATAGACAGGATGGAAGCTGTCCAGAGGAGGGCAACTAAAATGGTGCAGGGTCTGCACCGAAGTCATATGAAGAGAGACTTAAGGAGCTTAATATGTATACCCTTGAGGAAAGAAGGGAGGGGACATGATGGAAACTTTCAAGTACCTCAAGGGAATCAACAAAGTCCAAGAGGGTAGCATCTTTCAGAAAAGAGATGTGCAAGAACAAGAGGGCACAATTTGAAGATAGAGGGGGCGACTCAGAGGTATGTAAGGAAGTATTTTTTCACTGAGAGGGTTGTGAATGCATGGAATTGCCTCCTGAGGAGGTCATGGAGTCAAGAACAGTAGGGACTTCAAGAATGAATGGGACAGGCATAAGGCTGTTCTAGTGGGGGTTAGGAGGAAGTAAGCTGCTGGTTAACTAGGATCTGCAGCTTATCCAGTAGGTAGGAAATGGGCAGACTGGTGGGCCAAGCGGTCCTTATCTGCGCCAAATTCTGTGTTTCATGTTTCTATCTCAAGAGCAAGATCAGTCTGTTTGCAGATGACACCAAGATGGGAGCAGTAGTGGATGACTTGAGGGGTGTCAGGGTTACAAGAAGATCTGGTAATATTGGAGTACTGGTTGGACACTTGGCAGCTGGGGTTCAATGCCAAGAAATGCAAGGTACTACATTTTGGAGCAAAAAGCCCAAGGTGGAGGAACTACCAGCAGGGGAATCAGCTAGCCAAAACAGAGGAGGAGAAGGATCTGGGGTGATCATAACAGGAGCAATGAACAACTCAACACAGTGTAGAAAGGCGGCTGGAAAGGCCACCAGGATGCTGGGTTGTATTGCTAGAGGCATATCCTTCAGGAGGGGGGAGGTGATCCTGCCACTATACAGGTCACTGATTAGACCACACCTGTAGTACTGCGTGCAGCCATACCCGAAGAAGGACATTAAGTTACTAGAGGGGGTGCATCACAGGGCAACAAAAATGAACCAGGGGCTAGGGGACTTGCCCTACAAGAGCAGGCTGAGGGAGTTGAACATGTACTCGCTGGAGGAGAGGAGGGATAGGGGGCCGTGATTGAAACTTTCAAGTACATGACGTGAATAAATAAGATGGGCAGAGAGGGGCTTTTCAAATTAAGGAGGGGGAGGGACACTTGAGGTCATAATCTAAGATTGGAAGGGGAGAAGATTCGTGAGGGAAATGAGGAGACACTTTTTTACAGAGAGGGTGGTGTCTGCGTGGAACGCATTTCCAGAGAAAGTGGTATTCTGTAGAACAGTGGGCTGCTTCAAAAGGGGATGGGACAGGGTAAGGGGAAAGGTCACGGGGGTGGGAGGGGCAGCTGCAGTATAAGGACTGCCAGTTGACAATCGAGCAAACTTGATAGACCATAAGACCTTTATCTGCTGGCAATTTCGTATGTTCGTAAAACCTGGACCGGAATTATCAGTAAAAATAGAATATATGTAATGCTCTAGGTAAAACCTAGGTAGAATCTTGGCTGGATTCCTCTGATAGCTAATACATTTCACTAATTTACTGCAGTCAGTTTTATTAATGTATTTCTTCCTAACCACGTAATAAAACACATTAGGCATGAGTGTCTAGTAGGAACTTTGTGATAATTTCACCTCTGGAAGCCGTAAGCCAGCCTTGTGACCTGTTCTGCTCAATTTTTTCTCAAGGAAATTACCACTTTGTTCTTCACAGCCACCCTTGCATAATCCTCTGTTAAATATCCAAACCACCAGGATACCAACTGTGACCTCCCCATTGGCAAAGATGGCATTTTGTCTTAGAGGTTGTTGGGTATATCAACACAGATTAATTTATTTTAACAAATTTTTCACCTTTAGTGTTTTAAAAATAGAAGATACTCCATGGGATGCCTGTAAATATGGAATTTATATGGTATGGAATTCTGACCTCGTTAATCACTAGCAATGAGTGTTAGAGTGCAGGGCAGCCATGATTGTGAGGTCCATTGAGGTCTACAGTCGGCAATAAATATTTACTGGCTGCTCATGGAATGTATTTTTTATACTGTACAGTGGATTCCATATGCATGCACATGCTTGGGACAAGCTGTTTTTGTGCATATGTTTGAAATGACATACATCCGAAATACCATAGAAAATAATGGGCCCATCGGAAGCAATGTGTCTTTCACCTCTGTATAGCTCTGTATATCACCACCCCAGCTGAAAACCCACAAAAACACAGAAATCATAGAAATAATTAGATGGCTGATTTTTAACACTGCTTACTAATATTTAAGTCATCTGAGATTATGATTCCCAGATCTCATTCCTGGTTTGAGACTGCCAGACTTTCTCCTCCTAGGTAATACTCCTTTCTTGGATTTTTCTTTCCTATGTACATGACCTTGCACTTTTTGGCATTAAATCTGACCTGCCACACTCCCGACCATTCTTCTAGTTTCTTGAGGTCAGCTTCCATCTTGCTCACTTCTTCTGAGGTGTCCACCCGGTTACATATCTTGGTGTCGTCTGCAGATGCATCTTCCCTTCCAGTCCATCAGCGACGTCTGCTATAAAAACATTGAAGAGCAGAGGCCCTAGCACTGAGCCCTGGGGCACCCTGATGGCCACCCTGCCTTCCATCAGTTGCTTTCCATTAACCTGTATCCTCTGGGTTCTGCCTTGTAACCAGTTTTGTACCCATCTGACTACTCCTGGACCAACCCTGTGTGGTCAAACTTCTTTACCAGCCTTCTGTGTGGAACCGAGTCAAAGGCCTTACTAAAGTCTAGGTAGACCGCATCTACTGCCCCACCGTGGTCCACAATTTTTGTAGTGTAGTCAAAAAACTCGAGCAGATTTGTCTGGCATGATCTACCTGCTGTAAAACCGTGCTGTTTAGGGTCTTGGTGGCCGCTAGTTTTGAGGAATGGTATGATTCTCTGTTTGAGTAGTGTCTCCATTAGTTTCCCTACTATAGATGTGAGGTCACCGGTCTGTAATTACTAGCCTCTTAGCAACTGCTTGATTTGTGAAGTGGAACCACTATTGCCTTTTTCCAGTCTTCGGGTACCACACCGCTCTTCAAGGATTTCGTGAATAGAAGTGCCAGAGGGGCTGCTAATTCTGCCCCTAGTTCCTTAAGGATTCTGGGGTGCATCTCGTTTGGTCCCATGGTTTTGTCTGCTTTTAGTTTATTTAGCGCCTCCTGTACTTCGGTTTCTGTAAAGGGACTCGTGTCTACCCCTGGTCCTGGGGTGTTGTTTTTTTCAGGGCTAGGCCATCCCCTGGGTCCTCTTTGGTAAACACCGAGCAGAAGTTGAGGATTTCTGCTTTCTCTGGGTCATGTTTGGTGCATTTTCCTTCTTTAGTAGCAATCTTTAGTCGGGAGTCTGTGTGTAGCCGGTGTCTCTGAAGTGCACATCTATCTATATATATGTGTGTGTGTGTATATATATATATATATATATATATATATTTTTTTTAACAGTCTCTGGCTTGTGGCATTCTGTTGTTTGCAGCAGTTGTTTTCGGTAGCAGTTCTGGGAGCTGGTATCTCACTCTGAAAGCCCACGTGGCTTTTTAAAAAAAAAAATTTATTTCCAGCTTGGTTTTGGCTCCAGTTACAGTGTTTGTTTTCCTGCTTTATTTTGACTCAGGCTCCAGCAGTTGTTTTTGATGGTAGTCGGGAGGGTAAAGCCAATCTGTTGTAGCATCTCCCTACTGTCCCTTACCTGTACCTGGAGGCCGGGGGCTAGGGGATCATGCTGGAATCAGGGACACACATCATGGCACCAGTTCTAATGTCCAGAAACTTGAAGAAGGTAAGCAGGCAGAAAAACTGCTTCAGTTAGGGATTACAGCAGGCAGGTGTTTAAACCATTCATGCCCATTTACAGCAGTTAGCACCTGTTTAACTGGTGTGAAAGGCTGCCTGGGAGTGTAAAGGGCTCAGAATACATTCATAAAACCGAAAATGCTGTGGCATACTGTACATGCAGGTGGTTTAGCATTACAAACAGAGAAGGAATTGAGACAAGTTTTTTTGTGCATACATTCAGAATGCGCATACAGCCGAATGATATACAAGTATAATTGACTGTATTTCCTTTCACATGTGATAATGTCACAACCTGCAAAAACAAATGCTTGCAAATACCAAAGTACACATACCCACCTAATGCAAGGCATGGTGGACGCTACTGCTTGCGACGCCAATAAGCTGGGTTTGGGGAAACAGCCTGCATCATCGGAGGGCTGGCAGGGGTGAGAATGGTTAAGCGACCCACGGACACTCACCTCCTCTGGGGAGGGAAGGCAAATGGTCACTGCCACCTTGGTGACCACAGGTAGAGGTGTATATAGACATGGATTCGAGGGAAGGGGGGCATTGGCGGCATGATGCTCTGCTTCAGCAAGACCCTCCCTACATCAGGGGGAGGGACAGAAAAGAGAAAACCCCTTGACAAACACAGGATGCCATCTGCAACTTGTTGCAGGCCCCACCCCCTGAGTGGACTCCCCACCTCACTTACAGACACTTCAGCTCTGCCAGGGGAGTAAGGGCCCAGCCTTCAGCAGCCCTTCCCATAGGGATTATCCATGGGGGAACACACAGGGTAAAAGTTAGTCCTAGAGATGGGGTCGGGCAAGCGGCTGAACTGATGGGGGTTGAAAGATGATATGGGAGGAAAAGTATAGTAAACTTAAAAAAAAAAAAAAAAAAAATTGGCTCAGATTTAAGTGAGACTGATAGTTGCCAGAAGGCCTCACTAACATTCTGCAGTAGCTGAAAGTAGCAGTTGCAGACACGTGTTTCAACCTCCATAGACTTTATTGTTGTGTTCAGTCTATATCTCAGCCCAGGGAGAGAGGAACCAGCAACATGAGCTCATTTGTTTGGGTCATGGTGAGTCTAAAATAGAAAAGCAATGAAAAAGGCATGAACTTCATTGCAAAAGAGCTGAACCAAGGGTAATACTCCTGGAAGGGCAATGGCAAAGCCAAGCTTTCAGTTACACATTCCATTAAGGCAAAGCATCATGTTAAATATATGCAAATCACCATGAAAGAACTAGGGCTGGCTCAGCTTTAAGCAGGACTGAATGGTGCCAGAAATCTTAACAATCTGCAGTGTCTGAAAGCAGCAGATTTTGACACGTGTTTCGTCCTTGTTAGGGCTCATCATCACTGTGTGTTAGCCCTGGGAGAGAGGCCAGTAATGTCACCACTGTGAAAATAACATGTCATTTTCACAACTGTGACATGACATGCCTAAATACCCTCTAAATTGGTACGTGATGGCACAGTATACTTATTTTATTCCTCCTTGTGAAATCAGGGGAAGGGGGCAGACATGATGTACCTAGAGTCCCTTCTGACCTTTCAGTCAATCAAATTTTAATTAATAAAGCGCACTTTCTCATTACGAATCAAGGCGCTTTACAAGCTAGACATAAACAAATTAAAATAGCATGTCAACAGTACAAACAACAATAAAACTATCCTGGTGATTTATATAGTGTGCAGCTAGCTCTAATCATGTTTAAAAGCGTGCCTAATTAAAAATGTTTTCAAACCATGGTACTATGTTAAATAGTGTTTTATTTTGTAAATACTTTATTGTGCTAGTATAAATAAGGGATACAAAATGGTCCGACTCAGAATATTGTATTTATCTTCATGAGTGAGGGGGCAGGAGAATAACTCATGACTGGCAGCGTTTGCTCAGTGCCCGTTGATGTTATAATAGCTTCTGTTTCATTCAAAACAGCAGTGAAATCAAACAGGAGCAGTTCAGTAACATTCATTAAAAAAAAAAAAAAAAAAATCTAAGTTAAAAACTTCAGTTTAAAATACACTGTATAAGTGGACACACAATAGACTGACTTGGATGGTGCCACTTACCACTTGGTAAGGAACAGGACTTGCATAACTATCTTGTGACTTTACTGCTGTTGGAGATAACTTGTATATTCTGTGTCAGGCCATTGCATACCCCATATGCTGTATATCCAGATCAAATCTTGAGTTTTGTAAAAGTTAAATGTACACAGCTTAAGGCATAATGTTGATTAATTCGATAAAGAGCATCATGAAATTTATTGTACTGCAAGTGCATAAATTATATTTACCATAGTTGTTCTGCTGTCTCCATTGACGTCATCATGATGCATTTGCACAGTCATATTAGAGGTTGACTACAATGAGAGTATTAAAACAGAAGGGCATTTGTTTACATTTGTTTAATGCTATGTAACTGCTTTCATCCTAGTTGATTTTTTTGTTGATTAAGTAAGGCAGGCTAGCAGATATTTTCCTGTTTTCAACATAGTCCCTGGGGTGGGATGGCAGTGGAGGCTGGTATAGTGAAGTACTGATTCATACTGAACTAGATTAAGCTGTTGATGGATTAGTGAATGGGGCACATGTAGCCAGGACATGGGACAATTTCACCATCTAAATTGGAGAAGTGCTTTGGGATCATGAACTGCCACCTGAACAACCACCAGAGCAGGCAGACGGAATGTCGTATGTTTATCTCATCCAAAAGAAGGCAAATCGAGACAGCGGTGTTCCCCTAACACCATGCTGGGGTATCTGTATGGTCACCTATAACCAAGGTGAGAGTGCCCACTACAGGGCTACCATCACCACTTCCTGCAGCGCCTGGTGTTCGTTGGAGGTCTCACATCTGACTTCAAGCCAGGTTCGACTCTTCTTAGTGTGTGAGACTGGATCAGGCTCCAAGGTGGTAAGGCAGTTTCAACATTAATGTAAACAGTCTTTCTGACTACAAGAATTCAGTTTACTATCCACACTTAGGTGTTTTCCAGTTGGCATAGCTGTCACCAGAACAGTCTTCAAGCTTGACTCCTCTCACTACCCATGGTGTCATCCTCCATCCCTGTCCCGCACATCCATTCTTTGCAATGGAAGGGACCGGTCTCATCTTTCACAGCTCCTTCTGTGTGAGAGGATTCTTAAAGTTTTCAAATCTCCGACTAATGGGTCTGAGCCGGAGCTGCTAGGACCCCACGGGAGTCGGAACATTCGTGGACTTATGGCGGTACAAGTAGGATCCACGTGCAACACCACACGTGCCCACTGGTATGCAGCACAGCCTTCACCAGCTGTCTCCGTTCCTCTTTTGCACAGCAGCAGCATCACTGCTCTCATCAGGGTCAGAACTTCGCCATCTATACGACCGTGTTAAGTTCTTAGGTTTTAGTTTAACTGCTCCAGAGTTTATAGTTTTTGTGTCAGTTTAGTTAAAAACACAAAACTCTACAGTTTTATCTCCTCTCTACCTCATGCTATGGTCAACCATGGAAGAAGGTAGGGAGCTAGAAAAAGCAAGATCTTCCAATAATCAGTCTTCACAATTCATTCCTGGTGGATATATGCCGGAGGCATGAGGACCTGTAGGAGCAAAGGCCTTTAAAAGGTTCAGAGCCTACACTGGTGGCTCCCGTGGGGTCACGGCCTGGTGCCACTTCGGCTCCTGGCACTGAGGCTGGTGCCGATGAGCAGAGTGGCACTGCCCATGCAGCTGGGTCTCCTCCTGCTGCTGCTGCTTGCAGCACTGGGAGAAAGAAGGTCTCTGGAGTCACTAGCCCATTGGAGATCTTCTGGATCTCGTCCTCTGGGTGATCAGATGATCCGGGGGGGGGGGGGCGAGGACCAGGATGATCCTGACTGGCTTCCAGTCTCTAGTGAGAAAGGAGACCTTTTTGGGCCTAGTTGTAGACCTTTAGTGTCCGCGACTATGTCATAGGGAGTTTCTTGGTCTGGGGATGGCCCCGGTGCTGATTCCGATGCTGGGGAGCAGCACCGGGGGATGGGTTCCGGTGCTATTTGTGGTGACGAGGGGGGTTCCATTGCCATTATCCATGGGCCTAACCCAAGGGGCAAGTTCTGTTTTGGTGAGGCAGGGGCTGGTGGGTCCCAGTCGCACCGCGCTCTCCATATAGAGTGGCTGGTGGCTCTTGCAGGAGTCGCAGTCTTGACTCTGGTCTCATGGGCGCGCCCCCCGGAACCAGCTCTGGGTCTGTGGTAGGTGGGGATAGGGGCTCTGTTGGACCACTACAGCTCCAGTCCCCCAGATTTCCCCCAGGGCACCACCTGGACCACCCCTCTATGGTTTGGCATTCACAGGTGGACTAATTGCGCAGCCTCTGCCCTTGAGTGAGATCCCCTCTTCACTCTTTTAGCCCTGGCAGAGGACACGGCCTGGTCCACCACGACCTGCCTCCTCCTCTGCCTAACCCCACCCCCCAAAAAACAAACAAACTGATCTCCTGGGCATTTGGGTCCTTTGGGGTCACTGACCTAGGGAGCAGTTTGTGGCTTCTGCAAGTGCCTTCCGCACGTACCCGAGAGCACTGGACCACTGCCTCCCCCTGAGTCAAGCTCCTCTTCATTTTCATCTTCCTTCTTTGAGAAAAAGGACTCTTCCCTTCACCTACCCTCTGATGCTGAGTACACCCATTACCAGCAGTTCCTTTCAGAAATGTTGAGAGCTGCAATTGTCCCAATTCACTTGCCACAATCCTGCACTTCTGATGCTGTCCTTTCTTTGGGGAGTACAGTCATGACTTCACAGTTATACCTCCATGGCCCAGGCCATTTGCGGAGGCATCAGGAGACTTCTGGTTCCATCCCTGTGCCCCCTCTCCAGCCCCAAAGAGGCTACAGTTGGGACTAAGCCAACTTTTTTGACACCTCTTTTTTCCTTGCTGAGGACTCGGAGTCCCCGCTGTACACACATGCGTGCTCACACACACACTCTTCCCCCCCCTTCCCTCCTGCTCAGTTGTCCTGGTCATCCTTTCGTCACTACCAGGACCCTCCTCCCAACCCTCTCTTCTCCTCTAATGATAGGTCATTTGCTCCAGCAACGTCTGGCCACCACCTCTCTCTGGGCAGTTGCCCTGGCAGTAGGCAGTCCAGTGCCCGGGAGGATGGACTGTCTTCACAAATAGAAATAGTCCAGATTCCACACATGTGCTGCATCAGTGTCTTTGCACTGTTTAGCCTCAACCTCTTCCGTTAAAATGGCACTGGTTGAGGCTGTCCTCTGCTCATTCTGCTGTGAGACACTTAGCCCAATGGGGGGTGTGGACGGGGGCAGAGCCCCTCACGGGAAATTATTGTGAGATCTGGAGGGGTTGATCAGATCCTGAGGTCTGCCATCTGGTTTTTTTTTGGGGGGGGGACTCAAATGCCTGTCACCCATCTTGCTGGTGCCGTTTTTTTCTGCAGAGTGCAGGTTGTTGGCATCCCATGCATTCTTGAATCCTGCTACAGTTTTTGCCCCCACCACTGCCACTGGAAGGCTGTTCCAGACATCCACCACTCCTTCTGTGAAGAAGTACTTCCTTGCGATTCCCCTGAGTCTACCCCCTCCAGCTTCATAGCATGCCCCCTTGTTGTTGAGCATCTTTTTTTTCTGAAAAATACATCCCCCTTGTACCTTGTTCAAACCCCTGAGGTATTTGAAAGTCTCTGTCATATGACCCCTTTCCTCCAGGCTATACATATGAAGGTGCTTTAGTCTGTCCTCATAGGGTCTCTGGTGTAGACCCTTAACCATTTTAGTTGCCCTCCTCAGGCCTGCCTCTACGTCCTTCCAGAGATATGGTCTCCAGAACTGTACGCAGTACTCTAGGTGAGGTTTCACCAATGATTTGTACAGTGGTGTCACCACCTCCGTCTTTCTGCTGGTGATGCCCCTCCCTATGCACCCTAACATCCCACTAGCTCTCCCTACAGCCCTGTTGCACTGTTTGGCCACCTTTAGGTCATCAGATATGATTACCCTCTGACCTCTTTCCTCTTTGGTAGTCATCGGTACCACTCCCCCCCATCTGGTACTCCTCCCCTGGGTTTCTATGCCCTAAGTGCATGATTTTGCACTTCTTTACATTGAAACTTAGTTGCCACGATCTTGACCTCTCCTCAGACTTTCTTAGATCCCTATTCATTTTTTACACATGCACATGGAGTGTCTAACCAATTGCAGATTTTAGTGTCCTCTGCAAAAAGGCATACCTTCACTTCTAGCCCCTATGCAATGTCACTAATAAAGACATTAAAGCGGACTGGTCCCAGTACTGATCCTTGTGGCACCCTGCTGGTCACGTTCCTTCCTCGGAGTGAACTCTGTTTACCACCACCCTCTGGTGCCTATCCCCCAACCAATTCCTTACCCAGTTTACCACTTTCGGACCCATTCCAAGGCTGCCCAGTTTGTTTACTATTCCCCTATGTCGAACTGTGTTGAAGGCGTTACTGAAATCTCGGTAGGCCACATCCATTGCTCTACTTCCCTGGTCACCCAGTCAAATAAATCTATCAGATTTGTTTGACATGACCTCCTCCCAGTGAAACCATGATGCCTTGGCTCCTATAAGACGCTGGTTTCAAGATATTCCACAATCCTTTCCTTCAGCAATGATTCCATTAATTTCCCCACCACTGAAGTCAAGCTGACTGGCCTGTAACTGCCAGCCTCCTCCCTGCTACCACTTTTGTAAAGTAGGACTACATCTCCTCTCTTCCAGTCCTCCAGGACCACTCCCGTCTCCAGTGAGTGGTTGAACAGGACTTTCAGAGGTGCAGCCACCACCTCTCTCAGCTCCTTCAGTATCCTTGGATATATCCTGTCTAGCCTCATTGCCTTGTCCACTTTCAGATTTGCAAGAGTCCATTGAGTGCTGTTAAAGTTGGGGGCATATGGGGGAGTCCTAGTGGCCCTGTGCTGGCCTCTGCAGGTATGGTTTCCTCTGAGTGCAACAGAACAAGAGTTGCTCCCTCAGGGATGGCGCTTGTAAGTCCAAAAATAGATGCAGGAAACAAACAGGACTCAGCACTCAGTGCACAAAGAAGCCGCAGACTCACCAGTCTATTGGCAATTTTCAATTCCTGTATTGTGAACAAAAAAAACACAAAGTGAGCGGTGTGGCCCTGGGAGGCCCCCATTGTACCAACGTTTCACATCCGTTATGGACGCTTTGTCAAGGTCTGTTTCCTGCTTTCCTGTATTGAATTGACTATCAATCTCAAACCCAGGATTCTGCAACTCAGTACAGACTTGTTGACCCAGAGTCAGCTAGTCCAACCTAACCTGTACTTTCATCACCTTCAGACCTGTGTCCTGAAGAGAAAAAAATAAACCAGTCTAAAGTATCTCAGAAGTTTCCTGAAATACTCTTGGCTGCGTGTAAACCTGCAACCATGAAGATGTACACAGCCAAGTGGAAAATATTTCCCATCTGGTGTTCCAGCCTCCCCCCACCCAGAAGGTGTCCACCTGAACAGGACTTGGAATACTTGCTGGACCTTTCTGATGCTGGCTTGCAGTATTCCACAGTGAAGGTCCACCTATGTGCTATATCAACATACCACAAACCAGTAGGCACCCTCACTTCAGCACAGCTGCCACTGTTTAATAGGTTCCTTAGAGGTATTCTGCACTCAAGGCCTCCCATAAGGAAGCCATTGGCTACCTGGGATCTCAACTTTGTCCTGAATGTGCTCACTCACAAGACTGTTGATCCTACTGCAACTTGTGGTGTGAAGTTTCTAACTTGGAAAGCAGCATTTCTGGTAGCTGTCACCTCTGCACATAGAGTATCTGGAATCCATGCTTTGGTCATAGATCTCCATATACTCTCTTCTGTAAAGATAAGGTAGTTCTCTGCACACTCCAGATTTCTACCCAAAATGGTGTGGGCGTTCCTACATAATCAGGCTTTAACCTTGCCTGTCTACTTTGCCAGCTTCCGGAATGAGGGAGAAAGTACTGTCCACTTACTGGATGTCTCGAGAGTCCTTCAGTTTTACTTGGACAGGACTAAGGACTACAGTCAGTCAGAACAGCTTTGTCTCTTTCAGTCCTCATCGAAAGAGACAGTCTGTTGCATAGAAACATAGAATTTGATAGCAGATCCAGACCACTTGGCCCACACAGTTTGCCCATAATCCCCACCTCCAGTATCACCGCAGATCCTAATGGATCTCCAGCTCTTTCTCACCCCCCCCTTTCCTTTCCACTAAGATTCCCATATGTCTATCCCATGCATTCTTGAACCCCACCACCTCTGCTGGAAGGCTGTTCCAGGAAGCCACCACTCTTTCTGTGAAGTACTTCCTCCCATCTCTCCTGTATCTAACTGCCTCCAGCTTCATTGCATATCCCCTTGCTCTTGAGCTAATTTTTTTCTGAAAACTACTCCCCTCCTGTACCTTATTCTCCCCCGTGAGGTATTTAAAGGTCTTTATCATATCCTCCTCCTCTCTTCCCAGATGTACATATTGAGTTCCTTTAGGTGCAGACCCTGCACCATTTTAGTTGCCCTTCCCTGGACTGCCTCCACTCTCTGTCCTTTTCGAGATATGGTCTCCAGATCTGGACACAGTACTCAAGGTGGAGTCTTACCAATGATCTATATAGGGGCAACCCCACCTCCCTCTTTCTGCTGGTGATACCCTTCCCTGTGCATCCCAGCATCCCACTAGCCTTCACAGCTGCCTTGTCTCACTGCCTGACCACCTTTAGTTCATCCGATAGGATTATCTCCAGGTCTCTTTCCTGCTTGGTGGTCATCAATACCACTCCACCAATTTTTTACGTGCCCCAAGTGCATTATTTAGCACTTTTTCGCATTGAAACCCAGCTGCCATACCCATGACCATTCCTCAGGTTTCTCAGGTCTCTGCTTATCCTTTCTACCCTCTGGAGTGTCCACCCTGTTGCAGATTTTGGTGTCATCCACAGACCAACCTTCATTCCAGCTGCTCTGCAATTTTGCTTATAAAGACCTTAAAGAGGACCAGTTCCAGCACTGATCCTGGAGGCATCCTGCTGGTCACCCTCTCTTCCTCTGAGTGAACTCTGTTTACCACCACCCTCTGTCGCCTATCCCCCTACCAATTTCTTACCTAGT
This sequence comes from Neoceratodus forsteri, assembly GCA_016271365.2. Lineage (NCBI taxonomy): Eukaryota > Metazoa > Chordata > Ceratodontiformes > Ceratodontidae > Neoceratodus > Neoceratodus forsteri. The sequence goes on from CM028132.1 coordinate 923,690,618, forward strand.
TTACTACCTTTGAACCTACTCGTTAGCTACGCAGCTTACTTACTAGTTTCCTGTGTAGAAAGGTGTTGAAAGTCTTACTGAAATCTAGGTAGGCCAAGTCTACTGCTCCATCCTGGTGTAATTCCTTGGTCACCCTGTCAAACAAATATATTGATTTGTTTGACATGGTTTCCTCCCAACTCCGGGGTCTGCCTTGGTCTTGTAACCCACTGAATTCAAGATATTCCACAGTCCTTTAACTTCAGCAATGTTTCTGATGAGTTTCCCACCACCAGTGTTAGGCTGACTGGCCTAAAATTGCCAGCCTTGTCTCCACTACCACTTTTGTGAAGTAGGACTACATCTGCCCTCCTTCAATCCTTTAAAACCACTCCTGTTTCCAGTGAGTTGTTAAATAGGACTGTCAGAAATTCAGCTAGTACCTTCCTGAGCTCCTTTAGTACCCTTGGTTGCACCCTGTCTGACCCTATGGCTTTGTCCAGTTTCAGATTAGCGAGTCCCTTTAGGACTCTCTCCTCTGAAAAAGGACTAGTGTCCACCCCGCTCCCCAAAAAGCTCCTGTTATTTTTTTGTGGCCCCACCCCTTCTCCTTCCTCTCAATACTGAGCAGAAGTATTTCTTCAGGATCTTTGCCTTTTCTTGGTCCCTCTCTACACAGCCCCCCACTTCCCTTTTTAACCTTACATTCCCTCCCCTGGTTTACTCTTTTCACTTACATACCTAAAAATGGTCTTATCTCCTTGTGTTACTGCCTGGGCAACTTTCTGTTCAGTTTACGCTTTCGTGCTCCTTACTGCTTTCCCTGCTTCCTTCTGCTTCCCCTGATACACCTTCCTGTCCTCTGTCCTCTGCATCTCCCTATCCCTTCTGAATGCTGTCCTTTTTGCCTTTACCTTGCAAACATAGAAAATGATGGCAGAAGGGGACTGCAAGGTCCATCTAGTCTGCCCAGGGACCTACCTGGTGCTGTTCCCCCTCCCCTCCTTTGCCTTTTTGTATGATACCTTTGTGTCTATCCCATGCGTTCTTGAACTTGCTTACCATTTTGGCTACCACTACCTCCTTGGGTAGGCTATTCCATGGGTCCACCACCCTCTCTGTTAAAAAAAAAACTTCCTTGTATTACTCCTGAACCTCCATCCCCTCAGCCTCATGTCATGCCCTCTCATTCTCCCGCTCTCTTTCAATTGGAAAAGCTTTTGAACGTTAACCTTATTTATACCCCTCGTATATGTAAAAGTCTCAATCATGTCGCCCCTCTCCCTCCTCTTTTCTGCCACCTCATTCAGGAATCATAACGGTCTCTTTTTCCTCTTCCTCTTCCTTTTTTTTTTTTGTGGGTATAAAACCTTTTTATTAAAGGACAACTGTGTCACAGTTCACATCCAAATTTCAAGTATCATTAACAAGGTACCATAGCATAGACATCATTAATCTAGTACAGGGCTCTTACACCTTTCTTAGAAATACAGATAGAAAAAGACATCCTTCCTATGTTCCAAGCTCAGGCCGCTCACTCATATCTAGTATCCCTTGAGGAGTCACAGTCCCAAAACCCTACCATGAATCCCCTTCCCACTTACCATCCATCCTAATACCCTTATTCCTCAATCCCTTCCCACAAGGTTATACTCTCTGCAGGGCTGAGGTCTGCAAGAAGGGGTGCCCATTCCCTCACAAAACCCTCCAGTCTGTCCTTGACCAACAATGTGAGTCTCTCCATCGCCGATATCCAAAGGCCCACAACCCGCCATTGTGGCACTGAAGGGGTCACATGGGAAACCCAAGTATCTTGGATACAATGCCGGACCAAAATGAACAACACCCTCATCCAATGGAGTAGGGGTTCCCACTCTCCTTCCTCATTTACCTCCACTCCAAAAAGACACATAAATTGTAAAACTCTTCCAGCAAGTCTCCCCACATCCAAGGCCGCTGCTCTCCAAAATCTTTGTAGAATCCAGCACTCCCAAAACATGGTAATAGGTTCGCCTTTCCTCCTCACACCATCCACCTTGTGATGAAATAGCCGGATGATATTTATGTACTACTGCAGGTGGGCGATACAGTCTGTGAAGAAACTTGTAAAAAGCTTCTTTAAACTTGTTACAATCAAACAAGCCCACATGTAAAGGCAACACCATGGTCCAATTCTGGTCCAGTATTGGGCCCCCTAAATCCCTCTCCCAAAGACCTCTCTCCTTCTGTGACTGATCCAAAAAGCAACTCCTGCATTCTTTAACTGCTTTCCCAGCAAAGCCCTTCGGGTCCTCAGATACTGACATGACAAGAAATTTGATTTTAAGCATTTCCTGTCTACCTACCCCCCCCCCCCCATCCAGCCCAGAAATATGTGCCCTGACCTGAAAATACCGAAACATAAGGCTCCCCTCCAGTTCCAACCCCTGTTTTATTGCTGTATAAGGGAGGATAGTACCTCTTTGACATAAATAACCTAAACTTCTAGCTCCCTTCTGTTCCCAGCCCCTCATCTCAGGGTCTTCCCACACCGGCAAAAAGGAGAGGTTCCTAGCAATGGGCACCAGGAGAGTATCCACCCCAGCCACTCTTCGCAGCTTTTTAAACTTTTCCCAACTTTCTAATATAAGCATTATCAGTGGGTTTCTCCCCTCCTGGGCCCTGAACATTCACAGGCCCCTCTTTTCCAAAAACGCAGAAAGCCTGGCAGGGCAGCACCATTGTTCCAAGTCTACCTAACGTGCCTCCTTGGGGGTGTGGACCCAATCTCCTATATACCGTTGCTGGACTGCTAGAAAATAATACCTCAAATCTGGGAAATTGAGGCCCCCCCCCCCCAACTCTTAACTTGAGCTTTTGTAGGCTGACCCTTGCCCGCTTTCCATTCCAAATAAACTCCGAGAAGGCACCCTCCAACTTTTTAATATCCTTCTTTATTAACCCTACATGCAGCATCTGCATTATATACAACAGACGGGGTAAAATATTCAGCTTGATTAGGTTAATTTGCCCCAAGCAAGAAATCAGCAAGGGTGCTATCCGCTTTAAGTCCGCCAGGACACCTTTAACCATTGGGGTATAGTTCAAATCATGCAAAGTCCCCAGGGACTGCCCAACCTTAATTCCCAAATATGTAAAATGCTTATGGGACCCACTTGAACCCCCACATGTGATCCCCCTGCTACCCCCTGGCAGTCGCATCAACTCAGATTTATCAAGATTAAGCTTATAGCCCAAGAATTTAGCAAATCTCTCCACCATATCTAACAATATTGGCATAGACCTTTCCGGTTCCGTCACAAAGAGCAACATATTGTCAGCATATAACGTACTCTTATATTGCACCCCTGAAACCCCACTGATCCCCTTAATCTCTTTATGTTGCTTAATAGCTGCAGCTGGCAGCTCCACTGCTAGAGCAAACAACAGTGGGGATAGGGGGCATCCCTGTCTCGGTTTCCCTCCCTAGATTAAAGCCCTCTGAGAGAGTACCATTCACCAACACTTTGGCCCGAGAGGAACTGTACATTGCCCTGATCCACCCCACAAACGGTTCACCCAGACCAAACTGGGATATAATCTCAAAAAGGTAACCCCATTCAAACAACATGAAGTCTTGCTGTATTCTGACAAGTGCAGTTAGCCCCAGCCTTTAAACTGCCCCGGAGAACAATGGGTTAACTTTTCTATGCTCAGCATAGAATGTTCATCTCGAGTTCGGTTGATGTCTCTGCCTGTTGTAATTCGAACTGCAACCGTCAGATTCTTTACTCCGCCTCATTGAACAGTCGCTCCAGAGATTTCTCCTGCAGCTCAGTTCAAAGTCGGTTGAAGTGTCGGTTTTCGGTCAGTTTTCTACTGAAATTTTGTTTCCGCATAGTCGGTTCAAGTCTCTCTCTGTGGTACCGTGACTACTAGATAGGTTTTGTTATGTTTTCTGTGTGGAACTTGTAAAAGGTGAGGATCGGTTCGGCTGAACCGATCATTCAGGTAAATTTTGTATTTTACTTTAGTGTGTGGTTACCAGTCTGTATCGGTTCTAAAAAAAAAAAAAAAAAAAAAAAAAACTGGTTTTAGTACGTTTTTTTTCCAAGACCCGTGACACAGTCAGGAACAGATGGAGGAGTCTTGCCTGGCGGTTGCTGAAAAAAGGGTAAGTTTGTTTAGGTTAGCCATGTCTGAGAAACCCAAGAAAAAAAACGGGTCCACTGGGTTTCAACACTGCAGTGTGTATGGGGAGGTCTTTGCTAAGGCCGGTCCCCACACCACCTGTGTTTATTGTCTGGGGTTTGACCACCTCGATTCAGACTGCCAAATTTGTAAAAATGTTCCCAAATCTACCCTTGAAAAGAGATTAGGTAGACTGAGGGAAAGGGAGGCCGAGAAGTCCGCTGACCCGGATGGCCAGCCCGGTTCGGTTCCGACCGAACCAGAAGGAGTGCCCTCTGACCAGGGTGATACTACTTTGGGCAAAAGCAGAGCCGATTCCGAGGAATCTGTTCCAACAAAAACAAAATGCAAAGACAAATTGACCGGTTCGGATCCAGAATCTATTACTCTGACCGCCAAAGAAATAGCCAAAGCGATTCATATTGTGGAATCGCTTCACCCGGTTCTGACTAATCCGGCACCTTTTGGCAGGGGCTCGGTTCGGTCGGTTCCCCCGGTTCAAGATTATACCCTGGAAGAATTTTATGAACCGGAGTTTGAGGAGGAGGGAGAGTTGGAAGATGATTATGGTGATGGTGAAAGTCTGGATGTGCCTATTGACCCAGACGTCTCCCCAGACAGACCTTCAGGTGTTTCTCCTCCTAGGCTTTCTGAGTCCCCTTTGCACTTCATGTTTTACAGAAAGGTGGCTGATACCCTCCAGCTTCCTGTGGAGGAGGCAGTGGAGGACCAGGAGGAGCCAGACTATGTAGAGATGATGGACATCCCAGAGTCCAGGAGACTGTCTGTTCCTCTCCACAAATCTTTTGGGAAATGGACACAAAAAATTCTTAAGTCTCCCAATTTCATACCTCCTGTGGATAGAAGAATGGACAAGAGGTATACTCTTTCAGGCTCAGATATGGACTTCCTTTATCAGCATGTTGAGGTTGTACAGGCTGCTGCCTGTGATAAGGCAAGCATTCCCTTGGCATCACACCCCACAGACAAGGACTCCAGGAAGATTGATGCCATGGCAAAGAAGCAGTACATGGCATCTTCCTTGGGACTCAGGCAGGCAAATTATATGGCCTGTGCAGCCAGGTACCAGAAGTTCAGGTGGGACACTGTACTGGCACTGGCTAAACAGGCTTCCCCCCAGCTTGCCAAGGAGCTGGAGGAGGTGGCTGCAGATAGGATTGAGGCATCAAAAGTTCAGTTTCATGCTGCTGTGGACTCCAATGATGTATCATCAAGAGTCATGGCTACATCAGTGGCTCTTCGGAGAATGGCTTGGCTCAGATGTACTAGCCTCTCACAGGATACCCAGGCTAAGGCCATGGATTTTCCTGTAGTGGGTAATTCTCTTTTTGGGGAGCAGACAGCAAATTACATGAAGAAAATGGATGAATACAGGACCACTTACAGGAGTGCTCAGGCCAAGGAAAGGCAGGCAACTCCTCAAAGGCAGCAGTCCAGGGGCAGGACTTTTCAAAGGCCTTTTTACCAAACACAGGCCTCTTCTTCCTTTTCACAGAGGGGGTTCTTCAGAGAGAGAGGCAGAAGAGGGATGAGCAGGCCTGCATCCACCCCTCAGCCTAAAGCGCCAAGCAGACACACTGATGGGTCTGCCCAGGTCGATTCTCCTATCCCAGTAGGGGGCAGGCTGGCTTACTTTGTCCAGGACTGGATGTCTGTTACATCAGACAAGTGGGTCCTGGAAGTAGTAAGCCAGGAACTGGTTCTCAGCTTCAAAAAATTTCCAAAGATGAGAGCCAGATCTTTTCCACCTGCAAATCTCTCAGAGACCCTTGCCCTAGAGGCAGAGGTTTCTGCTCTCCTAGCTCTAAGAGCTATAGAGAGAGTACCTACCCTACACTGGGGCAAAGGATTGTACTCCAGGTACTTCCTAACCCCCAAAAAGACAGGAGAGTGGCGACCCATCCTGGACCTAAGATACCTGAACAAACATCTTTTAAAGCCAAAGTCCAAGATGATAACTCTGGGAATTATCCTTCCCTCTCTAAGGCCAGGGGACTGGCTAGCCTCCCTGGACCTCAAAGATGCCTACTTTCACATTCCCATCAGGTGCTCCCACAGAAAGTACCTCAGGTTCGAGTTGCCCTCAGGCCATTGTCAGTTCAGAGCAATGCCCTTTAACCTAAGCTCAGCCCCAAGGGTCTTCACAAAGTGCCTGGCAGTAGTTGTTGCCTTCCTAAGAAGACAAGATTTCCATTTTTCCGGCTCATAGTGGGCCAGTCCCCAGACCAAGTCGTCACACCTGCAAGTGACCCAGCAAGTGCTCACTTCTTTAGGATTTCTTCTCAACCTACCAAAGTCAGTTCTCGAACCAGTGCAGCTCCTCACCTTCATTGGGGCAGAGCTGGATATGGTAAAAGCAAGAGCCTTCCTTCCCTTGGAAAGGGCAAGAGCTCTCATGGAGCTGGCCTCTTCATTCAGCCTTTAGGTGTCTCAACCAGCAAGGCATTTCCTTCAGCTCTTGGGCCACATGGCAGCTTCTACAGCAGTGGTCCAAGGTGCAAGATTCCAGATGAGGGACATTCAGTTCCACTTAAGAGCTTTTTGGTCCCAAAGAAAGGATTCCCTTACCAAACTAACCCCAGTGACTCGAACTCTGATCCAAGCCCTGCAATGGTGGCAGGATCAGGACAATTTGAGGCAAGGGGTTCCATTTGCCACTCAGTTTCATTCAGTGGTCCTTACCACAGATGCTTCCCTGCTGGGCTGGGAAGCCCATTTGGGGGACCTCACCTCCCAGGGACTGTGGTCGCCTTAGGAATCTCTTCTACACATCAATCTCTTGGAGCTCAGGGCAGTGTTTCTGGCACTGCAAGCTGTTTCCAAATCAGTACAGAACAAGGTGGTTCAGGTCAGAACAGACAACACCACCACGTGGTACATCAACAAGCAAGGAAGCACTCTGTCTATGGCCTTGTGCACAGAAGCAGTGAAGTTGTGGTCCCCTGGCTTATTCCCTGCAAACCTGTTATATAGCAGTTCACCTTCCAGGGAAGGACAATGTCCTAACAGATACACTGAGCAGAATATCTCGGGGCCATCACGAATGGGTCCTGGATCCTCTGGTGTCGAAGGTGATCTTCTCAGGATGGGACACTCCAGAGATAGATCTTTTTGCAGCCCCAGACAATCACCAGCTTCCTCTCTTTTGTTGCAGACCCCTAGTCTTGGGCTCAGTCCCCCTGGATGCTCTGATTCTGGACTGGGAGGGGACATTTCTGTATGCTTTTCCCCCCTTCCCTCTCCTGTTCAAAGTGTTAGTCAAGATAAGGTCACAACCTTGCAAAGTGATTCTGATTGCTCCAGACTGGGCCAGGCAGCCATGGTATCCCTTGTTGCTGTCCCTAGCAGTTCATCATCCCCCTGTCTCTTCCCAGGAATTACAACCTGTTAACATCCTCTCTGTGGAGGATTTGGTACCCCAATCTTCAGTCTCTCAATCTCAAGGCTTGGCTCTTGAAGAGTTAGAGTTTGCAGATCTGCATCTTTCCCAAGGGGTTGTGGATATCCTCAAGGCTTCTTGAAAGCCCTCCAACAGAAAGACTTACAACCTCAAATGGAAAAGATTCAGCAATTGGTGTTCTAAGACTATTTCTCCAGACTCTGCTGAACTGCATACGGTTCTGGATTATCTTGTCCCTCTCAATGGCCTAGGCCTCAGACCAGCTACTCTCAAGGTACACTTGTCAGCTGTTTCTGCATTTTTGTCTGTGGGGAGGCCTTCCTCACTATCTTCCCATCCTGTGTTCTGTAAATTTTTTAAAGGATTGTTTCACACCAATCCCCCTTGTAGAGACCCTGCCCCTGCCTGGGATTTGAATGTTTGCATTGCTCAACTTATGCAACCCCACTTTGAGCCTATGTCTTCAGCAGAGCTTAAGTACTTGACTTGGAAAACTGTGTTCTTGATGGCCATTACCTCTGTCAGGCGTATCAGTGAATTGCAAGCCCTGTCAGTGGAACCTGATTTTATCTCCTTTCATAGGGATAAAGTGGTCCTTAGAACCAATAGAAGGTTCTTGCCCAAAGTGGTTTCAGACTTCCATTTAAACCAGTCTATGTCTCTCCCTGTTTTCTTCACTGATCATTCTTCCTCAGGAGAGAGGAGGCTACACAATTTAGATATCAAAAGAGCCTTTAGTTACTACATAGAGCATACCAAGGGTCACAGGTTTGACTCCCTCCAGTTGTTCCTCACTTATGGAGAAGTGGGAAAGGCCAAACTTGCCACCAAAAGATCTATTGCCAGGTGGATTGTGTCTTGTATACAGTTCTGCTATGAAAAACTGGGAAAAACTCCACCCTCAGGCCTGAGGGCTCATTCCACAAGAGGTACAGCTGCTTCCCTGGCTGCGGCCAGAGATATCCCTCTTCTAGAAATTTGTCAAGCAGCCACCTGGAAAACAGTCCATACCTTTACCAAGCATTACTCTCTGGATATCCAGGCTAGGAGTGATGCTTGGGTTTGGCACAGCAGTACTTCAGAGCCTATTCCCAAAGTAGGTTCTGTCCCTCCTCCTTTTAGGTACTGCTTGGTAGTCTGCAATTGTCAGAATACAGCAAGACTTCATGTTGTTTGAAGAAAAAAATTACTCACCTTAGTTATTATGTTTCTTCTAGTGGCGTCTTGCCTCTGACCTCCCCCCGCCTCCCCTCTCAGGACCTAGATTTTTTGGGATGTGGGTAGGTGCAGTGTTGGCACCGTAGGGGTGCCCCCTTTACACCCTCTGTTTCTTATGGGGTGAGGTGTTATTTCATTTTATTGTTTTTTGTGTTTGGGTTTCCTAACTTGAGTCTTCCTTTGAGAACCCAAAACATTATTTTTCTGTCAGTTGGCTAGTAAAAAGTTTACAGTTTCCACACAGAACATCTAGTGAGTTTTGCTCGTAAAGATCTGACGGTTGCAGTTCGAATTACAACAGGCAGAGACGTCAACCGAGCTCGAGATGAACATTCCATGCCATGCATAGAAAAGTTAACCCATTGTTCTCCGGGGCAGTTTAAAGGCTGGGGCTAACTGCACTTGTCAGAATACAGCAAGACTCCACTAGAAGAAACATAATTACTAAGGTGAATAATTTTTTCTTCAACCCTATCAAAGGCCTTTTCAGCATCCATCAATATTATTCAAGTGTCCTCCCTTCCCTTATTCGCTCTCCGGACCACATTCAAGAGACACCACACATTATGATAAGAGAGACAGCCCTTGATGAACCTGGTTTGGTCTGGGTGAACCAACTCCAGCAACACTACCTTCAGCTTAGCTGCCAAGACCTTCGCCAAGATTTTCATGTCACAATTCAGTAACGAAATTGACCTATAAGATGCACACTCTGTCGCCTCTTTCCCAGCTTTAGGGATTAGACAGATAACCGCATCCGGAAACATTCCCAGGATTTCCAGATGCTCTGCCTCCTTTTGCTGGAAATTGTCACGTAGTGGACCCGCCAACTGACTCCCCAAGGTCTTATAGTACTCAGTGGGAAAGCTGTCTGGTCCACTAGCCACCCCTCTTTAACCTTTGTATTGTGGCAGCCACCTCAGCCTTTGCTATGGGTCTACTCAATGCCTCAGTCTGGTCCCTCGTCAGTCATGCGATTCCAAATGCCTCATAAAATCCTCCACCAGCCCCCCTGTCGCACCCCCATCAGCTGTATATAGGGTCTTAAAAAATTCACTAAAACATTTCCGGATCCATGGCTCCTGCTTATGGAGGTTACCTCCCCTATCCTTAATGGCAGTTGGACATAGCCCCCCCCCCCCCTTTCATGAGCCGAACCATCAATGGGCCAGGTCTGTTACCCCACTCGAAGACTTGTTTTTTTACAAAACGTCCAAGCCTTCCTTGCCTCTCCATGGAGAATGATATTCGGAACATCCCTAGTGGCTTTTAGGGCTACCCTCACTTCCCCCTCCTCCCCGCCAGCCACTCTTCTCTCTAGTTCTCTCAATTGGTCTTCTAATGCAACCCATCTCTCCTGCCTTTGTTTCTTAACCCTACTAACATATCTAATAATCGTACCCCTCATATAAGCTTTTCCTGCATCCCACAGCATGGCCTTGGAAACATCCACCCCTCCATTGTTCGCATATATTCCTTCCATTGCTCCTTCAGATATTTCCCAAATATTTTTTCACCCAGCAAGTACGTCAGAAACTTCCAGGGGGGCAGACCCTCCCTCTGTATTACCATCTTAAGGGTAAGGATCACCATCACATGATCGGAAATGTGGATGGGACTATGTTTAACATCTAAAACTCTCCAATGCAATTCCCTCAATAGAAACACATAGTCTGTATGGGACCACATGCCATGTGGGTTAGAGTAGAAGGTATACTCCCTGGCCCCTGGGTTCACTTCCCTCCACCCGCCAATCATTCCTAGCTCCCCCAACTTCAGTCTCCGTTGGTGGATGGCTTCACTCTGTCTGCCCCGACCCAAGGAGTGATCCAACACAGATTCCGTAGTACAATTCAAGTCCCGCCCCAAAAAAAAAAACAAGACCCGGGAACTGCTCTTTTACCAGCATTGACTGTAGCATGTTATAGAAGGCTGGTTCAAATACCGCCGGGTCATACACACTAGCAAATGTAATGCTCTCACCCCATAATTCTCCCACGACAAAAACATATCGCCCTCCTCCCACAACCCGCACCACCCTCTGAACCTGGAAGGGTAAATTTTTGTGCAGGAGGACAGCAACCCCACGCTTATGGGACTTTAATGACACTGAATAGCATTTCTCAACCCACCCCCTTGCCAATTTAGCATGCTCCGAGTCAGTAAGATGGGTCTCCTGCAGAAGAGCCACTTGTGCCCCCCTGCCTCCTGAAAGCATTAGCAGGCCAGTACGCTTTACTGGGGTCGCTATCCGCCTCACATTCCATGTACAGATATTCAGCTCTTGTATTTTAGCCATTATGGCCAATTATAATGGTCCTTTTTGCCCCCTCCCATAGCTGTAGGAGACCAATGAAGTACCATTGTCACTTCTTGTATTTCCAGGTCTCACTTCGGAGCAACCTGGGCTTGTGACCTGTATGGATGTGAACACATAAATGTGCATAACAAGGCACAGTAATGTAAACAAACAAACATTAACATGAACAGAAAACTGTAACAACACACACATCTTTAACTCCTAATTCGTTCTTCCCCTGCTTCCTACCCCCTCCTCTGTGTTTGAACATCATTTATCCTACGCTCCCCCAGACTCCCCCTTTTGTATATCCCTCTCCAGTCGACTCACTTCCCCCTTTCCTGACTCTTCCCCTCTCCACACTTTTACCCCTTTGCACTTGACGCCCCTGCCCACACATTCTACAGACACTAACTGCCACTTATGCAAGAGTGTCCAAGTACTCCAATAAATTGGACCATGTTCCCTTATCTCCCCACCTCGGATTACATACAACTCTTCTGATTGCTTCTTTCCCTTTTAAGCTCCCCTGCCCATAGTGGCCAGCTGTACCCTGCAGTCTCCCGAAATCTCAGTCCAGGCAAGTCCTGGGAAATGGTCAACCCTCTTTGGAGATACCTCATGATGTCTGCCGCCATTCTGAAAGATTCCTCCCCTCGGGCGTGACCAAGCCGGCATCCAGGATGGCAGTATAATCCTGGAGTTCTGTGCCTAAACCATCTAATATATTGAATCCCCGGCTTCCTGGGACCCCTTTTGGCACAAGAACCGAAATTTATTTAGGAAAAACTGGCATGCCGCCTAAGATGTCGAAAAATACAAGGACATTTGTCTTTTAAAAGCACTAGCAGTGGCTCAAAAACATCGGGTTCTGAGGCCTGCACCACAAACTGAATCTATGGCGGCTACGGATCCATCACGACAAGCTCCTTACACGGATGAGAGCAGTGAGAGTTCGCCGCTCTTAGCACTGGAGAAGCTGTTCAGTGATTTAAAATATGACTTAACCTGCAAAATGAATGCAGGATTTGATAATGTTTTGGCTCAATTGGCACACCTTAAAACAACAGTAAATACACTGGGGGAAACGGTGGAGTAGCATTCTACCAGATTAACTGAGCTGGAAGAATGGGTTAGTGCTCAGGAAGACCACTACTCTCAGATGAACCCCCAGTTACAGATAGCTTTGGCCGAGATAGAAAAACTGAAGGCAGTGCTTGCCGACCATGAGAATCGGGAGAGACGCACAAATATCCGCATAGTGGGTCTGGCCGAAGGAGCGGAAGGCCGTGACTGTCCTACCTTTTGTAAAAGCTGGTTAAAACCATTTGAGCTTACCGCCTGAGTGTACCTTAGAGATTCAGCGGGCACACAGAGCTCGAGGTTGCCGCCCTGCTTTAAACGAAAGACCTGGGCATATCATCTTAAAGTTTCTCCGATATGAGGACAGAATGGTGGTGCTGGAGGCCGCAAGGAAGGTGGGTCCTATCCAAGTAGATTCGCGGCTCGTCAGTATTTTCCAAAACTTCTGCTGTGCATTGCAGCTTGAGCAAAATGCCTTCATGCCAGTGAAGAGGTGACTACATCAGCTTGATTGGTCTTGTGCACTGCTTTATCCAGTACGTTTGATTATCCGGAGGAAAGATGTAGCCCCGAAGACATTCACGAGCCCTAATGCGTCGATGCAATATATTGAACAGGAGGCTCCTCCATAGGACATTGCTGCCAGATGATATCTTTTATACGGAGCTAGAGTTTTGCCAGGTACTGCTGAGAGGGCTAAGGGTTTTGCTCTCGGGACACTGGGAGGTGGATCGGGAATCAATCTTTCATGTATTACTTGTTCTTGAATTGCATTGAAATGTTGGGGGGGGGGCACCAAGGGTCTGAATGGACGTATGAGCTATTAATGAGCTGTTTATGAAAACTTTGAGCCAGAGATGAATTTTCATCCTTTGGGGTTCTCAATCTGGAGGTTCCCTGTGTGGTTCCCGTCTCTGAGGTGCCTACTTGCAGGAAATTATTTTGAATTTCTTTTCTACATGTTTATCCAACTTCGGGATTTGTGTCTTTGCATCCTTGGAATGGGTGGGCCTCGACGGGTACTGCACTCAAAATTAATCAGTTGATAGGGACGGTGCGGCCAGGAGGCTAATCCATGATACTAAAGGGGTTTTAGTCAAATCCGAGATAAGATGGGGGAGGGATAAGGGAGGCGAGGTAGCAACAACTGTTGCCACACTTGGTTTTCTTAGGGTTGTTTTATTTAGTCTATTTAGTGCCAGTTGCGCTTAGTACATAGTTTTGTTGAGGTTTTAAATGCCTCATAGGGAGTTGGGGGAGTTTCTGGTTTACAGTGGTTTGGGGGTTTCTGGGAGGGGAGGGATATGAGGGGATGTTTCACAGTTGATTAAAAAATGAAAATGTTAGAGTTGTGTGTGATGGGACTGGTATGTAAAAGTGCTATTGGGTGTAGGGTGAGGGGTCTGGAGTACAGTCATCAAATTGTTTTCTTGGATGGCTAGTTTAAGGTTGCTATCCTGGAATGTGAAAGGACTTAAAACAGCAACAAAAAGAAAACAAGTCTGGTCTTATGTCCGAAAACGAAAGGCAGATGTGGTTATGCTACAGGAACTACATTTGACACATGAGGAGACAGTAAAACTGGGAAACGCATGGGGGGGTACATTGATAGCTTCGCACTTTACATCAAAGGCTAGAGGCATAGAGGCACGTGTGTTTGGATTCGACCAGGGGTCAGGGTCCAGGTTCATTCCTCCCAGGTGGATGGGCAGGGGAGATACGTGGTAGTTCAAGCCACAGTGGAGGAAGAATTATTAGTTTTGGTGTTCCTTTATGGTCCCGCTTTTGACTGTCCTGAATTTTTTGAGCATTTAGCTCTTACATTCAAACAACATGAAGTCTTTCTGTAGTCTGACTATTTGCAGTGATCTCCAACCTTTGAACTGCCCCGGAGAGGAAAGCGTTAACTTTCCATGCAAGGCATGGAACGCTGAGTTTGAGCTCGGTTGAGCCTCTGTCTGCTGCTGTTTGAACCCCAAGCACCAGATTCTTTACTCCGCCTCACTGAACAGTCGCTCCAGAGCTTTCTCCTTCGCTCGGTTCAAAAAAAGTCAGTTAAAGTGTCGTTTTTTCTCTCGGTTTCAACCGAATTTCTACAATCTAACCTGTCGGTTAAGTCTCTGTCTGTGGTACCGTGAGTACTAGATAGGTTTCTATATTAGTTTTCTGTGTGGAACTTGTAAACATTAGATCTGCTCGGTTTGAACCGATCAGGTTTGTGAAAAAGGTTTTTCTGATTTATTAGAGTGTTGTAACCGGTCCGTATCGGTTCTAAAAAAACGGATTTCATAACGTTTTTTTCCAAGACCCGTAACAGGTCAGGAACCGATAGGGGTGTCTTACCTGGCGGATTGCCGAAAAAAGGATAAGTTTGGTTAGCACTGGCCATGTCTGAGAAACCCAAGAAAAAAACCGGGCTCACTGGGTTTCAACACTGTAGTGTGTGTGGGGAAGCCTTTGCTAAGGCTGATCCCCACACCACCTGTGTTTATTGTCTGGGGTTTGACCACCTTGATTCAGACTGCCAGATTTGCAAAGTTTTCCCAAAGCTACCCTGGATAAGAGTAGTAGACTGAGGAAAGGAGGCCGAGAGAAGTCCGTGACCTGGATGGCCAGCCGATTCGGTTTCGACCGAACCAGAAGGAGCCTCTGACCAGGGCGAAACTTCTTCGGGCAAAAGGAGAACCGACTCTGAGGAGTCAGTTCCAGTTAAAAGAAAAAGAAGGGATAAGTCAGCCAGTTCGGATCCACAAGTTCTTTCTCCGACCGCTGATGAAATAGCCAAAGCGATAAGGATTGTTCAAGTCGCTAACTTCGGTTCCGACTGAACCGGCACCATCGGTTAGGGGCTCGGTTCAGTCGGTTCCCCCGGTTCCGGATTATAATTTAGATGAATTTTATGAACTGGAGGAGGAGGAGGGAGAGTATGAAGATAGTGATGGTGATTATGAAAGTCTGGATGTACCCATTGACCCGGACATCTCCCCAGACAGACCTTCAGGTGTTTCTCCTCCTAGGCTTTCCGAGTCCCCTTCCCACTTTATGTTTTACAAAAAAGTGGCTGAAACCCTCCAGCTTCCTATGGAAGAAGCAGTAGAGGATCAGGAGGAGCCTGATTACGTTGAGATGATGGACATCCCAGAGTCCAGGAGATTGTCTGTTCCCCTCCATAAGTCTTTTGGGAAACAGACATTTAAAATTCTAAAAACTCCTAATTCCATACCTCCTATGGACAAGAGGTATACTCTTTCATGCTCAGATACGGAGTTTCTTTCCCAGCAATGCAGCCATGTTGGGGTAGTGCAGGCTGCTGTCTCTGATAAGGCAAATATACCCTTTGCTTCACACGCCCCAGATAAGGACTCCAGGAGGATTGATGCCATGGCAAAGAAACAGTACATGGCAGCATCTTTGGGACTCAGGCAGGCTAATTATATGGCCTACACAGCTACATACCAGTAGTCCAGGTGGGACACTGTGATGGCTCTAGCTAAACAGGTCCCTGACCAGCTTGCCAAGGAGCTGGAGCGGGTGGCTGCAGATGGGATTGAGGCATCCAAGGTGCAGTTTCATGCTGCTGTGGACTCCAGTGATGTTTCATCTAGAGTCATGGCTACATCTGTGGCCCTTTGAAGGATGGCTTGGCTCAGATGTACTAGCCTGTCACAGGATACCCAGACTAAGGCCATGGATTTTCCTGTTACTGTAATTCTCTGTTTGAGGAGCAGACAGAGAACTATATGAAGAAAATGGACGAGTACAGGACCACCTACAGGAGTGCTCAGGCCAAAGAAAGGCAAGCCACTCCCTAAAGGCAGCGTTCCAGGGGCAGGGGCAGGCCTTTTCATAGGCCTTTTTACCAAGCCCAGGCCTCCTCTTCTGCCTTTGCTCAGAGGGGGTTCTTTAGAGGGAGAGGCAGACTGGGTATGAGCAGGCCTACTCCCACCCCTCAGCCTAAAGCCCCAGCCATGCAGGCACCCTGATGGGTCTGCCCAGGCCGATTCTCCACTACCTGTAGGGGGCAGACTGGCTTACTTTGTCCAGGACTGGAAGTCTTTAACATCAGACAAGTGGGTCCTGGAAGTAGTAAGCCAGGAACTGGTTCTCAGCTTCAAAAAATTTCCCAAGATGAGAACCAGATCCTTTCCACCTGCAAATCCTTCAGAGGCCCTTGCCCTAGAGGCAGAGGTCTCTTCCTTCTTGGCTCTCAGAGCCATAGAAAGGGTTCCACCCTTACACAGAGGCAAAGGATTGTACACCAGGTTCTTCCTAACCCCCAAAAAGACAGGAGAATGGCAGCCCATCCTGGATCTAAGATATTTAAACAAGCACATTTTAAAGCCAAAATTCAAAAAGGTGACTCTGGGAATAATTCTGCCCTCTCTAAGGCCAGGGGACTGTCTAGTCTCCCTGGACCTCAAGGATGCCTATTTTCACATTCCCATCAGGTGCTCCCACAGAAAGTACCTCAGGTTCGAGTTGCCCTCAGGTCACTATCAATTCAGAGCAATGCCCTTTGACCTAACATCAGCCCCAAGGGTGTTCACAAAATGCCTGGCAGTAGTGGTTGCATTCCTAAGGAGAAAAAAGATCTCCATCTTTCCATACCTGGATGACTGGCTCATAGTGGGCCAGTCTCCAGACCAAGTCAAGTCACATCTCCAGATAACTCAGCAATTGCTTGCTTCCTTAGGATTCCTCCTAAATCTTTCAAAGTCAGTTCTGGAGCCAGTACAGCTCCTTACCTTTATAGGGGCAGAACTGGATACAATAAGGGCAAGAGCCTTCCTTCCCCTGGACAGGGCAAGGACCCTTATGAAACTGGCCTCTTCATTCACCCTTCAGGTGTCTCGACCAGCAAGGCACTTTCTGCAGCTCCTGGGCCACATGGCAGCCTCTATGGCAGTGGTCCAGGGAGCAAGATTTCAGATGAGGGACATTCAGTTCCACTTAAGAGCCTTCTGGTCCCAGAGAAAGGATTCTCTGACCAAACTAGTCCCAGTGACTCGAACCCTGATCCAGGCTTTGCAGTGGTGGCAGGATCAGGACAGTCTAAGGCAAGGAGTCCCTTTTGTCACTCAATCTCATTCTCTAATCCTTACCACAGATGCCTCCCTCTTGGGCTGGGGAGCCCACTTGGGGGATCTGACCACCCAAGGGCTGTGGTCACCTCAAGAATCTCTGCTTCACATCAGTCTCTTGGAACTCAGAGCAGTGTTTCTGGCACTGCAAGTTTTTTCCAAGTCTGTTCAGAACAAAGTAGTCCGGATCAGAACAGACAATACCACCACAGTGTGGTACATCAGCAAGCAAGGGGGCACTCGGTCTATGGCCTTGTGCACAGAAGCAATGAAGTTGTGGTCTGTGGCCTATTCCCTGCGAACCTCTCTGATGGCAGTGCACCTCCCAGGGAAGGACAATGTCCTGGCAGATGCTCTCAGCAGGATATCTCAGGGCCATCACAAATGGTCCCTAGATCCCCTAGTTTTGAAGGCGATTTTCTCCAGATGGGGCACTCCACAGATAGATCTTTTTGCAGCCCCAGACAATCACCAACTCCCCCTTTTTTGCTGCAGACCCCCAGTATTGGGCTCAGTCCCCCTGGATGCTCTAGTTCTCAATTGGGAAGGGAAGTTTTTGTATGCTTTCCCCCACTTCCCTCTCCTGTTCAAGGTACTAGTCAAAACCAGGTCTCAACCTTGCAAAGTGATTCTGATTGCTCCAGACTTTGCCAGACAGCCCTGGTACCCACTGTTGCTGTTCTTAGCAGTCCACCTTCCCCTGTCTCTTCCCAGGAATTACAACCTGTCGACATCCTCTCAGGGGAGAGTTTGGTATCCGAATCTCAAATCTCTCTATCTCAAGGCCTGGCTCTTGAAGAGTTAGAGTTTGCTGATCTGCATCTCTCTCAAGGTGTTCTGGACATTCTAAAGGCTTCTCGAAAGCCTTCCACCAGAAAGACTTACAACTCCAAATGGAAAAGGTTCACTATTTGGTGCTCTGGTAAGCATATTTCTCCAGAGTCTGCTGGGTTGCCTGTAGTTCCGGACTATATGGTTCATCCCAATAGCTTGGGGCTCAGACCAGCTACACTCAAAGTACACTTACCAGCTGTTTCTGCTTTTTTGTCAGTAGTTAAGCCCTCTTCTCTTTCAGCTCATCCTGTATTTTGTAAATTCTTCAAGGGATTGTTGCTCACCAATCCTCCCTTCAGGGACCCTGCTCCTGCTTGGGACCTAAATGTTTGCATTGCTCAGCTTATGCAGCCCCCTTTTGAGCCTTTGTCCTCAGCAGAGCTTAAGTACTTGACTTGGAAAACTGTGTTCTTGGTAGCCATTACTTCTGCCAGACGCATCAGTGAGTTACAGGCCCTGTCAGTAGAGCCTGATTTTATCTTTTCATAGAGATAAGGTGGTCCTAAGAACTAATAGGAAGTTTTTGCCTAAGGTGGTCTCAGATTTCCACCTTAACCAGTCTATGTCTCTTCCTGTTTTCTTCACTGACCATTCCTCCTCTGGAGAGAGGAGGCTGCACAGCCTGGACGTGAAAAGGGCCCTTAGCTACTACATAGAGCGCACCAAGGGTCACAGGTTTGACTCCCTCCAATTGTTCCTCACTTATGGTGAGGTTGGTAAGGGAAAACCTGCCACTAAAAGATCTATTGCCCGGTGGATTGTCTCTTGTATACAATTCTGCTATGAAAAATTGGGTAGAATCCCACCCTCAGGCCTGAGGGCTCACTCTACTAGAGGTACAGCTGCTTCCTGGCTGCCAGGGATATTCCTAGCTTAGAGATTTGTCAAGCAGCCACCTGGAAAACAGTCCATACTTTTACCAAGCATTATCTCTGGATATCCAGGCTAGGAGTGATGTCGGTTTGGCACAGCAGTACTTCAGAGCTTGTTCCCAAAGTAGGTTCTGTCCCTCCTCCATGGAGGTACTGCTTGGTAGTCTGCAAATAGTCAGAATACAGAAAGACTTCATGTTGTTTGAAGAAAAAATTACTCACCTTAGTGATGTTTCTTCTAATGGAGTCTTGCTGTATTCTGACCTCCCCCCGCCTTCCCTCTCAGAACCTGGTTTTTGGGATGTGGATGGGCAGGAGCAGTGTTGGCACCCTAGAGGTGCCTCCTTTTCTCACCCTCCTTAATTTTTGGGTGTGTGTTGTGTTGTGTTTTTTGGGTTTCCTGACTTGAGTCTTTGCTTTGAAACCAAAAAACCCTTTTTATTAAACTTAGTTGCCAGTTGGCTAGTGTAAATTTACAGTTTCCACACAGGACGCCCAGTGAGTACAGCTCGTAAAGATCTGGCGGTTGGGGTTCAAACAACAACAAACAGAGGCTCAACCAAGCTCGAGCTCAGCGTTCCATGCCTTGCATGTAAAGTTAACTCTTTTCTCTCTGGGGCAGTTCAAAGGTTGGAGATCACTGTAAATAGTCAGAATACAGCAAGACTCCATTAGAAGAAACAACATTACTAAGGTGAGTAATTTTTTCTTATTGGTGTTCCCCGAGAAGCTGATTATAGGAGGAGACTTTAATACTTACTGGGACCCCTTGTTAGACCATTCTAAACCCAGGTTCAGGCGCTCCCCTAAGAATGTGACAGCTCTAAGAAATTTAGCCAGGGAAAGGGCCTTGCAGGAGGTGTGGCAATTTAGGCATTCAGACTCCGAGGAATTCTTCTTCTGTTCCCACGCCCATGAGGTCTGTACCAGTCTAGATTATTTTCTAACCTCCTCAGAATTCATGGGACGCATAGGGGAGATTCAATGTGGCCCCATCCTTGTTTCAGACCATGCCCCCCCCTTTACTTCGAACTGGAACGTGGGATAAATGAGATGGGGGCAAGGCGGTGGAGACTTGATCCTACTCTCTTGAATGACCCTCAACTCAATATGTTCAGCAAATGTCTAGGCGCCTTATGGAGTTTTTAGAGGCTAATAAAGTTGAAGACACCTCAGTAAGAATTACATGGGAAGCCCTTAAGGCATATGTCAGGGGGATAATCTGTTTCCTATGCAACGTTTAAAAAGAAACGAGGGGATAAAGGAACGAGAACTGGAGTCTCACATTTTGACGCTAGAGAAGCAGGTCATGCATTCTTATTCCCCTAATGACATGGCACTGCTGAAAAGGTTGAAGGGAGCGAGTAATCAAATTAGCTCCAAACGCATAGAGAGGGATGTTATGGTGTCTAAGGCAGGGCAGTATTTCGAAGGAGATAAGTCAGGGAGGTGACTGGCATGGCTAATTAAGAAACAGAGGGTGGATAAATCCATCATAGCTATTGAGAGAGGCAATGGGAAATGGGCCACCACTGCTCGGGAGATAAACAGTGTATTTCAAACATTTTATGAAAAACTATACACCTCTGAGGTCCCACATAATGGGAATCCAGCGGGCTTTTTAGACAGTGTTTCAAACAACATGAAGTCTTGCTATATTATGACATATGCAGTATAACCCCAGGTTAGAACTGCTCCGGAGGTGAAAGAGGTAACTTTCCATGCAGGGCATGGAATCTTGAGCGCAAGCTCAGTTGAACACTCTGTTGTAGCTCAAACTTAAACTGTCAGATTCTTTACTCCGCCTCACTGAACAGTCGCTCCGGAGATTCCTCCTGCTGCTCGGTTCGTTTGTCGGTTTTAAAGTGTAATTCTCTGTTTATTTTACCGAAATTTAACCGCAATCATCGGTTCAAGCTCTGTCTGTGGTATTGTAAGTAATAGATAGGCTTTTGTTTATTTTCTTCTGTGTGGAACTTGTAAACGTCTTTTCGGTTCGGTTTGAACCGATCAGATTGGGTTTAAAATTACTTTCTAGTCCTTTAGAGTGCGGTTCCCGGTTCTTATCGGTTCTAAAAAAAACGGATTTTATTACGTTTTTTCCACGACCCGTGACACAGTTGGGAACCGATAAGTCTCTTGCTTGGCGGATTGCCATTAACGGGCAAGTTTTGTTAGGCTGGCACTATGTCTGAGAAACCCAAAAGAAAAACCGGACCCACTGGGTTTCAGCACTGTGGCCTCTGTGGGGAAGCCTTTGCTAAGGCTGACCCACACACCACTGTGTATATTGTCTGGGGTTTGACCACCTCAATGCAGACTGCCAGATTTGTAAGAATTTTCCTGCTGCCACCATGGAAAAGAGAGTTGGTAGGCTCAGGGAAAAGGAGGCCAAAAAGTCTGCTGACCCGGATGGCCAGCCCAGTTCGGTTCCAACCGAACCTGAGGGAGTGCCCTCTGACCAGGGCAATACTTCCTCGGGCAAACGAAGAGCCAGCTCTGAGAAGCCGGTTCCGACTAGAAAGTCAGCTAGTTTGGGGCCAAAAGTTATTTCTCCAACCGCTGAGGAAATAGCCAAAGCTATTCAAATTGTCCAGTCTCTTTCCCCAGTTCCGTCCGAACCGACACCATTAGGGAAGCGCTCGGTTCGGATGGTTCTCCCGGTTCAAGATTATGATTTGGAGGATTTTTATGAACCAGAGGAAGGGGAGGAGGGGTATGAGGAGAGTGAGTGTGATTTTGAAAGTCTGGATGTGCCCATTGAACAGGACATCTCTCCAGACAGACCCTCAGGAGTGTCCCCTCCCAGGCTATCTGAGTCACGTTCTCATTTTTTGTTTTACAAGAAAGTTGCTGAGACTCTGCAACTCCCTGTTGAGGAAGCTGTTGATGATCAAGAAGAGCCTGATTTTGTGGAAATGATGGATATTCCAGAGTCTAGGAGACTGTCTATTCCCTTGCACAAATCTTTTAGGAAATGGACAGTAAAAATTCTAAAAACTCCTCATTCTATCCTCCTGTGGATAAAAGGATGGACAAGAGGTATGCTTATCAGGCTCTGATCGGAGTTCTCTCCCAGCAGTGCAGCCATGTGGGGGTAGTGCAGGCTGCAGCCTGTGACAAGGCTAATATTCCTCTAGCCTCTCACCCTCCTGAAAAGGATTCCAGGAGGATGGATGCCATGGCAAAGAAACAGTACATGGCAGCATCTTTGGGACTCAGACAGGCAAATTATATGGCTTATGCAGCTAGGTACAGAAATCCAGGTGGGATACTGTCCTGGCCTCTAGCAAAACAGGCCCCTGACCAGCTTG
Organism: Neoceratodus forsteri; assembly: GCA_016271365.2. Lineage (NCBI taxonomy): Eukaryota > Metazoa > Chordata > Ceratodontiformes > Ceratodontidae > Neoceratodus > Neoceratodus forsteri. The sequence continues at coordinate 923,712,889 of CM028132.1, forward strand.
CCAGGGAGCTGGAGCAGGTGGCTGTGGATGGTATTGAGGCATCCAAGGTGCAATTTCATGCTGCAGTAGACTCTAATGATGTTTCATCAAGAGTCATGGCTACATCTGTGTCTCTTCACAGAATGGCCTGGCTCAGATGTACTGCCCTGTCACAGGATACTCAGTCTAAGGCTATGGATTTTCCTGTTGTGGGCAATTCTCTGTTTGGGGAGCAGACAGAGAATTATATGAAGAAAATGGATGAGTATAGGACCACCTATAGGAGTGCACAGGCCAAGGAAAGGCAAGTCACTCCTCAAAGGCAGCATGTCAGGGGCAGGCCTTTTCATAGGCCTTTTTACCAAGCCCAGGCCTCCTCTTCTGCTTATGCCCAGAGGGGGTTCTTTAGAGGACGGGGCAGAAGGGGTTCTAGTAAGCCTGCTTCTACCCCTCAACCCAAAGCCTCTGCAAAACAGGCTCCCTGATGGGGTGGCCAGGGCCGATTCTCCACTACTGGTAGGGGGCAGGCTGGCTTACTTTGTCCAGGTCTGGAAGTCTTTAACATCAGACAAGTGGGTCCTGGAAGTAGTAAGCCAGGGACTGGTTCTCAGCTTCAAAAATTTCCGAAGATGAGCCAGGTCTTTCTCCTAAAACCATCAGAGGCACTTGCCCTGGAAGCAGAAGTTTCTTCCTCCTGGCTCTCAGAGCCGTGGAAAGGGTTCCATCCATACACCAGGGCAAAGGGTTGTACTCAGGTACTTCCTTACCCCAAAAGACAGGAGAATGGCAGCCATCCTGGATCTCAGGTATCTAAACAAGCACCTTTTTAAAACCAAAGTTCAAAATGGTGACCCTGGGGATTATTTTACCCTCTCTAAGGCCAGGGGACTGGCTAGCCTTCCTGGACCTCAAGGATGCCTACTTCATGTTCTCATCAGAAGCTCCCATCGAAAGTACCTCAGATTCGAACTGCCCTCAGGCCATTACCAGTCCAGAGCAATGCCCTTCGGCCTCTCCTCGGCCCTGAGGGTGTTCACAAAATGCCTGGCAGTAGCAGTTGCTCATTTAAGAAGGCAAAAGATTGCCATCTTTCCTTATCTGGACGACTGGCTCATTGTAGGCCAGTCTTCAGAACAGGTCAAACTACACTTACAAGTAACCCAGCAACTGCTTGCATCTCTAGGTTTCCTTCTCAATCTTCCAAAGTCAGTTCTAGAGTCTGTCCAGCTTCTCACCTTCATAGGCGCAGAACTGAACAAAAAGAAGCCAGAGCCTTCCTTCCTTGGAAAGAGCAAGGACCCTGGTGTCTCTGGCCTCTTCTTTCACCCTGCAGGTCTCTCGACCAGCAAGGCATTTTCTACAGCTCCTGGGGCACATGGCTGCTTCTACAGCAGTAGTGCAGGGAGCAAGATTTCAGATGAGGGACATACAGTTCCATTTGAGAGCCTTTTGGTCTCAAAGGACAGATCCTCTAACCAAATTGATTCCAGTGACTCGAACCCTGATCCAGGCCCTTCAGTGGTGGCAGGATCAGAACAATCTGAGACAGGGGTTCCCTTCACTCCCCAGTCTCATTCCTTGACTCTTACCACAGATGCATCCCTCTTGGGGTGGGGAGCTCACATGGGCGACCTTTCCACCCAGGGGCTGTGGTCCCCTCAGGAATCTCTGCTCCACATCAATTTGCTGGAACTCAGAGCAGTTTTTCTAGCACTCCAGGTTTTTTCCACATCTGTTCAGAACAAGGTTGTTCAGGTCAGAACAGACAATACCACTACAATGTGGTACATCAACAAGCAAGGGGGCACTCTGTCTACGGCCTTGTGCACCGAAGCAATGAAGTTGTGGTCTCTGGCTTATTCTCTGAACGTCTCCCTTATGGCAGGTCACCTCCCAGGCAAGGACAATGTCCTAGCGGATGCTCTCAGCAGGATTTCCCAGGGCCATCACGAATGGGCACTGGACCCCCTAGTATTGGAGGTAGTATTTGCCAGATGGGGCACCCCACAAATAGATCTCTTTGCAGCCCCAGACAATCACCAACTTCACCTTTTTTGCTGCAGGCCCCCAGTGTTGGGCTCAGTCCCTCTGGATGCCTTCCTCTTCAGTTGGGAAGGGAAGTTCCTCTATGCCTTTCCCCCCTTCCCCCTTCTTTTCAAAGTGCTAGTCAAAATCAGATCTCAATCCTGCAAGATGATCCTGATTGCTCCAGATTGGGCCAGGCAGCCCTGGTACCCCTCCTCATATCCTTAGCAGTCCACCTTCCCCTGTGTCTTCCCAGGAATCACAACCTGTTAACCTGTGCCCAGGGAGAGTTTGGTATCCAACCTCAAATCTCTCAATCTCAAGGCATGGCTCTTGAAGAGTTAGAGTTGCTGACCTACACCTTTCCCAAGGTGTATTGGATATATTGAAGGCCTCTAGAAAGCCTTCCACCAGGGCTACCTATAATTCAAAATGGAAGAGATTTTCCATATGGTGTGCTGGTAAACATATTTCCCCAGAATCTGCTGGCGTGCCCACGATCCTGGATTATTTGGTGCATTTGAATTCCTTGTGGCTGAGACCAGCTACTCTAAAAGTACACTTGGCAGCTGTGTCTGCCTTCTTATCAGCAGGTAAGCCATCTCCCTTTTCAGCTCACCCTGTCTTCTCCAAGTTTTTTAAAGGGTTGCTTCACACCAGCCCCCCATTCAGGGACCCTGCCCCTGCTTGGGATCTTAATATTTGCATCGCTCAGCTTATGCAACCCCCTTTTGAGCCATTGTCTTCAGCAGAGCTTAAGTACTTGACTTGGAAAACTGTGTTTCTGGTAGCTATCACCTCTGCCAGGCACATAAGTGAGCTACAAGCATTGTCAGTGGAGCCTGATTTTATCTCCTTTCATAGAGATAAGGTGGTCCTCAGGACTAACAGGAAGTTTTTGCCTAAGGTGGTTTCAGACTTTCACCTTAATCAATCCATGTCTCTTCCTGTGTACTTCACTGACCATTCCTACTCTGGTGAGAGGAGATTGCGCAGTTTAGATGTCAAGAGTGCCCTTAGTTACTATATAGAACGTACCAAGGGTCACAGGTTTGAATCCCTCCAATTGTTCCTCACTTATGGTGAGGTTGGTAAAGGGAAACCTGCCACTAAAAGATCCATTGCCAGGTGGATTGTCTCTTGTATCCATTCTGCTATGAAAACTGGGAAGGTTCCTCCCTCAGGCCTGAGGGCTCACTCTACTAGAGGTACAGCTGCGTCTCTGGCTGCTGCCAGGGACATCCCTATCCTAGAGAAATGTCAAGCAGCTACCTGGAAAACAGTTCACACTTTTACTAAGCATTACTCCCTGGACATCCAGGCTAGGAGTGATGCTCGATTTGGCACAGCTGTGCTTCAGAGCCTATTTCCCAAGTAGGATCTGCTGTGTAGTCTGCGTATGACATAATATAGCAAGACTTCATGTTGTTTGAAGAAAAAAATTACTCACCTTAGTAATGTTGTTTCTTCTAATGGAGTCTTGCTATATTATGACCTCCCCAGCCTGCCCCTCTCAGAACCTTTATTTTTGGGATGTGGGTGGGCAGTGCAATGTTGGCACTTCATTGATGCCCACTTTATTTTCACCCTTTCTAGGGTACTTAGGTGTTGCAAAAATGTTTCTTTCTTGAATCCCCCGACTTGAGTCTTTGTTTTGGGATCAAGAACAAAAATGTGTTTTTGTAGTTAGTAGCCAGTGGCTAGTGTAGGTTTACGGCTTCCACACAGAACCTTAGTGAGTTTTGCTCGTAAAGATCTGACAGTTTAAGTTTGAGCTACAGCAGACAGAGTGTTCAACCAAGCTCGTGCTCAAGATTCCATGTCCTGCATGGAAAGTTAACTCTTTCACCTCCGGAGCAGTTCTAACCTGGGGTTATACTGCATATGTCATAATATAGCAAGACTCCATTAGAAGAAACAACATTACTAAGGTGAGTAATTTTTTCTTCCCTGCCCACCCCATCAGAAGTAGACAATGGGGTGCTCTGTTGAGAACTCACATCTCAGAAGGTTATATACAGTGCCTTCAGAAAGTATTCACCCCCCCCCCTTGGATTTTGTCACATTTTGATGTGTTACTACCAGAATTTTTAATGCATTGAAATGATTTCCCCCCCCTTGATTCACACAGCATACTCAACAATTTAAAGGGGCAAAAATATTTTTATAGTGTAACAAAAATTTATGAAACATTAAAAACTGAAATATCTTGTTTACTTAAGTATTCACCCCCCTGAGTCAATACTTTGTAGAAGCGCCTTTGGCAGCAATCACAGCTTTGAGTCTTCTTGGGTATGTCTGTATCAGCTTTGCACATCTGGATTTGGGGATTTTCACCCATTCTTCCTTGCAGATTTGCTCAAGCTCTGTCAAGTTGGATGGGGAGCGTCGGTGAACCGCAGTCTTTAAGTCTTTCCACAGATTCTCAATGGGATTCAAGTCTGGTCTTTGGCTGGGCCACTCAAGGACATTCACCTTCTTGTTCTGAAGCTACTCCAGTGTTGCTTTGACTGTATGCTTGGGGTCATTGTCCTGTTGGAACGTAAATCTTCGCGCCAGTCCAAGGTCTGTTGCAGACTGATGCAGGTTTTCCTCAAGGATGTGCCTGTATTTGGCTCCATTCATTGTTCCCTTTATCCTGACAAGTGCTCCAGTCCCTGCCGCTGAAAAGCATCCCCGTAAAATGATGCTGCCGCCACCATGCTTCATGGTAGGGATGGTGTTACACGGGTGATGAGCTGTGTTCGGTTTGCGCCAGGCATAGCGCTTTGCATTCAGGCCAAAGAGTTCAATTTTTGTTTTATCAGACCAGAGAATCTTTTGCCACATGGTCTCAGAGTCTGCCATGTGCCTTCTTGCAAACTCCAGGCATGCTATTATATGGCCTTTACTCAGGAGTGGCTTCTGTCTAGCCACTCTACCATAGAGGCTACATCTGTGAAGTGCTGCAGAGATTGTTGTCCTCTGGACAGGTTCTCCCATCTCAGCCATGGAACTCTGTAGTTCTGTCAGGGTGGTCATTGGGTTCTCGGTCACTTCCCTGACCAAGGTCCTTCTTGCCCGGTTGCTCAGTTTGGGAGGACGGCCTGCTCTAGGAAGAGTCTGGGTGGTTCTGTAATCTTTCCATTTCCTAATGATGGACTTCACTGTGCTCCTGGGAACTTTCAACACCCTAGAAATGTTTTTATACCCCTCCCCAGATCTATGCCTCCTCACAATTCTATCACGGAGTTCTACGGACAGCTCCTTGGTCTTCATGGTAGAGTTTCTGCTCTGACACATACTGTCAACAGTGGGACCTTATATATACAGGTGTATTTCCTCTGAAATCACGTCAACCATTTGAACTGACCACAGGTGGACTTCATTCAAGTTTTAGAGTGATCTCACAAGGAAATTTGATGCACCTGAGCTCAGTTTGGAGTGTCATAGCAAAGGGGGTGAATACTTATCAAATCAAGACATTTCAGGTTTTTATTTTAAATTACATGTACAAAAAATTCCAGAAGTTTCATTCCATTTTGACATTATAGAGTAATTTGTGTAAATACGTGACAAAAAAAATCCCATATAAATGTATTTTAATTTGAGTTTGCAACATCACAAAATGTGACAATATCCTAAGGGGGTGAATACTTTCTGAAGGCACTGTATCTCCAGGTGTGGTCCAGGCTGTCCAGGCTACAGAGGCTTGGGGAAGGGTGCCCCCCTTTAACTAGATCATCTCTGGAAGAAGTTCTCCAACATTGTAGAACGCAACGTGTGAAACCCTTAACATTCATATATAATGCCCTCGTGGGGGCCCAGCCGGATATGTTCCAGTAATTGAGAGACAGATGGGAAGCGGATTTGGGGGGAGACGCCTTGTCAGGAGGGGACTGGAATTTAGCTGTGGGAGGTAGCTTGTCTAGCTCAGTCAATAACAGACTTAGAACCATACATTACAATATTATACATAGAGCCTATTTTACTCCTGTTTTGGCTCATAAAATAAACCCTCAGGTTCCTGATCATTGTCCTAAATGTTTCTCGAAGGGGTGTTCTTTCTTTCATCTGGTATGGGCGTGCCCAAAGGTGCTGGTATATTGGGACTCGATAAACTATCTTTTAAATAAGGTCCTGGAATGTAATATCCCATTAGATCCAGTGGATTTTCTGTTGGGGGTTTATAGAGGTGTGGAGGGCCAAACAAAAACTTCACGTCCTCTGAGAAAATTAGCTTTGGTGGTGGGCAAACAGGCTCTGGCACAGAATTGGATGGCTCAGTCAGCACCCACCATTGCTCAATGGATTAAAACACTATTGAACAATTAAGCAATAATGCCCGACAGGGTGTGTGTCGTGCCGGGAGAACATCACGCCTCAGGTGGTTGGGCACGAGGCTGCAGGCCGAGTGCAACCAATAACTGAGGCGTGACGTTATCCCAAACGACACACACCCTGGAGGGCATTATTGCTATTATACAATGGCGCATTGTTATACAGAATAAAAAAAATCATTTTAAAGATGTTTTTGTGTGGAAAAATATTTTTGCTTTTTAAAAGATGATGAAACAATGAAGCACATCATCAAGCAAAAGTTAATCAACAGGTTCACAGTGAGGCTGAGACTAGACCCATGATGATGTACTGGGATAACATCACGGGTCCAGCCCAAGACTGACCAGTCAGAGTCCAGGATTTTTTCTTGCCATTGTATAATATGAAATTAGAACTTATTCAATATAAGGTCTTAGGACGTCTAAACAGATATGAACAGTTATGGTCCGCGCTTGAGAAGGCCCTTGGTGAATTATGGTTTCCACTCTTCTAGGAAGAAGTCTTACTGTGGTGATAGGTTAGTCATACCATGCTAGTAGACCAGTTTTGAAGAAATATCCTTGAGGTGAGCCACAATGATAAACTCGTTTTGTGTTACTTAAAATAACGAGAAAGGGTTTTCCCTTCTATTCAACAGCTTAATCTGGTTCAAGGTCAGTTGGTATTCATCTGTATCCCCCTCCCCCGGGTCGTTCCTGAAAATAGGCAGGATTTGTCTAGTGCACTTACCCGGTCAACAAAAACTAAATAAATATGTACTTTTCTTTAATTTATATAGCCTATGGATGTATTGCCCCATGGGGTTGACTTCCCTTGGGGATTTAGAACTAATGATACTTGTATTAAGAGATTAATCAGTTGCTCCTGAGCCCATACCTGTACCAGTACCTGAAGATGTAACCATATTGGTATATGATGTTGTAATGCGAATGCCTGTTCCTGTCTACCGACTCTCTTACTAAATAAAGTAAAAAAAAAAAAAAAATTCCCTTCCTCAAAACGTGCCATGCCCCCCTGCCCCCCGAGAAGGAGCCATTCGGCACCTGCATACGGCCTGTCACATCCCATGCCACCCATTGCATTCCCCCAGTTCCCAAATTAGAAATTTGATCAACTATCAAAAATCTGTCCCCTCAAATATGAGCAGCAGCCTTGACCCGACCCAAAACCCCTTGTAAGCCTGGTAGAGGTATGGACACCACTTAATTTCTCCTCCCTGCACTTCCTCAATAGGAGCGCGGACCAAACATGTCCCTTCCAATCTGCTTGTGTCCTGAAGGAAACATCTCCCCCATAGTTCATGCAGTTAGAGAAAAGAAAATGGAGGAAAGTCCCATCAGCCCTTCAAGGATCCCACCGAAGTCCTGTCCCACGAAAATGAGGGGTAGGCCCTTCAAAACTCTCTGTCAAAGCCAATCCCTCCATGTGGCACAAATATATGGGTGCAACAGGCATCCTCCATAAACCAAGGCCATAGCATTAGAATCCATACGGGAACCTTCCCTTGCACCTCCACTCGGGGAGCACTGGCACACAGCACGGCAGTCCAATCAGATACACCCATTCCAAGTGTTAGGCCATGAGGCAGGGGCCTACAGTCTGTTTAGTGTCAATAGTGACAGGTAAAGCAATGCAGTGTCCCACATGCCTCCTGGATCACTAAAGGCACCAAATAGCACAGCAAAGTGAACGGCATGCCATATGTCTCAGGGAAACATTCGCTCATCTCACCTTCTTTCTCAACTCCTCCACAAAGGTTTCAGCCTTCTTCACCTCCCAGAAGGAAAAAAAATGTCCCCTCATGCTTAATCTTGAGAGTCGCAGGATAAATCATAAAATTCTCCACCTTCATACCCAGCAGGCTAGCCATCACCTCGTTGAACATCTTGCACTTTTTTAGCAATCTGGCCAAATAATCCTGGGAAATAAACAGCTTGTGCCCCTCGTAGGATATCGGACCTTTTTCCCGATACGCCCACAATACTTTCTCGTGGTCCTGATAGTAGTGGAACCGCATAATGAGCTGCCGAGGTGGTTGGCCCGCCAATGGCCTGGGCATAATTGCCTGGTGAGCCCTTTCCATCGTAAGCCAGCCATCACTAATTTCAACACCCAGCAGAGTTGGCAAAGTCACTGCACAGAATTCCAGCGCACTCCCACCTTCTTTCCTGTCAGGTAGTCCCCTTAGATGGAGGTTGAGCCTCTTATGGTAATTCTCCTGGTAATCTGCTGCCTCCTTCATCTATTCTAGTTCTCTCTGCAAATGCCAGGATTTTCTCTGGGGCACCCTGCATTAAGTCCTCTAGTCTGGAAATTCTCTCCTCCACCTCATTAATATGAAGCACCTTAGCAGACTGCTGGGTAAGGACCTCCTGAATCTTAGCGTCTATCCAGGATTCCAATTTGCAGTGTCTGGGTTCAAGGGCTGCCTCGACCTGGCCCGCAAGCTCGTGGCCTAGCACAGTTATTTCCACCGCAGAGAGAGAAATCTAGCTCTGGCTTTCACTCTGCCCACCGGCCGCAACTTTTCTTGCCCATTTTAGCTGCCGTTCCCTGACTCTTGCTGGGACCCGAAGTTAAATACTCGTCCATCACACATTCGCCACTCGATCCTGTCATTTTTGTTTGAAATAAGAAGTGAACTATTACTTTAATTTTAATTCCCCGACAAAGAGGAGCAAGGTAGGAACATGACTTTTCAGTTTACCAGCTCATTAGTGCCCACCTTCCTCTTACTTTTGCTCACCTACTTGACACAGAGGTTTATCACCTTGAATGTGCCCCCTTTCAGCCTCGCCCACAATTCCTTCACCTACCCCAGGTCGTCATCCCCCTCCCCCCGATCAGTTCATCCCTGAGGCATTAACGCATCTTTATAAAATCTGTCCTTCTGAAGTCTAGGACCCTTGCCCTTATGTTGTTTGAATCCACAGCCATCCTTATATTGAACCACACTGTACAGTGATCACTGGTCCCAAGGTGGCCTTCCACCTTGATGTCTGCAACAGTGTCCCTGTTAGTAAGTACCAGGTCTAGTACTGCCGCATCACGAGTGCGATCACCGACTAGTTGCTTGAAGAATGAAACATAGAATTTGACGGCAGATAAGGACCACTTGGCCCACCTAGTCTGCCCATTTCCCTACCTGATGAATAAGCTGCAGATTCTAGTTAATCAACAGCTTACTTCCTCCTACCCCCCACTAGAATTGCCTTATGTCTGTCCCATGCATTCTTGAATTCTCCCACTCTTCCTGACTCCACATCTTCCTCAGGAAAGCTGTTTCATGCATCCACAACCCTCTCTGTGGAAAAATACTTTCTAACATTACCTCTGAGCCGTCCCCCCTCTATCTTCAAAATTGTTCCACCTTGTTCTTGCTCATCTCTTTTTCTGAAAGATTCTACCCTCTTGTACTTTAGTTCCTTTGAGATACTTGAAAGTTTCTATCATGTCCCTCCGTTCCTCAAGGGTATACATATTAAGCTGCTTTAGTCTCTCATCATATGTCTTCTGGTGCAGACCCTGCACCATTTTGGTTACCCTCCTCTGAACAGCCTCCACTCTATGTCTTTGCGGAGATGGGGTCTCCAGAATTGCACGCAGTACTCCAGATGGGGTCTCACCAACTGTCTGTACAGAGGAATAACAACTTCCTGTTTTCTACTGCTGATGCCTCTCCCTATGCATCCCAGTATCTCCCCAGCCCTCCTTACTGCCCTCTCACATTGCTTGCCCACCTTTAAGTCATCTGATATAGTTACTCCTAGATCTCTTTCAATTTTTGTTGTTGTTATTATCTCACCCCCCATTGTGTACTCTTCCCCAGGGTTTTTGTTTCCCAGATGCATTACCTTGCACTTCTTTGCATTGAATCTGAACTGCCATGTATTTGACCATTCCTCCAACCTTGCCAAGTCCCTTTTTATCCTGTCCACCCCACCTTATGTATCAACCCTGTTGCAGATCTTTGTGTCGTCTGTAAAGAGACATACTTTTCCTTCCAGGTGCTCTCTAATGCCACTTATAAAGACATTAAAGAGGACCGGTCCCAGTACCGAACCCTGCGGTACCCCACTAGTTACCCTCCTTTCTTCACTGTGGACTCTGTTTACTATTACCCTATGCGTCCTGTTGTCCAGCCAGTTTTTTATCCAGGCTACCACCTTGGGACCCACTCCAAGGCTGGCTAACTTGTATTTTGATATTTTGTGTGAAACTGTATCAAATGCCTTTCTAAAATCTAGGTAGTCCATATCCACAGCCCCTCCCTGGTCTTATTCAGGTCCTGCAGGGAGTAGAGAATGTCCCTGCTTCTAGCCGAAGCCATAGCTGAGAGGCTGCAGTCTGCATCCTGCAAATTAAAGTCCCCCACCAACAGTACTTCCACCTTTTCTGCCATTTTGCCAGTGGCTTCCAGTAGTACCTTACCTAACTCCTTTCCCTGTGTCGGAGGTGTGTAGATCACACTAGTGCAAATTGTGTCTCCGTTCCCTATCTCCAGGGTGACCCACAGTACCTCGGTCTCAGCCATATTGATTGTATCTCTGTTGCTTTTATGCTTTCCCTCACATAAAGCACCACATCCCCTCCTTTCCTTCCTACCCTGTCTTTCCTGAACAGAGCATAGCCTGGTATGACCATGTCCCAGTCATAGTTTTCAGTGCACCATGACTCAGTAATGGCCACGGTATCCAGGTCAGCCTCTGCCTTGATGGCCTCTAGGTTTGGAATCTTATTTCCTAGATTTGTAGCATTTGCACACATGGCCTCCCAGATTTTGTTAGTACTGTGTTTGTTACCAACCTTTTTTTCATTTTCTCCCACCCCCCACCCCTTTTTTAATGCTCCTGTTCCAATCCCTCTTCGTTTCTATCACCCTGCTTCCTTTATTAATTTGCACCCTGGAGGGGGTTCCTCTCCCCTCATGTTCTTCCTACTGTGTACTTCAGTCAAGTGCATTTTAGCCTGGATTATGAATTGCCTTCGCCACTGTTATGCCATGGCTCAGGTTAAACTGGAGGGTAAGGTACATTCCTACTCCACCAGAGCAGTTGCTGCTTGTGTGACAGAAATACGCTGTGTGCCAATTGGGGAAATTAGTAGGGCTGCAGCTTGGAGCACAATGCATACTTTAACAAAACACTTTGCCGTGGATGTCCATGCCAGGCAGCATGTTGCCGTTGGCAGGACAACTCTGAAGACATTTCTATCCTGAGTGAGCCCCAAGCTCCAGCCTCTCTAGTCCAGGGAGCTTTCTCGGAGATTGGTACTCTGACCCATTACTGGGACTCTATGTAGAAGCCTGATTTGTTGGAAAATATAAAAGTTACATAAGTACCGTAACTGTTCATTTTCCTGAATATTTTCTCCATAGATTACTACAGCCACCCACCATACCCCAGACTCGCTGTAATATTGTGTTGGTCTTCACCCTTGTGTACTTCCATTAGGCCATATTTTTGGAACTGTAGCCATCAGGCACTAGTACCACACAGAAAACTTTTGCTAGCCAGGAGCCGCCCAGGCTGACATTTGTGTCAGCATCTTCATAAACATGGGCAGCCTAATCACTCCTCAGTCCTTTTCCTGCCATCAATCACTCTCATCCCACCTGCTGAGGAAGCGCTGTCAACTACCCGTAGTTTTTTTGAGATATTTTCTGCATATGAAACCTCTTATTCATAAAACAGTCCCTCCCTGGGACTTGAATTTTGTGCTTGAGAAACTTATGTGGTCCTTTTGAGCCAACCGCGAGTTGTGGCCTATGTGTTCTGTCATGGAAAACTTTATTTTTAGTTGCCATTACTTCTGCTTGATGAATTCCAGGGCTGCAGGCTCTAATGTGTAAGCCTCCTTATTTGGCTTTTCACAAAAGATGGTTTCTTTGTGTACAAATCCTAAGTTTCTGCCAAAGGTGGTATCTAAATTTGCACTGAATCAAATGATGCACCTTCCTGTTTGTTATCCCGCGAATGATAATCGGGGTGAGTCATTGCTCCGTACATTAGATGTACATAGAATACTTGGGTACTATGTGAGTCGCACCAAGGACTGCAGAAAGTGCCCTCTGCATTTTGTTTCATTCACACCTGGGAAAGAGGGTGCTGCTGTGTCTAAATAGTGCCTGTCCAAATGACTGGCATATTGTTTTATGTTTTGTTATAGGAAGCATGATATGGAACTTCCTGGTGCAATTTGTGGGCATTCCACAAGGGGGATGGCCACCTCTATGACTTGTTTCAGAAATATCCTGCTGACATTTGTGCTGCAGCCACATGGAGCACTGTCCGCACCTTCACTAAACATAACAAATTGAACATAGCTTCTCGTAGATGTGCTGGCTTTGGGTTGCTGTACTTCAGTGCCTACTGTCTTGAATGTCTTAGACTCCACCAACCTTGCACTGCCTTTTGGGACTCATTCCAAAGATGTGGGATAATGGAAGAGATATCCTCAAAGAAGCTAGAACAGTAACAGTAGATCTTCAAGAGAATCTCTTCCATTAGGCCATGCCACCTCTCCGTTCGTCTCCTTCTGCTTCAGTGATGGTTACCTCAGAACCTGTGCTTTAACATAATCCATGGCTGTTACACGCAGCACCTTCTATCGCCTTACATACTTGGTGCTGGTCTAATCGCCTGGTTTCCCACAGGTGGCAGTCCTCTGAGCCTAATCTCCAGGGGGGAAACTGAGGAGTGATGGGGCGACCAACGTTTATCACGCTGATGCATGACATCATGGGTGGCCCCCGGCTAGCAAAATGTTTCCATGTGGTCCTACTGCTTGATGACTTTAGTTCCAACGGTGTAGCCTAATGGAAGAGATTCTCTCAAAGATCTACTCTTATGGTAAATACATAACTGTTCCTTACTGAGTTTGGTGGGCCTTCTTAGGTAGTCACCAGGGCTATCTTATTCCCATAGGTTAAGTGCATAGACAGGTTCATGCTGCTGACCTCCTCTGTTAAAAATGTACTGAGAAGGGTTGGGGGCTGGCATCTCTGTATACCAGCGGGCATGTGCAGTGATGCATGTGCGCAGGGCCTACTCACATCGCCAGCTGTCCAGAAAAGTTCTGGCTCCTGTGGGGTCCTAGCGCCTCTGGCTCCAACCCATTAGTGGTAAGCTATGAAGAAGATATAAGGAAGATCAACAGTTACAGTAAGTACATAACTTTTTTCATTTTTGTATGGTCACCATCAATCAGATGATCCGTTAAGATGGTATTGCTGTTATGTGTCAATTTGTATTTTCTGTATAGTTTTCTTTTTTGGTTTTTATTAATTTTTTTTTTTTTTTAGTCAAATGTTGTTAGTTGTACTGTATGTTATTGTAACATTCCCCTTTTATATTGTACTCTTTTTACTGTATGGGACCTCGTTGAAAATGAGCCTTGCTCAGTCGAGTTTATTCATTTGTATTTAAAATGAATAAAAACATTTTACTACTACTACTACTAATCAGATAACGCCGTCTCTGGAGCTAATGGCATGGTTTTGCTCGCTGGACCTCCAGGACATGCATTTTCATATTCCAGTTAATCCATCCCACAGGCAGTTCTTCCAGGAATCAGTCTTCACCATTGGTTTCCACTTTTAGTTTTGGGGCCGTTGGCACTAGGACCCCGTAGCAGCAAATGTTTTGCAGGGAGGGACCCGATGTCGAGTACTGATGGCTCCTGCGCACCTTACTTGGTGACACACATGACAGCCAGTAACCATCGCAGGCTTCCTCCGCACCTTTGTTATTCCTGCCATCAAGGTAACACCATGGGAGAAGCAGTACCTTTTGCTTTCTTTTTTTTTTTGAATTCTATCTTTATCGCCGTGAGCCACCAGCTGCCCCGGTACCTCTGCTCAATCACGGACCATGGGGCTTCCACCCCTCCACAACGTCCACAACCCTCTGGTACCACCTGGATTGCCCCCAAGGCGGGGCTGCAGCACCCTGGCCTAGCACCGCAGACGTCGGGATTAGTCAGAGGGCCGGCCTGGGGGAGCTAATTGAAGCCCGTGGCGAGCGTCATTTAGAGCGGCCGGCAGCTCCCTCAGTTTTCTACGGCGGGCGTGCAATGATGTCCTCGTCCACCGCCCCTGGAGTGCTGCTACGCGCGGTGGCTGCGGTGCCTTCGCCTCCACTAGGGGTCCATCAAGCGCTGGACGGGTTCCCAACCCTCCCCCCTGGAGAAGGAGAGCAGTCCACGGGATGCTCCATCCTTCTCCCCCCGGCCGGCCCTCCAGCGACCCGAGTCCATTCCCGAATCCGGTCGACAGGCCAACATACCTTTTGCTTTCTAACTGCATCACTGTTTTAAAGTTGTTTTCCTTGTCTTGATTTATTATTTTTTGATAATGCTAAAATCGGATAAGAAGGGGGCTAAGAAGAAACACTGTCTACCTTCAATTATGCTACATTGGCTTTTGGGAAACGGATGGCGGTGACAGACCAGCATTGTTTCTGCTTGGCCTGCCTTGGCCCAGCTCGCAACATGGATGAGTGCAACGCCTGCTTCGCCATGGACCGCTACACACTGGAAATCCATGTGATGATGATGATGATGATGAAAACTTTATTTTTATGCAGGAAATTCTAATCATTAGGATTATACAATCCTGTTCTCAAGATAGTCCTGTTTATATTTCACTTAGTTACATCTAAACATATAACATATGACATTACTCAAATATATACAAAATGTACACAATACACAACATTTCAATATCCAACAATACGGTAAGACACAAATACAAAAAAAGAGATACAAAGTTTCACAATAAAAATTTCCCATATAATCATATGCAGCTACATTCTATGTGATGAAGTGGGGTTGTCCAACCCTAACCTTCAGAGGCAGGTGTCTCACTTGTGAGGCCAGAGTAAGGTACCTGGGCCAGGCCCCTTCCCAGGACCTCTAGTTCCCTGGAAGCACAGGGTCCTCTTTGACCTTGCCCTGCCGAGGCATGAGATGCCCTGGTGGGTTGATTTGGTGGACAGTCTGCACGCACAGTCAGTTTGTCCTGGGCAGCAAACATCCCAGGTGGTGAAGCCAAAGCTATACAATCAGTCTCCCTCAGTGGATGCTTCAGTGTCGCAACCTGATGCCACCCCCAGCTCCTGATACTATTCACAGTGGAGTGGGGGGGGGCAGCTGACATCATTGATGATGTCAGGAGAGGGACCGACACTGGGGTTGTGCTGTGTCCCGTTACAGAGGTGGAGTTGGTTCTTTCTTTCTTTCATTTCGCTGGCAACGCAGAGGGAAAGGACGATGCTGCCACTGGCAACAGGCGTGGTGCCGGCCATGGTGTCAGTCCTAGGCCTGGTATTAAGCAGAACGCTGGCAGCTGTTTCGTCCTGGTCCTGGCACCACGAGGCAGTCCCTGGTGCTGCTCACAGCGCCAATGTCAGTGATGGTTCTGGGCTGTGACTACTGGTGTGACCCTCTCTCTCTGGGCCAGTTGTCGACCCTGAGCTCGGTGCCAGATGATGGCTAGGAGGTGATGCTCTCCCTAGAGCTATTGGCTGACACCCTTACCAGTGGGGACTGGGTCCATCCTACAGGGACTGTATGGCTCCGCTTTCCCCACCTGGGGAAATTGGCCGATGGGCACTGACCAGATCATTTCTCTGATACAAGATGACCCGTTTAGGTGGTCTTGCCAGGCCCTCCCCTTGGGCTAAGTCCTCTGTGCAACCCCACAGTCCAGGTAGAGGTCCCTGTGTCTCTGTTTCACCTTGGTCTCTTCCACTCATGCAGCAGTTACCTGGGTACATGGGCCCTCAGGGACCAGTTACCTGGGAACAGCAGAGAGAGATTGATGGTGCCTTAGAGCAACACCATAGGCAGTATGGCAAGGTCCAGTTTCGGCCATCCCCCCGCACCATCTTCTGGGTTCAACGCCCCTATCTGTTAGTGTCCTCCTCAGAACACAAAAAATTCAATCCTCTTGTCCTCCGCTTCAGAGTACACTCTGTACCAGAGATTCTTGGCAGTCATACTTGAGGTGCTGGGTTTGGGCTCCTCAGCACGCCACAGTCTGGTATCCTTGCCATGGGACTCCTCGGAGCTTTCAGCGATGACTCTGCAGTCATCTCTCCCTGGCCTAGAGCCTTAGAGAATGCATCTAGAATAGCATGGAGATGTCCCTTTTCTTGTCCTCCAATCCCTACGAACTTCATGCTCCAGTATTCTGCACCCTCGGGATCTGCAGGTGGTGTGCCTCACCCCTCTTCAGCACTGCTCAGATAGATGCCTTGGGCAGGAAGTTTTTTTTTGGTAACAATTAATATTATTATTCAGCAACCAAGTAAGGCCCACTAGGCACAAGTGCCTTTTTTTCCAAGGGTGACCCAGGAGCACTGGGGTGGTTAAGTGACTTGCTTAGTGTCACACAGTATGTAGTGGATGTTGTGGAAATCAAACGCAGGTCTGCTGAATATACCAAGTTCATTCACAGCTCATTACGGTAACCTCTGGGCTATACTGCCAGCCCAGTTTACCTTTTAAGACATCATGATGTGCATCACAGCACACCAGGCAAATCAGGCTGCCTTCCATTGGTGCCTGTGGTTGCAGCTAGGTCAGCTCCTAGCTAAGTTACCTAAGAATCAGTCAGTCAGATGAGCCATTTGGCTTTCTGCTCAAGGCCTGGAGGTGGCAAGGCATCAGTTAAGGGCATCATACTACACCAGTGAGTTGGCCTCCAGGTTTATGGAAACTGCAGTCTGCTTCAGGTGGATGGCGTGGCTTTACTGTTCCACAATGGCACCTTTGTCCCTGCATAAGGTGCTAAATTCACATTTCCAGGAGAACTGAAGTCTCAGTACAGCATACATACTGCTGACTCTGTTACTGCTGCCAGGTATATCCTGACTGAGGAGATCTGCGGCGCTGCGACCATGTCCAGTGTGCACATGTTCATATCCCACTATAGCATTGACCTACTCAGTCGTTGCAGTGCTACATTTGAAACTACAGTCCTTAAGTCTCTGTTCACCGAATGTGGGGTTCACGCCTTGCCCTCTCCTCCTGGAGGACTGCTGGAAGTCTGCCTAAGTGTGGCTAGTGAACTGCATCTAGGTAGTCCGAAATTGCAGTTCAAACAACATGAAGTCTTGCTGTATTGTGACAATATGCAGTTAGCCCCAGCACTTGAACTGCCCCGGAGAGGAAAGAGTTAACTCTGTGCAGCAGCATAGAACGTTGAGCTCGAGCTTGGTTTTCAAACCTCTGCCTCTGGTACTTACCAGTGTAACAGTCAGATCCTTTACTCTGCCTAACAGTGAGGTCGCTCCGGAGATTTTCTCTGCTCGGTTCAGTAAAGTTTAAAAAAGCGTTCGGTTTAAACCGATCTGTTTGTTATTTTTTTGGATTTCCAGCCTCTGTCTATGGTACAGGTAGTGTGGTAGATAGGTGGTGACTTGTGTTTATTAGAAAGTGTGGAAATTGTTTTTTGCTTTGGTTCCTCATCAGTCGGTCAGGATGTGGAAGTGTGGGTTAAGTGATAACACAAGACCGTTCTGAGTTGTAGAAAACACACTGACTTAGTGTGTTAAAAGGATTTATTTCTGTTACAAATCAAATTCATCCACTGAAGCAACGAAAGGAAAATAACTTTCATAGTTTAAATCAAACAAAATTCACACAGGGTGATCCCATCAGACTAACAGGACCACCATCCTCTGTGTCCAACATCCATCTGAATCAGGCTTCTGTTGAAGTCTTTATATAGTCTTTACTTGATGACATCATGTTACACTAACTCCCCTAATACTAATACAAGGAATTAATCTACACTAATACATGCATTTGGGCGGTAACTGAGGTCATTAGTTGCATTATATCATATTTATAAGCTCCATTAGATTGGCTGAATCAAATAAAGTTTTATAAATTTTGTATAAATCATAATAATTTTAACTGCATACTAATAGGACACCATAACACCCTGACTCCTCCTCTGATACACTCCTTCTGAATGTTGTTATAAAAGCAGGACAGAGAGGAGCATTCAGTCCTATGAGTGCCTTCCTACAGGCAGGAACTATGTGTGGAGTGTTAGGCAGGTAAGGTTTAGCCTTTAACCCAAAAAGAAAATGAAATGTCTCCATTATAAAATAAAACTCCTTCACTAACAGTGATTATGAATATTAGACCTAAATTGTTAGTATCACTTTAAATATTAGCTTTGTTTAGGCTGCTCTGAAGTCTAGCTGAAGGAGTTCCTTCCTAAGCACCTCTGTCAGGTAACTTATAAACTTAACTATTTTCTTGTTCCCTTTCTGACGTGCTCTATTTTATCTGGACTGGGTCATTGAAAGACCAGGCAGGCACAGTCCTTGTGTGCAGGTTGAAACAAGAAAAGGGGAAAAATGATAACTGTAGAAAGAGCTTGCTATGAGTCATTTCTTGTTTTGTTTTTATTCACTTCCTGCTTGTACCTGCCTAGTTGTCTCTGTAAGACGCTCACAGCCCAATGACAGTGAGGCAGCAGGGAAACAGGGCATGTCAGGCAACACTCTCCTTGCTCTAATGAGCAAGAATTCCAACACAGCTATAACCTCTACTTACTGAGTTTGGGGGGTATACATATCGAGAGTCTACCTTTTACAGTCTGACATTCATTTGGTGATATGTGGGAACTTTCCATCTCCTGAACAAATCCTAAAAAGAAAATAGGCAGGAATGTACTATAATAGGAGGCCAACCCTATTACAGTAGAAAATAAAGGATAGAGAAAGGAAAAAAAATAAATATAGAAATAAACTAGTACTACTGCAGTAGATTTAAAAGAAAAATAACAGAATAGAGAACAGCAGAGGTTTGTCTGGGGGGAAGGGGTTCCCACTCTACCACACAGGAACTGACCTTTTTCTTATTGTTTTTGTATTTTCTGGGATTAGTGTAGTGTTCCGGTTTCAAAAGAACCAGACTTTTTCTGGTTCTTTTTCAGAACATGTGACATGGTTTGTAACTGATCGATTGATTATTTCCTGGCTTGAAAGCTTCTAACGGTAATTGGTTAGGTTGGCCATATCTGAGAAACCCAAGAAAAAAAAACGGTCCCACTGGGTTTCAACATTGAACTGAGTGTGGAGAGGCCTTTGCCAAGGCCGACCCCCACCTTATCTGTGTTTATTGCCTGGGGTTTGACCACCTCAAATCAGACTGCCAGATTTGTAAAAACTTCCCTAAAGCCACTCTAGAAAAAAGGTTGAGTAGGCTGAAGGAAAGGGAGGCTGAGAAGTCCATAGATCCGGATGGCCAGCCCGGTTCGGTTACAGCCAAACCAGAGGAGGTGCCTAGCAGGGGTGTCACCAGGGGTACAAAGTTGGGGGGGGCTAATGCCCCTTAGTCAAAATCCTAACAAAGCTAGGGGTGTCCGGGGGCATGCTCCCCTGGAAAATTTTGAAATTTTACCTTCAAACGGTGGCTTTTCCTGCATTTTAGTGGTGAAAAATATGTTTGAGAAGCCTAGTTATCAGCCATATATTTAATAAGGTACATGTAGAAAAATGGTTACTGGTCCACGAGGACAGGTTGCAGGAGGACCCCAGAGCAAATGAGAGACCAGAACAGCGTATTTAAATCTCATTTTCCCTAGTTTTTGGGGTTCAGGGGGAGAAAGATGAGTCTCCTGCAATAATATAAAATTTGAGTTTGATTTTCAAAAAAAGGATAGCACTTTGCTGCATTTTATTGGGTTGGTCAGACCATTAACATTAAATGAGCATACAATAGATGAATTAGCCATTGACAATCCCCCAATCCCTGTTCTGAATCTGAACCATTTTCATTACCAAGGCCATAGTTAGACTTCGACCTGAGCCCTTAAATCTGAGGTAGCAAGGTTTGTCCCGGTAGCATCCCTGTAGATCCATGTTAGTATTGATTAGAAGTAGTGTAAACTTTCTTGGAAAAAAAAGTTAATACTGAACAGTAACCAGTTAACCATTGTTAGAGATGGCAACAAACTGTGAAAAAAAAAAAAAAAGAAAAAACCTTGAACGTTGTATAACTTGTATTTACTAAACTAAACCAAGTGTAACTTCCAAGGTTGGGGGTCTCAATACTATGAACCCCTATGTCTGCGCACTTAACGGTTCAGTGGCAGATGTGATGAGAAGTGTGTCTGCTACTACAGAAACTCCTCAGAGAAAGACCTCAGTTTAGAGGAGCTTTCTGTTTAGTACTGCTCACTACACAGCGCTACCGCTGGTGTTTATTTTATTCTCCAGACAGCGCTTGTTCTTCCCCTTCCTCCCCATGGGACACAGTAATCTGTTAGCGTCTCCATTTAGCTTCCTTTAATATCATCCAACCCCTTATGCTTGATAAGCAGTAGAACAATTTTTCCAAGGACCCCACGCAGACAGGCAAAGAGGAAATAAAGCTTCTTGATTGATTAGGTCACCTCTGTCCGTTAGCCTGATTCCCCACCACTGTGATCGTTATCCTCATGCAAGACCTAGATTTAGCATCAAACAATTTAAAGGCCCAAATATAGTTCAAAGAAAATGGTTACACAAATTTAAAACAAAAAATACTGAACAGTCATTAAGATTGAGATGCGGCCCATGGCTTAGTAAGTGTACTGTGGGAGCACCGTGAAAACCGTTAAAACAAGGGGATCAGTTTCAGTGTGCTACTCAGTCCGCTGGTCTTGGCTCGATCCTGAGGTAGTTAACAAGGAAACAATACTCCAGCTAGGGAGCACTTTCAAAAGTGTAAGGTAAGTTATCTATCAGAACTCTTCAGCCTTCCGAAACTGGTTTGCCTTTTGCTGTGCTCCTCCCTACATTACCAGTTCTGAACTGCATGCTGCAGAATTAGATCGGCGATGCAGTTCAGAACTCACTGAGGTAAAATAGGAGGAGATGGAGAGTCGGGGGGGAAGGGCTACCGGCATGTTCTTCTTAGTTTTCGCCCAAACTGTACTGTACAGACTAAGAGAGTGTTATTTATTTACCTCAGTTGAAGTTCTGAACTGCATGCTGCAGAATCAGATTGGCGATCTGCATGCAGTTCAGAAAGACTGAGGTAAAATAAAAATCGGAATACAATGCCCCATTAATCCAGGGTAAGTTTGTCCTTCAATGATTGGGGGCTTTAATCTCATTGGGGCCAGCCTCCCAAAATCAGCGTGGTGACACCACTGGTGCCTAGTGACCTAGGCGATACCTCCTCGGGCAAAAGGAGATCCGACTCTGAGGGGCCGGTTCCATCAAAAAGAAAGCATAAGTCTGCCGGTTTGGATCCAGTACCGCATACTCCAACCGCAGACGAGATTGCCAAAGCGATTAGCATTGTTCAATCGCTTCACCCGGGTCCATCCGAACCGGTGCCACCGGTTAGGCGGTCGATTCGCTTGGATCCGTCTCCTTCGGACTACAGTCCAGATGCTTTCTGTGAGGAGAGGGAGGGCGACGAAGACTATCCCGACAATGAGGACGAAAGTGACAACCTTGAGGGTCTGGATGTGCCCATTGAACCAGGCAGGCCCTCCAATGCCTCCCTTCCCAGGCTTTGAGTCCCCTTCACACTTCTTGTTTTACAAGAAGGTGGCTGAAACCCTCCAGCTCACTATGGTTGAAGCTGCTGAGGAGGAGGAAGAGCCTGATTTTGTAGAAATGATGGGCATCCCAGAGTCCAAGAGATTGTCTATCCCTCTTCTCAAGTCCTTGGGGGAAACAGACACAAATAATTTTACAAACACCTAACTCCTTACCTCCTGTGGATAAGAGAATGGACAGGAGGTATATGTTATCAGGTTCAGGTACAGAGTTCTTGTACACTCATTTCAGCCATGTTGAGGTAGTGCAGGCTGCAGCCTGCGACAGGGCTAACATTTCTTTGGCTTCACATCCCCCAGACAAGGACTCCAGGAAAGTTGATGCGATGGCAAAGAAACAGTATTTGGCATCCTCTTTGGGACTCAGGCAGGCAAAACTATATGACCTACACAGCCAGGTACCAGAAGTCCACTTGGGATACTGTTCTGGAACTGGCTAAACATGCCTCCCCCCAGCTAGTCAAAGAGCTGGAGGTGGTGGCTGCTGATGGAATTGAGGCATCCAAAGTGCAATTTCATGCTGCTGTGGACTCCAATGATGTAGCATCGAGAGTCATGGCTACATCTGTGCCTCTCAGAAGACATGCTTGGCTCAGATGTACTAGCCTTTCACATGATACCCAGGCCAAGGCTATGGATTTTCCTGTAGTGGGTAACTCTCTGTTTGGGAACAGACAGAGGCTTACATGTAAAAAATGGATGAATACAGGACCACTTACAGGAGTGCACAGGCCAAGGAAAGGTAAGCCACTCCACAAAAGCAGCAGTCTAGTGGTAGGGGCAGGCCTTTTTACCAAGCCCAGGCCTCCTCTCCCTTCCCACAGAGGGGGTTCTTTCAAGGGAGAAGCAGGAGGGGGATGAGCAGGGCTGCATCCTTCTCCTCCCAGTCTAAGGCTCCTGCCAAGCAGATACCCTGATGTGTCAGCCCGGGTCGACTCCAGAATCCCAGTAGGAGGCAGGCTGGCTTACTGCTTTCAGATTTGGAAGTCTGTTACCTCAGACAAGTGGGTCCTGGAAGTAGTAAGCCATAGACTGGCCCTCAGCTTCAAAAATTTTCCAAAACTGAGGGCCAGGTCTTTTCCTCCTGCATCCATCTCAGAGACCCTTGCCCTGAAGGCAGAGATTTCCTCTCTTCTGGCTCTCAGTGCTGTAGAGAAGGATCTTCTTCGAGATACAGCTCTTGCAGCAGGTTTACACCATTAGGACTGAAGCCGGCAGGCGTCAGGACCCCACGGAAATCTTCTAGCTAGCAGTCTTCAGCGGGGACAGGACCGCCTCCGACGTCGGTCCCGCCCCCAACGTCAGGTGTAGTACGTAGGGAGGCAGTCCCGCCAGAATCCCCAGATCTTACTTCGAGATACAGCTCTTGCAGCAGGTAACACCATTAGAACTGAAGCCGGCAGGCGTCAGGACCCCACGGAAAAATTCTAGCTAGCTATCTTCAGCGGGTCCCGCCTCCGACGTCAAGCGTGGTACATAAGGGTGCGGTCCCGCCAGAATCCCCAGTTCTTTCCCGCCGTCAACTTGCATGCCTCGACCCTCCGGTCTTAGACTAGCGCGCGACGCGTGGTTGCAGAGTTTCCTCTGGAATTTCCTCCTACTAAGAATTTTTCATGATGTCCTCTCCGACCTCCGGCATACATCAAGTGTGCTTAGGGAAGCAGATCCCCTTAAGACCCCCACACGGCCTGCCGCCCGTGCCTGGGCCCAGAGCAATGACACTCCGGGCCTGTTCCTCTGCCAGGAGTTTAATAGCCAAGACAGATCCGCGCCAGAAGGCTCTTCAGGCGTTCCTGCTAGAAGAAAGTTGAGAGCCATGTCCTCTAAGGGAATCTTGAAATCCCACAAACATGCTGAAAAGAAGAGAAGGAGAAGGACCTTCCAGGTCTCCGACGAGGGCCTCCGAGTCCCAGCTCAGTCAAAGTCTGACCGGTCTCCATCCAGGGCCTCTTCTCTCCCCGGCTGCGTTCCGTTCTCGCTCTTCTCAGGCCCCTCCCGCCAGGCTGTCGTCGTCCTCCGCCCCCAAGGCCTCGGCGAAGTCCGGGGAGCATCACCACCACCACCATAAGTCGGGTTCCCACCCGTCGGCACCCGACGTCCGGTCCTCTTCCGTTCCACCCCGCAAAACTTTGGAACTTACCCCTCTGAAGAGGCCGGTAGACCCGACGCTGGCTCGACCTGCGTCGACCGTCCGTCATCCCTCCTCGGAGCCATCGTCGGCCAAGCCTTCCCACCGGACGTCGGTTGGGGGACCGACGTCCGCCACGCCTGAGAAGAGGACTCCTGTGCCTCCGACCGTCGTCGGGCAGGAGTCGCTGGCGGAGGAAGATCTGGCGCTTGGCCGAGGACGGGCAGGCGACCCGGCCTCGTGCAGTCTCCTAGGGCTCCCTCGCCGCCACCCGAGGTCCCTGTGGAGCCATCGCCGGGACCCGACGACCGCCCTCCGGCGCCTGGGCCGTCGTCGGGATTGTCTTTAGCGGAAGTGAAGGATCT
The DNA here is from genome assembly GCA_016271365.2 of Neoceratodus forsteri. Lineage (NCBI taxonomy): Eukaryota > Metazoa > Chordata > Ceratodontiformes > Ceratodontidae > Neoceratodus > Neoceratodus forsteri. The sequence continues at coordinate 923,737,280 of CM028132.1, forward strand.
CTTCACGTACTGGTGGGACACCATCAAGAGGGATGTGGTGCCCACTGCTCTTCCTCCTCCTCCGGCTCCGGCCCCCCCTACGCCTGCGGGGTCGGTTGGCCGTTCAGCGCTCCCCAGGGAGTCCGGATCTCCTCCCAGGGGTCGATCAGAAAAGAGGAGACCTCCGTCAAGATCTGCTTCTGGATCACCCAGCCCCAAGAGATCCAGGGGACACCAACGTTCGACGTCGACGGAGGACACGGGATCAGTTTACTCCACCTCTAGATCCCCATCTCCAATTTCCATCCTTTCTCCGGACCCACGTGAGACGCCACAGTCTCCTCCGGATGACCCCTCGCTCATGGATATCATGCGCCATATCCAGGAGAACATGGGGTGAGATGCGGAAGAGTTAGACCCCGAGAGGTTACGCCTGCCAAGTATCTTTGGCAAAAGGACCCCAAGCCTGTGGTGGTGCCACCCTGGTGGACACTTTGTAGACGTCACCAAGGCCGCGTGGAAGCGCCCACATTCACTCCCGGCGGTGCCGAAGAAAGCTGACCGTCTATACAAGGCTCCTAAGGAGGACCAGTATCTGACGCAACAACCTCAGGCCGATTCTCTGGTCATAACAGCCTCACATGACCGGTCACAGAGGCCGCAGCATTTGAGCACACTGCCACCGGATCCAGAATCCAAGCAATTGGACTCTCTGGGCAGGCGCACGTTATGCTTCCGCTACCTCGCCATCAGATCCTTAAATTACTTGACCCACATGGTTCGGTTTCAGAACGCTCTATGGAACAGGGTCTGGAGGTAGCTGAGAAACTACCCAGGTGAGCAGAAGGGAGGATGCTCCAGCTCCTCCGCGCTGAGTTCAGGCATTGGGACCCAAGTGCTTCGAACGTCACGATTCACGGACTCATCGACCCGAGCAGCAGCTTCCGTGTTTGCCTCCCGAGACGCTCCTGGCTTCGTGTCTCCGGCTACCCGGACATCCAGAAGAACATTATGGACGCCTTTCGAGGAGATGTTTTTTGGTAATCCTTGGAGAAGATTATTACCAAACTCCAAGAGGCCGGGAAGGCGGTGAGGTCGGTCCAGGCCATGTACCGACCTAGGCTTGGTTCCTTCAGAGAACCAAAGCCGTTTTCCTGGGCGGACACAGAGGCAACAGCCCCGCTCCGCTACACACCAGAGGGGCTCTGGTTCCGTCAGAACCCAGGGTAAACAGCCCGCTAGCCGAGGTCAGCGCACCCCTAGGCCGACCCAGCCAACGGGCCCATCTGCCGCCACAGCATGACTCCTTTCCGGCCCCCGCGCCTCAGGATCAACGGGAAATTATGGTCGGGGGTCGCATTGCGAACTTCCTGCCGGGATGGCAGGCTATCACCACCGACAGGTGGGTTCTGCAGTTGGTCAGTATCGGCCACTTTATAGAGTTCGCAGAAAAGCCACCCTCGAGGCCTCCTCTGCTCTCCTGGTAAGCACAGAAACTTAATTTGGCAAGAGGTACTCACACTCCTAGAAAAGGGGGCGATAGAGTACGTCCCGGGGAACCAGAGAGGACAGGGATATTATTCTCACTTCTTCCTGGTTCCCAAGAAAACAGGGGACCTCCGTCCGATTCTGGACCTAAGCGACCTCAATATGTCGGTCGCATACAAGAGATTCCGCATGGTGACTCTTCCGGGTCTTATTCCCATGCTGAAACAAGACGCCTTTCTAGCGTCCCTAGACATGCAGGACGTGTACCTGCATATCCCCATAGCTCAGGCGCATCAGAGGTTCCTGCGCTCCGAGTTCCTCGGCCACCATTTTCAGTTCCGGGCTTTTCCGTTCGGGCTGTCATCCGCACCAAGGGTCTTTACCAAGTGCATGGCAGTCGTGGCAGCATCTCTAAGGAGACAGGGCCACTATGTGTTCCCGTATCTAGACGACTGGATTCTCATGGCCGCCTCCAGAGAGGCGCTCTTGCTCGCGATCCAGGACACTGAGGACTTGTTCTGGTCGCTGGGCATTCTCATAAATTACGAGAAGTCTCTCTTGGTACTGGCGCAGAAGCTGCAGTTTATAGGCGCAGTACTGGACACGGTCCAGGGAAGAGCTTTTCTTCCGGCCGACAGGGCGGAACGCATCAGGTCCCTCATAAGGGACTTGTCATCGAACAAGACCGTACCAGCCAGGTCGGTCCTTCGTCTGCTCGGACACATGGCTGCGGCCATTCCTACGGTCCCTCTCGCACGACTCCACATGCGGATAACCCAGTGGATGCTCAAGGTGCAATGGGACCAAAGACAAGACCATTTGCAGCATCCGGTCAGGATCACAAAATCTGTGATCCGCGACTGGCAGTGGTGGCTAGCCCCCGGGTCGCTTTCCAAGGGCGTCCCGTTTGCAGCGCCATCCCCGGAGGTAACCCTCACCACGGACGCTTCAGGTCTCGGGTGGGGGGCACACTTAGATGGGGTGAAGTCTCAGGGTGCATGGACCCTGTTGGAGGCTCATCTCCATATCAATGTCCTAGAGATGAGGGCGGTCCTCTATGCACTACAGGCTTTTCAGTCGATAATTCCACCGCACTCTCCTGTTTGAGACAGACAACACGGCGGTGTGATGTATTACCTCAACAAACAAGGAGCGACCTCTTACCCCTTTGCAGGAGGCCATGAGAGTGTGGGATTGGGTGTCGGACATGGCGCAAACCTGATCGCTGTACACGTTCCCCGGGTGGACAACACGATCGCAGACGGCCTGAGTCGCTCCCAGGCCAGAGTCCACGAGAGGGAACTTCTTCAGGAGGTGGTAGAGGATCTGTTCCTTCGGTGGGGAACTCCAGAGCTGGACTTGTTCGGATCCCCATCCAAAGCAAAACTGCCCAATTTTTGCTCGCTAGATCCAGGGCCTGGTGTTTTCTGGCGAGACGCGTTGTCCCTCTCCTGGGTGAACAGATTCTCTATGCTTTCCTCCTCCTTCGTTGATCCAAAGAGTTCTTCTCAAGCTGCGCGGGGATACGCGAAATGATTCTGGTGGCCCGTTCTGGCCCAGACAGATATGGTTCCCCTCACTAGCACAGCTATCTCGGAACCCCGCTCCTGCTTCGCTCAGCTCCCACCTACTGTCTCAGGAGAAAGGTTCATTGCTCCATCCGGTTTATTCTCTGAACCTGCATGCTTGGCTCCTAGAGACATAGCCATCTTGCGTCACGGGGTCTCGCAAGAGGTTGCAGATGTTCTCTCTGCAGTCAGAAAGCCGACAACGCATGCGACGTATGCCATGAAGTGGTGCCGTTTTTGTTTATGGTCACGGGCTCGTGATCTTTCCCCTTTAGGTTGCCCTGTGGGAGTAATTTTAGACTATCTCCTTTCTCTCTTTCATTCAGGCCTAGCCTACTCCTCTATCAAGGTGCACCTTTGCGCTATTTCTGCCCACCACCTTCCGGTGGGGCATCGCACTTGCTGTAATTAGAGCGCCTCTCGGGAATTTCTTAGAGGAGTGTACACCTCAGCCTCCCATCAGGGACCCAGTGCCTCAATGGGATCTGTCTTTGTCCTGGAACAACTCACGTCCCCCTTTGAGCCTGCCGCGGATTGCGAGCTACGTTTTCTGTCGTGGAAGACGTTATTTTTGGTTGCTGTTACTTCAGCTAGAAGGATTTCTGAGCTTCACGCTCTCATGTGCAAAGAGCCTTATTTAGTTTTCCACCGGGACAGAGTATCCCTGAGGACGAACCCTAAATTTTTGCCTATGGTGGTTTCGACACTCACTTTAAACCAGGATATTGACCTTCCGGTCTATTTCCCGAGTTACTCTAATAGAGGAGAGGCTTTGCTCCACACCCTGGATGTTCACCGCAGCCTGAGGTATTACCTCAACAGAACTAAACCCTGTCGGGGTTCTGACCAGCTTTTTGTCTCCTCCTCTCAGAGAATGAAGGGCCAACCAGTATCCAAACAGACCTTGTCCCGCTGGCTTGTCCAGTGTATTTCGTACTGTTACGAGATTAAGCAAAAGCCCCTCCCGGGTTCTATCCGGGGTCATTCTACCAGGGGTATGGCCACTCTTTGCAGCACTTCAGAACGTCTCCATTTTCGCCATTTGCGCTGCAGCCACTTGGAGTTCTGTGCATACCTTTATCAGGCATTATAGTCTGGATATACGCCTCTCGTCGAAGACCGAGTTCGCCCAGCGGTGCTGCAGGGTCTCCTGTCCCAAGTCAGGGCTTGGAATGTTATTTCTTGCCTTTTTGCCTCCTCCCGGATCTTCTGGCAGCGTTACTGCTTGGGAATCAGTCCTAATGGTGTTACCTGCTGCAAGAGCTGTATCTCGAAGTAAGATAGTACAGTTACGTAAGAACTTACCGTAACAGTAGATCTTCGAGAACAGCTCTTGCAGCAGGTACCTTCCTGCCCACCTAACCCCTTAGAGGAGGCAGGGCTCTGCTCCTGCTTGTATCGGGATTTTCTCCCTTATTGTCTTCTGACGGTGGATCCTCGGTCTCCCCTTCTGATGTCATCCTGCGGCCGGGAGTCTCCGGCCGGAGAACTGGGGATTCTGGTGGGACCGCCCCCTTATGTACCACACTTGACGCCGGAGGCGGGACTCGGCGTCGGGCGGTCCCGCTGAAGATAGCTAGCTAGAATTTTTCCTGGGGTCCTGGCGCCTGCGGCTTCAGTTCTAATGGTGTTACCTGCTGCAAGAGCTGTTCTCGAAGATCTACTGTTACGGTAAGTTCTTACGTAACTGTACTTTCTTTCCATAGTCGACTTGCATGTCTCGACCCTCGGTCAGTGTCTAGCGGGGCGTTTGGAAAAGTTTTTTTTTTTTTCCATTTCTTCGTCAAGAAACTTCTTCGATTGTCTGCCATCTGATGTCCTCACCAACATCCGAGGAGGGCCATCTTTCTGTGTGTGCCTGCAGCAAGCAAATTCCCTTCAAAGATCCACACTCAGCCTGCGTGCGGTGCCTAGGCCCGGACCATGACACCCGGGCCTGCTCCTTTTGTCAAGGCTTCAACAGTCGGACCCGGATCGTCAGAAGGCCCTCCAAGCTTACCTTCTGAAAGAAAGATTGAAGGCCATGGAACCTGCCTCCAAGGGAGAATCTTCCGAAAAAGCCCGCAGGCACCTCGAAAAACACATGGAGAGGGTGAGAACTAGATCCCCTTCTAGGGCCTCAGACACCCGCAGCTCTGGCTCCTGGTCCGACCGCTCTCCATCCCGGGCCCACTCTCAGCCTCCCCCGGTCGCAGTCAAGTCTTCTGCCGGTTCCTCCACTCTGCAGCCTGCTAAGATCCCCCAGGCCTTCTTCTTCGTCTAAGGCCTCACCGAGGTCAGGGGACCACCATCGCCACAAGTCCGGCTCCCGCTACTCGGCCCCCGACATCCGGTCGGTCTCCTTGCCTCCTCCCCCCCAACGGAAAACCAAGGAGCTGACCTCGCTCAAACGGACGTCGGATCCGATGTCAGCCCACCCGACGTCGGCCAAGCACCACCGGTCCCGGGACCCGACGACAGCTAGACGCCCGTCGCCGGTCAGGCCCTCACCACCGTGGATGCCAGACGGGGACCGCCCATTCCAGCAGATGGAGGGAACTAGCGCCGCTACCGGCGTCGGCCAGGAGGCGGCTCACCGGAGGAGTCGGCCCAGCCGAGGACCAGTCAGGCGACCCGTCCTGTCGAGCCCCCGAGGGAACCCTCTCCTGAACCAGGGACCCCCGTGGGGCCGACGCCGTGACCCGGCCACCGGCGCCTGGCCCATGGTCGGGCCTGAATATTGCTGAGGTGAAGGAGTTATTCACTTTCTGGTGGGACACCATTAAAAAGGATGTGGTCCCCACGCCCTCTCCTCTTCCTTCTCCACCCGTGACTCCACCGGCCCCAGCACCCCCCACTCCATCTGGGGCAGCAGGCCGAGTACCTTCCCCCAGGATCCTGTTGAATCTCCTAGGGCAGACCATCAGATAAGAGGAGACCTCCATCCAGATCTTCTTCAGGGTCACCCAGCCCCAAGAGACCCAGAAGACGCCGCTACTCTCCGTCGACGGAGGACTCTGGATCGGACATCTCCGGTAGATCCAGATCCCCTTCTCCCATCAGCGTCCCCTCTCCGGACCCACGTGAACTCCCAAGATCTCCTCTGGATGACCCATCGTTCTCAGAGATTATGAGACATATCCAGGAGAACATGGGCTGGGACGTGGAAGACCTTGACCCCGAGAGGCTATGCCTTGCGCGTTATCTTCGGCAAAAGGACCCAAAGCCTGTGGTGGTACCACCCTTGGTGGACACCTTCGTGGACGTCACCAAGGCAGCGTGGAAACGTCCACACTCGCTCCCGGCGATGCCGAAGAAGGCTGACCACCTGTACAAGGCCCCTAGGGAGGACCAGTACTTGGCATCTCATCCTCTGGCCGATTCCCTGGTCATCACAGCCTCACATGACCGGTCCCAGAGGTCGCAACATCTGAGCACCCAGCCACCGGACCCAGACTCCAAGCAATTGGACACGATGGGTAGGCGCACGTACGCAGCTGCGACCTGCGCCATTGGGTCTCTCAGTTATCTTACCCACATGGTCCAGTTTCAGAACGCCCTGTGGGAGCAGGGACAAGAGTTGACAGAAAAGATGCCAGAAGGTGAGCAGAAGGAAGAGCTACTCCAGCTCCTCCGCACAGGTTCAGACGTGGGAACCCAGGTGCTTCGAGCCACGTATGACTCCGTGGACTCCTCGGCCAGAGCGGCAGCCTCAGGCGTATGCCTCTGGAGACACTCATGGCTCCACGTCTCCGGATTCACCCCGGACGTCCAGAAGAACATACTGGACGTCCCCTTTCGCGGCGAAGTTCTCTTTGGTGAGTCCTCAGAGAAGGTCATCACCAAGCTTCAGGAGGCCAGGAAGGCCGTGAGATCTGTCCAGGCCATGTACAATCCAGGCCCGGTTCCTTTCGTAGGAACCAGAGCCGTTTTCGGGGCCTGACCCAGAGGCAGCAGCCCCGTTCCGGCCTGCAACAGAGGGTCTCCTTTCCACGGAAAGCCCAGGGCAAGTCGTCCTCAGGCAGAGGCCAACGTCCCACCAAGTCGGCCCAACCTGCAGGACCCTCCGCTGCCACAGCATGACTCCTTCCCGGCCCCCGCCCCTCAGGATCAACTGGATACCAAGGTCGGAGGTCGCATTGCAGACCACCTGCCAGGGTGGCAGTCGATCACCACCGACAGGTGGGTGCTCCAATTGGTCAAAAAAGGCCATTTTATAGAGTTCACAAGACAAGCCACCCACAAGGCCTCCCCTGCTCTCCCGCTACTCGGGTCAGCACAGATTGCTCATCAGACAAGAAGTACTCGTGCTTCTGCACAAAGGAGCCGTGGAGTACGTCCCGGGGAACCAGAGAGAAACAGGCTACTATTCCCACTTCTTCCTGGTTCCAAAGAAAACAGGGGACCTCCGTCCAATCTTGGACCTCAGTGACCTCAACATGTCGGTCGCTTACAAACGGTTCTGCATGGTGACCTTCCAGGGCCTTATACCCATGCTGAAGAAGGATGCATTTCTGGCATCGCTGGACATGCAGGACACTTACCTGCGCATCCCCATAGCTCAAGCGCACAGGAGGTTCCTGCGCTTCGAGTTTCTCGGCCACCACTATCAGTTCCAAGCACTTCCTTTCGGGCTGTCATCGGCCCCCAGGGTCTTTACTAAGTGCATGGCAGTCGTGGCAGCGTCTCTAAGGAGACAGGGCCACTACGTGTTCCTGTACCTGGACGACTGGCTTCTCATGGCCGCCTCCTGCGAGGCACTGTTGATGGCTATCCAGCACACCCAGGATCTTTTTCAGTCACTGGGCATACTTATCAACTATGAGAAGTCTCTCCTGGTACCGTCCCAGAAGCTGCAATTCATAGGCGCAGTTCTGGACACCATCCAAGGGAAAGCCTTTCTTCCCGAGGACAGAGCGGAATGCATCAGGTCCCTCATCAGGGACCTTTCAGCAAAGAAGACCGTCCCAGCCAGACTGGTCCTTTGCCTGCTCGGACATATGGCTGCAGCCATTCCAACCGTCCCGATGGCAAGGCTCCACATGCAGGTAACCCAGTGGATGCTCAGAGTGCAATGGGACCAGAAGCAAGACCATATGCAGCAGCCAGTCAGAATCACGAGGGCCGTGATTCAGGATTGGCAATGGTGATGAGACCCGGGGACCCTCTCGGTGGGGGTCCCATTCGTAGCACCGTCCCCAGAGGTAATCCTCTCCACAGATGCCTCAGGGCTGGGGTGGGGGGCACACCTGAACAGGGTGAGGTCCCAGGGAACGTGGACCCCTCAAGAAGCCCACCTCCACATCAATATTCTGGAGATGAGGGCGGTCCTGTATCCCCTGCAAGCCTTCCAGTCAGATATTCCACCGAATACTCTTCTGCTTCAAACAGACAATACGGCGGTGATGTATTACCTCAACAGACAAGGAGGCACACACTCCTACCCCTCTGCAGGGAGGCCATGAGAGTGTGGGAATGGGTAATTCGACATGGCGCAAACCTGATTGCAGTTCATGTTCCCGAATTGGACAACACGGTCGTGAATGGTCTGAGTCGCTCCCAGGCCAGAGTCCACAGTGTGAACTTCTTCAGGAGGTAGCAGAGGATCTGTTTCATCGATGGGGCACTCCAGAATTGGACTTGTTCGCTTCCCCATCCAACGCAAAACTGCCCAGTTTTTGCTCGCTAGATCCAGGGCCTGGTGTTTTCTGGCGAGACGCGTTGTCCCTCTCCTGGGAGGGCAGATTCCTCTATGCTTTTCCTCCCTTCCCATTGTTCCAGAGAATCCTTCTCAAACTTGCAGGGAGCATGCAATGATGATCTTGGTAGTGCCTTTCTGGCCCAGACAGATTTGGTTCCCGCTTTTGACTCAGTTGTGCCGGGAACCTCCACTTCCTTTGCCAATCAGCTCCCATCCCTGTCTCAAAAGGAGGGTTCACTACTCCACCCAGACTTGCGCTCACAGAACCTGCATGCCTGGCTCCTTGAGACATAGCCATTCTGCGACACGGGGTCTCGCAAGAGGTGGCAGAAGTCCTTTCTGCTGCCAGAAAACCGGCATCGCATGCTACATACGCCATGAAATGGCGTCGGTTTTGCCTGTGGTCTCAGGCACGCGGTCTCTCCCCTTTAGACTGCCCAGAAAAATCAGTTCTGGAATACCTGCTTTCCCTCTTTCATTCAGGTCTGACCTACTCCTCAATTAAGGTTCACCTCTGAGCGATTTCAGCCTACCATTCCCCTATAGGCCAACACACAGTGGCACAACTCGACACTTCTCGTGATTTTTTGAGGGGTTGCTCCACCTTAGACCACCCATCTAGGATCCGGTCCCTCCTTAGGACTTGCTCTTTGTCCTGGAGCAGCTCACGCTGCCACCCTTTGAACCTGCCGCAGATTGCGAGCTACGTTTTCTGTCATGGAAAACGTTATTTTTGGTTGCTGTTACTTCGACAAGGAGAATCTCCGAGCTACATGCCCTCATGTGTAAGGAACCTTATTTAATTTTTCACCAGGACAGGGTGACCCTGAGGACGAATCCAAAATTCCTGCCTAAGGTGGTCTCAGCCCTCACCCTTAATCAGGACATTGATTTGCCGGTGTACTTCCCTAGGTACACCAACAGAGGAAAGGCACTGCTTCACACCCTGGATGTTCACCGCTCTTTAAGATACTACTTGACCAGGACCAAACAGCATCGCAAATCTGAGCAGCTGTTTATTTCCTTCGCTGAGAGGATGTTGGGCCAACCAGTCTCAAAGCAAACTCTTTCTCGCTGGCTTGTCCAGTGCATTTCCTTTTGCTACAGCAACAGACAGAAACCCCTTCCGGGTACCGTTAGGGGCCACTCGACAAGGGGGGTGGCTACTTCCTTTGCAGCACTGAGAAACGTCTTCATTTCGGCCATCTGTGCTGCAGTCACCTGGAGCTCAGTGCACACCTTCATTAGACATTACAGCCTCGACATCGCCTCACGGCGGAGAGACGGTTTCAGCCTCGCCGTTCTGCAGGGCCTCCTGTCCTAGAATCAGGGTTTCCCAGGATCTCTGTTTCTGCCTCCTCCCTAGGGCATTTCTAGGTGCCATTGCTTGGGAATCAGTCCTAATGGTGTAACCTGCTGCAAGAGCTGTATCTCGAAGAAGATAGTACAGTTACGTAAGAACTTACCGTAACAGTAGATCTTCGAGAACAGCTCTTGCAGCAGGTACCTTCCCGCCCACCATTCCCCCTTGGAGGAGGTAAGTCCTAGCCTATGCTTCGGCAGAATGTCCTCAACCTTGAACTTCTGATGGCGGGTCCTCGGTCTCCTCTTCTGATGTCATCCAGCGGCCAGAAGTCTCCGGCGGGAGAACTGGGGATTCTGGCGGGACCGCCTCCTTATGTACTACGCCTGACGTGGGGGGCGGGACCGACATCGGAGGCGGTCCCTGCTGAAGACTGCTAGTTAGAAGATTTCCATTGGGTCCTGACGCCTGCCGGCTTCAGTCCTAATGGTGTAACCTGCTGCAAGAGCTGTTCTCGAAGATCTACTGTTACGGTAAGTTCTTGCGTAACTGTACTTTCCTACTCAGCACAGGGGCAGAGGCCTGTATTCCAGGTACTTCCTTACCCCCAAAAAAGACAGGAGAGTGACGACTCATCCCAGACCTAAAGTATTTGAACAAACACATCTCAAAACCCAAATTCAAAATGGTGACTCTGGGAATAATTCTTCCCTCTCTAAGGCCAGGGGATTGGCTCATATCCCTGGACCTCAAGGATGCCTACTTCCATATTCCTATCAGGTGCTCCCACAGAAAGTACCTCAGGTTCGAGTTGCCTTCAGGCCACTACCAGTTCAGAGCCATGCCATTCAGCCTAACATCAGCTCCAAGGGTATTCACAAAGTGCCTTGCAGTAGTAGTGGCTTACCGCAGAAGACAAGGTATTTCCATTTTCCCATATCTGGACAACTGGCTAATTGTAGGTCAGTCATCAGACCAGGTCAAGTCAGCTCTACAAACCACTCAGGACTTGTTCAGTTCTCTGGGGTTTCTTCTCAATCTCCCAAAGTCTGTCCTCGAACCAGTACTACTTCTTACTTTCATCGGAATAGAATTGGATACTATCCAAGCAAAGGCTTTCCTCCCCCTGGCAGGGTAAAGGCCTTAACAGATCTTGCTTCCTCTTTTCGACCTCTGGTCTCTTGTCCAGCAAGACAGTTTCTCCAATTCCAGGGCCACATGGCAGCTTGCACGGCAGTGGTAAAGGGAGCCAGATTGTCAGATGAGGGACATTCAGTTCCACCTAAGGTCCTTTTGGTCTCAGAAAAGAGACTCTCTCACCAAATTGATTCCAGTGACTCAGTGGTGGCTGGACCAGGACAACCTCAGACAAGGAGTTCCATTTCTCTCTCAAGTCCCCTCAGTAGTCTTAACTACAGATGCTTCTCTCCTAGGTTGGGGAGCCCATTTGGGAGCCCATACGGTCACAAGAGTCTCTCCTTCATATCAGTCTCCTGGAACTCAGGGCAGTTTTTCTGGCCCTTCAGGTCTTCTCGGAGTCTGTCAGGGGCAAGGTGGTCCAAGTCTGAACAGGCGACACCACCACCACAGTGTGGTACAACAACAAGCAGGGGGCACTCAGTCCACAGCCTTGTGCACAGAAGCCATGAAACTGTGGTCTCTAGCCTATTCTCTTCAGACTTCTCTCATAGCAGTTCACCTTCCAGGAAAGGACAATGTACCAGCAGATGCTCTGAGCAGAATCTCCCAGGGGCATCACGAATGGTCCCTGGACCCTCACTTTCTACAGGTCATCTTCTCCAGGTGGGGCACGCCAGAGATAGATCTCTTTGCAGCCCCAGACAATCACAAACTTCCTCTGTTTTGTTGCAGACCTCCAGTCTGGGGGACTGTGCCACTGGATGCTCTCATTCTGGATTGGAAGGGCAGGTTTCTCTATGCCTTCCCACCCTTCCCTCTGTTGTTCATAGTCCTGATCAGAATCAGATTTTAACCCTGCACAATGATACTAGTGTCTCCAGATTGGGCCAGACAGCCTTGGTATCCTTTGCTGCTGTCTTTGGCAGTGTCACATCCCCTGTCTCTTCCCAACTTAAGAGATACAATCTCCTATCCTCCTCCCAGGGGAGGATCTGGTACCCCATTCTGCAGTCTCTCAACCTTAAGGCCTGGCTCTTTAATAGTTAGAATATGCAGTCCTGCACCTTTCTCAGCACATTCTGGATATTTTGAAGATCTCCAGGAAACCTTCCACTAGAAAAACTTATAATTCTAAATGGAAGAGGTTGAGCATTTGGTGTTCTCAGAAGGGCATTGTGCCTGATTCTGCAGACATTGCCACAGCCTTAGATTATCTGGTTCATCTTAATGGTCTAGGCCTTAGGCCTGCAACTCTGAAGGTTCACCTAGCAGCTGTTTCTGCATTCCTTTCAGCAGGGAATGATTCTTCCCTGGCATTTCATCCTGTTTTCAGTAAGTTTCTCAAAGGTCTGGTTCATATTAACCCTTCCTTTCGAGAGCCTGCTCCAGCTTGGGATCTTAATGTCTGCATTGCCCAGCTTATGCAGCCACCTTTTGAACCTCTGGCTTTGGCCAAGCTGAAGTACTTGACCTGGAAGACTGTGTTCCTGGTAGCTATATTACTTCTGCCAGGTGGATTAGTGAATTACAGGCCCTGTCAGTTAAACCTGACATTATCTCCTTCCAAAGGGATAAGGTGGTCCTAAGAACCAGTAGGAGGTTCTTGCCCAAAGTGGTATCAGACTTTCATCTGAACCAGTCCATCTCTCTTCCTGTGTTTTTCACTGACCACTGTTCTTCAGGAGGAAGAAGATTACACCGTTTGGATGTTAAAAGATCCCTTAGCTACTACTTAGAGCAAACTAAGACACACAGGCAGAACTGTCTCTCACTTATGGGGAAGTGGAGAAAGGTAAGCCTGCTACTAAAAGGACTGTTGCCAGGTGGATTGCCTCTTGTATACAATTCTGCTATGACAAATTGGGCAAAACACCCCCTCCAGGCCTGAGGGCTCACTCGACCAGGGGTACAGCTGCTACTGTGGCTGCTGTCAGAGATATATCTTTGCTGGAAATCTGCAAAGCAGCCACCTGGAAAACAGTCCATACATTCACCAACCATCACTCTCTGGACATCCAGGCTAGGAATGATGCTAGGTTTGGTACAGCAGTACTGCAGAGTCTGTTCTCAAAGTAGGTTCTGCATCCTTGTACCCTCCCTCTTAAGGGTGGGGTGGTTCTTTTTTGTTTCTGTTGTTAAACTTTATATTATCAAACATTGTCACAACCTTTTTTCTTGGGTTCTCGTCTTGTCCTTTGGACCCAAATTGTTGCCCTTTGGCTATGTAGATATTACAATTTCCATATTTACCACTAGTTAGTTAGTTTGCTCATAAGAATCTGATGGTTACACTGATAAGTACCAGAGACAGAGGTTTGAAAACCGAGCTCGAGCTCAACGTTCTATGCTGCGGCATAGAGTTAACTCTTTCCTCTCCAGGGCAGTTCAAGTGCTGAGGCTAACTGCATATTGTCAGAATACAGCAAGACTCCATTAGAAGAAACAACATTAATATGGTGAGTAATTTTTTCTTACTTGCCTGTACTGTAACCATGGATCTTCCATGGGGTGATCTCTTGCAGCAGGTAATACACTTGGGTAATCACCAGAGGACGCTGTGGTGCACAGTAGCTCCTTTCTAACAGTCTTTTCTCCAGGGGCTGCCAACACATGACATCATCATTCTGCTTCCTATATGAGTGGGCAGTCCCTGGTATCCTCCATTAATTTTCCCTCCATCTTCAGCCCGCACACAGCAGCTAGTGCAGAGAGTAGCAGTCATTGACGAGAATTTGAGCTGGAAGCTGAATTTTTCCATTTTACTTACTACATAGATGAATGTCCAAAGAATCTACAATTAAGTTAGTGTTATTTCGCTCATGTTGTTGCAGTAGGAAGATCTACTGGTTCAATGACCACGCCGTTTGCGTTAGGTGTCTGGGGACCCACACATGACAACCATCTCCTGCATTCTTTGCCAGGAATTCAACCAGGCAACTCGTTGATGATGACTACAGGAGATAGAATCCTACCTTATGGAGCAGAAATGTTCTCTGCTCGAGAACCGGGGGGCCTGTCCCAAGGACCCCCCCGCCACTGCTTCACAAAAGAAGCACAAAAGGGAGAAGGAGAAGCCCTCCTCATCTTCTTGGGCAAACGCTCGTTGAGGGCCACCATCACAGGTGCTCCACCGTCGAAGATGCCCTTCAAAACTGCAGCCTCGTTGATGGGGGTTTTCACCCTCTCATCAGTGGCACTTTCGGGCACCGTTACTGCAGTTTCTGATAAACCCCATGTTGGGTCCATCGATGGGGGATCGTTTCCCGTCTACAGCATTCTATTGCTTCTTCCCTCCCTGCCTGCCCCGTCGATGATGGGTCACCTTTCCATGGGGAAGCCTCCTGCCTTTTTAATGCATAACGCCCCTTCTCTTTCACACTCATTTTCTCATAGGGGCCAGGTGGACAGAGATTGGGACCCTAGGCTTTACTGCCCTGGGGCCAGACCTGCTTATACCTCATGTCCTATTTTATCCACGATTCCCTTGGTTTCTCAGAAACCTCCTCTCCCTCCCTCCCCATGGACGTTGCTACTGTGGTACAGCAGGTTCTACAAGCCATTAGGCATTCTCAGCCTCCCACTCCAGAAGAGCTGCATCATCCTTCCTTCCTGTTCTCCTACCCCCCTCTGCTAAAACACTTTCAGGGTGACGGGGACCTTTCTCCAACCTGGTCACCTCCCTCGTAAGAAGATGATTACATATCATATGAGGCTGAATTTCCAGCTGATTTCACCGGAGACCTGGAGGATGCATGCGGACTTACAGGACTTGGATTCCCATCCCCAGTCCCCTCTTTCTACTATTTCCTCTTTAAACAAGGACCTCTCCCACCAGGTGGCTGCCTCTCCTCCAGATGATTGTCCAAATTGAAAAAGTAATGGGATTTTCAACTACCGAACATGACAAACAAAGAGAGGACATGGCAGACTATCTCGAACTGCCTGTGGAACCTGTCATAGTGGTATCCCCACTTATACAAACCTACTAAAACACCATGCTGACGACCTGGACTCAGCCTTTGGCTGTCCCGACCATTCCTCAGAAAGTAGATTGCCTTTACCAGGCTCCTCTTTATCATCCCTTTCTTTCTACTACCCCTAAAGTAGATTCAGTAGTAATCGCTGCAGCTCATGATCGTACTAAACGACTGAGACACATGAGCTCTTTACCTCCTGATAAGAAATCCCGTAGGATTAATTACCTAGGGAAAAAAGTGATCTTACTTCGAGAAACAGCTCTTGCAGCGGGTTACACCATAAGGACTAAATCCGGCAGGCTGCAGGACCCCACGGAAATCTTCTAGTTAACTATACCCAGCAGGGGACGGCCCCCAACGTCTGCCCCGCCCCCGACATCAGATACCTCATAAAAGGGGCAGTCCCCCAGCATCCCTCAGTTCTTTTCCCGCCGTCAACTTGCAGGCATCAGCTGTCGTATGATGTCAGAACTTTTCTTCAGCATTTTATTCAGATTTATTATTCTTCCTTTCGCATGTCGGCTTCTCCGACCTCTTCCATCGAAGGACGCCCCTCCAAGTGCGCATGCGGCAAGCAGATTCCGTTTAAGGACAAACACAGCCTGTGTACGGTGCCTAGGCCCCGATCACGATACTAAGGCCTGCACCATTTGCCAGCATTTTAACAGCCGCACGCGGATCTGCCGCCAGAAGGCACTTGGTACCTTTATTCTCGAACAAAAAGTCAAGAAGATGGAGAGAAGCACATCCTCCAGAGGGGAATCTGCCCACAAATCAGGGAAGCATAAAGATAAAAGGAGGGAGAAAGACAGAGAGCGATCCCTGTCTACCTGAACCTCGGACTCCCAGGCCAGCTCAGGCTCAGCCTGCTCAGACAGTTTTCCATCCCAGGCAAAATCTCAGCCTCCACCAGCTAAAGGACGTACGACTGGAGGCTCAGGTATGTCCTCCTCTCTTCAACCTCTTAAGATCCGACCTAAGGACTCCTCCCTTTGCCAGACTTCGGGTTCATCTGTCCGATCTGAGGCTTCAGATAGGCACCACAAGGCGCATTCCCGAGTCCCTGGACTGGCACTGGGCACCCTGACCAGAGAACATTCTCCCAACCTCCACGGGGTCTTCCAGAAACGTCCGCCAAGCGGACCTCGGAACTGACGTTCCTTAAACAGGCTTCAGACTCTAAGCGGTCGACGGACCAGACGACCGTAAAGCATCCCAAGGAGTCAACCTCTAGGACAGATGCCCCTTCATCCGCACCTGATACCGGACAACGGGACCCACTGGAGGATGACGGCACGGACTTCGGTACACGGCAGGTAACCGACGACCAGACATCAGGAGACGAGGAGGAGGGTGATAGCCCTCAACTCCCGAGGTCACCCAAAGACCCGTCAACGGGTACCTCAGGGACCGGATCCTGGCCCAATGCCCAGAAAGGACCCGATGCCAGGACCGTCGTCGGATCTTAATGTAGAAGAGGTCAAGGAGTTATTCTCCTACTGGTGGGAGACTATTCGGAAGGATATAGTCCCCACAAAACCTCCAGGGGAAAATTTACCCCCACCCAGGTTAACAACCCCTGATAGACCCCGCCCCCCAAAAGGATGACACTCCCGCACCTAGGGGCCGGTCTCTGGAGAAACATGGCAAACAGGACAGACTGAAGCAGTCCTGTTCTCTGACCCCTTTCCGCTCGCCTAGCACCCATAGTCATAAGAAGCCTCATGGGAGGTCTGACTCTTCCTCTTCGGACAAGTCCCATCCGGATACCTCCGACATTTCCAGGTCACCTTTACCGGTTAGTGTCCCTTCACCTGATCCTTGGGATCTTCCCAGATCACCCCCGGATGATCCCTCATTTATGGCTATAATGACACACATCCAAAAAAATATGGTCTGGGACACGGAGGACCTGGACCCTGAGAGACGATGACTGGCGATGTATTTAAGATAGAAGGATCCAAAACCTGTAGTGGTTCCACCTTTGGTGGACACTTTTCAGGATGCCACAAAAGTCATTTGGAAGCATCCTTTCTCTTCATCCATGGCCCCTAAGAAAGTGGACCGCCTGTATAGGGCTGCTGTAGAGGACCCTTACCTAGGGGAACAACCAGTGGCAAACTCTCTAGTCATTACGGCCACCCATGATAGGTCCCAAAGGCCCCAGCATCTTAGTACGCAGCCCCCAGATCGTGAATCCAAGCAGCTGGACTTTGTGAGGAGACGGATGTATACTGTGGCTGTCTGTTACATACAGTCACTGAACTATGATCCATATGGTTCAGTTTCAAAATGCCATGTGGGAACAAGGTCAAGATCTTGTGAAGGACCTTCCAGATGGAGACAGGAAGGAGGAGTTCCTGAAACTTTTTCAAACTGGCCCTGACATGGGGACACAAGTTCTCCAAGCTGCATATGATTCCACAGACTCATCTGCAAGGGGAGTGGCATCTGGTATCTGCCTTAGAAGACGCTCCTGGCTGAGGGTCTCGGGTATCACATCTGATGTCCAGAAGGGCATTTTGGACGTTCCGTTCATTGGTTCAGTCCTGTTTGGGGAGGAAACCGAGAAGGTCATTACCAAGCTGCAAGACGCTGGTAAGGTCATCCGGTCCGTAAAAATCATGTACAGACCAAGGCAGAAGCCCTTTCGAAACAAGCAAGGTCAGCAACCCCGTTCTGGCCAGCAGCCCAGAGGCAACGTCAACCAAAAGGGCCAACCATGCTTTTCCGGAGGCCATGGAGCAAGAAATACGAGGCCCCCCCCCCCAGCCATCAGAACAGAACCCCACCACCGCCTGACTAGACCCCTGCTCCTCCTCCTCTGGATCAAAGGGGAGAGAAGGTTGGGGGTCACTTTGACCACTACCTTTTAGGGTGGCAAAGAATAACCTTGGACCAATGGGTTCTACAGCTCGTCCAAAGAGGGCACGCTATCGAGTTCCTTGATTGTCCTCCGTCGAGACTGCCTCTGCACTCCCATTGTTCGGGACAGCACGCAGCACTCTTTCAACAGGAGATCTCTGCTCTCCTAGAAAAGAATGCCATAGAAGAGGTACCCTAGAACCAGAGAGTAAGGGGATATTATTTCCACTTCTTTCTGGTCCCCAAAAAGATGGGGGATCTACACCCATTTCTGGATCCCAGTGAACTCAACACCTCGGTAGCGTACAGATGCTTATAAATGGTCATCCTACCAGGCCTTATTCCGATGCTCAGACCAAACGCTTGGCTAGCCTCACTAGACATGCAAGACGCCTATCTCCACCTCCCTATCTCTCCACCGCACAGGAAATTCTTGCGGTTTGAGTTTCAGGGACCCCACTACCAGTTTCGGGCCCTCCCGTTCGGCCTTTCCTCGACCCCACAGGTGTTCACCAAGTGCCTAGCGGTAGTAGCGGCAGCCCTCAGGAGGCAAGGCCACTATGTCTTCCCCTGTTTAGACGACTGGCTTCTCATGGCCCTGTCTCAAGGGGAACTGGACAGGGCGTTACAGGACATCTACACTCTGTTTGACTCTCTGGGCATCACAATCAACCTGGCAAAGTCTTCATTGATTCCCACACAAAGGCTTCAGTTCATCGGCATGGTACTAGATACCCGCAAAGGCAGAGCCTTTCTGCCAGAAGACAGAGTGAAACGCCTACGAGCACTGATCTGAGCAGTCAGTATGAGGAAGCAGGTCCCTGCAAGAACCATGCTACGCCTCCTTGGGTACGTGGCGGCCGTCATTGACACAGTTCCCCTCGCACGTCTTCACGTGAGTGTCATGCAGTGGACCCTCAGAGTCCAGTGGGATCAGCGCCAAGACCATTTGGATCACCTAGTGTCTGTTTCCAATTCCGTCGGAAGAGCCCTACAGTGCTGGCTCACTCCGGAGCACCTCTCAGTAGGGGTCCCCTTTTCAGCACCTGCCCCTTCTCTAACATTCACCATGGATGCATCTGGGTCCAGCTGGGGTGCTCATCTGAACATAGAAACATAGAATTTGACGGCAGATAAGGACCGCTTGGCCCACCCAGTCTGCCCATTTCCCTACCTACTGGATAAGCTGCAGATCCTAGTTAACCAGCAGCCTACTTCTTCCTACCCCCACCCCCCAGAATTGCCTTATGACTATCCCATGCATGCTTGAATTCCGCCACTGATTTTGACTCCACAACCTCCTCCGGATGGCCGTTTCATGCATCCACAACCCTCTCTGTGAAAAAATACTTCCTTAAATTACCTCTGAGCTGCCCACCCCTCTATCTTCAAATTGTGCCCTCTTGTTCTTACACACCTCTTTTTTTGAAAGATGCTACCCTCTTGGACTTTGTTGATTCCCTTGAGGTACTTGAAAGTTTCTATCATGTCCCCCCTCTCCCTTCTTTCCTCCATATTAAGCTCCTTAACTCTCTTCATATGTCTTCCGGTGCAGACCCTGCACCATTTTAGTTGCCCTCCTCTGGACAGCTTCCATCCTGTCTATGTCTTTGCGGAGAGTGGGTCTCCAGAACTGCACACAGTACTCCAGATGGGGTCTCACCAGCTGTCTGTACAGAGGATAATAACTTCCTGTTTTCTACTGGTGATGCCTCTCCTATGCATCCCAGTATCCCAGCCCTCCTTGCTGCCCTCTCACATTGCTTGCCCATCTTTAGGTCTTCTGATATGACTACCCCAGGTCCTTTCCATTTTTCGTTGTTAATATCTCACCCCCATTGTGTACTCTTCCCCTGGGTTTTGTTTCCCAGGTGCATTACCTTGCATTTCTTAGCATTGAATCTAAGCTGCCATACATTTGACCATTCCTCTAACCTCACAAGTCCCTTCTCATCCTTTCCACCCACCTGTACATCAACTCTGTTGCAGATCTTAGTGTCATCTGCAAAGAGACATATTTTCTTCCAGTCCTTCTGCAATGTGCTATAAAGACATTGAAGAGGACCGTCCTAATACTGAACCTCTGGGTACCCTACTAGTAACCCTCCTTCTTCTGAGTGGACTCCATTTACTATTACTCTCTGTGTCCTATTCTCCAGCCAATCTTTACCCAGGCTGTCATCTTGGGACCCACTCCCAGGCTGGCTAACTTGTATATTAATCTTTGTGTGGGACTGTGTCAAATGCCTTGCTAAAGTCTAGGTAGGCCATGTCCACAGCCCCTCCCTGATCTACTACTTTGGTCACCCAGTCAAAGAAATCTATCAGATCTGTCTGGCATGACCTTCCCGCTGAGAGTCCATGCTGCCTAGGGTCCTGTGCCCCTCTGGCCTCTAGATACTCGACAGTTCTTTCCTTTAGAAGTGATTCCATCATTTTCCATATCACTGAGGTTAAACTAACAGGTCTGTAGTTTCCTGCTTCTGCCTTGCTCCCACTTTTGTGAAGGGGAATCACATCTGCCCTCCTCCAATCCTCGGGTACCACTCCTTCCTCCCATGATTTGTTAAAAAGGGTAGTCAGTGGTGTCACTAGTTCTACCCTTAGTTCTTTTAGAATTCTGGGATGAATCCCATCAGGCCCCATTGCTTTGTCCACCTTCAGTTTTAAGAGTTCTTTCAGAACCCTTTCTTCTGTAAATGGGCTGGTATCAACTTCTGTATCCAGAGTGTTACTACTGTTTGTTTTATGTACCTCCCCCTCTTCATTTGTAAATACTGAGCAAAATATTTGTTTAGTATCTCTGCCTTTCGCAGTCTCCTCTGCCCACCCTCCTCCCCTTTATTAAGCCTCACTATCCCTCCCTTGGTCTTCCTTTGCTCCTGATGTACCTATAAAAGGTTTTATCCCCCTTCTTAACTGAGTTGGCTGTCTTTTCCTCGGTTTGGGCCTTTGCTGTTCTGACTGCCTTCCCAGCCTCCTTTTGCTTTAACTGATACAGTTCTCTGTCCTGCTCCTTCTGCGATTCCTTGTACTTCCTGAATGCTTTCTTTTTCTCTTGAACCTTCACTGCCACTTCCTTTGAGAACCATAGTGGTTTCTTACATCGTCTTGTTTTGTTTATTTGTTTCACACAAAGGCTCGTTACCTCTGTGATGGCAGTTTTATTATTCCCATTGTTCTTCCACCCTCCTTCCTGCCCATTTGCTAGTGCATTCCTTAGGCACTCACCCATTTTGGCAAAGTCAGCCCTCCTAAAGTCCAGTACTTTTGTCTTTGTATGATTGACTCTATTGCTGTGTATTGTGAACCATACTGTTCGATGGTCGCTAGTTCCCAGATGGCTACCCAATTCTCGTCTGTGATCCTGTCTCCATCTCCATTTGAGAGTATCAAGTCTAATATTGCTCCCTCTCGAGTGGGCTCCAGTATAGTTGTCTAAGGCATGCCCCTGTGGGGCATCTAGAATAACTGCACTCTTCGAAGTGGCAGCTGCAACTGCACTCCAGTTAACATCTGGCATATTCAGATCACCCATCAGCAATATCTCCCCTTTTTCTGCCATTCTAAGTATACTTTCTATCATTTCCTTGTCCATTTCCTCCCCCTGAGAAGGGGGTCTGTATACAACCCCTGTGCGGATTGTGGTGCCATTGCCTGTCTCCAAATTTACCCACAGTGCTTCTTCTCCTCCCTGTTTACCCTTTTGTTCTGTTGCTTTTATTCCTTCCCTTGTGTAAAGAACTACTCCTCCTCCTCTTTTAACCTCCCTGTCCCTCCTGTAGATAGTGTATCCTGGTATGTTTATGTCCCAGTGATGTTTTTGTGTGTACCATGTTTCTATGACTGCCACGATATCCAGATGTTCCTCCTCCATCAAGGCCACTAATTCAGGAAGATTGTTACCTAGACTATGGGCATTGGTACTCATTGCTCTCCATTTTTTGATGGCTTTACCTTCTGTTGCAGCATCCCCCACTGACCGTTCTACCTCGGTCTTTTTCTCATTTAGTACCCTGTTTTGTAGGGAGAGGCTGGGAATTTTCTGCTGCTTGTCAGTGCCTCCCCTTTGACTAGTTTAAAAGCTTGCCAATGAAGCATTTAAACTGATTGCTCAAAAGACTTGTTCCTCTCCTGGACAGATGCAGACCATCCTGCCAGTATAGGCTGGTGTCCTCTCAGGTGGAACCCCAGTCCCCAATGAAGCTAAACCCCTGTGCTCCGCACCATTTTTTCAACCATTCATTAAACTGCATGGTGCCACTACCCTCGCCTCCCCATGCCTTTGACAGGCAGCACCTCTGAGAAGGATACTGTGTGTGCTACTTGTCTTAGGCCCCTCCCCAACTCTGCAATGTCCTCCTGCACTGCTCTAACCTTATGATGAGCCAAGTCATTTGTCCCTAGGTGGACAATTACGTCCAGCTCAGAATCCCTTGCAGCTGTTCTCGTGATCCTGAGGATGTGCTTCCTGTCCCTCCAAGCCATGGCAGCAGGCAGGTACCTTACTTCAGTTTTCCCAGCTCCTCCCAGTTCTATCCCCCTAATAATTGAGTCCCCCACCAGGAGCTGCTTCCTTTCCTTGTGGTGTCCTCTACCTCCTTCCTGTGGGCCTCCCTTGTGACAGTTGTCCTCAGCCTCCTTAGTCTCCTCTGCGGGTGTATCCATAGGGGAGCTATGCTCCCCCAGAATGGTGTATGGATTGTGGTGTGGAACAACTGACTGGGTGTGCCTCTGTTCCACTATCCTCACCCTCCCTGAGCCCACTGTGGTCCAACTGCTGTGCTTTCTTTGCAACCTCTGAGGTAGTGGTGGTGGCTCTGGTGCTCCCTGGATGGGGGAGGTTCCCTTCCTCCTGTCCAGTGTGGCCTGGGGGAAGGTTCGCGTACTACTGTCCAGTGTGGCCTGAAGACTGGCAACTTCCTCCCTCAGGGCAGAGAGTTGTCTGCAAATAGGGCAGCATCTCAGCCTCCAGAAAGAATCCCGGAAGACTGCTGCCCCACAGCCATTACATTGCACTACTCCCCACATTTTTTTTTGTTGTTTGTGTGTGTGTGTGTGTGTGTGTGTGTGTGTGTGTGTGTGTGAGATTGGTTTGTAATATAGAAATAGATATATATTTATATTATACAATGTGTATGCTTATATTGTCAGTGAACAGCATAAGAACACAGGGCACATGGTCACCATCGGAGACACATCTCCATATCAGTGTTCTGGAGATGAGGGTAGTCCTGTATGCACTTCAGGCTTTGAATTCAGAGATTCCCTGGGCCACTTGCTGATTCAGACGGACAACACCTTAGTGGTGTTCTGCATCAACAAACAAGGGGCCCCTCATTCCTAGGGATGTAAGTTTGTCATGGATGAGGTTTTCATGACTCGTTGTTCATGAAATCATTAGTAAACAGTAGTAAATGTTGTGGCACTGTCATCATTGCTACATTCTGATGACACTAGTGAAAGTCATGGAAGTCCGGAATAAAGATCAAACGTCATGGAATCACTGACGTGTATGACTGCCATGACAAACTTACATCCGTACTCATTCCTACCGACTCTGCCGGAAGGCTATGAGAATTTGGAATTGGGCTCTGCAGCACGACATAACTCTCACTGCAGTGCATGTTCCTGGAGTTTGCAACACACTAGCAGACCTTCTGAGCAGGTCACTATCCAGTGCCCACGAATGGGAACTCCTTCAGTCAGTAGTAGAACTGCTATTCGGCAGGTGGGGAACGCCAGATATAGACCTGTTCGCATCCCCATACAACACAAAGCTGCCCAATTTCTGCTCGCTAGATCCAGGGCCTGGTGTTTTATGGTGAGACGCGTTGTTCCTCTCTTGGACGGGCAGGTTCATCTACACCTTCGCTCTGATCCAGAGAGTTCTCCTCAAGCTGAAGGCAGAAGGAGCGACCATGATCATGGTAGTGCCATTCTGGCCCAGACAGATATGGCTTCCCCTTCTTCACCAATTGGCGCAAGACTCACCAGTCCCCCTTCCAGTCAGCTCGCACTTGCTGTCCCAGGAGGAAGGGGTCTCTGGTTCACCCAAACCACAAGTCTCTGAACCTGCACGCTTGGCCCCTAAAGACATAGCCATTCTCAGACATGGAGTGTCGAACGAAGTGGCCGATGTCCTGGTGGCAGCTAGGAAGCCCTCAACCCATGCCACCCATGCCATGACGTGGTGCAGGTTTTGCCTTTGGGCTACTACAAGGAGTCTAGATCCTCTTTGCTGTTTGGAAAAGTCTGTTCTAGACTACCTACTTTCCTTACTTCAAACAGGGCTGGCATACTTCTCTTTTAAGGTGCACCTCTGTGCTATTTCAGCCTATCACATGCCAATTGGGCAAAAATCTCTAGCGCAGTTCACAGTTAGAGGTATCACATGGCTTCTTACATGGCATTCTCCACCTGAAGCCACCAATTAGAGAACTGGCTCCCCCATAGGATCTTCTCTTTCTATTAGAGCAGCTGACACTGCCTCCCTTTGAACCAGCTGCGGATTGTAAGCTATGCCTCCTTTCATGGAAGGTGTTCAGGGTTCCCCACTCTCTGAAAATATAGGACGGTGGCAATGGTGATCACGTCAAATGGTGTGTTATTTTTCCGGACCTCCTATATGCACTGTATATGTGCATACGTAGCTTTTAAGTAACATATAGTGTGCTGGTATTAAATGGGTAGTATTGTAATAAAGGATGTCAATAAAAGACAATTTCGGAGGATTTTATAAAAAAATGGATAAAAATATAGGGTGGTGGCAAAAAAATATAGGGTGGTGGTAAAAAATATAGAGTGGTGGTAAAAAAAAAAAAATACAGGGTGGTGGCCCACCACCCTAAAACAATGAATGGGGAACACTGGTGTTACTTGTAGTTGCAGTCACCTCAGCAAGGAGGATTTCAGAGCTCCATGCACTCATGTGCAAGCAACACTATTTATTTTTTCACAAGGTCAGGGTGTCCTTGAGAACTAATTCCAAGTTTCTTCCCAAAGTAGTGTTAGAAATTGTTCAAGAGACATGCAGAGACCACAGGTTGGGAAACCATATGAGCTTACCACCCATAACAGTGACAAAGGACAAATGGCAAGTACTATTGGTGATGCTAGTAAAGGAGGGCAGGATGTGAGGGGGGGGTGGAAGGTGGTTACCCTTAATGCTAGGAGCTTTGGGAGGAATACTGCAGAGTTACAGGGGCTCATGGCAGAGGGAGAGGTGGACATTGCAGCCATCACAGAAACATGGGCCACCCAATACAATGACTGGGAACTGTCTGTACCAGGGTACAGGTTATTTCATAGGGACAGGGTGATTGGGAAAGGAGGGGGCGTGGCACTATATGTGAAGGAAGGACTGAAATGTGTAAGGGAGGAAGGGGAGGAGGGTAGTACGGAGTCACTTTGATGCAAATCCAGGATTCCAAGAATAGGATTTTTAGAATGGGAGTGGTGTACAGGCTGCCATCTCAGATGGAGGAGTTAGACAGGGAACTAGCGGGACAGATCAGGAGGACCTTCGAGAAGGGTAGTGTGCTGATTGTGGGGGACTTCAACATGCCAGGAGTGGACTGGAGTACCCCAACAACCAGGAACAGAAGGGAGCAGGTACTGCTGGATGCCTTCCAGGATAGCTTCCTGCTGCAAATGGTCAGTGAACTAACCAGGTTAGGGAATACCCTTGACCTTGTGCTGGCAAACGGGGATTTTGTGAAAGAACTTACAGTGGAGGAACCGCTGTCAGGGAGTGACCACCACTCAGTATGGCTCACATTGGATATGGGCAAGGAAGGAGTGGAATCTGGCACAAGAGTGCTGGACTTCAGGATTGCCGACTTTGGGAGAATGGAGGAAGTGGTAAAAGGGTACCTGGCCAGAATTCAATCTAGTATGGACACTAACCAGACGTGGGAGCTCATAAAGCTGGGGACAGTGGAGGCAACCAAAACCTGCTGCAAGGCCCAGATCAAGAAGGCTAGGGCTAAGAAACCGAGCTGGTTGAGCAAGGAGGTCATGGAAAAAGTAAGGAGGAAAAGAGCTGCCTTTAGGAAGTACAAGAAAACAGGGAGGGGGAGGACAGGGAGAAGTACTTGACGGTATCGAAGGAGGTGACAAGGGCAGTAAGGGGAACCAAGGCATCTACGGAACTCAGGCTGGCACAAGGCATTAAGAAGAGGGAGGAGGACTTCTTTAGGTACATCTGGGAGAAAAGGAGCTGAAACCACATAGTAAGGATTAGGAAGGGGGTTGGTGGAAGTAGGTGTATAAGGCAGAAGCACTAAATGAGTACTTCTGCTCAGTATTTACTAAAGAGAAGAGGGCGGTGACACCCAAGGGGGAGAAATGGCAGAAACGGGGATGACAGATGGGGAAATCATGGAGGGCAGAGTTCAGAAGGGTTTGAAGGCACTGAGGGAGGATAAGGTGCCAGGCCCAGATGGCATCAACCCCAAGGTACTGAAGGAGCTGGCAGAGGTCCTTACAGGACCTTTGGCAGACCTATTTAATGCCTCACTACATTTGGGGTGTGCACCTCAGGACTGGAGGATGGCTCATGTGGTGCCCCTCCACAAGAGTGGCCCCAAGGATGAACTGGGAAACTACAGACCAGTGAGCCTCACATCCATCGTGGGTAAGCTAATGGAGACTAGCCTGAAAGAAAGGCTGGTGGCTCTCCTAGAAGCCAAAGGACTACAGGACAGCAGACAGCATGGCTTCATATGGGGCAGATCCTGCCAAACCAACCTGGTGGAGTTCTATGACTGGGTAACTAGGCAACTGGACAGGGGCCATGCAGTGGATGTCCTGTATCTGGACTTCAGTAAGGCATTCGACTCGGTGCCGCATGGAAGGTTGGGAAGTAAGTTAGTAGGCACAGGGGCAGGTGCAAAGCTGGTGAGATGGGTAGGGAACTGGCTTCAGGGAAGGCAACAGAGGGTGGTGGTGGGTGGGGAGCTCTCACACCCAAGGGTAGAGACGAGCTGTGTTCCGCAGGGCTCAGTGTTGGGACCAGTGTTGTTTGGGATATTCATTGCAGACATATCACTGGACATCAGGAGCAAGATCAGTCTGTTTGCTGATGATACCTAGGGGGATGGCAGGGGTTGCAGAATGATCTGGCAAAGCTTGAAACCTGGTCAGACACCTGGCAACTGAGGTTTAATGCCAAAATGTGCAAGGTGCTGTATTTTGGGATGAAGAACCCAAGGAGGAGTTACCAGCTGGGGGGAGTGTAGCTTGCCCAGACAGAGGAGGAGAAGGATCTGGGGGTGCTCATTACAGGGTCAGTGAACTACTTGGCACAATGTAGGAAGGCAGCTAAAAAGGCCAACAAAATACTGGGTTGTATTGTAAGGGGTATATCCTCGAGAAGGGAGGAAGTGATTCTGCCACTGTATCGGTCATTATTTAGACCGCACCTGGAGTACTGCATGCAGTACTGGCACCTGTATCTGAAGAGGAACATTAAGTTACTGGAGAGGGTGCAGTGCAGGGCGACAAAGATGATCAAGGGGCTGGGGGACTTCTCATACCAGAGGAGGCTGAGGGAGTTGAACATGTACTCACTAGAGGAGAGGAGGGACACGGGGGGGCACGATTGAAACCTTTAAGTACATGAAAGGAATAAACAAGACCAGTACAGAGGGGCTGTTCAAAGTAAGGGAAGGGTGGGACACCAGGGGCCATGATATGAGACTGGAGGGAGGAAGGTTCAGGAGGGAGATGAGGAGACACTTCTTTACAGAGAGGGTGGTGGCTGGGTGGAATGCGTTACCTGCAGAAGTGGTATCCAGTAGAACAGTGGACTGCTTCAAAAGGGGATGGGACAGGACAAGGGGGAGGGTCAATGAAGGGGAAGGGTGGAAGGAAGGGGCAGCTGCAGAATAAGGGGTGCTAGCTGCACTTTCAAGCAGACTTGATAGACCTCTAGGCCTTTATCTGTTGGCAGATTTCATATGTTCGTAGAACTTACACTCAATCAGGACATAGACTTGCTGGTCTACTTCCCCACATACTCCAATAAAGGGGAGGCTCTCCTGCACACCCTGGATGTTCACAGAATACTCTGATATTATTTGAGCAGGACAAAGCCTCTCCAAAAAACAGATCAACTTTTTGTATCCTTCACTCACAGAATGACAGGAGCTCCAGTGTCTAAGCAGACACTATTGAAGTGGTTGGTGAATTGTATCACCTTTTGCTACCAGCACAAGAACAAGCCTTTACCTTGACAGGTAAAGGATCACTCCACCAGGGCAGTAGCCACTTTGTTTGCTTCCCTGTGAAATGTGTCAGCTTCCTCCATATGTGCAGCAGCTACCTGGAGCACAGTACACACCTTCACCCGGCACTATAGCCTGGACATTGCTTCCAGGCGAAGGGCGGGTTTCTGAGTCGCAGTCCTTCAGGGACTGCTTTCTTAAGAGATCCTGTCTTTCTCATTCTCTCTCTCTCTTTCGCACCCTTGACATCCACCTCCCGAAATAGGGTTTTCTTTCCGGTACTGCTTGGGACTCGGTCCTTATGGTGTAACCTGCTGCAAGAGCTGTTTCTCGAAGTAAGATAGTACAGTTACGCAAGAACTTGCTAACAGTAGATCTTCAATAACAGCTCTTGCAGCAGGTAGTTTCCTTCCCACCTTCCCCTCAGGAGGTCTGCTTTTCTCCATATAGTGTTCAGACAAAAATTTTCTTTAGCCTTCCTCTGGAAACAGATCCTCGGTCTCCCCATCAGAATCACATCGCTATGCCAGGAGACTCTGGTGGGAGAACTGAGGGATGCTGGGGGGCTGCCCCTTTTATGAGGTATCTGATGTCAGGGGCAGTCTCCTGCTGGGTATAGCTAGCTAAACGTTTTCCGTGGGGTCCTGCAGCCTGCCGGGTTTTGGTCCTTATGGTGTAATCTGCTGCAAGGAGCTGTTCTTGAAGATCTACTGTTACAGTAAGTTCTTACATAACTTCTTTCCAAGCAGGTACTATGAATCCCAGAATTCTAAACTGTATGGGACACGTGGTAAAGTACCAGCATACACTCTGGTCCTCTGCTGTAGAGCTAGTCAATAATCTCCCTCATTCACAAGAGAAGGATCAATTGTTGGCTACAATATCCACTGGTAACTCCATCTCCTGACACTCACTGTGCTCAGGTTATGAAGCAAGCAATCAATACTTCGACCCGCATGCCAGCCACGGGAATTGCCCTACGACGCCATGCTTGGCTTCGCGTCTCAGGGTTCATGACAGATGTACAACAAAAAGTTATTAATGTCCCCTTTAATGGGTCCAAACCTTTTGGTCCAGTTACCCAAATGCTTTTAGATGATCTCCAGTCTTCAGGACAGACCCTATGTACAGTACATGGCATGTACCGTTTCTGCACAACCATCTTACTGTCCCCAATCCTCCTTTCATACAAAGTGGTCATTCCCAGCCCTCTTCCAGGACCGCCACTTCTGCCAGCAAGGGCTCCCGCTCTCACCCTTCGGGTGGGGCTGACCAGCCCACTTCCTAGCGACCAACTGGGGCATTGCCCAGGCTTCCTCGACCAGGTCTCAGAAGCCATGGGCGGTCATTTTGCCCTCCATTTAGAGACTTGGCGAACAATCACCTTGGATGAGTGGGTACTTCAGATTATTTAGAGGGGTAACACACTGGAACCCCCACCATGCCCCCTCCTCATCCCCCCCGCTCTGTCCATTACCCCCCCCCAACACATTCCTATTCTCCAGGAGGAACTCCAGGCTCTTCTGCTCAAGAATGCCGTCTATCCAGTCCCTCCATCAGAGCACCAACAGGGATTTTATTCCCACTTCTTCCTGGTACCCAAATGAACTGGAGATCTCAGACCTATACTAGACCTCAGACAACTGAATCTACACAGTCAGTACAAAAGGTTCTGGATGATCACCTTAACATCTGTAATGCCAATGTTAAAACAAGGGGATTGGCTATGTGCACTAGATATGAGATACCTGCCTCCATATCCCCATCCACCCCGCCCACCACCGGTTTCTTCGCTTTTACCTGCTAAGACAACATTACCAATTCCGAGCACTCCCATTCAGTCTCTCATCCATGCTGGGAGTGTTTACCAAGTGCGTAGCGGTAGTGGCGGCAGCCCTATGACAGGAAGGACACTTCGTCTTCCCATATCTGGATGACCGGCTCATAAAAGCGGAGTCCAGAACTTCTCTGCTTTCCTTCCCTTCAAGCAACCCTTACTCTGTTTCACTCCCTAGGGATTACGGTCAACTGGCCATAGTCCAACCCAACCCCTACCTAGTCACTCCAGTATATAGGAGCAGTCCTAGATACCACCTCTGCCAGGGCTTACCTCCCTGCCACCCGGCAAGACAAGCTTCTGTCTCTGGTTTCCCAGATACAAACTCAAAAAGTTATCTCAGCCAGACAACTTTTATGCCTTCTAGGGCACATGGACGCTGCCATCCCTACGGTAGCATTTGCCCATCTATATACGAGACTAGTCCAGTGGTCTTCCAAAACCAATGGTGTCAAAGAACCGGAGACTTCGAAGACAAAGTCAGAGTCAGTCCCACTCTGCGGTCGGCCCTGTCCTGGTGGACCCAACATGCCAACCTCTCTCAAGGCATGCCATTCCAGTCTCCCCCACCCCTGCAGACGTTGACCACGGATGCTTCTCTCGAAGGTTGGGGTGCGTACCTGGGTCCCTATGGGACACAGGACAGGTGGTCCCTATCCTCCACTCTCCCTCATATAAATTTCCTGGAAAAGAGGGCAGTCTGCCTAGCCTTTCAGGCTTTTCAGCCCCACCTTTCCCCAGGACCTCTGCTGATCCAATCAGAGAACACCTCAGTGGTATATTACCTCAACAAACAAGGAGGTACGAAGTCCCGCACTCTCAGCAGAGAGATGATGGTTTGGCAGGAAGTCATACAGCAACACCTTTCATTAACAGCCATCCGTCTACTGGGATGCCACAGTACCCCTGGCTGACATTCTCAGTCGCCTGTCGTTCATGCACGAATGGACGCTTCATCAAAAAGTTCTTCAGAGAATCTTTCACTTGTGGGGGACCTCACACTTGGACCTATTTGCCGCCCCCATCAATCACCGTCTCCCCAGATACTATTCCATTATCCCGAGCAAAAAGGGACGGTCTACAGATGCCCTTTCCCAACCATGGACTAGACTTTTCTTATGTACTTTCCCCCCGTCCCACTCCTACAACGGATTCTGCTGAAACTACAACTCAGACCTGCCACCATGAGCCTCATAGCCCCTCTGTGGCCTCGGCAGGTGTGGTTTCCCCTTCTTCAGCAGTTGTCAGTGGCGGAACCCATTCCATTACCAATCAGGTCAGATCTGTTGACTCAGAATCAGGGAACCCTCCTTCATCCCAACCTGAGATCACTGCACCTTCACGCTTGGCTCCTCAGGACACTTTCATTGCTTGTCTCCAGGTCTCCTCACTTGTGGCCAGCATTCTACTA
The DNA here is from genome assembly GCA_016271365.2 of Neoceratodus forsteri. Classification (NCBI taxonomy): domain Eukaryota; kingdom Metazoa; phylum Chordata; order Ceratodontiformes; family Ceratodontidae; genus Neoceratodus; species Neoceratodus forsteri. Next base: position 923,768,757 of record CM028132.1, read on the forward strand.
GCCTCATGTAAACTAGCAGCCAGGGAAACTTATAATGCTAAATGGAAACACTTTTCCATTTGGACAGCTTCCCGGTCATTGGACCCCTATTCATGCCCACTGACTACTGTCCTGGATTACTTAGCCTCACTTGTTGAGCTATTCCTCTATTAAGGTCCATTTGGCCTTCCATGAACCTCTGGATGGAAGATTACTGTATCAACATCATCTAACCAAAATGTTTCTAAGAGGAATGTTACATATCAAACCTCCCATTAGATGACCCACACCTCCGTGGGATCTGAATTTTCTTTTAGAGAAACTGACCCTTGAACCCTTTGAACCGGCGGCCACTTGTGACCTCCATTTTCTTTCTTGGAAGACATTATTTCTAGTGGCTGTCACGACAGCTCACCGTATCTCCAAGCTTCATGCCCTCCTGTGTAAAGAGCCTTACTTAATTTTTCACAAAGTCAGAGTGGCACTTTGGACAAATCCTTCCTCTTTACCTAAGGTGGTCTCAGAACACACCTTAAATCAGTCCGTAGAGATGTCAGTATATTACCCTGAACACTCCAGTCTGGGAGAATACATCCTACCTACCTTAGATGTCCATCGTATATTATGATGATATACTAATCGTACCAAATCGATTAGAAAGACCTCAGAACATTTTGTTACCTTCGCCTCAACCAAGGAAGGTCTCCTGGTCACTAAACGGACCCTTTCCAATTGGCTAGCACATTGTATACATTGTATCATCTTTTGCTATAAGAAATATAACAAACCATTACCAGGACCTGTCCAAGCCCATTCTGCCAGAGCTATGGCCACCACAGCAGCTTGTTTCAAGGGAGCTTCTGTCACAGATATCTGCAATACAGCCGCATGGTCCACAATGCATACCTTCACGAAGCACAACTTAAACGTTGCTTCATGCCGTAGGATGGCCTTTGGCCGAGCTGTCATACAAGGTCTTCTGTCATAATTTTACCCTTCTTGGGTTCACTGCTTGGGAATCATCCCAATTGTATTACCTGCTGCAAGAGATCATCCCATGGAAGATAGTACAGTTACATAAGAACTTACCATAACAGTAGATCTTTGAGGGGTATCTCTTGCAACAGGTACGATCCCTTCCTTCTCTAGGAGAACAACTTCTGAGCCAATTATCTATGGGATGGGATACCTATGGTACCACGGATCCCCTCAGTCCTCGCTTAGCGAGCTGAATCTGGCAGTGAACTGAGGATACCAGGGACCGCCCACTCTTATATAGGAAACAGAATGATGATGTCACGTGTGGGCAGCCCCTGGAGAATGACTGCTAGAAAAGAGCTGCCGTGCACCACAGCGCCCTCTGGTGATTACCCAAGTGTATTACCTGCTGCAAGAGATAACCCTCAAAGATTTACTGTTACGGTAAGTTCTTACGTAACTGTACTTTCTGCTACTAGTATTCAGTTCACATCTGTATGAGCAATCCCACCCTCCCCTAGCAAGACTTGTTCAGATTCCTGCTTCCAGCATGCATATCTGACATCAAGTGGGGTGGAGCTGGAAGATGACACCACAGGTGTTGGGAGGAGACAAGCTTGAAGACTGTGCTGGTGACTGAGCTACACCCAGTGGTAACTGCCTAAGCACAGATGTGAACTGAACACGAGTAGCAAAATTGTGGTTGCAGATACGTAACCTTTATTTCCTTCAAAAGACAGTGAAGCCATTTTCTAAAAATGTGTAATACTTTCTATGTTCAGTAGCCCACTCAGTGCCTTCAGCTCCAGTTTCCTTGCTGCCTAGCAACCTGTGGACACAACACACCTTAAGAGTCCTAAAGAGAGTTAGAAAGAGGTTGGCCTCGGGGAGACCCTGGGCCCCCTCTCTCTGATTCGACAACACATGGACTTTCTTCCCCTACGTTTGGATGGTGCTTACACCAGGTGGGATCTAATAGGGTTGGTCCGATTCTCCCAGCTGATAAGGGAAGGGAGTGTTGTCTCTTTCCCCCAGCTTAAAGAACAATTTAGTTTGCAGGATTCAGACTTCCATATATATTTGCAGGTACGCCGCTTTATTAGTATCCCAGATAACTTGAAAGAACTTATACGCCAACCGAACCCCTGGGAAAATTTTGTGTTAATGGTACAGAAATCAGAAAATAAGATAAGGTGGACCGCTCAGTTATATAAGCTTATAGGGCCTGGGGAACAGTGCCCTCTAAGTAACGTAAAACTTGCCTAGGAGAATGAAATGTCAGAGAGTATACCAGAGGAACTATGGCTTAAGAGGTTGAAAAAGGGGCGGAGGGTGACGTCCTCCCCTACCTGGAAGGAATTATTTTGGAAAATTTTAGTTTGTTACTTTTTAGTCCCAGTATCATAGCACTACTAATACAAATCTCTGCTGGAGGGCATGTGGCTCAGTGGACACACGCTGGCATATATTTGGGGCTGTCAGAATATTGCCCATTTCTGGCAGGATATAAAAGAGGCAGTGAAAGAGGTGCTCTCAGAACATATACCAGATACTTTCATGGACTGGGTGCTGGGCTTCCCCACTATAGTGCACCTTCCCCTGTCCAAACGGAAACTGGCCCTGGCACTTGTTGCCGCAACCTTGAAATGTTTGACTGCACACTGGTTGCACCGGGAATCCCCAGGCATGGGGAAATGGATCTCTAGAGTCAACAACATTATGGACATGGAATCCATTACAGCCAGATTACACCTTAAAGAAGAGAAAGTCAGGCTGTTCTAGGGCCCATGGATTGCCTGGGAGGCTGCTCGCCCCCGAGCTCCCGTGGATCCCTAGCACACATGAGGATTGGGTGTATGTGTCCTCCTTGATTGATCATTTAATAAATTAAGGATTACATTAGATAAGCAGGATCTCAATATTTATTTTGAAATATATTGTCATCTGATCTATCTTTCCTTCTCCCTCCTCTCCCCCCTTCTTCCCCCTCCTGTGCTCCCTCTGTACTGTAATAATTTAGAATGGTGTATATGATGGACTTTTATTCTGCATGGTAATAGTGTGTCTTTTCCTCTGTTGCTACTGTTTTTTTCCTTTTTCTTGTAAATAGTTTGGCTTCATAGAACCAAATTGTAATTTCAAATTTTTGAAAGGTCTTTTGTAGACACACATAAGTCACTTTGTCTGATGTATTAACAGTTTTTTATTGTCTTAAATTGCATAATGGTGACTACATACAGCTGTAAACTGATGTTGGTTTAATAAACTTGATTTATATAACAAAAATGTGTAATACTTTAAATTTTGTGGTTACTGTATGATTTACCAGTTTGTTAGACCTAGTAAAAAATGTATTTTTTATGTAATAAATGCTTATTCATATTTTCTTTTTATGGGCAGCAATATCCAGGACAGCTTCAAGGAGGGAACTACATGGTACAAGGAATTCCCCAGGTCTCTGCTTCCCAAGCCTACAGTTTAGGACCTGATCAGATTGGCCCACTAAGGTCTCTGCCTCCAACTATAACTTCTACAGTAACAAGTCAACCCTCTCAGGCTCCATATCTAAGGTATAACTACAAATAATTAAAGTTAAGCGGAGGATAACTTTTATGCAATACGTAAATGGTATAAATTCCTCTTCTTTTCAGAGATGTATTTTATCTTAAGAAAATGGACTGTTTCATTTGTTACTAAAAACTGAAACTCCAGCAATTTGCATTTTAAGTAAAACCAAAATGAGGGAATGCACAAACAAAAACAAAAAAAAAAGAAAAGAGGGCATCATACTTGTACCTTCAGGCCCAGGCACAAAGCTGTCCTGTTTTCTCATTCATTTTCCCTCCTGGGCCCAAGAAACTCATATTCCTGTTATAAGTTGGGTGTTACTAGCCTGTATCCAAATCAGTTGATCTAGCTGTACGGGGGCTGATTTGGGGAGTTTGCACCCACAAAGTTTTCCAGCTTGCCGGTTGCCAAAGTCCACTTCTGTCTGCCACTAGTCCACAGATCCAGTTGTCTTTAGTGGTTTTTCAAAGGGACTGTACTTGTGTCCCCCAGCCCAAGTGGACCATGATTGCTATGAAACACACACACACACACACACTCTTCTGCCTCCATGTCCCATTGTAGCCCTTCAATCCCATCTTCAGATTTCCCCATAAAAGGATCTTTTATCTGCTCTGTAGAACCACATACAGTGGACAGTATGCTAAAGGCAGGACCTTGCAGGACACTTTTCATAGCTGAGGTCAGCCACGTCACTGTACGCCCATATGTATAACGTTAAACATCTCAGCATTGTCTATATAATGTTTGCAGCCCAAATCCACTTCAGTTTATCACCAGTCATCAAGTGCACATCGGACCATTGAAGACTAATAATTCATTGTTGTTTGCTTGATATTTCTCTTTCAACTCTGTGTCTTGTTTCTACCTGACCGCATTGAAGCCGTACTCCGGGATTGCTGTTAATCGTCTCTGTATTGTATGCTGTCAAGTCCACAGGTGTTAAACAAGGAGACACTTTTTCAAAAGTGTCGGTGAGATCTTCCGCACGGGTAGCCACAATATTCAATTTTGACTCCACTTACCTGATTTTGTGCAATAATGAAGTGGTTTGTGGCACTTCATTCTTCACCCAATGTTTGCTGTGATTCTACCTGATATTTTTATATGTGAATTGTTTAATGAACTTATGTATCTCCTGTTTTAGTTTTTTTGTTTAAACTTTTAAATTGCTGCTAGATAATTCTATTTTATGTATTCAATATTTATGAAATTAATGTAATATAAGGGAAAACATAAACGTGACGGTGATACAGGGAATTTGGGGGTTGGGGTAGATGTGCTGTGAATCACCCTGAAGACTGGCAACAGAGCCACTATTCACACTGACGTGATCTGCAGACATCCAGCACAAGGAGAAGAGTTGGGTAAGGTACTGGTGGAGGCCATTGGCAAAATAGCAGAAAAGGGGGAGGTACTGCTGGTGGGGGACTTCAGTCTGCCAGATATAGATTGGAGCCCCTCAGCTGCAGCTTCAACTAGAGGCAGGGACATCTTCCTCAGGGGATCTTCCTCAGGCAACTAGTCAGCGAACCCGCTCGTGATGTGGCAGTACTGGACCTGGTACTCCTAACAGGGACACTGTTGCAGACATCAAGGTGGCAGGCCACCTGGGGACCAGTGATCACCGTAGTGTGGTTCAGTATAAGGACCGCTGCACAATCAAACAACACAAAGGCGGGGGTTCTGGACTTCAGGAGGACAGATTTTATAATGATGGGTGAATGCCTCAGGGATAGCCTGGCATGGTGGGATGATGTGGGTGGGGTGGAGGAGAGCAGTAGGTGAAGCTAAAAGAGAGCATAGTGAAGGCAAAAAACCTCTGCATCAAGCAGATGAGCAAGAGGAAAAAAACACTGCTGTAGTTTTCGAAAGAGGTTTAAAAGGTAAAGGCTAAAATGGTAGCATTCAAAAGGTATAAGGAGACATTAAGGAAGGAATGTAGGAAGGTGGATCAGGGGAAATGGAGAGAAGCATGGAAAGCGAAGGCACAAACAGAAGGGAGAATTGCCTGGGCTGTAAAGAAAGAAGGGGATGAGAGATTTGCTGGTATTTAAATGAAAAGAGGAAGACCGGGGGAAGGATTGTAAAGTTAAAAAGGGAAGGGGGTGGTTTTATAGAGGGGGACCTGGAAAAGGCAGATAGCCTGAACAAATACTTTTAAGTGTTCACAGAGGAAAGAGGAGGGGGGGGCCACAATAATTAACCAGAGCATTGAAGGAAGAGAGGTAGACACTAGTCCTTTTTTGGAGGAGAGAGTCCTGAAGGGACCTGCTGTTCTGAATGTGGACAAAGCAGTGGGTTAGACGGGGAGGTGCAGCTAAGGGTATTGAGGGAGCTCAGCTAAGTACTGGCTGCACCTCTAACAGCCCTATTTAACAGCTCACTGGAAGCAGGAGTGGTTCTAGAGGACTAGAGGAGGGCAGCTATAGTCCCACTTCAGGAAAGTGGTAGCAGGGAGGAGGCTGGCAATTATAGGCCAGTCAGCCTGACATCAGTGGTGACAAAGTTAACAGAAACACTGCTGAAGGAAAGGATTGTAGAATATCTTGAATCCATCAGTTACAAGACCCAAGGCAGCTGGATTCACCGGTGGGGGTAGGGGAGGTCACACAAAATGAATCTTTTGTAGCTCTTTTACTGGAGTGCCTAAGGAATGAGATTATGGTGGAAGTGGCCTACCTAGATTTCAGTAAGGCTTTTGACACAGTTCCACATACTGTAGGAGACAAGCTACATAGCTCAGGAGTGGGTCCAAAGGTGGTGAACTGGGTAAGAAATTGGTGAGGGGAAGGTGACAGAGGGTGGTGGTAAATGGAATTCACTCCAGAGAATAGAGGGTGACTAGTGGGGTGCCTCAGGGATAAGTGCTGGGACCGGTGCTCTTTAATGCCTTTTTAAATGACATTGCAGAGGAACTGGAAGGGAAGATCTGCCTCTTTGTTGATGACATCAAAATCTGCAATAGCATGGACACTCCGAGAGTGGGGGGTGGGGGTGGAAAGGTTGAGCAGAGATCTGAGGAAACTCAAGGAGTGGTCAAGGGTGTGACAGCTGATTTTAGTGTGAAAAAGTGCTAAATAATGCACTTGGGGGACAGAAACCCAGGGCCAGTGTATACGATGGGTGGAGTGGTATTGACCACCAAGCAGGAAGAAAACCTGAGGGTAATCATATCTGATTACCTAAAGATGGCCAGGCAGTGTGACAAGGCAGTTGGGAGGTCTAGTGGGATGCTGAGGTGAATAGAGAAGGGGTATCACCAGCAAAAAAAAGATTGAGGTTGTGTTGCCTCCGTATAGATTTCTTGTAAGATCCCACCTAGAGTACTGTGTCCGGTTCTTGAGATCATATCTCCTAAAGGTCATAGAGTGGAGGTGGTGCAGGGGAGGACAACTCAAATGGCAGGGTCTGCATCGAAAGCCCTAGGACAAGAGACTAAAGGACCTCAGTATATTCAGACAGAAAGTGGTAATTTTAGACTTCCACGTTATCGAACTGCTGTTGGACAACAATGTTTTTTGTATTAATCAATTGCTGATTGGAACTCTATCCATATAGTTTTATCAAACAGCATCCTATTCTAGGTTTAAGTCTGCACTGAAACATTTAATGACTGTCTAAATGTATGTGTTTTACTTGACTGTTTAATAATGTACTTTGTACATCGAGTTATTTTATGGATGATTCATTTACTGTACTTTTGCACCCAGGTCCCCCTTGAAAATGGGCATTCCATGCTTTCTAGCTCTTACCAGGTTAACAAACCAAATTATTTTTTTTTATTTTATTTTAACATCAGTTTAACAACCTTTGAGCCGGAGGCTCATTTACAAAGGTACCTCGTCACAAGGAGGACAAAGACATACATACATGAGACAGTCGGCAATACAGTACAGCAATAAGGCACAGTCAAGTTACAAGTAATGCGAGACAATCAGCAACACAGTTCAACAATAAGGCAGTCAAGTTACAGGTGATGCGTGACATAACACTGTTATCCACAAAAAATTAGGATAAGCTATCCCCTTTTGTTTTTGTTTTTTTTAAATGATTAGGAGGTAGAGTAGAAGAGTTGAAAGGAGGCACAGCAGGGGAGGGAGAGAGCTGGGATAAGGAGAAGTGCAGCTCAGAGAGCTTTGTCATGGGGGTGGAGGTGGGGGAGTCAGGGGCAATGGCAGGAGTGTGAAGTGAGCAAGTGAGTTTTCAGGCTGTATTTGAAGCTAGCGAGTGAGGGGGCATCAGTGATGCCAGCTGGGAGGGAGTTGTACCAGGAGGGGGCTCTATAGGGAAAGCCCTTTGGCCTGGGTGGTCCGTGCCCTTGGAACCACTAGAGCAGCTTTGCTGGAGGTAGTGAAAAGGCCACGAGGAGTTAGATCGGTGAATAGAGTTAGCAAGGCCAGGCGGGATAGACCATGGAGAGCTTTATAGGTAACTCTGCAGGTTTGGAACAAGAGGCGCCATCAAGGTTGAGTAGGTGGACATGGAGTAAAGATGGCAGGTATGGGTGAGTCTATGGGCACTGGTAATAAGTCGACATGCATTGTTGAGCGTTAGTGTACTATGAGGGCCGCTCTGTCTGCCGCTTACATACAGGAAGGTCAGAATAATTAGGGATAGAACCGAGGAGGTGACAGCCAAGCGGAGGGGAGTTTATGGGAGGCATTTTTTGTGCCGGAAGAGGATACCCAACCGCATTGGAGGCAGAGGTCAGGGCAGCGATATGGTTATGAAAAGAGAGAGCAGAATCGAAGCTTATGCCAAGGTATTTATAGGAGTGTACAAATTCTATAGGGTGATTATGGGCGGAGTGGACAGAGAGAGGAAAGTTGCTGGACTTATTTTGAGGGTGTGTAAAAAGCATAGATTTAGTTTTCTTAAAGGTTGATGACGAGATGGTGGTCGGAGAACCAGGTTTCAGCTGAGGTATAGGCACGCTGAAGGGAGTTCTGGAGTGAGACGGGGTTACTGTTAATAAATATTCACCCCAGGAGAGGAGGAGGGAAGGTGACCAGTGGGGTGCCTCAGGGATAAGTGGCTATGATAGAGACCTTTAAATACCTCATGGGGGTAAATAAGGTAGAGAAGGAAACTTTTTCAGAAAAAAAAGATGATCGAGAACAAGGGGACATGCAGTGAAGCTGGAGGGGGTAGATTCAGGAGAGATGTGAATCTTCTCAGAAAGAGTGATGGATTCCTGGAACAGCCTTCCAGTGGAGGTGGTGGGGACAAAAACAGTGGTGGGGTTCAAGAATGCATGGGATAGGCATAAGGAAGTCTTAGTGGAAAGGAAAGGGGGGAGAGAAAGAGCCAGAGATCAAGCAGGGTCTGCGGTGATACTGTAGGTGGGGAAGAATGGGCAGACTGGGTGGGCCAAGAGGTCCTTATCTGCCCTCAGATTCTGTGGTACTTGTGTGATTTATTGAAACCAAATTGCAGGATGCCATTTTTAAATGAACTAAGTCTAACCGTCCACTTACCACCTTGACAGTCTGCCATCTCATTGCAAAGGTTCCAGTTGCTGTGGTGTCATGGGGCTTTTTTTTTTTTTTGTAAATAGAGGTGATGGGTAGATCGAGGAAGTTAACTACACCCTAGAAAGTAATTAACAAGTTTTTGTTTGGGGGTGCAGTTGCTTGAGTGCCCAACCTGGGAGAAGCTGAATTAGCAAAAGCACTATCAGAATAGTGAAAGCTTGCAGCCCCCTTCTCCATTTTAGGTCCTGAAAGATTTTTGCAGAGGGAGGGTTCAACAGCAGGCTGCCCTTCCAACTCCTACTGACTCATTAGCCCTCCTCCTGCTCTTCCCCAAAGATTCAAGTGGGGCAGAATCTTGATTTTTCTAGTAGCAGGACATCACTTCAAACAGGTTAATACCAGAAATAGTCCAAGCAAGCTATGCATTGGAGTTGGTCTCAACAGCCCCCAAAGACACCCCCCAAGGTCATGTGACTACCTGTCAGAGCACTTATCTGTCCTTCGGAAGGACATCACAGCTCTTCCAGAACAGAATCTGGGGTCATACCCCAGATACATTCTAGCACCAAAAAATACAGGAGGGGTTCGTCCCATCCTGGATCTTCAGGCAGTGAACAAGCACATTGCTTACAAAAATGTTCCCATACTTTGTCTGGTTTCTTTCTCTCCACTATTTTCTCAAGGAGACTGGATATGCAGGATGTTTATCTGCACAACGAAAATGAGGAAATGCCACTAACCAGTCCTGCAGTTTTCTGTAGAGGGTTGTCCTTTTCAGTTCCAAGTGTTGCCCTTTGGCTTATCCTTGACGTGTGTGTTTCCCAAACACTTCATGTTGGTAGCCACAGTCCAGAAGCTGCAAGTGTTCCCCTATCTTAACAAGTGTCTCTTGAAGGGATCCTCTGCAGACTTGACGGTTCACTCGGTGAACATGACAAGGCAGTTGCTGGACCAGTTGGATTTTCTGGTCATTGTACCAAAGTCCATTTTCACCCCTTGCCAGAGGTTACAGTACATTGGAGCCATACTGCCCTTTCAGACAAAAGCTTTCCTGCTGGCGGATCAGGCAGTTGCCTCAATATTTCAGTCATGAAGTAGAAATACTATTCTAGGGACATGGATATGTTGTTCATCCACACTCATTGGCAGGTATCCTTGCCGCTTTAAATCTTGCCGGAAGGTCTTCAAGCTTGCTCCTCCCACCCACCCGGGTGGTATAACTCTCGGCTCCGCCCCATGACGCCAGATCTTCCTTACCGCTTGGAAGCTCAGGTTCCCTCCTTAACGCTCTGCGTTTGAGACTGGTTCTTATTTCTCCGCTTTGCGGATTTAAAAATAAATTTGAAAAGACTTCAGTCTTCGATCCCTCGCGCTGCGATGGACAAATCGACTCCGGTTCGGAGATGCCCATGCGGGCAGAAGATGTCTCGAGACGGATCCACACTCCACGTGTGTCTACTTAGGCCTTAGGCATGACCGCGGGCTTGCGACCTGTGCTCATCTTTCTCGGCCTCGTCCTCGAAGACCGTGCTGCCCGATTGCAACTGGGCCGGTCCCGAGCGTTTCCCTCGGTGAAGTCAAGAGGCCCGGTTGGCGGTGTCCGCGGCGTTTCGGCGGATCAGCTCGAGCGGATGGTCACCTCGAAGAGGAGGCGGCGCTGGGTCAGATCTTCCTCGGCCGCGCATTTATCCCGCCTCTCGGGTTCTTCCTACAGCTTCTTTAAGGAGCTGGTCTGTCCTCTCCACTAAGGGAGAAGGGCCTCGTCTGCTGGACCTTATTCTCGGTCCAAAGAAGGACAGGGTAAGTCCCTCCGTCGGCGCTCTTGGGGCGGAAGGTCCTCTCCCAGTCGTCGACCGCTCGGCTTCGCCACTGGCCTCCGGTGTCCCCGTCAGGTCAGTTGACCGAGACTCCCACCGACGAAGTCGAGATTTTTCTCGACCCGTTGGACGGGCTGTCGCCTTTAGCAGCCGAGATTCCCCTCTCCCCGGTTCCCCCGGGAGGAGTTGGGGATCCCGTGGGCTCGCCTGTGCCTCCGGTTCCGGAGCCCTCGGATGGACCATCCGAGCCGAAGGGAGTGCCGGTTCCGGCCGACACCTCCCCGCACCGACCTCGGAAATTCCGGGACTCTCGGTCTCGGTCTCGGACCTCTTCGCGGTCCAGCCGATCCCACCGTCATAGGCGGTCTCGGTCTCGGCACCGCGGTAAGCGGTGTTGCCGCTCGTCCTCGTCCTCCTCCTCGGACGAGGGAGGCTTCGGCGTAAATTAAGTCGATGGTACGAGGACCTCATGTTGCAACAGCTCCTCCTGGCCGGGAGCAAGCCGACCCCGTCGCCTTCGGCCAGTAATCAACTGTCACGGGCGGCCGACACAACCCTCGACTTATCCGAGGGAGCCTACCCAGGCGGTTGTTCGGCCAAACCAGCTGCTCCACCGATTCCGGTGGAACCTCCGCCTCCACAGCCACCTATGGGGCTCCGACCAAGATTCTCGGCCGGCTAAGGGTCTACCCCATCGGTGTCAGTTACCCTCACTCCGACCGACCTCGGCAGGTGAAGGGTGGCTCAGGCCAGAGGCAGTTTCTTCGAGGACTCTTCGAGTCCGAAGATGATTCCTCCTTTTTCTCCAAGCGACTGGACTTGGAGTCTTCAGGAGGTCAGTCAATGGACGATAGCCCGTCGTCCTTCCTAGGACTGCTTTCGCTCATCTCGGAGTCCACCGGATGGAGCTCGAACCCGTTCCAAGCGGGCCAGGTATCCCCTCACGGAGATTCTGGACCGGGGATTCTCCGGCGGAGGCCTTTCCGGTGGCGAGGCCATAGTGGGTCCGGCACTGGAGCTTTGGCAGCGCCCTGCTTCCTGCCCTGCGCCGGCCAGGATGGCCAGGAAGTATCACGTCCCTACGGTTCCTTGTCCGGTTTTGAACACCCTCTGCTGGGGTTGGTTACCGACAGCGCTTTCGCCCGGCAACGCCAGGGATGTGGACAAACCTCCTGACAAGGAGTCCAAGAAATTGGACTATGTCGGGCGAAAAGTCTACGCCATGCCTCTCTCGGCCTTCGTCAGGCCAGTTCGGCCGTCCTCATGGCACATTTTTTCATGCCCTGTTGGGCTCCTGGATGAGGTCATCCCTCATCTTCCCGCCGATCTGCAGACTACGGTTAAGCAGGTGCGGACCAGGGCAGGGTAGTGGCCAAACAGCAGCTCCAGACTGCTTTGGATATAGGACTCGCACAGATCGGGTGGCGCGAGTGGCTATGTGCGCTCATGGCTTGGCTGAGGATATCCACCTTTACTTCGGATACCCAACACAAGTTGGCGGATGTTCCCTTTTTGGGGACTGACCTCTTCGGCCCTGGGGTGGAAGGTCACCTGCAGAGGATCGAGAAGTCCAATGCTACCTTGGACTCGGTCTCTTCCGCTCAGAAGGACAAAGGCCGCAAGCCACAGCCTAAGCCCTTTCGTCCTTCTGTGCCCCCGGGGCGCCCGGCCCAGCAACGTCAGGGCCAGCAGGCTCGGCCTTGGCATCCCAAACCCAAGCCGCCGGCTTCCTCTAACAGGAGGCAGGGAGGAAAGGCCCAGGAGGTCCCTCGGCGGTCCCTCCTCAAGCCTGCCCAGTGACGGGCTGGGGTGTCGCCCCATTCCCGTCACCTTACCCCTGGGTCCCCCCGTGGGGGGACGGCTCCGGCACTTCCGTTCCGCCTGGTCCGCTGTTACCACGGACAGGTGGGTCTTGGAGGTGGTGGGAAGAGGCCTGCCTCTGGAATTCGAGCAGGCACCACCCTTCAGAGCCGTCGCCCCTCGGGGGGCTTCAAGGTCCCCAGCCTCACTGGCGGCTCGTCGAGCCGACATCGCTCTCCTCCTCCAGAAGGAGGTGATAAGAGAGTTGGCGGACCCTCCTTCAGACCCAGGGTTTGTGTCCAGGTACTTCCTGGTTCCGAAACGGATGGGGGGCTGGCGCCCCATTCTCGACCTACACGACCTAAACAAGTTCCTAAGGTCTCGAACCTTCAGGATGGTCACTCTGGCTCAGATAATACCATCCTTGGAGCGGCGTGGTTCTGCTCTCTGGACTTGCAGGGCAGTTTTCACGTCCCTATCCGTCCATCTCTCAGGAGATTCCTTCGCTTCGGGCGGAAGGATCCCTTTCGAGTTCAAGCCATGCCCTTGACTTGTCTCCAGCTCCCAGGGTCTTCACTAAATGCATGGCAGTGGTGACAGCATTCTCTGCGGCGCCCGAGGGGTCTGGGTGTACCCTTACCTGGACGACTGGCTGATAGCAGCTCCCTCCAGGAAGGAGGCGGAGTGGTCCAGAGATCTGGCCCTCCAGGTCTGCTCTCAACTGGGCCTCCTTATCAGCGAGGCCAAGTCGGAACTCGAGCCAAAGCAGGTGATTCTATTCATCGGGCGCAGCTCGACTCTCTTGAGCCAGGCGGCTCAGCCGGACAGGGCGGGTTCTTTCCTCCTTTGCCCGATCATTTCTGGTTGGGCAATTGCGCCCTGCCCGGGACTTCCTGCGCCTCCTGGGTCTCATGGCGGCCTGCACCAGCGTGGTCCGTTGGGCCCGCTGGAACATGCGTCCCCTTCAGTGGGGACTGGCCAGCCAGTGGTCACAACGCTGCGATCCTTTGGACCAGCTTGTGTCGGTGACACAGGGGATGTGGAACGCTCTCCAGTGGTGGACCGTTCCAGATCATTTGCAGGAGGGCATCCCGTTCGTCCGCCCCGAGCCGACGGTCTCTCTATCGACCGATGCCTCTCTGATGGGTTGGGGTGCCCATCTGGGGGAACACCGGGCTCATGGCCTCTGGTCCCCGATGGAGTCCGATGCCACATCAACCTGCTGGAGCTCCGAGCAGTCCGCCTAGCTCTCACGCCTTTGCTCCGTTCCTCCGAGGTCAAGTGGTCCAGTCAGACGGACAATACCACGACCATGTTCTATCTAAACCGCCAGGGGCGGGGCCGCGCTCTATGCTTCTATGCAGGAAGCTCTCCGCATTTGGTCACTCGTCGCAGCCTGGAGGCGGATCTCCTAGCCATTCATGTGGCAGGAGCCTCCAACACCCTGGCCGATGCCCTGAGCCAGATAGGGGCTGCATCCCACGAGTGGTCTCTCCTGCCGGAGGTAGTACAGCATCTGTTCTCCCATTGGGGCACACCTCAGGTGGACCTGTTCGCCTCCAGGGAGAATGCGAAGCTGAGACTGTTCCATGCCCGCCCCCCTCAGCAGGGCTCGCTGCAGGGGGATGCCTTCTCGAGGCAGTGGACCCCGGGCCTCTTCTACGCCTTTCCCCATTTCCTTGATCCACAAGGTGCTTCTCAAGGCGAGGGAGGGACAAGGCGCAGGTGATTCTGATAGCCCCAGACTGGCCTCGCCAGTTCTGGTACCCAGATCTCCTCAGTCTCAGCTCCAGGACTCGCGGCAGCTTCCAGCTCGCCGGACCTGCTCTCAGTCAATCGGGAAGGTGTTCCATCCGGACCTTCAATCCCTGCACCTGACGGCCTGGTTCCTGAGTGGCTAGAGTTCCAGGCCTTGGGTCTTTCCGACGAGGTCCTCAATGTAGTTGAGGCGTCCCGTGAGTCGACCAGAAAATGCTATGCCTTCAAATGGAAAAGGTTTTCCATTTGGTGTCAGAACAAGGGCTTGGACCCTTCCTCCTGTTCCTTGGCAAGCATCTTGGACTATTTATGGTCCCTTTCTAATCAAGGGCTTAGGTCGACGACCCTAAGGGTGCACCTGGCAGCCATCTCTGCTTACCGGGCGCGGGCCGGGAAGCAGTCGGTGGCGCAGGAGAAGGTGGTCTGGCGCTTTTTCAAAGGCCTTGATCACATTTCCCCCTCAGTGCGGGAACCCCCACCTCCGTGGGATCTACTGCTGGTACTGGCAAAGCTCATGGGCAAGCCATTCGAACCTATGCACAGGTGTGCTCTCTCTCACCTGTGTGGAAGACCGCCTTCTTGGTGGCTATCACGTCAGCCAGAAGGATGGGAGAGCTCCAGCGCTTTCCATCAGTCTCCTTACCTGGTCTTCCACAGGGACAAGGTTGTCCTGCCCCACCGAAATTCCTTCGAAGGTGGTGGGAGTTTCACCTTAACCAGGTGTTGACTGTGCGGTGTTCTACCCCAATCACACCTCGGAGGCGAATATAGGCTCCATACTTTGGACCCTAGAAGGCGCCGCTTATTATAAGGAGCGCACGGCTGAAATTGGGAGAGGTTCGCCAGCTGTTTGTCACCCACGCTGAAGCCGCACTGGCAGACCTGCAGCCAAGCTTGGACGATAAGCAGGTGGGTCACTTCCTGCATAGATCTCTGCTATAAGTTGGCGGCATGGAGCCTCCCGAGGGATAAGAGCTCATTCTACCGCCATACTGCTGCAAGTGGCTGCTTCCAGGACGTCCCTATCCAGGAAATCTGCAGGGCTGCTACCTGAAGTCGGCAACACCTTCATTACCCATTACCACATCGACCTTGAGTCACACCGGGATGCTGGTTTGGGGCCTCGGTTCTCAGTCTCTCTTTCCCAAGTAAGTATTGGGTGTCGTCTTGCCTCCTCCTCCCGGAGAACTGCTAGAGTCTGCCAATGAGTGTGGATGAACAACATATCCATGTCCGTAGAAATACAGGTTACTCACCTGTAACAGGAGTTCTAGGAATGGTATATGTTGTTCATCCTACACTTCTCGACCTCCCCAGCTTGACGCACAACCTGAGCTTCCAGCGGGCCAGATCTGGCGTCATGGGGCGGAGCCGAGAGTTATACCACCCGGGTGGGTGGGAGGAGCAAGCTTGAAGACCTTCCGGCAAGATTTAAAGCGGCAAGGATACCTGCCAATGAGTGTGGATGAACAACATATACCATTCCTAGAACTCCTGTTACAGGTGAGTAACCTGTATTTACTGCAGTGAGTAATTTCTTCTTTTTGGGCTCCACTCCCACCAGTCTGACTTTTCTTGCAGATAGGGTGACTCTTGGGACAGTTTCTGCCTAAGGTGGTGTCTGAATTTGTGTTGAATCTGACCATCAGCTTGCCACTGTTCTTTCTAAACCCCCCAAATCTAAGAGAGGTGCCCCTGCATTACTTGAACATCCACAAAGTGCTTTGCTTTTATTTGGACTGCACCAAGAATATCTAGCAGTCCCCTCACCTTTTTGTGTCATTTGTCCAGCCTGTGCTGGGTAAGCTGGTATCTAAACCTTGGCTTGTTAAAGG
This sequence comes from Neoceratodus forsteri, assembly GCA_016271365.2. Lineage (NCBI taxonomy): Eukaryota > Metazoa > Chordata > Ceratodontiformes > Ceratodontidae > Neoceratodus > Neoceratodus forsteri. The sequence goes on from CM028132.1 coordinate 923,784,969, forward strand.
TCAGTCTCGGCATCAGTACTCTATTTGATTACTATCTGAAGATCCATAGTTTAAACATTATTTCTAAGAGCATGGATATATTGTTCATCCACACTCTCTGGCATGTCCCTTTCCCCTTTAAATCTGGCCGGACGTCTTCAAGCTAGCTCCTCCCACCCACCCAGGTGGTAAATACCTTGGCTGTGCCACATGACGCCAGAGCTTCCTTTCCGCTGGAAGATTCAGGTTCCCTCGTGCTACGTTAGCAATTTGCAGGCCCTGGATTCACAACGTCGGTTTTCACCGCAAATTATCTTAAAACTCATCAGAGTTCATGACTCCGATTACAGCGTATCGGACATGGAGGACAGATTGTGCTCTGGATTTCGCCGGTGTCCCTGTGGCCAGAAAATGTTGAGCACCAATCCCCACCTCTCATGTGTCCATTGCCTAGGTGTCGTTCATGACATCACGTCTTGTACTTTCTGTTTGGCCTTCCATCCCAATGTTCTGGACGACTGCAAGGCGCGCCTAGAGTTGGGGAGACCAGAGCTTAGAAACCCACCGATGAAATCTGAGGAGGCAAGGTGGGCGGGTTCCACAGCCGCAGCATCCACCGAGCAGCTGGAGCAGATGGCTGCTTTCAAGGAAGAAGCGGCTGAAGCTTCGGCCAGTCGCAATTTTTTCATTCCTCTCAACCTTGGCTTTACTTTTTCGGCTCCTTTAGGGAGTTGTGCCAGTCTCTCCCCACCAGAGGTGAGGTGCCCTCGGGCTCGCACTCCTTCCTCCCACAGAAGAGGGACAAGGACCCCACGTCTTCTTCCTCCAGAAGGAGACGCTCCTGGGACCGAGAGGTCCAAGTCCCAGGAACACGCGGTCTCGACTTCGGTTGAGATTGCTTCCTCAGCCACCAGCTTTACGGACTTTCCGTCTGGCCGAGGCACCGAGACCGAGGAAACGGCTGAACCAGCCGCGATCACTCTCGACCCAATTGAGCCTTTATCGCTGACTCCGGTCAACGATTCCTTAGAAAGGATGCCTGTCCTTTCTCCCGATGAGGAGACACTACCCTCGGTTGTCCCGATAGAGGAAAAGGTGCCAGAACCTTGGTTCTCACCGACTTCAATGTCCCCCGATCGACCGAACCGACCCCGTCGGTCTCAATCGAGGACCAGGACCCCTTCAGTCGAATGGTCGAAAAAGGGTCACAGACACTCAAAAAAGAGGCGCCGCCACCAGTCCTCATCCTCCTCGGATGAGGAGAGGCTTCTACGGAAACTCCGTCAATGCTATGAGGATTTGATGTAGCAACAGCTGATTCTGACCGGGCAGAAGCTGGCTCCGCCGGCCGCCCCAGCCATCACTTGGCTCCCACCTCCTAGGCCGATGCCAGCCGCTCTGGAACCGAAGGCCTCGGTTCCACCACCCGTGGGGCCGGCTGTTATCCCGGCTCGGCCTATTCCGGTTTCTCCATCGATTTTGGTGGAGCCACCACCTAAACAGCCTCAGGGAGGGGCTCCCTCGAAAGAGGACCGTGCAGACACTGGGCTTCCCCGATGTCTGTCCATTACAGTCACCCCCGACCGCCCCCAATGGATCGAAGGGGACATAGGCGGTAGGCCATTGTACCCCAGCTCTTCGGACTCCGACGACACGGGGTTGCACTCTCGTCTGGGGGATGATGTGTCGTCTGTGGCCGGACTGGAGGAAGGCCCTTCCTCCTTTCAGGGCATTCTCCGCCTGATCTCTGAAATCCACCGGAATTCCCCTGGAGGCCATCCAGAAAAGGGCAGAGTACCCCCTTACGGCTATCCTCAAAAGGGGGGAATACCCCGACGGAGATCTGTCCAGTGGCCGAAGCCATCGTTGGCCTGGCCATTGAGCTTTGGCAGCGCCCTGCTTCCTGCCCAGCTCCATCTGCCCGCATGGCCCACAAGTATTCGGTGCCCATGGGTTCTCTGGCGGGATTCACAGAGCATCCTTCAGCCGAAAACCTAGTGACTGCCTCTGTGTTCAGATGTACTGGTAGCTCTGCCGACACTGACCGACCCCTAGACAAGGAGTCCAAGAATATGGACCATTCTGCCTGTAAGGTCTATGCGGCCTCCTCCTTAGGCCTTCGTCAGGCCAGCTCAGCTGTTATCATGGCACACTTCTCTCATGCCCTTCTTGAGTCATTGGACAAAGTTCTCCCTCATCTCCCAGCAGACATGTAGACCACTGTGAAGCAAGTCCGTGATCAGGGCCGTGCTATTGCAAAACAGCAGCTCCAGACGGCCCTGGACATTGGAGATTCCTGTGCCTGCTCTTTGGTAGCCGCAGTGACCACTCACCGCAGGGCTTGGCTGAGGCTATCCTCCTTCCTGGCAGATACCCAGCACAAGTTAGCTGACGTGCCCTTCCTAGGCACAGACCTCTTCGGTCCAGGAGTGGCTGGTCGCCTCCAGCGCATAGAGCAGTCCAGTGCCATCTTGGATGCTACCTCTGCGAAGGGTTCTTCGGGCAAGAACCAGCCTTTTCAGTACTCCTCCCCTGCAATTAGGCAGCCCTCCTATCAAGGAGGCCAGCAGCAACAGCAGGCTCAAGCTTAGCACCCTAGGCCCAGGCAGGGTCCTCAACAGCCCCGTAAAGGAGGCCGAGGTGCTGGTCCAGGAGCCTCCTCCAAGCCTGCTCAGTGATGGGTTGGGGGTTGCCACCCCTACACCCGTCACACCAGCTCTGGGTCCTCCAGTGGGGGGGCCGGCTCCTCCACTTTCTTTCTGCCTGGCCCCATATCACCTCGAACAGGTGGTTTCTAGAAGTGGTCGGCCAGTTACTGCCTTTGGAATTCGAGCAGTACCTTCCCAGCCAAGCCAAGCCAAGCCCCTTGGGAGGAAAGGATCTCAGCTTGCACTCAGTTGGCTCTTTGAGACAACATTGCTCAGTTCCTCCGCAAGGAGGCGGTAGTTCCAGTGTCGGATCCTCCTACAGACCCAGGCTTTGTGTCCAGGTACTTCCTGGTGCCCAAGCTGATGTGGGGTTGGCACCCCATCCTAGATCTCCACGACTTGAATCAATATCTCAGGTCTCGCACCTTCCGGATGGTAACTCTGAAACAGATCATACCATCCCCTGGAGTGAAACGTGGTCCTGTTCACTGGATCTGCAGGACGCATTCTTCCACGTCCCAATCCGTCCATCCCATCAGCGGTTCCTCTGCTTCAGGGTGGAAGGGACCCTATATGAGTTCCGAGCCATGCCATTCGGTCTGTCATCGACCCCGAGGGTCTTCCCCAGGTGCATCGCAGTGGTGGCAGCCCATCTCCGGCGTCTAGTTCGAATTTACCCTTATCTTGACGACTGGCTCTTGGCAGGTTCCTCCCTCCAGGAGGTGGAAAGATCCAGGGATCTGGGTCTTCGAACCTGCTGCCAACTAGGCTTCCTAATCAATGAGGCCAAGTCGGAATTCGTGCCCTTTCAGACGATGGGCTTCATCGGGGCAGAGCTCGACTCTCGTCAAGCCAGAGCTCGGCTCCCGGCAGACAGGGTGGAGGTTCTTTCCTCCTTTGCCCACTCATTTCTGGTGAGGCACTTGCGCCCTGCCCGGGACTTCCTGTACCTTCTGGGTTACATGGCGTTGTGCACCTCAGTGGTCCATTAGGCCAGATGGCACATGTGCCCCCTCCAGTGGGAGCTGGCCACTCAGTGGACTCAGCGCCACAGTCACTTTGACCAGCTGAGAACTGTGACCAGAAGATGTGGGACGTTCTTCAATGGTGGACCGCCCCAGACCGGTTGCAGGAAGGGATCCCATTTGTCCGCCCCAAGCCAACGGTCATTCTCACGACCGATGTCTCTCTCATGGGCTGGGGAGCCCACATAGGGGACAACAGAGCCCAGGGGTTCTGGACCCCCTAGGAGTCCCGATGCCACATCAACCTGTTAGAGCTCAGAGCAATCAGACTGGCACTGTCAGCTTTCACTCCTCAGCTCCGGGGTCAAGTGGTTCAAGTCCAGACGGACAATACCACGACCATGTACTACTTCAACAAACAGGGCGGCACGCACTCCCGTCTGCTGTGCAAGGAGGTGCTCCGCATGTGGACCCTCATCAGCTGGTTGGAGGTGGATCTCCTAGCCATTCATGTGGCAGGAGTCTCGAGCCAGCTAGCGGACGCTTTGTCACATAGGCCAGACGTCCCACGAGTGGTCTATGCATCCAGAGGTAGCATACAACTTGTTCTTCCACTGGGGCAAACTGTTAGTGGACCTCTTTGCCTCCAAGGAAAACACCAAGCTAAGGCTGTTCCATGCCCCCCCCAAAAGCAGGGCTCACTGCAGGGGGATGCCTTCTCGAGGCCATGGAACCCAGGCCTCTTCTATGCCTTCCCTCCATTTCCCTTGATCCATCAAGGTGAGGAGGGACAAGGCGAAGGTGATTCTGTTAGCCCCAAACTGGCCACTCCAGTTCAAGTATCCAGATCTCCTCAGCCTCAGCTGCAGACCCCCGGGGCGGCTTTGTACACGCCCCGACCTGATATCTCTGTACCTGTGGAAGGTATTCCATCCGGACCTTCAATCCCTGCACCTCACAGCCTGGTACCTGAGTGGCTAGAGTTCCAGGCTCTGGGTCTTTCTGAGGATGTCTACACCGTGGTGGAGGCATCTCATAAGGAATCAACAAGGAAATGTTATGCCTTCAAATGGAAGAGATTTTCCATTTGGTGTCAGGGTAAGAGTCTGGACCCCTTATCCTGCTCTGTGGCTAACATTCTGGACTACCTTTGGTCTCTCTCCAAAGGAGGTCTGTGGTCATCGGCCCTTAGGGTGCACCTGGCAGCCATTTCTGCTTTACCGAGCGCGGGCCGGTCAGCCGACATTTGCGCAGGAGACAGTGGTTGGGTGCTTCTTCAAAGGCCTGGATCACATATCCCCTCCGGTGCGTGAAACTCCACCTCCGTGGGATCTACTGCTGGTACCGGCAAAGCTCATGGGCAAGCCATTCGAACCCATGCACAAGTGTGAGCTCTCACACTTGTGGAAGACTGCCTTCCTGGTGGCTATCACGTCTGCCAGAAGGACAGGGGAGCTCCAGGTGCTTTCGGTGGACTCCTCTTATCTGGTCTTTCACAGGGACAAAGTTGTCCTGCGCCCCCACCCGAAATTCCTTCTGAAGGTGGTATCATAGTTTCATCTTAACCAGGTGTGTTAACTCTGCCAGTGTACTACCCTAATTACACCTCGGACGCCGAGTACAGGCTCCATACTTTGGACATGAGATATGCTCTCTCCTATTATAAGGAAAGAACGGTGGAAATTTGGGGAGAGGTTTGCCAGCTGTTTCTGGCAGACCTGCAGCCAAACGGACCATTGCAAGGTAGAGTACATCATGGATAGGTCTGTGCTATGAGTTGGCAGGCAGGGAGCCTCCCAGAGGGATAAGAGCTCATTCTACCCGCCATACTGCTGCATCAGTGGCTGCTTCCAGGGACATCCTTATCCAGGAAATCTGTCGGGCTGCTACCTGGAAGTCAGCAAACACCTTCATTACGCACTACCACATCGACCTTGAGTCATGCCGGGATGCTAGATTTGGGGCCTCGGTTCTCCAATCTCTATTTCCCATGTAGGGGGTGTGCACCTTGCCTCCCTCCTCCCAGAGAACTGCTTGGAGTCTGCCAGAGAGTGTGGATGAACAACATATCCACGCTCCTAGAAGAACAGGTTACTCACCTGTAACAGTAGTTCTAGGAGTGGTATATGTTGTTCATCCACATGCACCCACCTGGCCTCCCTGGCTTTAGGCGCACAACCTTGTTTCAAGCGGGCTGAGATCTGGCGTGATGGGGTGGAGCCTAGCTATTTACCATCTGGGTGGGTGGGAGGAGCTAGCTTGAAGACTTCTGGCCAGATTTAAAGAGGAAAGGGAAATGCCAGAGAGTGTGAATGGACAACATATACCACTCCTAGAACTACTGTTACAAGTGAGTAACCTGTTCACTCTGGATCTGGTGCCTTGTAAGAGAGCTGGATCTATCAAGAATCAGTCTTAACCATTGATTCCCACTTATGGATATGGGCCATAGGCACTAGGAACCTGCGAGAGCAAAGCTTGTGCTATTGGTCTGGCCACAGCTACTGGTCATGGTGCCTGCCCACCCCCACGTGGTGTCATGCACCAGACAATAATCCTTGCCAACTCCCTCATTAACCTCAGTTATGTTCTTCCCACCATCGAGGGCACACCATGAGAGCGCAGTACCTCAGTTCGACTCGTTGCCATTTTCCCTCTTATTATACTAGGATGCCGAAGCCCGACAAGAAAGGGGCAAAACTGAAGAAAACCTGATAGTCACCTATTATGTGTTGTTGCCCTTGTGGGAAACCGATGGCTGTTCCAGACCGGCATTATAATTGTGTGGTCCATCTTGGATCAAAGCATGACATGAATGCGTGTGATGCCTGCTTCTACAGGGACTGTACCCACGAGAACCGCGAGTTAAAGTGAGGCCGCCCAATCCGCATCTTCTAGGCGGGTGTCTCTCAGTACGTCCAAGATCAGGTTGTTAGGCCTTTCCTCTGGGCCTCTCCCTGGGACCTCTGTTTTTATGGGAACAGGGAGTTCTCCTTGACCTCACTGTGTTGAGGTGTCAGACTCTGGTGGATAGGTTTGGTGGACAGTTGACTCCAGGGCAATTGACTTCGAACCCTCCACAGTCTGTATGCCCTGAGCAGCTGTCGTCCCTGGTGGTGAGGCCACAGCTGTGTACACTGCCTACACTGGTGGACACCTTGACGTCATCCTCTGGCGTCACCCGTGCTGTTGTCACTGTTCACTGTGACAATGCAGCAGGTGGCACTGGGGAGGATGCCAGACCCCTCATGAGACTGTTCGTGGTGTTGAGAGTTACCGGCACTGAGGCTGTTGTCTACATTGTTGCTAGTTCAGATGTTGTCGCCATCCATGGTATTGCTAGCGACACTGAGGAAGGTGACAATTCTAGACATAGTGACGGAGGTGGTGATGGTCATGGTGTTGGCCTTGAATCTGGCTCTGGACAAGATGCAGACAACAATGTCATCCCAGAGGCTGTCCCCGACAAAATTGTAATTTACGGCACTGAGGAGGGTGATGGCTCTGGGCATAATGTCGAAGTCAGCACCGAGCATGGGTGTCGAGGGCGGTGCCATCCATGGTGACAGAGATAGCCCTGTCTCTGAGGCTGATGCCAGTCCAAGCCCTGTGTCTGAGGCAGCGCAGTCTCTGTGTCAGAGAGCAACCCAGAAATGGAATTTTCTCCAGAGCCACTGGATGTTACTGCCACCAGTGAAGACTGTGGGTCACCCTGTGGGACCCCTGTGGCTCCGCTTTTCTCACCTGGTGGTCCCTCCCATGGGCCCCGATTGTGTTACTCCTCAGATGTAGGAGGACTCCTTTCCGGCGAACCTGCTAGGCCCTCCCCTTGGGTGAGGCCACCTACTAATTTCAGCAGGTCCGGCCGTGGCCCTTGAAATCGGGAGTCTCAACCCGCTGTAGTAGGGCCTCGCCATTTCCTGGAGATGTTGCCCTCATTCATAGGCCCTGAGGAGCTCTTAACATGGGAACAACACCAGAATTTCATTGGTGCCATAGGGAGCTGGCATAGGGAGTCTGACAGGGCCCTTGTCCCTGATACCAGACGTTCCTGGAGTTGACACCTCGTCTCCCTTGACATCCTCCTCTGAGGACAATGACTCATCTGTCCATCTTCCTTCAGCTGCTAGTACGCTTTGTAGCGGCAATTCTTGGTGAAGATGCTCCATGCTTTCAACTTACATGCCTTTACAAGCCACATCTGGCAACCCTGCCATTGGTACTCCTTGGAGTTCCCAATCTTGATCATTCTATCTTTCCTCCATTGCCTAGAGCCTTTGAGGAGGCAACCCGGGGCATTGTAGAAGCATCTCTTCTCAGACTGTCTTCCCCAGAGACCTCCTAACATGGTATTGCACAGCCTCCCGGTCTTCTGGTGAGGTACCTCACCATTTTTTGGGGCTTAAAGTACTGCAGACCCCATCAGAGCCACAATGTCCCATGCATGGCTGACCTCCAGAGGTAAAGTCCGCTCAGATGGATGCCTAGATGGGAAGGCTTTTTCCTCAGCACTTGCCCTAATGTGAATTTCTAAGCACCAGGCACATATGGTAACCTGTAACCGTTGCTAGTGGTTGCAGCTAAGCACACTCTGCAAAGTGAGACTGGCAGGACAGTGAGCTTTCTGCCCAGGGCCCCGGAGCTAGCTCAGCACCAGTTGAGGGCATCTTACAATGTCAATGAAGTGGTCTTCAGTTAGCCAGGATCTGCAGTGTTCATCAGACATACAAACATAAACAGTAATAGCAGAAAAAGACCAAAGGTCCATCTAGTCTGCCCAGAGTTCCTGGCTGCCATGCAGCCTATTGTTCATACAAGGTTTCATCCCTCCGGGTCTTCCCTTCCTTACTACTGTTGACCTGAGCAACCACCACACCTTTCACACTGCCCAAGTCGTGCTTGAAACGATTTATGGGCTTGGTGCCTACCACCTCCGCTTGCAGACTGTTACACGGCCGCACCGACCTTCCCGTAAAGTTGAACTTCCTCATATTCTTCTTAAACCTTCCCAGCTCTCGTTTCCACTCAAGGCCTTGGGTTTTTGACTTCTGTACTCCTGCTAAATAGTTCCCCACAGTTCACCTTATTTATTCCCTTCAGAAACTTGAAGGTTTCTACCATATCCCCCTCTCTCGCCTGGTTTCCATTGCATACATGTTCAGTGCCTTCAGACGACCTTCATAAGATCTGCCCTGTTGCCTCTGAAATCTTGGTCACCCTGCATTGCACTGTCTCTAGCCTATCCCTGTCCTTATTTTGGTGAGTACTTCAGAACTTAGCACAGTATTCCAGATGCTGCCTCACCAGTGACCTATATAGAGGTAGCAGTACACTCTTTTCCTTCTGCCAGTACCCCTTTTGAAGGAGTCATTAATGATAACTCCCAGGCCCTTTTCCTCTGCCATAGTGCTCAGTTTAACCTTTTCTGTCCAGTACTATGTCTCCCCCACCCACCCCACATAACCTTGTAGATCTTATCTGTGTCAATCATCACCATTCATCACAGATGGGTTATCTGGCCGGAGGTCAGGACCCGCAGAGCTTTTCTTCTTTTTTTTTTTTTTTTTTTTTTTAAAAGGGGTAGGCGGAGCCGACACACCATCGGCGCCGCCCTCAAGGCCGACGTACTGCGTGGCACTCGAGGGTTGGCCGTTAGGCTGTGTCGACTCCACCTGCCTACCAGTTCTTCATCTCCTGCCATCGAGGTCGCCTCGTGGGAAGCTTCAGGAAGAATTTAGGCCTGTTTCAGTCCTTCGCCTTCGGCGTTTCAGTCCGTCGGTTGCCTGCCGGTTCTGTGTTCTGCCTCCACTCATCGCCCTGTAAGATCTTTCCTTTTTATTTGAATTTTGCAACGTCGAGTCTATTTTGGTGTTTTTTTCCGTAGGTCATGTCTCGGTCGGAGGGCAAGAAGTCTTTGAAGACGGGTCGGCCCCCCATGTGTCGGTGCCCATGCGGCTGAAAATACTCCATCACCGACCAGCACGACCGGTGTCTTGTGTGTCTTGGCCCTCTTCACGACATGGACTAAATGCGGCTTGCTTCTCCATGGACCACGGGTCCTCGCAGCGTTGAAAGTGGGTGAAGCTCCGCCAGCTTTCGGGGTAGGGTTTGCACTTCGTCGGGCCAAGCCGCGCTCTCGGCCCTTCCTCCGGGTCCCCTCCGGTTCTACTCTGGACGAGGAGGAGGGCCTCTGCTACTTAGCCTGACCATCACCGAGGCTCCTCCCATGGCGCAGAGGCCCGTCCGCTTCCTCGGGAGCGGGCAGGGAACGCCGCCATGGCAATCACGTCCCTGAGGGCGAAAGGCTCCCCGGTGTCGTTCCCTGCGGCTCGGAAGGCCGGTTCGGCGCCGTCCTCGGCGCCGTCGGTGAGCCTTGGCGCCATTCGCGGCGCCGTGGGCCCTGGCGGGGTTCCATCAATTCCGACTCGTCGCTCCGGCGCGGCCTGGGGTCGACGCCGCTCGCAGCGCCGACACTGTTCGCGGCGCCGTGAGACCAGATCCAACATCGTCCTTCGCCATGTCTCGCCTCGGCGCCATCCTCGGTGCCAAGGTTGAGCACGGCGCCGTGTCTTCGGGACTCGGAGCCATGGGGCCTTTGACTCCGTCTGTCAGTGCTGTCTGCAGCGCCGTCCACGCTCTTGGTGCCGAGGAGCCAGTCGGCACCGAGTCCTTCTTCGGGGCCGTTGTCGGCGCTGCTATGGTTCGCAGTGCCGTGGGGCCAGGTGACGTCGACGTCGGTGCTGAGGGTTCCACCGGGGCTGTTGTAGGCACCATCCCTGTCCTTGGTACCGCTCCCAGTGCCGGTGGATTAGATGGTGCTGTGACTGGCCCTGGCACTGGACCTCTGGCTCGGGCTGGCGCCGTGCCTCTTGCAGGTCCCACTCGCGGGGTTGTGGAGGGTGCGGGCGCCGACTCTGGCACAGCAGTGGGTTCTGGGCCCAGTGGCAAGGTTAGTTCTGCCTGCCCTCCTGCGGTTTGGCTCAGAGCTTCGGACTGTACCTCGTCGGATTCGCGCTCCGAGTCGTACGGGAAGTCGCCCCCCCGGGGTTGGCTGCGGATGTGGGCAGCACTGTGGTCTCGTCGATGAGTCTGAGCAAGCCCCCTACTGAGGAGAGGCCGGTGGCCCCCGAGACGAGGGTCAGTGGAGCTGACCAGCAGGCAGTGGTGCGTGCCACCATAGCTCTGCAACCTGGTCTTGGGTGTTTCATCGACCCCTCGGTGGTGGTACCCCCTCCAGTGGTGTGTCTTGATCGCCCGACTTTGGGGCCCATCGAGAAGCCTGCAGGAGGGGAGGGTACTGCTCTCTGGGCCTCCCCTTCGGGGGCTGCCCAGAGATGCCAGCTACCTAGGCTGGCCCTCATGAGGAGGAGGACTCTTTCGGACTCTGAGGGGTTGAGGGGTGTGGGGTCGCCACGGCGGCCCTTTTCTGGGGTTCACTCGGGCCCTGGACGGAGCCATAGTGCAGACTTCCACCCTTCCCCCTCGGGTTCCTTGAGGGAGTCCCGTTCTTTTGAGGCAGGGGACTGTCCTTCTGGACCTTTACGGCCCCGGTCGCCTCTCTCGGGGGATTCTTCTGGGCACAGCCAAGGCAGTACCAATGTGGTTGTACAGCTGTCGGCTGTGGGGTCTTCCGGGGCACCCTCCTCGGGTGCTCACGGTCCGCTCCCTAGCCCTGGCGGAGGTCAGCCGACTTCTCTTCTCAGCTCTGCCCCTGTCCCTCTGCCACATTCTCCTGCGCTCCCAGGCATCCTCGGTCCTAGCGGCCCTCTCACCTGGGAGCAGTTCAGAGCAGTGGCTGCCTGGTTCCCTGCTTACATTAGGGCAGTGGACAGCTAGGTTTTTCAACCTCCCCCCATGCAGCCACCCTCTGAACATATGGTGACCTCCAGCTCCTCTTCCCCCTCTTCAGGGGGAGAGGAACCTTCTGTCCACATCTCTCTGGCTGCTGATCTCTCGGAGTATCAGCGTTTCCTCGTGAGGATGTTGGAGGACTTGCACCTTTCACCCTCCTCTATCAGCAATCCTGAGCAAGCGGCGCACGCCTTTCTAGGCGATTTTGGTGAGGCCACCCTTGTGGTGCCACCCTGACCAGCTCCCTTTCGGGAGGCGTTGTTGCGTTTCTGGCAGAGGCCCTTCTCCAGAGTTCCCACCCCAAGGGACCTCAGCCAGAGGTATTGTGCTCCCCCGGAGTCTCCAGGTTCCATGCCTCATCCACAGTCTGGTTTGACGCACTTGGATACTCCTGATGGGCTTCGCGCCCTTCACCGTGACCGGCCCCCAGATCAAGACTCCTCGGATTTTGAGTTTTGGGGGAGGAGGACCTTCTACTTGGCACGGTTACTCCTCTCTATTTCTGCTCATCAGGCCCACTATGCAGCCTACAGCAGGTTCTTGTGGTCCAGCCTAGGTCAGCTCCTAGCCTCGTTGCCTGACTCTGAGCAAACCAGACAAGACATCGCGCTCTCTGCACGTGGCCTGGAGCTAGCAAGGCATCAAGCGAGGGCATCTTATGACGCCAACGAGGTAGCTACCAGGGTCGTAGGGACAGCGATCTGCACTAGGAGATCGGCATGGCTGCGTCTTTCCAGGTTGTCACCCTTGGCCCGGCGTAGGGTGATTAGCTCCGCCCACCAGGGAACCTACCTTTTCTCCCGTAGAGTGAGACTGAGCTTGTCAGAGCAACTTCCTTCCCCCTCTGGGGAACCCGTCTCTCTCTCCCCACTCTGGGCCTCTCAGGCCCGGCAGGTTCCCCCAGTGTGTCACCCACTGAGGGCTAAGGGACTTTGTCCCTTAGGGTATAGAAAAACAGCCCCCTTGGAGGCTTGTCACATCTATTCAGGATGAATGGTGAAGATTGACACAGATAAGATATGAAAATTACGTACTTACCGTGAATTCTGATCTTTCTGTGTATCTTCACCATTCATCAACCCCCCACCATCCCCTGGGGCCTCAGTCTCTGGGTCCCCTCCTCTCTGGCTCCCTCTCCTCCTTAGGAGCGGGTAAAGTAGGGACACACGGGGGGGGTTTTTTCCATTGAAGAGTAGACAGCTCGAGCGGCACCCTTCTCTACTACTTTGGCTCCAGCCCGATGGGGTTGGAGTTGGTAGTTGCCCTCCTTCTGTTCTTCTTCTGGTTTCCATCCAACTATTTCTCAAAAAAAAAAAAAAACAACTTTTTTTCACCAAACATCTTTTCCTGAGAGAGTACTAAATCCCTGTACCATGTCCTTCCTCCAGAACAGCCGACTCTGCTTCTGGGGTATTTGCCAGTTATTCTGTGCCTTGAATTCTGGCAGAGAGCATTGCTACTCCTTGCAGTTCCTATACAATCTGGAGACGGACAAGGGTCTCGGATACCTTAATATCTCTCCCTCTCTCCTAAATTCTCTCCCCTCCCTACCCTCCCTTCTTCCGCTTCCAGAGATTGGGGCCCCTACCAAATCCCCTTAGTCTAACCTCTTCTTTGCTGTCCTCTCAGTCGTTATTTCTCCTTTTAATTCAGTCATCCTTTCCTTTTTCTGTCCCTTGGACTCTCTTGTACCACCCTCCATCCCTTCCTCTTACCTCTCCGGCGACTCAGAACTGGTAGGCAGGCGGAGTCGACACAGCCTAACAGCCAACCCGCGAGCGCCACGCTACGTACTGTCAGCCTCGAGGGCGGCACTGGTGGTGTGTCGGCCCCGCCAACCCTTTAAAAAAAAAAAGTTTCCACGGGTCCTGACCTCCGCCAGATAACCCATATATGATGAATGGTGAAGATACACAGAAAGATCAGAATTACGGTAGGTGCGTAATTTTCATTTTTTGGCATTGAATTTCTGTTGACAAACCTTAAACTACCTCTTTAACCTCTGTAGATCCCTCTGCATCTCAACTCTTCATCGCTGTCTGCCCTACCACAGAGCTTCGTGTCATCTGCAAAGAGACACAGCTTGGCCTGAATGGCTTCGCCTCTCTTGACTGGCATCTTTGACTCTGCATAAGATGCTTAACTTTCATTTCTAGGGAGCTCATTTATCCTCTACTAGGATCAGGCAGGAACTGTCGGGGAACCTACCTGCTCCTGTGCTACAGGAGTCCCCACTTTGTCCTGACCAGTCTTGGGTCTCGCCAAACCTGTAAGGAGGCCCTGCCCTGGGTGTTCTCCCCCATGCAAAGGGTGTGGAGGGCATCTGTTACCCTCAGGGTGACCCAGCTCCTCCCTCAGAAAATAAAGGAAAACTTGGTACTCTGATCCATAAGTGGGAATCGGTGATGAAGATTGATTTCTTAGAAGATTTGAAAGTTACTTGAGGTACTTACCATAACTGTTGATCTTACAGAATATTTTCACCATTTATTAGCATACCTGCCTACCATCCCCCGCCGTATCAGAGCCAGGGCCTCTGGACAGCTGACCCTGTTAGTGTTAGCTAGCACCATTTAGTGCCATGGCATCTCCCAGTTGTACTCCCTTTGGAGTAGTTAAAAAAAAAAAAGTTTGGGACCCATTGCTGGGCTCCCACAAAAAAAGGGAGAAGGGCAGGCAGCTCCCTTCCTCCTTTTATTAAGTGTCCTTCTTCTCCCTGCCTGGGGTATATCCCCTTTTTGGGCTATATCCCTGTATTAGTTGTTAAAAGCAGTGTGTGCCCAGCCTCTGGGCACTATCCTGTCTGACTCCACTTGGCAGTTGCAGTGTCTGTGGAACAGTGATGTATATTGGATTGGATCAAGTACACTAGCTGTTACACATGGTACATCTCTGTTATTGCAGGAGAAGCAGATCTTTTCTCTGATTTTTTTCTTCTGGCTATCCCTTCTGTTGGTTTTCTCTTCTTCTGTGCCAGCTGGGCTGTTAGCCCACTACCGAACAAGTCCCGGGGGGGGGATGAACACATTTCAGCTCCTTTGGGCTTTTCAGCCTTACAACTCCACATGTACCTGAGATTCCTCCCTTTTTCCCCTGATGGGAAAAGAGGACATATTTTGACTAGCTATTCAGTCACTCCTCCGTCAAGTAGCATGGGGTTTGTTTTTTCCAGGAGCCTATGTGATTCTTTCCTATTCTGGTACATTGTACCTTCTCAGTTGGAAGGGGGTCCCAGTTCTGGACATCCCTCTTGTTTTGTGCCAGAGCCACATGCTTCAGGGCTGCTGTTTTTTTATGATCACCATCCATCTCCTTTGTGGCTAGTGGTGTGAGACTCTGGTTCCATACCCAATTACACGTTTAGACCACTTATTATGCCATTTCTTCTTTATTAAAAGGTTGGCAGTTATGTTTTATTTATATTTCCTATACCCTTTCCCTATCCCAGTGGGCTAGGAAAATTCTTAGCCCTTTCTTATTTTTTCCCCACTTTGTTGCTCTCCTGGTGAACAGAATTGAGGTTAGTGAGGGAGCTGGTAACTGTTATGAGCGGGCTAACAACACCACATTGGGGGTGTGCAGGCTCCATGCCCAGTAGCCGTGGCCGGCCCCCTGGCCAAAAGCTTTGCTCCTGCAGGTCCTAGTGCCTTCGGCCCAGACCCATAAGTGGTAATTAATGGTGAAGATATTTTGGCAGATCAACAGTTACGGCAAGCACGTAACTTTCATTTTCGACCTGTGCTGCAAGGCCTACTGTCATATGTCCTCCACTGTTCATTTCCTCATGGGGTGATGCTGCACTGCTTTGTATTTGTTCAGTGTGTGGCTCTTTGGAGGTAATATCCTTGAAAATGGTGGGTTTGCTTCTTACCTAGAACTTTGAGAAAATCACCTCCGTAGAGCTACACAATTCCCTCCCACTGTCCCTAGTAAGGAGGACTTGCGTTTATTACCGGTCACTTCATGGTCTTCCTTTCAGTTGCCTGTTGTGGAGGGCACACTCTAGTGATCTGCTTTTACTTCCTGTCCTGGATGATTGGATGTCGATAGATTCCTTTTTCCTGTTGGTCATTAAGGTCCTGTACACACTAGGGAACTTAAAATGGTGTAAGTGCCTTTAACAGTTTTAATTCCCTCGGGCATGGTTTATGTACACACTGCAGCATGGTTAAAACCGTGCTGTAACCATGTTCTAAAACCATGTGAAAAACCTTGCTAATGAGGTAGTCTTCAGCGTGGATTTAGACAAACACAGTTGCCTTACTTAACCTATGTTAACAGCAGTATGGATGCGATCCTTGCTGTAACACATGTGAAGACAACTCATGTTTAAACATAACTTAAGATTTTAGCCTACACAAAAAAATATATATACCACATACACAGATGGGCTCCCACTGTGGTCCTAATTGTGAAGATATAATCCCCCCCCTCCAATCCGTTGGGGCACCCAGTCACCAGTATCCTTCATGCATTGCAGCACCCACAGTGCTTTTGGTATAAGACATGTCCTTCGCACCGTACAGCTGCTAGCACATTAATCTGATTGCTAAGGTGGTGGGGCTGTCTGAATACATGCATAAATCGCACGAAGACCCCCCCCCCCCTTCCAAAAACAAAATGTTATTTCAAGTGCACCAGGGGTTGAAATAACCACCTGTTTACCTGTCCCAGACACCCAGTTTTCTCCAGGGGCAGCTGGTTTCATGGGGTCGTTTCCAAGCACCAGTTGAAAAAGCATTATCAGGCACTATGACCCAGGTGATGCAGCCACCTGTTAAGACTGAGCTATACACGTCCCAACATCATGGTGTCACAGGTTGTTCACACCAGTGTCCTGCAATGGGCTCTCCTGTGCGGTCAACAGTTTAGTCAGGCAGCAGAAATAAAAACAGTTCCCCGTTAGGACTAGAGTGTGCATGTGTTCCTTGTCATTGTGTATGTGCAACTTCCTGTCTTCCTTTTTGCACTGCACACCCTAATTTCTGTGTGTGCTGTACTTGAAGTACCAGTGCAAGATAAGCTCTGATTCACAGGCAACAGAGTTTTGGGGATGCAAATTAAAAATCCTTTTCAGAGTTTATTTATTTATTTATTAGCTTTTGGTAACCGGGTAAGTGTGCTAGGCAACAGTCCTGCCTATTTTCAGATACGACCCGGGAGAGCACAGGACATTGGTTACAGAGTACAGTAGTACATAAAACAATCTGGGTATTCATAAGATAGCAGAGTAAATTAATAACAACAGGGTACATAGTTTACATAAAATATAATACAGATGTACATAAAAACAATTATCTACTGACTAAGAGTGGCCTGAGATAGGCTAATTAAAAGCCTTATAATGGCTGAAAAACACAAAGCCCTTTTCAAGGCAGTCAAAACAGAGAAGGCATTTTGAAATTAGGAGAGGAGCTTAAAGGTCTGAGACAACCACTAAAACCTCCTTGTCAGGGCATGTAGGGCTCCCTTCAGACAGGAGATGGGGAAGCTGGTTAAATACCTTGTCAGGGTTTACTAAGCAGAGAAGACTTTTAGTGTCTTGGCTATACACAGGAGCAGAGGAAGCTGATCGACTTGTTAGGGCAGAACAGAAAGGAGTTTATAAAGGGCCCTTATAATGGTTACTACTGAAAAGGAGGGAGAAGTAAATTAAAAGCCCTTATCAGGACAGCGTACTGGAGGCACACTTGTTTAGTACTTTTCATGGCCATGTACCAGCCAGTGGGTAACATTCATTAGCCCTTTTGAGGGCACCTTACAATGGGCACCATTAGTAAGCCCTTTTTAGGATACTTAACACCCAGGAGGCACACTAGTTATTATTAGCTCGTATTTGGAAACAGAAATGTAAAATGAGTAAAAATCAGCAGGACGAGTGCGAATTCTGCGGGATGGTCAAAATTAATATTGCACTTGTCCGCTGGGCAGCCATCCACAGTAAATTATTTCTACCCCTGCATATAGCACTGCACTTATTAATGCCTTTCACTGTGGCACTAATGAGTGCTAAAGGTTTGCATCTGCACCTCCTATGGGTGCATCCTATTTGAATATGGGATACAAAAGGTTATAATCCACTTTCAGTCTAGCTCTTCAGCCAGATGCTTGTGGGAAGAAGGGCTCTAGAAAGGGTCCTGTCTTGGTCTTTACACAGGCATATCTGAAAGCAAGTTGGATTTTTCACTTTGTGTTCCCTTTTCAGTATGTTATCTTTGTTACCTTGTTTTCCCCTAGTTTGCAAGCTGACAACACTCCTTATTTCTGAGTTATTTATACAGACGAGTTGGCAGAATAGACACCAGAGCTGTGAAGTTGTTCCACCAGATTTGGAAAGACAAAAAAAAAACCTGTGAAAACAGAAACATTTTTTCCTTACACGAATTCAAGAACAAGTTGTGCTTTTGTAATACTAGTTAGAACACAGAACAACTGTAATTGTTTGATATGTACTCTGAAGGACAAATATCCACTTTTTCATAGCCGTTGACATCTTTCCTTGGCATTTGTTGTGTCAGTCGTACTGATAAGATACCGGTTTTAAGGTACACTGGAGCTGTGAGTGACATCCCAGCCATCCACCGAGTGCTCGAATATATTTTCAGTCGTATTTGCAACTTTCATACTCATGTCATTTCTAACTGTGTGAATTTAAATTGGTGCTTCTAACGTTGGTGTCATTTCTGCTGATGCTTGATGCTCTGGAACATTGTCAAATTTCAAAGGAAGCCCTCTGCGTTGTGCTGGTCACATGCCTTCCAGTATTCCAGTGGTAGATCTTTAGTTTCCACTGAAGAGAATAGATGCCCTGGATCGTGCTCCACTACTATGCAGTGGCTATATCTAAATGTTTGTTTAAAAATCAGTTTGTGTTTATTTTCTGTGTCATTCCACATAGTGGGCATTCATTTTCTGCTGGGTTACACATGCTCACGTACTAGTGGGACAGACACTCTACAGAGCTTTGATAGCCTCCTTAAACCCTGGCTTCTCCCTGTTCTGAGGCAGCTCGTATTAAATCATCTGTCCTTGTGCCTTGGTCAAAGAGACTGACATAGCTAGGCGATCTCCTGCTTGAATGCTTTTTTCGTGTTTTTTTTTTTTTTTGTGACCAACTCTTGTAACTCTTAGCATAGAATTCTGTTTATTTGCTCAATTTGCCCCCGGTTTAACCCCAAATTCCTGTCAGAGATTTTGTACCCCACTCTGCCTGAATTAAAGCATTTCAGATGTGTATTAGAGGCCTTGCTGTTGTGGTTGGAGTTAGCCTGCTGCCTAGGTAAATCTTTTTAAAAATATCGTTACTCGGGACATTTTCCGCTTGCTGCTCTGTGTCAACTGCTCGGGTTTTTTCCTTGGCATAGGCTTGCTTGGGGTGATTATTTTTCTCATCCGGAGCATTTCTGTCCCTCATCAAGGAGTTTTTGGTCTTTTGATGTTTAATTCTGTTTTTCTTCTTTCTTTTTTTTTTGTCAGAATGTTTTCTTTTCGATTGCCACATTCTGATGCAAATTGTGTCCGTGGCTGCACTAGTTTCAGAGGGTTTTGCATTATTTGTGTCAAAATTGGCACAAATGCACTGAAGTTTTAAGTGCGCAAAAGATGTGACAAGTGTACAGAAAGTGATGCAGGTGCTCAGAAAGGTTGACCCATGTGTACAGGTGTGATGCAGATGTGCAAAAGTAATGCAAGTAAGTAAACTCCCTGATGCAGACTCTCATTGCGATAATCTTTTACATGACAGAATGGCACCCTGGCATGCCATAGGCCCTCTTCAATGAATAAGAAAAGTAAAGCATGTCATAAGACTTGGAGACTGTCTCCATATGGTATGTACTGTCCATTCTGCACTAGCAAGACAATGCTAACTTCTGGTTTTATGTGATAAAGAAGTCGGAAGATGCATGCTTCACATCAGAGCTAACATAAAACCCATGGTCAAAGGGCAATGGATATTAACACCGGCCGCAGATAGTAACGTCACTACAATACTTTTAACACAGCACACAATAAATATTTTTTTATAGCGGAGGGCAAGCCCCCACACCCCAAACTAAAATAACCAACTCCAAGGGAGGTGCGGACCGACGGAGAAAGTTATTTTTATTTTTATTTTTAAAACAAAAAAAATTCAGCCTGTAGCGAGACCTGAACCCAGGGTCTGCACCATCACAAGCTTGATGGTGTACACACTACACTATGCGAAACGGCAGCTTGGTGGGAAGCGGTCACAGGATCCTGTATCCTAAAGTAGTGAGTACAGCTCCTTGCTATACTCGCTATACAGGATATAGCGACGTATTGCACCACTCGCTTTCATGTAGAGCGCTATTATTGAGTCACTCTAAAGTGCAGCGCTCAATAATAAGCGCTCCACATGGGTGCTACCCTAACTTCTAGTAACAAGAGGGTATTAGTGATGTCCTGCAGTATGCAGCATCTCAGTCATGAATTGTTTCCCCAGTGATAAGAATGTTAAAGTTTGAACTCTGCAGTGTGGTCACACCCTCACTAGTGTTCTGGCAGTTGATTTATTTCTCCACTGACGAGATCAGTCACCCCAGAGTCCTGTTCCAGTCCTAGTGCTCTGTTTCTTAATTTTGGACTTTGATTTTATTATTTTGTAAAATTTATAAATTCTGTGAAACTCTGCATTAGTTAGCTTTGTTTTTAAGTTTTTATATTTTAGTGTTCTAAGGACGTGGATATAATGTACTATCCACACTTCTGGCAGTGTCCTTTCCCCTTTAAAGGCTTGCCAGAAAGTCCAAGCTGGCTCCTCCCAACCAACCGGGTGGTAAGTCCCTGAGCATCACACCATGACATCAGATCTTCCTTTCCACTGAAAGAAGAAGGTTCCCTCCTTACCACTCTCTGCACTGAGTAGGCCCTTTGCTTCAAAAACTTTTGCTTTGAGAATTTGTCTTCATGCGATCCTTCACCTCGTCCGTGATGGACGACTTGAAGTCAGCACCGGGATTCAACAAATGTGCGCGTGGGGAGATGTCCTGGACGGACCCACACTCGACGTGCGTCTACTGCCTAGGTAACAAACACCATCCCCAGGCATGTGGCACCTTGCATCCTACAACGCTGGAAGACCGGACGCTCGACTTCTGCTGGGATGCCCTGATGAACGGGAGCATTCCATTAAATTAAAAGACGACCGCTAGGCGGTCTCCATGGCTGCAGGGTCCACTGAACAGCTTCCAGCATTTGAAGAGGCTGCGGCTTTAGCCACGGAGCATGCCTGTTCGGCTTCAGCCTTTTTGCCACTTCCTTTAGGTGTCACCTTCTGAGGGGTGTTTAGAGATTTGTGTCAATCCCTTCCCACCCTTGTGCAGGGACATTCGGGCATGAAATCCGAATCTAAAAAAGGCTAAGAATAAGTCTTGCCATCGATCATGGGATTGCGTGCACTCTTGTGCCTCGGATTTCCATGCTTCTATGGAGGTTTCAACTGTGGTCAGTTCTTCAGCCCAGGCCGCTGGCTCCATGGTCGGGCCATTTGGTTGAGATGTCTGTCGGCCAACCTGTCGAGATTTTTATGAAGCCGGTTGACCTGTTGTCACCAGATGAGGCCAATAGCTGCCTCTGTAGGACTCCGGTCCTGCCTATTACCTCCCAGGGAGAGTCAGACCAGCATGCTGATCTGCTCCATCCTCCTCAGGATCCCATGAACCCAGAGGATCCTTGGCTTTTGCTGGCTCCCTCCGAGACCCACTGTCGACGACCCCGACTGTCAAGGTCGCGGTCCTGATCCTGAAATCCCGAGTCGAGCAGCTCACGTCGGCATCAGTGTTCATGCTCTCAGCATTAGGGCTAGCAGCATCGCTGCTGTTTCCCCTCCTCTTCCTCCCTGGACAAGGAGAGGCTCCACAGCAAGATGCGTCTGCGCTTTGAGGAGCTTATGTGGCACCAGCTCATGTTCACCGGAGTTAAGCGGATTCTGGCCATCACCCCGGCTATCACATGGCTCCTGCCACTGAGGCTCCAGCCTAGCTCAGCTTGGCCTCCCCCGGCCTCCTATTCCAGTGGAGACGCCACCTAGACAGTCAAAGGAGGGCCCTCCTCCAAAGGATGCCCACACTGCTTCCGGGCTTCCCCATCGGCTGTCAGTCACTGTGACTCACGACAGACCCCGTAGGGTCAGTGGAGACTCAGGCGATCAACCTTTATTCGACGAGTCCTCAAGAGTCTTGACTGCTCCTCCCTACACTCCTGTCCATTAGATGTTGAGTTGGGAGAGGACTCGTTGACAGAGCATGATCCTACTTCCTTCGTGGGCCTGCGCCATTTAATCTCGGAGTCAACGAGTCTTCAGTTTGAGCCCGTCCAGAAAAGGGCTAAATACCTTCTGACCGAGATTCTCGACCGGGGTGACTCCCCTGGAGAGGACTTCCCAGTCGCTGTGGCCATTCTTGGCCCCACTCTGGAGCTTTGGCAGTACCCTACCTCCTGCCCTGCACAGTCGGCCTGGATGGCCCGTAAGTATGCAGTCCCTACTGGCTCCCTTTCGGGTTTCACCGATCACCTCTCGGCCGAGGGTCTGGTGGCCGACTTCATCTTTCAGTGTAGAGGCAATGTTGGGGACGTAGATAAACCTCCCAGCAAAGAGTCCAAGACATTGGATCATATGGTTAAGGTCTGTGCGGCCTCCTCCCTTGGCCTTCGGCAAGCGAGTTCGGCCCTTATTAATGGTCCACTTTTCTCATGCCCTCCTGGGCACCCTTAATGAGGTGCTTACTCATCTCCCTACAGACTTGCAGATCATGGTCAAGCAGGTCCGTAACCAGGGCAGAGCAGTAGCTAAGCAGCGGCTCCAGACAGCCATGGACATTGGCGACTCCTGTGCCAGGTCTCTGGCTGCCATAGTGGCCATGCACCATAGGGCTTGGCTGAGGATCTCGACCTTCATGGCAGATAGAAACTTAGACGTTGATGGCAGATAAGGACCACTTGGCCCACCCAGTCTGCCCATTTCCCTACCTACTGGATAAGCTGCAGATTTTAGTTAACCAACAACCTACTTCCTGCCACCCCCACTATAATTGCCTTATGTCTGTCCCATGCATGTTTGAATTCCTCCACTGTTTTAGACCCCACAGCCTCTCCAGGAAGGCGGTTCCATGCGTCCACCACTCTCTCCATGAAAAAAAAAATTCCTCACATTACCCTGAACCGTCCGCCCTCTATCTTTAAATTGTGTCCTGTTGTTCTTACACATCTCTTTTTCTGAAAGATGCTACCCTCCTGGACTTTGTTGATTCCCTTGAGGTACTTGAACGTTGCTATCATGTCCCCCCATCCCTCCTTTCATCAAGGGTACACATATTAAGCTCTCAGTCTCTCTTCATATGGCTTCTGATGTAGACCCTGCACCATTTTAGTTGCCCTCCTCTGGACTGCTTCCATCCTGTCTATGTCCTTGCGTAGATGAGGTCTCCAAAATTGCACACAGTACTCCAGATGGGGTCTCACCAACTGTCTGTACAGAAGGATAACCACTTCCCTTTTTCTACTTGTGATGCCCCTTTCTATGCATCCCAGTATTCCCCTGGCTCTCCTTACTGACTTCTCACATTGCTTACCTATCTTTAGATCATCTGATATGACTACCCCAGGTCCCTTTCCATTTTTGTTGTTGTTAGTACCTCCCCTGCTATTGTGTACTCTTCTCCTGGGTTTTTGTTTCCCAGGTGCATTACTTTGCACTACTTTGCGTTGAATCTAAGTTGCCATATGTCTGACCATTCCTCCAACCTTGCCAAGTCCCTTCTCATCCTTTCTACCCCGCCTTGTGTATCAACTCTGTTACAGATCTTTGTGTCATCTGCAAAAAGGCATACCTGCTCTGCAATGTCACCTATAAAGATGTTAAAGAGGACTGGACCTAGTACTGAGCCCTGAGGTACTCCACTAGTGACCCCCTTTCTTCGGAATGTGCTCCATTCACTATTACCTTCTGTGTCCTGTTGTACAGTCAGTTTGCTACCCAGGCTACCACCCTGGGACCCACTCCCAGACTGGCTAACTTGATTATTAATCTTTTGTGCGGGACTGTGTCAAATGTCTTGCTAAAGTCTAGGTAGGCCGTATCCACAGCCCCTCCCATGTCTATTACTTTGTTCACCCAGTCAAAGAAAACTGTTAGATTCGTCTGACATGACCTTCCTGCTCTAAATCCATGCTGCTTTTGGTCCTGTGCCCCGCTGGCCTCCAGGTATTCAACAATTCTTTCTTTCAGAAGTGATTCCATCATTTTACCCAGTACAAGTTTGCAGACATCCCCTTCTTGGGCACTGACCTTTTCAGACCAGAGGTCGTAGGCACCTTACTCACATTGAGAAGTCCAGTGCCACTTTGGACTCTGTGACCTCTGCCCAGAGGGATCCCAAGGGCTAACGCTCAAAAGAAAAGGCCCTTTTGGTCTCTTTCTCTGCTCCTGTGGCCTAGCAGGCCCAGGCTTGGCGTTCTCGGCCGGAGTCGGTTGCTTCGATCATCCGGAAACCAGAAGATTGTGGTCCTGCTGGTTTCTTAACCAGTCCCTTCTCCACTTCCAAGCCTGCTCAGTGATGGGCTGGAAGGTGCCTCCCCATGCCCATCCTGACTCCCCACGGATCCTCCTGTGGGGGGCTGGCTCTGCCACTGCCTTGTGCTTGGTCCGCTGTTACCACAGACAGATGGGTCCTTGAAGTGGTCGGTCAGAGTCTGCCTCTGGAATTCGAGGCTTACCCGCCTTGTTGAGCCCGTGCCCCACAGGAGGACATGGTGTCCGCTGACATTCTGTCAGCCCTTCGAAAACACATTGCCCAGCTCCTCCTTTAGGAGGTTGTGGCTCCTGACTTGGACCCTCCAGTAAGCCCAGGGTTTGTTTCAAGGTACTTCCTGGTGCCAAAACAGACAGGGGCCTGACTCTCCATCTTAGATCTGCATGACCTGAACAAATTTCTTCAGCTGCGTACTTTTCAGGATGGTCACTCTGTCTCAGATCATACCATCTCTGGAACGGAACATGTGGTTCTAGGAGCGTGGATATGTTGTTCATCCACACTCTTTGGCATGTCCCTTTCCCCTTTAAATCTTGCAAAAGTCATCAAGCTGGCTCCTCCACCCACCGGTGGTATATACCGGCTCTCAGCCATAGCCTGATCTTCCTTTTGCTGGAAGATTCAGGTTCCCTCGTGCTACTTCTACAAGTACCATAGGCCCTGGAGTCTAATCAACGGTTTTCGCCGCATTTGCTTTTTTTAAAACTCATAAGAGTTTACGAATCCGATCTGAGCGCATCGGACATGGAGGACAAGTCGTCCCCCGGTTTTTGCTGGTGTCCTTGCGGGCAAAAAATGTCTTGCACCGATCCCTACCTCTCATACGTTTATTGCTTGGGTGCCATGCATGATGCCACTGCTTGCACCATCTGTCTGGCCTTTCACCCCAACATCCTGGACGACCGCAAGGCACGCCTACAGCTAGGGAGACTGGAGCTTTGCAATCCACTGGTGAAATTGAAGGAGGCCAGGTGGGCGGTTTCCATGGCCGTGAGATCCACAGAGCAGCTCGAACAGATGGCTTTCCAAGAGGAAGCTGCCCAAGCTTCGGCCAGCCGAAGTCTTTTCGTGCCGCTTAACCTGGGCTCCACCTTTACTAGGTCCTTTCAGGAGCTGTGCCAGTCTCTTCCTACCAAGGGTGAGGCGCCCTTGGGCTTGCACTCCTCCCGCCCCAAGAAAAGGGACAAGGACCTCAAATCTTCTTCTGGCCGAAGAAGACGTTCCTGGGACCAATAGTGGTCTGATTCACAGGACCAGGCGGTCTCAGTCGAGATCGCTTCCTCGGCCGCCAGCTTCTCAGACCTTCCGTCAGGCCAAGCCGCCGAGTATACATCAGAACTGGCCGAGATTTCTCTCGACCCGATCGAGCCATTGTCGCCGCCCCCGCTCAATGACTCTCTGGAAAGGACACCCATCTTTTCTTTCCCCGGCGAAGAGACCCGTCCTGCGGGCATCCCGATCGAGGGTCAAGAGCCGGATCCTCAGGTTTTCACCAAATCCGGCCTCTCCCGATCGACAGAGCCGATACCGTCGGTCTCGACCAAGGAGTAGGACCCCGTCAGTCGAAAAACCGAAAAAGGGTCACAGACTCTCCCGGAAGAGGCGCCGTCGCCATTCCTCATCCTCCTCAGACGAGAAGAGACTTCCGTCGACGTTATGAGGATTTCATGTGGCAACAGCTAATTCTGACCAGACAAAAGCCAGCTACTCTGGCCATTACTTGGCCCAAGCCTCTTCAGCCGACACCGACTCCTCCAGTACCGAGGACTCCGGTTCTCCCTCTGGTAGGACCGGCATGCATTCCTGCTCAGCCTGTTCCAGTCTTCCCACCAATGTTGGTGGAACCACCGCCTAAACAGCCTCAGGGAGGGGCTCCCTCTAAGGAGGATTGGACAGATACAGGCTTGCCCCATCGTCTGTCCATCGCTGTTGCTCCTGATCACCCTAGGCGCATTGAAGGGGACATAGGCGGGAGAGCCCAGTATCCCGACTCCTCGGACTCGGATACCACTGGTCTTCACTCACACCCTGATGATGAGTTGTCAGTGACAGGCCGGGAGGAAGGTCCTTCTTCCTTGCAGGGCATCCTTTGACTCATTTCTGAGTCCACTGGTGTGCCATTGCAGCCTATCCAAAAGAAGGTGGAATATCCTCTCACGGATATCCTTAAGAGGGGGGATACCCCAACAGAGGCCTTCCCAGTGGCCGAAGCCATTGTTGGCCCGGCCGTTGAGCTATGGCAGCGCCCTGCCTCTTGCCCCGGCTCCGTCTGCCTGCATGGCTCGCAAGTACACTGTACCTTTGGGGTCCTTGGCGGGCTTCACTGAGCATCCCTTGGCCGAGAGCCTTGTGACTGCCTCAGTGTTTCGGCGCACGGGTAGCAAAGTGGATACTGACCGCCCTCTGGACAAGGAGTCCAAAAATATGGACCATTCTGCCCAGAAGGTATATATGCGGCCTCATCCTTGGGCCTTCGTCAGGCCAGCTGGGCAGTGATCATGGCACACTTCTCTCATGCCCTCTTGGGGTCACTAGATGAAGTCCTCTCTCATCTCCCAGCAGACATGCAGACCACGATTAAGCAAGTCCGTGACCAGGGCCTTGCTGTTGCAAAACAGCAGCTCTGGATATTGGAGATTCCTGTGCCCGTTCTCTAGCAGACGCAGTGGCCACTCGTCGCAGGGTCTGGCTGAGATTATCCTCCTTTCCGGTGGTTACTCAGCACAAGCTAGCTGACTTGCCCTTTGTTGGCACCAACCTTTTTGGTCCAGGAGTGGCAGGTCACCTCCAGCGCATGGAGCAGTCCAGTGCCACCTTGGATGCCACTTCTGCTAAGGGTTCTTCGGGCAAGAACCAGCAGAAACGCAAGAAGAAGCCCTTTCGGCACTCATCCCCTGCGGTTAGGCAGCCCCCCTTCCAGAGAGGTCGGCAGCATCAGCAGCAACAGCAGGCTTAAGCTTGGCGCTCTAGGCCCAAGCAGGGTCCCCAACAGCATCGCAAAGGAGGCCAAGGTGCCAGTCCAGGAGCCTCCTCCTCCTCTAAGCCTGCGCAGTGACAGGTCGGGGGTGGCTATCCCTACTCCCATCATGCCAGATCTGGGTCCTCCCGTGGGGGCCAACTCCGCCACTTTCTTTCCGCCTGGTCCGGTATCACTTCAGACAGGTGGGTCCTGGAAGTGGTCGGTCGGGGACTGCTTCTAGAGTTTGAGCAGTACCCTCCTTGCCGAGCCGGTGCCCCATGGGAGGAAAGGATCTCAGTTGGCGCTCAGTCGGCCCTTCCGGACGACATTGCTCAGCTCCTCTGCAAGGAGGCGGTAGCTCCAGTGCCGGATCCTCCTACAGACCCAGGCTTCATGTCCAGGTACTTCCTGGTGCCCAAGCGGATGTGGGTTGGCGCCCCATCCTAGATCTCCACGACCTGAATCAATGTCTCAGATCTCGCACCTTCCGGATGGTAACTCTGAACCAGATCATACCATCTCTGAAGCAAAACATGTGGTTCTGTTCACCGGATCTACAGGGCATGTTCTTTCACGTCCCAATCCGTCCATCCCACTGGTGGTTCCTCTGCTTCAGGGTCGAAGGGACCCTGTACGAGTTCCGAGCCATGCCGTTCGGCCTGTCATCGGCCCCTCGGGTCTTCACCAAATGCATTGCAGTGGTGGCAGCCCATTTACGGCGTCAGGGGGTTCATATATACCCCTACCTCGATGATTGGCTCCTGGCGGGTTCCTCCCTGCAGGAGGTAGAGGTGTCCAGGGACCTGGCCCTCCGAACCTGTTCCCAATTAGGCCTCCTGATCAATGAGGCCAAGTCAGAACGCTTGCCTTCTCAGGTGATGGGCTTTATCGGGGCAGAGCTCGACTCTCATCAAGCCAGAGCTCTGCTTCCAGCGGACAGGGCAGAGGTTCTTTCCTCCTTTGCCCAGTTATTTCTGGTTGGGCACTTGTGCCCTTCCTGGGACTTCCTGCGCCTTCTGGGTTACATGGCGGCGTGCACCTCAGTGGTCCATTCGGCCAGGTTGCACGTGTGCCCCCTCCAGTGGGAGCTGGCTGCTCAGTAGACTCAGCGCCACAGTCACTTCGACCAGCTTGTCACTGTCACCCAGAAGATGTGGGACGCTCTCCAATGGTGGACCATCCTAAGTCGTCTGCAGGAAGGGATCCCGTTTGTCCGCCCCGAGCTGACGGTTGTCCTCACGACCGATGCCTCTCTCATGGGCTGGGTAGCCCACATGGGGGACCACAGAGCCCACGGGTTCTGGATCCCCGAGGAGTCCCGTTGCCACTTCAACCTGTTGGAGCTCAGAGCAGTCAGACTGGCACTGTCAGCTTTCGCTCCTCAGCTCCGGGGTCAAGTGGTTCAAGTCTAGACGGACAACACCATGACCATGTACTACCTCAGTAAACAGCGTGGCACGCACTCCCATCTGCTATGCAAGGAGGTGCTCTGGATCTGGACCTTCATCAGCCGGTTGGAGGCGGATCTCCTTGCCATCCATGTGGCAGGAGTCTCGAACCAACTGGCGGATGCTCTCAACCGCATAGGCCAGACATCCCAGGAGTGGTCTATCCATCCAGAGGTAGCTTACAATCTGTTCTCCCGTTGGGGCAAACCGTTGGTGGACCTGTTTGCCTCCAGGTAGAACACCAAGCTGAGGCTGTACCATGCCCGCCCCCCCCTCAGCAGGGCTTACTGCAGGGGGATGCCTTTTTGAGGCCGTGGACCCCAGGCCTCTTCTGCGCCTTCCCTCCATTTCCCTTGATCCACAAGGTGTTACTCAAGATGAGGAGGAACAAGGCGAAGGTGATACTAGTAGCCCCAGAATGGCCCCGTCAGTTCTGGTATCCAGATCTCCTCAGCCTCAGCTGCAGGGCCCCGAAGCGGCTTTGTACACGCCCGGACCGGATATCATTGAACCAGGGGAGGGTATTCCACCCGGATCTTCAGTCCCTGCACCTCACAGCCTGGTACCTGAGTGGCTAGAGTTCCAGGCTCTGGGTCTTTCCGAGGATGTCTACACTGTGGTGGGGGCATCTCATAAGGAATCGACCAGGAAATGTTATGCCTCCAAATGGAAAAGGTTTTCCATTCGATTGTCAGGTAAAGTCTGACCCCTTATCCTGCTCTGTGGCTAACATTTTAGACTACCTTTGTCTCTCTCCAAAGGGGTCTTGGTCATTGACCCTTAGGGTGCACCTGGCAGCCATCTCTGCTTACGAAGCGGGCGGTCAGTCGACTTGGCACAGGGAGACAGTGGTGGTGCTTTTTCAAAGGCCTGGATCACATATCCCCTCCGGTGCGTGAACCTCCACCTCCGTGGGATTTTCTGTTGGTTTTGGCAAAGCTCATGGGCAAGCCATTCGAACCCATGTACAAGTGCGAGCTCTCACACATGTCGTGGAAGACTGCCTTCCTGGTGGCTATCACGTCAGCCAGAAGGACAGGGGAGCTCCAGGCACTCTCAGTGGACTCCCCTTATCTGGTCTTTCACAGGGACAAAGTTTTCCTGCGCCCCGACCCGAAATTCCTTCCGAAGATGGTGTCAGAGTTTCACCTTAACCAGGTGTTGACTCTGCCGGTATATTTCCCTAACTACACCTCGAACGCAGAGTACAGGCTCCATACCCTGGACCTTAGATGTTCTCTCTCCAACTACAAGGAAGGGACGGCGGAAATTTGGGGAGAGGTTCACCAGCTGTTTGTCCGCTACGCTGAAGCCA
Source organism: Neoceratodus forsteri (assembly GCA_016271365.2). Taxonomy (NCBI): domain Eukaryota; kingdom Metazoa; phylum Chordata; order Ceratodontiformes; family Ceratodontidae; genus Neoceratodus; species Neoceratodus forsteri. The sequence continues at coordinate 923,814,685 of CM028132.1, forward strand.
CTTCTGGCAGACCTGCAGCCAAATGGACTGTTGCAAGATGGATTACATCATGCATAGGTCTGTGCTATGAGTTGGCGGGCAAGGAGCCTCCCAGAGGGTTAAGGGCTCATTCTACTCGCCATACTGCTGCATTGGTGGCTGCTTCCAGGGACATCCCTATCCAGGAAATTTGTCAGGCTGCTACCTGGAAGTCAGCAAACACCTTCATTACCTATTACCACATCGACCTTGAGTCACGTCGGGATGCTCGTTTTGGGGCCTCGGTTCTCCAATCTCTGTTTCGTAAGTAGGGGGTGTGCGCCTTGCCTCCCTCCTCCCGGAGAACTGCTAGGAGTCTGCCAAAGAGTGTGGATGAACAACATATCCACGCTCCTAGAAAAACAGGTTACTCACCTGTAACAGTAGTTCTAGGAGTGGTATATGTTCATCCACATGCACCCACCCGACCTCCCGGCTTTAAGCGCATCACTTCCAGCGGGCTAAGATGTGGCGTCATGGAGTGGAGCCAAGGTATATACCACCTGGGTGGGTTGGAGGAGCCAGCTTGAAGACTTCTGGCAAGATTTAAAGGGGAAAGGGACAGGCCAGAGAGTGTAGATGAACAACATATACCACTCCTAGAACTACTGTTACAGGTGAGTAACCTGTTTTTTTGCTCTCTGGATCTTCTGGTCACGTTCTTCCATGTCCCAATCTGTCTGTCCCACCATCGGTTCCTCCAGTTCCGTGCAAAGAGGATGCTCTACGAGTTCCAGGCCATGCCCTTTGGTCTCTCCTCAGCTCCCAGGGCCTTCACCAAATGCATTGCAATGGAGGCAGCTTACCCGAGTCACAGAGGGATCCAGGTACACCCCTGCCTGGACAACTGGCTATTAGCAAGTCTCTCCAGGGAAGAGATGGAGCAGTTCAGGGATCTGGCCCTCCAGACCTGCATGTCCCTTGGCCTCCTGGTCAACAAGGCCAAGTCAGAACTCGTGCCCTCGCAGGTGATTCATTTAATTGGAGCAGAGCTTTGCTCTTGCAGATCCAGGGCTCGGATTCTGCCGGACCAGGGAGAGGCTCTCTCTTCCTTTTCCCGATCATTTCGGGCTGGGCAGTTGCGCCCTGCTTGGGACTTCCTGCACCTCCTGGGATATATGGCGGCATGCACCAGCATGGTCCGATTGGCCCTCTAGAGAATGCGCTCCCTGCAGTGTGAGCTGGCCAGCCAGTGATCTCAGCGCAGAGGTCACTTCAACCAACTGGTCACTGTGACCCGGTGGAGAATGCATTCTCTGCAATGGGAGCTTGCCCGCCAGTAGTCTTAGCACTAGGACCACTTTGACCAGCCAGCCAGCCACTGTGACCCAGCGGATGTGGGACACCCTCCAGTGGTGGTTAGTCCCGGAACATCTGCAGGAAAGGAACCCATTTGTCTGCGCAGAGCCGACGGTCATCCTGACGACTGATGCCTCCCTGATGAGCTGGGGTGCCCACCTGGGGGACCATAGAGTCCGCAGGCTCTGGACACCCAAGGGATCCTGATGCTATATCAGCCTGCTGGAGCTTTGGGTGGCTCGGCTGGCACTGATAGCCTTTGTTCCACACATTTGAGGTCTGTCGTTCGGGTCCAGACGATAATACCACGACCATGTACTGCCTCAACAGGGCGTGACGCACTCGCTTTCTCTGTGCAGGGAAGCTCTCTGCATCTGGACCTTCATGCTCCGCCTGGGTGCCAATCTCCTGACCATCCATGTGGCCGGTGCCTCCAACCAGTTGGCGGACGCCCTCAGCCATGTGGGCGAGGCATCTCATGAGTGCTCTCCATCCGGAGATGGTACACAATCTGTTCTCCCGATGGGGCATTCCTCTGGTAGATCTGTTCTCCTCCAGGGAGAATGCAAAGCTGAGGGTGATGCCTTCTCAAGGCCTTGGACCTCAGGCCTTCTCTGTGCCTTTCCTCCATTTCCTTTGATCCACAAGGTGTTGCTCGGATGATCTTGGTGGCTTCAAACTGGCCCCACCAGTTCTGGTACCCACGTCTACTTAGCCTCAGCAGCAGGCTCCCAAGGTGTCTCCCTCTATACCAGGATCTGCTCTCATGCAATCAGGGGAAGGTATTCCATCTGGACCTTCAGTCCCTGCACCTGACAGCCTGGTTCCTGAGCAGCTAGTGTTCCAGGCTTTGGGGCTGTCCGATGATGTCCTCACTGTGGTCAAGGCTTCTCAGAAGGAGTCGACCTGAAAATACTATGCCATCAAATGGAAGAGGTTCTCCATTTGCTTCCAGGGCAAGGGGCTTGACCCCTTATCTTGGCCGGTGGTTAGCATTCTTGACTTCCTCTGGTCCCTCTGTCGGGTCTCCGGTTGACAACCCTCAAGGTGCACCTGGCTGCCGTCTCTGCTTACCAGGCGTGGACTGGTATGCATTTGGCACAGGAGAAGGTGGTCAGGTGCTTTTTCAAATGCCTTGGCCACATTTCCCATCCGGTGTGTGAACCACCACCACCTTGGGACTTGTTGCTGGTGTTGGCAAGGCGCATGGGCAAGCCATTCGAACCGATGCACAGGTGTGAGATTTCTCAACTGTTGTGGAAGACTGCATTCCTGGTGGCTATCACATCACCCAGAAGAATCTGTGAGCTCCAGGTGCTCTCGGTGGAGTCTTCTTACCTGGCCTTCCACAGGGACAAGGTTGTCCTTCGCCCCAACCTGAAGTTCCTCCCAAAGGTCGTGTCAGATTTCCACCTTAACCAGGTGAATAATCTTCTGGTGTACTTCACCAATCACACCTCGGAGGCCAAACACAGGCTCCATATCTTGGACCTGTGATGAGCGTTAGCTTACTATAAGGAGCGCACGGCTGGAGTTCGGGAAGAGTTTTGCCAGCTATTAGTCACCTGCACTGAAGCCGCATCTGGCAGACCAGCAGGTAAGCGGACAGTTGGCAGGCAGATTGTTTCCTGCATCGACCTCTGCTATAGATTGGTGGGTCGGGAGCCTCCCGTAGGGCAACGGGCTCATTCCACCCATCGATGGCTGCTTCTAGGGACATCCCTATCCAGGAAATCTGCAGGGCTGCTACCTGGAAGTCAGCACATGCCTTCATTTTCCACTACCACATCAACCTTGAGTCATGCTGGGATGCTGGATCGTCCCTGTGTCAATCTTCACCATTCATCAGTGGTGGGTGATCTGCCTGAGACGAGCACCCCGCAGGAGCTTTTAGTTTGTTTGGTGGAGGAGCCGGTGCCGCCCACGAGGCCAACACACTGCGTGGCGCTCATGGGTAGGCCTGAAAACTGCTGTTGGCGCCCCCTCCACCTCAGTTCGACTTCTCCCACCGTCGAAACAGCCTCTCGCCTGCAGCTGGAAAAGAAATTCGGAGTATGCCATAGCGGCCTAGTCAGTCCTCGGAGCTGTTTTCAGAGCTGCTGTCGACACCACCTTAGCAATTTGCCTCGGTTCTGCTGTTCACCACTCAGCGCCGTTACTGAAGACCCGGTAAGATCCTTCCTTTTTTTTCTTCAATGGCTTTGAGTCTTTTCTGTTTAAGTTTTAAGTTACCATTGCATCATGCCAGGTTCATCGAAAACGAGCCGGCCACCTATGCATCGGTGTCCCTGCGGCCAACAAATTTCTGTTATGGACCAGCATGGCGTCTGCCTTTCCTGCCTTGGACCCCAGCATGACATGGATCACTGTGATGCCTACTTCTCGATGGACCACCGTGTTCTCGAGCACTGCACATTGAAGGTCGGCAAGGCTCCACTGACTTTCCGGGGCATAATTGCTCTCATCGGTCCAAGTGTATGACTCTTCGCCCTTCCTCCAGGTCCCCTCCCAGGCCTACATGGTCAGGTGAGGAGGGGGCTTCCTCCTCTTCTAGCCTTGCCATAGAGGGGGTCTCTACTGCAGTGTCAGAGGACAGGTCTAGCTCCACCCAGGGCCGGGAGCACCGCCCTGGCAGTCACCTCTTTGGAGGTGCAGGCTTCCCCATTGGCCGGGGCCACGGTTGCTGGGTCCGATGTGGGGCGTTCCTCGGCACCACCCCGGATCCGTTTGCGACTCTGGTGATCGGGGTGGTGCCGTGAGGGGTGCCGGGCCTACTCGCTGTCACTGTAATGGAAAAGACCCTGGGGTTGCCTGACTGGAGCTCCTCTGGATCTCTACTGTCCGGAGCCAGATGATCGAGAGGCTGACCTGGACTGGTAACCTGTCTCCCTGGAGTCGGTGGGTTCTCTGGGGCCCAGGACCATTGCGTCTCCCCAGGTGCCCCCCGTGGCTCCGGTGACTGCAACTGGCACCCACCCCCGGGCCTATGGGGCCGGGGGGGTTAAACTGCCCCTTTGCTATGGGTGTGGTGGTCTGGACTTTGGGGGAGGGTCAGCTGCTGCCCCTAGTGCCGCCCCCTCTTTAAGGCTAGGACTGGATCCCCTTCAGCTGCGGCTCTCTTCGGGGAGCCTGCAGAGTTGGGGGGTCCTGTGGCACAGGGTCCGTAGAAGAAGTCTTCCTCAGAATCAGTGGGTTTGAGGGGACAAGGCGAGGGGCAATGGCACTCTTCTGTAGTCCTTTGGGGCTCAGGGAGGAGCCGCAGTGCTGAACCCAAGTTCTCTCCCTCTTTCGAAGGAGTCCTCATTGGGTGGGGCTGGGGACCGCCCTTCTAGATCCATGCAGCCCCGGTCCCTTCATAGGGAAGCTTCACCTACAAGGTTCAGTCCCGACTGTTTTTCTTTACTCCACAGGCCGGCGACAGAGCAGACCTACGGATTCCCTGATCTTACTTCGAGAGGGCTCCTGCAGTAGGTAATTACATATAGGACTGATGTCGGCAGGCAGCAGGACCCCACGGAAAAATTTCTAGCTAGCAGTCTCTGGCGAGGGACTGCCCCCACATCAGGTGACCGGCATCAGGAGACGTCGGTATAAAGGGGCGGTCCCTCATGCCCGCGTTCCAGTTCTTTCCCGCCATTAGCTTATGCCAGCGCCTTGCGGAAAAGTTCCCTGCTCGTCAGGCTCCTTCATCGGTAGGTTTACCGAGTATTTTCGATTTTTTTTTTCTCAACCATCGTCGGGTTCCCGTCGGCGTATGTCGTCCTCTACACCCTCCGAGCACAAAAACAAGTGCAACTCGTGCGGTGCCCAACTCCCGCACAAGGACGGTCATTCTCTGTGCCTTTTTTGCCTAGGCCCCGACCATCCAGTGGAGAAGTGCCAGCACTGCCTCAGCTTCAATGCGGCCACACAGAGAAGGCAGCAGCAGTTCCTGGAAGCCCACATTTTAAAAAAGAAAATGAGCTCCATGGAGAAAGAACTGAAAAAGCTTCGACAGGCGTCGACCTCCCCTGAAGGCCATCGCAAGAAAAAGGATAAGGAAAGGCACCGGGACAAGGGCTCCTCTCCCACCGTGTCTTCCTCGGGAGTCGCCGGGAAACAGGTACATCCCCGGGGGGCGCTCACGGCGGCCGCCTTAGAGGCTTCTAAGGTGGCATCAGCCCTCAGCGGCAGGGTCCCTGGGTGCCTCAAGCTTGTGGAGGCCTCCGCTCCCAGTAAAGCCGTGGTTTCGCAGCCTACTGGTGTGAGCGGCTCCAATAAGCGGACGTCGGCTCCGACGCCCACACGGAGAAGGTCGGTAAGTCGCCCGACCCTTCGGAGCGGCGTACGGCTCCGTTCCGCCCGACCAGGCCGCCCCTCCATCCAGTATGCCTCCGGTGAAGGGTCCGTTAAGTCGGACGCCCGGCCCCTCCGCGTCCGCCCGGATCCGCTGCTAGCTACCGCGTCGGTTCGTCCGGCGTCCGCCAATGAGATGAGCGGCCGCGGACCCCACATCCGTCGTTCCCAGCTCCCGCGGCCTTCGCTGCCTTCTGGGGACCCTGAGTCTCCTCAGCCCGACCCGGTTTCGCCCCCATTCCTGGGCGACGCTGAGGTTTCTGGTCCACCTCCGTTAGACCGTCCTCCTTCTGGTCCGACTGATCTGACATCGGTTCCCCGGACACCGGCTCTTCGGCCACTGGCTCGGACGCTGGTTTTGCCGATGCCGGACGACATCCCACCCCCCGACGCCGGGCCCTCCGCCCCCCGGGCTGTCCGCTCCAGAACCGCCAGTGGGGCCTCTGTCCAAACCGTCTGCCCAGGCAGCGCCTCCTGCTCCCGGGTATGCGGCCCCATCGTATCCGATGCCACCATACTTGGGACTGCAGTATCTGGTGCCTCAGCACCCGGCGACGACATATCTGGCGCGCGGTGCTGACTCCTCAATACCCGGCGCCAGGGCTTCCCGCCCGTCTGGTTATGGATACGCGCCCTTTGGGTATAGTCCATACCCGTATCCCCCTCCTCCTCCACCGGCCCCTCAGCCGCCGGTGGACTTGCAGGAGACTCTGGCCTCCTGGTGGGCTGAGGGCAAGGCTCAGCTCACCAGAGAGGTGGAGAGTCGTCTTCAGACGACGGTGCCATTGCCGGTTCCCGTACGTCCACGACGACACACTCCCTCCCCACCTCCAGACACCAGGACTCAACCCTCTGGGTCCAGAGAGGGGCAGGACACGCTTTCCTGAGGGATTCCCAAGGGGTCTGTTCCTCCCTCTTGTCGGGAGAGGGCATCTTCCTCATCTTCTTCTTCTTCCTCGGACACCTCGGATCCTTCCGACGGTTGTTCCGAGCAAGACGAAGAGCCACGCTCTCCGTCCAAGCCCCGGCAAAGGACTCCTCCGAAGTCCCTCAGAGGATCCTTTCTTTATGGAGTAGCTATGGAAGATCCAGGAAGTACATAAGTGGCAATCCTTGGAGCCAGACCCCCCCAGCGTAAGAAACTTGCTGAGCATCTGGATCTGCCTGTGAAAGCTCCCACTTTGGTGCCACCCTGGATCGAGCCTCATGCCGACCTTATTACCACCATATGGAAACAACCGTCGGCCTTAGCTCCGCTTCCGAGGAAGTTGAACAGACTATACCAGGCTCCAGAGTGTGTTGATTTTTAGACTCCCACCCTCGTGCTGACTCGGTTGTGATTAGCACCACTCATGGACGGTCAGCTCAACCCAAACATCTTAGCTCGTCTCCACCTGACAAGGAATCCCGCCTTCTGGACCAGTATGGCAAGAAGATTTTTGCTTCTTCCACTCTGGATATTAGGGCCCTGAACTACATCAGCCACATGGGGGATTACCAGAAGGCGATCCTTAGTGAGGTGGAATCGAAATTGGACTCCCTTCCGGACTCTCAGATCAAGCAGGAAGTGGCTGACCTTGTCCGCTCTGCACGTTCAGCCAGTCGGCACATTCTTCGTGCGACCTGCAATGCAGTGGACACTGCTGGGAGGAGCTCAGCTTTCGCCGTAGGTTTGCTGCGTCATGCTTGGCTCTGAGTGTCAGGGTTGGCCCTGGAAGTGCAGTCCGCTATCCAGAAAGCGCCCTTCCGGGGTTCAGTGCTGTTCGGGGGTTATGTCAAGGACATCATCACAGACTTGCTGGAGAAGGGGACGGCACTAAAGCCTTGTTGCCTTAGTGTACCATCCCCATCAATCGCAGCACCGTCCCTTTTGCAGACTAAATCGTCCCAAAGCGAGACCACAGGGAAAGAGGGCCACTAAACGTTGACGGGGCCCCCCCAGCTGCCAAGCCCCGTCCAAAAAAGCAGCGGGAGCTTCAGCTCGGCGCTGCCCCACACCACCTGACTCCTTCCCTCTCCCACTACCTCTGGGCTTCTCGGAGGAACCGGTAGGAGGGAGGTTTTCTCTCCACCTTCCGGGCTGGGAGAGGATAACATCGGATTTATGGGTGCTCCAGCTAATCACAGAAGGACACTCAATAGAGTTTCTACAGAAACCACCTCGTCACCCTCCCCCAAGGTCGTCGTACTCTCGGGAACATCTTCTGGTCTAGGAAGAAATTTCAGCACTCTTGCTGAAAGAGGCGATAGAACCTGTCCCCCCTTTCCTTGCAAGGAACGGGTTACTATTCCCACTTCTTCCTGGTCCCGAAGAAGACAGGAGATGTAAGATCTATTCTAGATCTCAGTTCCCTAAACCTTTTCGTGGAGTACAAGAGGTTCAGGATGCTCTCACTGCAGAGTCTTATGCCCCTCTCCGCTCGGGCCAGTGGCTGTGCGCTCTGGACATGCAGGACGCTTACCTACACACAGCTATTCGCCCTTCTCACCGCAGATATCTTCGTTTTCCTTTCGAGGAGGACCACTACCTGTTCAAGGCACTTCCATTTGGCCTCTCCTGGGCCGCTCGAGTTTTTAACAAATGCCTTGCAGTGGTGGTGGCATACCTGCGTACCCGGGAGGGTACAGGTTTTCCCATACCTGGACGATTGGCTCCTGGCAGCCTCGTCCAAGGAGGAACTCCTGCACTGCCTCTCCCTCACCCAGCAGGTCTTTGCCTGTCTGGGTATTACCATCAACCATTCCAATTCTCACTTGATCCCATCCCAGAGGCTTCAGTTTATTGGGGCGATACTGGACACAGCCCTAGGCAGGGCCTTTCTGCCTCTGGACAGGGCGGCCACACTCCAGACTCAGATAAGCCTGTTGTCCAGCCGCAGACGGGTCAGTGCAAGGTCAGTTCTTCGCCTCCTCGGGCTTATGGCGGCTGCTATCCCGACAGTCCCTCGCGCTTGGCTCCACATGAGGGTCTCTCGGTGGATGCTTCGCTCTCAATGGGATCAGTTGGTAGATGACTTGGACCACTTGGTCCTAGTCTCCTCTCCCATGATTCGAGACTTACAGTGGCGGATGGTCAGAGAGAACCTTCTTCGGGGAGTTCCATTTTTCCTTCCTCCTCCCTCCCAAACTCTGACCACAGACTCCTCGGGCGAAGGTTGGGGAGCCCATCTTGGTCCACATTGGACCCAGGGCTCTTGGTCCAAGCTCGAGCAATCACTGCACATCAGTGTGCCCAAGCTTCGGGCGGTGCTTTACGCTCTCCAGGCCCTCCACCTGCATCTTCTTCCAGGCCACCTAGCCATCCAGACGGACAGTATGTGCTGGTATGGTACATCAACAAACAGGGCGGGACTCGGTCCTACTCTCTCTCTGCAGGGAAGCAATGAGAGTCTAGAATTTGGCAGCACAGCACGACCTTCATCTCACGGCAATTCATGTTCCAGGGGTCGAGAACTCCTTAGCAGACAAACTAAGTCACTCGTCTGCTCAAGCTCACGAGTGGGAGCTGGATCAGGGTGTCCTAGACGATATCTTCCTATGTTGGGAACACCTCAGGTGGACCTGTTCACTTCACCTCTAAATGCAAAGCTTCCCGACTTCTGCTGGCTCATTCAAGAGCGAGGCATTTTCTGGAGAGACGCTCTGTCTCTAGATTGGAGGGACAGTTTCATCTATGCCTTCCCCCCCGATTCCTCTGATCCTGCGTGTCTTGCAGAAACTAGGTTCAGAAGGAGCACGAATGATTCTGATCGCTCCTTTCTGGCCCAGGCAAGTTTGGTTCTCTCTTCCGCAACAATACTCAGAGGAGCCTCCTCTTCCTCTTCCGCTGTCACGGATTCTATTGACCCAGGATCAGGGGACCCTGGTTCATCCAGGTCTCAAGTCCCTTCAGCTGCATGCGTGACTCCTGCAGACATAGCTCATGCCCGCTTTGGGATTTCTCCCCAGGTGGCTGAGATCTTGGTGGAGGCTAGGAAGCCCTCCACTAGGTCTACTTACGCCATGAAGTGGAAATGGTTCTCAATCTGGGCCACTTCAAAAGACTTCGAGCCTATCTGTTGCTCAGTTGGGTGACTGCTGGAGTACCTACGTCACCTCTTCGACCTGGGTCTTAGTCACTCGTCTTTGAAGGTACACATGGCGGCCAGTTCGGCCTACCATATTCCCTTCACAGATAGGACATTTGCTCAACTGGAAGTCTCTAAGACTTTCCTCAGAGGGGTTCTTCACTTGAGACCCCCTATCCGCGTTCCCGCCCCTCCTTGGGATTTGAACTTCGTTCTTAAGAAACTTACTTTGCCTCCTTTTGAACCGGTGGCCTCAGCAGACATGAAGTTCCTTTCATGGAAGATGTTCTTCCTAGTGGCCATTACCTCTGCTCGGGAGGATTTCCGAGCTCAGGTCTAGTGTGTAAAATCCGTACTCAATTTTTCACAAGGAACGCGTGGCTTTGCGCAGCAATTCTAAGTTTCTACCCAGAGTGGTAGCATCTACATTGAACCAGTCCATAGAATTACCCACCTTCTTTACGCAGTACTCCAATCAGGGGGAGTATCTACTTCACACGATGGACGTTCAACGCATTCTGAGATTCTACACTAACAGAACAAAGGATCTCAGAAAGACTGATCAACTTTTTGTCTGTTTTGGCCCCAAAAGAGAAGGCAATGCTGTTTCCAAGCAGTGCCTGTCTAAATGGTTGGCTCATTGCATCACCTTCTGTTATGACAAGTACAACAAGACCCTTCCGGGTCAAGTAAGAGGTCACTCCACCAGAGGGGTTGCTGCCTGTGCGGCATGTTTCAAGAATGTGTCAGCGGCAGACATTTGTGCTGCCGCCACTTGGACTTCTGTCCATACATTTACAAAACATTACTGTTCGGATATTGCCTCTCGCCATAGAGCAGGGTTCAGGCTCGCTGTTCTGCAAGGCCTTCTCTCTCTTAAGGCCTTCACAACTAGAGGATTTGCTTTGAGTAGCTTTCCTCCTCCCGAGTGCTTCTTCTTGTTCCAGACTGCTTGGCACTCAGTCCTATATGTAATTACCTACTGCAAGAGCCCTCTCGAAGTAAGATAGTACAGTTGCGTAAGAACTTACTGTAACAATAGATCTTCGAGAGAGGCACTTTCAGTAGGTAATACCTTCCCGCCCTCCATCCCCCTAAGCTTTTTCAGCTCCTTTTCCAGTGAGGGAAATATCCGCTTCTCTCTCGTCCGGTCTCTCGACCGACGTCAGTCCTATATGTAATTACCTACTGCAAGAGCCTCTCTAGAAGATCTACTGTTTCGGTAAGTTCTTGTAACTGTACTTTCTTCCAGGATTGCGTGTTAGGTCTTTTAGCCCTGGCAGAGGCACGCCACGTATGGTGGCCAGTTCTTCCCCCTTGCCTCTGCGTCCCTCCCACCTTTTCCCAGGCCATGTTAGTCCTTCGGGACCTTTGACCTGAGAACAGTTCAGATCCCAGACTGCAGACTTCCCCTAGTCTGTTAGGGCCATGGACAAACAGGTCTTTTGACCAGTTCCCCCTCCGCAGCCGGAGTCTGACTCTTCGGGTTCCTCGGCCTCCTCGTCCTCCTCCCTTGAGGAAGAGGAGCCCTCTGTCCACCTGTCCTCTGACGCTGATCAAACCTATATCAGCACTTCCTGGTGAGGCTTGTCCGGAACCTGCACATTTCTTTTATACCCATCGCAATACTGAGCTTACGACACAAGCCTTTTTAGACGAGTACGTTGCGCACCACTTGGTGGTCCCCTCTTGATATAGAAACATAGAATTTGACGGCAGATAAGGACCGCTTGGCCCACCTAATCTGCCCAATTTTCTATCTAACAGATAAGCTGCAGATCCTAGTTAACCAACAGCTTACTTCCTCCTACCCCCCTCTAGGACTGCCTTATGTCTGTCCCATGCATTCTTGAATTCCCCCACTGTTCTTGACTCCACTACCTCCTCAGGGAGGTTGTTCCATGCACCCGACCCTCTCTGTGAAAAAATACTTCCTCACATTACCTCTGAGCCCGCCCCCTCTAGCTTCAGATTGTGCCCCCTTGTTCTTGCACATCTCTTTTTCTGAAAGATGCTACTCTCTTGGACTTTGTTGATTCCCTTGAGGTACTTGAAAGTTTCTATCATGTCCCCTCTCTCCCTTCTTTCCTCAAGGGTATACATATTAAGCTCCTTTAGTCTTTCTTCATATGTCTTCTGGTGCAGACCCTGCACCATTTTGGTTGCCCTCCTCTGGACAGCCTCCACTCTGTCTGTCTTTTGGAGATGGGGTCTCCAGAACTGCACACAATACTCCAGATGGGGTCTCACCAACTGTCTGTGCAGAGGATAACAACTTCCTTTTTCTACTATTGATGCCTCTTCCTATGCATCCCAGTATCCCCCAGCCTTCCTTACTGCCTTCTCACATTGCTTGCCCACCTTTAGGTCATCTGATATAATTACCTCCAGGTCCCTTTCCATTTTTACTGTTGTCAGTATCTCACCCCCCATTGTGTACTCTTCCCCTGGGTTTTTGTTTCCCATGTGCATTACCTTGCACTTCTTTGCATTGAATCTGAGCTGCCATACATTTGACCATTCCTCTAACCTTGCCAAGTCCCTTCTCATCCTTTCCACTCCATCTTGTGTATCAACCCTGTTGCAGATCTTTGTGTCGTCTGCAAAGAGACATACTTTTCCTTCCAGTTCCTCTGCAATGTCACTTAAAAAGACATTAAAAAGAACGGTCCCAGTACAGAATCCTGCGGTACCCCGCTAGTAACCCTCCTTTCTTCACTGTGTACTCCATTTACTACTACACTTTGCATCCTGTTGTCTGCCAATTTTTTATCAGGTTACCACTGTGGACCCACTCAAGGCTGGCTAACTTGTGTATTAATCTTTTGTGTGGGACTGTATCAAATGCCTTGCTAAAATCTAGGTAGGCCATGTCCACAGCCCCTTCCTGGTCGTCTACTTTGGTCACCCAGTCAAAGAAATCTATTAGATTCGTCTGACACGACCTTCCCATCGTGAATCCATGCTGCCTTGGGTCCTGTGCCCCACTGGCCTCTAGGTACTCAACAGTTCTTTCCTTCAGAAGTGATTCCATCATTTTCCCTACCACTGAGGTCAAACTAACTGGTCTGTAGTTTCCTTCCTCAGTCCTGCTCCCACTTTTGTGAAGAGGAATCACATCTGCCCTCCTCCAGTCCTCAGGTACCACCCTATCCTCCCATGATTTGTTAAAGAGAGTAGTCAGTGGTGTCACTAGTTCTGCCGTTAGTTCTTTTAGAATTCTTGGGTGAATCCCATCAGGCCCCATTGCTTTGTCCACCTTCAATTTTATTAGTTCTTTCAGAACCCTTTCTTCTGTAAATGGACTGGTATTGACCCCCATCTTCAGAGTGTTTCTCTTGTTTGGTTTAGGTACCTCCCCCTCCTCTTCCTTTGTGAATACTGAGCAGAAATATTCGTTCAGTATCGCTGCTTTTTCACTGTCACCCTCTACCCACATTTCCCTCCCTTTATTAAGCCTCAGTATCCCTCCTTTGGTCTTTCTTCACTCCTAATGTACCTATAAAAGGTCTTATCCCCTTGTAACAGAATTGGCTATCCTTTCCTCAGTTTGGGCCTTTGCTATTCTGACTGCCTTCCCAGCCTCTTTCTGCTTTAACTGATAAAGTTCTCTGTTCTGCTCCTTCTGTGTTTCCTTATATTTCCTGAATGCTATCCTTTTCTCCTTAACCTTCCCTGCCACCTCTTTTGAGAACCATAGCGTTTTTTCCCTTCGTTGTGTTTATTGATTTGCTTTACACAAAGGCTTGTTGCCTCTGTGATGGCTGTTTTGATTACTCCTCATTGTTCCTCCACCCCTTCTTCTTGCCTGTTTGCTAGTGCTTTTCTGAGGCACTCTCTCATTTTCCCAAAGTCAGCCCTCCTAAAGTCCATTACTCTTGCTTTTGTATGGCTTGATTGTATGGCTGTGTTTATCGTGAACCACACTGTTTGGTGGTCGCTTGTTCCCAGATGGCTACCCACTTCTAAATCTGAGATTCTTTCTCCATCCCCATTTGAGAGTACCTGGTCTAAGATTGCTCCCTCCCGAGTGGGTTCCAATACTAGTTGTCTGAGGCACGCCCCCTGTAGGGCATCAAGAATGACCCTGCTCTTGGATGTGCCTGCAGCAAAGGTGCTCCAGTTAACAGCTGGCATATTCAGGTCCCCCATCAACAATATCTCCCCTTTTTCTCCCATTCTAAGGAAGCCTTCTATCATTTCCTTGTCCAATCTCTCCCCCTGAGATGGGGGTCTGTATACAACCCCCATGCGGATTGTGGTGCCATTTCCTGTCTCCTGGGTGACCCAGAGTGCCTCATCTGCTCCCTGTTTACTCTTTAGTTCTGTTGCTTTGATCCCTTCCTTTACATAGAGAGCTACTACTCCTCCTCTTTTATCCTCCCTGTCCCTCCTGTAGATTGTGTATCCTGGTATGTTGACATCCCAGTCATGGTTCTCTGTGTACCATGTTTCTGTGACTGCCACAATATCCAGGCAACCTTCTTCCATCAAGGCCACTAGTTCAGGGAACTTGTTACACACACTACGGGCATTGGTACTCATCACCCTCCACTTTTTGATAGCCTTACCCCTTTTAGCCCCATTCCTGTCCTTACTGCCTTTACCTCTGTCCAGCTCCCTAATAACTTCTCTACCTTGGTGTTTACCTCACTAATTACCATGTTTTGTGGGGGGGAGGCTGGGACTTCCCTGCTCCTTTTCAGTGCCTCCCCCCTTGGCTAGTTTAAATGCTTGCCAATGAAACATTTAAACCTCTCACCTTGAATCCTTGTCTCTCCCCGGACAGATGCAGACCATCACACCAGTATAGGTCTGCATCCCTCCAGGTGGCTCCCCAGTCCCCAATGAAGCCAAAACCCTGAGCTCCACACCAGTTCTTCAACCACTCATTGAATTCCCTGGTGAGGAGTGCCCTAGCATCACCCTTGCCATAGACAGGCAGCACCTCCGAGAAGGTTACCGTATGCGCTACTTGTCTAAGGCCCCTCCTCAACTCTACAAGCTCCTCTTGCACTGCTCTGATCCCATTCCTAGCCAGGTCATTTGTCCCTAGGTGGACAGTGACATCCAGCTCCCTCCCTCGTGCAGCTCCTCCCACGATCCTGAGGATTCGCTTCCTGTCCCTCCAAGCCGTGGTGCCAAGGAGGCACCTTACCTCCCTTTCCCCTTCCTCCCCCCCAAAGATTGAGTCCCCCACCAGGAGTTGTTTCCTTCACCTGTGAGGTCCCATGCCACCCTCCTGTGGGTCTCCTTTGTGAAGGTTCCCAGCATCCTCATTGGTCTCCGTTGCAGGTGCCTCCATAGAGGAACCACTATCCACCAGAAGAGCGAATGAATCGTGGAGAGGTACAGCTGGAGGGATGCAACTCTGTTCCACCACTCTCTCCCTCCCTGAGCCCACCCTGGTCCAGCCTCTCCTCTTTCTTGGCAACCTCTGAGGTACTGGCATTGGCCCTGGTGGTCCCTGGGTGGGGAGGGAGTTTCAGAATCCTAGCCAGGTCAGCCTGGAGACGGCAACCCTGTCTCAGACCAGAGAGGTGCTCTGCAAATAGGGCAGCATCGCAGCCTCCAGAATGTCTCCCGCACACCGTCACCACAGCCATTGCACTGCACCACTCCTATCATGTCTTATTTTGTGTCCCTCTCCTGTTTCTCTGTATGCTTACTCTCTCCTCTCCTTACAACTCTCACCCTTCCTGTTCTGGGACAGCAACTTTCTATCTTCTTCAGTAGCCTCCTTCTTCCTTGCTCAATGTCAGACCACCAGCAGCTGGGGGGGGAGAGTGAGCTACTTTTTTTCCTTTAGGCTTGACAAAACCAATGTGTCTCTATGATCCTTCCCTTCCTACTGCCAAACAGGAAGTTCCTGTTGATAGTCAAATCCAGTGGCTATAAAAGTAGAACTGGCGTAGGGTGGGATAGAGAGCAACTAGTAAGAAAAAAGGCTAGCAACAGGAAGTTGTAATTTGAGTCACCTGCTTTTATAGTGTCAAAGCCACACTCCCAATTAAGCTCTCTCTCCTCCTGGTTTAGCAAAGTCAGCTGATACAGTACCCTTCCCAGCACAGAACACACACTGACTTTCTTTTTTTTCTCTTTTTTTAACCCTAAATAAGACCCCTTCTACTTCTAATAAAGTATCTGTCTACGTAATCTCAACAGACACTGACTCCTGCTGAGATACAAGTTTTAAATTAATAAGAATATGTAGCTTCTTTTAGTTAGCTGCTTTCTGCTCTACAAGCAAGGCTAGCAACAGCCTATGTCACAACTCCAGCCCCTATGGACTGCCAGTGTCAGTACTGCACACCCCAGATGTCTCCAGATACTCTGCTGCACCCCACTATGGGATTGACGTGGCTGGACACCTCTACCGGGCATAGACGTCTGGTCCGCGTCTGACCCCCAGATCCTGACTCTGCATAGTTCGATCATCTATGGCGGAGAGTTTTCTCTTCTGCACCGGTTATGTTATGTATTGCTTCACATCAGGCGTACCACGCTGCCTATAATAGGCATCTGTGGGCAATGCTGGGTGAGGCACTGGCATCACTGCCTGATTCCGAGGTTGCCCGGCAAGACATAGCCCTCTCTGCATTAGGCCCGGAGCTGGCAAGGCAACAGTCAAGGGCGTCTTATGACGCCAATGAAATCGCTTAACGGCTTGCAGGTACAGCGATCTGCATTAGGCAGACAGCGTGGCTTTGCCTATCACGGTTGTCACCCTTGGCCGGGCGTAGGGTGATAGCCTCCTCATTCTGGGGGACCCACGTTTTCTCCTGCAGGGTGAGACGGGAACTTCTGGGGCACCCTACTTCCCCTGGGGAATGGGGGACCCCGCCTCACCCTGACCAGTCCCAGGCCTAACTGTATAGTAGAAGGTTCTCTCCCCGTGTTTTCCTGACCGGGGGGGGCTGAGGGATGCTAATCTGTCAGGGGAAATATTGGACCCCCTTCAGTGGGGCTGGATACTCACCCACCAGTGATGAATGGTGAAGATTGACACAGGGAAGATATGAAAATTATGTACCTACCATAATTCTTGATCTTCCTGTGTATCTTCACCATTCATCACTGAATCCCAACCACCTTCCCCTCAAAAGACCTCAGTCCCTCAGCAGTGCCTCCTCCTCCCTGCTCGCCCTCCTCCTTGGGGATCCAGTTGGGTCCCTCTATTCTTTGCGCCTCTCCTTGTCCTAGAAGGCAGCAAGAGGGACTCTTGGTAGGAGGGGCGGTAGGGCTTTCCAAATAAGATCTAGGTGGGGGGCTTCTGGTGGGGCCTTCTCCCTTGTCCTGGGTACGATCTCCAGGGTTGGTCTGCCCCGTTGGGGTGTGCCGACTCTTCATGTCCCCCAGGATGCAGGGGGGGGCTAGAGGGGACTCCCCTCTGCTCCTTTCTTTACATAGTTTCTTCTCCACTTCCCTGTCTCTCTTCCCTTCCTGGGAGAGATATTAATAGTGGGATCTTCCTCCTCCCCCGCCCGAACCCTGTAGGGTCTTCCTTTGGAAAACAGTAACCGGGGAGGAGGGGAATCCTCACCAAGGGTGGTCTCCATCCACAAGGGATTGGAGGGAAGGACCTTCTCCATGCCTCTCCTCCCTGAAGCGGATATTGGTAAACCGAGATTCAGCCCCGGTAACAGGTACCTGTGGTTTGGCTGCCAGCCTTTCCCTGGAGACACCTCCTGGTCTCTCAAGATCTGAGTCACCTGATGTATGGATGTTGGTCCCTCCTTTCGTTCCCTCTTCCCTCTCTTTCTTTCTCTTCTTTTTTCTTTCCTGTCCATATATGGCCATCCAGGGACGGGGGGGCCTTTTCTGCCCAGATCCTCCTCCTCCTCCTCCTCTGTCCTCTAGTTGGCCTGATACTTTTTCAGTTTATATCCTTTTCCTTATGCTGTCCCTTGGGCTCCCTTGCCCCACCCTCGTTTTCTTCTCTATCCCTCTTTTTTCTCCTGTCTCTCCAGCGAGCAGAACTGAGGTGGAGGAGGAGCCAATGGCCATTTCTGGACAACCCACGAGTGCCACACAGTGCATCGGCCTTGTGGGCGGTGCTGGCTCCTCCCCCTAACAAACAAAAAAAAAGAAACTCCCACGGGGTGCTCGTCTCTGGCCGATCACCCACCAGTGATGAATGGTGAAGATGCACAGGAAGATTAAGAATTACGGTAGGTACGTAGTTTTCATTTTTGAGGCCTCAGTTCTCCAATCTCTGTTCTCTAAATGGAAGGAGGTGTGCGCCTTTCCCCCTGCTCCCGAACTGAGAATCTGTCAGAAGTGTGGATAGTGCATCATATCCACGTACCAAGAAAAACAGGTTACTCACCTGTAACAGTAGATCTTCCATGGAGTGGTCTCTTGCAATAGATAATGCATTTGGATATCCAGCAGAGGTCACTGTGGCGCATGGTAGCTCTTCTAGCAGTCTTTTTCCAGGGACCATCCACACATGACATCAGCTTCCTGTTTCCTATACAAGTGTGGGTGGCCCCTGGTATCCTCAGTTCCTTTTTTTGCCGTCTTCAACTTCGCAGCAGCTAGAACAACTTCTGAAAACAGCAGTCATTGACAAGAAAACAACATTGAAGATTCTATGAACAAGAGCTCCCCATCTATTGATCTACATTTCTGGACACACACAGAGCAGGAGTACCCCTCCTTACCCTCTGTGTTTTTCTTACTTATCGACAGCCACCATACCATCGACAATGCATCTATATTCTCATTGATGGCTACCATACCATCGATGGTGCATCTGTATTCTCATTGACAGCCACCAAACCGTCGACGATGCATCTATAATTCCATTGACGGCCCATAACCATCAACATCCTCATCAATGGCTACCACTGTCGACGATGCATCTATATTCTCATTGACTGCCATCACCATCATTGTTCTTGTCGACGGCTACCACTGTCAACGATGCGTCTGTATTCTCATTGACTGTCATACCCGGCAGTGTTCTCATCAACGGTTACCACCATCAGCAATGCATCTCTATTCTCATTGATGGCCATACCCATTGACGCATCCATATTTTGTCATCGACAGCTGTCCCATGTTGACAGTGCCTCATTATTCTGCCTTCTCATTGATGGGTTGTTTTTCACTCCCTTGTCAATAGTGCTTCCAGCACTATAAAAAGGCAATACATAAATAACTATTTCTGAGTTCCATTGGAGTCACAGAAAGGGAGAAATCCTCCTTAGCCTCTGTACTTCATGCCTCATCGACAGCCACCGCTCCAGGTGTCCCTCTGTCGACAGTGCGCCCTCATATTGTTTCTTAATAAATGGAGCTTCATAAAAAAAAAATGGCTATGCCATGTTTCTATCCCTCCACCTTGGATGGACAGTCACAGGGGTCAGGCAGACAGAGATCGGAACCCTGGACTTTACCACCTGGGGCAAGACTTGCTCGGGCTACATGTCCACCCCCCCCCCCCATTTGTGTTTCAAACACTCTCCCCCCTCCCTTCTCAGAAGGACCTGGACATCTCCACTGTAGTACGGCACATCTTGCATGTCATACAACACTCCCAACCCTCCAATCCAAGGGGCAGGGTGACCCTCCACGATATCCTCCTCTTCCACCTAAGAATTTTCATAATGACCAGGATCCGGTCCCACCCTATCACTTCCTCCTTATATGGAAGACTATTTTTCAGTTGAACAAGAGCTCCCGGTTAACTTCACCGGTGACCTTGAACATGACGATTTCCAGGAGATGAAATTTCTTCCTCAGTCTTTCTTTTTTGGAAATCTCTTCTTTGGTTGAGGGCCTGCCCAGACTCCACAGCAAACCCTCCTGATGATCCTTCATTCTACAAAATGATGATACAAATATAGAAAGTCATGGGATTCTGTACCACAAAAACATGACAAAATAAGGATATGGCAGAATACCTTGATCTGCCAGAGGAGCCTATTTTGGTGTTTTTCCCACTAGTTCAAACTTACCAGAATGCCATGCTGACTGCCTCACATCAGCCTTCAGCTATCTCAGCTGTTCCCCATAAGGTGGATCATATTTATCCAGCTCCTCTGGTTCATCCCTTCCTTTCAAACTTTCCCAGAAGTGGACTCTGTGCTGCCGCTCATAATCACATGAGCTCCTTACCCCATGATACAGAATACTGAAGACTTGACTTTTCTGGAGAAACTGGTCTCTTTTCTCCAGTACCATGAATATCGGAATTCCAAATTATATGGGTCATATGATTAAATACCACCATACCTTTGGGTCATCTGCCATTGAGCTTATCAATCACCTCCCTCCTTTACCAGAATAGGGAGCGATTATTGGCTACTCTTTCAACTAGTAATGCTAATTCCCGTCACCTACCCAGGTCAGTGATATGATGCCATCGGTACCTCGGCCTGACTGTCAGCTGTTGGCATTTCTTTGCAGCGCCACACCTGGCTCTACTTTTCAGGACATATGCCTGATGTGCAGCATAAAGTAGCTAAGGCCCCTTTTTAATAGGTCCCAAGTTATTCAGGCCAGGTACTCAAATTTTACTGGATAATTTACAGGCATCAAGCAGAACGCTATGTATGGTTCATGGCATGTACTATACTCTGCGTACAACCTACCATACATGATCCTCTTACTATTTTGAAAGAGGTGGAAAATACAGAAGATACCAATACAGGCGGCTGTAGGGGTCGTACTCAACCCACAAGAGGCAACACCTCCACCGCCTGTAACTCCCACCCCCACCCTCCCGGGGGTAGCTGGGCAGCCCGACTCCTAGTGACCCACTAGGGTTTTTCTTTTCCCACCCCTCCTTGACCCAGCCTCGGAGGCTGTGGGCAGTCATTTTTGCCCTCCATTTAGGGGTTGGGCACACGATCATTTCAGACGAATGGGTATTCCAGATTATACAAAGGGGTTATTCTCTGGAATTTATCTCCAGGCCCCCCCTCGTCCTCCCCGACATATTCATTATAACCATCAGATCTTATACCTATCCTTCAAGAGGACTTGTGCGCTCTACTGGTGACACACACCATTTCTCCAGTACCCCCCTCACAACATCAAAAGGGACTCCACTCCCACTTCTTTTGGGTACCTAATCGAACTGGAGACCTCGGTCTGATACTGGACCTCAGAAAACTGAACCTTTCCATCCAGTACAAACGGTTTTGCATGATAACCTTGACTTCCATCATGCCAGTATTGAAACAGGAAGATTGGCTTTGTGCCCTAGATGTGAAGGGTGCCTACCTGCATCCATCCTGCTTATCACAGGTTTCTTCGTTTCTACCTGCTAGGTTAACACTATCAGTTTCAAACACTCCGGTCTGGCCTCTCCTCTGCCCTGAGTTTGTTCACCAAATATCTAGAGGTCGTTGTAGCAGCTTTAAGAAGGAAAGGGCACTTTTCTTCCCATATCTAGATAGCTGGCCAAGCAAAGCAGAACAGCTTTGCTTTCTTACCTAGAGGCTACCCTGCAAATATTTTTCACACTCTAGGGATCACAGTCAATTGGCCAAAGTCCAACTTGACCCTGACTCAGTCTCCAATACATTAAAGTCGTCCTAGATACAGTCTCAGCCAGAACCTACCATCCAGCCATCCAGCAGGCCACACCCTTGTCTCTGGCATCACACATACAGACTCAGAAAGTAGTCACAACTAGACAACTGCTATGCCTTCTGGGTCACATGGTCACTGCAATCCCTACGGTAGCACTCGCCCGTCTTCATATGAGACCTATTCAGTGAATCCTCCAGAATCAGTGGTCTCAAAGAATAAGAAAAATGGGAAGGCAAGATCAGAGTCGCTCACTGTCTGACGTTAGCTCTGACTTGATGGTCAGTCAAAACCAATTTATGACAAGGAATGCCTTTTCAGTCCCTCCCTCCCATGCAGACGTTCACCACGGATGCTTCCCTGGCAGGATGGAGTGCATACCTGGGTCCTTATCAGACACAGGGCGAGTGGACCACCTCTCTCCCTCAGTCTCACATTAATCTCCTAGAGCTGAGGGCATTCCGCTCAGCCCTTCCGGCTTTCCAATCTCTTTTAACTGTAGTCCATCGCTGATCCAATCAGACAACACTGCAGTGGTGTTCTACCTTAACAAGCAAGGAGGTGCTCCAATCTTCAAGCTCTTGACTGAAAATTAAAGAACCCTGTTACATCCCAACCTGAATGCTGTACACCTTCACGCTGGGCTCCTAAGGATGCTTTCATAACTAGACTCTGTGTCCTCTCCTGAGGGACATGGCTAGCAGCCAACAGGAATAGATGCCCATCATGCTGCTCCAGACCTTTTATAGCAAAAAAAGTGTAAATTTGTTGTTGTAACGAACTTCCTCCTTGAACAAAACTTTATTTTGATGAATAGCAGTGTTACAGCCTCTCGTGGAGAAAATATAAGTCAGTCCAACGATGGGAAGAACTAAAAACGAAGCATACAAAGATTCAGGCTGAGGGAAAGGCCCCATGCCATCTTCCACTGGAACTCCGACTATCACAAGTCATGTGAGAAACCCGGGGATCTGGAGGCCAAAATAAATGCTATCCTTCAAGCAGTGCAGCAACTGGATAATAAAATAGACACCTACAATACCAGACTAACGACTGTAGAAACTAGAATCACTGCTCTGGAGACAAATCATTCTGCACTTAATTCCACTATCACAAAAGCAGCAACAGTAATTGATGATGTATTGAAAGAAACTAAGCTCTTACGCACCAGGCTCGAATACCTAGAAAATGGGGCATGTTCCTGTAATCTCTGATTTTGGGGCATACCTGAAGAAGTCGGAGGAGCCAATTTGGTGGATTACCTGCACTAGTTCCTTCAGGACGTCTTAAAAGTGAGAGCGGACTTCCAGATTATCCGGGCCTATCCTATAACTCCAAGAAGGAAGCCTAACAACCCGGACCTTCCTAAGACTGTTGTGGCAGTAACCACGGGAGTACATAAGTGGGACATGATTCTGCAGAAGGCTAAAACAGTTGAGGCACTCGCCCTTCCTGATGGCACCATGGTGCATTGCTTCCCCAACTTAAGCTACTCGACTAGATTGAGGCGCCGTGGATTTGACTCAGTTCGAGCTGGCCTTTGAGAACTCAGGATCAACCACGCATTACAAATGCCAGCGAGGCTGAAAATCGTGTATGCCGGTAAAACTTTCTTGTACAGTGATCCAACAGACGCAGTTCGTAGGCTGGAGCTGATCCGGGAGGATTTTGCCAAATCTGGACATTCGGATTCTGACGAGGACGATGGCGAACCCTGATTGCTGGGACTCATGGGCTTAACTTTAAGGGTTGGTCAGTACTGTACTATTCCCTTTTGTTTACTGCTGAGAAGTTTCGCTAAAGATTTACCTTTTTGAGTTTAAATTGTTCAGGAGTCTTCTCATGCTATCTTGAATATGTTTGTTAATACAAGCAAGATATTATTTATGTACACAGTTTTACTAGGGGCAGAGCTACCACCTCGTGGTTGATTTGAGGAGGGAGGAAATGTTTGAATTTTCCAAAAAATGTTGGGGACTTTTATTGTTAAATGCTTATACCGCATAGCTTACAGTTATATATACTGAAAAGGAATGTCCGTGAGCATGTTTGAGGGGCATCTTTATTAATTATATAAATGGGATCGTTTTCCACTATCTCTTACATTTCATGGACCCCTGGGCCATGTCAGTCGATGACGGCCTCTGTGAAAAGAAGGAACTCTCTGGACTTACGTTTAAACTATTTTCTGTAGGACTGTCCATGGTCCTGCTGCATATGGCCTATTTTGGTTAACTCTTGTACGTTAATAGATGCAGTTGTCCCTTCAATGCTGTAACTGAGAGATGGGCTTTGTATTACCTACCATAACATTTCCTGTATCTACTCCTATACCTGGACTCAAGAAATATTTTCTTTTGTAAGATGTATTGCAAAATGAAAAAATAAAGTTAAGAAAAGTGTCCTCTCCTGCTGCCAATATTCTCTTGGCCTCTCGTAACCAGCAACAAGAGCAACATACAATTCCAAATGGAAACGCTTTTCCATATGGTCTGCCTCTCGATCTTTGGACCCTTATACTTGTCCACTGACGAAGGTTCTGGGCTACCTGGCCTCACTATCTGAGTCCGTTTTAAGTTACTCTTTCACCAAAGTCCACTTGGCCGCCATCTCAGCTTTCCATGAACCTCTAGATGGCAGGTTACTGTACCAACATCATCTAACTAAGATGTTTTTGAAAGGAATGTTAGATATTAAACCTCCTATTAGAAGACCCACTCCTCCATGGGATCTCTGTTTTATGATAGAAAAATTTACCCTTGAGTTTTTTGAGCCAGCAGTCACTTGTGACCTCCATTTTCTTTCATGGAAAAACCTATTTCTGGTGGCTGTCTCTTCCACTCTTCGTATTTTTGAGCTTCATGCCCTCATGAGTAAGGAACTTTACTTGATTTTCCACAAAGACCGGGTGATCCTTTGTACTAACCCTTCCATCCTTTCTAAAGTAGTCTCCGAACATACTTTAAATCAGTCCTTGGAGCTTCCTGTCTACTATCCTGACAACTCCAATCAGGGTGAACATCTACTACACACTTCATGTCCATCGTATATTACGCTACTATACTAATCAGACAAAAGCCATTAGAAAGACGTCTCAACTGTTTGCCTCTTTTGCCCCGGGTCGCAACTGCCTCCTGGTTGCTAAACGTACTCTTTTATCCTGGTTGGCAAATTGTATTACATTTTGTTACAAAAAGTACAATAAGGCTTTACCTGGACCTGTCCAAGCCCACCCCACTAGTGCTATGGCCACCACTGCGGCTTGCTTTAAAAGAGCCTCCATTTCAGATATCTGCAATGTAGCTACCTGGTCCATGATCCATACATTCACAAGGCACTACAGTCTGGATATTGCCTCACGACGTAGGACGGTCTTCAGCCGTGCAGTTCTACAAAGTCTCCTATCATAACTGTCCTCCCATCTGGGCATTACTGCTTAGGATTCATCCCAAATGTATTACCCACTGCAAGAGACCACTCCGTGGAAGGATAGTACAGTTACATTAAAACTTACTGTAGCAGTAGATCTTTGAGGAGTGTCTCTTTAAGTAGGTCTGTTCCCACTTCCCGCCCTCCATCCCCCTCCTCCTCTAAGAGAGCATGTTCTGGCCCAGTGACTAAAGGTTGGGACTCTTTTGGTACCTCGGCTTACCCTCAGTCCTCACTTTGCAAGCTGAATCCAGCAGGGGAATTGAGGATACCAGGGAATGCCCACACTTATAGGAAGCAGGAAGCTGATGCCATGTGTGGGTGGTCCCTGGAAAAGACTGCTAGAAGAGCTACCGTGCACCACAGTGACCTCTGCTGGATACCCAAATGTATTGCCTACCGCAAGAGACACTCCTCAAAGATCTACTGTTACGATAAGTTTGTATGTAACTGTACTTTCTAGGTGAATCAACTTACCATAGGGAATTGAGGAGATGAGCTTATGGGGGTGGCCACTGTCTGCATGTAGGATGGTATTATCTGCAGTTGCCTTTCTATGGCTTTTAGAACTGATCACATCACCATGTGTACCTATTAGCTCTAAATCCAAAAATTAAATATTATGTTTGTCTGATTTGTGTGTAAATTTGAGACCCATATCATTATTATTAAGTTATAACATAAATTCCGGAATAAGATTTTCATCTTTTTTCCGAATTACAATTATATCATCAATAACGCGAAGCCATAGAATTATACGGTCTTGATACTGACTTTGTCTGCCATCTTTGATGTATTTTTCTTCAAAATACCCCATAAATAGATTGGCATATGATGGGGCAAAAGCCGCCCCCATCGCTGTTCCGGAGGTTTGTAAAAAATACTGGTTATTAAATGTAAAATAATTATGTGTCAGAACAAAATTCAGTGCCCACCCCAAAAAGTGTGATGAAATTACATCATCCCCTTCACAAAAATATTGATCTTGTAAATGGCTGTCCCTTCCCCTCGTCTCTCCCCCCCCCCAACCATCCTTTACTTTCCTTCCTGTCCTGTCATTTTAGTCAATTTAATGCCGCTTTTAGGCTCATTTTTCTAAATGAACGCTTTAGTTGTATGATGTAAAACTTCTTTTGTTCTTTTTTTTTTTCACATTTGATCTTTTGATCTGAGAACCTAAGTAATGAGTCTTTTTAAGCTAAGTTTTTTTGTTCTATGCTTTAAATGTTTCCCTTGCTCCTTTCACTCATCTTCTCCCCCCCCCCGGCCCCTAAATAATTCCATTCATCTTTATTTACTTTAGTTCAAGTTAAAATAAATGATATGCCACAGGGTGTTTTGTTAAGAGAACCGATACATTTGTTTATAAATATTTTGTATTTTCAGCAGTCCAGCTTCCAGGAATGCAATATCGAACATGCTGGAAAATGAGGACCCATTAATTAACTACATATTGTTATAAAATGAAAGATTATGGTCCAACTGATGATTTATTGCAGCCATAAAATTGTTACTTTTACATTTTTTGTTTTATAAGGTTAGCACTTTTTTGCACAGTTTGGATGCACTGTTTAAAATGTATGTATCACTTTAAGTAGCAGCTATGTTTAAATACCCCTAAGGTTTTTTTGAATTCTAGACACGCCCCCGTTTGAAGACCAGCTGAACGGCTGAGGTGAGGGGTACTGGTTCTTGTCCAGGCTGTTTCTGCCAACTAATAAATAGTACTTTATTTTTTGAATTGCTGCCCGAGTGCCGTTCTTTACTTTGGATTGTTCATTTCTTTTGAGCTGGCAGCTCCGCTTGTGCACCACTGCTACAGCCAGTGCGCACACAGTCTTGTTTTTTTTTGTATATTTTCGCTCACCCTGATCCTGAGGGAGTGATTCAAGCAATTGCCTGTGAAAAAGCAAAGGTTCATCTGGGAGTTGCCTCTTTTGGTAAAGATTACAGAAATATGGTCTTTATGGCAAAAAAACAGTGTACACTACCTCAACCCTACTACTGAGGCAGGCTATAAGCGACACTGCTCATTACCAGCAAGCCATGTGGAACAGAGTCTAGGCTTTTTGTGAGACATTACCTCCCCAGGAGAAAACTCATCTTGCACATACAACGAAAGCTGCAAACAAAACAAAAGAAAGCACTTTTAAATGGCTGTTGATATGAATGACACTGCTTCTAGTTGTCTGGCAAATTTAATGTCTGCCAGGAGATTTGCATTGTTCAGAACAACTGGGTTATCATAGGACATGCAAACCAAATCATTTGACTTCCCCTTTGAAGGTACTTCCTTATTTGGTGACAAAACTAAGGCCTACATGACAGAAGTTGTTAAATAAAAAGCAGCTTTTAAAAATGTAACTGAAAGGGCTGATCAGTGGCCCAGCAAAAGCACTACGCGCTCCCACATTGGCACAAAAGCACTACCCGCTCCCACATTGGCAACCTGGGTTCAGGAATGAACTCAGGAGTTGGGATAGGGGGCTAGAATGGTGATGTCACATGGCAGTGCTCCTAGCCAGGGGAAAAGCAGCATCCAGATTCCATCACCGTAGCAACCCCTGCAGTGGTCTGAGGGAGCTCCTCTCCCCCAAAGGGCATCGCTACATGCATGCGAGGGCTTGTGCATAGGGGGACACAGGAGCTACGCTAGGGGAGAGAGGAGGGAAAAAATGAGAAGAAACATATCTGCCTGCCACAGATCTTGACAGCAGCTCCACATCAATGTGTTGGTGGAGTTGGCACCGCTGGTTCAGTCTCAAGTGATCCAGGTCAACACAGACAACATGACCACCATGTTCTACCGAAATGAGCAGGGCGGCATGCACTCCATTCTTCTTTGTCAGGCTGCACTCTTGGCATCATCTTTGACTCACTCCCTGCATGCGACTTCTTGGCAGTCCATGTCGTGAGAATGAACAAGCAGTTGACAAATGCTCACAGTCATGTGGGAGAAGTGTCGCATGAGTGGTCATTACATCCATGGGTTGTGTTCCAAATATTCTCAGTATGGGTAAAACCTTCAGCGGATCTGTTCACTTACTGGGGAAACAGGATGTTGAGACTGATCTTCCAACAATCAATCTTCACCATTTATTAACACCTGTGAGTCTCTGCTGGAGGCACTAGGACCCAGCAGGAGCAAACATTTCCTTAGCCCACATCTTTGGGGGGCAACGTCAGTGACGGCACCACCGACAAGGCTGATATGACGTGCCACTTGTGGAATGGCCAAAAACAGATGCCGGCCTACTCACATCAGTTCTGGATTTTTCACCGTCAAGGCAACACCATGGGAACTTTCAACTTCTTCCTGACTGTGTCACACCTCAGTCGCTGTTTTTGCTCAATGCCGTAGTTTTTTAAACCATTTTTCAATGTCACTTTTTCTGTCTCTGTTTTACGACATGAGCTCTCATTCTGATTGTTTTTAATTTTTTCTGCTCGTCAGTCATGTCCTATTCCAGGAAGAAGAGTAAGGACAGTCTCCTCCATGTGCTGGCGCTCCTGTGGGAGACCTATGTCCTTTCAAGATCAGCATGATCACTACTGGACCTGCCTTGGAGCTAACCACAATGTGGACCACTGCGATGCCTGCTTCTCTGTGGACTTCCACACCCTTGAAATCCTCACAATGAAGTGGGTCACCAGTCTCCCCACTTTTGGAGGTAGGCCGTGCACGTGAGACTCCAAGGTAATGCCCCTGGGATCTTCCCCTGAGCCCTGCCCAACTACTATATGTATTGAGGGAGACCAGTCGTCGCCTAGTCCCTACCTAAACACCTGAAGAGCTCCTGTAACTGAAAGACACAACCTGCATCCAAGCGGACTTCCACTCTGGAGACCAAAAGTACAGTAGGCACGACCTGTTTGGTTTCAATTCAGGATTCTCTTTACAGAGAGTGGACTGCTGCTCTGACCTTGGGATTACATTACAGAGCTGCTGCTGTTTGGTTTCAATTTAGGAGCTAAACACTGGTTATAGTAAGGGGTGTTGTGTATGAGGGGCATACCAGGAAAGGAACAGCAGCAAGTGAAGAGGTGACTGCTCTCTCAGTGGATGGGAAGTAAATGCAAATCTAGGAGCTTTCATTATTACTTCTTCGCATTGATATTGCATTGGGGAAAGGAGGAGTAGGAGTTTGAAGAAGGTTGTGCAATGGCTACTTAAAGCCTGTTTTTGAGTGTGGATAGGAAGGATAGGAATATAAAAAGCAGTTGCTCAGTATATCTAAACGTGTGCAACAAAGGAGGTAAGGGAAATAAAATGTTTTGCACTGATAGAGGAGGGAGAGCGGAGACTTGGGGGAGTGTTTGGTATTCTGCATCTGGAAGGGTGGTGGGGTCGCTGGTGGGCAACAACAGCAATGGGTAGGGTGGTAGGCTGCAGCAACTGCGGTGCACCAGTCTTTCTAAAAATTGCCTGGAGTGTGGGAGGATGTTTGTGTGCAACCACATAGAAAAACTTAGAAAGGAGATTGAGGGTCTGCAGGAGGAACTAAGACAGGCAAGGCAGATTGGGTGTGGGTTTAGCCCAATACTGGAGGGAGGAAGAAGGGGAGATGAGGGAGGGCGATTTAAGCCAACATTGGTGAGGAGAGGGTCAGAAGAAGGGAAGCAGAGACAAAGGGGCCCAGG
Organism: Neoceratodus forsteri; assembly: GCA_016271365.2. Taxonomy (NCBI): domain Eukaryota; kingdom Metazoa; phylum Chordata; order Ceratodontiformes; family Ceratodontidae; genus Neoceratodus; species Neoceratodus forsteri. Next base: position 923,844,018 of record CM028132.1, read on the forward strand.
CCAGGAAGAACAATTGCCGGGGAAACCAGGTCAGGAGACAAAAGACAAATGGAAGGAGGAGATAGGGACTTGTGAGGGGGAGGCGGCAAAGAAGTGGCAAAAGTCATGGAGTGGAAAGGAGAGAACAGGTTACTATGAAGAGAGAGGGAGCAGGCATTTATGAAGGGCCTTCAGAAAATAGTTGTGCACTGCTAGAGAGGAAGAAGGTGGAGGAGGGAAATGGTGAAATTAGAGGAGTACTTGATAAATGCCTGGACCAAACTGGAGCGGGGGGGAGTTCTGCTGGGAGAATTGCAACAGGGGTAAAAGGGGGAAATAGTGTGCAGGAGGAAGAAGAGCTGGAAGTGAGAGAGGGAGTAAGAGGGGTGGAATCTTAGTGCTGGGGGACTCAGTACTAAGAGGAGTTGGGTGGGGTAGCAAGGGTGAGAGGCATAGTGGCATTTGGGTGGAGGCCATGCCAGGAATGACAGCGGAAAGGGTGGGACAGTCTGTTCTGAAATATGCTAGAAGGGGTAGGGACAAGCCTCATTTAATTATACATCTTGGGACAAACGACCTGGCTGACAAGACAGTAGATACAGTCCAGAGGAGGTTTGAGGAACTAGCACAATTATGTGAGGAGCAGGAAGATCAGTAACTTTTTCAGAGATACTTCCGGTGCCAAAGGCAAGCACAACAAGGAAGCTGAGAATAGAGGAATTTAACGGATGGCTAAGAATCTGGTGGTGTGCTAAAGGGTATGGGCTGCTGGGGGGGGGACCTAGGAGGACAGTAGTCTTTATGCCAAGGACAGACTACACTTGAGTGAGGAGGGAAAGAAAGTGTTGAAACAGAGGATGGAGGAATACATAGAGGAAGTTGGGAATTTAAACTAGGAGTGGGGGGGTGGCAGTTGGGGAAGAGATATGCAGAGACCACAGGTTGGGAAATCATATGAGCTTACCCCCCATAACAGTGACAAAGGACAAATGGCAAGTACTGTCGGTGATGATAGGAAAGGAGGGCAGGATGGTGGGGGGGAGGGTGGAAGGTGGTTACCCTTAATGCTAGGAGCCTTGGGAGGGAAAACTGCAGAGTTACAGGTTCTCATGGCAGAGGGAGAGGTGGACATTGCAGCCATCACGGAAACATGGACCACCCAATACAATGACTGGGACCTGTCTGTACCAGGGTACAGGTTATTTCGTAGGGACAGGGTGATTGGGAAAGGAGGGGGGGTGGCACTATATGTGAAGGAAGGACTGAAGTGTGTAAGGGAGGAAGGGGAGGAGGGTAGTACGGAGTCACTTTGGATGCAAATCCAGGATTCCAAGAATAGGATTCTTAGAATGGGAGTGGTGTACAGGCCACCATCTCAGACAGAGGAGTTAGACAGGGAACTAGCGGGACAGATCAGGAGGACCTGCGAAAAGGGTAGTGTGGTGATTGTGGGGGGACTTCAACATGCCAGGAGTGGACTGGAGCACCCCAACAACCAGGAACAGAAGGGAGCAGGTACTGCTGGATGCCTTCCAGGACAGCTTCCTGCTGCAAATGGTCAGTGAACCAACCAGGTTAGGGAATACCTTTGACCTTGTGCTGGCAAATGGGGACTTTGTGAGAGAACTTATAGTGGAGGAACCGCTGTCAGGAGTGACCACCACTCAGTATGGCTCACATTGGATATGGGCAAGGAAGGAGTGGAATCTGGCACAATAGTGCTGGACTTCAGGAGGGCCGACTTTGGGAGGATAGGGAAGTGGTAAAGGGTACCAGGCCAGAATTCAATCTAGTATGGACACTAACCAGGGTGGGGAGCTCCATAAAAGCTGGGGTTAGTGGAGGCAACCAAAACCTGCTGCAAAGCCCAGAGCAAGAAGGCTAGGGCTAAGAAACCGATCTGGTTGAGCAAGGAGGTCATGGAAAGGTAAGGAGGAAAGAGCTGCCTTTAGAAAGTACAAGAAAACAGGGAGGGGAGGACAGGGAGGTACTTGACAGAATCGAAGGAGGTGACAAGGACAGTGAGGGAGCCAAAGCATCTCTGGAACTCAAGCTAGCACAAGGCATTAAGAAGGGGAGAAGGACTTCTTAAGTACATCAGAGAGAAAAGGAGCTGTAAGGACCACATAGTAAGGATTAGGAAGGAGGGGGTTGGGTGGAAGCAGGGTGCTGTAGGCGGAAGCATCAAATGAGTACTCTCTGCTCAGTATTTACTAAAGAGAAGAGGGGGTGACACACAAGGTGGGAGAAATGGCAGAAGCAGGGTGGGAAGTGGTGACAGATGGGAAATCATGGAGAGCAGAGTTCGAGAGGGTTTGAAGGCACTGAGGGTGGACAAGGTGCCAGGCCCAGATGGCATCCACCCCAGGGTACTGAAGGAGCTGGCAGAGGTCCTTGCAGGACCTTTAGCAGACTCTATTTAATGCCTCACTGCACTGGGTGTGTACCTCGGTGATCGAGGATGGCTCATGGTGCCCCTCCACAAGAGTGGCTCCAAGGATGAACCGAAACTACAGACCTGTGAGCCTCACATCCATCGTGGGTAAGCTAATGGAGACCATCCTGAAGGAGGCTGGTGGCCTCCTAGAGGCCAAAGGACTACAGGACAGCAGACAGCATGGCTTCATACATGGCAGATCCTACCAAACCAACCTGGTCGAGTTCTATGACTGGGTAACTAGGCAACTGGACAGGGGCCATGCAGTGGATGTCCTGTATCTGGACTTCAGTAAGGCATTCGACTCAGTGCCACATGGAAGGCTGGGAAGGAAGTTAGTAGGCACTGGGGCGGGTGCAAAGCTGGTGAGATGGGTAGGAAACTGGCTGCAGGGAATGCAACAGAGGGTGGTGGTGGGGGGATCTCTCACACCCAAGGGCAGTGACGAGTGGTGTTCCAGAGGGCTCGGTGTTGGGACCAGTGTTGTTTGGGATATTCATTGCAGACATATCATGGGACATCAAGAGCAAGATCAGTCTGTTTGCTGATGATACCAAGGTAGGTGCGGTGGTGGATGACCTGAGGGGATGGCAGGGTTGCAGGATGATCTGGCAAAGCTTGAAACCTGGTCAGACACCTGGCAACTGGGCTTAATGCCAAAAGTGCAAGGTGCTGCATTTTGGGATGAAGAACCCAAGGAGGAGTTACCAGCTAGGGGAGTGCAGCTAGCCCAGACAGAGGAGGAGGAAGAGAGGATCTGGGTGTGCTCATTACAGGGTCAATGAACAACTCGGCACAATGTGGAAGGCAGCTGCAAGAGGCCAACAAAATGCTGGGTTGTATGCAAGGGTATATCCTCGGGGAGGGAGGAGGTGATTCTGCCACTGTATGGGTCATTGTTAGACCACACCTGGAGTACTGCGTGCAGTACTGGCGTCCGTATCTGAAGAGGACATTAAGTTACTGGAGGGGTGCAGCGCAGGCGACAAAGATGATCAAGGGGCTGGGGACTTATCATACGAGAGGAGGTTGAAGGAGTTGAACATGTACTCACTGGAAGAGAGGAGGAGAGACAGGGTGACATGATTGAAACCTTTAAATACATGAAAGGAATAAACAAGACAAGTACAGAGGGGCTGTTCAAAGTAAGGGAGGGGAAGGACACCAGGGGCCATGATATGAGACTGGAGCGAGGAAGGTTCAGGAGGGAGATGAGGAGACACTTTTTTACAGAGAGGGTGGTGGCTGGGTGGAATGCATTGCCTCCTGAAGTGGTACGCAGTAGAACAGTGGACTGCTTCAAACGAGGATGGGACAGGACAAGGGGGAGGGTTAATGAAGGGGAAGGGTGGAAGGGAGGGGCAGCTGCAGAATAAGGGGTGCTAGCTGCACATTCGAGCAGACTTGATAGACCTCTAGGCCTTTATCTGCTGGCAAATTTTGTATGTTCGTAATCTGCCGTCCAATGTACAGACCATGATACTGTAGAGCTAGCATCACGGCGCACTTGCCACCATGAATATAGATTCATGGCATGGACCAACCAAATGGCATTCTGTTCTGATTGAATACATGGATGCTGATGGCCCCCGGCCTGGTTCAGGCAGTGGCTCCTGGCAGTAGGCTGCTGGCCGTCAAGGGGTCTACAGCAGCCTGGAAGAGGCGTTAAGGTAAGTCTCCCCGATGACTAGCCTAAAAGTCTCGAAGCATGCTATCCAGAGCAAAAGACTGAAGATCCATCAGGCTGGGCGTAGGCTGTTAGTAGCCAAGCTGCAGCAGATCATCCCTGTGCATCCTAAACAGACAGCAGTCCAACTGAATCAGAGTTTGGAGAGCCTGTAGGCCACGACTGCATTGACAGGGACCACGCAGAGAGTAGGCCACTCCTGAGGATCCTAAGCAGACACTGATCCCTGTCACCAGATCCCTGGCTATTGATATGTCATCAGAGTAACCCCTGACAGATTGCCACTGACATGTATGACAGTGCTTGTTCAAGTGTCTCTCTGGTTCTTAGTGTCCTGCATCAGTCAGTCTTCCATCAGCACCCTGACTTCCCAATGCATAATCATTCTAATACGTGATGCCCCTCCTATTCCAGGAATGTCTCACTCAATAACAGGACATTCGTGATATCATTCGGAACAGCTACCAGTCCCCATGGAGAATAATCCGATGACCCATGCAGCCCTGGTTCACAAATCCATGGACAACTTAGGGGTCTTCCAGATCAGTTCTTGGCACTTATGTGTTGGGCAACCCCTTCTAGAGGGGCGACTTACAGTCGGAAACCCTCTGTCCTCCTGATGACCAGCAAAGCATGCTTGCAAGTGGTGGAGTCGCTTCCCGGAAGGGGTGAAGTACGACCCTTGCAAATTGTGGAAAGGTGCTTCTTCCACCTACACCTACATTTGCTGAAAAACTCAAACTGCTCACTAATGTTACAGTCAACAACCTGCTGTGAACTGGAACAGCCCTGCCTTGCTGTGATCTCCAAATGAAGATCCAGCCCTCAGCAACAGGCGTCTGATAGTGGCTCATCACAAAAGGTACGAAATCTATGGTCCAGTATGGTAATCAGACCACACCTACAAAGCCTGTGGTCCAGTGGCATAGCCGACTCTTGCCTGTTGTCACAATAGAAGACTAAGTCAATATCTGTAGAAATAACAGCTCAGTATGAAGGACCTGCCCAAAAGTTCCCAGTGAAAAAAACTCAGGGGGAACCTGAGTAGCAGAAGCCGGGGGGGGGGGGCGGTAGATGGATCTGGCTGCCTGTCCTGTTGCCCTTATCCGAGCACCCAACAGGCAGTAGTGTGATAAAAGGTAGGGCTGGGCCCTCCACTGCTCTGCATGGACCTCAACTGGCATCAGAATGCACCTGCCACAGCCCCGTAAGGGGATTGTTCTAGGAAGTACAACAGTCCAGCTTAGGCCAGGCAATCTGCGAGATGTCTACCCTGGCCTGTGTCACATTGATCATGTACACAGAGATGAAAGACTGTGAGTAACACTTTCCAGGGCCTAAGAACATCATGAAATGAAACACAGGGCGTCACACCAGACAAAATGTGGTTCAGATCACTCCCCCAAAAGCCTGGACCAAGAAGCTGTGCCTTGAATGCTGTGACCTATTTCAAATGCATCACACACACACACAGTGAAGGGCAGCTAAACTACTGCCCCCTCCTTCAACACACACAGGATGGGGGAAGGAAAAGCTGCCACCTGTTGACACCTCTCACCCCCTCCACCTCAGGGAGGTGCCTTCCTTGAGATGGCTCTGGCATTGGGTCAGGATATAGTAATACACCCTGATAGCCTCCTCTTGACCTGCCGTCGAGGTCATGGTTCACCTGCAATTAGGTGATCTGATTTTTCTCTGCTATGGTGCACCTCGACATGCCTGTAGGGACCCCTTCCTGACTAGAAGGATCTGAATGACTTGGTTGTGTTTGCAGGAATGACCTGTGGATCCCTGTAAAGATAATCCTGAATATCCAGCAGGAAAACATTAGCGGAGCGAATATTGTGTAACTCAGCTTTACCACTGCCAACAGTACCACAGGTGTACCCCCATCCCAGCTTGATGGTACAGCTGGGAGGGGTTGAACAAAACATAATAAATGTGGTTACCCAGCATGAACGGCAGATCCCTTGAGCCAAGGCCGTCCTGGTCCTACTGCAGGTCTTACATTTATTGTTATTGGTCTGCAGTAAGCCATGGTGCCATTACCAATACCTGAAAAGGGAAAAATAACATTTTTTGATTGGGTATACCACGGCTTCCACAGTATGTCTTCTCAATTCCATACTGGCAAAGGGATATAGAGAAAATTACCACTGATTGTAATATGCAGTGTACTGCCCCCGGTTTCTGTAAGATTCTGTGACATAGAGACACACTGTAATAACACAGTAACATACTGTCCTCTTAAGTAACTGCACAAACGTGGAAATATCAACACTCTGTAACCCACAGGCATTCTGAACAGTCCATATTTTTTTTTTTTTTAGCTACTACTTTCTCTCCCTGGCCCTGGTCGGCCTGTTGTCCAGCCGCCGTTCCTAGTCTCCGTTCCTTTCAGGCCCTCACCCTTGTTTGCCCCCACAGCCTATCCCCCCCTCGTGGCGGAGCAACACGGAGCCCCTTACTCACCCGCCCATCCAGGATGCAGCTTAGGGTGTTACCTCCGGGAACAGAGTGCCAGAGAACAGCCATCAAGCCGCCATTACCAGCCACCAGGGTCTTTTCCATTTTTCTCCCCTGCGGGAGCCGGTGTGCAGTAATGCCAGTGACTGGCACACACGCACGTCTCTGCCAAGCATCTGCCATGCTCCCGCCCCGTGTAGTGTCAGCAGCACTGCACCAAGCTCCAGCCTCCGCCAAGGGTCAGATGCTCACTGACTGCAGGGCACCCCCCTTCCTGGAGATGGAAAGCAGTCCATCGGACGCTCAATCCAACTCCTTTCCTGTCAACCCCCGGCAACCGAACAGTCCATATTTAACCAAACGCCAAACTCCAACAACAAAGCCAGACCCAGCATGGGCTAGAGAACTGCACAGTAGGACAGTGAAACTGCCATAGTACAGATTACCAAGCCTTGGGGTGATGGCAGGAAGGGAGTAGAATAGGAAGGACTTGCTGGACTCAGAGCCCCCTTCAAAGAGGATCTGTCACCCAAGAAAAACACTGCAGTTCTCTGACTTGGACATGGGCACCACAGACAGAGAAGCCCCCTGTGGGGACCTCATGTACCCCCGACATGAAGGATGACACGGACTCTGCCTGTATTACTGCAGCTCTGGAAACTGGGTCTGGTCTGAGGAGTCCAACGGAACCTAACAGACCACTCCACCCAGAAACTCCAGGCAAGACTTACCACACCTGTAGCCACAGAAGGAGGTGGTCCACTGCCAGGCCGCTGTATCAAGAAATTGAAAGTGGTATTGCTTGCCAGGCTGTAGCATTTCAGAGTTGGTCTTGCTACCCATGGCACAAACAGAGTCAACCCCCGCAGACTGCTTACTGCTAGCAGTAGCAAGTTAGGAATTCTGAGGCAAAGGCGCCAGAGTCCTCTGCTCATCCCAGAGTAAAAAAAACTGTTAGCTTTTCTCCTACCGGTCTGTTCAGCTGCGCAGGAGAGAGAAAAGCTCCCAAGAGAAAAATGAATCAGAAATCTGTGTCAGACTGCTAAAGCTGAAGCCAGCCTGGTGGTTTGGAGGGCTGATGCAGTTTGTGCCTTAGTTGCTAACATGCTGGCGACCCAAGTTTGGGAACGAGCTTGTGTTGCTGGAGAGGGAGAAGATAGAGTGTACAGAGGGCTGCTTTTCCGGGGTTGGAAGGGTACACACCTTGACCTTTGCCTGCCCCCCCCCAGGTGGAGTCCTGGGGTATTGCACAGTGTCAGAGTGCCAGAGAAGGGAGGGGCCATGGCCATGTGACATGCGCTCATCTCCATGCATACACGCCTACATGCTGCCGCGGCATGGCTCAGGAGAACACAGAAACAGCAGGGGCTGGGGCTTCAGGAAGTCCACCCACTCTTCCCTGGTTGAAGAGGATAGAGTGGGGAGGTCCTGCTAGCACTGAAGGTGTCCAGATCACCAAGCCCAGATGGCATTCACCTAAGGGTACTGAGGGAGCTGGCAGAGAAGCTTGCGAGGCCACTGGTGGGCCTGTTCAATAGTTCCCTGGAGTTGGTCATGGTACTGCAGTACTGGAGAATGGCACATGTAGTACCCCTCCATAAGAGCTGTCCCAGGGTATTATAGGCCAGTCTGTCTGACCTCAGTAGTGCCCAGGCTCATGGAGACCATACTTAAGGAAAGGTTGGTTGGGTATCTAGAGGAGAATGGTCTCCAGGATGAGAGCAGCACGAGTTTGTTGGAGGGAGATGTGTCAGACGAATCTGATTGACTTCTTTGACTGGGTCACTAGGGCAGTGGACAGGGGCCAGGCAGTGGACATCCTTTATCTGGACTTCAGTAAAACCTTTGACTCTGTACCCCACAAGATGTTGACCAGGAAGCTGGCAGATCTCAGAGATGGGGAGAAAATGACAAAGTGGGTAGAAAACTGGCTGAGGGAGAAGACCCAGAGGGTGGTGGTAGCGGGAGAGTTACCCAGAACCAGGGAAGTCACCAGGGTCCCGCAGGGCTCATTGCTGGTACCGGTGTTCAGTGTTTTCATCAGTGACATTGGGGAAGCCATTAAGGGCAAAAGCCTGTTTGCAGACAACACCAAACTCTGTGGGAAGGTGGACACAGTGGATGGGATACAAGGCCTGTGGGAAGACCTGAGAAAACTTGAGAGGTGGTCAGGTATTTGGCAGCTTGGCTTCAGTGCCAAAAAATGCAGAGTTATGTACATTGGAGCCAGGAATCCAAACACAGAGTACCACGGAGGGGGCATAGCAGTGGTGTATGAGAAGGATCTGGGAATGATCATCACTAGCGACCTGAAGCACTTCATGCAGTGCAAAAAAGCAGCAACAAAGGCAAACAAGATGCTAGGGTGTATAGCCAGAGGAATCAGCAGTAGGTGGAAGGAGGTTATACTGCTCTCATACAGGTCACTGGGGAGACCATATCTAGAGTATGGAGTAAGATACTGGTATCTATACCTTAAGAAAAACATCAACCTGCTGGAGACTGTCCAGAGGAAGGCAACCAAGATGACTGCGGCTCAGCAGGGTACGACATATGAAGAGAGGTTGGGGCCCTGATGGTGTACTCCCTGGAGGAGAGGAGGGAGATAGGGGGCATGATAGAGACCTTCTAGTACTCAAAAGGGATAAATAGAATGAATAGGGAGGGTCTCTTCAAGCTAAGTGACGGCTGAACCACGAGGGGGCATAGTCTAAAACTGCAAGGGGGGAGATTTAGGAGGGCGGTTAGGATGCACTTCTTCACAGAAAGGATGGTGGCTAGTTAGAATGCATTGCCGGAGGAAGTGGTCTCTGGGTCGCTGAGCAGCTTCAAGAGAGACTGGGATAGGCATAAGGGAGATCATGGGGGTTGAGGGGGCCAGATGGAGAGTTAGAGAGGACTGGGATGGGGCAGGGTCAGTAGCGTGGGCTGAGTACTTGGCCTTCTCCTGACTTGATCATATGATTTACACCGCCATCCTAAACTGCCGATCCACACTTGATAATGGGTCCAGGTGGGGGGTGGACAGGAAAGGGAGGGAGCTGAAACTGAGCCACAGTGGGTCCCTAGGAGCAAGAAAAATTGGAAAATCTGCATCAGACAGACTGCTCAAGCTGAGAAGTAACAGGCAGCAAGGGGCCCCTTGAAGAAAGAAAATGAAGTGGAAAAAATCTATCAGTCAGACTGCTCAAGCTGAGCAGTAGCAGACAGAATACATGCAGACTGCTCATGCTGAGTAGCCTGCTCCTGAACACCAGAGAATTGCTACTCTGGAGCAGGCACAGACGTCAGACATCACGTGATCACGTGATGTCATTATGCTGAGGCACACTGCATGCGTACTCAGCCCTGCTTGCTACACTGCCACCATGGAGCCATCATGTTGGTGTGCACCTCGAGCATCCGCATACACATGGTCCCACATGCTCCACAGCTGAGCAGAAAGTGCACCAAGTGTTGAGAGGCAAAATGGCAGCTGGCAAGTGGCCAACTGAAGAAAAACATGCAAGGCTCCAAGCACCGACTCCAAAATGACACTGATAAAATATCGCCCATTTCCAGTGATAGTTGAATGTGACAAACATACTCCTATACAAACATCTAGATAAAATAAAATGTAACAAAGTTTTAAGGAAACTAGTGTAGCCCTGCCAGATTGCTCATACAGAACACCACTACGTGCTGTCTTCAGAACAAGGGATGGGGAAGGAGGGGTGCCATGAAGGGGACTAGAAATCAAACCTACTGCACAACTACTGCTGACAAGACCAATATAAGTAACAAACAGAGCTGAGTCCAACACCTCCCCAAAACATGCTGCATGTTCACACCATCACAACAAAAACTGACCTAACGTGGGAAAAAAGTCAGAGATTACTAATGGTGAACACCCCCAAAGACAACAAAATTACTTACCTGAGGTACCAGGCTAAATCTTGCAAACCTACCAGAGAGACAAAACACCCTCCAAGGCAAGTGGTCTCCATCCATGTACTGTAGGCACTGGAAATGGAAGTTAGCTAGCAAGTTATCCAACTTCTAAGCCTCAGCTTAACAGGTATGATTTCTAAATGAAGGGGTGCTCCCTGTTACCGGAAAGCCCCAGTCTGCCCAAGAGTTACACAGTCCCAATCAGAAAACAATAAACAAATAATCTTCCACAGAGTTCTTCATGCTGCTACTCCATGTGGTACAGCAAAAAACTGAGGTGGAATGCAGCTGGAATGTAGCATGTCCCTGGGGGTCTGTCCTGAGGTCTTAGCTTTGGAGCTGTACCATTACCCCAGTAGGGGAGCATATTATCCATATGCATTACTATAACTACCGTCCCCATTGACAACATAAAGTAATACAGAATAGTGGAATCATCAGAGTGGTGGAAAAAGAAAGCAGCCTCAGAGAGGGCATTCCCTTCCATCAGCAAGCACCAACAAGTATTCTTACCACACATGCCTCACTCCTGGGGTGGGGCACCCACCTGCAGGACCTCACAGTGAGTGGCACATAGAGCCCACATCAGCTTCCTTGGAACTCAGCAGTGCTGCTATCGGTGCAGTCTTTCTTCTCCCAGCTAAAGAGTCAGTCTGTCCAGTCAGGACAGACACCACCATAACACTGTACTACATAAACAAGAAGTGAGGATCTGGGACCGGGCATATTTCTTAGAAGCAAACATATCTGCAGTGCATCTGCCGGGAAAAGACAATGTGTTGGTAAATTCCCTAAGCAAAATCCGCCAGGGAAATCACAAATGGGCCTTAAACCAACAGATTCTGGCCACGGTGTTCAGAAGGTGGGACACTCCCAATGTAGCCCTGTTCACGTCTTGGGAGAACTATCATATCTCTAAGTTCCACAAGCCAGAGGGACAGTCCCAGAGGAAGCCCTGGCACTGGACTGGACAGGGAAGTTTCTGTATGCCTTCCCACTTTTTCCACTCATTAAAAAATTGCTCCTGAAACTCTGGAGGGAACCTGCAACAGTGATCCTGATAACTCCGGACTGGCTCAGACAAGCCTGGTACTCAGTGCCCCAGGTCCTGTCTAGCAAGATTCCAGTCAGCCAGCCATTCATCCATACTCTGTTGACTTTGTCCCAGAGCAGAATAACATTCACTAAAAATACCACCAACAGCTTAATCTGGTTCAAGGTCAGTTGGCTTTCATCTGTATCCCCCCGGGTTGTGCCTGAAAATAGGCAGGATTTGTCTAGTGCACTTACCCGGTCAACAAAAACTAAATAAATAAATAAAACATTCCCAAACCTCAGGACCCTATGCCTGAGGGAATGGTTCTTGAGGAGTTAAGACTTTTGGGGATTGGACCCTTCAGAAGAAGTCCCGAAGGTGCTTAAGGTTTCAAGGAAACCGGCTATGAGGAAGGCATAATCTTCTTCGAGGATATCTCCTCTCTTAGATCACATCTGTGAAACTATACCCGGGTCAGCGCTAGGACTGCATGGAAACGTTTGCTAGTGGGGGGGCCACCCACAAAAACGTCACGCATTACTGTCTACATAAACTTGCACTACCCCGTCTCTCTCCATTTCTTTTCCCACTGTCGACTGCGTCACAAACATACCCCGCAAGTCAGGCTCTCTGCTCCCACAGTGCCAAACCTCGTAGTGCAATATGTGAACAGGAAACAAACAGGGTAACCCTCCTGTCTGTTTTGGGTCTGAATCACCTACTAGCCTCGAGTCCTGGTGTCAAATATGAACCTTTTTGCTAGCACACCCAGATAACAGGCTCAGATATGTACCCTCTTCAGGGAATGTAGTACAATACTTCACCCAGTGGGTACCCAGCCAGGTTCACAAGTCTACCCTTGTGACTCAATTTGAGACCTAGGTATATTCTCACCTTAGCAAGATAAGTAACACTTTTATTTAAACCCTTAACAGTTGTCAGAATTATTAACATGTTTCCAGCATTCACATGCAAAATAAAATGAGAAGGCACAGGCAGAATTTCAAGGAAAATAGTGTTTACTAAAAACTGAAAATAGATAAAATACAAAACACAGAACATATAAATACTTAGTCAAAATAAAAGGGAATTTCAGAAACAAATATGACTGTGACAGAATTTCTAGTCTTAATCTAGTTTCTAGTTGGTATTACTTACTTGTACAGAAGTGCCTTTTTCTTTCAAAACACAGGGTGCATGTTCTCTCAGGAGTCCAGAGATAAAATCAGCCTTGCCTCCTCAGATGCTGGGCAATATTGAAAGTCAGTCTCTCCACCTCCTTGTGATGTCACAGCATGAGAGGTCATTGTTAGTCCAATTAATTTTGTAACCTGACCAAGTATATTCAGTAGTGTGTCATTTTACTGTAGTCTGGAAAACTGCAAAGTTAGTAATATCCAAAAATATGACAGTCCTTTTGATCAGAGCATTTCCTTTGATGTGTTCAGAACACCCATCCTGCCAACAGTTCCCTTCTAGGTGTGAAAGCTAACAGGAATCAGCCAAATGTCCCCCTTACTTCAAGGGTTATAAAATGCATACCTTGTCCCCAGCAGATCAAAGTAGGAATATTTTTATGATATGTTTATACCTGGCATTTTGGAAGGAAGCTCCGTCTCAACAGAGAAGGAAACTAGCAATCTGGTTTCTGCAGTTACTGTGTTAGGGGTCAGAAGGCCAGGCCCCTACAACTGTTAGCTGCTATCCCCTAAACAGAAATTCACATAACACCGTATTTATATCACAAATATTATACAGCATAATAAGTAGATGGCAGAGCATCACAGACTGTACTCGTGAGACCTGCTTTGGAAACAAATACGCCTAGCCGTTGTTGTTTATCATTTTCTTATAAAAAATCACTAATAATTTAGTGATACTGTCTACTACTGTATGCCGCTGAAACCAATAACATTGTTCCAGTACTGCGAGTGCTGTGAAAAAATGTACGAGGACGACACCCGTGACGTGTGTGTCTGCTATTCACGCCTCTCTCAAATTAAGACTTGGGAGATTTCACAGGGCTTCAATCAAGCAACAAGGTGACACAGGAAAAAATCGTTCAAGAAGTTTTTGTTAGAAAAAAATGTAGCGCCCATGCGAAAAGCCCAGGGTCAGAAGGACGCATCTACTGAGTCACTGTCGTCGAAGTCAAAAGACCATGACAGAGAGGTCATCGGGACATAAACATAAACATAAGGATAGATCAGCTTCCCTGGTGAGACCCAGATCGCTACTGTGGCCTGTATGTACTCAGTCTGCATTATCATCACCTGCCCTGGCAGTGGTGATGACAGCCCACAAAACCAGACATCAAAGGTTGGGGCTTGGCTGAAGCACTGCTGCACCTACTACAGGCAGTGCCAGCTGTTTACTGGATTTACTGGATAGTATAGGACAAAAGAAGGCACAAGGACCATCGAGATTGTCCTCCCACAACAGTAGCATATTATAAAAAATGAATGTGCAGTTAACCAAGTATCGAGCTTAGATTTAAAGGAGTCAAAGCTGATTGAGTCTGTGATCTCCAGTGGCAAGGAATTCCACAACGTTTTGCTGCTCTTATATTAAAGATGTTGTCATATTTGTTTGTATTAGCCCAGTCAATATTAAGTTGTTGAGCATGCAATCTTCCCACTGTACGTTTATTAGTTAGTGATATTCCACATGACTCAAGTAACATGGGTATATGTACTAGTTTGTACATGAGCAACAGATCACCTCTCTGCCTTCTTAAATGTAAGGGATAAAGTCATGTTTCTTTAAGTCTGGTGTCGTAGCATTTTGTTTTTAATCTTGGGATTGATTTGGTGAGCCTTCTTTGGACTTGCTCTAATCGATTAATATCAACCTTTAAGTATAGACTCCAAAAAGGAGACCCATAATCCAAATGAGTTCTAATATAAGCTCTATACAAGGGCACTAAACAGTGCTCAGATTTGCTAATAAAAGTTTTGTTAATCTGTCTTAAGAATGACATTTGCTGTTCTGACCACTTTACTACAGTGGTCACTTGCGTCAATTTATTATTAATCATAATACCCCAGTCTTTTTCTGTGGTGGATGTTGTCATTGGGAGCAGGCCTGTCATTGACAGCAGTGGTCACGGCCCTTAGCCAGGGTATTGCCTAAGTGCAGGCTGCGCCAGCATCATTTTCAGATATGATATGGTGAATATTGCCAGGCTTGCCTTTGTAGCCTGCACTGCCATCAACAGGGGTGACTACATCACAGACCCCGTTGACTTCCTCTGCTGGTACACAGGAAGCATGTACTGTGCAGAGGCCTGTGGCGTTGCCAGCAAGGTCCTCCATTCCCATCAGTGATAAGGATGTCCGTGATGAGGAGGAATATAATACTGACCTCATAATGGAAAAGGATTATGAAGAGGAGGAAGAATAAGAAGAGGAACATTATGCTGCACATTCCAGCTTCGCTGTATCCTCTTGTAGTGAGGACTGTGTGGTGTACGCACCCAGATCGCCTCCTGAAGACTTTTCAGACAGTGATGTAGCAAGTGCAGACTGCTCTGGGGTTTGCTGTGGAAGTATAATTTGATGGAGATCTTTCAGGAATAAATTTTCACCATTTATAACCACCTGTAGGTCTGTGTTAGAGCACTAGGACCCCATGGGAGCAAAAACATCTGTAGCCTATAGCTAGGGTGTCGACGTCCATGACAGCACCACCCACAAGACTCACGTATGATGTGGTACTCGTGTACTGGCCAGTAACTGACGCCGGCCTCTGCTCACCTCGGTTCTGTTTTCAAACAGCATGAAGTCTTGCTGTATTCTGACAGATGTAGTGATCCCCAACATTTAAACTACCCCGGAGAACAAAGAGTTAACTTTCTATGCAGAGCGTAGAATGATGAGCTCGAGCTCGGTTGGAGTCTCTGTCTGGAGTGTTTCAAACTCAGACCGTCAGATTCTTTACTCCGCCTCTCTGAACGGTCGTTCCGGAGATTTCTCCTTCAGCTCGGGTCGAAAGTCGGTTTTTAAACCGAAAAAGTCATCCGCATAGTTGGTTCAGTCTCTGTCTGTGGTGCCGTGCGTACTAGATAGGAATTGTTCTGTTTTTCTGTGTGGAACTTGTAAAAGTGCAGGTAGGTTCGGCTGAACCTGCCATTTGATAGTGAAATATTGTGTTTTTACTTAGTGTGTGGTTACCGGTCCTTATCGGTTCTAAAAAAAAAAAACATGTTTTAGTACATTTTTTTCCAGTACCCGTGACACGGTTAGGAACCGATAAGAGAGTCTTGCCTGGCGGTTGCCATAAAAAGGGTAAGTTGGTTAGGTTGGCCATGTCTGAGAAACCCAAGAAAAAAAAAAACGGGCCCACTAGGTTTCAACACTGCAGTGAGTGTGGGGAGGTCTTTGCTAAGGCCGATTCCCCACACCACCTGTGTTTAGTGTCTGGGGTTTGACCACCTCGATTCAGACTGCCAAATATGTAAAAATGTTCCCAAATCTACACTTGAGAAGAGATTTGGTAGACTGAGGGAAAAGGAGGCCGTGAAGTCCGCTGACCCGGATGGCCAGTCTGGTTCGGTTCCAACCAAACCTGAAGGAGTGCCCTCTGACCAGAGCGATACTTCTTTGGGCAAAAGGGCAGCCGATTTCGAGGGATCGGTTCCGACAAAAAGAAAACGCAGAGATAAATCGTCTGGTTCCTGTTAAGACCGCCCGCCAAAGAGATGGCCAGAGTGATTCAGATTGTGGAATCGCTTCGCCCAGTTCCTGCTGATCTGGCACCATCTGGCAGGGGTTCGGTTCAGTTGGTTCCCCCAGTTCAAGATTATACCCTCGAAGATTTTTATGAACCGGAGTTTGAAGAGGAAGGGGAATTTGAGGATGATGATGGTGAAAGTGTGGGTCTGGATGTGCCTGTGGAACCGGACATCTCCCCAGACAGACCTTCAGGTGTTTCCCTTCCTAGGCTTTCTGAGTCCCCTTCTCACTTTATGATCTACAGAAAGGTGGCTGAAACCCTCCAGCTTCCTATGGAGGAGGCTGTGGAGGATTAAGAGGAGCCTGATTATGTAGAAATGATGGACATCCCAGAGTCCAGGAGACTATCTGTTCCCCTCCATAAATCCTTTGGGAAGCGGACACAAAAAATCCTAAAGTCTCCTAACACTATACCTCCTGTGGATAGAAGAATGGACAAGAGGTATACACTTTCAGGCTCAGACACGGAGTTCTTATACCAGCAATGCAGCCATGTTGGGACAGTGCAGGCGGCTGCCAGTGACAAGGCAAATATTCCCTTGGCTTCACACCCCCCAGACAAGGACTCCAGGAAGATTGATGCCATGGCAAAGAAACAGTACATGGCATCTTCCTTGGGACTCAGGCAAGCTAATTATATGGCCTATACAGCCAGGTACCAGAAGTCCAGTTGGGACACTGTACTGGCACTGGCTAAACAGGCCTCCCCCCAGCTAGCCAAGGAACTGGAGGTGGCGGCTGCAGATGGGATTGAGGCATCTAAAGTTCAGTTTCAGGCTGCTGTGGAGTCTAATGATGTGTCATCAAGAGTCATGGCTACATCTGTGGTTCTTCGGAGAATGGCTTGGCTTAGATGTACTAGCCTCTCACAGGATACCCAGGCTAAGGCCATGGATTTTCCTGTAGTGGGTAATTCTCTGTTTGGGGAGCAGGCAGAGAATTACATGAAGAAAATGGATGAGTACAGGGCCACTTGCAGGAGTGCTCAGGCCAAGGAGAGGCAGGCAACTCCTCAAAGGCAGCAGTCTGGGGGCAGGGGCAGGCCTTTTCAAAGGCCTTTTTACCAAGCACAGGCCTCTTCTTCCTTTTCACAGAAGGGGTTCTTCAGAGGGGAGAGGCAGAAGGGTGGATGAGCAGGGCTGCATCCACTCCTCAGCCTAAAGCCCCTGCCAAGCAGACACCCTGATGGGCCTGCCTGGGTCGACTCTCCTATTCCAGTAGGGGGCAGGCTGGTTTACTTTGTCCACGACTGGATGTCTGTTACATCAGACAAGTGGGTCCTGGAAGTAGTAAGTCAGGGACTGGTTCTCAGCTTCAGAAAATTCCCAAAGATGAGAGCCAGATCTTTTCCACCTGCAAATCTCTCGGAATCCCTTGCCCTAGAGGCAGAGGTTTCTTCTCTTCTAGCCTTAAGAGCCATAGAGAGAGTACCTACCCTACACTGGGGCAAAGGACTGTACTCCAGGTACTTCCTGACCCCCAAAAAGACAGGGAAGTGGCGACCCATCCTAGACCTAAGATATCTAAACAAACATCTCTTAAAACCAAAGTTCAAGATGGTAACTCTGGGAATAATCCTTCCCTCTCTAAGGCCAGGGGACTGGCTAGCTTCCCTGGACCTCAAAGATGCCTACTTTCACATTCCCATCAGGTGCTCCCACAGAAAGTACCTCAGGTTCGAGTTGCCCTCAGGCCATTATCAGTTCAGAGCAATGCCCTTTGGCCTAACCTCAGCCCCAGGGGTTTTTCACAAAGTGCCTGGCATTAGTAGTTGCCTTTCTAAGAAGGCAAAAGATTTCCATTTTTCCATATCTGGATGATTGGCTAATAGTGGGCCAGTCTCCAGACCAAGTCAAGTCTCACCTGCAAGTGACCCAGCAAGTGCTCACTTCTCTAGGATTTCTTCTCAACCTAAAGTCAGTTCTTGAACCAGTCTAGCTTCTTACCTTTTTAGGGGCAGAACTGGACACACTCGGAGCAAGAGCCTTTCTTCCTCTAGAAAGGGCAAGGGTTCTGATGGAACTAGCCTCTTCCTTCAGCCTTCGCGGGTATCTCAACCAGCAAGGCATTTCCTCCAGCTCTTGGGCCACATGGCAGCTTCAACAGCAGTGGTCCAAGGGGCAAGATTCCAGATGAGGGATATTCAGTTCCACCTGAGAGCTTTTTGGTCTCAGAGGAAGGATTCCCTTACCAAACTGATCCCAGTGACTCTGACCTTGATCCAAGCCCTCCAGTGGTGTCAGGATCAGGACAATTTAAGACAAGGTATTCCTTTTGCTACTCAGCCTTGTTCATTGGTCCTTACCACGGACGATTCTCGTCTGGGCTGGGGAGCACATCTGGGGTCCCTCACTGCCCGGGGGCTGTGGTCCCCCAAGAATCCCTTCTCCATATCAACCTCCTAGAGCTCAGGGCAGTTTTTCTGGCCCTAAAAGCTTTCTCTCAGTCAGTACAGAACAAGGTGGTTCAGGTCAGAACAGACACCACCACCACCATGTGGTACATCAACAGGCAGGAAGGCACTCAGTCCATGGCCTTGTACACGGAAGCCATGAAGTTGTGGTCCCCAGCTTATTCCCTGCAAACCTCCCTGGTAGCAGTTCACCTTCCAGGGAAGGACAATGTGCTAGCAGATGCACTGAGCAGGATCTCTCAGGGCCATCACGAATGGTCCCTTGACCCTCAGGTGTTGAAAGTGATTTTTTTCATGGTAGGGCACTCCAGAGATCTCTTTGCAGCCCCAGACAATCACCAACTCCCTTTTTTTTTTGTTGCAGACCTCCAGTCTTGGGCTCAGTCCCCCTGGACGCCCTGATTCTGAATTGGGAAGGAAAGTTTCCGTATGCCTCCCCTCCCCCCCCCCAAAAAAAAAACTCCTGTTCAAAGTTTTAGTCAAAATAAGGTCTCAACCTTGCAAAGTGATTCTGATTGCTCCAGATTGGGCCAGACAGCCCTGGTACCCCCTGTTACTGTTCCTAGCAGTCCATATACGCCTGTCTCTTCCCAAGAATTACAACCTGTTAACATCCTCTCAGAGGAGGATTTGGTACCCCAATCTTCAGTCTCTCAATCTCAAGGCATGGCTCTTGAAGAGTTAGAGTTTGCAGATCTGCATCTTTCCCAAGGGGTTCTGGATATTCTCAGAGTTTCTCAAAAGCCCTCCACCAGAAAGACTTATAACTCCAAATGGAAGAGATTCGGCATTTGGTGTTCTAAGAAGCATATTTCTACAGATACTGCTGGATTGCCTATGGTTCTGGATTATATGGTCCATCTTAATGGCCTAGGCCTCAAACCAGCTACTCTCAAGGTACACTTGTCAGCTGTTTTTGCGTTTATGTCTTTGGGGAAGTCTTCCTCACTATCTTCTCTTCCTGTGTTCTGTAAATTTTTTAAAGGATTGCTTCACACCAATCCTCCTTTTAGAGACCCTGCCCCTGCCTGGGATTTGAATGTTTGCATTGCTCAACTTATGCAACCACCTTTTGAGCTTATGTCTTCATCAGAGCTTAAGTACTTGACTTGGAAATCTGTGTCCTTGGTAGCCATTACCTCTGCCAGGTGTATCAGAGAGTTGCAAGCCCTGTCAGTGGAACCTGATTTTATCTCCATTCACAGGGATAAAGTGGTCCTTAGAAAAAATAGAAGGTGCTTGCCCAAAGTGGTTTCAGACTTCCATTTAAACCAGTCTGTGTCTCCTCCTGTTTTCTTCACTGATCATTCTTCCTCAGAAGAGAGGAGGCTACACAGTTTAGATGTTAAAAGAGCCCTTAGTTACTACATAGTGCGTACCAAGGGTCACAGGTTTGATTCCCTCCAGGTGTTCCTCACTTATGGAGAAGTGGGAAAAGGCAAACCTGCCACCAAGAGATCTATTGCCAGGTGGATTGTGTCTTGTATACAATTCTGCTATGAAAAACTAGGAAAAACTCCACCGTCAGGCCTGAGGGCTCATTCCACAAGAGGTACAGCTGTAGGGGGTGCCAGCCCCCCACTTTTGAGGCAGGCCGCACACGCAGTACTCCAAGGTAAAGTCCCTAGGCGCTTCCCCTGAGCCCCTTCCCAGTAGTCTATGTACTAAGGGAGAGCAAGCTTCTAGTCCTCTCCTCACCAAGATGGGAAGAGTCTGGCAGAGGGGTCAGGTGGACAGTTGGTCTCCCGTGGGGAGCTGGATGAGCACCCTTCCCAATCCATAGCCACTTCGGGGCAGTGGACACCCCAGTGGTGAGGTCTAAACTGTATGCTGGGCCTATACCAGTGGTCACCTTGGCTTTGCAGACTCGACACCTTATCTCCTGGCACTGAGGCCAGTGAGCGAGGCGATGCCAGCTGCAAGACCAGATCCCCTCCTGACAGGGAATACCTCTGAACCGAGGCCTTCTAGGTGTTCTGTGACGATCTTCTGGATCTCTTCCCCCGAGCAGATGGGTGAGTCAGGGGTTGAGGCCAGGGAAGATCTTGGCTGTTTGCAGGACGCCAGCCATGAAGAAGGTCTTTCTGGGCCTGGTTCTAGGCCTCAGTCAAGGTCGGCGTTGTCTCCAGGGTTGTTTCTCTGCTTGGTGCCACTTGCGGTGCTGCTGCCTGAACGTCTTCAGCCCTGGTGCCATCCAGGGCGCCAAGGTGCTAGGTAGGATGTCTGTGCTGGAGAGGGTTCCTGTGGCATCTGTGGTGCCAATTCTCCCACAGCTTTGGTGACAGATGCAGAGCTTGTTCAAAGGCCTAGCCCAAGTGGCAGGGCCCTCTCTGTTGAAGTAGGTGCTGGGCAGTCCCAATCAGCAGTTCACTCCTTGTCCAGGATAGGTGGCAGCTCTGGCAGAAGTCGCAGCACTGACTCAGAGCCCCTGGCCTTGCTGGAACCATCTGACCCTGTCTTTGGTGGGGACTGGGGCCGCCCCTTTGGGAGCTATGCAGCTCCACTCTCCTCCCCCCCCAAGGGTACCACCTTGACTGCTCCTCGCCTGTTCAGCGTTCTTTGGTGGACAAGCTTGCCAGGCCCTCCCCCCAGGTGAAGTTCCCTGAGAACTCTCATAGCCCTAGCAGAAGAGCTGGTCTGGTCATTCATGACCCTCCTCCCCAACTCCTCTTCTGTCTCCCCCTCTTCCTGTCTTGGGCATTCTGGGTCCTTCAGGTCCTCTGTCCTGGGAACAGTTCAATTTATTCTATTTTTGCACCCCCGTACGGCCACCATCTAACCGCCTCCCCCAGCTCCTGTCACCCGGAATTACTGGGGCTTCCCTTACGCCCAGTCCGGGAGCGGTGCCTGCAGGGAGTCGGTCATCATCCTGCCGCCGGTATTTTTTCATCCACCAATTTTCTGCCGAGGGCCCCAGGAGAAGGACGCATGCGCGTGGAGGAATGCATGCGCCTTGCAGCTCTGGGAACAACCCCCTTCCGCACACCCCATTAGCCATAACGCCAGACCCCCTGCCTGCGCAGCCTCCTGGCCTCCACCAAGGGGCAGCCATTGACCGAGGAATGCCATTCACTACCCCAGAGAGGAGAGCTTGCCTGCCGGCTGCTCCATCCAGCTCCGCCCCCACCCCCCGTGCGACCTCTGGCGACCCAGGCTCGCTCCAGAACCCAGGTCACGGCGTGCAAGGGTGAGATATCCAGCACCTCAGCCCTCTGCGCCACAGGGCCTTTTTTTTTTTTTTTTTTTAAGATTATTTTGCCATATCAGTTGCCTTGTGAGATTCATACATCCAAGGAAGAGTTACTGTTTTCTTGCATTACTTTTTTTTTTTTTTGGGGGGCTGTGTTTCTTTTTTCCATACTAGGCCTTGAGGGGCAGCAGTGAATGTAGCCTCTCCACCCTTCCTAGGGCCACAGCTCTTTTCTCCCAGGCCCCTGTTGCTTACTCTCTGGGAGCCCCACTAGCAGGGCTATGGTCTCTTTCCCCACATTCCTGTTCTTCAGGCTAGCACCCTTGGAATTCTGTGATTCCTTGCTTGCCTTTCCTCTGCTTCTTGTCTGTCCTGCTGCTTCACATTTCATACTGTTGGATTCTCTTCCCTATCATTTTGGCACCCCTGCTTCTTGAGAAATATTGCCCACCTGGTGTCCACTCTTTTCTAGAAAAAAAAAAAACACTACCTAGACCCCCCTTCTCTGGTAGTCTGGTTTTATTGTTTTGTTCTTTTTTTATATCCTATATCATTTTTACTATCCCTTGGGCAACCTTTCCTCAATTCTTCATTTCTCCCACTTTGTTTCTCTCCTGCCAACAGAAGTAAGGTGAGCAGGGGGCCGGTGTCTGTTACTGGCCAGTCCACAAGCGCCATGTCATATGTGAGCCTCGTGGGCGACACCATCATTGTTGGCCCCATAGCTGTAGGCTAGAGAAGTTTCTGCTCCAGCAGGGTCCTAGTGCCTCCAGCACAGACCCATAGGTGGTAATAAATGGTGAAGGTGTTCTGGAAAGTCAGTTACAGTGAGTACATAATTTTTATTTTCTGGAGGCGCCCTGCACTCCCTCCATAATTTGCCTCCAGTTCATCCTGTTTTAGAGGATGCCACTTTTGCTGCCTTATATAGGCCAAATACTATACCATCTGTCCCTAAGAAGGCTGATAAGCAGTACCCTACCGCTGTTACCAAGCCTTTGCATGCCAACCAGCCAGAAACTGATTATGTAGACATCTTGGTTGCCCATGACTGATCCAGGGCACTAAGGCATATGAATACCTTGCCACATGACAAAGGAGTTCAGGAGGCTTGATTTGATGGGCAAGGGCACATACACCTCTGCCTCATTAGGCCTGCATATTGCAAATTATCAGCCTCATATGAGTAAGTATCAAAATAGCCTTTGAAAGGCTGCCAGAGATGCAGCTCAGGCCCTTACAGAAGGCATGGCCAAAAATCAATTACTGAAAAACCTGAATGCAGGTACTGAAGCCAGCAAACATCATCTGTGCTGAGCCTGTGATGTTTCAGATGCCTCTGCCAAGGTAGCTGCCACTGTATTTGCATGAAAAGGTATTCTTGGCTTAGAGTGGTTGGGTTTGCAACTGATGTACAACAGACAGTGCTGAATGCACTTTTTAGAGGCATCAATCTGTTTCGCATCATGTAGAAGAGGCCTTAAGAGGCCTGCAGACCTCAACAGTGACTTTGAGGTCAGTTAAATCCTTGAACCCTACACCTGGTAGAGGTAAAGGATCCTTTTGCCAGCCTATCAGCAGCACAGTGCTTTGCTACCTCCCCCTACCCCAGGAGCCCATTCCAAAGCCAATGTTGCTGCCCCCACAGTCTCTGCATGACTCTCTCCAAACCACTTCACATACAGGAGGTGGTGGTAGGGGATCGATTCTCCTTTCATCTAACATAATGGAGGGAGATTACTACAGATGCATGGATCCTGGAGATAATTTCAAAGGGACATGCTCTAGAGTTGTCAGAAACCCCTCCAGAGCATCTTCCGTCTCTTTCAACATATCCCCCAGGACACCTGTCCCTGTTGAAAGAAGAGGTACAGGCTTTGCCGACCAAGCATGCTATAGAACATGTGGCTTCATGCCAGAAAGGCAAATGGTTCTATTCCAGAAACTTCCTAGTTCCCAGATAGACAGGAGATCTCAAGCCTGTGCTGGACCTACGAGACCTAGACTTCTATGTAGAATACAAGAGGTTTCGCATGGTCTCCCTGCAAAATCTGATTCCTCTGTT
This sequence comes from Neoceratodus forsteri, assembly GCA_016271365.2. Lineage (NCBI taxonomy): Eukaryota > Metazoa > Chordata > Ceratodontiformes > Ceratodontidae > Neoceratodus > Neoceratodus forsteri. Next base: position 923,867,954 of record CM028132.1, read on the forward strand.
GCAAGCAGTGGACTGGACATGCTCCCCAGACATGAGACACATACTTTCATATCAAGGTCAGACAGCATCACAGAAAGTAGAGATTTGTCCAGGAAGGGGGAGCACTTGAGTTCAGAGCATTGCCCTTTGGTTTGTCTTCTGTACCTCTGGTCTTTACCAAATGTTTAGCTGTGGTGGCAACAACCCTTTGCAAGGAAGGACTCTATGTTTTCCTATATGTTGGCTATTGAAAGCCAGATCCAGGAGCCTACCTGAACATACCCTCTCTCGCACAAGGCAGTTGTTAAGAGAACGGGGGGTTACAGTGAATGTACCAGTCAGTACTGATCCTATGCCAGAAACTGCAGTATAGAGGTGCAGACCTGGACACAGCACAGGGCAGAGCATTTCTACCCCTGGACAGGGCAGAACATATCATGGCTCAAGGGCATCTGGTGTACAGCAGTCGTTATGTCCCAGGCAGGACTTTTCTATGCCTGCTGGTCCTCATGGCAGGGACCATTGCGACTGTGCCACTGGCTCGCTTACATACGCAGATACCACAGTTGACACTGTGAGTGTAGTGGGACCAGTTGACGGACAACATGGATCAACAGGTGCTCGTCATGCCCCATTTACACAAAACGCTGATGTGGTGGACCACAGCAACCTTTTAAGAGGTGTTCCATTCTTAATTCCAATTCATATTGTCACCTCTGATGGGGAGCACACCTGTGCCCTTATCAAACCCAAGGGTCTTAGACCCAGGTGAAAGCTAAATTGTACACGAATAGAAACATAGAAAGTAACGGCAGAAGTGGACCACAAGATCCATCTAGTCTGCCCATGAGCGTAGCCCCCCTCCCTTAACTGCTATTCAGTGTTATAATACCTTTGTTCCTATCCCAGGCCTATTTGAACGTCCCAGCTGACTTAGTCTCAACAACCCCAGGTGGAAGTGTAGTAGGGTCATTGGTTCAGGAGACAATTAGCAGGCAGACATCCAGAGTTTGTGCATAAAAAAATGCCAGGATGGCATTTATCATTTTATCTTTATACTTCATGAAATGATTCAAGTTCTTACAGAAGAGAAAAATTGTCATTAGTTCAGCTTCAAAGGATCAATTATTTCGCCCAGCAGTACTCTGAGGTCTTATCCCTTGGACTCACAGTTCCAGACTGACTCCCTGGTCTGGTCTCTATCTCCTTTAACACCCTAGTGGCAAACTTTTATACATGTAGGTGGGGTCACCTGACCTAACTATTATCTAATTTACAGAAATAAAACTATCTGGGTTAGTCTAGATCACCTGGTAACCCACCATACCTGTCTAACATACTACCCCACATAGTTTTATAGCAACACTGAGCTAGAATAGCCCAAATATACCTAATTGTATCATCATTAGGTTCATTAAGGGATTAAGCCCCTCCCATTCTGGAGTGACCTCACTTCCTTACTTCTATAAAAGCAGCCATTTCTGGGGCTGCCAGCCCTATAGACAGTCCTGACTGCAGAACCAGGTAATGACTACTACTATTCTTTATGTATAGACCATAGGTATTCCTGAGTTGGATAAGTGAATAGAAGAATAAGGGCGCGCTTCTTATTTTCTTTCCCTTTGTCAACTTCAGGATACCAGGCAGTAACTGAAAATAAACCTTAACAAAAGAAGGGGAAATTGTTTAACCAGGAGAGGCACACTAAGCTGAAGCTTGTTTCCAGGTGCAACTTGGGAACACAAGGTTAAGTGACTTGCTCAGGGTCACAGTATGCAAGTGTGTGTGTGGGGGGGGGGGGGTTCTAACCCCGGTTTCCAAGTTTGCAGCTCAGAACCTTAAACCACTGTGCTATATTGCCTCAAAAAGAAGAATGTTCTCTTGTGCTTTTCTTTCTGTAGGGACTTTATTTCTTTAGCCCTCACTTTGCTTATTCTAATTTTCTAATATTCTAATTCACAAGGGTTGTTTTTGGTATGCTCAGGATACTTCACCAACTCCCTAGTAACTTGCAGCTTTATACTTTTCACAAGTTGGCGGCTGAAATATCAGCCCAGTGGTAAACATTTCAGTTCGCCCCATTTTGACTTCAGTGAGCTGCATTCTAGCAAGCTGCCAGCTGCTCGCTATCACAGGCGCATTGCACATTGGAGCTAGGAGTTTAGGGGTTTTACATTAACCCTGCCAAGCAACTGTTTTGACTCCTAATGCCTTTTCCATGTTTTTAGGGCACTGGCATATTATAAAGACGCATGTCCTGCTTTCTTTACATACTCCCTCTCGGAGAATTTGCACCTATAGCGCAACCTGTGCATTCATACAGATTTAGGGCATACTTTAATGCTAGCAGCACGTTAGGAGCTGCTAAAGACTTTTTAGAGGCTTTCCGTTTTGGATGCTGGCTACAGGACAAGGAATAGCATGGAAAGGCACAGATAATTAGGTTCTGGCATTCTGTCTATGGAAGCATGCAAGGGTGTCCTGCCATGAAAGATTGCTATTTTGTGCAGGGAATATAGGAAGGGATGCTTCAGCGCTGTTAACAGTCAAGTTACAGTCAATATTATTCCTTTATACCTGGGCACTTTATTTCTTGGTGGAGGTATTTTATAGAATATCAGGGCCCCTACTCATCACAGGGATCACCCTGTGACAGGAAGGCCGTTCCAAGCTTCCACCACCCTTTTGGTAAAGAAGAACTTTCTTGTGTTGCTGTTGAACTTGCCCCCTTCCAGCTTCATGCCGTGGCCCCTCGTTCTTATGTGATTCTTGACCTGAAACAGGTCCTGAATCTGGACCTTGTTTCTAGGATCGTGGATATGTTGTTCATCCACACTGTTTGGCATGTCCCTTCCCCTTAAATCTTGCCGGAAGTCTTCAAGCTGTCTCCTCCCACCCACCCGGGTGGTATATACCTCAGCTTCGCCCCATGACGCTAGATCCTCTTTTCCGCTGGAAGATACAGGTGCCTCCCTCGTGCTTTCGCATTTCATAGGCCCTGGCTTTCAAAACTTCGGTTTTACTGAGATTAAAACTCGTTCGAGTTAGCGATCGCACTTTTGTGTCCTCGATCATGGAAGAGAAATCTTCTCTAGGATTTTGCCGGTGTCCTTGCGGCCAGAAGATGTCGCGCACTGATCCCCATCTCACGTGCGTCTACTGCCTAGGTGTCGGCCGTGACACCTCATCCTGCAGTTTTTGCTTGGCCTTCCATCCCAATGTCCTGGACAACCACCTGGCACATTTGAAGTTGGGGAGACTAGAGAAAAGGAATCCTCCGGTGAAGTCTAAGGAGGCTAGGTGGGCGGTTTGCACGGCCACAGTTTCCGCCAAGCAGCTGGAACGCATGAAGGCGTTTGAAGAAGAAGCCGCCCGCGCTTCGGCGAATCGAAGCTTCTTTGTTCCACTCAACCTGAGCTCCACATTCACAGGTTCTTTTAAGGAGTTATGCCAGTCTCGCCCACCAGGGGTGAGGCGCCCATGGGCTCACACTCCTCCTGCTCTCAGAAGGGGGACAAAGAACCCAGCTTGTCTTCATCTCGACAAAGGTGCTCTTGGGACCGAGAGAGGTCTCAGTCCCAGGAGCATGCGGTCTCTACCTCGGTCGAGATCGCTTCCTTGGCCGCAGGTTTCACAGACCTTCCATCTGGCCAGACGACCGAGGATATGGCCGATGAGGTAGAGATCGTTCTCGATCCAATCGACCCTCTGTCACCGGCCATGGCCGACGACTCCTTGGAGAGGACTCCGGTCCTCATGTTCCCCAATGAGGAGACCCAGCCCGTTGGTGTCCCCATTGAGGTCCCAGTTCCGGACCCCCAGGTTTCACCGATCCCTCTGGTGTTTCCCGAGCGACTGAGTCGGCCTGCCCAATCTTGGTCGAGGTCCAGAACCCCCTTGGCCAAATGGCCAAGGAAGAGCCATAAGCGCTCCAAAAAGAGGCGACACCACAGGTCATCCTCCTTGGATGAGGAGAGGCTCCGATGGAAGCTCCGGTGCTACGAGGACCTTATGTAGCAACAGCTGATTTTGACCAGGCAGAAGCCGGCTCTGCCTCCTACCCCGGCCATTACTTGGCTCTCATCTCCCAGGCCGAAGCCAACCCCCTCAGAACTGAAGCCTTTGGATCCCCCGCCCATGGTGCAGGCCCGTCCTCCGGTTCGGCCTTTTCCGGTCTCTCCACCGATAGTGGTGGAACCACCACCTAAGCAGCCTGTGAGAGGGGTGCCTTCCAAAGAAGACCGACCAGATACCGGGCTTCCCTGACATCTGTCGGTCACGGTCACCCCGGACTGTCCTTGACGGGTTGAGAGTGATTTGGGTGGCAGGCCGCTGTACCCCGACTCCTCGGACTCGAATGTCACCGGGCTCCACTCTCATCCTGGGAATGATGAGTCATCCGTTGGCACAGGGATAGAGGAAGGTCCTTCCTTCTTCCAAGGGATCCTCCGTCTCCTCTCTGATTCTACAGGGATGCCCCTGGAACCCATCCAGAAAAAGGCGGAGTACCCTCTCATGGACATCTTCAAGAGAGGGGATACCCCGACAGAGGCCTTTCCTGTGGCCGAGGCCATTGTTGGTCCGGCACTCAAACTATGGCAGCACCCTGCCTCAGGTCCAGCACTGTGTGCCCGCAAGTACATGGTGCCCATGGGGTCCCTTGCGGGGTTCACAGAGCACCCTTCAGCCGAGAGCCTGGTGACTGCCTCTGTGTTCAGGCATACTGGCAGTTCTGCTGACACTGACCATCCCCCCAATAAGGAGTCAAGCTTTTGGACCATTCGGCGTGGAAAGTCTATGCAGCTTCCTCCTTGGGGCTTTGTCAGGCCAGTTCAGCCGTCATCAAGTCACACTTCTCTCATGCCCTTCTCGGGTCATTAGATGAGATCCTCCCACATCTCCCCACGGACATGTAAACCACGGTCAAGCAGGTCCAAGACCAGGGCCATGCTGTTGCCAAACAGCAGCTCCAGATGACTCTGGACATTGGGGATTCTTGTGCCCGCTCGATAGCCGTCGCAGTGGCCTCTCGCTGCAGGGCTTGGCTGAGGTTATCCTCCTTCCCGGCAGATACTCAGCATAAGTTAACTGATGTGCCTTTCCTCGAGACCGACTTGTTTGGTCCAGGAGTGGCTGGTCACCTACAGCGCATTGAGCAGTCCAGTGCCACCTTGGACGCCACTTCTGCCAAGAGTTCTTCAGGCAAGAGCCAGCAGAAGAAAAATAAGCCTTTTCGGCATTCTTCCCCTGTGGTCCAGCAGTCCTCCTACCAAGAAGGACAGCAGCATCAACAACAGGCTCAAGCTTGGCACCCTCGGCCCAAGCCTGGACCCCAACAGGCCTGCAAAGGAGGCCGAGGCTAGGTCCTGGAGCCTCCTCCTCCTCTAAGTCTGCCCAGTGACAGGGTGGAGGTTGCCACCCTAATCTCCGTCATTCCAGTTCTGGGTCCTCCCATGGGGGGCCGGCTCCGTCACTTTCTTTCCACCTGGTCCACTATCACTACGGACAGGTGGGTTCTCGAAGTGGTCGGTCAGGGTCTGCCTCTAGAATTCAAGCAGTACCCTCCCAGCTGAGCCTGCACCCCCTCGGGAAGAACAGACTTCTGCATGCACCCAGTCGGCTCTTCGAGACGACATTGCTCAGCTCCTCCTCAAGGAGGTAGTAGCTGTTGTGGCGGATCTGTCTGCAGACCCAGGCTCTGTCTCCAGATACTTCCTGGTGTCCAAGCGGACAGGGGGCTGGCACCCCATTCTAGATCTCCACAACCTGAATCAGTTTCTCAGGTCACGCACCTTTCGGATGGTCACTGTCCCAGATCATGCCATCCTTGGAGCGAAACATATGGTTCTGTTCACTGGATCTGCAGGACGCGTTCTTTCACGTCCCAATCCGTCCATCCCATCAGCGGTCCCTCTGCTTCAGGGTTGAAGGGACCCTGTACGAGTTCCGAGCCATGCCGTTCAGCCTGTCATCGGCCCCTTGGGTCGTCACCAAATGCATTGCAGTGATGGTGGCCCATCTCAAGTGTCGGGGAGTCAGAATTTACCCCTACCTCGGCAATTGGCTCCTGGCAGGTTCCACCCTACCGGAGGTGGAGAGGTCCAGGGATCTGGCCCTCCAGACCTGCTCCCAACTCGGCCTCCTGATCAACGAGGCCATGTCGGAACTTTTGCCTTCCCAGGTGATGGGCTTCATCGGGGCAGAGCTCGACTCTTGTCAAGCCAGAGCTCTGCTTCCATCGGACAGGGCAGAGGTTCTCTCCTCCTTTGCCCAATCATTTCTGGTTGAGCATTTGCACCCTGCCCCGGACTTTCCACGCCTTCTGGGTTATATGGTGGCGTGCATCTCAGTGGTCCGTTGGGCCCGGTTGCACATGCGCCCCCTCCAGTGGGAGCTGGCCGCCCAGTGGACTCAGCGCCATGGTCATTTCAACCAGCTGATCACTGTAATCCAGAAGATGTGGGACACTCTCCAGTGGTAGACTGCCCCAGAACAGTTGCAGGAAGGGATCCCATTTGTTCGCCCCAAGCCGACGGTCGTCCTTACGACTGATGCCTCTGTAATGGGCTGGAGAGCCCACATGGGGGACAACAGGGCCCATGGATTCTGGACCGCCGAGGAGTCCTGATGCCACATCAACCTGTTGGAGCTCAGAGCAGTCAGATTGGCACTATCGATTTCGCTCCTCAGCTCCGGGGTCAAGTGGTTCAAGTCCAGACGGACAATACCATGACCATGTACTACCTCAACAAGCAGGGCGGCATACACTCCCGTCTGCTGTGCAAGGGGGCGCTCCGCATCTGGACCCTCGTAAGCCGGTTGGAGGTGGATCACCTAGCCATCCATGAGGCAGGAGCCTCGAACCAGCTGGCGGATGCTCTCTGCCATGTAGGCCAGACATCCCACGAGTGGTCTCTCCCTCCAGAGGTAGCTTATAGCCTGTTCTCCCATTGGGGTGAATCGATGGTGGACCTGTTTATCTCCAGGGAAAACACCAAGCTGAGGCTGTATCGTGCCAGCCCCCCTCAGCAGGGCTCGCTGCAGGGGGATGCCTACTGAAGGCCGTGAACCCCAGGCATCCTCTATGCCTTTCCTCCATTTCCCTTGATCTACAAGGTGAAGAGGGACAAGGCGAAGGTGATTCTGGTAGCCCCTCACTGGCCGCGCCAGTTCTGGTATCCAGATCTCCTCAGCCTCAGCTGCAGGCCCCCAGAGCGGCTTTGTATACACCCAGACCTGATATCTCTGAACCAGTGGAAGGTCTTCCATCCGGACCTTCAATCCCTGCACCTCACAGCCTGGTACCTGAGTGGCTAGAGTTCCAGGCTTTGGGTCTATCTGAGGATGTCTACACCATGGTGGAGGCATCTCGAAAGGAATCGACCAGGAAATGTTATGCCTTCAAATGGAAAAGGTTTTCCATTTGATGACAGGGTAAGGGTCTGGACCCCTTATCCTGTTCTGTGGCCAACATTCTAGACTACCTTTGGTCTCTCTCCAAAGGGGGTCTTCGGTCATCGACCCTTAGGGTGCACCTGGCAGCCATCTCTGCTTACCGGGTGTGGGCCGGTCAGCCAACGGCGCAAGAGACAGTGATTGGGCGCTTTTGCAAAGCCTGGATCACATATCCCCTCCGATGCATGAACCTCCACCTCCGTGGGATCTAGTGCTGGTACTAGGAAAGCTCATGGGCAAGCCATTCGAACCAATGCACAAATGTGAGTTGTCACACTTGTCACGGAAAATGGCCTTCCTGGTGGCTGTCACATCTGCCAGAAGGACAGGGGAGCTCCAGACGCTCTTGGTGGACTCCCCTTATCTGGTCTTCCACAGGGACAAAGTTGTCCTGCGCCCCCACCAGAAATTCCTTCCGAAGGTGGTGTCAGAGTTTCACCTTAACCAGGTGTTGACTCTACCAGTATACTACCCTAATTACACCTCGGAGGCAGAGTACAGGCTCCGTGCTTTGGATCTGAGATGTGCCCTCTCCTATTATAAGGAGAGGACGGTAGAAATTCGTGGAGAGGTTCGCCAGCTGTTTGTCACCTACGCTGAAGCCGCTTCTGGCAGACATGCAGCGAAGCGGACTATTGCAAGGTGGATTACATCATGCATAGGTCTGTGCTATGAGTTGGCAGGCAAGGAGCCCCCCAGAGGGATAAGAGCTCATTCTACCCGCCATACAGCTGCATCAGTGGCTGCTCCCAGGGACATCCCTATCCAAGAAATCTGTCTGGCTGCTACCTGGAAGTCAGCAAACACTTTCATTACCCATTACCACATTGGCCTTGAGTCACGCCGGGATACTGGTTTTGGGGCCTCGGTTTTCCAATCTCTGTTCCCTAAGTAGAGGGTGTGCGCCTTGCCTCCCTTCTCCCAGAGAACTGCTAGGTGTCTGCCAAACACTGTGGATGAACAACATATCCACGATCCTAGAAAAACAGGTTACTCACCTGTAACAGTAGTTCTAGGAGTGGTATATGTTTTTCATCCACACGGACCCACCCGACCTCCCCGGCTGCGGACACACACAACCTGGCTTCCAGCGGGCTAAGATCTGGCGTCATGTGGTGGAGCCGCAGTATATACCACCCGGGTGGGTGGGAGGAGCCAGCTTGAAGACTTCTGGCTGATTTTAAAGGGGAAAGGGACATTCCAAACAGTGTGGATGAACAACATATACCACTCCTAGAACTACTGATCGTATGTCGAGAGGGTTCCTGCAGTAGGTCTTCACATATAGGACTGCGCCCCCTGGCGTCAGGTCTGCACGGCAACCTTGTAGATAGCAATCATCAGCGGAGACCGCCCCCGACGTCAGGCAGCGTGACGTCAGCCCGACTATAAAAGGGGCGGTCCCGCGCCCGCTCACCAGTTCTTTACCGCCATCGCCTCAGTACGTTCAACTCGTGTTTGAACAGCAATCTAACACCCGCGTTGATTTTTGTTGAAGTTTTCTTTGCCTCTTACTAGTATTTCTCAAAAAGTTTTCTTCAATTTGATGTCTTCTAGACAGAAGAAAAAGTGCTGTAAGTGCGGCACCCAAATTCCGCACAAGGATGACCATTCCCACTGCCTCCTTTGCCTTGGTTCTAAACATGACATCCAGGAGTGTTCCATCTGCCAGGCCTTCAGCCATTCCACCAGAACCAGGCGTAAACGGTCCCTCGAGGCCCATCTTCAGACCCGACGCTTGGCATCTATGGAAAAAGGAGCTCCAAAAACTGAGGGGAAGGTCGTCATCGCCGACCCCAAAAAAGAAGAAAAGAAAAGAGAAGCGCCGGGACCGGAGTCCATCGCCACACGAGAGGCCTGCACTTGTGAGTACTTCTTTGGGCGCCCCGTTTGCTTCCTTGGGCCGGGCCCCTTCTCTCCCTCCTGCTGAGGTGAGCGGGCAGCCGGGGGTAGCCTCTTTGGAGGTTGTAATCTCTTTGCCTTGTCCTGCCGGTAAGACACCCCTCGCCTCTAGCGAAGGGCGCGCAGCCTCCGCTGATCAGTCTAGCAGCGGCCGCCCAGCCAGATCTGCTGTGTCGGACGCCAACTTCTCTGATGTCCGCCTGGATCCATCCACTCTCCCGTCGGGCTCCAGTTTGGTCCCGATGCTGGACAGAGTGAGGGACAAGTCGGCCCGTCATCCCCTAGGGTTCTTCATCCCAGGAACTCTCCACCTGATCCTCTGCTTTTTGCACTAGCTAGATCGCATTCGGACCTGCCGTCGGGGGGGCCCCTCAGGTTACCCCCCCCCCCCTCGCCAGGCCTTCCGCCGTCCCCGGACAGGGAGTCTGTCGCCGGCTGGGGATCCTGCCATGGAGCCTCCACCCTCTGGTACTTTGGGCGTGCTCCCGCATCCTGCGCCATCTGCTGGTGCTGTGGCACTGCCCTCTGCGGGCCCTTCAGCTGGGTTCCCAGATCCTGAACCCTCCATCCCGCCTCCAGGCGGCCCTCCGTTGACCACTCAGCATCCGACGCCGGGCCATGTGCCTCCGACTCCGGGTTACCCGACGCCGTCATATCCGATGCCGGGGTATCCTACCCCAGGACACCCCATACCGGGTTATCTCGGGTACTCCTTTTATTATCCATCCTGGCAGTACCCTCAATATCTGGGGTATCTGAGCTTCCAGCCCCCTCCTCCCCCACCGGACCGTGAGTCCGTCCCCCTTTGGTGGAAGGACGCCAGAACGCAACTTCTGTCCGAGATAAGACAGTCGGTGGGAAAGGCACCCACTCCCAGGTTCACCTCTCCACTGCTTTCTCGGACCAGAGCTTCGGGCTCCTTGACTGTTGGCACCATGGAAGCAGACCCATCAGTTCCTAGTGGTTCTGAGCCCTCTGACACCGAGTCCGACTCGGATCTCAGGTCTCCCATAAAGGTTTCCCTAAAGACTCTTCCCAAGTCTCCACCGGAGGACCCCTCTTTCGGAGACTTGCTGCGTTCCATTCAGGTGGCTGGCTGACCAAAGAGGTAGACTCGCAAATAAAATGCCTTGCGGAACACCTGGATCTGGCCACTTCTGACCCTATACACATTCCCCTATGGATGGGGCCCCATGAGGACCTAGTGTCCACGATTTGGCAACAACCGTCCTCTATACCAGCGGTCTCTCGCAAAGCGAGCCGTACCTATTACCCCCAGAAGGGATCTCTCATCTTAACTCCCATCCTAAGGCTGACTCTATGGTCATCATGGCTGCTCACGACCGTTCAGCCCAGCCCAAACACTTGAGCTCTTCGCCTCCTGACAAGGACTTGCGTCAGCTAGATCAGTTTGGACGTAAAAATCTATTCTTCTTCCTCATGTGCAATACGATCCCTTAATTACGTCTCGCATATGGTTGCCTTCCAGAAAGCCTCTCTTTTGGATCTAGAAAGAGACATCCAAGAGATTCAGGATGAAACCCTGAGAAAGAAGTTATTGGATAAAGTTAAGATGGGGAAGTCATCGTGTCGTCACGCTCTATAGGTGACTTACGACTCGGTGGCTAAAGCGGCAGCCTCAGGGATCTGTCTCCGCCGCCTCTCCTAGCTTCATATTGCAGGCCTGGGGCAGGATGTACAGTCCTCCCTTTTGGACCCCCCTTTAGGGGTTCCGTCCTCTTTGGCGGCGATGCCAAGGATATCATTACAGGGCTGCAGGAGAGCGGATGCTCCTTGCGTAAGACTGGCCGGAAAAAGCAGCTTTTTCACCACCAAAGAAGGTGGAACAAATCCCAGGCTAAGCGCCAAGCAAAGAAATTGCGCCCCTGGATCTGGAGCTCCAACCCCACAGGCCAAATTTCCTAAACAGGCCTCTGGGGCAAAAGCTCCTCTCCTTCCGCTTCCTCCAGTACCACAGGAGGATCCGGTCGGAGGGAGGTTCAGCCTCCACCTGGACGGTTGGAGGAACATCACCACAGACGCTTGGGTGCTTCAGCTCATCCAACAAGGTCACTCAATAGAATTCATCGAGATTCCAGCCCCTCTACCCCCGGGACGGTCCTTCTGTTCTTGGAATCAGGTCTCCATTGTCTCAGGAAATTCAGGCTCTTCTTCTAAAGAGGGCCATAGAACCCGTCCCATCGAACCAAATAGGAAGGGGATTCTACTCCCACTTCTTCCTGGTACCGAAAAAAAAAACAGGTGACCTGAGACCGATCCTGGACCTCAGCACACTAAACATCTTCGTGGAGTACAAGAATTTTCATATGTTGACTCTTCAGGGGCTTCTTCCCCTGCTCCACCCGAACTCGTGACTGTGCTCCCTGGACATGCAGGATACTTGCCTGCATATTCCTATCCTCCCGACCCACCGCCGCTTTCTCTGTTTTGGTTTTATGGAGAACCATTTCCAATTCAGAGCACTCCCTTTTGGCCTCTCTTTGGCCCCCAGAGTGTTCGCCAAATGCCTAGCGGTAGTGGCAGTGTTTTTACGCCGTCAGGGCAGTTATGTCTTCCCGTACCTGGATGACTGGCTCCTTGCAGCACCCTCTCCTACCAGCCTGAAAGAGTGTCTGTCTTTCACTCTGAGCTTATTTGGTTTCCTGGGCTTAACGGTCAATTTTCCCAAGTCCCAGCTAGTACCATCCCAGAGACTTCAGTTCATTGGAGCTGTACTAGACACAGTTCAGGGCAAGGCTTTTCTGCCATTTGATCGGGCCAAGACCTTAGCTTCTCAGGCCACTCTCGTGGCCCAGGTCCAGTGGATCCCAACACACTCTGTGCTCCGTCTCTTGGGACTGATGGCGGCCGCCATCTCGACAGTTCCCATGGCCAGGCTTCACATGAGGGTCACCCAGTGGTCTTTTCGAGTCCAGTGGGACCAGAGGATGGACGACATGAACCAAAAGATCATGATCTCCAACAGTCTACAGAGAGATCTTCGCTGGTGGCAGGATCTCTCAAACCTATCAAAGAGAATTTCCTTTCATCCTTCGGTTAAAACCCAAATCTTCACCACGGACGCCTCAGATCTGGGCTGGGGAGCCCATCTGGGGACTCACAAGACTCAGGAGTCTTGGTCCGACCAGGAGCTTATGCTTCACATCAGTGTTCTGGAGACTAGGGCGGTTCATTACGCACTCCAGGCATTCCAGTCTCTCCTGGTTCCGGGATCACTTCTAGTCCAGACAGACATCATGTCCACAGTCTGGTACAAACAGGGAGGAACCTGATCATATCCTCTTTGCAGAGAAGCAATGAGGGTATAGTACTGGGCAATTCAGCACAGCCTTTACTTGACAGCAGTCCACATTCCGGGCATAAGCAATGTCCTGGCGGACAGTCTCAGTCGATCAGTGGCCTGGGCCCATACGTGGGAGCTTAAGTCAGAGGTGGTCAAAGAACTATTTCTTTGATGGGGTCAGCCCGAGATAGATCTGTTCTCCTCCCCATACAGCGCAAAACTACCCGTCTTTTGCTCGCTCGTTCCCGGGCGTGGTGCTTTTTGGTGAGATGTGCTGTCTCTTTCATGGACAGGGAGGTTTCTGTATGTCTTTCCTCCCTTTCCTCTCATTCAGAAGGTCTTGGTGAAACTACAACAGGAGGGAGCTCACGCCATTCTTATTGCTCCACTTTGGCTGCGCCAAATTTGGTATCCTGTGCTACGTCAGTAGGCACTGGAACCTCTGGTTCTTTTGCCCATTTCCCACGACCTTCTGACTCAGGAGTAGGGCACCCTGGTGCATCTGAGCCTTCAGTCTCTCCATCTTCATGCGTGACACCTGTGGACATAGCGATTTCTCATTATGGGGTATCTTCGCAGGTTGTGCAAATTCTAGTGGAGGCTAGAAAATCCTCCACCAGATCAACTTATGCCATGAAGTGGAAGAGATTCATGATTTGGGCCCAAGCAAGACGCTAGGACCCATTTTCGTGCTCGGCTTCCCAGGTTCTAGAGTACTTTGCACATCTATCTGAGGCAGGCCTTAGTTACTCCACCATTAAGGTCCACCTATTTGCGGTGTCGACCTACCAGCAGAACCTTGGCTCAGCTGGAGGTTGCCAAAACCTTCCTGAAAGGCATCCTTCATTTGAAACCTCTGATCCGGAATCCTTGTCCCCCCTGGGACCTGAATTTTATGCTTGAGAAGCTGACCTTACCGTCCCCCCATTCAAATTAGCTTCTTCTTGCGACTTACGCTTCCTCTCCTGGAAAACCTTATTTTTAGTCGCAGTTACTTCGGCCAGAAGGGTTTCTGAATAACAGGCTTTCATCTGTAAGGAACCTTATTTGATTTTTCATAAGGATCGAATAGTCCTTCAGACTATAACCCCCCTTTGCTACCCAAAGTGGTTTCGGAAACCACTTTGAACCAGAGCTTGGAATCACCAGTATACTATCCACAGTATTCCAACGGGCGGGGGGATACCTTCTGCACAACTTTGATGTGCACAGGATCCTGAGGTACTACATGAACTGGACTAAAGAGGTTCGTAAAGCCAACCAACTGTTCGTAGCTTTTGCTCCACAGTGCCAGGGCAAGGCTATATCCAAGCAAACCATCTCTCGATGGCTAGCTAACTGCATCCATTTTTTTGTACATGAAATATGGGAAGTCCCTTCCGGGGGCAGTTAGAAGCCACTCCACCCGCAGTGTGGCAACCTCTACTGCCTTTTATAGGAATGTGTCCACAGCAGAGATCTATGCAGCGGCCACGTGGTCATCTGTTCACACCTTCACTAAGCATTACAGTCTGGACATTGCCTCTCGGCGAAGAACTGGCTTTGGTCTTGCAGTCTTGCAAGGCCTCCTGTCGTGATTTCTTATGGCGGCTTCTCCTCCTTCCAGATGCGCCTATGTTTTGTTTTTCTTTGGGACTGCTTGGTATTCAGTCCTATATGTGAAGACCTACTGCAGGAACTCTCTCGAGGTAAGATATTGCAGTTACATAAGAACTTACAGTAACAGTAGATCTTCGAGAGAGGTTCCTGCAGTAGGTCTAGTTTCCCACCCTTCTTCCCCCCAGTTTTTGGGTGTTTTATCCTTATTTTCCATCCTATCTAGCCCTTCGGGACTAGAGTGGAAGCAGGGTCTGAGTAGTTTTTACTCTTGTCTCATTCTAACCTTTCTATAGGTCTCCATTGGAAAACAATTGGAGAGAGGGCACGGGACCACCCCTTTTATAGTCGGGCTGACGTCGACCACCTGATGTCGGCGGGCGGTCCCCACTGATGATTGCTATCTATAAGTTTGCCTTGCGGACCTGACGCCAGGGGTGCAGTCCGATATGTGAAGACCTACTGCAGGAACCTCTCTCGAAGATCTACTGTTATGGTAAGTTCTTACGTAACTGCAGTATTCCACCCCATAACTACTGTTACAGGTGAGTAACCTGTTTTTTTCACCCTCTGGTGAGTTTTTCTAAAGAGAATTTTTTGCACCCAAGGTAAAGAAATGTGCGTTTTTTTTTTTTTTTTTTACTTTCTAATACTTATTTTTCATCACATACTAATTTTGTTATGTTTTCCTGCATTTTACTTCATTATTTTTCAGCAGGATGGTCGTTTTTCTCTCGTTCCTCAGAACCTCTTCCCTCCTCTTGAGGAACAACTCCTGGGATCTTCTGACTGTTTGCTGAGTCAGAGACACCTATTTTACTTTAAGCCCTCTTTTTTTTTTTGTGCAATCTCTCTGCTGGCTCTGGACTGACACTGTTTTATTCATATTTTTAGGGTCATTCACATCCCTTTGGGGTAACTTTTTCACAGTTATTCTCAATAGTAACAAGCCTCAGAGCTAAAAATAAAAGAGAGAGAAACAAAGGAGAGTGGAAAAAAAGGAAATGCAAAAAAAATTTTATTCATGGCAAAAAACTCCGTTTAATGCATCAGGGCTGTTCCACAGCGACAAAAGCGAGGAAATTCGATGTTAGGGTTCCCATCCCCATTTTTCTTTGATGCCAGGAAGTACCTTGAGTACAGTCCTATTCCCCTGTACTGATGTGGCACAGGTTCCACTGCTCTTGAATGGGGAGGGGCGGCCCATTCTGGATCTCAGATTCCTGAACAGGCATCTTACAAAGCCAAAATTCAGAATGACAAGCCTGGCTACCATTCTGCCTACTCTCAAGCAAGGGGATTGGCTGGCATCCCTAGACATAAAGGATGCTTACTTCCACATCCCCATCAGACAGTCTCACAGAAAATATCTCAAGTTTCAACTGCCTTCAGACCACTACCAATTCAGAGCTATGCCCTTTGGCTTGACATCTGCACCAAGGGTGTTTACAAAATGTCTGGCAGTAGTGGTGGCATTCCTCAGAAGACAAGGGGTTTCAGTTTACCCCTATCTAGACGACTGGCTGTTGGTGGGTTAATCCCCCCAGCAGATCACAGAAGCCCTAAAACTCACTCAGGATACTCTTCGCTCCCTGGGGTTTTTGGTAAATCATCAGAAGTTTGTCTTAACCCCTGTACAGAGACTGGACTTTATAGGGGCAGAGCTAGATACCATTCAGGCAAGAGCCTTTTTGTCTTCTGCAAGGGTGCAGGCCCACATAGAGTTGGCAAAATCCTTTCGGGTTCAAGTTCCTCGTCCGGCGAGGTACTTTTTACAGCTTCTAGGACACATGGCCTCCACCACAGCTGTGGTTCTTGGGGCCAGGTTTCAGATGAGGGACATTCAGTTCCACTTCAGATCCTTCTGGTCTCAAAAAAAGGATTCTCTGTCCAAATGGATTCCAGTGCCTCACACCCTTCTGTTAGCTCTTCAGTGGTGGCAGGAAATGGACAACCTCAGAGTGGGGGTTCCTTTTCTCCCTCTGGTACCCTCTCTGGTGCTGGGGTGCCCACCTGGGGGAAGCGCACAGCACATGGTACATGGCTCCCTCAGGAGTCCCTCTTGCACATCAATCTTCTGGAACGCAGAGCAGTGCTTCTCGCTATTTGGGAGTTTGCCAGTCTGCTGCAGGGCAAGGTGGTACAGGTCAGGACAGACAACACCACCACCATGTACTTCATCAACAAACGGGGAAACAAGATCCTCCCTGCTTCACACAGAATCCATGAAGATCTGGAAGCTGGCATATTCTCTCAACATGTCACTGTTAGCAGTTCACTTGCCAGGCAAGGACAATGTACTGGTGGATGCTCTCAGCAGAATCAGCCAGGGCCATCATGAATGGACCTTGAACAAGCAGGTCCTTCTTTCAGTATTCAGGAGGTGGTGGTGGGGGGGTCCAGAGATAGATCTCTTTGCAGCCGCAGACAATCACCAGTTACCTCTGTATTGTTGCAGGCCTCCACTCCAGGGCTCAGTGCCACTGGTTGCTCTCCTTCTGGACTGGTCAGACAGGTTCCTTTATGCCTTTCCTCTGATAGCCAGAGTCCTGGTCAAGTTGAGGTCCCAGTCTGCCACAATGATTCTCATAGCCCCAGACTGGGCCAGACAGCCATGGTATCCGATGCTGTTGTCACTGTCAGTGACCAAACCGATTTCTCTACCCAGGAGGTACAATCTGCTGACATCTTCTCAGGGCACGATAATGCACCCCAATCTTCAGTCCCTTCACCTCAGGGCTTGGTTCTTGAGGACCTAGAATATGTAGATTTACACCTGTCTCAACCTGTCCTGGATATCCTGAAAGGTGCCAGAAAGCCTACTACCAGAAAAACCTATTCCTCTAAATGGGAAAGATTTTCCATCTGGTGTGCACAGAAGGATTTGAAGTCTTATTCTGTGTAGCCCAACTATATTTCACCTCACAGGGACAAGATTGTGCTCCAAACCAACAGGAAATTTCTCCCTAAGGTGGTTTCTGATTTTCATCTGAACCAATCCATTACTTTGTCTGTATTTTTCTCAGAACACTCTAGTTCAGGTGAACGCAGGCTGCACAGCCTAGATGTTAAACAAGCTATTAGCTATTATGTGGGCAGGACAAAAGAACTAAGGAAAGACTGTTCCCAGCTTTTTCTTACTTATGGGGATGCTGGCCAAGGCATGCAAGCTGCAAAAAGGACTATAGCCAGATGGATTGTGGCCTGTATCCAGTTCTGCTACAGTAAGCTAGGTAAGGACCCACCAGCAGGTCTTAGGGCCCACTCTACCAGAGGCACTGCGGCCTCCCTGGCGGCTGCCAGGGATGTCCCCTTGCTTGAGATATGTAAAGCTGCCACCCGGAAGTCTGTCCATACATTTACTAAGCATTACAGCCTGGATATTCAGGCAAGGAGTGATGCCAGGTTTGGCACAGCAGTACTGCAGAGTCTATTCCCCAAATAGGTTCTGTGCCCACCTCCTGGGGGCACTGTTTTATAATCTGCATATTGTCAGAATACAGCAAGGCGTCATGTTGTTTGAAGAAAAATTACTTACCATAGTAATGTTGTTTCTTCTAATGAGTCTTCTTTGTATTCTGACCTCCCTACCTCCCCTTTAGAACCTGGGGAAGGTGGCTCTTCTGTAGCAACTTTATGAAACCATCAGTGGTAATGGTTTTCTCTGGGCATCTGTGACTTGAGTCTTTTATATGCCTTTTGGTTTTTGTTTCCTGATGTTGCCCCTGTTGTGGTCCTGTTTAGGATTAGTTTTGGCCATTACACACACATTAAATTAGTTTGCTTCATAGAATCTGATCAGTTACTAGAACGTACCGAGGACAGTGGTTTGAAAACCGAGCTCGAGCTCAACGTTCTATGCATTTGCATAGAGTTTAACTCTTGGTTCTCCAGGGCAGTTGAACCAGTCGGTCTAACTGCATATTGTCAGAATACAGCAAGACTCCATTAGAAGAAACATTACTATGGCAAGTAATTTTTTCTTTTGGCCATAGTGTCGCAAATCATGACACTTTCGCAATGAATCACGAAGTGTCGCGGAGTGCTTACATCACTTTTACAATTAAAACATATTTCTGTGGGTGTTTAACCCCAAAAAGACATGGCTAGCATCCTGGGTCTGACTAGGTGAACACAAAAGAATTGTGTCCCTAGATGGTCCTAGATTTAAATGCCAAGCATTTCTGTGACCCTAACTGGAAAAAATGGCTGACTCATGACACTACAGGGTCATTTGCAAGATTGTTGAACTTTTTAACTTTTCCCATTGACTATAATGGGAAACTTGTTTTGAATAACTTTTGAACAGTTTAATATTTTTCACTGAAATCTTGAAAGGCACATAGGGATCCCAGCCACGTTTCCTGAAGTTTCGGACCCGGTTTATAGGCCGTGCAACCTGTAAAGCAAGCAAAGAATGCGCAAAAGCACAAATGTGCTACTGAATATCGCTTTTATATAACCTCAAGAACCATATTCGACTGTTACGAAACTTGGCAGGTCCAGATATCTATGGTACCGCTCCATGCCTGCCAAATTTCAAGCAAATCCGTCATACAGTAGCAAAGTTATTAAGATGCAAAATTTCACACTTTAACCTTAAATGGGGTATTCAACCTTAACTATAGTATGACTGCCTCTCTCTCCATTAAAAATCCAAAAGGCGGGACCTCACATAAAATGAGTCTGAGAAAAATAATAATGACCAAGCCAGCAAAAAGACATTCTCAGCAGGTTTCTGATTCAGTCCCTGAGAAAAAGAAACCAAAAGAAAAACATATCACTGCCCCTCGAGCTGACAAGCTAAGGGAGACGCCAGTGCCACAAAAATATATTCCCTCTGCGGAGGAACTAGCTAAGGCTTGGCATCTGTATCAAACCTTGCAGGCTATAGGTTCTCTTTTCGGAGCCCCAGCTGGTCCCCGTACTCCTATTCCCTCTGACCCTGGTCTTGACCAGGGCAATTTCTGTGAGGGGGACAACGATGATGGGTGGGAGGGTTGAATCCCTAGATTCTGAGGAAACCCCTGACCAAGATTTTGACCATGGCCAGGAGGATTTTCCTCTTATTTTACTTTGTTTCAACACATGGTAAAAACTCCTGACCTCTCTATTCAGGAGTCCACCGAGGAAGAAGAGGAGGAGGAAGACTATTTGGACATGATCAGTCATGCTCCCTCTAAAAATCTGCTCCTCCCATTACACAAGTCCCTTCGAAGGGCTACTTTTAAACTTCTCCAAAACCCCCCTTCTATCCAAGGGGTGGATAAGAAAATAGAAAGGAAGTATCAGCTATCTAAATCCTGTGCTGAATACCTCTTTTAACCCATCTGGATCATGAAGGAATGGTGCAAGCGGCAGCTTTGACAAAGCAATGGTGGCAGTTTCCTCTCAGCCCCCAGAAATACTCTAAGAAGTTAGATACTGTGGGCAAGAAATCTTTACACCACAGCCTCATTAATGCTTCGCCTCTGTACTTACATGGCATACGCAGCTCGACATCAAAAGGTACTCTGGAACTCTGTCGTGGCAGTCAGCCAGCAAGCTGCAGATAAATTGGTTCAGGAATTGGCAAAATTGTTAAAACAGTCTTAGAAGCTGCAAAATACCAGTTTCATGTGGCTGTGGACGCTAATAACACTGCATCTAGGGCCATGGCTCATACTATCTCCCTTAGACTGTTTGCCTGGTTAAGAACTAAAAATTTCTCCCAGAACATCCAAACTAAGTCTATGGATTTTCCCTGTGATAATAATTCTGTGTTGGGAGACAAAACAGAGACTTACATGAAGAAGGTGGAGAACTATGACCACCTATCAGAGTAATGTGGCTAAAGGAGAACCTTCTATCTCCTACAAGCCCCAAACTAGAGGGGCCAGAGGTAGGGGTTACTATCCTAAGGTTTTCTATCCTATGCCAATGCCTGTGGCCTTAGATTACTCTCAGATGAGAGGTTTCTTTAGAGGAAAGGGCAGGAGACCTCAGGCACGTGCTGCTTCCACCCCTTTCACAAAACTTCACACCAAGCAAAATCCTTGACTGCAGGCCTTGGGTCACCTCCCCTTCACCAGTAGGAGGAAGGCTAACCCACTACATCCACCAATGGCATCTCATCACCACAGACACGTGGGTGCTGGAGGTAATGGAGCAAGGTATTGCTCTGCAGTTAAAAGCATTTCCCACTCAGCAGGGCCACAAGACTTTACAATCCCTAACTCCTACAGAAAAATCCTACTGGAATTAGAGGTAAAGTCTCTCATATTAGTGAAATCTGTGGAAAGAGCTCCTTTTTCCCAGTGTGGAAAAGGACTCTTCCAGATATTTTCTCACCCAAAAGAAGAATGGGGACTGGCCACCCACACTAGACTTCAGATTTCTGAACAAGCATCTGTACAGTCCAAAATTCAAAATGGTCACCCTGTCAGTGGTGATTCCCTCCTTGCAACAGGAAGACTGGCTAGTCTCTCTGGATCTCAAGGATGCCTACTTCCATAGCTCAGTAAGGCCTTCACACAGAAAGTTTCTCAGATTCAGACTGCCCTCTGGTCATTACCAGCTTTGCAGCTGTGCCGTTCGGCCGTTCTTCAGCTCCGAGCATGTTTACAAAGTGCCTGGCAGTGGTGCGGCCTGTCTCAGAAGACAGGAGGTATCTGTCTTTCCCTGCTTGGATGACTGGCTGATTGCGGGCAAGTCTCCTCAAGAGGTCGGGGACTCCCTGGCCTTACATGGCACACCCTGGAGTCCCTGAGCTTCCTGATCAGTTCAGAAAACTCCCATCTCGAACCGGTTTAACTACTGGAGTTCATAGGGGTGGAGCGGGACACAAAACAAAGGAAACCTCTGCTTCATAGATGCATAGACAGTGTCGGCAGATAAGGGCCTATGGCCCACCCAGTCTGCCCATTTGAGCTTGTAAGTTTAGTTTGTTTTCCTAGAAGTCTGTTGCCCCTTACCCCTGACCTCCAGAATTCCTTTATGTCTATCCCATGCATTCTTAAATCCTGTGATTGTTTCAGCCCCCACCACTTCCTCTGGCAGGGTGTTCCACTTGTCCACCACCCGTTCTGTGAAGAAATTCTTTCTCATGTTTCCTCTGAATCGTCCTCCCTCCAACTTCATCCCATGCCCTCTAGTTCTGGAACATCTTTTTCGCTTAAAAATGGTGTTTTCCTGCACCTTGTTCCTCCCTGTAAGATACTTGTATGTCTCTATCATATCCCCTCTCTCCCTCCTCTCCTCTCCTCCAGGGAGTACATGTTCAGTTCCTTCAACCTGTCTTCATAGGACTTGTGATGCAATCCATGCACCATCTTTGTTGCCCTCCTCTGAACCTTCTCTACCCTGTCTATGTCCTTACGTAGGTATGGTCTCCAGAACTGTACACTGTACTCCAGATGGGGCCTCACTAGTGTCTTGTATAGCGGAATTATGATCTCCCTTTTCCTGCTGGTGATGCCCCTGCCTATACATCCCAGTATCCTATTTGCTTTACCTGCTGCCTTGTCACACTGTTTTCCTACCTTGAGGTCATCAGAGATGACAACCCCAAGATCCCTTTCCTGCTTGGTGCATGCTATAGCCTCACCCCCTAATTGCTATATTGTGCCAGGGTTTTTGTGCCCCATATGCATTATCTTGCACTACTTTGCATTGAATTTCAACTGCCAAACCCCTGACCATTCTTCAAGTTTCTGCAGGTCACTTCTCATTCTGTCTACACGCTCTGGTGTGTCTACTCTGTTACAGAGCTTTGTGTCATCAGCGAACAGTGAAATTCTGCCTTCTAGGTCCCGCGAATGTCACTGATGAAGATGTTGAATAGGACCGGTCCCAGCACTGATCCCTGTGGTACCCCACTGGTCACTCTTCCTCTGTGGAGTGACAGCCATTACCACCACCCTCTGTGTCCTGCCACCCAGCCAGTTACCTACCCACCACACTACTGTCCTGCCCACACCCATATTCCCCAGTTTGTGTAATAGTCTTCTATGTGGCACAGTGTCAAAGGCCTTGCTGAAGTCCAGATAGGCCATGTCCACTGCCCTCCCCTGATCCACCTCCCTAGTCACCCAGTCAAAAATTCAAGAGGTTGGTCTGACATGACTTCCCCTGGTGAAACCATGCTGCCTTGGGTCCTGTAGTCCATTGACAACCAGATGTTCCACCAATCTCTCCTTCAGTAGTGCTTCCATGATCTTCCCTCACTACCGAGGTGAGGCCGACTGGTCTGTAGTTCCCTGCTTCCTCTTTGTTCCCACTTTGTATAAGGGGACTACATCTGCTGTCCTCCAGTCTTTGGTACCTCCCTGTTTCCAGTGATCGGCTAAACAGGATAGCCAGAGGTTCAGCCACCACCTCTTAGTTCTTTATGGACCCTGGGTGCACCCCATCTGGCCCCATTGCTTTATCAACTCTTATTACTTCCAGTTCCTTCAGGACCCTTTCTCATGTAAAGGGACTTGTGTCCATTTCTGCACCATTCTCACCCCTTGTACTCCCTTCAGACCCATTACCCTCCTTTTCCTCAGTAAAGACTGAGCAGAAATACCTGTTCAATATGTCAGCTTTACTGTTGTCATCCTCCATGCGGCCCCCATCCTCCCCCTTCCATTTGACAAGGAGCACAACTTTCAAACTCTGGCAAACCTCTTTTGTCCTGGATCAGCCAAGGCCAGCCAGACACTTACTCAGGCTCCTGGGCCACATAGCCTCTACCACAGCCATAGTCCCAGGTGCCAGATTTCAGATGAGGGACATACAGTATCATTTGAGAGCCCACAGGTCTCAGAAAAGGGATTCTTTCTTAAAGATCATTCCAGTCACAAGGACCCTGCTGCAAGCCTTAGACTGGAGGAAAGACAAGGGAAACCGCAGGAAAGGAGTTTCCTTCCAAAAGAAAGAACCCTCCAAAGTGCTCACTACAGATGCTTCCCTCCTGGGCTGGGGAGCTCATCTGGCAGAGCAGTCCATAAGTGGGGTGTGGACCCCAAGGAGTTCAGGTGTCATATAAATCTGCTTGAGCTCAGAGCTGTGTACTTGGCTATCTAAGCCTTCGCCTCCCAGCTAAGGGGTGAATCTGTCCAAATCAGGACAGACAACACCATGGCCATGTTCTACCATGTTCTAAATCAATAAGCAAGGGGGCACAAGATCAACAAAACTTTGCACAGAGGCCATGAGGATCCGATCTCTAGCTTACTCCTTGGACATACAGCATTCTGCCATTCACCTCCCAGGCAAGGACAGTGTGCTGGCAGACACTCTGTCGCATTAGTCAGGGCCACCATGAGTGGACCCTAATCAGACAAGTACTGGCCACAGTTTTCAGGAGGTGGGACACCCCAGAGATAGACTTCTTTGCCTCCAACCTCAGTCACCAGCCGTTGCAGGCCTCCAGCACTGGGCACAGTACCAGTGGATGCTCTGACTCTGGAGTGTATGGGAAAGATCTTTCTGGACTTAGTCTTCTTCATTCGTTCATACTGCTGGGTACTACACCGGAGGTGCTAGGACCCAGCGGGAGCCAAAAATCTTCAGGAGGTCCGCGCCGAGGTAGGACCACGCATGGGCAGTGCCACAAGACTGGCTCGTGCCTGTGTAGGCTGTCTTGGCGTCGACCCTCCAGCCGCCTCGGTTCCTTTTTTTCTGCCATCCAGTGCACTTCAGTGACGATGTTGCTCGCCGCCGGGAGTCGCATCTTCACGTCTATATGATAGCAGCTATAGTCATTCAGTTTTGTTTAGTTTTAGTATTATTATTTTACATACATATATGAGAGAGAATTTTTCTGAAGAAAAGAAAATCGCTCAGCCTGCCATCCACGGAACTGACCATAGATGAATCTATGACGATAGGGAGGCTGGAAAGCTGTTCTGGCAGTGAGGCTGGGTCTGGTTCGCCACCCTTTATGGAGAGGGGGTCCGACCATGGGCAGTGCTTGGGAGGAAGAACAGTCCTTCCGGAAGTACATAAAGAAGCGGGCGCATTCCCAATCTCAGTCGGGGACCCAGCGCCACTTGGCCTCGAGCTCTTCCCCTTCCTGTCAGAAGAAGAAGAAACGGTACCACTCGTGGTCGCTCTCTGGTAGGTCTGTGAGGGAGTCTTCAGTAGTGGAGAGCAGTAAACCCACTGTGACCCCTCTGGGGTCCCCAGTGGTCTCCATCCTTAAAGTCTGGTATTCCCGACATCAGAGCCCCTCTCTGTCCTCTGGCGGGGTTTCCAGTGAGCAGTTTCACCACTGGGCCGCCCTTATGGAGCAGTGGGTACGACATCTGTCTCTGGTTGCCCTTGCCGGTGGACCTGGGCCCTTGGGTCTTGGAGCCACTGGGCCACAGCCAGAGCATTCAGGACAGGATGTGTATTCGGTGCCGGCAACAGAGTTTTTTCCTTCTCCGGTACCGATGCCAGTTCCATGTGCTTTACCCCCTCACCAGGTTTCCACACAGGGGATGGCACAGATAGCATTTTCCTTCTTCTTTTCTCCTAGGTCTGAAAGGGGTCCAAGTACATCGGTGCCACGTCCGGCGCCAGGTTATTTGGTGCCGTGTGCGGGTCACGTTCTTGGGTGCCACATATGGCTTCGGTGTTGCATACGGCGTCAGGTTCCTCGGTGCTGTGTATGGTGTCAGGTTCCTCAGTGCAGTGTTGGGTTCCTCTGTGCTACGTGTGGCGACAGGTACCTTGGTGCCATGCCACGGCAGCGACGGTGCTTTTATGCCAGTTGTTTGGGGGGGGGAGGCTTGGTTCTGTGTGCAGCATAGAGTGCTTTGGTGCCACGTACAGTGCAGAGTTCCTCGATGCCGAAACATGTTCCAGTATACCCTTTGCCTAGGCCAAGTTTCAGCCTTGCAGGACTAGCTCCTGATCTCTTGGGTGGAGGTAGAACATGATGAGTCTGATCCTGACCAAATTTTGTCTGACGACGTCAAAGAGGACTCAATCTATGACTTGGGAGGCCAGCCTTCTATCTCAGCTGAATCCTTGGTCGAGGACCTTTCCTTCCAGTCCCTCAGGAATATAGGAGCCATGCTGGCCCTTCAAACCTTCTCTGTGGACTCAGGTAGGCTCTTACACCTCCAGTTCCTCCATGTTCCTCACATTCCTACGAATCGTACATGCCCTGTGCCCCCCTCTTTTGAGACCTTGTCACAAGCAGTGTGGGCAGGGCCGGCGCTTATCCCTTCTGTAGCCAAGGCCATAGACAGGAAATATGCCCCTCCCAAGGAAAGACTCTTTCTAGCATCACAACCTGTTGCAAGATATGTTAGTGGTGCTTGCGGAGATGACAAGACTGTCTTCTGCCAGGAGGCTTCGGCACACCCTGTCAGTAAGGAATCTCTCAAAATTGACACTTTGGGAAAACTGGCCTTCGCAGCCGCAACCCTGGGCATGCGTATTGCTAGTTATCGGGGCCATTTCTCTCTATACGAGTACACCCTTTGGAACACTCTTAAGTCAGTAACCACCCAGAGTCTGATGTAAACATGGAGCTTCTCCAGACTATCACCAAGGGAATAGAGTCCGATAGTCATCAGCTTAAAGCTTCTATAGACGCCTGTGACACTGCAGTTAGGGTGGCTGCCACTGGGATCTGTATCAAATGGCACTCCTGGCTCAGAATATCAGGTTTTTCACCTGATGCTTAACAGCAGGTCATGAATGTCCCCATTGATGGTGCTTGTCTTTTCGGCCCTCAAGTTGAACAAGCACTAGAGATCGCTCATAAGACCAGTACTGTCATTAAAACAGCCAGGCTGGTTCCTTCTGCCCCTCAAAGGGGTGGGAACCATCAACAGTTTCGTAACAGGCAGTCCCTTCCAGGTAAAGGCTGAGGAGCCTTTAACAGAAACCATACTCCTCAGTCGCAAAAGGAAAAGCAGCAAAAGGCACAGGGCCCAAAAGCGCCCAGTGCCACCCACTGAAAATCTGGCCCTTGTCTCACCTCAACTGCCCGAAGTGGACACCCCCACAGCAGTGGGAGGTCACGTGACTCAGTTTTATAACCAGTGTAGGTCCATTATAATGGAGAAATGGGTCCTCAGGACTATTCGAGAGGGTTACTTTCTCAATTTCAAGAGATTCTCTCCCCCTCCCCCCGTCTTCCACCCAAGCAGCAACACAGTCTGTCCACCGCTCAGTCAGACATTCTCACTTCCGAGATACAGGGCCTTCTCAAAAACAGGGCAGTAGAAGTTGTTTGCCGGGCAGAAAGAAACAAAGGTTTCTACTCCCATTACTTTCTGGTCCTAATGAAGGTAGGTGGCATGCGCCCAATTCTCGACCTCAGGAAGTTAAACAAGTATTTGTTCCAAGAGACATTCAATATGATCTCCCTAGGAACTTTGCTTCCACTCCTTTGTCAGCATGACTGGCTAGCATCCCTGGATATACAGGATGCCTACCAGCACATCCCAGTACACCCAAGTCACCACAGGTATCTCTGTTTCGTGGCCTTGGGTCAACACTGCCAGTTCAGAGTCCTGCCCTTTGGGCTCTCCTCGGCGCCTCGAGTCTTTACAAAGTGTTCCACAGTTCTTGCGGCACACCTCCGAAAGCTCAGTGTCAAAGTCTTCCCCTACCAGGACGATTGGCTACTAGCAAGTCCATCCAGTCAGAGATTCAGGAAGTAGTATCCAGGGCTTCTCAGTTCCTCACCTCCATGGGAGTTATACTGAATCTGGAAAAATTCCAGCTTTAACCCTCTCAATAGCTCCTCTTGATAGGAGCCCTCCTGGATACCTCCAGGGCAAGGGCTCTTCTTCCAGAGGACAGGAGGAACGACATTCTCCAGATGGCTTGCTACATCAGGGAGAACACCTCCGTGCAAGCTCTCTCCATGCAGTGGATGTTGGGCCTCATGGCCTCGTCCTGGTTATAGTACCTCTAGCCTGGCTGCACATGAGGACCACCTAGTGGATGCCCAGCCACAGTGGTCAGCAGCCACACATCCTTAGTCTTACCATATAAAAGTGACAGAACCTCTGATGAGATCACTTGCATGGTGGATTCAGGATGACAAGCTTCTTCAGGGTCTACCCTTTGCCCCACCAGAATCTCAGATCACTATAATCTTGGATGTATCTCTGATCGGTTGGGGAGCTCATTGCCCAGATCTCCACACTCAAGGGGTGTGGAGTCAGGAGGAGTCCACACTCAAGGAGTTTAGAGTCAGGAAGTGTCTCATCTACACATAAATGTTCTAAAGATAAGATCTGTACTGTATGCTGTTTGAGCCTTGAAGGATGTCCTCTGTCACAAAGTAATCCTTCAGATGGACAACAAGGCGGTGAAGTACTACATCAACAAGCAAGGTGGAGCGCACGTCTGCCCTCTGTGCAGGGAAACCATGAGGGTGTGGGAGTGGTGCCTCGAGCACGATGCTCTGATTCAGGCAGTGTACCTACCGGGAACTCAGAACGAAATGGCAGATCGCCTCAGAGGGACAGAGGCGGGCCCCCATGAGTGGTAGCTCGCACCAGATGTCATACAGTTCCTATTCAATGAGTGGGGCAATCCAGACCTGGACCTTTTTGTGTCCCCACTCAACACAAAACTGCCTCTATTCTGCTTCAGAAATCCAGGACCTGGCGTTTTCTGTCAGGATGCATTCAGACTGCGATAGACAAAACGCTTTCTGTATGCATTTCCTCCTCTTCTGGTTCAGAGGGTGCTACTCAAATTGGAGGCACAGAGGGCAGGATGATTCTAATTGCCCCACACTGGCCTTGACAGCAATACTCGACAGTAAAGGTACACCTCTGCGCAATTTCTGCCTATCATGATCCAGTGCAGAACATGACGCTGGCTTAGTTGCCGCTAGTCAAGCAGTTCCTCAAAGGCATCCTGCACAGTAGACCTCCAGTCAGGAAACTGGTGGTCGCATGGGATATTAACCTTATGCTAGATATACTCACTGGTAACCCTTTTGAGCCTCTAGCCACCTGTGACATGAAGTTTCTGACCTGGAAGACTGCCTTCCTAGTGGCCATCACTTCCGCTCACAGGGTCTCTGAAATATATGCCTTGATCACAGACCCTCCATATACCGTTTTTTCACAAGGATAAGGTGGCACTTTGTACTCTTCCTAAGTTCCTGCCCAAAGTAGTTTCAAATTTTCACCTCAGTCAGCCCATGGCTCTCCCCACCTATTTTTGCTAATTTCCAGAATGAAGGGGAACTGGATGTCAAGAGGGCTCTACGATTCTACATCGATAGAACAGGGGAGAGCCATAAATCCAAGCAACTCTTTGTACCATTCAGCATGGCCCAGCTGGGCAGCCAGTGGGTATTAGATGCATTTCTGCTTGGATAGTGGTATGCCTTCACCATTGCTACTTGATGGCGCAGATCAAGTTGAAAGGCCAGGTGTAGGCCCACTCTACCTGAGCAGTGGCGGCATCCCTAGCTGAGATCCGTTCTGTACCCATTGTGGAAATCTGCAAAGTGGCTACTTGGAGCTTGGTGCATACCTTTGTGAAGCACTACGCCTTAGATGTCCATGTCAGGAGTGAGCTCTGTGTCCTGCCGTCCTGTTCGGGGATTGTTTTTTTTAGCTTGGTACTCACCCAGCATGAATGGTGAAGACTTGTCCAAGAAGATCAAGAATTTTGTCTAAGAATTATGTAAATACATAATTTTCATTTTCTGTACACCTTTCCTTCATACCCCTTAATCCTCAGGGTTCTCTTGAAACTCAGGAACCAGCCGGCCACTATGATTCTGGTGGCCCCAGACTGGGCAATGGAGCTTTGGTACTTGCTGCTCCTTGCTCATTCAGTCAAACAACCAGTTTGCTTGCCCCTGAGCCACAATCTCCTGACCCTGCCTCAGACAGGGATAGAGCACCCCAGAATAGGGTACCTTTGCTTCAAACCTTGGTACTTGAAGAGCTAGAATTCCCAGACTCTCAGTATTTCGAATAGGTTCTCAGAATACTTTGGACTAGCCAAGAAACCTAGCACCATAAAGACTTGGCCTGCAAAATGGAAAAGATTCTCCTTCTAGTGTAGACAGGCAAACCCTTCCTCCTTCCTCCCTCCCTCCCTCCTCTTTCCCTTCCCGTATGTTTCCCTATACTTTACAGCTATCCAATCCCAGTGGGCTATTTACAGTGCTTGTCTGTATTGTACATACTCTGTAAATTGATGTCATTATATAAGTACTTATATATATTTCTGTAAGTTGGTGTCTTCTGAGTTGTTCTGTCACCCTAATGCTGTTGTCCTTACCCATGTTGTTCCTGTTATACTGACAGTGTGTTCCTGCTATACTGCTGTACTGACAATATGTATTCATCCAGGTCCATCTTGTAAATGATCTTGCTCAAAGGTGTTCCACCTGATAAAATAAAGATTGATTAATCAATAAATCCACCCACTGCAGGCCAGCCTTTCCTCTCTGCTGGACTATTTAGTGCATTTGCAGGTTTCAGGCCTCGGGCCCTCTTCCTTGAAGGCTCATTTGGCAGCTATTTCGGCCTACATTTCCACTGGGAAGGAGAAATATGGAAAGTACATACCTACCGTAATTCTTGATCTTTAAGCAATAAGGCATGACCAAAGGTTATGTTAATCACCTTCTAAGGGTGTACTGTGGCACGAGGTGTAGCCGAGTGCCACATGCCCCAGAGGGTGATTAACTGACCATTAACATAATCCCTGGGAGTGCCTTATTGCTATTATAATAAAAAATGTTTTTAAACAGTGTTAAATCTTGTTCAGCATATGGTTAAGCTCTACATGTTTGTTAATAAAAGATTAACATAAGGCTATTAGAATGTTTGCAGCCAATCAGAAAGCTCCATTTCTCAGAACCTTTTTATAAATCACCATTCATTACTGCTGGGTGTAAGCCGGAAGCAACCACCTGCTATGGGAGTTTTTTTGGAGGGAGGAGTCGGCGCCAGTGGCACCGCCCACGAGAGTGACGAACCGCGTGGTAGGTGAGGGGCGGCCATTAAGGGCAGACTCCTCCTTCATCCCAGTTCTGTGTCGGAGAGGCAAAAAAAAAAGAATTAGAAGAATAAGAGCGAGGCAAGAGAGCCGAGGGATAGATAAAGGAAAGGAAACAAACTGAAAAAGGAATAAGCCGGAAAGAGGAGAATCCTACCCTAAGGGACCGCAGGACCTCACTCCTTGGGTGGCTCTGAGGGAGGAACAGAGAAGGGAGAGGAAGGAAGAAAGAAAGAAGAGGAAGGAGAAAAGGGGATATTGGGAGGAGGGAAAAATCTGCCACAAATTCTGAGTGAAATTGGCTTGAGGCTTATCAGCTCAGAACTTAAAAGCAAGGTAGCAAGGATCCCTTCAGACAAAACTGGTTTAGATGGTTCATCTGAACCTTCTGCACAGCTTGGTACAAGAGAAGCAGATTTCCCTACACATCCCACTATCCTGTTACCCATCACTCAAGCTGAGAGCTCACAGATTGCCAAGGCAAATAATCTGTTCTAGGGAGGAAGAGCCCCCAACTAGGTATAGGGAAAAGACCCCATTAGCACACAGTCATGTGTTAGTACGGGGTGGGGGGCCCTAAGAGAGGGCAACCCCTTTGGCAAGATGGACAGAGACAGAGAAGGAAACTCGTTCTGACTCCCTGGAGGAGGCAGGGGCCAAATGGAACCAGACCACCAGCTCAAGAAGGTGATTTTCGAATCTGGCTAGAACGGACATTGACTAGCCCCGGTCTGGCATTCACAAGGCAAGATTCAAGGACACCAGCTAAGTCCGAAGACCGAAGGAAGAGGACTACCTAAGAAACTATCCCTGTTGGCTGGTGATTGACTAATCTGGCCTGAAGGTAAAGTCCCCAAAGGGAACACCTTCCAGGAAACTCAGAAAGAGTTCCCTCAGATGGAAAGGATGAAGCTCCACTCGCTCTCCTCCTCCTTCAAATCCTTCACTATATTTTTTGTTTGTTTTTTTTAGAGAAGAACAGAAGGTCCCAAGGAACCAGGGGATTTAACCCCCAAATGGCCTCAAGAGAGGGAGGGGGAGGAGGGTGAGCAGGGCAGGGGAGACACCCAAGAAATGAGGCCCATGAGGGGAAGGTGGATGAGATTCAGTAATGAATGGTGAAGATACAAGAGAAGATCAAGAATCACGGTAGGTACGTAATTTCCATATCTTCCCTTGTCAGTCTTCACCATTCATTACTGCTGGGTGAATTCCGAAGAGTCTAGCACAACCCTGAGGAACAGGACCCTCAGCCTCCTGCTGGTGGAAAACGGGAGGAAGAGACCCTGGTCATACTAGACTGGAAGTCTAAGGCCAAGGAGAGCTAGACGGTGTCCCCTGAAGACGAGGGGATGGAGGAAGCCCTGCAGAAGCCTCCTAGCCCTGGTGGAAAAAAGGCGGGTCCCTCGGAAGGTGGAGCGCATCACCCTACACCAGGGGTGACAACCTCGATAGATGAAGCCACTCCATCCATCTAATGCAGATCGCTGTCCCTGCAGGCCTGGAAGCCACCTCGTTGGCGTCATAAGATGCCCTTGCTTGGTGCCTTGCCTGATCCAGGCCTATGGCGGAGAGGGCAATGGCTTGTCGAGATTGCTTTGAATCAGGCAGCAGTGCTAACACCTGAACCAGCATTGACTACAAGTGCCTGTTGTAGGCAGCATGGGTCATCGCACGAGAAGAAGAGAACACTCTTCGCCCCCACCAGTCAAATTGTAGGGAATCCGAGTCCGGTGGTCGTTCATGCGCCAGGCACCAGTGCCCGGAAGGGGTCTCTAGGAATGCCAAGCCTGAAGGAGGGTGAGGTAGACAACCTAGAGACTCCAGTGTAGTACAATACCTCCTCTTCCTCCTCCTGCAGTCTGCCGGGGCTGGGAAAGGGTCGGCTGGAGATTGCCAGGTGCAGATAGACGTTTCCTGGAAGGGAATAGGCCAGGATGGCACCACCAGGTGTTGAGCATTGAATTAACTGAGGAATTTGCACGTCTCCCGCTTGGTATTGTCCCATCTGACAAAAGAGATATGGAGATTCGAACCATCCTCGATGGGAAGCACTGATATTCAGTGCAATCAGTGTCTGAAGAGGTGAATGGTAGATTCTCTCCTCTGAGGCGGAGTCGAGATGGGAACTCCTAATGTCCAGAAGATTACGTGCGGCCGGTGGGACAGGTGAAGAACCAGTTCATGCATGTACCTAACGTATGACGGGAACACCCCCGCAGTGCCTCTGAACGTCTCCCAGGATAAAGGCCTTGTGGGACTCACGTGTCCTGGGGGGGTGGCTGCAGAGGAATGGGAGAAGGGACACCTGCAAGGAGGTGTCTGTCCTCTGCCAGGGCTCTGGAATCCAGGGAACAGTGCCAGAGCTAGAGGGATCCCTGAGATCAGACCAGGTCGCGTGCCGTAACCCTGGATATGCGAACTCCGGAAGAGCCCAGACAGGGAATCTTCCCTGTGATGCACCTGGGGGTGCATGAATCCAGAAGGGCAACCCTTGGAGGTGCCCCAGAGGGGACCCTGGAGTCCGAGAAGGAGAGGTGGGGCTTGGCGCTATGGCGCCTCCCTGTGCCCTGTGGGGTGGCAAAGGAGTGCCGTCACCCCTCGCCCCAACCCCTCAGACTCTGAGGACGCCCTCCTCCTCGACCCCAGTGAAGGAGTCCCCTGATGCAGAGGCCTCCCAAGGGAGGCCGCCGAGGCTAGGGCCTCCAATCCCCCCTGGGAGGACGCAGCATCACCAAGACTGGCAGCTGCTGCAGCCCCTCCAAAGGAGATAACCCCCTTCCCAACCCCAGAGTTGTCCTGCCTAATGGACCCCAGGCCATACCCGGCCAAGGGGTCCTCGGAGGTAGACTGCTCCGGAGATTCAGGAATGGGGGCGCTGAGCTGCCTGACACCGCATCCCACAGAGATCTTCGATTCTGAGGAATCGGGCAGCCAGTCCGGATCCACATCTGAGTCGACACCCTCTGAAGAGGAGTCGACCAGCAGAACCTCAATACTGGCCACCCCAAGAACACCCTGAGAGACTGCGCTGCAAACAGCGCCGGCAGCGCCAGTTGTTCCCACCATACTGCTCATGGCCCCGGAACCCAACGCAGACCCACCCCCAGCCAGGCCCCTGGCGCTGTGCATGGCTCCAGAACCCAATACTGCACTACCACCACCACTGGTGGAGTTGCGCGGGGCACCCATTCTGAGAACCGAACTGGCGCCGCTCCCCGATCACCGGCAGCGTTGAGGGTCCGCCAGTCCAGACCCAGCAACCGTGGGCTGTGACACTGGGGGAGTCTGCACCTCAGGCGAGGTGACTGCCGAGGCGGCATCCACGACACGACCCTGAGAGGGGCCGTGCCACTCCTCCGACACCGCAAAAGAAGCCTCCTCCTCCTTCTTGGCTAGGCTTGAAGATGAGGAAGCCTCCTCCTCACCAGATTGTATAGATCTGGAAGGGGACCCGGAGGAAGGGTCTAAAGACCTGGCCTGGGAGGCCTGAGAACGACATCATCCTCCGAAAGTCGGCGGGGCCCTGCCGACTTTAAACGCATGGATTTCCAGAACATGGCGATCCATGACAAAACAGGCGTTGCATCTATCCATATCATGGTTAGGTCCTAGGCACCACCGACAGACATCATGCTGGTCCGAAATGGAAAAATGCTTGCCACAGGAGCACCAACGCATAGGGGCGCGGCCCGCTTTCGATTTACGCTTAGCTCCTGAACCAGACATGATGTGAAATAAAGCAAAGCACAGCAAAAGATCCTGGCACCGTTAAACAAATAATTGGAACAAACTTACTGGCCACTAACGGCATCGGGATGGAGAACCGGGATGAGGAGTCGTCGAAGAACAGCATCAACAAACTAGGCCTAGTGGCATATACTGGGACTGAACTCACTCAGCAGGTGCTGTCTCGATGGCGGGAGAAACAGAACTGGGATGGAGGAGTCGTCTGTGGTGCCTAACAGATGCCCCTCACACACTTCGCGGTGCATCACTCTTGCGGGCAGCGCCATTGGCGCCAACTCCTCTCTCCAAAAAAAAAACCTCCCATAGCGGGTGTGCGCTTCCGGCTTACACCCAGCAGTAATGAATGGTGAAGATTGACAAGGGAAGATCAGTAATTTCTCACCCCATTTTCAGAAAGTTTTTTTAAAGGTCTACTGCACCTTCAACCCCCACTCAGGTGTCAGGAGGTCTAAACCTCACTCTCAGGTTCTTACCAGTAATGGGAATACAAGGAATCACAGACACGTTGCAAAAGAGCAATAAAGCTTGTTTATTATTACCAAAAGGAAAATCACAGTTGCCCATAGCAGTTCTTACCATTAGGAACTGGGAGCCAATGCTAAGCGTTCCCTATACCTCGAGGAATCTCTGTGTCTCCTGGGGTCTCCGAGGTAGAAGACGTAATGTCTTACATTATATACAGTACCTAAAATAATTACCATGGTTACTGCAAGATGGAAACATTTCTAGTTACAGAGGTGAGCCCTATTGGCTAAATTAGAGGAGGCTCCTTAGTCCTACATAACATTATACAATTTTGTTATAGTCATCACTTTGTGGAAACGAAGTACAGTTTGTACATAGCTGTGTAGTAATACAAATCATCAGAAGATGGCAGTGCCAACTTATGTATCATATCATATTACAAGGACACTGGTCTCCTAACATCTTGTAAGCAAGAAATACGTGTGTATATTAGAAAGTAACGCATATAGCAATCATATGTATATATCCTGACATCTACTCTTGTACGGTAGATGTCCTTAGCCCTTTATGTTAGTATAACATATACATAAACGCTAGCTGTCTGTGGTTTACCTCTGGGGGTACCAGTTAGGGTGCATGGACCTCGTGTAACACAGGGAACCTGTCCGCCCCGGACTTGAACCTGTGCATAGCTAAGCTCATGTAGTCCCCCTTTGAGCCCATGGCTTCTGCAGATTTAAAGTATGACACTTGGAAAACTGTTTTCCCAGTATCCTTCACCTCAGCCAGAAAGATTTCTGAGCTGCAAGCCCTCTGCATGGAACCTAACTACATTACCTCCCACAAAGATAAAGTAGTTCTCGGGACTAACAGAACATTCTTTTCCATGGTAGTGTCTGAATTTCACCTGAATCAATCCATAACACTCCCTGTCTTTTTCACAGACAAATCCAATTCTGGTGAGCACAAGCTCCACGGTCTGGATGTTAAAAGGGCACTGACCTACAACCTGGAGCATACTAAGCAGCTCAGGACCTCTCATACTCAGCTTTTCTTCACCTATGGTGAAGTAGGCAAGGGCAGGCCAGCCTCCAAGAGGGCTGTATCTCGATGGATAGTTTCTTGCCTCCAGTTCTGTTACAGTAAGGCTGGCAAACAGCCACCTCAGGGACCACTCCCCCGGGGCACACTAGCCTCAGTGGTAGCTGCAAGGGACATCCCCTTGCTCGATATCTGCAAAGCAACTAGTTAGAAGACTGTACACACCTTCACAAAACTCTACCACCTGGATGTACAGTCCAGATCAGATGACAGATTTGGCACCGCAGTCCTGCAGAGCCTCTTTCTAAAGGAGGTTCTGTTCTATCCACACAACTGCACTGCTTTGTAATCTGCTGTAATCAAGTATACCAAAGGATTCTTGGGGTGAGAAGAAAAAATTACCTACGTTGGTAATATTGTTTCTTCCAGGGGATCCTTCAGTATACTTGACCTCCCACCAAACCTCCCTCCACGTAACCTGGCTGAGTTTAGTTTCTGCAGTCCTTACTTGTGCCAAATTGTTATTACTATTGAGTTTTAACTGTTTGGTAATTCACATTTTCCTTGTACATAATTCTCCTGATGGCGGGTTCTTTTTCCTCCTTGTATTTTTCGCTAGTACTAGCTAAAGTTAGGGTTTTAGGGCCTTCTGCCACCCCCACCCCACCCCGCTTTGAAATGAATTTGACAGAGTCCTCTCATGCATCTATGGGCAGCACTCTCCTCCTTCTCCTGATTGGCTAATTCCTGCAGTCATTAGCATAGGCTCTACCTCCGGGGCAGTTGAACCCAGCTGGCATGTCTGCTATGGTCAAGCATACCAAAGGATCCCCTGGAAGAAACAGTATTACTAAGGTAGGTAATGTTTTCATGTCTGCAAATGAGGCAGTGTCTGGGTTTATCTGTTTTGTGGAGCACCATATGGTGAATATTGTGTGGTGTATGTCAAAGTTTTTGATCCTCTTCTTGACTGTCATGGTGTATATTACCTTGGGGTGATGTCCAGCCCTTAACAGTTTTTCCCTTTCAGGAGCCAGGCAGTTAGTTTGATGGTTCGTGTTTTGGGGTGTTTCACTGGGTCTTGTTGCAGTAAGTCTGGGCATTCCAGTAACCTCCATGGGTTGTCTGTGGCCATCACTACAATAGTTGCAAACCATGCTTTTTGGGGTCAGTAAGAAGCGATTAGTATTACTGGTGCCTCCATATGCCTGATTTTCCTGAGCACATGTGGAATGGGTGAGAAAATGTAGGCCGTGTCAAAGCACCACTCCAGAGACAGAGCCTCCTTTCCTGCTGTCCCTGTACCTAGAAAAGAACTTTGTTGTTTGAGTGTTCATGTGAGTGGTCATGAGGTCTGCTTTACTGGCCCCAACTCTTGTCGACCATTGCGAAAACTTCCGGGTGTAGTTACCATTCCCCTAGAAGGATTTGCTGCCTGCTAGCCAGTCCCCCGTTTTATTTAATTTCCCTGTGAGGTGAACTGCTGTGATATATGAAAGATGCTTCAAACAACATGAAGTCTTGCTATATTATAGACATTAGCAGTTTGATCCAGCTCTAGAACTGCCCCGGAGTGCAATGGTTAAAACCATTCCAAAATAGAATTTTGGCACGAGAGCAGCTCTATCTGTGTCATTTCAAACTTGAACTGTCAGATTCTTTACTCCGCCTCAGTGAACAGTCGCTCCGGAGATTTCTCCTTCTGCTCGGTTCATTTCTCGGTTTAAAAAGTGTTTTCTCGGTTGGATTTAACCGAGAATAGTTTTATTTTAACTACAAAACCGTTCGGTTCAAGCTCTATCTGTGGTAACCGTAAGTAAATGAAGGTTTTGTCTGTGTGGAACTTGTAAGTTATCGGTTCGGTTTTGAACCGATCAGTGGGTTTAAAACTCATTTAAAACTAAAAGTTACCTATTTTGAAGTGCGGTTCCGGTTCTTATCGGTTCTAAAAAAGCGGATTTATTCGTTTTTCCAATACCAAATGACACGGTTGGGAACCGATAGGGTGTCTTCTAGCACTGCCGTTAAAAGAGCAGGAGTTCTTGGTTAGGCTGGCATTATGTCTGAGAAACCCAAAAGAAAACCGGCCCACTGGTTTCAACACCGTGATGTTTGTGGGGAAGTCTTGCTAAGGCTGACCCACACACCACATGTGTTTATTGTCTGGGGTTTGACCACCCAGTCAGACTGCCAGGTATGTAAGAATTTCCCTGCAGCCACCCTGGAAAAAGATTGGGCAGGCTCAGGGAACGAGAGGCCAAAAGTCCGCTGACCCGGATGGCCAGCCTGGTGGTGCCAACCGACCAGAGGGATGCCTCTGACCAGGGCCAGACTTCCTCGGCAAAGAAAAGCTGGTTCTGAGGAACCAATTCCAGTAAGAAAACAAGAAAATCAGCAGGTCTGAGTCCAAAATTCCTTCTCCAACTGCTGCAGAGATAGCAAAAGCCATACAAATTGTCCAGTCACTGTCTCAGGGTCCATCGAACCACCACTATCTGGTAAAGGTCAGTTCGTCCGGTCCCAGTGGTTCAGGATTATGATATTGAGAATTTTATGAACCAGAGGAGGGAGGAGGATTATGAACAGTATGATATGTGGCTGGGAAGGTCAGTGTGCCCATTGAACGGACATCTCCCCAGACAGACATTTAGAATCTCCCCTATGCTGTCTGAGTCCCCATCTCATTTTATGTTTTATAAAAAGTTGCTGAAACCCTCCAGCTTCCTTTAGAAGAGGCTGTGGATGAGCAAGAGGAGCCTGATTTTGTAGAAATGATGGATATTCCAGAGTCTAGGAGATTGTCTATTCCTTTACATAAGTCTTTAGGAAACAAACAATTAAAATTTTAAAAGCTCCTAATTCTGTGCCTCCTGTAGATAAAAAGATGGACAGAAGGTATACATTGTCAGGCCCTGATACAGAATTCCTTTCTCAGCAATGCAATCATGTTGGGGTAGTTCAGGCTGCTGCCTGTGATAAAGCTAATGTTCCCTTGGCTTCACATCCTCCTGACAAGGATTCCAGGAAGATTGATGCCATGGTAAAAAAACAGTATATGGCAGCCTCTCTGGGACTCAGGCAAGCAAATTATATGGCTTGTGTAGCTAGGTATCAGAAATCTAGATGGGATACTGTTATGCAATTGGCCAAGCAGGCCCATGGCCAGCTGGCTAGTGAACTAGAACAGGTGGCTGCTGATGGCATTGAAGCCTCTAAGGTTCAGTTTCATGCTGCTGCTGTGGATGTTAATGATGTTTCCTCTAGGGTCATGGCCACATCTGTAGCTTTTCGTAGGTTGGCCTGGCTCAGGTGTACTAGTTTGTCACAGGATACCCAGACTAAGGCTATGGATTTTCCTGTGGTGGGAAATTCTCTGTTTGGAGAGCAGACAGAGAACTACATGAAGAAGATGGATGAATATAGGACTACTTACAAGAGTGCCCAGGCTAAGGAGCGGCAAGCCACTCCTCAAAGGCATGCCCCCAGGGGTAGGGGTAGGCCTTTTCACAGGCCTTTCTACCAGACTCAGGCCTCCTCTGCCTATGCTCAGAGGGGCTTCTTCAGAGGCAGGGGGCAGGCGAGGGTGGGCAGACCTGCTCCACCCCCAGCCTAAAAGCTCCTCGAAACAGGCACCGTGATAGGGTGCCCAGGGCATTCTCCTGTACCAGTGGGGGCAGGCTGCTTACTTCAGTCAGAATTGGGCTTCTTTAACCTCAGACAAGTGGGTTCTGGAAGTAGTAAGCCAGGGTCTGGTTCTCAGCTTCAAAAAGTTTCCCAAGTTGAGAAGCAGACTTTTCTACCTGCAAGTGCTTCAGAGACCTCGCCTGGAAACAGAGGTCTCATCCCTGTTAGCTCTCAGAGCAGTAGAAAGGGTTCCTCCTGCATCAGGGCAGGGGTCTGTATTCCAGATACTTCCTTACCCCAAAAAGACAGGAGAGTGGCGGCCCATTTTAGATCTCAGATATCTGAACAAGCATCTTTTGAAACCAAAGTTCAAAATGGTAACTCTGGCAATGATTTTACCTTCCCTAAGGCCAGGGACTGGCTAGCCTCCTGGACCTCAAGGATGCCTATTTCCATGTCTAATCAGAAGATCCCATACAAGTACCTCAGATTCGAACTGCCCTCAGGTCATTTCCAGTTCAGAGCAATGCCCTTGACCTTACGTCTGCTCCAAGGGTATTCACAAAGTGTCTAGCAGTGGCAGTGGCCCACTTAAGGAGGCAGAGGATTGCTGTTTTTCCCTATCTAGACGACTGGCTCATTGTAGGCCAGTCCCCAGAACAGGTAAAATCTCACCTGCAGGTCACCCAGCAGCTTCTCACCTCCCTGGGTTTTCTGCTAAACCTACTAAAGCCGGTTCTGGAACCAGTCCAGGTACTCACCTTTATAGGGGCAGAATTGACACAAAGTTAGCCAGAGCCTTTCCCCCAGAAAGGGTAAAGAATTTAGTGGCTCTGGCCTCTTCCTTCACTCTGCAGGTCTCTCGACCAGCAAGACACTTTCTGC
Source organism: Neoceratodus forsteri (assembly GCA_016271365.2). Classification (NCBI taxonomy): domain Eukaryota; kingdom Metazoa; phylum Chordata; order Ceratodontiformes; family Ceratodontidae; genus Neoceratodus; species Neoceratodus forsteri. The sequence continues at coordinate 923,907,906 of CM028132.1, forward strand.
AGCTCCTGGGGCACATGGCTGCATCCACAGCTGTTGTGCAGGGAGCCAGATTTCAGATGAGAGACATTCAGTTTCACTTGAGAACCTTTGGTCTCAGAGAAGAGACCCCTTTCCAAGTTGGTCCCAGGACTCAACCTTGATCCTAGCTCTCCAGTGGTGGCAGGATCAGAGCAATTTAAGCGGGGTCCCTTCATTTCCCCTTCTCACGACTTGACTCTCACTACAGATGCTTCCCTTCTGGGTTGGGAGCCCACATGGGCGACCTTTCCACTCAGGGAGTTTGGTCCCCCAGTAATCTCTGCTCCACATCAATTTGCTGGAACTCAGAGCTGTCTTTTTTAGCTCTTCAAGCTTTTTCTGCATCTGTCACGACAAGCTGATACAAGTCAGAACAGACAACACCACAACAATGTGGTACATCAACAAACAGGGGGCACCTCGGTCTTGACCTTGTGCACCGAGGCAATAAGTTGTGGTCTCTGGCCTATTCCTTGAACACTTCCCTCATAGCAGTTCATCTTCCAGGGAAGGACAATGTCCTAGCGGATGCCCTCAGCAGGATTTCCCAGGGCCATCACAATGGTCCCTGGATCCTCAAGTGCTGGGGATAGTTTTTGCCAGGTGGGGCATCCTCAGGTAGATCTTTTGCAGCCCAGACAATCACAAACTTCCTCTGTTCTGTTGCAGGCCTCCAGTGCTGGGCTCAGTTCCCCTGGATGCCCTTCTTCTGGATTGGGAGGGGAAGTTCCTCTATGCTTTCCCCCCCTTTCCTCTTCTATTCAAAGTACTAGTCAAAATCAGATCTCAGCCTTGCAGGGTGATTCTGATTGCCCCGGATTGGGCCAGGCAGCCCTGGTACCCACTCCTTCTGTCTCTGACAGTCCATCTTCCCCTGTGCCTCCCCAGGAATCACAATCTGTTGACTTGTGCCCAGGGAATGGTTTGGTATCCGGACCTCAAATCCCTCAACCTCAAGGCCTGGCTCTTGAGGAGTTAGAGTTTGCTGATTTACACCTCTCTCAGGGTGTTCTTGAGATCCTAAAGGCTTCCAGAAAGCCTTCCACTAGGGCTACTTATAGTTCTAAATGGAAAAGGTTTTCCATTTGGTGTGCTGGGAAAATATTTCCCCAGAATCTGCTGAATTGCCCATTTTGTTAGATTATATGGTACATCTTAATTCCTTGGGTCTCAGACCAGCTACCCTGAGAGTTCATTTGGCAGCTGTGTCTGCTTTTCTGTCAGCAGGAAAGTCATCCCTCTTTCCTCTCATCCTGTGTTTTCCAAGTTTTTAAGGATTACTCCATACTAATCCTCCTTTGGGAACCGGCCCTGCTTGGGACCTTAATGTTTGCATTGCCCAGTTAATGCAACCCCTTTGAACCTCTGTCTTCTGCAGAGCTTAAGTACCTAACTTGGAAAACTGTTTTCTAGTGGCTATCACTTCTGCCAGACGATAAGTGAATTGCAAGCCTTGTCAGTGGAGACTGACTTTATTTCTTTCCACAGGGATAAGGTAGTCCTTAGGACTAATAGGAAGTTTTGCCTAAGGTGGTTTCAGATTTCCATCTTAATCAATCTTTCTCCTTCCAGTATTTTTCACTGATCACTCCTCTTGGGTGGAGGAGGTTGCACAACCTGGATGTTAGAGAGCTCTTAGTTGTATATAGAAGCGTACCAAAGGTCTCAGGTTGAATCCTCCAACTTTCCTTACCTATGGTGAAGTTGGGAAAACGAAACCTGCCACTAAGAGATCAATAGCCAGGTGGATTGTCTCTTGTATCCAATTTTATCAGAAAGTGGGCAAAGCACCCCGCTCCCTGGTTTGAGGGCTCATTCTACCAGGAGTACAGCTGCGTCTCTAGCTGCTGCCAGAGATATCCCTTTATTAGAGATTTGCCAGGCTGCTACTTGGAAACGGTCACACTTTTACTAAGCATTACTCCCTGGATGTCCAGGCCAGGAGAGATGCTCGGTTTGGCACAGCTGTTCTTCAGAGCCTATTCCTAAGTAGGTTCTGCCCCTCCTCCATGGAGGTACTGCTGTATTCTGCTAATGTCTATAATATAGCAAGACTTCATGTTGTTTGAAGAAAAAATTACTCACCTTAGTAATGTTGTTTCTTCTAATGGAGTCTTGCTATATTAAACCTCCCCAACCTGCCCTCTCAGAACCTCTACTTGGTGGGTGCGGGCAACTTATTAGTGGGCACTACTTATGTCCTGTTAGCATTTTGTCCCTTTGGGACTTTGGGGTGTGTATGTGTCACGTGTGTGTGTTTATTATACTTATGTTCCATTTCATATTATTAGAATGGTGTTAGTATTTCTGGTCCCCTGACTTGAGTCTTGGGTGTTGGGACCATCAATGGTTGTTGTTATTTAGGTAGCCATTTGGCTAGTGTGGGTTACAGCTTCCACACAGACCTTAGTGAGTTTGGCTTGTAAAGATCTGACAGTTCAAGTTTGAAATGACACAGATAGAGCTGCTCTCGTGCCAAAATTCTATTTTGGAATGGTTTTAACCATTGCACTCCGGGGCAGTTCTAGAGCTGGATCAAACTGCTAATGTCTATAATATAGCAAGACTCCATTAGAAGAAACAACATTACTAAGGTGAGTACTTTTTTCTTCTGCACCCATGAGAGGACATTGGCTGTTCCTGACATAATTCTTTTGCTTCTGGTTCCTCCTTGTTTCGCTAGGTACACTACCGTGACTTTGTTGTGCGAGCAAATTAGTATGTTTTAACCCGATCATGCTGCTAAAGTGGATCAGGGCCCAGAATACTACTTTCATTTCCAGAGTGTTGATTGATGGTTTCGATTCCCTGAGTGACAGTGTTCCTTGTGCAGTGTATTGGCCTGTTGAGGCCCACGGCCCTTCAGGCTGGCATCTGTATCGATGACTGTCATTCTGTATGTCTAGTTGCATGCCTCTGGTTAAGTTGTTTCTGTTTGTCCACTATTGCAGGGAAGACAGTACCTTTGGGATGACATTCATTGTGGCTGTCGACTCGTATTCTTTTTGAGCAACTTGCTGTATGGCCATAATTATGAGTGGTCTCCTGTTCCACCTGGCCCATGGGACTAGGTTGGTGCATGGAGCGTTGGAGCTGAGAAACTTGCTTCAGCGTTGGGTTGCTGGCTTTCCTTTAGTTTTATGCTTGTAGGACAGTGGTGTTGACCCTTTTCTCTGATAGTCTCACCTGTCCCCCTTATTGCGTCTTGAGTGTCTCCAAGTGGTCTATGACCTGACTGGGGACCAGGCAGCTCTTGTGTCAATTTATGATCCATCCATGGTCTTCCATGCATTGTAGTACTGCTTCTGTCTGGGTTCATGATTCACTGATGCATCTGGTACATATGAGCCAGTCGTCCAGGTAAGGTATTACCTTGATCCCTTGTTTTCTCATCTTTGCTGCCAGCACTGTGGATTCTTTCATGAAGACTCTTGGGGCTGATGCTACTCTGAAAAGTGCCTGGTTCTGATGGTGTTTGCCCAGAATACAAAAAAATGTGTGATGTGCTGGTTTAATTGGAATACGAAGGTAGGTGTCCCTTCATGTCAACTGCTGTTAGATAGCCTCCTGGATGTATGGCCTGTATGGTTGACCTGAAGGTTTCCATCTTGAATGGTTTGTATTTATGGATCTTCAGATTTGAGACTGGCCAAAGATCCCCCGTCTTTTTGGGTACTGTGAAGAATATGGAGTATAGTACTTTTCCTCTTTTATGTGTGGTAACTCTGCTATGTCTTTGTTGTCGAGTAGCTGTTGAATTATCCATTATACTTGTTGTGGTTGTACTTTCCTTTTTGAGATGGATGATATTATCAATCTGTTTTTTTATGGGTAGGTCTGTTAAATGTGTTGCATAACCCCTGCTGACAGTTTCTAAGACCAGATTGTCTTGTCATCCTCCCCCATATGTGGGTGAATTGTAATAGTCGTGCACCCCCGTTAAATATAAAGACACCCGCAGCAGTTTCCACGGAAGGGGGCTCGGGTGAGCAACTTGCTGCCTTTGAGGAGGCTGCAGTGGGTGCTTTGTCCGTGTCCACCCTGTTTCTGGTGGACATGGGCGCCTTGTTTACTAGGGCATTTCAGGACTTATACCAGTCCCTTCCAACTCTCAGGGAGGGCCCCCTCCCCGGGGGGTCTGAGTCTTCCAAAAGGGAATCCAAAGGCAAGAGGCAAGAAGTTGCATCACAGGTTGTCGTACCGGAAGCAGTCTCAGACCTCCCGTTCACGCGGTTCTGCTGGCTCGACGTTTCTGTCCAGGCTGCTAGCCCCACGAAGTCCCCATTGGGCTTGTCAGCCGAGACGTGGGTCAACCAGTCAGTCGAGACCTTTCTTGACCAGGTGAACTCTTTGTCGCCAGATGAGTGGGAGGACTCCCGGTCCTAATCTCTCCCAAGGAGGGTTGGATCAGCCTGCTGAGCCAGTCCCCTTCCCTTGGGAGCCTGACCACTTGGAGGATCCCAGGCGTCCTTCACCTGTCCCCGCCTCCCCTAGCCAGCTGGTGCACTGGTGGTCAAGGTTGAGGTCAAGCAATTCACGATGTGGCCGTCGGTCCCACTCTCGACAGTTGGCAAAGAGACACCGCTGATACTCATCATCTTCTTCTTCCACCTCAGGGGAGGACAGGCTCCACTGTAAAATGCTGCACTGTTCTGAGGAGATAATGTGGCAACAGTGGCTTCTTGGCACCTGCCACTGCCCATGCCTCAGCCTAGTCCAGTTCTTCCATTGCCGCTGCACCCTTGGCCCAAGCTGGCCCTGCTAGTCAGAATGACACCGGCCCCTCCACCAATTCGGGTGGAGCCCCGCCTCCACAGCCCAAGGTGGGACCTCCTCCTGAGACTGAGCACTCTGCTCCCTGGCTTCTCAGTCAGGATCACCCAGGCCATTGATCCTCACATTGTCAGCAGGGATATAGGTGCTCAGCTGGTGTTGGAGAACTTCTGCATGCTTTATCATCAGATCCCAGGCATCAACCATGAGTCCAGTGAGAATCTCTTGCCGGAGCAGGGGCCTACCTCTTTTGAGGCCCTGTTTTGTTTGATTTCTGAATCCATGGGGATCCTACTTGAACCTGTCCAGAAGGGGCTAAATATCCCTTGACAGAAATCCTCGATGGACGACAACTCTGGGGTTACCTTCCCTATGGCAGAGGCCATCCTTAGCTCTGCTCTGGAGCTGTATCAGCACCCTGCCTCCTGCACTATGCCGTTGGCCCATATGATCAGCAAATATGCGGTGCCCACTGGGCTCTGTCGGGGTTCACCGACCACCCCTTGGCCAAAGATTTGATCGACGAATTGGTATTTAGGCACATGGGTAATGTTTTGGATGTTGACAAACCTTACAACAAGGAGTCAAAGAAGTTGAACCATGAAGCCAAAAAGGTCTATGCAGCCTCATCTATAGGCCTTATGCAGGCTAGTGTGGCCATTATGATGGCCAGTTTTGCCCATGCTTTATTGGGTACCCCGAACCAGGTTATCCCCCGGCTCCCAGCTGTCCTGCAGCTGCTGGTCAAGTTGGTCCGTGACCATGATCGCACTGTTGCTAAACAGCTCTAGACAGCCTTGGACATTGGCGACTCATGTGCCAGGTCAGTGGCCTCGACGGTGGCTATGCACCACAGGGCGTGGCTGTGGATTTCAACTTTTACAGCCAACACCCCACACAAACTGGCGGACATCCCTTTTTTGGGCACCAGCTTGTTTTGGCCTGGCATGGATGGTCATCTCACAGGCATTGAGTAGTCCAGTGCCACCCTGGACTCTGTAACATCTGCCTAGAAGGATGCTAAGGGACAGAAACAAAGGAAAAAGCCCTTTCAGTTTTGGCCATACTTTGCTCCTGTGGCCAGACTACCTCAGCTTCATGCAGGGCAATAGCAGGCCTGGCAGCCTCAGCCAAAGCAAACCTCATCTGCTGGCAAGAAGTCTGGAAGGCGCGGGTCAGCTGCTCTCTCAGCTAGCACCACCACCACCACTCCCAAGCCTGCACAGTGACGGTTTGAGGGGTGTCTTCTTCTCACCCGTCCTGTCCACCCCGGGACCTCCCGTGGGTGGCCATCTCTGTCACCTAGCTTCCACCTGGTCCGTTATTACCTTGGACAGGCAGGTGCTCGAGGTGGTCGCCCAGGGTCTGTCTCTAGAGTTTAAGGCTCTCCTGCCCAGCTGAGCCCATGCCCCACGGGAGGACGTGGGATCAGTAGACATGTTGTCTGCCCTTCGGGAGGACATCGCCCAGCTTCTCCAGAAAGAGGCAGTGGTTCATGTCCAGGACACCATAGCTGATTCAGGGTTTGTATCCAGATACTTTCTGGTTCCAAAACAGGTAGTGGGCTGGCACCACATACTGGATCTGCAAGACCTCAACAGATATCTGTGGTCCTGCAAATTCCAGATGGTCACTTTGAATCGAATCATATTCCATCCCTGGAGCAGGACATGTGGTTCTGCTCCCTGGACCTCCAGGACGCCTTCTTTCATGTCCCCATCTATCCGTCCTACCGGTGTTTTCTGCAGTTCCGTGCAGAAGGGATCCTGTACGAGTTCCAGGCCATGCCATTTGACATTTCCTCAATCTCCAGGGTCTTCACCAATTTTATTGCAGTGTTGGCAGCATTCCTGTGGTGTCGAGGGGTCAGGGTGTACCCGTACCTGGACGACTGGCTGATCGCCAGTTCCTTCAGGGTGGAGGTGGAGTGGTCCTGGCACTGGGCCCTCCAGACCTGCTCAACCCTGGGTCTCCTAATCAGAACTCATTCCATTGCAGGTGATCCAGTTTATCATGGTGGAGCTCGACTCCCATCAGGCTGTGGCCTGACTCCTGGCGGACAGGGCAGAGGATCTTACCTCCTTTGCCTGATCATTTCGGGTTGGGCAGTTGTACCCTGCCTGGGACTTCCTTCACCTGTTGGGGTGCATGGTGACTTGCACCAGCATGATCCATTGGGCCCGCTGGAGGATGCACTCCCTGCAGTGGGGGCTGGCCCATCAGTGGTCTCAGTACCGCAGTCACCTCAACCAGCCGGTCACGGTTTCACAGCAGATGTGGGACGCCATCCAGTGGTGGCTAGTCCTGGACCATTTCCAGGAAGGAATCCTATTTGTCCTCCCAGAGCCTGCGGTCATTCTTCTGGGCTGGGGAACCACAGAGTCCACGGGCTGTGGACCCCCAAGGAGTCCCGATGTCACATCAGCCTGCTGGAGCTTTGTGCGGTGTGCGCCTGGCGCTGATGGCATTTACTTCACATGTTCGGGGTCGGTTCGTCCCGGTCCCACATGGACAACACGACGTCCATGTACTACCTCAACAAGCAGGGCAGGACGCATTCTCTTCCACTGTGCTTGAAAGCTCTCCACATTTGGACCCTTGTTTGCATCTTGGGCACCCACCTTCTGGCAATTCATGTGGCCGGCGTGTCCAGCCAGCTGGCAGACATCCTCAGCCAAGTGGGCGAAGCGTCTCACGAGTTGTCCTTCATCAGGAGGCAATCGAGCGCCAGTTCTTACAGTGGGGCACTCCCCAGGTTGACCTTTTTGCCTCTCGGGAGAACGCGAAGCTGAGCCTGTTCTGTGCCCACCCCCCTCAGTGCAGGACGCTGCTGGGGGATGCCTTAGCGAGGCCTTGGGCCCCAGGCCTCATGTATACCTTCCCTCCCTTTCTCCTGATACACAGGGTGCTGATGAAGGTGAGGGACAAGACACAGATGATCCTGGTGACTCTGGACTGGCCGCACCAGTTCTGGTACCCCAGTCTCCTCAGCCACAGGCCTCCATGGCATCTTCCTCTTCACCCAGACCTGCTCTCATGCTCTCGGGAATGTTCTTCATCCCAACCTTCAGTCCCTGCACCTGACAGCCTGGTTCCTAAATGGCTAGAGTTGCAGGCTTAGGTTCTCGCCAACGAGGTCCTCCACATCGTTGAAGCCTCTTGGAAGGAGTTGACTCACAAGTGCTACGCCTTCAAATGGAAGAGATTTTCCATTTAGTGTCCGGGCAAGGAGCTGGACCCCTGTCCTCTCCTGTGGCGAACATCTTGGATTACCTGTGATCCCTCCCTCAGTCGGGCCTACTACGGTTGGTGACCCTCAAGGTGCACGTGGCAGCAATCTCTGTATACCGGACGTGGACTGATATGCTGATGGTCATGCAGGAGAAGGTGGTCAGGCGCATCTTCAAAGGCCTTGACCACTTGTCCACCATTATTGTGTGAGCCACTACTACCTTGGGACTTGGCTGCTGGTATTGGCAGTGCTCAAGGGCAAGCCATTTGAACCACTGCACAGGTATGACATCTCTCACCTGTTGTGGAAGACTACCTTCTTGGTGGCTATCACCTCCGTAAGAAGGATCAGTAAGCTCCAGGTGCTTTCATTGGAGTCTCCTTACTTGGTCTTCCACAAGGACATGGTTATCCTCTGCCCCAACCTGAAGTTCCCACCGAAGGTTGTCTCTGAGGTCCACCTTAACCAGGTGATTAATCTCCCAGTGTACTTCACAAATTCAGCCTCTGAGGCTAAGCATAGGCTGCATTCATTGGATCTGTGGCAAGCGCTCGTCTGCTACAGAGAACATATGGCTGGAGTTCAGGGAGAGTTTCATCAGCTGTTTGTCACATACGCTGAAGCCACACCTGGCAGACCAGCAGCTAAGCAGATGCTTGGCAGGTGGATATCACCTGGATCAACCTCTGCTATAGGTTGGTTGGTAGGCAGCCTCCTGTTGGGCTTAGGGCTTATTCCACCAGACATACCGCTGCCTCGGTGGCTGCTTCCAGGGACGTCCCTATCCAGGAGATCTGCAGGACTGCTACCTGGGAAGTTGGCACACACCTTCATCTCCTATTACCACATCGACTTTGAGTCTCACCGGGATGCTGGTTTTGGGGTCTCGGTTCTCCAGTCTCTTTTCCCTAAATATGGGGGTCTGTGCCTTGCCCCCTCCTCCTGGAGAACTGCTAGGAGTCTGCCAAAAGTGTGAATAGTGCACCGTATCCATGTCCCTAGAAATAAGGGTTACTCACCTGTAACCGTATTTCTAGGAGTGGTGTATGGTGTACATCCACACAACCCACCTGACCTCCCCTTGCAAGTGGCGCACGGGTCTGGCTTCCTGCATGTATGATCTGACATCACGGGGTGGTGCCAAAGTGGATTCTCCCCCCCTCTCCGAACCCGGGTGGGTGGGAGAAGCCAGCTTAAAGACCTTCCGGACATTCTTAAAGGGAAGGGATTCTGCCAGAAGTGTGGATATACACCATATACTAACTCTAGAACTACGGTTACAGGTGAGTAACCCTCATTTGTGTTTGGATGCAGGTTGTATTTAGGCTATTATTTTGGACTACGAAGGTGGGGGGGCCACTTCAAACTCTACTGTGGCCTTGATGGTATGGACGATATTGGATACCTGCTCAGAAAAACACATCTTGGCCGTCAGTGATTGTGGATCCTGTGGTATCTGTTCCTGCCTCTTATTGTCTTTCTGACTCCTTGTCTGAGTCTTATGAGTTGCTGTCCTGAGGTAGGGCGGTCAGGGATATAGTGTTTGGTGGGCACCTAATGGTCTTCGGCTGTGGCAGAGTGGGCCTGATGGCTCATATTGCTTCTGTAGCATGGTGGTCATGAATTGTGCCTGGACAATTTATTACTTTGGGAGTATGTTTGTATTAGTGTCTAAGGCATCCCGTCTGGGTTCTTTCCTGGGTGGCACATAATCGTCAGTGGTTCTGTCTGCGATATGCCACTGGCACTTTCTAAAGAGAAGGCCAACTTGGAGAGTTCAATGTGTCCTTTGCACAGGAAGAACATAATGCTGTAACATTGGATGATGACAAGGGAGTACTGCATGTCTTGCATTTCTTTGCTCTTGCCATATTGTCTGAAAGACATGGAAAGTGTTGGCTTGGGGTCAGAGGGTGGTGTATTGCTTGGACTTACTGTGTTAGTATCATGTACCCTAAACTGGCGTATGGCATGCAACAATGAGAGGAAGTGAACTGGTAATAGTCTATAATCGTGTCGTACTTGCTGCAGTTGAAACTTTCCCTTTACTTGCATCCTAGGGGTTGCACCCGCTGTGAGCATTTAGTTTTTGTAGTCCTGGGTGCAGGACTGCAGATATGCCACAGAAATGACGCATTTTGAATAATTTCCTTTTCTTTCTCCTGTGGTGTTGGTGTAGCTATGGACTACAGTCACGGCTGCTGGAAGTGATGTGGATTGGGTCACTTTGTTTTCGGCCTCACTGAATTCTGGCTTGAGTCCCTCTCCCTCCCATTTGCTTTTGTCCCTTTTTGTTTTGGCCTTTGGTGCAGGTTCTGTCAAGTAGGGATGGGCTTATGACCCTGGAGGACTGCCCCTTGCTCTGCTGGCCTCCTGAACTGTAGAGCCTTCCACGCATGCCCATTAAGTACGAGGCTGCCATGTCCAAGATGGTGGCAGCTATCTGCGCATGCTTATACTGCTCCTCAGTCCTACAGTGCTAGCTGACTCATGGGAAGCGCAGATGTGCATCAGAGCAGGACTAGGCAAGAAGAAAGGTGGTAAAACTTCAGCGATGGCACAAATGCCATCTTATATCCCTCAGGGCTACGCATTATTTTAGTCTCCCATATTGTATTTGTGTAGAGGCACAGGGGTGATTCTATCTGTCTCTGCACCCCTGTGCCTGTCTGCCTCAAAAGTGTTTATGTCCTCTGGGGAGCCCACGCAGCCGCTAGAAGGGGCTGCAGGAGTACATAGTCATGTGGCTCTCACAGCTGAGCCCCGCTGATCAGGGGAGCTCACTGTGTGGCAGAGTGCAGCATGTAGTGTAACCGCTGCGTGAAGCAGTCAAATTCATGCCAATTCAGTCCTGGAGGGGTGTCTTGGTTGAGCGGTTGCTTTTAAACATGAGGCAGACTCGTGCATTTCTTTTGAATGGGTAATTTGGCCCCTAATTGCTGCTAGTAGTCTGAATGATAAATAGTAATCATACAGTAGAGCACTAGTTATTAGATAGGTTCCTGGTGCCAAACCGATGCAACAAACACGCTGCTAACCTTCACTAGATTGAGTGGCTAGCTGTATAGAAATAGAGATCTTGAAGGTAGTTGGATATTTACTATTAGTAAAAATAGCCTGCTTCAAGCATAGTAGGTCACAAGCCAGGGTGGAATCGATTTTCCTTACCTTAATTCTGCATGGTGTCCTTTTGGGGTTTTCTGTGTCTGTATGTTGCATCAGGAGTTATGATACAGTGCAGCAGCCTTCTTCAGATGCACATATGAAATTGGTCTTGGTGGGCAGATTGCAGGGGAAGGGGCTCGGATTTCAGTTCAAAAAGTTGCATGTGCATCGACAGTCTACCGGGTGGACACACATACCCTGTCTGTAAGAAATGGAGTGCCTACCCCCCAAACAGGAAGTTATACACAGCTTATGTGAGCATTTAATGATACTGTACATTTTTCCATTTAATTTCTTTTTTTACGCACTGATTGAAAGCAGATATTTTCTATTTTTAATTCTAATTGGAAAATTCTGTTTTGTTTTGTTTTTGTCCACATTTAATGTCGCAAGTTATCCTGGTCTCCTCAGCTCAAAGACCTACCATTGGAATGCTGAGATGCTTGTAACTAGCCCAGTGCAGAGGGCATCCTTCGAAATGTACCAAGGTTCCAAATATCACACAGGCATAGAAATTATTCCAGTGTTAGAATCTCATGTCAGCTCCACCACAAACACTGTTACTACGATGAGTAACTTTTTCATTTCAGACAAAAACAATGATTTTTTGTTTGTTTGTTACAGCACTGGCCACGATACTGCTACAAACCACGCATACATGAATCAGACCTCCGGTCTTCAGTCAGCTGCAGGACCAGCTGCCTATGCACAGCAAATGGGAGTGGACATGTCGGCCTATCAGAACACTACATCCAACATGCATCCAGCAGCGAATTATGCAATGAATGCCCCTGTATCAGTCCCCCAACAGCAAGCTGCTTATTATCAACAGCCTCTCCTTTAAGTACTGTAGAATTTTTGTACACCCACATTCTTAAAAGCATAAAAGACCGAGATAGAACCTGTGCGTGTTATCTGCATACTCTTGGAATAAATGTTGAAGTTGGAAGTCTTTTCTCCCCTTATGAATTCCAACAGTGTCTACAAAAGAGGGGACAAATCATTACATTTGGGGGCTAATTCCCGTTGCAAATAGGTCAGTGAGAGATGCTTCTTGATGGACACTTGTGAGATCATTCAGGCCAGAGCCATGGCTCTAAAATACTAAATGTTGGCAGTGTTTTATTAGCAGTGTGAAGCTTTTGATAGAAATTTCCTTATAAGGGGGTGGGATAATGGACTGCTTCTGAGATTCAAATTCATTATAAGAACTGTCTTGTAGATCTGGTGACTGTGGTCTTAATGTGTTTCTTTCTCCTAGGAATCTAATTGAAAGATACAGGAAAATTAATGTTGCTTTTAAGAATATGGGCTTTCTTGGTATACTCATACTTTGTTTCCCGTCAGTTATAAATAATTTGCACAACATGTAATTTGATTTTACTCATTTAGTTACCTAATTTGTTTAACCGTATTTATATTTTTGAAAAATTCCGGTGTTAAGGATTGACCTTTTGGGGTTTGTCAATGTAGAAAGCTACAGATCTTTGATATACAAAATAACTAGTTTTTCCACACTGAGACAGGATACATATTTCTACTTATGATTTTTATGGCTAAAGTGTTCTTCAGAAAAAAGATCCTCCCTCAGTTTTGTATGTTGCCCATTTTTTTCCCCAAGAAAAAAGCTTGCTGTGCTATCTTATTCTGTCTGCATTGTCCCTAAATTAATCTTAAATATTGTTCTAAATATCTATACTTGTTTTTACAATGTTCCAAAGGATACTTATGCCTTGAGTCCCTCCTTTCTGTAGACATTTGCTGCATTTACCATTGGATAATTAACATTTACAACAGACTTTGAAATGACGGTGTTCTTGAGAATTCTTGTCTGGCCTCCCATGCATTAAATAATTTCATATATTCTCTTACATACTTTCCCCGGCACATGAAGTTGTTTTTTTGGGATGTAAAATATTTTATGTAGTGTTGCACCTTACTTTCAAAACAGACAAAAAAATATTTTGTTAAAAAGAAATGCCTCAAGTTCTGCAGAAAAACAGTTCATTGTTCAGGCTGCTGTTTGATATGTATTGTTTGCAGAGCATGTTTTGAGGGCTGTATCCAAGAGCTTGAGCAGTTTGTTTCAAACCATGTTTTACAATTTTAGATTACCACATCTAGTTTGCATTGTACAATAATGATTTGTAATTAAATATATACTAAAACTCTAAAGGTAAATCTAAACCATGTTTAAGGTCTAGCAAAACTAGCATTAGGTGTATAAAATATTTACATGCCTATGGGTTTTTATGCAGATGTTTCATTCATGTACATCAATCAGAATAAATCTACTTATGCAGAATGTTTCACCTGTAAATTTAACAATTTGAAATTGCATACCGTGAAACCCATTTTTCAGTTGTTTTTTTTTTTGTTTTGTTTGTTTTTTTTTAAGGCTTTTTTGGGGGGAGGATAATCCACTGGTTGTCACTGATTAAAACTTGAGAACATGGCTTGAATGTTGTGCTTGTAGCTGGCAGAATGGCACATCACAGCACTGGCCTCATAATCCCCCTAGATCTTCTTTGGGGTATCTCAGTCATCAGGTGACACCGTAGGAACTTCACCATTGGTGAAGGGAAATCCACATGGAAAATATTTAGCAGTACAACCTGAGCTGCTCATGCTGCCAATCTCCATCGACGTCGCCAACCCTATAAAGTCGTGAGCGGCCCCGCTCCCTCCTCGGTTCTCTCCTACTGTCGACTCACTTGCATGGGTCTTCACGGAAGCTCTGACACAGTATTCATGCCATTTTCACCTACAGCTTTTCTTTCAGTATTGTTATATGAATCTCTTATTAAAGAAATTCTTCTAACTTGTTTATTTCAAGAGTTAATCCTTCGACTATTCTCTTCCGTTGCTGCCGCTGCGGAAGAAAGATTGCCTCCACAGACGAACATTCTCTCTCTCTGCTGTCTTAAGCCTGAACACGAAGTTTCGGACTGTGAGCTGTGCCAGAAGTTTAACCAAACATCCCTCAGGTGACACAGAAAGGCTCTTAAAAATGTCCTGATGGATCAACAGGTAGTTCCAGGCAGGGGTCCTCCTGAGTCCCGGCCTCTCAGTCGCAGACCGGATCATCGAACTCACAGGCCTCCAAGGCCCGGGACAAATCCTCTGGGAAAAGTCATGAAGACCGAGATCGCAACCACTCCTTCTGGGGATCCTCATCAGCTGCAGCTGTGCTGATGCGGAAAACTGCTGTCCAGGTCTCTGTGCTCACCAGACCCATACCAACAGCATCTCTGCCCGATTTTCAGGGCAGGTGGCTGTCAACCTCCAGGTTGTGTGCCCCTTCTTCATCAGCAACAGGCTCATCATTGATGACTCTCCTGTCAGCCTGCCCCTTCTCCCTCCAGGGATACAGACTTTTTGGGTTCTCAGGATCCAGCAGGCGGATCGTCGACACCTGTGCTGTCGACCCCCCCCGACTTGAACCAAGTCCTGCTTAAATTCACTAATGTGCTTGTACAGCAGCTGGGAGCATATAGGACCCCATTGCTGATGCCATCAACAGCATCTTCATCTTCAACGCATACTCGTCTGCCACAGGAAGCTTTCCGTGGGTTGTCGTCAGCGCATCCGATGCCAGGCCCAGATTTAGAAGAGGATGACATTGAGGAGTACCACCACCCAGACATCATTCTTCCTGATGATGAAGAGGAAGAGATCCTGCTCTCTGACAAGTCTACTGCATCTTCTGTCAGTGAGAACTCAGTGAAGCACACTCCTAGGTCTCCAGAGGACCTCACATTTTTCAGTGTGATGAAACAGCTGTCCTCGGCCATGGACTTCCACACTGTGGAAGAGAATGCCACCAGAAAGGAGCTGGTGGACTTCGTGAAGATTCCTGAATCCTCCCCCAAAGATAATTCCTCCAGTCCTTCCTACTCTGAGGAATGCAGCCACAGCAGCCTGGCACAGACCAGACTTGGTGCCAGCTATGCCCCACAGGGCAGATAAACTCTTTCATGCCCCGCCAGGGGCTCCCCTGCTACGCTGCCCAGCCTAAGACTGACTCTGTGGTCATAAAGGCAGCTCATGACAGGTCTGAGGTGCCTAAGTACCTTAGTTCCCTTCCCCCATATAAAGAGTCTTGCAGAATCGACCTCTGGGGCAAGAGGATGTATACCTCCTCTACCCTGGGTTTTAGGATAGCAAACTACCTGTCTTACATGGTAAAATACCAAAATGACAGTTGGAAAAAGGGCAAGGCCATGGCACAGACCCTTCCAGATGGCACACAGAAGGAGGAGCTGCTCCAGTGCCTCCAAGCAGCTGAGGATGTAAGCAAGCACCTCCTCAGAGCCCTCTAGGATATGGCTTATACCAGTGCTGGGGCAGCTGCCACAGGCATATTCCTACGTAGGCACTCCTGGCTTGGAGTATCCGGGTTCGCCGCTGATGTACAGCAAACAGTGCTCACGTGCCCCTTTAATGGCACTAAGCTGTTTGGCCCTGATGTCCAGGATATTATTAATGATCTGCAAGTCTCGGATGGGGCCTCAAGTCTGTTCACTCCCTCTACCATACCCAGTCAATAGGTAAAGGGGGCATCCTCTGTTTTTGCAAAGCACCCAATATGCCTGGTACAGCCTCCCAGCCCCAAGTTAAATGCAGAGCCTCGGCAGCCTTGCCCGCCCCCCACCAGCACTGGGGCTGTGGCCAAACACCTCAGAAATGAGGGACCAGCCCAAGCAGCTAACTCTGCCTCTGCTTGACTGTTTGCTGGACCCCCCCCCCTTCTAGTCCCGAACCAGGAGGTGGTGGTTGGAGGCCTAATCTCCCTCCATCTGAACCAGTAGAGAACCATAACTTCACATGCATGGATTCTGCAGATCATAGAGAAGGATCACACCTTGGCGCTCATAGAGCAACCTCCAGAAACCCCTACTCCACCCTCCAATTACCAGCCTGCTCACCAATCTGTTCTCCGGGAGAAGGTGCAGTACCTTCTACACAAGCAGGCTATCTAGCCAGTTCCCAGGGTTCCACCTTCCAGAGAAACAGGTTCTATTCCCGGTTTTTCCTGGTACCCAAAAAGACCGGCGATCGAGGCCCATTTTAGACCTAAAGAACCTCAATCTGTACGTCCAGTGGAAAATGTTCTGATGGTAACCTTACCGGGCCAAATGCCCCTCCTCAAAGCAGGGTATTGGCTCTGTTCACTGGACATGCAGGACGCTTACCTGCACATTTTGGTATTTTCTTCTCACAGGTATAGAAACATAGAATTTGACAGCAGATAAGGACCGCTTGGCCCACCCAGTCTGCCCATTTCCCTACCTACTGGATAAGCTGCAGATCCTAGTTAACCAGCAGCCTACTTCTTCGTACCCCAACCCCCTAGAATGGCCTTATGACTGTCCCATGCATGCTTGAATTCCACCACTGATTTTGACTCCACAACCTCCTCCGGAAGGCCGTTCCATGCATCCACAACCCTCTCTGTGGAAAAATACTCCTTAAATTACCTCTGAGCCACCCCTCCTCTATCTCCAAATTGTGCCCTCTTGTTCTTGCACACCTTTTTTTGAAAGATGCTACCCTCTTGGACTTTGTTGATTCCCTTGAGGTACTTGAACGTTTCTATCATGTCCCCCCTCTCCCTCCTTTCCTCGAGGCTATACATATTAAGCTCCTTTCGTCTCTCTTCATATGTCTTCCGGTGCAGACCCTGCACCATTTTATTTGCCCTCCTCTGGACAGCTTCCATCCAGTTTCTTTGTTTCACGTTTCAGGGTGAGCATTATCAGTTCAAAGTGCTGCTCTTTGGCTTGTCCTTTGCACTGTGAGTCTTTACAAAATGCTTAGCAGTGGTAGCAGCAGCAGCTCTAAAGGGAGGGGACTGTATGATCTTACTTCAGGAGGGCTCTGACAGTAGGTACTGATCATTAGGACTAGAGATGTCTGGCACTAGGACCACACGGAAAACTTTAGCTAGCGGGGGATGGCCCGTCCGGTGTCACGTGGCACTATATAGTGGGCGGTCCCCATGCCCACCCTCCAGTTCTTTCCCGCCATCAACCTGCATACGTGGGACCTCATGGAGAATGCTGCTTCAGTCAACCACCATTTTCGGATGAGTATTTCATTGCTTTTATTTCTTTCTAGTGAATTGTTGAAAAGTATTACTTTTTTCATGCATGTCTTCTCCGTCACCTTCCGAGTCGCATAAGAACAAGTGTGATTCCTGCGGCACTCTGCTCCCTCACAAGGATGGCCTTTCCCTCTGCCTGGGACCAGAGCATAAGACCAAGGACTGTGAGGCATGCCAGAATTTTAACCAGGCCACATGAAAACGCTGCCAACAGGCCCTGGAAGCCCACGTTCTTAAACTAAAGATGGCTTCCATGGAGAAGGAGCTGCAGATGTCGCGGGGATTGTCCTCCTCTCCGGGGGGGTTCTTCGTACTCCCATAAGAAGGACAAGGAGACGCACTGGGAATGCGATCAGTCTCCTTCCCGTCCGCGGCCGGTACCGCTTCTCTGACCAAGCCTGTCCCTCCATGTGGGGAGCAGCCTTTGGTCTCCCTGCCTGAGCTCGTCACAGTTCAGGTGGGCACCTCCGCTCCCTTGGAGAGCTTCGCCACCCTTAGGCCCCTCAAAACCCCAGGGCCCAAGTCAGGTGGCGCAACTGATAAGTCAGTCATCCGCCCTTCTGACGAATGCCCAGCCCCGGCTGATAAGTCGTACACGGGCTCCTCTGGCATCCACCCAGCCACTGCACTTCCGTTGGGCCCCGATAATAAGCCATACACCGATCCTCTAGATCTGCGCATGCTTCTGCTTTGGCCACAGCCCTCCCCAGAGGGTTCTCCCTCTCGGGTTCCACCTTCGCCACCTCCCCTGATGGTGACTCCTGGCTCTCCTGCACACTCTGAGATGGAGTCTGGGGAGCGTTCACCCAACACAACCCTGGTGCCAGAGCCAGAACGCCTGATGCCGGACCTCCCTCAGGAGACAGTGTCCCCTGTTCTGCAGGCTCCCTTGTCTAAGCCAGCTCCCCTGCCCCTTGGGGCCAATGCTGGAACCTCCTCCGGACATTCAAGCATCAGACCTGATGTTACCAGGCCCTCCTAACCCTCTGACAGGGTCCTTGTCAGGTCCTTCAGACCCCCTTCCGGGGTCTATGTCTGTCAACCTGCCGTCAGGCCCCCGTTAGGACCTTTGGCTCCTCCATCAGGTCCTACAACAGGTTACCTGCCATCAGGGCCTCAAGCAGGTCCCTTGGCTCTGCCATTGGGCCCATCACTAGGCCTTTCAACTCCAGTCTTCCCTGTGCCTCACTACCCTTCGGTAGGGTATCTGCCGCCAGGGCATCACACATCTGGGTACTCATGCAGGGGTATCCGACATCAGGCTATTTGCCCTACAGGATGTCAGGCTATCATTACCTGACGCCAGGCTATACAGTGCCGGGGTTCATCTTCCAAGGCTACCCACCCATCTATCAGCCCCCTCCTACTCCACCACCTCAGCCTCAGGTGGATTTTAGGGAGGCATTACAGTCTTGGTGGTCAGTAACCAAGACACAGTTGGACTCGGAACTGGACCGGTGGCAGCCGGCCATGGCTTCCATGCTGGCCCACTTGGACCCTACTCAGAGATCCCTTTCCCCAGTGGAGTCTTGCTGCTCTAACTCGGGACAGACCTGGCATCCTACTGCAGTAGCTGATATCAGCAGGGGCCTTGGGGTCTCTCCACAAGAGCTTCCACTTCCACTGGCTCTGTCTCTGGACAGAAACTCGTCATCAGAATCCGACTCGGACTCCGCCAGCTTCTCTGCCTTGGGGTTTCATCCCCCTTCTCCGGAGGATCCAAAATTCAAAGACTGTCCCAAATCCCCTCTGGAGGACCCCTCTTTTACGGAGATCCTCCGGAGGGTACAGGGAGCAAACAGGTGGAAATCAGAGCATCAGGATCGCCAACACATGAGGTTGGTGGAACACCTGGATATGCCAGAACTGTCCCCCTGCTCATTCCTCTGTGCATCGGACCACATGAGAACCTGGCCTCCACGGTCTGGCAACAACCTTCATCGGTAACTACAGTCGTCAAGAAGGCTGATAGACTCTATCGAGCCCTCACGGGTAAAGACCACCTTAGTTCTCACCCTAAAGCAGACTTAATGGTCATTAAAGTGGCCCATGACCATACGGCTAAACCTAAACATATGAGCACCTCTCCTCCAGACAAGCAGTCAGGGCAAGTAGAACAGTTTGGACGCAAGGTGTACTCCTCCTCTTCCTCCTCCTCCACTCTGGCTCTTGGAGCTTTAAACTACCTGGCACGTATGATTGTGTACCAGAAATCTATCCTGGGACAGTTGAAGTCAGAATTCGAGGCTTTGCCCAATTCTGAAGCTAAAACCAAAATTTCCCAGACTGTTGGGAGAGTGGAAATCTGCTGCTGTCATTCCCTCTGAACGACATATGCGATAGACGCCTCTACCTGGAGTACTGCCACGGCTGTTAGCATGCACTGGTACTCCTGGCTGCGGGTATCCGGATTGGCCCAAGATGTCCAGTCAGCCATACAAGATGCCCCTTTCAGAGGACCAGTCCTTTTCGGAGGCAACATCAAGGATATAATCACTGAGCACCAGGACAGTGGCAAGGCACTGCACTCTGTCCAATCTATGTATCGCTCTGACACCAAGCCAAAACAGCCATTTTGTCGCCAGAATAGGCAACCGCCAGCCCGACATCAGAACAAATGTCTGGCCCCACCCCACCAGCCAAGTCCCAAAGGGCTGCTGGGGTGGAGCTCCCCCACGCCTCTCCTCCTGACTTGTGGCAGGGCCCCCAGTCTCTGCCACCAGCTCCAGAGGAACCAGTTGGGGGCAAATTCGCCAACCACCTGGCCGGGTGGGAGGCGATTACTTCAGACACATGTGTCCTTCAGCTCATTTCTCAAGGCCACATGATCGAATTCACAGAGAAACCTCCAAGAAATCCTCCAGGTCTCTCTCACTACTCAGTAGGACACATTTCTTTCGTAAGGGAAGAGATCCAGGCTCTTCTGACAAAATCCGCTATAGAGCCCACTTCTTGGATCCAGGAAGGAAAGGGATATTACTCCCACTTCTTCCTGGTCCCCAAAAAGACAGGGGGACCTCTGTCCAATCCTGGACCTCAGCATGTTAAACCTATATGTAGAGTACAAGAGGTTTCGTATGCTGACCGTACTGAGTCTACTGCCTCTTCTACACCAGGATCACTGGCTTTATGCTCTGGATATGCAGGATACATACCTGCATATCCCAATTTTTCCCTCCCACCACTGCTCCCTACGCTTTATCTTCCAGGGGGAACACTTCCAGTTCAAAGCGCTCCCCTTTGGCCTCTCTCCGGCATCCAGAGTGTTTACCAAGTGCCTAGCGATGGATGCAGCGGCCTTACATCGCCAGGGAATATGTGTTCCCGTACCTCAATGACTGGTTCCTGTCAGCACCATCAAGGGACAGCCTGATGGCCTCCCTGACTACTACCCTGAATCTATTCAGGCAAGTGGGGATTGTTAGAAATTCGTTCAACCGGTCAGCCCTCTACTCCCAAAGTGCCAACCTCTGAGTGTATGATTTGTAAACAGTGAACAGAACAAGGTAACCCTCTTGTCTGTTTTGTGGGTTCAAGTCACCTTAGTCTCAAGCTCTGGAGGGATTCAAACTGTTAACCTCTTTGTTAGCGTACCCAATTATCAGCCTCAGATAATTCTGTCTTTGGGGGGCTAGATATCTTTGCCTACAGGCACCTAGCCAGGTCTACAAAATGAACCCTTAGCACTCTATGCAAGACTTTAGAGAACTCTGTCCGTTTCGCAGTTTGGTATATCAATAAGTCCATACACAGTGTTAACTGTAACCTTTAAAAGCTTCACTTAAATAAAAATAAATGTCAAGGCACTCCAGGCAGTTTCCATTTTAAAATATATATTTTTACTTTAAAATAGGAAAACAGAAAATATTAGAGAACAAAATATCCCAACACATACAGCCTTAAAAACGAACAGGTTTAAAGTGCAAGTTTCTACAATACATACATTCGGACTGGTCTAATCTTACTCTCTTTCAGTGCTGTGATGTTTCTTCCTCAGTCAGATAATATGAAAAAGGTGTGACTGTCAAGTTTCTCTCAGCAATTAAACACAGTTCTGAGCCGGCCTTCTCTGAGGTCACCAAACTCCGCCTTGGTGTAACAAAATGTATATTTATTATAACACAGGATGTCTAAATAAAATATTTAAAAAAACATAATAGGTGACCTCACTGACTTTCCTCTCCTCAGGTTAACCAGACAAAACCGGTTTGTGCTCTGCTAGACATATATATCAAAAGTTTCTTTGGTATAAGTCACTGTATTCAAAGCCAAAGTGTATTTGACTCTCTAATCCTATCTGGGCCTTGGTATATACACATCAGAGGTCTCTCTGATGTAATTCAACGGTTTCCGGAATGGATATTGGACCTTCAAATTCATCTGGGTCCTGTTGCCCAGAGATCAACCTCTTTGATGAAATGAGCTGGTTCTTGGAAGGTTATTCATAACACATGCATGCTCTTTCCATTATGACACCTAGAGCAGAATCAAAGGGTTCCTGGGATGCCATGAATGGCTAATTTCATTTCCTGGGATCAAAGCAAATTTAACATGCTAATTGAACCTTAGATCGCTGTAGTTTAAAATAC
Organism: Neoceratodus forsteri; assembly: GCA_016271365.2. NCBI lineage: Eukaryota > Metazoa > Chordata > Ceratodontiformes > Ceratodontidae > Neoceratodus > Neoceratodus forsteri. The sequence continues at coordinate 923,929,789 of CM028132.1, forward strand.
CTCCTGTCCTTTGAACTTATCCCTGGGGGGGTTTGATGCATCAGTTCAGCAAGACTGTAGTTTCTTCAAACTGACATTCCCATTACATATTTTATATGTAATAAAAAAAATTGATACAGCAGTCAGAGCTGGCTGTCTATGTCACACTTCCTCCCCACCTAGACTGAATTTGGGGGCTCTATCCCCTACATTGGGTAAACTTCCCAAATCAGTTCACTCCTCATAGACCCTAGACAGCCCATCTGAGTTCTGATTCTTGGCTCTGGCCCTATGTACGATTTTCAGATCATACCTTTGTAAAGCAAGACTCCATCTGAGCAGTCTGCCATTGTTTTTCCCCATCTGCTTCAACCAAACCAGGGGGTTGTGGTCAGTCTGCACCACAAAAGGCTGCCTATACAAGTATGGCTCCAATTTCTTTAGAGCCCACACTAGGGCAAGGCACTCTTCTTCCACCGTGGGATATACTTGTTCCCTGGGGAGAAGCTTCCAGCTCAGGTATGCGATAGGATGTTCCGGTCCCTTGGCTGGATATCTGACTCAGGACTGCCCCAATACCCACGTCTGAGGCATCCGTCTGAACTATAAAAGATTTGCTATAGTTGGCAGTGGTCAAAACAGGAGCATTGCACAGTGCCTCCTTTAGTTTGGAAAAGGCATCCTCACAGGCTGGGCCCCAGGTGATTTTCTTGGGCATCCTTTTCTTTGTCAGGTCAGATAGGGGCACAGCCAGGGCACTGTAATTGGGTACAAACTTTCTATAGTACCCGGCTGTCCCGAGAAAACTCCTGACCTGTTTCTGAGTTTCTTGTCTGGGCCATGCCTGGATTACCTCTATCTTGATTTGATTAGGATGGAGTTGTCCTTGGCCTACCACATGCCCGAGGTGTGCCACTTCCCCCATGGCCATCTGGCACTTGTCGGCTTTGACAGTGAGCCCGGCCCTCTGTATTCTGCCCAGCACTTCCCTAAGGTGTGACGTGTTCCTCCCAGCTGGTACTGAAGATGGCAGTGTCATCCAGGTACGCCAAGGCGTACTCCTCAGCACCATTTAACACCTGGTTCACCAACCTTTGGAAAGTGATGGGGCATTCTTCATTCCAAAAGGCATTTCTTTGAACTCAAATAAGCCTATCGGAGTGATGAAGGCCGACCTCTCCCTATCTCTGTCCGTCAACTCTACCTGCCAATACCCCTTTGTCAGGTCAGTCATTGTAAGTTAGGTCGCCTCCCCCAACTTGTCCAGGAGTTCGTCCGTCCGGGACATCAGGTGGGCATCTGACTTTGCGACTGCATTCAATCCATGATAGTCTACACAGAAACGAGTTGAGCCATCTGGCTTGGGTACAAGGACTATGGGTGAGGCCCAGACACTGTGGGATCTCTGGATTACCCCTAAATCCAGCATTTTCTCCACTTCCCGCCTAATGTCCTTTTGGACAGCCTCTGACACCCGATATGCTGTCCGCCATATGGGCGTCTCTGTCCCTGTCTCCACATTGTGTGCTGCTAAGGGGGTTAGTCCAGGCTTTGCGCTAAACAGGGGGGCAAAGTCTGCTAAAACTGCCCTCACTTTCTGGATCTGGCCTGGGGTCAGCTGGGGAGACAGTTTTACTGCCTACACAAAGGACTCTCGCTTACTGTCTTCCAGCAAGTCCAGAAGGCGGTCTCCTTCGTCCATCCCCTCCCCATAACTACACATTGTGAACACCATGTCAGCCCTATTTGCATATGGCTTCATCATGTTGACATGGTACATCCTTTCTGTCTGTCTATGGTCAGGTAACTCCACAATGTAGTTTGTCATTTACGTTCCTAACAACCTTGTACAGTCCTGCCCACTCCGCTTGTAGCTTGTCTTTCCAGACTGGAATAAGGACCATGACTTCCTGACCCACCATGTACGAGCGAGCTCTGGCTCTGCGGTCGTACCATACTTTTTGTTTCTGTTGGGCCGCTGCCATTTTGCTCTGGGCTGTCCCCATAAGCTCCTTCAGCCTTTCCCTAAACCGTAGGACATAATCCACAATGGGAGTTCCCTGGGTGGCGTGCTTGCCTACCCAGTCTTCCCAGATCAAGTCTAGGGGCCCACATTCCCGGCGTCCATACAAGAGTTCGAAGGGGGAAAATCCTGTCGACTCTTGGGGCACCTCCCTGTATGCGAACAACAGATGGGGAAGTTATTTCTCCCAGTCCCTCCCATGCTGTTCAGCAAACGCCCGGAGCATTGACTTTAGGGTACCATTGAATCGTTCCACAAGTCCATTGGCTTGTAGGTGATACAATGTCATGCATCTCTGCACCACCCCACACTTCTTCCATAGACATTTCATTAGGTCCGACATGAAGGAACCCACTCGATCGGTGATTACCTCCTGCAGAAACCCAGCACGAGAGAAAATCCCAAGTAAGACATCTGCCACTTTGTCTGTCCTCAGAGAGGATTAGGCAACTGCCTCGGTGTACTGGGTGGCATAATCCACCACAGTCAGGATGACTTTCTTCCCTGAGGAGCTGGGGGTATTTAAAGGCCCCACAGTATCCATTCCCACCCTCTGAAATGGCTCTTCCATTACGGGCAATGGAATCAGGAAGGCTTGGGTTTTCTTGCCTGCCTTCCCTATTTCTTGGCACCAGTGACAAGGCCTGCAGTACTCCTTCACCTGCTGGGTGAAGTTAGGCCAGTAGAAATTCTGGGCTAACCGCTGCGTTGTGCGTGCGATTCCCAGATGACCAGACAAGGGAATATCATGGGCAGCCTTGAGTAACTGCTCACGATATCCCTGGGGAACGACAAGCTGCATGCGTAGCATTCCTCCCTCTGTCTGTACTGCCTGTGTATACAAAAGTCCATTTTCCCAATAAACCTTATGTCTGCCGTCACCTCCCTGTGCACCGTCTGAGTCTGCCCAAGCACTCAGCTTCTCTAAACTATGGTCACTTCTCTGAACAGCTGTGAACCCCTCACACCTTCCCAAGGCATGGGACAGGTCCCCTTCAGTTGCTAAACTAGGGTCCCTAGCACTAGCGTCCGGGCCCCCAGGATCACTGTCAGTCCCTACCCTCTGACAAGTGGTCACCCCTCCATCTTCGGAGTAACCCTCTGTAGCCTTGTGGTTACTTGCTACTGGGGAAATTTCTACCCCCTTTTTATCAGTCTCCCCATCTGAAGACACAGGCTGGGGAACCAGCCTCTCAGTGGTTTCCACACTGGTTTCTGTGGGGTTCAGGGAACTACTATTTTCTCTTGCCACTTGGCTATGGATAACTGCACATACCATCCTCTGCTGGAGATTGTTACCCAGGATCACATCCACTACAAATGTGTTGGCTACAGCCGCCTGTTGCACAGTTCCTCCTGTTTCACCCCAGTCCAGGAGAACACTAGCGAGTAGCAATGTTTTCTCTTCACCAGTAAACCCTTGTACAGTTACGTATTTATTGGGTATAAGCTGACCAGGCTGTACCAGATCCCCCTTTACCAATGTCAGGGATGCCGCTGTGTCCCTTGACCCCCTTTGTCTGTACACCATTTACTATGACTGGGTGCATGTGTTCCCTCGTGTTCACTGGCATGCCCTTGGACATACAAACAAACCACTTCTTTTCTAGCACCCTGTTGTGTATTATGGCTTGCCTTTTTGAGGCACTTTCTGGCAATATGCCCAGTTTCCTTACACAGCCAACAGGCATTTCTTACTTCAGATAAATATTTTCGTTGAAACCTGGGGCTAACTGGTTTTGGTGGAGGCAGTGAGGGTTTTAGCTGCCCTGAAGGCGTGCTTTTCCCTTTCTGCGCTGCCACGCCCACCCCATTCGCTCTCAGAGCAGGTCTGCTCTTGGTGTAGCGGTCCGAGAGTTCAGCAGCCTCTTGCACTGTTTTTGGATCTCAGTCCTCTAGCCAGGTTTTTTAGCTCTGCTGGGCATGCCCAATAAAACTGTTCTAATAAAATCACATTTTCAATTTTGTCAACAGACTTTGCTTCAACTCCTTCCCACCAGCATTTTAAAAACTGACGTTTCGTGGCTAGCTCTTCATAGCTCATATCAGGGCCTCTCCTGAGCTTACGGAATTTAGCTCTGTATGATTCAGCAGTTAATTTAAACTTTTTTTAACAGTGCAGCTTTTAACTTGCTGTAATCGTCACTGTCTTCATTGTTCATTTGACCCAGTGCATCCCGAGCTTTCCCGGTAAGTAGCGGGGATAGCTGGAAGCTCCAGGACTCTCTAGGAATTTTAGCCTGAATACAAACTTTTTCAAAAGAATTTAAAAAGGCATCCATATTTTCCCCTTCCTTAAATTCAGCTATTAACTTGGAGTTCAATTTGTAACCCAGTCCTACAGTCCCAGTTAAACCCAAGCCACTTACCTGCCCTGGTGCCGCTGGTTGGAGTCATAGCTTCTCCAGTTCGTGTTACCACTGGCGCTCCTCCTCTCCTCTGCAGCTCACTGTTCTCGCTCTGCCTCTCTGCGTTCTCGCTCTCTCTTCTCCTCTGCCTCTCGCTGGCGCTCATGCTCCTCATGGTCTGCCTCCCTCTTTTGTCGCTCTGCCTCCAGTTCCATCCTGCGCAACTCAGTTTGCAGCCTGAGTACCTCTGGATTCAGGATACTGGCGACCACCTTCTGCTGCTGTGGCCCTTCACTGACAGTGGCCCTGCTGTCCTCCTCATCAGCTTGGGACCCCTCACTGCCCTCTAGTCCTGCCACACTCGAGGTCTGCTCCTGTTCAGTCACGGTCTGTGACTCCCTGCTCTGGTTATCTACTACCATCAGGGCCTCTATGAGGGTCTGCTTTCTGGCTGTCTCCTCGAACAGGACTCCTCTCTCCTCGCACAACTGTTTCAAGTGATCTACAGTGTGCCTGCTGTAGTTGGAAGCCATCTTCTTCCCTGACTACGCTAATCTGACTGGCACTTTAGAAAAAAATTAAATGGATAAGAACTTTGACTGTAAGTCAAGGGATATAGTTCTGTTTCCTTTTGAAATAAAACACTGCCTTTCTTTTTTTCCAAGTGAGCTGAACAGCCTCAAGCTGACCCACTGTACAGTGAAGCTTATACCACCTAACTTTTTATGCCACCGCTGCCAGCCAGTCTGTCACAAATTCACTCATCCGGTCAGCCCTCTGCTCCCAAACTGCCAACCTCTGAGCATATGATTTGTGGACAGTGAACAGAACAAGGTAACCCTCTTGTCTGTTTTGTGGGTTCAAGTCACCTTAGTCTCAAGTTCTGGAGGGATTCAAACTGATAACCTCTTTGTTAGCGTACCCAATTATCAGGCTCAGATAATTCTGTCTTCGGGGGGTCAGATATCTTTGCCTACGGGCACCTAACCAGGTCTACAAAATGAATCCTTAGCATTCTGTGCAAGACTTTAGAGAACTCTGTCCGTTTCCCAGTTTGGTATATCAGTAAGCCCATACACAGTGTTAACTGTAACCTTTAAAAGCTTCACTTAAATAAAAATAAATGTCAAGGCACTCCAGGCAGTTTCCATCTTATAATATATATTTTTACTTTAAAATAGAAAAACAGAAAATATTAGAGAACAAAATATCCCAACACATACAGCCTTAAAAACAAATAAGTTTAAAGTGCAAGTTTCTACAATACATACATTCAGACTGGTCTAATCTTACTCTCTCTCAGTGCTGTGATGTTTCTTCCTCAGTCAGATAATATGAAAAAGGTGTGACTATCAAGTTTCTCTCAGCAATTAAACACGGTTCTGAGCCGGCCTTCTCTGAAGTCACCAAACTCCGCCTTGGTGTAACAAAATGTATATTTATTATAACACAGGATGTCTGAATAAAATATTTAAAAAAACATAATAGGTGGCCTCACTGACTTTCCTCTCCTCAGGTTAACCAGACAAATCCGGTTTGTGCTCTGCTAGACATAGTATCAAAAGTTTCCTTGATATAAGTCACTGTATTCAAAGCAGAAGTGTATTTGACTCTTTAATCCCGTCTGGGCCTTGGTATCTACACATCAAAGGTCTCTCTGATGTAATTCAAGGGTTTCCCGGGAATGGATATTGGACCTTCCAAATTCGTCTGGGTCCTGTTTGGCCCAGACATCAACCTCTTTGATGAAATGAGCTGGTTCCTGTAAGGTTATTCATAACACATGCATGCTCTTTCCATTATGACACCTAGAGCAAAATCAAAGGATTTCCCTGGGATGCCATGAATGGCTAATTTCATTTCCTGGGATCAAAGCAAATTTAACATGCTAATTGAACCTCAGATCTCTGTAGTTTAAAATACCTCCTGTCCTTTGAACAGATCCCTTGGGGTTTTGATGTGTCAGTTCAGCAAGACTGTAGTTTGCTCAAACTGACCTTCTCATTACATATTTTATATGTAATAAAAAAAAACTTGTACATCACTCAGAACTGGCTGTCTACGTCACACTGATTACGGTGAATTACTCCAAATCCCACCTTGTTTCTTCATAACGCCTCCAATTTTTTGAGCCGGTGCTGAATACTGCTCAGGGTCAAGCTTTCATACCTTTGGATCGGGCAGAAATCTTGCATCAGCAGGCTGTGCAAGTGGCAACCAGACAATGGCCCATGGCCCGTTCAGTCTTACACCTTCTGGGTCTGATGGCGGTGGCTGTTCCCACTGTCCTCCTAGCCAGGCTCCACATGTGGAGTACCAGAAATCAGAAGACCTGGATTCTGGTGTCCAGGCCCATGCGTCGGAACCTCCTGTGGTGGCAGGATCTGTCCAATCTCACCAGAGGGGTTCCTTTTCAGGCGCTCCCTTTGGCTCAGACCCTGACAACGGATGCTTCCGGTTAGGGCTGGGGCGCCCATCTGGGCGACCACAGAACACAGGGATCCTGGTCTCAGCAGGCATTATCTCTGCACATCAATCTGCAAGAGATGAGGGCTGTACTACAAGCCCTTCAGGCTTTTCAGCACCTGCTCCTCCCTGGGCTCCTACTGGTACTGACTGACATGTGCGGTCTGGTACCTGAACAAACAGGGAGGCACGTGGCTATATCCACTGTTCAGGGAAGCAATCCACGTGTGGCATTGGGTGATTCAGCACAGCCTGCAGCTCATGGCAGTGCATGTCCCAGGCATTCAAAATGCCCTGGCAAACACCCTGAGCCACACTCAGGCAAGGGCACACGAGTGGGAACTGAGGCAGTCAGTAGTCAAAGACATCTTCAATCGATGGGATCACCCAGATCTTGATCTGTTCACCTCCCCATCCAATGCAAAACTACCCAGTTTCTGCTCGCTCATTCCCGGGCATGGTGTTTTCTGGTGAAACGTGCTGTCTCTCTGCTGGCTAGGGAGGTCCTTGTACGTCTTCCCTCCTTTTCCTCTGTTGCAGAGGGTGCTTCTGAAACTACAGCAAGAAGGGGCTCGCATGATTCTCATAGCCTCTTATTGGCCTCACCAAGTGTGATTTCCTCTGCTTCAGCAGTTGAGAGTGGAACCTCTGATTCCCCTACCCCTCTGCCAGAATCTACTGACTCAGGACCAGGACAAGCTGGTCCATCCGGGCCTCAGATCCCTTCACCTTCACGTGTGGCACCTGCTGAGATAGCTGTTGCATAATTTGGGGTTGCTTCAAATCCTTGTGGAGGCCTGTAAGCTATCCTCAAGATCCATGTATGCTGTGAGATGGAAGAGGTTGTCCATTTGGGCAACCAACCAAGGATGGGACCCTTTCTCTTGCCCTGTCCCACAGGTCATGGAATACCTGCTGCATCTCTCTGACCTTGGCCTTAGCTATTCTTCCCTGAAGGTCCACTTTTCTGCCATTTCTGCCTACCACACTCCAGTGGATGGCAAAACGTTGGCACAGTTGGAGGTTTCCAGAACCTTTCTGAAAGGAATTCTCCATTTGAAACCCCCGGTCAGGAACCCCATTCCTCCGTAGGATTTGAATTTCATCCTTAAGAAACTCTCTCTGCCTCTTTTTGAACCAGACATGAGTTGTGACCAGTGCTGTCTTTCCTGGAAAGGGTACTTTTTAGTTGCCATGACTTCGGCTCAAAGGATTTCTGAGCTTTAGGCTCTGATGTTTAAGGAGCCTTATTTGATTTGCCACAGAGATCAGGTGGCTCTGCATACAAATCCTAAGGTTTTTACCTAAGGCAGTGTCTGAATTTACTTTGAATCAGACCATACACTAGCCAGTGTATTAACCCAGGCATTCTAATCAAGGGGAGGCCATTCTGCACACACCTTGATGTGCACAGAACCTTATGTTATTATATGAACCGGAAGAAGTCAGTCCGTAAAATGGATCAGCTTTTTGTTTCTTTTGCGCCCAAAATAAAGGGCGCAGCAGTTTCCAGATAATGCTTATCAAATTGTTAGCAAACTGCATTTTGTTTTGTTATCAGAAGTATAACAAGCCCCTTCCTGGGGGAAGTCAAGGGGCATTCAGCCAGAGACATGGCTGCATCTACTGCTTATTTCAGGAATGTTTCTGCCGCAGACAATTGTGCGGCAGTTACTTGGAGCTCTGTCCACACATTTACCAAACACTACAGTCTTGACATTGCCTCTAGGCGCAGGACAGGCTTCGGACTAGCCGTCCTTCAGGGTCTCCTGGCTTAACCTGGTACCTACTGCAGACCTTTCCTGCTTACTGTGCTTCAGCCTTTGGCTGAATTTCACTGCTTGGGACTCTGTCCTAATGGTTAGTACCTACTGCAAGAGCCTTCTTGAAGTAAGATAATACAGTTACGTAAGAACTTACGGTAACAGTAGATTTTTGAGAGGCTCTTGCAGTAAGTACCTTTTTCCCCTCCCACCTTCCCCCTGCTTCTGCAGCTACTTATTTATAGCCTTTCTTTTGGCTCCAGGAGCCCACTCCTTTCTTCTGTCACACCTTCTTGGGTCTCCAGAGGGAGAACTGGAGGGCAGACATGGGGACCGCCCACGATATAGTGTCACGCTGACGTCCATGACATGACATTGGGTGGGCGGTCCCGCGCCAGACACTGCTAGCTAAAGTTTTCCGTGTGATCCTAGTGCCTGATTGCTCTAATACTAATGTTTATTATCTAGCAGTAGCCTCTCTCGAAGATCTACTGTTCCGGTAAGTTCTTGCATAACTACTTTTTCCCTTATCTGGACGATTGTTTCCTAAAGTCCCCGTCCAGAGAACAACTTTTGATAACTCTGGAGCAAACTCTTCAGCTTTTCCACTTCCTGGGCATCACCGTCAGTCTACCCAAGTCTGTTCTGATACCATCTCAAAGGCTGTAGTACATAGGGGCGGGTCTGAACTCGGCCCAAGGGAAGGCCTTCCTGCCCCCAAAACAGGGCAGAATGCCTTATCGCCCAAGTTCAGGAAGTTGCTCAGAGCCGCCACGTTCCTGCCAGGGTGTACCTGAGACTGTTGAATCTGATGACAGCTGCCATACCCATTGTTCCACTGGCAAGGCTTCATAATGAGTGTCCTCCAGTGGACACTGGGTGCAGTGGGACCAGCACACGGATGAGTTGGACCATCCACGTTGTGGTCTCTTCCCCAGTCCACAAAGTACTGCAGCGGTGATGGACCCCTCGAATCTGCTTCAAGGCATCCCATTCCAGATCTGCTTCCCGCAGCAGATCCTCACCACAGCTGCCTCAGGTCTGGGCTAGGGAGCACACCTGGGTCCCTTTCAGACCCAGGGCTCTTTGTCCCAGTTGGAAACTTCCTTGCATATCAATGTACTGGAGATGAGAACGGTGCTCTATGCCATGCAAGCCTTTCAGGAACACTTTGATCCAGGTCAGCTGCTGGTACAGTCAGACAATTTGTGTGTAGTATACTACATCAACAAGAGGGGGGGGGTGCCATTTGTACCCCCTGTGCAGGGAGGCCATGAGAGTGTGGTACTGGGCACTGGCTCATGTTATGACACACTCAGCAGTCCACGTGCCAGGCATGTTAAACATTTTGGCAGACAGCCTCAGCCAGACTCTGTCCAGCATGCACGACTGGGAGCTCCTCTCAACTGTCACAGAAGACTTGTTCTACAAATGGGGTTGCCCAGAGTGGGACCTGTTTGCATCTCCACTTAACGCAAAACTGCCCAATTTCTGCTTGCTAGATCCAGGGCCTGGAGTTTTCTGGTGAGACACGTTGTCCCTCTCCTGGAGTGGGAGGCTCTTTTACGCCTTCCCTCCATTTCCTCTGATTTAGAGGGTGCTTACTAAACTGCAGATGGAGGGGGTCAGCATGATTATGGTAGCTCCATCCTGGCCTCGGCAGGTATGGTTCCCCCTGCTTCACCAGCTGGCAGAGGAGCCTCCAGTCCCACTCCCCTCTGCAGGAATCTGCTGACCCAGGCTGAGGGGACTCTGGTTCATCCCAACCTCAGGTCCCTCCATCTGCATGCTTAGTTCCTGAAGACATAGCTGTTGCCAGGTTTGGGGTCTCGAACAGAGTGGTGGATGTCCTTGTAGATGTCTGGAAGCCTTCCACTTGAGCCACATGTGCCATGAAGTGGAAGTAGTTTGCCATCTGAACTGCCAAACATAGTTTGGACCCTTTCACTTGTCTGGTGAACCACATCCCAGACTACCTGATCTCTCTGGACTCAGGTCTTCAGTACATCTCCCTTAAGATGCATCTTTTGGCTGTTTCTCCCTTTCATAAGCTCATGGGTGACTGCATGATTGCTCAGCTGGATGTTTCCTGTACCTTTCTCAGGGGCATCCTGCATCTGAAACCACCAGTCCATTCTCCTGTCCTGGCTTGGGATTTGAATTTTATTATGGTGAAGTTGACCCCGTCTCCTTTTGAGCCAATCACAGCTTGCTATCTGCGCTCTCTCTCGGAAAGCGTTATTTTTAGTCGCCATTACTTCTGCTCAAAGAATTTCAGGGCTTCATGCGCTCTGGGGCAAGGAGCATTGTTTGATTTTTCACAAAGGCGGGGTGTCTTTGCGCACAAGTCCCAAGTTTCTCCCTAAGGTGGTCTCCGAGTTCACACTCCACCAGTATGTCCGCCTTCCTGTTTATTTTCCTGAATGTGCCAATCCAGGGGAAACACTGCTCCATATTTTAGACTGTGCAGAGCTTTGAAGTACTACCTGTTTTGCACCAAGAATTGTAGAAAGTCAAAGCAGTTTTGTTTCCTTTGCCCCAAGCAGAGGGGCATTTCAGTTTCTAAACAGTGTTTATCCAGATGGTTGGCAAATTCGATTTTGTTTTGCTACAAGCACAGCACAGATTTGCCTGGTGCTGTAAAAGCTCATTCCACCAGAGGCATAGCTACCTCTGTGGCTTGTTTCCCAGGGGTCTCAGCCATGGACATCTGTGTGGCTGCCGCCTGGAGTGCCATCCTTATTTTCACCAAGCACTACTGTCTGGACATTGCCTCAAGAGCACGTGCAGATTTTGGCAGGGCTGTGCTACGGGGCTTCCTGTCTTGACTGGATGACTAGGTTTGCTGGCCAAGGCACCTAGCTTCAACTGAGCTCTTATCTTCTAGGTTGCTTGAAAGGACATAGCAAATAACCTTACCATAGCAAGGAAAAGGATTAAGGCTTCTTTTGGCTAGGCAGATTTACTGTGTGTTGTTATTTTTATGTTGTACTCACAGGGATTGATCTTATCTGTGTCAGTCTTCTCCATTCATCACAGATGGGTATCTGACGGAGGTCAGGACCCCGCGGAAGCTTTTTTTTTTTTTTTAAAGGATAGGCGGAGCCGACACACCATCGGCGCCCATCTCGGGCCGACACACTGCTGATGGCTCATCGAGTTGGCCGTTAGGCTGTGTCGACCCGCCTGCCTGCCAGTTCTTCGTCTCCCGCCGTAGAGATCACCTCGTGTAGAAGCTGAAGAAATTTGAGGCCTGCTTCGCAGTTTCTCCTACGCAGTATATCGTGCCGAAGTCCGTCAGTTATTCCTGCCGGTTCTGTGTTGCTTTACTCAACGTCGCCTGGTAAGATCTTTCTATTATTATTCTTTTTGCGACGTCGAGTCTGTTTTTGGTGTTTTTTTCCCCCGTAGGTCATGTCTCGGTCGGAGGGTAAGAAATCTTCCAAGACTGGTCGGCCCCCCATGCAACGGTGCCCATGCAGCCGAAAGTTCTCCGTCACTGACCAGCACGACCGGTGTCTCTCGTGTCTTGGCCCGGCTTCACGACATATATTCGTCACGACACCTGCTTCTCCATGGACCGCTGGTCCTCAGCAGCGCATGAAAAGTGGGTGAGCTCCGCCACACCCGGAGTCGGTGCGCACTCTGGCCAAGCCAGCGCTCTCGGCCTTTCCTCCGGTCCCTCCCTGGTTGTATACAGACCGAGGAGGGAGGAGCCTCAGCTACTTGTAGCCTGCGTTGCCAGCTTCTTCCCGGCGCGGGAGGCCTGTCCCGCTCCTTCCTGGAAGCGGGTGGGCGGCGCCACCATGGCAATCGCCTTGAGGTGAGCTCCCCGGTGTCACTCCTACGGCTCTCAGACCCGGGTCGGCACCGTCCTCGATGCCGCCGGCCAAGCGCCGTCGGAGCCTCAGCTGTTCGCACCGAGGGCTCTGAGGGGGCCTTCGGCACCGACGGTCCCGCAGCACCGTGATCTCTGTCGGAGCTATTTGCGGTGCCGACACTGCTAGCAGCGCCATGAGATCTACTGTGGTGCTGTCCTTTTCCATGTCTCGCCTCGGCGCCAAGGTTGAGCATGGCACCATGTCCTCGAGGCTCGGCACCATGGGGCCTTCGTTTTCCTCAGTTGGTGCCGTCTTAGGCATCGCCCCTGCCCTCGGCACCGCTTGCATCGCCGGGGAGCCGGGCGGCGCTGTGCTCGGTGCTGTGTCCGCCTTTGGAGCCGTCCTCGGGGCCGCCCCTGCCCGATGGTCCCGCCGGAGCTGTCGGCGCCGTCTCCATCCTCGCCACTGCTCACGGTGCCGTGGTACCGGATGGTGCCATGACTGGTCCCGGCTCTGGATCTCTGGCTTGGGCTGGGGCTGCACCTCCCTCGGATTCCGCTCGCGGGGCTAGGGGAGGTGCTGGCACCGACTCGGGCACAGCTGTGGTCTCTGGGCCTGTTGGTAAGGACGGCACTGCCCGCCCTCCCACGGTTTGGCACAGGGCCTTGGACTCTACCTCCTCGGAGACGGAGTCGAGCTCTGAGTCGGACGTGCAGTCTGACCCCTCGAGGTTGGCTGTTGAGGTGGGCAGCACAGTAGTCTCTTCGACCAGTCGGAGTCAGCCCCCTTCTGAGGTGAGGTCGGTGGCTACCGAGACGAGGGTCAGGGGTGCTGACCAGCAGGCAGTGGTGCGGGCCACCATAGCTCTGCAGCCTGGTCTTGGCGGTTTCACTGATCCCTCAGTTGTGGTACCCCCTTCAGTGGTGTGCCTTGATCGCCCTACTTTGGGGCTGATCGGAGCACCTGCGGGGGGGAAGGTACTGCACCCTGGATAACTCCGGGGGCTGCCCAGAGATGCCAGCTACCTAGGCTGGCCCTCTCGAGAAGGAGGGCTCTTTCAGACTCTGGGGGGTCGAGGGGTGTGGGTTCGGCGCGTCAGCCTTTTTCTGGGGTCCACCCAGGCCCAGGGAGAATCCATAGTGCGGATCTCCGCTCTTTCTTCTCAGTCTCTTTGAGAGAGTCCCGTTCTTTTGAGGTAGGGGACCGTCCTTCTGGACCTATACGGCCCCGGTCGCCTCACGGGGAATTCTTCTGGGCACAGCCAAGGCAGTACCGATGTGGTTGTTCAGCTGTCAGCTGTGGAGTCTTCCGGGGCACCTTCTTCCGCGGGTGCCCACGGTCCGCTCCTTAGCCCAGGCAGAGGTAAGCCGACATCTCTTTTCGGCTCTGTCCCCATCCCTCTGCCACACTCTCCTGTGCTCCCAGGCATCCTCTGTCCTAGCGGGCCTCTCACCTGGGAACAGTTCAGAGCGGTGGCTGCTCGGTTCCCTACTTACATTAGGGCAATGGACAGCCAGGTTTTTCAACCTCCCCCCCGTGTAGCCACCCACTGAACAGACTGTGACCTCCAGCTCCTCATCCCCCTCTTCAGGGGGAGAGGAACCCTCTGTCCACATCTCTCTGTCTGCTGATCTGAGTATCAGCGATTCCTCTTGAGGATGTTGGAGGATTTGCACCTTACTTCTTCCACTATTAGCAATCTTGAAAACTCGGCGCACGCCTTTCCAGGCGATTTTGGCGAGGCCACCCTTGTGCCGCCCTGGCCAGCTCCCCTTTGGGAGGCGTCGTTGCTCCTGGCAGAGGCCCTTCTCCAGAGTTCCTGCCCCAAGGGATCTCAGCCAGAGGTATTATGCGCCTGAGTCTCCAGGTTCCATGCCTCATCCACAGTCTGGATTGACACAGTTGGATACTCCTGATGGGCTTGCGCCTTCACCATGACTGGCCCCCAGATCAAGACTCCTTGGATTTTGATTTCTGGGGTGGGAGGACTTTCTGCTCTGCGCGATTATTCTCTCTATCTCTGCACATCAGGCCCACTATGCAGCCTACGACAGGTTCTTGTGGTCCAGGCTAGGTCAGCTTCTAGCCTCATTGCCTGACACGGAGCAAACCAGACAAGCCATTGCACTCTCTGTGCGTGGCCTGGAGCTAGCAAGGCACCAAGTGAGGGCATCTTATGATGCCAACGAGGTAGCTACCAGGGTCGTAGGGACAGCAATCTGCACTAGGCAGACAGCATGGCTGCATCTTTCCCGGTTGTCATCCTTGGCCCGGCGTAGGGTGATTAACTCCGCCCACCAGGGAACCTACCTCTTCTCCCGCAGAGTGAGACGGCGCTTGTCGGGGCAACTTCCTTCCCCCTCTGGGGGACTCTGTCTCTCTCTCCCCACTCTTGGGCCTCTCCAGGCCCTGAAGTCCCCCCCCCCTTAGTGTGTTACCCACTGAGGGCTAAGGGACTTTATCCCTTAGGGTGTAAAAGAAGACCCCCTTCGGGGGGCTCGGTACTCACCCATCTGTGATGAATGGTGAAGACTGACACAGATAAGATATGAAAATTATGTACCTACCGTAATTATGATCTTTCTGTGTATCTTCACCATTCAACACAACCCCATCCTCCATCGCCCTGGGGCCTCAGACTCTGGGTCCCCCTCCCTGTCTGTGACTCCCCCTCTCATCCTTAGGAGTGGGGTAAAGTAGGGACACACGGGAGTATTTTTCCAGGAAGAGTGGATAGCTCGAGCGGCACTCCTTCTCAAGTACCTTGACTCCACCCCTGTGGGGTGGGAGTTAGTAGTTGCCCTCCTTCTTTCCTCCTCCCATCCAACCTATTTCTCCTAAAAAAAAAAAAAAAAAAAAAAACCTTTTTCACAAAGTTTTTCCCGAGAGGTGCTGAATCCCTATATCCTGTCCTTCTCCAGAATAGCCAACTCTGCTTATCTGGAGCGTTTGCCAGCTATTCCGTGCCTTGAATTCTGGCGGAAAGCTTTGCTACTCCTTGCAGTTCCTATACAATCTAGAGACGGACCAGGGTCCAGGATGTCTTATCCTTCTCCCCTCTCTCCTAAATTCTTTACCCACCCTACCCCCTTCCTCTTCCAGAGATTGGGGCCCCTCCCAATCCCCTTTAGTTTCTAACCTCTTTCTTTTCTGTCGTCTCAGTCGTTATTTCTCCTTTTAGTTCATACATTTTTTCCTTCTTCTGTCCCTTGGACTCCCTTGTCCCACCCTCCACTCCCTTCTTCTTACCTCTCTGGCGACTCAGAACTGGCAGGCAGGCGGAGTCGACACAGCCTAACGGCCAACCTGCGAGTGCCACGCAGTGAGTCGGCACCGATGGTGTGTCGGCTCTGCCTGCCCTTTAAAAAAAAAAAAAACTCCCACAGAGTCCTGACCTCCGGCAGATACCCATCTGTGATGAATGGTGAAGATGCACAGAAAGATCATAATTACGGTAGGTACGTAATTTTCATTTACTGTTTGTTGCTAACATTTTATTGCTTTATTTTTCTCTGATTCAAATTGTTGTTGCTGGGTATACCTTCTGCTGCATTATTACAGGGTGTGCTTACAGATTACTGCTGTAATCTTCTGATTCAAATAGTCTTTTGCAAGGTATATCTTCTGTTACTGTTTCATTTTTCTCTGTAGCAAAGTGGTTCTTACAGGGTATATCTTCTGTGAAATTATTGCAGGTGGTGCTTTACAGGTTTTACAGTTTAATCTATCATTAGGATAAGATTTCAGGGCTGCTGCATTTGTTGCTGGCTGATTGTTTCTGCTCTTACCTCCTTGTTTATTTTGTCCATGGTTGTTCTTTTTCAGCAGGAGAAGGGCCCAGCCACCCACCCTCTTCCCCAACCACCCCGGTCTACACTCCTTTTATAGGGTAGCACAATCATGATATTTCCTCTAGCAAACAGGAAGGGGCGGATCAGAGGGGTGTGCACATAGTGACTTCATTTACAGGGGCACTAGTAATTTAACTTGTTATAACAAGTTATACAAAAACAAGCAAACAAAACACAAAATCAAACTTTTGCTTTCATTTTCTTCCTTCTAATTACTCTGACCAGGTTATAAACCCAGCAACTTATCTGGAATGGATATCATTAACTGCAGGTACTGCGGAACACTTTTCAGAAGGGCAGTTTTAAAGGATTTAGGACACTGTACTACATCCTGGGCCATTGAAGATCTAAGGGCTGAGCACCAGGCAACATGGGCAGAGATTGTGTGCCTCAAATTGCATATTCAAGAGGAAATATAAGAACTGCCTGCCATTTTCGGAACATCCAACAGAAGCACCTCGACCGCAGAGGGTAGTTGGTCTGGGAGGTTGGCAGGTGGTTAGGAGGGGCAAATCGGGTGCCCCATCACTCAGTGCTCTCCAACGTATCGCCTCCACAAACCATATAAAAATTACAAACAGATATCTGCCTCTATCTCCGAAATCAAACAAAGGGGCAGAGGACACTGCAGCACAGGAGCTAACACAACAAAATGCACCCAAAACAGGAACCAAAACAAAAAAAGCAAAAAGGAAATCCCAAAAACGTTACGATCATAGGAGACTCCATGATTCGGGGAGTTGATACGTATCTCCAGCCAGGGGTAATGGTCAGATGTCTCCCAGGTACATCAGCGTGGAGAGACACTGACCACATTGCTAAAATTGTTCAGGAAGCAGGAGAAAACATTGACATCCTGGTATCCATAGGGACTAACAATCTCACCAGCGGTCAGTTGTGGAGACCAAGCAACACCTGACCACGCTGGGTGACAAACTGTCATCCATTTCGTCCGGCATTTCCTTCTCTAAGATCCTGCCAGTCTGGGAGAGGGAGGCAGATGGACGGAAGGTCAGGGAAGGGGAAATAGGGGAGCTAAACATGTGACTCAAGGGCTGGTACAAGGAAAAAGGATACAAATTTGTTAGGAACTGGCAACAGTTTTGGGAGCGAAAGTTCTTTAAATTTGATGGACTGCATCTGACTAAGGAGGGAGTCAGTGCATTGGGACAGAAGTTTGACGTCTTTGCAGAATATTTAAATTAGCAAATGGGGAGAGGGGTGCAACACCCCATACGTCGAATGGGAAGAACACCCTTCCCCCCTCTGCTAGTGGTCAAACAGGAGTTCAGCATGTTTGTAGTTCATTTGCATCACAAGGTAAGGAAAAAGGTCTGGCTCCCGATACGACGCACAGGAGAAACGCCAGACTTCGCCCAACAACTAACACACCGAAATCTGGCCAGTGGAAAATCATATGCACAAATGCTCGTAGTCTTGGAAACAAGATCCCAGACCTGCAGGCAATAATGACAGAGGCTAAACTGGACATAGTAGCCATTAGCAAGACATGGTTTACCAGTAACCACACCTGGGAGACTGCAGTACCTAGCTGTGTACTGTTCAGAAGAAACCGAGGTGCAAAAATGGTGGGTGGAGTGGCTCCTTATGTCACTGAAAATATCAAAGCTGCAGAAATTCAGAATACACATAAGGAGACAGAAGAACTTGGGTCACCCTGGAAACAGGAAATGGGACAGCCATACGAACTGGGGTTGTCTACAGGCCTTCAGACCTGGGAGGACATAGACACATTACTGTTAGAAGATATATAAAACATGACCGCTAAAGGGGAGGTTCTGATACTGGGAGACTTCAACATGCCAGATATAGATTCATCAATACCTGCAGGAACATCTGCCAGAACTAGACACATGGTGGATTCCCTACAGGGCGAGGGAGTCAAATAATTGGTACAACAACCCACAAGAGACAGGGCAATCCTAGATCTAGTACTGACTAACAGGGAAAGGATCACAGATCTCCAGGTAGAAGGTCACCTGGGGCCAGCGACCATCACATGGTATGGTTCAGTTTGGCCACTAGAACTAAATCATCCCATTCCAAGGCAAAAATATGGGACTTCAGAGGAACTGACTTTGATAAGATGGCCATCAGAGTTAAGCTAGCCCTGGCAAAAAGAAATACAGGTGAGGAGGTACAGGCAAAGTGGGCAAGCATTAATGATGCAATACTTGAAGCAACATCCCATTGTGTTAGAAAAGGAAGTGCAAAAGAAGAAGGAAACCACTTTGGTTCTCAAAAACAGTAGCAGAAAAGGTCAGAGTCAAAAGGCTGGCCTTCAGGAAATATAAGGGAATGCAGCAGGATGAAGACAGGAGGCATACCAAACTTCCCTAAGGGAAGCAGAGAAGGCAGTAAGGTAGGCAAAGGCCCAAACCAAGGAAACACTAGCACAAACAGTAAAAGAAGGTGACAAGACTTTCTATAGATACATTAGTGAAAGGAGAAAGTCCAGAGGGGTTGTTGCTAAGATCAAAGGGGATAAGGAGGACCACCATGTAAAAGCATCTATCCTAAATAGATACTTCTCAGTATTTACTGAAAAGAAGATAGGGCAGGGCCCACAGCTCAACACCATGGACACAGGGGAGGGAGGTGTGCATTAGTCCCTTCACAAAAGAAAGGGTCCTACAAGAGCTCAATAAGCTCAGTGTGGACAAGGCAATGGGATCTGATGGCATACATCCCAGGGTACTAAAGGAGCTAAGGGGAGAACTTGCAGAGCCTTTATCAGAACTGTTTAGTGAGTCTCTGAGCACAGGAGAGGTCCCAGAACACTGGAGAAGATCATGTGATCCCACTTCACAAGAGTGGTAGCAGGGAGGAGGCAGGGAACTACAGACCAGTCAGTCTTACCTCAGTAGTGGGCAAGATTATGGAGGCACTCCTTAAGGAAAGGATAGTGCAACACCTGGAATCCATAGAAGCACAGGATCCAAGACAGCATGGGTTTACAAAAGGAAGGTCCTGTCAAACTAATCTCATAGATTTCTTTGACTGGGTAACCAGAGTGGTGGACCAGGTGGGAGCAGTTGATGTCACCTACCTTGACTTCAGCAAAGCTTTCGATACTGTTCCACATAGAAGATTGATTAATAAGCTGGGTAGGCTCAGGGTGGGTCAGAAGTTGGTCAACTGAATGGCAAACTGGCAGAAAACGGAGAGTGGTGGTAAACGGTATACAGTCAGAAGAGATGCAAGTCACAAGTGGGGTACCTCAGGTATCAGTCCTGGGGCCAGTCCTCTTCAATATCTTCATCAGTGACATTGCAGAAGGACTGGAGGGTAAGGTTTATCTGTTTGCCGATGACACCAAGATCTGCAAGAGAGTAGATGATCCAGATGGGGTGGGCAGAATGAAAAGAGATCTGGATAAACTATCAAAATGGTTGGAAGAGTGACAACTGGAGTTTAATGCAAAGAAGTGCAAGATCATGCACATAGGGAAGAGAAACCCTGAAGCTACCTACAGGCTGATAGGGGAGTTGCTGGCAGTCACAAGGGAAGAAAGAGATTTGGGCATCATCACCACCACCGATGACCTGAAATCATCCAAGCAGACCAGTAAAGCAGTAGGTAAGGCTAGGGGGATGTTGGGGTGTATTAGTAGGGGTATCACAAGTCAGAAGAGGGAGGTAATAATCCCTCTTTCAAACAACATGAAGTCTTGCTGTATTCTGACAATTGCAGTGATTCCCAACCTTTGAACTGCCCCGGAGAACTAAGGGTTAACTTTCCATGCAGGGCATGGAACGCTGAGCTCGAGCTCAGTTGAAGTCTTTGTCTGGAGTGTTTTGAACTCAAACAGTCGGATTCTTTACTCCGCCTCACTGAACGGTCGCTCTGGAGATTTCTCCTTCAGCTCGGTTTGAAGTCTGTTAAAGTGTTCAGTTTTTCGTCGGTTTAAACCAAAATAAAAGTATCCGCCTAGTCGGTTCAGTCTCTGTTTGTGGTGCCGTGAGTACTAGATAGGAATTGTTTTTTATTTCTGTGTGGAACTTGTAAAAGTGCAGTCGGTTCAGCTAAACCAACCATTTAATTGTGATTTTTTGCTATATTTAGTGTGTGGTTACCGGTTCTTATTCGTTCTAAAAAAAAAAAAGAAAAAAAGTGTTTTAACCGTGTTTTTCCAGTACCCGTGACACGGTTAGGAACCGATAAGGGAGTCTTGCCTGGCGGTTGCCGAAAAAAGGCTAAATTTGGTTAGGTTGGCCATGTCTGAGAAACCTAAGAAAAAAAACGGGCCCACTGGGTTTCAACACTGCAGTGAGTGTGGGGAGGTCTTTTCCAAGGCCGATCCCCACACCACCTGTGTTTATTGTCTGGGGTTTGACCACCTCGATTCAAACTGCCAAATATGTAAACATTTTCTCAAATCTACCCTTGAGAAGAGATTAGGTAGACTGAGGGAAAAGGAGGCCGAGAAGTCCGCTGACCTGGATGGCCAGCCCGGTTCGGTTTTGACCGAACCAGAAGGAGTGCCCTCTGACCAGGGCGATACTTCGGGCAAAAGGAGAGCCGATTCTGAGGGATCGGTTCTGACAAAAAGAAAGCGCAAAGATAAATCGACCGGTTCGGATCCACAGGTTCATGTTCTGACCGCCGAAGAGAGAGCCACGGCGATTCAGATTGTGGAATTGCTCCGTCCGGTTCTGACCGATCCGGCTCCTTCTGGCAGGGGTTCATTTCAGTTGGTTCCCCTGGTTCAAGAGCATACCCTTGAAGATTTTTATGAACCGTAGTTTGAAGAGGAAGGGGAATTTGAGGATGATGATGTAAGTGACGGTATGGATGTGCCTGTGGAACCGGACATCTCCCCAGACAGACCATCAGGTGTTTCCCCTCCTAGGCTTTCTGAGCCCCCTTCCCATTTTATGTTTTACAGGAAAGTGTCTGAAACCCTCCAGCTTCCTATGGAGGAGGCTGTGGAAGATCAAGAAGAGCCTGGTTATGTAGAGATGATAAATATCCCAGAGTCCAGGAGGCTGTCTATTCCCCCTCCATAAACCTTTTAGGAAACAGACACAAAATATTTGTCTCCTAACACCACACCTCCTGTGGATAGAAGAATGGACAAAAGGTATACACACTCAGGCTCAGACATGGAGTTCTTATATCAGCAATGCAGCCATGTTGGGGTAGTGCAGGGTGCTGCGTGTGACAAGGCAAATATTCCCTTGGCTTCACACCCCACTGACAAGGACTCCAGGAAGATTGATGCCATGGCAAAGAAGCAGTACATGGCATCTTCTTTGTGGCTCAGGCAGGCAAATTATATGGCCTATACAGCCAGGTACCAGAAGTCCAGGTGGGACACTGTACTGGCACTGGCTGAACAGGCCTCCCCCCCCAGCTAGCCAAGGAGCTGGAGTCGGTGGCTGCAGATGGGATTGAGGCATCTAAGGTACAGTTTCATGCTGCTGTGGACTCTAATGATGTCTCATCAAGAGTCATGTCTACATCTGTGGCTCTTCGGAGGATGGCTTGGCTCAAATGTACTAGCCTCTCGTAGGACACCCAGGCTAAGGCTATGGATTTTCCTGTGGTGGGTAATTCTCTGTTTGGGGAGCAGGCAGAGAATTACATGATGAAAATGGATGAGTACAGGACCACTTACAGGAGTGCACAGGCCAAGGAAAGGCAGGCAACTCCTCAAAGGCAGCAGTCTAGGGGCAGGGGCAGGCCTTTTCACCAAGCACAGGCCTCTTCTTTCTTTTTGCAGAGGGGGTTCTTCAGAGGGAGAGGCAGAAGGGGGATGAACAGGCCTGCATCCACCCCTCAGCCTAAAGTCCCTGCCAAGCAGACACCCTGACGGGTCTGCCAGGGTCGGCTCTCCTATTCCAGTAGGGGGCAGGCTGGCTTACTGTGCCCAGGACTGGATGTCTGTTATATCAGACAAGTGGGTCCTGGAAGTAGTAAGCCAGTGACTGGTTCTCAGCTTCAAAAAATTTCCAAAGATGGGATCCGCATCTTTTCTACCTGCAGATCTTTCGGAAACCCTTGCTCTAGAGGCAGAGGTTTCTTCTCTCCTAGCTTTAAGAGCTATAGAGAGAGTACCTACCCTACACTGGGGCAAAGGACTGTACTCCAGGTACTTCCTGATCCCCAAAAAGACAGGGGAGTGGCGACCCATCCTAGACCTAAGATATCTGAACAAACATCTTTTAAAACCAAAGTTCAAGATGATAACTCTGGGAATAATCCTTCCCTTTCTAAGGCCAGGGGACTGGCTAGCCTCCCTGGACCTCAAAGATGCCTACTTTCACATTCCCATCAGGTGCTTCCACAGAAAGTACCTCAGGTTTGAGTTGCCCTCAGGCCACTATTAGTTCAGAGCAATGCCCTTTGGCTAACCTCAGCCCCAAGGGTTTCACAAAGTGCTTGGCAGTAGTAGTTGCCTTTCTAAGAAGGCAAAAGATTTCCATTTTTCCATATCTGGACGATTGGCTAATAGTGGGCCAGTCTCCAGACCAAGTCAAGTCTCACCTGCAAGTGCTCACTTCTCTAAGATTTCTTCTCAACCTTCCCAAGTCAGTTCTCGAACCAGTCCAGCTTCTTACCTTTATAGGGGCAGAACTGGACACGCTCAGAGCAAGAACCTTTCTTCCTCTAGAAAGGGCGAGGGCTCTTATAGAACTGGCTTCTTCCTTCAGGTATCTCGACCAGCAAGGTATTTCTTCCAGCTCTTGGGCCACATAGCAGCTTCAACAGCAGTGGTCCAAGGGGCAAGATTCCAGATGAGGGATATTCAGTTCCACCCGAGAGCTTTCTGGTCTCAGAGAAAGGACTCCCTTACCAAACTGATTCCAGTGACTCCGACCTTGATCCAGGCCCTCCAGTGGTGACAGGATCAGGACAATTTAAGGCAAGGTGTTCCTTTTGTTGCTCAGCCTTGTTCAGTGGTCCTTACTACAGATGCTTCTCTTCTGAGCTGGGTAGTCCACCTGGGGTCCCTTATTGCCCAGGGACTGTGGTCCCCACAAGAATCCCTTCTCCACCTCAATCTTCTAGTGCTCAGGGCAGTTTTTCTAGCTCTAAAAGTGTTCTCACGGTCAGTTCAGAACAAGGTGGTTCAAGTCAGAACATACCACACTACCACCATGTGGTACATCAACAAGCAGGGAGGCACTCGGTCCACGGCCTTGTGCACAGAAGCCATGAAGTTGTGCTCCCTGGCTTATTCCCTGCAAGCCTCTCTTGTAGCAGTTCACCTTCCAGGCAAGGACAGTGTGCTAGCAGATGCACTGAGCAGGATTTCTCAGGGCCATCACGAATGGTCCCTGGACCCTCAGGTGTTGAAAGTGATTTTTTCAAGGTGGGGCACTCCAGAGATAGATCTCTTTGCAGCCCCAGACAATCATCAACTCCCTCTCTTTTGTTGCAGACCTCCAGCCTTGGGCTCAGTCCCCCGGGACGCCCTGATTCTGAATTGGGAAGGGAAGTTTCTGTATGCCTTTGCCCCCTTCCCACTCCTGTTCAAAGTTTTAGTCAAAATAAGGTCTCAGCCTTGCAGGGTGATTCTGGTTGCTCCAGATTGGGCCAGACTGCCCTGGTACCCCCTGTTGCTGTCCCTAGCAGTCCATCTTCCCCTGTCTCTTCCCAGGAATTACAACGTGTTGTCCTCTCAAGGGAGGATTTGGTACCCCAATCTTCAGTCTCTCAATCTCAAGGCATGGCTCTTGAAGAGTTAGAGTTTGCAGATCTGCATCTTTACCAAGGGGTTCTGGACAGCCTCAAGGCTTCTCAAAAGCCCTCCACCAGAAAGACTTACAACTGCAAATGGAAAAGATTCAGCATTTGGTGTTCTAAGAAGAATATTTCTCTCGACACAGCTGAATTGCCTACAGTTCTGGATTATATGGTCCATCTTAATGGCCTAGGCCTCAGACCAGCTACTCTCAAGGTACACTTGTCAGCTGTTTCTGCATTTTGTCTGTGGGAAGCCTTCTTACTATCTTCCCATCCTGTGTTCTGTAAATTTTTTAAAGGATTGTTTCACACCAATCCCCATTTTAGAGACCCTGCCCCTGCCTGGGATTTGAATGTTTGCATTGCTCAGCTTATGCAACCCCCCTTTGAGCCTATGTCTTCAGCAGAGCTTAAGTACTTGACTTGGAAAACTGTATTCCTGGTAGCCATTACCTCTGCCAGGCATATCAGTGAATTGCAAGCCCTGTCAGTGGAATCTGATTTTATCTCCTTTCATAGGGATAAAGTGGTCCTTAAAACCAGTAGAAGGTTCTTGCCCAAAGTGGTTTCAGACTTCCATTCAAACCAGTCTATGTCTCTCCCTGTTTTCTTCACTGATCATTCTTCCTCAGGAGAGAGAAGGCTACACAGTTTAGATGTCAAAAGAGCCCTTAGTTACTACATAGAGCGTACCAAGAGTCACAGGTTTGACTCCCTCCAGTTGTTCCTCACTTATGGAGAATTGGGAAAGGGTAAACCTGCCACCAAAAGATCTGTTGCCAGGTGGATTGTGTCTTGTATACAATTCTGCTATGAAAAACTCCACCCTCAGGCCTGAGGGCTCATTCCACAAGAAGTACAGCTGCTTCCCTGGCTGCGGACAGGGATATCCATCTCTTAGAAATTTGTCAAGCAGCCACCTGGAAAATGGTCCATACCTTTACCAAGCATTACTCTCTGGATATCCAGGCTAGGAGTGATGCTCGGTTTGGCACAGCAGTACTTCAGAGCCTATTCCCAAAGTAGGTTCTGTCCCTCCTCCTTGGAGGTACTGCTTGGTAGTCTGCCATTGTCAGAATACAGCAAGACTTCATGTTGTTTGAAGGAAAAATTACTCATCTTAGTAATTATATTTCTTCTAATGGAGTCTTGCTGTATTCTGACCTCCCTCCCTGCCTTCCTCTCAGAACCTGTTTTTGGGAAGTGGGTGGGCAGGTGCAGTGTTGCACCCCAGTGGTGTATTTGCTTGCACCCTCCTCCCTTTTTTGTTCGGGTGCTTATTTATTATTTTTGAGTACATTGGGTTTAGTTTTTGGGTTTCCTGACTTGAGTCTTCCTTGGGAATCCAAAACTTTTCAGCCAATTGACCAATAGAATTTTTACAATTTCTACATAGAATTTTTAGTTTAGTTGGGCTCGTAAGAATCTGACAGTTTGAGTTCAAAACACTCCAGACAGAGACTTCAACCGAGCTCGAGCTTAGCGTTCCATGCCCTGCATGGAAAGTTAACCCTTAGTTCTCCGGGGCAGTTCAAAGGTTGGGAATCACTGCAATTGTCAGAATACAGCAAGACTCCATTAGAAGAAATATAATTACTAAGGTGAGTAATTTTTTCTTACAAGACACTGGTTAGACCCCATCTGGAGTACTGCATGCAGTACTGGAGGCCACACCTTCACAAGGACATTAACCAAATTGAGGCAGTCCAGAGAAGGGTAACCGAAATGGTTCAGGGACTGCATCAGAAACCATACAAGGACAGATTAATGGAGTTCAATATGTATACCCTAGAGCAAAGGAGGAAGAGAGGTGATTTGATCGAAACATTCAAACGTCTTAAGGGCATTCACAAGGTGAAACAGTCTAACATGTTTCAGTATAAGAAAAATAGCAGGACAAGAGGACACAGCATGAGATTAGAGGGAGGACAATTAAGGGCTAATGTGAGGAAGTTCTTTTTCACTGGGTGGTGGATGCATGGAATGGCCTACCTCAGGAAGTGGTGGATATGAATACAGTGCAGGGCTTCAAACTGTCAGGGAGTGACCACCACTCAGTATGGCTCACATTGGATATGGGCAAGGAAGGAGTGGAATCTGGCACAAGAGTGCTGGACTTCAGGAGGGCTGACTTTGGGTGGATGGGGGAAGTGGTAAAAGGGTACCTGGCCAGAATTCAATCTAGTATGGATACTAACCAGAGGTGGGAGCTCATAAAGCTGGGGATATTGCAGGCAACCAAAACCTGCTGCAAAGCCCAGATCAAGAAGGCTAGGGCTAAGAAATTGAGCTGGTTAAGCAAGGAGGTCATGGAAAAGGTAAGGAGGAAAAGAGCTGCCTTTAGGAAGTACAAGAAAACAGGGAGGGGGGAGGACAGAGAGGAGTACTTGACAGAATCGAAGGAGGTGACAAGGGCAGTAAGGGGAGCCAAAACATCTACGGAACTCAGGCTGGCACAAGGCGTTAAGAAGGCGGAGAATGACTTCTATCAGGGAGAAAAGGAGCTGTAAGGACCACATAGTAAGGATTAGGAAGGAGGGAGGTTGGGTGGAAGCAGGGTACGATAAGGCGGAAGCACTAAATGAGCACTTCTGCTCAGTATTTACTAAAGAGAAGGGGGTGACACCTAAGGTGGGAGAAATGGCAGAAGCAGGGGAAGTGGTGACAGATGGGGAAATCATGGAGGGCAGAGTTCGAGAGGGTTTGAAGGCACTGAGGGTGGACAAGGCGCCAGGCCCAGATGGCATCCACCCCAGGGTACTGAAGGAGCTGGCAGAGGTCCTTGCAAGACCTTTGGCAGACCTATTTAATGCCTCACTACGTTCGGGGTGTGTACCTCAGGACTGGAGGATGGCTCATGTGGTGCCCCTCCACAAGAGTGGCACCAAGGATGAACCGGGAAACTACAGACCAGTGAGCTTCACATCCATCGTGGGTAAGCTAATGGAGACTATCCTGAAGGAGAAGCTGGTGGCTCTCCTAGAGGCCAGAGGACTACAGGACAGCAGACAGCATGGCTTCATACATGGCAGATCCTGCCAAACCAACCTGGTCGAATTCTATGACTGGGTAACTAGACGGGCCATGCAGTGGATGTCCTGTATCTGCACTTCAGTAAGGCATTCGACTCTGTGCCACATGGAAGGCTGGGAAGGACGTTAGTAGGCACAGGGTCGGGTGCAAAGCTGGTGAGATGGGTAGGAAACTGGCTGCAAGGAAGGCAACAGAGGGTGGTGGTGGGTGGGGAGCTCTCACACCCAAGGGCAGTGACGAGCGGTGTCCCACAGGGCTCGGTGTTGGGACCAGTGTTGTTTGGGATATTCATTGCAGACATATCATGGGACATCAAAAGCAAGATCAGTCTGTTTGCTGATGATACCAAGGTAGGCACGGTGGTGGATGACCTAGGGGGATGGCAGGGGTTGCAGGATGATCTGGCAAAGCTTGAAACCTGGTCAGACACTTGGCAACTGGGGTTTAATGCCAAAAAGTGCAAGGTGCTGCATTTTGGGATGAAGAACCCAAGGAGGAGTTACCAGCTAGGGGAGTGCAGCTAGCCCAGACAGAGAAGGAGAAGGATCTGGGTGTGCTCATTACAGGGTCAATGAACAACTCGGCACAATGTAGGAAGGCAGCTGCAAAGGCCAACAAAATGCTGGGTTGTATTGCAAGGGGTATATCATCGAGGAGGGAGGAGGTGATTCTGCCACTGTATAGGTCATTAGACCACACCTGGAGTACTGCGTGCAGTACTGGCGTCCGTATCTGAAGAGGGACATTAAGTTACTGGAGGGAGTGCAGCGCAGGGCGACAAAGATGATCAAGGGGCTGGGGGACTTATCATATAAGAGGAGGTTGAAGGAGTTGAACATGTACTCACTGGAGGAGAGGAGAGACCGGTGACATGATTGAAACCTTTAAATACATGAAAGGAATAAACAAAGACTGGTACAGAGGGGCTGTTCAAAGTAAGGGAGGGGAGGGCCACCAGGGGCCATGATATGATACTGGAGCGAGGAAGGTTCAGGAGGGAGATGAGGAGACACTTTTTTACAGAGAGGGTGGTGGCTGGGTGGAATGCTGCAGAAGTGGTATGCAGTAGAACAGTGGACTGCTTCAAACGAGGATGGGACAGGACAAGGGGGAGGGTTAATGAAGGGGAAGGGAGGGGCAGCTGCAAAATAAGGGGTGCTAGCTGCACATTCGAGCAGACTTGATAGACCTCTAGGCCTTTATCTGCTGGCAAATTTCGTATGTTCGTAGGCATGGGATAGGCATAAGGGAGCAATAAAGATGAGTATGAATAGATAGGCCATTGACAGACCAAAGGCCAATGGCACATTCATAAGGCAGAAAAAGAAATGGGCAGACTGGATGGGCCTTGCGGTCCTTATCTGCCGTCAACTTCTATGTTTGAGTTTATGGAGAGCCCTCCTCCCAGACAGTACCTATAACTGCCTGGGACTTGTTCAGACGGTGTCACTCGATGACAGAGATCCCTTCAAAGATCTGCTGTTACAGTAAGTTCTTACATAACTGTTCTTTCCCCTTCCCCCATCTCCTTGAAACAGGAGAATGAAGACGCACATACCAGTAATCTGGTTACAAGGCCTCAACATATTTTATTAAAAATATTGAATGGAAAATGTGTATTTACTTCAGTATGTACATATTAAATTACAGTATATACAGGGCACCCCACAGAAGGAAAACCATCAGGCGAGAATGACAAGCATAAGGGTACCTCGGAGCCATCGAACCAAAAGAAGATTCACCCAAGACCAGGAAAGACCCAGACTACAAATGGTGCTCCCTACACCACATCCACAAACAAGGTGGCGGTGGGATATCCCTCCATTACACCTGTCACCACCTGCTCTTGCGAGGAGATATCACACACCCCCCTCTATCTAACCATCCTTCTGCATACACTCTGGGCCAGCAGGGAAAGGTGTTCAGATTTTGCCCACAAAACCAGACTTCCATGTGGTAATACCTAGGACAGTGGGGGAAGAACAACCAACCCTTGACCTTCCAAGAATCGGTGTTCTCCATAGAATCCCACTAATTAGTCTGTGCCAGCGGCACTAAGACCCTGTGGGAGCCAGAACGTTTTCTGGAAGGTTAATAGGTCCTGTGCTTGTCACATTATGCATCTGCTGTTATCGGGTGCTTGTCACATTATGCATCTGCTGTTATCGCTGTTATACAGCAGCGCCAGCCCCCAACCGTTTGTTACTTTTTTTTTCCCTGCTGTCAAGTGTGCAGCAGCATTGCCACTCTCCACATCAGATCCAGAACTTCGCCATCTATAGGATGACAGCGTTCAGTTCTTCAGTTTTAGTTTAAAATGCATGAGTTTATTTTTGTGTCAATTTAATTAGTTTAACACAAAAATGTACAGTTCTAGGAGCGTGGATATGGTGTACTATCCACTCTTCTGGGAGAATTCCTTTCTCCTGTAAATCTGGCTGGAAAGTCTTCAAGCTCGCTTCTCCCACTTGCCTGGGTGGTATCCTCCTTGGCACTGCCCCTTGACATCAGATCTTCCTTTCTGCTGGAAGAGACAGGTTCCCTCCATATCACTCTACGTTTGTGTAGGCCCTATCGTACTTAACAAAAAAACTTTTGGTCTTCGAGTTGCTCTACAGTTTCACTGTTTTGGCATCATGGACTCTGCGGCTTCTGAGTCAGGGGCCCGGTTTTAAACTTTATCCGTGCGGATAGAAGATGTTGCACATGGACCCTCACGCCATGTATGTTCATTGCCTGTGCCAGGAACATGACTCCCAGGTTTGTGGCCTGTGCTTCACTTTACACCCTTCCATTTTGGAAGACTGGTACGCACAACTTTTGCTTGGACATCCGGATGAGGGGGATCCTCCTGTTTGGTCCAAGGATACCCGATGAGCAGTCTCCGCGGCTGTGGGGTTCACTGAACAGGTGGTGGCTTTCGAGGAAGCTGCTGTCCAGGCCACGGCAGGCTCTAATTTGGTGACCGCACTAGTTCTGCTGGGCTTTAGTGCCTGCTTCACCAGGGCGTTACAGGACTTATGCCAGACCCTTCCAGCCCTTGGAGAGGGCCCTCCCTATGGGTCTAATTTCTCAGAAGGACTCAATGCGACAGCTAAAATGTCCCGTCCCAAGTTGTGGGACCGCTAGCAATCTCGGGCCTCGGATTCCCGTGCTCCTGCTTCGTCGACCTTAATCAACAAGTCGGCTTCGGACGATGCTTCTGTCCAGGCTGCTGGCCCCAAAATGTCCCCGTTAGGCCTGTCGACTGAGACATGGGCCTATCAGCCTGTCGGGATTTTCCTTGACCTGGTCGACCCATTGTTGCAGGATGAGGGGGATACTTCCCTCTCTAGGAACTCCGATCCTGACTCTCCGGGGCAGGTTGGATCAGCCTCCTGAGCTGGTCCTCACCCTCGGGACACTGTGCTTGCGGGGGCCCTAAGCATCCCGCACCAGTTCCCACCTCTCCCCACCTTCTGGTTCACTGGTGGTCGGGATTGAGATCCCATAGCACAAGTCAAGCTGTCCTTGCTGGAGTCACCAGTCTCACTCTCGACACTCAAGAAAGCATCAGCACTATTCCTCCTCTTCGAGGGAGGATCAGCTCCACTGCCAGTTGCGACAGCACCATGAGGCACTCATGTTGCAGCAGCTCCTTTTGGGTCCTGAGCCTAAGCTGGTGCCGGCTCCCTTCCTGATGTTCCCTTGGCTGCCGCCATCCGAGCCGGAACCTGTTACAGCTTGGTTTGCTTCCCTTCTTTCTGCCCACTTGGTTGGAGCCTCAGCCGAAGAATGGTCCTCCTTCCAAGGATGCCTGTACTGCACCTGGCTTCCTCGATGGTTGTCTGTTACAGTCACTTAGGCCAACGAGCCAGGGGGAGGGGGTTGGCTGGTCTTTGACGATTCCTCAGAAATCAGAGGCTTCCTCTATTCATTGGCAAAAGGGGTGTGTAGAACACAGAAACATAGAAATTGTCAGCAGATAAGGACCGCTAGGCCCATCTAGACCTGCCCGTCGGCCCTATACAATGTGTGTGGCCACTGGCCCTATGTGATGAATGGCTTTTCATCATCACTCCCTCCCCTCCCAGGCTTCCCTTATGCCTATCCCAAGCATGCTTAAACACCTCCACTGTGCTTGCCCCCACTACCTCCTATGGCAGACTATTCCAAGTGTCAAATTCCCTTTCTGTGTAGAAAGACTTTCTCGCATATTCTCTTAATCTACCTCCTTCCAATTTCATATCGTGCCCCCTTGTTTTAGTACTTTTTCTACACTGGAAAAGGTCCTCCGCCTGCACCTTGTTTATGCCCTTGAGGTACTTGAGGGTTTCAATCATGTCCCCCCACTGACTCCTCTCATCCAGTGAGTGCATATTGAGGTCCCTTAGTCTCGCCTCATATGTTTTGTGGTGTAAGCCCTGTACCATCTTTGTTGCCCTGCTCTGGATAGTCTACACCTTATCTATGTCCTTGCGTAGGTGTGATCTCTAGAACTGCACGCAGTACTCCAGGTGAGGCCTTACCAATGTTTTATACAATGGAATTACCACCGCCTGCTAGTGATACCCCTGCCTGTGCACCCCAGCATGCCACTGGCCCTCCTTGCCACCTTTGTACACTGCTTTGACACCTTAAGGTCATCAGAGATGATAACCCAGGTCCCTTTCCTCTGGTGACAGTCAGCTCCCCCCCCCAACCCAATCTGTAGCTCTCCCCAGGGTTCCCTCTACCCAGGTGTTGCACTTCTTTGCATTGAACCTCAGTTGCCACATCTCTGGCCATCTTTCAAGCTTCTCCAGGTCCCACTTCATTTTCTGCACCCCTTCTGGAGTATCCACCCTGTTGCAAATCTTGGTGTCATCTGCAAACAGGCAGACCTTTCCTTCGAGCCCCTCTGCAGTGTCACTAATGAAGACATTGACTAGGACTGGTCGTAGTACTAATCCCTGTGTCCCTGTGGAACCCCACTGGTAACCCTCCTCTCCCCAGATTGTTCCTCATTTATCACCACCATCTGTCTCCTGTCTGTTAACCAGTTCCTAACCTAGTTGACCACCTTGTCTTCCATGCCCAGACTACCCATCTTGTTAATCAGCCTTCTTTGTGGGATGGTGTCAAAGGCGCTGAAGAAATCGAGGTAGGTGACATCTACCGCCCCTCCCTGATTAAATTCCCTAGTCGCCCAATCAAAAATAATTATTAGATTCGTTTGACATGACCTTCCTGCTGTGAATCCATGTTGCCTCAGATCCTGAGCACCACTGGATTCCATATATGCCACTATCCTTTTTTTCAGCAGTGTCTCCATGATCTTTCCCACAACTGAGGTGAGGCTGACTGGCCTGTAGTTCCCCACCTTCTCCCTACTGCCGCTTTTGTGCAGTGGGACTACATGTGCCCTCCTCCAGTCCTCTGGAACAACGCCCATGTTGGGTGACTCTGTGAACTGGGCTGCCAGAGGCACTGCTAGTTCCCTTCACAACTCCTTTAATATCCTCGGAAGGATGCCATCAGGCCCCATGGCCTTATCCACCTTCAACTTTGTGAGTTCTTCCAGAATCTCTCCACTGTGAATGGACTGGTGTTCACCTATTCCCCCCATCGCCTCTGCAACCCAACTGTGGTCCTTGACCCTCCCTCTCCTTAGTGAATATTGATCAGAAGTATTTGTTCAGTGTTTCTGCCTTGTCCAGATCCCCCTCCTTACACTCTCCCTTCTCCCCTTTGAGCCTCACAATCCCCCCCCCAGGTTTTCTTCTTTCTCTGATGTACCTATAAAATGCCTTATCCCTTTTGTTTACAGACTGTGCTAAGCCCTCTTCTGTCTGTGTCTTCGCCCTCCTAACAGTCTTCCCTTAGACATTCAAGGTACACCTCCCTGTCATCCTCCATTTGACTCCCTTTATATTTCCTGAAACTCAGCCTTTTAGTCCTGACTTTGTCCCTCGCCTCATTGGAGAACCATAGTGGTTTCCTCCTCCTTTTCCCTTTGGCCGCTATCCTAACGCATTGGTTTGTTATATCCACTATGGCTCCTTTCAGTTTCTCCCATTGTTCTTCCACCCCTCTACTGCCTCTCCTTTCCCCAAGGCTGCTTGTATACATCTACCCATTTAAGTGAAATCTGTCCTCCTGATGCCTCAGCTACCCTTGGCCTGAAGATAGCTAGTTACCAGAGGCACTTTAATTACAAGTATGCCCACTGGTGCAAGCTCAAGTCTCTGAGACTCTGCTAACACAGACAAAACAAGACATGCTGCTAACTG
The DNA here is from genome assembly GCA_016271365.2 of Neoceratodus forsteri. Classification (NCBI taxonomy): domain Eukaryota; kingdom Metazoa; phylum Chordata; order Ceratodontiformes; family Ceratodontidae; genus Neoceratodus; species Neoceratodus forsteri. Next base: position 923,963,037 of record CM028132.1, read on the forward strand.
TTAAAAAAAGGTATTGACTCTTAACAGCCACCAGCTTAAAGCATTGATGGATGTCTTTGATGCAGCAGCTCGCTCTGTGGCTGCAGGTATTTGTATAAGATGGCACTGCTGGCTTCACCCTGGAAGTCCAGCAGTAGATCATGAATGCACCCTTCGATGGCACTTGTTTGTTTAGACAACTGGTAGAGCAGTCTCTTAAAGAGTCTTATAAAATGAGAACAACTCTTAACACATCCATGCTAGCTTCCTATAACCCACAAAGGGGTAAAGGACATAGCTCTTTTCACAACAAGCAGTCCTTTGGTGGTAGGGGCAGGGGAGCCCAAAACAATAAATACTAGCATCTCCAGCCCTTGATGAAATGCAGTCGAAGGCATAGGCGCCAAAAGCACTCAGCGCCACCATCTGAAGCTCAGGTCCCAGATCTGCATAGGGGTGGAGAATGTCGATCTTTTCACAGCAAGCAGTCCTTTCATGATAGGGGCAGGGGAGCCCAGAACAATACATTTCAGCCTCCCCAGGCCCTGAAGAAAGTGCTGCTGAAGGCATAGGTGCAAAAAGTGTTCGGTGCCACCATCTAAAGCTCAGGTCCCAGGTCTGCTTGCACTACCTGAGAAAGACCACTTCTTCCCAGTAGGACGCCGCCTAGCTCAGTTTTACTGTCAAGTGGGAGTCTGTCTCGACAGACAAGTGCATTAAAAAGATTATCTGAGACGGGTATGTCCTGGAATTGTTGGACATCCTGTCCCCGCACAGTCCTCCCAGAAGGCAACTCCCCTTGTCAGCTCACATGTCAGAGCTTCTAGCACAGGTGATTCTGAGCCTTCTGAGAATAGAGCAATGGTAATAATGCCAGAGTCAAAATGGAACACTGAGTTCTACTCCAACTACAAACAGAATTTGCTGGCAGAAAAGGACTTCTTGGCCCACCTAATCTGCCCATTTTTCCCTGCCTATAGTGTAACTGCAGAGCCTACTTGATCTCCAGCCCTCTCACCTTCCCTTTCCTTAAGATTCCCTTATGCCTCTCCCATGCATTGTTGAACCTCACTGCTGTTTTTGGCCCCACCACCTCCACTGGAGACTGTTCCAGGAATCCACCACTCTTTCTGTGAAGATGTACTTGTATCACATCTCTCCTGAGTCTACCCCTCTCTAGCTTCTTATCATGCCCTCTTGTCCTTGAACACCTTTTTTCTGAAAATTGCTTCCTCTTGTACCTTGTTTACCCTGTGAGATATTTAAAAGTCTCTGTCATATTCCCCTTCCAGGGTGTACACTACTTCCTGGTACAAAATAAATTGAGGGCATGCATCCCATTCTCGAACTCTGAACAAATACATGGATCGAAGGAAAAATTCAGAGTAATTTCTCTGGGATCTTTACTACCTTACCTGAAACATCAGGACTGGCTAGCATCATTGGATATGCAGGCTGCATAACAGCACATACTAGTGCACCATAATCACCACAGGTACCTCTGATTCTGCATGGAAGGGAAACATTACCAGTTCAGAGTTCTACCCTTTGAGCTTTTCTTGGTGTTGCAAGTCTTTACAAAATACTTTGCAGTGCTCACAGCACACCTCAGAAAGCTGGAGTCCCAAGTCTTTTCGTATCTGGATGCTTGGCTAATTTCAAGCCCTTCCAGAGAGGAGACAGAACAGGCAGTGTCCACTGCCTCTTGGTTCCTAGCATCCATGGGATTCCTGCTGAACCCTGCAAAGTCTCAGCTGGAGCCCTGCCAAGAACTGCTGGTCATAGGAGCTCTTCCAGGCATGATCCAGGTTCAACCTTCTTTCTAGTCAGCAGACTAAGGGCAGTATTGCAGATGTCATGCTACATCTTGGAACACAAGACTGTGCCGGCCCACTCCATGCAGTGCATGCTGGGCATAATGGCCTTCTCAGTGTTCAGAGTCTCAAGCAAGGCTGCACTTGAGGATAGCTCAGCAGATGCTTAGTACCCAGTGGTCACAGGCATCACACCTTCAAAACTATCCCGTTCAGGTGACTAAATCCATGGTGAGGTTCCTGATGTGGTGGTCAGTGGAGGACAGCCTCTTCCAGGACTTCCCCTTCTCCCCTCTTGAGCCAGAGGTGATGTGTTACCACGGATGGCTCCTTGCAGGGATGCAGATCTCACTGTCTTGGTCTCCATGTACAAGGTCTCTGGGACTCATCAGAAACGCATCTCCACATCAATCTGTTGGAGATGCGTGCAGTTCTGTATGGTCTGAAAGCTCTGGTGGGCTTGGTCAGCAGAAAGACTGTTCCCTAAATGGACATCAAGTCTGTCATGTACTATATCAACTAGTCCATCCCAACCTGGGTTCCCTTCACCTTCAGGCCTGGCTCCTTAAGAGATAGAAATGAACAGCTTCAGTGTATCTCTGAGGGTGTCTGAAATAATTTTGGCTACATGTAAGCCTTCCACCAGGAAGGCATACACAGCACCGGCCCGGTGGCACTGAGGCGCTGGGTGCCACACCAGTGACCGGGGTTTGGAAACGGGCTCGGATTGCTTGGGGAGGTAAGGATTGAGAATCCGGAGGACTGCTCTCCTTCCTGTGGGTGGGGGGTTTGTGTGCTGCACATGTCAGCATAGCAAGGGTTCAGCCCATGCCCAGGTGCACTTGGTTGCTTCTGCAGAGGCAGAGATGGCTGCTGTGTCCATTGCATGGGGGCAGGGGAGGAAAATACCAGGACCCAGCAGGACCCATGATGGCTCCGATGGGCCGGAGGATGCACCCCTCCCGGGGGGGGGGGGTCGTAGCCCCTGCCAGATCCGCGGTGGAGTGGACAAATAATTTTGTGTTTAAAAAAGAAGGCATACACAGCCAAGTGAAAAAGGTTTTTCATCTGGTACTCCAAAATCCCCATGGACCCTCTGGACCTTTCTGATGCTGGCCTGCAGTATCCCACAGTTAAGGTCCACCTGTGTGCTATATCAGCATATCATAAACCTGTAGGTACCCTCTCTTTGGTGCAGCTGCCACTGTTTAAGAGGTTCCTTGGGGGTATTCTTTACACAAGGCCTCCTGTGGCTCGCTGGGATATCAGACTTGGGCTGGATATGCTCACTTGCAAGCCAAGCCCTTCAAACATATTCTGACTTGAAGTTGCTAACTTGGAAAGTAGCATTTCTGGTAGCTGTCACCTCTGCACACAGAGTATTTGTAATCCATGCTTTGGTCACAGATCTGCCATATACTGTTTTCCATAAACATAAGGTAGCTCTCTGTACACACCCCAAGTTTATATCAAAGGTGGTGTCCAAGTTCCGTCTTAATCAGGCTGTAATCCTGCCTACCTACTTTTCCAAGTTTCAGAATGAGGGAGTAAGGACTCTCCACTTACCGGATATTAAGCAGTTCCTTATATTTTTCTTGGACAGGACTAAGTACTACAGACAGTCAAAACAGCTCTTTGTCTCTTTTGACCCTGATCAAAAAGGACAACCTCTCACAATCAAGTGTATTTCAGCCTTGATTGTAAACTGCATTTGCCACTGCTGTGGTATGGCTCAGGTTAAACTGGGGGGCCAGGTACATGGCCACTCCACCGGAGTGGTTACCACTTCCTAGCAGATACATCTGTGTCTACTAGAAACATTTACAGAGCTGCAACTTACAGTACAGTGTGTATCTTTACCGTGCACTATGCACTGGAGAACAAGGTGGCATGCAATAAAGCTGGAAGAAAATTTAGGAGGGACAGGAGGAAGTACTTCTTCACTGAAAGAGTAGTGGATGTGTGGAACAGTTTTCCAGGGGAGTTGGTGGGGGTGAAAACAGGTGTTTTGGGGGGCGGGTCAGGCTCCAGCATGCATGGGATAGGAAGAAAGAAATCTTGGTAGGAAAGCAGGGGGGTAGCCGGAGATCAGGTAGGGGCTGCGGTGACAGTATAGGCAGGGAAAAATGAGCAGACTAGGTGGGCCTTATCTGCTGAAAAATTCTGTTTCTATGGATGTCTGTGCCAGGCAGCTGGGCATCTGTGGCACGACAGTTCTAACTGGATTACTATCTTGAGTCAGCCCTGAGCTCCAGCCTCCTTAGTTATGGGGATTACTCTAAACTTGTTACTCTGACTCATTAGTGGTAATTTTCAGAGAAGATTGATTCTTAAAAGGTAAGAAAATTGTGTACTTAACTATGGATTTCCATGAATATCTTCTCCATAGATTACCACACCCAACCACCATCCCTTGGACTCACTCCAGTGTTAGTCTTCACACCTTTGTACTTAGTTTGGACTGTGAAGGCACTGACTTACTGGGTTTGGTGGCCCTTGTTACACGGCATTAGGGCAATCTTGTGCCCTTAAGTGTGTAGATTACTCATTAGGTTCATGCTGCTCACCTTCTCTGTAAGAAGTAGTGAAGCAGTTGAAGACCGGTGCCGCTGTATACCCTCTAGAATGCACATGCCCCCCCTTCCTATTTTTAAAAACTGGCATTTTGAACCAAGAATGTAATGTGTTCCATCTGCTGAATCTGTGTGACCAACTGGAACCATGTATTCAGAGATGGTGACTGAGTCCAGCTGCAGCCATTTTTTAGTAATGGCCTTCACCACTGTAGCCAGTATCATATACGAAAGATATGTAGCTTTCTTTCCCCTCAAAGATGGTGGTATAACCCCAAAAATCAGTGCATATTTGCCAGGGGGCTAGGAGGCATGTTTAAAACCTGACATATAGCCACATTAACTTCCTGCCAAAAGACATGGATCTTTAGACAATGCCAGAAAATATGGGCATGTGAGGCTTTGGGCTCCCCACATCGCCTCAGCCAACCCGAGGGAGAGCACAGATCTCATTAATAACATGGTAGGTGTACCAAAAAATTACTGAACTCTAACTTTCCACATAAATTTCCTCCACTTGAGGGATGAGGATGTCTGTCATATTCCCTCCCACACTTTATCCCAGTGTTCTTCAGAAATCTGTATTGTAAGGTCAAGTTGCCATTTGGTACATTTGTAGTCAGTATTATGCCCCAATGAGGACTGAAAAGTGGTATATAGTTTCGAAACCTGTCCCTTTACTATGGGGTCTCCCCCTTCAACAGGGTCTGAATTCACCTGTTTCAGGATATAATCCTGTGAAAGTAATGAACTCACTCTGTGCGGTGCTAGCCAAAAAGAGTCAAGACAATCCTCAAAAGTATGAACCCAGTTCCTCAACATCAAGTAGCTGTAGTCTGTTGCATAAACCTCTAGGGTCCAGTGCAGTGAGTGGCAAGGCTGCATCCCATGTTCACTATCACAAGTGCCATAAATGCCCGAACCCCCTGTCCCATCCTTTCAGTGATATCCTAGCGTCCTTTAAAGCAGACTGCCCCACCCTTCTTCGGAGTGGAGGATCAAAAAAAATCATCAGTGGGATGTCCCCCTTATCTGCAGCAGAATATATATGACAGCTTCATAGTAAGGCAATCCACATCTGGGCAATGAGCCAGTAACCTGCCAGATGAGGGACTGCCCAACCACCCAATTTCCTCAAAAGTTGCAATGTTTTCTTTCGAACCCCTTGGCAAGTATCTTTCCAGATGAAAGCAGAAATCTTGTTTCTTCTACCGATTAAGTACATGTGGAGAGAGAGAGAGAAAATGGTACACACTAAAATAAATATAAGTATCTGGGGAGGGCATTCATTTTTATAGCCTGCACCCTGGAATACAGGAGGAAAAGCAGAGTATTCCAGCATCTAAAGTCTCTAGTTAGGTCTGCACCGGGGGGGGCAGTAATTGTCTTTAACAAGGGAGTCTGATGACAGCCCAAGTGTAATACCTAAGTATTTTAGCTTTGTCAAGTTCCCATTTCATGGGGTTCTGCCCCTTTCAGGTGCGATGTAACGATGGGAGAACACCAGTCCAAACCTACATTTTGGTGGAATTTAGGGTATAATTGGAGTGGTGAGAAAAATAACCAATGACAGACATAACCTACTTAACTGAGGCTTTGGGTCTCCCCCACCCCCAACCACCACCAAGTACAGTAGCACATCATTGGTATAAATTGCTATTTTATGCTGGGTCCCCCTCAGCTAAATCCCCTCTATAGCTTCATTCATTTGAATACCTTGAGCCAATGGCACAATATACAGGCAAAGAGAATCGGAGTGAGGGGGCCCTGTCTGGACCCCCTACTCAAGGGAAAACTACTGGATAAATGTCCAATAGCCCCAACATATGCTGTAGAATCTGTGTACAGATTACAAATATATTGGACAGACAAGTCTGCAAACTCAAACCTGGCAAGGACCCTATCAGATAGTCCCAGGAAACCTGATCAATGCCTTTTTGGTGTGTAAGCTAATGAGGAAGACTGGTTGTTTAGTGGCATCAAGATGGTCAATATGTGTACCGTTCAATGTATACTGTCTTGGGCTTGTCATCCCATTACAAATCCTGTCTGGTCCACATAAAAAAGCTGGGGTATGATAGATTTTCCTGGACCTTATCTTCACCATTCATTCACACTGCTTTGTTCAAGCCTGAGGCACTAGGACCCAGCGAGAGTTCTAAATCTTTAGGTGGCCAGCACCGAGATAGGCTGCATGCATGCGTGGCACTGCGAGACTAGCTTGTGCTACATAGGTTATCTCGGCAACAGTGTTCAACCACCTCAGTTCCTTTTTTCCCTGCTGCCGAGTGCACTTCAGTGATGACGCTTGCCCACTGGGAGTCAGATCTTCACGTCTCTACGACAACAGCGATTAGTTCATTCATTGGTAGCTAGTATTTGTTATATTTCTGTTAACAAAAAAAAAGTTTTTCACAAGTTTCTTCTCAGTCCTACCAAGCAACAGCCTTCGACTATGAACAGTGATGGTAGGGAGCCTGTTTACGAGTCTGGAGGTTGGGTTGTGTCCGGTCTGCCTCCTTCTCCAGAGGGTGGGTCTGACCATGGGCAGCCCTGTGTTCAGGTGGGAGGACAGTCCTCCCATAAACACAAAAAGAAGGCCCATTCCCAATCCCGGTCGGCGGCCTGGTACCGATTGACCTTGGGTTCTTCCTCTTCCCCTCTGGGGCTGGCTCAAGAGCTGGCTTCTTTGCCTTATCCCCTGGGTCTGGTACCAGCCCCAGTCCCGCCTGTCTACCTGACTCCGAGGCCTTTCACGATCCACATCTCTTCCAGCTCCTTCTTCTGAGGGGGACTTGGAAGGGGACGAGTCTGACCCCAACCTCATTCTCTCTGAGGGTGGCAACGATGACGCCTTTTACAGCCTGGAGAACCAACCTCCAGTTCCTTCTCCTGTACCTCAGCCAGACCTCTCTTTTTAGACTTTGCCGATAAACATGCAGGCTACTCTTGCTCTCGAGACTTCTGCCCTCGATCCAAGTAAGTGGCTACATCTCGAGTTGCTTCATGTTCCTAACATTCCAGGTAACCTCACACCTTTGATTCCTCCAGTCTTTGAGACCCTTTTGGAGGCGGTGTGGGCTAGACCTGCTTCCATTTCTTCTGTCTGTAAGACAATAGGCTGAAAGTATATTCCTCCTAAGGACAGACCAATTTTGGCTTCCCAGTCTATTGCAGATAAAATTGTTATCCTCTCAGAAAATAAGGCCATCCATCCCGAAGAGGTTACGGCACATCCCATTAACAGGGGAGATTAAGATTGACACTGTGGGAAAGAGGGCTTTGATGGCGGCCACCTTGAGTATGCAAATAGCTAACAAAGTCACTTCTCCCAGTATGAGTATGCCATCTGGGCCTCCCTAAAGTCTCTAGCAGAGACCTTACCGGAGTCTGATTCTAAACATGCAATTCTTCAGACTGTCCCTCATGGCTTACAGTGGTGAGCTTCAAACATGCATGGGACATAAATAAAGGAATAATAGAGATAGGAAGAAAAAGCTAAAGCCAATTACCAGATCGAGTCAATAGGTGCTTCGTTAGGCAGCTTAAATGGGCAGACTGATGGGCCTAGTGGTCCTTATCTGCCAAAAGCATTTATGTATCCATGTATAGCTTGGAGTCCAGCAGTCATCAGTTAAAGGCAGCCATGGATGCATATGACACTGCTTCTCATGCTGCTGCTGCTGAAATCTGCATAAGGAGACATTCCTGGCTGCTAACCTCAGAATTTTCCCCTAATGCTCAGCAGAAGGTTATGAATGTCACCTTCGATGGCACTTACTTGTTTGGCCAACAAGTGGAACAGTCTCTCAAGGCCTCCCAGAAGACTAGGATAGCCATCAAATCTGCACCACCGGCCCCTTTACATCTGCAAAGAGGAAGAGGCCATCAGTTCTTTCATAACAAGCAGTCCTTTCGAGGGAGAGGCAGAGGAGCCCCAGCCAAGCACCAGTCTCCCCAGCAGTAAAAGAAAATACAGCAAAAGGCACAGGCCCCAAAAGCGCCCAGTGCGACCCTCTGAGTCTTCAGCCCAGGTCTGTCTCAGCTGTCCAAGGCAGACCTCTCCTCCCCTGTGTGTGTGGGGGGGTCTGACTTGTTTTTACAGTCCGTGGAAGTCCATCACCTCAGACAAGTGGGATTTAAGGATCATTTGGGAGGGGTACCTACTGAACTTTACAGAAACTCCCCGGACTGTCTACCCAAAAGGCAGCACTCTCTATCAGCTATCCGTCAGACCTCCTCTCTTCAGAGATAGTGGACCTTCTGAGAAACAGGGCAGTGGAAGTAGTGCCTCCAGTGGCACGCAATAGAGGCTTCTACTCCCATTACTTTTTAGTTCCAAAGAAGACGGGGTATGCACCCCATCCTCGACCTCAGAAAACTAAACAAGTTTTTGTACCATGAGACGTTCAAGATGGTCTCCCTAGGGAACCCTCTTATTGCTTCTCAAGCCACAGGACTGGTTGGCATACCTGGACATGCAAGACACTTGCAGTACATTCCAGTACACCCAGGCCACCACAGGTTCCTACGTTTCATGCCTTGGGCCAGCACTATCAGTTCTGAGTCCTGCCCTTTGAGCTGTCCTCTGCACCCCAAGTTTTCACAATGTGCTTCGTGGTTCTTGCAGCATATCTTCAAAAGCTTGGGTTACAGGTCTTCCCCTACCTGGACAACTGGCTCCTGGCAAGTCCATCCAAATGGCACAAAAGAGGCAGTGACCACAGCACTTCAGTTCCTGACCTCCATGGGGGTCCTGCTAAACCTCAAAAAATCACAGCTTCAACCCTTGCAGCAGCTCCTCTTCATAGGGGCCCTCTTGGACACTACCAAGGTGAGGGCCATTCTTCCAGAAGACAGAAGGAATGCCATCCTTTAAATGGCACAATTAATCATGCAGATCAACTCCATGTGAGCTCACTCCATGTAGTGGATGTTAGGTTTCATGACTTCTGCAGTCTTCTCAATGCCTCGTGCATGACTGCACATGAGAACCACTCACTGAATGCTCAGCACACAGTGCTCTCCGACAACGCATTCTCAGTCTTATCCCATCAAAGTGATGGAACCCCTGCATTGGTCACTTGTATGGTGGACACAGGAGGACAGTCTTTTTCAAGATTTCCCCCTCGCTCCATCAGAAGCACAGATAACTTTCACCACAGATGCATCTCTCCTGGGGTGGGGAGCTCACTGTCAGGACTACCACACCCAGGGAGCCTGGACTCAGATGGAATCTCATCTCCATATCAGTGTTCTAGAGATGACAGCAGTCCTTTTCGCTCTTCAAGTTTTGGTGGATTTCGTCCATCACAAGGTGATCCTTCTGCAGACAGACAAGTCAGTGATGTATTACATCAACCGACGGGGAGCACACTCCTATCTGCTTTGCAGAGATACTATGAGGGTATGGGAGTGGTGTCTGGAGCAGAATGCTCTGATTCATGTGGTTTACCTGCCAGGGACTCAGAACAGTCTGGCAGACCAGCTCAGTCAGACAGAAGAGGATCCTCACGAGTGGTCTTTAGCACCTAACACAGTCTCTCTTCGACGAGTGAGGATCTCCAGACCTGGACCTTTTGCGTCCCCACTCAACACAAAACTGCCTCTATTCTGCTGCAAAAATCCAGAACCTGGTGATATTTTTTGTCAGTATGCATTCAAGCTGCGGTGAACAAATCACTTTCTGTACAGATTTCCTCCTCTTCTGCTAATTCAAAGGGTGCTGCTCAGGCTGGAGGCCCACGGGGGTGATGTTGTTTTGATTGCCCTGTTTTGGACACAACAGATTTGGTTTCCTTTGATCAACAAGTTGTCTGTGGCCCCTTCAAGGCCTCAGCCTCTACGGATAGACCTTCTGACTCAGGGATCCCTAATCCACCCCAGCCTTCACTCCCTTCATCTTCATACTTGGCTCCTGAGGAGATGGGAGTGAGCAGGTTTAAAGTCTCTCAGAGGGTCTCTGTGATCCTCCTAGCTGCCCGTAAGCCCTCTACCAGAAAGACTTACACAGCCAAATGGAGGCGCTTCTCAGAATGGTGCACCAAATCCTGTATGGATCCATTCTGATGTCCACCTGACAAAGTTTTGGAGTATTTACTGGATCTCTCTGATGCTTGACTGCAATACTCTTCTGTAAAGGTTCACGTTTGTGCTGTCTCGGCCTATCACAAGCCAGTCCAGAACCTTAAGCTAGCTCAACTGTCTCTCTTCAAAAGATGTTTAAAAGGCATCCTGCACACCAGGGCCCCCAGTACGCAAACTGGTCGCTCCCTGGGATATCAACCTTGTGCTGGATATGCTCACTCATAAGCCTTTTGAGCCACTGGCTATGTGTGATATTAAATTCCTTACTTGGCAAACTGCCTTTTTGGTGCCTATCACCTCTGCTGTAGGATCTCTAAGATACATGCTTTGGTCCCAGACCCTCATTACACTGTCTTCCATAAAGACAAGGTGGTCCTCTGCACACACCCCAAGTTTTTACCTAAAGTGGGTTCGGAGTTCCATCTGAACCAACCCCTGTTGTTGCCCATGTACTTCTCCAACTTTCAAAACAAGGAAGAGGGCACCCTCCATTCTCTGGATGTTAACAGCCCTCAGGTTCTACACTGATAGAAATAAGGACATTCATCAGTCCAAGCAGCTCTTCGTCTCCTTCACCCCGAACTGGCTAAGCCAGCCAGTTATGATCAAATGCATTTCTGCTTGGATGGTCACTTGCTTATGCCACTGCTGCTCTATGGTGCAAGTCAGATTGAAAAGACAAGTTTGTGCCCACTCTACTAGAGCAGTTGTAACATCCTTGGCAGAAATCTGCTCTGTCCCCATTGCTGATATTTGCAGAGCAGCTACTTGAAGTTCAGTGCATGCATTCATTAAGCACTACGATTTGGAGGTCTCTTCCAGACAGCCTGCTTCCTCTGGCAGGACAGTCCTTCCTGGACTTCTGTCCTGAGTGAGCTCTGTATCCCACCACCCTGCTTGGGGGATTTTTGTCTGAGTTGGGTAGTCTAACCCAGCAGTGTGAATGAATGATGAAAATAAGGCCCAGGAAGATATGAAAATTATGTACTCACTGTAATTCTTGATCTTGGATCATCTTCACCATTCATTCACATGCCCACCCACCATCATCCAAGCTCACTCTCTCTTGGTCTTCACTTCCCTTGTTAAATTTGGGCTGTGAAGACACTGTTCTTGTTGACCCTTCTTATACGGGTCAAAAGAGCTATTTTATGCCATTTTTAGCTTAGGTGTTTCCTTAGGTTACGCTGCACGTCCTCAGTAAAAAAGGTACTTAGGTGGTAGAAGGCCATTGCCAAGATAGGCTGTGTAGTGTCAGCTAGTCTTACAGTGCCGCGCATGTGCACAGCGTACCTTGGCGCTGGCCCTCCTGAAGATTTTTGGCTCCCACAGGGTCACAGCGTCTCTGGCTTAAACCAAGCAGTGTGAATGAATGGTGAAGATGATCCAAAATCAAGAATTGCAGTGAGTATGTAATTTTCTTATTCAAGGTGTCTCATCAGCATAGCTGTTAACAGCTTGTAGTCTGTAGTCAGGATTGAGATGGGCTGTAAGGAGACACAAGTGAAGGGTCCTTGCTGGGCTGAGGTATCACATATATTACAGCTTGATGCCATGAAGGTGCCATGCTGTCTCCTTCCTGACATGCAGTTCTAAATGCCCTCTGTAATCAGGGGGAAAACCACCTGCAGATACTGGTTCTAAAATTCCCTACCAAAGCCATCTGTTCCTGGACATTTGCCTGACTTCAGGCGAGTAATTTCCCTATCTGTCTCAGATGATATTGATGAGAGCAGTTAAATTCTCATTCTGTGCAACTGTCACCTGGGGTAAACGTAGTTTAGAAAGATAAGTTCTGTCTAAGAATCACCTGTGTTGCAACATATAAATCTGGGTAATATGACCGTAAGGCCTTACAGATTTTCAGGACTTTAGCCACCTTATGCCCCAAACTGTGATGAAAAAAACTCTGATATCTGTGCCCTGGCCCTTTGTGCTCTCAATCTCCCTGCTAGCATTCTAAGAGCCCTGGGGTCCTCCTCATATAATAATTGACAGAGGAACAAAAGTTTTGTTCTGCCTTGTCCAATAATGACCCCAGTTCTTTTTAAGGGTTGTCAGCTTCTTCCCTGCCATGCCTATCCAGTCTCTTTCTGTTGTAATTCAAAATCCCCGATCTGGCTCTCTCTAGAGTTCTTTGCCTGGCCTCTCTTAATTTTTTTCTTTCAGGAGGCAATTTCAATAAGTCTGCCTCATAAAATAGATTTTCAAACCTCAGTAATCCTTCACTTATGCTTAACAAATGCTATCATTCCCCTGGAATGAGCTGACCCAGAGCTTTTAGAATTTTATGTGATTTGTGAAATTTAGAATGAAATTCAAACTGCTGTGTGGCCATGCTCTCCCCTGCACTTTGTTCCCACAGACACCATGTGGCGTTAGAACCATCCATTGCTAGATCCAACCCAAAATGGCCACCAGGAGCAAATGAGTTAACGTCAGATTTTTCTCCGCCTGAAGAAAGCAATCACCCTGAAGTCTTCTCTTCACATCTGGCCAGTTTACAATTTATTATATTATTATTTTAAAGTATTGAACTCTGTTAAAACTCTGCATTAGTTAGGCTACTAGTTATTTTTTGTGTAAGTTTAATCTTTTCTCTGGTTTCCGGGAACCAGAGAAAGCTGTTTTAGTACAGTTTCTGCTTTCAGAGAACTACCATTTTTCATTTTTAAAAACCAAAATTACTTTTACTTAAACCGCCTTGCAGTTCTGCTTTAGATTATTGTTAGTTCCTCATTTTCTTTGGGAACCAAAATAATTGTATAGCTTGCAGTTTTAATTTTTGAGGAGCCAAATCACATTTTGTTTTATTTAAAGCCCTTTTGAAGAATTGTTTTGCTTTTTTTAATTACAGCTTTTTCTATTGGAAACCACAAATATCTTTTCAGCATCATCAGTGTTTGGCATGACTGACAGACCCATACAGGAGACAGGATTTGCAGGCTTTAAAAATTGCAAAGTTTGTTTTCAAGTCATGGCAAAGGCAGACTGCCACACGTTGTGTTTAGACTGCCTGGATCCAGACCATGATTTTACCAATTGTGAGCTCTAGAAAAGGGCTGCAAAATTAGATGATATGGCTTCTTAGTCTGCCTCAACATCACCTACAGTCTCAGAGTAGAGTCGAGCTCCTCAAAGCAAGCAGCAGTCCCTGTCAAAGGGGACAGAAAAGATGGTTCAGAACTCAGGGTGTCCAAAAGAGGAAACCATTAATCCAGTAAAAATAAAACAGCCTCAGAGCAGACACCAGAGACGGTGCTTGCTAAGAAAAAAATGTTGCTCTCCCTCCTGAAGAAGGAAAGGAGCCACCAGTGGACACAAAATGCCCTCACTAGAAGATATGAAAAAAAAAAAGCATGCCAATTTCTCCAGGCTGTGGAGAATTTCATGAATATGCCTGTCCCCACTCCCCAGGCTCTTGCTCCATTTCCAGTGCCTGTGGAGGAGGAGGAGAAGGTTGAAATGTACTATTAAGATGAGGAAGTAGAACACGTAGAACCAGATGGTTCTCTTGAGCAAGAATTTGGCTCTCCTCCTAGGCTTTCAGATTATTATACCTCTCACTGTACCTTTATAAGGTATATGGTAAATACCCTCAACATCTCCTCAAAGGAAACTGAGGAGGATGAGGTAGAATTCATGGATAGGATGGGTTGAGTTCCCACAGACATTGGTGCTGCCCATCTATAAATCCCTTCAGAAAGCCGCTTGTAAAATAATATCAACACTCACTTCAGCTGCTGTCATAGTTAAGAAAATTGAAAAAAATATATCAGGTGGACAGACAGGGTTCTGAGTACCTGAATTTCCACCCTGCTCATGAGGGAGTGGTCCAGGGTGCAGTCTGTGACAGGCCAAGTGCCCCTTTCCTCCCAGCCTCTTGAGAAAGACTCCAGGAAACTGGATAGTATGGGCAAGAAAGGTTAAACGGCAGCTTCCCAGCTCCTAAGGCAGGCAGCGTACCTGGCCTACACAGCACAGTACATGAAAGCCCTATGGAATTTCATACTGGCACTGAGCGAAAAGGCTACTGAAGACCTGGCATAGGATATGGTTGACACAGCAAGATCGGTCATAGATGCCACAAAGTACAGATTCTATATGGCAGTGGACACAAATGACACTGCATCTAGGGTCTTGGCCCAAGCAATGTCCTTAAGGAGGTTTGTCTGGCTTAGAACTACCAATCTAACCCAGGATACTCAAACAAAAGTGATGGATTTCTCTGAGGGAAATTCACTGGTGACAAGGCAGAGGCTTACATGAAAAAGGTGGATGAATACAAAACCACCTGCAGGAACAACACTGAGAAAGAAAAGGCCTCCACTTTCTACAGGCCTTATGGAAGGGGAGAGAGGAGTAGGGTATAATTGCACCGTGCTTGTATCTGCTATGACTACCCTCCACGGAGAGGCGAAGGGGCACCATGGGTGCAGCTGCACTGCCATCTCCCAAAATCCAAGCAAAGCAAAACCCCTGACAAGTCTGCACAAGTCACCCATCCATTGCCAGTGGGAGGAAGGCTGACTCACTGTTTACAGAAATGGACAAAAATAACCACATACAAGTAAATGGGTCCTGGAAGTAGTGAGTCAAGGTTTGATCTGTCTTCAAGGGTGGAGCTCTTGCAGCAGGTAATACCATTAGAACTGAAGCCATCAGGACCCCACGGAAAACTTGTAGCTAGCAGTCTGAGGCAGGGGACTGCATGACATCGGCTCACTTGGCTCACGACATACGTGGTATAAAGGGGGCGGTCCCCTGGTGCCATCTCAGTTCTTTTCCCGCTGTTGAACTGCGTAGTTCGGCTCCATGGATGCCTCTTAGCAGTCAACAGCCATCGAACTTTAGATCAGTCATTATTCCTTCGAATCCTCTTCAAACATCGCCTTGTTTATGTTGCCCTCATCAACGCAGCTAAAGTCAAAGTGTGCCTGCCGGAAGCAGAACCCGCCAAAGACAGCCACGCGGCCTGCCTCCAATGCCTGCACACATTGCCAGAAATTTAATCAGAAGACTCATGCCAAAAGGGCCCATGCTCTCAAGACATTTCTCCT
Organism: Neoceratodus forsteri; assembly: GCA_016271365.2. Classification (NCBI taxonomy): domain Eukaryota; kingdom Metazoa; phylum Chordata; order Ceratodontiformes; family Ceratodontidae; genus Neoceratodus; species Neoceratodus forsteri. Next base: position 923,978,550 of record CM028132.1, read on the forward strand.
GGAGAAGAAACTAGTGGCCATGCAGTGAGGATCAGGGGCCAGCTCATCCTCTCCAAGGCCAGGTCTTCAGGGGGAAAACATCACCACAAGGATAAGGATCGGGCTAGGTCTGAATCCCGACACAGGTCATCAGTGAAGCAGGTGCCGTCTTCATCTTCCTCCGGTAAGAAATCCAATTCGGTTCCAGTCCAGCTATCTGAACCCTCCCGTATGACAAAGTCCACTCCTGCCTCTTCCCAGGGCAAACACCTGGAGTTGGCCTTGTCGGGACACCACTCTTCCCTGGCTCATCAACCTCTCAGATCTTCAGGGTCGACTGAGGAAAGCCTCCCCGGGGCTTCGCACAGGCCCAGCTCCTCCAAGAAGCGTAAAAGGGCAGAACCCCTCCTCGGTAGGCAGGAGGCCGCCCAGGCTCGGACACCTCCCCTCAGGCTAAGGTGCACCCTCCTTCAGACAAGCGCAAATGTAGCCGGTCGCCTACCCTATCGTCTCGCTCCCCGACGCCAGACACGGGGCAGTCGCTAGATGAGGACCAGCCATCCACCCCTCCTCCGAGGGATCAGACACCTGATGAGGCCACACTGGATGCCCCCATGGACGAGAGCGATACCAGTCGCCAGCCTCCTGACACCAGGGTCCCAGACCTGACGCCTGTCTGGCCAGAACCCCAGTCGCCCGCTCCTAAGGAACCCGACACTGGCCCCTGCAGTCATCCTGGTTGCAGAAATTGGTAACCTGTTCGCCACTTGGTGGAATACTGTGAAAGGGGACCTCCTCTACAGACCCCCAGACACGGTCCCTCTGCCACCACTTATGGGCCTCCCACCCACCCCAGAACATCAGGGAAATCAAGGTGAGCACCCAAGTCCACATCCCAAGGGGAAGAGAAGGAAACTATCTTCACCTTCATCTTGATCTCTTTCCTCTCCTCCCGTTACATCCTCCTTGGATGAGGATGATGAGGATTCAGATTTTGCGGATGGGGAATTCCTTCCCCCCTCTCAGGAACCTAAGGACACTCCTTGGTCCCCTCCGCATGATCCCTTCTTCTTGGACATCATGCAGCACATTCAGTCCATATATGAGTGGGACACAGAGGACCTGGACCCAGAGTGTAAATGCCTGGCCAGGTTCCTAGGGGAGAAGGAACCCAAACCCTTGGAAATCCCACAATTTGTGGAACCATTCCAGGATGTAACACGCCTGACCTGTAGAACTCCATCCTCCATTCCGGCAGTCCCTAGGAAAGTGAACAGACTCTATAAACCTCCTAAGTTTGATCCTTTCCTGGCAGAACATCCCAAGGCCAATTCATTGGTCCTCACAGCTGCCCACGGCAGGGGGTCTCAACCCAAACATTTCATTTCCCAACCTCCCAACCCCGGCTCTAAGAAGTTTGATTCCTGGAGTCGCAAAGTCTTCTCCTCGGCCACTGGGGCCATCAGGTCATTGAACGTTATGGCCCATATGATCACATATCAGCAGTCACTGTGGAGTAAGACTATGGACCTCGTGGAAGCTATGCCTGACTCCGATTCAAAGCAAGAGATCCTAGCGTGTACCCAGTCGGGTCTGGATGTGGACAAACACACTCTCCGGTGCTTGTATGATGCCATAGATATGGCCTCCAGGGCAGCCGCCTCCAGAATCTGTATGAGATGGCAGTCTTGGCTGAAGCTCACAGGCTTCCAACCGGACTTGCAAGAGTCCATCCTGGATTCCCCTTTTCAGGGCCCTGTTGTGTTCGGCCCTGAAGTTGAACAAATGGTAAAACAACTACAGGAGTCGGGGACAGCGGTTGCAGATGTACACCGCATGTACAAAACCCAGCCTCAAGAACGTAGCTGGCGCCCTTTTCGTAGAGGTCAAGGGCAGGCAAAGGGGAACAAGCAGTCCCAAGGCAAGGGATTCAAGAGGCACGGGCACCCTGCCCCCAAGGTTCTCAGGGCTCCAAGCAGCCAAAAACTCCTAGGGCCCAGGTCCCCACTACCCCCTCAGCCTGACTCCCTCTGCCGCCCTCCTCCCGTAGCGGACATGCAGAGCGAGAAGATAGGAGGGCGGTTTGCGCTTTACCCACTCAAATGGTCCAGTATCACTGCAGACCAATGAGTTCTGGATACCATTTGGAAAGGGTACATGATAGAGTTCACCTCGATCCTGCTGGACAACCCCCCCATGTCCCCTTGTCCAATGGATTACAGCCTTCTCCTAGAAGTCAAGATCCAACAGCTCCTAGAGAGAAAACAGCCATTCAAAGGGTCTCACAGGCCCAGAAAGGGAGAGATTATTACTCCAGAGTCTGCCTCATCTCAAAGAAAACGGAAGACCTTTGTCCAGTTGTGGATCCGAGCCAGCTCAACCGCTCAGTAAAGTACCAGAGGTTTCGAATGGTCACCCTGGCAAGCCTCTTCCCCCTGCTTCAGCAAGGGGACTGGCTGTGCTTCCTAGATATGCAGGACACCTACATGCATATCGAGGTCTTGAAGTCCCACAGAAAGTTTCTGCAATTCAGCTTCAGAGATGAGCACTATCAATTCTGGGTTCTACCCTTCGGCCTTTCCTCAGCCCCCAGGGTTTTCACCAACTGCCTAGCGGTGGTAGCAGCAGATCTCCGCAGGAGAGGCCTCTTCATCTACCCCTACCTAGATGATTGGCTTCTCTCCGCTCAGTCGGAGGAGGAGGAGCTCCAAATTGCCCTAAGTGAGACGCAGGCTCTGTTTTCCTCCCTGGGCATTACTGTAAATTGGCCGAAGTCGCACCTCTGGCTGATGCAATGGTTGCAATTCATTGGAGCTGTCCTGGACACCGGAAAAGGGAGAGCTTTTCTGCCTCTGGACAGGGCAGACCACCTTCGGAGTTTGGCCAGTGGGCTTCAAAGGACCCCCTCCTCCCCTGCCCGAGTGGTCCTGCAGTTGTTAGAACACATGGCGGTGGCCATTGCCACAGTACCCTTAGCCAGACTCCATATGAGGACTCTTCAATGGCACCTCAGTGTTCAGTGGGACCAATCTGTGGACAATCTGGATCTCTCAGGCGGTTCATTGTTCTCTGGATTGGTGGCTCTGCCAGGACAGTCTAGAGGGAGGAGTCCCTTTCCGGAGACTCTAGCCTCTTCAGACTTTAACCACAGATGCCTCTCTGTCAGGTTGGGGGGCTCATTTAGGGGATCACAGGACCCGGGGGTCTTGGTCTGTCACAGAGAGCTCTCTACATATCGGTGTTCTGGAAATGAGAGCAGTGTTGAGTGTGCTTACCACATTCAGAGACCAGCTCTCACTGGGTCCCCTCCTGGTGCAGACAGACAATACATCAGTAGTCTTATACATCAACAAACAAGGGGGAACTCACTCATACCTCCTTTGCAGGAAGGCCATGAGAGTATGGGACTAGGCAGTGGAACACCAATGGGACCTCATCACAGTTCATCTGCCCGGGGTCCAGAACATTCTCGCCGTCAGTCTCAGTCGCTCTACCTCTCAGAACCATGAGTGAGAACTGCTCCAAGATGTCATAGACAACCTCTTCAATCATTGGGGCCATCCAGAGTTGGACCTCTTTGCATCCCCATGCAACGCCAAACTGCACAATTTCTGCTCGCTCGTTCCAGGGCCTGGTGTTTTTTGGCAAGATGCATTGTCCCTCTCTTGGACAGGGAAATTCCTGTATGCCTTCCCTCCTTTTCCCCTCATTCAGAGAGTACTGCTCAAATTACAGTCAGAGGGAGCCAGAATGATTCTTGTGGCTTCTCTATGGCCTCATCAGATCTGGTATCCGTTGCTCCAGCAACTGTCTCTGGAACTTCCAGTTCAGTTGCCACTCTCCACGCACTTGCTCTCACAAAAACAGGGGACACTCGCCCATCCTACTCTTCAGTCACTTCACCTGCATGTGTGGCTCCTGCAGTCCTAGAGGAAGAGAGACTAGGAGTGTCAAGCAGGGTGGCTGAAATTTTGGTTGCAGTGAGGAAACCTTCCAATAGGGCTACGTACGCTCTGAAATGGAAATGCTTTTGTCTGTGGGTTTTGGCCCGCGCCCTAAATCCCTTGGGTTGTCTGGCTAGGCATGTGTTGGAGTATCTCCATCACCTTCTGGACTTTTGAGTTACTCATCCATCAAGGTGCACATGTGTGCAGTCTCCGCATATCATGACCCTATAGGAGACAAAACTCTGGCACAGCTTAATGCCTGCAAAACCTTCCTTCGGGTGGTCTTACATGTCAAACCTCCCAAGAGGGACATCGTTCCTCCTTGGGACCTTCTTTTTGTACTGGTGAAACTCGCCCTTCCTCCCTTCAAGCCGGCAGCTTCATGCGAGCTGCACTTCCTCTCATGGAAGACCCTCCTCTTAGTAGCCATTACCCCTGCTCAAAGGGTTTCTGAGCTCCAGGCTCTGATGTGTAAATAACCTTACATAGTCTTTCACAGGGACAGGGAGAATCTGCGCACGAACCCTAAGTTTATGCCAAATGTGTCTGTACTGACCCTTAACCAGGACATCAACCTTCCGGTTTATTATCTGGAGTTTACAAACCAAGGTGAAGCACTGTTGCACTCCTTGGATGGTCACCGTATTTTGAGGTATTACCTCCACAGTACTCACTCCTCAAGACAGTCAGACCAGTTCGTCTGGTTCGTTAAGCGAATGCTGGGAGCTCCTGTTTCTAAGGAGACACTAGCCCGTTGGCTAGTACAATGTATCTCATTCTGTTATCAGCACTATGATAGACCTCTTCCTGGTGCTATTAGGGGCCATTCCACCAGAGCAGTGGCCTCTTCCTTTGCAGCCCTCAAGAACGTCTCTTCAGCCAACATTTGTGCTGCTGCCACGTGGAGTTCAATCCACACCTTCATCAGGCACTACAGCCTGGACATTGCATCCAGAAGGAGAGCAGGTTTCGGACTAGCAGTCCTGCAGGGCCTTCTCTCGTAGACATTTATCAGCAGCTGTTTCAGCTTATGTCCCACCACCCTGTCAAACCTGGGCCTATCCTTGGGTACTGCTTGGGACTCAGTCCTAATGGTATTACCTGCTGCAAGAGCTCCACCCTTGAAGACAGATAGTACAGTTATGTAAGAACTTACCATAACAGTAGATCTTCGAGAAGAGCTCCTGCAGCAGGTGGCTTTCCCACCCTCCATCCCCCAAGATAGTATTTGTTGGGTATCTTATCACCAGACCATGGTGGGGAATTCCTGCTCGGTTCTCCAAGTTTGTTTCTAGCCGGGTCTCTGGCAGGAGAACTGAAGTGGCACTTGGGGACTGCCCCCTTTATGCCACGTATGACATCAGGTGGAGCGGACGTCAGGGGCTGTCTCCTGCCTCAGACTGCTAGCTACAAGTTTTCTGTGGGGTCCTGACATCTTCATTCCTAATGGTATTACCTGCTGCAAGAGCTCCTCTGAAAGATCTACTGTTATGGTAAGTTCTTACGTAACTGTACTTTCCTGCAGTTCAGCAAATTCACAAAGCTGCAGAACCACAAGGTGCTTTTCCACCCTCACACCCCAACAGAAAGAATTCTGTTTGAGATGGAGGTTAAGAATTTGTTGCAAGCAAATGCAGTGGAGAAAGTACCTCCCTCACATTGGGCAAGGGACTTTATTCCAAGTACTTCCTGACCCACAAGAAAAATGGGGAGTGGCTAGCCTGGTGGTGCTGAGGGTTAAGGCACTGGACGCCGCACCTCACGCCATGCCTGTGACACGGGTTCGGCAATGACCTTGGATCGTTGGGCTGCTGGCATGGGGGGAGGGGCAGAGCAGGATCAAACGGCTAATGGCAGCTCTTCTCTCCTCTGCTGGGGTGGTTGTTTCCCCCCTCGAAGTTCCACTGCCACCGGGTGGAGGTCCGGTGGCGGTGCAGGCAGGAGGGGGCAGCAAGTCGGGAGCACATCTCGAAATGCGACTCGCATGTGCGTCTGGGGACTGGGGGCGGGTGAAAATGGGGAAAAAACACATAAAATACATAATGGGGAAAAAAAAAGAAAAATGGGGAGTGGTGACCCATTTTAGACCTGAGATATCTGAACAAAGAAAGAAAATTCATGATGGTAACACTGGGCTCAGTGATTCCATCTCTGCAAAAAGGAGTCTTTGGATCTACCTAGCTGTGATTACAGCACGTTTGAGAAAGCAAGGGGTGGTGTTTTTTCTCCTATCTGGATAACTGGTTCTTCTGAGGAAAAACAAAGCAGGAAGCAAAGCCCTAACAAATGCTGACACAAGGCACATTGGGGAACTAGCAGAGCCATTATCAGAACTGTTTAGTGAGTCTCTGAGTACAGGAGAGGTCACAGAAGACTGGAGAAGGGCTCATGTGATCCCGCTCCACAAGAGTGGTAGCAGGGAGAAGGCAGGGAACTACAGACCAGTCAGTCTTACCTCAGTAGTGGGCAAGATTATGGAGGCACTCCTTATGGAAAAGATAGTGCAACACCTGGAATCCATAGGTGCACAGGATACAAGACACCATGGGTTTACAACAGGAAGGTCCTGTCAAACTAATCGCATAGATGTCTTTGGGTAACCAGAGTGGTGGACCAAGGGGGAGCAGTTGATGTTGCCTACCTTGACTTCAGAAAAGCTTTCGATACTGTTCCACATAGAAAATTGATAATAAGCTAGGTAGGCTCGGGGTGGGTCAGAAGTTGGTCAACTGGGTGGCAAGCTGGTTGACGGGCAGAAAACAGAGTGGTGGTGGTGGTGGTATATGGTATACAGTCAGATAAGATGCAAGTCACAAGTGGTGTACCTCAGGGATCAGTCCTCTTCAATATTTTCAGTGACATTGCAGATGGACTGGAGGGTAAGGTTTGTCTGTTTGCAGATGACACCAAGATCTGCAACAGAGTAGATGATCCAGATGGGGTGGGCAGAATGAGAAGAGATCTGGATAAACTGGTAAAATGGTTGGAAGGGTGGCAACTGGGGTTTAATGCAAAGAAGTGCAAGACCATGCACATAGGGAAGAGAAACCCTGAAGCCACCTATAGGTTGGGAGGGGAATTGCTGGCAGTCACAAGGGAAGAAAGAGGCTTGGGCATCATCATCACAGATGACCTGAAATCATCCAAGCAGACCACTAAAGCAGTAGGTAAGACTTGGGGGATGATGGGGTGTATTAGTAGGGGTATCACAAGTCATAAGAGGTAGGTAATAATCCCTCTTTACAAGACACTGGTTAGATCTGGAGTACTGCGTGCGGTACTGGAGGCCACACCTTCACAAGGACATCAACCAAATTGAGGCAGTCCAGAGAAGGGCAACCAAAATGGTGCAGGGACTGCATCAAAAAACATACGAGGACAGATTAACAGAACTCAATATGTATACCCTGGAGCAAAGGAGGAAGAGAGGTGATATGATTGAAATATTCAAATGCCTTAAGGGCATTAACAAGGTGAAAGAGTCTAACATGTTTCAATATAAGAATAATAGCAGGGCAAGAGGACACAGCATGAGATTAGAGGGAGGCTGATTAAGAGGTAATGTGAGGAAAGTTCTTTTTCACAGAAAGGGTGGTAGATGCATGGAATGGCCTAACTCAGGAGTGGTGGATATGAATACAGTTCAGGGCTTCAAACAGGCATGGGATAGGCTCAAGGAAGCAATACAGATAAGTATGAATAAATAGGCCATTGACAGAGCAAATGCTGATGGCACATTCATAAGGTAGAAAAATAAATGGGTAGACTGGATGGGCCTTGCGGTCCTTGTCTGCCATCAACTTCTATGTTTCTCATAGATCTTTAAAAGTCCCAGACAGAACCAGTTCAAGTTCTGGACTTTATAAGTGCAGAGCTGGATACCTTGCAAGGGAAGGCCATCCTCCCTCAAGCAAGGGTATCAAAGATTACAAAGAAACTGATGGCAGATAAGGCCCACCTAGTCTCCCCATTACCCCTACCTACTGTAATATCGCAAACCGTACTTGGTCTCTGACTTTAACCCCACCCCCACCCCATTCCAAACTAATAAGACTCCCTTATACTTATCCGATACATTCTTGAATCCTGTTACAGTTTTTGCTTCGACCACCTCCGCTGGGAGGCTGTTCCAGGCATCCAACACTCTTTCTGTGAAGAAATACTTTAATATTTCCCCTATATCTACCCCCTCCTGTTTCATAGCATGACCCCTTGTTCTATAGCATCTTTTTCTGAAAAATGCTTTCCTCTAGTACCCTATTTATACCCGTGAGGTATTTGAAAGTCTCTATCATATCTTCTCTGTCCATCCTTTCCTCTAGGGTATACATATTGAGGTCATTTAGCCTTTCCTCATAGGGGTTTTGGTGCAGGCTCAGCACCATTTTAATTGCTCTCCTCTGGACTGCCTCTATTCTGTCCATGTCCTTGTCCTTTCAGACATGTGGTCTCCAGAACTGAACACAGTCCTCCAGGTGAGGTCTCACCAATGTGTTGTACACTGGAGTAACTACCTCCCTCTTTCTGCTGGTGATACCCCTCTCCAAAGTACATTTTCTTGACCTGGAAGGACACTACTTCTTTATTCAGCTGTGAGCTGTGTGAGAAATTCTGTATTGTACTTAATATCTGCAACAAATGTGCACTTTTGCTTAATTCTGTGGGAGGTGAAACTAACTACCCTTGGTAATTGCTTTTTATTTACATATTTATTTAGTGTTTAACCAAGAAGGGGCTTGCAAACTCTGTTTATCGTGTTAGTAACTTCAGAAGGATTTAAATACTGCATTTGGGTAGATCCTTGGAGTTAGCTAGATTGTCTACTAGGATGTTCTGACAGTTAAACTATTTTTAAATAAATTACAGGTGGCTGAGGAGCTGAAAAAGGAGCTTGCAAACTCTGCTTATCTTGGAAGTAACTTCACAAGTGTTTGAATACTGCATTTTGGTTGTCCCTTGGGGGGTAGCTGGATTGACTACTAGGATTTTGGGACAGAAACTATTTTTAAATAATTTACTGGTGCATAGGAGTTTGTGATAGTTAAACTATTTTTAAATAAGTTACTGTGGTTAAGGAGTTGTCATAGAAAAACCTGCAGTGTGAAACAGGAAAAGAGTCTTTCAAGCAACAGAGGGAGGTGGATCTAGGTTTACGTTTGTTTGTTACAGTTCTTAAGATTTTCAGTGCAGGAAGAGTTTAAAGCACAGCTGACTTATTTTGGGGCTGACAGCTTTCAGAGCACAAACCACCAGGTCTGTTTTGGAGCTGGGGAGGTTTATCTGTGTCTGACTTGGATGTGTGGATTTTTCTCTGTTTGATTAGCAGGCTATTTTCTCTGTCAAATTGTTGGGTAGGGCATCTTGCTGACAGGAAGGCACTCATCGAAGCGGTGGGTCAGAGCTTTTAGCTGATTGTTTTGTGAGGGCACAGTTTAGGCCCAACTCCTTCCTACCCTCACCCCACCCCCACCCCGGAAATAGTTCCTTTATATCTGGGGTTCTGACATCATTTCCTCAAGAGTGTCAAGAGTGCAAGGTGCATATCACTGTCATATCCTCTCTAGCACACTGCACTGACAATATAACATACCAATTGTATAATATATATATATATATATATAACAAACCAATCTCACACACACACACAAAAACAAAACAAAAAAAAAATTGTAGGGAGTAGTGCAATGTAATGGCTGTGGGGCAGCAGTCTTCTGGGAGTCTTTCTGGAGGCTGAGATGCTGCCCTATTTGCAGACAACTCTCTGCCCTGAGGGAAGAAGTTGCCCATCTTCAGGCCACTCTGGACAGTAGTAAGGGAACCTTCTCCCAGGCCACAATGGATGGTAGGAAGGGAACCTCCCCCATCCAGGGAGCACCACAGCCACCACCACTACCTCAGAGGTTGTGAAGAAAGCACAGCAGTTGGACCACAGTGGGCTCAGGGAGGGTGAGGATGGTGGAACAGAGGCACACAGTCGGTTGTTCCACACCACAATCCATACACCATTCTGGGGGAGCATAGCTCCCCTATGGATGCACCCGCAGAGGAGACTAAGGAGGCTGAGGACAACTGTCACAAGGGAAGCCCACAGGAAGGAGGCAGAGGACACCACAAGGAAAGGAAGCAGCTCCTGGTGGGGACTCAATTATTAGGGGATAGAACTGGGGTGCAGGGAAAACTGAAGTAAGGTGCCTGCCTGGTGCCATGGCTTGGAGAGACAGGAAGCGCATCCCCGGGATCACAATGAACAGCTGCACGGGAGTCTGAGCTGGACGTCATTGTCCACCTAGGGACAAATGACTTGGCTCATCATGAGATTAGAGCAGTGCAGAAGGACTTTGTGGAATTGGGGAAGGGCCTACGACAAGTAGCAGACACAATATCCTTCTCTGAGGTGCTGCCTGTCAATGGCATGAGTGAGGTGAGGGTACTTTGCACCACGCAGTTTAATGAATGTTTGGAAAAATGGTGTGGAGCACATGGGTTTGGCTTCATTGGGGACTGGGGTTCCACCTGGAGGGACACCAGCCTATACTGGCAGGATGGTCTGCATCTGTCCAGGAAGGGAACGAGTCTTTTGAGCAATCAGTTTAAATGCTTCGGGTCAATGACAATTCACTCCTGACAATACGTGCCGCGACAACTCGCTCCCGACAATTCATATCCACGTCAATTAACTCCTGTACTTTCCGCTCCGTGTATTTTCACTCCCAGTGCTACATAAACAGGTCTGACATACTGCAGCATTTTCAAACGCCGTAATCAAATTAATAATCGAAGGTTTAGGTATATCCTTATTTCTTACCTTCTCCATCCTTGGAACCTACGTCTATTGCTGTACCCTCTTTTGGGTTTCTTTATCCTTCTCCATAAAAATTATTTTGTTTGTTTAACCTTTTTGATCTCTACATCAAGCTTGGCAATTGAGTCCTTTAACTGCTTACTAAGGTGATCAAAATCAGCCAATCAGTTAAAATAGTTTCCCATTCCTGCATAAAAGATGTGTTCAAACAATGAATTAGGTACTGGAATGTCATTACCTGGTTCTGCGCTTTCCAGCACGAATGGATTAGCTGCTCCTGCAATTTAGGTGTATTCTCCAGTGACAAGGTGTGGGTTACTTAACTTCCACTGCACTAAAAAGTATAGACTTAAACACAAAGGGACTGATAAAGGCCAAATGGCATACCAGAGGGAGTTAAAATGTTACTATACCATACCAGAGGGAATGCGCACAAGGGTGATGGTGCTCAGGTCAGTAGTCCAGGAAAAAAACACAAAGGGAACTGGCACTTCATCAGCATTTCCAAGGCTAGAAACTTTATAAATACTTTATTTCTCTTAAAACATGATGCTGCAAATCCTTCCTCTGTCCTGTGATTCAGGCAAAGAACTGGGGGTCAGTGCTGGTGTTTTTGATGTTACTCTGTCATTTATCTTAATCGCTTTCGTGGGAGGCGAAAAATGGCAATTGACATCGGTGAGTTGACAGAGGCGTATGTCGGGGCAGAGTTGTGGCGCTGCATTGTCGGAGTGAATTGACTACTCCCAAATGCTTCATTGGCAAGCTTTTAAACTAGTCAAGGGGGAGGCACTGATAAGCAGCAGGAAAATCCCAGCCTCTCCCTACAAAACAGGGTACTAAATGAGAAAAAGTCTGAGGTAGAAAGGTCAGTGGGGGATGCTGCAAAAGAAGGTAAAGCCATCAAAAAATGGAGAGCAATGAGTACCAATGCTCGTAGTCTGAGTAACAAGCTTCCTGAATTAGTGGCCTTGATGGAGGAGGAACATCTGGATATCGTGGCAGTCACAGAAACATGGTACACACAAAACCATGACTGGGACGTAAACATACCAGGATACACTATCTACAGGAGGGACAGGGAGGGTAAAAGAGGAGGAGGAGTAGCTCTTTACATAAGGGAAGGAATCAAAGCAACAGAACAAAAGGGAAAACAAGGAGGAGAAGAAGCTCTGTGGGTAAATTTGGAGACGCAATAGCACGACAATCCGCTGGGGTTGTATACAGACCCCTTCTCAGGGGAGTAAATGGACAAGGAAATGATAGAAAGAATACTTAGAATGGCAGAAAAAGGAAATATTGCTGATGGGTGATCTGAATATGCCAGATGTTAATTGGAGTGCAGTTGCAGCAGCCACTTGAAGAGTGGGGTTATTCTAGATGCCCTACAGGGGCATGCCTTAGACAACTAGTATTGGAGCCCACTCAAGAGGGGCAATCTTAGACCTGGTTCTCTCAAATGGAGATGAAGAGAGGATCACAGATGTGAAGTGGGTAGCCATCTGGGAACTAGCGACCATCGAACAGTATGGTTCACAATAAACACAGCAATAGAGTCAAGCCATACAAAGGCAAAAGTACTGGACTTTAGCAGGGCTGACTTTGTAAAAATAATTGAGATGCCTAAGGAATGCACTAGCAAATGGGCAGGAAGGAGGGTGGAAGAACAATGGGGAATAATAAAACTGCCATCACAGAGGTATGAGCCTTTGTGTGAAGTAAATAAACAAAACAAAAAGATGTAAGCAACCACTGTGGTTCTCAAAGGAAGTGGCAGTGAAGGTTCAAGAGAAAAGAAAGCATTCAGGAAGTACAAGGAATCACAGAAGGAGCAGGACAGAGAACTGTATCAGTTAAAGCAAAAGGATGCTGGGAAGGCAGTCAGAACAGCAAAGGCCGAAACCGAGGAAAAGATAGCCAACTCAGTTAAGAAGGGATAAAACCTTTATAGGTACATCAGGAGTGAAGAGAAGACCAAGGGAGGTTAGTGAGGCTTAATAAAGGGAGGGAGGGTGGGCAGAGGGTGACTGTGAAAAGGCAGAGATACTAAACAAATATTTTTGCTCAGTATTTACAGAGGAAGAGGAGGTACCAAAACAAACAGCAGAAACACTCTGGATACAGAAGTTGATACCAGCCCATTTACAGAAGAAAGGGTTCTGAAAGAACTCTTAAAACTGAAGGTGGACAAAGCAATGGGGCCTGATGGGATTCATCGCAGAATTCTAAAGAACTAAGGGTAGAACTAGTGACACCACTAACTACCCTCTTTAACAAATCATGGGAGGATGGGGTGGTACCCGAGGACTGGAGGAGGGCAGATGTGATTCCCCTTCACAAAAGTGGGAGCAAGGCAAAAGCAGGAAACTACAGACCTGTTAGTTTAACCTTAGTGGTAGGGGAAATGATGGAATCACTTCTGAAGGAAAGAATTGTTGAGTATCTAGAGGCCAAAGGAGCACAGGACCCAAGGCAGCATGGATTCACAGCGGGAAGGTCATGCCAGACAAATCTGATAGATTTCTTTGACTGGGTGGCCATAGTAGTAGATCAGGGAGGGGCTGTGGACATGGCCTACCTAGACTTTAACAAGGCATTTGACACAGTCCCACAAAGATTAATATACAAGTTAGCCAGCCTGGAGTGGGTCCCAAGATCACAGCCTGGGTAAAGAATTGGCTGGAGAATAGGACACAGAGGTAATAGTAAATGGAGTCACTCTGAAGAAATGAGGGTTACTAGTGGGGTACCGCAGGAGTTCAGTATTAGGACCAGTCCTCTTCAATGTCTTTATAAGTGACATTGCAGAGGGACTGGAAGGAAAAGTATGTCTCTTTGCAGATGACACAAAGATCTGCAACAGAGTTGATGCCAAGGTGGGGTGGAAAGGATGAGAAGGACTTGGCAAGGTTAGAGGAATGGTCAAATGTATGGCAGTTTAGATTAAATGCTAAGAAGTGCAAGGTAATACACCTGGGAAACAAAAACCCAGGGGAAGAGTACACAATGGTGAGATACTAACAACAACAAAAATGGAAAGGGACCTGGGGGTAGTCATATCAGATGACCTAAAGGTGGGCAAGCAATGTGAGAGGGCAGCAAGGAGGGCTGGGGGATACTGGGATGCATAGGGAGAGGCATCACCAGTAGAAAACAGGAAGTTATTATCCCTCTGTACAGACAGTTGGTGAGACCCCATCTGGAGTACTACTTGCAGTTCTGGAGACCCAATCTCCGCAAAGACATAGACAGGATGGAAGCTGTCCAGAGGGAGGCAACTAAATGGTGCAGGGTCTGCACGGAGAGGCCGTATGAAGAGACTTAGAGCTAAATATGTTAGCCTCGAGAAAGAAGGAGGAGAGGGGGACATGATAGAAACTTTCAAGTACCTCAAGGGAATCAACAAAGTCCAAGAGGGTAGCTCTTTCAAAAAAGAGGTGTTGCAAGAACAAGGGGCTAATTTGAAGATAGAAGAGGCAGCTCAAGGTAACAAGGAAGTATTTTCACAGAGAGGTTGTGGATGCATGGACTGCCTCCTGAGGAGTTTGTGGAGTCAAAAACAGTGGTGGAATTCAAGCATGCATGGGACAGTCATAAGGCAGTTCTAGGGGGTGGGGTAGGAAGAAGTAGGCTGCTGGTTAACTAGGATCCGCAGCTTATCCATTAGGTAGGGAAATGGGCAGACTGGGTGAGCCAAGTGGTCCTTATCTGCTGTCAAAATCTATGTTTCAATGCACCCAAGCATTCCATTAGCCCTCACCACTGTCTTATCACACTGTCTGGCCACCTTTAGGTCATCAGAAATGATTACCCCCCAGGTCCCTTTCCTGCCTGGTGGTCATCAGTATTGCTCCCCCCATCTTGTACTCTGCCCCTGGATTTTTGTACCCTAAGTGCATGACCTTGCACTTTTTTGCACTGAATCTCAATTGGCACCCTTTTGACCACTCCTCAAGCTTTCTTAGATCTCTATTCATTTGCCCCCCCCCGCCCCGGAGTGTCTACCCTATTGCAGATCTTTGTGTCATCTGAAAAAAGGCATACCTTCCCCTCTAGCCCCTCTGCAGTGTCACTAATATCAATCCTTGTGGCATCCTACTGGTAACTCTACCTTCCTCGAAGTGAACTCCATCTAACCTCAGTCTTCTATCCCCCAACCAATTTCTTACCCAGTTTAGCACCTTTGGACCCACTCCCAAGCTTCCTAGCTTGTGTACAAGTCTCCTATGTGGAACGGTGTCAAAGGCCTTACTGAAATCTAGGTAGACCACATCCACAGCTCCACCCAAATCTACTTCCCTGGTCACCCAGTTAAAGAAATCTATTAGATTTGTTTGATATGACCTCCTTGTTGTGAATCCATGTTGCCTCAGATCCTGCAAGACCCTCGTTTCAAGATATTTCACAATCCTTTCCTTCAGTAGTGATTTCATTAATTTTCACACCACCGAACTCTGGCTGACTGGCCTGCCATTTCTAGCCTCCTCCCTGCTCCCACTTTTGTGAAGTGGGACTACATCTGCCCTTCTCCAGTCCTCCAGAACCACTCCCGTCTCCAGTCAGTGGTTGAACAGGATAGTCCGAGGTAGAGCTGGCACCTCGCTGAGCTCCATCAGAATTGTGGAATGTATCCCATCTGGCCGTATTGCCTTGTCCACTTTCAGATCTGCAAGTTCCTACATGACTTCCTCCACTGAATGGTCTTTTGTCTACCTCCCTTACCTCAATGCTCCTGCCCCTATTCTGTGGTCCCTCTCCTTCCCCTTCCACTGTGAACACTAAACACAAGTATTTGTTCTAGATGTCTGCTTCCACACACTCCCCCTTCCCCCCCCCTAATCTTACTATCCACAGATCTTTGTGTCATCTGCAAAAAGGCATACCTTCCCTTCTAGCTCCTTCCAAGTGTAATCCCAGTCCCCAATGTAACCAACACCCTCCTCTCTGCACCACTGCTTCAACCATGGGTTGAAGCTGCTGGTATGGAATACCCAAAGGGCAGACTAGGTGGGCCAGAAGGTCCTTTTCTGCCAACACCTTCTATGTTCAAACTCCAGGAAATCTTATTGTATTCTAACTTAAGCAGTATGCTCTCACCATAGGACTGCCCTGGAGGCGAAATGTTAATAGAACCCATGCAAATGATGGAATGCTAGGCTCGAGCTCAGTTTTCAAATCACTGTCCCTGGTAAACCATTCTAAACCATCAGATTCTTTACTCCGCTTGCCTCAGTAAGACATCTCCAGAGAGCTCTCCTTCATCACTTGAAGAAACTTTATTTTTCTCTGTTTATTCACTAGTAAAATTTATTTCATTGGTATTCTTTTCACTGTCCTTGGTTTCAGGTAGTAATTGTGTAGATTTTAGTCAAGTAGGGGTAAGTAGTCACTTTCCTCCCGGTTCTTCAACTGAGGGGGAACCGGCAGTCTTCCTTTGTCATTTTACTAATTCAATTAGAGTTAAATTTTCTGCACCGACTCATTATAGTCAGTTTTTAGCATTTATCTGTGTTTTAACTGGGGTAACTCCTGGTTTCATTTGTTTTGAGTTCAGCCGGGGTAACTCCTGGTATTTTACTCTGTTTTCATTACGGGGTAACTCCTGGTTTTTCTGTCGGTTTGTGTAACCAAAAAAAAAAAAAAAGATTTACTTTGGTGTGGTGATCTGGGTTATGTCACAGAAAACTAAAAAGAGAACAGGACCCACAGGTTTCAGCACTGTGCCGAGTGTGGGGAACTTTTTTGCAAAAGCAGATCCACACTTAATCTGTTTATTCTGTCTGGGGTCTGACCACCTGCAGACAGATTGTGAGATTTGTGCTAACTTTCTGCAATCCACCTTAGATAGATGGTTTGAAAGACTGTCGGAAAGAATGGCAGATAAGGCTGCTAACCCATGAGCGAACGGACGAACCAGGAGGCTGCCCCTGAAGGGCGATAGCTCTGTTTCACAAAAATGAACTGCAGATAAGGCTGCTGAACCGGCCATTATGGTCAAGAGAAAGAAGGATAAGCACCAGGAACCGAAACCTAAACAAACCACGGTTCCTTCTGCCGAGGAGATTGCTAATGCGATAAGGATTATCTAGTCATTACAGTCCCCAGTTCTGGTTGACAAGCAACCGTTTCCACAAACTCCCGGTTCAAATGTTATCCCCAGTTTAATAGACCAAGGTGGGGATCCTCATGGGGACAATAACTTTGGGAATGAGCCTGATGAAGATGATGAGGATTTTGGGGACCCTATTTATCCAGATATTTCCCCTGATCCTCACAGACCAGATTGCCCTGACAAGGGAACAGAGGATTTTACCTCTTATTTTGCTTTTATGAAGCAAGTGACTCAATCCCTCGACCTCCCATCCCAGGAATCTGTGGAGGACGAGGAGTATAAGGAGATGATAGATGTGCTCCCATCAAAGAGGCTATTCCTCCCTCTCCACAAGTCTCTAAGAAAGCAGACTATGAAGGTTCTGCAAACCCCCACTTCTATTCCCCCCACAGACAGGAAGGTGGATAGGAAATACTGGGCGGCTAAGTCTGGAGCCGAGTTCCTCTTTGGGCACCTCAGCCGTGAAGATGTGGTACAGGCTGCAGCTTGAGACAAAGCTGGCATCCCTCTGGCCTCTCACCCTCCAGGCAAGGATTCTAGGAGGGTGGATTCCATAGCTAAAAAAGTGTATTTGGATTCTTCTCTGGCTGTCAGGCAAGCATCTTACATGGCCTCTATAGTCAGATATCAAAAAAATATGTGGACCACAGTTCTACAAATTGCTAAGGCAGCCCCCCTCCTATGGCTGCTGACCTGGAGGAGGCTGCAAAAAGGGGTATTGAAGCTGCTAAAATGCAGTTCAGGATGTCAGTGGACTCAAATGACTGCATCCAGGCAGATGGCATCTGCTGTGTCCCTCAGAAGGTTTGCCTGGCTTAGAACCACTAACGTGACACAAGATACTCAATCTAAGGCCATGGATTTTCCATGTGACCCAGTGTCTCTGTTTGGGGAGCAAATATAGGCATATATGAAAAAAATGGATGAATACAAGGCTGCATATAAAAGTGCAGCAGCCAAAGAGAAAGTGACTACCACCCAGAAGCATCATGCAAGGGGTGGCAGAGGCAAGCCTACTTATAGGCCTTTCTTCCAGCCTCAGGTATTTCCCCAGTATCAGCCCAAGGGATACTTCAGAGGCAGGGGCAGAAGAGGCAGTGGCTGCACTGCACCCAGTATTCAGGCAGTAGCACAGTCCAAACAGACACCCTGAAGTGACTGTTCAGGTCACCTCCCCAACTCCAGCAGGGGGCAGACTGGCCCACTACTTCCAGGAGTGGAAAAATGTCACCACAGACAGTTGGGTTCTGGAAGTAGTGGGCCAGGGACTTGTCCTCTGCTTCAAAGCTATGCCAAAGCTGAGGTCAAGAGTTTTCAAACCCTCTTCCCCATCAGAAACAGCCCTGCTGGAAAAGGAAGTTTCAAGCCTTCTGCTACAAAAGGCAGTGGAACCAGTCCTTTCCAACCAGATGGGAAAAGGCCTGTATTCAAGGTACTTCCTCACAATAAAGAAAACAGGGAAGTGGTGACCCATTCTGGACCTCAGATACTTAAACAAGCATCTGTCAAAACCAAAATTCAAGATGGTTACCCTGGCTACTATACTACCCAAACAAACCAGGACTCCACCGTGCTGTAGCGTTTCGGCCGTCTGCAAGCACCACAAAGGAGGCGGCTGACCTCCACATAAAGACAAAGTCCAACAAAGAGTGGTGCGCAAGGAATACAAAACACAGTTTTGCTATAAAATGGAGAACTTTTATTGCAAATTAAAACAAAATCGGAAAATATTGCATGTACATTAAAATATAGCTTTATTTGAAGTGTCCCCACGCAAGGAAAAATAGTGCATTTTAATTGACACAGTAAACTGCTTCAGATAGTCTAAAATGACACAACATGGTTTCTCCTGCTCCATCGACACATGGAGCAGTACAGTGCTATGATTTCCAGCCCCCTGAAAGAGCAGGTGTAATTATTTAACGATCAAAATACAGATCTTATTTATAGATTTTGAATCCATATCCAACCTTTATATCTGTCATACTGCTCAACTGTTTTCACTTTGACCTGAGGAAGAGTTTTATTTCTGGAAAGCTAATCTTAAAAATAATTTTGTTAGTCCAATAAAAGGTATCACCTGCAACTTGTGTTGTTTTTTTTCTCTACACATTGAATGGACCCATTGAAATTCAGGCCTAACTCCAACACACAAACAGCAGCACCCCCACTCCATAGTACTCCAGTTTATGTCACGCACCACTAAACAGAAAATCATTCACAGGACACTGGTAAAAACAGGAGGTATTTTTGAAGGAACTAGAATTTATGCATATAATAATTCTTCCCTGGTGGTAATAGAACAAAGAAAAAAGTTGAGGCCACTCCTGACCCTACTGTGGGAACAACAGCTTTGATTCCACACCTCCTTCCCAGCATGACTGAGGGTATTCTTTCCAGAGGGAGCTGCACTGCACAATAATCCTAATGAAGCCCTAGCCAAGTTAAAGAAGAAGGGTTTTGAGCCGGCAACACTGCAAAGATCCAGAGCCAGATCAGAAGCACCGAAAGCTCCCACAACTCTCAACAGCCCAGCAAGACTGAAAAGTACAGACAGCTGCCATGATGAAGGATATACAAGATCTTTTGCAGACCTTCATGAACATCTGACTTATTATGTAAGCCATCACTGTCACCGAGCACTCACCCCACTCTTGGGACCTGCTCTGCTGCTGCATTGTGCAATGGACTCACACAGTACTGTTCTGAATATCCTTTTTTTTTTTTCATTTTGAAGTCATTATTTTTCTTACCTGCAGTAAGACACTTGAGTGGTAAAGTACACAGGGGAGGTAGGTGATGGTTTTTCATCTGGGGCCCTGGGCTGTATCACTGAGGATGGGGGAAAGCCTCACACGCTGCACCTTCCATTAATCCCAACATGATGAGTTCTACAAGAATTCCATTTGGCTGGTGATGGTGGGCTGCTTGGCAGTGTTACAGTGATTCTACTGCGAGGGCTGTAGAGATGCGTTTCAACCCACTACATCTATAGTTCAGGTAAATAGCTGCTGCCATTCATCCTTACAACACATAAACTGCTAGAGCTAGAGTTTATAGGCTGCAGTCATGGTCTTCTGTTTGAGGGCGGTGTATATCACCAGGTGGGTAGGGGTGGCAGGAGACACTGTCTCTCTCTCCCCCCCCCCCCTTCACAACAGGTTATCAACTGTGTTGTTCCCTGTGGAAGCCAAGACTGACTACTGTGCCTCCTTCCTAACTGCATCATGAGACAGAGGGCTGTATAAGTTAGAAGCAGTTATATGCTCTTTTAAATAGCTGTACTAGGTATCTGCCATGGATTTAGCTAACAATTACTATTGAATGATGGACCGATGATGAAGGTTCTGATTTGAACTAATGGGACTTGTACAAGATCACTTGGAGTTGTTTTTATTTCTGATATAGGATGACTGGGGCCCATCCTCTAGAACAGGGTTTCTCAAACGTGAGACCAACCTCCCTGGGGAGGCCCCAACCTGTTCTAGGGGAGGCTCAAGAAGGTTAATTTCAGGCATATCCAGGGAAGGGGAGGGAGTGAATATAATGTAAAAGGTAACACAAAACAGTCAAGCAATACAAAATGAACAACCATGCAAATAACAACAATGAACAAATAATAAGAAGTACCAATTAGACTGGTGGCAGAACAGCCCAAATGTAAGGTTTAATCAGAGAGGCAGTAGGAGCAAAGACAGGAGGGAGCAAAAGGATCCCTGAGAAGTTGCCTAAGAGCAGGATAAGGGGGGGAGAGGCAGAGGTGGGTAAGAAGTTTATTCCAGATAGAGGGGACACAGAACACAGTAAGACCCATGAAGGTATTGCAACAAAGGGTAACAAAATGGTTTGAGAGTCAAAGTAGAAGATCAAGTAGGCTGGTCTGGGAAGGGGGTTACAAGGAGGGAATTACAATAAGCTGAATAAAATGACAGCCAACTACTCAAAGGAGTTTCACTTTATTCCTGATGCACTGTGCAAAGCATACTCTTTTTCTACGGCGAAGTCCAAGATTATTTCAACATTTGGTGGAGGCGCAAGGTCTTTTCTATGACTTGAGGTAAGCTCACTGTAACAAAGTCTGAGAACTAATGCTCTAGAATATAAACCACTGACTCAGCATAGTAATGTTTCTTTCTATTTTAGGTGACTATATTAACTGTATGGGGCTACAGTGACCCCCCACATACAGACCTAGGTTATTTATGTTGAACTAATCCAGATCTTAATGATTTCTGTTAATGAATTCACATTTCTAACATCTGTGGTGGCCAGTGTTTTACTTGTAACAGGGAGCTACTAAAGATGAGTGTATGGGAGGACGAGGTACCCGGTATGACTACCTCCAAACCAGTCTTTTCCTTTAAGTAACGCCAAACTCCTTCAGTTACTTTCTTGTTATGAAAAACAAAGCAGTTCCATTCCCTTACTCAGTTCTCTGCCCCTTAATAGTTTTGTACTATACTACCCATATAGGGAACTGGAGGATATGACATCATGTGTGCCTTGTTACTAATTTGGTTTTACTGAGCACATTTGGTTCCCCCAGGTGACCTGATACATCCCTGCACCCTCAGGTGCACACTTTCCCTTCGCCAACGGGTGGGACTCTCCCACCTTTACAAGACCTGTCTCTACAAAGGATGTCATGTATTCTCCTGCTTGAGGAAAGCTGTATCCTCACCACACTGGCTCCTCGACCACTCTGGGAAACTAAGGATTGGTTCCCCTACCTTGGAAGCCACCCTCCTCCTGTTGAGGAATGTGGGATTGTTAGTTATTTGTTACTCAAGCTGAGGTTATATGTACTGTTATTTGTTGTTTGTTGTTGCTGTATAATAATGGAGATTTTTCTTGCAACTTCACATCTGCTTGCTGTATTAGAACAGAGCCATAGGGAGAATGATGTGTATTGGAAGGGGAGTATTCCCTATTATGAATGGACAGATGTGACCATACACTGACCATAAGATCCCACACCATTTACATGGGGTAATGTTTCCCAGAGCTCTTTCATTAACCCCCCACAACTCATTAGTAGGACTACAATTACTCCCATGAAAATCTTTTCTTACAGTATAAATGGGCTAAACAACCCCATACAACACAGTAAGGTAATCTTTTATTTTACTACAAGAATCTCATTTATCTGATACAGAACATAATAAACTCCAGAGAATGGGTTTTGTCACGGTAGTGGCCTCTAACTATGAAAAAAGTAAGAGACGAGGAGTGCCACTGCTGGTCCATAAATCTACCCCATTTAAGGCTACAGGATCATACACAGACCCCCAAGGGAGACTAGACATCCTCACAGGTCAATATTTAGTTAAACAGCTCACCCTGGAAAGTCTATATTTACCTACAGATACCCCTATGGTGAATTTCCTGTTAGGAAAGATCTTACAGCACCAGCATGGAATCCTAAATGTGTGTGTGTGGGGGGGGGGGCAGGGGAGATCATGACATGATTTATAACCATTTATATACTACTTATCCTAACCCCCAAGAGATTTTGAAGCATAAAAAAGAAGCAAACTACTATTTAAAAATTATGTCTGGCAGGATATGTGGAGAATACTCCACTGTCATGCTTACTTCTTTCTCATTTTTCAGCTCTGCATCAAATCTACATTGGGACAGATTACATACACATCTCTAAGGAGCACCTACACCTCTTGGCTCAAAGTGAAATATTACTCATCTGCCTTTCTGATCATGCCCCAGTGTTATTAACTCTCAACTGGGGCTTTACTAGAACACATACACTTTGGTGCTTTAACAATTCTTTAGACAGGTTCTTCAAATCTTCAGACTTTAATAAAGACAACACAAATTGTGGTGGATAACTCACATTCAGGTGTATCCCCAAGTATCATGTGGGACACCACTATTTATTTATTGAATTTTATTAACCAGATGGGCCTACTGAGGCAAGAATTCCCTTTTTCAGGGGCAACTCGGAATTAGTCACACAGATACATAGCAGGGGATATTCTGAAATGTATGGTAAAGCAGAGGGCATATATACACAGTATTCTTATGCATACAGGTGATTAACAATAAACATATTTAAAGTAATAAATCAGAACCAGATAACACAAATCAGACAGGACATTTTGCACAATTGGCAGTAATGACGCAAAAATACAGATAGTTCATAACAGTTCAGAGGCACAACAACAATGTCAAGTACATACTGGTGTCACTGGAAATGAAGAAACAGCAGCGAAAGGGCAGCAATTACAGGAACATTGGCTTTGTTCAAGTAAGTACACTTTTAGCCCTTTTTAAAACCTCCAAATTACTCCTTTCCCACTGTGGAAGGGCTCACTCTGTTCCTCCTTCCGTAGCTACAAGGACTGCAAACTGAAAATTGGAAATGCGCCGAGAAACCAAACCAGACAACGTGGAGTGTGTGTGTGTGTGTGTGTGTGTGTGTGTGTGTGTATATATCCATCAAAATGTTCAAGCCAGTGATTAAAACATCAATATGATTTAGTTGGGGCATAGATTCTTCTATCATATCATGAACTGGGGACACGCGAAGAGACTTTTTTTGTAAGAATTACACCAGTTTTTCTCCACTAACCTCTCTTTACCTGCTGCGTAAAGGCTCGCTCTGCTCCTCGTTCAGTAGCTACAAGGGCCATAAACTGAAACTTGGAAATGCACTGAGAAACCAGATGGCGTGGACTGTGCGTATGTGCTAGTGATTAATTGATACTGTTCTTGTGTCAGCCATTCAGTTAGTTGGGGGGGAATGCAGAGTTACATGGGAGGGTTCTGTTAGAAGGTGCAGTCCACACTTGCATTTATGGCTGATGGTATGGTTCTCTCTCCTGGCTTGCTTCCACTGCAGTCTGCTGTACAGTAGTCACTATAGTCTTGAGTGATCCCATGTGGTAGAATACAGTTGAGCAGCATAACAACAGAGTACAGAACAAACAGTACAACACTGATTATCAGGTCCCGAATATCTCATCCCCATTCTAACATAGTAAAGCCCTGGGCGACAAGAGTATAGTCCATTAGATGGGGATTTCCGGATGATTGAGGTTCAGATAATTGGTGTTGTACTGGATATACATTTCAAACCAAGGGATCCCAGTATCACTTACAGTTTCACATAACGATTCACATATATTTTTATAACCGCAGATACACAAGGGGAAGAAAAGACAGAAACAACAAGTGGAGGTAGAGAGATAGTGAGAGGTAGAGAATCGCAAGACCATCAGATTGATCAGTTCCTAGTTTCATGAGATCATTTTGTTGTGCAAGCAAACAGACAAGAGACAGAAAAGGAGAGGGATAGAACAGATCCTTGTGTGAACTCTTTCTGCATAGCAAATGGAACAGGGCTTTATTCAACCCTGCCACAAAGTGGAATTCAGAAGTAAGGTTAACCGATTCAGCAGGAGTATTCAGAGGAGATCCCAAGGAAGGGGTTTTGCATCTATCCAGCTCAGTGAAGAACTTATTACAGGCATTTGCATCAGCCAGTGGGTCCCTTATTAGTTTGCCCTAGGCTAGAATATCACATTTGGAAGGACTGTCTTGACCCTTTAGGAGGGCATTGTTGTGAGACTGGAACTTCTTGGGGTTGGACAGATTTTCATCTTGTAGATGTCTTTTTTTTTTAAGGGGGGGCCCTGATCCCCCTGTCTTCAGGACCAGTCTTGTTGCCACCCCCATGCCCAGGCTTTACCCCCCCCCCGGGTGGGGCCATCGAGGGGTCTTCCCACTCCCTAATGGACATCATTGGCAAGCCCCAGATTATCCCCGGGGTTGGGGCCATGAGAGCAGAGCCCCCTGGCTGGCATTGGAGGCAGTGGACTGTAGAGCGGGCTGTCATACCGGGGGCCGGCATTTGTTGTTTCTTGCTGTGGATGTGCAATGACGTCCAGCATCCACCCCACCCCCAAGCATACTGGCACCAGTCACTACGGTGCCCCCGGCTTCTGCCAGGGGTCAATCAAGTGCTGGACACTCTTCCCCTCCCTCCCCTTGGAGAAGGAGAGCAGTCCCCAGGACTCTCAATCATTCTTCCCCCGGTCGGCCCTCCGACTCCCCGGGTCCATTTCCGAACCCCAGGTCATCAGCATCACAAGCAGAAATCTAACTGGTGGAACAGCTATATTGCAGATGTCTTGAAGTATTTTCTTTCAGCCACCTTAAGGTTAGTTTTTCAGGTATTTTTGAGATCCCTGTACTTACTCCAGTCTAACATTAGGCCAGATGTCTTGAAGAGACCCCATGCTTTGTCCCTCAGCTTCAACTGTTTTCTAAGATCATCATTCAACCATTTAGACAGCTGTCATTTAACCCTGGTCTGTTTGAGAGGGGCATAGCAGTTGGCAGCTGATAGAAAGCTATTGATAAAGAAATCAAGGGCTATGTCGACATCAGGAAGAGATTTTATAGTGGCCCAATCTACACCTGACAGGGTGTTTAGAAAAGAGGGCGCATAAAATTTTGAGAAATCACAGGCAAAGAAGAAGGGCAGAAGTTTGAGAGCGTTGTTTTGCCAAATGTAGTAGATCGGGGAGTGGTCACTTAAGGCATCTGCAAAAATGCCTGCAGCTCTAATTCTGTCAAGATTAGAGACTAAGGCACAGTCAAGCAGAGTATGATTCCCACTAATGGTTTGGGTGAGGTGGGTTTCGAGTATACCCTCTCTAGGCCCCACCCCTAATGTCAGGTGTCCAATTAATACTGACATCACACAGGAGTAGTAATTCACCTAGTGGTAGATCTGACATGGCCTTCAAAAGGGTATCTAGTGCTGTGGATGCCTCATGAGGGGTGTTGTATAGACAGTCCACATGAAGGTGTTTGATGTCTCCAAGGAGAACTCTGACAATTAAGATCTCACTATGTGACCCATCAAGGGTAGGGAGAGGTATGAGGGAGACATTAAGAGAGGATTTGAAATAAAGGAGCACTGCCCCACCCTTCTCATTACTTCCATCCTTACGAAATGTGGTGAACCCAGAGAGCTCAATCTTATGAGAGAGAACAGAGGGTTTTAACCAGGTCTCGGATATGTCCAATATGTTAGGGGCATATAAGTCAACCCAATCTTCTCTTCATGTATCTTAGGCCTAAAACTATTAATGTTCATATGAACAATCTTCAGACCCTGTATATTAGACCAGCATGCATCTGAGGGAGAACACTATTGCCTATTTTGTCCAGATTGTTGGAAAGAATGGTATATAATCAGCTTTATGAGTACCTAGAGAAATATCTAAAACTGACCCAGTTCCAGCATGGGTTTAGGATTGGACACTCAATGGGCACCACACTCGTGGATTTCATTGACAAGGTGATGCAAACACTGGATGCTGGAGAATCCATGGGTGCAGTGTTCATTGATTTGTCCAAAGTATTTGATTTAGTGGACCATGAAATATTATTTGTTAAATAAGAAACTATTGGAATAGCTCCCAGTCTGATAAATTTGTTTAAATCATACTTGAATCAAAGGGGCAGAGAGTGGCAATAAATGAACAACTATCTGATTTAGGATACTTACAAAGGGTGCTCCCCAGGGTTCAGTCCTGGGACCACTCCTGTTTTTGATTTATGTAAATGATTTACCAGATCCTATACAAAAATACCCACATCAGATTATATGCTGATGACACCGTGCTACTGGCATCTGACAGGTCTCACAAATTAATGTTAACTAAACTACAGACCGATTTTGACATACTCCAGGACTGGTTTTGTAATTCAAGACTAGTATTAAGTTAAAAAAAAAACAAGTAATGTATTATCAGAAAAAAACAACAGCGTAAAAAGAGTATTGTAAAACACTCAAAACTGTGAAATATTAACTTGGAATGGACAAAAACTATTAATTAAATATAGATGTCTTGGAGTTGAGTTAGTGCGCTGACATTTGAAGATCATATTGATTACTTACGTGTCCACCTCTGCAGGCCAAGCAGCCTTCTCTTACCACTTGCCTAAACTGTGGAATTCTCTCCATCTGCCATCCGACACGCCCCATCCCCACACTACTTCAACACCCTCCTCAAAGCCCACTTCTGGCTCCTAACCATCTTTCTCATTGAGTTGTGTTCTGGCACTTTTATACGTGAGTAGGCTGGGCTGCCTGGCCTGTTGCTGCCTCTGTAGCTACCTGTGATGTAGCTTGTGCTTATCAATTGTTGTACATATTTTACTATTGCATTATATAATTGCTGTACATATTCTACTATTGTACAAATTTTGTATATAAATGTACCTTCTCCCTTGTCCCCCCTCAGATGCATCTGGAAACAAGCAGTTGTCTGCTCAGTATGCCTTCCTGGTGAAACTTTTAAATAAATAAATAATAACATAACTAAAAAAGTAAATGCTAGAATTGGTGCACTGAGAAGGTCATCATCTATAGTTAAACCTCAGATGTGAAATATGATTGCTGTACAATTCACTATGCCAGTCCTGGAGTATGGCAATTCTGTCTGTGGATTTGCAGGACAAAAGATGTTGGATAAAGTCAATCACTCATACAATAGACTCACAAGTTTCGTATTGAACTTTCCGTTTAAAACCCATCACTGTTTAATGTTTTATCAGCTAGGATGGGATAGTTTATCTCT
Organism: Neoceratodus forsteri; assembly: GCA_016271365.2. Taxonomy (NCBI): domain Eukaryota; kingdom Metazoa; phylum Chordata; order Ceratodontiformes; family Ceratodontidae; genus Neoceratodus; species Neoceratodus forsteri. The sequence goes on from CM028132.1 coordinate 924,006,003, forward strand.
TCGACTGAAGAAACAATACATGATATTAGTGTATTAAGTGAGAAACGGCCTAACTGGGGCAATTTATTTCTTGAATTTGAAACGGTAGATCAGAGATATAATTTAAGGGACGTAAAACATCGAGGACTCCTGATTCCAAAAGTAAGAACAAAATATGGTCATATGACTTTTCAGTATAATGCAACTAGATTATGGAATGAAGTCTCCCCTCCACTGAGGAAGTTGCCCAAGACTGGTTTCTTTAAAACAGCTATTAATAAAAACTATTTGAAGGCAGTTAGGAGGGCTGGGGGATACTGGGCAGACTAGGTGGGCCAAGCGGTCCTTATCTGCCATCAAAGTCTATGTTTCTATGTTTCTGGGATGTATAGGAAGACACATCACCAGTAGAAAACAGGATGTTGTTATCCCTCCGTACAGACAGTTGGTGAGACCCTGTCTGGAGTACTGCGTGCAGTTCTGGAGACCCCATCTCTGCAAGGACATAGACAGGAGGGAGGCAGTCCAGAGGAGGGCAACTAAAATGGTGCAGGGTCTGCACCAGAAGACATATGAAGAGAGACTAAAGGAGCTTAATATGTACTGTATACCTCGAGGAGGGGGGGACATGATAGAAACGTTCAAGTACCTCAAGGAAATCAACAAAGTCCAGGAGGGTAGCATCTTTCAGAAAAAGAGATGTGCAAGAACAAGGGGGCACAATTTGAAGATAGAGGAGGGGACAGCTCAGGGGCAATGTGAGGAAGTATTTATTCACTAAGAGGGTGGTGGACACACAGAAAGGCCTTCCTGAGAAGGTCGTGGGGTCAAAAACAGTGGGAGAATTGAAGAATTCATGGGACACACATAAGGCAGTTCTGGTGGGGGGTAGGAAGAAGTAGGCTGTTGGTTAACTAGGATCTGCAGCTTATTCAATAGGTAGAGAAATGGGCAGACGGGGTGGGCCAAGCGGTCCTTATTTGCCATCAAAGTCTATGTTTCCAAGTATGTACCCGTACTTAGAACATCTAGCACGTAACATTAATTATATCCTAAGTGTAATCTGTATGTTAGAAGCGTATTGTCTATTAGGTGACTGTTAAATGTTAATGTGACCTACTATATGTATATTAGTACCGTATGTATGTTTAGGATTGTATGTATGATGTATTTTGTAATAGGGCAATTTCTGTCTGTGATTACGTATTGTTCTTTAAGTGAATGTTACCTATTACATGTACATTAGCATGGACTGTATGTATAATTTTTTCATACAGGACAACTTTGTAAATAGGTCCTGTGGGCCTAAAGTTCTTATCCTGCCAAAAAATACAGTTTTAACTAACATACTCTGTGGTTAGGTGGGGAAGGGCCTGGATTCGATTCTATGTCCCTAATAGCAGCAAAAGGAGTAATGGCAAGGCTCTAATAAGAGGGCATGTGTTTAATAAAGTAGGATTACAAAGGGAACTGCTAAATCATTCCCCTACATTAAAGAAACAGAGAGGAGAGAGTAGCTACACTCCAACAGCTAGCAGAAATTCAAAAGATACATATGCAAGGAAATACTACAGTCTCTTCTACCCACATTAAATTAAAACAGGAGATACCAGATATACTGACAGCAAAACCAGATGGCATTACATTATTTGTGCCAGAAATACTTTGAAGAGGGGGACCAGGCAACAAAGGTGCTTGCATTCAGACTACGGCACCAAACAACTGAGAACACAGTTACATAGATCAGAAACACCACCACTAAATTAGTCATGGCACACGATAAGATTCTGGAAGCTTTCAGAGCTTATTATGAGTAACTGTACTCCACAGAGAGTGCCAACAACCCTTTGACAACTACTACTTTTTAGCCAGCCTTAACCTTCCCTCTTTGGCCCCTCCTAAACTAGCCCAAGTGGATGCATCAATCTCTAACTTAAAACTGAAGAAGGTCATTCAATCACTCAAGAACACTAAAAGTCCTGGCCCAGATGGCTATAGAAGTGAATTTTCTAAAGCTTTCCAGACAAATTACTTCTCCCACTGAAGGAAGCTTGCATTCAGGTAATGCAGGGAAACCAACGCCATCCTCTTGGAGTCAAGATATGATCTCTGCTATACCCAAACCAAATAAAAACAGAACCATTTGGTTTTCATATAGACTGAGATAGGTCCTAAATATTGATTATAAAATATTTACCTATATACCTGCACAAAGCATAGACAACCTACTCCCAACATTAATTAAACAGGATCAGACTAGCTTTGTGTGAGCCCAACAAATCCAGGACAATAAAAAATACAGAATCTACACATTATCCACCAAGCCACCTGGTTGAATACCCCTTTTTTTTATTACTAAGCTTAGACATGGAGAAGATTTTCGACTGGGTGGCATGGCCATTTCTGTTTGCCACCTTTCAGAAACTGAAGATACTATCTGTGTCAGTCTTCACCATTCATCACTACTGGGTATCTGGCCAGAGGCTAGGACCCCGTGGGAGACTTTTTTTTTGGTAGCAGAGTGGACGCAGGGGTGGCGCTGCCCTCAAGGCCCACGTATTACATGGTGCTTGCAGGTTGGCCATTAACTGCTATCGACTCCACCTTGGTTCTTCTTCTCCCGCTGTCGAGTGAGGACCTCATGGAATAATTTCATTGGTATCTGCGTTAATGGCCTACTTGTGGCCTAGTCCATTGGTTCCATTTCCAGTGTCTCAGTTTCTATTCGCCCTGCTCAGCGCTGCTTCATCAGATCCCGGTAAGATCGCTCTTTTTTCCTAATAGCAATGCCAAGTACTTATTTTTGATTTATTTTCATCTGGTCATGTCTCGTCCCGGGGACAAAAAGAAGTCGAAGGTGGGGCCGCCTCCTATGCGTCGGTGTCCCTGCGACTGCCTTTACTCCATTAGAGACCAGCATGACCAGTGCCTTTCCTGCCTCGGCCCAGGCCACAGTATGGATAACTGCAATGCCTGCCCAGTGGTGAGCCAGGTTTGGGAGCTGGGGGGGCCCTTTCAGTCAATCATGGGCTCCACAATGGGCACTAAACATTGAATAAAGATAGTGGTTGGGCACCATGACTCACACTGGGGCAGCCAGGAGGGGTGACCGCCCCCCAGCCCCCCCTCTGGCTCTACCACTGTGCCTGCTTTTCCATGGACCGTCGGGTTTAGAAATGCATCGTTCAAAATCGGACGTGCGCGCGCCGACTTTTAGATCTTGAGTTATGATCGGTGGAGCCAAACACGGACTCTTGTCCTTCCTCCGGGTCCCCTCCCAGTCCTAAATGGCTCATGGAGGGGGGGGGGACTCTGCCAATTCTAGCCTTGCCATGGAGGGGGCTCCTTCCATGATGAAGGAGGCCCAGTTTGGCCCTCTTGTAGGCCAGGCGGGAGGCACCATTCTGGCAATCCCTTCCACAGAAGCAAAGGCTCCCATGGTGTCAAGCTCTGGGGCCCATGGGCCCAGGCCGACACCATCCTCAGCACCATCTGTCAGTGCCACCCTTGGCTCCATTGTCACTTGTGGCACTGGGGGCCCAGGCAGTGCCACAGATGGTGCTGGGCCATCCCTTGGTGCTGTTTCTGACTCTGGCACCATCTGCAGTACCAGGGATGGGAGCAGCACCATGGGTGGTGTAGGACCTGCTTTCAGGACTGCCTCTGGCTCCAGTGCCATTCACGGCGCTGAAGCAGGGATCGTGTTGCCTCCATCTGTGGTGCCATTTGCGGTGCCGGGGAAGGGGTGGTGCAATGGTCAGTGCTGCCTTCAACTCCGGTTCCGTTCGAGGTGCTAGGGAGTGGGCGGCACTGTGGTCGGTTCCACCTTCGACTCCGGTGCCATTTGCAGCACTGAGGAGGGGGTTGGCACCAGTCGCATTGCCCCCTGGGCTCTGGTGCTGTTTGTAGTGCCGGAGATGGTGCAGCTCATGGTCCCAGGACTGGGAGGGATCATGGAGTGGTCTGGCATCGGGCCTCTCAGTCCTCTTCGGAGGAGGACTTGAGGTCTGATCTAGACTGGCTCCCAGATTCATCTGAGTCCTCCGGTCCCTCCGTGTCCAGCACCTTGGCCCCCACTCGGCCTCCCTCTGCTGGCCAGGCAGGTTCCATTGGTTCTGGGGTCAGTGGGACTGATTAGCCGGTGGTGGTCCAGATGGGTGCTGCTATGCAGCCTGGGACCATGGACATGTCTGTCCCTTCAGTTGGGGTACCCCCCTCCTTTGTGATCCTGGACAGTCTGAGTTTGGGACAGTCCAGGGCGTCCCAGGAGAGGGAGAGTACTGTACCTTTGGCTGACTTCTAGGGGTCAGTTAGTGGTTGCCAGTTACCTAAGCTGGTGGTATTGAGGAAGAGGGCCCTTTCAGAGTCAAAGGGGTAAAGGGGACAGGAGTCAGTGCAGCTGTCTCTCCCTGGGACTCACCCGGGTTCTGGGAGGAGTTGTAGTGCGGATCCACACCCCTCCTCCGGTGACTCTTTGAGAGGGGCATCTGCTTTGGAGGTCAGGGGCAGTCCTTCTGGGCTCACACGGTCCCGGTCACCTCACAGGAGGATTTCTTCCTTCAGCACAGCTCCAGCCATTCCAACCTGGTTGAACGGCTTCTGTCTGCTGGGAACACCGGGTCTCACTCCTTGTTGGGATCATCCACTCTGTCCTCCTGCCTGGGCAGAGGCTGTCCTCCTCCTTGGAGGTGCTCGGCCCCAGTGCCTCTGCCTACTCCTCCTCCTCCTCCTCTCCCAGGTGTTCCCGGTCCAACGGGACCTCTTACCTGGGAGCAGTTCAGAGCTTCAGCTGCACTTTTCCTTGCCCATTTTAGAGCCATGTATGAGCAGGTGTTCCACCACTCTGCAGTGCAGCATCACCCTAAATCTCCAGACTCATCAGCTTCCTTGTCTTCCTCCTCCGAGGGAGAGGAATCCTCCGTCCACCTTTCCCCAGCATCTGATCTCACTGCTTATCAGCACTTCCTTTCAAGGATGATTGATGAGCTCCACATCTCCGCCCCTGCTGAAAGCAATCCTGACTTGTTGACTTGCATCTTTTTAGGTGAGTTCCGTGCAACCAACCTTGTGGTTCCCATCTGGCCAGTTCCCTTCCGGGAAGCATCGCACTGGGTCTGGCAGCATCCCTTCTCCTCTGTTCCAGCCCAAAGGGACCTTCACAGAGGTATTGCACCCCCGGGGTCTCCAAGAGCCCTCCCTCACCTCCCTTCAGGTGTGACACTCCTAGATACCCCCTCTGAGCATGCAACCCCAGGCCGTGACTGACCCCCAGACTTAGACTCTTCGGATATTGACTTCGGGGGGGGGGGAGAACCTTCTCATTGGCACGGATTCTGCTCTGTGTGGCAGCTCATCAGGCCCACCATGCTACCTACAGCAGGTACATGTGGTCCAGGCTAGGACAACTGCTAGCCTCTATGCCTATTTTGGAGGAAACCAGGCAGGCCATTGCCCTCTCTGCACAGGGTCTGGAGCTTGCAAGACACCAGGCAAGGGATCTTATGACACCAATGGGGTGGCTTCTAGGCTAGTGGGGACAGCGATCTGCACTAGGCAGATGGCATGGCTTTGCCTTTCCAGGTTGTCATCCTTGGCCTGGCGTAGGGTGATATCCTCCGCCTTCCGGAGAACCCACCTTTTCTCCCGTAGGATGAGACGGCAGCTTCAGGGGCATCTTCCATCTTCTGCGGGGAGATCCCGTCTCACCCAGACCAGTCCCAGGCCTTGCCAGACCTGTAGGGGTTCTCCCTTCTGGTGTCTCCCCCACTGGAGGCTAAGGGACTCTGTCCCTTAGGAAGGCACTGGGCCCCCTTCAGGGGGGCTCAGTACTCATCCAGTAGTGATGTATGGTGAAGATTGACACAGATAAGATATGAAAATTACATACCTACCATAATTCATGATCTTTCTGTGTATCTTAACCATTCATCACTAAATCCCGCCCACCTTCCCCTCGTGAGCCTCAGTCTCTGGGCAGTCCTCCTCCTTGTGTCTCTCTTGTTGACCTCCACCATCTCTCCTCTTCCTCCTCTTCCTTGTGGTTAGGAGGAAGGGAATTTTTGGAGACATGCGGGGAAGAGTCTTTCCTTGGGGCTCTCAGGGTGGCTCCTCCTTTCTTTCCTCCCTTGCCTTCTGGCTCAGATCTCTACCCCCACCCTCTGGGGACCTGAGATGGGGGGAGGAATAGGAGGACTCCTGAGTATCCCCACAACAATCCCTGTTATTTTGTAGTCCCCTTGGGATGACTCCTCCCTTCTGGGAGTTGGCCTTCACACTTTTCTTCTGAGTTGAACAGGGGCAGGTCCCCTGGTTTTTCCCTTCATATTATTTACTTCCCCTCTTGGGGGATATTCTCTTTAATTTGGTGGGGGTGGACCCCACCTTCCTGTCTGGCCTGTTCAACCTTGTTGCATTTCCTTAAGTTTTGGTCTCTGTGGGACTGCTTGGCTGAGTAGGTGACAGTATCATGCCTTCTCTTCTTTCTGCAGCTTGGAGGTTGTAAAATGGAGTCCCTCTTGAGGTCCAGGTCCACCTTGTCTGGGGGTGGTGTCCTCCCCTCCATCTTTCTCCTTTCTACCCTCCCTTCTCCACCCTTCTTTCTTTTCACCCAGAGATTGGGGCCCCCTCTCCCAATCCCTTAGGCTGTTCTCCTCTCTCTCGGTTTACTGTCCTCTTAGTTGTTTATTTTTCCTTTTAGTTTTTATATCCTTTTCTTTTCTCTATCCCTTGCCCCTCCCCTCCATCCCTTCCTATCTCTCTTTCTCTCTCTCTCTCTCTCTCTAGTGTTTAAGAACTGGGACCAAGGCTGAGTCGATGGCAGTGAATGGCCAACCCACATGCACCACATAATATGTCAGCCTCGAGGGCAGCACTTCCCCTGCATCGACTCCGCCTCCAAAAAAAAAAGTCTCCTGTGGGGTCCTAGCCTCCAGCCCGATACCCAGTAGTGATGAATGGTGAAGATACACAGAAAGATCAAGAATTACAGTGGGTATGTAATTTTAATTTTTCCAGTCATTCATAGATATCCTTCACACCCTTTATAATGTGCCACAAGCATATATTAAGATTAATGGGCAAGTGTCAAAAACATTCCAGTTACATGGGGTCCCTTGTCCCTCCTGATTTTTGCTTTACATTTAGAGCCCCTAGCACAGGTTCTCAGGTTTGCAACTGGGAAGCAGAAACCAGAAATTTACCTTGTATGTTGATGACCTGCTCATTCATATGACAACACCAAAAACATCTCTGCTAGCATTATGGAAACTTCTTCAAGAAGTTGGGCCTGTGCAGGATTCAAATGAAATACTTCTAAAACCAAAGTCCTGCAGTTAACTACCACCCGACACAGAAATATGAAGACAATTTGATTTTAAGTGGGGATTACATAACCTCAAACATTTAGGAGTGTTTCTCACTGATACTAATGGGGCTATGCTGGAGGTTAATTATGTTCCACTCTTACAGGCCTTCTGTGAAGGCCTAGCTAGATGACAATCAATAAATTTCACTATAATGCAGAGGATAGATGGTGTTAGGATGAACATCCAACCTTGTCTCATATATTTGACACAAACCCTGCCAGTCTCACCCAAAAAAGCTCAATTTATGCAATGGGATAGACCAATGTCTCAATTTTTATGGGAAGGATCCAATACAGTTATTAAATACTTTACATTACAATTATCAAAACATAAAGGGGGGGGTCTGGCATGCCATATTTAGAGAGATATCACACAGCAGCTCAGGTTTGCACTGCCCATAAGATATAATGCCCTGTGGGAAAAAAAAAATACTAGAGGAAGACCTTCTGCCTCTTATCAAAAGGGTGCTACATCCTCTTGCAGGCTCATCATGCCCTATGCTAGACAGTAAATTTACAGAAATGACTTACCAGGCATAGTATAATACTCTATCACACCCTAAACTGCCACACTACAAATGTATCCCTCTGTCTTTCTCATATAACCCACAATTTCACCCAGCTAAGCTAGACCAAACTTACCAGATGTCGTAGAGGCATAGGTCAGGAAGCATAGTAAAACCAGGAGAAGTTGTAACATTTGCAAGTAACATTTTATTATCAATAGTTATACAATAAAAAATAAAACTGTACAGGACAGTGCTTCACAAAGGCAGTACAAACAAAAAAACAAAAAAGTATTTCATCTGAGATTCTCTTTTCAATTTAAATCTCAATTCCCATCTCTCCCCCACCCCCTCCCTCATCCAAACAAAACATTGCTCTGTCCTGTTCTGGTAAATTATACCTCCTGTTTTCCACAAAATGCAACACTATTTTTTTCATTGCCCTTCCTGTAACCAGCCAGAGGAGTACATTAGTCTTCTTCACAGGTACAGCCAATTAAGACATCCTACCACAGGGCTGATTTATTGCTGATAAGTATGCAAACATGATTGTGGAGGTCAAAGTGCACTTTAAGGTTAATCTCCTGTATTCCAGATTAACACAAATAGCTTTCTGCAAACATTTCAATAATATCATTATATACATTTGCTCATATTTGTAAACCAAGACATCTCAGTTTCACATACAGATTCATATATATATATATATATATATATATATTTTAACCACACAGAAGCAAGGGGAGAAAGAATAGAAACAGCAAGTGAAGGAAGGGAGAAAACGGTGAACTTTTGGGACTGTCAGAGTGGCCAGTTCCTAGGTGCTACAAGGAAAATTTGATTGAGCAATCAGACAGGCATGAGATAGACAAGTGACTGAATAGGAAAGGACAAAATAGATCCTTGCTTTTAATTCTCTCTGCATGACAAATGGGACAAGGTCTTTCTCAACCCTGTCACACCAGACAGTGGGGAAAGAATTTTTTTTCTCCTACTACATTATATATACATACATATGAAAATACGAATCTGCCAGCAGAAACAGGCCTCATGGTCTATCAAGTCTGCTTGAGTGTGCAGCTAGAACCCCTAGATTGCAGCTGCCCCACCCCCTCCACTGCTCTCACCTCCAGGAAGTTCTCAACAATACTTACCCAGACTCTCCCCCCCTTTCCTGTCCCATGCCCTTTTAAAACTACCCACCGCCTTACACAAAATCACCCCCTTCTGGTAGGGAGTTCCATTTCATCACCACCCTCTCTATGAAGTAATATCTCCTCATATCTCTCCTAAATCTGCCACCCTTTAATCTTAGCCCATGCCCTTGCATGTCCCTTTCTTTCCTCAGCTTAAATAATCCATTAGTGCTAGATTTGTTGATCCCCTTTAAGTACTTTAATGTTTCAATTATATCCCCCTATCTCTCCTCTTCTCCAGGGTGTACAAACTCAGATCCTTAGCCTGTCCTCGTAGGCTTTGCCATCCATCCCCCGTATTATTTTTGTTGCCCTAAGCTGCACCCCCCACTAGTAGTCTAATATCCTTCTTCAGATACGGACGCCGGTACTGCACACAAAATATGGCCTGACCAAGGACCTGTAGAGGGGCAGGATCACTTCCCTATGCCTGGATGAGAATCCCCTTGCAATACAACCCAGCATCCTGTTAGTCTTAGCTGCAGCTTTCCTGCATTGAGCAGAGTTGTTCATGCCCTCCGTTACTATCACCCCTAAGTCCTTCTCTTCCTTGGTGATCCCCCAGCCTCACACCCCCAAGCAACATTCCCTCCTTGGGTTTTTGGTCCCGAAGTGCATAACCTTGCACTTCTTTGCATTGAAGCCCAACTGCCACTTCGCTGACCACTCCTCAGATTTGGATAGGTCCCCCTTTACTTGTTTCCACCTGTCAACTTCATCCAGTACTGCCCCCATTTTAGTATCGTCTGCAAACAGACTGATCCTGCTGTCAACTCTGTGTGAGATATCCAATATGAATAGCCCAAACAACACTGGACCCAGCACAGAGCCTTGCAGCACTCCACTCATCACTGGCCTAGGTGTTGAGAGTTCCCCCACTACTACCACTTGTTGCTGCCTCCCCTTCAGCCAGTTCATGATCCAGTTAACCAGCTTAACCCCCAACCCCACGGATTTCAGTTCCCCCCCAGCCACCCGTGAGGTACTGAATCGAAGGCCTTGTTGAAGTCCAAATATAAAATGTCCACTGCATGGCCCTTATCCAATCCACTTGTTACACAGTCATAATACTCTATTAGACTGGTCTGACAAGATTTCCCTGAGACGAACCCATGCTGCTGCCCATCCTAGAGGCCATTCACCTAGAGAAATGACACCAGCCTCTCCCTTCAGTATCATTTCCATGAGTTTATCCACTATGAAAGAAGTAGAAGTACTAGATTTTACAGCACTTGCAGAAAAATATAAAACTGGAAGACTACTGATACCTTTTGATATTTACAATTAAAGGGATTTCTTCAAGCACAACTTAAAGCATGTCTTAGGGAAAACACTATGCCAGGCATAGTGAATCTATTTGTTGAAGTAATGGGAGAAGGACCCCTTGATTCTCTCATTTCCTGCATTTATGCATCACTTTCTGAGCTTAATAAATATGCCACAGACAATCTTAGAGCAAAGTGTCAGGAGAATCTTGGTAGGGTTGTAACTCCCAAACAACAGGACAAACATACCAAATAGTGCACAGGCCTACATCTTCCTATCTGTGGATGGACTTTTCCGGGAAATGCTTTGTTTTTTTTTGTTGTACTCCAACACAAGAAGTTAAATATGCTTCCCAGTTTGGAGCCAAATGTTGGTGTGGATGGGGGGGCAGACATTGCCACTCATGCCCAAGCATGCTATCATTTTGGAAAGAGCTAGAAGAGCTCAGAGAGTTATTTGACCTATCTTTTGTATTATCCCTATGCACTTTATTGTTCACGGTATCTCTGAGCATTTTGGAAGCCACTCGTTAGAAAATTATTAAATATTTGTCTCCTAGTGGTGAAGAAATCCATTACGAAGAAATGATTAACAGACATGCCCCCCCCCCATCAGACTTGGGCAGTATATTATGATAGCCATTTATGTGCTGGAAAAGCTCACAGCCAAGACTGCATAGTCTCATCCCTGCTTTGACCTACTGTGGAGAAGGTGGGTGTGGCAAACTAGTCTCTCCCAGACTCAGCCTTCCAGTGTTACCAGATATCTCAAACCCTTCAGCTTCCTGCAGGAGTGCGCAGTAACTGTTGTCACTCAGCACAGACACTCTCTTGGGGTTTCTCTAGGTCTGAATCTCTTCAGAGCCTTGCTCAAGGACAACTGACCTACCCCTCTCTGTCATAATTGAGAACTCCTTACTTTAGAAACAGAATATGCTATGGCAGCCTTCTCTTCAGAGGTAAAAATGCAGTTTTTGTCAGTTATAAATCAGTCAGCTGTACCTTAAAGGACTCAGTCACAGAATCATGAAGTATATAAAAATAATATTTTAATTCTTCCAGATATTTGCACAGATAATACAGGATACTTCACAAAGTATATTGGGAACAGTAATTTTACAGAAATGGAAAATAACGTATTTGAACAGTAGGTAACACACAGAAAAACCTCTCTCTCTCTCTCGCAAGGTAGGATAGCTTGCCACACAAGATACTTTGTGAATCAGGGCAGACTCAAACCCTTAGATAGTAGCTGTTAATAGTCCCAAACCTGACTATCTCTTTCAGGCTCTGCCAGACATTAAGACCCTCCAGCTGCTCCCCCCATGACACGTCATCCAAAATGTCACTCTGACATCATAGATTCAACATTCTTTTGTCCTGGAAGACCTCCCATCTGGAAAGACTGGACCAAACTAGAATCTTGGGTTTCATTTACTACAAAGTCCAGTACTCTGGGTGCTCTCATGTCTCACACAGCATGACTGACTCCTTCATTCCACATGAAAGGGTTGTGTTTCCTATAATTTTTCCCATTACCTTGGCCACAGAGACTGTAATCACTCTCTAGAAACAGCTGGTCTGTTTTACCAGAGACACTGATGAAAACATCCTGACCTCTCCCATGGATATCCACTTTGATGCTGCAGCTGCTAACTTCTAACTGAGATACATGCAGAAAGGGTTACACAAAATATATTTTAGGTATACTAGCAAATTGTTATATCTAAATTTTACATCCCCCCCGAGAAAGAAAAAAGAAAAACTTTTAGCAGCTCAAAATGATTTTTGTTTCTTGTTTAAACCAGCTTACACACTTTGTGTGAACCCCTCCTTAGTTTCTATTGGCATCTTTCCTACTTAAGAAAAAACAAGGGCAAGCACTCTGGTCTGGACAGCCCATGTGAATTGCCATGCTGTGTCCCACTATGGTGCCTAACGTCCATATTATAGAACTGCAGCACCAGACTCCATCTCAGCAATTTTGATTTCTGTCTACTGGTCCTATGCAACTATATAAGGGGGTTGTGGTCTGTAACCAGGGTGAACTCCCTTCCATACAGGTAAGGTTGCAGCTTCTGCAAAGTGCAGACAATCGCTAGACACACCTTCTCTACTGTGATGTAGGACTCCTCTCTGGGCAGCAGCTTCCTGCTCAGATACATGACTGGTGCATAACCTGGCTCAGAACTGCTCTTAGCCCATGATCAGGTGCATCTGTGTGCACAATGAACCTAAGAGAATAGTCCATGCTGGCTAGCACAGGTGTCTGACACAATGCTTCCTTCAGCTGGCAGAATGCAGTATCACAGGTTTCGGTCCACTGAACCTTTTCCTGCATTTTTTTCCTGGTGAGATTGTATAGGGGTTTGGTCATGCTGCTGAAATTCATCACAAACTTATGACAGTACCCTGTCATCCCTAGGAAGGCCCATACTTTCCTCTTGGTCATGGGCCTGGCCCATCCCTGGATGGCCTTAATTTTTACTGGCTCAGGTCGGATGTACCCACTCCCCACCCTGTGCACAAGGTGCTGCCATTCCTATCTGGCACTTCTTCACCTTGACTGTCAGCCCAGCGGCCTGCAGTTGGCAGAATACCTTTGTTATGTGCCTGACATGATCCTCCCAAGTTTGACTGTAGATGGTGATATCACCCCTGTGTGCAAGAATAAAGTCTCCTGTCCCATTTAGAATGCAGTCCACAAACCATTGAAAGGTGGCTGGTGCATTCTTCATCCCAAATGACATTACCCTGAAAGATAATCCAAATGGGGTGGTGATGAAGACCAACCTCTCTCCAGTTTTGGGGTCAGGGTACCTGCCAATAGCCCTATGTCAAGTCTATGGCAGAGATATAAAGGGCTTGTCTTAACATCTCTAGGACCTCGTCTGTCCCGGGCATGTGGCGGGCGTCTAACTCTGTGTAGCTCTTGAGACAGCCAGCATCTCCTTGATCTCCCTTCTTTGGCATGTCTTCCTCCTTGTGGAACTCTGTAGGGTGGCTGTCTCAGTGGGACTGGGGACCCTGTATCCATGTGGTGCTCTGCCAGCATGCTATACCCTGGTTTCCCCATGAACATTTCACTAAATGTATGCAGCACCCCCCCCAAGGCTGGTGTCAGCCACTCCAAGAGGGTGACAGCTTCCTCTGAGAATTCTCCCTTAACCTCTCCCAGGAGATCCACCAGTAGGTCTGCTTCTGCCCCCTCCTCTGGATAGCTGCACACAGCCAGGATCATATCTTCCTATCACAGTAGGGTTTCATCATGTTTACATGGCAAACTTGCTGGCTGGGCCTCCTGGTAGCTCAACCATGTAATTCACATCATTCACACTCCTGACCACCAAGTAAGGCCCCTCCCAAGTCACCTGAAATTTGTACTGCTGGACAGGAATGAGAACCATCTCCAGATACCTGACCTTGTACTCCTGGCCACTGACCCCATGGATGTACCATGTCTTCTGCCTCTGTTGTGCAGTGACTAAGTGCTTCTGGACAAACCCCATCAGCTCCTTGAGCCATGCCCTGAAATGTAGGACATACTTCACAACAGATTCCCCTTGGGGAGCAAGCTCACCCTCCCATTCAACCTTTACCATATCAAAGGGGCCCCTAACCCTCTGGCTAAACAGGAGCTCGAAAGGTGACAACCCTGAGGACTTCTGGGGTACTTCCCTATATGCGATCAGGAGATGGAACAGGTATGTGTCCCACTGTCCTGCATGCTGGTCAGCAAATGCCCTCAACATGGTCTTATGAGACCCACTAAATCACAGGACTAGACCATTAGTCTTGGGGTGGTATGACAAGGCCCTTAGCTGCCTTACCCCACACTTCTTTCATAGACTAACCATCAGATCAAACCTGAAGTCTGTGCCTGGTCTGAAAGAGTCTCCTAGGAGAAACCCAACTGGTTAAATATTCCCAGCAGCTTATTGGCCCCCTTCTCAGCCTCAAAGGGTACTGCCTCTGGTACCTTGTGACATAATCTATGACCACCAAAATGTATCGCTTGCTAGTGCAACTTGGGGTACTAAATGGCCCCACAAAGTCCACTGCAACTCACCAAAATGGCTCTTCAATAACAGGTAGGGTAATCAAAACCACCTTGGCCTTGTCCCCAACCTTTCCCACCCTCTAGCACTGCAGGCAAGTCCGGCAGTAATTTGCCACATCTTTAAAAACACTGAGCCAGTAAAAATTGTTGGTCAGACACTTTTTAGTATGACTGACCCCTGGGTGTCCTGAAAAGGGTATGTCATGACCACAGGCCAGAAGTTGCTTCCCATAGTCCCTAGGAACCATTATCTACTGGAGTACCTCTTCCTCCAATCCTCCCTTAGGAACCCACTCATGATACAGCAGCCCAATCTCCCAGTACACCTCCCTTTTCCCAGAACTCAGAGAGTCACCCCTACACTGGTGACTAGCTCCCTTAACTTTTGCAGGGATAGGTCACCTTGCTGAACTCTCCCTAGCTCTGAGTACCCAACATTCCCCAAAACACACTCTGCTGTGGGACAGCTGCCTACGGCTGAGCTCTCCTTAGTCTGTAGCTGTGGCTCAGAACTGCTGCTCCCAGCCCATTCTTCAGCTACAACTTCTTCTTCTTCTACTAAGGTAGGGGTTGCATTCTCATGCACTGCCCCCTCTGTGTCCTCAGGAGCCAGTTCTCTTGCCTTGCTCTGGGTAGTGGAACATACAATATTGGCCCTACTATCTAAGTCATTATCCACGTGCAGGAAGGGTACAAAAGCCACCTCTGGAATGCTCTGGCCACCTTCCCAGCTTAGAAAGAGCTGGACCTGTCACTCCTCTAATCCTAGACAACTGGCCAGCCAGGATCTGTTCCTCGTGAATCAAATCTGGCTTCAGCAATGTAATGGAGGCCCCAGTATCCCTCAGTCCCTGGATAACCAGCCCATTTACACACACAGAGTGCATGTGTGCAGTGGAGTTAGAGGGCCCTGCACTCTGTGCATAGGCTACTAATTGCTGGGAGCTTCCCGAGCTGCCCCCTCCACCTGCACTTGCATGTTTTTCAAATTTGTTTGGATATTCACAAGACAAATACCCCATCTTCTGACAGATATAGAAACTGTATTCACCTGCTACCATGCTTTTAAAACCAGGTGGCTTACCTCTTGGTTCAGGCATAAGCTGGCTTCCTTTATGTTGTCCCCTGGGATTCCCTTAAAACAACATGATGTTCCTTCCCCATTTCCTTTGTGATGAGAGGATGGTTGGCTGGATATGAACTGATCAACCCTCTTGTCTGTCTCCCTCACATAGCTTGGAGTTCTATCTAACAACCAAATTCTCAATTCCTTGGCCAGTTTTTAGGAACTGCTCTAGAACAAAAATAAATCTTTTGCTTCTTCTACAGCGTGAGTTTTTGCACCCTCTACCCAGTGTTCTAGCAAGTTACTTAGCTGCACACACATTTCAGCATAGCTGTCTCCTGGTAAATTGTTGCCTATAGGCCTTAGGGGTTAACTCAAAATGCTTTAGCTAGGCATTTTACACTTAGAGGAAATGAGAGGAGGCAGTTCTTCACTGAGAGAGTGGTGGGTCCTTGGAAAAGGCTGCCAGAATGGCTGGTGGGGGTAGATTCGGTGGGCAAATTCAAGAGGGCTTGGGGAAACTACATGGGGCTAAACAGAAGTAACAATGCCACAGAACAAAGAAGGTGTGATAAACCAGACAGGGAGGGTGTAATGGGCAGACTGGATTGGCTTAGGGGTCCTTTTCTGCTGGCAACTTTCTATGTTTCTATAATCCACGCAATTCTCAGTGTCTATTCTGGCAAATACTTCTAATACCTTGCCTGTAAGCAGTGGCAGTAGATGAGTCACCCCAGAAGCCCTACCCAATTCAAACTGCCCGAATGTTCTCGTAAAAGATCTTAAAAACAAATCAAGATCATCCCCCTCCTGATATCTGGGAAACATTTTAGAATTAATGTTGGCTTCCTGGGTCAAACCCCTCATACCTTACTACCAGTTTGTGGTGATGACCTCTGGCGCAGCCTCTCCATCTCTCACTCATGCTGGTGCTGCTCTTCTTGCACCCCAGTCTTTCACTCCTCTGGCCTTGCTTGCTTGCTCCTCAGCTCAGTTCTCACCTTCAGCATAGCTCCTGCATGTGCAGCAGTTTACACTTCTCATATGGCCCAGACATAATGGGCAGGATTTTCAAAAGGCTTAGACTGACGAAGCCCTGGGTGTGCCGATGATGCAGCACATGGGACTTGTGTCATTCTAATGTGAGTTTCTATCCCGTGCGGCAATTGCCACAAGTTATGCCAACTTTTCCTTGTATGATTTGTGGCAATCCTGGGGGTTGTTTTTATGGAGTTTGCACTAGATATTTGGCACAAGCTGCCATAAATCGTAACTGTCCTTGAGATTGTGGAATCAGGTGCAGTTGCAGCGATGGGGTTGGCACACTGTCAGAACCAAAGTGTTGTGGTGCAGGGTTTGGTGCAAGCCCTGTGCCATGTTTTCAAAATCCAGCCCAATGTCTTCTATCCATCTAGTCTTGCTTAACAAACTGGTAGAATATACCATTCCGTTTTATATATCCTGCTCTGTGACTGGGAGAGATAACCTTTATACTGACAAAACTGATTCAGATTCAGCTGCCACCATCAGTCTGTGGCAAACTACTCTCTCCCAGACTCAGCTTGCCAATATTACCAGCTTTCTCAAACTGTTCAGCTGCCTGCAAGGGTGCTCAGTAGCTGACACCACTGGGCATGGACACTCTCTGACGTATCTCTAGGTTTGAATCCCTTGGAGTCACTGCTCACACAGTACAGCGTTCCTTCCTCAAGGGCAACTAACCCACACCTCTCTGTCACAACTGAGAACTCCTTACTTTAGAAACAGAATATGGTAATGGTAGCCTTCTCTTCAGAAGTGGATATACAGTTTTTGTCAGTTATAAATCAGTCAGCTGTACCTTAAAGGACTCAGTCAGAGAAACATGAAGTATATAAAAAGATTATATTTTAATCCAGATATTTACACAGCTAATACAGGATAATACACAAAGTCTATGGGGAGCATAATTCTACAGAAATGGGAAAAAAATGTTTGAACAGTATGTTTAACATAGAAGAAACTATCTCTTTCTGCATGGGATTGGAGGCTTATTAATACAGTTTCAGACAAACTCGTATTTATAAAGGGAATAATACATTCTTTGCTACAGAAAGAGCTCTCAGTAATAGAAAAACCTGAATACTTGCAAAATGCGATGACTCCACTAAAAAAAGTTATTAACCAAGAACGTGTCAATAGATGAAAACAGAATTGTGGATACGTGGTTTGATCAAACCTGTAAAAGAGAAAAAGCTACACTCTAAAAAATGGTTTAACAGACCAAACATGCCAACGAGTGAAAACAAAAATAAGTTGAACTGTAGGAAGGGATACAATATGTTCATTGAAAAATAAAAAATAAATTAGTGTGTTTATCTCCCTGAGTAGTCTCCCTACACGATATCACCTCAGCCCTTGAAGCAGCTGGTATTTATTGGACATTTTGAGACTGATGTTAAATATCCTTTTCCCCCACTCCTATTGTACTAGATTGTAAGATAAGATAATATGTAATGAACCTGTTTCCTGTATGGCAAGTTTTGCTGTAAGGTATTTCTATCTCTTACATGAGAAATCAATCTATATTGTTTCTTTAAGAAAACAATAAACAGAAAGTAAAAAAAAAGAAAAGGAAAAACATATACTATAAGGTAAATCTGGATCATCATGGTTCAAGTTATGTGCTAATGAAGATGGTAAATCTGTTTGGCGTTTGGTGATCAGTGGGACTCTTGTTTTCAGGACTTAGACTGACACTTATATTGAACTGCATATATAGGCCAGATATTAACCATTCTTTTTTAATAATGAAAAGGAAGTACGCGTTTTTGCCACCAGTTTGTCTCAGGACACAGTGGATGACCAAGGATGAAACTGTTGAGGTTACATTAGAAATAAATGCAAATAAGGCCCTGGGTATAGATGAAATTCCAATTGATTTTTAAAAAGTTGACCCTGATTGGGGGCTATGTGCTGGCTTTTTTCTTTAACAAATCTGTTGAAGATAACTTTGTTCCTATGTCCTGGAAGGGAAATTATTTAGTACCCGTATACAAAAAGGGAGACAAAACTGACCCAGGCATGCAAGTTTGTTGGATATGAATAAAATATATGTTAAGGTTTTGATAAAAAGACTTCATATAGCCAGCCCAGTGGTGCTGAGGGCTGAGGCACTGGACACCTTACCTCATACCACACCGGTGATCCATGTTCGGGAACGAGCACAGACTGTCAAGTTGGCCGGGAGGAGATGGAGCCTGACGGCTGCTCTCCTTCTCCGGGGGGGGGGATACCTGCAAAACTCCCACTTCAATACTGCCACCTGGGAGTGCTCGGGTGGAAGGTGTGGTAGGTGGAGATAGCAGTTGAAGGGGATGGGCAGACGTCAGCAGAGGGGCGGAGCAGAAGGCACGTCTCAGCGTGTCTCCTCTCTCCCAGCCCCTCATTGCATGATGACATCTGGGGCTAAATAGAGGAAACAACCCCTGTCGCTCCTAGGTGACGACTCCTCTACACGTACTCCCAGTTCATCAGGGCAGATTCCATTGTGCATGGGTCCACGGCTGAACAGTTGCTGTGGAGGTCCTCCTTATCCGAGCACCACGGATCTAAAGACAGTGTGACCAGGTACTCTAGGGGCAGACTCCGACAACTGGGGTGTGTGTGTCCTTGGGAAGTCTGATTGAGTGGAGGGAAAGGGTAGTAAGGAGTAAAAAATAAAAGGTACAAAAAAAAGACTTCATATAGACTGGCCCAGTGATGTGGAGGGCTAAGGCATTGAATGCCTTACCTTCTGCCACGCTGGTGACCAGTGTTCGGGAATGAGCATTGGTTGCCAGGGTGGGAGAGGATCAAGCATCCAATAGATTGTTCTCCTCTTCTGGGGAGGGGTTGCCAGCCATCTCAGCTTCTGACTGCCACCAGATGGAGGCCCAGTGGTTGTGCAGGTTAGTGAATGGCTTGAAGGGTGGGACGGCAGTTCTGGTGAGCGTGCATGCCTCCACGTATGTGTACTCATGTGTTGCCACAGCAAAGCTCAGTAGGAGAGAAAATCAGGAAGAGTGGTGAGGGCAGGCTTCAAGAAGCCCTGCCTACTCCCTCATGGCCTGTACCACCATTGACCACCAGGGCCAATCTGGATACTTGACTGGGGAGGGGGAGGATGGCACTCCCCTTGCTGGCCACCACCATGGGGAGAAATCCATTGGGGACTTGGCCCCCAGTGCGATCGAGGGAGGCAGATGTCGTTCATGGGGGGAAGGGGTGGAGGCAGGGCTGACAGCCTCCTACCCTCTGCAGTGGGGAAAAAGCAATGTGAAAAAAAGTACTTCATCTGTTTATTGCAAAGTCTAAGCCCTTCTCTGAATTACAGGTGGGGTTCAGAAAAGGACACAGTACTCTCGATCAGTATATAGTACTGATGCATTTGATTGAGAAATATGTTAAGTTGAGAAAGAAGAAATTCTCTGTTTTTTTAAACTGATTTTGAGCAGCGAGATGAAATTCCAGGGACATGGGTTCAGTTCCCAGTAGGTCACTTTATTTCTTTCTCACTATGATATGTGATTTGATTGGTAAGCAGTGGCTAATGCTGCACAAAAAATATCTAATATGTGCCAAAATGTAAATATGGTCAAAAATGTGAAAGGTTGGAATTGCCCTCCAGCCCCAAGGGACCTCATGCTCTGGTATTATGCACCCAGAGATTGTAGGTGCAGTACTTCACCCCCTCTTCAGGGCTGGAAGTGTTGCAGACCCTGTTGCAGTCTAAATGCCTCACGCATGACCGATCTCCTGAGGCAGATTCTGCTCAGACAGATGCTTTGGGGAGGAAGGTTTTACCTTGGCATGCTCTCTTATGTGCACTGCAGCACAGCAGGCACATCAAGCAGCCTTCAACTGGTGTCTTTTGTTGCAGCTAGGTCAGCTCCTAGCTCAAATGCCTCAATGCAAGTTAGTTGGGCAGTCATTTGTCTTTTGCTTGAGGCTTCGTGGTAGCAAGGCACAAGTCAAGGGCATCATACTATGCCAATGAGGTGATCTACAGGCTTGCAGTAATGGCAGTCTGCCTCAGGCAAATGTTATGGCTTCACCTTTACAGACTCGCATCTTTGGCCTGATGTAAGGTGCTGAACTCACAGTTCCTGCGGTGTATTTCTTCACCTGCAGGGCTAGGCAAGAGCTGAAGAGATGCCCTTCCACTTCTGTGCCACAGGAGCCTCTGCCTAGCA
Organism: Neoceratodus forsteri; assembly: GCA_016271365.2. Lineage (NCBI taxonomy): Eukaryota > Metazoa > Chordata > Ceratodontiformes > Ceratodontidae > Neoceratodus > Neoceratodus forsteri. Next base: position 924,026,651 of record CM028132.1, read on the forward strand.
CTGACCATCTTGGGTCCTGCCACACCCATGAGGAACCCCTTCCTTCTGGTGTTCTCCCCATGCAGAGGGCTGAGGGAACTTGTTACCCTTAGGGTGAAAACAAACAGGTAGGCAGAGCACTCCAGGATGCCAAGTTGGTGCTAACCAGGGCTGCCAGCCCTAACACACAATGAGATTCCAAGAAGGTAGCACTTGAAAGGGACTAGAAATACTGAAGCCAGTAAGTGGAAAATTGTTTCAATACCTCTTTTACTGTGAGCCCTCCACAGCATGCAAAATGCTGAAAAGTTGCCCCAGCGCTTCAACTGGCTTGATCTTCATTAGGGGGTATCCATCCTCAGGGTGAGCTGGCTCCTCCCTCAAACAAGAAGAGAAGCTTGGTACTCTGACTCATAAGGGAGAATCAATGGTGAAGACTGATTCCTGGAAGATATAACAATTTCATTCTTACCATAATTGTTGATCTTCCAGAATATCTTCACCATTGATAATCACACCCCACCCACCATCACCCACTTATACTAAGAATCATACTAGGATACATAGGGTGCAGTAGACCTGTAAACTACATATAGCTTGAAGTACTTGTATTAGATAACAAGTATCTATCAAGCCTGTTCTTAAATGTATTTTTACTCATACTAATGACTATATGATATCCTATGTTTTGCTTGATGTTCTAGTTATTTCCCCGAACAATGTTAACTTCACCAATCCTGTATGTTGTAAATTGTTGATCTCATTTGTCCTCCTGTATCCTCAAAAAACTGTACACTGTTTCTCTGTATCAAGTTGTTATCACTGTATTATCCTCTTTGTGATGAAATACCTTTGTAAACGAGCCTCTGGCTCAAAGGTTGTAAACTGATGCTTAATAAATAAATAAATATATTTAAAGGTAATTTATTCCTGGTTTTCACCACCCTTTGTGAAAAAATAACAAAATATTTTCTTTGTTTTATGTATTTGTTTTTTAATTGAAGTGGATGACCTCTAGTATTAACAAGTAATTGTTTGTGTTACAAACCACAATCAATCAATAAGTTATCATCATTAATAAATGTCCCAAACAAATAACTGATCACCCCTCAGGCACTTTTGTTCTAAAGACATTACATTTAATTTATGTAATCTATCATCATATGTAAGATGTTTATTTGAAAAGAAGGATTTTGTGATTCTCCTTTGTACCCGTTTGATTCTATTAATGTCTTTAAGCAAATAGGGGGACCAAAGTTGGGATGCATAATCCAGATGTGGACGTACATATGTACGGTGAAGTGGAAAAAGGACTTCGGGATTTCTGGAAACAATATTTCTTTTAATTGACCACCAAATTCTGTTTGCTTTATTTATGCTATTTGAAATTTGAATGTCAAAATTTAGATTTAAATCAATCATAACACCTAGATCTTTTTCGTACTTTTTGTTCATGATTTGCTCATTATACAAATAATACTGATAATTGGAATTCTTTTTTCCAAAGTGTAAAACTGTACACTTTGAAATATTGAATCTCAAATTCCAATGTAATGACCATTTTCCTAATGTGTTCAGATCTTTTTGAATAACAGCACCATCATTTGGGTGTCTTGCAATGTTTACAATTTTACAATCATCAGCATACTTTATAATGTTACTTTTGATGCAACATGATAAATCTGAAATAAAAAAAACATTGAAATATAACTGGTGCAAGTACTGATCCCTGGGGAACACCACTCAAGACAGGAATCCAGGAGGATCTATACCCATCAAAAAACACACATTGTCTTCTATTCTTAAGCCAGTCTTTAATCCAATTAATAAATAATGGGTTGATTTTTAATGCTTGTAATTTTTGAATAAAAGCCCAATGTGGAACTGAATCAAATGAGTTTTTAAAATCTAACAAAACTACATCACATGGTATTTGTTTATCAAGTTTGTCACTTACATAGTCATAAAAACTGACTAGATTAGTGACAACTGATCTTCCTTTTTTAAAACCATGCTGTGTGGTATCCAAAACTGATAAACTTGAAGACAATTCGTCCTTAATAATTTGTTCTAGTATCTTACATGTTATTGAAGTAAGGCTGATAAGATGGTAATTATCCACCTGACTCCTATCACCCTTTTTAAATATGGACTAATATATGCTTCTTTCCAATCAGCCAGTACTAAACCAGTTTTTAAACTTTTGTCATATATTAATTTTAATGGTGGATTCAAATAGTCCTTCGTTAATAATAATATATCTCCTGATATGCCATCAGGGCCTGGCGGTGAACCCTTTTTAATAGCATCTAGTTTCTTTTGAATACTTTCCAGTGTTATTCCCATAGGTTCTTCTATAACATCAATCTTAATTTCATTATGTTTTGTTAAATTATTAAATGATTTACAAAAGTAAGAATTAAGATTATCTGCCATTTCTGTTTCATCACTAATGTCTATTCCATTTATTTTCAAAGGGCCCACTTTACAGTCTTGTTTTTTTAGCAAATTTATATAGCTATACAGTATTTTGTTGTTTCCTTTTTGTGCCTGGTTGGCTATATTCTTTTCAAAATTTGATTTTGATGGTTTTATCTCTCTTTTACAGATTTTCTGTAACCGCTTAAGGGTGGTTAATAATTTAATACATTTACTATCTTTTAAATAATTTCTTTTTCCTTTTAATCATCCTAATTATTTTATTGGATAACCATAGGGGAGACCACAGCATAGGCACAGGCGGTGGTGGTGGTGGTGCAGCATGCAACCGTCACACTGTAGGCCATGCTACAGTGCACAGCAGACACTACAGTAGCAAGGGGGCCGGTTTTTATGAGGGACACAGCAATGCCTATGGGATGTAGGGCAGTGATGCCCACTGCACTGTACACAGTGACAGGCCCAGCTTGCAGGTGATTACTGACAGTGGACAGTACTGTGTCACCATTGTGTGCACCACAGATGCTACACCTGTGGCATGGGATGCTCACAGTGACATATACATGGCCGGCTGTGTGTGCTGTGGCATCTGTACAGTTGTGCGGTACGTGGCTGGGGAGGCATGTAAGTTCCGACAGGCACACAGGTGGTGGGGTATTCCCACTACTGGCCCATGTGCACTGCATGATGTGTCCCAGCCTTGTGGCCACAACTGGGCTGTGGTGAGGTCTGGCCACCTGTACACCCTCCCCTTAATGTCCACCAGACCCACAGTGCTGCATGTGTGTGCTGGCATCTGTTGGTCACCACAGACATATGGTCTGCAGTTGTGTGCTCTATGGCCACACTACCATGATGTCCCCTATGGGTTGGACCACCCCTTACTGTCTATGCTTGGCCGGGACTGGTTGGCAACTGTTGGCATCATGGTGTTCCCAACAGTGAGCAGCATGTCTCCTCCGTGTCTGGTATTTTCTGAGTGTCATACTGTTATGTTAGGGTTGTGCAAGCTGCGCTAATCCCACGCAAACACTGCACAATGCACCAAAGACGTGCAAAGTTGTTTGCACAGGGTTAAGACCAGCTTTTCCTGGGTGGTACTATGTATTGCACTAAGGGTCACGCTAAGTTGTGCTACACACCTCAGCGCGGCACTAGTCGCTGAATATCTCATAGTGTCTGTATTCATGTTTGCTATGCCCCTTGCATATAATTATGGTTTGCCTGGCACTAATGCTGTTTGCATGTGCTACTTGGCCTTTTGAATATGGCAGCCCCACGCTAATCATGCGCTAATCCCGTGCAAACTGTTTGTGAACCACGCAAAGCTTTGAATATCTGGCCCTCTAGCATTAATACGTTCTATGGTGTGATTTTTTTTCAGTTTTTCATGTGGAATAGGAAGAACATTTGAAATAAAGATTTTACAATTCTTAGATGCAGCAAGCTTTCCAAGTTCAATAATGTCAAAGCAGATGTCTTTTTCATGATCATATCCTACATTGTTAGTCCCTACATGAAAAATAACATTTGAAGGTTGTGTGATCAGTTCTTCAATCTTTCCAGTTATATCTTTTATTTTTGCTCCTGGAAAACAACATACGTTCAGGTTGCTATTATGAAACATGATACTAGCATGTTTTACAATAGAATCCCCAATAATCAAAGTAGGTAACGTTGGATCAAAAACCTCATCAGTAACACTAACATTACATCTAACAACAGTAGAGGGTGGAAGCAAAGCACTAAATCTATTTCTAATTTCTATTCCAGATAACTGTTCTACTTCATTGTCTGGAATACAAACTGCTCTTCTTCCTTTTTTAAATTTCTTTTTTTTATTTTGAGGCATTTCCACCCAACCATCTTCAAGTCCTATGTTACCATCTCTAGGACGTTTATTGGAGGAAGTGGCTGGATAAACATATTGCTGAATTTGATCATAAAGTAATGAACTTGGATTCTTTTCTAATTCATTTGGGGGGGTAGTAAAAGGTGTATTTACTGAGAAATGTACATTGTCTACTCCAATATTTCCTCAAATCCCCTTTTTGTTTATTATTTTATTATTATTTTGATGTTTATTTGTTTTTGTAATAAGCAGTGAGAGTGCTTAGTTTAAGTAGGGCACCAGGTAGTGAGAGGACCTGTGTGCTAAATAATTGTTTTATGGTTGTATTTAGAAAATTAGTTAGTTTAAATTTGATAGGCCCCCAGGTAGTGAGAGGACATGTGGGCTAAATAAATGTTTTAGGGATGTTTATGTATTTAAATGGTTTAATTCATTTTCTAATTTAGTTATTTGTTATTTTAATTAAGAGTGGGAATAGATCACTAATTTGTGGGAAAGTGTGTGGAGAATTTTAGAATAGGGTGAGATTTATGGGGTTTTATATTATTTATGGTTGTTCTAAATTTAGCAGCTAGATTTGCACTGTATTGTTATGTCTTGGGCCTGGGACATACGTCATTGTGTTACCCCTCGGGTCATGTGCTATTCAGCCTCCGCTCTTCATGCCCTCTGCCACTTCCCCCCCATCATTGTCTTTTTCCACCTATCAACATTGTCAGGCCTTGGGTATTGCTTTCAAGTGGGGGTGGGGCTGTGAACAGCGGAAGTTGGAGGTGTGGGGCACTCTCATCGGGGTTGTTAAGCCCAGAAGACGCCCTGGGGTGAAGTGGAGTCTAGAACGCGGGCCATCTTGTCTAGTCTCCATATCCAAGGGCACCACCATTGGGGGTGGGCAGGAGGTTGGGGCAGCCCAGGAGCTCTGTCCAACTTGGGCGGTGTTGTGCAATGCCAGATCTGTTAAAAACAAGACTGCAATTATTGCTGATCTTGTTGAGTCGGCGGATCTGGTGCGCATAACCGAAACCTGGCTGGACGAGAATGCAGGCCCCATATTAGAGGCCACAATTCCGACTGGGTATTCGGTGATACACCGCCCGAGATTGGACTGTGGTGGTGGGGGGGGGGTTGCAGTCTATTTTAAGACTGAAGTGGATTTCACTAGTGTACCAATTGAGGAGGCCAGATTATTTGAATGTGTTGTGGTAGCAGGTGTGGGCTATAGGATTGCTCTCATCTGCCATCCACCTGGAGATGGGAAGCAGTTCCTTAAGGAAGTGGCAGACTTCATGGTTGACCTGGCATTTGAGTCTCCCAGGCTGATGGTCCTGGGTGACTTCAATGCCTGGATCGATGAACTCTCGCAATTTGGACAACACTTCCTCCAGTTGATGAATTCACTGGGCCTCACACAGGTGATTACCACTGCTACCCATTAAATTTGGCCATTCTCTTGACCTGGTTTTCCTCCTGGGGATCGAGGCCTCTGACATGGGGTGGAACCTGTCGGATGGTCTGATCACTACACTGTGCGATTCAATTTTTGCATCCCTCCTTGTAGGCCAACCCCTGTGGAGATGGTCAAGTATTGCCCTTTATGGGATGTTATTCCCAATGGTCTAGCGGTGGTGCTTGATCTATCAGAATTTCCTGTGGCTAGCAGGGATCCAGAGGTTTTGGTTCTGACCTATAATAAGGCCATTACCTCAGCGCTGGATTCTATTGCTTCAGTCCGTGTGTGTCCTCTCTCCCTTCACCCTCGGTCTCCGTGGTTTGATGAAGCCTTGAGGGAGTTGCAGCAACTAGGACAAAGGTTAGAATGGTGCTGGCAGAAATCCAGCTTAGATGCTGACCATCTTAGACTGCTACAGCATTATCAACTCTATCAGTCAGAAATTTCCTGTAAGAAGGCAGAGTTCCTGTCCGGGGAAATTGCTGCCACTCAGAACCGACCAGCTCAGCTCTTCAGAACTGTGGACAGGCTGTGCAACCCAGCCTGTCTGCACATCCAAAGACCTTTTTTACAATTGCAGTGTGAAGAGCTTACTCGGTTCTTTGCTGATAAGGTGGCCGACATCAGGTTGGAGACCCGTGCGGCACACTCTATACGAGTTGTTGATGATCGATGCTTGGTCACTATCCCTCTTTTTTCCTGGAGTTTCTTTGACCGGCCGGAAATTGTGGATGTTATGCAGATTATCCAGGGGATGCACCCTACATGCTGTAGTTTAGATCCTGGCCCTATATTCCTGATAATGGGTTGTGGTGACGCTATTGGCCCGGTTCTGGCACAGATAGTCTGGTGCTCCCTTGACTCTGGTGAGTATTCCTGCTCTTTGAAAGAGGCAGTAGTGACATCTTTGTTGAAGAAGGCTTCATTGGACCCAGACTCTCTTGCAAACTACAGGCCTATCTCTAACCTTCCCTTTGTGGGGAAGGTGATTGAGAAAGTAGTGGTTGCTGAGCTGGAGAACCACTTGACCATCTATAGCATCTATGAACCTCTCCAATCCAGTTTCTGAAAGAGGCACAGTACCGAGACTGCACTGGTTCAGGTGCTCAATGATCTCCTGATGGTGAGAGACCAGAGAAAATCCATTTTGGTACTCTTAGATCTGTCATCAACTTTTGACACCATTGACCATGGGGCTCTGCCTGAGCACCTGAGATTCATCTGTGGGCTCTCTGGTTTGTCCACAGATGGTTTACATCTTTCCTCACCGGGAGAACTCAGAGGGTGGTGTCGGGGGTCTTTTCCTCTGACCCTATCTCTCTGTTTTGTGGGGTGCCTCAGGGCTCAGTGCTGTCTCCCATGTTGTTTGCGGTGTAACTGCTTCCCCTCAGAGACACTGTAAGATGGTATGGGCTGAGGTTTCATTGTTATGCTGATGATACCCAGCTCTACCTGTCTTTAGCGCCCGACCAGGATGGAGCACTTTCAGTATTTAACGACTGCCTCGCTGAAATCCAGGATTGGATGAAGTCAAGCTGGCTGAAGTTGAACCCTGGGAAGACGGAAGTGATGGTTGTGGATCCAGGTCACTGGATAGGGGGGTTGGGGGCAAGTCAACTCACAGGATTATTCCTTGGGGACTCCGAGCTTTCTACCTCTGAACAGGGGTAAGACCTAGGGATGATGCTTGACGATGGGTTGACACTTTGAGCACAGGTGTCGGCTGTCGTTAAGTCATCCTTTTATCATCTGAGAAACATCGCTAGGATCAAGCACCTTGTTCCATCTGGTGACCTTCCTACATTGATCTACGCCTTTGTGACCTCGCATCTGGATTATTGCAACTCACTTTACTTTGGGCTACCGGGAGTTGATATCCGCCACTTGCAGCTGGTGCAGAATTCCGAAGCCCAGTTGTTGATGGGGATTCCTAGATCTTCCCATATCACACCGGTGCTGTGGGAACTGCACTGGTTGCTGGTTCAGTGGTGGATCACCTTCAAAGTCGGTTTACTGACATATAAAGCCCTACATGGACTGGGCCCTAACTACCTGAAAGAGTGCCTGGTTCCTTATCGCCCTGAGCAACCGTTCCACTCGGCCGACGAGGGGTTGCTGGAGATTCTGAGGGTGTCTTTAAAATCTGCTGGGGCCCGGGCATTTATGTTGGTGGCTTCTACCCTCTGGAATTCTCTACTCCGTCAGATTAGGGAGTGCATGACCATGGGGGGATTCAAACCCTTAAAATCCTATCTTTGGAAAAAGGCATATGGGTATGAAGACAGCAGACTCTGATTTTACTGTATATTTTAATGTGATTACAGCATTGGTTTTACTTGTTTTAATTGTTATAACTGTACTGCGCCTTGACTTCTGAAAGGCGCATTAAAGATAAAGCATATTATTATTATTATTTTATTATTACTATTTTTCAGTTTGGGGAAAAACTCCTTCATTGGATTCAGGTGACTGGATTTTATGCACCATATTATCTACAAAGCATTCAAGAGCTCTTAGTTCTTTAATTACATTCAATTCTGATGATAGCCTTGTAATTTCATTTTTCATTGAGTTCAGATCAAGACAATTAGGACAATCTAATGCCCGAGAACACCCATTATTGTTTGGCACAATGCTAAGTACATGTTTACAGTGTGCACAGATACTTAGCATATGACCCGTATGTAACATGCATGTTAGAGTATTCTCCATGGTAATATCTAGTGTCTTTTATTTTTTATATCACTGATTATCACAATAAAGTCCTTAGGGAACCTATCAGTTAATAAGTGATCTCTATAGCCAGGCTCTGGTTCTACTGTTCCCGCTGGACACGCTTGACATGCGTGCAAGACATGCGTGTCTCTGAGCGCGTCTCCACACTCGAAACCGAGCACTCACTTGCTCTTACTCGCTCCGCTTGTGGTACAAGCATATTAAATTGGTATCGGGACCTGGAAGTCACAGCATGTGACTGATGTCGGGCATCCCATACCTAGCAACCAAACACTAACTGCAGCTGATTTTAGTATTGCCCCCCTGTACTCTCCTGAGCATTTTCCCTGTCCACAGCCTGATAATAAAATTAGTGCAGGATTTAGTCAGCCTGACATGCAGCAAGCAGAAATGTGTTCACCAGTGGTGCGAGCATCTTAAATTGGTATTGGGACCTGGACGTCACAGCACGTGACCGATGTCGGGCGTCCCGTACCTAGCAACCAAACACTAACTGCAGCTGATTTTAGTATTGCCCCCCTGCACTCTCCTGAGCATTTTCTCTGGCCACAGCCCTGATAAGGGGTGCTAATGATCAGTGTTTAATGTTAGAAATAATAAAAATAACTCCCCTTCTGCAACCACACAGCTTGTATGGAACCGGAGCCTGTCTCCCAGCTTTTGGCCGGTGCACAGGTCAGTTCCCACGCACGGGTAGCACAGAGAGTAGTTAGTAAATAAAATTAGTGCAGGATTTAGGCAACCAGACTTGCAGCAAGCAGAGCCAGGACCTCTGGGCAATTTCACCCTGCTGGTGCTGGCAGCACTATGAGCAAACTACTGGTCATCTCCCCAGTCATACACTCCTAGGCAGTCTCCATTTTTTATTGTTACCACAAAACACAAATAGAGAGATGGCACTCTTTGGGGGTCCACTCTCAGCAAAAAAAAAAAAAAAGCTGGGCGAGGGTCCTTCAGGGCCCTCACATCAACCAAAAAAAAAAGTGGGTGGTTGTGGAAGGTGGCTTCTTCCTCCCTTTTTCTTTCTTGTCATCTTTCTCCCTCCCCGGGTATATCCCACTCTGTGGGTATATCCCAAAACATTTTTTTTTTTTTCTGTTTCAAACATTTTTTTCACTCATGCTCCCAAAATGACATTTCATATAGCACTGCTACAACTACATGAAATTTGTTGACTACACTTAACCTGTTACCTCCTACAAGAGGTATTACTAGTTTTTCTCTCATGAAGTTGTCAGCTATACTGCTAGCTATGCCTCTGTAAATTACATACGAACATAAGAAGGTTGCCAGCAGGAAAAGGCCATCCTGATCTATCTAGGCTGTGCTAGGTTGCAGCTTGCTCCCTATTCAGTAGCTGCCCCACCCCCACTCCCCTTCCCTCCCTTTACCCTCCCCTTTGCCCTGTCCCACCCCTTCTTGAAGCATTCCACTGTGTTACATGCCACCACCTCAGCTGTAGTGTTCTACTTTGCAACTACCCTCTCTGTAAAGAAATGCCTCCTCACCTCCTTCCTGAATCTACCCCCTCCAATCTCATGTTGTGACCCCTAGTGTCTCTCCCCAACCTGAATAGACCCTCTGAGTCTGTTTTGATTATCCCTTTCATGTATTTGAAGGTCTCAATCATGCCCCTCCATCCCTCCTCTCCTCCAGTGTGTACATGTTTAACTCTTTTAGTCTGACCTCATATGGCAATTCCCCAGGCCCTGAATCATCTTCATTGCCCTACACTGCACTTTCTTCAGCAGCCTAATGTCCTTTTGTAGGTACGGGTGCCAGTACTGCATGCAGTATTCCAGGTGGGTCTAACTAACAATCTGTACAATGGTAGAATAACCTCCCTTCTTCTGGAGGTAATGCCTCTTGCAATGCACCCCAGCATTTTGCTCTCCATTGCTGCTGCCTTTCTGCACTGCACGGAATTGTTCATTGCTCCTGTGATGAGCATCCCCAGCTTCTTCTCCTCTTCTGTTACCTCCAGCCACACCCCCCAAGATGGTAGCTTCTCCTCTGATTTTTTGTTCTGAAGTGCAGTACCTTGCATTTTTTTGCACTGAACTCCAGCTGCCATCTGTCAGACCATGCCTCTAGCCTTGCCAGATCGTCCTGTAGCCTCTGCTACCCAACCTGGTCATCTACCACCGCTCTCATCTTGGTGTCATCTGCAAATAGGCTGATTTTGCTGCTGATGCCTTTGGAGATGTCTGCAATAAATATGCCAAACAGCACTGGGCCCAACATCGACCACTGTGGAACACCACTTGTCACAGGCTTAGGGGATGAGTATCCCCCACCCACCACCACCCTCTGCTGCCTATCTTTTAGCCAGTTCTCCACCCACCCCCCCGTTTTGCTCCTGCCCCTGTGCCCCGTAGCTTGCTTCCAAGTCTCCCATGTGGTATTGAATCTAAGACCTTAGTGAAATCTAGGTACAGGACATCCACCGCATGGCCCCTTTCAATTTTCCTAGTCACCCAGTCATAGTATTCCACCTGGTTGGTCTGGCATGACCTGCCCTTGACAAAGCCATGCTGCCTCCCATCCTGCACCCTGTTCGCCTCCAGCAGTGCCACTAGCCTCTCCTTTAGGATGGTCTCCATTAGCTTACCCACTATGGACGTCAGATTTACTGGCTTATAGTTCCCCGGTTCGTCCTTAGGTCCACTCTTGTGGAGGGGAACCATATGAGCCAGTCTCCAGTCAAGGGGTATGCATTCTGTGTCTAGAGATGAATTACATAATTCTGCCAAGAGTTCTGCCAGGACCTCTGCCAGCTCCTTCAGCACTCTTGGATGTACTCCATCCGGGTCCTGGTGCCTTGTCCACCGTCAATGTCCTTAACCCCTCCAGCACCATACCCACTGGGATTTCTCCATCCATCATCCCCCAATCTGTTTCTATCCCATCTCCTACTGTGGGTAGCACCCCCTCCCTTTCTTTTGTAAAGATTGAACAGAAGTAGTCATTGAGCACTTCTGTCTTTTCACCCCCCTCTTCCACCCATCCCCCTCCTTCTTAATTCTTACAATTTGGTCCTTACAGCTTCTTTTCTCCCTGATATACCTAAAGAAGTCTTCTTCCCCCTTTTTTATGCCCTGCGCCAGCCTGAGTTCTCTTGCCGCCTTGGCTGCCCTTGCCCCCCCCCGGTCACTTCCTTTGCTTCTTGTAGATATTCATCCCAATCCTCCTCCCTCCCCAATTTTCTGTGTCACCTCTAAGCTGCCCTTTTCCTCCTCACCCTGTCTAACACCCCCTTTGCATCTCAAGTTATGTAGTAGCAATGCTCAATTAAAATGCTGTACCTCCTGATACAGTAGTGTTTAGTTGCTTCCATGATGTATACCTTGTATTGTTGATGTTATGTATTGGTTCTCTACTGCTGTTTATATTGTCTGTTAAAGCAGTGTTACTTCCCAAACCCTGGGACTCATCTGGAAATGAACAATTCTGCTCAGTATGCCTTTCCTGGTGAAACTTTTAAATAATTAAATAAATTAAAAATATCCCTGTTAGTTGCTACATGCAACATGTGCCCCTTGGCACTATCCAGTCTAATGCCACTTGACAGCTGCATTGCATGTGGGTGGTGCTTGCAACTTTTTGGATCAACTACATTAATTTGTATGCAGAGCACATCATTATGGTTGCAGGAGTAGCAGGTCATTTATTTGATGGAATATTTCTTCTACATCAGACTCCTTGATTGGTATGCCCTTTTTATTCTTTATAGTGTGTGCCCTTAGGGGTATCTGAGAAGATATACACATCTCAGCTCCCTTGGACTGTCCAATCCTGCAACTCCATAGGCACCTAAGTTCTTCCTTTCTTCTTCCCTGATGCAAGAAAAACAGACATGGTTAACTCATGAGTTTAATCAGTTCTCTATCTGCTAGCATAGAGTTGCCCATATTTTCCAGGAGTCTATGTAACCCTTTTCTTTTTTTGGCACATTCTGCTATCTCATTTGCAACAAGGTCCCATTCATGGGCATTCTCCTCATGATTCTGTCAGAGCCACATGCTCAGGGCTGCCCCAGTGTGCCCTGATCTTATTTCTGAGTAGCAACTGGATTTTATTTTGCTGTTTATTTTTGTTTCTGAGATCCTTTCCCTGACTTTTTGGGCTAGTAAGTATCTAGTCCTCTCTTTATGTCTCTACTTTATTTCTCTTCTGGCAAACAGATCTGAGATGTGTGAGGGAGCCGATGATGATTATTTGCTGGCGCCTGTGGTACCACGTGAGGTGTGCTGGTACCACCACTAACTGATGTTGGCTTCCCCCTCCCCGCAAAAAAATCTGCTCCAATGAGGTCCTAGTGCTTCTAGCTCCAAACCCATAAGTGGTAGTTAATGGTGAAGATATTCTGGACCATCAATAATTACAATAAGTACATCATTTTCATGTATGTTCCCTCCTTGGTGCTATTATTTCCAAAATACTGAAGGTGTCACATGAAGAGCACAGCAGTCAGGCTATATGATTAGGATGCTAAATATTTGTATCTCAGAAGCTAGAATTGGGAGTTGAGACTTTGGGTTTTGGGGGCAGTGAAAAAACATCTGAGATACAGCAGGTGAGCCTATACCATGGTGATGGGCCTTACCTCACAAACAGGTCAGCATATATGTTGAGAGAGGCTAGACAGAGCCAGAGGGGGATCTTAAATAGGAATTAGGGGGCCTGACATTAATGCCATGAGGTAGATCAACCATGGCAGATAATTTTAACGGAAAGGGTAGAAGTGAGCAGCCTAAAGAAAGTAAAGAAGCACAAGGATGGCATTGGGCAGGGTCTGTTAACAGCAGAAATATATTAAGGTGAGAGAAAATTAAATCAAGGCAATGTGTTATGGAACAGTACACTATCCAGCACACAGAATATTTTATCTGTTATTTATTTAATAGTCTCATTTAAGTGCAGTGCGTGGTTTATAAGAGGGTTCTGTGGCTCAAGCAGCAGCTTAGTTGTATGAATACATTCAGTATGTCATTGTAAATAGATTTAGGTTTATACACCAGCTGGAAGTACTGTACAGTTGGATAGTAAATAGGTCATCACTGACAAAAAAAAGATGGGCAAAGAATTAAGGTCAATAGGTAGCAGTCACTAGAGACAGTTGTATGGTTAACAGAAGTGACAATAATGTGGATTTTCAAGTGATTTAAAGGAGAACTAGTCACAATTTGCAAGTAATAAACCGTGCAGTGTTTTGATTTGTTTGTAATCCTGGAGTTCTTTCCTTTCCTGTTAGGATTTTGTTTCTAAATTTACCTACTTGTTTTATGTCCCCTGGGGACCTCCATGCTTGTACAGTTTATTGCTGTTCCTTTCCCCACAATGCCTCCTGTCCCATGCGACAGTGATATCTGAGACTATTTAGTCAGTGAATACTGGCCTGCTGTGTGTCTACAGTAGTACACTGAAGCTATGTTTCATAAATCAGTTTACATTTTATGATACTGTTAATTTTGAAGTGGTCACAATGCCTGAGTGACCACATACCTGTTAAAATTATTTTTAAGGCTGACAAGCTAACTGGTACTAGAAGGAAGAGATAGGACTGCAGTAGAGGGGTTAATGACTTTTTAACAGTAAGAAACAGCAAAAACATTAAATAGTGTCCCTACTGTATGTAGAGGAGCAACTTAAATTGATGGCTAATAACTCAGTAGCAGAACATTTTCAACACGGCTCTTGTTAGAAAAAAAGTCAGAATGTTATGGATTTGTATAACTAACTGGTTGAATCTGTTAACACTGAACTAACCACTACTAAAAGAAACTGTATAGAACAGCATATTTCCAGCAAACATTGGTTTGATAATGAATGTAAACAAATCAAGAAGAGTTTATATAAACTTGCATTATATACCAAAAAGTATCTGAGTAAAATAAACTTAAGAGCACTCAATTTCCTCAAAACAGAATATAAAAAGCTACATTAGACCAAAAAAAAAAAAAAGAGTTCCAGTTTAACGTTTGCATGCAACTCAAATCAGCATTTAAAACTAAAATTACAAAACTTTTTGGACTATGGCAGCTTTTGGTTTAAAAACAGATAAGGTTAATACGATAGAGTTTATGCCTGAAAAATGTTGACTGCACATTTTAGACAGGTGTATAATGCATCCTTAGGTGACTGCAGCAAGGTAAAAAGAAGTATCCTGTCCAAGGGATTTACTACATCTCGAAACTTCATATCCCAACCCTCAAAATCCTGAGCCCAAAATATCAACAAGTTGGGTTTCCAACAGACCACCATCCTGACAACTGACATCCTGATACTGAATTTAGCCATGTATGTGGGCAGTTGGGGGGGCTCTACCCCCAAACCCTCCATTGTGGGGGGCTTTTCCCCTGCAACCCCTAAAATAATCAACTCTGTGTCATGGCAAGTTCCCGTGTCAGGCTTTCTGTTGTCGGGATGGTGGTCTGTTGGGCAATTGGCATATTGGGATTTTGCATGTCGCCCTTTTGTAATACTCCCCTGCCAAAGTCCTGGCTCTTGTACTAGGCTGGTGTTATGTCTCCCCATCAGCTGTAGTTAACGTAATATGAAAATAGAAGAAAAGTAAGTCTCCAGGATCTAACCTTCTTTCAGCAGAGATCTGTCATGCACAGGACTTAGTATGGACACAAATTGGCAGCACTGTTTGCCTCCATTCATGTAATTGTAAAGCTACCTGCAAACTGGGAGTCCAGCTTGATGTATCAGTTGTCTAAAAAAGGTGATAAATATGATCCCACATGCAATAGACTGATTTGTTTACTCAGCATCCCTCAGATAATTTACTCCAGGTATTTGCTTATGCTTTGAGATGACTAGGAAAATACAGTACACACTTTTTCTCTAAACTGCAAGCTTGATTCAGAGCTCACAGGTCCACAACAGATCATATAGCACCTCTCTCATATTTAATTGAAAAATACAGTCACAAATAATGAGTGACTTTATTTAGTCTTTATTGATTTAAAACAGGCTTCTGACTCTACGGATAGACAGACCCTTTGGAGCATACTTGAGTAGACTGGAGCTGATCATAGACTGCTTGAAACTGTTAAGTTACTATATGGCAGAACAATGATAAAAATTAGAACAGGCAGGGAAGGTCATCTATCTAGGCCACTCTTTGTTGACAAAGGGGTGAAGAAAGAGTGTTGTTAGCACCATTTTTTACATAAATACAGCAACTGATGTTAACCTATATAATAATTGTTTTACCCCAAAAATGCCATACGTCCTGAAGAAATCCTAATTCTAATGGACACAGATTATGCAGCCCTTTTTATCTTTTATTGCTGTGGGGCTGCAAAGAAGCCTAAATATCTTTAAAGGGAACAGGAAATTCTTTCTGATTGGCAACTGTTTATAATGTTTTTATGCTCAGAAATTATATTCATACCATTAAATGATCCATGCCTAACTGTATGAACAAAAAGGGATGTGAAAAATTGTATTTCACATTGTTGTGTTTTTATGGGAAGCACGCTGTTACAGTTCTCTTCATGGATCCAGTGATCTGGAGTTTTAACTGTGTCATGGTTTGTGTATAGAAGCTTGAGCATGATTCTGATACGTTAACAACTCATGCTTAGCATTCTGTACACAAACCACAATATAGTAAAAACTTCAAAATTACTGGTTCCATGAAGAGAACTGGGTGGGATGTTATGCATAGAAAGAAAACAATTGAAAACACAGTTATTAACATCAGTGTTTATCCAGGTACAGGTGAATATGGATCCTTTGATGACATGCATTTATGAATTTCATTTCTAGAAATAGGGACATTACAGACAGCTACCAATTAACATAACTGTCCTGTTCCCTTTTATAATCTGGTCTCTGAACAGAAACTCTGTACTGATATTGATAAAACAAAAATAATGATTTGTGGGAAGAGTGGAAATGCAAAAAGTCACTGGTACTTAAATGGTCATAAACTAGAAAATGCTGGTACATATACATATTTTGGCATACTGTTCTTCAGTTCAGAGTCTTGGAAGGCTCACATGGAAGCCCTGAACTAAGACTCAAAACACAGAACTAGCTGGGATCAGCTGCTCTGCAGGCAAATATGGGGATAACTGTTATCAAGCAATACACTCAGTCTATGAGGCAAAGGTTAAAAACTCCATTTTATGTGGAGCTGAAGTTTGGGAACTTTATGATAACATTGACAGCACTGATTTAATACAAAATTATTTTTTAAAGAACATTGTGTGTATCCTGGAATGTATACCATCAGCACACCTTACAGCAGAGACTGACTCTCTCTAATTAGTTTCTCAGGCCCTAGTACAGTTTTTGCATTACTAGAAATTTCTAAAATGAGTCTAAAAATCAAATAACTTTAATTGGTTAAAACCAGTCAGGTGACTGTGCATTATTTGAGCATAATGCAGTTATCCTGGTTCCAAACCACATCATATAATGAGCAAATCAATCCTCTTACAACCAGAACTATCTCCCATCAGTCCACCTACAAGCAGAATTGATCTTCCATCACAAACATGACTGCTACCTTTACACTGTAAAAACCTTCAACTGGGCCCTAACAATAAAACTTTTTTAAATAAAAATAAAATGAATTAAATGTTATTTCCTAGATCATCACACTCTCCTTACACACATATACAAAGTAAAAACATTAAGTATTGTTCATAGTTTTCATTACAACTGTTTCTTTGCTGACAATGAAGAATCCTCCTATCTTTACCTGCTTATCAAGAAAATCTCTTTTGCTTGCCCTGACAGTAGGATAATTGAGTCTCTGGCTCTAAAAGAGGCCTGTTGTTGTGTGTGTGTGTGTGTGTGTGTGTGTGTGTACAGTATGTTAGGAAAGGAACATTCTGCTAGTGGAACTGAGCAGAATTTTAAAACCATGCGTTCCATGGTAAACATTCAGTGCTAAACATTCCATAGCTTGAATGTGGGGAAAGACAGAGAAAAAAGAACAGGATGAAGAAAGTAGACAATAATACTTCATAAATAAAGAGAAAGGTGAGAAAACACAGTTCCACAGGCAGAGGAAGACCCAAACTGCTCAAATACATTCCTAAAGTACTGTATATAAAAACATGTACATTTGAATCATATATGGGTGTTTTCAGGTGAAATCTGTCACACACACACAAACATACACACACACCCACCACCACGAAAAAAGGCAGCCTGTCAGGTTTAAAGTTTTGAACATATTTCCATTACGAAACAGGACTTGTATTGATTTGAAATGCAAGGTAATATGCTTTTTGTCTTATCAAAATGTGTGCCACACACAGTTTTCATTGTGTTTTATGTTTTTAGCTACCCCCAGTTATCAGAATAGGAACTATTATTTTGTATTCAGTTAATATGGAAGCATATGTTGATGAAAGGTCCAGTTTTTATCTTTTTAATATAGTTTCTTATTTTAATTGGTGTAAGTCATGTTTTAAATACCATTTTATAAGAGCAATAAGGCACTCCAGGGTATGCATTATGGTGAAATAATAACACTTCTCAGGGACAGTAAACATTTTAGGGGTCACTCAAATTGTGAAAGCCCATAAAAATATCTTTCAAATGAGGTACTGGGTTTACCTGTAGAGGACAGGAGTAATAAGCTATGAATAGCTAAATAATGTGTAAATCAAATCATAGCAACAGCCATTTCATGTAGTCATACAAACAGGAAGAGATGTCACTGAGGGGCAAGCTGTATGTTGTTAATTACAGCTTGCTCCTTAGTGACATCACTTTCTGTTTTAAGATTGCATGAAAAGGCTGCTGCCTTTTTTGATTTACAGATGATTTACATATTCATATCTTGGGACTTTTGACACCTATAAGAAAGCCAAGTACCTTGTTCAAAATAAATTTTCATGGACTTTCACAGTTTGAGCAATCCCCGCAATGTTTACTGTCCCTTTAACAGCACTTGGCTGTGCCTCGTACCTAACAATGCACCTGAGGTGTGCAATTGTCTCACCATAATGCACACCCTGTCATGTCTTATTGATTATGTATATTGTCACTTCTGGACTCATGATTACAAAAACAAATCTGGCTAGAGGCCAGATATAATTATCATGACATTAAAAAAAGTCTGTGGTTGGCTTATTTTTTTAAACAATAAATGTAAAGCACTTGGATTACAAGGCATAGCTGACACCAACTTGTCTAGCAAAACTGTACTGGATAACTTTTGTAGCTTGGCAAAACAAAGAATTTTAAATGTGAAACTATAATCTGACCCTGCATGGAGTCAGAATTCCATAATGCTATCTAAATTATGCCCTTCTGAAAAACATCAATGGCAGTCAAAATATTACCTCAATTTTTGCAAGAATAAAAACTCACTGATATGAGCTTGTCAGACTTTGTTTTCAATTTATCCATGGTAATTACAATCTGTGGACTAGCAATAGGAGTTTTCTATGTATTTGTGGAGATTCTTCAGTGGCTCTATTACTACACTAAGTTTTATATTGTACCAAGCCTTCAGGTGCCAGGAATACCTGGTTAAACCACATCTCAAATAACATTAAATATGCCCTAGACAGGGAAAAATGATGTGACTCTTGAAGTTCAAAAGAGGTGGCTATTTTTGCTACAGCTTCCTTCACAGCAAGAGCTGCCGGGGTTTGTAAATAGTTCAAGGACTAAAGAACATCTGTTATTTGCAGACTACAATACTTACACAGTTTGCCTCATTAGTGATGCATTTTATTGATATGGCTAAGCAGCAGTCAATGAAACTGGGAAAAAATGTGACCATACTTTTTTTCACTATAAAAGACTCCAGGCATCTTCAAGTTTTCAGTAAAATGTTCTAGCTCAGCAGAAATGTGAGTATTTTGTAAGGTTTTAATTGATGTTGTGAGTATTTTATAAATGTTTTAATTGATTTTTTCTCAAGAAAAAAAAGACAGTCACTTTCAGCTTAGAAATACCTGGCAAGGGATAGGACTGCGAATAAAACTCATGCTGCATAGCATAGAAGGTACCTATAAAGGTATATCTGACAGGGATGCAAATATTTTTAATAATAGCCTCCCCCTCTCTGAACCATCCTGATGCTCTAGAACTATTATACCTAATGAATCTCCAGTACTGTCTCGCTAATATGTAGGATGAATGTAATGAAAAGAAGAAGAATGTAATGAAATAACAACTTATCAACTACATATATGAAACCGCTATAACAACTGCTATGTGTACACAGCTGAATACTGTATACCCATGATAACCTGTATCTGCTTATGTTCAACTGTTTAATTATTCGTGTACTGCTATTCCCGGGTCGCCCCTGAAAAAGGGACCTTTGGGGCCCAGTGGGCCTACCCGGTCATCAAAATTCAATAAATAAATAAATAAATAAATAAATAATTGTTGCTAAAACCAGCTTTTTGGAAACATATTTTTCATTGCACTGCTGCTTTAAAAGAGATAAGAAATGATTTTTACATAGCTAAAGAGCTAGTGGAGCTAAAACAGGCAGGCAGGAAAAGAATAAAAATTTTAAGTAGCAGTTAGTTGTAACTTTTTATTTCTGAAGTATTTTTCTTTTCTCTTTTGCTCATCAGAAAGTCTTCTATGTGATAGCATCGTGCTGGATGTGTGGAACAGCTCTTAGCCTGGCAGCCGACATATCTAACTCTACTGCCCCACACTACATCATCAGCATTATGATCTCACTGACAGTGACATCACACAGGTGCATGACCTGACAGTCACTCACTTGCTGTTCCTAAGCAGCAGTGATGTCACAGTTAGTGAGGTCACAATGCTGATGATGTAGTGTGGGGCAGTAGAGCAAGATATGTCAGCTGCCAGGCTAAGAGCTGTTCCACACTTCACGCCTACTAACATTAGGTAAACAATCTTCTTAGCCCCTTTGCGCCTGCATCCTTTGGCTAATCGTTGGATGATATAGTGTATGCTTATGTGTTAGTCTTCTATTTTGATGCTTTATTGTGTAACCTATCAGTATGTAACACTCTTCTTTGTGATAGCATCCTGACTTATTACAATCCTTTGGATTTCTGAACAATGTAAACAATTACCTGTGCAATTACTTCTTCCATGTTAAATATGTCACTCTTAGTTTACTACACATGGGGACATGGGTAGAAGCGAGAGGAGGGAGACTCAGGGGGAGAGGAGGAGGTGTTACCTCACTGAGGGGGTGGTGGAACCTTGGAATGCACTGCCTGAGGGGCTGGTGGAGATGGATTCTGTGGAGGGGTTCAAGAGGGGCTGGGACAGGTATAGAGGAGGGTGAAGCTGAGTAATGTCAATGCTGTGGGGATAACTAGGATGGGGTAGGGATCCAAGAGGGGGGACAACAGAAACAGCACCCATTATGGGTGCTGATTGTCGAGCAGACTCGAAAGACCATGAGGCCTACTCTGCTGGCATTTCAGTATGTTAGTACTTCCAGGTCACCCCTGAAAAAGGGACTGCAATTGTCTCAGTGGGCCCACTCTAGAGGTGGGCAAGCCAGGAATTTTTCAACTAGAGCCAAGCCAGCGGTCTGATTTGACTCTTCAAGCCCAAATACGAGTCGAGCCCTGGCTACTGCAGGCTGTTCTCCACATAGGAGGTGAACATTTCAAACACTTCACTAACTACAAAGGCCTGGAAAAATGCTTATGATGACCATAATTGGCCTGGCTTGACTTTGGCTCTCAGTTGCTTATAGAGGTCAAGTTGAGCTGAGCCAGGCACTAAGCTCAAGCCAGGCTTGAGCCTGCTCTGGCTTGCCCATCTCTAGCCCACCTGGTTACCAAAAGACAAATAAAATAAATAAAATAGAATTAAACAAAAGGAAACGAAAAAGTACCACAGATATAAAAGGTAATGGTTGGCTGCTTTTAAAATCTAATATTAGTTTTAGGCAGTACACTAACTCTTTAACTGCCCTTTCATCTTCCTTCCATGCCAGTTGTGTATTCTGATATGATCTGACCAATTTTTGATAAATAAATAATCTAGCTTTGGGGTGCCCTCAGATCTACATAGAATTCCACTCTCCTTATCAGCTTCTGCTCTTTTCTTTTAATATTTCTAAGCCATTCTGTGACATCAATAACACCATTCCATGTTGATCATTTGAATGGCCCAGAATGATGTTATCGATGTCACAGAATAGTCATGCAGTGTGAAAAGAGAGCAGCACCTGCTGAGGAGAGAGGGATTTAGGATAGTTACAAAGGCAACATAATCGGATAATTAATTTAACAAAAAAAGTCAAAAACATATCAGAATATTCAGTAGCCACTAAAGGAACAACTGGAGGGCATCTAGAGGTATAAAAACTGTTTCCTATCACCTTTAACTACTGTATTTTATTAAATGTATTTTGTACTATTTTTGTATGTTCCGTTTTTAATATAGTGATGGCCTATGGGTCGCTACCAATAAAAGTTGACTATTGTTGACTACAGCAGTAAAATTATGCTTCTAAGTGCCTGTCCTTATCCAATGAGAAATAATAAAGGCTACATTTACATTTTGGCAAAAAAAAACAAAAAACAACTGAGGGATAATGTAGTTTGTAGGCATGAACAATGATTCCCTCTCTTACAGCCCCCTAATTCCATTCTAATTTAAATTTAAATGCAGTTGCTTCACTTTGTTCTGCTTGGTGTGAAAACCACTTGACTACATTGCAAAGGTCATGACCCAGCTCATACAAGATATAATGGTAGCTGATGATGCGCAAATGCACAAGCCAGCAGAAGTGCTACTCTGTCAGTTCTGTTTTATGTCTTCTGAGCTGTGTTCTTGTCTTGTGTTGCCATCAAAAGTTTCAAGGCAAGTTCCCTACTGTTTTGTGTTGTGTAACATAGGTCTGAGTTGGAAAAATATGCTTACATTTATCCACACACACAGGAAATCTAAGGGCACAGTACCCATTTGCTGTGAAACCAGGTATATGAGTTTCACCACACAGATACTAGGGGATATCATACTGTATATAGCAGGGCATATCATACACAGTTTCCCTTTTTATTAATAAATCAACTGTAGGAATTACACTATAAAAGCTGCAAGGTGGTTTGTGGCACTTTACAGTTTCCAGGCACTAAGTTTCAGAGCCAGCATTGTAAATAAAAATAAACAGGATTTTGGGCACACAACAACATAACTACCAGACTAGGTTTGAGGTCAGGCTTTTATCTCAGATATTCGGGGCAGGATTCATGAATGTTGGGGAAGGCCCTGCAGCTACAGGAAAACCTCAGCACTAGTGGGTTTCCATTTGTGAAGCTGCAGGTCACCCACAGCTGCGGGTATTCACTAAGGTGGAGTCAGAGTACAACCGGCTCCATGGATTACGGCAGCTTGCGGGTGGTGTCCCCAGGTGCTTCCAAAGGCATACAGAAACAGACAGGAGAGCTGAGATCCTTCCACAAAGCAGGTGAAGTGCATTATGGTGCTGATTACAAGTGGTCAGTAGTGCAGAACGCTGTGGCACCCTCTCACCATAAGACTCCAACCAACGATAAAACTACTGGGTCTTTAGTCATAACACCATGAATGCTTCGAACTACAATGAAGACCAAGCTGAGATTAAAAGGAATTCTAAAAACGTACTTGAATTTGGTATGTTGCCCTCCAAAGAAGACAGAAAGAGACTAGTGGCTGGGGCGCATCCAAAACAACCAAAACAACAACAACAACAACAACAAAAAATGACTGTGTCAACCAGAAGAATGGCAGCTGCACAAAGTAAAGAAAAAGTACCAAAAAATCTGAAAAATTCCCCAGAAGTGCAAATGACTGATCCTCTCCCAATGGCAGTATTTCCCCTATGCCAGTCTTCAGGAAAAAAGAACAGGTGAACCAGATTTGAGAGTGCGTCTCCCTCTTGAAGTTCAGCAAATGGAGACACCATTACAACAAGCTGTATTTTCAGAAGATACAACTCCAACCATGTCTGCGACCAGTGAGGATGAAGAAACCCAATCTCAACTTCCTACACACACACACACAAAAAAACTGAAAGGTCATGGTCGAAATATCAGTTCCTCAGATTGCCCAGCAGGATGTAATGGATACTACAAGGCATCCTTTTCAGACAAACAGTAATCAACATGGAGGGGAGGCACGAAAAAAAGTTTTTGATTTATCTGCCTCTGAAACTGAAATAAATGTCAACAATTCTGATCTAAATAATGGTGTGAACATAAACTATCAGTTAAACATAGAGGGAGAAATAATAGATGTCAGAGCATTGGTGGATATTAGAAAAAAATAATTACTGGATAAAAATTACCAGAATGCCTAAAGAGAGGCTGCCCTATAAGTGTCTTATTGAAAAAGTAGAGCGGCATAAGAACAAATTAAATATAAATAGTTGGTATGATAAAATCTTGAGTTTATTAAAGAAGAATGATCTTCTGCAGTTAAAAAGATATTGTGATAGGAATATTGTGCTTAGCTGGAAATATGCCAAATACATTAAGAAAAAAATTCAAAACAGCTGGATCAGAAATTATTTGAATTATATTAAATGTTCAAGATATTCACCCTGGTTTTTTTTAATCCAAGGAGGTCATGGCTTTAAGTATTATTTTGATATTTTAACTGAGCCGGAATTAAGGAAAATATATACTAAATATAAGTTTGAATGTTCTGACAATAATATGAATGATGCAAGATTTAAAAGACTTCCATTAGTTGCACAAAAATGCTATTGCACTTTAGGAGAAAAAGAAGATTTATTCCATGCTATTTGGGAAAAGTGATTGGTATACTAAAGCTAGAGCTCATTGGCTTGGCCCAGTAATTGATATGTGGAATACTATGGATAAGACACATCTTACTACTGTGCTGTTTAATACAGAATATGACTATACTATAGTCCGGCTAGCAAACTTTTTTCATCAAATCAGTAAAATTAAAAGACAAAAAATGAAAGGTATTGATACTACTGCAATATGAAATCTAGGGCCAGATATTCAAAACTTTGTGCCGGGCCAAAAACGTTTGTGCAGGTTTAGCATGGGATTAGCGCGGGTCTGCTATATTCAAAAGGCCAAATAGTGCGGGCAAACTGCATTAGCGCTGGGCAAAATTATAAGCCCCTTGCATATTTTATGCAAGGGGCAAACTGACATGAATACAGGCGCAATGCTATATTCAGCGACTAGCACCATGCTAAGTGGTTTTGCGCGACTTAGCGCGACACTTAGCGCGGTGTACATTACTGCCCAGAAAAAGCTTGTCTTAACCCTGGGCAACCAGCTTTGCATGACACTATGGCTTTGCGCGGTGTTTACGCGGGTTTAGCGCGGGTTTTGCGCAACCCTAACAAAGAAATATGACACATAGATAAAGCCAAACATAGAGGAAGCATGCTGTTAACTGATGGCATCACAATCATGCCATCAACTGCCACCAGTCCCAGCCATGCCAGGCAGTAAGTGGTGACCTTGCTGCCAATGGACAGCATGGCAGTGTGGCCATACAGCACACACCTGCGGACCACACTTCTGTGGACACCAACAGATGCCAGCACACACATGCAGCACTGTGGGCATGGAGGATGTTGAGGGGAGTATGTATGGTGGCGAGGCTGTGCCACAGACCAGATGTGGCCACAAGGCTGGACACATCATGCAGTGCACATGGGCCAGTATTGGGAATACCCCAACACCAGTGTGCCTTTCGGATAATATATGCCCCCCCGGCCACATACCGCACAGCTGTACAACTGCCACAACACACAAAGCCAGAAATGTACATGTCACTGTGAGCATCCCATGCTACAGGTACAGCATCTATGGGTCACACAACAGCGTAACAGTAATGTCCACTGTCAGTAAACACCTGCAGGTTGGGCCTCTCACTGTGTATAGTGCAGTCATCATCACTGCCCTACACACCAGAGGCAATGCTGTGTCCACACACTACTGGCCCCTTGCTACTGTAGTTTCTGCTGTGCACTGTGAATGACCTACAATGTGACAGTTGCATGCAGCACCACCACCATCTGTGCCTATGCTGTGTTGTTCCAGTACAGCTGCAGGCAGCAGCGCATATTGGAAGTAGTGTTTAAAACTATAATATTCCCAAGCTGTTTGTAGAGGGCCAACACGTTTATGCTGGTTTGCAGGGCTAAACAGTTAGCCCGGTGCAAACTGCATGCAAATCAGGTTATAATGAGATGTTAATCTGGATGTTTGCCCACAGACTACCTAAGTAGGCTCATTTGCATGTCACTTTTCAATATGGCAAAGTTTAGCTCTGGGCAAACGTGTTTGCTCCGGGCTAACGGTTTAGCCCTGCGCTAAACCCGCGCAAATGTGTTAGCGCTGCGCTAACAGTTCGGGTAATATTTTACAGTTTTGCACACTGTACTTTCACATACACTGCTGCCTGCAGCTGTACTGGGTCCACGCATTTGCTGGCACACACATTGGCCACATAGTTCATCTCTAACTACCTTCACATCGCTCTGCACTGTGTTGCTGTTGTGGTTTGCACTTCCTGGTTGCCATCTTCAGAGCTGTCTTATTCCAGGCTAAGTTTGCCCTGCACTCCCAGCCCAGTTTGCCTGACCTCATTCCCATACTATATTCAGAAGCTGTTTGCCCTGGGCTATTCCTTTTGAATATCGCTTGCTCTGTGCTTCGGGCTAAGTTTGCTCACCGGGCAGTGCTAATTTTGCGCCGGGGCAAAGTTTTGAATATCTGGCCCCTAATGTGTTAATTACTACTACATAAGCAGTTTTGGGCGTCTATGTATGCATTCACACTTTATTTATTTATTGCTTATTTAAAATTTTGTAATTCTATTGCCTTTGAAATTGTGTATGACTTTTTAGTCCAACAGTAAAGATTACTTATTAGAGGGAGACACACCCCCCGAGGTAGCGAATATTGAACCTCTACCAGTCACTTCTTTCATATAGAGAAATTAAGCAGTATATTCTATGGCCCATAATGTAAAACAAACCATACCTGAAGCCGAGTTAAATGTTTCTAGTTCTCAAAAAGGTGATGTAGAAGTATCACAAATGGACACTATTAATATTCAGATTCCCAAATAACTAATTGATTAAACACGGGAATCAAAAAGTCCACAAGGGAGCCACGCAAGTGCAACTCCCACCACTTCAAAGGGAGCTACTGGTGGAGACAGCCCTAGTCAAACTCGTTCTCACCAAAGCTCTGAAACAGAATTTTCTGATTCTGATAATGAAAGCATGGGGCAGGAAGAAGATGAACAACCCCTATTATGGGCTTCTAAACTATTCAACCAAATGGCAACATTGTCTCATAAAATGGAACAGCTTTTATCCATGCAGGATAAACTGGACTCATATTATAGTATCACACAAAATCTAGTTAAAGGAAACCAAGAATTAAAATCTGAGGTTTCATCCATTAAGGACTCAATATCCCATATCCAAGAAGAAACTTTACCCCTGCCTGATTCCATTAAAAGCATTCAGCTGTCCCAGTCCCAAGTACAAGAAAAATTGTTGGACTTTGAACTGAGAGCCCGAGGAAAAAACAGCACATAATTGGGGTTCCAGAATCTTGGTATACCCAGAGACCATTAGAGGACTCTTTCAAATTAATCACAGCTACTTATCTCAACACTGAACCAGAAAAAAATAGAAATGGAGATAGACTGAATTCATAGAGGACTTAGAGCTTGTCCAGAGGACACTGCCCCCCTGACCCATAATTTAAATTTTGTTAAGGTCAAGAGACAAAGACAAGCTAATGTCAGCCGTTTATGTATAAAAAAATGAATTAAGGTCTTGGGAGTGCAGATTGCAATTTATAATGACTACCCACCCAAAACAGTATAGAAATGGAAACAGTTTGACTGGCTATGTTGTGATCTCTGGGCTAAGGGGGTGAAAACCTCTATAATTTTCCCGGCAAGACTATGTATTGTCCTGGACAATATCAGACATACATATGACTCTATAGATGATGCAACCAAGGACCTGAAGCTAAAAATGCCTAATTTATTTGATTAACTTAACCACTAAGAAAGTGTTCTTGTTTACTCACAGTAATTATGTGTGTCCTACGTGGTCAAGGATTATAAATTATTACTATAACCCTGCTTTGTGTATTAACAGGCTGGCTAAATCTAAAATGTTGTTCCTGTGAAAGTAACAGGAACTTTTTAGCAACTAAGAATTTTGTGGCATAAATATGAGTTAGCTATAATCTGAGCCTTAAGGAATCTGGACCCAGGGCTTTATGTATAAGTAATTAACGGACTATACAAAGCAGTACTGAGAACCTGAGATTTTTGGGTTGCGAATATTATAAATAACCAGATAATGTAGTAATTACCTTTATATATAGGTTGCTAAGTAAATTTTACCATTAGGGTTATTTAATTAGATTTGTAAGTGCTATGGTGTAGGGTCACATAAAAATAAGCAACTACCATGTATTTCTGATAGTTGGAAGATGTGTGTGTGTGTGGGGGATTTTTTCCTTCTGCATAAGCATATGGGAAGGGTTGCTTCTAGGAAATTTAATATTCTCAACAAATGTGATCCTTTCTATATGGAAAATAATTGTATAACCTATTTCTTTTTGTTACAGGTACACATTCTTTCTGTGTGTGTGTTGGGGGGGGGGGGTTAAAATGACTCAAGTCCAGACACAAGGAAGTACCAGTTAGGTGGAAGGATTTTATATATATTTAAACTGCATCATATCCACTCAACCTTCTATTTTGTTAGACACATAAACCAATATGGCATACAGAAATGCACTGAAAGTTATTTACCTTAACGTAAATGGGATTAATAACCCCATAAAAATGAACAAGATATTAACCTATGTTAAAAAGACTGGAGCAAATATAATCTGTCTCCAGGAAGCACATTTAGATGAAAAAGAGACACTGAAATTAAAAAGGAAATGGATAGACTTTTGTTTCTATAGTATTAGAACAAAAAAAAGTCAAGGGGTTGTCATATTAATCAAAAAAGGGTTGGATATTATTGTCTTAGACAGCTATCAAGACTGCAACAAAGGCATTGTTTTTATTAAAATAAGACTAAATAATCAGACTATTCTCATTGGCTCCATATATGCACTGTTTATTGATTACTCAAAATCCCTAGCTACTGTTAGTGAAGGTTTTCAAAAACTACAAGCCAATAAAATTATCATTGCCGGTGTTTGGAATGCAATACTGAATCCTGCTATAGATAAAGTAACTAAACCCAATGCAAACAATTTGGCCACAGCACAAAAATTATTTAATTTCCAAAATAATGAACAATTGATGGCTATCTGGAGACTAAACAACCTAAATAATAAAACATTTACCCAGCATGACAATAAAACAAAGCCTTTCTCAAGAATAGACTATATATTTATTTCTAAGGACTTAGCTTCTACTGTAGTTAAAACAGAAATAGATTCTTTCTTGGTATCTGACCATGCTTTAGTTGCAATAGCAGTATTTTAAAAAAAAAAAACTAATAGACAATATACACCATCATGGAGATTCAATAGTGATCTTTTAAAAATCAGCAATTTATAGATGTTATTAGGAAAGAAATCCAAAAATATTGGTTATTTAACAAAATAGATAATAAACCTATTACTTTGTTATGGGATGCCTTTAAGGTGACCATTAGGGGTGTGGTTGTAACATTTCAAATGAAAACAAATAGGATTAAACATACTGTCATTTTAAACCTAGACAACAGACTTAAGGCATTAGATCAGTTAATGATCTCAGACTATAGTTGAAATAAGGAGGAATGGGAAACCTGTATACTTAAAAATAAAAAAATAAAACACTTCATCAGGAAACTATTAACATGGCTAAGGCAATTAGAAGAACTAAATACTTTTGTATGGACAATGCAGACAAATAGTTGGCAACACTACTTAGACAGGAAAAACAAAAGAATATTATTCCAGCAATTATAGACCCACTAGGTCAAATCTTTAACTCAGATGATCATATAGATAATATATTTGTTGATTAATACAAGAATATTTATAATAAAAATGTTGTGCCCGACCCTGACTCAGTTCAGGATTTCTTAGTGAAATCTAATATCAAGATTGTTCCATTTGACTTCTATGACTTTACCTTAAAGGAAGTAAAAAATATTAAAGAACTACCTAGAAATAAAACACCCGGTCCAGACGGGTTAACTAACGCCATTTTATATGGACTTTGCTAATGAATTAGCTCCTTAGATTAAACTTTTAATTCAGGAGTTAATAAATTTAAAACAAACTGAACTTCCAACATCAATGCAGCAGGCCAAAATTATATTAATTCCTAAACCTGACAAACCACCTCATAACCCAGAAAGTTACAGACCAATCACACTCCTTAATTCTGTTTACAAGTTAATAGCTAAACTAACAAACTCAAGGATTCAAAAACATTTGGATAAGTATATACATAGGAATCAATATGTTTTTTTTTAAAAGGTAGAAAAATTATGGATGCAAATATCAAAATACAAGCACTTATTCATCAAATAAATACATTCAAGAAATAGTCCCAGGATATATTCTTTGCCATAGCTGTGGATGCCCCCAAGGCATTTGATTTAATAAATAGACAATTTATGTTGCACACACTACAATATTGGGCTATACCCCAACAATTACTAAAATTGATTGAGCCCTTATATAAAAAAACTAAAGTTCAACTCCAAATTTAATAGTATGCTTCCAATGAGTTTGAAATGTTTAATGGTGTTCGCCAGGGGTGTCCACTTTCCCCAACTTTATTTATTTTGATGCTGGAACCCTTACTAAATTTAGTTAGATTTAACCCATTATCTGGAGGAGTTGACTTAGAAAAAGAACATGTAAAACTCAATGTTTTTGCAGAAGACATTCTACTTATTGCCAAAAACATTAATACTTTGTTGCTAGCTTTTTTTGCAAGATGTACAAAGCTATTCTAACCTATCAGGTTATACAATTAATAAATATAAATCTGTCATTATGCAAATATCCAGACAAGGGAAAGAGAATTTAGATAATTTTAAAAATGAATTTAATATACAAGACTACATTAAATATTGAGAAATACATTTAACTCCATTTCAAAATACTAATATTAAAATAAACTATAATAAAGTGAAAGACAAAATATCCAATCTTTTAGATTCATAGAAAAAACTTTCTCTATCAATTTAGGGCCATGTAGACACACTTAAAATGTTGGCAATGCTACATTTAGTTTACATCCTGCAGAATGTACTAGGTGCTCCAGGTGACAAATGGTTTGAGGACCTAAAGAGAATCTTTAAAAAGTTCATCTGGAGAGGGGGCAAACCTAGGATAGCCTGGACAGCTTTAATAACTCATAGAAGGTTGGGTGGCTTAGGATGCCCGGACCCACAAGCATACATGGCAGCAAATGCTCTTACATTACTGTATCAATGGACCTTTTTAGATTTTGAAAATAAACAGCTCTTCCAGGATACCTTATTTTCCCAGGGTGATTATGCCTTTGTCGACCTATGGTTAGAACCTGAGGTTTATCAAGGCCATATTGATTTTCTTGCACAGTGGTTGTATCCCCTGAAAAAATTATGTAAACAATCTTTATTCCTAGAAGTCCCATGGCTATATCTGAAAATTGAACAGAGCAAATGAATATGGGGCCACAAAGCAAACTTTGATTTCAGAATTTTGCATGACAAAAGAATAGTTCTATGGAAAGACATATTAATAAATAACCAATTTCCAACATACACTCAGCTTTTGAATTTGCTGGATATTAAAAAATGGAATATCATGTATTACTATACATTAAAAAGGAAGCTTAACAAAAGCCAGACCATCTTTCATCCCCCAGGGCAGTATTTACCTGATTCAGTCAAGATACAAGGAAGAAATATAGATAAGGGGACAAATAAAAAAACTGGCAGATTTTTTACAAAATTATTAGTAAAAACCAAAAAGTCATCTAATAAAACAAACAATAAATGGAATACAGAAGCAATATTAAGATGTGACCACTTCCAATGGCAACAAATATGAATAAAAAGTAACAAAATTCTAGCTTTTGCCAAACATAAATCAATACAAAGGAATATTATAGAGAGAGCATATTATACACTGGCCCAAATTAATAAAGATTATTCCAATTTTTATTGGCATAACTGTGGCCAACATGTTGATTTAACTCATTGTCTATGGGAATGTCCAAACATACTGCCCTGGTGGACCAAACTTAACCAGACATTGTCACAATGGTTAGGAATAAATCTCCAGTGTACAAAGGAGTTGTATTTATTGAATTATGTTGTTAACTCGGATTTAGATCCAATACAACAAAAAATTATGGCCTTAGCCTCAATGGCATTAAAGAGATTGATCCTGGAGAATTGAAAAGAGCAAAATCTAAAACCCCTAAATCTTACAATATGGTGGATAATTTTTGAAGAAACCCTATTTTTTGAGAAACTGATATACAGTATGCTCGCGATGAAGACCAGGATGATATCTATGCTACCAACTGGAGAATCTTGGAATAAAACATGCCACTGTTGTTAAGAATCTAAAATCCTTTGCTGAATACACCTGATTAAAAATGTATGAAATATTTTCAGAGACACACTAATGAATGGATAGAGGGAGGGAGGGTGAGGGGGAAGGGGAGTTTGTTTTAGTTTGTTTAGTTGTTATAAATCTATGTTTTATGAATATTAATGTAATGGTATTGATTCTGTACATT
Organism: Neoceratodus forsteri; assembly: GCA_016271365.2. Taxonomy (NCBI): domain Eukaryota; kingdom Metazoa; phylum Chordata; order Ceratodontiformes; family Ceratodontidae; genus Neoceratodus; species Neoceratodus forsteri. The sequence goes on from CM028132.1 coordinate 924,058,813, forward strand.
GATTCTATGTATATACTTAGATTTAAACTAATGTAACTGTGTGTTCTGTAATAATAAAAAAATACTATTAAAAAATTGGCGTAAGGGAGCAATACAGATGAATATGAATAGATAGGCCATTGACAGAGTAAAGGCCTATGGCACATTCATAAGGTAGAAAAAATGGGCAGACTGGATGGGCCTTGAGGTCCTTATCTGCCATCATCTTCTATGTTTCTAAAAACAAAGCAAACAAAAAAAAAACAGACTTGCTGTCACCCTGCCCCCAAGCTTTGGGCCAGGCTTTCAGCACAGATATCCTCCTCCCAGGTGCTTCCAAAGGCATATGGAAACAAACAAATAGACTTGCTGTCACCCCCCTCCCACCACCACTAAGCTTTCAGGCCAGGTGTTCAGCACAGATATCCTCCTCCCCAGGTGCTTCCAAAGGCATACAGAAACAAACAAACAGACTTGCTATCCCTCAAAGGTTTCAGGTGAATCTTTCAGCACAGATATTCCCCTTCCCTGGAACTTACAAACACAAAACACAACAACAAAATACTTTTTTGCCCTCCCCCTTTTGTGCCAGGCTTTCAGATATCCTCCCAGTGCTGGTCAGGAGGCCATAAGGCAGGGTGACTGGGCACACAAGTATGGTACCTTTCCTTTAATGTCCAGTGAACAGGAGCATGCTCACACAGTGCTCATCTTTTTGGGGGTTCAACTATTCTGCCAAAGCAGAAGTAGAACTTCAAACCAAAAACTCCTTTAAAAACATCTCCTCAGATTCTGCCAGTCCTGTTTGTTAGCTAGCACAGGAAAAGAACAATGAGAATAAATGGGTTGTATTCTCAGTTTGCAAAATAAGAATTTGTAACTTTAAAACTGCCAGACAAAACTGAAATAAAACTTTACAAACACAAACAACATGTAAAGCATTTTTTTCCAACTATGACACACTTTAAACCAACAAAGCAGGTCATTTACTAAGATGTTTGTTTGACAGCAGGAGTTAAGAACAAAGGGACTGTAAGCTTAGTAAGTTTGTTTACCAGCAGGAGACAAGCATAACAACATCAAATGGATTGCAAGCTCTTGAGGCAGACTTTCAATTACACAATCACACTGTCCTATTCCTTGATCTTTCAGAAGGGTTCTGGGGACCAAATACCCGTAAATTATTACATACTTGCTTGGTTGCCAAAAATATAAATATATAACGAAGCTGTGGCTTTCGGACCAGATACCTACTGTGGAGAGCTCGCAAGACAGTATGTGTACTGTATATGACCTGCAAAAATGGACTGCAAAATTAAACTATTGTGTACCTAGGTTTGATATAATGTGGGCTGGTTGGGTTTATTATATGCTCAACCACAGACTGGACTTTGTACATAGAAACATAGAAACATAGAATTTGACGGCAGATAAGGACTGCTTGGCCCACCTAGTCTGCCCATTTTCCTACCAAACAGATAAGCTGCAGATCCTAGTTTCCTAGCTAACCAGCAGCTTACTTCCTCCTACCCCCCCACTAGGACTGCCTTATGCCCGTCCCATGCATTCTTTAAGTCCCCCACTGTTCTTGACTCCACGACCTCCTCAGGAAGGCTGTTCCATGCATCCACAACCCTCTCTGTGAAAAAATACTTCCTCACATTACCTCTGAGCCGTCCCCCTTCTATCTTCAAATTGTGCCCCCTTGTTCTTGCACATCTCTTTTTCTGGAAGATGCTACCCTCTTGGACTTTGTTAATTCCCTTGAGGTACCTGAACGTTTCTATCATGTCCCCTCTCTCCATTCTTTCCTCAAGGGTATACATATTAAGCTCCTTTAGTCTTTCTTCGTATGTCTTCTGGTGCAGACCCTGCACCATTTTGGTTGCCCTCCTCTGGACAGCCTCTACTCTGTCTATGTCTTTGCTGTACCATGATCTGTTTTAGCCACTAAATACATTGTGAACAGGTATAGTGAAAACAGTGTGTGGGGTGTAGACCTTTAAACTTTTGTACCACAATGCCCACTGTTTTGTTGTGATGTGGGATATTGTCCTGTATTGTGTCATCTTGCAAAATCCTTAATAAACATAAATAAAAAAAAAATGACTGCAAGCTTACTAAGCAAGCAAGCAAAGCTCCTAGCACATTTTCAAGTATTCAGTTGAATAAAAAAACATTGTAAGCACCAGCATCCTTTCAACTGCATTTTTTCCAACTCAGACACACTTAACAGAAAACAGGAATGAACTTACCTTGTAAAGTTTGATGGCCAGCACAAGACAAGAACACAGCTCAGAAGACATACAACAGAACTGAGAGTAGCACTTCTGCTGGCTTGTACATTTATGCACCTACCATGATGCCTTGCATGAGTCAGGTCATGACCTTTGCAATGTAGTCAAAGGGGGTTTCTCACCAGGGCAGAACAAAGTGAAGCAACTTCATTTAAATTTAAATTAGAATGAAATTAGGCTGGTATAGTAGTAGTAGTTTTATTTAAACATAGACTGTATTCCTCATGGGTTCAGGGCACCATCACAAACACAAAGCAGTAGCATCAAACTCATCATTTCATCAAATCAAAAAAAAAAAATTAAACTCCAATTAAATAATAAAATAAATAGAGCAATAATAACTTATTCATAAATAACTGAGAAATAGACTGCGGAGCTGGAAAAGGGGAAACCACTCCACTAAATCCTGAGCAAACAGGTATGTTTTCAAACCTCCCTTAAAGGCCTCCACTGAGGGGGCCTCCCTCGGAGCTCTTGGGAAAGAGTTCCAAAGGACTGGGCCCACCATCTTGAATGCCCAGTCCTACGAGATTTTTAATTTGGCCCATGGGACTAAAAGAGGACCTTCCTCAGAGAAGTGAAGTAGGCACAAGGAAATGTAAGGGTGCAGAAGATCTGCCAGATATAAGGCCTGCCTGTGTGAGGCCTTATAAGTTAGCAAGCCAACTTTAAGGGAGATACACCACTTGACCAGCAGTTAGTACAGACCACGCAGCACCAGAAAGACATGACATGACCTCAAAAGGCCAGTCAGCAGCCTAGCAGCTACATTCTGCACCAGCATACCTCCGTTGACTGGGCTGACTCAACTCAACCTGAATTGCCAAGTTGGCCCAGTTCGGAAGTGCAGTCCAGTCTGGAATAACACTCTCACCACCAAGTACTGCATGGAAAAGGCAGGGCATGGTGCAGAAATGAGCAGAAAATGAAAAAAAAATATTGTTTTCCCTGATCTCTGCCAAAGACTCCTGAGTCCCTGGACCATCACATGACCAACAAAGAGGAAACACTCATGATTCTGGGGCACTGAAGGAAGCCAACCAATGAAGTTCTCTGTTCTGTGATTGACACATGTTCTAGCCAATCCTCTGTGTCAGCCACCACAGGACATCCCTAGGAAACTGAGTATTGAGGACATTTGCGGCTTTGCATTCAATGGAGACAATTGTGTGTGTGTGTGTGTGTGTGTGTGTGTGTGTATAGACTCTCCCCCCCCAAGAAAAATGGCAAAAATAATTTTGTTAAAGAGGGAGAGTGACAGGGTAGAGACTGACAGAACAATGACTTCCACAACAGAGTGCAGACGTTGCAGCAGACTGCAGAGTAATCTTATTAAAAAAAAGATTTTTTCCATTAGAAAGAGAGGGAGACAGAGTAGAGAGACCAACCAACTCAACAGCAGAGTGCAGAGTAAACAGCAGCAGAGTGCAGATGTTGCAGACTCTGCAGTAAAAAATGGAATAAAAAACATTTGTTTTTGTGTGTGAGAGAGAGAGAGAGAGACAGAGAGAGTGAGTAGAGAGAGAAAGAGACCAATGAATTCAGCAGCAGACAACAGCAGAGTGCAGAAAATAAAAGCAGAAACAAATATTAAGGGGAGCAGAGTCAGACAGGACAGGAAGATTATGTCTGAAGGACACAGTGCCTCAGTAATTTTGAGGGAGGCTTATACTGCCATACAGATTTTGAAGGGCGTGTTACCCACATGTCAGACTCTGTGTTGCCCTGAAAGGTCATACTGCCATAGACTCTGTGTTGCCCATCTCTGTGCCTGAACTACTACTATGTCATACTGCCATGCAGATTATGAAGGGGGGTCACATCTCAGACTCTGTGTTGCCCATCTCTGTGCCTGAACTACTGCTAGGTCATACTGCCATAGCATGGACTCTGTGTTAGCCATCTCTGTGCCTGAACTACTAAGTCATACAATACCTCATGTATTTTGAGAGAGCGAGGGAATCACGTCTCAGACTCTGTGTTGCCTATCTCTGTGCCTGAACTACTGCTAGGTCATATAGTGCCTCACATATTTTGAAAGGGGGTGTCACATCTCAGACCTTGTGTTACCCATCTCTGTGCCTGAACTACTACTAGGTCATATAGTGCCTCGTATTTTGAGAGGGCGGTATCATGTCTCAGACTCTGTTTTGCCCATCTCTGCATCCAAACTAATACTGCTAAATAAGCAATTAAGTTGGACCCAAAAAAATGGATTCAGAATCAGTCTGTTATGGAAGTGGGACATGTGGCCAACACTAGCAGTATGGCTGAAATTGGTACACATAGCAATAAAAAAAATTCCCGAAAACAAATTCAGAAAAAAAGGCAAATTCACTACTGAAGATGTCATTAATACAACTGATGAAAATTAAGCAACACAACCAGAAAAAGAAAAAAATTTGTTGGTGAATTCCCTGATCAAAGTAGTGCAGCACTGTTGGCATTGCCAAAAATATCAGATAAAAGTAAAACACAAAAACAGGTAGGCAAAACACTTAGACCTAGAAAGTCAGTAATTAAGGAAAATGCTCTGTCTAGTACCACTAGATGTGGCACCCCAAATATGCCACTCATGCATATCGGGCTCCTTCATCAGAAAGCAGTGTCTTTGATGAGGAAGAGGTTGTAAATATACAAGAACAAGATCACAATCAGGATGCATCACAGTTATGCTCTTCCAAAGGCGATGAATCAGAACGTGATACTGATGAGCTAGAGAATGCCACCTGGGTTCCCACACCCAAAAAAAAAAAAACTCGTACAGAAAGCACCACCAGTAGCCACAGCCAGTAGTGGAAAAAAAAAATCAATAATCATGGTAAGTCTTCTGAGGACCGCCACAGTGTGCATGAATCAGAGTCAGAAACAACTGCCACCAAAACTGCTGCAGTTCCTGGCATGATGACAAAACATTCCATCTCAGCTGTGTGGAGCTGTATTCATAAAAGTCCCAACACTGAATGTGTTGCAGTCTGCACCTTTTGTCATCTGGAAGTTAGCAGAGGAAAGTGAGGGGCCAGTTTGGGACAACATCACTAGAAAGGCATTGGCAAAGAGCACATCCAACCATTCAGCTGGGCAGCAGTCCTAAGCAAGGGACAAATAACTGATGAAAATAATCATACAGATAATAGTGATGGTGAAGAGACTGAGAGACAGGGCAGAAAAAACATGTTCAACTTCACTGATAAAAGTATTTGGACAAGCTACATCTTCGCCACTGCAATCCTGTGGATTTTGTCCCCCTGCATGAACTGAACACAGGGCCGGATTAACAAGTTGTGGTGCCCTGGGCAATTTTGAATTGTGGGGCCCCCCTGTGACTTAACCCTGAAAGCTGAATGATTTTTGCTGCCTTAAAATTGATTTGGAGGGTTTTCCAGCTACTCTGAATGCCATTTTTGGGGCGGAAATAGAAGGCTATTATTTGAAGTTGGATGGCTGGATTACATTCACATTGAGTGTCAGCACTCAAACACAGTCATGCATTACTGGCCCCTCCACACCAACATCTCACTGCCCGAATAGATAGTAGCCTTGGACAGCCTGCCATTTAAATGTGTTAGCCATCCTTAGATCAGTGGGCAGGTCTACCTGGTGTTGTGTTGGGCAGCCGGTAGATGGGTGCTGCTGTGAGGGACAAGGAAGGTAACTCAGATGCAATAAACCTGCTGCAGCTACTGTGAATGTTTGCTGGGGTGAGAGGTCACAGTAGTGACCACAGTCAGCAAGAGACCTGAGTAATTGTGGCTGGGGCTGCCTTACAAAACTTCACTGACTGGTGGCACGATGACAAACAAAGCACTGGGAGAAGATTAAGAAGTGAGAGAAGCTGGCTGGAGCCAGGTGCAATGAAAGGCCAAATTTTTCTCCCACTCCCTGTCTTCTTCTTTTACTATAGTATGATCCTCTAATCACAAGTCACATCACTTTATTTAAAACTTTTTAAAATAACAAATATTATTATTTTTTTTTTAACCTGAGATAAAGACAAAGTCAAGAAGATGAGAAGGCAAATAGGACAGCAATGCCTGGTGGTGATTTGGGTCTGCTCAGCCTCTGGCCTCACTGCTGACTACTCGCACTCCTCACTGGCAGCTCCTACTACTTGACAGTCTCCCTGATACACACAAGGCGGCAGCGTGTGCATTGTGCACTGCCAGTCTGCCTTCGGCCTTAGCTGATAATTCAGCTGTTTTCCAGACCTCGTGACCCGATGACCAAGTCAGTCCAGACAATGGGCCTACTGATAGGCCACAGACGCTGAGGTGCAGAGTATGGAGGGATGGTCTCTCTCTCTCTCTCTCTCTCTCTCTCTCTATTGACGATGATGACAGGATTCGGCAGCTCTGTTTGCTGGCGGCTGGTGCGTGGTTCCGTTTTCTAGATCCGGGTAGCACTTACTTCACGTGAGCGAGATGTGATGGAACCACCATGCACCATGAGTGACGAATGGACCTGAGGGCTGGGGGGACAGAAAGGTTCTGGTCTAGGTGGGTCAGGTGCAAATCAATGGAGGACCATATTGGAACAATTTCATTGGCTAGCTAGCATGTTATGCTTCACCTGACCTGCAGAGAGAACATCCATGGGGAAACAAAAATGCCACAAACGGCAGGCTGTTTGAACGGTTGAGGTGGCGGGCCTGGCAGGGCAAAGGAATGGTCAATGATCAACCCCCCTTCCCTCAAGGTTTAGTCACACACACAGTGAGAAAGTAGAGGGGGGATCGGGGAAGAAGAAAAAAAAAAGAAAAATAAAAAAAAAGAAATCAGTGGCTCCTCAAACTAGGGGGCCCAGGGCAATTGCCCCTTTTGCCCTATGGTTAATCTGGCCCTGACTGAACAGCAGACCATTACTGTGATGCTTGAACAAAAAACTGCCTACAGTAGATCACATCAAGTCACATTAAAAATTAAGCAGTTAATAGCTGAAGTTATTGCCAAGGACCTGCAACCATTTTCTGTGGTGGAGAATGATGGTTTTAGAGCCTTTTAAAATATTTTGCTCTGTGTTACAGCACACCAAACCATAAATATTTTGCAACTGTGGCTGTTCCCAAAATGTATAAATGTATGCAAAGTAAAATAAAATTAGCTCTTCAAGACAGTAAATGTGGTTCTGTGCACCTGACCACAGACATGTGGATGAGTTCTTAAACCACTGATTATATGTGCATCACAGCACATGGGTATCACGATCATCTTCAAACACCACCACAAGCCACAGTGTACAGTAAGGTAGACAGAGAATGACAGCTCTTTGCATTAGTATGTTTGGTAAGCATCACATCACTGACAATTTTTTAGAAGAGTTATGTGACAAAATTTGAGTGGTTAGAGCCCCTGGAACTCACTATTGAATTTGTGGCTTCAGACAATGGCACCAATATTGTTAGTGCATTGAAACATAGTGATTTTACTCACATTCTGCACTTTGTACACTCATTAAATCTGTTAGTATGAGCTTACCTTTCCAGTGACAACAGTATCATAACACTAGTGGAGCTGCAAAGAAAATCTGTGGTCAGTTTAGTGACTCTGTTAAATCACGTGGCATCTTGGCTGACCTCCAGAAAAAAAAAAACAGCTTGCCAATACAGCAACTAAAACAAGATGTTCCGCCAATATGGAACTCAGAGTTTTACATGTGTGAGAGGCTTCTCGCTCAAAAGAAGGCAGTCCATGAATACACCATGGAGCACAACGTAGCAGATGGCGTGCTAAATTTATTCCAATGGGGCCTCGTAGAGGCATCTTACATTGCTCTTGACTCCCTTTGAGGAAGCAATTTGACAGATTAGCAAAGAGAATGCTACTCTAGACCAGGTTTTTCCCATCATAAATGTATTGAACAAAGAACTTGTGAGGCTGTGTAGAGGTTTTGAACAAAAAGGAGGCAAATCTGGTGTATCCCTCATAGATCGACTGATACAGCAATTCCAAAATTGCGGAAGACTTCACAATATCATGACAGACAAAAATGTTCTTCTTTCCACCCTTCTTGACCCTTGGTTTAATTTGCAACAGCTGCCTTCTTCAGATCTTGGTGTTTCTTATCTCGAATATAAAAACATGCTGATTCCAGCAACTGCACAGGAAAAGGACAAGACTGTATTTCATAATACAAGTGAATCACATGATGTGGATGCTGCATCTGATAATGTAACATCTACTGGTGATGACAGCAATAATTTCCATTTAGTGCCACCATGTACTCCTTTATCAACATTGGGTACTCCTGCACAAAGTCCTCTTTCACAGTCTTTGAAGAAGGCACATCATTCTGAAAAGCACACAGATGACTCTCACACATTTTGGTCAAAACTCATAGAAACTGATAATTCAGATGTGTCTGTTGTGGAACCGCTTCCTTGTCTTTGTCTGATACTGGATGTCTGTTTATGAGAATCACTCATAAATATTACTAATGACCCTTTTGAGTATAGGCTAGAAAAGAAAAACATCTGGCATGCACTATCTGCCTTTGCTATTAAGCTTCTTAGTTGCCCTCCCACTACTGTTTACTGTGAGTGTATATTTAGCACAGCTGGAAATGTTGTCTCTGATGGCCACACAAGGTTTACTCCTAAAAATGCACAGTGCCTTACCTTCCTAAAAGTCAGTTTCACCAAATTCTCTTACCAGTTCAGTGAAGATTATCAGTTCAGTTCAGCAGTTAGGCCAGGGAGCAGCAAGTACCAAAGGTATGAAAGGAGGGATGGGTAGCATGGGTGCAGGGGTTGGAAGGGTGGCAATCATAGGGGACTCCATAATTAGAGGTATTCACTGTGGAAGGAAAGGGGACCCAGATGCAAGCAGAAAGGTGGTGTGTATGCCAGGGATAATAGTGGGGAAGGTGGGCCCAAGAATAAGGGGAAATAGTAAGGGAGGTTGGAGGAAAACCTAATTTAGTTATACATGTGGGAACCATTGGCCTAGCTGAGGAGGAGATTGAGGTAGTGCAAAGTAGGTTCAGGGAGTTAGGGAAGATCTGTAGGGAGGAAACACATTTGTTGGCCTTCTCAGAGATGATACCAGTACCAAAGGCCAGCACAGCCAGGAAAAGAAGAATAGAGGATTTTAATGACTGGCTGAGGACATGGTGCATGGAGGAGATGTTCATCTGTATTGGGACTGGGAGGAGACCTGATTAAAAAAAAGCACTCTTTACACCAGATAGGCTACACTTCAGTAGGGAGGGTCTGAGGGCACTCAGGGACAAACTGGGGGACTACATAACCACTACACTTACTTTAAATTACTGGGGAGAGGGCAGTGGGCCTGTAGGCCCAAAGACTCTGAGATCAGGAGGTCAATGAACCTTCTCATCACAGTGATTGAAGAGGTGTGGACAGAGGAGGTGGAAGGGGTGAGAAAACAGTTAGCAAAGGGTGGAGGGGGTGAGGAACACATAACATGGGTAGGTGGGGGTGCACACAGAGGGGATAAATGTAAAGAAAAGAAGAGAGGGAAGGGAAGGAAGGTCAGATTCTAGGTGAAAGGTGATGTCTCTGAATGCTTAGAGTCTTGGACACAAGATGGATGAACTGCAGGCACTATTAGCAGACAGGAAGATGGACACAGCAGCAGTAACAGAGACATGGGCAACACCACACCATGACTGGGACCTTGCGATCCCTGGATATAAACTATACAGGAAGGACAGGGTAGTTGGGAAGGGGGAGGGGTGTCAGTTTACATCAGGGAGGGAATAACTTGCATGAGGGAGGAGTCAGAGGAAGGGAAAATGGAGGCACTATGGATTCAGTTAAGGTCTAACAAAAGAAAAAAGGTGAAGTTGGGGGTAGTTTACAGACCACCCAACCAGGATGAGGAGAGGGACAGGGAGCTGAACTTGCAAATATTGGAAGCTGCAGGGAAAGGAGAGGTGGTAATTGTGGGGGACCGGAGCATACCTTACACAACATGTGCTAGGAGTCAGGTGATCCTGGAAGGACTGCAAAGTGGGTTCCTGACTCAGTGTGTCACAGAAACAACAAGAGCAGAGGCAGTTCTTGATCTGGTGCTCTCAAATGGGGAGCATGTATAGGAAATAATGGTCAGGTAGCCCCTGGGTAGGACTTACCATTGCACAGTGTGGTGCCAGTTGGATATGGGCAGGGAAAGCATCCTGACTAAAACCAGAATCTTGGATTTTAGGAGGGTGGACTTCAGGAAGATGGGCAAAGTGCTAAGGAGCCACTTACATACAAAAATTGCTAGCAGAAATTAGCCCCTAGATCTATCTAGTCTGCTCGAGTGTGCAGCTAACACCCTACTTTAAGCTACCCCCATCCACCTTCTCAAATATCCATGCTCTCACCCTGTCCCATCCCATCTTGAAACTACCCACCGTCCTACAGGATACCACCTCCTCCAGCAAAACGTTCCAAACTGCCACTACTCTCTTTGTGAAAAAGTGCCTCCTCATTTCCCTCTTATACCTACCTCCTTCCAATCTAAGTCTATTCCCTCTCATGTCCCTCCCCTTCCAGAGCTTGAATATCTCATCAGTACCAGACTTATTTATTCCTTTTAAGTACTTAAAGGTTTCAATCATATCCTCTCGATCCCTTCTCTTCTCCAGGGAATACATGTTCAATTCCCTTAATCTCTCTTCATAGGGCATATCCTGTAATAACTGAATCAACTCTGTTGCCCTTCATTGTACCCCCTCCAACAATCTCACATCTTTCTTCAGATAAGGGTGCCAAAGTTGCACACAGTATTCTAGGTGCGGTCTGACTAGTGACTTGTAGAGTGGCAGAATGACATCCCTGCTTCTGGAGGAGATGACCCTCTCTATACAACACAGCATTCTATTGGCCTTCGCTGTTGCCCTCCTGCACTGTTCTAAATTATTCATAGTCACCATTATCACCATCCCTAGATCCTTTTCTCTTCAGTTGTACATAACTGCATCCCCCCAGTTGGTAACCCTTTCTAGGATTCTTTGCACCAAAGTGTGATACTTTGCACTTTTTCACATTGAACTCCAGCTGCCATACCTCTGACCATTCTGCCAGCTTAGTCAGATCATCCTGCAACCCCTGCCAACCTTCTATGTCATCCACCACTGCCCCCAACTTGGTGTCATCAGCAAACAGACTGATCTTATTCTTGACACCATGTGAAATGTCCGCAATGAAAATCCCAAACAACACTGGCCCCAACACCGATCCCTGTGGCACCCCACTCGTCACCCCTCACTATTACTCTCTGCTGACTGTCTTTCAGCCAGTTCATAATCCAATTAGCCAATTTAGCACCCACCTCCAAATTACTTAGCTTACTACCCAATCTCCCATGGGGAACTGAATCAAAGGCTTTGCCAAAGTCCAAATAAATGACACCCACAGCATGACCCTTGTCCAGCTCCCTCATAACCCAGTCATAATACTCAACAAGGTTAGTCAGTCAGGATCTTCCAGAGATAAACCCATGCTGATGAGCATCTTGGAGCCCAATGACATCCAAGAAGGAGACAAGCATCTCCTTAAATATTGTCTCCATCAGCTTTCCCACAATAGATGTTAGGCTGTACCAACCTGTAATTACCTGGCTTGTCCTTTGGATCACTTTTATGGAGAGGCACCATGTGGGCCATCCTTCAGTCTTGTGGCACGCACCCTGTTTTCATGAAAGTATTGAGTAGATCCATCAGTGGTCCAGCCAATACCTCCACCATTTTGTTAAGCACTCGTGGATGTATGCCACCCGGACCTGATGCTTTATCCACCCTCAGGGACCTTAGACTATCCAATACCCCACCCTCAGTAATCACAACATCTGTTAACTCCTCACCCCCTTTCCCACTGTCCCCACCTCCTTTGGAAGTAGCCCACCCTTTTCAATCATGAACACAGAACAGAAGTACTATTTAGAGCTTCTCCTTGTTCCACTCCACTTTCAACCCACTCCCTTCCCTCCTGATCCTCACAATCTGGTCCTTACAGTTCCTTTTCTCCCATATGTATGTGAAGAAGTCTTTTTCTCCTTCTTTGATAACCCTGCGCCAGCCTCAATTCCCATGGAAGCTTTAGCAACTCTTGATGGGCATCAGAGCCGATATGGAGGTGGACCAAAGGTAGTTCATCATTAAGGAAGGAATACTGGTTGCCACAGAGGAGTGCATTAAGTTCAAGGGGAAGACCACAAGGGCCAAAGCACCCAGCTAGTTCAGTTCTGGGGTCGTTCAGGCAGTAAGGGAAAAGAGGTTAGCCTGTAGAAAATTCAGGAAGACTAAGAGAGAGGTGGATAGGGAAAATTACCTAAGGTTGGCTAGAGAGGCAAATAAGAAAGTCAGGTGAGCTAAGGCACAGAAGGAGCTGCAAATAGCTGAAGGAATTTAGAAGGGGGAGAAGGCATTTTTTCACTATATAAGTGAGAAAAGGGACAAGAAGGATGTGAGTGTTAGACTTAAGAAAGGGGAGGAGTGGGTGGAGGATAATGGGGGGAAAAACAGAGATACTAAATGAATACTTCTGTTCTGCCTTCACCAGGGAGATGGATGAACCAGTGCCTTCAGGAGGAAGAACATGAGCAGAGGGGGAGGGGAACACAGATGTAGTTATAGAGGAGGACAGAGTGAGGAAGGGGCTGCTAGCACTGAAGATGGACAAATCACCAGCCTGTACAGAGTACATTCAAGTGTACCAAGGAAAGTGACTGAGGAGCTGGCAGAGCCACTGGCAGGCCTATTTAATAGTTCACTGGAGTCAGGCATAGTACTGCAGGACTGGAGAACAGCACATGTGGTGCCCCTCCACAAAAGTGGCCCCAAGGATGACCCAGGAAATTACAGACCAGTCAGTCTGACCTCAATTGTGTGCAAGCTCATGGAGACCATACTTAAGGAATGTATGGTAGAATATCTAGAGGTGCATGGTCTCCAGGATGCGAGGCAACATGGGTTGATGGGGGGATCATGTCAAATGAATCTGATTAACTTCTTTGGCTGGGTCACTAAGACAGTGGACAGGGGCCAAGCAGTAGACATCCTTTATCTGGATTTCATCAAGGCCTCTGACTCTGTGCCCCACAAAAGGTTGATCAGGAAGTTGGTGGATCTCAGGGTTGGGGATAAAATGGCTAAATGGGTGGAAAACTGGCAGAGGGACAGAACCTGGAGTGTGGTTGCAGGGGGAAGGAGAGTTATCTGGCACCAGCAAGGTCAACGGTGGTATCCCACAGGGCTCAGTGCTGCTGGAGCTGGTGTTGTTCAATGTCTTCATCAATGACATTAGAGATACTAAGTGCAAAATGTGCCTATTCACAGATGACACCAAGCTCTGTGGGAGAGTGGACATAACTGAAGGGATACAGGACCTATAGGATGATCTAGAAAAGCTGGGGAGGTGGTCTGGGATCTTGCAGCTTAGCTTCAATACTAAGAAATACAAAATTATGCACATTGGGAGCCCAAAATCCCAGGATGGAGTAATACCTGGGAGGAGTCCGGGTATCTGCATCAGAGGAGGAGAAGGACCTGGGAGTGATGAGTCAGGGCAAGGGTGGGGAGGAACACTTGAGGCCATGACATGACATGAGATTGGAGGGGGGAATGTTTAGGAGGGAAATGCAGAGACACTTTTTTTATGGAGAGGGTGGTGGCAGGGTGGAATGCGTTACCAGTGGAGGTAGTAGCCTGTAAAATGGTGGGCTGCTTCAAAAGGGGCTGGGAGAGGGCAAGAGGGAGGATAAAGTTGGGGGGGAGAGGAGGGAGGGGCAGCTGCAGAATAGAGCTGCTAGCTGCATAATCGAGCAGACTTAACAGACCAAATGGTCTTTTTTCTGCTGGCAAATTTCTTATGTTCATATCACTAGTGATCTGAAGCACTCCATGCAGTGCAAGAAAGCAGCAGCAAGGCAAACAAGATGCTGGGATGCATAGCTAAGGGGATCAGAAGTAGGAGAGAGGAGTTTATACTGCCCTTGTACAGGTCACTGTTGAGGCCACATCTAAAGTATGAAGTTCAGTACTGGTGCCCACACATCAAACAGGACATTAACCTGCTGGAGAAAGTCCAGAGGAGGGCTACAAAGATGACAGCGGGTCAGCAGGGTAAGGCATATGAGGAGAGGTTGAGGGCACTGAACATGTACTCCCTGGAAGACAGGAGAGAGAGAGAGAGAGAGAGAGAGAGGACATGATTGGGACCTTCAAGTACTTGAAAGTGATAAATAAGGTGGATAAGAAGGATCTCTTTAAGCTGAATGGCAACCATAATATGAGGGGGCACAGTCTTAAGCTGGAAGGGGAAGGTTTAGGAGGGAAGTCAGGAAGCACTTCTTCATGGAGAGGGTGGTGGACACTTGGAATGTGCTGCTGGAAAAGGGAGTCTCGTTGAAGACAGTAGGCAGCTTCAAGAGAGGCTGGGATAGGCATTGAGGAAGGTAAGGATCATAGGTAGGGAGGATGGGAGGAGTGGGTGGGGCAGGGACAGTAGCACAAGCTGTGGACCATGCAATATTAGCAAACTAGAAAGACCAAATGTCATTCTTCTGCTGGCTTCTTCATAGGTTCATATGTAAGAGTAGCAGGAACATAAAAGTGATGATGATGAACAGCTGCAACAGGTGTCTCCTAATAATGGTACTTTCTTGGTGGTGACTGAAGATGATGGTGATGATATTATTTAATTTAATGATTTATTTCTTTGAAGTCAGAGGGCAAAAGTCAGCAACCATAACAAAAAGATCAAGTAAAACAAATTCCTTCTTGTGTGGTCATGGTGTATATTACATCATATGTATTGCTGTATGTGTTTTTCAATTTGGGAACCTAGGTGGGTGTAACTTGCAGATCCCCCCTGCTTAACGATGGGCTGGGGGTGGCAATGGGGCTGGGGAATGGCACGTTGAGTTCATGGCAAGAGTAGGTGGCAGTTGGGGCCAAATTGCTCTACAACAGCAACAACAAAAAAATACCTGCAATGCTGGGGAGTGGGCAAGGTCAAGCAGATAAAAAAAAAGTAAGTAAGAAAACACAAGTGATAAAAAATAATTGTCCAATCAGGCAGGAGTGTGTGGAATGGTTAGGGCCCATGACGATTGCTATAAGACCAAGTAGGCAAGCAAAATAATTACAAATAAGAAAAAAATAACATCTCAAGTCAAAAGGGCGTGAGGGATGGCTAGGGCCCCATCACATATCCTCCTCATGCTGCCTATCTCCCACCAAAAAGCATGCCAGACTCAGTAACAGTCTGTCTACACTCTGCTGTTGTCTTTCTGCTGTTGAATTCATTGGTCTCTCTCTCTCTCTCTCTCTCTCACTCTTTATGACTAACATTTGACATACTGCCTCCTTTCACTGCAAAGCCACAAATGACCTGCATACACTGGGCTGGATTCACAAACATTTTTGGGACCAGTTGCAGACTGAAATCTCCGCAGCTGCAGAGATTGCTATTCACATCCACAGCAGCTGTGGAAGATGTTACTGCTGGTCTTATCAGCTGTAACATTTTTCCACAGTTGCGGGGATTTCCACGGCAACACCACCCGCCAGCTGTCATAAATCATGGAGCCCGTCAAAAAACCGACTCCTCTTTTGAGAATACCATAACTGCAGGAGAAATTGCGGTTCCGAAAGTAGTAACTTTTTTGCGATGATTTTTTTTCTGCAGCTATGGGATTTTCAAGAGTTTTGTGAACCCAGCCTGCTGTTTCCTATGAATGTCATGTGGTGGCTGACACACAGGATTGGCAGGAACAACAGTCAATTTATTGTATTGCTGTTGGCTGCTTGCAGACCTTGAAAAATGACAGGAAAATACAAACACAATTTTTTTTTTAAAAGGTTACATTTATTTATTTATTTTTTAACAGAGGGATCTAAAAGAATAATACTGATGTATTTCTCCTACTGAAATAGACAAAAGTAGGTCTACAATTCATCAGAGTAAATCAGAACCTTTTGGGAAAAAAACAGATTTGGAATCAGAACCAGGTCACAGCCAACCCGCCCATTTGTAGATTTAATCTGCCTGGTGTTCTGCGGTGGAGGAAAATTTCTTGGACACATAATGATGCATTCATGGTGCAAATTGTAAGGGACAATTTCACACCAGACATAATACTGGATCTGTTCTTGAGTAATGGGCAAGGGAAGATTACTAGGGTGCAGATGGTGAGAACATGGGGAATGCATAATTACGTCAAGACTTGATTCCTTTTCCAAAAGTGTTTTTTCATGATGGGGCTGGTAGGCAAAAATACTTTGGCAATTAGAGAAAGAAGCCAGCTGCACTCGAAAAAGTCATAAAATAATCCAGTTCTTTTATTTTTCCAGACCAGTTCCTCAGATATACTATGTTCCACCTGTAGGGCTTCCTCAGGGGAGAGGATCTATGCATAAACATATTTCAACATCATTTTTCATATTTTCAAATTCCAACAGAATCCTTAGTTTAGTATATCTTCATTTATAATATGTCATTTCTTGTATAGTCTCTGTTCATTATATTTTTACTTGTATACTCTGACTAACTGTACTGATGTAAATCATATTATGGGTTACACCAGCACATTACCCAGAAACCTCATTGCAGCATTCTTTCCACTGTTCTAACAGAAAGATACTCATAAATAAAGCATAACCACAAAAATAATGATTACATTCATTTCCAAACTGTCTCTTTGTCTGCTTATGATCAAATATTTCTTAACTAGTACAATATAATTCTATACTATATTTTTGTCCTTCAGAAGCTTAAATATTCACATTTAATCAGTTCATTATTTTGTATATTGTTATATGGCTAGTTATTCAATATTCATACCTAGTATTCAATCTGAATTCCATTTCTACTTATGTATCAGCTTTGTATTATTAGGAATCTCCTAATGTTATAGAAAAAAATGAAATTTAAATACCTGTAAATTTTCTTTCTCTAATGGCTGGTCTCCGGGCTTCCATACAGATGGGCTGTACCTCCTAATGCAGATATGCAGGCAGGAACTCGGAACTCTGCAGCTAGGGATATCCAGCCCTTCACTTCCTGTTCCCATCAGTTCTTCCTAAAGCAGTCCAACTGTGACAATACTATATGAACTTGGAAACAAAATCAAGAAAATTATGCAATACTCAGCCAAATGGCCAACTTTATATATTCTGTGAGGGAAGAAGCCCGGTGACCAGCTGTTGGAGAAAGAAAATTTACAGGTATTTAAATTGAATTTTCTCTCTCCTAAGCTAGTCTCTGGGCTTCCAGACATGTGGAAAATACATCCCCAGATATCCCGGGTTGGAAGAACGTAAGTGCCCTTAAGGATCCACCACCACCTGAAGAACTTGGCAACCAAAGGATGCCTCTGCCGAGGCCGTCACATCCAGCTTGTAAAGTTTTGTGAATGTGTGAATGGATGACCATGTGGCCATCTGCTGGAGATGCTTCTCTGAAGTCTGCCCATGAAGTGGCCATAACCTGGGTTGAATGGGCTTTTACTGGGCCAAGCAAATGTACTCCAGCCTGATCATAGGCAATGGTGATGACAAAATGGATCCATCTGACTAGAGAGTCTTTTGAAGCTTTTTTACCCATATTTTGACCTATAGTTAGAATGAACAAACTAAAAAATTTTCTTATAGAATCCATTCTTTTAATGTACATTTTCACTGCTCTTCTTGGATCCAGCATGTGAAATTCCCTTTCCTTGTCATTTTATGGATGCGGGCAGAAGGAAGGCAGAATCAACTCCTGGTTTCAATGGAATAGAGACATTACTTTTGGCAAAAAACTGGATCTGTTCAGAGCACCACATAGTCCTGATGAAAAACAGTATATGGCTCTTTAGTGGACAAGGCTCCTAACTCACTGATTCTCCTGTCTGAAGTAAGAGCTATGAGAAAGATGACCTTCACTGTGAGATGCATGAGGGATGCCTCCTTGAGCAGCTCAAAGGGAGCCTTTGTCATTGCTTTGAGAACCAAATTAAGTCTCCATGGTGGTATCGTTGGTTTGATTGGAAGGCGTTTTGATGCTGCTGCCCATAAAAACCTCCTGACATGGGGATGTGAACCCAAAGACTCCCCTGAAGCCATTAACAAGAGTACCCCAGAGCAGAAACCTGAATTTGTAAGGTGGCCGGTTGCAGTCCTTTGTCAAACCCATCCTGAAGAAACTGCAGTAGTACAGGCAATGATATTGGTTAGTTCTGTATGTGCTTGGATTGAGGCCAGAACAAGAATTTCCTCTAAATCCTGTATTACACTTTAGAGGAAGAGTGGTGACGTGAGTGCACCATCATTTCAATCACAGAAGCTGTGTAGCCTAGCTCTTTGAAAGTTTCCCGCTCAATTTCCAGGCCGAGAGGGACAGGTTGCTCAGATTGGGATACAGTACCGGACCCTGATGGAGAAGGTCTGGGCTGATCTGGAAAGTTAGATGTGGTTGCCTTGACAGGTGAATCAGAAGTGGGAACCATGGGCGACGAGGCCATCAGGGACAGACTAGAATCAGCTCTGCCCGGTCCAGAGCCACTTTTTGGAGGACTCTGGATAGGAGCGGTATGGGGGAAAGGCATACAGGAGACTGAACTGACCCAAGTATAGGGTAAAGGCATCCTGAGCCACGGCTAATTCATCCTTGGCCAGGGAGCAGAATTGCTTTACCTTGAAGTTTCACCAACAGGTGAAAAGATCTATCTGAGGATTGCCCCATGCACTGTTAAGATGTGGAAGGCATTGTCCTTCAGCTCCCATTTCTCTGGTAGAACATCCTTACGATGAAGCCAGTCTGCCATGATATTTTTCTGTTCAGGAATGTACACTGCCCTTATGCTTACCAGGTGGTGCTCGACCCAATGAAAGAGAAGAAGGGACCCACAGAGCATTCTTGAGCTTCTTGTGCCACCCTGATGGTTGATGTATGCCATCGTTGTCTGACTGTCTGTTAGAATCAGCACATCCTGACTGAGGACTTGCTGTTTGAAGTGCAGCAGGGCTAGGCATACTGCTCTCATCTCGAGGATGTTTATGCTGCAATGTATTTCTACCAACGACCATTTGCCTTGACCTGACAGCTGATCCAGGTGAGCCGCCCAGCCCCTGAGGCTGGCATCAGTCATGATTCAGATTTGGCATGGATGGCCCAACTTGTGACCCCTCATAATATTGGTCCTCTGAGTCCACCACTGGAGAGAAGTCTTTATCTGTGGAGAAACTGGGATCAGTTCGTGCTAGCTGTGTCTGGACTGGGACCACAGTCTGAGCAGGTGTGCTTGAATGGGCCATGTGTGCACTAGAGCCCAGGGGACTGAATCCGCCAATGATACTAGAGTCCCAATTAGCTGCATGAAGGTGTGAGCTGACAGCTGAGGAGCTGTCTGAAACTTCCTGATGAGCTTCAGTAGGTCCCTGAATTTCGTTTCCAGGGGGAAGACCTTGTTAGCTTGTGTCATGAAGTCTGCCCCCAGGTGATTCAAGGTCTGGCTCAGAGTCAGGGAGATTTTTCTCCAGTTGATGACAAAGCTGTGTACCAGTAGGCACCGGACTACCTCCACCACTGCTTGCACTGCTTGGTCAAGCTGAGAGGCCATGATGAGAATATTGTCCAGGTAAGGTAAATGTTGTATCCCTCTGTTCCGGAGGTGAGCTACGACCATTACTAGCACCTTGAAGAATGTCCTTGGGGCTGAAGAAAGCCCAAATAGCAGTGTTTTGAATTGGAAATGCTGCTCCCCCACCTTGAACCTGAGATATTGCCTGTGTAGGTCTTGGATGGGAATATGCAAATAGGCATCTTGCAAGTCAATGGCTGCCAGAAAATCCCCTTGCTATAACTCCCTGATGACTGACGACAAAGTTTCCATCTTGAAGGGTCTGCTGTGGACAAAACGATTCAAGAATTTGAGGTCCAGAACTGGCCTGAATCCCCCTGTGCATTTGGGCACAACAAAGAATAGGGATTAGACCCCTCAATTGTACTCTGTGGGGGGAGGGGGACTTGCTCGATAGCCTCTGCATGAAGAAGGTCTGTAATGGCCTGTAACATTGCCTGTCTTTTTTCTTTTTACTTGCTATTTATGTCCCCTTCACCACCGCAGCGACCGCCTTCCCTCGGGGACTCCCAAGGCACCTTGCCCACCAGGTCTCCCAGGAACTGTCAGCCCCTCACAAGTCCTTAAGCCTCCCATCCATCATCCAGGTTGGATAGACTTGTGTGGCTCCTACCTAGTCCTGGTCTCGTGATGCTGGGTCCCATCTCCTGGCATCGCTATGGGTCTTTTTCCTGCTTTTCTGGTCCTGCCTCCCTGTGGACATTGGCACATGGGGAGGGACCAAGGAGACGAGGGCACACAGAGAAGTGTCTTCACTCTGGACCCTCAGTCAATGTCCACCCCTCCTTGTTGTTTCTGCCTCCTCATCTGCACCTCCACCTGTGGTCACCCAGGTGGCGGTACTGTGGTCAGGAGTGCAGTCCACCCTCCCCGGAGAGGGAGAGTGACCCTTCAGGCACTTGATCCCTCTCCTCCCAGCTGGCCCTCCAGTGACCCGGGCTCACTACTGAACCTGGGTTGCTGGCATCGCAAGCGAAATCCAACAGCTGTGCTGACAGGCCAACTATTGCCTGTCTTCTTTGGTGGGGTTGCCTGAGATAGGGGAGGACACCACATGAGGAAGCAGGGGCTTGGAGTCAAATTCTATTAGGTAACCCTTGCTGATGATGTCTAGGACCCATCTGTCTGATGTGGTTTGGACCCATTCCTAGAGAAAGTTTGAAAGTCTGTCCCCCCCTCAAGGATGAGCCCAGATGGCTTCATTGTGACTTTTTGCTGTTGTTCCCCGTGTCTCTGGTGCCACTTCCACCACTGGATCATCCTCCCATGAAGTTGCATTGGTTATGCAGGGAGAACCATGTTCTCTTGCCTGAGAAATTAGTTTTGACCCTTGTTGTAACCTCGGTCACGAAAATTGTACCTGGGGCCTTAGGACCATGATTTGTCCATTCCTTGACTGGGGCACATGCACTTTACCTGTCTCCCCAGATTCCTTCACTGCTTCCTTAAGAGCTGAGCCAAAGAGGAGATTACTTTGATACAGAGCATTCACCACATGGCTTTTCGAGGAGGCATCTGCTTGCCAGGCCCAAAGCAAGAGGTCGTGGTGAGCCGAAGTTTGATAAAACATGGTCCGGGTGGCACATCTGACCACCTCCTCTGACACGTCCACTGCATAAGCTGATGCCAAACCCATTCATTGCAGCTAGCAAATAATAGCCTTATTCTTCTCTGGGTCCTCAGTGAATTGGAAGGCTAATTCTGAGGCCCAGGACAGAGCGGCTCTGGCAGAAAAAACATTGGCAGTTGCCGCCTTGAGAGAAGTTGCTGAAGCTAGGAAGGCCGTCTTGAGTGAAGCATCCACTTTCCTGTCCACTGGGTCCCTAAGAGATGCCCCTCCTTCAGCTGGAATGACCATCTTTTTGTAAGGTTCAAAATCAAAGGGTTGATTCTGGGGCAGTTTAGCCACTTTTCAGATTGTTTCTTGTCAAACTTGAGGAGCTTAGTGATCTGCCGGGGCACTGGATAGATGTGCTCTGGGCCTTGCCATTCTTCCTTTAACAAGCCCTTTATGGCTGGAGGAATACAAATAGCTGTGGCTGGTTTGCTCGCAGATGCCAGGTGAAAAGGCTATTTCAGCTGTGTTGGAGCTGCTGGGGAAAATCCGAGGTGAATCTGGGCTATGACCTTTTTTATGAAAAAGTCTAGGTCCTCCAGGTCAAAGTTTCTGGACGGGGAGTCGTCTGAGTTCGATGATGAGTCCACTAGCTCCCTCTCTTCTGGAGAAGAGGAACTGGAGTCTGAGGAGTCCAGGGAATGCTCTTTGTGATGTTTCCCCTTATGGGTGCCCCTAGATTTACTCCAGAATGAGAGCTTTTCTTTCTCTTGTGACTTGAGGAAGGCTGATCCTACTAGTCCGAGGATCTGCTCCTGTATCAGGATTTTTTCTTTTTATCACAGTGATGTGAGGAGAACTGCCCCTCTTCGGATGGGAATGGGAATGGGGTCCTCTTTCTTTTTGTCTTCTTGTGAGTTCTCACATCTGGTGACCCTGGAGGTTGCCAGTTGAAGCATGCAGGCTCCAGAGCAAAGACCCTATTTAGCTTGTATTTGAGGTCTGGGGCCAGAGAGGGGGCTGCAGACTGCTGGGTCTCTGTGGTGGCCACTGCTCTCTCAGACCTTGTGGCTGCTACTCGCTTAGACCTGTCTGTCTGTTGGTTATCGATCTGAGCCGAGGAATGGGAGGCCTCTGTCATGTCCTCCCCATTCGCAGACACTGCCTTCTCACATTTTAGGCAGAGCGAAAGTGATTAGTAGCGGGGACTTGCAGTGCTGGCATTTTCTGCTCCTGGAAGGCTTGTCTGAGTCCATGACACAAAACGGCCCTACTCCCCTTTTATTCTGCATACCTCCACCCCTCCCCCCAGAGGCTTCTTGATAATTTGCTGGGAGGCTGTCTGAAAAAATGCTGAAGCTCTGATGAAATGCTGATGCTGGCTCTTTAAGGGCAAAATACTGAGCTGCTTCCCTTTTGCCTTGGTGCTGTATTAATTAATTTCTACTCTTATCTTATCCCTTAAGATGAGTTGCTGGGGGTGGGGGCCTACACCACACTTGAGAAAGCTCTGTTGGTTCTGAATAGCGCTCCCCTTGAACTGCAGCGCTCATTGCTGAGAGTGCACTGAACATCGATGAGTGGCTGTAACAGAACTGCAGGCCCACCATCAACGAGCAACTGAGGAACTCAGTAAGCCAGCCATTGACAGGAGAAACACAGAGCTGCCATTGGCGAGAAAATGAATCCTCTTTGAGTACTCTGGTACTGTTTCTTTTTTCCTCCGATCACTAAAGAGAGGAAAGCCAAATGCAGGAGTCACTGGAAAGGAGCTGGGTTGGGCCTCAAATTGCAGGAAAACTCTGCGGTGAAATGGGGCCAGTCTGTGCAGCTTGCAAGGCTGAGACTGGAACCCACATAAAAAAATAAATGTTATGACTTACAGTCTGCTGTCTTCAGCCCTGCCACATGGTGACAGGGCTCTGCTATAGAGTACCTGCCAGTTGGAAGGAAAGAAGTAAACTGGTGGGAACAGGAAGTAGAGGGCTGGATATCCCTAGCTGCAGAGTTCTGAGTTCCTGCCTGCATATCTGCATCAGGAGGTACAGCCCATCTGTATGGAAGCCTAGAGACCAGCTTAGGAGAGAGAAAGAGGTATTACTACCTCACTACAGATCATTAGTGAGGCCACACCTGGAGTACACTGCCCAGTTCTGGAGTCCTCACCTCTGGAAGGACAAAGACAAAGACAGGCTGGAGATGGTGCAACATAGGGTAACCAAGATGATTCAAGACCAGCAGGGCAGATCTTATGAAGTCTGGCTTAGGGAACTGAACATGTAGTCACTGGAGACCAGATGTGACAGTGAAGATATGATAGAGACCTTCAAGTTCCTGAAGGGAATAAACAAGGTAAACTGCAATGAACTGTTCAGTATGAGTAAAGATTCAAGAACATGGGGGCATGAATGGAAGCTGTCAGAAAAAGTTTAAGAGGGATGTAAGAAAGTTTTATTTTAAAGAAAGGGTGTTGCGGCCATGGAACAGTCTGCTGGTGAATGTGGTAGGCGCCATGACCACAAATGGTTTCAAGCATGTCTAGGACATAGTGAAGGTTTAGTGATTACTCAGGGTGGCAACAGTAGGGAGGGGAGCAGGGGGAGGAACTGGGAGGGCTTGAACCCTGTATGGACAATAAGTCTTGTGTTTAGAGAACTCTAGGCAGACTAACTGGACTGTTGGTCTTTTTCTGTCACCATTGATTATGTTTCTATGTTTCTATCACCAAGGGGAATCAAGAAACAAATCAATGTTGGTAGAGACGCTTCAGTTCCTTGACTGGGCAGTAGTACATCATCTGATATCTCAGAGCAGTTTACCAGGACAGCCGTCTTAATCACATGCTGGACTGTTTAAACACATGGGCTCTACTTCAAAGGGATTAGTTGTTGGATCAGTTTTTCACATGATCACAGACTAGTGGGAGCTTCCAGTTTTATATCTATTTACCTCTTATGTACACTGAAAAGTTCAGGGGGCCCTATTCTCAGTAACTACAGGTGTATGCAAAATGGGCATATTTCCATTTCACCATTATCCTGATACCCTCTAGTGCTATACACCAAATGATTTCCATACTGTCAAGGAGGGGAGGAGTAGTCCTCCTAAAAACGGAGGTTCAGTGTACACTGCAAATCCGAAATTGGAGTTCCCTGTGTGTCTAGGGCATTGTTGTTCACTTTCCAGGGTAAGTCTGTGAATTATTTACTTCACATCTGGGGATAGTGCAGTCACTGTCAAGAAGGCAAGAAGGCAGGAGAATGCTTGGGTGCATCAAAAGGGGGGGTGACCAATAGAGCAGGCAAAGTAATCTTTCTACTTCACAAGGTCCTTGTCAGGCCCCACCTATAGTACTGCATTCTGTTCTGGGCTCCCCAGTACAAAAAGGACACTGGGGCGGTCAAGAGGATGCAGTCCAGGGCCACCAAACTGATTAGATATGTGGAGGGCAAAAGCAATGAGGAAAGGCTGATAGCTCTTAATATGTTCTCCCTGGAGAAGAGGAGGCTGAAAGGGGACATGATCTCAGTCTTTGGCACACCCAAGGACATGGACAAGATTGAATGGAGATGTTTTATCAGTTGTCCTGTCACAGGATGCAGGGACATGCCAAAAAGTTCCAGGGTAGTAAATTCAGTGGTAATGATAGGAGGTACTTCTCCCAGAGGTTGGTGAATCTATGAAATGGCATACCAGTGGAGACAGTGTACAGGAAGATAGTACAGGACTTCAAGTTAAGACTGTAAACGTTTCTGTTTACAAAGAGAATAATAAGGTATAGTAGATATAAGAGTATGTAGGGAACCCCATAACATAAGTTCATCTTTGCACAGCATACCAATTCCTCCCTGCTTATGAAGCAGGGAGGGGTGGATGTGATGCATCTAAAGTCCATTTCAACCCCTAATTTCTATGTTACTATAAGTTGCCATGAACATTCAGAAGGTGCTACCCAAGGAGCACTGAGATACGGTCTCATGATTTTTTTGACTTTGGCTTGGCCTCAGCTCAAGCTGATGTCGACTCTAGGTATGTGACTTTGGGGTTTACATGAGGGGAAACATACAACTGTGCTCTTTCCTCTTTACTGGGATATCCAGCATTGGGTGGTAGACCTCCCCTTTGTTGGTACCTCTCTGTTTGAGATTAAGGTATTTATTTATTGAACATATCTGAATTACAAACCTTTGAGTCAGAAGACTCATTTACAAAGGCTCCACGTCAGTAGACTGGTCACAAAACATATAATAGTACAATAACATAAAACATATTAGCAAGATAATACCTAATAGCAAAATACAGTGGTCAGTAACATAAAATAAGATGCAAGAACAGAATTTATACAATATACCAGGCAAAACAAGAGCCCCAGATGAGCATCCTGGCCTCAAACACTGCCTTGAAGTCTATCCAATCTGACACTGTGACCATAAGTGTTTGTAGCATTAGTGAACAAGGTCAGCCCTCCTCCTTGTCTTCCTTTCATAACACAAATTATGGGATGAGAAAGATGAATAAGCCATTCAGCAACATCAGCAATAAGGGTAAAGGCTGTGGTTTCCAGAGCTGACAAAGACAACAACAGACCTGGTCCTTTTTTGAAGTTCAGTGAGTTTGGGCAAAAATAACTTTGTCCATGTACTCTCTGGCTCATAGAAAACTACCACATGAAGACAGTCTTCATGGTCTTTGGTACGAAACCTAGGTCCTCTCCCCCCCAATAGTTTCCCAGTCAGCAATGTTCTGTCCTACAGGTATCTTAGCCTGTCCTTCAACACTCTCCTTGAGTTACACTCCCACATAAGCCAACTCTACAAAATTTCTTACCAGAATTGGCACCCTTTACAGAGTCAAAACCTGCCTGACTCCCCAAATCAAGAAACAACTGGTCATTCAAATGCTGCCCACCATGCTTAACTATGGTGACAATCTTAAAACTCTGCTACCAGAACTCAACAAAATCTAATATGGATTGTGCAGGTTTGTCCTTAATTGCCCCTTCCATACCCTTTAATACTCACTGCACAAACAAATAAGCTGGCTGTCTGTGGAGGATGACTTCACCACTATGCCTCAACTGCCCATACATTCTTGATAAGAAAACTTATTGATTACTTTTTCTCCTTTGTTTCTCAGGCTGTTGCCTACTCTGGTCTTCTCAGAGCACCTACTTTCTCATCTGCAGTTGTAATAAACAAATCAGCTGAGGAGCTTCAGCCTGCTGTCTCCCTAACTTTTGGAATGCCGTCCCACCAGAGGTCCTACAGGTTGCCAGCTTAAGAGTCCTTAACCTCGTACTGAGGAATTTTACCATGTACAACTGGGATTGTCCCTTACTTTTGTAAATCACATATGGCAATCATTGTACCTGTATACCTAATCCATTTACAGCATGCCCTATTTCTACATTATTTTATTATCTGCAATTGAAAAAGTAGCCAAGATGGCCACCATAAATAGTGCTCTTTGACTGGACAGGTCAGGTTACTGCTGTACTTATTCATACTCATGAATGTATGGTGCTGCATTTTTTAAGCCAAAATGTTTAACACCTGGCCATCTTATAAGTGCAATAACACCCTACTAAGTACGGCATTCATTGGGAGATGTAGGCCTTGTGTCTCAGTACACACTGGGATGCCTATATCTTCCAATAAGTACGCACCCTGTAGTGTCATTGTTGTTCAGTTTGTACATGGAATTATTTCCCACTTTTGTATATGCCTTCTGTTTTCAGTGTACCCTTTTAATATATTTGGTATCAGTATATTGAAAAACTGTGTTCCCTTCTTGTAAATGTCCCCTTTGTCACTGCATGTACCACCTATTTCTCCCCTAGTTTGCAACTGAAAGTGAGATGTTTTTAATCTCTCTCTCTTTGTCTTACCCTGTGTAAACAATTGAACATAAACTGCTGTTCTTATGGAGGGTTCCACTCTCCCAAGTGTCAAAAGCCCCTCAGTCATTTGGTCCTGCCTCCATGTTACTGCTGACACATTTTATCCTGCCTTCATGTTACTGCTGATGCTGGCTCTGAGCTTGATGGATGCTTCATAGAGTTGAGCAGTCAGGCCATAACATTTAGGGCTGGGTCTTCATTTGCATGCTGCTTGCCCTGCACCCTCTATTCCGCCGGCATCCAAATGATTGCTCCCACTTCCTCCCACTGTGTGCTGCCCGCCAGCACCCTCTGTTCCCCCGACATCCAAATTATCCCTCCCACTGCATGCTGTCTGCCCTTCTCCCTCCGTTCCCCATGCCAACATCGGGGTGCCCAATCCCCATGTTGGCATTATCTAAACCCTCCACCACAGACACTGGGGAGCCCACTCCCAGTGTCTGGAAATAAACATTTCTTTTTCCTGTTAAAAAAAAACGAAAACTGTCCCCCGATGTTTTATTTTCAAATCCTGTAAAAAAGGAAACAGTCCCTCATCGTCTCCTTTGTACCCCTCCCCCATCCCGACCCTCCCTCTGCATACCCACCTCCCACCCCCTGCACCCCATACATAACCTCCAAGGTTGTCAGCTGTGATCTTCTGAGGACTGGGACATGTCTGCACTCTTCAAAGCCGGACTGTGAACTGAGGAATCAAGGTAATGGCTGTCAATGGGGTTTCAACTTATGTTGATATCTCAGCCATTTTTAGGAATTGTAAACCCAAATTTTCAACATGGCGTTCTTGGGACCCCACCTCATGAACACTGTCACTGCCATTTTGTTACTCAGTCTGGAAAGGTGATTTTGACATCACTGCGCGGAATCATCTTTCAGGACTGATTAACTAAATGACAGTGCCAGTGTTCATGAGAAGAAGTCCCAAAAAGCCCATGTTGAAAATTTAATGCAAAAAATTCCCAGAATGACTGTGTTATGAGCGTGCATTGCACAGTTTCTACTCATGCTTGTAACTTTGGCAGTTTTTAATATTTTCAACATTGCCATTTTTTGACACCTCCTCATAAACAGTGCAGCTGTCATTTTTCACATCCTGCCCAAAATGTGTTTTCACACCTGTGGCGCAGAATGGCGTGGTCATTGTGTGAAATCATCTTTCGGGATGAGTGAAAAAATGACAGTGGCACTCTTCATGATATGGTGTCCCAAAAAGGCCATGATAAAAATTTGGTGAAACAACTCCAAAAAATGGCAGCGTTACACCCGGTCATTCAAAATTTTCTACACACATGTGTAACTTTGGTCATTTTCAATATTTTCACTCCAAATTTTCATTGTGACCATTTTATCACACCACCTCATGAACAGTACAGCTGTCATGTTTCACATCCTACCCATAATATGTTTTCACACCTGTGGCGTGGAATGCTGTTTTCCCATGAATTTGAAAATGTTCACCTACAGGGTTCATGAGGTGGGGTGATAAGAAGACTATGTTCAACATTTGGGGTCAAAATATGAAAAAATCACAAAGTTATGGTCATTCATTGCAATTTTGGTACGTTTGCTTGTAACTGTGGAAATCTTAAATATTTGCACCCCACTTTTTTTTGTTTATTTATACCCCTGCTCCATGGCCCTCTCTATCTGGAGGGAACCCCAGCCCCATCTCCTGATGTCCACCAGCCAATGCCAACCAGCTACCCCAGGTCTTACCCCCCCAGCGGGGACAGCACGGGGGCCCACACCTACCAAGACCGGATTCAGTACAGGAGTCGGCGCCGTGGCTATTCAAGGGTGGGACCTGCAAGTTCCCTCCATCATCCACCATGAGCTGTTTTCCTCCTGGTTTCTCCCCTTCTGGGGCAGAGCATGCAAGGACACCAGCGATGGTGCTGCACACACTCTTGTGTGTGCACTCCATTAGGCATCTGCCCCGCCTCTGACCCGATGTCTGCAGGGTTGGTGTGCCAGCCCCCAGCCACTGCTATGGGCCAGGCATGCATTGACAACTGGTTGCCCACCCTGGAGAAGAAGAGCTGTCCCTGGAATGCTTGATCCTTCTCCTCCCCTGCTGACCCCCAGTGGCTCGCACTTGCTCCTGAACATGGGTTGCCAGCAGGGCACGAGGTGTGGCATCCAGTGCCTGAACCCTCAGTCCCACAGGGCTGGCAATGCACCCCACATTTTCAACATAGCCTTCTTATTAACCGAGCTTCTGTATTCAAATGCTATCCAAAATATGACAACTTGTCAAAACATACTTCAGGCAGGCTTTTCCTCCCACCAGAAGTTCAACTAACACAATACACCGCTGCCACATAAACCATGCAAGGAGGCATTCACAAATGCTTGTTTTTGTGAGCGTATTATATGGACATTGATGTACAAATATACATTGAGCTCCACTCAAAAAAGCTGCCCCATGGCTGGGTGTGCTCTCGGAATGAATTACAATCAGCACAAAAATTCATCACCACCCACCACATGAATGACCTCAACAGACAATGCTGTAAATCAAAGCAGTTTAGTAAGGTAAAAAGTGCAAACCTCACAAGTGCATGTACGCAGACCAGGAGACAACAAGCAGGACCCACTAGACTTCATTTACCAGTTTCACCAAAGCTTCATCAGGAAGTATCCTACAGGTGTACACACTATCAATTTAAACCCTAGATTTAAAGGTACAGTACCCCAATTTGTTTGGATAAGCCCACATTCAAATAATAAATCAAAGCAAAATATCCCAAATAGTTATAAAAATTATATATACATATACATATAATCATGTGAAGTGTGTCAGACACCATAAGTGAATAAAAAAAACATTTGGTAAGGGGGACTGAACAGCCTTTTATGTCTGCACTGGGGCCAGAATTTGAAATTGTATTTTCGTGATCCGTACTAATAATTCATTTTTAAAGACTAATGCAGAAAGCTATTCCCCCACACAAAATGGCTAATACTATAATTACAAACTAACCTCAGAAAGGAAATATACATATTCATAAAGCCACTTTGGGGGGGGGGGTTACATAGTGGAAATGGCTATATAATGTGAACATATGTTTTTTATATACCAATACTGTTTTTACTGCCTGTCTTTTAATGAATAGAAAAGAGAGAATAAAAGCAGTCATGCTCTAAGGGCTGCCAAATAAATAAAAAGGGAAATCCCAAATATGTCTTACCAAAAATAATCAGAACATATAGACATATTCCATGTTGCCAAAGACTAATGTAAAAAATCATCACTATTATAGTTTGATATAGATATACAGCATCTATATACCCACAGTTAGTAGTTCAATGCTGTGCAGGATCAAATGTAAACAATCTTTTAGAAAAAGAATTAAAAAAATATATATATATTTTGTTCAGACTGCCACCAGTATGCATACAGTCAGGAATATATATATAAGTATGCAAGCTGCAAACTCTCTGTTCAAAATGTCCTAAACTGATTTCATTTCTTCTGCAGGTCGACAGTGAGATCTATCCCATCATTTAGACCGAGGTCTTTTAAGGTGCCTAGCATAAAATCCAGAAAGAGTCAATTCCTTCTCTGCCAAAATGGTACCAACATTACCACTCCTTGGTTCAGTGGTATGCCCTCTGTACAGTGACACCATTAGAGCAAACACTGTTGATGCTGACACCATCGACAGTTTGCTGTAATGATTCACCCCGAGACCCTGGCACTCTGTCCCCCAGTCCTGCACCCTC
Organism: Neoceratodus forsteri; assembly: GCA_016271365.2. NCBI lineage: Eukaryota > Metazoa > Chordata > Ceratodontiformes > Ceratodontidae > Neoceratodus > Neoceratodus forsteri. Next base: position 924,089,839 of record CM028132.1, read on the forward strand.
TCCCCAAATCAACTCTGACTCAGAGTTGATCATTTTTATGTTCGGGGGCAGAGCACCCTGCATGGTGAGTTCAGGGGCAAAGCCCCCCAATAGAAAAACAACCAGGATCTCTTGCCAGATTTATGTTAACCACAACTTGCGTTCAACATAAATCCGTCACTATGATGTCTTTGTCGAACAGGCATCGTAGATCTGGTCCAATGAAGGCATAATCAATTCCACAGAAAGTGAAACTGTGGATCTGTCCGTCCCTATATTGCAAAGAGTACAGACTCAAAAGCACTCTTCCAATCCCCCAACCTTACTGAGCTAAGAAGTCTAGTGGGGTCCTGCCTGTTGTCTCCTGGTCTGTGCACATGCACTTGTGAGGTCTGCACTTTTTGCCTTATTAAACTGCTTTGATTTACAGCATAGTCTGTTGTGGTCATTTACGTGGAAGGTGGTGCTGGATTTTTTGTGCCGACAGATATATGTTCACACATGAAAACTGTATTATTATGATCCATTCATAGCTATCTGACTCCATGCGTTCATTTTTTACATTTTATTTTTCTGGCCTTAACAGGTCAAAGGTTAGACATTTCAAAAGACAATTTCTTTAAAATGAACTAACTTTTGAACTATTAGGGCTAGGAATTTAATTTTTAATAGAAGCCTGGAGTCAGTTAAGTTGATATATCAATATACCACGTTGCTATATCTTGCATATATAGATATATAAAAATGAAAAATGGTTTACAAAAATCTGAAAATCTTGTTCATCATCATTGGAAGATTTAGACTGCGGAGTTGTAGCTGGTAATCAGCAGCAATGACATCAGCCAGAGCATGTCACACTGCTCTTAAAGGATTCACATTGCACCATTCAACCACCTTTTACACTACAAAATCTAAATTCACTGCTCTGTTACACTCATACAACCATGTTTTCCTATTTATTAAATCTGATATGTAGATAGATTGTGTTTTGGCCATTCTGGCCATTTTATAAGTGCAATAAACCACTTCAAACTATGGGTTCAAGGATATGAAATTCACTTCCCGGGGGTGTAAACATGCAAACTTTATCCTCGTAACTTACATGCCTGGGGAGTGTATCTCAGATCATTTAAACCACACTCTGGTGTGGTTTATTACTTACCTAATGAGGTTACCACCTTTTTCCACAGGCAATCAAAATCGGGCATGGCAGTGGTATTACTATCATTGCCAGATCATGTGTTAAATGCCCTCCTTTCTTGCTGTTCTTATTCACCCTTTGAACATCTCACCCGTTATCTCTACCAATCTTTTAACCTCACACTAGCTGTCATTTACCTGTTTTCTAAATCTGACTCTTCATTTCTCACTGAGAATTCAGAAAATCTCCTTAATTAGTCTTTCTTACTCTAACATAATGTTCACAGATGACTTCAACATTCATGTTCATGATCACACTGAAATACTTGCCTCCAGATTCCTGTCAACACTTGACTCCCTTGATCTTCTCTGTCTGACAACTTTTCTACCCTTTTGCATGGCCACACTCTTGGTCTTATTGTCATCATCTTCCCAGCACCTCTTCCTCATCCTGTTCTTGGCCTTAATGTAACTGAATACTCCCTTATCACTTTTTATTGTTCTTTCCATAGACTCTGTCCTCAAAAAACACTCCAAATCACAGGCTACCCTGATAGCAAAGTGACAGTGTACTGCACTGCCAGCCAGATGACCTGGGTTTGGGAGTTAACTCAGGTTGCCATATTGGGAGTCAGGCCAGGCTACAGTAGCTGCTGTTTGTGTGCCTCGGTGAGGGCGGGCTGATAGTGAGGTCAGGTGCCACAGTGCCCTCTGTGGCTGGGCCAGGGAATGTGCCTCTCATTGTAGGGATACTTTGATGTCTGAGGCCAACGTAGGCACTACTCACACCTTGGGGTGGAGGAAGGGATTATGGGGAGAAAATGGGGACAAAAGCAATGTGCACTGAGCAAGCTATATGATGGTCATCTGTACCTTCAAGCCCTGTTCCATGCGTAAACCCACCGGATGTGATGGCAGGGGGAGTGGCTGAGAGGGCTATGAGGTCACCAACAGCACACAGCAAGGCCTGATGAGGAGGGGTAGGTGGCAGTTTGGGGGCCAAAAAGTGTGACAAAAACCAAAAACACTACAAATCATATGCAATCATAAGCATGGATTCACTAGGGAGAGGTCACATCAAGCTAGTCTTATAGATTTCTTTGACTGGGTAACCAGGGAAGTGGGTCAGTGTGGAGCAGTGGATGTGGCCTACCTAGATTTCAGTTAGGCCTTCGACGCTGTTCCACATAGGAGACTCATAAACAAGATGGGCTGTCTAGGAGTGGGACTAAAAGTGGTAAACTGGGTAAGAAATTGATTGGAGGATAGGAGTCAGAGGGTAGTGGTAAACAAAGTTCACTCTGGGGAAGGGAGGGTGACTTAGCGGGGTGCTGCAAGGATCAGTACTGGGACCAGTCCTCTTAAATATCTTAATAAGCAACATTGCAGTGGAACTAAAAGGGAAGGTGTGTCTTTTTGCAGATGACACAAACATTTGAAATAAAGTGGACACTCTGGGAAAGGGGGGGGTAGAAAAATGAAGAGAGATCTAGGTAAGCTTAAGGAATGGTCTAGAAAGTGGCAACTAAGTTTCAATGAACACAAAACGCAAAATCATGCACTTGGGGTATAGAAACCTGGGGTCAAGTACAAAACGGGGGGAGTGGTACTGGCAACCCCAAACAGAAAAGAGACCTGGGTGTTATCATATCTGATAACCTAAAGGTGGCCAGTGTGACAAAGCAGTGGGGAGAGCCAGTGGGATACTAGGGTGCATATGGAGGGGTATCACCAGCAGAAAGAGGAAGGTGGTGATACCTCTGTATCAGTCTTTGGTGAGACCCCACTGCCATTGAGGCACAGGTCAGGAAGCCTAGGAAAACCAGGAGCAGTTTAAAAATTCACAAATAGCATTTTATTTTTTCCAACAACAGTAAAATAAAAATAAAATTGTTCAGAATAACTATTTACTGAGGCAGTACAAACAGAGAAAACAAAGTCCTTCTTCTGAGTGTTTCTTCTCAATTTCAAATCTCAGTCTGTCACTCTCCTTGTCTCTCTAGCAAAAGCATTGCTGCTCTTTTTATAACAAGTCTTTGCCTCGTTGACATCCTGCTTCTCATAGAATGATCATATCAGTTTTGATGCAGGTGCAGCAAAAAGAACGTAGTGACCAGAACCGACCTCTTGTTTACAGCTCTGCAAAAGGCTTAAAAAATACATCTCAGGTTAACCCATTGAGTTCCAAATAGCTATGCAATCATTTCAATAGTATAACTATATACAGTTTTAAAGAAAGGGATCCCAGTATCAGTGACATTTCTATATAAAAATTCACATATATTTTTATAACACAGATATACAAGGGGAAGAAAAGACAGAAATAGCAAGGGAAGGCAGAAAGATAGCAAGAGGCAGAGAATTGTGACACTGTCAGAGTGATCACTTCCTAGGTCTCACAAGAAACTTTGGTTGCTTAACCACTCACAAGAGACAGAAAAGGAGAGGATAGAACAGATCCTTGCTTTTAAACTTATTCTGCATAACAAATGGGACAGGGCCTTATTCAACCTGTCACATACCCCTCTCTTTAAGAGGGAACCTGTTTAAAAAAAAAAAAAACAGGTTTCCAAAATTCTTTAAATTCTCCTTGAACAATACAGTAACTTATCATCTTTACAGTTCAGTGCATATGCAGTATAACAAACACAGTTTAAGCTCACACATTTTTTCAACCTTCAGAATTCTCAATTCCTGATCCATATCTTGACAGAAAATCAGCATTGACTTTCTCTTTCCCATATTTGTGCATCACTTTAATTTTAAATGGCTGTAGTGCCAGGTACCACTGTGTGATTCTAAAATGTTTTTCTTTCATTTGGTTAAGCCAACAGAGAGGATTGTGATCTGTTACAAGTACAAAGTCGGCTACTAGTAAGTAAAACTTAAGGGACTCCATGGCCCATTGTGCTGCAATGCATTCCTTTTCAATGGTGGAGTACCCTTTCTCTCTGTCATGCAATTTCCTATTTATGTATAGAATAGGATGTTCTTTCCCATCTATATGCTGACTCAAGACTGCACCTAGTCCTGCTTCTGATGCATCTGTCTGTAACAAAAACTGTTTCTCAAAGTCTGAGCTTCTTAAAACAGGGGCTGAACATAATGCAACCTTAATGTCCCAAAAAGCCTCATCACACTCTGGGGTCCATTTCACATTATTTGGAAACCGTTTCTTTGTGAGTTCAGTAAAGGGAGTAGCTAACTCGGCAAAGCTGAGAACAAATCTCTGATCATAACCAGCCAGCCCTAAAAATGACCTGACATGTTTCTTGGTTTTGGGGACAGGGCTGTTAGCTACAGCTTCTATCTTGGAAACCTCTGGCTTGACTTCTCCATTTCCCCAAACATAGCCCAAATATCTGGTTTCCTGTATGCCCAATACACACTTGGTAGGATTAATTGTCAGACTTGCTTTTTTGATTGATTTGATAACTGCTCATAGGTGTTCCAGGTGGCTTTTCCAGTCTGGACTATACACCACGACATCATCCACGTAAACAGCACAATTTCCAGTGTGAGGGAATAAAATTACATCCATGTACCGCTGGAATGTACCGGGTGTATCATGTAAACAAAACGGCATGGTGGTGAACTGACAGAATCCTATAAGAGTGGCAAATGCAGTTTTATCTCTGGATTCTTTAGCTGGGAGATTTGCCAGTAACCCTTGGTGAGACTCTTTTTAACATGCATTTTAGGGTTTGATTAAAACGCTCAACAAGACCATCTGAGGGTGATAAGGGGAGGTTCTTGTGGCAGTGATATCTATTAGTTGGTATAGCTCCTTCAGTAATGTTGCACCAAAATTACTACCCTGATCAGTAATAATTTATTTAGGTATGCCCACCCTGCTGAAAATTTTGGCAAGCTCTGCTGCCACTTTTAGGACTGTGACAGTACGTATTGGAACTGCCTCTAGGTATCAAGTAGCATAGTCACATACTACCAAAATTAATTGATTACTCTTTTTACTTTTATCTAAGGGGCCAACCACCTCCATTGCAATTCTCTCAAAAGGCATATCTAATGTATCAAGGGTAGGGGCACCAGGGGTACCTTGTCTTTTTAGTCACTGGGGCTACTTTCTGACATTCAGCACAATAACTGCAATAGGTAGTAACATATTCATGAATTCCAGGCCAGTAAAATCTGTACAGCAATATGGCAAGGGTACGATCCCTCCCCGAGTGATCAGCCATAGGACTATCATGTGCTATCTGTAACAACTCAGATCTATACTTTTGTGGTATAACCAATTGTTCTATCTGGTCCTGTATCTGAGGTTTAACCCAAACTCTGTACAGTAGCCCATTATATTTTTTAAACATTGTTTCACCCTGTTTTGGTTTCACCCCCAGCTGCTTAAAATAACCCTGGAGAGAAACATCGTTAGCTTGTTCTGAAAGAAAATCACAATCAGTGATCAATTTAGTTCCAGCATTTTCATATGTTAACCCCTTATGTCCATCAGTCTTTTGTTGCCAGTGTTTCTTCAGGCGTAGTCTTTTTTCCTGGATTTCTGGACCTTGGAGCTGTGCACAAACAAGTCCGAATCAAAATTAGCGAAAGGAAACGAGTTCCCACTATCTGAGATTTTCTTTGCCTGAGCTCTTGTCACCACAGCTGCTGAAACACCATGATTTACTTCGTCATTGATTACCTTAGTAAATCCTGGAAAGTCATTTCCAATAATCACAGGTACAGGTAACTTAGATACTACCCCCACTTTCATTTGGTGTGACACACATTTAATATTCAGAGTCACTTGAGTGGTGGGATAGTATTGAGTGTCCCCATGAATGCAGATGACACCAGTACCTGGTCCCTTTGGACATTGTTTTCCCAGCACTTCAATATGCACTAGGGTCTGTCTGCTTCCTGAATCTATAAGTCCTTTCACAGTCTTATATCCCACCTTCACATCTGTTAAGTACTTGCCCCAATTTGCTAAGGACAAATCTGCTCCAGTGTCACTCTTCTTACTATGGCAATTTCTTGCAATAAGATCTGGTTTATTACAGATATAGCAAATAAAGCCTTTGGGTGCGGATTTGTTACTACCACCAGAGTTCTTATCAGACTTGGAGTTTAAATGGGAAAATGAGTGTCTTACAGTGCTTGATTGTTACCTCACTGCTGTGGCATCTGTCTGGCCATTTGGTAGTCTTCAGCCAAAGAAACAGCCTTTTTCCCACTTTCTGGTCAGTGTTCTTTTACCCAAAGCTGTATGTCTGTGGGGAGGATGTTGATGAACTGCTCCATTACAAATGTTTCAATGATCTGTGGGAGTATTTTTGCCCTCTCGTTGGAGCCATTTCATAAGGAGTTCTCTGAGTCAGGTGAAGGCTTCGCAAGGATTGTCGACTGAGTTGTACTTCACAGAACAAAATCTCTGCTTGTAGGTCTCTCCTGATATGTCACATATTTTAAGGACCTCTCTTTTCACCAGGTCATAGTTTTCTGACTGTGCAGTGTTCGTATTGCTGTAGGCAAGTTGGGCTTTCTCTGTCATGTAATGCACCAGTCTGAACTTGGTGTTGTTAGCACGCCTGAGGTCAATTTGTGGAATGTCGGGAACTGTTTTAAAATGGTTCACTTCATTCCTTATTGGGAGATCACAAAGAGTTGTGTCGGGGGTTTATTCCTCCGGCCCAACTCCTTTGTTGTGTGGGGTGCCTCAGGGTTCAGTGCTGTCACCCATGTTGTTCGCAGTGTATATGCTGCCCCTCGGAGACATTATAAGATGGTACGGGCTGAGGTTTCACTGCTATGCAGATGATACCCAGCTATACTTGCCTTTTGCACCTGACCAGGATGGAGCACTCTCAGTGTTTAACAACTGTCTGGAAGAAATCCAAGGGTGGATGGATTCTAGTTGGTTAAAGTTGAACTCAGAGAAGACAGAGGTGTTAATGGTGGACCCGGGTGGTCAGATAGCGAGGTCACATGGTGGCACGCCTTCTGGAATTTTTCTTGGTGGTGTGTCACTTCTGCCCTCTGAACAGGTGCGCAACCTTGGGATTGTCCTGGATGATAGGCTGACCCTTCAATCTCAAGTGCTGGCCATTGTCAGGACTTCCTTTTACCATCTTAGGAATATTGTCAGGGTGTGTCACCTTGTTCTGTCTGACTCCCTACCAATGTTGGTCCACGCTTTTGTGTCCTCGCGCTTGGACTACTGCAGCGCCCTTTACTTTGGGCTTTCTGGGGTTGAAATATGTTGCCTTCAGCTGGTGCAGAACACTGCAGCCTGGGTGTTGACTGGGACAAGGAGATCCAGTCATATTACACCGGTGCTGCGCGAACTGCACTGGCTTCCTATATGATGGCAGATCACCTTTAAAGTCATTTTATTGACTTTCAAAGCCCTTCATGATCAGGGTCCAACCTATCTGAAAGAACTTCTGATGCCTTACTGCCCTGGCTGATCTCTCCGCTCGGCTGACAAGGGGTTGTTAGAGATTCCAAGAGTGAATTTAAAATCTTCTGGTAGCAGAGCATTTTCTTATGCCGCACCCACTCTTTGGAATTCTCTACCACGCTGATTAAGGGAGTGCACCTCTGTGGAGGTATTTAAGAAAGATTTAAAAACCTACTTATGGGATTTGGCTTATCTGGATGATTAATGGAAACTATTTATAAATATCTGCTATTGTATGGATGATTGTATGGCTTGTTCTAACTAAATGTTGTTTTAATGTATTTTTATATGTTTTAAATTGATATTGTATATTGTGTTTGATGTAAAGCGCCTTGATATTCTTGAAAGGCGCTTTAAAAATAAAGTTAGTATTATTATTTTTTATTATTATTATTATTGCCCATTGCTGCTTTGGCCACTGGCATCCTGTGGCAACCCTATCAAAAGTTGTCAGGTATGCTTCAGTATCATCCGAGGGATACAACTTTGTAAGTTTAATGTCTTTTAAACTGCTTGTGTTTTGTTGCTCTGCTGGACCTGTGCCAGAACTTCCAGCTTTGATAGCTTGCAAGGCATCCATCCATCACTGCATCTCTTCTTTTCTCTGCTTCTCGCGTTGTTGCATTTCTTCTTTTCTCTGTGCCTCTAAACATTGAATTTCTTTTTCTCTCTGCTGCATCTCCTCTCTTCTCTGTTTCTCCATCTCTGACTGTTGTATATCCCACCATTTGAAAAAGGCAGTCAGACTTCCAGGTTCTGTCACTGTCTGTTCTTTTTTTCCCCATCTCTGGTTCTGGCTGAATAGTCTCAGTTTAGACTTTTATTTCTGCTTCTAGTTTGGCTGCCATTCATCTGGTAATCACTCCTGGACTTGCTGCAGCAGAATCCATACCTTTCTGCTCTGCTTCCCTGGTACCAGGTCTAGTACCCATGCACAAAACTCCTGGCTTAGAGTATGCACAGCATACATCCCACTTAGGCTGACACTATCTGTCATTGAGGCACAGGTCAGAAAGCATAGAAAAACTAGGAGCAGTTTCAAAATTCACAAATAGAGTTTTATTTTTTCCAATAACAGCAAAATAAAAATAAAATTGTTCAGAATAACTGTTTACAAAGGCAGTACAAACAGAGAAAACAAAGTCCTTCTTCTGTGATTCTTCTCAATTTCAAATCTCAGTCTCTCACTCTCCTTTTCTGTCTAGCAAAAGCATTGCTGCTCTTTTTATAACAAGTCTTTGCATTGTTGACATCCAACTTCTCACAGAATGTTCTTGTCAGTTTACAGAATGTTCTTTTCATTTTCAATGCAGGTGTAGCAAAAAGAACACAGTGACCCAGAACTGACCTCTTGTTTACAGCTCTGCTGAAGGCTTAACAATTACATTTTGGGTTAACCCCTTGAGTTCCAAATAGCTTTGCAATCATTTCAACAGTATAACTATATACAGTTTTAAAGAAAGGGATCCCAGTATCAGTGACATTTCCATATAAAGATTCACATATATTTTTATACCTGCAGATATGCAAGGAGGGAGAAAAGACAGAAATAGCAAGGGAAAGGGACTTCTGGTGGTACTATGGTAGAGTGAGCCATGTGTTGGAGGAGTCATCTCAAGAACCTAAAAATCATTTTTTTTTATTGTAAAACTCAGAATTGCTAACTCTCTTGAGGCATAAATTTGACTTACTCTTCTCAGTGAATGGCTCGACACAATAAAAATCACTTTCTCCCACTAACTGAAATGGACGAGGGGGACAAATGTGGCCTATTGGATTCTGAACCCCCACCTAAACTAGCTTCCTAGCCAGATGGCAGAAAATCCAAAGGGGGAAAGAAAATTACTGAAGCTCCCCAGACTGACACCATCCTCAGGGCCATTAATGAATTTTGAGTGGAGATAAGAAAATCCATCAGATACCTCCACACAGACTTCGGAGTACTCCAGGGCAGAATGGATTAGGCAGATGTGCAAATTACCAAAAATACTCAGTGGATAGAGACTCTGGAAACATCTTTAAAATCGTTGGCTACAGAACAGCTGCAAATATCCCTCCAACAGGAGGATGCAGAAAATAGGGATCGAAGAAAAAAGATTAGAGTTTATGGCCTCCCAGAAAATGAAGAGGGCCAGGATCCCTCTGACTTCGCAGATCACCTGCTCAGACTTGTTTCAGATCTGGGCCCTGACTTCCAAATCGACATAGAGCGGGCACATCGTGGTATAGGCCCGAAGCCAACAAAACCCAATGCCCATCCCAGATCATTTGTCATGCGTTTCCTGAACTATAATGTTATAAAGAGAGCTATTGATAAAGGCTTGGCAGAAACAAAAAATTATGTATGGGAATCAAAGATTAATTTTTGAGAATGACTATGTTCCTGCCGCACAACACATGCGTAGGGAGTACTCGACACTGTTCCCACATCTAAGGGCTCAGAAGTTGAAATTTTGTACCCCTTACCCAGCCAAACTAGTGTACTGTTCCCAAATGGCCCTACATCTTATACTACTGCAGCACAGGTGAAGGCTGACCTGCTCGCTAGAGGAATCTACCAAGAAAGTGGCAATAAACCAACTTCTCAGAGACCCTCTGAGACCCCAAACTCAGTTAGATGCATCCTGGATCCTGACCTCTCTCTTACTGAAATGCTGGAGAAGTTGAAGCAATACAGAAATCCTACTGTTCAGACTTGAGAGGACTTTTACTACAATCCACAATAATTGCCAGGTTTGAGGCTGGTGTTGCATGGCTGTGGGGGGGGGTAGGAGCAACTGTCCAATGGTGCTGGGTTGAGATAGGACTCCAGCGATCAATTGACAGTACTACTTATAAAATTTACCTACATCATAATGGTGATGGTCCCCCACCTTACTAGGCAGGATTAGTCCTGGCCAGTGGGGCAGCTCACTTATATGGGGCCCCTTGTTCACCCGTGCTGCTGTGGCGACTCCCCTTCCCTTTCCCTCAGGCCATGTCCCTGGCCTTGCCTGATGCCTTTTTTTCCCTCTTACAGTGTATTAAGATTACAGACTGTTCATACTGAGGGAGTACCATCCGGGACTAATTATGGCTTAATGTGCCTTCTAGCTACTAAACTTAGGGCACTGTGCCCTACAGTCCTGTGTTCTAATATGACTTTCTTTGTCAGTAAGCCTATCCAGGCAAAGACATTTCAGGACATTCCTAAATTTTCTGTTCCTTTATGAGAGTTGGGGGAAATTTCATATTCCCATTTTTAGCAGAGTTCCCTCACCAAGTTGGGTGGGAGAGATGTGGATAATGCTGAGCCCAGTGGGAAATATTGACCCTCAGGTTTGGGTAGTGGGAATCCCCTGCGAGATGGGATTGCAGGAACCTATTGCCCCATGTAATAGGAGACTTGGGGGGGTATGCTCACCTTCCAAATCAGGGCCTAATAATAGGAGACATGCCTTCTTTAAGTTTTACCACAAGGGTCCAGGTCATGAAACTTTGGAGTGCATCTCTCTAACTTATATAGATCAACATTACCACCCAAACAATCGGTCTAGTCCAGGGCAGGGTGGGACTATGAAGTTTCTGGGGGGAGATAACCTTACTAGATTTGCAACAAAATCTAATTTGGGTCTGGGGAACCCTATGTGATGACCCATAGGTGAGTAAGGCAAAGGGGAGGCTCCTCGCTTCAAGTTTCTGCTTAAACCTTGGCACCACCACACAAGGACTGGTGCTTCTGATTTTTGGTGCTGATCCTCTCAGGGGTAGTGGTTACCCCTAAGTGGGCTCACACTCATCAGCTATGGGTGGCATTCTACTTATCTGAAATGGAGCTCAATTTCTGGGCTCTATCTTTGGATAACCAGAGGGGGAGAATATATCCCTCCGAAATAGTGGAAGTACTTTTGTATATAGTTCTCTCCATATGGAGACCTAGTTGGTATATATTAGGGAAGGCAGGGCAGATAATACCAGCCCATAAGTCCTTCCAGTTCTATTCCTTAGTTTTTTTTCTTTCACGTATCATGTTTAATAAGGACAAGGGAGAGGGAACGAGGGTGTTTTGTGGGGAGGTTCATGTTCTTATCTATGGTCATTGTTTTGGCTTACAACTGTTTTTTATTTTATAATTCAATGAAAACAAAGCGAGATGCACTGGCAAAATCAAGTTTAAAAGATCCTTTATTTTGGGTGGGGTGGGGGTTCATCCGGGGGATCCAGGAGTTCCACAGTTTTCTTTCTTGCCCAGCCCGGGCTTTGGGTTCTGCAGGATGGCTGGGAAGATGAATCAGACTTGGTGGTTTGGTGGTCCTCTGGGTGTCCCTGCCTTCTCCTGGGGGGAACTCCTCTTCTCTATTCTCCTCTTCTTCTACCTTTTCAAGATGGCGGTAAACCCTCTTAAAATATACTCGCAGAATGTGAATGGCCTGCATAACCCCATTAAATGAACACCTTTTGCAACATTTGAGAAAACAGACATCTGATTTATATTTTTTACAAGAGACTCATTTATTTGAAGGGGAACATTAGAAACTACAATGTTACGAAGTATATGCGTCCTCTAATTCAAGTGGACGGAGAAGAGGGGCAGCCATACTAGTGCATTCTTCCACTCCTTTGGAGAGTCAGGAAGTTTATAAAGATACCCAAGGCAGATTCGTAATAGTAAACGGTACTCTTCATTCTCAAACAGTGACACTGGTTAGTGTCTATTTACCACCTCAATCCACCCTACCAGTTTGTTTTTTTGTACAAAAAGTCTTGGACATGCTGCAAGGTATACTTATAATGGGGGAGATTTCAATGTAACCCTTTCCGCCCATTTAGACTCCTCTAGTCCACAGGCCTATAGAACCTCTAGTGCGTTGAAATATCTGAAAGCCACTTTGGCGCACTTAGGAATATAAAATGGGTGGAGGAAAATATTCCCATCGGTGCCAGGTTATACATTTTACTCAGGTCGCCACTGGACCTTTTCCTAGTTGGACTACTTTTTTGTTACTTGCGAACACTTAACACTGGTTTGGGATATAATTATAGGTCCACTTCTCTTATCAGATCACCATCCATTGGTATTAAAAATTGATTTGGGGAAGCCTAAAAAACTAACATTTTGGTGATTTAACCTCTCCCTACAGTGTGACCCAGAATACGTGGACTATATGCGAAAGCTTATCCCACAAACCCTACAAGATAATCTTGTTTCAGATGTTTCAGACCCCTTACAGTGGGACACACTGAAAGCGATAAGAGGTGAAACTATCACTTATGCTTCTCGAAAAAAATGAAAATTAGACGCCTCGTATAATTTTCTTCTAGACCAACTTCAGTACTTTCATCTGTAGAGAATGGGATACAGAACTACAATGGAAAATACAGGAAATGAAAAAAGATATTAAAAAAATAATGTATTATAGGGTACTTCAAACCTTAACTTTATTTAAAACAATCCAATTATGAAGAGGGTGCTAGGGATCTCGGCTTTTAGCCAGCAGACTTAGAGCACGAAAACAAGCAGCAATGATTTTAAAAACAAGGTACCCGATTTCTAAGCAAATCACACATAAAGAGGATCATATACGTTCGGCCATTTTCTCATACTATCAGTCCCTATATTCTGCTCCCCCCTTATCAGACCACGGGGAAAACAGCTGATTTTTGGTGTCGCCTTTCTCTCCCACAACTTTTGGAAAGTCAGAGAATGGCTTTAGATGCCTCTATCGGGGCAACTGAAGTTTTGAATCATATAAAGGTGCTAAAGCCATTGAAATGCCAGGGTCTGGATGGTTTTGTGCAAGAATGGTATCAAAAATTTGCAAGGCAGCTGCTACCGATTCTTTTGCCCACCTTTAGGGCAGTGGCGGGAGGAGAGACACCACCTCCCTCCTGGGATTATGCAGTTATTTCTCCACCTCCTAAACCCGAAAAAGATACTACTGTCACTACCTCTTATTGCCCAATTTCTATACTAAATGTGGACTACAAAATTTATATGGCCATATGGGCAACAAGATTAAAATTTCCCTTTCCAACACTTATTTATCCCAAGCAATCTGGCTTTATTAAACAGCAAAATACTACAGACAATATTCGCCATACCATGCTATTATTTATTTAACTTTTTTGCTTTATCTTTCTCTCCCCAGGCCCTGGTCGGTTGTTCATCATGGTTGCCGTCCCATGCTTCACTTCTTCAGGCCCCCACCCCTGCAACTCCCATGGCTTACCACCCGTGGCGGGGCTGCGGGGAGCCCCCTACTTACCCACCGAATAGGATTCAGTTTGGGGCATTACCACTGGGGATGAAGTGCTGGGGGACAGCCATCAAGCTGCAACGACTAGCCACCAGGGTCTTTTTCCTCCATATATCTCCCTTATGGGCATTCGGCATGCAATGACACCAGCAGTGGGCACACTCACGCACCTGCACGCATCCCTGCCAAGCGTCTGCCATGCTCCCATCCCCCTTTCTTGTGGCAGCATAGCACTGAGTCCCAGCCTCCACCAGGGTCAGATGTGCACTGACCGCAGGTTGCCCCCTTCCCGGAGATGGAGAGCAGTCTGTCGGACACTCAATCCATCTCCTTCCTGCTGACCCCTGGTGGCCTGCACTCGATCCTGAATGCAGGTCACTGGCATGGTACAAGGTGTGGCATCCAGTGTCTCAACCCTGAGTGCCACCAGGCTGGTGTACCATGCTATTATTAGAATATATTTATACTAGACAAATCCCAACTGCCTTTTTAAGCCTTGCTGCAAAGAAGGCTTTTGATAGGGTGTCTTGGGATTTCCCATGGGACACCCTGGCAAGGTTTTTCATTTCCAGACTCATTTATGAGAGGGATTCAAAATATTTACTCCCAACCATGGGCATATATTCACATTAATGGTGCCCTCTCTTCCCCAAGTCAGTTAAAATGTGGAACACGACAAGTATGTCCCCTTTCCCCATTATTATTTCCCCTTTATATGGAACCTCTAGCAGGTGCACTGAGAGTAGATGATCGAATTGAAGGGGTCCTTCTGGGACAAAGATCCTATAAAATGTATTTATTTTCTGATGATATTCTCCTAACCACTCTGTCTCCCGAACAATCAGTTCCAGCAATCTAGAAAACCCTGCAAGAATGAGAGAAAATAGCTAACTTTAAACTTAACATCACCAAGCCTGAGGTCCTCCTTTTATATTTCAAACCATCCCAGACCCTTAAAAAAACTATCCTTTAAAATGGCGCTGCACTAAAATCAAATATTTGGGTGTCCATATTCCTGCTAACATGGAACATTTGGAGCTCATTAACTGTGAACCATTATCCATCCTCATTCAAATGGATTTGAATCAATGGGGTAAATTACATCTCACTTTTTTCTGACGGATGGAGGCAATTCATATGAATGTCCTCCCTCGTCTCCTATATCTATTTCAAAATATCTCTGTTTTTCCCTCCTCTTTTTATTTTAAATCTTGGGACAGACTAATCTCCAACTTCATATGGGGGAGACAGTAGCCCAGTGTACGGTACTCTCTACTACAGCTTTCTATAACCCAGGGAAGGGTAAAATTAAGAACATACGAAAATGCCAGCAGATACAGGCTCTTAGGTCTATCGAGTCTGCTAGAGTGTGCAGTTATCTGAGTTTACTCCACAGCTGCCCCCCCAATTTCCCAGTTTCCCTCCTGCTGATTCTATCCCATCCCCTCTTAAAGCTGTTCACTGGTTTCAGAGACACCACCTCTTCGGGAAGTGCATTCCACCCTGTCACCACCCTCTCTGTGAAGTAGTGTCTTCTCACCTCTCTCCTGAACTTGCCCCCCCTTCAGTCTCAGACTATGCCCCCTAATGGTCCTTCCTCCATTTAATCTGAACATCCCCTCTGTGATGACTCTGTTTATGCCCTTCATATATTTGAAGGTCTCAATCATATCCCCTCTATCTCTCCTCTTACCTAATTTGAAATTTTATGCAATGGCTGCATTTCTTAAAATTCTATTCTTGTGGTTGTCTCCCTCTGTCTTGGACCCATGGAAAGAGAGAATTTTCCATAAATGATTTATACGATATAGGAAAAAATAACCTTAGCCTCTAGGGGGCGAGCACCCCCGTTCTGCCATTTTCCCCCTTATATAGCTCAAGTGCTGAGAATATGGTACAAGCTAAAACAAAAAAGGGTTTTCAAATAAATATTTTTCCTACATACATTAATATCAGAATATGACAACTTCCATCCCATAACATTTGATTTGACCTTTGCCTCCTGGAGGAGGGTCAGGCTAAATTATTTTCACCAGTTCCTCACAAATTCTGAAATTGCATCTTTTGGTAACCTACAATGGAAATATGACCTTCCTGAGAGAGATACCTTCTGTTATCTCCAAGTCAAAAATTATATCTTGCGACAAAGGGAGGCGACTCTTAAACTACCTATACCCCTACCAGTGTTATGGGTTTTATTAAAAGATACATTATTAGGCCATCCTTGGGGGTGCCTTATAGGCTATTTATATAAAATATTGCAGGAACATTTAGGAGTTACCTCATGTTCAATACTCGAGGGTTGGAACAAGGATTTTGAACTAGAGATCCCTCTTTCATCTTGGCAGGACTCTTCCCTCATAGCAACTAAAACAACTTCCTCAAATATTTGGAAAGAGTTCACGTGGAAATGCTATTCCAGGTTTTTCTGCTCCCCGGCAGTTCTGGCTAAATACCTTTCTGCATCATATATCAGGTGTTGGTGGGATTGCAAATGTAAATTGTCAGATTTAGGTCACATCTTCTGGCTATGCCCAAAATTAACACCATTCTAGTGTACTTTACAGGAGGAACTCTGGGACTGTCTGAGGGAGTGGGTAGATCTCACAGCTGACATGATGGTGCTGTCAATCTGTCCCATACACAGACCTTCGTGGCACTGCACCATGTTATCTTTGCACCTTTTAGCAGCTAAAAAGGCCATAACTAGGAGATGGATGTCCACTATCACTCCTACAGTCTCTGAATGGTGACAAATTGTTTTAGATATATATTAGCTAGAAGGCCTCACGGCTGGACTACACAATAAGCAAACTTCCTTTAGAGAAAAATGGCAACCATGGGTCTTTTATATGGCACAACATAACCCTGAATTTGTACCATAGCTGGGGGTAGGGGGGTTTGGGGGCCTAGAAGATGTGGTACACCATTGAACTTTCCACAAGGCACACTGGAAAGGTTCCTATTAAAGATTAACAGTATAATTAATGGGGAGACAGACGATGACCATCTGTGAGATTGACTTGTTTTTTTTTTTCTTAATTATCTCTGTCTAAAATGTACTTATGTTCAAGGTACCAATTTTCCAGGATCTGGATCATCAATCTCATATTTGTACAGGTTCATTTGTAATTAACTGCAATGTATCTCTTGTAAGTTTTAAGGCAATTATTCTGCACATGATTGTAAAATGTTTTTTGTGTTTCTACTAATAATAAAAAGGAAATAGCAAGGGAAAGCAGAGAGATAGTGAGAGGAGGAGAATCGCGAGACCGTCAGAGTGATCAGTTTCTAGGTCTCACAAGAAAATTTGATTGTGCAACCACACACAAGAAACAGAAAAGGAGAGGATAGGACAGATCCTTGGATTTAAACTCCTTCTGCATAACAAATGGAGCAGGGCCTTATTCAATCCTGTCACACCCACCTACATTACTGTGTCCAGTTCCAGAGTTCTCATCTCTGAAAGGACATAGACAAGAGTTGAGGCAGTCCAGAGGAGGGCAACTAAAATGGTGTGGGATCTGTATCAAAAGCCCTATGAGGAGAGACTGAAGGACCTAAATATGTACATACTGGAGGAAAGGAGGGAGAATGGGATATGATAGGGACTTTCAAATACCTCAGGGGTACAAATAAGGTACAAGAGGGAAGACTTTTTCAGAGAAAAGGATGCACAAGAACAAGGGGTCATATGAGGAAGCTGGAGGGGGTTAGAATCATGGGGAAATGTAAGGAAACTCTTCTTCACAGAAAGGGTGGTGGATGCCTGGAACAGCCTCCATGAAGAGGTGGGAGCAAAAACTGTGATGGGATTTAAGATGGCATGGGATAGGTATAAGGGAACCTTAGAAGCAAGGAAAGGGTTCCGGCCCGGTGGCGCTGAGGGCTGAGGAGCTGGACACCTTACCTCACACCACACCGGTGACTCAGGTTCAGGAATAGATTCGGGTCATTGGGGATCCGGCATGGGAGGAGGGTCGGAGCAGGATTGAGCACCCAGAAGGCAGCTCTCCTCACCTGGGGTGGTTGCCATCCCCCCAAAGTCCTGTTGCCACCGGGTGGAGGCCCAGTGGTCAATGTAGGCAGAGGGGCAACACATAGTGGGTGAGTACCTCGAGATGCGGCGTGCACATGCTCCTTATGCATGCACGTGTCCGAAGTAAGGGGGGGATGGGTTACGGGGAGAAAAATGAAAGCTACTTTAAAATATATGAAGAAAAAAAAAGAAGCCAGAGATCAAGTAGGGTCTACAGTGTGACAGTAGGTAGGTAGGGAACATGGGCAGACTAGGTGGGCCAAGTGGTCCTTATTTGCCGTCAGATTCTATGTTTCTATATCACCAGCTCAAACACCTTGACACTATACTACCTTGAAGTCTATCCAATCTGCCACTCCATTTTATTTGCTCTCTTGATTCGTTTTTCTCTAAACCCTATCCAGGTTCTTCTGTTAACACCTACTACACTCTTCAACTACGCTTAGCTAGATAGCCTCTCAGTTTGCATAGTTTCCAACACTACAATGTCTGTGGAGTATGCTGACCGACTTATCATTCTCAAGTTATTAGGTCACCTAAAATCATAGAAAAGCAATGGACAGAAAAGACCTAACAGTCCCTCCAGTCTGTTCCAAGATTTCCTACTTGGAGTTGCTTTAGTCACAGTCCTTCCTCTCCCTCTGCTTCTTGTCTGATATCTCTTTTTTATGTGTCCCACTTCGTCTTGAATCCTGTTATAGCCTTTGCCTCCACAACCTTATCAGGAAGTTTATTCTGCTGATCTGCCACCCCCATTTTTTTTTTTACTAATTTTAAGTGTTTTTTTATTTTGTAATATTTAATTAAAATGTTGCCAGCAGCCCATTTCCTAAGTGCAATATTATTTATTTATTTATTTAGTTTTTGTTGACTGGGTAAGTGCACTAGACAAATCCTGCCTATTTTCAGGCACGACCCGGGGAAGGGGATACAGATGAATGTCAATTGACCTTGAACCAGATTAATCTGTTGGTGGTATTTTTAGTGAATGAGGGAAATTTGGCCATGACACTGGGGAAATTCCCCTACTCTTCCTGCAGGAGGATTGCTGCTCTGTTGCAGAGTCGCGGTCAGTTGCAGGATGGAGAGTGAGGAGGATGGATGTCTGGTGCAGTCTGAGGTTCTATCCCTGGCTTCGGCGGCTTCTTTGCCAAGGGATTCTGTTACTTGTGTTGAGAGTAACGTGGTGCTATGTCCGGAGGAGATGTCTACTATGATGCAGACAGAGGTAGTGCGAGCACCGAGAGTGATGGAAAATTTTTGTGGAATTACGTTTGGAAACAGCTGGTCTGAGTGTTTCTTCTGAACTTGCTGTGCTGAGTGGTATGGCTGTGGGTGCTATGGATGTGACTCTTGCTACAAACGGAGAGGCAGCGGTGCAGTCCCTGCCTTCTTCAGTGGAGCCTATCTTGACGTCTGCTGTCAAGGGAATTTTGGCATTTCAACAGCCTGTGACGGAGCTGATGATGACATCGGATAGAATGCGGAAGTCTTTCGCTATCTCGGGACCGGCCGCGGTGCCTAGTTTTGACAAGTGGTCGAAAGAAGAGTCTTTGCGTTTATGCAGGTTGGATTCAAACCCCACATGGGGCCTGGGTGCCTGATTCGGCTTTGGAGTCTCTTTCTTCAACAGGGAGTATCCCTGATCAAGGTACTGTACAACCTGGAAATGGGGAAGGGGAGCAGCCAGTACTTTTGACTGTCACTGGGTTTGGAGATTCAGTGACTGTACCTTCTGTGCTGGGTGCCACTACTGATACGTCTGAACAATCTAACTTTGCTAGGTGCCGGGAACGTTCTCCTAGTCCACCCCCTTCCCCACATGGTGAAGGCTGTAGGACTGGGCCCAGATATTCGGATTTATTTAAAAATAATAAAGTTGAGCAAGCTCCTAGGCATAATGCTGTATGTCTTCGTTACGGGGAGGGGTCTACAGGAGCACCCAGACAGGCTTTATGTGGCTAAAACCCTTTTAAAAGGTTCCATGGGGTTTCAAGCTGCTGATATCTTTGATCTGATTAATATCAGGGGGGAAGACACCTTCGATATTAGTTTCAGGACCTTTGCAGGGCTTGATTTGTTTTGGAAAAAAATATGATATGTATAAAACATTGCCCTTATGGACTCCTTTTTTGGGCTATCCCCCTTACTAAACCTTTGTATAAATCGGTGGTTGTGATGTTTCGAAATGAGGGGGTGAATACTGGGGATATTTATTACTGGATGGAAACAAAATGTCAGGTTAAGGGGCCTCCTGAAGCTATCATTGACAGTGAGGGTATTTGGAATGGCAGTTGCAGGTTTAAGGTAAAGTTGCATTTAATTGGAAATGATGTGCAGTATATTTCTTATAGCTTTTTTGGGGAAAGGATAGGGGGTGGTTTTTATCCAGGACAACCGAAGGCTTGCTACAAATGTGGCAGTCCCAGACATCTTAGTAGCACTTGTGACAGGGTCATTTGTGCTTTATGTGGGGAATATGATCATCCTAGCTCTGTTTGTAGAAATGTATTTAAATATAATCTTTGCAACAAAATTGGTCATGCTTATCATCAGTGCCCTTGGGCAGGCCAAAATTGGACTGGTGGACTTAACCAGGAGAATTTGGTCTCTGAGGCCCAAAAGAGATATAGGTCTTCCAGACCAGAACCTGGACCTGATGTCCCGGATGCGGCCTCTAGGTCTACCTCTCCGGTCCCTACCCAGGCTGCTTCTTCTCCAGCTGCCCCCACTACTTCTACTGCCCCCACTGTTTCCACTGTTTCTAGTGCTCCCACTGTTTCTCCTGCTTCTAAATTGGGGGTAGTTCCTGATTTAGAGAGTGACGTGGGGCAGATGCCCCCCCAGGTGGATGCTGATTTTCTTCCACAAAAACGGGTGACTAGATCTTCCCTGAAGCCCAAGATTTTGGTTAGCCCTATTCCCACGCAAAATTATTTTCAAGTGCTTCAAGATCAGGAGAGGGGTTTTGAGTCTGATGTCTCCTCCTTATCTGGTATGGTTTCAGAAATGGAATGTGAAGGGGATGCTCCTTGTAGTGTCCCAACTTCTAAGAAAAAAGTAGGGAGGAAGAGGAAAAAAGATAAGGATGAGGTTTGAAGGTCTTTTTCTGTTTGTAACCTCATAAATGGCTTTTTTTTCATCTGGTTTCCCTAAATGTTTGTAGTATTAAGTCTTTTCAAAAGCAAATGGCTTTGTTGGAGTTCTTTCGACACTGTCCGTTTGATGCCTTACTTATTCAGGAGACCAGATTTACTTCCTTACAAGATATTGTTCAAGTTAAAAAACATTGGCCTTGGGGGCCCTCCTTTTAGTCCTTTGAGGAGGATGTAGCGGATGGTCTTGGGATTCTTTATCAATCACCCCAAATTCGGGTTCAGAAGGTAGTAGACATTCTGCCAGGACGAGCTTTGCTGTCAGATTGTGTTTATGAGGGTTTTTCTATACGTATCATAAATACTTATGCCCCTCAAAGTAAAAAGGCTAGAATAGAATTGTTTACCCTTATTAAACCTTTTCTATTTTCTTCTAGAATACTATTTTGTGGTGGTGACATGAATTGTAGCCTAGATGTAAAGATGCGAGATAGCGTACAGCAGAAGGTGTTCTGTGATTCACATGCATTACATAATATTATTCACACTGCAGATTTGGTGGATGCATATAGGGTGTTGCATAAGGATAGGTGATTTACATATAGGCGTAGTGCATATTGTACTCGTATTGATTATTTTTTTATTTCCAGTAGGTTGATGGTTCATGGGTTTAGTTTCAAGAATTGTGGATTTTCTGATCATTGTATTTTACAGTGTGATATTCAAGTTTCACATGTACCTCCCTCTTTCCCCAGGATGCCTAGGTGGTGGAAACTTAATTCTGTTGTTTTGGATGATCCTGAAGTTAAAACCAAAGTGGAATTGTTGTTTGAGTTTTGGGGTTCTGTGGCTGTCCTTTACGACTCCTGGTACTCCTGGTGGCGGGATACTAAAATGGAGGTTAAAAATGTGTTTCTTGATTTTGGGAGAGCTAAGGGAAGTAAGGACTATTTGGGGTACTTGGCTTTAAGAGATCAATTTTATAAACTCATATCCCTCCCTACTGTAGCAGATTGTAGGATTAAAGCACAGCTTGATGTTGTGAAGCGTAAAATGAGAGACTATCATTATCAGCGTGCTGCTTTTGTATATGCTACTTTTAAATTTGGTACTACTAAATCTCCTTTTTCTGATCCATTTGAGGCATGTAAAATGAAGTTGGCAAACAAAAAAATGACTGGTCTCTATGATAGCTCTGGTCGTTTGCGTACGTCCCATGCCCAGATGTTGGATGTTATGGCTGAGTATATTCAGACTTCCCTGGGACAGGAGTTTGTCCCTCATATTGCTTGGGATACATTGATAAATTGCTCATTGCCTGTATTGTCTCCTGACATTGCGGCTGATATTGCTGGTCCTGTTACTTTGTCTGAGGTTGTGGATGTTATTTCTAAGTCATGCTCAGGGGTGTCCCCAGGAGAAGATGGGCTGACAAATGAGTTTTTCAAAACCTTTCGGGAATTGGTGGCTCCGCTTTTAGTGGAAGTTTTTAATGAATTTTTGATGGCTGTGGCTGTTCCACATTGCTTTTCCTCAGCTATGGTGGTTTACCTTTACAAGAATGGTGATAGACTGGATTTGGGGACCTGAAGGCCGATTAGCCTCTTGAATTCTGATTATAAAATCTTTTCACAAATTTTGTGTCACAGATTGCAGAAGGCTGCATCGGTTTTGATTCACCCTGTTCAAACATGTTCCATTCCTGGGAGAAACATTCAACAGAACCTCAAATTATTGCGGATGTCTGTGAGTTTCGGAAGCAGAGGAAGTTACAGGGGGTTTCTGATCACTTTAGATCAGAAAAAAGCCTTTGATAATGTGACTCATTCCTTTTTATTTAAAGTTTTACAGGTTTATGGTATCCCTTCATCTATGATTACGTGGATTCACATTTTATATCAAAATGCTGTGGCCATTCCTATGGTGGGTGGTCTGATGGGGTCACCAGTTTCCATAAAAAGGGGGTCAGGCAGGGTTGTCCCCTAAGACCCCTTTTGTATACGTTTTGTTTGGACCCTATGAGTAGAGTAATCCTGAATGATCCTTTTATTGTTGAGTTGTCTCCCAGTCCTTAGGTTTTTTCCTCAAAAAATTATGGCGTATGCGGATGATATTTGTCTGTTGACTACTTCTGTTCAGGCTGGTGTGTATGCTTTAAGGGTATTAGATACTTTTTCGGGGATAACTGGGGAAGGCTTTAATCACCAAAAAAGCATGGCCTTGCAGCTTGGGGATGGGGGCCCTATACACTCAATAGGTACTGTCCAGGTATCTCAACATTTTAAGGTTCTGGGTATAAAGTTTGGAGAACAGGATATGGCACTGGTAAATTGGGAGGATAGGCTGCAAGTCGGAGAGGCAAAGGTTTCACACTGGAAGTCCTGAGGGATGAGGAAGAAGAAACGAGTTTGTATTATTAAGCAATTTCTCGTCCCAGTTTTTTTGTATATTGCACACATTTTTCCTCTGCCCACTGACCTCGAGACTAGACTGTTTAGCTGTTTTTTTCAGATGGTCTGGGGTAGTAGATTGAACCTGGTGAAAAGAGATTTTACGTATCTTAAGGTTTTTATGGGAGGACTGGGTATGTTAAACCCTGCAGTGTTTCTTCAGTCTTTTTGTATTTTTTCTTCCTTCCATAGGACAGTGGGACTTACTTCACATTGGACAGATTGGACTTTTTGTTTGTTTCATCCTTTTTTTCAAAAATGGGAAGTGACTTTTCCCCGGTTCAGTGAGTCTTTACGGGTTCCTGATTTTACCCTTCCTATGTTAAAAAGAGTGAAAGGGTGGAACTTAAGTAAACTTGAGATTACTTCCATGCAGAGAAAATCTATATATGGCCTTGTGATGGATAGACATTATGCTCTGCAGGTTGATTTTCCTCGCTGCCTCCCTACTAAACTTCAGTTTGCATTTAATATTCTTAAAGATGTTAGGATCCCTGATCATATCTGGGATGTTCAGTGGCTGTGCTGTCATGGAAAATTGGGGGTTAAAGGTAATTGGAAGCATAAACCCGTGACTGACAGGTTGTGCTTGAGATTTTCCTGTATTAGCATGGAAGAATCACAGGAACATTTTTTTATTCTATGTCCTTATATTAAACAGTTTGGGACTGATTTAGCCACTAGCTGGCATTTGTCTCCCCTACAGCATATTCAATATGAATGTTTGATACTGGGGGATTATTCGGGTATTTATTCTAGGTACCATCCAAGTATATTAAATGTTATTTTTGCTTATATGAAATATTATCTTTGGCAGGCACGTTGTCAATTCTATTTACAACATGTGAATACTCCTAATGTAATGTTGCTTAATCAAATTACGGAAGTGTTGAAGCAACTTAAAATGAAGGAGTCAAGGGTATTTGACAGAGGGAAGTTTCAGTGATTCTGGAAATATGTTTTTTGGCTGTAGTGATTACTTGATTTTTTGTATTTTTCATTTTTTATGTGACTCTGATGATTCTATGATTTTTTTTCTGTGTTTCATCTGTTCTCTTTTTGCTTTGAATATTTTTTCTCTGATGTTATGTATTTTGCAATAAAACATTCCCCTACTCTTTGTGATAAGTGCCATGGGATCTTTAACATCCACCTGAACTACCACCAATCCAGGTAGATGGGAGCTTGGTTTAACATCTCATCTGAAAGACAGCACCTCAGAAGTGCAGCACCCCACTCATGCTGCACTACAGTGTCAATACTGGGATATTAACCCAAGAGCCAGATGTGGGAACTGAACCCACAGCCCTCTGATCTCCGAGCCTCAGAGGCGAGTGTGCTATCTACTGAGCCACTGACACTGCCATCCAGGGTGGGCATTATGGGCTATACCGGACCTTCCAGGGGCTATAAGGACATCCGCCTGCATTGTAGGGCCTCATAGCACCCCAGTGGTCTGGTATAGCCCAATACCACCCACTATGTCTGGTATTATTGCTTGCTTAATGCATGCCCCAGGTGTGCAGTAAGGCATGAGGTTGAAGGCTGAGTGTCTTTATACCCCTGGGAAGTGCACTGAAGTCCTATGATGTACACTCTGGAAGGGCCAGTACATGTATAAAATGGCTCTAAGCAGTTTTTTGAGGGAGGAAAATGAGATTCAGCACCTGACCATGCATTTCCAGAGTGCATAGTCAATTGAAGCCTGTTGGCCGATGAAATTTCTAGATTTTTTCTCACCATTTTATAATAGTTTCTAGTGTTCTTTTTGAACCCCCCCCCCAGTTTGAACAAAATTGCTGTGTCAATCCTGTTGAACCCTTTCATGAATTTGAAAGTTTCTATCATGTCCCCCTTCTCAGTTCTGTCCTCCAGTGAATACACGTGTCTTTTCAGTCTCTCATCGTATGCCATACCCTGTTGCCCAGGGATAATCTTTGTGGTCCTTCATTGCAGTGTCTCAAAGCTACCCCTGTCTTTGCTTAGATGTGGGCCCCAGAACTGGACACAGTATTTCAAATGTGGTCTCACCAGTGATCTATACAGAGGCAATATCACCTCCCTTCTTTTGCTAATGTAGTTAACCTTCTCCCTGCGCACCCTAGCATTCTGTTAGCCTTCCATTATACTCTGTTGCACTGAATAGCCTGCTTTAGGTTATTGCTGATAACCACTCCTACGTCTTTCTCTTTCTGTGTCTCTCTACCAGCATCCCATCAATATAGAATACTGTTCCAAGATTTCTCCCTCCTATGAGTATCACCTTGCACTTTCTGATGTTGAATTTCAGCTGCCAAATACTGGACCACTTCTGCAATCTCCTTATGTCTTGTTTCATAATGTTAATCCCTTCTTCACTGTCAACCCTTCTGCAGAGCTTGGTATCATCTGTGAACAGGCTCGCATTTCCCTGTATATCCTATCCTATGTCACAGATACATATATTAAATATAAGTGGTCCCAGGACAGATCCCTCTGGTACCACACTAGTCACTGCCCTTTTCTCAAAACATTTACCATTTAGGACCACCCTCTGGTTTGTATCTGTCTGCCATTTTTTTTTTATCTTCTGTTTTTCGCCTGACACTGGGGCAGCCTCTGTCTGGTGGCTACCCCTAGCTCCATCACTCACCCAACCCAGGACTTGCATCCACCTGTTGAACCTCAATGGGGGGGTGCCTTGTTGGGTGATGTGGAGCCTGCGGGATATGCTGCCATTATCCTGCCTGCCCAAGCTCTTTCCCTGGGCCAGCATGCATGCTATGGCATGCACATACTCTGTGAAGGCGCACTATGCCTTAACAATTAGCACCAGGCCAACCAGTTAAGCAACCACTGTTCCACCACCTAGCCTTCACTAGGCTATAATCGAGCAGTGGTATCTCCAAGGAGGAGAGCCACCGTGGGATGCTCAAACCTACTTCCCCCAGCTGACTTGTAAGCAACCCCAATTTGTTGCTGAGCCTGGGTCACTGTTGTGGCAGGCAACAAGGCCCACTGCATTAGCTTGCCATGCTACTCAGCCTGTCTGCCAGTTTTTGACCCATCCATTTATTGCTTCCCGTAAGCCCAGATCATTCTCTTCGTTAATCAGGCGTATGTGCAGCACCAAGTTGAAGGCTTTGCTAAAATCGAGGTATAGTACGTCCACTGCCTAGCCCCAGTCTGCCATTTGTATCGCTACAATAAACAAGTCAGTTATGTTAATCTGATACTACCAGCCCTAGTGAACCCATGCTGCTTCCCATCCATTCAGCTTATTTCTTCTAAGAATATGACTATCCCCTCTTTAATAAATGTCTCCAGATTTTTACCCACTGTCAAAGTCACGCTCCCTGGCCTTAAGATCACAGCTTTAAAACACTGGCACACATCTCAGTTCAATATTTATTTCATTTATTAGGATGAGCAATTGAGCAAGGTTCATTTACAATGTTAGCTACTGGCTTTGATATTCATCTTGATGACTGGAAACATCGTCCGTCTGCCTACTATAGTGCTCTTCATAGGGCCAAATCTAATTTCCGTTCATCCATTATTACTAATGGCTCTGTAAATCCTGGCAATCTGTTCCAGATAATCAAATATATCTTACACCCTGTTAGTTGTACATAGCAACATATAAAACAACAAGGGACTCTAAGCCTATCAGATCTTCTGCCTCCTGCTTCATAAGCGAGGACTGAGAAGTATGTTGTGCAAACATGTACAGTACTATTTCAGTTATCTGGCCTGCTTGGGTGACATGAAATTATTTTGGATAATCAGGAATTTGTATAACTGATGCTAAAACATTCAAAGTAATATTCACTTAGAATACAAGCTACCAGTACATGAAATATTGATGTTTGTATAACAGGGGTCCATTACATTGAGACTGTACGGTACAACGCTATAGGGATTCCCCACCCAGCCTAATACCCAGGGTAGCCTGTGCTTTTCTTGGTAAGCGGACATATGTCAAGGCTTACCTTGAAGGCCTATGCTTTCTTCATATCCATTGTCTTGGTTCATTGGCTGTTCCATAGGTTCACCACCCTCTAGAAGACTTACCTCCTAAATCTGCCACTAAATTTACTACCTCTGAGCTTTAAGGTGTGTCCCTGTATCCTGCTGGACCACACCAGATCAAACATCTCTGCTTGTTTGATCTTCTCAATATCCTTCAGTATGTGGAAGGCTAAAATTGTGTAATCTCTCAAATACATTTTCTCCTCAGTGAACATGTTAAGGGTCCCCATGCCCTCCTCATACATTTTGTTCTCCACATCACTGATCTTTTTTGTAAAGATTTTTTGTTTGTTTTTCTGTGTGTGAATTTAGTGCTCATCAAAGGTGCTAGATTAACAGCACTGGAACTAGAAGTCCTCTATTCACATGGCAGGTACATCATGGGTGATCACAGTGCAAGCTTCCCCACACTACCTGCCAATGTGCCTCAGCCCTACCATGGAGGGATCACCATGTAGGTGAGATGGTAGTTCAGACTCTGTGCCCATTCAGTCCTTGGCCTCTCATGTGAGACTGCCAACAACAGTGCCAGTTAGTGCCAACTGTGTTGGTAGTTTTGTGATGTGGACACCTGTCCATGGGGAACTGGACTGAGAGCACCACAACTCATTTCACATAGGCCGCTGAACAGCCCTCAGGTGATAATGCCTTTTAACCACTACCGACCCATGCTGAATTTGAACCTGTGACCTAGAGGTGAAAGGCTCCTTAACCCTCTACCAATCCACTGAGCCATCCAGTTCTTAATACTACTGATTAATCATTTTGGTGGCCCTGCATTGAAACTTCTCAGTGTCACTTTGCCCTTCTATACTGGAGAGCCCAGAACTGCATACTGATCTCCGTGGGGGGTGATCAGAGACTTGTGAAGTGGCAGGATTACTTCCTTCATCTACTGCCCTTCCCCCTTTTGATGGCCCCCAGCATTCTTCCAGTCTTTTTTACATTGTCTACAAATGACTCATCATGCTTTAGCCCCTTGTCTATCATAACTCCAGGTCCTTTTCCTCCTCCTCCTTCTCCACAGCAAGATGAGCCACACAGTGTGTAGGTCCTACCTCTGTTTCCACCCCCAACTGTAGCATCTTGCATTTGCATCTCAGACACTAAGAGTCTGGCCAGTCACCCAGCTTATTCAAGTCCTCCTAATATTTGTCACCATCCTGGCCTGTTTAATGTCCTCCATGAACTCAAGCAGCCTGCTAGAGGGCCAGCCCACTGGCACAACAGTAGTGCTACTGCTTGCAGCACCGATGACCCAGGTTTGAATGCAAGCCTGAGTCATCTGTGGGCTGCCCAGGGAGAGAAGGTTAGCACATCCGATGGACTGTTCAGCTTCTCTGGTGAGGGAGGGTGAAGGACTCTGGTGATAGTATACCTCCTGGCAGCAGCCAGGAGGTATTGAGCTGACAGCCCTCAAGCATAGGGGATGGTGGTACATGGTGGCCATCGGGGAGGTGCATACGGGACCATGTGTGCCCCCCATGACATCATTGCATGTCTGCTCCCATCACGGGGGGTGGGGGGGACCATGCAAGGAAATTGAAAAACCCTGTTGGCTGGAAGGAAGACATCACTCCTCAAACCCACGCCCACTGCCAGATCCTATCCTCCTGGGTACCGACACCCTTCTTCTTCAACTCCGCCTGCAAGCTACTTGACAATTGTATGGCAGCACTGAGGAGCAGAAGGCGGCCCACCCTTGGGGGCAAAAGCCAGGGGGTGCTGCCTGCAGGCAGGTGAGTTCCAGATGGGTCAGAGGACCGGAACCACAGGTTGGGAGGGTGGTAACAGGCTAGGAGTTGACCAATGGGGCTCCGACCGATAGGGTTCCAGCCGATGGTGACCGGAGTGAAAAAGATGTGTAAATCAAAAAAAAAAAGGCAGCCTGCTGGAGACTGCAGCTTCCAGACCATCAATAAAAAAGTAGAACAGCAATGGATTCAGCACAGATCCCTGGGGAATGACAATGAGTACCCTTCAGATCACTGCACATGCACCACATTAACTTCTGTTTCTACTCCACTCCATCTCTATCTTCCCCATTGCCAACTGTGAAGAAGCTGAGCCATTCTTTAACACCGAAATATTTCATATCCTTAGCTAAATCTCTGCACTGCATGCTCTTCACACACTGGAGTTTGTCTGCAACCAGTCACCAATTTCTCCTTCTTTTACTATCCCTCCTCAGTGTTGCCTGAAATAAATGTCTGGCATCATTCTTTCCCTAAAGAAAACTGACTTTGCTCTTGACCCGTTTCCTTCTTCATTGTTTTTTTTCCATCTCCCTGCTTCTTCCCATTGTATTAAAGCTACTAGCAATCTTTCCTTTACATCTGGAACTCCCCCCTCAAAACTGTTTTATGTCTCCATTTTCTAGACCCTAATTATCTTTCAAACTATTGTCCTATCTCTAATATCCTTTTTCTGACCAGTCCTTGAGCAAATGACCTCTTCTAAGTAGAAGCTTTAAGATTTGTCAGGGGAAAAAAAAACCTTCCCTGCAAGTAAGACATTTTATAATTAGATCAAACCAAGTCCAGGGCCTCTTGACGAAACTCACTGAATGACACGCTGGGGCAGTGGCTATGGTCCAACCCTCCTAGGTCTATTGCTTGTATTTGCACCATACACACTGCATTGAAAGTATGCCTTGCTGGACTGTACTGTAATAATTTTGAATAAATCTGTCATGTCCAGCACTCAGTGGTAAAGGCCTTTACTTTACAACAAAATCTAGGACCCAGCACTTGACTCATATAACACACTGCACACTATGATAGAGTGCATCAGTATACGGTTTTATTATATAGCAAAAAGAGCACAATGGTACAGCCGGCACCTCAAGGGAGGACACCACCCCCTACTGGGTGCTCTGTCAAGGTGCTCCATTTGTCTTTACTGTACAATAAAATAGTACAGTGATGCACTCTCACATAGTGTGCAGTATGTTTTGTGAGCCAAGTGCTGGGTCCTGGATTTTGTTTAGTCGATTCTTTGGGACTGTATAGCATCAACACTGTAGCCAGTGACCCTTCTGTTTGTGCCTTTTACAAGAGCAGGTTGATTCTAGACTTGGTTTATGTACTGTAGGGCTGGCTGCCCTCTCAGTCTGCACCTGCCCTGCACCGCAGACTCTCTGCTTCAATCAGATCATCCCTGGCATTCCCAAAATTGATTGTCATTATAGAATAGCTCATTTACGTACAGCAGTCTGATTGGCAATGAGAGTTAGAACCTGTGGGTAAATCTGAGCACAGATCACAGTCTGGAATCTTACATTGTTCTTGCAATCTGTTCATTTTTTTTTTTAACAAAAATTTTTTTTTTCCTTTCTTTTTTAAACCTTTTAAAACTAGGATACATGCTATAATCATGGGAAGGCACTTCAAGGTGCGAGTCACTGTGGAATGCTTTTTTTAGTAATATTTTTAGCCAGGAAAGCACACTGAGCTGAAACTCATTTCCAGGTGCATCCTAGAGCACAGGGAGGTTAAGTAACTTGTTCTGGGTCACACGTTATGCAAGTGACAGTAGTGGATTTCAAACCCAGGTCTGGTAGGTCTCCAGGTTTACAGCTTGGTACCCACTTCTTAGCTGGTTTATGGCACTTGACTGTGCCTTGTGCCACATCACTCAAGCATTGGATCAGTCCCACAGGACCCATACCCTGTTGTGTCTTATTAAGTAATGTCACCAACAGCTTGAGGTGACTGAACCCTACCTCTGGAAGTGGGCAAGATGCTAAATCCATTATCATTTAGGTTACTCACACAACAGAGTAGTTGTCTGAACTCACATACACATAGAGAATACTGGATGGGAAACTATGCAGAACCAGTGTGTTCTGCTACAGAGGGATTCTGATTCCCTCTGACCTCAAGAGCGAAGCTTGAGAGGTCCATGGGAATCAGAACCCCGAGGTGGCAAAACATATAGGATAGTGTATGGTTACCCATATACTACAAGGCTATTCTTCCACCAGTGGATACAATGCCGACTGATGACCTCGAGAGCGAAGCTTGAGAGGTCTCCAAGTCGGCATTGTATCTACGAGGTGAAAGAATAGCCTTGTAGTGTATGGGTAATCATATACTGTTCTTTATAGTGTATGGTGCCCCAAAAAAAGACAAAAAGAGACTCACTTTTCTGTATTTTCACTCGGTTCTGCCGAGGCCGTTGATTCACAACTGCCGCTGCCCAGCACACTCGCGCGGCCCTCTCACACAGCAAGGAACGAGTCAGGACATCTGCTGTAGCCCCTTGTATTATGATGTCCTCACTAAGGCAGAACAAAGAGTCGTTCTGTGTTAGTGAGGATGTCATTACTGCAGCAGAACAACTTTTTGCGGTGTATGGATTTCCACACACAACTGCATTCCACCATACGCTATATATAGGATAGTGCATGGGGAACAGTTGACAACAGGGCTATTCTTTCACTGAGTTGGCACTATTTAGAGGTAATCCATCGTCATAGTGCCAACGAGGTGAAAGATGCCCTATTGTCAACTGTTCCCCATGCACTTTTCTTTATAGTGTATGGTGGAACGTCGTTTTTTGGGGGGAAAAAATCGGCACAGCATGTTTCTGCTTCAAAACATTTTGGGTTACTAGAAGGAAAAAAAGAACTTTACAGTTTGAATGTTTTCAGGCTTGACATTTTAACTGTGTAAGAACTTTACATTTTGAACGTTTTAACGCTAAACATTAGTACTGCCGCCGACATTGCTGCTTTTGCTATGTGTCCTGTCTATGGAGTGAGCCCTGTCAAATGCTGCTCGAGGACACAGTGTGATGTTCGCAGTGTAGTAGAAAAAATCATTCTGTTGCATCATGAACGCCACCAGTGTGTGACTACAAGGTTTCGATAACGATGGATTTCGTGGAGACGACGTTCCACCATACACTATACACTGGTTGTGCATAGAGTTGCTCATCCTGTATTCTTTATAGTGTATAGTACTGTGTGAAAAATGTGTTTTGTGAGTTTTTTTGCTTTCAAAATAAAACTGACTTATGCAGTCTCTAGAGGTTCTAGAATGCTGTTCTACCACAGTAGGGTAGAACAGCATTCCATGACCTTGGCACTGTGGTAGAACAGCATTTTGAAAGGGTTGGAATTCTATACAGAACAACACTCTACTATACACTATATGACATTTTACTGCACTGAACAAAGAACTTTTAATCCAAAACACTGAAACAGCTGCTCAACAGCAGGCATGAGAAATCACGCATGCCATGCACAGGGCTGTATTGTAGAAACAGTGTAAAGACCTTACAAATTTGAAAGCTTTAGTACAGTACTGTCCTTGATTAGGTAACTCGTAGGAACTAATTAACCGCAGGAAATTATGCCATAATTTCTTTTAACTTCAGATCAATTTGAATAGACCAAGATTCATGAAATGATGATGTGACACTTGCCTATTAATCAAGAAAGGATGCAATAAATAGCCGGGAGAGAGAATGCTAGAAAACCTAAATGAAATGTGAAAATCTGTACATATAAAACCAACTTAGCTGATGTCCAAAATTAGCCCTAGGAAAAGGAAAGTGTGTCTTTAAATAGGTGAGTAAACTGTTATATGCTTGCAGCTCTGAGAAATTGAAACTGTTTTAGCGGCGCCTAATGACGGCCAGTGCTAAAGAGGGACCCGAAGCAGCTCGGCTCTAGCTACCTGCTGAGGGTTAAACTCACACGAGTCTCTCGCGTTCTCTCCCGTCTCTCAGGCTGTAATTCCAAGGCTTTCCGAAGCTCCACTCCAGGACACGGAACAGCAACAGCAAACTGCGTGCCAGCCACAGCCATGTCCATTCATCTGTATACCAAACAGCGGATCGCGGACGGATTGCATACGCCCATCTTTCAGGTACAATTATCTGTCTCACACACACACACACACAAACACATTTGGATTAAGCGAAATTGTGGAAGTATGCCGCCGATAAAATACAGTAGTCATTTATTTATTTATTTTTTTCATTACTGAGCAGGTGCTTGTGCAAAGCTTACCTGGATTAAACATGCTACCTGGAATGAACAGGTTTTTAAATACGAAACTTTTGCTACAGCATTATCTAAAGTCCGTTTATCACAGTGACGCGATTCCGGAAAGAAAAAAACGTTGATATTTAGCAAGGGGTGCAACCTAGCATCACCTTTCGTCACGAACTGTAACGTTTTTCAACAGATGCAATGCTAATTAACCCTCCCCCGTCCAGACACAGGGAGCTTATTAGCCGAATAGTAGTTTCAGAAAGTAGATTTTTCGTTTGTTCATGTTCTGCACTGGTTTGCCGCTGTTGCTGTGGGCTGTTCATTTGGTGTGATTTGCATTCTTGGTGTGATTTTGCCCAGGTTTCTCGAGGTACTACATCCAGAAGAAGCAGGTTGAAGAGATCCGATGGTAGCACAACTTCGACCAGCTTCATCTTGCGACAGGTAGGTGGGCTGGTTTACACCTTCGCCAGATGTTGTGTTTTCTTAGAAAAACGAGTTTTTATTTTACAGTTGTAGAATAATGGAGATTCAAAACTATCGTAACAAGGTTGAAATGCTGTTATTTTTTTTTCTTTTTTTGTGACCCAATCGTCCTCACCCGCGACGACGTACCTCTTAAAACTCTCAGCATAAAAAGTCTTAGCACTGGCCTTTAAAGCAGTAGTGCAACGAAATCAAGCAGACATTTGACCCTACCTTTTTTCACTATAAAAGATTCCAGGCATCTTAGAGTTTAATTTGGTGGTACAGTTTTCTAATTCCACCAAAATTTGAGTAGTTTATACATGTTTTAATTGATTTTTGTTTCAAAAAAAGATGGCAGACACATTTTCCATAGAAACAGCATTACAGACCGGACAGGGGTTAGGATTGAAAAAATAACATTCATGGTGCACATCATAGGAAGTACCTAGACAAATACATTTGACTGGTATGCTAATATTTTTCTTAACTGTAGCTGAAACAGTTTTGGAAAATCATTTTTCGTTGCCCTGCTGCTTTAAAATTCAGAGCAGATGGCCAGAAAGTGTAGCACTTTCTTATTTTAAAGAATAATATGTCAAAGAATGGCGGATCTCATATGATTAGTGTTAAAGGAAAGCAGCACAAAGCAGTGGGGACAATCACCAGGGCTGCAGAAACCCCCGTTTAAAACAAACTTATTGGTTTAAACTAAATTCAGCTAACCTTTCTCCAGATATTTAGCTTTTTAATCTTGCTCCTTGAGGCGCCATGTCAAAAGTGCCACCGCACCGGAAGACGGAGTGTGCCCCTGGCATCCTGTCCTGTGCTGGAAGGCTCGTTAAAATGATGAGCGAGGCGCATCTACCTGGGTGAAAAAGAAACATTGTGGCATGTAGAGGTATGTTAACTAAACCTCTACATCCAATTCTTGGTGAAAATGGAGCCGTGTAATGTACTTTAAATCATTATGAAAGTTGCAGCTCCGAGTTCGGTCATGTGCAGTAGCACCGGTGCTACTGTGCATGACTGAACTTCAGGCTAACTCATAAGGACTGAAAGTACATTACACTAAAAATGTGGCAACCAGGAAAATATTTAAGGTGCTGGGGCCAGAGCCAAAACTGGTGCAAGCCTTAGCTGCTGAGATAAAAATTTTGTGACTTGAGGCTTGTTTACCCCAAAACCTTGAAATTCCTGACCGTTATCCAGTGCAACCCAACCCATTAAGTTTGGATCTGAGTTTAACAGACTGGTATGGTAATCTTGTACCTTTCAACTTTACTGACTGGGCAGTGTTTTCCTTTATGTAGAGTTGAATGGCTGCTGTGAAATGTCAAAAAGCTCTCTGTGGCTTATATGTGTATCATTTGTACACAACAATCAGCTTGAAATGTATAATTCCTGAATGAGACACTCTAAATCATCAAGGGAGGTAAACGGTTAAATACTAACTGTGTGACCTACTGTTGGAACCTGACTAGGCCATCAGGATAGCATATCTAAAGACAAGAAGTTAAGGAGACTAGGAAAGAATAAGGGAGAAAGGCAAGTAAAAAGCAAAAGGGGATTAGGAGTTAGATGGAAGGAGGTCTGCCTTGACACCAGGAGACTGGGTAATAATTTATTTATTTATGACTTTGGTAACCGGGAAGGTGCACTGATCCTAGGGACCGTTTTCAGGCACGACCTGGGCCACTTACAATGGCACAGAGTTAAAAATAGGCAACATTAAATAGAAAGGCAGTTTAACAGTGATAAAAATTAACAAAAAAAGGTTACAATGGAACACAGTTATACAATGGTTGCAAAGATACATAGATTGACAGAATCCAGTTGCAGAATACATAAGTCCTATATTCATTTTACATAATAGATATACATAATACATATGCTCGATATACAGCAAGTTGTATAGGAAAACAGCTAGTGTACATCTGTGCAATTAGATGGAAAGCGGATAAGGTGGGCAGGGGAGGGAAGGGGTGGGAGAGGTGGGGATCAACAAGGGGGGGAGTTGTAAGGCATGAAACTGGTTAGTTGGGCAAAGGAGGGAAGCAGTGGCAAGAGGAAGTCTCCATGAGCCAGTCTTTGAGGTGGGATTTAAATAGGCAGTGTGTGTGTGTCGATAGAGCGGAGCTCGGCTGGCAGTTTATTCCACAGCGTGGGGGCTGCCGCCGACAAGCCTCTACTTCCCATATTGGTGGATACCCTGGGAACAGTTAGAGGAGGGTGCTGTTTGAGCGGAGGCAGCGATGCGAGCTCGGACCTTGAGGAGGGCTGCCAGGGGTGATTCCTGACCAGCGCGGATGGCGGTGTCAAGCATGCAGCAAAGGACGAGGTCGAAATGGCCTTGCAGTGGGAGCCATCTGAGAGAATTGTAAAGGACACAGTGGTGGGTAGAGAAAGGGGCAAGCAAGGCAAATCGACAGGCACTGTTGTAGGCAGTGGAGAGCTTAGCCATTAGGGTCACAGACGTCCTAGCATAGATAGGGGAGCAGTAGTCCAGTATAGGGAGAAGATTTCCCTGGACGATGCCAAGTCTGGCCTCAGGGGTGCGGTATTGCCAGAATCTATAGGCTGCACCTAATTTCTGGTGAAACCTACGAACTAAAGAGTTGATGTGTTCAGAGAAGGAGAGGGAGGGGTCAAGCAAGACACCTAGGTATTTGAAAGTATTGAGGTCCTCTAGGGCTTGGCCATTAGGGGAGACAATATTAAGAGGGGAGTGAGTCTTCGATTTAGCAAGGAAGGGCTTGGATCCGAACCGCATGGATTTCATTTTTTTGGCGTTTACCAGGAGGAGATTAGCTGCAAACCAGTTGTGGGCCTCAGCATAGTTTTGAGTAAAGAACTGAGGAAAGTCTGGCAGTGGATTTATCGCTGAGCTCCAGGCAGTGATGGCAGACAATGAGATGGACCTTGCAGCCATCATAGAAACTTAGGCCTCAGAAAATAATGACTGGACCTGACGGTCCCTGATTCCACAATGTTGAGGAGAGGTAGAAGAAAAGGTAAAGGGGAGCACATGTATCATATCTACTTTGGCATGTGGGAACGTGAAGTAATAGAGGAGCCATCAGTTAACCCTTATTTTGACAAAATCCTGCTATACAGATGTTACATAGACAATCTAAGTTTCCTGTGGTGTGACATAATAAAGGCACTAACCAGGTTTAAGAATTATTTGGAGGATAATAATTCTAACTTAAGGCTCACTGTAAAATCTAATGAGGAACAAACTGAACATCTGGACCTGGTTATAAAAGTGAATGAGAACAGAGATGGATTTGTACCAAAAAATTACAAACTGTAACTCTTTTTTTGATGAACAGCAGTTGTTATCCATGCCATGTGGTTAACAACATACTGCTTAGTCAGTTCTACCGCATCAATAGAAACTGTTCAGAAAAAGAGAGTTATGATGTCAAGACTGCTGAACTGAGGGACAGGTTTAAAGATCATGGCTACACTGATGCAGTGCAGGATAGGGCACAAGAGCAGGCAAACCATCAGG
Organism: Neoceratodus forsteri; assembly: GCA_016271365.2. NCBI lineage: Eukaryota > Metazoa > Chordata > Ceratodontiformes > Ceratodontidae > Neoceratodus > Neoceratodus forsteri. The sequence goes on from CM028132.1 coordinate 924,127,199, forward strand.
AGAGGGAACACCTCTTACAAGGTAATACTAAGTGAGAGAGAACTGATCACGATAAACTGAATTTCTTGATGACTTACACTGTACCATCTGGCAGGATAATGGAAATCATAAAACAAAACTGGCACATAACATAATACAGTCAGATCCAGTGTTAGGAAAGCACACAAGTGACAACCATTGAGCAGTTTACAGAAGAGCCAGAAATACTTGAGATGGGGTAGTAACACCCAGCCTAGGAAGAGGAAAGAAACCTGGTTGCCAGCTCCACCTATGGCCACTTTGAAATGCAGTAACTGTGTCCATTGTTCCGCTGTATGGAACACCGATGTATTTGAAGACCACGGTATTCAAAAACGTTATCAAATGAGGCATTTTATCAACTTTGCAATGTGAGAAGGTTGAATAAGGCCTTGTCCCCATTTGTTATGCAGAAAGAGTTAAATGCAAGAATCTGTTCTATCCTCTCCTTTTCTGCCTCTTGTCTGTCTGGTTGCGCAACCGAGTGTTTTTATGAGATCTAGGAACTGATCACTCTGATGGTCTCATGATTCTCCTCCTCTCACTATCTCTCTACCTTCACTTGCTGTTTCTGTCTTTTCTTGCCGCTTGCATATCTGCGGTTATAAAATATTTGTGAATCTGAATATGAAACAGGGATCCCTTGTAATCTTAGCTGCTGGGACAACAGAATTTACACCTTCTGTGATTATTGGATATGGCTTTCCAGGATTTACTGAGTTAATCACAGAAGGAGTAAATCCTGACGTTCAGCAGCTGTGATTACATGGTGGACAGAAGGAGATGTTTGGATCTATACCTAGATGCTATTGACAACAGGTTGGGCATCAATGAAGATGAAAACTGGACTGTGTGCTGGTAAGGATGTATGTAGCTTGAGATCATAGGATATAGCTTATGGCTGAAGGATTATATTCTAGATATTATGGTATGTGTGTTACCTTCTCCTTTTCCCCTTTTTGGCCTGCCCATACACCCTTGTCATTATTCCTACCCCCCCCCCCGGCACCCTTATTATGACTGCCTGCCCTCCACTGTTTGAATGAGGTTGAGGACTTGTTTTGAGAAGGTCTCAAGCAACTATCTGTCTACAGTATATGACTGGAGATCCATTAGAATTTGATAGGGACTTTACAGGTTTGAGAATAAAGATATCCTGAGTATGAGCAGCAAATTCTCATTAAGCAATAAAGGAAAATGTGCCTTTGGATACACAGTGTCCCATTTCACATAGAGATGTAAATGTCATGGAACCTATGTAATGAGCTTATTCTCAAATGGTGTTATTCTACATCAGGAATAAAAAGGGGTTAATAGTTGATGATTCACTAGAATGAGCTCATAGGTGAACTGGGTAACTGTCTAGCCATAAGACTGAATATCTAGTAGAAATCGATAGCGACATTATAGATCTGAATATATTTTAAGGAGCTATTGCGAAATTTGCATTAACTAATATGGGTAAATTCGCCCCTGGATATATGACTCCCCAGCTTACACAGCGCTCGCTAAAAATATAGAATCAACAAGAATGTGCTCAATACAGTGTGGAAGCTGAATGGCAATAGTAGAAAAGTAGAAGAAAAATGTATTTTTAAACAGGAGAGAAACATGTCATTTGGGCTGGGAAGCCCAGTTTACAAGACAGTCCTGTACAATGTTCATTAAGTTACACATGTAACAGTATAATAAATAGTAAACAAGACTTGCATCATAACTTACATTGTATAATAAAAAAACACAATAACTTAATATATAGGTGGAAAAGATACAATACTATGTGCAAGTACAACTGTAAACAAAAATGTGTTTACTGCCTCAGTAAAGGCATTAAATTTTTGTTTCAACGCGTGTTGTAGGAGGAAGCTTATTGCCTCAATAAAGGCATTAAATTTTGTTTCAAGCGTGTTGTAGGAGAAGCTTATTGCCTCAATAAAGGCATTAAATTTTGTTTCAACGCTTGTTGTAGGAGGAAGCTTATTGCCTCAATAAAGGCATTAAATTTTGTTTCAACGCTTGTTGTAGGAGGAAGCTTATTCACTCAATAAAGGCATTACATTTTGTTTCAATGCGTGTTGTAGGAGGAAGCTTATTGCGGTATGCTGCAGCTCTAGAAATAAAAGTTTGATCGCCATATTTATTAAACCATCTTTGTTGGTAAATTTTGTTCAAGTGTACAGATCGTGTTAATTCTTTCCTCAGGTTAGATACATCAGGAAAAAGTTCACGTGTAATATTATGCTCAAGGTAATATATTTTGTATTTAAAATTAACTTTTCCAAGTTCTAGAGAACTCAGAGTTAAAGATTGCCACCCCAGACTCTCCAACATTAGGCAATGGTGCATCCTGTAATTACACTGCAAGACATACCTTGATGTATTATAGTGTAATTTATCTATCCTATCCAACAGACTTTTATTTGCCACCCGATAGATTGATTCCCCGTATCTCAAGGTGGGCAAGACAAGTTGTTCTGCTATTTTTTTCCTATCTTGAATTTTTAGACCTCTAGTAGTTCTCCTCAAGGCTCCAAGTTTCCTAGTTGTTTTTGATATCAATGCCAAAATATGATCTTCATAAGTCAAAAATGAATCAGTAAGTACCCCAAGGTAACAATATCTGGATACCAATTTAATTTGAGTATGCAAGCTTGTAAAAATCTACAAATGTGATGTATATTTTTCATTTTTAGGAGAAAAATGCATTAATTTAGTTTTCCCTATATTAACAAGCAACTATGACCTGGTGAACCACTCCTCCACCCTGTTAAAATCAGCCTGGAGCTTTGTCCGAAGGTCCAACTCATCTACCCTGAGGCAGTCATCACTGCATCATCTGCATGTAATCTAATATCTGACTGCTGTACCACAGTAGGCAAATCATTAACAAAAATCAAAAATAAAATGGTCCAAGGATGGATCCCTGAGGGACCCTTCTTGATATAGTAGTAGACTTAGACAAATGATGCTGTATTGCAACCCTCTGGGTACGTCCATTTAGATAAGAGTTGAACCAGTGTAAATGGCCTTCAGCAAAACCCAAGTCCTGCAATCCCTCAAGCAGGAGGGAGTGGTCCACCAGGTCAAAGGCCTCGGACAAATCTATAAAAATAGCTGACGTTTCCCTTCCTGAGTTCAAAGAGGTACAGATGAGGTCATTAAACTCCAAGAGGGACATTGTTGTAGAATAGCCCCTGCAAAATCCTGATTGATATGGTGTTAACCGCTTACACTGATTTAAATAATCACATATCTGTCCATTTGCCAGCTTTTCTAAACATTTTGACAGAACTGGTAAAATGGATGTCGGACAATAATTTCCTGCCTCTGCTGGGTCTCCACCCTTATGAATAGGCACAATTTTACTCCCCTTCCACATCCTTGGGAAATACCCTTTTTCAAGACTCCAGTTAAAGATATACGTAACTGTTGAAGCTATATTATTAGCTGCTAGCTTTAGAAATCTTCCCTCCAAACCATCCAACCCGGCTGCTTTATGAATATTTATTTTTAATAATTCTTTTTTAACCTCTGAAATAGTTAAAATCCTAAATCTGAATGGTGGGTATTTTTCAGCAGATGAGCTCCTGTCATTTATTAAACTTTTTAAGCCCTTACTAACTGGATTCCCAAAGCCTGGGAGGACAGAAAAAAAAGGTGTTTAGGAAGTCTGAAGTCACCTCAGGAGAATCTGTTGATGTATTTTCAATTTTAAGAGTTGAAGCTTTTTTGACTACCACCACCCCCTGGATTTGTTAACTGCTTAATAACAGCCCAAAACTTTTGGGGGTCCAAGTTCTGATCCATTTTGTTTCTGTAGTATTTCATTTTTGCCCTTTTTGTTAATTTTCTACATTCATTTCTTTTAGTTTTAAACACTTCCCAATCTACATCCAGTTTTGATTTTAATGCTTTTTTCCAAACCCTATTTTTAATCCTAATCCTTTTTAGTAATGTCTTTGTTATCCATGGAAATCTAAGAAGCTTATTATTTTTCTTATTCACTTTGGTGGCACGAGAATCACATATCCTTTGGAAAGTTTTAGTAAAATAGTAAATAGTCTGTTCAAGATCAGGAATTAGTCTACAGCGTTCCCATTTTTCAGCTTTCACACTTTGCAAAAATTTAGGTTCAGAGAAATTTCGCATATCCCTTAACCAATTTTGTTTCAAATGTTTTTGAGAAGAAATTAATTGTGAATTAATACATTTTAATGTTATTATTATTATTATGATTAAGTGTTCAAAGTTAGCCAAATGGGATTGTGATCACTAAAATGGGGAGGCAGAGTTCCTGAGGCTTCAACTTGCAAATGCAGAGAAATAAATAATAAATCAAAACAGAATCTAAGGCAGATGTTTTTGTATACCGTGTTGGAGAATTAATTAATTGTTTTAGTCCCAGCTCTGTGTAACTTCCATAAGTTGTTTACCCAGGGTTTCAACCAATCACAATTCAAGTCCCCATGAGTATTAATTGTCTATTTCTGGTACTGTCTCCTATTTTATTTACACACTCCCAGAATACTTAGGTTGGTTTTAGGAGGAGAATAAATAACAGCAATTACCAAATTAATTTGCCCAAGTCAACAACCAGGTATTCAACATTACTATCACTCCTTTTATTACTGTTTCAACAAGCCCTAGGAGTGTTTGATATATAATATCACCCCGCCCCTGCCTTTCCTATCTTCTCTAGTATGTTGGTAACCTGGGATAGATAATTCTTGTTCATTAATTTTCTGAGAGAGACATGTCTCAAAGTCCAAACGTAAGGGTTTGGGGCATTAATTAAGGCTGCGGAAAATCAGTTTTTGTGGCTATACTATGAGCATTATCATGTAGGACCTTCAACTTTATCTTATTATTTGGCATGGATTTAATTCTACATCCCGCTCTCAGAAATAATATTAAACTTAAGACCCCATAATACCCCTTTACAGGTCTGAAAATGAGTAGGGTTTAACATCAGTCTTAAACTTGCCAAACATAGTTACTCAATTAACGAAAAAACATTCCATCTATTTGTTAGTCTGTGGGATTTAATTTATTTATTTAGTTTTTGTTGACCGGGTAAGTGCGCTAGTCAACAAGTGACTATTTTCAGGCACGACCCGGGAGGTACAGTTACAGAACACAGTGATACATAAGAGATTACACAAAGCAGGATACATAAGAAATTACACAGAGCAGGATACATTTGCAAAGGACAAAGTCACACAGTGTAGTCAAGCATAGCAATAAGGATAAAATTACATGTATTCAGTTGTTGAGAACTAGGGGGAGAGGTGGTAGGGGACAGGTGTAAGGGTAGGGCAGGAGAGACTGAGACAGGGGGTGGTAGGGCGAATAGCAAAAAAGGGGAGGACAGGAGGGAGGTTAAGGTGCCAAGTGCGGCACTAGCGGGAGAAGGTTACCACTTGTGGCCGGGACGGTGGAACTGAGAGATGGAGAGGTCGGGGAACAGGACAGTGAAGCTATGGGTGCAAAAATTAGAGAGGGAGAGAGGGTGATGTGCAGGGGAGGGCGGTGGGGACTAGGTGCAAGGGTGAGGAGGATTTGAACTAAAGGAATGGGAGGGAAGGGTAGGGTGGGAAGGGCAGGGGAGTATAGAAAGGGATGAAGACACGGAACAGATAGGGAATTGGTGGTGGTAGGGAGATAGAGTGCACCTAGTAAGAGTGCAGCGGAGCAGAAGAAAGGAGGGAGGACAAAGGCGAGGCGGTGAAAGCGGCATTGGCGGGGTGAAGTAGTAACCTGCGGCCGAGCCGGTGGAACTACGAGACGGCAGGAGAGAGAGGAGTCACGCAAACTGGTGGGAGGCGGGATATAATAGGAGGGGAGGGTGAGGACTGAGCATAGGGAGAAGAGGAAGAATAAAGAAGGAGGGAAAGCTGGCAGGAGAGGGGCAGAAAGGTGAAAGAAAGGTAGGAAGGTGGCGGCGATGTTACGGCATTAGCGGTACAAGGTAGCAACCTATTGCCGGACGGGTGGAACCGAAAGACGCAGAGAGGGAGTGGAGGCGGTTAGAGGGGGAATGAGGCGGCAAAGAGCAGGAGAGGGAGGGGCAGGAAAAGGGAGGGGTAATGACAGGGGGTACTGGAGAAATGGCTAAGTGGGAAGGAAGAGAGCTGGTAAGGAAGTAAGAAAGGTAACAGAGGGTGCAGGATAAGGAATGAAGGTGGGGAAAACAGCTCAGGAGCGAGGGCAAGCTAAGTGACTAGGCAGTAATGAGAGAGTTTTACAATTGGCATCAGAACAACAATGTTATACAGTATCAACAAACATGAAACATAAAAGCAAAACAACCAAGAATAAAAAAGCAAGTGCCTATAATACATAATAGGGGAGGGAGGAGAACAGGTTAGAGCATGGGATTCAAAGGGATCAAAACAAACACATTTGTCCATCGAGGTAAGGAAAGCTCTGAGATTGTGCTTAAATGCATCGTGAGAAGGAGCATTTCTTAGTCCCTGGGGCAGCAAGTTCCAAAAGTGAGGGGCAGCATAACTGAAGGCTCCCGAGCCCTTTTTTGTTGTGCAATACTATTTAAAAGCCCATTGGATGAATACAACCAATTAATACCTCGTGCAAAACTATCCGGTTCATTCAGCGTTGAAGCAAACATCAATCCACTCAAAATTAAATAACCCAAACTTTTTAAAATTAACATTTTTGTTATTAATAATAGCGGTGACCTAGGAGAAACTCCAGTGACAATACTGTTTGTACACCTATCTATCTTACTTAGGGCTTGAGTAAACAAAATATTCTAAACTTACCAGTTATGCCATGGAGTTTATCAGAGGAAATGGCTTTACAAATTCAAAATTATTGTTTCTGGGTGGCGCGGCGCTCAGTCTCACGTGAGGCTCATGCCCTAGGCAGTGCAGGAGTTTTAAGCACTACAGCCCGCCTCTCCCGGCCCCATTGGTGATGTCTCACCACTGAGCCCTCTCACAGCTGTTCCCAATCAAATGTCAAAAGTCCATTTTCGGCAGAAAACACGTACTACTGCAGGAAGTTTGCTAATAGCAGTCTTAGGCAATAACAATGTCACCAGGCTGAACAGTTCCCCTCTCTGGTCGCAACACAGATGGAAATAGTGAAGGGGCTGGTCATTAATTCTTCGGGCAAGTGCAGGAGTTTTAAGCGCTACAGCCCCACCTCTCCTGTGCCGCAGTTGGTCGGATGGCTCACCACTGAGCCCCTTCTCACAGCTGTTCTCAACCAAATGTTAAAAGTCTGTTTTCGCGCCGGCGACCCGGGTTCGGGAACGGATCCGGGTCGCCGGAGGGCCGGGCCGGGGAGTAGGACTGCCGTCCGATGGGCAGCTTTCCTACCCGGGGAGTGCGGGTAGCACTCGGTGCGCTAGGGACCCCTGGTGGAGACCGGGAGTTCCATGCAGCCGGCCTTAACATGGGGAGGCGGGGTGGGCCTTGCTGCGTCCCGCCTCCTCAGGGGAGAAAAAAGGGAAAAGCCCACGCCCAGCGTCTATATGACGCTCTGCTCCAGGAATGCCCTGATTGGCCACCGGAGCCGTTCCCCCGACTAGTTACTAGTTCCGCGGCCCGATAAGCTGGGGTCGGAGCCGCGGCCCCGCTCTCTGGGGGGCAAGCCAGGGATGACCGTGGGGAGTCGGCGATATCCGGTGGCCGGGGATCCTGGAGTCCGTGACCGGAGCAGAGGGCGGACGCAGGGCGTGAATGAAAAGAAGAAAATAAAAAAAAAAAAAACTGTTTTCGGCAGAAGACGCTGATTACTGTAGGCAGTTTGCTAAAAGCAGCCTTAGGCAATAACAATGTCAGCAGGCTGAACAGTTCCCCTCCCCGGTCACAACACAGATGGAAATAGTGAAGGGGCTGGTCATTAATTCTTCGGGCAAGTGCAGGAGTTTTAAGCACTACAGCCCCACCTCTCCTGTGCCCCAGTTGGTCGGCTGGCTCACCACTGAGCCCCCTCTCACAGCTGTTCCCAACCAAATGTTAAAAGTCTGTTTTCAGCAGAAGACGCTGATTACTGCAGGCAGTTTGCTAATAGCAGCCTTAGGCAATAACAATGTCAGCGGGCTGAACAGTTCCCCTCTCTGGTCACAACACAGATGGAAATAGTGAAGGCGCTTGTCAATATGATCCTCTGATTACAACTGCTGAGCTTGGGAGCAGAAGGCACATGCAGTGGGGCTGGGAATTTCATCCTGATTCTCCCTGCCTTGCTGTGTGTACTTTGGTTGCTTTGCAACTGATGGGTGTCTCCATTGGGGCAGACCCATGACATCCTGGACTTCGCTGTGTGTGGCAGGGTGTCAAGGGCTGATTGGTGGATGCCTCTCTCTGCCCTCTGGCTCAGCCACTATTTAATTTAACCCTCACTGAGCAATCAGCGCAGAACAGTATGCGCGCTGCTAGGAAAACACTTCAGCTGTGATAAGGCATGAAAGTTTGCTAACTCAAGGATTTTGGGTTTATTGTTTTTATTTGGAAAAATATTGTGACAACATTAAGAAAATAGTAATAATTTTGCTAACTTTATTAGGAGGAAAGAGACCGAATGAATGAGCATTTGTATCACTAATGGCAGCATTCCCTATCGTTCTCATTGCAGGCATATGTAGAATCTTACCATAAAGATTTAGAAATCATTAATACACACAGAAATTGATTATTGGTAGGTTGCCTGTGTTATATTATTTGTAGCCGCAGTTTGAGGCGCATTAGTGACTGTTTTTAAATGTGAAAGGAACTCTTGTGAATGTTTGGACAGTTTTCATGAACCCTTGTAACCTTTTTTGAAACAACAGTTGCTGGGCAATGTTATGATGACTGTGTTTCAAGTCAAGAGAACTGGAAGTTTACACTATGCAGGTGATCTTTGAAGACTAGGATTTGTGGATGCTGATATTAAACATTTTAAATGTACAAGGATTTTGTGTGATACTATGTCTAAAAACTAAGAAAAGATGTATGTCATAATCATCAGTGACCATGGTCAGATAAATGAACATTCTGTTTGTGGATTTTATTTAGGAACTAAAAATCGAAACTGAGCATTTTTGTGCCGGTAGAGAGTGAGTGAATTAACTATAGGAAAAAGTATGGGTCGGGGTGTGTAACAAGAAGTGTACACACACTCGAGCGGTTAGATGCCTATAAACCCACACCCTCCCGTGGGTTATTGCTTACTTGCACCTCTTGTATTATGCCATCAGTTTCTTTATCTAATGCATTAGTACATGCTTATGAGAATTAATATTTGTGCATGGGTTGCCTACATATTAGATATTGATGTTCAGTTTATCATTAGATGCAGCGGAAGTGCTGGAGGACTGGAGGAGGATGGAGGTGGTCCCACTATACAAAAGTGGGAATAGGGAGGGGTGTGTGGCCAGCAGCTGACAGAAGACTCTCCTTTACTTGCTCCAGATAGAAAGGGTAGCAAAAGCTTTAAAACCTTTTTTTTGCAAAAGTTGTTCAGCTTAACTGTTGGATCCTAAGGCTAAAGTCCTTCCGACGTGCCTGGTGAATTTCAGGATAATTTCTGTGATGGGTAGAACTAAAATTGACTCTTTTAAAGAAGGGGGCAAAGGGAAAGGCCCTGCGACTGCCACGAGCAGAGCCTCTGGTGCTGTAATGGAGAGTGGAAAATCGGGGGACTTAGAAACCAAAGTCTAGTGCCATTTTACAAGCCATTCAGCAAACAGACACAAAACTAGAGACCTACAATACTAGGCTTATGCAGTTGGAGACCAAAATGCTTACCCTGGAAACAAACCAGACCGAGCTGTCTACTCACGGTCTCTAAAACGCCCGACTGTGACTGATGGAGTCTCTGGGAGAGACAAATTGCTTCATACACACCTGGAAGATCTGGAAAACAACGTTCGTGCCTGCAACCTCTGATTTTGGGGATACCTGAAGGAGCAGAGGAGCATACTAGCAGAATACATGCACCAGCTGTAGCAGGATTTGTTCTGACTGCAGGATGAACATCCGATCAAAGGACCTACCAAATAACACCACAGGAAGCCCAACAATCCAGATCTCCCTAGGACTGTACTGGTAGTGACAAGTGGAGTACAGGTCAGGGATTTCATCTATACAAAGCTAAATCAGCAGGGCACTTACTTTAACGGATGGCTCCAAACTGCATTGCTTCCCTGACCTCAGTTATTCGACGAGGATGAGACGCCGAGGATTTGACTCCGTTTGAGTGGGCCTACGAGAGCTAGGGATTAATCATGTGCTCCCAATGCCAGCTAGGCTCAAGATTATCTATGCCGGCAAAACCTAGATTTACACCGATCCAGTGGATGCGGGTCGTAAGCTGGAGATGATCCGTGTGGACTTTGCCAAATCGGGCGCTTTGGAAGTCGAGGGAGAAGATGAAACCTGAACTGATGATTTACTGGACAATTTTTGCTAAATTACTCAATAAAGTAGTCGGGTTGGCACCACAATAATAGTTAATAGTGATTTACTTGTTAAAAGTAATGCTATATTTTGGTTGGTTTGCCTGCATTTACGTGTTGTAGCAAGCTATATATATTTTAAAGGGAAGTGGTTTCAACTAAATCCAAAGCTTAAGCACCATGTAGGTAGTGCACAGGTTAACTTGTTTAACTATGCCATATAAATGTTTAAACATTTTGAAAAGTTGTCTGTGAATGAATGTGAGGGGCATCTCTATTATTAACATGAAAGGGAAGAATTCTCTGAATATATTTTAGAACATGGACTCCTGGGCCAAGTCAATAGACACAGAGCCTCTCTGTAAAGAAGGGACTCTCTGGACTCTTACACAACTCTTTTAGGTATGGTAGTCCATGGTCTTGCTGCATAGGCCTTTTCTTTTTACTTTCTTTAATTGCATTAATAAGATAAGCACCCCATGATGTTGTAGCCAATGAAAGAAGGGATAAGAATGGATTTCCATGCCATGGCGACAGTTGGCATGGAGACATCCCGACAGCGACAGGCGCGGTGCCGACTGTCAGCATTGCAGTATTGGGGATGCCTCCATGCATCCATCGAGGGGCTGTGCCCCCTGAACCACCACACCCTCTGGTCTCTAGGATTCTACCTCCGAGTTGGAGTTGGACCGGGGGGGGGGGGCAAACACCGAGCGAGGCAGTCCCAATTGGCAAACAGACCACCACAGCAACAGGCGGATTTTACCCGATTCCTGTCGCTGTGGTGGTCTTCGCAATCTGGGAGTCGCTGCGGCAATGGTATACTGATAAGAATTACCCAGCTTAATGTATCTGGAAAAACAAAAATCCTATACCTGGAATCAAAGAATGTATTTTGTATGTCCATTGCATAATGTACAAAAATAAAGTATACAAAATAAAAAAAGTGGGAATAGGGAGGAGGCAGGACATTATAGACCATTAAGCAAGACTTCGGTGGCGGGCAAGGTTATGAAAACACTATTTAAGGAAAGGATTGTGGAATACCTTAAAACCAGTGGGTTGCAGGATCCGAGGCAGCATTGGTTCATAGGGGGGAGATCCTGCCAAACAAACCTGATAATGTTCTTTGACTGGGTTACCAGGGAGGTGGATCAGGGAGGAGTGGTAGATGTGCCTACCTAAATTTCAGTAAGGCTTTCAACACCATTCCACACAGAAGACTAATAAGCAAGCTGGGCATCCTGGGAGTAGGTTCAAAGATAGTAAAATGGAACAAAAATGGTGAGGTAACAAAACTCAGAGGGAGGTGGTAAATGGAGTTCACTCGGAAGAAGGTAGGAAATAGCAGGGTGTCTCAAGGGTCACTGCTGGGATTGGTCCTCTTCAATGTCTGTATTAGCGACATTGCAGAGGGGCTATAAGGAAAGGTATGCCTGTTTGCAGATGACACAAAAATCTGCAACAGAATAAATGCACCAGGGGGCGGTGAAAAAAATGAGGGAAGACCTGAAAAAAACTAGAAAACTGGTCAAGAGTTTAGCAACTGGGCTTCAGTGCCAAAAAGTCTAAAATTATGCAAACAGGACATAAAAAGCCAAGGACAACATATCATTTTGGGGGGTGGGGGGTTGGCAACCACAAAACAGGAAAGGGATCCTGGGGTCATCATATCTGAAGACCTGCAGGTAGCAAAGCAGTAGGAAAGGCTAGTAGAATGCTAGGGTGCTTAGGGAGGGGTATTACCAGCAGAAAAGGGGAGATAGTGATACCCCTGTATAGACAAATGGTGAGGCCCCACCTGGAATACTGTGTCCAGTTCTGGAGGTCCTGTCTCAGGAAAGACATAGACCGGGTGGAGGCAGTACAGAGAATGGCAACCAAAATGATGCATGGCCTGCACCAGATGCCTCTGAAGAAAGACTCAAGGAGATAAATATGCTCTCTCTAGAGGAAAGGAGGAAGGGAGACACTGACAGAAACATTCAAGTACCTCAAAGGTATCACTAAGGTACAGGAAGGTGGCGTTTTACACAGAGATGATCAAGGGCAAGATGGCAGATATGAAGCTGGAAGGGGAGACTTAGAGGGATGTGAGGAATTACTTCTTTATGGAAAGGGGTGGACTTCTGGAACAGCCTCAAGCAGAGGTAGGTACCAAAATGGTAACAGGTTTCAAACATGCATGGGATAGACACAAGGGGGACCTTGGTAACAGAGTGGGGGAGGCCAGAGATCAATTGGAGTCTACGGTAGCATAGTAGCCAGGGAGCTTAGGGCAGATAGGGCGGGCCAGGAGATCTTTTTCTGCTGACAGCTTGTATGTTTCTATATGTTTTTAATATCTCTCAGAAAACTTTCTTGCACTTGTTTCACTGAGCTTTTGATATTTATTCTTGCACTGCATTTATGGCTTCTTTGCACTACATGTACCAAGATGGAACTGTCTCTTTAAAACTGCATGTATAAATGTAATGGGCCATGGGGTTTCAGGATCCTTTGATGAAGCACACATTCACAGGCAAAACATTGGGTGGTTTGAAACCTGCCATTCTGCAGCTTGCTGTAACATAATAAAGTGAACTTTTGCACAGTTTTCATGGTCAGCATAAAACTTCATTGAGGTAAAGGCTGCTCTGTAGCCTGGTTTGTTGTTTTGTAATGGGCAACTAGGGGACCATTCTCGAGGCATCTAAGTTATGTATGAGAACGGTAACCTCAAGGAACAGGTACAAGAGACCAGCATGGTTCTCTGAAATGGTCAGAAAAGCAGTGAGGGCCAGAATAAAAGGCCTTCACCATGTACAAGGAAATGCAGGGGGAGGAAGAATGGGTATTATACCAACTGAGAATAGATCTTGTGAGGTAAACGAGGATCGGCTCAAGCACTGGACATGTACTTGCTGGAGATCAGATAAGAGAAGGGTGATATTATAGAGACATTCAAGTTCCTGAGGGGAATAAACAAAGTGAACTCGAGGAACTATTTACGCATGAGTAACAGCTCAAGAACATGGGGCAATAGTGGAAACTGATGGGAGGGAGGTTCAGGAAAGATTTGAAAAAGTTCTGTTTTGCAGAAAGAGAGGGCGATGGAACAGTCAGCTGAGGTAGTGGGTGCCGAACCAGAAATGTTTTCACGTAGGGCTGGGACAGAGTGAAGGGTGGAGTGGTTACTCAGGGTGGTAGAAGTAGGGAGAGGAACCGGGGGTTGGATAGTGAGGTCTAGTACCTTAGTGGGCTGGAATGTTTTGTTTCTCAGGTTACAGTTAGATGTGTAAACAAACTGGTTACAATTGTATATTTAAGTTTGTGACACCAGACTCTGAAGAGAAGGTGATAGATCTGACAAGGGATCAGGCTATCCTTTTGAAGCGTTTGGGGGGGGGGGGGAACAGTGAAGGACTGAGAACAGAAGGGAACTTTTCTTTTAGTAGAAAAATTGTCATTTATGTCTGCAAGTAAATGTAACAATTTTAGTTATAAGAGTAAGCCTAGAGTCAAGTCTTTGCCTTTCCGGTTGTTTCTTTCATGTTTTACCTGAATGCACGTTTAATCCTTGTTTACGTTGTATTATACCTTGTAAATAAATGGCAGCTGTTTAACAACCTATAATATAAGTGACTGGTTGTGCTATTTTGAGAAAGGATATTATAGTGAATTTCTGTGGTATCCATCATTCAGAAAGTGATGCCATCATAGCTGATGTGAGCTAATGAATCCTTCCTTATACATGGAAGCAACAAAGCAAAGTATGGAAACAAGACCACACTCCATCAGAGGTTCAATCAGTCAGCCTTTGTTTGATCCAGTGGGACTGGTGATTGGGTTCTACGGTCCAAGTGTTGGGTCACGACTACTTCATAGAGGGGCATGTGGGTGCAGGACACAGTACAGGGTGAACTAGGGTGGAGGTTTGTGCCAAGCTGTTGTAAGAAGGGTGCTGGCATGGATGAAGATGCGTGGTTTGTGACACTTCTCAAAATACTTTTGACCTCAGTCCAAGTGTTTTCAATCACAGTGCCACAACACAATGTCAAGCAGAATATCTGACAAGTAGGCCTCTCGCTACAGTGGAACATGCATTCTTTGAGTAGCTTGACTGCTGAATTCACCTAGTCATGTGCTGCTGCTGTAAACCAAAGCACTCAGCTGCTGGGAGTTGGGACTACAGCAGGGCATTAGTATTCTTTGACTTACATTTTGAAAATGTATGGGGCAGTCAGTTAATTGTAGCATTACAGGGAAGGCCAAAAAAACAAACTGTGAAATGCCACCATAAGATTTGTGTGACAGCCCCTATTTCCAAACCTTACTAATATAGCACCTCAGAGGCTGACTTTAGCAGTGATTGAGAACACTGCACTCTCTGACACTTCAGCCTGTTACAGATTAGGTAATCAGAGGTTAAACTGGGCAGCAGCCCACAGGAACTCAGTTTCACCACCTCTTAAAAAACTGTATGACAGTTCCACCACCTCTGTTATCTTTCTCCGTTGACTACTATAGCAGAGTTCCACCACCTAGAAATAGAGTTCCCTCATCTAAACCTTTCCAGTTTAACCACTGGGTAAGATCATTGACATGGTTGAACTGTTAGTTTAATGAGTATGAAGCCACAATGTGAGTAATGCTTGTGCAATTTGTTAATAGCTGAAGGCTAGATGTATGTTTGGATGTTGATTGTCATTTGTAGTTACACTGGCCATTCACACTCTCTGTCCCATGAGGGACTACCGCTCTGTTGAGGTACTGGAAAGGCAAAGGAATCTTGAGGAGGTTCCACCCCATAGAGGTGCCACAGGAAAGTGATTTATTTTGGCTAAAGGTACACTAGAAGGAACCAAGGAGAGATGTGAGGCACTGGAGGAGGTGGGGTAGATGGTGGAACCAAAGAAAATAAGCTGCAGAACGAGGCTGAAGGAAGCTGGTTTATATAGCCCAGGAAGGAGGAGTGGGTGATTGCTCCTGCCCATCAAACCACAGACTTTGCCTTTTAATTTCATGGGTGTGTGCAGCCACAGTGTGAAGTAATGCTTACGCAACTTGTTGGTAGCTGAAGGTTAGTTGTGTGGTTGGATATTGACTGTCATTTGTAGTTACTTTGGTCATTTGTACTCTTTGTCCCCAGTGGGACTACCAGCCTGTTGGTAGTCCCCCTGCCTGATGGAGGAGATCTCTGGGGATCCATAGCCTCAGCCGCCATCCCTCCTGTCAATTATACTATTATCAGGCTCACTGTGCTCATTTGGAATTTCAGTTCAGGGAGAACTTTTGGAGGGATACCTTTCACTTTGTCCCTCTAATGGGATAATGTTGTGGGCGTGTAGTGAGAAGATCTCTAAGCCAAAATAACTCCTCAATATGTGGACTGAGGAGAGAATAACTGCTAAAAGGCTAGCACTCAGCCTAGAAACTAGGAGGAGGCACAATCATCACTGGAAACTAAAGGAAAAGGATACAGAACAAGACTAAGTGAACTTTAGGCTGCCACAGGGAGAATAGCTTTTGGAGGTGCAGCCAACGTAGTCGGCACAGCTAGAGGAACCTGTGTGGGCTTAGGGCCGCACCATCCCACAGCTGAAGTTTTAAATACTACACCATGAGGAGCCACTGACCATGGGTCTGCATGGTTGACACTTCCTCCTTAGCACTGGACCTTCTCACCACCTGGTGGAACTGCTAGAAGGTGCTGCAGGAGACGGGTGTCCCGAAAATGCCCCCCACCTGGCAAGGGACTTACCCTCAAGATGTGGATTTCAAGGGGTGTGAATAAGCAGGGATGCAGGGGTGGGGAATATGATAATGGCCAGTAGGCATGCATTCATAGGGCCTGATGCAGAAATGGACCGACTGCATGCTGATGCAGAGTGCAGGAATGATAGATTGGATTGGACTGAATGAGAACTGGTGGAATAACAGGCACAATAGTAAAGGAACTGAATGACAGTGTGTTGAAAATAGGAATGCATATCAAAGGTCATTATCATAGTGAACATCCAGCCATCAGTAGTAGTTGCAGGAGTTGTAGTACAACCATGACCGTAGTAAAAATACTAAAGAAGACGGACTGAGTGATGGCTAAATGACTGAGAAAGGAAGTACTGGGAAAGGCAGTGTGAATTGTCTAGGTTAATTGGTTGCAGGTAGCTGGAATGCAATGCATGCAGAGGGACTGCACAGAAAGGTTGCTAGTGCTAGTTTTGAATGCAGGTAAAGCAGTCTGAGAAAACAAATGAACTACAGGGTGTGACTGAGTCAGCACACTGAAAACACACTGGAGTAAAATGAGAACATGTGAGCAGCAGGAGTAGCTGCCATAGAATGTAGGGAGCACAAGAAGGCACAGACCAAACCAAACCCAACAAGCATTAGTCAATGGTGAATGTTTCCTTGCATTGGTTTATGTGGCAGGTGTGCATTGTGTTAGTTGAACTTCTGGTGAAAGGAAAAGCCTGCCTGAACTATGTTTTGACCAGTTGAATACAGAAGCTCGGGTAATAAGAAGGCTATGTTGAAAATGTGGGTGCATCACCGCCCGGTGGTGCAGAGGGTTGAGGCTGTATGCTGCACCTTGCACCATGCTGGTGACCCATGTTCAGGAATGAGTGCTGGTCGCTGGGGGTTGGCAGGGAGAAGAAGGATCGACGTCCCAAGGGTCAGCTCTCCTTTTCTGGGAGAGGTGACCAGTTGTTGGTGCATGCCTGGCCCCTAGTGGCGGCTAGGGACTAGCACACCGACGCTGCAGACATTCGGGTCAGAGGCAGGGCAGATGTCTGATGGGGGTGCACATGTGGGGTGTGCAGCGGCACTGTTATGGAAACATCCTTGGCCCACCGCCCTGAAGGGAGAAACCAGGAGGAAAAAGCTCACGGCGGATGTGAGGAAGCTTGCAGGTCCTGCCCCGAATCATCATGGCGCCGACCATTGTACTGGATCCAGTCTTGGTGGGTCCTGGGGATAGCTGGTCGGCATTGGCTGGTGGACATCGGGGTGGTGCTGGGCTCCTCCAGATAGAGAGCAGGAGTACAAATAATTTAGAAAAAATGTGGGGTGTAAATATTTAAGATTTCTACAGTTACTAGCATGCATACCGAGATTGCAGTGAGTGCCATAACTTTGTCATTTTTTCATATTTTGAACCTAAATGTTGAACATAGTCTTCCTATCACCCCACCTCATGAACCCTGTAGGTGAATTTTTTCAAATCCGTGGGAAAATGGTATTCTACACCACAGGTGCACATTATGAGCATTATGAGCAGGATGTGAAAAATGACAGCTGTACTGATCATGAGGTGGTGTGATAAAAAGGCTATATTGAAAATTTGGAGTGAAAAAATTGAAAATGACCAAACTTACATGCGTGCATGGAAAATTTTGAACGACCGGGTGTAACACGGCCATTGTTTGGAGTTGTTTCACCAAGTTTTCAACATGGCCTGTTTTGGACCCCACCTCACGAACAGTGCCACTGTCATTTCATTCACTTATCCTGAAAGGTGATTTCGCAGAGTGACCATGCCATTCTTTGCCACAGTTGAGAAAACACATTTCATGCAGGATGTGAATAATGACAGCTGTACTGTTCATTAGGAGATGTGAAAAAATGGCAATGCTGAAAATCTGGAGTGAAAATATAAAAAAATTGGTGAAGTTAGGAGCATGCGTAGAAACTGCATAATGCACACTATGTAACGCAGTAATTTTTTGGAATTTTTCACCAAATTTGCAACATGGTCTTTCTGGGACCCCACCTCATGAACAGTGGCATTGTTGTTTCATTAATCGGTCTTGAAAGGTGATTCCGTGCAGTGACTGTGAAATCACCTTTCGGGACTGAGTAACGAAATAACAGTGTTCACAAGGTGGGGTCCCAAGAACCCCTTGTTGAAAATTTGGGGCCAGAATTCCTAAAAATGATTGAGAGATCAACCTAAGTTGAAAACCCCATTGACTGCCATTATACGGCGCTTACCTTTGATTCTTCAGTTTACCGGTCGGCTTTGAAGAGTGCAGACATGTCCTGGTCCTCAGAAGATAACAGCACTGACCTCAGGAGGTAAGTATGGGTAAGAGGAGGGGTGCAGGGAGGTGGGTGCTCAGTGGGATGGTGGGGCTAGGGGGGGGACTGGGGAGATGACGAGGGACTGTTTTCTTTTTTACAGGTTAAAAATAAAAAGTGGTCAGGGGGACGGTTTTCTTTATTTACAGGTACAAAAAAAATTGGGCACACTGGTGTGGGCTCCCAGTGTGCCACATGAGTTGGGGGGGGTACATGATTGGGCACCCTGATGTCAGCAGGGGAACTGAGGGTGCGGGGCAGACAACTCACAGTGGGAGGGAGCGAGAGGGTTTGATTAGATGCCTGGGGCTAGGACGGCAGTGGGGAGGACAACAGCAGTGGGAGGCAGTGGGAGGATTTAATAAAAAATGTCTGGCCGGTGGGGGAATGGAGGGTTCGGGGCAGATTTCAGCAGTAAGAGGGAGCGGGATGGTTTGATTAGATGCCTGGGGCTGGGACAGGAGCAGGGAGGACAGTAGCAGTGGGAAGGATTAATGAAAGATGCCAGGCTGGTGGGGGAACGGCGGTTGTGTGCGGGATGGACTGCAGCAGTGGGAGGGAGTGGGAGGGTCTGCAGATTTGCAGTGCCAGCTATGCAAATGAGAGGAATGAAGCGCACTTTCTCATTGGTGCAGTTCATTTCTCTCAAGTGAGAGCTGGCTCCCCGCTGGGAAATTCTGACGGCCATCACACTTGGCTTTAGTGGTCATTGGTGTGTCAGGGTCATGCCCACTGTACAGTGCTCTGCAATGGACTCGTCCCTGACACACCTCTCAAATGTGGTACTGTTCCAAGGTGTTTCTTGCACAAGTGCAAGGAAACACAAAAACCAAACAGAAAGGCCCACCCCAAAAAAAAGGAAAGTAGCAACCACAGGGGAGGGAGGGAATTGGAGCCTCGGCTTGCTACAGAGAAACTGAGCTGTGGAATGAGGCTGAAGGAAGCTGGTTTATATAGTCCAGGAAAGAGGAATGGCTGGTTGCTCCTACCCATCAAACCACAGACTCTGCCTTTTAAGTAGTTGGTGCCTGTTCTAGCCATATTTCTACTGAGGGAGGGTGGGTCACAGTGGAGCAAAGTACGGGTCATGTTGTTGGGAGAAGGGACTACCAGCAGATTGAAATGTAGAAAAACAGAAACATGGACTTTGATGGCAGGTAAGGACCGCTTGGCCACCCAGTCTGCCCATTTCCCTACCTACTGGATAAGCCGCAGATCCTAGTTTTACCAACAACCTACTTCCTCCTACCTCCCACTAGAACTGCCTTATGTCTGTACCATGCATTCTTAAATTCCCCCCACTGTTTTTGACCCCACAACCTCCTCAGGAAGGCTGTTCCGTGCGTCCACCACCCTCTCTGTGAAAAAATACTTCCTCACATTGCCCCTGAGTCGTCCTCCTCTATCTTCAAATTGTGCCCCTTGTTCTTGCACATCTCTTTCAGAAAGATGCTACCCTCTTGGACTTTGTTGATTCCCTTGAGGTACTTGAAAGTTTTTATTATGTCCCCCCTCTCCTCCTTTCCTCGAGGGTATACATATTAAGCTCTTTTAGTCTCTCTTCATAAATGATCTAACCCTTCACATCTATTACCTAGTGGTCCCTGGCTGCCCTGATGAGAGAACCCACTGGCTGGTGGACACCCCTGTTAGTCCTCGGGTGATGCCCTGGAATCCTTCCTGTTGCACGTGTCAAAAGGTATCACTTATAGTAAAGAGTTATACAGTATTTAGTTACTTGAGCTGAGATTTAAATTGATGAGATCTGCAGTATTAAACAGAGACAGAAATGCATCTCCTCGGTCAAAGGTGTCGAGGTGTCTTAAACAAAGGACTTAAAACGCAAAAACTAGAAAAAAGAAGGAAATGGGGATTTGCAGGGACTGGTGGGGGAAATATAGCGGGGGGGGGGGAACAGGAGACATCTTTGGGTGAAATGGGCCCAGGAGAGGAGTCCTCCTTGCCTAGTGCCCATACCCAAGGGGTCCACAATGGGTGAGCAGGTGACTGGACTAGTCTCATTGACCTAGCCTTCTCAGGTAGTGCTGTGCAATGCCAGATCGATTAAGAACAAGACAGCTATTATAGCTGATCTTGTTGCAAAATCTGATGTGGTTTGCATCACCGAGACCTGGCTGGACGAAAATGCCGGCCCAGTTTTGGAATCAGCTATTCCAGCTGGGTACTCAGTGATACACTGCCCGAGAAAGGATTGTAAGGTTGGGGGTGTGACAATATGTTTTAAGTCAGACCTGAACCTCACAGCCCTTCCAGTGGGAGAGGCAAGGTCCTTCAAGGGTGTAACCGTTCAGGGGAGTGCGGGTGCAGGTTGCAGAATCCTCCTCATCTACTGACCACCTGGAGATGAGAAGGCATTTCTGCAGGAAGTTGCGGACTTCATAGCCAAGATGGTGTTGGAGTTGCCCAGATGGATTATTCTGGGTGAATTCAATGCCTGGGTCGATGATGAACTCTCACAGTTTGGTCAAGACTTCCTCCAACTAATGTGTTTGTTGGGCCTGATAAAAGGTTGTTACCTCCTCCACCCATATACATGGTCACTCGCTGGACCTCGTTTTCCTACTGAGAATGGAGGTCTTTGACCTGATGGTGGAACCAGTTGTATGGTTGGACCACCATACTGTGAGATTCTCATTCGAGCCCCTCCCCCAAAGAGACCCTCCCCTATGGAGTTGGTTCAGTACCAGCAGTAAAGGGGTTTGACCCGACAGGGTCTGATGGTGGTGCTGGACCTATCAGGTCCAATGAGTGCATACAAGGAGCCAGGAAAATTGGTTCTGACCTTAAATAGGGTGATTGCTGAGACCCTCGACTCTATCACACCTGTCTGTGTTCAATCCCTCACCTCACACCAGCGATCCCCCTGATATGATGGGATTCTCAGGGAGATGAGGGGGAGGGGTCTAAGGTTAGAGCGATGCTGGTGAAGGTCTGGTTTTGCAGTGGACAAACTTATATTGATGGCCCATTACAGGGACTGTCAATCAGCAATCTCCTGTAAGAAGGCAGAGTTCCTGTCCAAGGAGATTGCTGCAACGGCAAACAGACCAGCTCATCTCTTCCGCACCATGGACAGGCTTTGTAATCTGGCCTGTCTTCAATCTGGGGGAGCTTTTTCACAGTCATGATGTGATGAGTTTGCTCTGTTTTTTGCCGATAAGGTTGCCACCATCAGATTGGATATCCAGTCAGTGCCCTCGAAGGGGCATTCTGATGGAGGGCATGATGTTACAGGTACTCAGTCTGTCTGGTCCGACTTCGACCAGGTTGCGGTAGTAGATGTCGTGAGGGTCATCCGGGAGCTACGACCAACCTACTGTAGTTTGGACCCAGGCCCAACACGCTTCTTTGTGGGATGTGTTGATACCATTGGCCCGGCCCTTGCCAAAATCATCCAAAGTTCTCTGATGACAGGGTTTTTTTCAGAGCCCCTAAAGAAGGTGGTCATAAAATCCCTTCTTAAAAAACCTTCACTAGATCCGGATTGTCAAAAGGTGGTGGCTGTGCAACTGGAGACCTATTGAACAATCCACAACATCTATGAGCCTCTCCAGTCTGGATTTAGGAAAAGGCATAGTACTGAGACTGCTCTTGTTCGGGTGTTGAATCACCCCATCAGTGAGGGATCGGGGGAGACAGCGCATTCTTGTTTGCCTCGCTCTCTCAGCAGCGTTTGACACCGTGGACCATGGGGTGCTGATAGAGCATCTGTGGGTATGTT
This sequence comes from Neoceratodus forsteri, assembly GCA_016271365.2. Lineage (NCBI taxonomy): Eukaryota > Metazoa > Chordata > Ceratodontiformes > Ceratodontidae > Neoceratodus > Neoceratodus forsteri. The sequence goes on from CM028132.1 coordinate 924,149,431, forward strand.
GTGGGCTGGCAGGTATAGTCCATAAATGGTTTAGATCTTACCTCACTGGCAGGTCACAGCGGGTGGTGTTGAGGGTTTGCTCCTCAGCCCCATGCCCCTGACATGTGGGGTCTCGCAGGACTCAGTTTTGTCCCCCATGTTGTTCATGGTGTACATGCTACCACTGGGGGACATTATAAGGTTGTATGGCCTGAGTTTTCACTGTTATGCAGATGATACTCAGCTCTACATGTCCTTTGCACTTGCATAGTAGGAGACAGTCTCAGTAATGAACACCTGCCTTGATGAGATCCAGGACTGAATGAGGGCGAACTAGTTGAAGTTGAATCCGAATAAGATGGAGGTACTGGTGTTGGAACCTGGCTGCCAGGGGAGGAGGGTTCAGCCTGACCAAGTCTCAGGGCTTAGGCTCAGTGACTCCCAGCTGCTTACTTCTGATCGGGTGAGGAACTTTTTTGTTATTTTTGACTGTGGCTTGACCCTGAAGCCACAGGTGTTGGCCGTGGTCAACTATCTGAGGAATATCGCCAGGATGAAACACCTGATACTCCGGGCTGATCTGCAGACACTAGTGCATACCTTTGTAGCATTGCACCTGGACTACTGCATTGCCCTGTACCTCAGGTTAGCAGGGGTAGATCTGCGCCACCTGCAAGTAGTACAGAATGTGGTGGCTAGGTTGTAGATGTGTCTACCTAGATCGTGTCATATTACACCTGTGCTGCGCTCTCTGCACTGACTGCCGGTTAGGTGGCGGATCTCCTTCTAGGTTGACTTGCTGACCTACAAGGCCCTACATGAACAGAGGCCCAGTTACCTGCAAGATCTCCTGTGTCCCTATCAGCCCACCCACTCCCTGTGCCTTGCTGATGAGGGTCTTTTGGCAGTTCCTAAGACTCACCTAAAGACATACAGAGCCCGTGCCTTTGTGTCAGCTGCTCTTATGCTGTGGAACTCCCTCCCTCATCACGTACAAGAGAGACAGACACTATACATTTTCAAGAGGGAGCTGAAGACATTTTTATTTAATCAAGGTTTTGTATTGTAACTGATATGCTTGATAATGATTATTTATGCATATGTAAGTCTATGTTGTGTGATTGAAATACTGTTTTAAAATTTGTCACTCTGTAAAGCGCATTGAGTCACAATTTGATAAATGTGCGTAACTAAATAAAGTTGATTGAGCGATTGAAGATCACAGGATCAAAGACTCCATGAGCTGTGAAATGTTGGGGAGTCCGGTCTCTCGCAAGCTCTTTGCTTGCTCTGCATCATATTGCTCTGCTATCTTATTGTGCTTCATGGTTGACATTTTTATATATATATATATATATATATATATATTATCTCCTCACTGCCACCAGTTGCCCCCTCTAACTGACCCCAGCCCCCATCACCTGGTATCATAGGACTTACCAAACCTGCCAGGTCATTGAGTGGGGGAGCCTGCAAGGGGTCAGTTGTCATCCACAGCTGGGGTGTTTTCCTTCCATTTTCTCCCTCTCCATTGCTGGGGCACATGCATGAGCGTGTGTATGTGGAGGTGTGCACGCTCTGCGGATGTCCCGCACCACCCTCCCTTCCATGGTGCCCACAGTCCCTCTACACCCTCAGGCCTCCACCTGGTGGCAGTTTTTTGGCGGGAGCACCAGTCCTCTCTCCCCAGGAGAGGAGAGCTGTCCTCCGGATGCACGATCCTCTCCCTCCCCTGCCAACCCCCAATGGCCCTTGCTCATTCCCCAAAATGGGTCGCAGGTGTAGTGCAAGGTGTGGCATCCAGTGCCTCAACCCTCAGCGCCACCGGGCCAGTCTGGTTGAATTTTTTTAATAAATTTGAATGAGCATGAGCACTTTAATTGATCCGCCTTGTGTGTGTGTTTGTTTTCTAGTTTTGAAGAATGAATGTTGCCATATAGACCAAAATAAATGCCAAACACAGTAGTGCAGCACACCTCCAAGTTCACTTAAGCTGTTCAAGTTCAAATCGTAGTTAAAACTACTGTAGATCTGAAGATGTTTGTCTTGGCAGTTTGTCATAAAATGTTGCACTTTCTCAATTAAATCCAGCTCTTGTACTGGAGTCTTAGTGTGTGCTGTATTTGCTTTGTTCAGTTGTTATACTCTCCCATGCAAAACCCTGGAAATGTCAAGGCAGGGCTCATAACAACTGGCTAGCAACCCAGCACAAGGGAGTTAGCTACTCCACCTTTTACCTAACCACCAGCATGGGGAGATTTGCCACTATTCCAGGACAAAACCTTCCCAAGATAACTCAAAACCCATTCTACTGCACACTAGTCTAAATGCTCCAACTCCTTTGTGGTTGCTGCCTTGCAGGCACTCACCTCTCCATATAGGGCACCAGTGCTGTTCCTCTTCCAGGAGGGTTAGCCTTTCTTCTGGCCAGGATGTCTTCCACCAGGTACCAGAGGGAACCTCTCATCCCCTTACCATTCTTAGGTAACTTGGAAGGCACATTCAGTCCATTACAGTAGCAAGTGCCAGTGATGACCGGAGGTAGTATAGCACTATGGTTTAGGGTACTGAGCTGCAAACCTGGGTTTGAATCACACAGTCCCCATTTGCTCACTTTGTGACCCTCAGCAAGTCAGTTAACTTCCTTGTGCTCCTAGGTTGCACCTGGAAACAAGCTTTGGCTTAATGTGCCTTTCCTGGTTAAAAAATGTCCCCTTTCCCTAATTACTTTCTGCACAGGACACTACCCTTCAATCCCTCGGGTTGCTCCTAACTAGTAGTCAAGTGCCTTACTTGCTCCAGTGGGCTGCAAAGCCTACACCCAATGTCTCTCAACAAACTATCCCTCTTGATAGGTCTCTCCTCTACATTTATTGTATTTATTTATTGAAATTGTTTCACCAGGTTAACGTACAGAGGTATAAAATAATCTTGTTTACAGATGCGACTCAGGATTGGGGGAGAGAGAGGCAGAGAATCACACAATCACGGAAGAGTAACAACAAATAATATTTACAAAAACTATACAGGGATATCATATTTACAAGGCAATTAGACAACAGTGAGAAGGAGATCAGTGCAGTAAGTATGACAAAGAATGCACAAAGTGCTGTCAGGTATGGTCACAGTAAAGTACAGCACTAAGTTTAGGGAACTGTTTGGCTGAAGCTGTGCAGGTGGGCAGGCTGTTACCCATGGCAAGGTTATTCTTAACCTGTGGGAGTCTATGGCTAAAGTAAAGCTGACCAGATTTCTGCTTGTACCTGAGAATAAGGAACCTGTTTTCCATGTGGGCATGTAAATTGTGACTGGAGGGAGAAGCAGGTGTGAGCAGGGTGCTCAAATAACTGGCGTTTTTTTTTAGCCAGCACTTGAACCCATAGCATGCTAGGTGCCTTGCCTATCCTGCAGCGATGGCCAGCTTAGGTGGTCATATAATGAGCAGTGGTGAGTCCAGATTGGACAGTGAAAGATAAATCTACCAAGGGCATTCAAGAGGGTTTCAAGCATGGACAGCTGGCAGTTTGGGGTAACATCATAGATCACTTTTAATTATTTTAGCTCTGGACTGGTTGTGTGACCAGTCCCAACCATCTACTCAGGTCCAAACTATCTACCCAGAGGACCAGCAGGTAGGCGAAGCCTGCAGCCCTCTGTAGCTCTAAAAACAGCTTATCATGGAACTTCCTTTTTGGACTTTCGAATGTATCCATCCACAACTGCAAAATAGTGCACTCCCCCTCTGATTTTTGCTGTTTGCTGCTCTGTCAGGCAGGGGGGATGCTACTGTGCCTCCCAGCTTCTCAGGATATATTAAAAAAAACCTTTTGAAGCTGCTGTCATTTAACCCTTGCAGGGATGCAGAGTGAGCATCTGTCCAGCTCAATCAAATATATTCATTCTAGTTCTTTCAGCAGCCTAGGGGTCAACTCATTATATCCTTACTTTGACTGAATACTGACCCAGTAGCACATGGCTAATTAGGCATGTGTTTTGTGGGAGACAGAGCAATATGGGAGTGAACTGCACATCCTCTGTGACACAGGATGCCTTATATATAAGAAAATAGCCTATGTAAGAAGTAGACCCAGACCCCCCATCCTTACATATGCAAATTTCTTCAGCTGTGAAAGGAACTGTCTAAGATTTCAACAATGGCATTTTAAATACAGTAGCTTATTGCCTTCTTCTGGGGATAGTCATTTGAGCACAGAAAGGAATGTTTTCCTTAACTCAACTATGGGAGGGAAGTGATCAAACATTGTACTGAAAAGATGGCCAGGCAACCCCTTCAGTTCCTGACCTGCTGGCCCCACCCCCATGCTCAGGTAGTTTGTGATATCTAACCAGGCAGAACACAGGAGTGTGCCACATAGAAGTCAATGGAGCACATTTTTGAAACAGTTTTATGAATGTTAAAGCAACCTCTGTTATAAATAAAAGTCATTGCTCAACTAATAGGACCCCTGTTAGTTGGGCAGTGACTTTCATATAGTGGACCTAATGTAAAAATTCCTTTCTGGGCCAAATGAGTGTCGCTAGCATAAGGTAATGGACTAATGTATTTTAAAAGCCATTATCAAAATCTTAGACATTCTCTTGAAGCTGGGAGTCATCATGTAGGAATTTCTACTCTCTACTGTTGTCAGCACTTCCACGTGTCTAAGTTATAGAAACATAGAAATTGTTGGCAGATAAGGACCGCTAGGCCCATCCAGTCTGCCCATAGGCCCTATACATTGTATGTGGCCACTGATCCTATGTGATCAATGGCTTGTCATCACTCCCTCCCCTCTCAGGCTTCCCTTGTGCCTGTCCCAAGCATGCTTAAATCCCTCCATTGTGCTTGCCCCACTACCTCCTGTGGCAGACTATTCCATGTGTTGACTACCTTTCTGTGTGAAAACTTCCTCACATTACCTCTTAATCTACCCCCAATTTCATATAGTGCCCCTTGTTCTAGTACTTATTCTACCATTGGAAAGCTCCCGCCTGCAGCTTGTTTATGCCTCAAGGTACTTGAAAGTTTCAATCACATCCCCACGCTGTTTCCTCTCCTCCAATGAGGCTACATATTGAGGTCCTTATCTCCTCATATGTTCTGTGGTGTAAGCCCTGCACCATCTTTGTTGCCCTTCTCTGGATAGTCTCCACCTTATCTATGTCATTACGCAGGTGGGGTCTCCAGAACTGCATGCAGTACTCCAGGTGAGGCCTTACCAATGTTTTATACAATGGCATCACCACCTCCCACCTCCTGCTAGTGATACCTCTGCCTATGCACCCCAGCATACCACTGGCCCTCCCTGCTACCTTTGTACACTGCTTTGATACCTTAAGGTCATCAAAGATGATAACCCCTAGGTCCCTTTCTTCCTTGGTGACAGTCAGCTCCTCTCCCCCCCAACCTGTAGCTCTCCCCAGGGTTCCCTCTACACAGGTGCATTATTTTGCACTTCTTTACATTAAACCTCAGTTGCCACATCTTTGACCATCTTTCAAGCTTCTCCAGGTCCCTCTTCATTTTATGCACCCCTTCTGGAGTATCCACCCTGTTGCAGATCTTGGTGTCATCTGCAAATAGGCAGACCTTTCCTTCCAGCACCTCTGCAATGTCACTAACGAAGACATTGAACAAGACTGGTCATAGTACTGATCCCTGAGGTACCCCACTGGTCACCACCCCCTCCCCAGATTGTACCCCATTTAGCACCACCCTCAGTCTCCTGTCTGTTAACCAGTTCCTAACCCAGTTCACCACCTTGTCTCCCATGACTAGACTACTCATCTTGTTAATCAGTCTTCTATGTGGGACAGCGTCGAAGGCTTAGCTGAAATCCAGGTAGGTGATGTCTACTGCCCCTCCCTGATTAAGTTCCCTTGTCACCCAATCAAAAAAAAAATTAGATTTGTTTGACGTGACCTTCCTGCTGTGGATCCATGTTACCTCAGATCCTGCACACCACTGGGTTCCAAATGTGTCACTAGCCTTTCTTTCAGCAGTGTCTCCATGATCTTTCCCACCACTGAGGTGAGGCTAACTGGTTTGTAGTTCCCCGTCTCCTCCCTACTGCCACTTTTGTGCAGTGGGACTACATGTGCCCTCCTCCAGTCATCTGGAACAACAACATAAACATAACACACAATTACATAATCAATCAAAATCTTTATTTAACCAGGCGATCACCTTGAGCAATGCTCATTTTCGAGGTGGACCTGGGGTTTCAGTACAACCAAATGCAGTAACAGAGAGAAGCTTTCTACAACGATGCACAATGAGAAACATTAGGACTTCATACAACAGTGGCATATATGCATAGAGTAAGCGATAAGATGTATACAATAATAAAATATGTAGTCATAGAAGAGGGGTGCAACAGTTGGGTGCAGGCACAATTATTAATTATACAGTAAATATTATACACCAGTGATAAAGGTAGGTACTACAAATCTAGTCTAGGGGAAAACTAGTAAGAAAGGAAACAAAAGTAGTAGTAATACTAGGTAGACCAGAACAACAATGAAGTCAGAGGAGGGGGGAATAATGGATGAGTAAGTGCATATATAGTAATGAATAAGGGACACCCCTGATGCTAGGGTTATTTGGTTCAGACCAGTGGGATTCTAAGCGTAAGGGCGATTTTAGAGATCTAGGTCAAGGGAAACAGGTACAGGTCTCCCTATTGTGGCGCAGGTAAAGGGATTTAAAGATGGCCAGGCTGATGGGGTGAGTTGTTTTCAGTATTTTTTGCAGGTTATTCCATAATTGCGATAACACATAGCATAACACATAACACACATAAACATAAACACACAATTAGAACTACGAAACCAGTCATACAGAAGGTATAATGACTTGAATAGTTTTTTTGGTTTTCTATTACTAGCCAAAATAAGTATCTGTTTACAAGTATATGAGCCCTGTTTGATAAATGAGTGCTCTGCTATGCCATGCAGCTCCAAATGTCAGTACTAGAACAATGTTATCAAGTCAGTCTCTTCTGTAACTAGTTATTCTTTTGGCAACAAGGTAAGTCTCACTAGGTCCAGGGCCTGTTTTCAAGGGCAACCCAAGGACGCTAGGAAAGTTAAATGACTTACTCAGGGTCACACAGTATGCAAGAGGAGGTTGTGGGTATCAAACCCTATTCTGCTGGATGTATCAAGCTCATTCACAGCTCATTACTCTAATGTCTAGGCTGTTCTGCCAGCCCTATGCTGTGATTTAACAGCCCCACACAGCCCCACTACACAATGCAATAACACAATGACCAAGCAATAGAAAACAGCACACGGGAGTAAAACACAAACAAGGGATATGGAATAAGGTTTATTAGGGAAGGCAGGAACAAGGCTCTGGGGAAAGAAAGGGAAGGGTTAAAACATGAACAAATAATTGGTAATCCCTGCAATCCCCTCTCCACAAAGGTCTGATTCAGTACTCATGGTATGCAGATCAAATCTGACCCTGAAAGGTTTCAGATGTATAATGCTGGTCTCTCTGGTGTACAGTAGCTGCAGGTTGCATGCTGTGACTCTTTACTGTATCACAGCAGACATAGTCATGTGAGAGGCTTGTAGATGAGTCAACAACTGTGGCACCCTGCAGAATATAGGGGAGCTCTGAGGGACAAGGGAGAGGAGAAAAAAATAATAGTCGTGGTAATTTACCCTTACAACTGGGAGGGAATGGCCCCACTGCAACCCCTCCCCCAGCTGGCAACACTGTCTGTTGGGGCCCTGTCATTGAGCTTTGCATGGGGCCCCAGCAGGGCAAAAGCTTCCACTGGCTGAGGGAGTGAGAGAGAGAGAGACACACACACACAGACAGATAGAGACTCAGCTGTTGCATGCTTTGAAGAAATTAAGTGTGTGTGTCTTTTCCCCTATAGCAGCACCGCTCAGGAAAGTCAATGTCGGTGAAGTGTTGCGAGTGGTGTCTGGGTGTCTGTGTGGCTGTGGCTCTGTCATCTACCCTAAGGTATGTGGGCCACATAGACACAGAGGGAGCTCCTGTGAGATACACACAGACATATGCACTTCTCACTGTAAAGGCAAGTATGCAGAGTACATGTTGTATATGATTCTGCAAATTCAAGGGCCTATCTACCAAATTCCCACTTGCTCCAGTTAATTGAGAAATATGGTCTTCTACTTTACTCGTCACCACTGGACAAAGTTTAAGACTGAATCATCAGCTACAGGCCCTGATAGAAAAATTATTTTAATAGTATTTTGTCAATCAAATAATTAGCTGCAGCCAATCAACACATTTAACTGGTGGTACACAAGTATTGTTATACTGTATTATAAACAGGCTTATCACTAAGGGTTAGAGAAATAGGCCATTGGCAACTTCCGTTTGGCTTTAAACCCATACATTTGGTTAAGCTTCCAGAATTCGGCAAAACTATTTCATCTACAAATACAGTAATTGTCATGTTGCAAGTTGACCACAAATACGGGTAAGAAAGTGACTTGCATCTCTTCTGACTGTATACCGTTTACCACCACTCTCTGTTTTCTGTCCGTCAACCAGTTTGCCACCCAGTTGACCAACTTCTGACCCTCCCCGAGCCTACACAGCTTATTAATCAATCTTCTATGTGGAACATTATCGAATGTTTTGCTGAAGTCAAGGTAGGCGACATCAACTGCTCCCCCTTGGTCCACCACTCTGGTTACCCAGTCAAAGAAATCTATGAGATTAGTTTGATAGGACCTTCCTTTTGTAAACCCATGCTGTCTTGGATCCTGTGCTCCTATGGATTCCAGGTGTTGCACTATCCTTTCCTTAAGGAGTGCCTCCATAATCTTGTCCACTACTGAGGTAAGACTGACTGGTCTGTAGTTCCTGCCTCCTCCTGCTACCACTCTTGTGGAGCGAGATCACATGAGCCCTTCTCCAGTCTTCTGGGACCTCTCCTGTGCTCAGCGACTCACTAAACAGTTCTGATAATAGTTCTACTAGTTCCACCCTTAGCTCCTTTAGTACCCTGGGATGTATGCCATCAGGTCCCATTGCCTTGCTCACCCTGAGCTTATCGAGGCTCTTGTGGGACCTTTTCTTTTGTGAAGGGACTAGTACACACCTCCCTCCCTCCTGTGTCCATGGTGCTGAGCTATGGGCCCTGCCCTACTGTCTCTTCAGTAAATACTGAGCAGAAGTATCTATTTAGGATAGAGGCTTTTACATGGCCCTCCTCCTCACATACCCCCTTATCCCCTTTGATCTTAGCAATACCCTCTCTGGACTTTCTCCTTTCACTAATGTATCTATAGAAAGTCTTGTCACCTTCTCTTACTGTTTGTGCTAGTGATTCCTCGGTTTGGGCCTTTGCCTGCCTTACTGCCTTCCCTGCTTCCCTTAGGGAAGTTTGGCATGCCTCCCTATCTTTATCCTGCTGCGTTCCCTTATATTTCCTGAAGGTCAGCCTTTTGGCTCTGCCTTTTCTGCTACTGTTTTTGAGAACCAAAGTGGTTTCCTTTTTCATTTGCACTTCCTTTTCTCTCTAACACAATGGGAAGTTGCTTCAAGTATTAACGTCCACCTGAACAACCACTGGAACAGGCAGATGGGACCTTGGTTTAACGTCTCATCCAAAAGACGGCACCTCAGGAGTGCAGCACCCCCTCTCATACCGCACTACAGTGTCAGTATTGGAATTCAACCCAAGTGCCTGGTGTGGGGACAGAACCCATAGCTTTCTGATCTTCCGGCCTCAGAGGCGAGTGTGCAACCTGCTGAGCCACTGACACTGCCAACATGCTATACAACATAATATTCAAACATTTCAATGGGAAAAATCATGGTGTACATAACTGCCATAGGCTGTGCAGTGCTTATACAGTACATTGAGTCCCAAATGTCCAGCAATTACTTTTTCCAAAAGAAATAGGGCCAACTGGCCAGCAGTGGGAGCAATAGTGGAACATTCCTACACAGTTTGTTGTCCAGCTTTTTAGGACAAACCCACTAGCTCCCTGCTCTCTCAGACAGAAAGTCTGTTTGACAGTTCAACAGCCGTGGACCTGGTGGGGCTCGCATACAATATGTCCTCCAGCCCACACTACGACTTGTTTCATCGAAACCTCTCCAAGATTGTGGTACTCAACGCCATGCATGCTGATGCTACGCCCATATCGCAGCATTCCAGAATCAGTTCAGTGTAGCCCTCGTACTCTTGCTTTGAGGATATGGTACAGTAGCATAGATTCTCTTCACTCTCCTGCATAAGCCTCACCTTGGCTCCACAGTGCGCTGAAGTGAGACTGGCAAATATAGTAACTCGTACTCCCACCTGTCTCTTGCTCACTTGGCAATCTTGCAGTGTTCCTGACAGCTTGGGCAGATATCCCTTGCCGTTACTTGGGGGCAACCAATACTCTGAGTCCTTCTCACTATTGGGTGTGATCGCCTGTTCAGTAGAGTTGGGACAGAGACAAATGGCCAAGATGCAGTGTCTGGCAGGCCTACCCTCTGGCGACCCAAATGGCTGTCTTAATGGTGGAGGGGGAAATGGACAGATCCCATATGAGCCATACGGTGGTGGTGATGCATCAGTGTTATCACTTACGGTGAATTAGCTCAGGGTTGGACACACAAGTGGGCACTGCCTCTTCTTTCCTGTGCCTTTCTGGGCACAAATGTCCTCCGGACTTAGACTGGATAGTGACTTGGTTCTACTTGCTGTAGCTGGCATAGTGAGAGAGGCTACATTTCTGAGTCATGACTGGGCATACAGAAGTGGCCTAAGCCTCAGTGGACCACTCACTGTCTTCTTCTTCAGTCCTTTCAGCCTCGGGTGGTGTAGGGATATCTGTATGCATGGAAGTACGTTAGCATGGGGGAGACCCAGCAAGCTGGTGTCATTACTCTCACACCCTTCAAAAAGTTCCTCATTGCCATGGCTGCCAATGTCGGTGTACCTCAGGGTCCACTGTCGCAGTCTCTGGTGACTGGTGCATCTCTCCATCCACTGCTCCTAGCATCCAAGATGCTTCTGTCTGCATCTTCTCCAGTTCAGTTTCTGTAGGCTCCACTATAGCTGTGACATTGGTGCTAACTTGCTTCGGGTGAAGCTGACCAGTAAGTCTCTGTGCGACAAAACCTACACAACATAACTCCTTGTGTGGCTGGTCCATCTATTCCACAGTTTCACAACAAAAGGCCCATGCACATGTCAGGAGCTGACACCTCACCTGGATGGCCTGCATCACTCTAAACTGTGCAGTGTAGCGGGACATGCTATCTACACTGCCACTGAGTAAAACATGTACCAGTTGGGTCACCACTGGGATTACCAGCATCTTTTCACCTCTAGCACAGCAACAGGGAACAGACCTACCTCCACCATTCAAGGTGTCTCCTGCAAATAATGACTCAGCTGCCCAACAGCACTGGTGGCAATTGTGCTAGCTCATTGACAACAGTCCCAACTCACACCAGCAAAGGCCACTTATTCCTCCTCCTAGTCCTTCTGGCTCTACACATGTAGGGTACATAAACAACAACTGTGACCATGTGCTCTTTGGGAAGGTTACTCCCCTGTGGAAATCCTGACTACTCAGATAGTGGTATGCTAATTTGTGTAGAGATCAGGGGCCCTGAAGGGTCTGGGGAAAGGGAGGGGCCACCACAGACAGGTGGGGGGCCAACAGTACAGGGTGAAAAGGGGGAGGATGTGGAGGCTGAAATCCCAGTAGAGAGAGAGAGAGAGAGTAAGGGAAGCCCTCGGGTCCCTTCGGATGGAGAAAACACCTAGGCCAGATGAGATACATCCCAGGGTACTGAGGGAACAGGTGGATGTCCTGGCAGTTCCCCTAGCAGAGCTTTTCAACATCTCTCTGAGGACTGGGTGGGTGCCCCAAGACTGGAGGGTGGCCCAGGTCATGCTGATCCACAAGGGAGGATCAAGAGAGGAGGTGGGAAATTACGGGCCTGTTAGCTTGAAGTCGGTGGTCGGCAAGGTGATGGAGGGTATTGTCAAGGAAAGGCTAGGGGGGTTTCTGGAGCAAACTGGGTATTTGGACAATAGGCAGCATGGCTTTGTCCTGGGAAGATCGTGCCAGACAAACCTTGTTGAGTTCTATGACTGGGTGACGAGGGCCCTGGACCAGGGTAGGCTGGTGGACGTCCTCTTTCTGGACATCAGCAAGGCATTTGATTTGGTACCCCACAGTGGTCTGCTGGCTAAGCTGAAGGAAATGGGGTAAGGAGACAGTTGTTAAGATGGATAGGGAATTGGCTCTCTGAGCATACTCAGAAGGTGGTGGTTGGAGGGCTAGCCTCATCCCCAAGGTGGGTTACTAGTGGGGTGCTCCAGGGGTCAGTGCTGGGGCCACTCCTGTTCAACGCCTATGTCTCAGACATAAGGAAGGGGATCAGGAGTGAAATGAGTCTCTTTGCAGATGACTCAAAGCTAGGTGCAGTGGTGGATGGGGAGGAGGGGTGGCCTTGCAGGAGGACCTGGAGGCTCTGGAAAGGTGGTCGGGAAAATGGAAACTAAAATTCATTGTGGGGAAGTGTGTGGTTCTGCACCTGGGAGTCAGAAATCCAGGCCAGGGGTATACCCTGGGAGGAGTCATGATTCAAGTCATGGAGGGTGAGAGGGACCTGGGGGTAGTGGTAGATTTATTTATTTTTTGTTGACCGGGTAAGTGCATTAGACAAATCCTGCCTATTTTCAGGCATGACCCGGGGGAGGGGGATACAGATGAATGCCAACTGACCTTGAACCAGATTAAGCTGTTGGTGGTATTTTTAGTGAATGAGGGAAATTTGGCTAGGTCACCAGGGAAATTCCCCTACTCTTTTTGAGAAGTGCCATGGGATCTTTAACATCCACCTGAACTACCACCAATCCAGGCAGATGGGACCTCGGTTTAACGGAACCTCAGAAATGCAGCACCCCTCTCATGCTGCACTTCAGTGTCAGTACTGGGATATTAACCCAAGTGCCAGATGTGGGAACTGAACCCACAGCCCTCTAATCTCCCAACCTCAGAGGTGAGTGTGCTTCCTACTGAGCAAATGAGCAACTCAGAGACCTGTAGGAGGGCAGCGGCAAAGGCAAATAAGATGCTGGGATGCATCACCAGGTGGATTACCTCCAGAAAGGCGGAAGTGATCCTTCCCCTGTACAACTGCTTCGTTAGGCCACACCTCGAGTATTGTGTGCAGTTTTGGAGACCACATTTAAAGAGGAACGTTACACTCCTAGAGAGGGTCCAAAGGAGGGCAGCCGAAATTATCTGGGGCCTGGGGGAGAGGGCCTATGAGGAGAGGCTCAAGGAGCTTGACATGTACACCCTGGAGGAGAGGAGGGACGGGGGGACATGATAGAGGTCTTTAAGTACATGAAAGGGATCAATAAGGGAGGCCCAGTCAGTGTGCTCCAAAGGAAGGAGGGGGAGCAATGAGAGGTCACTGGTGTAAGCTGGAAGGGGGCAGGCTCAGAGGGGACAGGAGGAGGAGAGGTGTTATTTCACTGAAAGGGTGGTGGAGCCATGGAATGTGCTGCTCAGGGAGCTGGTAGAGGCAGAGACTGTGGACGGGTTTAAGAGAGGATAGGTACAGGGGGAGGGTAAATCTGACCAAGTCCAGTACAGGTGGAACATCTGGGACTGGGGACAGTATAACCCAAGGTGGAGGGGGACACACCAAAATTGGCCCTCAGTGCGGGTGCTGAAAATCAAGCAGACTCAAAAGACCATTAGGCCTATTCTGCAGGCATTTTAGTATGTTAGTATATTATGTTAGTATTCCATTATGCAGTCATGTCTGTATAAAACTTTGCATCTTTTCCAGCTAAGTGCACGACAGCAATTACTCTTCAACAAAATTAAGGCCTAGGAATTTCTTTTGCGTTGTGTCCATATCTCCTGCACATTAGCCACTTCTGGGCCAACTGTTGTCATCTTCCACGGACCTGGAACTCAGATGAGGTTGCCCCAAAGTACCAGGGTCTCCCACAGGACTTCAGGGGGAAATGAATTTAGGCAGGCTGACCATCAGAGCTCTCCCCTTGTGGGGGAAACCCGCATGGTTTTCACACCCTCCTGGCAGTCCAAACTGGGTTGGCCACAACTCAGGGTCTCAACCTCCTGTAGACAGCGCCATTTGCTGCCTCACTTTCTCCTCTTATTTCCACACCCAACTTCTGTTGTAGAAACACACTTCCTCACACCATTCTAATATATTTTACCCCCCATCTAAGCTCAGCCACTATTTTAATCCTTGCCAGACTGTTCAATTGCCAGTCTCTGCATTGGCATTTTCAGTAATTAGCCACCTTCCTCTACCAGAAGGTGGGGATTATTACAGTTAATTATAGAAATTTACAGCCAGTCTTGGTGGCATGTTATCTTAGCATTTGTAAAATGGGAGAACAATTTAAACCGCTCTGATTGGCTAACCAGCTGTCAGACCCATGACCTTATAGAACCATATCCTCGTAACCTGCACTACATCAAAGCAAGCTGACGCAACACATCTGTAGTATCCATGTTCCTGCACAGCCAGTGTCACAAACGGTGATCTCCTCAACCTAGCCGTCTGAGCAAGTCCACAGTCGCAGAGCGCTGAATGTGAGCCGTGGCGACAAAGTCAAAATGACATGTGTCCTGAACTAAAAAACATACACTTGTTCCTCCACAGACACTGTCATGTCCCACTTATAAACTGTTTACAAAAGCATTTATCTAAAAAACGAACACGTTTTGCTTACTAATCTGACCACAACGAAATCAACGGATGTGTGTGCTGCACAAATGCATCCTCAAACTAAATCCACAGACTTGTTCTTCTACAGACTCTTTCAGCTGCCAGTTAGTGACATTTAAAAACGTGAACAAACTTTTCCTTACTACAGCAGACGAGCAGAGCGAGTGGGTGGGCCAATTTTACAAGTGACTATAAGCAGCATCTACGGCGGCTGGCAAGGGACATGCTCGCTCTTAATGAGCAGCCGCTCATTGTCAAAATGGCTTCTCTGTCCACTCTGAGACACCCTTCAGGAAATGGGCATGTGGTTGCAAGAATTCTAATTTAATACCCTTGTCCATGAAATGGAACAACAACCTCAGCAGCATCTCTCTGTAAGTGTTGTTGGGGGGGGGGTGCTGTTCTGGCCATCAAAATCAAACAGTGACTGTCAAAAATGGGCACATTCTTAGAAACCAGAGACACCCTATTATGACAGTGGGAAATCAAAAGAGGATGTGGAAGACAACCTCAGCAGTCTGCATGTGTGTGTGTGGGGGGGCACCACCCTAAGCGCCCTATATTGCCCATCAAACACTTCAGAAATGACCTCAATATAGGGACTATTTTACTCCTTCAGACATTAAAACCTCAAGTTTTAAACATGTTTTGCATTTTTATTGCTTTTTTTTCTTAAATAGTAAAGCATAGGGCCCATTTTATAGCGCAATAAGACACTCCGAGGTGTGGAGTTTGTGGCCTAATAAGAGCACTTCCCAGTTGCTAAAGGCACTGCACTGACGCTTTCGTGCCTCATAATGCACCTGGGTGAGCTCTTATCAGGCCATAACCCACACCTCGTCATGTCTTATTGCTGGCTTAATTTGGGCTTGGTGGATATTCTAAACTCTGAAGAAGCCCACCCCCACACTATCTTTACAAGATTTGTGGGCATGTTTTCATGATTGAGGACTACCTTACCTTAGGTTTTACTCTAAGCCCGTTGGTTCCCAAATTTTGGTAGGTGATACTGTGGCCAGTATTTTGAAACATTTACTTACCAAATGCTTTGGGAAATTTATCATTGTAAAATATTACACTTGCCGGGGGAGGGGGGGACGTGCACTAGTCCCGCTCTTGAATGGCATAGCATTAAAATGGCAAAAAAAATTAGTTTTAAATCTTAAAGTCTTGCTCATTTTACTTTGACAGACCTTGGGAGTGTAATGGCAGCCAGCTATACAAAAAGCAGAGTCCGCTTCCATTTCTGCTCACTTCAGTGGCAAGTGAAGAGCAAACTCCATCCATGCTAGAGGCCCAAACCTGCTCAAAGAGCATGGCCACCACGGGAGAAAAGAAAAAGAATTAAGAGTGATGGCGGCGATCCCAGCAGCGATTATGACTCTCCAAAATTAGATGAAAGCTGGTTTTGAAAGCAGCCCGGTGGTGCTGAGGGTTGAGGCACTGGACACCACACCTCGCACTGTACCGGCGACCCAGGTTTGGGAATGGGACTTGGTCATCAGGGGTCGGCTCAGGGGAGGAAGGAGCAGGACTTGGCAGCCAGAGTAGTAGCTGTCCTCTCCTGGGAGATCTTCGTCCCCGTAGTTCAGCTCCCGTCGGGTGGAGGAGACTGACAGGTAAGCGCGGAGTGGTAGTGTGGCAAAAGCATCGGGAGGGTGGCCTGGAGCAGCGGCTTGTGACTGGTGCGATGTGAGTACAAAATGGGAAAAAAAGCCTAATAAAAATGTAATCACATGACTTCCTGTTTCACTTTTTCTAAGTCCCTAGTTTCCCATTAGCAGGCTATACCAACTCCCCACTAGAGGGTTTTCCTTCCGCTCCGTCTCCCTGCCACTCTGGTCCCTCCCTCCCTCCTCTCACTGCTCTTGGACTTTCTAGTTCACCCCCACTCTCTGCTCCTAGATTCCTGCTTTCCCCTTGTATCCTGCACACCCTTAGTTTCCTCCTCTTCTCTGCCCACCAATTCCTGCTCCACAGCTCTTCCGACCCCCAGTCCCACACTCTGCACTTCTCACAGCCACCGCTAGGAGTCGCTACAGAACCTGCCTGTTTTAGCCTGTCGCCCACCTCCTCAAGTAGCACCCCACACTATACACCTAGTCACCACTAGGCATCTCATGTGGTGTCTCCCCCTGGATTTTGAACCTGGTACCTCCTGCCCCAAAGGCTGTCACCCTACCACTGCCACTGAGACCACCACAATGAAGGATATCAGTTTGCCCCCTTTATGCTAGCACTTGGTCGACTCCCTTGCTAGTGTGTGTTTTGGCAGCATTAACCCCCACAAACTAACCATGTTTCTACTGTTGTCAATACTTGTCATGCAATACTGTGAACTCTCTGGCCCATCCACCTTACACACTCTCCCATTGCTGGACTCGCACCCCACCACCTCTCACCCACTCTGCCAACCCCATCTACCCCCCCGCCAGCCCCCCTCAGCACTACACTCTCTCCAGCCATCCTGCCCTCTTCTCCACCAGTCCACCCCAGCCCTCCTCCTCATGCCTATCCCCTGCTCTCCCTCCTCTAAGCCTACCTCCATCACTAACCAGCTAAGAACCATGAACTCATTGCCCTCTTGAGGATAATCTCCCTGCTTCTACAAATGTCAGGCAACATCCACCCCAACCCAGGCCCTGTAGCACACAACCAACCACAGCCCCCCTCGGGGCTATGAATAGCCTCAAAGAATATCTGTAGTCTGACCAAAAAAAAACACACCCCTGCAATGCTGGCTTGTGCAGCATCAACCTGACATTCCAGCATTACCAGAAACCTGGCTCTCAAAAATGACACCCGACTCCTTTGTCTCTCTCCCTGGCTTCTCCCTCTTTAGGGAAGATAGAAAGGGAAAACAAGGTGGTGGATGTGCCTTTTATGTGCACGAAACACTGCTCTGCCAAGCCCTACCTGTCTCTATGCTGGACTTTGGGGCCCAAGCACTCTCTATAAAATTCACCCCAGTTCCTAACAGAGCCTCACTATTTCTCATGGATGCCTATATCCCTCCTAGAAACCAATCAGCTGCTATTCAATCACTCTCAGATTACCTCTCCAGCCTTCCCCACAAGATAAAACAGATACTAGTTGGGGATCTCAATATAAACTGGCTAGCTAGCTCAGCTTCCCATGCCAAGGACACCTTTGCTGCCCTAGATCTGTCCCAATTGGTTTCTCAACCCACAAGGACTAACCCCTCTAATGGTACACACACTCTGTTAGACATCCTGCTTACAAATCATCCTCGTTGAATGACTAATCGAGTGGTCCTCCCTAACTCCCTAAGTGACCACTCCCCAATCCTTTTCTCCTTGTCCTGTCACCTATCCAAACCCCCTGCCCAACATTACCGCTTGTGACCTGGCAGTCTCACTAAACTCAAACAGCACCTGGCTAACTGTGATTGGTCCCCTATTACTCAGGCCCTGAATATAGATGATGCCCTGAACTATTTCACTTGCACCTTCAACAAAGCCTGTGATGCTTTTGCCCCTTTCACCAAAATGACCTCCAAGAAGCATAATGCTCCTTGGATTACCCCCACTCTGCTGCAACAGCTCAAGCTAAGGGATAACCTCCGGGACCGAGCCACTGCCTCTAACTTGTAGGTGGACAGACAAGCTTACAATGCCACCTGCAACAAATGTACCTGGGCAATACACAAGGCCAAGGCGGAATACTACAGAACCATCCTGGCCACCTCCTGGGGTAGCTCAAGAAAGTTCTGGGACAACATTAAAGACCTTAATGGGAAATCACGTCCCCTTCCCCCATCCCAACTTAACATTAATGGCACCATCTCCACTGACCCACTGTGCATCGCCAACTGCCTCAACTCAACCTTTTCGACCTTAGCTCAATATTCCCAAGTAATTTCTTCGACCCCATACAGCCCATCATAGTGCCTAACCTCCAGCGTTCCCCCCTCTATCTCAGAGTTATTACCCCACCAGAAGCTAAAACTTACCTAACCAAAGCCCTCATTGGCTCTAATTACTGCAAAGACTCATTCAAAATGCGAATCCTTTTCCTGGTACTTGACACTGTCCTCTTCCCACTCACTGACCAGCTAAACCACTCCCTGTGCCTGGGACAGTTTCCGGCCACCTGGAAAACAGCAGAAATTACCCCAATTCTAAAGAGTGGTGACTGCTCCTCCCCAAATAACAACTGACCCATCTCAATACTCCCCCCACTCTCTAAAGCCCTTGAAAAAATCCTGGCTGACCAACTCGCAGAATACCTCCACATCCACAACTTATTATGCAGGAAACAACATGGTTTCAGAGCAGGACACAGCAACACTACCACCCTTACAGAATATTCTAACTCACTTCACTCTATGCTGGATGAAGGGCACCTTGCCAGTGCCATGTTCATTGACCTCTCTAAGGCCTTTGACACAGTCTCCCACCCCCTCCTACTGAACACATGCCAACCCATTGGGGTTTCCCATGGGCTCCTCGCCTGGTTCTCCAGCTATCTTGCCTCCACATCCCAGTGTGTTAAAATTAACAGTACCCTGTCCACCACACTACCAGTGTGCTCTGGAGTCCCTCAGGAGTCCATCCTGGGTCTTCTGCTCTTTAGCATTTATCTTAATGCCCTGCCTAACTGCTGCTCAGGGCAGGGGTGTAGCCAGGCATTTCAGATTTGTACATCAACCTGCCACACTGCTACCCCTCCCCCACTGTTGTTCATACCTGCCCCCCATACGACTTGAGTACAAGGTTCCTGGCTCTAATCAGATGATTCCCACACTAGACCTGCTGTCTCTCTGCGCTGCTAGTATGGTACTCGCTGCCAGCTGGTAAACGCCACTGACTGCACCATGAGTCCAAGACCATGGCAGAAATGTCTTCTCTCTCCCCTGCAGGTAGGCAGATTTGCTTCACTTGCCACTCTACATGAAGTCTTCATTCTTTTAGCTTGCTCTGAGTCTGTTCTTCCTTGTGCTGCTACTCAGTTCTTTTACTGCTTCTCTCGCTCCCAGTACAATTGAACTAATAGTATGGCTTCTAACTTTGCTAGGGCAATTAAACTCACCGCCCAAGACTTGCCACACCCCCTACCAGATTCCACAGCCAATCACTATGCAGGTGGACCATGCAGACCTAATTGAGACCTTCAGCTTCAACGTCTGTGATCCACTCTGCCACTCCCCCCCAAAACAAAGCTGAAAGAGAAAAGAAAAAGCCTGTGAAGCAAGAAAGGAATTTAAATGCGATGGACTAGAGAGGACGGAGTAATGCTGGCCAGCTTGTTTGCTACCCCCTGCTACTAAACTTGGTACGCCATGGCTAACTTGGAGTATCAGTAGCAACACCCTTGGCTCAGGGAACATTCTCCTTTATGCAGACGACGCAGTACTATATGTCTCCCACCCTGACCTTTCTACTCTCTGACTCTCCCTACAAGACTCCTTCAAGCAGATAGAAAACTGGTTTGCTGACCACAAACTAGTTGTCAACATTAAAAAACTAAAACCATGCTCTTTGTACACCGCCAAAACAGGGAGAATGACGATCACCTGAACATCTTGTTCACCCCCCTGGACCAGGTCCACACCTATAAATACCTGGGAGTCACCTTCGACACCACCCTCTCGTTCCATGAACATATCAAAGTACTCTCATCAGCCACCAATGCCTGAATTGGCTTCTTATACCGGCATAAGGACTGCCTGCTGCCAGAAGCCCTCCACCTGGCAGTAACGTCCTCAGTCCTGTCACTTGTGGACTATGGGCTCACAGTATATGCTGCCTCTGACCCCACTGCGCTCCACCAAATCCAGTTGGCAATCAATAAAGCATGCTGGCTCCTCTCAGGTGCAGACAAACGAATGCACACCTGCACCCTCTATGCACTCACCAATGTTTTCACACTAGAAGAAAGACTGCAATATCAGACATTTTTCCTCACCCAAAAAATCCACCTGGGTTTGACCCCTGCAGGTGTTACTGCTTCCCTTCAGTCAGCTACCCTCTCCGTGGCCACTCACACAGCCACCAAAGCTGTCTGGAAGGTACCCATGGTTAGGACTGCTTTAGCCCAATGATCTTTCCCTTTCAGAGCCCCTCCTGGTATAATGTCCCCCCACCGCTATCACTGCAATATCAAGCTAGGTCCCTTTAAGGCTGCCCTGAGAACCTACATTTTATCTTCTCACAACTGCCAGTGCGCCCGTTAGCCAAATCCTAGTCCCTACTGTATTACTGGAGATCGTATATGGCCAGCTGACAATGCCTCCACTGAGGCAGCACTTATCTCCCACCTCTAAAGCCAATGGGCACTAGGCCTAACTTTATAACTTCATAGCTTATTTTCTGTGTTAAGACTCATGACAATGCCTCCCTGGAGGCTGCACCCTGTTATCTGACTGTACCCTTGTGACTCAACTCTGCTTAGCTACCAATTGTATAGGCAAATTAACTTCCTTGTATAGCAAATTAGCTTAGCTTCCACCTGTATAGGCAAGTTTCTTATCAGCAGGGCCACTGGAAAATTGCACCTGCAATTGTTTTGCGGAATCTGCAATTTTCACCATTCTCCACAAAAACTGACATGGTCTGCAATTTCTTGCAATTTTTGAGTTTTTATATTGAACTGTGTGAAAAGTATTAACATTTTAAATAAAATACTCTCAAATATATTGACAATTTTGCATGCAGACTTGGGTTTGGCCGAAACAATGCAGTGCAAGGTAGGTCAAGGGTTTTATGTGACACTGATTTCTTTTGAATCCTTGTCTTGTTTGATTTCAAAATCCACTGGCCAAGCATAAGTACACTTAAACACTTAACATTTGTTTTGTGTTGCAGCAGTCTATCAGAAAATATTTTGCTGCCACACAGACTGAAACAAAAGATGAGAGAAAAGGTGCAAATTATCCCATTCACATAAATGGGGTGCTAACTATGAAGCCTTTTTGTAAGTGGCAGGGCAAGTTTTTCTTTGTGAGCATACTTTCATTCAGACTAGTTTGGATTCAAACAGCTGAGGATTTTTGGATGGCCCTGCCGATTTTAAACTTGAATAAGCCTGTTGCTAACAGTGATCTCACTCTTAGCAATCTACTATCTAAATGCTCACATGCAAAGACTACAATAAAAACCTGACTAAAGTCTAAAAACAAGCTTATAAGACACAAAATGTATCTGAACATTTATCTTTAAACAAAATCACTGCAGCCAGAGTAAAACAAAGGTAAATTACAGGGTACTGTGACTACTGTATGATGCAGTAAAAATATATTGGTATTTTTTTACATTTTTTGGTAACTGCGTGAGGCCTACTATTTTCAGGTACAACCCAGGAGCACTGAGGAGGTTAACTGACTTGCCCAGAATCACACAGTATGCAAGTGGAGGTTATGGGAATCAGACCCAGGTTTGCTAGATGTTGTCAACTCATTCACAGTTACTCTAACCTCTAGATTATACTGCCAGACCCAATAACCCCCAGATTTAAAGTTTAAATATGTGATTTCAAAAATAGTGTTCAGTTCCTATAGTACAAATTATGACCATTAAACACTTTAACAACATTTTACTAAAACTCAATTATTCACCGCTCTATCTGCTTATTTTTTTCTTGTACCAAAGTGGGTGAATAGCTGGCAGAGCACTGAAAACTATATTTTTTCTGGCTTTATGAAATATTATTATTATTAACTATTGATTTGCTGTGGCTCACTTTATAGAATCTGTTTAGCACTGTATGAGGCAGATGCTTTTAAATTTTGGAAGACAGGCAACGCTTACGATAACTTATCAGTGTAGTATTCTTTTAGGAACATACATTTTTCTTTATGTTTTAAACATATTCAGGTGTCAGTGTATTCATTTAGCAATTTATACTGACTAATGTATGCTACAGAAAACATTAAAAGATTTATTGTGAAGCACTCAGGGTCTATGGTCGAACCCCCACAATTTTTGCAAAATGCTCTGCAATTTTGGGTAACCTTTTCCTCAATATTCCAGTGGCCCTGCTTATCAGTATGTATATTATTTCATGCCTGTATAACACCGTGCTGTATTCATCTGTCATGATCTGCTATTGTTTATCGTATTATTCTGTACCTGACATGGAGCCTTTGGAAACGAGTCAGTGACCCAAAGGGTTGTAATTCCGGTATTCTAAATAAATAAAATAAATAAACAAGTTAGTCAGTCTGGGAGTGGGTCCCAGGGGTGTAGCCTGGGTCAAACATTGGCTGGACAACAGGATGGAGAGAGTGATAGTAAATGGAGTCCACTCCAAAGAAAGGGGGGGTACTAGCGGAGTACCACAGGGTTCAGCACTGGGAATGTCTTTATAGGTGACATTGCAGAGGGGCTGGATGGGAAAGTATGCCTCTTTGCAGACGACACAAAGATCTGCAACAGGTTTGATACACAAGGGGCGGTGGAAAGGATGAGAAGAGATTTGGCAAGGTTGGAGAAATGGTCAAAAGTATGGCAGCTTAGATTTAATGCAAAGAAGTGCAAAGTAATGCACCTGGGAAACAAAAATTCAGGGGAAGAGTACACAATGTGTGGGGAGATACTAACAACAACAAAAATGGAAAGGACCTTGGGGTAGTCATATCAGATGACCTAAAGGTAGGCAAGCAATGTGAGAAGGCAATAAGGAGGGCTGGGGGATACTGGGATGCATAAGAAACATCATCACCAGTAGCAAACAGGAAGTTGTTATCCCTTTGTACAGACAGTTGGTGAGACCCCATCTGGAATACTGTGTGCAGTTTTGGAAACCCCATCTCCACAAGGACATAGACAGGATGGAGGCAGTCCAGAGGAGGGCAACCAAAATGGTGCAGGGTCTGCACCAGAAGCCATATGAAGAGAGACTTAAGGAGCTTAATATGTGTACCCTCAAGGAAAGGGGGGGGGGCATGATAGAAACATTTAAGTGCCTCAAGAGAATCAACAAAGTCCAAGAGGGAAGATCTTTCAGAAAAAGAGGTGTGCAAAAACAAGGGGCAGAATTTGAAGATAGAGGGGGGTCGGCTCAGGGGCAATGTGAGGATTTTTTCACAGAGGGGGTGGTGGATGCATGGAATGGCCTTCCTGAGGAGGACATGGGTTCAAAAACAATGGGGGAATTCAAGAATGTATGGAACAGACATAAAGCAATTCTATTGGGGGGTAGGAGAAAGTAGGCTGTTGGTTAACTAGGATCTGCAGCTTATTCAATAGGTAGGGAAATGGGTAGACTGGGTGGGCCAAACGATCCTTATCTGCCGTCAAAGTCCATGTTTCTATGTTAACTTGCAGGGTATAGTGTCAGGTCTCACTGAAACAAACAGCTCTCAAGCTTCCCACCTGAGTGAACTGGAGCAACGGTTGGGAGAACTAGAGGACACTATCATCGCTCTCGCCATAGAATGTAATATCCTTAAAAAGCAAACCGAGGAACTGCTGAAGAGAGTTGATAACCAAGAAAACAGGGGAAGGTGATTCAGTTTGAGAATTACAGGACTGCCCGAGGGTGTCAAAGGGAAAAATGCTGTGGTGGACATACAGAGATGGCTAATGTAGAACCTAAAGCTGCATCCTGAGGTTGCTAAATCTGAAATTGGGTGCACCCGCTGCACCGGACCCAAGCCCAAATACTCAGAAAGAGGCCCAGGCACATTCTTTTGAAATACCTACATTATCTGGAGAAGGACGAGATCCTGTGGGTGGTGAAAACTAGGGATGGGCGAACCTGCTCTGCTGCACTTCCAAACCTCCCTGGACTGGGCCAACTTGGCTCTAACCGGGAGAACCAAACCCATTTATGGCTCGACCCGAGTTGCTGAGTTGGCCCTGTTCAGAAATGGGGTCCGGTGTGGTCCGCCAGATTACAGGCATGCAAGTCACTAAACAAGGCAGGGCAGGGTGCAGAAATAAAAAAAGCAAAAAGCATTTTTCTTCTGGCATCACTTCAATATCTTTTAATTGTGCTTGTTCTTGTCACTCAGTGTTTGCTGCAGTACTTAAGGAGTCTTGCTGTATGACTTTTGGCAGCCTAACCCCATATTCTTACCCCATCAACCATTTGCCCTTCTTTATTCACCATCATAGCATCTTGAGGCAAAGTAGTAACTGTCCCCCCTTGCACAGTCAGTTTACCAAAGTTTTGAGGGTAACAACCTCTGAATGAGTGGGCTGCTCATTTTTCCCCAATTCAGTACTCACAGTCCTTATTACATTACTGTCTTTCTTCTTCCTGGTGATAATTTCAGCCACCATCTGTACTGTTCCTGCCTGCCACCGTACATCAGCTGACTTCACCCGTCCTGCATTTTGGAGCACCTTCTGAATGCTCCATCCAGTATTCAGTGGTGGTGTAAATGAAGGACATCCTATACGCAGACCCAGTTGTCTGTCTGCTGGCGACCACCTTTGATGATGAGCTGTTCCTGACACTATCATGCCTGCTGCTGACAGTTGACTTGAAATGTCCCTTTTGGCCTGTTCACTGCTTGCGGCTGACTGCTCTTGCATTCCAACAGCTGTGGCAAATGCAGAATCCTCTTCTGCCAGCAGCTGAAGAAGCAGGGCACATATTCTTGTAATCCCTGCCAACAGCCATGTCTCATCAGTATCTGAGGCTAACAAAGCTTCGTTATTTGAATTAGGTAAGCTAATTTTATCCTGGCACAGTTGCTGACTTTTCCACTTGTTCTCCTTCCATCCTCTGGGAGTTTACCTCCCATGCTGCCACTGCAGAACCTGTATTTCACTCTACTCCCGGCTCTGAACTGCTGGATTCAACACACCTGCTGGGGCTCCATTTCTCCACCTTCACCATCACCCCGAGGTTAGGTTCAGCCATCTTGCATACAGCAAGACAGCCTCACACTGCCCCCTCAAAAGAATAAGCCAGCATTTCCCTCCCATAAAACCGGTTCATGAAACTGTCCAAGGCTGTGTGTGGATGTTATTGCGCAAAATGACTGCCACTATACGTTCAGTCACTTCACCAATAAATTCAACAGCAGAGTGCAGAACAGACAGCAGCAGAGTGCAGACATTGCAGACTCCGCAGTAAAAAACTGTTTTTTTGTTAGGTCTACAATTCATCAGAGTAAATCAGAACCTTTTGGAAAAAAATCAGAGTTGGAATTAGAACTGGGTCACAGCCAGTTCACCTATTCCTAGTGAAAACTCAGGGGCCCCATCAAAACTGACAACGGATCTATCTTTATTTTTCAAGATTACAGCTGACAATTGTAGCAGAAAAGGCAGCATTTTGGGGACCTGAAAACAAAACTCCATCGCAGGAGCTGGGAGTTTGACCATCTTTTCCCCTACCACCTCAAGATCACCAGGACTGGGCACCTTCCAGCCTTTACAAGCCCTCATGAGGCAGAGGAGTTCATCACCCAAGAAGATGCCTCAGCTGAGGGTCAACTTTCCGTGCACTCCACTGGTCTGGCACCCTGAACAATCCAGCTGTCAGTGTGAGTACTTCTCTTACTTGACTTTGGTGTTCCCCCTTTCCCTCATTTAGTGGCACACACTGCTCTTCCCACTGACCCAAATGTACCCCGTTCCTTGCCCCCCAGCCACTATCAGACACTTTTGGTCTGCCTGGTAGCCCATAGAAATGCAGTGTTATCTGAGCATCTGTGAGCATCCCTACACGTAGGGCACACAGTGTTTAGCAGAACCATGTTTGACCTGGGGCAGGGGGTCCACACCTATACACTGGAGATGAGGGTATAGTAGCAAATTTCAAAATCTCAGTGTGGCGCTTATGGACTCTTCCCCCTTACCAGGTAAAAGTGTGCTGGGGCAGGGCATGGTGGGGTGCCACGGGGGGCGTGGTATCAACGATCCCAGTGTTGGATGGATTGACATTGTACAGAGCAAATCTTCATAATTATCTGCAAGGTGTTTTCTTGTTTCAACTGGTATGCAGACACCTTAAATCAGAAGGAACATTTATTTATTTATTTGTTTATCTATTTATTGAATTTTGGTAACCAGGTAGGCCCACTGAGACAATACAGTACCTTTTTCAGGGGTGACCCATCTATTGACTTTTATTTCAGTGCTATTCCCTTGACCACATGGAGGGGTAGCTATCCCCCTCCTAGGGCATATGGGTACTGGTGAGGAGGATTCCTTGGACTGGTAACATTCGCACTCTCATTTACACTGCCACCATTTGTTTCATATAATTTCTCGCCCTGAGCGGAACTCGGCACATGGCAGTTGAATATGGCTTTTTAGTACTGCTGTGCTGGCACCTGGAGGACAGTCTGGTGTCAAGGATGTAAAGACAGTATTTGAGCAGCCAAGATACCACAGTTTGTGCAAACTTGATTTGCTTTGGGGACATAGTTACATAGTATTTGTCAGCAGATAAAGACCCTATAAGGAACTACATTATTTAGTCCCTTGTCCTTCAGAGCAGATCCTGCTTAATCTGCTTCTTTTCTTCCCTCCCTTCCTATTTCAGGACCCCCCCCATGCCTATCCTATGTATGTTTGAATCCCCCCACAGTGCTTGAACCCACCACCTCTACCGGTAGTCTGTTCTAGGCATCGACCACCCTTTCCGTGAAGAGGTACTACCTGACATTTCTTCTGAGTCCCCCACCCCACCAACCTCATATCATGCCCTCTTGTCCTAGGGCATGTCCTTTTCTGAAGAATGCTTTCCTCATGTACCTTATTTATGCCTTTGAGGTATTTAAAAGTCTGTATCATATCACCCCTTTCTTTTCTATCCTCCAGAGAGTACATATTTAATTCCTTTAGTCTTTCCTTGTAGCTTTTTTGCTACATGCCCCTCACCATCTTGGTTGCCCTCCTCTGTACCACCTCAACCAGATCAATGTCTTTCTTCATATGTGGTCTCCAGAACTGGGTGTTGTATTCCAGGTGGGGCCTCACCAGTGGCCTATACAGGGGAAGCACCACCTCCCTCTTCCTGCTTGTTATACCGCTGCCTATGTACCTCAGCATTCTACTAGCTTTTCCCACTGCCTTGTCACACTGACTTGCCACTTTGAGGTCATTTGTTATGATTACCCCCAGGTCTCTTTCTTGTTTTGTGGTTTCCACCTCTACCCCCCCCCCGATACTTCACTCTTAGCACAAAAGAGAGACGTTTTACTGTTACAACTGCAAAGCCTGTTTTTTTTTTTACTTAAGTTAAGGCCTCTGGCAAACTACAGGATGACGGATACATAGATACATAGAAACTGTCAGCAGATAAGGCCCACCAGGCCCATCTAGTCTGCCCCCTTTAAACTACCTGCGTGAGTGGCCTGTGACCCTACATGGTCACTGGCTATAGCTTCTTCTTTTCATCTCTAGAATTCCCTTATTCCTGTCCCATGCATGTCTGAATCCTGCTACTGACCTCTCCGCCACTACCTCCTGGGACAGGCCATTCCATGCATCCACTACTCTCTCAGTGAAAAAATACTTCCTTACATTCCCTCTAATCCAGCCACCCTCCAGTCTCATGTCATGACCCCTTGTACTGGTACCCTGTTTAAGCTGGAACATGTCCTTCCCTTTAACCTTATTTATACCCTTGAGGTACTTGAATGTTTCTATCATATCTCCTCATTCCCTCCTCTGCTCCAGTGTGTACATAATGAGGTTCCTTACCCTCTTCTTGTACCGTTTCTGTTGTAAACCCCCCCACCATCCTAGTAGATCTCCTCTGCACCGCCTCAATCCTGTCAATGTCTTTACGAAGGTGTGGCCTCCAGAACTGCACACAGTACTCCAGATGAGGTCTCACCAGGGTTTTGCACAGTGGTACTATTACCTCCCTTCTTTGACTCATGATTCCTCTCCCAATACACCCCAACATACTACTGGCCTTCCTCACCACCTTGGCTACCCGCCTGCTGGCCTTCAAGCCCTTCTTGATAATGTTGCCCAAGTCCCTCTCCTCTTTAGTGACTGTCAGCAGCTCCCCACCCATTTTGTAGCTCTCCCTGGGGTCCTCCTCCTCCTCTCGTGCATGATTTTGCACTTCTTGGCATTAAACCTCAGCTGCCACTCCTCAGACCATCTCTCCAACTTTTCTAGGTCCTTTCTCATCCTTTCCACTCCCTCTGGTGTATCTGCCCTGTTGTAGATCTTAGTGTTGTCTGTAAACAGGCATACCTTTCCTTCCAGACCCTCTGCAGTGTCGGCGTATGAGGGCATTTGACAACAAGCTGTTTGAAGTTAAGTGTTAAAAATTACTGTTAAAAATCTTTTCATTCCACTATGCAGTTAGTTTGTAGACTTTTACAGGAAGATGTACCGAGTGCTCAATGGCTCAGAGGGCGGGGTGGGGTAGGGTGGAGGGAATCATTCAGAGTGTGGGCATTCATGTGTTTAACTTTACTGGGGTCACTGGCAATTGAGCTGGGATAGTCCAGTGATATTCAAAGTGGTTGCTGGTCATTTGACTGTTATGGTGTGCTTTGGGATGGGCAGAGGGGGATGCGTGTGGGGGGAGGAGGTGAGTTCCCTGGGGGCTGTCACATGTGTCATAGTATTTGTAATGTTATTTAGTTTTTTCTCTTGCAAAGTGCTACAACAGTGTTACTAACAGTGGGAAATTGCCTAGGTATTTACTTGGTGTAATACTTCTAGAACAGATAAAGAACCATAGCACCTGGAGCAGGATGTGGGATCATAAACTTTAGGGAGAATGTGGACTTCCACAGAAAGTCTTGATCTTGGCTGACAAGTTGTGTATTGGCTCATGGAATGTAACCGGGGTCAAAAACATAGTTAAAAGCAAGAGGGTGTTAAAGCAGCAGTGCAATGAAAATTCTTCAAAAATACAGGTTATTCTTTAACTTGAGTATTAGAGTCAGTATCACATCCAGTTCTCATTTTTCAGATGCATTCATCATGAAATGATAGTTTAATATAAATATTTTTAAAAGTTCATATTTAATTTGTGTGAATTAATGACCCCCGCCATGTTTGTTTTCAGGCATAAACCTCTCACAGTTCACTGGTGCGATTTCGCTGTTGGCAGTGCGTGCTCGATGCTGAGATCTCAGCGGGAAATCTGAAGGCTCTTTTCCCCCAGAAGACAGGAAATGTTCACTTTAAATTGTGAAGTTTAAAATAAAAATATGGCCATTGTGCATTTTTTGAGGACTGCCACTGCAAATGTCGCATTACTAATGAACAGCGGTGCTGGCTGATGTTTTTTGCAGTACCAACAGTTCAGTGGGCAAAATGCGCTCTCCAAGTCTCGGCTTACCAACTAACTTCCTGGTCCAATATTACAGCCATGGGTGTGCCAGCCAAGGCTCAACTAAATATGTATTATTAGTGCTAATATCAACTGTGTTGTAAGTGTGTGGAACGTAAAATCGGCAGCTGGGGATTCTGACTAGACTGTACCATTTTATAGTTATTTGAATTTGTGTTACTGGTCTGAGTGGGTGTGAGAATGAATTGCAAGGTGTTGAGAGCTCAGCTAAGTCTGTCCTGATGAGAGCTGTGGAACTGGGTCAAAATCCTTGCTTCTAGGAATCACTTGTCTGTTATCAGGAGGGTATAGAAAGGTAAGTAAACTGCTGATACACCAAGATGTGACGTGCTTTAGGTGACATAAAGTTTGTTAGGTGAACTCAGAAGCTGTATAGCTGAGCTGCTAACTAATAAAAGATGAGAGCTTGTGGAAAGGGTATTGCTGTAACACCCACAGGATCTATATTCTTTCTGACCTGCCAGCCGACTGCCTTATTTTAAAGGGAGTGGTATGCTGTGGAATGAATTGAAACTAACGGTAAAAGTAAAACGAGATACTGTTTTGACTGATATGAAGGTGCTGACCAGATTCTGCTAGTTTGCAGCCTGCAGTTTATTTTCTTCCGCATTTACAAACCTCCTGGGTATGTGCAGGTTGCATTGTTGAGCTGAGCATTTACTCTGTGTTTCTTGATAAATGGTATTCTTTTTTAAGGCATCTAAAGTATTTCACACTAAACACAGACTCACACTGTTTGTGAACTATGGCACTGCTGCTTGACTGTGTTACTGAACTTGACATTTTCAGGTGGTCACTGTCGGCAATCTCTGTGAACGTGTATGGCACTGCAACATAAACACACCTCTGCATTGTGGGCAAACAGATTGTCATTATGGTTAACCTGTTGACTCATATTATACCTATGATGCATTCTGATTGCAAATGGTGGTCCTGGCAAGGGTCTGTGCTGGTTGAGAGGTGAGTCAAACTTGTAAAATATGGGGAAAAAAATAACAGTTACCTAAAACAATTTATTTTTAAAGGGACCATTCGTGGCTTCAGTACCCCAATGTAAATACATAAAAAACTGTTCCTAGCACTGATGCTTTAACTAAGGTATGAAAGCTGCACACTGATATATTGCTGCTACAGGATACCCAAATGACTGAAGGAGAACTGTCTAAAATGGCCAACAGTTGGAGAGATGTGCGGACAGGGGCCTGTTTTAATGGAAAGGCTAGGGGAACTGCTATCTGGCTAAGGCTGCAGTTCAAGGAGGTAATAAAGGCCACCAGATTGGATCCTGGAGGGCGGTCCACTCTAGCACTGACTGAAATGCATGATTGAACTGGCTTCTCTGTGGGGTCTTCTATGGGCCTAATATTGAGGACAGTGCTTTCTTTAACAGGGTAGTGGTGGACAAGGCGACATTTAGTGGCCCTTGGTATATAGGTGGGGATTTCAACTGTGGTAGTGATATGATTTTAGATAGATAAAATACATCTCCATCCCCTCTACTGACCAGTGCTAGAACACTGGGCAACCTGGTGAACATATATGAGATAGTAGACATTTGGAGACTACAGATCTCCACAGCCAGGGATTGTAGTATCTACTCCCACTCCCATGCCTCCTATGCTCATATTGATAATATTTTTGTTTCAGCCATAGTGGCACACTCTGCAGTCCAGTCTGGGTACAAATTTATTTTAATCTCTGATCATGGGCCAGTTACATTGGCAGTCAGGACTGATGGCCAGGCGGCCCCTCCCAGAATAGGAAGAGTAGACCCAGTCCTGCATACACAGGATAAGTTCAAGCAGTACATTTCCAAGGCCATCTCAGAATTTCTACTTACCAACAAGGAAGGGGATACATCCCACACCACTTATTGGTAGGCCTTTATGGCCTTTCCGAGAGGCCAGATCATTTCTATCAGTAACAAAGAACAATCAGCCAGGCAACAGGAATTGGAAAGCAAAATACTGCAAATGAAAAAGGACCACATGGCCCACCCGCGCCAAGGATTATATTGCAGACTCCAGAAAGTCAAGCGGGAACATGATAACTTGTCCACAGTGGGCCTAAAAGGAAAAATACCATTGACCAGTGCTGGGCAATACTTTGAAGGGGTCAGGGGAGAATGCCTTGCCTGGCAACTGAGGAGTACAGAGGGTGTGCGCACCATAGCTCAGATACGCCAGGAAAAGGGTAGTTTGGATACCAGTAGGACAGCAGTTGAAACATCTTTTAGTAACTTTTATAAGTACCTTTATACAATTGAAGTAACCCCCACTTGAAAGCAATATGATCACTTTTTCAACAAAGCACCTGTATCCCCCTTAAATAGTCAGCCTTCTGGGGTACTGCATGGACCCCTGGAGATTACTGAGGTGAGAGTAGCGGTTAGGGCACTTAGAAGAGGGAAGAACACAGGTCCAAATGGGCTTCTATTTGATTTCTTCAGAGCCTTTGAAAGGGAACTAGAATACCATTATATAATATGGTGGCTGAAAGCCTGGAGTCCAGATGTCTGCCCATCATCATGCAGCCAGCAATGATAACTATTTTACCAAAACTGGGTATTGACCCTACCCTGCTTATCATAGTGACCAGTTTCTCTCCTCATTGCTGATTATAAAATAATTGCAAACATCCTTGCCACCAGACTGTAAGTAGTGCTACCCGACATCATCCAGCTGGATCAGTCTGGGTTTGTAAAAGGATGACAAGGGAAAAATAATGTCTGTCGCACTTTGAATGTGATTCAGCAGTGGGTGAGGCATGCAGGCAGTCATGGGGCAGCAGTGCTTACACTGGATTCTGAAAAGGCTTTTGACCATGTGGCCCACCTGTCTGTTCTCCGGGAGGAAGTACAGTCTCTTCTGTGCAAGCAGGCAATCAAACTGGTGCCAAGTCATCAAAGAAATCAGGGGTTCTATTCCAGGTTCTTCATGGTCCCCAAAAAGACCGGAGATCTGAGACCCATCTTAGACTTCAGTCTCTTTGTCCAGTACAAAAAGTTCTGGATGGTAACTTTGCCAGCCCTCATGCCCCTCCTCAAGACCAGAGACTGGCTCTGTTCACTGGACATGCAGGATGCTTACCTGCACATATCGGTCTTTCCTCCTCACAGGAGGTTCCTCCGCTTTGGCTTTCGGGGTGAACACTACCAGTTTAAAGTACTGCCCTTTGGCTTATCCTCTGTGTCTGCATGTCTGTACCAAATGCTTGGCAGTGGTTGCAGCAGCTCTCAGAAGAGATGGTCTGTATGTCTTCCCTTACCTGGACGATTGGCTTCTCAAGGCCCCATCCAGGGAACAGCTTCTACTGACTCTGGAGTGCACTCTCTTTTTTCCATTCTCTGGGCATAACGATCATCCTGCCCAAGTCTGTTCTAGTAACATCCCAAAGGCTGCAATAGATAGATAGATAGATAGACAGACAGACAGACAGACAGACAGACAGACAGACACTGTTGGCAGATAAGAGCCTATGGCCCACCCAGTCTGCCCATTTGAGCTTGTAAGTTCCCTTTACGTTTTTCTAATAGTCTGTTGCCCCTAACCCCTGACCTCCAGAATTCCCTTATGTCTATCCCATACATTCTTAAATCCTGTGATTGTTTCAGTCTCCACCACTTTCTCTGGCAGGGTGTTCCACTTGTCAACCACCCTTTCTGTGAAGAAATTCTTCCTCATGTTTCCTCTGAATCGCCCTCCCTCCAACTTCATCCCATGCCTTCTAGTCCTGGAACATCTTTTTAGCTGGAAAATAGTGTATTCCTGCACCCTGTTCCTCCCTGTAAGCACTTGTATGTCTCCATCATATCCCCTCACTCCTTCCTCTCCTCCAGGGAGTACATATTTAAGTCTTTCAGCCTGTCCTAATAGGACTTGTGATGCAATCCCTGTACCATCTTTGTTGCCCTCCTCTGAACCTTCTCTACCCTGTCTATGTCCTTACATAGGTAAGGTCTCCAGAACTGTACACTGAACTCCAGGTGGGGCCTCACTAGTGTCTTGTATAGTGGAATTACGACCTTTCTTTTCCTGCTGGTGATGCCCCTGCCTATGCATCTCGGCATCCTATTTGCTTTACCTGCTGCCTTGTCGCACTGTTTCCCTACCTTAAGGTCATCAGAGATGATAACCCCAAGGTCACTTTCCTGCTTGGTGCATGCTATAGTCTCACCCCCCAACTGATATGTTGTTCTGTCATTTTTGTGCCCCATATCCATTATCTTGCACTTCCTTGCATTGGATTTCAACTGCCAAACCCTTGACCATTCTTCAGACTTCTGCTGGTCCCCTCCTCATTCTGTTTACACCCCCTGGCATGTCCACTCTGTTACAGAGCTTCGTGTCATCAGTAAACAAAGAAATTCTGCCTTCTAGGTCCTGTGCAATGTCAGTGATGAAGACGTTGAATAGGATCGGTCCCAGCACTGAGATAGCCCACTGGCTACTCTTCCCTCTGTGGAGTGACAGCCATTTACCACCACCCTCTGTGTCCTGCTGCTCAGCCAATTAAAATATATAGGAGCGGTCCTGGACACTGAACAGGGGAAGGCCTTCTTACCCCAGAACAGGGCGGAATGCCTTATAGCTCAGGTTCAGTTAATTGCCGGAACATTCCTGCCAGACTGTACCTCAGACTATCGGGTCTAATGGCAGCGGCCATTCCCACCATTCCACTGTCCAGACTTCACATGCGCACCCTTCAGTGGACCCTTAGAGTGCAATGGTACCAGTGCACGGATGAGCTAGACCAACAAGTCCTCGTCTCCTCCCTGGTTCCCAGGGTACTGCAGTGGTGAATGGACCCCTCAAATCTTCCTCAGTGGTTCCCTTCCAGATTTCTTCCCCACACCAGATTACAACCAGGGATGCTTCAGGTCTCAGATGGGGAGCATACCTGGGTCCCTTTCAAACACAAGGCCCCTGGTCCCAGTGGGAAGCCACCCTGCATATCATTGTCCTGGAGAGGAGGGAGGTGCTCTATACCTTGAAGGCTTTTCAGGAACACCTTGCTCCAGACCAACTGTTGGTGCAGTCAGGCAATCTGAGTGTTGTCTACTACATCAACAAGCAGGGCGGGACTCACTCATACTCCCTTTGCAGGGAGGTCATGCAAGTATGGTACTGGGCACTGGAGCACAGTCTGACACTCAATGCGGTCCACATGCCAGGAGTCCTAAACACTCTGGAGGACAGTCTCAGCAGGTCTCAGTCCAAAATGTACAAATGGGAGCTTCTCTCATCTGTAGCAGAAGGTCTGTTCAACAGATGCTATTGTCCAGAGTTGGACCTTTTTGTGTCCCCACTCAATGCAAAACTGCCCAATTTTTGCTCGCTAGATCCAGGGTCTGGAGTTTTCTGGTGATACATGTTGTCTTTCTCTTGGAGCGTGAGATTTCTGTGTGCATTCCCTCCATTTCCACTAATACAGAGGGTGCTGCTCAAGCTACAAATAGAAGGGGCCAACATAATTCTGGTAAACCCATTCTGGACTTGCCAGATATGGTTCCCTCTGCTTCAGCAGCTGGCAGAGGAACCTCCAGTCCCTCTTCCCCTTTGCAAGAATCAGCTGACCCAGGATCGGAGGACCCTGGTCCATCCCAACCTTAGGTCCCTCCATTTGCATGTATGGCTCCTAAAGGATGTAGGCATCTCCAGGTTCAGGGTTTCTAACTGAGTAGTGGACATCCTGGTGGCCACCCACAAGCCTTCTACCTGTGCCACTTATGCCATGAAGTGGAAGTGGTTTGCCATCTGAGATGCCAAACATTCCCCAGAACCATTCACCTGTCCAGTGAATCATGTCCTGGACTACCTGATTTCTTTGTCTGACTCAGGCCTCCAGTATTCCCTCAAGGTCCACCTTTCGGCTATTTCTGCCTTTCATGAGCCAGTGGGTGACCGCATTATTGCTCAATTGGATGTCTCCCATGCCTTTCTCAGGGGCATTCTGCACCTGAAACCCCCAATCTGACCCCCAGTCCCAGCTTGGGACTTAAATTTTATTTTGGAAAAGTTGACCCAGTTGTCTTTTGAGCCCATTGCAACTTGCAGTTTGCGCTTTCTCTCTTGGAAAGTGCTGTGTTTAGTTGCAATTACTTCTGCTCAAAGAATTTCAGAGCTTCAGGCCCTCTGGTACGAGGAGCCTTATTTGATTTTTCACAAAGATGGTATCTTTGCACACAAATCCTAAGTTTCTTCCTAAGTTGGTCTCTGAGTTCACACTTAATCAGTCTAGCCACCTTCCTGTTTACTTTCCTGAGCTTGCTAATCCAGGAGAAGAACTGCTCCATACATTTGATGTGCACAGAACTTTGAAGTATTATCTCCTTCGGACTAACTAGTCCAGAAAGTCTAAGCAATTTTTTGCTTCTTTCACCCCAGGCAGAGAGGATGCTTCTGTTTCTAAGCAATGTTTATCCAAATGGTTGGGAAATTTAATGTGTTTTGCTACAATAAATATGGCAAAGAATTGCCTGGTGCTGTCAAATATCATTCCACCAGAGGCATGACTACCTTGGTGGCTTGTTTCAAAGGGGTATCAGCTGCTGAAATTGGGGCAGCTGCCACCTGGAGTACAGTCCTCACCTTCACCAAGCATTACAGTCTGGACATTGCCTCAAGAGCTCGTGCAGGATTTGGCAGGGCTGTGCTACAAGGACTCCTGTCTTAAGTTTATAGAGATCCAGCCTCCCAGACCATATGTCTACTCTTGTAACTGCTTGGTACTCATTCCTACGGTGTAACCTGATGACTGAGATACCCCCAAAGAAGATAGAACAGTTACATAAGAACTTACCGTAATAGTAGATCTTTGAGGGGATCTCAGTTATCAGCTCTGAGATCCTTCCCACCATCTCCCTTCTTGGGGCTCCTGTTTAGGACCTGGCTATCTGCTGTTTCCATCTTTTCTATCTACAGGTGGGGCCCTCTGTCTCTTCTTAGTTCCCTAGGGCATGTGCCTTGCTCTCTTCATCAACGGAGGTAAAGAACTGTGGAGGGAGCGGGGCCGCCCATGCCTATATAGGGTTGGAGATGTTGGTGGACGTTAACAGCATGGGTGGCCCAAGTTGTACTGCTGAAAATCTTCCATGTGGATTCCCCTTCACTGATGGTAAAGGTTCCTATGCTATAACCTGATGACTGAGATCCCCCAAAGATCTACTGTTATGGTTCTTATGTAATTTTTCTTAATGTTGCAAGCTGGAAAGAACACAGCTGAGTGCCAGTGTTAGAGGGGACACCTTCAAAGTATATGGCAACCCTTGCTAAATGCCACTGAGGGAACTCTTTCCTGATTTGTGGGGAAGTGAGCACAGAGCTTGACCAAATGGTTAACTAATACACTAAATGATTATTTTAATGACTGCCATGATGTAGTTGCCCCTAGCCAGCTGGACAAGAACAAAAACATGCTGATTTAAGTATCACCACTCCATAGTATTAAAACAGGTTATTACTTCCAACTGTTTATATGGAATCCATCATGTAATGTCATAATAAAATGCTGAACATAGAAACATAGAAACATAGACTTTGACGGCAGATAAGGACCGCTTGGCCCATCTAGTCTGCTCATTTCCCTACCTACAGGATAGGCCGTAGATCCTAGTTAACCAACAGCCTATTTCTTCCTACCCCCCACAAGAATTGCCTTATGTCTGTCCCATGCATTCTTGAATTCTCCCACAGTTTAGACCCACAACCTCCTCAGGAAGGCTGTTCCATGCATCCACTACCCTCTCTGTGAAATAATACTTCCTCACATTGCCCTGAACTGCCCTCCCTCTATCTTTAAATTGTGTCCCTTGTTCTTGCAAGTCTCTTTTCTGAAAGATGCTACCCTCTTGGACTTTGTTGATTCCACTGAGGTACTTAAAAGTTTCTATCATGTCCCCCCTCTCCCTTCTTTCCTCAAGGGTATACATATTAAGCTCCCTTATTCTCTCCTCATATGGCTTCTCCTGCAGACCCTGCACCATTTTAGTTGCCCTCCTCTGGACTACCTCTATCCTGTCTATGTCCTTGCAGAGATGGGGTCTCCAGAACTGGACACAGTACTCCAGATGGGGTCTCACCAACTGTCTGTACAGAGGATAACAACTTCCTGTTTTCTGCTGCTGATGCCTCCCCTATACATCCCAGTATACCCCAGCCCTCCCTACTGCCTTCTCACATTGCTTGCTAACCTTAAGGTCATCTGATATGATTACCCCAGGTCCCTTTCCTTTTTGTTGTTGTTACTACCTCCCACCCATTGTGTATTCTTCCCTGGGTTCTTGTTTCCCAGGTGCATTATTTGCACTTCTTTGCATTGAATCCTAGCTGCCATACTTCTGACCATTCCTCCAACCTTGCCAAGTCCGTTTCATCCTTTCCATTCCTCCTTGTGTATCAACCCTGTTGCAGATCTTTGTGTCATCTGCAAAAGGCATACTTTCCTTCCAGTCCCTCTGCAATGTCACTGATGAAGACATTAAAAAGGACTGGACCCAATACTGAACCCTTCGGTACCCCACTAGTAACCTCTCTTTCTTCAGAGTGGACTCCATTTACAATTACCTTCTGTGTCCTGTTGTCCAGCCAATGTTTTACCCAGGCTACCACCCTGGGACCCACTCCCAGGCTGGTTAATTTGACTATTAATCTTTTATGTGGGACTATGTCAAATGCCTTGCTAAAGTCTAGGTAGGCCATGTCCACAGCCCCTCCCTGGTCTACTACTTTGGTCACCCAGTCAAAGAAATCTATTAGATTCGTCTGACACGACCTTCCCGCTGTGAATCCATGCTGCCTTGGGTCCTGTGCTCCACTGGCCTCTAGGTACTCAACTATTCTTTCCTTCAGAAGTGACTCCATCACTTTCCCTACCACAGAGGTCAGACTGACAGGTCTGTAGTTTCCTGCCTCTGTCTTGGTCCCACTTTTGTGAAGAGGAATCACATCTGCCTTCCTCCAGTCCTCGGGTACCACACATCCTCCCATGATTTATTAAAAAGAGTAGCCAGTGGTTTCACTAGTTCCTCCCTTAATTCTTTTAGAATTCTGGGGTGAATTCCATCAGGACCCATTGCTTTGTCCACCTTCAGTTTTAGGAGTTCTTGCAGAACCCTTTCTTCTGTGAAAGGACTGGGATCGACCCCCTGTCAAGAGTGCTTCTGTTAATTGGATTAGGCACTTCCCCCTCCTCTTTTGTGAATTTTGAGCAGAAATATTCGTTCAGTATCCCTGCTTTTTCACTGTCCCCCTCTGCCCACCCACCGTTCATTCTATTCAGCCTCACTATCCCTCCCTTTGTCTTTCTATGCTCGCTGATGTACCTATAAAAGGTTTTATCCCCCTTCTTAACTGAGTTGGCTATCTTTTCCTCAGTTTGGGCCTTTGCTATTCTGACTTCCCTCCGTGCTTCCTTCTGCCTTAACTGGTACAGCTCTCTGTCCTGCTTCTTCTGTGTTTCCTTATACTTCCGGAATGCTATCTTTTTCTTCCTGACCTTCACAGCCACCTCTTTTGAGAACCATAGTGGCTTTTTCTTTCATTTGATTTGTTTATTTGCTTCACACAAAGGCTTGTTGCCTCTGTGATGGCAGTTTTGATGATTCCCCATTGTTGCTCCACACCTCCTTCTAGCCTGTTTGCTAGTGCTTTTCTGAGGCACTCTACCATCTTGCCAAAGTCAGCTCTCCCAAGTCCAGTACCCTCACTTTTGTATGGCTTGACTCTGTAGCTGAGTTTAGCGTGAACCACACTGTTTGATGGTCACTTGTCCCCAGATGGCAACCCACTTCTAGATCTGAGATCCTCTCACTGTCCACGTTTCAAAGTACGAGGTCTAAGATTGCTCCCTCACGAGTGGGTTCTGAAACTAGCTGTCTAATGCCTGCCACCTGTAGGGCATCAAGAATGGCCCTGCTCTTGGATGTGGCTGCAGCAAATGTGCTCCAGTTAACATCTGGCATATTCAGGTCTCCCATCAATAGTATCTCCCCTTTCTCTGCCATTCTAAGAATGCCTTCTATCATATCCTTGTCCATTCCCTCCCCCTGACATGGGGGTCTGTACACAACCCCTGTGCAGATTGTGGTGCCCTTTCCAGTCTCCAAGGTGACCCACAGTGCCTCCTCTCCTCCCTGTTTACTCTTTTGTTCAGTTGCTTTTATCCCTTCCTTTACATAGAGAGCTGCTCCTCCCCCTCTTCTCCCCTGCTTGTCTCTCCTGTAGGTTATGTACCCTGGTATGTTAACATCCCAGTCATGGTTCTCTGTGTACCATGTTTCTGTGACTGCTACGATATCCAGGCATCCCTCTTCCATCAAGGCCACCAGCTCAAGGAGCTTGTTGCCCAGACTACGGGCATTGGTACTCATTACCCTCCATTTCCTGATGGCCTTACTCCCTTTTGCTCCATCCCTGTCCTTCTTGCCTTTATCACTTTCTCCATTTACCCCTGTCCTTCTCCCTATCGACACCTCTATAGTTGGTGTTGCCGCACTTACTACCGTGATTATTTGGGAGGCTAGGACTTCCTGCTCCTTTCAGTGCCTCCCCCCTTGGCTGGTTTAAAGCTTGCCAATGAAGCATTTAAACCTATCACCTAGGATCCTGGTTCCCCTCCCGGAC
This sequence comes from Neoceratodus forsteri, assembly GCA_016271365.2. Taxonomy (NCBI): domain Eukaryota; kingdom Metazoa; phylum Chordata; order Ceratodontiformes; family Ceratodontidae; genus Neoceratodus; species Neoceratodus forsteri. The sequence continues at coordinate 924,190,006 of CM028132.1, forward strand.
AGATGCAGCCCATCATGCCAGTATAGGCTTGCATCACTCCAGGTGGACCCCCAGTCCCCAATGAAGCAAAATCCCTGAGCTCCACACCAGTTTTTCAACCACTGATTGAATCCCATGTTGCAGAACACCCTAGCCTCTCCTATGCCATAGATGGGCAGCACCTCCGAGAAGGTTACCGTACGTGCTACTTGACTAAGTCCCCTCTCCAATTCCACAAACTCTTCCTGCACTCCTCTAATCCCTTTCTTAGCCAGGTCATTTGTCCCTAGGTGGACAATGACATCCAGCTCCCTCCCCTGTGCAGCTGCTCCGGCAATCCTGAGGATTCACTCCCTGTCCCTCCAAGCCATGGCGCTAGGCAGGCACCTTACCTCCCTCTCCCCTTCCTCCCCCAGTTCTACCTTCCTAACAATGGAGTCCCCCACCAGGAGTTGTTTCCTTCCCCTGCAGGGTCCCCTGCCACCCTCCTGTGGGTCTCCTTTGTGGAGGTTCCCAGCATCCTCCTTGGTCTCCACTGCGGGTGCCTCCATGGAGGAACCACACTTTGCCAGAATGGCATAGGAATTGTGGAGAGGTACAACTGGAGGGATGAACGACGCTGTAAGTGTCTTGTATGCAGTCTTGATTTATTTTGCACAGTTGCTTTTGTTCTGTGTTATTTTGTCATTTTGTTTTATATGTGCGTATTACATGTATTATGAAATGTTTGATGGTACTGTCATCTAAAAGTTTCAATAAAATGTTTACAGAAAAATATTACACTTGCAAGAAAGTGCTGCTGTGGCAGACTAGAGAGGATTTCATGTGATTTTAGTTTGCTGTTGAAAATAAACCAGAAATAATGAGAGAATATAGTTTTTTCTTCAGTGAACAGTATATTTTATGCATTTAGTTTTTCACAGAAGAAGGCTTGAGGCATTGTACCCAAAATGAAGTAAGAATAACATGCTTCTTACAGTATTTCATGTACCAGGACTGGAACTCCTTATCTTGGATGATTTTGGTCCGGTTTATGTAATGGACATTACGCGCTTCCAAATGTGTTGAGTGATATCAGTCTTGCAGTAAGGTGACAAGCTGCCGCCTCATGACATTGTCCAGTGCTGGGAAAAGATACGTGAGAGACTGCTAGATATAGGCACATAGCGAAACTGATTAATACATAACAAGATTTTTACTTGACATGCTGTATGTTTGTACTGCAGCCTACCCAAGAACTTTATCTGCAATTCTACCTCTGAGACCTATGTAATCTCAAGAACATGTAAAATCATGGGCTAAGAATAAATTCAAGAAAAAGTAACTTAGTTTGGCATCGCATTAACAGAAAGCATTAGAAGTGAAAGGTTGTTATTGGCTGTTCAAGACAACATGCTACATGTAAGAGGTAATAATCAGAACAGATTTGCCTGGTGCAACATTTGTAGCACTAACACTCAGACCTAGTTGGCTAAACAAACAAATTGGCATATGTTATTATTCACAATAATCAGTTCCTGAAAATATATTTACTGATGTTATGGGGAAACCTAATCAAGGGATAGGACGGGTCCACTAAATACGCTACAGACTTTATCTGATCGTGAAGATGTACTTAAATAAGGTACTGTATGCTACATATATGGCATCAACTTTTTAATGTGACATCCTGCGTAAACATGCTGTGGTTTTGTTTGCTTGTTTAGATTTTGTTAACCGGTAAGCCCACTGGGCCTAAAGTCCCTTTTCAGAGGAGATGGGGGATACAGATGGTAAGCAACTGAGTTGAACCAAATTAAGCAGTTGATGGTATTTTTAGTGAATGAGGAACGTTTGCTTGTGTGCATGCACAAGAAACATATTTCAGCAGCTTGCTGTAGTACTGAGTTGTGGAGAAGCGTCAGTGTTGTGGCCAATGCCAGCAGTCCATTTTGGGGCTGGTCTCTGTGGTGTCAATAGAGGAGCACGCTGTCGATGACAACAGAATTGTAGCATGCCACCAACTTGAAAGAAACTCACCTCTGCAATCAGGAGCACCCGTCATTTAACAATCAGGTGTTTCTGCTGCTGGGGCGGCCCCTGATTCCAGCGGCAAATCACAGCTTGCCTTGTCTGGTGTCCCATTTCAGTAAACATGGCAGCGGCTGTCACTGGCTGCCTCTCACAGTCCCTAAGAAAGCCGAAGGAGGTGTCCAATCCCCCTGTCAGCGTGCCCCACCCCAGTTCATTTGACGACGGGGTAGCCCAATCCCCATCGGCATAATGTCCCCATTTGTTTTAAATAAACATGGTGGCGGCTGTTGCTGTCCGCCTCTCACAGTCCCCATGAAAGCCGACAGGGTGCCAGATTCCCCTGTTGGCATGCCCCCTCTCAATTTCATTTGCCAATGGGGAAGCCAATCCCCATTGGCATAATGTCACCCTCCCATTTGTTGGGTGCCGAGGGAGTGCCCAATCCTCCTCGGCTCATGTGCCCCCCCAAACACTCTGTATGTGCTGACAGGGTGCCCAATTCCTGTTGGCTACAGCCCCCCCCCAACAAACGCCCAGCATGCCCATTGTCCCTGTAATAGAAAACCCGTCCCGTGAAGTCTTTGTTTTTTTTTTTAAAAACCTGTAAAAACAGAAAAAGGTCCCTCGTTGTCTCTGGCGCCCCCGCCTCTAACCCGCACTCAATCCTCTGCACACTCAACCTCCCCACACCCCCTCACTCCATACTTACCTCCAGAGCCTGGTGCGATGATCTTAGGTGGAGCGGGAACATGCCTGCACTCTTCAAAGCCAACCATGAACTGAAGAAATGCCGGAAAACTGTATAATGGCATAAATGGGGAGGATTCAACATAGGTGGATATCTCGGCCATTTTGCAAATTTTGGCACCACATTTTCAACATGGGGTTCTTGGGACCCCATCTCATGAATTCAGTGACTATCATCTGGTTATTCAGTCCTGAAAGGTGATTTTACGGTCCCTGTGTGGAATCACCTTTTGAGACCGATTAACAAAACAACAGTATCACTGTTCATGAAGCAGGCTCCCAAAAAGCTTATTTTGCAAATTTGCTGAAAAAAATTCCCAAAAATGACTGTGTTACGAGTGTGTGTTGTGCAGTTTCCATGCACATTCGTAAGTTTGCGAATTTTTTATATTTTCACTCCAGATTTTCAACATGGGCATTTTTTCACACATCCTTATGAACAGTATAGCTGTCATTTTTCACATCCTGGCTGAAATGTGTTTTCACACTTCCGGTGCACAGTAGCGTGGTCGCTGTGGGAAATCAGTGTTTGGGACAGATTAAGAAAATCACAGTGCCACTGTTCATGAGCAGAGGTCCCAAAATGCCTATGTTAAAATTTGTGACAAAAAGTCCATAAAATGACTATGCTATAAGCGTGCAATGCACAGTTTCCATGCACACTCATAACCCGACAATTTGTAATATTTTCACCCAAGATTTTCAGCATTGTCACTTTTGCATACCTCCTTATGAACAATACAGCTGTCATTTTCACATCCTGCCCAAAATGTGTTTTCACTCATCTGGTGCACTATATGGCGCGTTGCTGTGGGAAATCAACGTCAGGACAGATTAAGAAAATCATAGTGACACTGTTCATGAGCAGAGGTCACAAAATGCCTATATTGAAAATTGGTGAAATAATTCCACTAAATGATATTGTTACAAGCGTGCTTTGCACAGTTTCCATGTACGCTTGTAAGTTCAAACATTTTAATATTTTCATCCAGATTTTCAACATTGCCATCTCTTCACACCTCCCTATGAATTGTACAGCTGTCATTTTTCACATCCTGCCTGAACTGTGTTTTCACATCTGGCACAGAATGTGTGGTCGTTGTGGGAAATCAATGTTCGGGATAGATTAACAAAATCACAGTGCCACTGTTCGTGAGCAGAGGTCCCAAATGCTTTCATAGGAGGGGGGTCTCAAAAAGGCCATGTTGAAAATTTGTAGTGCAAATACCAACAAACGCCCAGGGTGTTAGGGTTTCTAACCATAAAGTCCCACCCTGTACAGACTGACAGGGGTCGGGGTGTGCCTTTGGATTGCCGGCTGTAATGCTCACACCATTCCACCCTCACCCTAAAGCCAGTGACAGGCATGAAGGTGTGCCTTGGACTCTTCGGCCTCAGAGTTCTTCCCATTCTTCTATACTACACCCATTTCAGCATTTGTCCCTATGAAATGGGGTGACTGTAAAGCTGAACACCCCAGGGCACACCTCAACTCTTGTCGGTGTCTGCAGGATAGGGTGAGGTGAAATGCCGTGAGTGTTTAGGGGTGACTACCACAGGCACACCCCAATGCCTGTCCATCTCTGCAGGGCGGAGGTGGGTTGGCGGAGTTCAATACTTCACTACCATTCCTATTCTGCATCTGTCTAACTCCTGCATGTCCAATGCTAATATCAGCAAACAAACATTCAGCATTGACAAATGCTTACTAGGTTTGTAAACCTGATGCATTTAAAATCAGCTTAGGGTTTAAAATCAGCTTAGGATTTAAACAGGCATTCTCCTTACACTACCAGGTTTGGTGTGAAGAGTAGGTGGTAAGAGATGGGCTTCTTGCAGCATTTCTAGCAAACCTGGGTTAGTTCATTATCACGACTAGAGGCACCAGTGCTGTCCTTTTCATTTCACAAGAGGGTGTGCATTTGCTAGGTGATAATAGGCATTCCTCTGGTGTGTGTGCTGCACCCTTGAGTATATTACTGCACTGGTGAAATGGCCTGGTAATATGATAGTGCAATAGTAGTGCTACCGCTTGCTATGTTGAGGACCTGGGTTCAGGGGCAAACATAATATAAGCCCCCCCCCATGTCTAGGGGTATACCTGATGTGAATTGAGGGAGAGGGGCACTATACAGCCAGAAACAGTCATTAATTGGGTTCAGTTGAGATGTCTTCAAGGATGCTAGCCTTACTTAGTGGAGAAGGCCTTACAGCAGCTGTGGGGGCAACTTGATTAGTGCAGAAACACAGTAGGCAAAATGATTAAGTCCATTGTCCACTCCAAGGTAAAAGAAGAAAAAACATGATTTAATATATCAGATTTGGTTAACCACTCCGTGGAGTAGTGGGTGCAGTTCACAAGGTGGGCAGCCATTAGGGCGACTTGCCCTATACAGTCTGCAGCAAACTTTTAGTTGTTAGAAGTTTTTAACACTGCGGTGCTCCCTCAGGGCTGAACAGGCTCCCACATCCTGGCAGCAGCAAACAGAGCAGGCCCAAACGCGAGGCCACAAACTGAATTTTCTTCTCGCAAAACTTCTCTCCTGCACAAAGCTTACTTTTCACGCTCACTTCACAGAACACAAGTTGGCAAAACTACATATACAGCTACAGATAAATAGAGTAGCTGAAACTGCAAGCAGTACTCCCAGCACCAGTGGTTCAAATCCAGAGCTCCCAAAATGGTTGGTCTCTGAACAGCAAACAAAGTCCCACAGATATTATCAAGTCCCGCTGTCCTAAGCCTTGTGCAGTTCTCTGCATCCCAGGGAATTTCTAATCATCCCTGGCAAGCCTGGAGACCCGTGCAATGCTCCACTCTTAGGCTGAATAGGCTTCCCAGCTCCTCCTGGCCAATTTGAAGTGCCACCAGAAATGGGGACAGACTGCCACCACTGCACTCCCTGCAACATACATCACCACCACCATGCTGTCCCAGCGACCTACCAAGGAACCTACTTTGCTCTCACCTGAAGACAAAAATATGGGTGCAGGGCCCACCCATGCCAACCCCACCAAGGTGCCGGGGGGGGGGGTCATGAGGTGGGCCACTTACTTTCTCCCTGGGCTCTGGAATACAAGGTATTGGTGGTCCCAAAAAGCTCACAGACTCCCGACCACTCACATTTTCTGCCAATTTTCAAGGGTGGTGGGCCGGGGTGGCAAACAGCCCACCCTGGCCCTGAACCTCAGCCCTCTTGACTGAACACACTTGGGCCACCTCCTCTCTTCTCTTCCCCAAGGACTCTCTCCTTTTGGCACCAAAAAAATTCCTTTTTAAACCCTCTTGGCTGGGGACCCTCGCTTGCAGGCAGGATGCCAGCTCCAGACCTACAGGCACCAGAACTTCCTTTTGCACTAACTAGAGCTCCCAGATAAATTAGTTAGTAAGCTTCCAGAGGGAGCTTACATTAAGTTATAGGAAGCTGGCTGAAAAGGGGAGGTTGAAGCATCTTGTTGACTGCTCCTACATGCTCGGGAGTGACATGCCTTCCACATTGCCACGTCACCTAGCAGAGGCTGGTTGTATTGGAGTCTTCAGCAAGGGCAGGATGCTGGCAGACACAGCTGCATCAGTGCACATCAGATATCCCAAGTAGTGAAAATGGAGGGGGAAAAACTCCACGGTTGTGGTAGCACGAAGGACAGTCTCCTACTAGCCCAGCATCATTGACCAGGCATCTGTTAAACAGAATCCTATCCCAAGGGGCTTATCCAGCTCTTCTGGCACCACCACAAGGAATAAGACATGGGGGAACTAAGAGGGAAAGTATTGAGGATGGTAGGTGATTGAGATGGAGGACCATCTGGAGCAACGGCCAGTTGAGCAAGACAGGTGTGTAAGTACTAGATTGAAAACAAAATGCAGCCTTGTGCATTCATGAGTAGCCATAGGGAAGGCAGGAGGCTTGGTTACTTAATCAGAGAGCAGTATCTGCTGTGGTCACCTCAACCTAGTTTATGAAATTCCTTCTACAACATCACTGAATTCAAGCTTTTCTTTTGTAACCTAAAGGCTTGATCTCAAGTATTTTTTGACGTGGCAGCACAGCAAAAAAAGGGGTTCATGGAGTCTCATTGCGATTGGACCCTGTCCTAGCACTGCCATATTTCACACTTTTTTCAGCATTACCATATTTACTTAAACTAGTTAAATACATAATTTCCTCATGTGAGAAAAATATGGCTACTGTGGTGCTCCATCTAACATGGGCATATTCCCATAGATTTTAATACAAGCAAAAAACCCAGTGAGTCCCAGCCCCAGATCAGTGCCCTACGGAGATACTGGCAGAGGCCCACAAACTGCCAAGTAGAGTAGCATTATGAGAAAAACAGGAATTACCCACTCTCCCACAGTAATTAGAGTCAGGAGACCTTCCACTGGTAGGGGCAATGATCTTCTGTTTTCAAAAATGGCCAATCTGCATTTGACAGAGTCTCAAAATCTGTTTTTAATTTCTGCTTTTCCCCATAGCAGAGAGCAAGTCAACATGTTTTGTATTGAAAATCAGCTCAAAATGTGGGGGATGGACAACAAACTGTGCAAAGTAGAGTTCCTTGCACTATAAAGTGGTTCAAATAGAGGTTTGTTTTTTCATGAACTGGTGGCTTAGTAATGACAGTTTTTTTCCTGGTGTTTTGTGTTGAAAATGGAAAATTACTAGTCCTAACCTGGCCAGGTTGGTGGTACAGAAAAACAAAATAAAGAACTGCCTAAACTCTTTTTGTTTCCAAGTTTGAACCCTTGTAGCATTCAGCTCATCTACAATGAGTATGTAAACTTAAATAAATGTAAAAAAATGTAATTAACCATATTCCTGTGGATGCTGTTGCATCTTCAGCATTTGCAGCCTCCTGGGCATGGTCCTGGTTCAGAGCAATGAAATGCAAAACAGGAGATTTCTGTGCAGGCCACATGACCTCCCTGTAATTGAGTTGTTCTCATTACAGAACTGGACAAAAGCAGATCTTCAGAGGAGATGAGAGGTTGCCTCTTACATGGGCTATCTTGAGTAAAATAGATTGCCAAATAAAAGATAACGGTGCCTTGATGATGAATGAGTAAGCTGACATGGCTCTTTACGACTGCAAAGATTTTTGTTTCCATCACTAATGCTGCTAATGACATGTCTCATTGCAAATAACATTCTTAATTCAGTAATTATATATTATTTAACAGTTAGGTGTGTTATTTTGTGCACCAGGAGACCATGCCATTGTGACTGATACAAAGTAGATCGGTTACTGTATACTCCACTGTACAGAGACATCATCAATGACAAACATGAGCAAATGGAACCTGAGTTCGAAAACGAAGTATATACGTGTATCATTATGAATATTGGATCCAATGAGAGGAAGGTACATCAATGAAGAATACTGGCGAAAAACTAAAGATAACTTGCTAAGGCAAATCCCAGCAGTCTGCAGCCCACCTTCACAGACACCTTTTATTGTTCAGTAATTAAAGGGCAGTGCAGATGCAAAAAGTTTCAGCAAACCACGCAACTCAGCATAGCCAGCATGTTTCAACATGTGAACGACTCTTCCTTGGGACCATCTCAGCGTGAACTCTCACTCAGCAGCATATTAATAGCAGTCATCTAACCAATGTGACAGTGTACTGTACCAAATCGCAAAAGTGCCAGAATCATTTAGCTGCCAACATTAACGTGTGTCAAGGTTTATCAGAATACATGTTCTTTTCTGGCCAACTTTTAGAATAATGAAAACGGGGTAAGCTGCATGACAAGACCTAAAAAGATGGTGTACTTTTATTAGGAATGATACATCTTTGACTAGAGTTTTAAACAGTTTTTGATTATAAGTAGATTTGTAAGTTTTGTAACGAAATTGCTTGTACTGATTGACTCTACACAGGAAGATTTCTGTAAATCGGACTTTTGTGCTAGATATTCTTGCCTGTATAAAAATACATTTTACATACTGTACCTACCTACCGTTACTCTGAATTCATACACCGATAGTCATTTATGTAATATGTATGCATGTGATGTGTGCATGTGTGCGTGTTACTAAATCATATTTAATTTCAAAAACACAAAAGCAAAACATATTTTTTAGGTTAAGCAGTTCCTAGAGATTCATAAAAGAATGGCTATTGTGCCGCTATCCTGCGGTAAAATAATGTTTTCCGTGGCCCACCTCTGTCCTGCGGGCTGCCCCAGCCCTATCACCCCAACTTCTCCCAGGCCTTGCTTCACTATGCTTGTTCTAGTAGTGATGTCTCAGTCACTGGGTACGGGGCCTGGGGGCTGCCAGAAGTCATCTATTAGCCTAAGGGTGTCTGTCCATCTTAGTTTTGTCTGTTCCCAGAGTTTGGTGCAATAGAAGAGCGTGTGCATACAACATGAAGATGCCACATGTTCTTGTATGCCTGTGCCTGGCTCTTAGAAAGGAGGCTGCATGTTGCGCCACTTGGCCTCTGCTAGGTGTCAGTCAAGCAGAGGCATGCACTGTCCCCCACCCCAAAGGAGGAAGTGGACACTAAGTCCTCCATCCTCCGGCTGGTCCCATGTGACCCTGCTCCATTCTCAAATCTGAGTCGTGTGGCAGGTGGTGTGGCACTCAGCGCCCAGCCTACCATGCCATCTCACCAACTGCATCATGAAAAGTTCTGAACTGCATCATCAGAATGATGCCATCTGCTGGTGTAAAGTGGTATAACAACACCTATGTCTACTACAGAAAGAAACACCCAAGATAGTTTGTCAGTTATAACATGGACATTGTGGGTCTGAAGCATGTCTTGCAAGTACTTTGTGGCATAGTTAATGCAGTGTTCTGGCACACTGCACTTCATCCTGATGTGTTTTAGAACATTAACAGTTGTGAGAAAATCGCTGCACAATTAGATCATGGAGGTTTGATTTAAACGTTGTTATAGTCCAGGTTATTGACTGGGTTAAGGAAGTTTCATAATAAGGGTCCTTGGACTACAAGTGAGTATTTCCCTAGTAATATAAGTGAGTATTTTCCTGTATCTGTTTGACTGGTCTTATCCTAAGATCCCCCTAGTGGTTGGATTGTGTTTCATGTGTATATGTTTAAGGCTTTTGTTAAGGGCTTTTGTGAAATGACTTCATATAAATTGTGGAATCGAGGTTTATTTAAGCTTTAGTGTAATGTAAGCCAACTGAATTGTGTGACAAGAGTGTGCTCCACTTCAAAATTAAGTCACTCTCATTCAGAAAAAAAGCATTTTAAAGAATATTCTTTCCCTAAGAATGAATATAAATTCCTACTGTACAAGTACACTAGTTCAGGTACTAATTTTAGCATTTTTTTTACTGCATCATTGTAGATAACCACACATTAATTAAACTGCTGACAGCCTGAAAGGAAATAAAATAAACATTTTCATTCTATATTAAGTCTTACTGTCCTGTGGACTGATATTTTAGTCCAGAATTCATATATGTTCTAATTTTGTGGGCTGCCTAAAGGTTAAGTTTCTAGAGATCAAGTATATTCTTAGCTTTCAGTAGCAGAAGCAAGAGAGAATGTAAATGAAAACTAATTTGTATATGAGCTATTAGTCTGTTAGAACTGAAGAAATATGTATATTAGGTCTCTAGAATGACAACAGTTCACAGCATAGTATCTGGTATTTAAGAGATTTCAGAATGAAGCAATGGTCTGAAGAGAACCCAAACAGTTATATTAAAACAAAAGTACATTTATGTCCTGGACCTTGTCTGAGCAATGATAAATCGAAGTGATACTTGCAATAGGAGTCTCTGATGATTGCAAAGCACTCTCATCATCTGGAATTCTTGCCTTCCATGCCCAAAATCTCTTTGTGGTCCACATTCTAGAATACCAATGGCCCCGTATTCAGAGTCGGTGCAATTGCAGCACAGCTGTTTGCACTTGTGATAGTGCACAACTGACTGTGTTATTCAGATAGACAGCATGCACTGACGGAGTGGCACTAACTGACTGAATATCATGCCGTGCTAGTGCAACACTAAGTGGATCTGTGCTACGCCAACAGACCAAGGCTGTATATTGCCCAAAGGAGATAGCGCTGCCCAGAACAGGATAGTGCCAGGTCTCCTGTGGGCCATATTCAGCCCAGGCATGTAAATGAGCTCATTGGGCATGAGCACTAAAGGTCCAGCTGCATGCCCATTATAGGCTCATTGCATTTGGCGCAGAGAACCTCTGATGTCGCTGCCGCAGAGTACAGCCCTGGTGGTGTAGTGGTCCTCCATCCCCCAATCACCCATCCTGTCTGTTTGAATGATAACACTGGTAGTTTAGTGGTCCCCCTCACCCCTGAACACCATTCCTGTTTGAGTGATAACCCTGATAGTCTATTGGACCTCCACCCCTTGACTTATCTTCAACCTCCCACCTGTCCACCTGCTGAGTACCCTGCCCTGTCCCTTTCAACCCAATCCCCACTCACCATGTGTACCAGTACACAGTGGTGCCTGCCACAGCCCTCCTCCGACCTTTTTAGCTGTCTGCCTTCTGACAGTCAGGTAGCGATCACATTTAGGGTAATGTTGTACATTCCAATTCATTAAATAATAAGATAGGTTCACCCTTTGGGAAAAAAGTTCTAATAATGTTTTATCTTGCTCAATGGAATTGGAATATTGTAAAGCATATTGCCACTGTGATAATTAGGAATTGCTTTAATTTACTTTTATTTTTTTTATTTTATTTTTCATTTGTTAACTGGGTAAGCAAACTGGATCAAAAGGCCCTTTTTCAGGTCCGACCCAGACTGCAAAAAAAACAAAACAACATATGAAACACACAAAAACATCACATAAACATTTTCATCTATTACAAGTACAACATGATTTATCAAGTAAAAAAGATTTATACACAACTTTAAAACAAGATTTACAAGTTGTCGAACGAATGGGGGCAGGTAAAGCATTCCAATAAAATGGGGCAGAATTACCAAAGGCTCAGAGCCCAGATTTGCACTTACATACAGTAATATCAAGCGACAACCATTGGATAACCTCAACATTGAAGGAACCAAACGTACAGTATCAAATCTGACAAATGGAAAGAGGGACACTCATGAATAGCCATAAAGGTTAATAAGCAAATAAATATTCAATACGGCAGTTAAAAGAAAACCAACCCAATTGGGAATATCAATCACAAGAATAGGTATGGTAAGCAGCTAACAAAATAAAATGACAAACATTATTGTATGCAACAGAAAGAATATTGAAGCCCAGCCTAAAATAAATACCAGTGACATAATCCAAGTGAGGAAGAAGAGTGCCAACTGCAATAGCTTTCCTAGTTTCTAAACTAAAAAGACTTAAATTTAAACAAAATACCTAATTTTGATTGATTTTCTTACTAACAGGTACAACTTGTAATGAAAAATTTAGTGTGGGGTCCAGCAAAATCTGAGATACTTAAATTGCTGTACCTGACCAATAATAGAACTATCCAAATCAAATACTTTTAGGCAGAGGCTGTCTTTAACATAGAATTGGTTCCAAAAACATCAATTTGGTCTTCTTTGAATTAAGAACCAACAAATTATAATTAAGCCAGACACACATTCTATGAAAATCGGATTGAATCTTAGTAGAAATAATATCAGAAGAATTGAAATCAAAAAACACTGTGGAGTTAGCACTAGGAAGTGGTGCTACCATACTAAAACTTATATTAGTAAAAAACACCAAAGTAGAGCACACACACCTCATTGATACAAGGGCACAGGTCTATTAAAAGTACATTTTATTAGCAAATGCCACCAACCTGACGTTCGGATGCCAAACACATCCTTTCTCATCAATAGAATTACCTTGACAAAACAAAATCAAGTCATCGGCATAAAGTAAAAGTTTGCAATCAGAACTAACAGAAGATAACTGGTTAATAAAAAGTGAAAACAATAAGGGGCCCAAAATGGACCCCTGAGGAACACCACATACTACAGGAGCCCCCGGAGACTCAGTAGAGTCATAATCAATCATAATTTATTTATATTGCGCTTTTCAAATGCCAAAGCGCAGCACATAAAAACATACATCAATAATAAATAGAAGCTAAAATATAAAACACAATTAAAAGGACAGCAAAAAAGGGCTAATCAAAGGCTGAAACAAACAAAAAACTCTTCAGAGAAGCCTTAAAGGATTCTGTGGATGGGCACTCTCTAATCTGACAAGGTAGAGAATTCCACAGGGTTGGAGCCACAAAGGAAAAAGCTCTGGCCCCAGAGGATTGAAGACGAACCCTGGAAATCTCTAGCAATCCCTCGTCGGTGGAACGGAGGGGGCGGAGAGGGCAGTAGGGCCGCAGAAGATCTTGCAAGTAGCTTGGTCCCTGTCCATGTAGGGTCTTACAGGTCAGCAATGTGACCTTGAAGATAATCCTCCAACGTACTGGCAGCCAGTGCAGTTCGTGCAGAACAGGTGTGATATATGGCAAGTTCTTGGTATCCCAGTCAGCAGCCTGGCTGCAGCGTTCTGCACCAGCTGCAGGCGGCGGAGGGCTACCCCCGGCAACCCTAGATATAGAGCATTGCAGTAATCTAGATGCGAGAAAACAAAGGCGTGAACCAATACAGGGAGGTCATCGTGTGGAACAAGGTGCTTTATCTGGGCTATATTCCTCAGATGGTAAAACGAGGACTTGAAAACGGCCGACACCTGAGACTTAAGTGTCAGCTCGCAATCAAATATTACGCCCAGATTCCGCACCTGTTCAGAAGGTCTCAACTGGTTACCTCCTAACACAAGGCCAGAGGGAAATCCAGGAGTCAACTTCTCTGCACGATGACCAGGGTCCACCACCAGCACCTCAGTCTTGTCCAGATTTAGCCTCAGCCAGTTAGCACTCATCCAGTCCTGGATATCAGCGAGGCAGTTGTTAAAGACCATAAATGCATCATTCTGTTCGGGCACAAAGGACATATAGAGTTGAGTGTCATCTGCATAGCAGTGAAAACTCAGCCCATAACACCTTATAATGTCTCCTAACGGTAGCATATACACCATGAACAACATGGGAGAAAGCACAGAACCCTGCGGCACCCCACAAGGCAGCGCAAAGGGAGCAGAGGAAAAAATTCCTGATACTACCCTCTGAGATCTGCCCATGAGGAAAGAGTGAAACCATCTAACGACTGTCCTCGACAGTCTGCAGATCAGCCGCAGATGTTCCAACAATATCCCATGGTCTACGGTATCAAACACTGCAGAGAGATCAAGGAGAACCCAGATCGAATGGCTCCTCCGATCTCTCGCAGTTAGGAGGTCATTAAGTACCTGAACCAACGCCGTCTCGGTGCTATGCCTCTTCCTGAAACCAGACTGGAGAGAATCATAGATTCCATGGGTGGCAAGAAAGCCATCAAGCTGCAGTGCAACAACTCTTTCAATAACCTTACCCAAAAAGGGCAGGTTAGAGATTGGTCTGTAGTTTGCGAGACAGTCCGGGTCAAGGGAAGATTTCTTCAAAAGGGGTGTCACAACAGCCTCTTTCAAGGACTCCGGAAACACCCCTTGGTCCAATGAGCACCAGACAATCTCAGCAAGGACTGGTCCGATCACATCCGTGCAACCCATGAGGAGGGGCGTGAGACCAGGATCCAAACTACAGCAAGTCGACCGCAAGCTCTGGACGATCTTCATGAAATCCATGATTGCCAGCTGGTTGAAGTCCATCCAGACAGACTGAAGGGCCTATAAGCATGCATCGATCTCCGCTGTGCTAATTTGAATGCGTTCTGCAGATGTCAGACCTGATCATTGACACCTTATCTTCAAAGAACTGAGCAAACTCATCACACTTTAACTGTGACAAGGCTCTCCGGCCCTGCAGACAGGCTGGATTGCACAGCCTATCGACAGTCTGAAAGAGCAGAGCTCATCAATTCCTTGATGCAACAATCTCCCTGGACTGGAACTCTGCCTTAGTATGGGAGATTTCTGATTGATAGCCCAAATAATGGGTGATCAATCTAAGCCTGTCACTCTCAAGGCCGGACCTCCGCCAACAGTATTCCAATCTTCGTCCTGCTCTCTTCAGCTCCCTCAATGTCCCATCAAACCAGGGGGGACAGAGGGTGAAGGGAGAGGGGGTGAATTCAGACAGGAGCTATGGAATCCAGAGCTCTCTACACCACACTATAATAGTGCACTACTAAGGCATCTGGATCCAAGCACACTATAGGCCAACTCGATAGATCCAACACCACCATCAGACCTTCGGGGGTAACACCCCTTAAAGAGCGGTACTGGACCATCTCCAAAGGGGTTGATCTCATGGGGAGGGCCATAAAATTGAATTTATGGAGTGATGGTCAGACCACCCAACTGGTTCCACCACCAATCCGGTGATCTCCATCCCCAGGGTGAACACCAGATCCAATGAGTGACCCTGGATATGGGTAGCAGCGGTAACAACCTTGTGAAGCCCAACAAATTCATTAGTTGGAGGAGGTTTTGACCAAAATATGAGAGTTCATCGTCGATCTAAGCATTGAAGTCCCCCCAGGACCAACCACCTGTAGGGCTCCAACACCAGGTCGACAATGAAGTCTGCTACTTCATGCAGAAAAATGTTCTCATCACCGGGTGGACGATAGACAAGTAGAGGTCTGCAGCCCACACCTGCTCCCATGATACATTCAAAGGATCTGGGGGATACCACTGGAACCTCCACAAGGTCCAATTCTTATCTAAAACAGATAGCGACTCCTCCCCCCTTCAATCCAGTCTCGGGTAGTGTATCACTGAGTACCTGGCTGGAACAGCTGACACAAAAATGGGGCCAGCATTCTCGTCCAGCCACGTCCCGGTGATGCAAGCCAGGTCAGATGGCTCAATAAGATCAGCAATAATTGCTGTCTTGTTTTTATAGACCTGGCATTGCATAACACCGGAGTTGGATGAGAGGCCTTGGAGGAGCAAGCCACTTGCCCACCATCAGTGGAGCCTTTGGGTATGGGGACCAGGCATTGGAAACCCCTGTCCTGGACCCATTTCACCCCAGGGCGTCTCCCTAGCCTCACCACCCCTATCCGTCCACTTCGCTCCTCCCCCTTCCGGCTGGGGCACCCGCCTCCCCCTGTGCCTCCTCTGAGCAATCCCCAGGGCCCAGCAATGCCAATAGACCTCAGGCTGCAACGGGGGACTATTGAAGGGGCGCAGGTCCCTCAGCCTGGAGGGGGAATAGTGCCTGCCTACAGAAACCCGGCCCCAACACGTGCTGTCAGAATATTCCTATAACCAGTCAGCAAAAATTAAACACACCAAAAACACTATAACTTATAAATAAAAAAATGCCCTCTAGACACACTAGAGGGGAAAAAAAAAACTCCCACCCAATCCAAAACCCTTAAATGCTAAATCAAATCACAATAAAAAGTCCAATGAACAGTTTTAGGGAAATGGTGAAACCAGGCCTCCAAGTAGAGAGTTCGTTGGTGAGGAGACACAGACCACAGTCAAGCTAAACATGAAATAAACACATCTTCAGTCCCCCAGGTCCTCTCACAACAGGGGACCACAGTCAAGCTAAACATGAAATAAACACATCAGCCCCCAGGTCCTCTCACAACAGGGGACTAACAAGTTCAGCAAGGGACTCTCACTCCCAATGAAAAATAAAAAGGTATCTGACCCAAGGCATTTGATGACCCTCAACCCTCTCATGATGAAAGAGGTTGTACAAAGCAAGCAGAAAATAAAATGAATTGTCTTACCATAATCAGGAGAATAGATTAGTGAAAGTCCTCTTCACTGGTATCAGCCACACCACTCCACTCCACTTCTCGGCAAGCCTGATCCAGAAAATCCCAACCAGGGGCCAAGAGAGAGGAACCACGGCCCACACCACGAAACTCCACAAGGCCAACCCACCGGACGGCCCTGCAGGGAAACTAGAGGACACTTGTCCTAGCTCGCTGGCCACCCAGCAGGGTCAGGCTGAGGTCCTCCGTGTAGCCATCCACCCCACCACCTAGCACTCCCGATGTGTCGGGGAACTGCTCACTAAAGCCAACAGAGTCCGTCCTCCAGATTTATCCAATACGACTTCCACAGTAAAAACACCCTTAATTCACAGGAGTCAGAGTCAAGAAAATCCTTGAACTACAAATAGTAGTCAAACAATTTGCAGCACTTCCACAATCCACTTCCCACAATTTCGACTCCCCTTTTTGGCCAGACCAACCGACCGAACTGACTCGCCGGACAGGGAGAAAGAAAGCTCCACTCCAGGGAACCGGCACCAGTCATCCACCGGATACACATCAGGAATGAACAGATGTCCAAACATTAGCTTCTGGGGTGCCAAACAGGGCGATACAAACCCAGTCCGCTACTTTCTTGTTTGCTCTTGGACAATCTGCGAGCCTACCTCGTAACTAAGCTTGCAGAAAGGTTTTTCTAACATTAGAAAAACACAACAATTCAACAGCAGCGCTAACACCAAACCTCTTTCAAAATTTGTGTTTTTAATGCTGGCCTGCATCACTTCTTTGCCCCTAACTGTTCTAAAACAAAACAATAAAAATTTAAACAATATAACTAAATAAAATTTTAGCCAAAACAAAAATAGAATGAACAAAGCACACAAACTGAAATGCTGATGCTGGCTGGCTCACAGTAGCCACCATCTTGAAAACCGCATATATTGACAACCTGAGGTCTCATAGACAGATAATCCTGAATCCAAGCTGCAGGGTAGCAAGAAAACCCCAGTTCAATGAACTTTCAGTAAATAAGTCCATGGTCAATCAGGTCAAATGCCTTGGTCAAGTTAACCCTTTATGTGATCCCTGTCAAGCTCTGTGTTGTATTAGCTGTTGTTACTCAATGGGTGCCACATTTATATTATACATCCCTCTATGGCGTACCTTAAAGGAGGCAGGAAATGACTTTTACATAGTTAACTGCCCTTCCATGCCAGTTATGTATTCTCATATGCTTTGATGATTTTTTTGATAATTAAATAATCTAGCTTTGGGGTGCCCTCAGATCTGTATAGAGTTCCACTTTCCCCACCAGCTACTACTCTTTCTTTTCATATTTCTAAGACTTTCTATGACATCAAGAACACCATTCCATGTTATTCTTCTGAATGGCTTGCAGTGGTGTTATGGATGCCATAGAATGTTCAGGCAGTATGAAAATAGACAGCAACAATTGCCGAGGAGAGAAGGACTCTGGGTAGTTGCAAAGACAACAAAATTAGATTATTAATTTAACAAAAAAAGTCAAAAACATAGAATACTGGGTATCAATAAAAGAACAACTGGAGGGCATCTAGAAGTGTAAAAACTGTTTCCTGTCACTTTTGAGAGAAGTTGTCAACATATTCCTTTGTAAGAAGATGCTGATGTGTTCAAGTAATGTACCCTTTCCTGCAATGCCATAGTGTAAGTTTGTCTGAAGAGGAGAGAATGTTGCTGTTGGTGGCCTGGGCTGAGGTAGGAGCCAGAAATGTGACTTTATAAGGTGCCTTACATACAAGGGTATTCCATAATGCAGTGGGAACCAGAGAAGAGGGGATGCTGCACAGAGAACAGCAAGCAAAAGCACTCCACAGCTTTGTGCTTGTGCAGAAATCCAGTAACCAATGACAAAGCACAAAACAGCACAGCGCTCACCGCCTTCTTCAGTAAAGCAAGTCCAATGTAACTAGCAATGTAAATGCTTTTTATTTCCTCCAAAGATACAGTATGTGTGCAAATTACATCCACACAGATGGTTTGACTAAAATACTGATTACACAGTAGACCACATCACAATTCTGAAGTGGCAGTCACTTGCTGTCATATTGGAGCCACTGATTCACTGAGTCCCCACCCCCGTTCCCAAACCTGGCTCCAGATCAGACTAATATCAACACTGCAGAGGCCATTAGGATGCTGAAGGACTGTTTGTTCTGGTGCTATTTTGTTGGACCAGTGAGCTGTTGTGGTTTAGGGTTGCCTGGACATGACTGACAACCTGCTGAGCCAGTGGGAGCTGGACATTTTTTAAAGAAGAAACCGGGGCTATGCTGACTTAAGGAGCTCTGTAAGAGATCTGGGACAGGCAGGACTGTTGTGCAGGCAGAGATTTAAGCTGGGCTATCGGTGACTAAGCCTCAGTGAAAGACAATTGTGAGTAAAGCAGCTAGTGAGGAAAAGTGGCATTAGCATGCTAACCTGCATGAAAGATGACATTGAGATAAGGACGGAGGAAAGAAAAGGCAAAATGAAGTCAGGCTGCAGTGGGGGTTCTATTAGCACTAGGTGTCAGGCTACAACCATCCAGAAGGAATCAGAAGCCATGTCATTAATGTCAGTATGGAACAACAGTAGCAAGGTGTGAAAGCCAGTCAAACCTCCAGGAGGCAGCAGAGAAGCCAGCCCTGTGGGCGTGTGAGTGAGACTGGAGAGGAAACCAATTGATTATGAGGTATGGTGGAAGTTCCACAGTTCTGAGGCCTACAGGGTGAGGAAGGAGCCATCTGATTGGGGAACCATGACTAAGATCAGGGCTTGCCCTGCTTTCAAGGGGATAGCCTTGTTGCCTACTGATTTGTTGCATTTTGTCATTGGCAAGGATCTACAAATACCTTGTGTTTGAGGTTTGTGCCATTGAAGCAATTGCATGAGGGGGTTTTCTGTATTTGAACATGTTGCCCTGTTGACCGTAAAGTGTGCCAGTGCTGTCCAACCCATGGCAACATCAATGGGCCTAGGGAACTGTGTTTGAGGGAGCTCCATGTAATTATTAATGTAAATGTCTGGTACCAGGCAGGAGAAGGCAGCTGCCTCTAGTACAAGAGGACCATCTTTACTGGTACCATGAATGAGGTGTGGGGGGGGGGGGGGCTGAGTGTGGAGGCTGCACCTGGTTGGGCATAGTTATTAAAAACCAGCAAAAAACACTCAGCTACATGTGCCTATACCAATAACAATTACAATACAGGAAACCAGCAAGGGAGGCACCATCCACAACAGAATGCAGGTTACAGAGGGGTCAGTGAGCTCCTCTGTCAGTGTCTCTGTTTGGCCTACTAAATAAGTAGGTGTATTTGTGATTTTATTTGCACTTATTGCACAATAAATGTATTTTGCGCTGTGTTCTGTTGTGGATGATATCTTCCTTGCTGGTTGCCTTTGCAGTTTTTCCAGCCTCTGGAACCTGTTAGTTTGACCCCATCTGAGTAGGGCAAAAAAGGAGTCCAAGTTTGATTGCACCTGCTCAGGGTGCCTAAGAACTGTCCAGGGTATACAGTACTCCCCAATTTTTGGGAATCAGTTGCACTTTATTCCATCCTGTTAGGGCTTTGTACCCTAGAATAAGGTTGTGCTTGATATCTGAAGAATAACTTCCTCATGCTTTGTCCATGAGTAAGAGCATCCTTGTTTCTTACAAATAGGTTCTTACTATTCACCTTGTTTATACCCTGAGAAATGTATATATTTTAATCATGTCCCCCTGCTCCATCCTGGCATGCAGCGAGCACACACTTACGGCCTCCAGACAGTTCTCATAGGATCTGCTCTGCTGGCCCAAGATTATCTTGGTGAGCATTCACTGTAGCAACTCTAGTCTGCTAATGTTTTTCCTCAGGTGAGAACTCCAGAACTAGGCAAAGTACTGTAGGTAAGGCCTCACCAGGGATCTGTACAGTAGCAGAATTACCTTGCTTCTCCTACTAGCGAAAGCCCTCCCAATACACCCCAGCATCCTCAATCCCTTGCTGTATGCTTTGCTGCATTAACTTGTTTGGTTGAGGGGATCACTGATTATGACCCCCAGATCTCTGTCCTCTGTTGAAGTGAACAAAGGAAATTCCAGCTCCACTCACTCCGTGTATCACTGGTATCTTCTAAAGAGTGTAGCAGTATAAACGCAGGCACCACAGAGTACTGTGCTCAAAAAAAGTTTATTTCCAAACAAGTGCAAACATGCATCTACAGCTGCCCTGCAACTTGGGAACAACCTCTTCCGGTTTCGCAACCTGTGCCTCCCTCAGGTAGAGGTTGGCTCCCGAGTTGCAGGGCTGCTGAGAAGCATGTTTGCACTTGTTTGGAAATACTAAACTATTTTTGAGCACAGTACTTGTGGTGCCTGTTGTACTCTTGCTACCTCTGTTGAAGTGACCAGTCTAACCTCTCCTCATCATGTATTCCATGCATGGATTCCATCTCCTAAGTGCATTACCTTGCACTTCCTGGCATTGAGTCTCAACTACCAGGCCTTAGACTATCTTTCTAGTTTCTCTAGGTTCTTCTGGACCTCCCACAGTCCTTCATTGTGAGCTCACTGGATCCTTTGGGTTGAAAAGGGAGTGAGTTCTATGAAGCTTCTCATTCCATTATGCTCTCTTATCAATAGACTGCTGAGGAAGTACAGTGAGGGTGACTCGGTTGTTGGCAAAAGGGGGAATTAGTCAATCTTGGCTCTGGTGCCAGTGAGCAAGGAGTCAACCCAGATGGATACTGTTTCCAAAATGGGGCACTACTGAATGAGGTACTGATGCCAGCCAAGAGGGAAAAATGAGGGATAAAAGAAAACTGCTAGAACTTTATTTTACCTTGGTTTCAGAAATATAATTCATGGAGATTTGGATGGAATAAAACTGCTAATACTATTTTCCTTCAAAGCTGAATCTTTACGCAGCTGTGTCTTTAGTGATACACATTTCTTCATGGGTCTCTGTCAAATATATCATATTTTATCACCATCACATAATCAGTCTTCCTTTCAGTTTGTTTATCCTTAACATCATTCATACTTCTATCTGAGTTTAACATACATTAAGAGTGTTTTTAATATTTGATCTTAGAATTTTCTTACAGCTCTGAGGGGTTGTCAGAATAGAGACAAGTCATTTTGGATATTCTGGCAGGCTGTAGAAGAGTGGTCAAAACTAATGAAGAAAATTCAGTGGAAGGATTATGGAGACAGAGTCATTGAAATAGGGTATAGTGCGTTGCATAGGGAATGCAGGAACAGGACTGCCCTGGCCAAGGCTGGTCTAAAAGACAAGACTGCACAGGGATCAGTGGGAACAGTAAACCCTTTCTGAGTTTGTCGTGCGCTCAAGCGCAGATGAACTCACTGAAATAAGAGTTGTCATAGAGGGGTATGGGGGGGGTGTGCATCCACTAGCGAGCTCTGTTGCAAGAGGCAGATCTTCGGCAGGTGAATCAGTAGGCAGGCTGCTGATGACTCACTTTCTGTTTTGGGGGCAGAGTTGGCAAAGTTTTCTAAGGACAGAGCCGAACCAATAGTGGTGTGGCTTGGTCCTTTGAAACAGCCCTGCATTACATTAATCCTGGTTGTGCGTTCACACTGCCGTAGCATTTACAGTGATGATGGCAGATGTGAACACGCTTGAGCCTGTGTTTAAAGAAAATGAATCCTCCCACTCCCTCCCACTGCTCCTGTTCTCCCTCCATTCCCATTCGAGCCCCTGCCAGCAAATCACTCCCTCCCGCTCCCTCCCACTGCTGCTATCCTCTCTGCATTCTTGTTTGAGCCCCCCACCAGCAAATCAATGCCTCCAACTCCCTCCCACTGCTGCTGTCCTCCCCACACCCTCAGTTCTGTTCAAGCCCCGCAATACATGCAGAAAATCCCTCCCTCTCTCTCCCCCCTCTCCCACTGCTGTTTTCTTCCCAGCACTCTCCGTTCCCATCTCCCCTGGACACTGGGGAGCCCTCCCAATGTCCAGAAATGTACACATTGTTTCCGTTAAAAAAAACCCAAAACAAAACTGTCCCCAATGTCTTTAATTTTTAAACCTGAAAAAAAGGTCCATCATGCCCCCATCCCAACCTCTCACTGTGCACCCCTCCCTCACCCCGCTTACCCATACTTACTCCGGAGGTCAGAAGCAATGATCTTCTGTGGACCAGGACACTGGACATGTCTGCACTCTTCAAAGCCGACTGGCAAAGTGAAGATTTCAAGGTAAGCTGGATAATAGAAATCAATGGGGAGGGTCAACTTACTTTGATATTGCAGCCATTTTAGGAATTTTGGCCCCAAATGTTCAACATGGAGTTCTTGGGACCCCACCTCCTGAACACTGTCAATGTTATTTTGTTACTCGGTCCCGAAAGATGATTTTGCAGTTGCTGCGTGGAATCACCTTTTGGGACCAATTATTGAAATGATAGTGCCACTATTTATGAGGTGGGGTTCCAAACAAAAAGCCCATGTTGCAAATCTGGTGAACAAATTCCAAAACATGACTGTGTTACTCGCGTGCATTGCGCAGTTCCTACACAAGCTCCTAACTTCACCAGTTTTTAATATTTTCACTCCAGATTCCCAACATTGCCATTATTTTACACCTCCTTATAAACAGTGTAGTTGTCATTTTTCATATCCTGCCTGAAATATGTTTTTGCACCTGTGACGCACAATGGCTTGATGGCACTGCAAAATCACCTTTCGGGATGAATGAACAAAATTACAGTGGCACTTTTACTGAGGTGGGGTCATAAGAATGCTACATTGAAAATGTGGTGTGAAAATATTAAAAAACAACAAAGTTACAAGCATACACTTAAATTAAAAAACGCAGGCTCATACCTTTGGTACTCTCAATATTTTGACCCCAAATTTGGATCATAGCCATTTCTTCACTGCACCTCATGAATGTGACAGCTGCTATTTTCCAGATCCTGGGCAAAATGTTTTTTTGCATCCCGAAAGCTGATTTTGCAGCCACTGCATGAAAGTACCTTTCGGACAGGAGTTGAAATTATACTCTTCCTTTCTTCATGAGGTGGCATAATAAGATGGCTATGTTGAAAATGTGGTGTAAAAATATTAAAAAAACAATGAAGTTATGAACCTGTGTTGAAATTTGCCAACACCAGCTCATAACCCCCAACACACACACACACACACACACACACACACACACACACCAAATGGCACCAGTGCACACAACAAACTTTTGGGATTGGCAAATGCTTGTTTACCAAGAAAACAAAGGAAAGTTTAAGATAAGCTGAGGCCCTTGGTGACTAAGGGGAGGAACCTCTGAGAAAGGTAGGTACAGTAAATACCAGATACACTGAGTAATTACTTTTCGTCCGAATTCAGCCAGAAAGTTGAGCATCATGGATAGCTGTGGGTGGAAGTTTTGGGAGAATTACATGCCAAACAGGAGGCTGTGTTGATCATGCCTGAACTAGTAGGTAAGCATCTAAAGGGAATGAATCTGGAAAAATCTGGAGTCTGAATAATATGCACCTGTGAGTAATAGTGCATTTTAAGAGGGACTCTGTATGGACTTCCTGCTGATATCTTTTAAGATTCCTTACAGACAGGGATAGTGCTACTTTGCTGGGCAACAGCCAGTGTTATTCTCTTTCAAGAAGATGAAGAGGTCAGACTGTGGTGATTACAGACCTGTGAGCCTTACCTTGATACTTTGCAATATGTTTGAGTCACTCATAAAGACATAGCTCAGCACACAAAAGAGAATAGACTGGTGCAGCACACAAAGAACCATAATGGAAGATACAGTACTTTCAAACTAACATGATTACCGTCTTTGAGGAGGTAACAAGGGTGGTGGAGAAGGGCCATGTCACGGACGGAGTCATAAATTCAGTACTGCATGAAAAACCCATGGAGAAAGCAGTGCAATATGGAGTCCACAAAGTTTACAGGAAGTAGATGGGTCCCTATTAGTTGAGCAGTGGCTTTCATCTTTATCAAACGTTAGCTTAAAGTTTAATAAAATTGTTTAAAAATTAGCCCCATAGACTCAGGGAGCATGCTGCCCCTGCGGCTCTCACTGGTACCATACACGCCACAAATGGGAGAGCGTGAGGGACTGGAGCAAGCAGACTCGAAGTGGGAAGCTTGGTAGCTACCAGTAGGCAATATTACAATCCCTTCCCAAACATTATTCAGTGAGTAAAAAACGTTTATTTTCAAACAGTGGGGCTATTGCCGCCCCAGAGTAGCAGGCTATGAAGCCCAAACTGTGATTTTTTTAAATTCACACATTTACTTCAAAGTAGCATTACCCTTTCTTCATATGCCCCCTGCCTCCCTGACCCTGGGGCATTCACCTTACCTACTGCCTCTCTTCATGCCCCTTATCTGGAGCCTGTCCTTACCAATGGCCCTGGTATCACTATTTGCTGCTATGACCATTACGGGTTTCTCTGCCTAGCCTCCCCCCTCCCTCTTTAACTTTCACAACTCCCTTCCTTTTTCTTATCAGCTTCTAACTTCCCTTGTTGCCCCTCTCACTCGTGTTTGTTCTTCTGCCTTCACCACACCGTAGTGTCCAATCTTGACTATGACCTGTATTTATCTGCTCATGTGTGTGTATAGTACTATGCACTACCACTGTCATTACCCTGTGTATTATATTTAGCTCTATGTTAGTTAGTTATATATTGTGTGATTTTATTGTGTTCAGTGTGCTGTGTAATATTCTTGTATCCTGTCCAGGTCCATCTATAAATGAGCTTTGCTCAATGATGTTCACCTGGTTATCTCATCAATCAATCAAATGTTATTTATAGAGCGTTTCAATATATCAAGCGCTATAAATAAAGATTTTGATTGATTGTATCTGAACACACTTTAAAATGAAGAATTTATCCAACTGTTTTCCCTTCAAATAATTTAAAAATAGACCCATTTAGCCTTGGGATTGCAGCTGGGCTGTCAACTGGTGGACTGGAGCTTCTAAAATCTCTTACCAGCATTTGCCCACATTGACTCTTTTGTGGCTTACCCCAGTATCTGACATCAGCTCTAAAGGATTCAGGGATGCCATCGGAGTGGTTGCAATTAAAAAATATCAGAGCAGGGGAAACAGCTGAATCAACCAGGCAAAGTTTATATACAGTATGAGGCACAAAGGTAAGAGAAGACAAAGAAAAAGATCACTTCGGGAATACGTGTTGCGCTCAGTGTATCAGGAAAAATAACACGCCACCAGCACCCCATGTAAAGGCAGACTAGCACGCTGCTGACTTAATGATAGTAATCACAGATTATTCAGCAATGCCAGTCAGATAAAAAACCAAAGTGCACAACAGGGACTCCCCAGACCATTACCCCCAACATTTCATTTCAAAATGCTTCCGAAGGGACTTCCTGAAGAGGTGCTTTGGGGCAGAATGATGGGAGTGGTATTCTGGAGTGTCTTTGTTGTGGACTTCCGCTTTGTTTTTAGCTGTATGTATATGTCTCACAAAGGTAAAGTAAACAGTTTTCACTGGGGCTACCACACCATAGGCGTGGGCCTTATATAAGGACATTCCATTTAAAGGAACCTACAGTCAAAATTTACAACCAGATATATTGTGCAGTTTGTTTTGATTTGTGTTTGTAGTCCTGGTGTGTTTTACTTGTTTGCTGTCAGGATTTTCTTTTCTAAATTTGCCTACTTGTTTTATGGCCCCTGGGGATCTCTATTTCTGTATCTTTTATTGCCTTTTCTTTTCCCACAAACCCTGCTGTCCATATAACAGTGATGAGTCAGGGAACCTTGACTGAGCGTCTTGTCTGCAGTAGCACTGTGCTGTTAAAAGGTTGTTGTTCTGGCCTCAAATAAATAACTCTTTCTAATGCATTCTTTCTGGTTTCTAGGTGTGTCTAAGAATAGCCAGCTGGAGTAAATGTTTTGTTTTTAAAACTTTTCTTTAATTCAGACCATACACAACAATAAAAAAGGACACAAATCTCCCAAGGACATCAGTGCTGTACTTAGTGAACACTCTAGCTGTTGCCAGAAAACCCCACTTAATTATCCCTCAGGTGTTTGCCAAACTGAGGATGTAGCCTTTCTCAGTGTTCACTACATAAGAAGAGACTCTCAAAGCATCATTCTCCTGCTGCAGACAGGACAGTAAACTGAATCAGTGGTCTCTGATGCATCACTGTCACATGGGACAGAGTAAGCGTGGGGAAAGGAAAGGCAAAAATATATATAAATAAAGTCATGGAGATGCCCAGTGACCATAAAACAGGTAGAAGACATGAAGAATTTATCCAGTACTGTTTTCTCCATGTGACAGTGATGCATCAGACACCATTGATTCAGTGAGTGCTGTCTTGCAAACAGATTAAGAAAAAAATCTAAGAGCAAAGAAAGGAAAGAACACACTAGGACTACACACACATATCAGAACACTGCAAAACTTGTTTTTGTAAATTTTGACTGCTATTCTCTATTAATGACCTGAAGAATGGGGTCAGAAGCAGGCTGCTGAAGTTTGATGTTGTAGTGGTGGTGGTGGTAGTAGTAGTAGTAGTAGTAGTAGTAGAGTAGGTTCTATTTTATAAGGCACCCTTTTGGGAGCTCAAAGTGCTGAAATCCATTTTGTACATTAGGAAAGGAGAGAGAGGGATACTGTGAAGGCATACATCAAACAACATATAAATATAAAACCTTTTAATAAATACATCCAAAGCATTTAGATAACAGATATCCAAGGAACAGATTAAGGATTATGAAAAACCTGGGCAGGTCTAACACATGAGGCATTTTCTCAATCTGGATTTAAAAATTCCAAGAGCGGGAGAAAGATGGAAATAAACCAGTAATAAATTCCAAAGGGAGTGGGGCAGTCTCCGCAAAGACCGAATGCCCGCAGACTTTAAAGGGACACTGTCAACCTTTTTTGCATCATATTATTTCTAGTTAAAAACACACATTTTATGATTGCTTACCTTCTTTAAAATTCATTGATGTTACTATTTGTTTTGTCTGTCTCCTTGTTTAGTAGAATTGAAATGCATGGTAATGTGTTTTTATAAACAACTTTGTTTTGTTTCAAATCCTGAATCTATTCTTCTTGAATGCTTCCTAAACATTAGAAGCACCCCAAACAGTGCAGATACTCATGAGGCAGTAGCCATCTAAACTCCCACTACATCATGAGTGCTAGACTGTGTTGGCACTGTTCCTAAGTCCAGGAAAATGCAGTGAGCTGATCAAGGAATTTAAACAAACCTGTTTTTGTGTGGTAATACCAGTATGGTGAAAGTCTGTTTTCACTTTTTAAAAGTAAAGAATCAGAATCAAACTACTAGCTACATCAGCAGTCTTTGCAGAATGATGCAATCATAAAATGTGTTTTTAAACAAGAGACACTGTGAGGCCTAAGGGGTTGATAGTGTCCCTTTAAATGAGCCAGAGGTACCCAGAGCAATCCTTGCCCCATGGGTCTTATCATTTTATCCTTAATGATCAACTATTGCAACTTGTACAGTTCTACAAGTCCTTGGATTTAAGGTTAGATTCTTAATGTAAGTGGAATATTTACAGCAAATAAACTACCAAAAATGTGGCTCCAAAATTATGATTACTCAACAAGTTTCTAATTTTCTCTCTCCTAAATCACGTTGTCACCTGGCTGATACCATGATTACCCCATCTTGATTATGGAGATCATCTATAGGGTGGAACCTCAATGAGGGAACTGGGGAAACTGGATATTACGTATGACTGCTTTGTCTGCTTGAAATTTAATGTGAGGTATGACCGCTTTGCCTGCATCATCCTGGATGCACCCACACCAAACATCACTGTTCACTCTATGGAGAATTAAACTGGCTCCATTTGAATGATAGTAGACAACTTTATATATGGCATAATATGTATAAATGTTTTAAGCATATGGCTCTGAACTATATTGAAGATTTACTTGCACCATGAGCCATTACCAATGGTCTTAGATTATCTGAAGGCTTTGAGTATCAGCTACCTGCTACTAAAACCTAATGGGGTCAATCTTTCATTCATTTTATTGGTCCAAAGTTAAGGGATAGAGTTCATTATATTTAGGCCACCACTGGTCCTCATTAGATTTTTCCTTTACTGGATTGGTTCTGTGAGCAGCTAGGAAGCCACTTCATACTGCAGGAATAGGCTAAATTTGAATTATTTGCTAGTAATTTACTATGATTATTTTTGCATTGTACCTTTATGACTATATATGAATCACTTATTTATTAAACTAAAAACTGTGAACTTGTATGTTGTATAGCATTTTCTCTGTAATTAACTGCCACAGTTTTTTATGTTGTCTTGCACATGCCTAACAACATATTGGGGTAGTATGAGAAATGCAGAGGTGTGTCAGTGTTAGCAAATGCAGGGCATGCTTTAGAAGGTGCATCCCTCATTCACCAGTTAGCCAGCATGCTAGCACTGACACAAGTTTTATGCAGAGTGCCACCAACTTGAGAGAAATGTGCCACTGTGATCAGACACAAGCTTGTCATGCAGCAGCACAGATGATACCCTTTTCGAACGTGCCTTTTGTGGTGAAACATTTCAATGAACAAGGTGGTAGGAGAGTAAACAGCTGTTTGTGTTTTAACGTCTCCACCTGGCCACTCCACCAGTCCCTGCCTAAAAGGTGGGAGAAGGCGTTTTCCTCACCTGCCTCATCCATGTCCCACTGTCTCTGGTGCGAAGGTTTCTCCCAGCCATGTGGAGCAAGCCACAGCCTAAGTTTTGTACAGGCTGGGAGTAGTCAGTGCCTGAAGGCATTTTTATTGTAACTGCAATCTGATCACACTGGCGGCCCCTCCCCACCTGCCAACATCAAGGTGCTTAATGCCCATGTCAGCCTGTATCCCCCTCATCCTGTAATATGGCACACCAGGCCCACCCAGTGTGCCAAAACTATCTTTATGGCTTTTTTCTGACACGGGATGTTCACTCCTGGTTTTGGATGCACCCCCTCCCCCACATAGCCTCTGGCCTCAGGGTGCCCAAGCCCCGGGATAGCACTGATCTCCCCAGTACTTTGGCACACTTGGAGCCCACCCCAGTGTGCTGAAATGATTTAGTTTACCTGTAAGAAAGAAAACTGACCCACAACATTTTTTATTTTTCAAACCTGAAAAAAATGAAAATGGTCCCTCGTTGTTGCTGCCAGCTTGCCTCCAACAACCCACGCCCTCCCTCTGTGCACCCCACTTCCCTGCACCCCCCTCACCCATACTTACCTGCAGAGGTCAGGAGCAGTGATCTTCAGTGAACCAGGAACATGTCTGCACTCTTCAAAAGCAGACTGCAAACTGAAGAAATTACGGTAAGTCCTATAATGGCACTGAATGGGGAAGTTTCAATTTAGGTTGATATCTCTGCCATTTTTGGTCCCAAATTTTCAACGTGGGGTTCTTGGGACCCCACCTCATGAACACAGTCACTATCATTTCATTATTTGGTCCCAAAAGGTCATTTCGCGGTCACTGCATTGAATCACTTCGGGACAATTAATGAAATAACGAATGCTATTGTTCGTAAAGAATTGATCCCAAAGCTCATGTTACCAAATTTAGAACAAATTCCAAACAATGACTGTATTACGGTGTGCGCTGCACATTTTCCATTCACGCCATAACTTCGACAGTTTTTAGTATTTTCAGTCCAGATTTTCAACACTGCTATTTTTTCACACCTCCTTATGAACGGTACAGCTGTCATTTTTCACATTCTGCCCAGAATGTTTTTTTGCACATCTGGTGCACACTGGCATGGTTGCTGGGGGAAATCAATGTTCAGGACAGATTAACAAAATCTCTGTACCACTGTTCATGAGCGGAGGTCCCAAAATGCCTATGTTGAAAATTTGTTGTAAAAATTCCCCCAAATAATTGTGTTATGGGCATGCATTGCGAAGTTTCTCTGCACGCTCATGACTTCAGCAATTTTTCATATTTTCACTCCAGATTTTCAACATTAATATTTTTTTACACCTCCTCATGAACAGTACAGCTGTCAGTTTTCACATCCTGCCTGAAATGTGTTTTCGCACCTGTGTCACCAAATGGCACAGTTGCTGTGCAAAATCACCTTTCAGCTAATGAACTGATAGTGCCACTGTTCATGAGGTGGGGTCACAAAAAGCCCATGTTGAAAATTTGGAGTGAAAATACCAAGAAATGCCCGAGGTGTTAGGCTTTTCAACCATAATGCCCTTCCCTGTAGAGACTGACAGGCGTCAGGGGTATGACTTGGGATTGTCGGCTGAAATGCTCATGCCATTCCACCCCCACCCCCACCCTGCAGCCAGTGACTGGCATCGAGGTGTACCTTGAACTCTTTGGCCCCAAAGGTCACCCCATTCTCCTATACTGCACCCATCTCAGTGTATTTCCTTATGGAATGGGGTGAGCATAAGGCCCGAAGACCCCAAGGAACACCACGACACTTGTCGGTATCTGCAGGGTAGGGTGAGGTGAAATAGCATGAGCTATTACGATGACCCAAAGGCACACCCAACACCTGTCAGTCTCTGCAGGTTGGGGTTGGGGTTGGCATCAGTTTAATACTTCACTGCCATTCCTATTATGCATCTCTCTAACTCCTGCACTACCAATGCCAATGCCAACAAGACAACATTCGGCATTGACAAATGCTTTTTTATTTTTGCTATAAGGTGGAACCCATTAAAATGGCTCAGTGATGTATTCTATTCAACATGTGAATAAACAGATTACTATTAGCCTTGCTGGGGTATAGGGCATCATAATCTCATGGAATTTGCTGAAGATGCTAAATTTGCAAGAAAAGTGAACAAAGCAGGGGAGATGCACTACAGTGGGATCTGCAAACATAAGAAGTGTAGGCCAAGAAATGGGGGCCTAGGTGTAGTGAGAGAAGTGCAAATATGACACCCAGGGGGAAAGGAATCCAGCAAGCACATAATACTGTGCGGTGAAGCAGTACAAATCACAACAGAGGAGAGTAATCTAGTGGTAATTGTTTTATTTATTTATTCATTTGTTAACCGGGTTGGTAAAATGATCCAATGACCTTTTCAGGCATGGCACAGAGCAGTGACTGGCACATACAATGGTAACAGTCAGTACAAACAACAAAAGTCACACAAGGATATAACAGGCAATCAGTACACGTGCAAGTACAAGTGGCAGATAAAACAGTGGTGTGGGAAGTAAAGGCAGGTAAACAGCACCATGTCCATCTAACAAGGTGAATATAGGGTTCTGGTAGGTGCTTAGCCATTAGACAGGAGGGAAAGGTGATTGGTGAGTCAGTGCTCAGGGGAGGAGAGTACTAATTGGAGGAGGAGGTGGGGGCTGCAAAGATGGAGCAGCAGGGCTAGTTGCATGTGGGCAGATGCAGACTGAGGAGGACAGAAAATGGGTTCTTAAAAGTGAATTTAGGTTTGGGGGGGTCAGTGGAATGCTGGGGGGGGGGGTGTTCCAGAGTGAGAGTCCAGCTGCAGAAAAGGCTGTTTTGCCCATTCTAGTTGTAATGTTAGGGTGGTCAAGTTGGAGATGGGATGACTGATACAGATTGCATCTGAAGGTTCTTGGCTGGATCAGAAGAGATAGCACAGAATAGGAAGGGTTGTGTAAGGCATCTCTGACTGTCCGGACCAGTTGGTAGGAGCGTAGTGCTTGAGTGGGGAGGCAGTTTAGGGACTGGTATAGAGAACAGTGGTGGGTGGTGAGGGGGGCACAGAGGGCAAAGTGGCATATCTGATTATAGGTAGTGTTAAGCTGGTTCAAGTTGGCAGACGAGGTAAGGGAGTACACTATGCATCCATAATGACCCTTGTCCATGTCAGTGGCTCAGCAGGTAGCACACTCACCTCTGAGGCTGGAATATCAGAAGGATGTGGGTTCTATCCCCACACCAGGCACTTGTGTCAAATCCCAATACTGACATTGTAGTGCAGCATGAGGGCAGTGCTGCACTGCTGAGGTGCCGTCTTTCAGATGAGATGTTAAACTGAGGTCCCATCTGCCTGTTCTGGTGGTAGTTCAGGTGGATTTTAAAGATCCTGCGACACTTTTCGAAAATAGTAGAATTTTTTATTCAAAACTTCGAAAAAATCATAATACATTACAGGCATAACATAAAGCAAAACTTTAAAAACATTATATACATAAATGTGCTACATCACACAAAATCATAATACAAATTAAAAGAAACATAATTAAATGTGTCTTCATACATCTAATGTGAAAATGTCATATTCATAATGCCAGAACTTATCGGTCACTGCTGAAAACAACCCCCCCACCACACTGTAAGAGTAGAGGACTATGTTAATTATGAGTGGAAAGTAAATTACAGTCATACCAGTTATTTCACACAAATACATAACAAAATAAAAATAAACCTAAATAAACATAACGTTATTCAGCCAATATAGAATTCCATGAGTACAGTTTCAAAACTGATCAAACCCCCTCTCTTCCCTACACTAAAAGAGCATAGGAAGGTGAATTATGACTAAAAGGTAAAGAAAAACAAATAGTGTTATATCACACAAAAAAGAAAAACTATATGTGTGAAGTATTACTAGCAGACCTCCGACTTGAAACTTCAGTACAATAATCCCAACATGCAGTACAATCAGAAGAACCCAAAACCATTCCATCCTGTACCCCTAAGGAGCAGGGGATCCCTAGGCATACCATACATACTATGGCATCATACATCCTCTATCCAATCCATATGCCTCCACCACAACTGATAGAAATTCAAAGGTGCTTGTAATTTCTCTCTATTCTTAGTGTCTACCAAAGCATTATGAATCAATCAAAAAAGTTGGTCCGTGATAATTTCTCTCTGTTAAATAGTAAACTGGACTCTTGCATTCCAAATGTAATATTTAAGGAGAAGCAAAATTAAGTGTATCGTACTGCTATCAAATTTGGTCCAAGCTTTGGGAAGAAGTCCTAGAAATAAAATGTCTTTGGCAACCAATTTAAAAGGTGAGTTAGTCCACTTATGATAAAGAAAAGACCAAAAGGAAGAATGAAGGGACATGTGAAATACAAATGTTCCATGGTTTCTAATGCATTAGTAATGTAGGTATTCCTAGGACACATATGTTCTAACTTATCTTTATGTTTAAGGTTATCTTTAACATTTAACTAATCATGAGACCAACAAAGCACGTCCCACATTTTACCTCGAGTCTGGTGTGCCTCAACATTTGACTTGCTTGATTAACCACACTAGGCCCTCTGTTCCAAAACCAAGGGTATTCAAAAAGAAATGCTAAAGGATATGTGACTAGGAATCTTTTGAGAGAGTGTCAATAACAATTGTTTGGGGATGGCCCATAGTTTCAGCTTCCCAAATATATATGCCATATAATAAGGCAATCCAGTCAAAGATTTTGTTTCGGGATGGAGATTGCATGTCCCAAGTAGTCACCCATGGTCTAATGTGATCGAAAATCCAAGGCTGCCAAAGAGACCACTGTTCTGTAGCACAGGCTTTATGTTATGGTAAAGAAACATACAGAAAACAAAACACCAAGGGCTGGATCATTTGGAGGCCCTTTTGTTGAATAGTTAAATGTGTAAATCCTCTCTTGATGGGGTTCAAGTGACTCCCCCAAATACATTGAAAAAAGCAACTATAAATTGTAGTCTCCAGATGTTTGGGTGGGGGAAATATGATACAAAGATGTAAGAATAAGGGTAATAAATAGGTCTTAACCATATAAACCCATTTTAGCTTGGACATGTGCCACATATTCCATTTCTGAACTTTAGCAAGACCGTCTTTGAGCATCAGGGACCAATTATATGTGCACATGTCTCCAGAGCCAAAAAACACACCTAATATTTTAATGGGACCCTGCTGAACAGGGATCTGAAAAAAGGCTGTTTCAGTATCAGCAATTGATCCTATAGGGAGACACTGACACTTAGTTAAATTAATATTAGAATGTGTTAAGGTCAAAAAATTCTGAACTTCTACCTCAGCCACTCTGCATGATGTAGGGTCTGTCATCAACAGACACACATCATCTGCATACGAAATTGACTTCATTTCTAATTCTTCACTCTGTACAGAAAGACCAGTGATAGATTCACACAGTTGTAGTTTATATAATAAGGGACTGAGAATCAAAATATAGAGGGGGTGTTAAGTGGCACCCCTGTCTCACACCTCTAGACACAGAGCACCTTTTCCCCACCCAATCATTGATGTAGGGTTGAACTACAGAATGGTGGTAATATAATTGAATCCATTTAATGAACTGCTCAGGAAATCCATAAGCCTTTAAACATAGCCGCAAGTAGGCATAGCTGACCTTGTCGAAGGCCTTGGCTTAGTCTAAACAAATCAAAAATCCCTGCAATTCCTCTTTGTCACCTTTTTCCATTATTTCCCTGAGAGGATTAGGGCATCATGGATTTTCCTCTCTGGTATTGCACAAAACTGAAGGGGACGATAATAGTATCCAGGGTTACAGCTAACGTGCACTCAAGTTTCCCAATGATTTTACAGTCAACATTCAAGAGAAATGGGCCTCCAATTATTCAATACACTTCTATCATCTGTCTTATGTAAAAGATAATCAAGCCTTCATACATACTGAATAGTAGAGTATTAGTCTAAAAAATGAGAAAAATTTAGGACAATTCTTTACAAGGTTTTGGGAAAATATACTGATAGAATTCACAGGAGCCATCAGGGCTGGCGCCGTCCCCAACCTAAGTGCCTGTATTACAGCAGTTAATTCAGGCTCCATCACCACCTTAGTTAAAAGGCCTAAAAATGGTCCAGGACCTGCAGTAATTGACAAGAAGTCAACCAGTCCTCAACCGCCATATTCGATAATGGAGTTGACTGAAACATAGTGTTCTAGAGCCGTCAAGATAGCATCCTTTGTAAACATACCTCTCTTCAAGGGCTTTTAAAATGAATCAGTTTACTATTTTCTGCTTATTTCAAGTATCAAAGGGTTTGGCGCTACCCTGGGCTCCACTCTGACCAAACCTCTGTTCGATCTCAAACATCTTCATCCAGTTGTATTGAAGATCAATCATTTCATCTTTAATTTCTTTAATTTGTGCCATCAGGTCCTCCCCAGATTCTTGTTGCATCTGGTGTAGCGAAAAAAATTTACTCGGTAAGTCAAAATATTGGGCTTTTCTACGTGTACCACTTACTCTCCCCATAAGCTGGAAATATTCCCAAACATATTGTTTACAATCCTCCCACCATAAGACTGGAGAGTCGTAAAGCAAAAAGACCAACTGCCTGGCTTCAAGCAAGTGCTAAAAACCTTGTGAAATGTCCAGGTGTTCCAAAAGCCCCAAATTGAGTCTCCAATACCCTCTACCCTTGGGTGTACCTACAAAGTCTGAAATTGTTACTGTGAGTAAACAATGATCAGAAGTCGCCACTGGTATTACATGTTTACATCTAATAGGTAAGGAGGGGATAAGGAACCAGTAATCAATTCTTATGGAGGGGGGGGTCTTCCCCCTTCAATTTCAAAAATATCTACCATATCAGTAGTTTGTAGTACAAGGTTTAAGTAAGAAGCATCATAATAGATTTTTGATGTGTTCAGACTCCTATCTTGACTCAACCAACTAATATTAAAATCTCCTCCAAACAGTATATTTTTAGAGGTATATATAAATAAGGCAAAATCTTTTTCAACAGTTCAGTCCTAACAGACTTCTGCTGGGGAGCATGTATACAGTATATTAATAAGATAAAAGTCTGTCCACTGAAATTTGATGTCTAGCAACAAAGCCCTGCCAGGATCTATATCTACAAGATGAACAACATTTTAAGTCATGGCTCATAAAACAAATTCCACCCACTACACACATCCAAACCTCCTGACCAAAAGCTGGAACATCACACTCATGCTTTGAGTTGCAGTAAGAATGTCAGCTGAAACAGACAGTCTTGTATCCTGGAAGAAAACAACATCATAGGTAAAGTCAGAGAAGAGAGAAGGTAGCCAACCTTTTCTCAGACAATATACCATTTACATTTAAGGAGACTAATTTAACCTCATAATGTCCCATTCAATAATTAAGCAGTAAAACGAATCTCATGGGACTTTTCCTGGAGGAGGCATTCATGCCCATCTGGTATTTAGTAGTTCTGGCTGAAATAGTCTGCTTGTTCCTGCTTGTTTACATCAGAGTGAGCATCAGCCTGAGAGGAGGCCCAAGATGCAGTGTCAGAATCCCTGTCTTCTTCCGAAATATCCTCTTGCAGAACAGAAAATTAGTTCGCAAGGGGGACAATATCAATTAAAAGACGGGATGTCCCTCTGCAGGCCTTCCCTTTCCTGTTGCCTCTCACAGGCACGACTGTAAATTCAGGTGCTTTATCCCCTGCTGCAAGTGGGGGAGGAGGAGCCATTATCCCAGGCTCTGAGTCATCAGGAACAAGATCTGAGGACCTTGTTGGTTGGTGAGAAGTGGGTGTAGTGGGGTTTGGCACAGTCGTGTAAGTAGAATCTGAAGATGCACCAAGGGGAGCTGAAGGCCAACTCGAGGGCCCAAGTCTGGACGGCTGAAACACCTCAGCTTTTTTTGTTTTATGAATGTAGAAGTCCTGTATCCCATAGTCCGCATCTCCCATATTATGAGAGGCTTAGGGGCACCTTTTGGTCAGCACAATAGGCTTCCTAAAAGGCTAGCATAGGATGGTGAATGGTAGTTCGAGAAGCATCTACTTGAGGATCTCCTCATTATCAGAGGGTATATCAGCATTATTATCAATAGTACCGTGAAGTAAAATGGCACAAGAGGGGTCAGGGGCCGAAGCCTGGGTGCTTCCAATACCCTCAGGAATCTATGTGAGTGGAGAAAATGAAATTGTAACTCTGGCCGCTCCCAGTGGCACTGTAGTTGCAGCAGCAGGCTGAAGTACATCCACAAGAATGTCACCTGAGTCTGTCTGTGGAGTAGAGTATGGTGGGTCAGGCAACCAAGGTCCAGTTGCAGTTTGTTTCCAGCCAGCTCCCGTTAAAGCTTTCTCCAGAGACCAGCTGCCAGCAGTGGTATTTACCACAGAATCAGAGTCATCTGCATGAGTATCCGTACCAACTGGGAGCTACGGTTGAGTGCTTGCTGAAATAAATATCTTTGCAGCTGTTTCCTCAGAAGATCTTGGAGAGCATTCTTGGAACCGTTTACATTTTTTCTCTTCTTCCATCGACTGCTGGTAAGCACTTTCTGTTACCATTTGTTGTTGGATTGATGTAAGTTCTTATTGTAGAACAGCTTGCTTCTCTGCAAGTGTTAATGCATCTGAGCAGGAAGCACTCTGTACAGATGATGCTGTACTGTCGTCTGGAGCTACATCCCCTGAGGTATGCATACTTAGTTCCACAACTTCATTTTCTTGATAATCCATACAGGCATCTGAAGCTCAGCAGAGACATGGCTTGCTGTCTGCACATCAACTTCGGACTGGAGTCTTCCACGCCATGGCGTCGGTGGTTCTCCCTACTGGAGGGTAGGGAATTTCCCTGGTGCCTCTGGGCCAAATTCCCCATTCACTAAAAATACCACCAACAGCTTAATCTGGTTCAAGTTCAGTTGGCATTCATCTGTATCCCCCTCACTTAGGTCGTGGCTGGAAATAGGCAGAATTTGTCTAGTACACTTACCCGGTCAACAAAAACTAACTAAATAAATAATCAAGGAGGGGGAGGAGGTTGCCACAGGCAACAGCTAGGTGGGCTTTGGGTGTGAGGTGATCAATTAGGTGACAGCAAAGCCCAATCTTCTGATTTATGCACTTGATCAGAGAGGCTATGTGGTCCATGTTTGTAAGGGATGGGTCCAGGATTACCACCAGATACTTGAAGGCAGGAATGGTGTCAAGGGGGGAACCCTCAGGGGAAAGGACAGAGAGAAAGCAGCCAGAGTGAGCAAGGGTGGAGAGTT
Organism: Neoceratodus forsteri; assembly: GCA_016271365.2. Classification (NCBI taxonomy): domain Eukaryota; kingdom Metazoa; phylum Chordata; order Ceratodontiformes; family Ceratodontidae; genus Neoceratodus; species Neoceratodus forsteri. Next base: position 924,228,423 of record CM028132.1, read on the forward strand.
TAGGTTTGGAGCTGAATAGCATGGCCTTTGTGAACAGTAAGCTGAAGCCAGACCGGCAATATGTTGCTCCAGTCAAAAGAGCTAGTACAATGCTGCGATGCATTAGGAGGAAATAAGGAGCAGGTCAAGGGAGATTATCCTGCCCTTAGTGCCTTGGTTAGACCATACCTGGAGTGCTGCATCCATTTGGGGTCATTTCTGGACAAAAGAACACTGAAGAGACTGAAAGGATCCAGCACAGGGCCAACAAGCTGATTAGTGGATTGGAGTCATGAGCTATGAGAATGGATTGGACATACTCAAATTATGTAGCCTAAAAAGGTGACGTCTGAGAGGGGCAAGATCATGGTGCTTTGAATATTAATCCAGATGGACAGGGTGGTGTATACACTGATGATACACTGATGTTTCAGCTTGTGAGTGGAAGTAGAACTACTAGGTTACTAGGCAGTTTAGACATAAGAAGGTCAAAGCCGATTGTGAATGTCTCCCACAACAGTGTGGGCATACTAGCTTCACCCCGTGCCCCAATTTAGATGGTTATCAAGTCTGCCCTTGAAAACATCAACATTCTCAGCTTGGACTACATGATGTGGGAGGGTATGCCAAACTTTTGCTGCTCTGATGGAGAAGTAGTTATCTCTACTGTATAACTAGAGGAGATGCATTTGAACTGGGGGATGGGGCAGGATATGTTAAAATAATAGAAAGCATTACTTCACACAGATCGTGGTTGACATGTAGAATAGCCTGCCTGGTGAGGTTTTGGAAACTAGCACTGTTCAGGCTTTTAAATCAGACTAACAGATTCCTTGCAGTGACTGTTACACACAGGGTTTAAACTGACTACATTTTGGAATTATTTAATTTCTAAAAAATAAATTATAACTTTCAAAATAAGAGGGAGGACGTATTTGACTCCCAAAAGGGAAACAAAAAGAAAATTGGGTGACTTCAATTTTACAGACATACTGTAGAAGCCACAATTTTTTGATTTTTCTGAAAGCAGGGTGGAGGAAGGGAGTACTGGCAGTTTTAGAATGATCGAGTATGCCAAGTTAGGTAAAACACGGCAGCCTTGATGTATGTATGTATGTATTTGTTTATCTGTTGTTGACCAGGTAGTACAGTAGGTGCACTAGGCAGTCAAATAATTTAATTTGTGTTGCTTCCCTCAATTTGCAAATTAAAGTACCAAATACAAATTTTTATTTGCATTCCTGGGAGATATTTTATCATATATTTTGTTGATCCTGTGACCCTCCTCCTCACTGTTAAACAAACAAAAGGCATGCATGTAAATTCCCAGACTCTTCCCTGGCTAATGGCACCAACAGCTGAATTTCCTGTGGCTGATCCCTGTCAGTGATGTTAGCTTGTGGGGGAGATTCGCTTTGTCTACTGGTTTCCTGGAGCTGTCACATGTTTGGAGAATTAAGTCAGTCATCCTGCACTACACCAGAGGCTATGTACAGGTAGTGCTACCTGCAATTATCCTCCGGAGTAGCAAGGTACTGATGACTGGCATGTCAAAGTATTTGACAGCTTCAGGTGCACTATAAGATAATTCTTTCTATCTATCTATCTGCAGTTTTTTCCCCCTCAGTTTTAAAAATGATGCAAGGACAGGTCACTAATTGCAGTTCAAAGGGAAGATGTGGTCAGTTCCCAAACAATGTACAAACATCAGTCAGTAGATACCCAACATTCTCTTAGCCACTGTCTAACATTCCATATCCTCAGCTTTTAAAAGACAGCAACATGAGGAAAGACCTCCAGCACAACCACATAAACATGAATAGCTTAGCAGTACTAAGCCTCCTCCTTCTTCATCAGAAAGCTCCTCAAACGCAGCAGACCGTGAATTGTACTTCAATGAAAAATGTCATGCAGGGATGTTTAGAACTGTGGGCCTCTTAAAGCAAACTGGGTTGTTTACCATCTCAGTTACTGCATTGCTCATAAAACACCCTGTGAAGAATAAGATTGCACATGCTAGCAGCTACAGGGAACATAAACCTTATTTATTTATTTTTATTTTAATATTATTGGAAATTTAGGCATGTGTGAAGTCTGTTTAATATGCTCAGTGTATTGTTTTGCCTGTTTGTTTGAAATAGTCCTATTCGTTTTCTTAATTAGGGTCCCCTTGTAAAGGCTGCCTTTTCCCACTTTGTTTTTTAAATTATTTAGCAGTTCCAGAATGCAGTGACAGCAGCTGAGCAGTAGCCCTGCATGGAACGCTTCAAACAAGACTTCTGCTCAACTGATGTTACTGGGTTCTGAACACGTAATTAAAATATGAATATTGGGTTGGAAAAGCAGCAATAACAATGGACCCTAAATAATGAAAACATTGTACTATTTCAAAACAATACACTAGGTATTAAACTTCATACATACCCAAATTCCCATAAAATAAGGTTATGGTCTCTTCAAAGTAGAATCAATAAAGAATGGCAAGCAACAGTATATTGGAATGAAGTACTGAAATACTCCCAAAATCGTACATAGCAAAGCCTACACACTAAAGTCATGAAGAAACTGTGAAACCCTTGTATTCTGTATATATAGAAATATACGCAGTAGGGGCCTATTGAATACATGATTTATTTTCACAAAAGCTGTTTGACCTTGGGTAACCTCATGAGTGACATAAACTACGAGTGAGGTTTCCAAGGGAAAACAGGTTAAGTGAAAATAAATCATATATTCAACAGGTCCCTGCTCTGTATTTCATTTATGCGGGAGGCAGGTACCTATTGTTTTTCATTTTTTTTAAATAAGTGTTTCTTTTTTTATTATTTAGGCATTTTGTGTTTTGGTTTTCCAAAAGTTCCTCAGCTTCAGTGAAGGGTCATTGTCATGTATACTGCATCATAACACTGGCGCCAGCATCAGTATGTCCCCGGTGATTGGTTGAAGTCAGTGGCTTTCGGAAAATGTCACAGGAAAATGACATCTGTGGCTAATGAGAAGCTTCCGGAGGAATGAGTGTAGTAGCTTTTATCAATGGTGGTGTTGGGACTAGTAAGAGGACATTTATGGAGGTCTGCATTTTTTTATTTTAATTTTAAATTGTTACTATAATGTCACTGCGGTGTCTGCTGACCTGTCCCAGAGAGAAAGAGAGAGAGAGAGAACAAGTGTGGACATTGAACAGATATGCCAAGGAGGAGTGAGCAGTGCAGCATGAGAGAAGAATGCCGATTGTTTTGGGAGGCAGTTGCTTAAAAGAAACTACATAAGGTATTTCTTTTTGTCAACAGCTACTGAGTACTGTAGTGGTAGGAGTGACACTAGACAAGTGAAGGGAGTGTGTGGGTAAGCGAACGGGAGGATGGGGTGAGTGCGTGGCTCAAAGGTGAATAAGTTGGAAAGTACTGCTGTGAAAGAAAAAAAAACACATTCGTTTTTCTGCTGCTTGATGTGGAGAGAACTGCAGAGAGTTAAGAAAGCAGATTGGTTGGCAGTATTGAGGTTGTCACTTGTGTGTGGTCTCTGGCTACGGCAACGTACAGAAGGTGGAAATAATGCTGACAGTCCAGCAGTCAGTGGTGGTCGTGACTTAGGTGATGATGTGTCTACTGTGTATATAAATCGGTGATGATGTGCTTACTGTGTGTATAAATGTGACAGTTCAGATACATAGATTTATTACACAGCATTTAGGTCCATGCCTACTGCATAAATATATGCATAAAATGGAAAGACTTGGCGAATTTGATTGAAATCAACATTCTTGATTAGTTTAGTACTGAAAAGTTCCTGAATCTGCCTAAATTAAAATGAGCTGTTAGAACACTAGTCTTAAAACTGTACATTGGAAAAATGCCCAGAGCAATGATCATTAAATGAGTAAGATAGCTGGTCAAGGAAATCTGGTCACAGTTCAATAAGGAGATAATATATCTAAAGAAATCACTGTGCTCTGTAGCCATTAAACTGTAGTTAATCAAAAGATAATTGGAGTCTTAATCTGCCAACTTTTATATTCACGTTACCGAGTTTTTAATGTTAGGAAAGCTATTTTGTCACAAATGTTTTGGTATTCATATGGTGTATCTCTTGCCACCTATTAGCATAGTTTGTCAGTTTGTAGTTTTGTTTGCAGTTGACAAGGAAACACATTTAATTGGGAATTTGACAAGACAGCAAGGTGAAAAATGAAATGCTTGCAATTGAGCCTAACTGCGGTGGGGACCAAACTGAAAATGTCAGATGATGATTCTCATACTCTTATTTGTTTAGCACATCTCTTGTGAACCAGTCAGAACACCTCACAGATTAAAATAACAAGCTTTTACCAACCACAGACACATGTTGAAACCAACACAAAGTACACAATACATAACATCAAGCAAAAGTAATGTAAGACAAATGTCCCCAAAATGGAAGAACAGTAATTACAGCTGAAAGCACTGTCCAAATGCCTCCTCAGATATAAAGGTCTGAAGACTTGATTGGATTTGAAAGATACTGCTAGTCAACAGTTCCAAGAGCTAGTGGTTAATTTATGTTTGGATCAGGCACTCTGGGAGGATGGGAAGGTGGGTAGAAGGCAGGACATAGTTGGATTTGGGCAGGGGGTGGACAAGGGAAAAGACCAAGGGAAAAGATCACACGATGTGTAGGAAACTGGCTAAGTGATAGAACCCAGAGGGTTTGCCCTTAATGGGGAACACTCAGAGGTCTAGGAAGTCACCAGTGATATGCCACAAGGGCTTGGTTTAGGTCTGGTCCTCTTCAACATCTTCATCTGTGATAGTGGAGTAGGGATCCAGGGTAAGGTCTGCCTCTACAAGAGCAATACTAAGATCTGCAAAAGAGTGGATAGTGAGGAATAGAAATGAGAAATGTGTGAGAGGAACTGGAATGACTACAGAAGTGATCAGTGGTCTGGTGGTTGAAATTCAACACTAAGAAGTGCAAGATAATGCACATGAGATAAAATAATATAAATATGGAATACAGAATGGGGAAGGGAGTAACAGTGGAAAGCACAACCAAGGAAAGAGACCTGAAGTAATAATATCAAACAATTTAAAAACATTGGTTCAGTGCAAAAGGGCAGTGGGGATGGCAGATAGGATGATGGGATGTATAAGAAGGGGGGAACCAGTAACCAGAGGAGTGAAGTGATTCCACCACTGTACAGGACACTGGTTCATCCACAACTTGAGAATTGTGCGCAGTTCTGGAGCACGCACATGAAAAAAGATAATGACAGGGTGGTGGCAGTGCAGAGGGGGGTAACCAAAATTATTCAGGTCATCACTAAGACTTATATGGAGAGGTTGAAAGATCTCAACATGCAACACTTACATTTATAGGGTATCAGAGACGCTCACCTTCGATTTGTGGTTTTCATACCCTAAGAATGCATGTGAGACCACTCTTATAACTGTAAGAGTGGTCTCAGCAGTGTTATTAACATACAAAAAATAGGACTTAATGTAGAACTAGGTGCTCTGGTCAAGTAGAGGTAACCATATATACATAGATGCATACATACATACAAATACATGCAGTAGATACATAGACAATGGTGGCACAAAAAGCCCTGTCAGGCCATACAGTCTGCCCACCCTACCTAACCACTCTGCAATGGCCCTAGTGGCCTTTTCTCCCCTTTGTTTCTGTCCCCCTTTGTCTAACTAACCCCTTATGCCTGTCTCATCCCTGTTTGAAGCTGTTCACTGATTTGGCCTGTACCACTTCCTCTGGCACCTTGTTCCACTCGTCCATCACTCTTTCTATGAAAAAGTACTTATAGATGTCCCTTTTGAATCTCCCCCTCTCTTGAGTTTGCAAGTTCCCTCTTGTCCCTGTATCTGAACTCAAGGAGAAAAGTTTCCTGACGTTCACCCTATTTTTTCTGTGCTAGTACTTATATGTCTCAATCATGCTGCCACTTTCTCACCTTTTCTCAAGGGTGTACATGTTCAAGTCCTACAGCCTTTCCTTCTACTTTATGTCTTGCCCTCTAGTCCATGGATTATATTGGTTGATCTCTGCTGTACTGCTTCCACCTTGTTGCAGCCTCTTCTGGGGTGTGGACTATATTACCTTGTGCAGTATTCTGGTGTGGCTGCATCAGTGACCTGTACAGTGGGAGGATCACCTCCCAACTTCTATTGTTTATCCCTCTCCCTATGCAACCCAGAATCCTGTTTGCCATGTCTAAAGCCCTGTTATAGTGTACTGTTGTTTTTAGGCTCTCAGATATCATGATACCTGGGTCCTTTTTTTTGCTGTGGTGCTTTCTAGCGCCACTTTCCCTATTTCATAATTCATTCTTGGGTTCTTCTCCCAAAGTGAATCATTCTACATTTTCTTTTTTGCATTGAAGCCTAGCTACTGGATCTCTGACCAGATCTCCAACCTGCCCAGATCTGCCCCTCCCCGAGTTCCCTTATCCTTCCTCTGTGTCCACCCTTGTGCAGATCTTTTGTGTCATCTGCAGACAGGCAGGCAGGTCTTACCCTTGATGCCTTCCCTGTCATATATGAATACATTGAAAGGACCGGGCCCAGCACTGACTGTTGAAGTACTCCACTTGTTACTTCCCTTACGTCTGAAAACTCCCCATCAACTACCACCCTTTGAGTTCTTCCCCTTAGCTAGTTCTCTACCCAAGTTGCCAAACTTTTCCCCCACCCCTAAGTTCCTTATCTTCTTGACAACCCTCCTGAGGGGACTGAGTCAAAGGCCTTGCTGAAATCCAGTACACCACATCTGCTCTCTGTCCCCTATCTGCTACCCTGGTCACCCAGTCAAAGAAATCGACCAGAAATAACAGGCAGGAAGTCAACCAGTTCTTTCCTTAGTAAAAAAACAATTTAATTTTAACCAATTAATTTACTTTATTCAATGATTAATTTTCAATTCAAAATGTTAAAGACAGAACTTGAAAGAACTCTTAATAAATATTGAGGAATAAGGTTAGAAGTATAGAAGCTGAGGAGAGCCAAAGCTTAGTGTTTATACGATTTGCTATTAGTAAATGTCAAATGAAAAGAAAGTGAGACAACGCAACACAACAAAAGCTATGGCAGAACAAGTACAGTATCTTGTAGGAATAGGCTGAGTAGGAAAAATATACAGAGACAATAGTGAATTCTAGATTATTTTATAAATGAGGTACAAAAAATCCATACATCTAAAAACAAAATGTACAGACCAATGTGGATGTCAAAAGACAAAACTATTAACAATTAAGGAAAAGCAGGAAGCATGTACAAAATCTAATCAGCAGGCTATACAGTAGATGAAAACAGTGTGCTATACAATATAACCTTGTGGGGGTGTAAACATAAGCTGTACGTAGGATAAGATAAGATGGGCAAATTATTGATGTAATCATGCCATTCAAAGAAGGTGGCATTGATAATTTACGTAACTTACTCGCAACAAAGGAAGCAGTAGAAAATGACTCAAAGGCAAAATGTTAAGCAGGCTTCCGGACCAGATGTGATTTGTCCAAGAATACTGAAAGAACTGACTCATGAGTTAGCAATACAGCTTGAAATAATGTTCACTGAGTCAATTAGGACAGGGTCACGTACCTGATGACTGGAGGAAGGCTAATACAATTCCTATATTTTATAAAAGTTCTACACCAGAACCAGAAAGATGCTGACCAGTATCAGCATAAAGCTGCCTATACAGGCTGAAGAATTTCCTGAACAACAAGTCAAGGATCTCGATACTGAACATTTGCTACCCATACCGGCTGTCCCTGCTGAGTACTCTGCAGTCACTGCCTGAGGAAAGATCGCATGGGCGGGGAGTGGCCATCATTTTACATCCAGCCTGAATTTCACGGTGCATCCAGTTGGTAATACCAGATCCTTTGAGTGTGTTGCTGTGCATGGGTGTCCAGGTGCATGTAGCAGGATTCTCCTTATTTACAGACACCCTGGGTCATGAGGAGAATTCCTGCAGGAGGTAGCGGACTTTGTCATTGGTCAGGTGCTGGAATCCCCAAGGTGCTTAATCCTGGGAGACTTCAATGCCTGGGTCAATGATGAATCCTCACATTTTGGTTATGACCCCTTCCAGTTGATGTCGTCACTGGCTCTAACACAAGTGGTTGCTTCTGCAACCCACCAGCAAGGTCACACACTCGATCTGGTGTTATAGCATGGTCTTGTGGTAGATAGCCTCAGGATTGATCAAGTCTTATGGTCTGATCACTGCACCGTGGCGTTCACGTTTGGAGGCCCCCCCCCCAGAAGTCCTCCCCTGTGGAGATGGTCAGCTGTCACCCTTTAAGGGGCTTGTGCTCTGAGGGTTTATTTGCATTGGCTGACCTATCTAGAGTGGACGCAGCTTGTGCGATTGGCACCAGTGAGGCAGTGGCCGCCTATTATAAGGTGGCGTCTGAGGCACTGGATGCCATCTCTCCAGTTCATATACAACCCAGAGCTTCTCACTTGAGATCCCCTTGGTTTGATGGAGATCTCAAGGTGATGAAGATCAAGGGTCAGAAGTTGGAGCATTGTTGGTGGAAGACCGTTGGAGGCCAACAAACTGGCCCTGCGTGCTCACTATGGTGAGTATCAGGAGGCAGTTTCTCATAAGGCAGAATTTCTGTCCATGGAAATTGCTGCGGGAAAAACAGAACTTATCAGCTTTTTCAGACTGTGTATAGGCTACTTCATCCTGCCTGTCTACAGCTGAGAAAGTCCTTTTCATTCACTTTATGTGAAGAATTTGCTCTGTTTTTCTCTGACAGAGTGTTGGCTATCTGGTCAGGGATTCCGTCATTGAGGTCATTGATATCTTGCAGTGGTCAGACCAGGGGGAACAGAAGCACTCCACTGATCTGGGAGGAGTTTAGGCCACTGGAGGTGTCGGAGGTTACTGGGGTGATCTTAGAACTAAAGCACAACTGGACCCAGCCCCGACCGTTTCTCTAATGAGATGTGCAGAGTCTGTTAGCGTGGTGTTCGCCAGGATTGCTAAGTGTTCCATGGTGGAGGGGGTTTTCCTAGAAGCTTTGAAAGAAGTGCTGGTGAGACCCCTCCTTAAGAAACTTTCTCTTGACCCACATGTCCTGGCGAATTACCGTCTCATCTCCAACCTGCCATTTTTGAGCAAGGTCGTTGAGAAACTGGTGGCACAACAGCTCGAGGAGCACCTTGTGTCTTTTGATATCTATTAGCCATTTCAGTCGGGTTTTCGGGCAAGACACAGCATGGAAACAGCATTAGTTAGGGTGCATAATGATCTGCTCAGGGCTAGAGATAGCAGAGACAAATCAATTCTTGTGCTCCTCGATCTCTCTTCAGCCTTTGACACTGTCAATCACTTAGTACTACTCAATTGGCTCTGTGAGTATTGTGGATTGCCAGACCTGTCATCATGCAGTTTGACTTCTGTCTCTCTGATAGGGTGCAACGGTGGTGGTGATGAGGAATTTCTCCTCCTCCTCTCCAATGCCCCTGTCATGTGGAGTTCTGCAGGGCTCGATCTTGTCACCAATGTTGTTCGCAGTGTACATACTGCCCTGGTTGAGATCATTTGGCAGTTCAGCGTGGAGTTTACTGCTCTGTAGAGCGACATCCAGCTGTATCTGTCATTTGCACCGGAACACCCACTGTTGTAGATGTGCTTAACATCTGTCTGGCTAAAATCAATGACTGGATGTCTTCCAGCTGGCTGTGACTTAACCCAGATAAAACGGAGGTTCTGGTAATCGAGCCAAGTCGCGGGCATGATGGATTGTCGCCTGGAGTGAACACAGGTCTTTTCCTGGGTCTGCTCCATTGGTGTCTTCCTGAGGTGCGTGATCTTGGTATGATCCTGGACAGCAGACTGACCTTTGAAGATCAGGTATCATCTGTAGTCAAACGTGTTTTTTCCCTCTTGAGGAACATTACCAGGATCAAGCCCCTCGTTCTGCCCGAAGATCTGCCAACTCTAGTGCATGCTTTTCTTACCTCTAGGCTCGACTACTGTAACCCTCTATACTTCAGGTTCATGGGAAGGACCCTCCAAAGACTGTAGCTGGTGCAGAACGCAGCAGCCTGGTTACTGATGGACCTGTCCGGGTCCAATCATGTGACTCCAGTCCTGCATGCCCTGCACTGGCTCCTGTCAGATGGAGGGTCCTTTTCAAGATGGGCTTGCTCACCTTAGGGCCCCATATGGACTGAGTCCTGGCTACCTGTTGGAGCTCCTGACACCTGCAACTTCTGTCTGCTCCTCCGCTCCTCTTTGAGGGCCTCCTGGATGTTCCCAGGATTCAGCTCAAAACATCAGGTGATCAAGCACTTAGTGTCATTGGGACGACCCTGTGGAACTCACTACCACCTGTTGTCTGGGAGGCCCCCTTGACTGGGGGGGGGTCAAACTGAGGCTCAAGGCCCACCTCTTCCACCTGGCCTATCTGGATTAACTGCTCCTGCCTGACCATATGATTTGTAGCTTATAAATATATTTTAAGAATCTGTGATCTGAATTTTATTTTTTTATTTATTTATTGTTTTATTATTGTTATTTGTATTGTTGTATTGTTAGGCACCCAGAGCTTCTGGAAAGGGCGCCATACAAATAAAATTTGCCTTGCCATTCTGGATTATAACACAGTTTTAGTTAACACTACTTAAACATTGACTTTACAGAAAGGAAAACTATATAACAAGAAAAGCAAGTTTTCAATTATGGGAGATCAAACCACACATCACTGCTCAGTGCACTCTTGGTTAAACCATTTACTGTTATCTTCCAGTTCAAAATCAGTTAACACAATATGCAAGCTTTGTGCATAAATTCCCAAACAGAAGGTTCCCTGGATGCTTACTAGACCAACTGACATTAAACACCAGCAACTTTAATTTACAGACCTCACCTGAAAGACTTCGTCAAATTCCTTTTGTCCAAACTAACATGGGCAGATGTTTATTTGGGCATTGTGCATCCACAATTTGGAAAAAAAATCACAGAAATCAGATGAGCACTGGGCCAAGCCCTTTAAACACTCTCAGGGTGTGTTTTAAAGAGGGTGACTACCTTCATAGTGACAACAGTGCAGCAAAATAAAGTGAACTCCAGTGCACAGTACTTGAGGACTGAATAAAGCAAGCTGAAGTTTTACTTGAATTTTTGTAAAGTGTTAACTTGCCAAAGTGCTCAATGCAGACAATGTAAACAGAAAAGAATTTTACAGCCAATTTGAATCATGTGGTTCACTCAGTCCAGCATTGTAGTAATTTGGTTCAGACTATATAGCAGGTTGCACTTTCAGTCCAAAAGTGTGAATAGATTCAAATACCCAACAGAGTATAAAGTCCAACAGCCACGCTAGCCCTGACACTTCGCTCCTTCAGTGCTTCCTCACTGCCGCCCTCAAAGATCATCTCCTGTCAACCTCTAAGTGAAGCTCTTCATCTAATATTTATTGTCCAATTTTCAACTATACTGTAAATGATGTGCTCCTTATTATGAAGTAATCCTATTTACATACTCTTCCATGATCATGTATTGCTGTATGCTGTGGTCACTCCTGAGAAAGGAACCTAGTTCCAGAAAGCCCACCTGGTCAACAAATAAACATATACATCTTGTAGGGGCATGGTCGCACCCCTATAGTTAGGGTTGAGTAGGCACTTCAATGTTAAACTCAAAATTTTGCACTTTAATAATCGGTCAATGTATTTGCATGCAAATTTGCACGCACCATTGCCCAGGGTAGATCTTTGGATATGGCAAGTTACATTCCGGTCGGATGTTCAGTTTCTGAGTTGACCGCATGACACAAAAAAAAAAGTCCTTTATCGTGTAATGAGTCATGACAAAGGATCCTTTTTCATCAAGGGAGAATCTCTGCAGGCAATTCTGCTGCCCTCTCCCATACTCTCCTGTATTTCCCTGGTGTCTACTGGCACCCTGATCTCCATTCCCTGTCTCTCTTGGTTTCCCAATGTCTAGTGGCTTCCTCCACCTGCTGATTGTCTTCCCCTCACAATATACATTTTTTCCCTGTTGTCTAGTGTGCCCCACCCACCGATCGCTGTTCCCCTTATATGAGGATATTCATTCCCTGGTGTCCAGTGGCACCCGCCTATCATCTTCCCCTCGCAATACACATTTTATCCCTGGTGTCTAGTGGAATCCCCACCTGCCAATTGCTGTCCCCTTGCATGAGGATATATTCATTCCATGGTGTCTAGTGGTACCCCACCACCACCTGCCGACTCTGTCCAGGTACCTGAAACAAAGAAAACTGTCCTCAAGGTTTTCTTTGGCATAAATATCACGCTGATCAGCCCTCCCCACCCATGACACTCAGCACCCAGTGCCCCGCACCCCCAAGTACACCCCCCAACCAGCCATCCCTGAACAGGTCCCAGGTTTGAGCTCCACACTCCAATTGAAGACACGTCCTGCTACTGGACTGCAATATGAGGAACCAAGGTAAATGCAATTCAGTGTATTTCAGTTGGGGTTTCAACTTGTATTCATAACTCAGCCAGTTTTTGACATTTTGACCCCACATTTTCAACTATGGCCTTTTGAGGACCCCACCTCATGAACAAAATGACGTCATTACATAACTCCTGCTTGAAAGGTGATTTTGCAGATGCTTAGTGAATTCCCTTTGGGTGGGATTTACATAATGACAGGTATATTGTTCATGAGATGGGGTCATAAGAAGGCTATGTTGAAAATTTGGGGTCTCAATATGTAAAAATGACAAAGTTATGACCATTCATTGCAATTTTGCTATGAACGCTTGTAACTTTGGAAATTTTAAAAACTTTGACCCTAAATTTTGAACATAGACATCTTATTACCCCACCTCATGTATGTCATAGCTATAATGTTTCAAATCATGGCCAAAATGTGTTTTCTCACCTGTAGCATGGAATTGCATTGTAGTTGTGCAGAATTACGTTTTGGCGGGATTCAAAGATTTTCTGTACCAGGTACATGAGGTGGGGTAATGAGATGGCTATCTTTGGCAATTCGTCATTGTTGTCCTATGAATGGAAGAGCAGGGCCGTTCCACAGTGACATACATATATGCATCTATGGAGGGATGGGAGCACAGGGCCCGAAGAACACTGCGCTTCCACAGGCAAATAAGGCTACGATGACACTATCTTAAAAAGTAAGGAAATTCTTTGCAAAAAAGTACATTAATGCATCAATTAGGGTTGAAATCAAACTGTAAAAAGGAGAAAAGGAGGGAAATACGACATTAGGGTTTCCAGCCCTAACCCCCACTCCCACCCTCCACACATCAACAGGCATCGGGGTGTGCCTTGGGGTCGTCAGCCATAACATTCACCCCATTCTCCTATACTGCACCCATCTTAGCTGATTTACTTATAAAATGGGTTGAGCATTATGGCTGATGACTCCCAAGGCACACCCCCTGATGCCTGTTGGTGTGTGCAGGTGGGGATGGGAGGTTAGGGTTGGAAACCCAAGATCATATTTCCTCCTTTTACAGTTTGCTATCAACCCTAACTGAAGCATTAACATAACGATTGGCAAAGAATATAAATAAATAAATCTTATAAAATACAACTTGTAAGTACCTTACACTGTCACTGGGCTGCCGTAGGTTGTAGGGGTGGCCCTTGGGTTCTTTCTTCTTTAACAGTAAAGGTGGCCCTTGGGTTCTTTCTTCTTTAACAGGAAGGGTGGCCCTTGGGTTCTTTCTTCTTTAACAGTAAGGGTGGCCCTTGGGTTCTTTCTTTTTTAACAGGAAGGGTGGCCCTTGTGTTCTTTCTCCTTTAACAGTAATGGTGGTTTGTATCCAGAGTAAATAGAGTTGTGCTGTGCATCCATGCAGAGAAAAGCCGCAGTAGGCCAGATGACTATTTAGTACAAACCCTTGGGGTGCCGTACCTACCCACCTCCCTACCGTGGTCACGTTCTCTACTAACCCCTCTGATGGCAAGCACAGTAGAATAGCAGCCAATAATGATAGAAAATGTAAACAGTAAAACATAGTTTTATTAATCACCCACAGCCCCTGGAAAGGAAAGTGGTAAAAGTTAGCAGACCATTCCCAAAGCACTGGACCCAAGTTAGTTGCTCTCATAAGTAGGGTCCAAGCCTCAACTCTGTATCTGAGCCACTGATTAGTTAGATCCTATGAAGGTGTAGCTGGTCTTACTCCTGACAATATAGGTTTGTCACCAACAGAAATATATTTCCTTCCTGTACTGGATGTCACTACCCACTCCCACGTGGTACTATGACTTCTAAAACAGTTAAGAGTGCTAACGAGTTAGGAGCTCCTACACAGCAGTCCCTGGGTACCCAGTGTTGAAATGTTGCAGGCCCATAGATGTTGTCGCTGGTTGGCCAGTGTTGGTGCCTCTTCAACTCAAGACTCAATGGTTTGATGACACTCTGAAGGAGATGAAGAGAGGGGTCAAAGGTTGGAGTGGTGCTGGAGGAAATCTGGCCGGGTAGATGTGAAGCTTAAATTGACGGTCCATTTGAAGGACTATCAATCGGCGATCTCGCGTAAGAAGGCAGAGTTCCTGTCCAGGAGAATTGCTGCAGCAGGAAACAGACCAGCTCAGCTGTTCCGGACTGTGGATAGGTTATGCAATCAACCTGTCTCCAATCAGAGGAAACCTTTTCACAAATAAAGTGTGATGAGTTTGCTCTGGTTTTTTAACTTTCTCTTTATGCTTCTCCTGTCTGCAGCACTTCTACTCCTTCAGGAGACACCCAAGGCCTTTTAGTCCCTGCCCTCTTACCTGGAGCCTGGAGCAGTCCATCCACCATGTAGCCATGGCTATACCCCCAAGTGAGTATGAGGTGGGGGCCCTTCACCGGAAGTCTTCTTGTTTCAGCTCGGGATGCCATCACAGGCGCAGGTAGGGGCATTGGGGATTGGGGCCTGGTGCTCTTTCTGCTGGGAGCACTGCAGGTTATTTTTCCGTTGTTCTGGGCATGATGTGTCCCGATGTCAAGGTGCAGAGTGCTGACATCCATCACGCCACCCGTGATGGCTTGGGCTTGTTGTACCTCAGGTCTCCATCCGAGGTCAGACAAGTGCTGAGCCCGGACCCCCTTCCCCCAGAGAAGACCAGCTGTCCCTGAGATGCTCAAGTCTCATCCCCATGGCTGGCCTTCCAGCTCCCAGCTCATTTCTGAACCTGGGTCGCTGGCGTCACAAGCAGAAATCCAAATGCTGTGCCACCGGGCCGGCCCTGCTCTGTTTTTTTGCTGATAAGATTGCCACTGTCAGATCAAGAATCCTATCAGCACTCTCAAACCGGCATTGCAGTGTTTGGACTAAGATTTCAAGCACCAAGATTGTCTGGTTTGATTTCGGCCAGTTGGAGATCATGGATGTTGTGCAGGTCATTCAGGAACTACGTCCCACCTACTGTGGTCTGGACCCAGGCCCTACACACCTCCTTGTGGGGTGTGTGGAGGTCGTTGGCCCAGTCCTGGCCAAGATAGTTTGGTGTTCTTTAGAGACAGGGAACTTTCCTGATTCCCTGAAGGAAGCGGTAGAAGTACCGTTTCTAAAGAAGAGCTCTCTTGACCCAGACTGCCTGGCTAACTACAGACTGGTCTTTATCCTGCCCTTTGTGGGTAAGGTTATTGAGAAGATGCTGGCCATACAACTGTAGACCCATTTAACATCTCACGACATCTGTGATCCTCTCCAGTCTGGATTCTGTAAAAGGCATAGCACCGAGACACCTCTGTTTCGGGTACTTAATGATCTCCTGATGGTGAGGGATCAAGGGAGCCATTCCATCTTGGTGCTGCTCAATCTCTCTGCAGCATTTGACACTGTGGACCTTGGGGTGCTGTTGGAGCACCTGCAGGTTTTGTGTGGTCTGTCTGGGACAGTTCTCCATTGGTTCCAATCTTTCCTCACGGGCAGGACTCAGAAAGTGGTGTCAGGATTTATTCCTTGGCACCTCTCCCCTGTTCTGTGGGATACCATAAAGCTCCATTTTGTCCTCCATGTTGTTCGAGTGTACATGCTGCTGTTAGGGGACATTATTAGCCAGTATGGGCTGAGTTTTAACTGCTACACAGATGATACTCAGCTCTACATGTCCTTTGTGCCCAATCAGAGCAGAGTAATCGCAGTTTTTAACAACTGCCTTTCAGAAATTCAGGACTGGATGAGTTCTAACAGGCTAAGACTGAACCCTGATAAGACTGAGGTGTTGGTGGTTGAGCCAGATTGCTATGGCATGGAGGGGCAAGCAGGTCAGTTTACCGGACTTTGGCTCGGGTCTGTCCTTCTGCCTACCTCTGATCAGGTGGAATCTGGACATGGTAGTAGATGGTGGTCTGTCACTAAAGCATCAGGTGTCGGCCATTGTCAAGACCTCTTTTACCATCTGAGGAACATTGCCCGGATAAAGCACCTGATCCCACCTAGCGATATGCCAACCCTAGTTCACGCCTTTGTAACCTCACACCTTGACTACTGCAATGCCTTTACTTAGAGTTACTGGGGTTGATATCCACCAATTGCAGCTGGTGCAGAATGTGGCTGCCAGGTTGTTGCCTGGCCTATCAAGATCTAGCCATATCATGCCTGTGCTCTGCTATCTGCACTGGCTGCCGTGAATTGGTGGATCACCTTCAAGGTCAGATTATTGACCTACAAAGTCCTACAGAGACAGGGACCCAGCTACTTGCAAGATCTTCTTGTCCTTATCACTTCTCCGCTCAGCTCCACTCCGCTGACAAGGGATTGCTGGAGGTTCCTATGGTCCATTTAAAGACATCAGGAGCTCACTTTTGCTTACATGGCACTAACCCTGTGGAACTCTCTACCTTGTCGGACAAGAGAGTGCCAGACCACTGAGAGCTTTAAGTCAGAATTTAAGACCTTCCTTTTTACCCAGGTGTTCCCTTCTGAGGTTTGAATTAAGAACATATTGACTGTTTAAGTTCAGACTGTTATTATTAGGATTTTAACTGTTGTTTTATATTTTAAAATTTTTGTACAGTGCTTGGATCTTTTGTAATTGCGCTTTTAAATAAATGATTGATTGATTGATTGAAGATTTAACACAGAGTATTGACACCCTTCTGGTGCACTCTGCAGGAGGAATTGAAGGAATGTTTGGGGGATCCAGATGACTTAACTGCTGAAATTATAATGTTAATGGTTATGCCTCAACATCACCCCCCTTGGCATAAAACATTGTTACCCTTAGATATCCTGGCAGCCAAAAAAGCCATTACTCGCAGATGGATGACATCCACAACTCCAACAATATCTGACTGGCGGCAGATAGTTTGCATATTTATCAGTTAGAAAAACTGACAGCTGGGTTTTATGATAAGCTTGCCTTAATATTAAATGGCAATGATGGATATGGTATATAGCCCAGATAGACACTGATTTTGAGCCTTAAGATATGGGATGGGATGGTTTCTGACTTTATCTTTGGCAAACCTTAATTGAGTAAGTTGGGTTCAGTGAGGATATCTGTTACAGTCGTATTATGAAACCAGTCATTTCATGAAATGACTAAAATTTTCAGTCATTTCGCAAAATGACTGTCTCACTCAGTCATTTCGTGAAATGCCTAAAAGTTTCAGGCATTTCGTGAAATGACTGACATTATGGGCATTCTATTACATTATTTGACTGTGCCTGTTTCACAGTGTCATTACATGAAATGCCTAAAAGTTTCAGGCATTTCATGAAATGACTGGCATTATTGTTCCAGTCATATTGTGAAACCTGGCATTATGGGCATTCTATTACACTATTTGACTGATCACTTTAACAATATTTCAAAATATAAGATAATTTTCAGGAAATGCAGATAGGATCATTTTTTTTGGTTTCTTATCAATACCAGCCAGATTTTGTCTGACTCAGATACATTATCTCATTATCAGAAGAATGACACATTATCAGAAAGTAAACAATAGCAAGTTGATAACTTTAGATAAGGAGTTGTGATCTTACTTCAAGAGGGCTCTTTGCAGTAGGCAACAATGGTAGAACTAAGCCACCAGGTGCTAGGACCACACAGAAACTTTGACTAGCAAAAGTACCATGGGGCGCCCACTCGATGCCACATGACTGACGGCCTACAGTATGTAGTAGGTGGTCCCCCACGCCCTCAGTTCTTTCCCTCCGTCAACCTGTGCCTCGAACCCTAGCAGAATGTTGTTTCAGTCAACTGCCATTTATAAGTATAACTTTTATTATTTTTCCAATTAGTACGATAGTTTTCATCTTTTTGACTGGCTGCATGTCTTCACTGACACCTTCTTAAGAATCCCATAGAATCTAACTGTGCCTACAGCAAACAGATTCAGAAAAGGATGGCCATACCGCATGTGTCCTTTGCCTAGGCCCAGACCACGACACCGAGGGGCTGCCAGGCCTGCCAGAAATTTAACAGGCCAAGAGGGTTTCCATATAAAAGGAGGTTATTGGATAAAGTTTCTTCACTTGCTAATTAAGGACTGCTGAAGGTGGCTCAGGATTTTGAAATTAAGTTCAGAGAGGAACTTTACAAAAAGTATGAGAAGTGCCCAAAGTATATGACACCAAAGAAGGCAGAATGGCTGCACCATGCCCCTGATGACAGAGACCATTTGGAGTCACACCCTAAGGCAGACTCCATTGTCATTAATGTCGCCCATAATAGAACAAGGAAATCTAAACATGTGAGTGCCTTCCCTTCGGACAAGGAGTCCAGGCAGCTGGACCATTTCGGGCCATCTGCTTTCTTTGGCATGGGGGTACCGACGCCAGTTGTTGCCATATGGTGGATGACATATCGTCATGGGTTGGCACCAACAGTGGCACCACTACTGGTGTAAGCTCAGGGAGGTGCAGGTGTGCCACTGGAGGTCCTGCTCCTCTGTTTGCCAGCCTTGAACTGTTTGGATGAGCTGCATCACTGCTAAGAAAGAAGGGTCCTCTGGCAGTGATTTGGGAGGTTCCGTGGCCCGGGGCTCCTCTACTGAGGAACAGGACTGGAAGCCCGATGAGTCTGATTCATCATCCTCAGAGAGCTCAGGATCAGGTGTCAGGTGTCTGATCCAGCATGCATCAGGGTGGCGTCAGTCCTTCTACCTGCTCTGTCTCTGAAGGAGGAGACCTAGGATCAGATCAGACCTGGGTCGCCAGAGGCAGTCTGATGTTGGTGCTCCTGGTGCGGGTATCGACGCCATCATGCCAAAGATCACCAGGATTTAAACAGGGCATAATAGTCCACTGGGTGCCGGGGGTGGTATGCTGGTGGACAAATGTAGCTTGAAGTCTGATAGCCCAGCATCAGGCAACCCAGCGTAGGGTATGTAGGTGCTGGGTAGCCTGGATAGGGACCCGACGCCAGACCTGATGGGGCCAGTGACAGCCAGCAGGGTGTCTGGTAACTGGGGGTTGAGCCAGATGGTCCTGGTTGAGGGCCCGAAGGGTAACCAAGCGCTGGACCCAAAGGGTAACTGGGGATCAGGTCTGATGGTGGCTGGGGGCTGTGCGTTGGCCTCATGGGAACTGGTAAGTTCAGGGGTGGACCAGAAAGTGGTGTCCAAAACTCTATCCCCTGACTGGCAATGGAAGGGCTGGGGTTGCCTCAGAGGGACCCGGCATAGGGCGGTCCAGCTTTGGGTATGAGGGAGGCTCGAGGGTGACGCCTTGCCAGCGCTGGGTGGGTGGATCCCAGAAGAGGGTCCAACAGTGGCAGCTGGAGGTCTGCAGGTGCCTCAGGCATAGGCTGCATCCCAGCTGTAGTGGGCGATAGCAGGTGTGGGTCAAGAGGACTGGCACTGGATCCCAAAGAAGGATCTGTTGAAGGCGTCAGGGCTGGGCGGGCATTGGTAGACCCAACGTCTGACTTATGTGAGGTGAAGGGCCTGAGTGACAGGGCAGAGGAGGAGTCTCCCGAGCCTGTGGAAGTGCTGCTGGACACTGTTACCAGAGTGAGCGGCAGGGCCAGAGGCTGCCCAGAAGAGGAGAGGGCTGGCATGGCCAGAGTGGCTGACTCTCCCCCCCATGGTGTGAAGACCAACGTCGGCTGCTGCCCCCATAGGCGACCGTGGCCTGGAAGCAGACCGGTCCCAGTCCCGATGCTTGTCCCACTTGTGCTTCTTTTTGAAGGAGTGGGAGATCTCTGACAAGACCCCCGGTGAGGAAGAGACACTTAGGGCCCACAGCTCTTTTTCCATGACCGCCAGTTTCTGTTGAAGAAGGTGGGCTTCCAGGACTTTCAGGCGTCATCTCCGCATGGCCTGATTAGGAGTAAAAGAGAGCTATCAATAACTGCGTTAAGGCCATTTTTGTGTTAGCAAGCCATGCAGAGATCAAACAGGCCCTGACTGAACTTAAGCACTGAGTACTTACTCCACCATTGTAATCAATGAGTATAGTGAAGTGATGTGTATTACTGTATGGTTTTAGAAATAAACTTAAAAGGAAAATAGTTGTACATGTTGTCTTTTTGAGTTAATAATCCCAATGACCAGGGATCAGGCATTTTACATAATGCCTACATGCTATTTTCAGTTATTTCGTGAAATGTCTGAAACTTTCAGGCAGTTTGTGAAATGACTGGTTTCACAATATGATTTTAACATATCTAGTGCTAAATGATGACTTTCCTTCAGAACTTGGGCATTGTTGTAATAAGGGCCATTGTGTCTGTTTCATTTTATTTTATTTATAGAATTTTGGTAACCGGGTAGGCCCTCTGAGACAAGACGGTCCCTTTTTCAGGGTCGACAAGCAATATGACAAGGAGTGGTAACACATCAAAAGAGTACAACATTTACATACAGCAATGCAAAATGATAATGTAAAGCTCAGTCAACAAAATCCTACGTACAAACATCATGTATGGGTTTTTTTATAGTCGAAGATATGGAGATACGGATAGTGGAAAGGTATGCTAGGAGAATCACACTAGGAGTAAACAGGAGTCAGGAGTCAGCAGAAGCAGGAGCAGGAGCAATGTGGGTCAGTTAGGAGAGATAACAGTGAGCTTTGAAACTGAGAGAGGGAGGAGCAGGCAAGTATAGAAGGAGGTAGAGAATTCCAGCAGGACACAGCTGAGAAAGCAAATGATCTCCTAGCCACAGAGAGATGTAGGTTTGGCACTGATAGAAGGGGAAAGGAGGCAGATCTGAGGGCGTGTTGGAGGAGACAACATTGAACAATACCAGCAAGGCAAGGAGGAGTGAGGCGATGGGCAAACTTATGGATAAAGCTTAGTGTGGCGTAATGCAGTTTTGATTCATAGGGCAGATAGTACATCACAATGATGATGATGCTGACAATTGGTCCCTAGTGCAAATCTGCCCATCTTGTGGTAGGCCTGTGAAAGGTGAGACTGAATGGATGCGGTAATAGAGAATAGTAACAGAGCCTCATACATGAGGAGAGGCAGGAGGGGGGCATCTGCAATCTTCTGGAAGGAGGACAATGTAAGGAAGGGACAGATGACATAGAGGACACCGATTAATTTGGTTAATAGTTTTGGTGAGGGCTGTAACATGTGCATCAAGGGTAAGTGAGGGTTCTGGGTGACTCCTAAATATTTAAAGGACCTTACAGTTTTGAGCGCATCCCCAATATGAGAGAGTACAGCCAGAGGGGGGAGGATTGGTGCGGATGAGTTGGTGAACAACATGCATTTTGTTTTTCTAGTATTGAGGACAAGCTGTTTCTGAAGGAACCAGTCCTCGAAGGTGTGGAAGTCTAAGGCTAGCATTGAACTGAGCCACCCTACATCAGGAGCGGAGTGATAGATGATAGCATCATCTACATATATGCGAACAGAAGCCCTACCACAGTTATTAGGGAGGTCATTAATATACAGAAAAAAAGTAATGGGCCCAGTATGGAGCCCTAGGGGACATCACCAGATAGGGAGCCTGCTCATTTAACTTTTTGGGTACATCCATAGTGGTAACTTCGGATCCAGGTAAGGGTATTGGCATCTAGGCCAAGGACATGCAGTTGTAGCAGAAGGTCATAGTTGACCAAGTCAAAAGCCTTGGTCAGGTCTACGAAAACTGCCCCAGTGGCATGGCTGTGGTCCATTTCCTGGAATATGTCAGAGGTGACCTTAATCAGAGCTGTAAGTGTACTGTGGTTTTTCCTAAATCCATGCTGTGAGGTAGAGAGCATATGATGGAGATCAAGGTAACCCTGCAGATGGTCATAAATTATCCACTCTTGTATTTTAGCTAGGGGGCACAAAATTGAGATTGGCTAGAAATTTTCCACAGTAGAATTGGGACCTCCCTTGTGGATGGGGATGACCACCGCAACTTTCCATTTTTCAGGGATGGTGCCAGAGAGGAAGGATCGATTAAACAAATTACGAACAGGGTGGGCTAGCGCTTCTGCTCCAATCTTAAGGAATTTAGGCTCTAGAGTGTCATGGCCAGGTGAGCTGTTGGTCTTCAGATTCCTGAGGAGACGGTGAACCTCATCAAGGGTTGCTAGCTTTAGGTGGAAGGCAGGGTGGTCCAAAGAGTCATCTGATGACTGGGGGACAGGTTGGGCAGGTGGAAGAACTAGAAAATAGTGATGTGTACCTATCCAGATTGATGAAGAACTCATTGAAGCCAGTGGTGATTGGGGGTCAGTGAGAGTGACTCCCTGAGCTTCAAGGGAACTGGAGGGGTCTCAGAGGTGTTACCCTTTAAGAGGGAGTTAACCTGTCTCCAGAATTCCTTCAGATTACTAAAATGCTCAATCTGGAGTCTCTTGAAGTAGAGTTATTTTGCTTTATGGATTGAGTTCTTGCAGTAGTTCCTTAGCCACCTATAAATTTGCCAGTCAGTGGGTAGCCCACTATCCTTATAAGTCCTCCAAGCCTTATCTTGAGAGGACATGAGTTGTCTTAGAAACATAGAAACATAGAACTTGACAGCAGATAAGGACCGCTTGGCCCACCTAGTCTGCCCATTTCCCTACCTGATGGATAAGCTGCAGATTCTAGTTAGTCAACAGCTTACTTCCTTCTACCCCCCACTAGAATTGCCTTATGCCTGTCCCATGCATTCTTGAATTCTCCCGCTGTTCCTGACTCAACAACCTCCTCAGGAAGGCTGTTCCATGCATCCACAACCCTCTCTGTGAAAAAATACTTTCTAACATTACCTCTGAGCGTCCCCTCTCAATCTTCAAATTGTGCCCCCTTGTTCTTGCACATCTCTTCTTCTGAATGATACTACCCTCTTGTACTTCATTAATTCCCTTGAGATACTTGAAAGTTTCTATTATGCCCCCACTCCCTCCCTTCCTTCCTCAAGGGTTTACATATTAAGCTGCTTTAGTCTCTCCTCATATGTCTTCTGATGCAGACCCTGCACCATTTTGGTTGCCCTCCTCTGAACAGCCTCCACTCTGTATATGTCTTTGCAGAGATGGGGTCTCCAGAATTGCACACAGTACTCCAGATGGAGTCTCACTAACTGTACAGAGGGATAAAAACTTCCTGTTTTCTACTGTTGATGCCTCTCCCTATGCATCCCAGTATCCCTCTAGTCCTCCTTACTGCCTTTCCACATTGCTTGCCCACCTTTAGGTCATCTGATATAATTATTCCTAGGTCTCTTTCAATTTTTGTTTTTGTTATTAACTCACCCCCATTGTGTACTCTTCCCCTAGGTTTCTGTTTCCCAGATGCACTACCTTGCACTTCTTTGCATTGAATCTGAGCTGCCACATATTTGACCATTCCTCCAACCTTGCCAAGTCCTTTTCATTCTTTCCACTCCACCTTGTGTATCAACCCTGTTGCAGATATTTGTGTCATCTGCAAAGAGACATACCTTTTCTTCCAGGTGCTCTCCAATGTCACTTATAAAGACACTAAAGAGGACCGGTCCCAGTACCGAACCCTGCAGTACCTCGCTAGTTACCCTCATTTCTTCACAGTGGACGCCATTTACTATTACCCATTGCGTCCTGTTGTCCAGCCAGTTTTCTATCCTGACTACCACCATGGGACCCTCTCCAAGGCTGGCTAATTTGTATATTAGTCTTTTCTGTGAGACTGTATCAAATGCCTTGCTAAAATCTAGGTAGGCCATATCCACAGCCCCTCCCTGGTCTACTACTTTGGTCACCCACTCAAAGAAATCTATTAGGTTTGTCTGACATGACCTTCCTGCTGTGAAACCATGCTGCCTTGGGTCCTGTTCCCTACTGGCCTCTAGGTACTCAACAATTCTTTCCTTCATAGGTGATTCCATCATTTTTCCTACCACTGAAGTCAAACTAACTGGTCTGTAGTTTCCTGCCTCTGCCCTGCTCCTACTTTTGTGCAGTAGAATCACATTTGCCCTCCTCCAGTCCTTAGGTACCACCCCATCCTCCCATGATTTGTTAAAGAGAGTAGTCATAGTGTTACTGGTTCTACCCTTAGTTCTTTTAGAATTCTTGGGTGAATCCCATCAGGCCCCATTTCTTTGTCCATCCTCAGTTTCAAGAGTTCTTTCAAAACCCTTTCTTCTGTGAATGGATTGGTATCAATCCCCTATTCAGAGTTTCTCTCTTGTTTGGTTTAGGTACCTCCCCCTCATCTTCCGTTGTGAATACTGAGCAGAAATATTTGTTCAGTATCCCTGCTTTTTCACTGTCACCCTGTGCCCACATTCCCTCCCCTTTATTTAGTCTCTGTATCCCTCCCTTGGTCTTTCTTCACTCCTTAATGTACCTATAAAATGTTTTATCCCCCTTCTTAACAGAATTGGCTATCTTTTCCTCTGGTTTGTGCCTTTGCTATTCTGACTGCCTTCCCTGCCTCCTCCTGCTTTAACTGATAAAGTTCTCTGTCCTGCTCCTTCTGTGTTTTCTTATATTTCCTGAATGCAATCCTTTTCTCCTTAACCATCACTGTCACCTCTTTTGAGAACCATAGTGTTTTTTTCCTTCGTTTTGTTTTGTTGATTTACTTCACACAAAGGCTTGTTGCCTCTGTGATGGCTGTTTTGATTATTCCCCATTGTTCCTCCACCACTCATTCTTGCGCGTTTGCTGGTGTTTTTCTGAGGCACTCTCTCTTTTTCCCAAAGTCAGCCTCCCTAAAGCCCAATACTCTTGTTTTTGTATGGCTTGATTCTATGGCTGTGTTTATTGTGAACCACACTGTTTGGTGGTCACTTGTTCCCAGATGGCTACCCACTTCTAAATCTGAGATCCTTTCTCCTTCCCCATTTGAGAGTACCAGGTCTAAGATTGCTCCCTCCTGAGTGGGTTCTAACACTATCTGTCTGAGGCATGCCCCCTGTAGGGCATCAAGAATGACCCTGCTCTTGGATGTGCCTGCAGCAAAGGTACTCCAGTTAACATCTGGCATATTCAGATTCCCCAGTAACAATATATACCCTTTTTCTGCCATTTTAAGGATGCCTTCTATCATTTCCTTGTTCATTTCCTCCCCCCTGAGATGGGGGTCTGTACACAACCCCCCATGCGGATTGTGGTGCCATTTCCTTTCTCCAGGGTGACCCATAATGACTCATCAACTTCCTGTTTACTCTTTAGTTCTGCTGCTTTGATCCCTTCCCTTATATAGAGAGCTACTCCTCCTCTTTTACCAACCCTGTCCCTCCTGTAGACTGTGTATCCTGGTATATTGACATCCCAGTCATGGTTCTCTGTGTACCATGTTCAGTGACTGCCACAATATCCAGGCATCCCTCTTCCATCAAGGCCACTAGTTCAGGGAGTTTGTTGCACAGACTGCGGGCATTGGTACTCATCACTTTCCATTTATTTTTTTTTTTATGGCCTTACCCCTTTTATCCCCATCCCTGTCCTTACTGCCTTTTTCTGCATTTATCCCTGTCCTGCTCCCTACTGACTTTTTTACTTTAGTGTTTACCTCTCTAGCTACTGTGTTTTGTGGGGGGAGGCTGGGGTTTCCCTGCTCCTTTTCAATGCCTCCCCCTTGGCTAGTTTAAATGCTTGTCAATGAAGCATTTAAACCTGTCACCTAGGATCCTGGTTCCCCCCCAGACAGATGCAGACCATCGCGCCAGTATAAGCCTGCATCACTCCAAGTGGCTCCCCAGTCCACAATGAAGCCAAAACCCTGAGCGCCACACCAGTTTTTCAACCATTCATTGAATCCCATGGTGCGGAATACCCTAGCATCATCCTTGCCATAGACAGGCACCTCCGAGAAGGTTACCGTACATGCTACTTGTCTAAGGCCCCTCCCCAACTCCACAAGCTCCTCTTGCACCGCTCTGATCCCATTCACAGCTAGGTCATTTGTCCCTAGGTGGACAATAACATCCAGCTCCCTCCCTCGTGCAGCTGCTCCCATGATCCTGAGGATTCACTTCCTGTCCCTCTGAGCCGTGGCACCAGACATGCACCTTACCTCTCTATCCCCTTCCTCCCACACTTCTAGCCCCCTAATGATTGAGTCCCCCACCAGGAGTTGTTTCCTTCCCATGTGGGGTCACGTGCCACCCTCCTGTGGATCTCCTTTGTGAAGGTTCCCAGCATCCTCCTTGGTCTCCACTGCAGGTGCCTCCATAGAGGAACCACTCTTTGCCAGAACAGCATATGAATTGTGGAGAGGTACAGCGCGAGGGCTACACCTCTGTTCCACCACGCTCTCCCTCCTGAGTCCACCTTGGTCCAATTGCTCCTCTTTCCTGGCAACCTCTGAGGTAACGGTGGTGGCCCTGGTGGTCCCTGGGTCGGGGAAGAGGTTTCACGAATCCTAGTCAGGTCAGCCAGGAGATGAGCAGCCTCCTCCCTCAGACCAGAGAGGTGCCTGCAAACAGTGCCATATCACAGCCTCCATAATGTCTCCTGGAACACTACTTCCCTCACTGCCATTGCACTGCACCACTCCATCTTGACTTTTGTGTCCCCTCTCCTGTTGCTTTGTATGCTTACTGTCTCCTCCCTCTATGTATTTTTACACTTACTTTCCTACTGCCTATGTGCCCTTACAACCCTTTGCCCTTCCTGTTCTGGGACAGGAACTTCCTGTAGTCTTCAGTAGTCTCCTTCTTCTGTGCTTGGATTCCGACCTCCAGCAGCCACGGTGGGAGGAAGGTTATTTTTAGTTTCCTTCAGGTTAATGAAACTCAGTGGTAGAGCTGGGGGGGTTGGGCGTCGCTTCTGCTGGCTGCCCCAGTGTGAGTAGTGGTGCCCCACCACCAACTTTATTCAATGTTTAGTGCCCATTGTGGAGCCCGTGATTGACTGAATGGCCCCTCCCGTGGCTCCCAAAAGCTCCTAAACCTGGCTTCACCACTGATGAAACTAATGTGTCTCAGTGATCCTTCCCTTCCTACTGCCAAACAGGAAGTTCCTGTTGTCAGTCAAATCCAGCGACTATAAAACTAGAACTGGCTTTGGGTGGAAAGGAGGGCAATTAGTAAAAAGTCTGTAGTTCTAGACTGCTATATCTTGCTCTGAAACCAACGTTCTCCTCTGTCAAAGACAGCAGGAAGCTGCAATTGGCGACACCTGCTTTTGTACTCCTAAGCTGCTAAGCCACACTCCCAATTAGATTCATCCTCTGCTCTGACTCAGTAAATTAAGCTGGTGCAGTCCCCTTCCTCAGAGAAACACACAGTGACTTTCTTTTTTTACTTAAATGAGCCCTCCTTCTTCTAATAAAGTATCTGTTTGCTTAATCCAAACAGGTACTGACTCTTGCTGAGATAGAAGTGATTTATCAGTAAAAAATCTGTAGTTCTAGATGGCTATTTCTTGCTCTGAAACCAAAGTTCTCCTCTGTCAAATTCAGCCTAAGTCCTTGGTGAACCACAGAGCTTTAACACCTTTTGCCTGACATCCCTTACGCTTCTAGACTGGATTCTATCGAACCACCCTGAACGCATCTCCAATGTTTCTGTACTCCCGGATACAATAAGTGACCACTCACCTGTCATCTGCTCCTGGTCAAACAAATACCACAAGCCCCCTCCCAAGCTTATCTATGCCAGGGATATCAAACAAGGGCATCTCCAGCTGTTAAAATCCCATCTAACCAGGCTGAACTGGGCAGTGCTCGACTCCCTCAATGACACCAACAAAGCTCTGGACCTATTTATCAAACGTTTCAACGAAGCCTGTGACATCTATTCACCAGTGAAAAAGATGAAGGTCAAAGGACAGACCAACCCTGGGTTACTACTGACCTTTAACTCTGCTCAAGCACAGAGACCACCTCTGGCATTGTGCTCATGCAACTCCGCACAAGTAAACATACAATTATACAAAGCAGCCAGAAATGATTGCACTCGAAAAATACAGAATGCTAAACACAGCTATTACAAAGGGGCTCTGACCAACTCTTGGGGCCAGGGAAACAAATTTTGGAACAACATGAAAGAACTCACAGGCAAGGATCCTAAAGCACAACCCACTATGCTCAACCTTCATGGCACTCCTACACTCGACCTAGGTACCATCACCAGCACTTTTAATAATGCATTTACAAACCTGGACAGTGTCCTTCCACCAAATTTTTTCGACAACCTCCCCTCCAGCTCCTCCCAAGTTACCCCCCAACTAGAACGTACAACCCCAAAGTTTTTTTTTAAGGAGGTCCCACCACAAGTAGCTAGAAAATACATTCAAAAGGCCATTGGCAAACAAGGGTACAGTGGTGACTCCCTTGACCTGAAACTGCTGGCACAAGTCCTCGATGAAATCTTAGAACCACTTACAAAGATCTTTAATCTCTCGCTTAGATTGGGCCATTTCCCCTCTCTCTGGAAGAAAGCCACTGTCACACCGGTTCACAAAAGTGGAGATAGGACACTGCACACCAATTACAGACCTATCTCACTCCTCCCCCCACTATCCAAAGCGCTGGAGCGAATAGTATCGGACCAACTAGTTGAATTCCTGGATAAGTACAATGTACAGTGCCCAGAGCAGCATGGCTTCAGAAAAGGGCACAGCACCACCACTGCACTACTGGAATTTACAACCTTCATCCATGCCAGCATAGAAATTGTGGAGGGCAGTATTTATAGACCTTACCAAGGCATTCATGACAGTTAACCACCCCTACTGCTCAAGCAACTGTCCTCCATTGGGATCTCCAATGATGCCCTTCCATGGTTCACCAGCTACCTTGATAATTGGATGCAACGTGTAAGGATTGCAGGGATCTCTTCGGATGAGAAACGGTCCGCTCTGGAGTCCCCCAGGGGTCTATTCTGGGCCCTCTACTCTTCTCCCTCTTCATCAACAATCTCCCCAGTGCCTGCCACCAAAAAATATTACTATACGCAGACGATGCAGTCCTGTTTTCCAGCCACCATAACATTACAGTCCTTGAATCCCAGCTGCAGCTTGACTTCAAGCGCGTCGAAGACTGGTTCAATTCTCATAAACTTGTCCTGAACCACAGCAAGACTAAAGCCATGTCCTTCTGTAACCGACAGAGCAGGCACAATTCTCTGTCCCTCACCATCAAGAACCACGCTGGGAACCCACTCGAACATGTCATGGAGTTCAAGTACCTTGGTATTACCCTGGATAGTACCCTCTCCTACACTCGGCATATTGACACTGTTGCCAAGACCGCCAATATCTACAGATTGGACTACTACACAAACACAAGCACTGTATGCCTGCGGATGCCCTTAAACTAGCCATCTACAGCTCTGTACCTCTATCATTGACTATGGCCTTGCCATCTATGGCTCTCGTCAACAAGTGCCTCCGCAGAATCTCAGTTGCTCTCAACAAAGCCTGTAGACTACTGACGGGTGCAGCCTGACAAACTCACACCTGTGATCTCTATGCACAGACTAGGCTACCCCTATGCAGCAGAATACAATACCAGACCTGCTTACTTACCAAAAGATTCTCCTTGGTCTCATGCCACCTGGTGTTAGCTCACTCCTTACAACCTACAGTGGCACTCAACAAATACATGGTGCCCAATCTCTAACCTTTCAGGTTCCCAGATGTCGTACCTCCATGGGTCAGCGGTCCTTTATCTATAGAGCCACTCAGTGGTTCATTTCCCTCAATAAAGAAGCACTTTCCTCTACTACACTTGGACCCTTCAAAAGGAATCTCAAACTTTACCTCACCTCTACCACTCAATATGACTGCTCCTCTGAACAGAGATCTCTCTAAACACTTCCCAGCTCACTCATGTCTCACAGCCCGCCCTTTCCCAGTCTCATTTCCTCTGGCACTGGGCCTTCCTTGTGACTCATTTCCTGCTTCACATCTCCACTGGTACAAGACATTTTCCACCACCATCAGACAGTGGCCCATTAGCCTGCCAACTTCCTCTCCCGGTCGCACGCCTGCAATACTAACTGTCTATGGTGCCCTCTATCTCTTATTATTACATGAGCCAGCTGCCTACTCAAGCTGCTCATTATATGAATATTATATCAAAGTATGTTATAACTGAGTATCTTTATTTTTTTCTTTTAGTTGTTTTGGTTGTTTATTGTGCATTCTTTTACTACCTCTGTTTGTATGTTGACCCTCATCCTTTGACGTGGAACCTTTGTAAACGAGCAGTTTCTGCTCAAAGGTATTTGTAATCTGAGAATTTAATAAATAAATAAATAAATCTCTTTAAAGGAGCATGTCGGTCAGCAGTGTTAGTGAATTTCAACAAGAAATAGTCTAGTGCCAAGTTAACATCTGGCAGTGTGTTTATAGGATCCCAGTTAATTTCCCTGATGGTATCCATAAAGGCGTTGACATAGATTCTAGACATGTTCCGTACAGTGATGATTTTAGGTGGGGGTTAGGGAAATTGTTACGCCAAATGCAGAGAGTCAGCGAGTGATCCCTTATACTGTCAGAGAGCACCCCTACTGATTTTATCTTCAGTGCACAATTAGTGACCACCCAGTCAAGTAAAGTATGGTTACCTGTCTTTGTGTTAATGTGAGTAGGATCACTAATCTGTTGAACCAGATTTGAATCAGCCAGGACAAAAATCAGTTTGGAAGAGTTTGGATTCAGCCAGTCAATATTAAAGTCATCTCCAAATAAAAGGTAATGCCGTGGGAGGTTGGCAAGGGAGGTTATAAAGGAGGGGAGGTCAGGGACAGCTACCATAGGGGGCATGTACACACAACCCACTATGATTTGTTTTACAGTGCCATGGGAAAGAAAACTGATCTGACAGCCAAGGTCTGATTCAGACAATGGATTTCAACCATGTCTAGGTGATCTCGGCATACATGATGACACCACAACCCCTTTTTCCTAGATGACCCTTCCTGAAGCATTTATAGCCAGGCAGAGCAACCTCACATTTATTTATATCAGTTTCAGATTAACACCTTTGAGCCAGAGGCTCATTTACAAAGGCTCCCGGTCAGTAGGTACAGAACAACAGGACAAAATTGTACACATAGGTGAACAAGAAACTAACATAAAGTGATACTTGCTAACACAGTGAGTACAGTATTACAAGTTCAGCAGTTCAGTTCAGTAAGGAATACGTTTTACAAAGAAGAGTTATTTACACAAACAACACTGCAAGAGTGTGTTACAATATTTGGGAGAGTTCGGGGAGCAGTCAAGGATGAAGGGTCCCAGGCTATCAGGGTGGTAGAAAGGTAGAAGCAGCTATACTAGCCTTGTCCTAGAGAGGCTGGGGGATGAGGGGAATAGTAAGGAGCGGGGATGAGGTTGATAGGGGTTGGAAGGAGGGTGGGGTGCCATAGGGCTGTCCTAGTGTTGAGGGGGTAGGGTAGAGGGATAGGGTGAAGGGAGGGGAGAGAAGAGGGGGAGTAGAGGGGTTGGTGGAGGTGGAGTGGTGTGGATGGTCGGGTTTGCAAGTATTGGGGCAGGGAGCATCATCAGTTAGAATGACAGTGGCAGTCATATGAGTTTGCTAAGTGGGTACGTGGCCTTGTTTGATGTCTGCTATTGTTTGATGCATGGTTTCAGTCAGGACTCAGAGATGCCCAGGATGTCCGGGGTGTATTGATTAATCCAGGCTTCTAGTTCAGGCATCTTAGGTCTGAGACTATGTACATGTAAGTGGGCAGTTGTTAGCTCTTTCAGCAACTGATGAGATGATACTGGGGGGAGGAGGCAGATGGAGGTATGGTGGGTCCAGAATTTAGCTCAACATTGCCTGCAAGCGTTAATAGCAGGAGAAGCAATAGGAGTGGTCTGATTGATGAAGTAAGTAGACGCTTCATATTTTTAGCAAAAAGAGAGGACATTTGTGGTCTTCTGGTGTACCAGCTATCAAGGTATACCACTGCATGTTTTGGCAGGCAAGGGACAGTAAGAAACACCGACAGGGGTTAAGGATCGAGATGGTGTAGTGGGACCACCTCAGTGTACAGAAGCGGGTGTGTTAGGGACACGGTTATGAAACAGTTAGCAAAATATAGAATCAACAAGCATGACAGGATGTATAGTCCTGTGAACTTAGCCATGGTACACAGGTTGGCAGGTATAGATCACAGCATTGAAGATTTGCTGGCATGTAAGTAAATTGCAGGGGAGAGCTGTAAGAAAAACTGGATAGGTAGGAACAGGCAAGTTCATGCTGCAGGCAGTAGTGCAAATATGTAGTAAGGGAGAACTGTGCAGAGGACAGTTTTGTCTTAAATATGCTGGAGGGCTGTATGGGCTGTAGCCAA
This sequence comes from Neoceratodus forsteri, assembly GCA_016271365.2. Lineage (NCBI taxonomy): Eukaryota > Metazoa > Chordata > Ceratodontiformes > Ceratodontidae > Neoceratodus > Neoceratodus forsteri. Next base: position 924,260,991 of record CM028132.1, read on the forward strand.
TAACAGCAGCCTGGGTTTAGGGGTGGAGCACTTGCACATTTAACTGAGGCTGGGGGTGGGAAGGTGGGAGAAAATTCTTGCTAAGGACTGTCCCAAGAATGTGGCTTATGGCCGGGTGACAGGTCTTGGCACCAGAGCAAGTATGTCAGCTGATTTGGCTTATGGCCATTGCAAACTGTGAAATTCAGCAAACTTCAGCAAACAAGCTTGCCTTTCAATTTTACAGTTCTAAAATAAACAAAGTCAGCAACCCTGTATTTGGGATCAGGCAGAATCAAAACAATAGTAGAAGTGGTTTTAAGTTTGGCGCCAGAAGAGCCGCCAAAAGTACAAAGGGAGCTACAGAGCATAGCAACCAACAGGGAGCTGATCTCAACTCCAAAAAGAGCCAATCAAACCCTCGGCCTACAAGCTGAGGAGCCGTACCTTCATCCACTGTCTAGGTAGGTGGTCCAGTAGGGAAGAGCACTCAGCTGGCTTCTGACCAAGCCGGGGTGTTGAGCCACAGTCAGCCCAAACAAGGTGGTTCAATCTAGAGAGAAAGGGAAAGAGAATAAAGGTCAGGGGTATAAAGACTAAAATTGCAGGCTACATTTGAATCGGTGGGAGTGCCACCAAGTTCAACAATAGCATGGGAAGGGGAGTGAGAGAAATTAGAGTACATGGGGCAAGGTTAGAGAGTTGATTTCAGCAGGGGCTTTGGTGGGGTCAGGTCTGGCACTGTGACAGGGTTGAATGTGGCCCTGTCCCAGTTGTTATGGAGAAAGAGTTTAAATGCAAGGATCTGTTCTGTTCTCTCCTTTTCTGCCTCCTCTGTCTGGTTGCGCCAACCAAATTTTCTCGTGAGACCTAGGACTTGATCACCCCACCAGTCTTGCAATTCTCTGCCTCTCGCTATCTCTCTACCCTCACTTGCTGTTTCTGTCTTCTCTTCCCTTTTGCATATCTTCAGGTATAAAAATATATGTGAATCTTTTTGTGCAAATGTAATTGATACTAGGATCCCTTTGTATTAAACTGTATATAGTTATACTGTTGAAATGATTGCAAAGCTATTTGGAAATCAAGGGGTTAACTTGAGATGTAATTTTTAAGCTTTTTGCAGAAGATATAAACAAGAGGCCAGTTCTGGGTCAGGATGTTCTTTTTGCTGCACCTGCTGAAACTGACAAGAACATTAGTGTCAGTGGCTCAGCAGGTAGCACACTCGCCTCTGAGGCTGGGAGATCAGAAGGCTGTGGGTTCTAGCCCCACACTAGGCACCTGCAATGCAGCATGAGGGGTGCTGTCTTTCAGATGAGACGTTAAACCGAGGTCCCATCTGGCTGTTCTGCTGGTAGTTCAGGTGGATGTTAAAGATCCCATGGCAATTCTTGAAAAGAGTAGGGAGTTTATTGAAAAGGAAATCAAACAACAAAATTACAGAACATAAATACACCATCAAAGAAAATAAAATACATCAAGTATAATCGAAATTAACACGATAAGTAAAATAAATAATCATGTAACAGGTACACAGAGTCTGTAATCCGTGGCAGATTTCTCCAATGTGCTTCAGTAAGGAAGACCAAAAAATTCACATTCTTTGGCATAAATCCGCTTCAGTTCTGCTGTAATATTCAAAATAATAACATCAGTAGGGCAACCGTCTGTTGTAACATAAAGCCACAACGAGCAGTCCAGAGATACCATTTTATGACTAAGCAAATAATATTTAAAGTACTAGGATGGAATCTGTTCCAGTGACCACTATATATCCATGCATAAGAACTTTGAATGACATTGAGGAAAAGAAAGGACGGACCAATGTCCAGCCAAAAGTTACCCAAAATGCATGAATAAACACACATGTAAAAAATAAATGCTCAAAAGTTTCTTCTTGTAGCTGACACTGCTGTTTATATTTCAAATTACCCATAACATTTAGTTTCCCATGACAATTCAGCCAATGAAAATCCCATAAATGAACTGGGATTCTAGGATCTGTCAATAAGGCCAAATGTTTATCCTGAAGACACAATGGTCTATGAGGGAATGTAACTAATTCCATAAAATAATCATTAATAATTTTACTATAAAGTTGTTGCCTGCTAAGACCAATTATTGATTGACTAGTAACATGCCACATGCGTAATTTCTGAAAAATGTCTCTACAAAAATTGGGAAATGCTGAATTGTATTTCAGAACTGCAACCTGGGATCTCTCCCAATCATGAAACCAGGATAAAACCACCTTGTAAAAATGAGGAGCCCATACTTTATCCTGGTTCACCAATAGTGGCCTAATATTTGCATAAAAAAATAAACAATAATAAAACACCAAAGGATTGATCATATTAATTCCTCTTGATTTACAGGGTAAATACAACACATTCCTTTTAATAGGGTTGAGTCTGTTACTCCAAACGGCTTAAAAAAATAAACTATATAATGATGCTTCAGACTGTTTAGGAAGTGGGTAAACTTTGCTCACATATACAAATTGTGGTAACAATTGTGTTTTAATCAAAAAGACACGTTCAATTTACCCATCTTCAATCAGTCCATTCAGACACTAGAGCATGTCCAAAATCTATTTTCAGCTTCCAGTTTAAGGCATTCAGATCCCCAATGCCCCAAAAGAAACCTAAAATTTTAACAGGATGTAAAGATATTTGAATGCCCAACAACTCAGTATCACTATACTGTTGTCCTCCCAACAAAAGCACTTTCGACTTTTCGTTGTATTTAAACTAGCATCTGACACATCAGAATAAAGCGTACTAACACCTAAGGTAGCCACCAAAGAGGTTTCATCTGGCACCAGAAGACAAAGATCATCTGCATAAGCCAGATATTTGTGTGGGCATTGCAGTGCATCAAGTTGTAGCGATCTGATACCTTGATGAGCAGAAATATTCCTCAATAAAGGGTCAATACAAAATACATAAAGGAGTGGGCTAAGGGGGCAACCTTGCATTACACCTCATTTCACTGGGATAAGGAGACCTAAAAATGCATTAACTGTAGGGATTACTGTGGCATTCTTATACAAAAGCTATATCCAATTAATGAAGGAATGAGGGGTACCATAGAAATGAAGCACATTCCACAAATAAACATGGTTCACGGAATCAAAGCTTTCACTGGTCCAATGAACATAAAAACCTAGGACCTGATTTCCACAAAACATTTCTCTAAGGAGCAGTAAATGATCCAGAATATTGGCTGCTGACAGAACAAGCCTGAGCTGGACTATTCACCCAGGATGCAATACGTAAAAATCTTGCATTCAATATTTTAGGCAAAAGTTACAAATCTGTATTCAGTAAGCAAATAGGTCTCCAATTGTTCAAAAGTTGTCGGTCTCCAGATTTATAAATATGTACCAAGGAGCCTTGTGCCATCCCAAAAGGTAAGGCAGTCCATACTACATAGGTAAAAACCTGTGCCAATTCAAAGAGTGTTAATAAGAAATTTATAAATCTCAGCTGTAAGGCCATCAGGACCAGGGGACTTATTAAGTGATAAAGACCAAACTACTTCAACCAATTCTGCTGGTTCAATATCAGCTAACACCTAATTTTGAAGGGAATCAGGGTAGGATGGAATGTCCAAATACTGAAAAAATCATGAAATCGATCAGAGGCTACAGAATGCTCTGAGAAAAATGAAGTAGCATAATCAGAAACCAATCTCGTAAGCGTAGCATGATCCTGATGTAACGACAAAATGATCCCATAGGCTTGTCATTTGCTGTGACTGAATCCTTGTTTTACTGGAATCAAAGGGACAAATGGTCACCATACTGCCATGAATCCCAAATTGTTGCTGAAACTTTAATGCTTCCATTTGTTTTAGATGGTATGTACATAAAATATGTTTCAAACATGAAATGTGTTCCTGATAATTATGGGTCAAATTATGAGATAAGAAAATCAATAACTGCAGTTGTTTCCTAGCATGTAAATATTGCAAATATTGATCATCCCTTTCCATTTACTCAAACTCTTTAATAGCAAACCATAGCAAGCCCAAGCCATAGTACCATTACAGCTCTAGCCAAAGTTACTAACGACTGGTTATCTGCATTGGACTCTAAGAAAACTACTGGTGTGGTTTCTTGTATCTAAATAAAGCATTTGATACAATAGATCATAACTTACTAGTTCACAGCCTACCAATCTTGGCTTTACTCCATCTACTACCCAATGGTTCAAGAACTATCTATCGGGTAGGACTCAGAAAGTCAAATCAGGAAATTTGTTCTCTTCCTCTCTGCCTACTGTCAGGGGAGTCCCACAGGGATCTATTCTAGGTCTCGTCCTCTTCTCTTTATATATAAACAACCTCGACCATCAGATCACAAAGTCCCAGTTGCATTTCTTTGCAGATGACACTGTCCTGTATACCTCTGGGCCATCGTTAGAAGCAACTAGGGACATCCTTCAAGCTGACTTCTCGCAATTAGAAAAAAACTTAATCAATGCAAAGTTACTCCTCAATGCCAAAAAAACAGCTATGATCCTACGCCCATGCACCTCACATGCTAGTGCCCCTGCCTTGCCCAATGATTTCATAAATACTACCCTAGGTGAGCAGCTGGAAATAGTTTCAAAGTTCAAATATCTCAGTTTCTGGTTAGATAGCAGGCTTTCTTTTAGTGATCATATTGATGACTTGGCTAAAAGGCTCAAAATCAGGTTGGGTTTCTTCTTCCGCAATAGATCTTTCTTTCCTGCTGAAATTAGAACTAGATTGGTACAGGCCACTTTTCTCCACCTCCTTGATTATGGCGATGTAATCTATAACTCCTCAGCTTCTACTAATCTCCAGAAACTAGATGTTCTCTATCACGCTCCATACGATTCTTAACAAACTGCCCCCTCTAATTCATCATTGTGATCTATATGCCTTAGTTGGCTGGCCTTGCTCTCCATTAGATGGACAGTCCATGCAGGTACATGGACTTTAAAACTTCTTCAGAATAAACTACTGCAATACCTATTCTCCTTAATACTTATAGTGTGCAGTGTCTATTCCTTAGGAAGTCCAAGTTTCTCCTACTTGGCGTACCTAGGACCCGCACCTCCTTTGGGAAATGTGCTATTTCATGTTCACTGCCAACTATTTGGAATCGACTACAATCATTTTTGAAATTAGCCAGTATTGTCCCTGTTAACTTCTTCAAAAGGATAGTTTTCACTAAATTAAAAGACACGTGCAACTGTCTTTAATGAATTGCCTTCACTAGGACTCAAACTAGTGATCCCGTGATTTCCCAGGTTTCATTCCTACACTTCTTTAACTCTGTTTTGTACCACTTTCAGTGCTTTAGGTGGAATCTTTATTGAATTGTTATGGAATTACTGTTATTTTCCAATGTATGTAATGTATTGCCTTTACAAACAGTACAAATTTCTCTTCATGAACCGAGAGCATTTTGGGTGCTCTTTATCATTTTGCCTATTGTGTATGATGATGCAAGCTCTTATCATGATGAACTCTGTTTTATGATGCAAGCACTTAACTATTTGTCTGTAAGTCAGTCACAGGACTTCATTGTAATGTATGTATGTCTCAGGACCTCCTTGTGAATGAGCTTGCTCAGCAGACTTTCCTGCAATAAACTTGAACTTGAACTTGAAGATAAGCTCTCTTTTAAAGGAAAGTAGCCCAAAGCGTGGGCTCCTTCCTCGGACAGCTTACCCTCGGTTTAGGTCTGACCAGCAAGAGCGGGATTTTAAATGCATACAACTTGCTGTATTTACATTTTTAAAACTCAGGAACCCAGAAGTATGGAGGAGGCAGGGATACTCCATTTGCTGAAGCGGTGCAGCGACACCGCTCGCTTCAATACTTTTGTCTGCTAGGAAGCGGTCGTGACCGCTTCAGCAAATGGAACTCCCTGCCTCCTCCATACTTCCGGGTTCCCGAGTTTTAAAAATGTAAAAACAGAAAGTTGTGGCACACGAAAATCCTGTTCTTGCTGGTCAGAGCTAAACTGGAGGGTAAGCTGTCTGAGAGAGGGAGCCCATGTTTTGGGTTGCTTTCCTTTAACATCCTCCCACCACAATATTGGAGAATCGTATAAAAATAAACAGTCTTTTTAGCAGAAAGAAAATATTGAATCTGCATAGAACATTGTTCCTTATGCGAGTAAGGAAGAATTACATTTCCATAGATGTCTCCCAATCCAATTTCAGTCCCAATATCCAGTATAAGCATAGAATGATCAGAGAATTCCACAGCCACAACCACTGCATGTGCAATTTGAGAAAGCTTCATGAGAAAGAAAAAGTCAATCCTTGTAGATTGGTGGCCTTTTGAACTATAGGTATTACTTTATGGAAATAGGAAAAAAACATTCATGAGGTCTGCCCTGTGTAAAATATCATTCAAACAATTTGAATCACAAAATAATTTAGATGTTTTAGTATTTTTCTCCTTATCCCTTTTCCCTAAGCCACAGTTAAAGTCCATCCCCCCCCAATCACTGTCTGAGCCATATGGAGAAAAGGGTGAATTAATTCAAAAAGGGTTATTCTTTCAGCTTTTGATTGCATAGCATAAATATTTATCAAGAGAAATAGCTTCCCCAGATATCCAATATTATACAATGGTAAGAAAGAATCCTGGACTCTGATTGGTCAGTGTATGCCTGAGACAGTGATGTTATTACACAATAACATCACTGTATGGATAAGCATCTTTATCCTTTGTTTTTCTCTTAAGAAACAAAGATATACTGTCTCACTAAAAATCTACTAAAAACATTTAACATTTGTTTTTATTTTGTATAAAATTTAGCTATTGTATATTTCAATAGCCAATGTTGGTCATAGGTAATACTCTCAGGAAGCACTCGCCTCGCCGTGCTTCAACCCACCCCAGGAGTGACGTCATTACATCTATACACACACCTTGTCATGCCTTATTGCTTAAATAAAGCCTCTTCCAGGCAGTAAATCCAACAACTTGATGCATTTGAAAGAGATACCAGAAAATAAAATACCAACACTAGAACATTGGTCCATCCCCATGGACCAATAAGATGGACCTACATACCAGGCAGAAGTAGCAAGTTAGGACATCAGATATAGTATGAAGTCTAGTGCCTTGTAAAAAATAAATCCCAGGTTGTTGTAGAAGTAGAGCAGAAAGGACTATATTCTTTTTCTGTAAACTCTTAATGCTATTAACATTAATTGAGTGTATACAGAGTGTCATAAAATATACTGAAATCTATTGTGTAAAGGAACCACCTGTGTTTTAGCTAGTTTGGAAGCTGGAATCGTTTTGCTGGCCTCTTCCTTGCTAGGGTACCTTTCAGGAGGCTTTTGTCAAGGGTGAGGCCATTATTTCCTTGTCCACAACTTGTGGGACAGAGACAGGCTCCACCTCGAGTACAACAGACTGAGAGGAAGCAGAAAGGTCAGCGGGAAGGGATTCAAATAACTGAGTGATCTATCAGAGGTTCAGGAATAGGGCAAACAACAGGCTCCTGTAATGGAATGGGGAGGGTGAACTCCCCTGCTTGCTGTCTCTGGGCAACAGCAATCTAAAGCCTCTGTTCCTCACCATCAGCTCCAGGGTTTTATTATAAGCTGACCAGGAACAACTTTGATAAGAGTATCCTGTCTCCTCACAGAGGCTGCAAACCAGCTCATTCAGGCACTGTGAACCAACATGTCCTAATTCATTACATAACGAACAATGAACTTTGTCACATACACTGCTGATATGACCTTCAGACCCACATTTGTAACATACCTTTGGTTGCCCTGCATAAAACATAACCCCCCTATCCCTGCCCAGGAAGAAGAAGTTGGGTAAATGCTGAAGGCCATTCCCCCATAGGTCTCAGCATAACCTTAAATCTCCATCCACCCGTCCAGTATTGTTCACTGTCAAATATAGCAGTCAGGCCTTCAAGAACAGTGCAGCGTTGATTAATCCAGTAGGTCAGATCTTTAACACTCACTCCTTCATTACGAAAAAGTACAGTAATATTCTTAATTGCAGGTTTAGTAAGAGGTATAATCTCAAAGGGGGCCCATAAAGGAGTATGCTTCATGGTGTTATACTTGTTCCAAAACCTATCCAGGCTGCTAGAAGCTTTAAAACTGACTTCTTAGGTGTGTGCCCCCGAAACATGAATAAGCACATAGATTTCAGCTGCAAAGAACTGCAGCGAGTCCTTCAAGAAAGTCTTCCCAATATAAACCCTGTCTGGTACTGTATCCAAGCCCCGTTTATGTAGAATACAGACTGCATTGTGGCATTTTGCAGGAGCCACAGGTAAGTGAAATAATGAGGCAAATGTCTTGCGTGCATTGTCTGGTTTTAAAGGATTCAATAGAGCATCAGGTTTAGAGCCCACAGTAAAGAGTTGAGCAGCTGGGTTCAAAGAAACAGGGTTCCGTGGTGGTGTTAGTAAAGAGACTGATTTCAAAACCATATCAGGAGAAGAGGCATCAGGCAAAGGTATCTGAATAGGAGACGTACCTGAAACCCATTGTTCCCAACCAGCAGCCGAAAGTGCAGCAGTTACAGACCAGTCAGTAGAACATCCAGGAGTTTGTAGAACATTCAGACCTGCAGGGTTAGGCCGAGTTGCTGAATCTGAATCTGGGGTGTTGTCCACTGACGCAGCCTCCAAAGCCTTTGATGCTACTGCGTCAGCTACAGGGATCAGCTGAGTGTCAGAAACTGTCAGCGGCAAAGAATCCTTAGAAGCAGCAACTGAAACCACCAGCGTTGGGCTCATAAAAGGAGTCGCAGCAGAAGTAGTAGTACGTTGTAAATCAGCAGGAAAAAATTCTTTATCCAAGCAATTCTCCTCTACCCAAGTAGGTTTCAGTGTTTCCTTCACCATGAAAGGCGCTGGTTCAGAGAGAGGCCGTTAGCCAACAAGGCTTCCTGTTATGCAATAATTTCTAAAGCTGCCGCTTATGACTTTCCAGTTTCAGATATTCATCATCTTCTTTACTTGCTCAGTCTCCTCCTCAGAAATACTAGTTTCATGATCCACTAAAAGCTGATCCCCCACCAACTTCATTCCAGAGTAGTGAGAAACAGGAGGTGGAACGATCCCTCCTGCCTCCTGCACATCCATCTTTTTCACCAGGTCCACACCAACTGCCACCATGCTGGACAGCAACAGCACCCCCTACCAATGAGTAGGGGAATTTCCCCAGTGCACTGGCCAAATTTCCCCCCATTCACTAAAATACCACCAACAGCTTAATCTGGTTCAAAGTCAGTTGGCATTCATCTGTATTCCCTTCCCCCGGGTCGTGCCTGAAAATAGGCAGAATTTGTCTAGTGCACTTACCTGGTCAACAAAAAACTAAAAATAAAATTGGAACCTTACAACAACACTGTGTGGGAAGCATGCTGTTTTGTTAATGAGCTCCTGCACAGACTTATAAAAAGGAGCTGCAATGTTTTGCAAAAGAGAGAACCAGAGACTGAGGCTGAGATTGGAAATTGAGAAGAAAAATTAAGAAGGACTCTGTTTTCTGTTTCTACTACCATTGTAAATAGTTATTCTGAACAATAACATTTTTTTATTTCACTTATTAATAATAAAACTCTTGTTGTGAACTTTACAACTGCTCCTGATTTTCCTGTGCTTTCTGACCTGTGCCTCGACGACAGGGACCAGGGGTGTTTAGAATGCACAAAGGAAGAAAGGAAAGAGAGTTAGCAGACAGAGGGCCAGACTGAAAGATAGGAATTTCAGCTGGGGGGCATGGAAGAAGTATTTGAAAGCAGAGGGGTTAGAGAGGTTAGAAGCTGGGCCAGAGCAAGGTACAGTAGAGCACTTTCAGGAGATAGAACAAGCCAAAAATGCACTTTCACGAATTAGAACAATCCAGAAATAAAACAAGTACACCAAGCTGTCAGTTGGGTACTGGCACAGTTGCACGAGTACAATTATTACAAGTAATTTAAGCAATTATTACAACTGATTAAAGCAACCAGGTATGGTCTGGAACAGGGAGAGTCAGTAAGGGCTGAGTCAGATCTAATAGCAAAGTTTAAGCCCACCACGGAAATAACTGGAGTGATCAGGCACAGGAGAAGCAAGATCAAGCAAGCTTAATTTCACAAGGGCTGAGCATTAAGTTATTTAGGAAAATTCTTGCTAAGGATTGTCCCGAGAGTGCGGCTTATGGCTGGGCAACAGGTCTTGGCGCCAGAGCAGGGCTGTTGGCTGATTCAGCTTATTACCATTGCAAGCTGAGAAATTCAGCAAACTTCATCAAACAAGCTTGCGTTTCAATTTTACAGTTCTAAAATAAAGTAAGTGACCCTATATTTGAGACCAGGCAGAATCAAAACAGTAGTAGGAGTGATTTTAAGTTCGGCACCACAGGAGCTGCCGAAAGTCCAAAGGGAGATGCAGAGCATAGCAACCAATAGGGAGCCGATCTCCACTCCAAAAAGAACCAATCAAGCCCTAGACCTACAAGCTGAGGAGCCGTACCTTCCTCCGTTGTCTGGGCAGGTGGTCTAGTAGGGGAGAGCGCTCGGCTGGCTTCTGACCAAGCTGGGGTGCTGAGCCACAGTCAGCCCAAACAGGGCAGTTCAATCTTCCTCCGTTGTCTTGGTGGCAGTCCGGTAGGGGAGAGCGCTTGCTGACTTCTGACCAAGCCGGAGTGCTGAGCCATGGTCAGCCCAAACAGGGTGGTTCGAGCTTCTCCATCGTCTGGGTGGATGGACCAGTAGGCAAGAGTGCTCAGCTGGCTTCTGACCAAGCTAGGGTGCTGAGCCACGGTCAGCTCAAACAGGGACGCTCAATCTAGAGATTGATTTTACAATTAATTAGCGTGATGTAATTGATTTTGTTGACTCACATTAGACATGCTTTGTCTAATAAAAAATATATTTAAAAAAGATTTACTACAGAGCAATGGGCTACTTAATAGTTCCCTTCAAAGACCATGACATTTCTAAAATGGCTTTGAACCTCTGTGAATGAGGTATTTATAATCTGGCCCAATGGCCAACTTGCAAACAAACTCTGTATTCACACACAGTTCCTTGAAGTAGGGCAAGCCCCATTAGTTCTTACAGTTACCAGTTTGGTGGGTCCGCAGGGTGCTGCAGGCCTTTGTCACTTTGACCTCTCGCTCGCTAGGTGTCAGTGTGGCTCAGTTGGTAGCACATCCGCCTCTGGACCAGAAGGTTGTGCGTTCTTGTCCCACACCATGATTGGACTTGCACCCAAAAATCGCTGCCATCCGAGTGCAGTATTGGGGGTGCGTACTGCTGGGGTGTGCCATCCTTTGGATGAGATGTTAAACCGAGGTCCCTTCTGCCCATCCTGGTGTTGTCCTGGTGGGTGTCCAGGTAGAAGTAAAAGAACCCAGGGCACTTTTCGCAAAGAGTAGGGAACATTTCCGATGTCCTGGCCAACGTTCCCCTTCCCATAAACCGGTTCATGCAATTATCCAGGCTGCGTGTGGGTGATGATGTGTGATATGGCTGCCACCACCACACATTCAGTCACTTCACTACCAGTCTAGCATTGCTTGTAAAGTGCTTTGGGATACTGTGTATGAAAAGTGCTATATAAATGCTGATTCTTCTTCTTCTTCTCTGTCTCTGGGATTGGCTGGGTTTCAGTACAGGATACAGACTACCAGATCGGACCGCATTCTCTCCAACATTATTTCTCTCTCTCTCTCTCTCTCTCTCTCTTTCATCAAGTTTAGCTGGGTTTTAGGCAAAACCCATACAGCGTTAAGGAAGTTGCTACACACTGAACTCTTCTGCTGTCATGTCCTGTGCAGGCTAGCATGCAGGTGTCGCTTGGTCTCCTCCCCAATCTTAACCCATATGGCCCACTAGACAACACAAACACAAGGGCCTGGAGTAGTGCATTATGTGTCCTTGTCAGGAGGACCAGCTCCACTCTCCTTGGGATCTCTCACAGATCTGCTTGGTCCTGTCCAGCCTAGCTTAATTCACAGCCATTTCAGCACAGCACAGATTAGTCTATCTCTCATCAGTCACAGCTCACTGCAGCTAATAGGTTTGGACAAGTCACCAGTACACTGTCCCACCTTCTCCTAGAGGACTGCAGTGGAGCTTAGACCAGGAACTTCATCAGTTGGCTATCCCAGGTCAGCAGGTCACAAGATGGCAGCCCCGGTAAAGTTCACACATTCACCCTGCTATATAACTACTGCCACAAGTCTCTTCAACCACTGATCCCCTGCTTCACACCAGAAATTCTGGGAGAGTTGGCACAATCTCCAGATGATCAGCTACTCTAGAAGATGGGGGTTACAAACTTGTATTCAGTGTCCAAATATGGATTCTGTAAAAGGAAATCATGCCAGAGAAATTCAGTTTCATCATATGAAATGTAATTAAAATGGGATGAAGGCAAAATATAAGTATTGTTTATCTAGACTTTCATAAGTTTTGTGATTTGGTGCCACCGAAGAGCTAAATTCATAAAATAAAAGGTAAGAGTATTACAGGAGATGTCTTACAATGTGTAATTACTTGTCTGGTGCTAGTAGAAAGAGCTGTAATTAATGTTAAACTTAATCATTTGTATCAAGTAAGAAGTGGGATGCCAGAAGGATTAGTGTTGGGACCTCCTTCTTTTAATATAATCATATATGGCCTAGAAATAGAGTTCAGTACCTGGATTTCTTATTATGCAGATAATACTAACAGCGACACCTAGGCACTACCTATGCAAGCTGGCATATGCTCAACTGTGCTTTGCTGGCCTACAGAGTTCTGGACTGGGATGATACTGCCCATGCCTAGTGCATCAGTGGCATTCACAAAGTCTGGCCGCCTCCAAAAGTGGCGCAGAACTTAGCAAACTGGAAGGGCAACTATGGATGAGTAGCTTTGCTGAGCACCGGGCTTCCATTCAGAATGTCAGCTCGGCAACCTAGTGGATGCCCTGCTGCACATATACAGGGATCCTGGGATGTGGTAACCCATGTTGGAGGCTGCCATAGCCTCCAGCTGATTGTATGTACTATCTAGCCCATGCCCTGAACCCCATAGTGCAGAGAATTGTTGGACATGGGACTGTATCATCCATTTGGGGCTGTTTGGATCCCAGAAGGCTAACTGGTTGGGAATGAGTTACTTATGGTTGGTGTCACACAATGTAAGTAACCAAATCTCTTCCCTAGACACATGTAGGTGGCATCATGTATGTCACATTATCTGGTCTCTGCCACCACACCCCACACTCCAGCCACTTGTATACCTCTGAAGGCAGGCCAGTTTGGGTGTATTGCATGCATGGATTTGCAGTGGGGAGCATTTGAGCATTCAACAGCAGTCCCTCAAGATCCCTGTTGGCAGCAAATGCACTTATTGTAGCCTACGCGCCATGTATTAGCAGCATGTAGGTATAGTGCAGAGGGCCCCTTGAGACAGTAATAAGTTAACAGAAGTATATAAATCAGCTTCTGAATGACATTAACAAAGTAGAGGCCGTAAAAATAAAAGACGAGTTTTAATATTGGAAATGCACAGTTTTGCATGCTGATAAGAAAAAGACTAGATTAAATTAATTTCTAAATAGTATAGAAATCAGTGCTAGCAACCAAAATAGTAACAGCAACTTAGAAAAGGAATTGGGCTTCACTATAAGCAACAAATTAAAATAAAGGCTGCAATATAGATATGCAGTAAATAGATCAACTATAACTCTTGCCTATGTTAGAACATTTTTTAAGTAGATCAAGAGATATGCACATTATTATTATAATAACTGTGTCTTCCTTTTTCCCCATAGGAAAACTGTGGCACAATTTGACATTATAAAGGAGCATTTATAATGGAAAACACACGCCCATTTTCCCTTGCTCTATGCATGCGCCGGCCACAGCTCTTCTCTCAAACCACTGGCCGCCTTCTTTTTCTCCCAGAGACGTAACCGCCACTCGGACTTGGCAATAAGTAACTATGGAAAAGAAAATCAACGGCATGAAATAAACAAAAAAAAAGAATAATAATTTGGCTGCTGTTCCAAAGAAGTAAATAAAAAAACACTTTTAAATAAACAAAATAAAAGCGACCTCTGACTGTGCGCTCTAACCTAACAGGACCACTGCCTCACAGGAACATCTTTTTATTTTATATAATTGTTGTGGTGAAAAAGGAAGACCCAGCAATTATATAAAATAAAACATGGGGTGGTGTTTAAACTTAAACTTCACACACACCCTCAATGTTAGATACTTTCACAACCCTCCCCGAGCTTTGCTGTCGGGGTTTATGTAGCATCTAACACCTTGGGTGTGTGTAAACGTCTCGTTATACACACCACCCCGTACTTTATTCTCTATGTAAAGTGATTTGATCTCCAGAAAAGGCACTATATTTTAAACATCTGCATTACCAAGTAATGTAATAATGTAACTGAAAAGATCCTTGGTTAGGCCTCATCCAGAAAGTAGTGTACAATTCTGGTCACCGTATGATACAAAATAGATGTGCAAGAAAAAGTTCAGAGGAAGGCAACACAGATGTAGCCCAGGCGCTGTGTGCCTGTGGGCTACTACCTTGCCTGTTGGTCCTGAAACAAGTTAAGGGGGGCCTGGGTCCTGCTACAGTGGCATTTGGGGGATTCTATCCCAAAGTTATGACAAATAGCATAGTGCCTCCATCCAGAGTAAATGGTAAGTGGGTCAGGTGACCAGCTGGCACAGCCCCCTGGGATGCTGCACCCACCCACCTCCCCTACCAACCACCCCACACTCCCAACGATTCCCCAGTGACATTAACCATACATGACATGCACTTGACTTTCTACAAAATACTCTTCCCATAGCTTTTCCAAACAATAACTCACAGCTTTATTGGGGAAAGAGGGTTAGGACAGAGGTAACTGGAAAAGGGGTAGCTATGGAAGAGAGAAAGGTAAGAGCAATGAGTAAAGCAGTAACAACCGGGCCCATAGGCCAGATCACCCTGAGTCCACCCCCACTGGTACCAGTGTAATGTTTGAACGGGTCTATCTGGGTACCGAATAGGTGAGCACAGAGAAACATATGGAATACCAGGAAAAATGTTGTGGTGCTTCTCAGCAATCAAATCATTAGAACAAAAAGGTAGCACCCACATTCCGGACAAAGAAAAGGACATCAAGGAATTGATTTGTTCAATCCTTTATGGCATCAAAAAAGTGCAAATGAAACACTGGCCAAGGTAGCTATAGCAAAAATACAGCCCAACAACAACCCCCCCAAATGCCACCATCAGTAACTGTTTCAACAGTAATTGCCTTAATAATGTTGTACCAACTACTATTAATAGGGTATAGTAAGGGGTGTGGAGTAGGAGGGGCATAAGGGGGAAGAAGCCCACCCTCAGCATGACAAGTGTTTTGACTCATTTATTTATTTATTGGTTTATTTTCTTTTTTAAAAAGAAAAGTATCTGAGGATCAGTGGCAGGATTTTTAGGACTGTAAATTAATAAAAAGGGAACTAGGAGAGCTTCAGTAGCAGACAAGTAGTGGAATAGCAGTATAATTGCAGTATAATGTGGGGAGTGGTGCACTTCAGTGGCTGTGGGGTAGCCATATTCAGGCAGACCTTCTGGACACTGAGGTGCTGCCCTGTTTGCATGCATCTCTCTGGACTGCGGGATTAGGTAGCCAGACTCAGAGTGGAAGTAAACTGGGTCAGAGTACCACCACCCTATCCAGAGACCACCCAGTCCAATGCAACTGCCTCAAAGGATGCCGAACGAGGCGCTTGGATGACAGTGAGCTCAGGGAGAATTAGAGTGGTCAGGCAGAGGCACATCCCAGATCCTATTCCACTCAAGAACTCATAAGCCACGCTGACAAACGGGGACAACCAAATAGAGGTACCCAGAGAAGTGGAAGGAAAGGATGTAGAGGTTAGCCAAGGAGGTGACCTCAGCGGGGAAAGCAGTGGACCCCAGAGGAGGAGGAAGCGAATCCTGGTGGGGGACTCCATCATAAGAGGGATCCAGCTAGGAACACAGGAGGGGGAGGACAGGGAGGTGAGGTGCCTACCAGGTGCCATGGCATGGAGGGATGGATGGAAGGAAGATCCTGGGGATAACTGGGAAGGTAAGACGGGAGGGTGAGCTGGATGTCATTATTCACCTAGGTACTAATGACCTGGCAAATGGTGAGCCAAAGGAAGTTCAGGAAGAGTTTAGGAAATTAGGGAGGGGTCTCAAGCAAGTAGCTACTTCTGTCACTTTCTCAGAAGTACTACCTGCGAGAGGCAAGGGAGAGCATAGGGGTGCATGCACCAGGAACTTTAACTCATGGTTGAAGAACTGGTGCTGTGAGGAAGGGTTTGGATTCACTGGTGACTGGGGACCCACCTGGAAAGATGGAGGTCTGTTCAAGCCTGACGGCCTGCATCCATCCTGGAGGGGGAATCCAAGCACTCAATGATAAGTTTAAATGCTACATTGACAAGCATTTAAACTAGCAAAGGGGGGTGGCAGGCCAGCAAGATGGGTACCTACTTGCTCACCCCCCACAGCTAGCAGTGGAACCAGTGAACCAGAGGAGTGGCTGTCTCTACAAAGCAGTGTGCAAAAGATGGAGATTAGCGCCCAAGAGGTGGATAGGCAGAAAAGGGGCAAAATTCAGCAGAAGGGCAAACAGCAAGGAGAACCAGGGATAAAGGACAACCAAGGAAGGGGCTGGAGTAGAACAGTGAAACAGTCTAGGGAGGTCAAATCATGGAAAGCTATGTGCAAATGCCAGGAGCCTTAGCAACAAGATGGAAGATCTGGAGGCTGTCATGGTGCAGTCAGACCTGGACATTATGGCCATCACTGAAACCTGGTGTAATGACAACCATGGCTGGGAGATGGCCATACCTGGCTACAACATATTCAGAAGAGACAGGGCAGGCAGGAAGGGAGGAGGAGTGGCACTGTATGTGAAAAGTGACATAAGGGCTACAGAGACCCAGGAGGAACAAAATGGGGGAGAGATACTGTGGGTTAAGCTGGAAAGGAAAATGGGGCTAGCCATCCGCACAGGTGTGGTCTATAGACCACCAGCCCAGGAGGAAGAAAGAGATAGGGAGCTGATGCTAGCCATCCAAAGGATGGCAGACAAGGGGGAGGCAATACTGGTTGGAGACTTCAATATTCCAGACGTGGACTGGAGCATCCCAGCAGCAGCATCAACTAGGAGCAGATTTATCCTGGACTCTCTAAGGGTGCCTTCCTCAAGCAACTGGTCATGGAACCAACTTGGCAGAAGGCAATACTGGACCTTGTGCTCACAAACAGGGACAGTGTGATGGGGGTAACAGTGGGAGAGCACCTGGGAACAGTGACCACCAGTCATTGTGGTTTGAAATCACAGAAAGCAGAACCAAACCACTCAAAACACGATCCTGGATTTTAGGGGCAGACTTTGGGAAAATGTGGAGATACTTGAAAGAGGCATTAAGGGGAATGGGGCAGGAATCAGGGGTTGAGGAACAGTGGGCAGTATTTAAAATGGGGATTACAAGAGCAACAGAATTATGCATTAAGCAGGTTAGCAAGAGGAAAAGGAGGAGGAGACCATTATGGTTTTCCAAAGAGGTTGCAAAGAAAGTGAAAGCCAAAAAGATTGCATTCAGGCAATACAAAAAGACACAGGCAGAAGGGGATAGGGAGAAGTACCAGGAGAAGCCAAAGGAGGCAGGAGGTCAGTAAGGAAGCCAAAGCTCAGACAGAAGAACACATTGCAAAATCAGTGGGTAAGGGGACAAAACCTTCTACAGGTACATAAGTGAAAAAGAAAGGCAAAGGAGGGATAGTGAGACTGAAGGGGAGGATGAGGGCGTCGTGGAGGATCACAACAGTAAAGCTGACATATTGAATAGGTATTTCTGCTCAATCTTTACTGAGGAAGAGGAGGTAATGGGTCTGAAGGAGTACAAGGGGTGAGAATGGTGCAGAAATGGACACAAGTCCCCTTTACAGAAAGGTCCTGAAGGAACTGGAAGTAATAAGAGTTGATAAAGCAATGGGGCCAGATGGGGTGCACCCAGGGTCCTTAAAGAACTAAGAGAGGTGGTGGCTGAACCTCTGGCTATTCTGTTTAGCCGATCACTGGAAACAGGGAGGTACCCAAAGACTGGAGGACAGCAGATGTAGTCCCCTTATACACAAGTGGGAACAAAGAGGAAGCGGGAACTACTGACCAGTCAGCCTCCTCGGTAGTGGGGAAGATCATGGAAGCACTACTGAAGGAGAGATTGAGGAACATCTGGTTGTCAATAGACTACAGGACCCAAGGCAGCATGGTTTCACCAGGGGGAGGTCATGTCAGACCAACCTTGTTGAATTTTTTGACTGGGTGACTAAGGAGGTGGATCAGGGGAGGGCAGTGGACATGGCCTATCTGGACTTCAGCAAGGCCTTTGATACCGTGCCACATAGAAGACTATTACACAAACTGGGGAATATGGGTGTGGGCAGGACAGTAGTGTGGTAGGTAGGTAACTGGCTGGGCGGCAGGACACAGAGGGTGGTGTTAAATGGCTGTCACTCCACAGAGGGAAGAGTGACCAGTGGGGTACCACAGGGATCAGTGCTGGGACCAGTCCTATTCAACATTTTCATCAGTGACATTGTGCAGGACCTAGAAGGCAGAATTTCACTGCTCGCTGATGACACAAAGCTCTGTAACACAGTAGACACACCAGAGGGTGTAGACAGAATGAGAAGGGACCTGCAGAAACTTGAAGAATGGTCAGGGATTTGGCAGTTGAAATTCAATGCAAAGAAGTGCAAGATAATGCATACGGGGCACAAAAATCCTGGCACAATATATCAGTTGGGGTGAGGATATAGCATGCACCAAGCAGGAAAAGGGATCTTGGGTTTCATCTCTGATGACCTCAAGGTAGGGAAACAGCGTGACAAGGCAGCAGGTAAAGCAAATAGGATGCTGGGATGCATAGGCAGGGGCATCACCAGCAGGAAAAGGGAGGTCATAATTCCACTATACAAAACACTAGTGAGGCCCCACCTGGAGTATAGTGTACAGTTCTGGAGACCTTACCTACGTAAGGACAAAGACAGGGTAGAGGAGGTTCAGAGGAGGGCAGCAAAGATGGTGCATGAATTGCATCACAAGTCCTATGAGGACAGGTTGAAGGAACTGAACATGTACTCCCTGGAGGAGAGGAAGGAGAGAGGGGATATGATAGAGACATACAAGTATCTTACAGGAAGGAACAGGGTGCAGGAATACACTATTTTTAAGCGAAAAAGATGTTCCAGGATTAGAGAGCATGGGGTGAAGTTGGAGGGAGGACGATTCAGAGGAAACGTGAGGAAGAATTTCTTCACAGAACAGGTGGTGGACAAGTGGAACACCCTACCAGAGGAAGTGGTGGGGGCTGAAACAATCACAGGATTTAAGAATGCATGGGATAGACATAAAGGAATTCTGGAGGTCAGGGGTAGGGGCAACAGACTTCTAGGAAAACATAAACTGAACTTACAAGCTCAAATGGGCAGACTGGGTGGGTCATAGGCCCTTATCTGCCGGCACTGTCTATGTATCTATGTATCAATGTAGTGACTACCTTGAGAGTGTTAATTTAACGCCTATTGTTAATTTATCAGAATATACTTTGTCAGAAGCTGAAATATCTGTTCTAAGCAAGGGTTTGGCTTTCCGTCCATCAACTGATATAAATTTCTTTAACACTTGGCGTGGTTTACACAAATTTGGCTGTAATTTGAAGTTTAAATGTATTTTTGAGGGAATGAACAGTGCCCAGCCACCAAACCCTCCGAGACCAGACTCGATCCTAGATCTGAGTACTGTCACCCCAAACCTCATAGTGTTCACCTTCATTCATAATTGTGAGTAGGATTTAGAAAACCTACAGAAATCTGCCTCCAGTCCTTACAGAGACATTTGCAGTAAGGAAGAATGTATTGCTTTAAAAGCATTAAATGAAAATGCTAAGTCTATGGATGGGGGGGCAGTAGTTGTCTTAAACAGACAAGACTACATAGAAGAAGTCATGAGATTATTAAATGATGCCTCCTTCTATAGGAACATTTCTAAAAATGTTATATAACAATTTAAAAAGGAAGTGGATGTATTACTGAGTGAAAATTATGTTAGGGGGTACATCACTGACATTCTATAATAAGACCTTCACTGTGAATTGTCTTGTAATCCCTGTGATCTGTGCATTACCCAAAATACACAAGAGCCCAGTGCAGCATCCAGGTCATCCAATATTTTCAGGGCAGGGTTGGCTGATTGAACGCTTGTCTATGTATACAGACCAATTTCTACAGCCGCTGGTGCAGGACCTAAGGTCTTACATCAAGGATTCTACTGAAGTGGTAAGTTGATGAAGGAGCTATGCATAGAACAACATCAGTATTTTGCAGTAGTGGATGTTAGTTCCCTTTATACAATTACCCCCACCAGGAAGGATTGTAATCCCTCTGTTATTTTTTAGATGCAAGAACAGACGTTGAATGTCTAAACACCTCACACAATTTTGGTATCAATGGCAGAAATGGTACTGCAGAAAATGTTTTCTTTTTCAAAATCAGTTGTACCACCAGATTCATAGCACAGTGATGGGCACTACAATGGCTCATAGTTCTGCCAATGTGTTTGTAGGAAAATGGGAAAATGACAATCTGTACAGCGCCTCCACAAATCCATTCCGGTCCGGGCTGGATTTGTGGCGGTGCTTTATCAATGACATTTAATAGTGTGGAAAGGCACACATGAAGAATTTGGCCTTTTCATTGGATGGATGGAGGAAACAAGTAGCTGCCTATGATATAAGTATGAGCTGAGTCAGACGGAGATCATGCACCTTGATCTAAAACTTTATAAGGATGGGAAAGGGGGAGTATGCACAACTCTGTTTCAAAAGAGTACAAATAACAATAGCCTTTTACGGTATGACAGCTGCCACCCCCACCACTTACGTTTTAATATACCAAAGGGTCAATTGATACGTACTTTATGTTACTGTACTGAAACATCAGAATTTAAACAAAAGAGAGGAATACAAGTAAAAAGGTTCCTGGATAGGGGATATAGCAGACAGTATATTGCTTCTGCCATACAAAAGGTGGATAAGATGGATAGGAGCCAGACTTTTACAATATGCAGGCCTGTCAGAAACGACACAATTGAATGCCCTTTGTAACACATTTTTCTAGGAGGGTGGAAAAAGTGAGACAGATTATCCATAGCAATTGGTCTATCTTACAGCTGGAGTCTAAACTTGCTGCTATAGTAGAACAGGGACCTAAGGTATTTTTTTGGAAGTGTAAAAGCATAAAAGACATGGTTGTCAGCAATGTAGTTTCAGGTCCAGAATCATTAAGACAGGCTTTGCTGGCTCCTGCACTAATGGGCACACACCGCTGTGGCAAGTGCACTTATTGTAGATATATTCGCACCTGCAAAGTGGTTAATCATCCCACTACAGGGAAAAGTATTCAGATAAAGGATCTGATCACTTGTAACAGTAGTGGAGAAGTTTATCTCTTAAAATGGAGTTGTGGGGCCTTTTATGTGGGCAGGACAGTGACGTAAATTCAGGGTCAAGACTGGAGAGCATGTAAGGGCAGTGGAGAGGAGATACGTCATATGCCACTCATGAAACATATTCTTGAGAATAAAACCAAACAACATTATTCCAACTTCATTGGAATTGAATTGATCGGTCGGGGTTTGAAGAAAATCATAGGTCAAAGACAGAGTTATTGGATATTTGAGCTGGAGGCATGCCGCAATGAAGGTTTAAATGGTAGTACTGATTTGTCTGCATTTTTAAAGAAATACAGATGCTGAGGGCTAACCAAATAAAGGGGACTGTGATATATGAGAAGTCACATAAAATGTTTAGCCACAGTCTGTTGCATACATATACTTATTTATTTGTTTATTTTCAGTAGATGGATAGATCACCTTCTTTTGCAGGGGAAGGTGATGAAGTTTTGGTGCCTGGGACTGCAAAAGCACTGTATATAAAAATAATTTATGTATATGAATAGATGGGATTGATTTCAAACACTCATAGTTGAAACTGGTTATAAGAGCCAGCAGTGGAATTCATCAGTTTAATTTAGTTTGATGAATGGAATCAAAAATTAAAAATAAAACCACTGATATAGAATTACATGTATATTTTTGAACAAAAAAAAAAAAAACAGTTCCATGGAAGTGAGAAACAGATACCCATTTTTTACCTCTAACACTGTGGTATTGCACATTTAGACACTGATTGGAACTGTGATGTATTTTTGCACTAATCACTTTATATGTATGGTGATAAGCTAGTATGGAACATGTGATGTGAACCAGAGTGATATAAATTAAGCATCTTTTCTGCGTGATAAATTACTCTGAAGAAGCCTAGCAGCATGCTAGGAGTAACGTCAGCTGTATTTTTGCTATAGCCACCTTGGCCAGTGTTTCATTTGTACTTTTTTTGATGCCATAAAGGACTGAACAAATCGATTCCTGGATGTCCTTGTCTTTTTTCCCGGTATGTGGGTGCGCCTTTTTTGTTCAAATGTACCCAATAGGTGCAGGCCTGGATATTGCCTCAGGCTGGCTGGCTGTTGGGGGCCCTAGGATGTTGAAAAAATTAGTTAAATCAAACTGAACACTCCCCTTGGTTTTCTGGGCAAACCCCGAGTACTCACAGTTTGTTGATTCTTCAGCAGTCTCCTAAATGCAGTGGCTTCCACCAGCCTGGGAGTGAGGGGCTCCATTCTCAAGAGGCACAACACTAGGCAGAAGATTGGTACTTGCTTTAAGGCCTTGATCTTGATTGGAGGTCTAGCAATGTGTCACCTTGATTGGAGATCTGGCCACTTGTCACCTTCAGTCTCTTCTGACTTGTTGCAGAGCACAGGCACACAGGTCCCTACCAGCCCCAGAAAGCCCAAACTCAGAAGTGGTTCCACAGCCCAGCTCCCAAAATGGGTCACAGACACCTTAGCACCTCAGCAAGTGCCGGTGACCTCCTGAAACCAGCAGGCCCCACTTGGAAGGGGTTAGCAAGTTCCCTCCCTGGCTCTGGAGAGTGCCTCCGAAACTGGTAGAGATCATTCTGTTCCTGCACCAAGTCTGCAAGTCCAGGGGCAGCCAAGCAACTTTCAGCTTCCTTACACCAGTGCCATTGGACCACTGATTTGCAAGCTTTGAGCAACAGCTCCACTTCACGCTATGAGACACAGCAGCTGCAGGGTTTCTTGATAATGCAAGCACCTGCTCACCTTTTGCTCACACAGTCTCTGCTTTCAGGCCAGCTTCCAGAACCGCTCCAGCTGGGGCACAGCACTTTTGTCCAGTTCTCTAAACCATTTACACAGTCTGGCTTGCACCCAGTTTCTGAGACTCTCAGATATCCAGACCGTTTCTCAGAGTCCCAGTATCAGTGCAGGATTTCCTCAGCAGCAATTCCCAAACCAAGTCCTGTGAAAAGTCTTAGAAAGTTTTTAGATCTTTCAGCAGATATCCCTCCTGACTCGATAGGAGCCTGGACCAGATTGCCCCAAACTCCAAAAGTCCCTGGAATTTCTCCCCAAAGTCCTGCCCTCTGATTGACTGCCCTGCATTATCAATCACAAATATCCATCGTGATCAGCACCTTTAATTTCCTATTGGTGGAGGTCTCTTGGCAGCTGAAATAGTTAACTCCTCCTCCCAGGAGTGCTTTCTCACAATCTTTGGTGCCCAGTTATTTGATTGTATTTTGACCCCTGTCATCAGCCAATCAAAATGGCTGCTCCCATGTAGTCCCATGATGTCCTATAGCAGTCCCAACTTTGAACAATCTTTGCAGCCCAAGTATTTACATTTATTTTGCAATTTTCCCTGTAAATGATAGGTACTCCTACCCCCTGTTGAGCAACCACACAAGCAGTTGACACTGCTTCCCTATGAGCCCATTGCTAGCTTCGATCTGTCTTGTCCCTGAGAGCTGGGATTGGGCTATTAATATTCAAGAGCCCTCATTATACATTCATGTTTCCCTGGTTCCAGGGCACTTAAAAAGCTGGTTTAACTCTCAAAATCACTATCCATGCATCTCTGGCTGATGTCCGACTCCGTCCAAGTGAACCAGTGGGTTGGCATCACCAGGGAGGCATCTGGGCGGCCACTGGAATGCTTCAAAGAGTGGCAACCTGAATGGCTAGACCACATACCACTGCACATGTGCAAGCTGACAGACCTTTTGAAAACAAACACCCAAGTCGCCGGTCATGCTGCTTGGACCCCTGCAGCCCATTTAGGGCTGCAAACCTATGTGGGAGCCCAGGGAACTCAAGTAACACCCCAAAGAGGGGGTTACACAAATTACACTGTAGATGGCATGAAGGACTATGAGAACAGAATATGTAACTTAGCCTGGGTTATTCTCAGTGGGCAGCAGATTAGAAATACCATAACATGGTATCAGTCTTCCAATTGGTGAAAGAATGACTCCAAATGATTATATGAAACTAGTAAATATGTTAAAGACGTGACAACTAGAGGACACCAGTTAGAAGATTCAGAAATAGTGATGGTTTTGTGGAAAGACTTTCATGATAGGTAGTTTAGTTATTTGTTTTTCTTACCAGATAATTGCACTAGGCAAGGAAATGCATATTTTCAGTTACGGAGATTACAAAGTCTACAAATACATTTAAGACATAGCAACAGGCTAAAATTACTTGATACAATGCCAAGAGGAAAAATTGTAGACATTATCAACTGTCAAAAGACAGTACATCAGAAAGAAAAAAAACAATATAGATGAGATCATTGGATGAATGCTAAAATACTGCAGTTTTTTAGAGCCTCTCAATATTATAACACACTACCTAATTAATAAAATTATTAACTGTTTATGTAAATAGGAATTACAACCCTTTGAGTCATACACTCATTTCCAAAGGCTCCATGTCAGAATAAAACATAGATGTTCATACAGTACATACATAGAATAAATGTGGGTGAGCAATCATACAGTGTATGACTACAATGAGCACTGTTTAATGCCTATACATTTGGTAGCTAAAACAGGGCAGAGCTAGCGACATATTTACCTAAATGAGCGGTTAAGACCTATACAATTGGTAGCTAAAGCAATGCATGATATGAGTTGGTAGTAAGCCGCCTCAGGGAGGCCTTGTCTTATACATAATACAATGCATTCATTGTTCTCCTATCACTATGTTTAAAGCTCTTTTGAAATCATGGCTACTTCAACATAGTATTTGTACTTGTTTACAATGAAGTATTTAACTTATTTGTTAAAGTGTTTGTATTTTTGTATTGTTTGTATCAATTTGCATTGTTTGTATGTTCTTGTCACTAATGAAAATGGACAGTTATTTATGTCATTAGCTTACAAGTGTAAAAAAAAAAAAAGTGACTTACAAAATGTGGGGCAAGCCGGCCCGGTGGCGCAGAGGGTTGAGGCGCTGGATGCCTTACCACACACTACGCCGGTGACCCAGGTTCAGGAACAACCTCAGGTCGTCGGGGTGCCTGCATGGGGGGGATGGCAGAGCAGGATTAAACATGCCAGTGGGCACACTCCTCTCCTGAGGGTGGTGAGGGTGTGCTGGTGCCCCCCCCATAGTTCTGCTCCCACTGGGTGGAGGTTCGGTGGGTAGCGTAGATGTACAGGGGCGACAAAGTATCGGGAGGTGGAAGGGCTGAGCTGGCACCACTGGGTGCAAAAGTGCCTCCACACGCTTAGACGGTGTGTGCAGGGGCCTGCAAAGGAGGGTGGTGGTGGTCAGGGAGAAAATCTGTAAATTAATAAATAAATAAATAAATAGTAATACATATGTGTCCCCGCTACAGTTGGTGGAGGAGACGATGGGGACCAAAAGTTAATAAAAAATGCAGGAAAGCATTGATCAACAGTGGAAAATGTACACAAACTAACATGTGTAGGGTTACCTACCAATACCCATATATGCGGACACTATTAAGTACAAGAGCACACATAGCTCAGTAGTAAATGTTTCCTGTGATTAGGTTTGAATATGGATTGCATAGGACTACAACAAATGTCTGAAAGGAGGGAGTTTCAGAGTTTTAGAAAACCCAGCACAGACTACACTGGGCTTGGGATGCTCTCGATAGCTATCAAACACTGTTGCAAAACAAGTGGGCACTTATCCCCTGTTTCAAATGAAGATGCTGCTCCGTAGTACCTAGTACAAATACGAAGGTTTATTTTGGTTCCAACTTCCGACACGCAAACGAATATAACCTCACACCTGACACGTTTGGAAGAATCCTTTATCAAAGGCAAATCATGTGTAAAGGCCCTTTTACACAGCAGTATGACATCATCAAATGGTGACATGATTGTCCACCCGCACGATCGGGGCTCAACCAAAAATAGTGCAAAGTGAGTAAATATCTAAACCATGCATATGGAAAAAACACAATGGTATACTAACAGTGATTATCCAGAGTTTATACAACACTGAAAACCAATATTACCACTATCATGTGTGGAGATCAGTTCAGTCCATAGAAACATAGAAATTGATGGCTGATAAGGGCCAATTTGCCCACCCAGTCTGCCCCAATATTCCTGTCTGTAGCACCTCTTCAGCCCCCTTTAGTTCTTTGGATCCCCCCAGCTTCAGTGCTAAGATACCCTTATGCCTATCCCATGTCCTCTTGAAGCCTGCGATTGTTTTAGCCTCCACCACCTCCACCAGGAGTCTGTTTCAAGGTTCCACTATCCTCTGTGAAGAAAAACTTCCTAATATTCCCCTTCAGCCTCCCCCTTTCAGCTTCATTATGTGTCTCCTTGTTCTTGTGCATCTTTTTCTGTGGAAAATGCTCCCTCCCTTCCTGTACCTTGTTTGCACCCATGATATATGTATATGCCTCTCTCATGTTTCCCCTTTCCCTCCTCTCTTCCAGGGAGTACATGTTTAATTCATTGAGTCTGTAGTCCATAGACTTGTAATTTCTAATTTTCACTGGCCTTGGTTAATTGTAAATAAAAAATATCACAAAGCTAGCATCAATTTATGCTCACCCAAAAGAGTTGAGAAATTACATGTGCTTATGTATCAGTATATTAATAAAAGCATCCTGAGAGGAAGTAGACTGGTTGCCAGAAACAGGAGGCGAATCCAAGTCCTGGTGCACACCACATCTGGAACATCTGGAAAGATAAAACCAGCATTAGTGCTACTCTATATAAATTAATATCTTTCTCACAGTAGCCGTTATTTATGAGGCAGCCAATTCATGTGCTGGTATGTATTTCACTAACAGATTTGGAAGGTATTGCAGCTGCATCAATATAAATGTGCAGTTCACAGAGGTTATCTAAGGAAGGGAGCTAAATCATAACCACCATTTAAGCCTGGATATGTGCAGGCTCCCAGGCTAAAACTCCAAAATCCTTCTTATTTGAGCGAGAGGTTATCAACCCCCCCCCCCCAACTGACTGGGGCTCACCTTAGCTATACTTTTGTAGGTGAAGCCATGTGTCTCTGTATATTCATATCATTGTATGTGTTGTGCTGTGGCATACTGTGTGTTCCCAGTGGCAATGGCATGTCAATGTTTGCCCACTCTCACTGTGAACTGCCTAATAGTTTTTCCTAATTAGACAGCTCCACACTTGCACAATGCAGTATATATTATTCCTGTGGAGTTGCATGTTATACGTTATCTGATGTTATACTCTCTTCCTGAGTGTGGATCCCTAAAGCTATTTCCATGTGAAATGGTTTGACAAGTCATACGACACTTGCATGGAAAACAGACCCTAGGGCTACTAGGCAGCCACGTGTTCATTCTCTGACTCTGCTGCCTACTGTAAACCAGTGTGTTCCTAAGGGTGGTAGTCCTCATGTAGGCCATCCTTGGGGGTTTCTTACTGGATGTCATCTAGTGCACTATCCCCTTGCAACACATGCCAGTGTTTCTTAATGATGGATTCAAAATGACTGGCATGTGTTGAGAATGCTGTGACAAAACTATACCTCTCCATTTGTGGTTCAGTCCTTGAAGTCCCTTGCAACAGTGAGCCCCTATGTGACCTGCAAAGTGCTCTGCTTTTTCTTTCAGAGTCATGTTGTAACCCCTCTCCAAAAAATGAGTAGGGAGGTCTTGTGCTGCCACATTAAAATCCTGTACATTGCTACAGTTTTTGCAGAGTTTTAGGTATTGTACCTTTGGAATATTGTTTACTATATGGCATTGTAGCAACTAGACACCAATAAAAGCACTGGGTCTGTTTCTTTGCAGCAGATGTTTGTGGAAATACTTCAATCTCCTTTGTTGATTTGGAGGCCCAAAACTTAATGCATTTTGGTTGGCCTTGAACAGAAATCTCAGGTGTTCATTAGTAGAGAGCAGATAGGATACAAACTGATCAAATTTAGATAATGAATCCTACCACACGACAAACACATCATTAATAAAGTGATGCCAAAAGACAATTTGTTAAAACAGGGGTTAGTTTCACTGTCTTGTACTATTCGTGCCTCTCATAAACTCAAGATAAAGATTGACACACTTGAGGCTAAAGTTGCCCCATTGCTGTACCCTTCATTTGTAAATTGTAAACATTCAAAAAGGAAAAAAACATTACTGTTGAGTACAATCCATCTCTGCCAATTTGATCAAGAAATCTGTAGTAGGCTCTGCATTTTCATCTTGTGAATTAAAAAAATAAGGTAAAGCACCCAAGACATCTTCCTGGGGAATAGTGATATACAGTGACTCAATATCCATTGTAATGAGATATGAGTCACTGTCTATCTGTATATCCTCCAGCACCTGTAAAATATCACCAGTGTATTTGATTTAAGGTCTCAACAAGTTTACAAGTGGTCTTATATAGTAGTCAACGGATTGTGGGAGCAGCTCAGTTATTGAACCGATTCCACTCACTACAGGGCTACCCGTGGAGAATTCAGTGAGTTCTGTGCTTTAGGAAGTATGTAAATGTTGGACAATTGGGTGGTCCATGTTAACTGTTCTGTATTTTTATCGATTTTGCTCTAAAAAGGCATCTTTAATTATCTCATTTATTGAATGTTTAAACTTCCAAGTGTGGTCTTGTTCCAGTTTGCAATACAGCTCGTTATTAAGTTGCCTTAACACTTCTGCTTCATAGCCACTGGTGTTCATAAGAACAATACTGCCACCTTCGCCTGTTGTATCGAGATATGTTTTTCATTTGTCTGATCACACATGGCTTTTTTTCATTCGGTAGTTAGATTCTGAAAATTTAGCTGTGGTAAATCCTCATACAGTCTTTTAAAATCTCACTCAGCAGAGTTCTTGAAAGGTTACAATGGTTGCACTTGGTCGTGTGTGGAATGCTGACTTGCATCTAAAGTCACCTCTTGTGCCGCAGTATGTTTTTGGCTCAATGTTGATGTTCTGATGGATGATAATGCCGTATACCACATCTCTCTTTTCTTGTTATAGAAGGGTTTCAAGTTT
This sequence comes from Neoceratodus forsteri, assembly GCA_016271365.2. NCBI lineage: Eukaryota > Metazoa > Chordata > Ceratodontiformes > Ceratodontidae > Neoceratodus > Neoceratodus forsteri. The sequence goes on from CM028132.1 coordinate 924,290,458, forward strand.
AAATTTCTGCAAGCTTTCTGGAGATCAATGATGGATTCAAACTTATTTATTGGAGTAGTTGGTGTAAATGACAGTCCTCTTTAGAAGGCTATTTTCTGCATCAGTTAAGGCTCTTTCAGATAGATTGATTACTTTTGATAGGTTGTTTGTAGCTCTTATGATGTTGTTGGTACTGTTGTTGGTTCTGTGCACCTCTCAGTAGGTACCGCTGCTGATGTGGCTGAATGTGCTGCTGATGGTACATTTCTTGATATTGCTGACCTTCCTGACCTCTTCCTCTGCCCCTCCCCCATGTCATCCACCTCTTTGGTTTCTTTGTTGGAAGCCCTGGTGGCGGTTCTTCCTAGAGTTCCTACGGGGTATTGGGGGGTTCCGGTGGTGGGCCTTCTATTTCTGAAAAATGGGTCGATGTATTTGCTGAATCATCCATTTCAGAGCCACTTTGATCTGAACTGAGATTAAAAGACACTTTTCTATCTCTTTTTTAAAATGCACCTGTATTGTTACTTGTTATTTTTCCAGCTATAAACACGGTCCTCCAGCTCATAGTCATATTTGTCTCTTTGAAATTTCTTTTGTTTCACTGCTTTAGCTCTTTATCCAATTTGTAATCAAATTTTATTTTTGAGGTTCTGATTAAACCTGTGAGTCACTGTGATCTGTGAAAGTGAGTACTATGGTTTCTTTTTGCTTTATTTCTTCTGCCATATATAGCTGTAGCTGCAGTACGTTTCCAAATCTGTTAGTAAAATGCACACCAGCACATAGAGGCCGGATATTCAAAGGGGTTCGCTGGAGCAACCCGCATTGATCAGTGGGATATTGAGAAGGCTGCCTGGTGCAGCGCCGTACTGATGCGCCAGAGGCAATGAAAGATGAAGGGGTTGAACTATGAGCCCCCTATGCGGCACACAGGGGATATGCACATGCATATGCAGCATTATCCCGATATTCAGCCCGGGATGTGCGGTGTATATGCTGGCACACCCTGCACTGCGCCTGGATAGGGGGGACTCAAAGTTGAGCCTGTGTAGAGAAGCGCTAATCACGGTCAACCACAGGTGGGCTGCTGTATTGCAGGGTGCAACACAGCAGCGCAGCCATGGGTGGCCACCCACCCGCCCAGAACACTGTCTGCAATCCTTCACAACCCTGGTGGTCTAGTGGAACCCCGTGCCCGTAGCCAAAATCATGTGGAATATGTTTCTGAAGAGATCCCTGGTAGTATTTCCCCCAGTCCCCAATGCCCAATGTGTATGAAACATGACCATCCCTGGTGGCCTAGTGGTCCCCCTTCCACCCGAAAGCCTTCACTCCCCCAATAAAATGACATTGATTCGTTGGTAGGTCTAGTGGAAACTTCCGCCCGCTGCTGCCATGAGTAGTGAAACTTGAGTTGATATGCCCGCAGACTAGTAATTTCTCATCATTATTTAGTCTGCCCACTCTTTCTCCCCATCATCGTATGCAGGTCAGAGCCTGATACGAATACTGTCGAATATTGCAGTAGTAAGGGCTGTAATATTGGTCTTCAGTGTGGACAATGGGCTTGCAGGATGCCATTGTACTAGAAAGTTCTAAATATGAATGAGCCACCCAGACAGGAATTGTCTAGCAGTATGCCCTGCAAGCCCATTGGTCCACACTGGACCAATGAGCTTATAGCCCATACTGTACCTGTCATTCGCAGGTGGCTGCAGCAGTGCGCGGTGTGGAAATGCAGCTGCCTGCTGATGACGGGGTGGAGCTGGGGTGGGGCAAGGGTTCGTGGGTGGGTGGGGTGGGGTGACACTGGATCACCAGGACGCTTCAATATGGGATGTTACCATGATCGCGGCAGCGGGTGTGGGTTTCATTAGACCACCAGGGAGGTCATATTGTCATTTATCGAGGACTCAGGTGGGAGGAGGGACCACTAGACTACCAGGGCTGGTCATGTTGCATACTCATCGGAAAATCAGGGACTGGGGGGGCCACTAGACTACCAGGGCTATCTTTAGAAACATATACTGCACGATTGCAGCTATGGGACAGGGGATGCTCAGGGATCCCCACAGCACACGTCATACTGTGCAGCGCGCCAGGTGCAAGTCGCCAGCCTGCCCAGGCATGCACATGGGGCCATAATGACATGCAAATGGCCCCATTTGCACCTTGCATATATTATGACCTCATTTGCATGCCCCCTGCTGAATATCGCAGATGATGCACCTAGCGCAACTGCACTTGTGCTGTGGCATCCCCGTGCTTCCTATCAGTGGCTTGTGCTGGCGCAGAGCCACTGCGCCATGCACAGTTTGTGCTCTGCCCATACCATTGAATATCACCTGGACCTGGCACCAGCGCATCACAGTTGCACTGCGCCCTGGCTTGCGCCACTACCTGGTGCAGTCTGAATACCTCGGCAAGACAGTACTGATCTCCACATAAATTATGTGTTATGTTTGCTGATGTGTCAGCACTGAAATAAACCTTCGTATTTGCACTAGTTACTACAGAGTAGCATCTTAATTTGAAAGAGGGGTGAGTGCCTGAATTTTCTGCAGTAGTTCAAGAGTTTTGTTGCATAGCAGGAGAAAGCCAGGTCCCCCAAATTAGCTCAACATTTAGTGTTTAATAACATGACTTGACCTTGGGACCTTAAGGAGGGAGTCCAGCCACAATTTCTAACATCAGTATATTCAGAATTTGGATCAGCATTACCCAATCAGCCTCATGCTAAAAATGAGATCTCTAAGTTACTTTGTTTAAATGTTACACATCATTTTGTAACCCCAAATTCACTGCCTGTTCAGAAAAGCCAGTTTCAGTAATGAGCTACTGATGATGTCACAACCAGAACTCACAGCCTAGTCCTTCTTGTAAACTACCTTATACAACTTACAGTATTTCTCCCACATTACATAAAACTGCAGCTGTAATAAACATCTGAAAAAGAAAAGCTGACACTGGGTGAGTTAGGGCATGCATTTCCATGATATGCAGATGCAAGGTACAGTACTTGTGAATGAGATTGGGGGGATGGAATACATGGTTTCAGAATGACAAAATGTGTTTGATTTTGGGATTTCAATATTGAGTTTTCTGAGAGCACACCCTGCTGTGGGGCGGCTGCTGCAGAGAGTTAGATTTATGTTGATTTTGCAGGCCAGCCTGCAGCAACCACTGGTACTTGGCAATAAAATTGTTTTTCCTACATTTGCAGTTAGTATAACAGTTGGTTACAAATTTTGGGTGCTATAAACCTCAGTTGTTGTGTGTTCCACACACATTACTGGAATGTCTGGATTGTTGACTGGCATTCGGCTGGGTGATGCAGGTGGGGCCCTTGTTACAGCCCTTTTTACAGATGCTGGGGTAGGGGACCCCTTTTATACTGAAGACCCATCAATCCCTGAAAATGCTAACAGTAATGAGCAGTCTGAACAAACCTCAGCACCTCAGACTGAACCTGAGATAAATTTGGCTTTTTGAGAGTTAGAAACTGCAGTCCTTAAAGCAAGATGAGAGTTTTGGCGTCGGACAACCCTAGAGGCATATGTCAAGGTGGGCAGGGTGCCTCATGGACTGAGGGTGATCAAATGGCCAGGTTATGGTGAGGAAAGAGTTAACTTAATGAGCGATTGGAAAAAACAGATGCAAGATGCATCTATGTTTTTCATATATTGTTTGATATGAGACTACATTGAGCAACAAAAGAAAACTGAAGTGCTTTTAAAAGCTGGTGAAGATCGTGTCTTGGGGTTTGAAGACGATCCATTTTTCCAGGAATTTAAATTGATTTTGAGAGAGACAGTCCTGAAACAGGAGGAGCGGTTGAAACAGCAGAAATTAAAAAAGTGGGAAAGAGATCGTAAGGCTGCCTATTGGGCCATGTGTTCACCTGGAAAAAGAACTTGGGTCCTGTTTTTGGACCCTCCCATTAGGGCGTTATCAAAAACCTTTTGGAGGAGGAATAAGAGAACTGGTTATAGAGATCATGACAATGGTAATGTTGATACAAACTCACATTCACCAAGTTCAATGCTCAAGTCCATCCTGAAGAATCCTAACCAGACATTCAACTATTTTACATCTGCATCTGAAACCGAGTCGTCTGATGATTTTTTTAGAGAGATCGAGGAGAAAGAACCTCAGAACACATTGACAACCACCATGCCATCAGTGACGTCAGCTACATCAGCTCTGTGATGCAGTCCAAGATCAGTACAGTTCCAGTTCAAAGCCATAGGAGGATGGGGGGATGCCAGAAGCGGGTGCGACAGCACAAGAAAGAACTCAGGAGCAAACTACAAGAAGCAGTCTTTACAACAGCAACATCATGATTTAGGCAGGCAGTATAGTGCAGTGGTCTAAGGCTCTGAGCTGCAAATTTGGTGACATCCAGCACACCAGACCTGGGTTTGAATCCCACAGCTTCTACTTGTATACTGTGTGACCCTGAGCAAGTCACTTAACCTCCTTGTGCTCCCAGGTCGCTCCTGTAAAAAACTTTCAGCTTAGTGTGCTATACCTGGTTAAACATAAGAGGGATACTGTATGGGGGCAGTTAACAACGCATTTGTATTCTCATCGAGAGAATTACCATGGTCTATATAAGCCTCGAGAACTGAAGTAGAAGGTTTTCAGTAACCATGGTAACCCCCAAGATTAGAATTCAATGCGAAAGTTGTTAACTGCTCCCATACGCTATTCCTTTATAGTGTATGGGGAAGCAGTCCAGTACATAGTTCACAAAATAGGAAGGGAAAACAAATGTTTACCTAAGTGAAGGCGTGGACAGGATAAAAAAAAAAAAAAATGGCTGTCCCGCCTTGCGACTAGGAAGTTTATAACTAGAGGTCAAAAGCAGGTCTATGTCAACAGTGCGCCATCTGGAAACACTTTGAGGTACTCTTCTCGATTACCAGGTACCTGACGAAAAGTAAATTAAAACTAAGCAAACGAGTAACCGCCTTTTGAATGCTGCTGAGTACGGTGAGATCAGGATGCGCTGGTGCGGTGGAATGTTTATCTCGCTGTGATTTTCGTTTCCTAGAGTTATGCCATCGATGATGTACCATTGATGGGTTAACAACTTCATCACGTCACATCGATGGCATAACAACATGAGGAAAAGATAAAAAACACCAGATAACAACGTTCCACCATACATTATAACTAAATAATGATGCTTGCAGGACCTACCACAAACCCCAGCCTGCGAGGAGAAAATAAATGTCATCTATCTCTCTTTGTTTGAATTGAAAGACATACACAAACAGGTACTCTCCAGGGGCCTTAATTTTGTTCCAACATGTAGCACTCGACCATTTTGAGATGTACATTGATATAAGGAAGTACACTAAAAAATTGAATTTAAAAGTTTTTTTCCTCTAGAGTTCAAGAGTGGCAGGGTCAGGGGTTGGATACAGAAATGGGGCTGCACTGCGAACAGTCAGCCAATAGTACAACATGTGACTATACAGGCACAAATAATTGTCTGAGTTTAAAAAACCCTCTACTTTTGTGCCTGCCTACTCTCCCGCAGTCCTAACATTTGAAAGAGCTGTCCCTAACAATTTGGAAGATCTGTTTTGTGACTCTGGGTTTAATAACTGTTCAAGAGCTGAAAGGGATGCCCTACAGGGACTGCAACAAAATCCACATCTAGTTATCAAACCTGCAGATGGGGGAATCGTTTTGATGAATTTGGACAAATCTAAAAATGAAACATGAAACAATTGTCTAACACCCTCTTTATGCAGGGCTGAAGTGTGATGCCACTGTGGGTTTTAAGGCAGAAATAGATAAGTATGTGGAAAGGGCTTATGAGATGGGTATCATCACTAAACAGGCTATGAATTTTCCAGTCAGGCAAACTATTTATGTTTTACCTAAAGTTCATAAATCATTAATTTATCCCTCAGGTTACCCAATAGTATCTGGAATAGGTTCCCTAACAGAACCGCTATCCAGATTGTGGATAACTACATACAGTAAAATCTTGTGCCCACACTGAGATCTTACATTAGGGATACAACTCAGATTTTGGGCGTCCTGGGGATCTGGAATTGGAACCTTCTTGGTGGTTGGTCACTTTGGATGTAGAGTCCTTATATTCAATACTCCCCATGATGGGGGCCTTGATGCAGTGAGATTTTGGCTTGAAAATGACTCACATATGATCCAGCATTTTGTGATTTCCTTGGATCTGTTTGAATTTTACTGACAAAAATAGTTTCCTGTTCCAGGGCCAGCAGTTTTTACAAACTAAGGGCACTGCAATGGGGGCGACTTTTGCCCCCATGTACGCTAACTTGTACTTAGGCCAGTGGGAACAGGACTCTATTTATAATCAGACAACAAATCCATTCTATGACATCACTGATCTTTAGCAACGTTTTATCGATGATATGTTGATGGTGTGACGGGGAAGTTTGGCACAGTGGAGGATTCTGTGAACTATTTGTGATGGTCTAACCCTAACCTTAGGTTCACTGTAAATCAGTCTCTTGAGAGAATCCACTTTTTGGATCTGGACATTCGAAAGAGCCCAAATGGGGAGATAGTCATAGATCTATACTGTAAAGAAACTGACCGAAATAGCTTGCTACTAGCTTCCAGTTTCCACCCCCGCCACACCATCAACAATCCCCAAATCACAATTTTACAGCGTCAAACAGAACTGTTCTGACCCTATGACTTGTGCTGCAAGAAGCACTGAATTATGCCAGAGGTTCATTGACAGGAGACACAATATCACACTTTTGGATCAGGTACATCAACAGGTTGACCAAGTTCCCAGACAGGAATTGGTGAAGTATAGGTATAAACAGGGTACAGTACATGATAAGGTTCTGTTTATCACAAAATATGGCAACGGATAGTGAAGTTGTCAGAAATACCTTAGAAAAACATTGGGACATTTTGGCAACTGAACCAGCCTTGAAGGAGGTGGTAGAAGAAAAACCACGTAGCGTATACAAAAAGGGGAAGAACCTGAGGGACACTTTAGTCCACAGTTTTTTACCATACAAAAAACCTAGTTCCCTGGGCTGGATCCCCACTGCTCTGAGGGGATGCTACCAATGTGGCTGATGTGTACAATGTAAAGTGGTACTCAAAACCAAAACCCTTTCTTCAGTTAACACCACCTGGGTTTTTGACATTAGACATTTTGTAAACTGCAGCACCAGCAATGTTATTTATTTGGCTACCTGTTTCTGTGGTGCCATCTATGTCAGCATGACCAGCCGCCCACTGAAAACCTGCATTTGTGAGCACCTAAGTTCAGTAAAACTCAGAGATGGCAAAAGTGCACTGAGTCTGTACATACAGGATGTAGGGAATTACCAGCATCATGAATTTTCTTTCGTAGGAATTGACCATGCTTTTGTGGGACTGAAGGGAGGAAATGTGGGTGCCATTCTATCAGAAAAAGAAACCTATTGGATATACACTTTGGGCACTTAGGACACTAGGTTTAAATGATGGCATTTATCTTACAGCACACTTATATAAATAATATGTACTATTGCCGTTTTGTATTATTAAGTTTGTCTCAGTAATTCCTGTCAGTATTGACAGTGCATGACAATAGTTTGTGCTTCGAAGCACAGCTTGTCAGAGTTTTAGATTTTTTGATTCATATTTTGTGCGATTATGCACATATCTTTGGACTTGCACATATAATTAACTTTGTGTATGTGCAGGTTGCACTTATATATAAGTCTACAAGCATAGATGGAATTACGCAGGATTAGCTGAGGCGCTTTTCAGATCTAGAATTAAACACATATAGGTTGTGTGTCATTACATGTATATATGTGTTTCTTTAGGGCCTATTTATAGTTGGAGGTATATAAGATTATTAGTATTATTCTTTGATATAATTAAAATCACCTTTTTGGGGTTTGTCATATTAGGGATCCCCTACAAAATGTTTTTTTTTTAAATGTTCTGAGGCTATGCATGACTGGAAGTCCTAATGCTCAGGACTATATGGCTCTGTAATCATGCAATATTTTGGATATTTTGGCAATGCATCTCCTCAGACCCCTAGTATTTTGTATTTCATTTATGTCTGTAAGTCCCTTTCATTATTAATATAATTACTACATTTTCAAATACTTTTAAGGTGCATATAATAGGTTTTCTTTTGTCTTAATTCACTTATGTGTTTCTTTTTAAATTTGGTATATGGGGTTGTTTATAAACATTGTAATTTATTTGATTATATTATAAATGTTGGCTTGATGTGTTCTCATATGATATGATAATATTGACCAATTTTTTTTTTTAAATTGTTGTAACTTATCTGTCTTTGAAATTTCCAAACTGTACAGTATTGGATGAACAAATAAAATTGAAATTGAATTGACCAATCAAGAAATTTGCACTGCCCTTTAAGACTGTGCTTTAAATTGATTACCATTACACCTGTGGGACACTTCCTGAAGAGGCTACTATCCGAGTTCGGTCGCGTGCAGTGCACTGGTGCTACTGTGCATGACTGAACCTCGGAGCTGCAACTTTCATAAGGGTTTAAAGCACATTACACGCTCTGTTTTCACCAAGAATTGGATGTGGAGGTTTAGTTAACATACCCCTACATGCCACAATGTTTTTTTCACCTGGGAGATGCTACGCTCATCATTTTAACGAGCCTTCCGGCACAGGGCAGGATGCCAGGGGCACACTCTGTCTTCCGGTGCGGTGGCACTTTTGACATGGTGCCTCAAGGAGCAAGATTAAAAAGCTAAATATCCGGAGAAAGGTTAGCTGAATTTAGTTTAAACCAATAAGGTTGTTTTTAAATGGGGTTTTTTGCAGCCCTGGTGATTGCCCCCAATGTTTTGTGCTGCTTTCCTCTAAGAAATATTTCTATCAAGTTAGTTCAATGTTTTATTAGTTTGTACACTGTGTCCAAAAGTAGTTGTAACATTTTAAGGAACATCAAACCTTTGCAGAGCATGTGCAAACTTGAGTGTAACATTCATAGCGCTATGCCAGATTCATACCACTGAGAGGTATGCCCGATGATGGCTGGCCCTTTCTGTGGCCAGTACAGAGCAGCTGCCTTTACAACAGATGTCTGCGCCCTCCAAAATGTTATTGAAACAAACAAAAAAAATTCATTAGGCATCAGTTAGGGTTGATCTTTACTGCCACAAATGTAAGGAAATAGGATCTTAGGGTGTAAAAGATTCCCCTGAAGCTTAATGAATCTGTGACTTAATAATTCTTTGAAAGATGGTGCAAACAAAGTTGGTATTGCCCTAACTTCAGCACCATCTTTCCAGGCACAAAAACATAATTACATATACTGCTTGGGGAGAGGGTGTTGAAGTTAGGGCAGTGCCTACCCTGAGTGTGGTGTGGGGTTCAGAACCCAAGAAACATCATATCAAAGATTCACCAAAGGCTTATGGGGATTTTTTACCCTATACTGTCATGTTTTGTTACTTTGTGCAGGGATTAAACTGGGCAGGAGCCCACAGGAACTCTGTTTCATCACTTCTGTCTTCTGTCTCCATTGACTACTATAGGTGAGTTACACCACCTAGAAATGACAATTCCATTGCCTAGAAACCTACATGTTTGAGTTCCTCCACCTAAACATTTCCAATTTGACCACTGCTTTTGTGGCATCTAGAGTTGGGTTATGGGTGAAAGCCAGACCAGACCCAAAACAATAAAAAATGGACTGTCTGGTCCGGCCAGACCAGCCAGACAGGGTGCAAGTCGCAGTCTGGCTGTTATGGATGGATCAGTGGATCCTGTTTACTGTATATGTCCAACTTGTCCATTTTTTTTATTGTTTTGGTCTGTCCATTCTGGCTGGTCCAGATTTCATCTAGGATGAGAGTATGGGTGATATCCAGACCTGGACCGGACCTTTGATGGTTTACCCCCCTCTCAATGAAATCCAGACCAGCTTAAAAATGTGGACCAAAACTATAAAACCAGGCTGACTGGTCTGGCTGGAACTATTGCTCCTCCTAAGCTGTGAAGTGGGTTGCTCAGCTTTAACATTCCCTGCACAGGATGATGACTTTGCAGGATAAGAAACCTCTGGTTCTGCTCACTGATTGAATGCAATCACATGAGTGATTTAAGCAATAATGCACAAGAGGGTGTGTGTTGTGCTGGGATAACGTCACGCCTGGGGTGATTAGGCACGAGGCCGCAGGCCAAGTGCAACTAATCATCCCAGAAGTGATATCCAACACACATCCCTGGAGAATAGTATTGCATATTACTCTAATGGCTCTTGTAAAAATAACAAAAATAATGGAAAACTACATTTAAAGTAGATTTTTATGTGATTTTTGGAATGGGTAGGGTTACTTCAAGGAAAAGTAGTGCCCATTTAGCCAGCAGGTGGAGCTAATATGTTTTTTGGGCAGTTGTGAAGTCTCTATAGGAGGGTGTCAACCTTTGTGCTAGTCTTTGTTGATATGACCTATTGCCAAGGAGGCCCCCCCCCCCCGTAGCGTGGTGGTGTGTGTGGATCTCTGAAATCGGAGGAAAGGAGGTAGGGAGATCATTCGTTTTGGCATTTAAAATATTTAGAAATGGGGAAAAAAAGGTGAGCAACTGAGGCTAACTGCAACGCGGTCTGTGTGAACACTCGCTTCCGCCGTCATGTTGTTGAACAGATCGAGTTGCTCTAGCTGCTTGTTCCCGCAGAGGTTTCCGGCGGACAGCTGTGAGAAGTTGGTGAGGGAGTGAAAAAATTTGTTTTGGCGCTGACACACTGTTAGACAGTGTTTTACCGAACCGCTGTGTCGCGCGCTTACTGTGTGTTTCGCTGGGAAACGAGTGAGAAGTGTTGAGGGCGATCGCAGTAATGGCAGGTTACTTTTTGTTTTAAATGTGTCTGAAAATGCAAAGCTACATAGGAAGGGTATAGTGTGGTAATGTTAATGTGGACAGTTTCAATTTATGGTCGGTGTGTTGGGCTTTCTAGTGGCGGTTGGAAGGAGTGATTTTAAAAAAAAAAAAAAAAAAAAAACGAGCAAATACTGGCAAAAGCCACAGCAGCCATGCCAAGTGTGGGCAACTTGGACATGGGCTGTGGCATGATTCTCATTACATTTGATATGGTCTGTTGTGTGCTGGGACTAGACCCGTGATGTTGTACTGGGATAACATCACGGGTCCAGTCTCAGACTGACCAATAAGAGCACAAGATTTTTTTTGCCATTGTATAATTATAGAATATGGCTAGCCATTGTTCTGTATAAAAATCAGCCTAGTCAAAATCCTTGTAGTATATAGTGAGCCCTTACTGTGAATGGATTTCAATGCAGTGCCAAGCAAGAAAGAGATCTGGGGGTGATCATCACCAATGATATCAAGGTAGGTAGGCAGCGTGACAAAGCGGTAGGGAAGGCAAACAGGATGCTGGGATGCATAGCTAGGGGAATAATCAGTAGAAAAACGGAGGTAATAATTCCACCATACAGAACATTAGTGAGGCTGTACCTCGAGTACTGTGTCCAGTTCTGGAGGCCTCATCTATCTAAGGACATTGATAGGGTGGAGGTTGTTCAGAGGAGGGCAGCCAAAATGGTTCAAGGACTACATCGCAAGGCCTATGAGGATAGGCTGAGGTCATGCACATAGGAAAGAAAAATCCAAGAAAGGAGTATTACCTAGGAGGCGAAAGACTGGCAGCCTGAAACCAGGAATGAGATCTGGGAATCATAATCTCAGATGACTTGAAGGTTAGTAAGCATTGTGAGAAGGCAACAATGAAGACCAACAGAATGCTGGGCTGCATTGGGAGGGGAATCACAAGCAGGAAGAGAGAGAGGTGGTACTACCACCGTATAGATCACTGGTCCGGCCTCACCTGAAATAACAAGTCCAATTCTGGAGACCTCACCTCAGGAAGGACATTGATCGGGTGGAAACAGTACAGAGAAAGGTGACAAAAATGATTCAGGGTCTGCAGTACATGTCCTGTGAGGAAGGACTTAGGGAACTGAATATGTACTCCCTGGAGCAGAGAAGAGCAAGAGGGGACATGATTGAAACATTCAATTACATAAAAGGCATTAACAAGGTCCAGCACAGGAACTTTTTCACTTCAAGAAGAACTCCAGGACCAGGGGACATGACCTCAGGCTGCAAGGAGGGAGGTTCTCTACCAACACCAGGAAGTTTTTCTTCACAGAAAGAGTGGTGGACGCTTGGAACAGCCTGCCGTAAGAGGTTGTGGGGGGATTCAAGAATGCATGGGATAGACACAAGGGAGCTCTGACTACAAAGGGCAACTAGAGTATCAAAATAGGTCTAAATCAAATGGGCAGACTAAATGGACCTAGCGGTCTCCTTCTGCCATTAACTTCTATGTTTATAATTAAATATGTACTCCCTGGAGGAGATGAGGGAGAGGGGGGATATGACTGAGACATTTAAGTACCTCACATGAAAGAATAAAGTATAGGAGAATATTATATTCCAAAGAAAAAGAGGCTCCAGGATGAGGGGGCACAAGATGAAACTAGAGGGTGGGAGGGAGGTTCGGAGGGAACACGAGGAAGTTCTTCTTCTCAGAGAGGGTGGTGGACAAGTGGAACAGCCTGCTAGTGGAGGTGGTGGTGGCAGAAGTGATTACAGGTTTAAACATGCTTGGGATAGACATAGAGAATTGCTGGTAGATGGAGGGGGTTACAACCTAATGCCAGCAGTGCATGATAGAGCGCAGTTGTTAGTGGTAATAGGGCAGACTAGGTGGGCCGAAGGCCCTTCTCTGTTAACAGTTTCTATGTTTCTGTGTTGTGCCACAGTTCAAAGGTCCAAAAAGTTGTTATAGCAGCAGTGCCACTGCCTTAGTACAACTTTTTGTTACAGACTCTTGAGTGCTGTGCTGCTCTTGCCTCAAACCCCACTGGGGTAGACCTGGGGAAGGGAGAGGAGAGGAGAGGGAAGTAAGGTGCCTGCCTGGTGCCATGGCTTGGAGGGACAAGAAGTGAATCCTCAGGATTGCAGAAGCAGCATCACAGGAGAGGCAACTAGATATCATTGTCCACCTTGGGACAAATGACCTAGCTAGGCATGGGATCAGTGCAGTGCAGGATGAAATTATGGAGTTGGGGATGAGCCTCAGACAGGTAGCAAGCACAGTTACCTTCTCAGAGGTGCTGACAGTCCATGGCAGGGGTGAGGCTAGGGTACTACACACCATGCAGTTTAATGAATGGTTGCAAAACTGGTGCAGAGCATAGGGCTTTGACTTCACTGGGGACTGGGGTACACCTGGAGAGATGAAGGTCTATACTGGCATGATGGTCTGCATCTGTCCACGAAGGGAACCAAGATCCTAAGTGACAGATTTAAATGCTTCCTTGGCAAGCTTTTAAACTAACCATGGGGGAAGGTGCTAATAAGAGGCAGGAAATTTCAAGCCTCCCCCTACAAAACATGCTAGGTAGTAAGGTAAACACTGAGGTACAGTGCTCAACAGAGGGCAGGACAGGGGTAAATGGAAAAATAGACAAGGACAAAAAGAGCAGGCATGGAAGAAAAAAGGATAAAGCCAACATTAAATGGAGGGCAATGAGTACCAATGTCCGTAGTCTGGGAAACAAGCTTCCTGAACTAGTGGCCTTGATGGAAGATGAACAATTGGATATTGTGGCAGTCACGGAAACATGGTACACGGATAACCATGACTGGGATGTTAACATACCGGGGTACACAGTTTACAGAAGGGACAGGGAGGGGAAAAGAGGAGGTGGAGTTGCTCTATACATAAGGGAAGGGATCAAAGCTACAGAACTAAAAGTAAAGGGAGAGGACAAGAGGCACTCTGAGTCACCTTAGAGACAGGGAATGGCATCACAATCCGCACAGGGGTTGTTTACAGATCCCTGTCTCAAGGGGAGGAAATGGACAAAAAAATGATAGAGGACATTCTCAAAATGGCTGAAAAAGGGGAGATACTGTTGATGCGGGACCTGAATATGCCAGATGTTAACTGGATGACATGTACTGCAGCCACATCTAAGAGCAGGGTCATTCTCAATGCCCTGCAGGGGGAAACATAGAAGTTGATGGCAGATAAGGACCGCAAGGCCCATCCAGTCTGCCCATTTCTTTTTCTACCTTATAAATGTGCCATCGGCCTTTGCTCTGTCAGTGGTCTATCTATTCATAGTCATTTGTGTTGCTCCCTTATGCCTATCCCACACCTGTTTGAAGCCCTGCACTGTATTCATAGCCACCACTTCTTGTGGTAAGCCATTCCATGCATCCACCACCCTTTCTGTGAAAAAGAATTTCCTCACATTCCCCCTTAATCGGCCCCCCCCCACTCTCATGCTGTGTCCTCTTGTCCTGCTATTTTCCTTATATTTAAACATGTTAGAATTCTTTCACCTTGTTAATGCCCTTAAGGTGTTTGAATGCCTCGATCATATCACCTCTCTCCCTCCTTTGCTCAAGGGTATACATATTAAGCTCTGTTAATCTGTCCTCATATGTCTTCTGATGCAGTCCCTGCACCATTTTTGGTTCCTTCTCTGGAGTGCCTCAATTTGGTTAATGTCCTTGTGAAGGTGTGGCTCCAATACTGCACGCAGTACTCCAGATGGGCCTAACCAGTGTCTTGTAAAGAGGGATTATTACCTCCCTCTTACGACTTGTGATACCCCTACTAATACACCCTAACACCCCCTAGCCTTACCTACTGCTTTAGAGGTCTGCTTGGATGATTTCAGGTCATCAGTGATGATGATGCCCAAGCCTCTTTCTTCCTTTGTGACTGCCAGCAACTCCCCTCCCAGCCTATAGGTGGCTTCAGGGTTTCTCTTCCCTATGTGCATGATTTTGCACTTCTTTGCATTAAATCCCAGTTGCTGGCTGGGAGGGGAGTTGCTAGCAGTCACAAAGGAAGGCCTTAGACAGCTAGTGTTGGAACCCACTCGGGAGGGAACAATACTAGACCTGGTACTCTCAAATGGAGAGAGGATCACAAATTTAGAAGTCAGTAGACATCTGGTAACAAGCGACCACTGCACAGTGTGCTTCACAATAATGCACAACCATGGAGACGAGCCATACAAAAACAAGCA
This sequence comes from Neoceratodus forsteri, assembly GCA_016271365.2. Classification (NCBI taxonomy): domain Eukaryota; kingdom Metazoa; phylum Chordata; order Ceratodontiformes; family Ceratodontidae; genus Neoceratodus; species Neoceratodus forsteri. Next base: position 924,305,526 of record CM028132.1, read on the forward strand.
TACTGGACTTTAGAAGGGCTGACTTTGGCAAAATGGGTGAATACCTGAGGAATACACTAGCAAATGGCAAAAAAGAAGGGGTGGAAGAACAATGGAGAAAAATCAAAACTGCCATCATAGAAGCAACAAGCCTTTGTGTGAAACCGATAAAGAAACCAAAGCGGAGTAAAAAAACACTATGGTTCTCAAAAGAGGTGGCAGGGAAGGTTAAGGAGAAAAAGGCTGCATTCAAAAGTATAAGGAATCACAGAAGGAGCACGACAGGGAACTGTATCAATTAAAGCAGAAAGAAGTGGGGAAGGCAGTCAGAATAGCAAAAGCCCAAACCGAGGAGAAAATAGCCAATTCAGTTAAGAAGGGGGATAAAACCTTTTATAGGTACATTAGGGAGCATAGAAAGGTTATGGGAGGGATAGTGAAGATTAATAAAGGAGAGGGGAGGTGGGCAGAGGGAGACAGTGAAAAGGCAGAGATACTGAATGAATACTTTTGCTCAGTATTCAAAAAAGAAGACAAGGAGGAGTTACCTAAACCAGACAATAGAAGCACTCTGGGTAGGGAGGTTGACACCAGTCCATTTACAGAAAAAAGAGTCCTGAAAGAACTCCTAAAACTCAAGGTGGACAAAGCAATGGGGCCTGACGGGATTCATCCCAGAATCCTAAAAGAACTAAGGGAGGACCTAGTGATACCACTGACCACACTTTGTAACAAATCATGGGAGGATGGGGCGGTACCTGAGGACTGGAGGAGGGCAGATGTGATTCCCCTTCACAAAAGTGGGAGCAAGGCAGAAGCAGGAAACTACAGACCTGTAAGTTTGACCTCAGTGGTAGGGAAAATGATGGAATCACTTCTGAAAGAAAGAAAGAACTGTTGAGTACCTAGAGGCTAAGCGGGCACAGGACCCAAAACAGCATGGATTTACAGCAGGAAGGTCATGTCAGATGAATCTAATAGATTTCTTTGACTGGGTGACCAAAGTAATAGACCAGGGAGGGGCTGTGGATATGGCCTACCTAGACTTTAGCAAGGCATTTGACACAGTCCCGCACAAAAGATTAATAATCAAGTTAGCCAGCCTGGCAGTGGGTTCCAGGGTGGTAGCTCCAGCAAACTGGCTGCACAACAGGACACAGAAGGTAATAGTGAATGGAATACATTCAAGAAAGGGGGTCACTTAGTGGCGTACCCAGGGCTCAGTACTGGGTCCAGTCCTCTTTAACATCTTTATAGGTGACATTGCAGAGGGTCTGAGGGAAAGGTATGCCTGTTTGCAGATGACACAAAGATCTGTAACAGAGTTGATACACAAGGGGGTAGAAAGGATGAGAAGGGACTTGGCAGGGTTGGAGGAATGGTCAGACATATGGCAACTTAGATTCAATGCAAAGAAGTGCAAAGTAATGCACCTGGGAAACAAAAACCCAGGAGAAGAGTACACAATAGCAGGGGAGGTACTAACAAAAAATGGAAAGGGACTTGGGGGTAGTCATATCAGATGATCTAAAGGTTGGTAAGCAATGTGAGAAGTCCGTAAGGAGAGCCAGGGGGATACTTGGATGCATAGGAAGGGGCATCATAAGTAGAAAAAGGGAAGTGATTATCCCTCTGTACAGACAGTTGGTGAGACCCCATCTGGAGTACTATGTGCAGTTTTGGAGACCTCATCTATGCAAGGACATAGACAGGATGGAAGCAGTCCAGAGGAGGGCAACTAAAATGGTGCAGGGTCTGCATCAGAAACCATATGAAGAAAGACTGAGAGAGAGCTTAATATGTATACTCTTGATGAAAGGAGGGACACGGGGGATGTGATAGAAACGTTTGAGTACCTCAAGGGAATCAACAAAGTCCAGGAGGGTAGCATCTTTCAGAAAAAGTGATGTGTAAGAACAAGGGGGCACAATTTAAAGATAGAGGGGGGACGGCTCAGGGGTAATGTGAGGAAATTTTTTTTCATGGAGAGAGTGGTGGATGCATGGAACTGCCTTCCTGGGGAGGTTGTTGGGTCTAAAACAGAGGGGGAATTCAAACATGCATGGGACAGACATAAGGCAATTGTAGTGGGGGGCGGCAGGAAGTAGGCTGTTGGTTAACTAGAATCTGCAGCTTATCCAGTGGGTAGGGAAATGGGCAGACTAGGTGGGCCAAGTGGTCCTTATCTGCCATCAAAGTCAAAGTCTATGGTTTTGATTCCTATCTGCTTTCTTTGGCCCTCATGCCAGATACACAGTGCTCTAAAATGGTAGCAAGGAATAACAATAAACATTAAAACTATGCAGCTGAACCTGTTACAAAGTGGATAATCACCATTATTTTGGACTCTTCAGATTTTTAACTAGGTAAGCATATTCCTGTTATCAGAGTGAACATAGCACAGTGTCGGGGGGGGGGGTATGAAAGCAGTCAAACTGAAAAAGCCCCCTTTTAAAATATTTTTTACAGGTGCAGTCTTCAGTGAAGACATCGGCAGATAAGACCCAGATTAACCCATTCATCTTTGTTTTTTTGTTGTAAAGTTGCTATTAAGGTGAATTTAGTCAAGCTATTGAAAAACAGTGTTTTAGTCAGTCATTTTATTTTAAAATCACCAGGTACTATATAAAAATAACAGGTAATTAAATGTGCACAGACAAAGCTGTGTTTCCATCTCGGGGATTTGATGACCACTTAAGGATCTCTCGCGTTTTACTCTCAAGGTCTGTGATGTCATCAAATCCCCTCGATAGAAACACAGCCTTGTTGTGCACAAGTACCTATTTAGCATTCTGTATATTGTATAGGGTTGGGGTTTATTCTGTATGGAAATCAATGTTTCTCAAAAAGTTGTGCATGTTCTGTCATCAAGTGCACCTGTGTCCCTGCTCACCCTGACTCTGGCCTGGCAGCCCACTTTAATTTTCACTGAGCGCTCTGGGTGAGCGCTCCAGTTTCCACTCACACTGATTTGCGAAGGCTGCAGCCTGCCTTCACAACTACACTAGTTACTCAGCTAGCTACTCAGTAGCCATTACTCAGCAGAGCCATTGCTCACTCTCTCCTTGTCTCTCTGTACCAGCGCTCAGTGCTGCTTGCAGCCCCTGCTTCCTAGTTCCTTCTACAAAGCCATGTACTATAAAAAATAAAATGTGGGTGACCATACACAACTCACCTTGTGTTTCCATCTCGGGGTTGAAATACAATCATGTACCTCTTGAGCTTTGTTCTTGAGTTCCTTATGCTGGTATCTCAATCCCTCAGTGGAAACACAAGCTCATTGTGCATGCTTGCCCATGCATTAGTCCATTTATAACAACTGCTGAGCAATTTTTTTAGTGAGCTCAACCAGTTATTATTTACCATTTTAACAAGTCAGTTTTTATGGCAAACATGTGCTGCAGTTGACAGTCTGAGTGTATGCCCGGTTCTCACAGCTGCACAGCTGCTGACAACAGTGGCAGTGGAGCCTCAACTCCAAATGTTTGTTCCTCTGAGGATTTCAAATAGGAATGAGGAATGTTTAAAAAGAGGATGAGTGGGGAATGTATATGATCAGAAGGTCTTTGAGGTAGCCAGGGGCCCAGATTGTGCAGGGCTTTATACATTAACAAGCATACCTTGAAGTTGATGCCCCACCGAACTGTCAGAGCATCAGCGTGTTATGTTCGGTCTGGGAAGTCCCAGCAGTCACCTGGGCAGTCACATTCTGCACTAGCTGCTTGCAGTGCAGAAACCCCACAGATAACTGTTTGTAATCCAATTTTGATGCAACAAAGGCATGGATCAGTGTTACCAGGAAAACTTACACTGGGCTGGGCTTGATCTGGGTGATAGAAAAAACATGCAAAACTTGCAACAGCGCATACAAACTAGGTGCACATACCCAGGGTTACTGATATATCTGAACACTTGACTGCACGGTAGCAGTAAAATAGGTCAGCACTCAGTATCTTTCAAAAGTTAGAAAGACACACAAGACTTGCAGCAGCTCATATGAACTAGGTGCACGTACCCACTTTTGAAATATATTGAATGCTGACTTATTTGGACTGCCACCATGCAGTGAAATATTAAGGTTGATCTGGATGATATTTCATAAATGGGAGAAGCCACTGAACTACCACTGACACCTGATGTTCAAGGCAACTGATCTACAGTGATTAAAATAATGAAATTCTGTTTTTATGACTTGAAACTTCGGAAATTGCAGTGGTGGTTATAAGTCTAATTTCCATATTTTACTGGGATTCTACTGTCATTCTTTTAATATGTGTATAAATAATCAGAATAAAAGCAGACTTAATATACAGAGCATTAAATGAAATTGAAAATAGTACAGGAAGCAATTATAAGACAAATACAAGTTCTGCAAATTTATTGATCTGGTCTAAAATGACAAATTCCATTAAATGCTTTGTTTTTACTGGTGTGCAGGCAGTTTATATTCTGGAGTTTTACCATGTTTTCTGGTAAAAAAATGAAAATGAGTGGCCTTGCTGATCTAGTGTTAGTTTGCAGTCCACAATGACCCCCCCAATCCCTAGCCCTATGCTTCGCTTCTAGTATAGTGCAACTTAAAGATGGTAAAGTAGCATAGCTGCTGCTAGTCATTGCCAGCCCACGCTTACCAGGTTTCATCAATACTGACTCCATTTTTAATGAGTTAAGACAGTCAGCTAGCGGCCATCCAGTCTTGAATTTCAGCATGACACTCGTCCAGCACTGAGACCTCACTACCCCAATCAGGTGCACAAGACAGATATAGCTGTGTCTCATCTGTATAACAATGAAGCCCCAGTCTCTACTGACCTACTACACCGCCACCACATTTCGGTTACCTTGATGCACCAAATCCAGATGTCCTGCACCTTTCCTTCTCAGTACCATATTCTGTCCTCCTCAAGCCCCAGAGAGATTCAAGGGTTTGTATTGCCATGCCACTGTGTGGGCTCAGTGATGGTTTGTTATCTATCGTTCTGTTTGGGATGTTACAGCTGTGCATGAACAACATTTGAATGCCATTATTTCTCTATGGGGAAATACAGACTACTTTCTACTGTATAAGGAATATATGCCCCACATTATACATACTTCCTGACTTTGCAAAACGATTGCATGTGTTACTTTTCATGACAATTAGTTTATTAAAGGACTGAATGCTCCCCACATCATAAAACAGGCTTGCAAAAGTAATGTACTGTATGTGCCACAGTTCTCAAAAGTAGTTTACAAAACCCATTATCTGGGCCACACATCACACAATGAGTTTACAAAGGGACTGAATGTTCTATACATTACAAAAAAAGTTTACAATATGTTCCATACAGTACAAACGTTCACAAAAGGATTGTATGTACCACACATCACAAAACTGGTTTACAGAACATTACATGTGCCACACATCACAAAACAATGTGTACCAACAATTGCATGTACACATATCACAAAATTAGTTTCCAAAAAGATTTCTGCAGCTACACATGAGGGTGGTCCCAACCTGGGCCTGGTCTTTTCCCTTGGTTGGCAGATAAACAGCATCAAGGTAACAAGGGGCTGGTGCCAAGAAGGTCCCGGTACCACATTGCAACATGACTGAGAACTGCTGCAGGGGAAGGCAAGGAAGTAAGCTGGGTTTACTCCTTTTACTTTATTTTATGAGTTAAGCAGTGTGACAAGCTGTGGGAGCAGCTGCAGGAGAAGGCAGTATGCTCAGTAGTGCATTTGTACTTAGCAGAAGGTAATTCATGCCTGTAGGCGGCTTTCCGTGACCCCCACTACTCAAGGGCACAGGAACTCAGACAAACACCCTTACAGTGTTCCTGAGAGGCTGATTCAAGCTACTAGGTGTTGCTTAACTTGCCTTTTTTCTATATTTTCTATTTTTCTATTTTTGTAGGTTTTTCTGTTTTTTTTTTTCTCCCTAACCACTTGCATCCCAGCGTAGCTCGTGCGTGTGGAGGCACGTGCACCTCATGCACTACAGGACACCCCACCCAACCAGTCACTCCGTTACTGCCTATGCCTGCCACTGGACCTCCATCCAGTCATGGCAGGACTGCGGATGGGCTGTTGGGTATTTTGCTGGGCTCTGTTGGACACCCTCTGACTTTGTTATTATGGTCTAATAAACCTTTAGTTACTTGGAGAATGTCAGGAGATCACTACACCATAACAAAGCATACAGTACTCCTCTCACAGATTCTAGGACTAAAGAAAAAATAAGAAGAAACAAAAGTGGTTATAAAGGCAATATAAGGTTCCTTTATTGTTCTACCAGCTTGCCTATTGGACGGTCATTATACATTGCATACTAATTATGTAACATACGCACCTGAGAGTCTGGTTCTCTCGGACACTGCAGTGTCACGCAGGGTCTGCCTGCGATTTCCTCAGAGAGGGGGCATGGGGAAAGGGGCTCTATACCCTGATAACATCTAGTCTGGTGATAGATACACCAGCTCGTGCGTGTGATGATCGCACTTACTATTACTTCTATTGGTCAAATTGGGGGGCAGCAGAGTATTATCTCAGTTGCCCTTTTGAATGCTACAATGTGTAACATTCTTCTCATAAGAATATGTTTATGTCAATGACGTGTTCTCATGGATGAAACATTTTGTAATGTATCATCATGCTCTCTGAAAGGTCCGTTCATAAATTGCTGTGGTTGCACATGACACCTTAGCTGTAGAGGGTGTGCCTGGGTACATCAATCATTATATTTCTGACATTATCGCAGCAAAATAGCAGTGCAGTTCTAGCCTAGAATATCATTTGTGGTGTTTTGTCTCTCCCCTACAGGATCATACGTAGAGTAAAGGTCATGCTTTAGAAGCAGTGCAGTTTCAAAGCTTGTATCTAGGTTCTATGCAAAAATTAAGAGTCACCTAGCCTTATTTATATGTGAACCTATACTAAAGTGATGAAGATGTTCCCTAGCTATGTGTGTGCATCCCTAGCTCTATATGAAATGTGTTTTCCCCCCAATTCTATATATATGTGTGTGTCCCTAGCTCCGTGGAGTAACTGATACGTCGGTGTTAGACGTCACCATGTTATGTCTGTTTGTGTGTGAGAGATGCCCCACTTATAGATGTGGGTGTTGTGTGGATGTTAGTACTCCCACTTATTAGATGTGGGTGTACGTGTAAGTATCCACACTTAAAGATGTAGGCTTGTGTGTGTGTGTAAGACTATCCCACTTATGGCTGTGGGTTATGTACTTGTATGTCATCTGCATGGCATGAGCATACAGGTAATCATGACATGCCTTGTGCACGAGGTGTGTGTGTGTGTGTGTGTGTGTGTGTGTGTGTGTGTGTGTGTGTGTAAGCTTGTAGTTGTGATGTACCTTGCATACGTTGTGCTTGTGGGTGAGCATATTCTTTCAATTCCCCCCCTTGTTACCTGCGAGCATACAGATAACACAGAAAGAAGAAAGAAAGAATTAGTGGACAGGAGAGTGGATAGATTGGGTAACACAGAGAAACTTGAGTTGAGATCTTTACAAGTTGAGAGTTTTACAGAGGCAAAAAGTAGTAATAAGTAGAAAACAAGAAAAACTTGAACAATAACAAATCCTGTGAATTCCAGCCATGTGTTGGTAAGTACAGTGTTTATCTCTATCATGAAACATCGCTTTTAATGAATCCTCTGTCTTCTGAACACTATTTTTGATTTGACTAATGTGTGTGTCTTTCCTTTTTATTAACCTTTTAACACCATAGTGCAATTGATCTATATGAACATTAAAAACAGGTAAGTATTGGCTTACATTTTTTTAAATGAGTGGGTTCAGTATCTATAGTTGGTCATGGAGGGGCACCGGGGTAATGAATGTATGGCCTGTGTGTAAAGCAGAAATGGGGGTTTGTCACATTGCATATCATGGTATTATAAACAAAGGACTTAGTAACCATACAGTATGAACCTTCAGTAGAAAATGGAATTTCAGCAGCCTTGATGAAAACGCTGCTGTGCTTGATTGAAGAGATGTCTGAAGAAGTATTTTCTTTGCTGAAGTCAGGGATTGCACCTCCCTCAGGCTTGCCTTCATGTAAGGTACCCCCAAGTATTAGCATTGTTGTGGGTACCAGTGTTGGCTGGTGAGGAAACAGTGTGCTGGTTTCCATCAGTTGCATCAAAGTTCATATTGGCATGGTCAATGGATGACCCTTTTCCGAAGTCTGGTTCATATCCACGTGCAGGTGTGACCATGGAAAAGACATCATACCTACACAGGTAGTGGTAGTCCTTCCTGTTTCAGCAGTTTGTATTGGGGGGGGGGGGCTACCCAGGCAGTCAGGTGATGGTGATGAACAAGGAGATCTGGCAGCTTTATCTGTTCTCGAAAGATGTTTTCTTCTAAGTGCCCGAGTGATTGTACCTGCACCAGTTTATTAAATATTGCAGTATCATTATTAAATATAGGCAGTGAAACAGTACATGTGACAAACATTGTATCTTTTATAGCACAGTCATGTCTGTTATAGTAGGGGCCCTGGTTGGGGTACACTGTAACATAACCAAGGTTTCTAGCAGTGACAAATGTGACCGTATGATCAATGCACTTCGTAGTACAAGCTATACTGTCAAAGTGGGGGCAATACTACTTGGCAATACATCTGTCACTAATGAGGTTTGGGATCTTACCAGTTTCTAAATCTTGTAAGAGACTTTTAATGGTGGGGAGTACAAAGCTTCCATAAGCAGAGCAAAGGATTTCCCTACCTCTGTGGTGTTGTCTGGCCTCCCTATTATTAAAGTGTATTAACTGTGCTAACTTTTGTCTGGTCTCATTGAAAATCCTAGCAATAAAGTGCATGTTTATATGTGGTGAACCTTTCTACTTGTGCAAGACTGGCAATACCGTGTAGCATAGGCTGTATTACATCCTGGTTTAAATGACTAATTTAGCATGCCTCCTAATTTTTGCCAGATTGGCTCGATTCCAAATAGATAATCCAGTCCCAAAAATACCTGTAGTAGACTCTAAAAATGCCTGTCACACCAGGAAGAGCTAACCCTTTTTTCCCATGGTGTTCTGTGGAATACTTCCCTGCTACAGGGTCTTGAGCTCGTGTTTGAAATGCTGCCATAACGTCAAGTAGCATTACTGTATGAAATTTAGAATTGTTTGTTGTGGAGCAATGACCGAATTCGGCCATGTCCCAGTTAGATAAATTTAATATTACAGGTACATGCATATAATTTACATTATTAATACATCTGGAAAATAAATCGCAGTTAGGCCACTTTTTGGTCCGCATTCAAATATAGGTACATTTTCATAATTTTCAGAAACAGTTTTAGAAATTACCGTAAGGTAAATATATTCAGTAAGAATAGTGTTCAGCTGGCAAAGTCTCTTCATTGTGATGTTATGAAAACAAAGGCAAAAATTGGAATTTGCTGTAATAGTAATGTTATAGAGTTCAGCATGTTATAAGTCTACATTTTGGATTGTTAAAGTTACATTAGAAGCGATTTGAGTGTTTGGCCAACCTTTGAAATTTCCTTTGTGAAGGCGGCCACTTTAAAATATATACCATTTGAAAGTACATTAGAATCAGTAAATGTCTGCAAAATGTCCAGCTGCAAAACATGGGGGTTAAGAGCAGTCACATTTGACTTGTAGAATGATATTGGAACCTTCATGTGTTATGTAATAAAGTTTGGGAACCAAAACCTGAAAGGGGGCATAAGATGGGTGGTTAGGAGGGTAACCAAAAAGATGGAGTGGGGCAAACTTCTTTTCTTTCTGGAGTGATCTGGGAATTTCTCTGGAGCCTCTGGATTGGGGCCTGGGATTGACTTCACCTGGACAGGAACTGGAAATGGACCAGGTCTTGGTCCTGGTTCCGGGGGTGTAACTGGATCCTTCTTGGTCAAGGTCTCCTTCCAAGGTGTTATCATCTGGGGATGGTCTCATCATCACAGGAACCGATGTCTCCCTTTGGTCAGGTTTTTGGTTCGGACCTCCTTGGCCCAAGCATGGCAACAAGGTCATGAATAGGTAAGCCTGGAATAGGCCTACCCAGGATTGCCTTCCATCCATGGATTTTGGCATTTATTATTTCTGATATCTGAATACAGAAAATAGGCCATCTGTTAACCCTTAGAGGACTGTGGGTGTATATATACTGTATGTATATATATATATATATATATATATATATATATATATATATCAGAATCTCAGTATGTTCAAACATATTCAGTTCTCAATGTCCCTTCCCCAATAAGTGGGGAAGGGGTCATACAGTTGTATGCTTAAACACCCTTAAACAGCTTCAACTGATTTGCATGGCACCATTTTTCAGTTGGCTGTGTTCTTTTTGGAGTAAATGCCCCTAGGTATTCGGTAGTGTGGGGCCCTGCTACTGGATCTTGAGTACGTGTCTGGTATGGTTCAAGTCAGTTCAGTAACATGGCACTATAAAATCTAGAAGTGTTGGTACTGGAGCAGAATCCAAATTCTGTCATATAGTTAGTGAGATTTAAAACTGGCAGTGTCAGTGGCTCAGCATGTAGCACACTTGCCTCTGAGGATGGGAGATCAGAAGGCTGTGGGTTCTTTCCCACATCAGGGACTTGGGTTAATATCCCAATACTGATGCTGCAGTGCAGCATGTGGGGATGCTGCACTCCTGAGGTGCCGTCTTTCAGATGAGACGTTAAACCGGGTCCCATCTGCCTGTTCTGGTGGTAGTTCAGGTGGATGTTAAAAATCTCATTGCACTTCTCGAAAGGAATAGGGGAATTTCCCATTGCCTTGGCCAAATTTCTCCTCATTCACTAAAATACCACCAAGAGCTTAATCTGGTTCAAAGTCAGTTGGCATTCATCTGTATCCCCCTTCCCCAGGTCGTGCCTGAAAATAGGCAGAATTTGTCTAGTGCATTCACCTGGTCAACAAAAACTAAATAAATAAAATAAATCAAAATCACAGGGACGTGCGTAAATCACACATTATTTACAAGGGTACCTGAGAGTGATGATGCCACCAGACCACCACTTGGTCCATATTTCTGCATTGGAGATTGGATGGGTTCTTCCGCTGTTGGGGGAACAACAGGTGGAAACATGATGGTGCTAGCAATGGAATGAAGTGTGCAATGCTGTCTAATAGTACCATTTGGAAAATGAGCACAACAATTTGAGTTTGAGTGCAGTGTGTTTGTATAAACCTGTGTGTTGTGCTTGGGCCTGGCATATAGACAGGATACCATTAGGTGGAGCTTGTGTATGTCTGAAAAAAGGCAAACTGTAAACAACAAATGGATTATTTGTAGACATTTCTTTTCTGTGGCACTGGAGAGATATATACTTCCTTTATTTCTGGATCTGCCAACTATGGCTCAGGTCCAGAGGAACTTTTGTGTTGTTTTATTGTTTGCAGCCCCTGTAGGTGTTGAACTGGAAGGGGGGCATGATTCATATCTACCCCACCCAAGCTCCTTCTTTGGTGAAAGAGGCAGCTCGGTTATTGTAGTAATAGAAGGGTTTTGTGTGGGTTGGCCAATGCTGAAGCAAACACCCGACAACAAATTAGTACATTCCACTAAAGTTACCTGTAACAGTTTTGCATAGATGTCAGATGACACTCAGTTGACAGTAGGGGTGTGAACATTTAACCACAAACATTTTGACAATCTTATTTGCCAGTCAGTCACCACCTTTAATGGTATATGCTGAATAGATACTGATGGGGTGCCCTAGAGTATCCTATTGTTTTTCAGATTTGTTAACAGCATTACACATTTATATTAGCCTACTCCATACATTACCAGAGGTGGTTTGTAAGGTATTGAATATTGTTGCCACCCCCCCACCCCGCTGGAGGGGTGGGTCTTATGTCTTGGTTCAGCCCCTGGCTAGAGGGACCCTTTTCTTCTTGATAGAGAAAAAAAAAAAACACAACACAAAGAGCAAGGTCGTGTAGACCGTTCTCTCTGTGATAGATTAGCACTAATTTCTAAAATTCTGCTGCATTAGCCTTATACTGATGTATGCCTTTGGTTGCCTCTACCAACTGTGCCATTGGCAGGGTAGATGGTGCTGTGGCTGCCAGCCACACCTTACTCGATTTCAAAAAATCAAATAAAATCAAACAAAATCAAACAAAATCAAAACGGAGACAAAAACGTGTCCCTTTTCCACTTGGTTTTAATTTACTAATACAGACAGTCTTAGCGGAGTCCTACAAAATCCTGTACATTTTATTTACATGTTAAGTGAGTCACACCATACCTGTAACAAAAAGTGTTAAAACAAGTCAGAATGATTAGGAGTATCTCCCTATTGATCTTGGATGTCATTCCTAGATTATATGCCCCCTGGTGTATCTCATGGGTACAGTAGGTAAATGAATTTGAAAAAAAAACATAGTTCTGATATTTTTCCTTTTAGCAGTTGAAACTGTATAGCAAGTGACCTTGCTCTCTTTTTCCTGTGAGCTGTCAAAGTAAGTAGCTTGTTATGGATGCCGGGGCATTAGGCAATGCATCCCCCCCTCCCACCAGATTGCCTTGATTAGCAAGGGAATCACATGTGAACGGCACTGGGGGAAAAATAAAATAAGCTGTGCTTTGGCGATAATGAACCTCTGTGAATGAAGATCATTCACAAGGGTTGGTGTTTTGGATAGAGGACATGCATAAAGTGTATGCTTCCATAAAAAAAAAAAAAAAAAAAGGTAAAATTTAAAAAAAATCACTAGTTAATGTGTGTTCTTGAAACACTTGCTTAAGAGGGAAAAAGAAAATTGTTTAGCCAGGACAGGTACACCATGCCCGAGATTTTGGGGTATGTGGTATGGGAATACAAGGAGGTCACATGACTTGCCAAAGTTCACACAGTGTGCAAGTGTGGTTGGATGGATTTAAATTGAGGTCACTAAGTTTGTATCTTAGTGCCATTAAGTCCACAGGAGGTTTATGCCTCTCATGGCAAACATTGTATTTGGCCAGAAATTAACATTGAATAGTAAACTGTAAAATAAAGTAGCTTATTAAAAGGGATGGGGCCTTTTTCGTTTTAAAACACAATGCTATATTTACATTTTAACCATACAAAACAAAATACAGGAAAAACTATAATGGCATTAAAAAAAAAAAAATAAAGCTTTTAAAGCTTTAGTTTTGGACAGTGAAGGGTGTAAGAGAACACAGCTGTGTTATTAGCTAGTTAGTCTTGCCTCCTGGCCTGGCTAGCTGCCACGACTGATGACGTTTTATCAGGCTGAGGCGTCAGCCATAATAATAAAAAAAAAACTAACACTTTTTTTTTCTTTGAACGGAGAGAAGGCAAAAAAAAAAGTTTAAATCCAACAAAGGCAACTCAAGCTGCTGTCAAACCACATTTAAATTGCAAGTTCCTTGCACCGACATACTCTTTCTGCGTCATACACCCAAGACCATTGCTAACTGCCTTCACGTATAGCTCAAACAAATTACATCAGCCTTTAATTTCTTGCACACAAACCAACCAATCCAATTCTTTCTCTAAACAAGTCCAATTATAAAAAAAAAAAAAAAATTGTGAATAGGGATTCTCCCCATATTTTTCTAGGTACTAGATTTAAAAAAATAATATACAGTGAAAAGTCTCTACGGCAGCAGGGTTCCCCTTAATGCAGGTTATCTTTAATACATAGATACATAGTGTCGGCAGATAAGGGCCTATGGCCCACCCAGTCTGCCCATTTGAGCTCGTAAGTTCAGTTTATGTTTTCCTAGAAGTCTGTTGCCCTTACCCCTGACCTCCAGAATTCCTTTATGTCTATCCCATGCATTCTTAAATCCGTGATTGTTTCAACCCCACCACTTCCTCTGGCAGGGTGTTCCACTTGTCCACCACCTCGCTCTGTGAAGAAATTCTTCCTCATGTTTCCTCTGAATCGTCCCTCCTCCAACTTCATCCCATGCCCTCTAGTCCTGGAACATCTTTTTCGCTTAAAAACAGTGTATTCCTGCACCCTGTTCCTCCGTAAGATACTTGTATGTCTTTATCATATCCCTCGCCCTCCTCTCTCTCCAGGGAGTACATGTTCAGTTCCTTCAACCTGTCTTCATAGGACTTGTGATGCAATCCATGCACCATCTTTGTTGCCCTCCTCTGAACCTTCTCTACCCTATGTCCTTACGTAGGTATGGTCTCAGAACTGTACACTGTACTCCAGGTGGGGCCTCTACTAGTGTCTTGTATACCGAATTATGACCTCCCTTTCCTGCTGGTGATGCCCCTGCCTATACATCCCAGCATCCTATTTGCTTTAACTGCTGCCTTGTCACACTGTTTCCTCACCTTGAGGTCATCAGAGATGATAACCCCAAGATCCCTTTCCTGCTTGGTGCATGCTATATCCTCACCCCCCAACTGATATATTGTGCCAGGGTTTTTGTGCCCCATATGCATTATCTTGCACTTCCTTGCATTTAATTTCAACTGCCAAACCCCTGACCATTCTTCAAGTTTCTGCAGGTCCCTTCTCATTCTGTCTATACCCTCTGGTGTGTCTACTTAATGTAGCTCAAATATAACCTTGATGCTGTAGAATCACACAAGCTTCTTCACTGTTCTATTTAACCAAAAAAAAACAATTCTCTGCATATTTACATGGCAGTTTTAAAAACTGCTAGTTTTCAGAACATTTAGATAAAACAAGAAAGGAATAAAACTCATTCTTTATAGCTTGTAGTGTATGTATAGTGTATTATGTTTTGCTCTGAGCTTATCAGGCTCATAAGATAGAAAATAATTTTTCAGTAAAGGAACAGAAAGCAAAGTTCGACTGGCCAGTCTCTTTTAAAGAGGAAAAAAAAAGGTGTAGAGGTGCAGTTTAGTTTTTAAATACTGTATAGGACAGTTATGTGACAAATTATGTAGCATATTACATTTAAAACTTCAAGGTTGATAAACAGCACATATGGAAAGCTTTTACATAACCCTTTTCAAATGCCTTCTATATTTTACATGGCTAGTTTGCTGTTTACTAACATAATCTTTCCTTTACAGTGTGTTCTAGGGGTGGGGGCTTGCTGGTGACTGGGGCAAGGGGTGGAGGTCTTCCAGGACTCATGCTCTGGAGAGATGGGAGTTGCCTTTTCCTCTCTGGCATCATGCCTGGGGTTGCCGACACCCTGAGTGGGCTGGCCTTTGGGCTCATCATTGATCATTTTGTCATCTTGTGATGATGCAAGATCAATGGGGGATACATACGAAGAGGCTTGTGACATGACCCCTAAGAGTGCATACTTTTCTAGTACCTTTCCAAACAACATTCTGCATCCTACATACAGTATTTCTCAGGTTGCTTGGCTACAGTCTTGCTTCAAGGATACATTCTCGGTTTCTAATACTTGAACCATAGAATACAAAGCTGGCACAATTAACCCCTTCTGATCCGTTTTTTTCCTCGTCACATGTTTAGTATCTGAATACAGTGTGCCCAAGTAACGCACTGGGTTACTGTGGGTATTTGCATCTGATGCAGAATTACCCCACCCTGCATGTGAGGTCAAAAAATTAGAAATATCTTACCCCAGCTCTGAGCTAATACTACTAGCTGTTCTATTTTCAAAGGCCATTTTGAGAGCACCCTCCATATCCTGCTCTTTAATAGAAGTAAAGAGTGTATTGGTCCCCCCCTTATTCTATCTCTGAACAGTTTTCATCACTGTAGGAAAAACTGCTTCTGCCTCTAAATCCTGTTCTAGTCCTGAGCCAGCGTCGCCAAATTATGTTGGGTATTTTGCTGGGCTCTGTTGGACACCCTCTGACTTTGTTATTATGATCTAATAAACCCTTAGTTCCTAGGGAACGTCAGGAGAGCACTACACCATAACAAAACATACAGTACCTCTCTCATAGATTCTAGGACTAGAGAAAGAATTAATAATAAGAAACAGAAGCAGTTATAAAAGCAACATAAGGTTCTTTTATTGTCCTACCAGCTTGCCTATAGGACAGTTATTATACATTGCATATTAATTATGTAACATGTGTACCTAGGAGTCTGTTTCTGTCAGACACTGCAGTGTTATGCAGGGTCTGCCTGTAATTTCCTTGGAGAGGGGGCATGGGGAAAGGGGTTTTATACCCTGATAATATCTAGTCTGGTGATAGATATACCAGCTCATGTGTGTGTGATGATCGCACTTACTATTACTTCTATTGGTCAAATTGGGGGGGGGCAGCAGAGTATTATCTCAGTTGCCCCTTTAAATGCTACAGTGTGTAGCATTCTACTCATAAGGATATGCTTATGTCAATGACGTGTTCTCATGGACGAAACATTTTGTAATGTACTGTATCATCATGCTCTCCGAAAGGCCCATTCAAAAATTATTGCTGTGGTTGCACATGACACTTTAGCTGTAGAGGGCGCTCCCGGGTACATCAATCATTATATTTCTGACATTATCGCAGCAAAATAGTGCAGTTCTAGCCTAGAATATCATTTGTGGTGTCTTGTCTCTCCCCTACAGGATCATATATGTAGGATAAAGGTTATGCTTTAGAAGCAGTGCAGTTTCATAGCTTGTATCTAGGTTATATGCAAAAATAAAGAGTCACCTAGCCTTATGTGTATGTAAACCTATACTAAAGTGATGTAGATGTTTCCTAGCTACATGTGTGCATCCCTAGCTCTATATATAATGTGTTTTCCTCTGAATTCTATGTGTGTGTGTGTGTGTGTGTGTGTGTGTGTGTGTGTGTGTGTGTCTAGCTCCATGGTGTAACTGACACATCTGTGTGAGACGTTACCATGTTATGTCTGTTCGTGTGTGAGATGTCCCACTTATAGATGTGGGTATTGTGTGGATGTTAGTACTCCCACTTATTAGATGTAGGTGTGCATATAATTATCCCCACTTACAGATGTGGGCTTGTGTATGTGTAAGACTATCCCACTTATGGCTGTGGGTTTTGTACTTGTGTGTTATCTGCATGGCATGCGCATACAGGTAATCATTATGTGCCTTGTGCACGTGATATATGTGTGTGTGGGTAAGCTTGTAGTCATGACATACTTTGCGTACATCATGTGCTCGTGGGTGAGCATATTCTTACAGGACTGCCCTTCCTCCTGGGAGAGGAGAGCCAGTGCTCGATCCTGCTCCCCCATGTGCTGGCACCCCAATGTCTTGAGGTCGTTCTTGACCCCGGGTCGCCGGTGTAGCGCGAGGAAAGGCGTCGAGCACCTCAGCCCTCCATGTTACCGGGCCTGCTTAACTTGCCTTTTTTAAAGGCAGGTTATATACATTGTCTGCCGGCACAGGGAGGTAATCACAGCACCACCATGGTAATGAGGTGACATCACTACAAGGTGCTCTACAAACTGCTCGGCTCCAGTGAGCTGAGGCGATGTGGGAAGAGGACCAGAACCTCAACTGGTACATAAACAAATGTATAAGGTTAATAGTAGTCCCAGGGCGTCTGCGAGAGAAATAGTTGAGTCTCAGAAACGAATATACTAACATACTAAAATGCCAGCAGAATAGGCCTAACGGTCTCTCGATTTTCAGCACCCACACTGAGGGCTAATTTTGGTGTCCCCCCATCCCCCTTGGGTTATATTGTCCCCAGTCCCAGATGTTCCACCTGTATTGGGCCTGGTCACATTTACCCTCCCCCTGTACCTGTCCCATCCCCTCTTAAACCTGTCCACAGTCTCCACCTCTACCAGCTCCCTGGGCAGTGCATTCCATGGCTCCATCACCCTTTCAGTGAAATAACATCTCCTCTCCTCTCTGAGCCTGCCCCTTCCAGCTTACACCCTTGACCTCTCATTGCCCCACCCTCCTTCCTTTGGAGCACCCTGACTGGGCCTCCCTTATTGATCCCTTTCATGTACTTAAAGATCTCTGTTTTGTCCCCCCTGCCCTTCCTCTTCTCCAGGGTGTACATGTCGAACTCCTTGAGTCTCTCCTCATGGATCCTCTCTCCCAGGCCCTGGATCATTTTGGTTTCCTTTCTTTGGACCCTCTTTAGGAGTGTTATGTCCTTCTTTAATGATGTGGTTTAAATGTGGTCTCCAAAACTGTACACAGTACTCGAGGTGTGGCCTAACCAAGTAGTTGTACAGTGGAAGGATCACTTCCGCCTTTCTGGAGGTAATCCCCCTGGCGATGTATCCCAGCATCCTATTTGCCCTTGCCGCTGCCCTCCTACAGATCTCTGAGTTGTTCATTTTGACATCTACCACTATCCCCAGGTCCTTCTCACCATCCGTGACTTGAATCATGTCTCCTCCCAGGTTATACCCCTGGCCTGGATTTCTGACTCCCAGGTGCAGAACCTTGCACTTCCCCACATTGAATTTTAGTTTCCATTTTTCTGACCACCTTTCCAGAGCCTCCAGGTCCTCCTGCAAGGCCACTCTCCCCTCCTCCTCATCCACCACTGCACCCAGCTTTAAGTCATCTGCAATTGAGACCTATCTCACTCCTGATCCCCTACCTGATGTCTGAGATATAGGCATTGAACAGGAGTGGCCCCAGCACTGACCCCTTGGGAACCCCACTAGTAACCCACCTTGGGGATGAGGCTAACCCTCCAACCACCACCTTCTGAGTATGCTCAGAGAGCCAATTTCCTATCCATCTTAACAACTGTCTCACTACCCCCATTTCCTTCAGCTTAGCTAGCAGGCCACTGTGGGGTACCGAATCAAACACCTTGCTGAAGTCCAGAAAGAGGACATCCACTGGCCTACCCTGGTCCAGGGCCCTCGTTACCCAATCGTAGAACTCAACCAGGTTTGTCTGGCATGGTCCTCCGGTGACAAAGCCATGCTGCCTATCGTACAAGTACACAGTTTGCTACAGTAACCCCCCTATCCTTTCCTTGACAATACCCTCCATCACCTTGCTGACCACCAATGTTAGACTAATGGGCCTGTAATTTCCCGCCTCCTCTCTTGATCCCCCCCTTGTGGATTGGCACAACATGGGCCACCCTCCAGTCTTGGGGCACCCACCCAGTCCTCAGAGAGATGTTGAAAAGCTCCACTAGAGGAACTGCCAGGACAGCTGCCAGTTTCCTCAGCACCCTGGGATGTATCTCATCTGGCCCAGGTGCTTTCTCCATCCAAAGGGACCTTAGGGCTTCCCTTACTCTCTCTACCAGGATTTCAGCCTCCACGTCCTCCCCCTTTTCACCCTGCACTGCTGGCCTCCCACCTGTCTGTGGTGGCCACTCCCTTTCCCCAGACCCGTCAGGGCTCCTAGTCTCTACCGGTCCCACCCCTTCTTCTGGTTTGCCCCCGCTCCCCTTGCAAGACATAGCCCCTCCATCCCCCCTGGTAAAAACTGAGGCAAAGTACTCATTTAGGTCTTCTGCCTGTTCCCCTGCCTCCTGTGCTAAACCATCCCCTATCCTTATCTTGCTGATCTGCCCTCTTACTTTCCTTTTTTCCCCAATGTATCTAAAAAAACCCTTGTTCCCACTCCCACTGGCCAAGGACTGCTCCTTTTTTGCCTTAGCTGCTCTCACCACCCTGGTGACTCCCACGGCTGTCAGCTCATACTCCTCCTGATCCCTTTCACTCCTTGAGCACTTGAAGTGCCTATAGGCCGCCTTTTCCCTCACCACCTCCTGTACCACCCGGGTCCACCAGCAGGGTTTTTCTGGCCTAACCGAACTTATGCCTTTCCCTTGCGCAGGATCTGGTAACCTTCTGTATTCCCCTCCTAATGATCCCCCACCTGCTGTCAGCATCCATAACTGGCCTTATCCTGTCCAGATGATCTTTAAGGATCCTTCTCATCTCCCTGAAGTCTGCACCCCGTAAGTCGGTTACTACCATCCTTGTTTGGCTTTCCTCCACCCCTAGGTCCAGGAAGAACCAGACTGTGGCATGATCAGTCCCCGCCAATGGGTCCCTCACCTCTAGGCCCCTAATCTGATCACTGTCCACCAGGACCACGTCCAGTGTCCGGGCCTTCCTAGTTGGCTCATCCACCTGTTGGCTCACCCAACTGTTGTGTCAGAAACGCATCCTGGAAGACATCCAGCAGCCTCTGCTCTCTGGCCACTGGTGACGTCATAGTCCCCCAGTCTGTTCCTGGCATGTTGAGGTCCCCCATTACCACTACTCTTCCCTTTCCCAATCTACAGTGTCCCTCGAGATTTGCCACCAAACTTTCTTCCAGAACCTCCGCCAGTGCTGGTAGTCTATATACCACTCCGACCTTTACTCTCTTACCCCCCCTGTGTCAGCAAGATGACCCAGATAGCTTCCATGTTCCCCTCTGCCTCCTCTACCCCTCCAATACCCATGCCATTTCTGACTAACAGTGCTACACCACCCCCCTTCCCTCCCCTTATCTTTTCTGAACATAGTAGTATAGCCCTCCAGATTTAGGTCCCACTCGTGCCCTTGAGTGGCCCAGGTCTCAGTGACTGCTGCCACATCTACCTCCCCCTCAACTAGCATCGCCTGGAGCTCAGGCATTTTATTTCCTAAGCTCCTGGCATTGATCAGGACCATCCTCCACCCCTTTTCCCTCTTCTTCTCTCTCTCCCCCTTGAGCTGCCATTTCTCAGCTCCTGCACCCTACCTGGTAACCCATTTCCATATCTCCCTAGCCCTCTAGAGGAGTGGAGACCATGTCCCTCATTTATCGTACCTGCTGGCACTGCCTCTTTTTTGATCCCTCCCCCCTTCACAAGTTTAAACCCCACCTTTCGCTGATGAACCCAGCTAGTTTGAGCTTAAGGATTTCCTTCCCCTCCAAATTAAGGTGGAGCCTGTCCCTAGCATACAGCCCTTTATCCTCCCAGGTCTCCCCCCAGTCCCCCACCAGGCCATACCCCAATTCCCCACACCACTCTCTAAACCACTGATTTATCTCCTTGATCTTCTTCTTGTTTTCTCCACTAACCCTTGGCATGGGCAGGATTTTTGAAATGGAGATCTTACAGCCTATGGAAAGGCATACCCTGGCCAACTCCCGGAACCTTGCCTGAATTTCTTGCTCACTATTACCATTTATGTCATTTGTCACCAAGTGCACTAGAATGTCCGGAGTCAACTCACATTCCCTTGCCAGTGAATACAACTTAGAAACATAGACTTTGATGGCAGATAAGACCACTTGGACCACCCAGTCTGCCCATTTCCCTACCTATTGGATAACCTGCAGATTCTAGTTAACCAACAGCCTACTTCCTGCAACCCCCCACTATAATTGCCTTATGTCTGTCCCATGCATGTTTGAAATCCCCCACTGTTTTAGACCCCACAACCTCTCCAGGAAGGCGGTTCCATGCGTCCACCACTCTCTCCATGAAAGAATTTCCTCATTACCCTGGAGCCTACCCTCCAACTTTAAATTGTGCCCCTTGTTCTTACACACTCTTTTTCTGAAAGATGCTACCTCCTGGACTTTGTTGATTCCCTTGAGGTACTTAAAGTTTCTATCATGTCCCCCATCCCTCCTTTCATCAAGGGTATACATATTAAGCTCTCTAGTCTCTTCATATGGTTTCTGATGTAGACCCTGCACCATTTTAGTTGCCCTCCTCTGGACTGCTTTCATCCTGTCTATGTCCTTGCGTAGATGAGGTCTTTAAAACTGCACGCAGTACTCCAGATGGGGTCTCACCAACTGTCTGTGCAGAGGGATAACCACTTCCCTTTTTCTACTTGTGATGCTCCTCCCTATGCATCCCAGTATCCCCCTGGCTGTCCTTACTGACTTCTCACATTGCTTACCCACCTGTAGGTCATCTGATATGACTACACCCAGATCCTTTCATTATTGTTGTCGTTAGTACCTCCCCTGCTATTGTGTACTCTTCTCCTGGATTTTTATTTCCCAGGTGCATTACTTTGCACTTCTTTGCATTGAATCTAAGTTTCCATATGTCTGACCATTCCTCCAACCTTGCCAAGTTCCTTCTCATCCTTTCTACCCCCTTGTGTATCAACTCTGTTACAGATCTTTGTGTCATCTGCAAAGAGGCATACCTTTCCTTCCAGACCCTCTGCAATGTCACCTATAAAGACGTTAAAGAGGACTGGACCCAGTACTGAGCACTGAGGTACTCCACTAGTAACCCTTTCTTCAAAATGTATTCCATTCACTATTACCTTCTGTGTCCTGTTGTGCAGCCAGTTTGCTACCCAGGCTACCACCCTGGGACCCACTCCCAGGCTGGCTAACTTGATTATTAATCTTTTGTGCGGACTGTGTCAAATGCCTTGCTAAAGTCTAGGTAGGCCATATCCACAGCCCCTCCCTGGTCTATTACTTTGGTCACCCAGTCAAAGAAATCGATTAGATTCATCTGACATGACCTTCCTGCTGTGAATCCATGCTGCTTTTGTCCTGTGCCCCGCTGGCCTCTAGGTGCTGAACAGTTCTTTTCTTCAGAAGTGATTCCATAATTTTCCCACCACTGAGGTCAAACAACAGGTCTGTAGTTTCCTGCTTCTGCCTTGCTCCCACTTTGTGAAGGGAATCACATCCTCCCTCCTCCAGTCCTCAGGTACCACCCCATCTTCCCATGATTTGTTAAAAGTGTGGTTAGTGGTGTCACTAGGTCCTCCCTTAGCTCTTTTAGGATTCTAGAGTGAACTCGCCAGGCCCCATTGTTTGTCCACCTTGAGTTTTAGGAGTTCTTTCAGGACTCTTTCTTCTGTAAATGGACCTGGCCAACCCCACTACCCAGAGTGCTTCTACTGTTTGGTTTAGGTAACACCTCCTCTTCTTATTTTGTGAATACTGAGCAAAAGTATTCATTCAGTATCTCTGCCTTTTCACTGTCTCCCTCTGCCCACCTCCCCTCTCCTTTATTAATCTTCACTATCCCTCCCTTAACCTTTCTATGCTCCCTAATGTAGCTATAAAAGGTTTTATCCCCCTTCTTAACTGAGTTGACTATCTTTTCCTCGGTTTGGGCCTTTGCTTTTCTGACTGCCTTCCCCACTTCTTTCTTCTTTAATTGATACAGTTCCCTGTCATGTTCCATCTGTGATTCCTTATACTTTTTGAATGCAGCCTTTTTCTCCTTAACCTTCCCTGACACCTCTTTTGAGAAACTTAGTGGTTTTTTATTCCGCTTTGTTTTCTTTATTTGTTTTACACAAAGGCTTGTTGCCTCCATGATGGCAGTTTTGATTTTTCTCCATTGTTCTTCCACCCCTCCTTTCTGGCCATTTGCTAATACATTCCTCAGGTATTCACCCATTATCCAAAGTCAGCCCTTCTAAAGTCCAGTATCCTTGTCTTTGTATGGCTTGTCTCCATGGTTGTGTTTATTGTGAAGCACACTGTGCAGTGGTCGCTTGTTTCCAGATGTCTACTGACTTCTAAATTTGTGATCCTCTCTCCATTTGAGAGTACCAGGTCTAATATTGCTCCCTCCCGAGTGTGTTCCACCACTAGCTGTCTAAGGCATGCCCCCTGTAGGGCATCGAGAATGACCCTGCTCCTGGATGTGGCTGCAGTCCATGTCGCCCAGTTAACATCTGGCATATTCAGGTTCCCCATCAACTGTATCTTCCCTTTTTCAGCTATTTTGAGAATGCCCTCTATCATTTTCTTGTCCATTTCCTCCCCAGAGACGGGGGTCTGTATACAACCCCTATGTGGATTGTGATGCCATTCCCTGTCTCCAAGGTGACCCAGAGTTCCTCTTGTCCTCCCCCTTTACTTTTTAGTTCTGTAGCTTTGATCCCTTCCCTTATGTAGAGAGCTACTCCACCTCCTCTTTTACCCTCCCTGTCCCTTCTGTAGATTGTGTACCGTGGTATGTTGATATCCCAGTCATGGTTCTCCATGTACCATGTTTATGTGACTCCCACATGCTTGGCCTTGTGCACCATCAGGCCTGGGTGGCATTTGGTTCTGATCAGACAGGTTTTAACCTCTCCCTGCTCCTCCCACTGGATGCCTCTGATGATGGAGTCCCCCAATAGCAGTGCTCTAACCTCCCCCTTGCCTCCCTGTTCATCCTTCAGGTTTACCCTCCTTCCATGACCCTCCTCATCCCTTTGTCTGGGTTCTCCCCCCAATCAGCTCCTTGCACCTCCTACAATCTGGGTGTCGAAGGTAGCCCTTTCACTGTTTTCCCTGGTCACCTCCTCTACCCATGTCCTGGCCTTCTTTATCCCCCCCAACCGAGTATCCTTCCTGTATCTCTTTCCCTACTCCTTACTAATCCATCTGTCCTGTCCGTTTGTCTACTTGGCTTTCTGCTCGCTATCATCCCATTTACGTTCTGCACCTTCCTGCCTGTCATGCTCCCCTGATCCATACCATCAGTCTCCTCCTTGTTCCCCTGATCCTCCTTTTTCTTCTCCCCCACCCCTCTTCCCCCATCCTGTCCGGGTTCCCCTCTATTGCTCTCTTGCCTCTTGCCCCTTTCACCCTTTCTATCTGTCTCTGCCCCAGCTTCACCAGCAGCATCATCACCCCCCACACTCCCCTCTTCTACCAATGGGCGTAGAGGGTTGAAACAATTTGTGGACCTTAGCCCATCCCCCAGTGCCCCCCTGTCCCTACCACCCCTCTCGGTTTCCTTTGGACACCCCCAGTCTCTTGCCTACTGCTGTGAAAATTTCCACCTTTTGGGCCCCACCTGTCAGGGTCCCCTAGAGCCCCCATTGTACCCCCTTCCATCCTCCCATAGTGTGAGCACCTCTCTTCACTTCTCCCCCAGCTTGGGAGGCCCCAGCGCCTAGTGCTTCCATGTAGGTGACTGCTTGCCTCCTACCTCTCCAATCCTCCCCCTCCAGCACCCCCAGCTGCCTTCAGATCCCCTCTACCTCCTCCTTAAGCTGTGCTAGCTGGTAGCACATTGGGCATCCCCCAAACTTCCAAGACCAGTCCAGTATCATGGCTGCACCACACCCTGTGCACCCAACCACCCGCCCAAGGATACCTGCTCTAGTGATATGCAATCCCTTCTCCAGCATCACAGCAGTCTTTTCTGGGCCAAATTACCAACTCAGTGGCTCTGCAGTTTCTCGAGCTACCAGTACCTATACCTAGATGATCCCCCCCCCCAAACAGCATGCAGACTTTTAAACTTGCAACGCTTGAGTGGCTGAACTTTTCCCTACCTGACTATTAGCCTTAAGAGTTAGCTCATAGGGGAAGTTTGCAACTCCCTAAGCTCCTCCCTCCCAACCTTTAAACCCAACCCCCAGTGACTCTTCTGTACCTCACCACATCTTCAAAATTCCACTGCTAACTGTGCCCACAGCAAGAAGATTTAACATTTAGAAATCAGTATTTGTTTTCTAAAACCTTGACTGAAACCAGTAGCTGTGGAAGAGGCGTTTGTTACACTCCATGATGTGTTATAAGCATAAGGTGTAATGTATGCTGCAGAATCAGCACTCCTAATACTGATTTTACTCAGACAATATGCGCACAATGTACACAGCTAAAAGAATTAAGAACCAAAATGATAGGATTAGAGCTCCAGGTTAAATGTTTGTTACAGTTGGAGAAGGACCTGAAGATTGAAAGAGATGGTAATGCAATAAATAAGAGGCCCACCGTTACACAACAAAAGGAAAAGGGAGGTTGATGAGGCAGGAGGATCAGACAGTAATTTGGGGACTGGATCGTTCAAAAAGGGAATAAGAGCAATAAGATTTAATACAAGGGTTGGTACAGAAGTGTCAACACAAGGCTCTAATAATGAAACATGAAACATGAGATATATTGAAGAATTAATGAAAACACAAGCCCAGATTGCAGTTCAATATCAAGAAAGAGAAATGAATAATATAGGTATGACTAACATAGAAGGGAATGGTACAAATCAGGAGGGAGAGAATAAAAAGAATGAGGATGGCACGCTGGACTACAATATAACAACTGAAAATAGCTTTACACCACTGTTCGTGTTAATAGCATCGAGAATGAGGCCAGTGAACTGATGGACATAGTTAAAGACAGTGGCAATTCAGGAAATCAAGATGTTGAGAATACATACGTGAATGAGGAAGAAATGGGAAGGGTGCAACTGAATCAACACAGCCAGATATCTATATTATAGGAGATTCCATCATAAAGTGCACCAATACAATCACAACTTTAAATAGGAAAGAACAGATGTTACTAGTGTTTCACTACCAGGGGCTGGCCTGAAGGATGTTCATGAGCTATTACCAAAAATACTTAAACCATCTTGTGTAAAGCCGCTCATTTTGACGATTTGAAACATAGTGCAGAGCTTGAGATACTGACTCACTACAAGGGAATACATAAGTATCTGAAGGAGAAAAAAATGTGATATTATATTGTCTGAAATACTGCAGGTCCCCAGAGCAAGGTACACAAAAGGAAAAGACAGCATTCACTGTAGATTTTTCAGTATGCTCAGTTCATGTTTTATTCAGAGCAGGTGCCTTTCAGAAATCAGCCCTGCACTTCAACCTTTCAGTGGGCATTCTAGGGGTATATCTGAGGTGCTAACAAACAGCATATCTTTTATACTTAAATTATTTAAAGTGATACACGCCAAAAGTGCTAAGTGACAAAACATAAGTGATTTAAAACCAAGTGTATTACAAAAAGAATACAAGGAACAGTTTTTTAAATAAGTTCATAGTAAATTGTTCGTTATATTTTGCTCAGTAGCGGTTAAGTAAATCTTTAATATCTATACATTTGAACGTCTTAATTATTCCAGTTTGGAACTTATACAAAACATCTATTTCAGAACTTATACAAAAGAGAATTCTAGAACGTAACTCAAACTAATTTATGATAAAATAACATCGCAAGTATGAAGGAACTATAATTGCTCCCTGGAATTCAGATTCAAAGCTGGGGGGGTCAAACTGCATACAAAAGGACAAATCTTAATATAAGTTCCCCGACCTTTATTGAAGGTTTCTATCAAGAGGATGAGGTGTTAGAAGTTGGGGGGGGGGAGGCGGGGGGACTCAGGCCTATAAAAGGCTATATTCTAGCTCATTTGTCATAGAAAAAGTTAGTTATCATCTGATTATTCAGCAATAGAAATTGAGAGGGAATAAAGGGTGTTATTATTCCTCAACAAAGGGAATAATGTTCCTGGGATAGAGTAAAGTTATTTTAAGTCTTATACAAGATAATTCTTAAATCAAGATATCTACCTGTAGGAGATACTTAATGTAATTTATACCTGATGAGGCAAAAAGTTTTAATTTGCACACTGAAATGGGTAAAAAATATATATCAGGTTAATCTCAGAAAGATAAGGTGCCAAAATGTATGATTAGCAAACCAAAACTGGAAGTGGACTTTCCCTAGTTCAGTTTAGTAGAGAACTAGATCTGAGCTCTGTGGGCATACAGTGATGTAGCACTCACATTGCTTTTCACAGATAGTGGGAAAGGTGATTCCTAAAGAGAGACAAAATCAGTATATTTAAGTGTCAATACACTCAACACATTCTGTTTACTTTTTACAAGTATGTGGAAAAATGCACTTCTTCATTAAGTCCCTCAGGGTTGCCAGTATCTAGAGTCACTATCCACTTAGTCTCTTTTTGAGACAGGATATTGGTTCTAGTCCCACCTCTTGGTGATCTTTCCACATGTTCCAAAATGAAAAACTTGAAACAATCAGGTTTACTGTTGTGGTACTCTAAGAAGTGGGCCGCAATAGCATTGTACACATTTCCATTTATTATTGCTCTGACATGCTCTTGAATTCTGCATTTGGCAGGCCTAGTGGTTCAACCTACATAAAAGATAGGGCAGGTGCACCAACAAATATACACCACAACGGGTGTAGCGCATGTGAAAAATTGTTTCATTTCATGCTTTTTTTCATCTTTGGTTATGCTTTGGCCAGTATTAGTGTACTGGCAAATGTCGCATCTGTTTCATCTAAAAATGAGGAAGGCAGTATAGCACACTGGTTTAAGGCTCTGAGCTGCAAATCTGGAGACCTGGGTTTGAATCCCACAGCCCCCACTTGCATACAGTGTGACCCTGAGCAAGTCACTTAACTTCCCTGTGCTCCCAGGTTACACCTGTAAACAAGCTTTCAGCTTAGTGTCTCATCTGGTTAAATAATTGGGGAAATAAAAGGCCATTTTTTTTTTCTTTAGCTAATCGGTTGCTGTCTTTTTAGTAGTACTTTCTTCAAAGTGACTATGGGTAATTCTATCAGTATTTCTCCCTTTGGAGAATGTCACTCTTGGTTTGGTAAAAATTTTGTTTTTCAAAACAAAATCAGTTAAAAGTAATGGCTGACATTTATGTACTAGGCTTCTCACCCTGCCTGCCAGAGGGTTGAACTCTGTAACAAATCTGACAGTTTGGCTGAAATTGTTTTCCATACTTTGAGATTGTGAAACCTCCTGTGTACTCTCTGATTTAGGTTTTAAAATGTCTTTTCTATCGATTTTATCAACCTTAGCCTTGGCTTCTTTTAGCACTTACTCAGAGTAACCTCTTTCTCTTAGTCTGCAAAAAAGACACTCCACTTGCTTCTGGCGTTCATATTCACTGCTGCAGTTTCTCTTCAGTCTAAGAGACTCCCCGTAAGGTATTGACTGAACCAATTTCCTAGGGTGTGAGCTTTTTGAGTGCAAAATAGTGTTTGCTGCTGTACATTTTCTATACCCTTTAGTTTCAGTTGGTTCATCAACAATGCCCACTTATTCCAGGTCTAGGAATCTAATACTGTTCCTGTTGTACTCCTATGTAAAAGATAGCCCTGAGTTGTTGTTATTCAAATAAGTAATGAAGTCTGGTATGTCTTTTTTTGTCCCCTTCCCATATGACTATCATTTCATCAATAAACCTATGCCAGATGGCTAGGTTTTCCCTAAAATTATTTCTGTTTCTGTCAAAAATAAACTCTTTTTTTTTTTTTAAAAGGACCCCATGAATATGTTAGCGTATGAGGGGACAAAAGCTGCCCCCATTGCTGTCCCACATGTCTGAAGATAGTATTCCTTATTGAAACAAAAATAATTATGGGTCAGGGCAAAGTTGATGGCCCAGTGAAGAAAGTGACTACTGATAATATCCTGTCTTTGAAAAAAGTGGTCAGTTGCCATTAGTCACTTGCTGTGCTGGATGGAAGTATAAAAACTGGTGACATCTACTGTTAATAAGCAAAGATTTGCACTCCATATTTTACCTTGGAGTTTTTGCAAGAGATCCATACTGACCCTTAGGTGGGATTCTAACAGGGGGACCTTCTGCTGAAGAAAACTATCAATAAAATTACTAAGGTTGTGGGCGAGAGAGCCAATTCCTGATATAATTGCCTTCACTGATGATCTAAAGCCTTTTTTGTGGATCTTAGGTAAGATATAAAACGTGGCTACTACAGGATAATCTGTTTTAATGTAGTCTGCCTCATGTTTTGAAAGCCATCCACAATGCAGTCCCTAATCTAAGAACTCACAAAGCTCCGCCTGGTATTTAACTGTGGGGTTTTCCCTTAACCTTTGAAAGTTATTCTGATTATTTAATAACTCTAAGCATTTCCTTACATAATCATTTTCATCCATTAGGACCACTTTCCCCCCTTTGTTAGATTTTTTGAAGACAATTCCCTTATGGTTTTTTAGTTCTCTTAAAGCTTAAAATTCATCACAACATATTTCTTTTAAATCTGTATGGTATTTCTTTAAATATTTTACCAGTTTCATTGAGCAAACATTTCTCAAATACTGTAATAACAAGATTAAATATCTGGGGGGCAGAATATTGATTTTGGTTTAAACTTTGCTCTCGGTGTCTGACTAGTTGTGAGTGTCTGTGTGTTACTTACAGGACATTACCAGCTTTTTCAAGTAATGCAGTTATATCCAAGTTATCTAAGACATTAAAGTCCCAATCGAGGTTTATCCAATTTTCTTCTTAATTTTCACTATAATCCAAACTCTGAATGGGTGCTGATGAACTTCCCTCAGCACTTAAATACTCTATTAACCCCATTTCTTCAGTTCTTAGTGTAGGTTTCTTCCCAAAGAAATATTTCAGCTTTAATATTCTTACTAGCTTAAAGATATCTAACCTGGTTTTGAAAAAATCCAGGTTGGGGGTGGGCACAAAGGAAAAACCCTTTTTGAGAACCATTACTTGATTTTCTGATAACTGATAGTTGGTTAGATTTATAATTTCACATCATTGGTTCTCAAAGTTCTCTGTCTTTTCTGTTGTTGTCTGCTTTTTTCTGCCTCTTTGTCTTCTCCTGGTTTTTTTTTAATTTCCTTTTGATGTTTTGGGAATTGCTCCTTGCGCTCTCTTCTCCTCCTCTCTCAACCTCTGTTCTTCTTTTTATAAAAAAGGCCCTGAATTTCAGTTAAGGTTATCTGTTTGTC
Organism: Neoceratodus forsteri; assembly: GCA_016271365.2. Lineage (NCBI taxonomy): Eukaryota > Metazoa > Chordata > Ceratodontiformes > Ceratodontidae > Neoceratodus > Neoceratodus forsteri. Next base: position 924,335,811 of record CM028132.1, read on the forward strand.
TTTCAGATGTTCTTTCCTGAGATGGTCTACTGTCTTCTTGCTATGTCCCTTCTCTGAAACTTACTGTACATACTTTTTACTATTGTCTCTGTTCTGGGCTCTATTCCAATTCCTTTTTTGTGATCTGGAACATCCCCTACTGCCAGGGCAGTCCCTCCTCTCCCACACAAAAACTTATTTTCGGTTATAGTCTCCTAGGTCTCAATTAATTTTGGTTTGTTTTCTTGCAGTTAAATCCTTCTCATGTTCATTGATTTTCTTGCAGTAAAATTTATTTAAGCTCTCAAAGTTCTCGAGGAGGCAGTATAGCACAGTGGTCTAAGGCTCTGTGCTGCAAATCTGGTGACATCCAGCAGACCAGACTTGGGTTTGAATCCCACAGCTTCCACTTGCATACTGTGTGACCCTGAGCAAGTCACTTAACCTCCTTGTGCTCCCAGGTTGCTCTGTAAAAACGCTTTCAGCTTAGTGTGCTATACCTGGTTAAACAACTAAATAAAAAAAAAAAGTCTTATTTACTTTTAAAACTTGAGAGTTTCCTCTGTGTGGCTTTGATTTCATTAAAAAATTCAGCCTGCAGATGTATGTCTCTATCAATTAGTGCCTTTAGCCAACTATTAGTACAGATTGTGGCAGCTTCTTCCCATGCTTGTTTTAACTCTTCATCTTCAAAGCCGGAACTTGGAATTATATGTATTCTCAAGCCAAGAGGTGTTATATTAAATTCAAAATATTTCTCTAGGATAATTTTGTTGTAATAAAGGTTAAGTTGTCTTACCCTCAAGCATTCCAGTTCTTGGAACAGAAGTTTCAGTGTTGGGTTATCCTCACTTGTGTTCCCCACAGGAAAGATGCTGCCCTTGTTTCTTTCCCTGTGTTTAAGATCCTCTGGATTCTCTGGGAAGTCTATTCTTTCCATGTTGTCCTCTGAGCTTAATTCCAGCACTTCTGGGTTCTCATCGAAATCCAAATTAGGAATAGCACTCAAGTTTGACATCTTTCAGCAGTCTAAAGGTAAGGAATACTCTACGCTTCCCTGGTGATGACCCTTGGTTTTAATGTCCATGCCAGTAAGTTTGTAACTCCCGATATCTGACTGCCTGCTCCAAAACAAAAGTTCTGATCCACAGTATCCACAGAACTGTCTCAGAGTTCTCCTGGCTGCATCACAAATGCCTTGGAATGGATAACAGGATATAAGAAACATTATAAGAATAAACAACAAACCCAGAAAGTGGTGTTTACAAGATACAAGAAGGTAACACCTTGATAAAAACATGGAAACTCTTTGAGGGAAATGAAATAAAGATGCTCTGTAAAGATGGTCTGCACCTTAACTGCAGTGGAAGTATGCTCCTGGAGAGTGTCTTCAATTATGCTATTAACAAACATTTAAACTGAAAAGTGTGCGTGTGTGTGTGTGGGGAAGAGTTTTGACAGATCCAAGCATAAACAATGTATTAAAGAAAGACACAAGGGGTAAATCTACAAACAAGGACTGTAACCAGTCCATTAATATCCTGGTACTGAATGCTAGGAGTTTAAAAACTAAAGTGGACAAACTTAAAATCATTTTGAAGGAGGAGAATATATCAGTAGGTGCAGTGACTGAGACCTGGTTTAGCAAGGATGACTGGAGAACTGAGATTCAGGGTTATCAGGTGTTTCATAAGGAAAGGGAGAATAGGTGTGGCGGAGGAGTGCGTTTGTGTGTGTGTGTGTGTGTGTATTAAAAAGCATAAGGACAAATTAATTAGCCAATGCTACCAGGTTTAAAGAACTGAATGAGAACATATGGGTTGAAATAAATGTCAATAATACTAAAGTAATGATTGGTGTTGTATATAGGCCACCTAATCAGAGTTAAGAGGAACAAAATAACTTCCTGGAGCAGATAGAAACATTTGATGTGGAGGGAAATTACATGTTGGTGTGTGATTTCAACTACCCTAATATAAACTGGGAAACCCTGAGGGGATCAGCAGCAGAGGAAAAGAGGTTTGTGGACATAATAATACAGAAAAATCTTGAACAATTAGTCAGAGAACCAATGCATGAGAACAAAATCTTGAATCTGGTGTTTTCCAACTTTAAAGAGGCAGCAGAAAACGTAGAAGTACTAGAACCATTGGTAGACAGTGACCATAATATGATCAAAACTATCATAAAGTTTGAATATAAATCATATGGGGGGATTACAAAACTGAAATGTTAAAAGGCAAACTATAAACGTACAGTATGAGAGGTACCTTGTGTCTTGGGACTGGGAACAAGGCCTACAAAGGGAGAATCTTGATACGATGCGGAATAAGATAAGGATGAAGACTGAATACTGTGTTAGAGAATTCGTACCAGAAATGAGCAACTACAGTTTGCATAAAAGAATACCTAAATGGTTGTCTAACAAAAAGAAAGAAAAATATAAGGAAAAGAGAAAAGCTTATAGGAGATACAAGCAACACCCAACAGCTGAGAAGTGGGATATTTACAACAAAATTAACTAGGGACAGTAAAAAAAGAAATGAGAAAGGCAAAAACAGATAATGAAATTCAAATGGCTATGGATACATTGGACAACAAAAAATATTTATTTAATTCATACTAAGATTCACATTAAGATCTAGGAGCTTAAGAAAGGCTTTTGGCCCATATGTGCTCCAGGGTTACACATAGTATAGTAGAACCTTACCATACAACACATAATGATCTAGTTTGTTTTTGAATTGATTCTTATGTTTGCTGGAGACTACTTCCGCAGGAAGATTATTTCAGGGATTAACCACCCATTGTGTAAAGAAGATCCTCCATTTTTAGTATTAAATTTTGTATTTTTTAATTGTAATGTGTGTCCCCTTGTGCCCTTATTATGAGTCTTAAGACTTAAGTTTAATTCAGGAAGTAGTGCTGGATCTTTCATTAGGTTATAACATAAGAGCATATCTCCCCTGATCCTTCTAGCGTGCAGAGACATTAAATTAAATCTAAGCAACCTATCTTCATAGGATAGGTTTTTATAGTCTCAGAGCATTTTAGTTGTTTGTTTCTGTACTTTTTCAATTATGTCTCTATTAGCTCCCTTAATTGGTCCCCACAATGGGCTACCATAATCTAAAATTGGTGTTATATAGGCTCTGTATAGGGGCAAAATTACATCTGCTTCCATACTTGTAAAATGTCTTTTGATTGTCCAAAGGACACGTTTGGCCTTAACTGCTTGTGTTTGATAATGTTTTTCATAAATCAGTTTGTTGGATATTATTATCCCCAGATCTTTTTCCTCTGTAGTTTTTTTTTTTTTTAGTGGGACAGTATTCATAAAGTAGGTTGTTTCCCTATTATGTTTTCCCATGTGCATCACGCTGCACTTGTCTGAATTAAAAGACATACCTGAATCTTCTGCCCACTTAACCATACTATTCAGTGCCGAATGGAGTTTGTTTTGATCAATATTAGTAGAGACTACACACGCAATTTTTGTGTCATCTGCATATTTGTTGACTTCACTATTATGCTCTAATTTTGTTATGAAAAGTTGAAATAGAAGTGGGCCTAATACAGATCCTTGTGTTATACCGCTAGTTACCTGGGCTGTAGATGATAAATATCCATTGATACTGACCTGTTGAGTTCTGTCTTTTAGCCAGCTATATACCCACCCTATTATCTGATTATCAATTTTGAGGTCTATCAATGTTTTAATAATTTCCCTATGTGGAACGTTATCAAATGTCTTTGATAAGTCCAAATAGATACAGTCGACTGGGTATCCCTGATCCAAGGTTCATGAAATGTTCTCGTAAAAACTCAGCTGGTTAGTAACACAAGATCTTCCAGGCCTAAACCCATGTTGTGTTGGGTCGAGAAGGCTTCTATCACTAACATTCTTCTACAATGCATCTTTAATAATAGAGTCAATAATCTTACCAGTTAACATATGTTAAACTGATTGGTCTGTATTTATTATAGTCAGTTTTGGAACCCTTTTCATGGATTGATATCACTAAAACTGTCAGCCAGTCAGGTGGTAAGATTTGCTTCTGTTTGGATTTCTTGAATAACATAACTAAGGGAGTAGCAATATTCAGAGTCATTAATTTGAGCATCTTGGCAGAGATATTATCAGTTCCAGCTGATGTTGAATTTTTTAGTGGTTTGATCTTTTCTATAATCAACTTGGTGGATATCTCAACCTGTACTGTATTTCCCTCTGGTATAGCACCTCTGTATTCTGTAGTGGACATGTATACTGAACTAAAATAGTTGTTTAATATTTCTGCAATGTCAGAAGATACCTCTGTTTACATAGGGAGTCTCGGAGGAGGACAAAACACAGTGGATCAAATTAAAGAAGGGGACACCATAATAACTAATGAAAAGCAAATGGTGGATGCTTTTAATAAGTATTTTGCTAACAACTTTAAAACAAAAGGGCAATGCACAACTCACTGGACACTAGGCAGAAGGAGCTAGAAAATGTTATAACTATCCATTCTCCACTGATGAGGTGTATAAAAAAATGAAAAAAAGTTGAAAATAAATAAATCCCTTGGCCTAGATGGTGTACACCCAACGCTTTTGAGAGAGCTGGCGAGAGAATTGGCAGGGCCTGTCTGCATGCTGTTTAATAAATCTCTTATGGAAGGTAAAGCAATATCAGACTGGAGAAGGGCTAACGTTATACCGATTCACAAAAAAGGTGACCAGAACAATATTACAAATTTTAGGCTTATTAGTCTGACTTTTGTTTTAGGTAAAATAATGGAGGGATTAATCAGGGACATTATCCAGCAACGTATACTGAAGAGGGGCCTAACAGATATCGCACAGCATGGGTTTAGTCAGGGAAGATCATGTCTGACGAATCTGTTGCATTTCTTTGAAACAATGAGCAGTGCATTAGATAGGGGACTTCCAGTGGATGCTGTCTTTTTGGATTATTCTAAGGCATTTGACCAAAATCAAAGACTAGAAGCACTCTGGATAGGGAGGTCAATACCAGTTCATTCACAGAAGAAAGGGTTCTGAAAAAACTCTTAAAACTGAAGGTGGACAAAGCAATAGGGCCCGACATGATTCACCCAAGAATTCTAAAAGAACTAAGGGTAGAACTAGTGACACCACTGACTACTCTTTTTAACAAATCATGGGAGGATGGTGTGGTTCCCGAGGAGTGGATGTGGTTCTCCTTCAGAGAAGTGGGAGCAAGACAGATGCAGGAAACTACAGATCTGTTAGTTTGACCTCGGTGGTAGGGAAAATGATGGAATCACTTCTAAAAGAAAGAAAGAATTGTTGAGTTCGTAGAGGCCAGTGGGGCACAGGACCCTAGGCAGCATGGATTCACAGCAGGAAGGTTATGTCAGATGAATCTAATAGATTTCTTTGACTGGGTGACCAAAGCAGTAGATCAGGGAGGGGCTGTGGACATGGCCTACACAGTCCCACATAAAAGATTAATATGCAAGTTAGCCAGCCTTGGAGTGGGTTCCAAAGTGGTAGCTTGGGTAAAAATTGGGCTGGACAACAGGACACAGAGGGTAATAGTAAACGGAGTTCACTCTGAAGAAAGAGGGGTTACTAGTGGGGTACTGCAGGGTTCAGTACTGGGACTGGTCCTCTTTAATGTCTTTATAAGTAACATTTCAGAGGGACTGGAAGGAAAAGTATGTCTCTTTGCAGACGACACAAAGATCTGCAACAGGGTCGATACAGAAGGTGGGGTGGAAAGGATGTAAAGGGACTTGGCATGGTTGGAGGAATGGTCAAATGTATGGCAGCTTAGATTCAATGCAAAGAAGTGCAAAGTAATGCACCTGGGAAACAGAAACCCAGGGGAAGAGTACACAATGTGGGGCAAGATACTAACAACAACAAAAATGGAAAGGGACCTGGGGATAATCATATCAGATGACCTTAAGGTGGGCAAGCAATGTGAGAAGGCAGTGAGGAGGGCTGGTGGGATACTGGGATGCATAGGGAGAGGCATCACCAGTAGAAAACATGGAGTTGTTATCCATCTGGAGTGCTGCATGCAGTTTTGGAGACTCCATCTCCGCAACGACATAGACAGAATGGAGGCTCTCCAGAGGAGGGCAACTAAAATGGTGGAGGTTCTGCACCAGAAGACGTATGAAGAGAGATTAAAGGAGCTTAATATGTATACCCTCGAGGAGAGGGGGTACATGATAGAAACTTTCAAGTACCTCAAGGGAATCAACAAAGTCCAAGAGGGTAGCATCTTTCAGAAAGATAGATATACAAGAACAAGGGGGCACAATTTGAAGATGGAGGGGGGGCAGCGCAGAGGTAATGTGAGGAAGTATTTTTTCATGGAGAGGGTTATGGATACATAGAACAGACTTCCTGGGGAGGTAGTGGAGTCAAAAACAGTGTGGAATTCAAGAATGCATGAGACAGACATAAGGCAGTTCTAGCTGGGGGTAGGAGGAAGCTGGCTGTTGGTTAACTAGGATCTGCAGCTTATGCATTAGGTAAGGAAATGGGCAGACTAGGTGGGCCAAGTGGTTCTTATCTGCCATCAAATTCTGTGTTTCTATGTCCTGCATCAAGAGCTAATTAAGCAATTAATACAACAGGAATTCCATCCCTGCATTGTATCTTGGGTGCAGTCGTGGTTGGATGATAGACACCAGAGCGTTACCATTAGTGGTCACAGTTCTGATTGGATAGGTGTCATGAATGGTGTGCCACAGGGGTTGGTGTTAGAGCCAGTATTATTTAACATTTAACATTATAATTTCAACTATGCAGACTTCAGAGAAAGCTTAGTTAAGTAAACATGCAGATGATGCTAAGGTTGGGGCCATAATTAATAATTCTGAGGCAGTTGCAGACTTCCAAAAAGAATTAGATCATCTCTAAGCATGTGGGCAAAAAACAGTCCACTAGACTTTAACATAGACAAGTGCAAAGTAATGCACTTAGGACACAACAATAGTAAGAACCAATACACTATAAATAACACAATGCTGGCAACAACTGTATTGGAAAAGGACTTGGGGGGGGTATACATTTTCAACAACTTGACATTTGACAGTCATGTCAGGGAGATAGTTAAGAAGGGAAATAGGATTCTTGGATGCATATTGAGGAATGTTAGAAGTAGAAAAAGGGAAGTTCTAATTCCGCTTTACACAGCACTGGTCAAGCCGTGCCTGGAATATTGTGTGCCAGTTGTATCCATATACAATATAGGCAACAGGAAACAAATGGAAAGGGTGCAAAGGAAAATAACCAAAAAAGTTCATAGATTGAAACGTGTCCTATAAAGAAAGACTACAAACTTTGGACCTGTATTCAATTACATACAGAAAGCTAAGGGGGGGATCTATGCTATGTGTACAAGGTGTTCCATGATGCGTACCTAAGGACATCATCAGGCTTATGCAGAAATGAGAGTAATAAGGAAGCAAGATCACATGGGATGCAATTAAGGGGAGACATATGTAAAACCAACAAAAGATGCCAATGGTTCAGTCAAAGGGTGTTTGGAGCCTGGAGAGAGTGGTATAAAGTAAAATGATGAATGAATTCAAAAAATAATTAGCTATCTATATGGGTATTGATAGGGTGACATATTTCCACTGATATGTGGCAAGTCACTTAAGGGCTAACGCCTTTTGACTTGAAATTTACTATGAAACTAGAACTGCTTTTGTCAAAACCACTGCATAGTGGAGTTCAGATAATGGGCTCCTGAAATGCCATCTCTGTGTGCTGAGGTGATTCAATGCTGTTGGCTTTAGGGCCTGGGTTTAACATAGTTTCTAGGTCTGTTGAATACTTCAGTCTTGATTACTACTTCCTGGGGGGGGGGGGATATCACTACAGTTGAGGCTCATAAATTTTCCTGACCCTTGATGGTGGACTCCTTGGTGCCAGTCTTCATCTGCCAGATTAGTTTGGGCTGAAGCGCATCATGGTATAATGATGAGCTTCGGTGGCTGATAGTAATTGGTTACATAGGTTGTAGCACAGGTGGTGATTCTGTCTGATGTAATTGCAGCCAGGAAGAATAGGTTAGTCACCATCTTCACTACTGTATCTGGTCTGTCTGAAGAGAAGGGCAAATGGTTCCCTGATGATGTGTGAGTGGTTGAATGTTTTCTTTGTAGTCAAGATTGTTGGCATCCAAGACTGCATGTACTGTACTGTTAGTCTATGTGTGACAGTAGGCCATTTATTTGCTTATAAATTGGTGATCGGGAGAGACTCATTGAGTCGAGACTCCTTTCCAGGTGTGACCCTGGAGGGGTGGGGGTTGGGGGTGCAAAAGAGAAAAGGTACAAACACAAAACAGTATTAAACAACAGTCACTAGGTTACATTACAGGAATTGCTATTATTTCATGCAGTCAGTAAGCAGTACATGTTCAAAATGGCTGTAAATAAAAGAAACTGCAGCTGTGATGAACCAAGGATAACCAAGGATTAGAACAACTGGATATCAGAAAATTGTGATGTAGGTTTCTAAGTCACCTGGGAAGGGTAATGTATGTGAGATTTAGGTGAGGGATAGAGCCAGTGGTGGCAACAGGCTAGGGTTTCTTGGAAGCCTGTAAGACAGAATTGGATGCCTCAGATTTCGGGAATTTTGTCGGCATATGGATTTTTGGTATTGAAAACTGAAAATCCAAATTCCAAAAAATACTCTGAGGCAGAATCAGAATTCGAAGCCACACCCAAATACTGTTTAAATATTCATTTAAAACTTCCCCTCTTGCCTCATCCGCACCCTTTCCCTGTCTCTCTGAGTCTTTGATTGATGATGTCCTTACCCTGACTCTACGGTTGCTGTGGGTCAAGACTAGAGTTGAGAGAGATTCCCCCACACCTCCACAGTCCACACACATCTCCAGTCCCTCTGTAAACAGGAGCCAGTGCCAGGCACTTTGTGTAGTGCCATGCCCCTCTGCTTTATTAGTCATGTGCTGTGATGACCAATCTCAACAGAGTCCATTTGACTTCTGCTCTTGCAGCTCCATAGTCTATTCATGTTTTGGTTAATGTGATAAGCCCTGGACACCTGGCACCTACTAGCCTGGGCTGGCCTGGTGGTAGTCAGCTACCTGACAAGGAGAAGTGTCCCACCCCCACTGCCACACTGCTACCCCCACCAACATGCCTCCCGAGTCCTAAAAATCCCTGCTCTGATCCTCGAGATGAATGGCTTACATCAGGAGGAAGTGGGTTGGAGGCGGGCTACCAGCACCATTCCTTGGGTTTCTGTGCAGAGACTCTGTAGTGTGACACTGACTGGACTGGGTCAGCCACACAGGGTTTGATGCTGATTGGCCACCCCATTCCTCGGAAGACACCCTGGCTCTGTGAATCAGTCAACTCATGAAGGAAGGAAGATGGAAGAGCTCCTCTGTGGAACCTGTGGTGGGGCAAGGTGGATGGGGGGGGACAGGCTGGTAGGGTCCAGGTGAAATGAAAACTGTTGCCTGAGTGCCAGCTAAATGCCAAGTTGTCAACACCTGGCAAGGGGACTACAGAGACTGGTAATAGCGGAGATGGGGAAATAAGGAGAGGACAAATCAGACAAGAAAAATGGAGCTGCCATCTGCCCCTGCCAGCCGGACCAACCAACATGTCCAATGACCAGGAAAGACTACCACCATCCACTGGACTGATGATCAATCGACCAGCCACCAGTCCAACAGCTTAAGCTCCTACTTTGTCAGGTACTGTAGGGGGCTGGTAGGGGTCAAGGAAAATGTTTTGGTCACTGTGGAACATGGGGTTGTCATTTTATCAGACTGTGCACAGACTGTGGGGAGAGTTTGTAGACTCAGATATGGAATCAGAAATTCTGATTCTGTGATCTAGTTCCACTATAATGGAAGAGGATCAGAACCAGAATTAGAATTACCAAAATTCTGACATAGTGTTCACAAAATGGATTCCAGGGAATCTGTGTCACCTCCCCTCCAACTAGAGACCATGCGAGTTGAGTTTGAAATCTATAGTGAGTTCCACCAGGGAGATGATAGAGATGGTGCAGATACTCATGAGTGTGTGTGCCCATCTTTGATGCAACTGATCAAGGCAGAAGTAAAGGTTTGGGCTCTCATTTTTACTGCTGTGGGTGGAACCTGCAGCCGTCTTGCTGTAGCTGGAAAAATGGGATACCGAAGCACAAATTTTAGTAGTTTCCAGTGTATCCTTCCACAACTGCAAATTACTACACCAGTTTAATGAAATACTCCCTTCTCTGTGTTGAGTAGACCAGTTACAACACTATTGTTTGTCTCTCTTGTCATACCTACTTTAAGTGTCCTGACAGCTAGCGTCTTGGAGTAGGCACAAAGGCACATTACTTATGCCACTTCTTTGAAGTAGTTTAACTGTCTGCAGCAGTGCAATTAGAGAAACTTTTTTTGCACACTAGTGTCAAAAAAGCCTTGCTTGAATAACCAGTGAAAGAGAGAGAGAGAGACAGAGAGAGAGAGACAGTGGGAGAGTGAGAGTATAGCCAGAGATATATCTGGTATTTGCAAACGGAAAACATCAGAAGTCCATCTGACCTGTTTTAACACAGGATTTAGTATATTTACTTGCTGGCTTGTTAATTGTATTTTTTATCGAAATATGATTTGCTGGTCTTTGAAACTAAATAATTTACTGACATAATTTCCAACAGAGAACACAGCAAGCTTCTAGAGGAAATGACTCCAGAGGAGTTTCAAATTACTTTTTACGGCTGCATGGGTGGAGTTCCACAGATGTTTTGTGATCACCGTAGGAAAACAAAGGGTCTGTGAGTAGAATGCATCCCTGTGTTCTACTACAGTGATGCGGTCACGTCTATACAGCGCTGACTCCATTGGCACTGTCCTCTGTGGACAGAGCTCCCCTCCATGGCACGGTTTCCCCCCCCTGCAGGTGCACTACTTAAGTATGCCACTTCCGTCAGAACTGCGTATGCACAAGTATCATGCATGCGTGGTGCAATCACCACCGTGATCTTGTGATGGCAAACTGCCACCACTCCAATAACTGTGCCATCCACTCTGAAACTGCCACTCCCACTCCCATAGCTGTGTGCCACCGCTGCAGGTAAAGGCTCTGTGCAGCCGTATCGGCTCTGACCAGATTACTTTTAAGCAAGAGGACCATGAAGCAAAGCTGAGCAGCACTGTCTGCCCCAGCCAGAGTGAGATGATATCTTGTTAACTACAAAAGACATCTCTTGCAGCACCTGTTAACTTAAGTCGTTCAACTTGCCTTGAATGATTTTATGATAAGTTTTCCAGTCTATTTTTTATTTTGTCTAATTTAAAAGGCACATTTAGTGCTGGCCCTCCTCCCATCTCCACCTCATGTATCACTCTATTTTTAAATTCCAAGCATGAAATTACAACTTATGTAGCTTAAGAGGGCCTGCGGCTCTGATTGCTGATTTATATTAGTAGTATATATATATATATATATATATATATATAGATTTTTTTTATTTATTTATAAACCCAATTGAGATGCAACATCTCTTAATTTTTTCCAGTTCTCTTTATGCTGCCTAGCCTTCTGGCTAGGATACCCTTCCACCTACTGCCAGTGTCTCCTCCTGTCCCTCCCTTTTCTTGATCTACTGTGATATGATGAGCCACATGCAACACACCACTTCATTGCCCTCTCGACTTGCTCCTTGATGCTGCATCTGACTTCAGCAACTTGGCAGGTTCCTTCCCACACTTTCCAGCCACCAACACAAGAGGCAAAACCTGGGCGTGCCTGCAGTGGTCAGGAAAAGGAGTCCAAGATGGATGTGGGGGGCAGGCAGGCCTTCATATGACCAATGTTGATTTTCCCCTTTTTTGTTCCCTTCCCTAGGAAGCAGCCATAAATCGCACAGAGGGCATGTACCCATGGAGCCCATAGAGTAGAGAGTCATGCTGACATCATTCTCATCCCCTGCTTCCCTTGCTGTAGGTGCTTCAGCTGTGCTACAACCCATCCTTCAGTTGGTGGCAGCCAAGTGGTGGATCCAGCATGCCTCCCCCACTGAAGAAGAGCTGTCCACTGGCTGCAGCAGCAGCCTCCTTTCAGTCAACCCCGATGACCAGAGTTCATGCCTGAAATCGGGTAATCGGTGTCGCAAGCAGTAGTGCTACCACTGTGCCAACAAGCTGGAGCAACATTTCTTTTTATTAACTCAAAGAATAATCCTATTATGGAACTTGCTCCCAACATCTATAGTTGATACTAACAGCCCGGAAACCTTTAAAAATAACATAGACAATTATTTACTGAATCGTGGGTGATTCACCAGCTTGCTGGAGATGTACTCACATAGGCCACGGCCTTCTGTAAATCTGTCATTTCCTAGTATGAATGCTAGTGTAGCGGAGGCCTGTTGTCAACCCATTTTACCTTTGGGTGGAATAATGCACAGGGAACTCACGTGACACACATGACCACACAAGTAGTGAATGGCTGTGATGGGATTTAAACCTGGGATCTCCTCATTCACTCTTCACTCTTCAGTACTCTCTCAAAACAACACTACCATCCAAGCATTTTTCCAATAACAGGAGTCAAACCTCTGCTGTTGAGGTGAAATCAGGACTCCAAACTACTAGGCGGTCTGATTGTGCATTTAATGAAGAAGAGGTGATTCACTGAATTCCTTCACTGCCTAAAGAAAATTCAAATGCTCAGATTGAGACCTGTTTACAAATCTGGGTTCAGCATTGTTTTCCATGTTAATAAACATGAAAAATCATGTGTTAAATATTAAAGCAGTAGTTATAAATAGTGATGCGCAGAACCTCTCTGAAGAAAACAGCCACCCTGAATGCAGGCTGCTTTGTTTTCATGAGACCTGAATTGAATCTTGCCAGGTCAGATCTCAGTGCATTTAGTTTTATACCTCTCCCAGCTTGAATGCCTGTCATGTGACAGGCTTAGGAGGTTGTGGAGCAGTCAGCGGGTGCCTCGGGGGAAGTGTATATGCTGTATAGCCATGTGACTCTGACATCGATACATGGGTGCCGGAATATGGGGAAAAGTGGGGGTGCTGAAGTTCAAAAAGGCACAGGGTAAAAAGGTAGTGTTTGCAAGCAAAAGGGCACTTTAAATGCTCATGGGCAAAAGTGGGCAGCTGCAGCACCCCTGTGCCCATAGGTACCGGCACCTATGCCTCAATATCATTCCAGCTCATTTGCACTGGTGTAACCCCTAGGTGGTGCTTTCCCAAGGGCTACTACCCTTGCCTGTTTGGCTAGTAGCAGGTTAAGGGGCCTGAGTTCTGAAATGGGTGCCCCCACCCAGAGGTCAGGGTTGGTAGTGGTCAAGCTAACCTGGGCACAGCCCTCCGGGGCACTGTAACCCCCCCTTTCCTTACTAGTAGCCGGAACAATACACAATAATCACTTTCACAATACCCCTGATGTACCACACAAGTACCCACACTGTTTGCACTTACCATCAGGGCTTTCCTCTGGCTTGGCCCTGGGGACCCACTGTAAAACAAGGTCATACACAGCAAATAAGAGCAGTACGGTATTCTTGCACGAACTGTAACAGTCAGGGTAAATGCAAGAAAGAGTTAGATCTGATTTATTTAAGGGACTTGAACAAGGGAGGGGCGTAATCAGGTTAATTTGCTTAAAGGCTCTATCAATCAAACAGTTATGTATACACTTCAGGGTCCATAAGCAGTCACACACTCTGGGTACCCAGATGGAGAATGGTGGGCTAGCCAGGAACGTTGCAGCTGGTTGGGGCCCTGTGATGGAAGAAAACAACATGCACGACACACACTGTTTGTAATCCGGAGCCAGAGGGCTCAGTTTGTGAAAAGAAAACAACAAGCTAATCAGATGCCACACTTTTAGATTAGGCTGTTGTTGCAGGGAGCTACCCTGATGATTACTCACGAGACCCAAGACTGGACACAGGCTGGCTGAAAATCAAGACAGCAGGTGGTTAATTTGGAGTGCCAGGAGAATTAGGGATCACAGGATTCGCTGAGGCATCGTTCCTATTCAAGCATGGAGCAGGGGACTGATCCCCAGGCAGGTCTCTCATCGGTGGGTTTCTCTGTGCAGTGGGGTAGTTTGGCAGGGCCAGCATGGCATGGCCCAGGCCGAATGGAGATGAATGCAGATTCAGTCCGATTAGGCTGGATAAAGCTTCCAGCAAGTAGAACACAGTTCACACAGTGGGGAACCAAATCACGACCCACTTTCAATACACAGCACATTTATATGTAAGGAAATTCTATTGTACCAGGCAAACCACTCTCCGGTCATGATCGCAAAGTCTTTGCACAAACCAGGGATTCAAAAGCAGCTGGAAATCCTGACAGGCCGATCGCATTCAGCAAAATCTTTGGTGGTCTTCAGGTATGAGCCTGGTAAAAGTTCAATGGCTTACTTTGTTCTCACAAACTTGGATTCAGTCCGAACTGATTCTCTTCTCCCTCTCAGGGGCAGCAGGCAGGCATGCAGGCCAAAACTCAGGCCTTTCCACAGAGACTGTATTGAGCTCTTGCTTCTTCTGCTCACAACTTAGATCTGCCTCTAACAGCAAGCAGCTTGGGAATTTCCCCAAGGTCCAAGAGGTTTGGTTGGTTGATCCTTCTGTCAGTCACAACAGAGGCTCCCCCTTCAGGCGTAAAAAGGCACAAAAAGCCCAAAACTACAATTCCGACAGATTTTGACTCCAGACAGCTCCTGTAATATGGCTCCATTTTAGGTCCTACCAGAACCGATTGGTCCAATTTGGCAGTCCAGGACCAAGATAGTGGAGATAAACAAAACAGTCCTTGCTGCAAAGAAGGTAGGTTAGACAAACTACATTATCATTATCACTCTAAATGATTTTCAGCAAATAGTTACATCTTTCAACAGAGCTCCCTCACAGATTACTTATGACTACAATCCAGGCAGCTCTTAAAGAGACAGTACACAGAGACTATACAGGCACTCTCTGTCAATCACATTTAAACTGCTAAAACGCAGGACACCAGCCTGGCAGTGAGCATTTAGGCAAGCTTGAGAAAGACTTTTTGGGAACTCCCATTTGTAAGGAGGTTACACCATGAAAGGAGCTGAATTTTCTGGTTGTTGCCATTCACCTGTAGCAGCACTCGGCAGGCCAAAGGAAGGAGAAGAAAAGAATGAGAAGCTGGGGACAGACAGGATTGGAGAAGAAAAAAGTTTTTGTTTTTTTTTTTAATTTAAAAAAAATAGTAAAGAGAAGATAAAAGACTGACTACAGAGGAGACTGTGTGTGTGTGTGTTTTGTTTTTTTGGGGGTGGCAGAGGCCAGAATGCTTACAGTGTGCAGAGTTGCAGAAGAAAATGATAGAGTTTGAGAAAAATAATGATTATGAAAGCAAAGTAAGAACAGTAAAGAAGAAAATAGAAAAAAGATAGACTATGTCACAGAGACTGTGTATCGGAGCACTCACTTTCTAGCGTGCAGGAAAGTGCAGAACAGAAGAGAATTTGAAGAAAAATATTTAAAAGTAAAAGAAAGTGCAGAAAAAGCAAGAAGGAGACAGGGATGACTGCTCAGACTAGAGGCTGCTGTCAGTGTGCACACAAGCGCACAGCACACACAGTAGTACTGTATTTTCTTTACAGTGCACAAGAGCAATGCACAACTGCAGAAAATAAAGTTAGAAAAATAGTTTTTTTTAACAAGAAAACGTTTACAGAAAGTAAGGAAAGACTTTAAACAAGAAAATAGATTGTACCATTTTACAGAAAAAGACCTAAGAAAGAAGAAAAAAGTTTACATTTTAGTTTACAACAGAGAAAGAGTGTGAGTGTGTGTGTGTGTGTGTGTGTGTGTGTGTGTGTGTGTGTGTGTGTGTGCGTGCATGTGTGCATCACAGTGCGTGTATGGGGGGCGAATCCTGTTTTGTGAGAAGGGGCAGCCCTTTGGCAGTTGCATTGTGGCCCCAGTCTGCAGCATCGCTAGCCATTTCCCATATATGCAGTCATTTTTGTTTTGCGTAGTCAAATAAAAAAATAAATTGCAAAAGCAGAGCCAGTGAAGGCTTGCATCATATGTGAAGCCTTTTTAGGGGGAAGGATATCCCTTTGGCAGTTGCATAGTAACCCCCATCTTTAGCATCACCATCCATTTCCCATGGAAGTACAGGACCATTTTTGTTGTGTACTCTCGTAAACAAACAACAACAAAAAAATACTGTGAAAGCAGAGCCAGTAAAGGTTTGTGTCACATGTGAATCCATTTTGGAGGGAGGGGACAGCTCCTTGCCAGTTGTGTAGTAGCCTCTTGTCTACAGTGTCAGCAGCCTTTTTTTCCTATGCAACTACAAGGCCATTTTTGTTTTGTGTAGTCCAGTAAAAATAAAATTGTAAAAGCAGAGCAGGTTAAGGCTTGCATCACAGGTGAATCCTTTTTGGGATGCGGAGGGACACACCTTTGACAGTTGCGTAGTAGCTCCAACTTGTAGTTTTGCTATTGTTAGCCAGTTGTTACCTTGTCTTAAGACATGCACTCATTATTGCCACCTATTTCCTCAAGGTAACTGAGGAATAGGGATGGGAGAACCTCAAAAGGTTCTGAGGTTCTAAAAGGGTAGTCTATTAGCACTGGAGAGCAATATGGTTAAGGCACATTTACCAACAATTACTGCTTGGAAAAGAATGAGAAAGTGACTGTGATGACGAGCAAGTCCCAGACCAGATCTCTAGTTTAATAGTCTCCTCCTGAGTCTGATTTTTACTACTGCATGGGCCAAGCTCCATAGATGTTATGCTGTCATCAGATTTGTATAAGAGCACTGTGGAAGCATATGACCGGATTGCTGTCTGGCGTGCTGCCATAGTGCTCCAGCATAGTTTCCAGTGATTCTGTTTATGTAGCCCTTCCCCTTCATGGGCCGCATAAACACCCCCCCTTCCTGGTACACTACTTTTCCTTTTCGCAATTGCGGAAGTGACTGCTGCTGTATGCAACATGGCGGCGCTGACTTAAACTTCGCATACGTAGTCATGTCTGCTCCACCATGTTGCACATGGCTGACTCAGGGGCAAACTACGCATGCGTGAGTATCATGTATGTGCAGTACTGTAACTGCTGCAGTATTAGTTACAGCTGACTCCAGTGCAGCGAGAGCACCGCATATTCTTTTCAGTGCTCTTGCTGCCCTTAAGAGCGTTCCACAGCTGTATCGACTCTGACCAGAGTTTGTTGTAGGTGTCAGGATTGTCTCATTGTGCAGGAGTTTTCTACTTGCAGCCCTGAAGAGCACTGTGATGAGACCTTTGCTCAGGAAGCCTTCATTGGACTTCATGACCTGTTGAATTTTTAGCCGCTCTTGAACATGTGATTCACGGTAAAGTTTTGGAGAGAGTGTTTGTGACAGATTTATAACCGACTGAAAACAAATAATATTTATGAGCTAGTCCATTTTGGCTGTGGGCAGCATTATAGCTTTGCGATGGCCTTGATTAAGGCTTGCAGTGACCTCCTATAGTGGACCACTATGTGACAGTTGATAGATTTCAGGAGCTTGGAGCACTGACTGGCACTGTGCTCACATGTTTCCTGTCATTTCTTATTGTCCAAGAGCAGTCCATCATGATGGGGAATTCCTAGCCACAGCCAATAGCCCTGGACTGTGGTGTGCCCCAGAGTTCGGTCCTCTTGCCGGCATTGTTCGCTGCATATGTACTTCTGTTGGGGGGGTGCATAAGGAAGTCCAGTGTTGGTTTCGTACTGCTATGCAGAGGAATCCCAACTGCACCTTTCCTTTGTGCCTTATCAGAATTCATCTGTGCTGATGCTTGAACAGTGTCTGTCAGGTTTTATTGCCTGGTTGACCTCTAACTTGTCAGTGCTTGATACAAAAAAACAGAGCTGTTACTGATGGGCTATTTTTGACAAACCTCTCCACGTAAGTGCAGCCTTAGGCTCTGTATCCTTTTTTTTTTCGCCATAATGCTTTTTATCACCAAGCATGTTTATCGGAGATATATCCTGTTCTCAGGAATAAAACCCATCTAGGCCCATTTATCCATGTCCTCCTCTGGTCCCTTCCCCTTCCAGCATCCCTCATGGTTTTTTCTCCCTGGTTCCTCTGTCCTCCCCTGGCATGGGTGCAGCCCACTTGGTGGCTTTGTCTGCACGCAGTGACATCCTGTGGAAGAAGCACATTTCCTAGACCTGCCCAGGAGTTGCTGTAGCATCAAAATTCAACCCAGTCCCTCACTTGACGCAGCACACTGCTGAACAGCAGCTGCTGCCTTCTGGCCTGCCTCCAGACACGGTGTCTTGAGGTCACTCCTAAACTCAAGTCACCTGCACAGCAGTGGGTCATGTTGCTGCTGGGAAATTATTGTGGCCAGGATCCTCATACTTAATGGGAGGCAACTTAAGGCAGTTGAGGTACTTCTTACTTGGGGGTGGTCCTAGCTGATAGGCAGACAAGAAGCTGACACTTGAATCTCAGGTATTAATGGTAGTGACATAATATTGCCAGAACGTGCCCTTTTCTGTACTCTGTGGATCTGAAGACCCTAGTACAGGCTTTTGTTTCCTCTCTCCTGAACTATGGTAATGTACTCTATTAGGGCTTACCTCTTGGCCAGACCTGCTATCTACAGCACATGCAGAATGCAGCAGCAAAGCTTCTGACTTCTGTTCTACGGAGAAGCTGGATTCTACCACTTGTTCACTATGGGTTATACCCTGTCTGCCAGTTAGACAGTAAATTGAATATAAAGTCCTTTTTAGTGACATTCAAAGCCCCAAAATGGATTAGGCTGTCTGAGCTCCTGACTCCCTATCCACAAGGGAGTTACCCATTCCCTAGGATAGGGGATTTTAAATGCTCCTCCATCAAACGTAAAGTATGTGAGTGACAAGGCATTTACTTTTGCAGTCCTTGTCGTACGGAATGTGCACCCAAGGGAGATTTGTCTGACATTGACTTGTATAAGTTTTAAAAAGCTTTAATGTAATTTGTTAATTACAGCAGGTCTTCTCAGGCCTAGAGTAGGTTTAAGGATACCTAGCTATCTATTCAATAATAAAACTGTATACGCTGGCCCGGTGGTGTAGAGGGCTTAGGAGCTGGTCACCTACCTTCGTGCTACTCCAGGTGACGCGGGTTTGGGGACAACCTCGGGTCATCGGGGAGCCAGCACGGGGGGGGGCCGGATTGTGCAGCCGAAAAGCAGCTCTCCCCTTCTGGGGTGGTTGTCCACCCTTCCCGTAGTTCCACTCCCATTGAGTGGAGGTCCGATGGGATGCGTAGGTGGGAGGGGTTGGCAGCGATTGCCAGGGGTGGGGTGGAAGAAGCCGAGCCGGTACCCGGTGTGCGTGTGGGCCTCCACGCACATGCATGTGCCTGTCTGCCATGGTCCTGGGTTAGGTGAAAACTGGGGAAAAAGCACATAAAAGTCTAAATAAAAATAAATAAATAAATAATACAACTGTATGGGCCCAATATTTAATGTTTTGTGAGGGCGCTAAGTGGTCTTTGCCCATGCAAACTGGGGTTTTGCACCAGATCCACATATTCAAAAGGGGCTTTTGTGTGGGCAAAGAAGGTTAGCACCCATGCAAAACATAATTTATGCGGGTGGGCAAGGGGAAGGGCGTGGCCGTGAAAAGCTGCCCTACCCCATATTCAGCAGCTTTGTGCTGCACAGAAGGGTTTAGCATGGTCCTTTTGCATGGCACAAATACTGCCAAACAAAACTCCAACTTACTCCAGGCATCCCTAGGGGCTGCTGGAGGTAAAATGCAGCCACCTAGCTGGTTGGCCGCTGGGGAGCACACCCACCCTTTGTGGTTTGTGGCATCCCCGACCAATCGCTAGCCCATAGTAAAAGTACAACTCTGTCTGGTGCTAGTGGTCCCCTCTTCCCCTGATCACCAGCCCGTAGTACCAGTACAACCTTTCCTGGTGCTAGTGGACCCCCTCCCCCCATTCATCAGCCTGTAGTACCAGGACAGCCTGTCCTGGTGCTAGTGGTCCACCTCCCCCAATCACCAGCCCATCATACCAGTACAACCCTCCCTGATGTTAGTGGTCACCACCCTCCCTCCGATAACCAGCTTGTAGGAACACTTACAGCCCTCCCTGGCATCCAGTGGTTCCACCCCTTGGCACCTATCCACGGTACCACTGGTTGCAATTTTGTAGTCCCTGGCATCTAGTGTCTTCCCCCCCCCACTGTGGCAACTAACACCCACCAACCCCAGTCACCTTACCAGTATCCTCAGTGCCATGGCAAAGTCCTCTTCACCCCTCCTCAGCTGGCTGTTATATGTCTAGGCAGGAAGCTCGCATCCTATTTATAGGACAGGGTGATGCCCACTCTCCTATAAATAAGATGTGTGCTCCCTGCTGGACATATGGTGTCTGGTTGAGGAGGTGTAAGGAGGGTTATGCTGGTCGCTGTATGTGCACCCATGGCACTGAGGATACTGGTAAGGTGACGGCTGGGTTTGGTGCCATGGTGGGGGGGGCCACTAGATGCCAGAGATTATGGAACTGCAACCAGCAGTACAATGGATCAGCCTCTGGGGGAGGGACCGCCGGCTGCCAGGGAGGGTTGCAAGTGTTCCTATGGGCTGGCAGTCGGAGGGAGGAGGGGACCACTAGCACCAGGGAGGGTTGTACTTTTTCCTGCAGGCTGGCAATTGGAGGAGGGAGGACCACTAGCACAAGGGGGGCCTGTACTGGTACTACAGGCTGGCAATCAGGGAGTGGGGGAACCACTATACACCAGGGAGAGTTGTACATTTTCCTATGGGCTGGCGATGGCGGAAAGGGGCAATTAAGCACTAGGGATATCTACACATGTCTGGGACCGAGCAATTGGGGGTTGGTGCTGCACTACCCATGCAAATGAGCCCATAATTGGTATGCAAATGGCCTCTTAGCACCTTGCATATCCAATGGGCTCATTTGCATGGGTCCCTTTGAATACTGCAGATAGCACTCCAGCACTGTCCACTCTGGCATGGCGCACTTTGGGATCCCTGTCAGCGCAGCACTACTTGACTTAGCACTGTGCAGACATGGCCCTGTATTCGGTTGAATAGTGCTGGTGCATTGTTCAACTGAATATAGTAACCACAGGCTCCTGGGCAATTGCAAGGCACAGTGCATAAGTCTGTACTCTGTTTGCGCTATTTTGAATATCTGGCCCTATATGTTTATGTTTGTATGTTTTGCTTGAATATTTTGCCCTGCTGAATGTTCCAGTCTAAACTTCATGTTCCCTATTACACAATTTTCTGTATTGTACTACTGCTCTGGTACTCATGCTCTGAGCCCTGAAAGGACACAAAATGCAATTAAAACTACAGTACCATACCAAGTTTGGCAACTGGTGAGGCACATCTTAAATTCTGTGCCCAGTTCTGGAGCCCCCACTTTAGAAAAGACAAAGACATGAAATAGACGGTACAGTGTCGGGTATCTAAAATGATTCATGGCCAGCAGGGCAGAGCCTATGAGGACTGGTTTAAGGCCCTAAACATATATTCACTGGAGACCAGAAGGGAGAAGGTAGATACGATGAAGACCTTCAGGTTCCTGAAAGGAATGAACAAGGTAGATAGTGGGGATGCATTCGACAGCACTGGCAAATCAAGAACACTGACAATGAGTGGAAGCTGATCAGGAGATTCAGGAGGGATGTGAAAAATTTTTATTTTACAGACAGGGTGGTTGAGCCATGGAGCATCCTAGCAGCAGAGGTAGTGGGGGCAAGAACCGTTAATGGTTTGAAACACTGTTGGGACTAAGTAAAAGGCTTAATAGCTGCACAGGGGAAAGCAGTAAGGCGGGGGGAGGGCAATAACCTACACACTTGGTCGTGGTATATTGCTTAAATGCCCGTAACTGACACTGTAGTGCTGTATGAGGGGGGTGCTGCACTGGTGAGATGTCCTTCAGATGAGATGTTAAACTAAGGTCCCTTCTGCCCATCTCTGGTCACTATCCAGGTGGAAGAAAAGGATCCTATGGCACTTAACAAAGAAGAGCAAGGGGACTTTTTATTGAAATAAACTGTGCAAGTAGTACAACAAAAATGAGTCTGACTGTATGAGAAAGCAACAATAACAGTGTTAAGAAATAAAATCGTACAACAGGAAATAGAAAAAAATATAGAAACCGAAGGAAAACTATAGTAGTAGTAGTAGCAAATGTTATTCATTGATAACATGAATAAGGAATCTTCCATTGAGCTAACACTCATTTTCAAGGGATACCGTTTGGCATAAATCTGGTTACAAAGGAAAAAGGCACCATGAAATTCATAGGAACAAGCACTATAATAAATAAGTTATCAAGCATAAAAGTAATTATGTAAAAAAACATTGTATGTTTATATAAAAAGTTAAATATTACTTTGTCATATACAACAGGCAATAGAGACATGCATCAAAGAGTTAAAGTTTAACCAATTCCAGTACTGGGACAACATGTTTGTGGTAGGGCAGTGTGGTAGGGCAGCCTATAGGCCAAACCAGTCTTTGCAAGATAATCCACTGTCATGGAAGAAAATCAATCTCAAATTTCTGGGAATATTATTCCAAACTTTTTTTTTCAACTTTATCTCCTTGGTTCAGCGTGGGGGATGTACCTCCCCTTTGTCACCCAGACCTCACAGCTGGCATCCCCCCCAAGGCTGCCCGAACTAAGAGGCCTGTAACTTCCCCCCACAGCAGGGCTCCCAAGGGGAGGGACCGAGATTTTCCTGAGGCCCCAGCCAAGGCTTATGCCCAGGGACACTGGTTTATCGGGATTGAAAAAGGGCATATTCCATTTTGCACATTGTAAAATACGGTATTGTCACCGGTGTCTGCTAAACCAAAATCCAGTTTCACCGGTATTTGGTTCTGTGTACTTTATTTAACAATTTTTAACTCTGCTAACATGCGTTTTAGCAATTTTGACCTCCACTATTGCACATCCTTCCATCCTTGTACCAATTTAAAGTTATTTTAGGTACAAGATGTGATGGCAACAGTACTACAGCCTAAGGTGTGATAGAAGCAGCACTACGGCCCCATCCCTCGGGTGCAATGGCAGCACCAACAGCACTACAGCCCTCATCCCTCTGGTGTGATGGCAGCAGCAACAGCACTATGTCCTCCCTCCCTCAGGTGTGACAGAATCAGCAGCACTGCAGCCCCCATCCCTTAGGTATGAAGACAGCAGTACTACATTTCCCATCCACCAGTGGTGATGGCAGTATCACTACAGCCCCCACCCCTTCGGTGTGATGGCAGTAGCAACAATGCAGTCTATATCCCTCTGGGGTGATGGCAGTAGTGACAGTACTATGATCCCCTTTCTTCAACACCCACACCCCACATGCACACGTTACAAATTACTTGGTCTCTTTGCTTGTTAGAACTCAGATGTGAATTAATCTGAACCACCACCACCACTAAGGTGGACTATCTTTGTTTTTTCCTATCTATAATTTAACTGCTTGAATGGGATTTCTGCCTGTGACACCGCTGACCAGGGTTAGGGAACAGACTTGAGTGTTGAGGGGCTAGCTGGTGGGCAAAGGTTTGAGTGTCCAACGACCACTCACCTTCTCCTGGGAGGGAGGGTGGGTTCATGGCTCAGCATTTGCTGGCCCCTGGTGGAGGCCAGAGGCACAACACCATGTCGGCCCTCACTGCGGGAGGGAGCATGACAAACGTTGGCTTGTGCCTTGACATCACGTGGCCTATTACACTTCCAAGAAAATGGGAAAACACCCGCTGGCCAACTGAAGGATGGTTGCTGGCCCCTCCATAATCCAGAAGCCCCAGACATGTGTCCGTTCTGACCCCTGACATGCCCAGGATACACAGGAAGCTCTTTGGGGCAATTCTCCTCCCCGGTAGCCTCCCACAGGGGTAGGAACCCACTCAGTGAAGGGTTACTTTGGGTTACCGGGTAGCACAGCAGTAAGGGGCAGTGGATGGTGGTCAGACTCAGCAGTGGTGGTAGGGGGTCTTGTTAGGCCTGAAGAAGTGGATGGCCAGGGGGTAGGAGGAACACAAAAAATGCTAGAATTTTGCTTCTTTGAAATAAAGTATCTTCACCTAAAAAATTCACAAGTGATTAGTGGAGGACCTTCAAATGGATTCATGCATCTCCCAGACATGCGGATGCTTTTTTCTTTTACTTGGCGTCCATGAAAAGGGTGTCTCCCAGTTTTCATGTCTGAGCTCAGATGTGAATTGAGCACCACTCTGCCCACCAGCATCTTACAGCCCCTGGGGTCTTACCTTCTCTATGTCATTGAATGTGCTTTCAAAATTCACTGGCCAAACATAAGTACACTTAAATACTTAACATTTGCTTTTGATTAAAGCAATCTATCAGAAAAAATTTTGTTGTCACAGAGGCTGAAACAGCAGGTGGGAGAAAAGGTACAAATGATACAATTCGCCTAAATGGGGTGCTGACTGTGAAGTCTTTTCATAAGTAATAAGATAGCATTTTCCTTATGAACATACTTTCATTCAGACTAGTTTTCATTCAAACAACTGAGGATTTTGGATGGCCCTGCTGATTATAAACTTGAATAAACTAGTTGGTAACAGTGATCCTGCATTTAGCAATCTACAACCTAGATGTTCATATGCAAAGAATACTCAGCCCAGCAGCAGAGACTGAAATCGGGGATTGCCAGAGCCTGTAAGAGGTAAAGTGTCCTGCACTACAGCCTGACTGTTGTGTGGCACTTCCCACCCGCCTACCCCAACCACCCTCCCACCTAGGGTCGGCGCTCCATATATTGCTGCTGGCAGGTCACATGATATGACACGTGACCTACCCTCCTTTTTACTTAGTGTCCACTTTCCCATTTGCAGGTTATAGGCACCAACCACTAGGGGTCACTGCACTTTCCACTCTAGCTCCTCTCTCCTCTCTATATCCCTCCTAGCTACTGCTTCACAGCTGTCCCACTAGAGGTCACTGCAGTTCCCTTGGATTCCTTCTACTACCTACTTTCTGCACTCATCCTTCAGCCTATCTCTAAGCAACTGCTAGTATCAAACCTGGTACCCTTCTCTCTACATTCTACTGACTATCCTCTGAGCCAATGAACCAGGCCAACAACTTCCTCTATTTTTATGCTCTTAACCATACCTCACTCCCTCCTGCCCAGATTTAAAAAAATTGGCCCTGTCTACACTCTGTCCCTGAGCTGTGTTCAAACCCAGTACTCTTGCAGTCAGAGTCAGCTGCTCTACCTCTGCACCACAGTGCCTACCTACTTTATTACTACTTTCTAAGCCTCTTAATCACTTACCTACCCAATCTGCCAAAATATAAGTTTACCTCTTCTTCCTGCTGCCTTGCAGGATTTGAACCCTGCACCCTTGTTTCCAAAGTCCACAGTACCAACACTCACCTAGAACACCTGCATATTTTTACTGCAGGATTTCATAACTATAAAGAACACACTAACCCTGTGACACAACTAAAGTGTTATCTAAGTGCTTGTACAAACCTGAACCCAACTCCCTGCTGCTACAGCCACTAGTCTAGCTCTCTCCTATTACCCTGATCAAGACTTGAACCTGGTACTCTGTGCACTTCAGGCACATACACTACCACCACACATAGCAGCAACTAGACTCTGAGGTGATCTCTCACTACTATCTCCCTCTTTCATCCTAGTCCCCATTCTTTCCTCTTACTTCAGCTCCACTAATTTTCCTAACTATGTATATGTATCTCTTGTTTGCTAGTCTATTCTTTTCTCCTTCCTTCCTTTGTTTTCTTATACCTTTATTGTCCTTAGAACTCTCTAGCTCATTTACTTCTAGTAGCCTTAATTTACCTTCCTTGTTCTTCCCTTCTTACTACTGTTTCCACTTTCCTCCTTCCTTCTCACATACATCCTATATGTTTCTCTCTACCTTTACTCTCTTCTAGATATTACTTGTCTCTCTATAGCTCCTCTTTGTATCTTGATCACTAGGTTTCGTTTCAGGCATTCTTACTCTACTCTTTTAGTAACTAAACCTCCTATTCTTATTCATTAGCCTCTTCTAGAACTCTCCATCTGCCTCCTCTTGACCAGAGCACTCTCCTCCTTCTACTCCTAACAGGAACATACACCCCAACCCAGGTCCTGCCCCTCCCATCCACCCACTCAGCCCACTGGTCTGAGTAGCCTCCATGAACATATGCAGCCTGTTGAAGAAATTTGACGCCCTACAGTGCTGGGCCTTGGCTCACCAACCAGACATCATAGCCCTGGTTGAAACCTGGCTGTCCAAATCAACCCTGGACTCATTTGTCTCCCCTCCCAGGCTATACCTTATACTGGAGGACCGAGTAGGCAAACGAGGGGAGGCTGTGCAATCTACACCAGGGACACAATACCTGGACACGCTCCCCACCCCTGCCCTCATAAATGGGGCCCAGGCCCTTACCCTCAGACTCACCCCAGACCCCTCTAGGAGCCCTCTCTATCTCACCACAGCCTATGTTCCCCCAAAGAACCAGCACCCAGCCTTGATATCTTTAACGGACTACCTGGCCACCCTCCACCATAAGGCAGAACAAATCCTAGTGGGGGACCTTAATGTAAATTAGCTCAGCACCTCCTCATCCACCACCAGAGACTCATTTTCCGCCCAAGATCTGACACAACTCGTCACCCAGCCCACGAGACTTAACCCTAAGAGTGGTACCAGCACCCTGCTGGATGTTATTATAATCTAACCCACTCATAAAATCCAAAACATCCAGGTCCTCCCAGACTCCCTGAGTGACCACTCCCTATCCTATTCCACTGGGCAGCCCCAATCCCAAACCCCAAAGCCCAGACCACCCTCCAGAGGCGCCTCCGCCCTGGTGGGCTGAAGAAACTTAAGGCACTCCTCACCCAGATAGACTGGTCCCCCATTCAGCAGGCAACCAACATTGATACTGCCCTCACCTTTTTCACTCACACCTTCAACATGGCCTGTGATCTCTTTGCACCCTTAACCAAAACCCGGTCCAAAAAACAGAACGCACCCTGGGTTAGCCCGGCCCTCCTACAATTACTTAGAAACTGGGATAACCTCTGGCACCTTGCCACTGAAACAGGTCGTCTGTCTGATAGGCAAGCATACAATGCAGCCCAGAAATAAATGCTCATGGGCCATCAGGAAAGCCAAGGCAGACCATTACCAGGCCTCCCTTACCTCCTCCTGGGGCTCAGCCCGGACCTTCTGGGATAATATTAAGCAACTCAATGGTAAAGCTTGCTCCCCTGCCCCATACAGCTCACTAGAAATGGCACAACCTCCACCGAGCCTGCCACCATAGCTAACTGGTTCAACACCACTTTCACTGACCTTAGCTCAGTCCTCCTAGTAATTTCTTTGACCCTCCCCAGCCAAACTCCCCTGTCCTCCAGCACCCCAGCTTCCTCCTGCAAAGATTTCCACCCAGGAAGCCAGACCCATCCTAATCAAAGCTCTCAATGGCAACAATCCCGGCAGTGACTCACTGACCCAGCATCCTCAGGCTGGTGCTAGATGAAGTCCTTGCACCTCTCACAAGCCTAATTAAGCAGTCACTCTGCCTGGGACAATTCCCACAGCTTAGAAAACAGCCATTATCACACCTATTCATAAGGAGGCGACAGGTCATCGCCAACAACTACCGCCAATCTCCATCCTCCCTCCCTCTCTAAAGCCCTGGAGAAAGTGGTGGCCATTCAAATCACTGATTATCTGGCTAAGCATAACATCTTATGCCCAGAGCAACATGGCTTCCGTGAGGGTCACAGTACCAGCACTGCCCTTATTGAATTCTCCAACTTCCTACACTCCTCCTTGGATACCAGCTCCCTAGCTGGTGCAGTGTTCATTGACCTCTCAAAGGCTTTCGACACTGTCTCCCATCCACTGCTGCTGAATGCACTCTGCCTCACTGGTCTCTCGGCTGGCCCCCTGGCATGGTGTGCTAGCTATCTTGACACTCGATCCCAGTGTGTCAAGATTAATAGCACACTCTCCGATACCCGTCCCATTCTCTCTGGGGTTCCCCAAGGCTCCATCCTGGGCCCCCTTCTCTTCTCGCTGTATCTGAACACCCTGCCCAGTGCATGCTCTGGCAAAATTCTGCTGTATGCAGACACGCTGTCCTTTTGCCACCCACCGTAATCCCATCTCCCTACAGGACTCCTACAGCAGTCTTTCAACAGTGCGAGGCTTGGTTTAAGGAGCGCAGACTCGTCATCAATCTTAAGAAACCAAAACTATGCTCTTTTCACACCCCAAAACAAAGCTAGCAACCACCCACTCATATCCTTCCAAGCACCAACCAACCACTGGAACAAGTCTACTCCTACAAATACCATGGGGTTACCTTCGATTCAGCCCTCACATTTCACAACCACATCGACGCCCTAACATCCGCCACCAACACACGGCTTGGCATCCTATTCCACCATAAAACCTGCCTTCCCCCAAATGCTCTCCGGTTAGCTGTTACATCGTCCGTTCTGTCCCTTGTAGACTATGGTCTACCAGTATCACTGTGCTGCCGACACCACTGCACTCAACAAAATTCCCTAACCTGAATAAAGCATGCAGATTGATTACTGGTGCCCCAGGCTCACACACACCTGTCAGCTATATGTCGATGCTAACCTGCTTACCCTGGATGAACGGCTCCGATACCAGACCTGTCTCCTCACCAAAAAAACCCTACTCGGGCTCTCCCCCCCTGGGGTAACGGCATCCATCCACCAGAGCCCTCCCACCATTGCAACACGGTCTTCCTACAAGACCACTCTAAAGGTCCCCAGAATGAGAACCAGCCGTGGCCAGAGGTCCTTCAGCTATAGAGCCCCAACCTGGTTTAACTCTCTCCCTGCCACCATCACCAATGCCATCACCATCTCCACATTCAAAACCGCACTTCGGAACCACATCTTCAGCACTCTTAACTGCTCCTGTCTCTGAACATAGCCTCCACCTCTTTTTTCTCTTGACAATGCCCGGGCAGCTCTCCACCCAACCATCCCCTCCACCACTTCCCTGTACACCATGCCTAGGTTTAACCTGGCCAGTGCCAGCTGTTTCAATGTTTATCTACCAGAATGCTCACTTGATACCGACTTGTGTAATACCTGTTATCAATTACATGTACCCTGTACCCAATTGTATTTGTCTGACCACAATGTGACGTGGCATCTCTGGTGAATGCCTATTGATTTTTTGCAAATCTTTGCTATGTAACCGAAATGCAATGTATGTCTTTATGTGACGAAGTACCTTTGGAAACGAGCCTCTGGCTCAAAGGTTGTAAACTGATTCTTAAATAAATAAAATAAAAAAAATTAAAATAAATAAAAAAAAAAAATAATAAAATTTCAAGAATACAAAAAAACTGACTAAAATCTAAAAACAAGCTTATAAAACACATAAAATGTAGTTGAACATTTATCTTTACACATACAAAATCATTGCAGCCCAAGTAAAACTCAAGAAAATTACATGGTACCCTGACTACTATTCTATGATGTAGTATTAAACATATATTGGTATTCTTTTTTTATATTCTTTGTAAACCAGGTAAGGCCCACTAGGCAGAACTGCATGTTTTCAGGAGTGACCTAGAAGCACTGGGGAGGTTAAGTGACTTGTTTGGAGTCTCACAGTATGCAAGTGGAAGTTGTGGGAACCAAACCCGAGTCTGCTGGATGTACTCAGTTCAATTATTGTTTGTTATTCGAACCACTAGGCTATACTGCCAGCCATAATAACACCCATATGTAATGTTTTAATATACGATTTTAATAATAGTGCACAGTACCTACAGTACAAATTATGAACATGAAACACTTTAGAACATTTTACTGAAACTGAACTATTTGCCACTCCATCTGCATATTTTTTCTTACACCAAAGCTGGTGAATAGTTGACAGCACTGTAAATAGCTTTTGATCAGGCTTCATTGTTTTACATCCAGAAACAGATAGCATTTGATTATTCTGGATTTATTTAATATTGATTTTCTGTGGCTCACTAAATAGAATCTAGCACTGTATGAGGCATATGTTTTTACATTTTGGAAGAGGCAACACATCTTATCTGTTTAGGATTCATGTTAGAAACAGAATTTTTTTTTCCTATTTAAAATATATTCAGGTGTCAGTGTATTCATTTAGTAGTTTATGCTGACTAATATATGCTGTAGAAAACAGTAAGGATTTATTGTGAAGCACTCAGGATCTATAGAAATCCTGCAATTTTCCAGCAGGTTTTGCAAAAAATCTGTGCAATTTCAGGTTACTTTTCCTGCAATTTTCCAGTGGCCCTGTGCATGTGTGCTGATACTTGTAGATTCTTAGGCACATACTACGTGAAAATTGTGGTTTCAGGAAGGAAAGCAGTCCTCAGGTGATGGACATGTTGGTGGGAAGCATGGGTGGTTAAACTGAATGGCTGATTACAACAAAGCAGTGCGGGTGATTTCCTTACTGACTATATGCAGCAAAACAGAAAGAATGCGAAGCACAGCAGCATTTATTTTAAGATGCTGAAATCTGGGTCGGCCTGCTGGCGCTACGGTTGCATTACTGCTTGCAATGCCAGTGACCCAGGGTTGGAAGCGAACTCTGGTTGTTGGAGGTCTGGCCAGGGGAGTAGGATCGAGCACCCAGGGGACTGCTTTCCTCCTCTGGGGAGGGTGGGCTGCAGATCCTGCTGTATAACCACCACCTATGTGACCGTGGGTGGTGGTGCAATAGTGCTGCAGAGTGATCAGGAGAGGAGGACGCTAGCCAGGATCTGGAGCAGTGGCATGTCTCTATGTGGCCTACCTCCCTGTATCTCCTCTAGTGCTGGTGCCCTCAGGGACAGAGACCAGAAAACCAGGAACAATCACCCCACAGCGGCCACTGGCAGAAGGGTCCCAGGTGCCCCAGACTTCATAACCAAGCTCTATGAGGGACCCATTGGGCTACCCAACACACACTAAGGGAGTGTGGAGGGGTGACCTGGGGTCCCCTTCATTCCCACCTGTAGGGGTTACAACCCAGGCAGGATGAGGGGCAGGCACACAGGAGCTTCTGAGCATTACTTGAGGGTGAAGCTAGGGGATACCCAGCTAGAGATCTCTGAAAAGTGGAGACTGATGCTGTGAGAAGGGGACGTAGAAAGAGAAAATAAAAAAATGTAAAAAGATGCTGAAATCTTAGAGATTATGTGCAGTGACATGCAATTTCCATGAGGCACCAGTACAAGAATTCAAAATCCGCACACCAAGCAGGATTCCGTGATTGTTACCGGTGTTACCGGTTAAAATGGAAAACCAGGGTCCCTGCTTATGCCTGGGGCATCATTTGGGTGGAGGTCCAGGGCTTCACGGTGCAGCCGGCCCAGGGGTTTTTCCTCGTGAGTTTCCCTGGAGGCACGGACATGCAGTGCCATCAGTGTGGGTCAGGCGTGCTCCCGCACCCGACTTACAGATGTCCACTGTTGCCTTCTCCACCGAAGAGTGGCCTTGGCTGTTGTATATCCAGCCTTCACTGGGTGTCGCTGATATGCCTGGGAACCACAATCCTCCTCCCCAGAGGAGGAGAGCTGTCCATGGGATGCTCATCCCATCTCCTGCTGGCCAACTCTCTGATACACTGTGCTCATTCCCAAACATGGGTTGTCAGTGCTGCAGGCAGTAGCACTACTGCTGTGACAGAGGGCTGGCACATTATTCCAAACTTGGGGACTCAAGTAATAAAAAGAGAATCTCCCTAAATTTGTTCATTTTAAATGGAACATCAAATTCAATACTATTAGATGATCTCAGCCCAACCTTGGGGACTTTAAGGCCGAAATCAAGAACCAACCTCTTATAACATTTAAACATTAGTTTTGCTATATGTAACTGTCTTCTCAATCCCAAGTGTAGCCAGTTCAGTTCTTTATACATAATACAGTACTTTGCAAAAAACTTCAGTACTGCACCAGTTAGGGTAACTTAACACCAAAAACTAGGGAAAGGTGACATTAGGGTTTCTAACCCTAACTCCCCTTCCAAATCTCCCAAGCAGCAAAAGGAAAAAAATTAGGGTTTTGGGTCTCCAGAGTCTTGGCGAATCAGTGGATGGGTCTTCCTTGGAGTTGTCAACCCTAATGCCTACCCAATTCTGTCAGCAAACAACATCACATGATCTCTTTCTTCATGCAGGCCCACAGGGCCCTGCGTAAGAAAGGGCAAAGTGTGTTGTCAACCTGTATAGACATACTTCTCTACCTTTGAAGAGTTTAGCATTATGAGGCAGTGGCTTGAAGCTGTACCTTGTGCTTCGGATTGTAGGCTGTGGGCTGGGGGGGGTTAGCATTAGGGTTGACAACCCCAAGGAAGACCCCACCACTGATTTAACAAGACTCCAGAGACCTAAAACCCTAATGTTTTTCCTTTTACTGCTTGAGGGGGGTGAGGTAGGGAGTTAGGGTTGGAAACCCTAACGCAACATTTCCCTGTTTTTGTGGTGTTACCTTACCCTACCTGGTGCATTAACAACAATTTTTGCAAAGAATTTCCAACCTTTTTGAGATAGTGGAATCATATCCTCATTCACGCAGATCCCTTCAGGACCTGTGTGAATAGGTGTATATTTGCAGGGTCTACGGAAGTGCAGGGCCCTGCTGACCCTGACATTCTGTGCAGCATCAGATGTCAGAAGTTACCAAACTTATGAAAGTGTGTAGAAAAAAGTCAATGTACCTTCATAACTGTGTTGTTTTTTAATATTTTGACCCAGATTTTCAACATAGCCTTGTTATGAAGCCACTTCATGAACCTGTTATGTTAACATTTTCAAATCTCGTCTGAAATGTCATTCTGCGGTACAGGTACGAAAACATATTTTGGCCAGGTTTTGAACATTGACAGTTGTTACATTCATGAGATGATGTGAAAAAATGGCAATGTTGAAAATGTGAAGTGAAAATACTTAAATTTACCAGTTATGAGCATGTGCTGTAAAATTTAAATGTATGCTCATAACTTTGTTGTTTTTTAATATTTGTACTCCATATTTTCAGCATAGCCTTCTTATGACCCCACCTCATTAACAAGGATGGAGAAAATGTTCAAAACCTGCCCAAAAGGTGATTTTGCTCGACAACGTCATTCTACACCTACTGTACACCTTAATATAAGGAGCCTGTTGCCCAAAATAGACCTGCTTCAACCTTTAGTTGCTTCACTGACCCCCAACATCTTCATTCTTTCCAAAACATGGCTAAGCAATAAAATCCCTGATACCTCTATCACCATCCCAGGTTACACCCTCTCCCACCAAGACCGTACATCCAGAGGTGGAGGGGTGGCAATTTACACCTCCTCATCTCTCCAGATTACCACCATTTTATCGTTTTCCGTGCCATCTGCATATGAAGCACTAGTATTAAGGTTATCCTTGCCTTTCTCATACTCATCTACGTAAATGGAAATTACTGCCATCCTGGCCTAAACTCTGCAGTTACTACTGGGCTAATTGTCACCATAATGTCTCATGCCACTACTGGCGAACTATACATTATGGGCGACTTTAATCTAAACTGGCAGGCCTCCTCCCTATCAAAAACACGGAATGAGCTTACAGCCCTAAACCACACACAACTAATTAAAGAACCGACATGGCTAAACCAAAAATCGCAAAACCACTCTGATTGACTGGGCTGTCACCTCCCACCATCACCAAGTCATTCAGTCTAGTCTAGTCCCTGATGCTCGAAGCAACCTCCATTTGCTCTTCCTGGTCCACAGAGTTCACAGACTTAAGGCCCCCCCCTCCCAAAATATTGCTAACTCATTCCTTCAAATCCCTAGACCTTGTCCCCCTCCACCAGGACCTGGCCAAGATTGACTGGTCTCTCTTAGCTACCACTAGCTCTATGGAACAAGCATTCAGCTATTTCAAGGATAATTTCCTCAAAAGTCTGGCACAATCATGCGCCTCTAAAATGCACCAGAGTCCATGGAAACCACACCTCATTGGTCACTCCTGAACTTTTGGCATGCCAGCAAGCACGTGACCTAGCATGGAAAACCCACAAAATATTCAAGCAGTCCTGGGACTTTGAGAAATACCAGATGTTCCAGAACTCCTGCACAAAAGCCATTTGGCTAGCCAAAGCAGAATTCTTCCGCTGCACCTTTCAAGATAATATAAACAACCCTTCAAAATTTTGGAAGATCATGCACTCTCTTTTTTCCCCTTCCACCAATCCCGCCACCCCACTCCTAAAAGTCGACAACTCTTTCATCTCCAACCATCCTGGCATCGCAGCAGCATTCAACTCCTATTTCACATCCTGTGCTTCAGCCCTACTAGCCTCTCTTCCCCCTTCCCCCAACCCTGCCCCCACATCCAATAATCATTCAGTCCCCTCCCCGACTGAGTCCTTTTCCTTCTCCCCTAGCTCCCCTAATGAAGCCCTAGAGTGCCCCCTTGCACTCAGTCCCTCCAAAGATAACTCCCCAGATGGCCTCAACACAAAACTTCTATACCTATCAGCATCTGCTATCTCTTCTCCTCTGGCTGACCTTCCAAACCTCTCCTTTTCCCTTGCTTCTGTCCCTACTGCCTGGAAACATGTGATCATCCTCCCACTACCCAAGGGGGGGGCGGACTCATCCTCTCCGGGCGACTTCCACCCTATTTCTCTTTTACTGGTCCTGGGAAAGCTCCAGGAACACCTTGTTCTCTCCCAACTCTCCTCCTATCTCTTTGAATCTTCCTTCTTCACTCCTGTCCAGTCTAGATTTTGGAAGAACCACTCAACCGCAGCTTCCCTACTCAGACTCACTGACTCAATCCTTACAGGAAAGGAACAGTGGGCAAATCACCTCTGCCATATTTGTCGACCTTGCTAAGGCTTTCAACATGGTTTCCCACCCCCTTCTAATTGAAAACCTTACCGCAGCTGGCCTATCCGACTCTGCCACAAATTGGTTCAGAGCCTACCCCACAGGTAGGTCACAATCTGTTACGGTAGTTGATTCACTCCCCTCCCCTCTAAATTACCACCACTGTGCCACAGGGTTCTGTACTTGGTCCACTATTATTTTCCATCTTTCTCAGTGACCTCCCAGCAGTTTGTGCATCATCCTCCATACACATGTATGCTGATGACACTGTTCTCTACACCTCCAGCTACTCCTCCGAAGACATAGCAGCCAGGCTTCAACTTGACTTCAATAATGTTCAACGCTGTCTTAGCTCTCATCAACTTATCCTAAATGTCAAGAAGACAGTCTCAATGACCTTTGACACTAGGTGGAGACTCTCTCGGCTACCCCCCCCCTTCCTTCCACACCTTTGATGGGACTAGATCGAGGAGTCATCCTCATTTAGATAACTTGGGGTTTGGCTCGACCAACACCTCAACTTTTCTGGTCCTGTGGATGCCATCCTGAAAGAACTGCACCTTAACTCGGTGCCCTTTACAGGAACTGTAATTTTCCACCTCTAATGGCCAGGCACAAACAGGCAGAAAATGATTCTACCTATTTTCGCCTATTGTGATATAGTCTACAGTGCCACCCTCAAGTCTTCCTTAACCAAATTGGATACTCTCTTCAATGCTTTCTGTTGCTTCGCCCTGGACTCTAGCCCCCTCACCCACCACTGTAACCTTTACCGCTCTCTTGCCTTCCCTTCTCTTGATAATAGGTGACTCTCCCACTGCACCAAATTCAGCTCTAAATTCTGGCTTGGCACAATCCCCTCCTACCTCTCCTCAGCCCTCCACCCTCCCTGCCCCACTCTCTCCACTCAAATTACTTCTGCACTTTGATTGTCCCCAGATGCAAGGCCACTATAGGGCAATCAGCGTTTTCTGCCACTCCTCGTTCACTGCATCCATCACATCAGCACTATTAAACTTCTTCTCTCCAAACTGCTCCTGCTCCTAATTCTCTTATTTCCCATATCCCTATACTTTACTCCCCTCCTTCCACCTTATCCTAGTAGCTGTCCATCTTGAGCC
Organism: Neoceratodus forsteri; assembly: GCA_016271365.2. NCBI lineage: Eukaryota > Metazoa > Chordata > Ceratodontiformes > Ceratodontidae > Neoceratodus > Neoceratodus forsteri. The sequence goes on from CM028132.1 coordinate 924,371,808, forward strand.
TATGGGGATCCCCATCCAGTGGTTCAAGCTGCATAACTGTCTGCCCAACCCTCCCTACCTACCCGCATTACACTCTCAACACCAACACTTTACTTTCTTACTGCCACTTGCCTTCACTTCCTGGTTCATCCCCCTACCCTCCCCCTAATTTTTACTTATTTAATAAGTACTTTTAGCACTTAAAGTCATGTTCTAGATCTGCACTTAAGACTCATAATATGTACTGCACAATGTTATATCTATATGTCTAATGCTTTCTTGCTGCTTAATACAATTTTTATACATTGTATAACTGAATTTTGTCCATATTTGCTGCCTCCTTTGGCTATATGTCTTTGCGTCATTGCTGCTTAATCCTATTTTACACATTGTATAACTGAATTCTGTCATATCTGTGGCCTAATTGGCAAATGTACAATTTTTGTTTTTTGTTCTGTTCCTCCTGTACCCCTTCCCCAGGATGCACTGGGAGACTAGCAATCCTGGTTTGCTCAGTGTGCTCTCCTGGTGAAACTTTTCAATAAATAAATAAACTATATGCCACAGGAGCAAAAACACATTTTGGCCAGGATTTGAAAAATGACAGTTGTCACGTTCATGAGATGATGTGAAAATATGGCTATGTTGAAAATTTGGGGACAGAATATGTAAAATTACCAAAGTTATGAGTGTGTGTGGCAACATTTCAGTATATGCTCATAACTTTGTCATTTTTAAATATTTTGACCCCAGATTTTCAACACAGCCTTCTCATAACCCCACCGTATCGACAAAGGCGTGAAAATTTTCAAATCCTATCCGAAAGATGATTTTGCCAAGCGGCCACGAAATCACATAATTCCACTGCCATTGGGCATGAGGTAGGGTCACAAACAGGCCATGTTGAAAATGTTGGGTCAAAATATGCAGAACTGACTGTTATGCATCAAAAGTTGAAAACCCCATTGAAATACATTGAACCACACTTACCTTAGTTTCTCACATTGCAGTTGCCAGTTCCAGAAGCAAGACGTGTCTTTGATCAGAGAGTGGATCTTTACCTGGGTTCAGGTGAGTGATGGTATGTGGGTAGTGTAGTGGGGGTGTTGAGTGGTGAGTGCTGAGTGGGAGGTTGGGGTGGTGGGGTCAGATAGGCAAAGGACCGTTTTCTTTTTTACAGGTTAAAAAAATAAAACATTGAAGGATAGTTTTCTTTATTACAGCCAACATTAATGTGGGGGCAGTGATCGGAGGGTGGAGGGTGCCACTAGACATCGGGGAAGCATATTGTACATGAGGGGATGGGGATTGGAGGGTGGGGGAACACCACTTGACACCAGAGAAACATACTATACATGAGGGGACAGCAATTGGCGGGGTGCCTCCAGACACCAGGGAAATATTGTATATATGAGCAGACAGTGATTGGAGGGTGGGGGCACCACTAGATGTGAGAAACTGTATTACACATTAGAGGACAGTGATCAGAGGGTGGGGGTGCCATTAGATGGCAGGGAAATGTACTATACATGAGGGGACAGCAATCTGAGGGTGGGAGCACAACTACACACCAGAGAAATGTACTATACATGAGGGGACGGTGATCAGAGGGGTGGGGGGGTGCCACTACATCCCAGGGGAATGTACTATACATTAGGGGACAGTGATCAGAGGCTGGGGGGTGCCACTAGATACCAGGGAAATGTACTGTATATGAAGGGACCACAGTTGGAGGGTGTATGGGCACTAGACATCAAGGAAACATACTATTCATGAGGGGACAGTGATCGGAGGGTGGGGGCACCACTAGACACCAAGGAAGTATACTATACATGATGGGACGGTGCTGGGAGGGTGGGGGGTGCCACTGGATATCAGGGAAGTGGCAGCTCACTGCTTTCCGGGGCAGCCCGCAGCACAAGTTCCAGCTGTGGATGCAGAACTCAAGAAAGTCCCACTGTTCTCATACAGAGAATGTGGGTGGATAACTCCTATTGCTAATCTGAGCACCCTGGATTTTGGGTGCCCAGAAAGGTATTTCTGGCAACTTTTTGAAAAAAATAAACACCAGAATCTAGCTAAATGGGTTTTTTAAAAATACATAATTTTTTATGTACTTTAAATGTTTGTAAGTTTAACAAGTAAAAAAAAAAGGCAGCCACCGATTGTTTTTTCCCCGATAAATAAATATTAGGAAATGACAACTCGCGATATGTTTTTTTATCTTTTGCGACTGGCTTTTTTATCAGTCGAACTTGAATGTTAACTCAAAAATCATTATAACCTTAAAATGCTATAATATTTTTTCACCAGACTTTCCAAAGGGATGCCATGGGCCCCCTTCAACACTGAAAATTTCATGAAAAAATTCCATACGGTCTAGGCTGTAGGTGAGAGCAAAAATTATCCAATGTTAAGTATAGGGAAGCCAAATGTGCCCCTCCCCCCCCAGTTGTTAGTGCTCTGTCTCTTGAAAACCATACAAGATGCCATCATGAAACTTTCCACATCTTCAGATTCTGACAGCCTGACCACATATACCACATTTTGGGCTATTTTGTCAAATGATGCCAAAGTTATTGAGGTGCTGCCTTTGAGGTTTAACATTAAACAGCTGACATAACCGTAACTATGGGTGCTACTGTGCCCCTATAATGATGTGTATCCTGCGGGGTGTTGAGGATTAACCTAGCAACTAAACATCTAATATTACCCAGGAATAAATGTATTAAGGTGACTAAGATCTAAACTCTGGGAGAAAGGAGAAAAAAAAGAAAAATCTTTAAAAGAAGTACAGTAGAGCAACTGCTTAGGACACAGGCTTGTTAGGCTTTCTTAGCCAATTCATTGTATAATTATGCAATAAGGCACAACAGGGTGTGGTATATCATGAGATATTGTCACGTCTTGGGTGGTTGGACACGAGGCTGCAGGCAGAGTGCATCCAACCACCCAAGAAGTAATGCTATCCCATGATATACCACACCCTGGAGTGATTTATTGCTATTATGAACTGAGTTTCAAGTTTTTTACATAAAAAAAAAAAACAAGGTTTTAAAAAGTTTTATGAATGAGTTTTTGGGTGGTGTAGTACATTTTGGAAAAATAGTTCTCAGACAGTAGAGAGCAAGGAGGCTGGTTGCACCGGAACTTTTCTGAAGCCGTGATGATGTAGCCCAATATCTTCACGGCTTCAAAGAGCTCTCAGCCAATCAGATTCCTCTATTTATGATCCTCAGTTCATAATTCATATTATACCACCACTCTTTAAAGGTATTAGTCAGAATCTAAACTCATCATAATAAATATTCTGTAATCAAAAAACAACTTTCTCAGATAATTCCTGCAGGGTAAGCATTTTTTGCGGTAAGGCATAATGGCACCTATTTAACCATAGTTGCCATTTGAAGCATGCAAATAGCACATCATGTGAACTACTGTTCCACCTTCCCCATGCAGAACTATAGCGTCCATATACAAGTGTTTCATTATTGATATTTTTGAATAGAGACTCTTTTCGGTGATCTGCCTTCAAAGTCCAAACATTTATAACATAAGATCATGTAAAAAAAAGATGTTCCTTGGTTTCAAGTTGGTTGGCATACCTTCTTAGTACACATTCTTTCTTCTGTTTGTTTATGTTTTTGATTCCCTTTTATATTAAGCCTATCATGGCAACAAAGCAAGATGGTATCCCACATTTTCAATGGAATTCTTTTGTCATTCGATTGTCTTAGCTAGCAGCAGCTGACCTCTGGGGTAACATGACTAAAAATGGAGTCATCTAAGAATTTATTGTCCAATACTAGATTGTAAAGAGCTTTCCTGGGAGTATTTTTAATGTAACTGAGTACTTTTCCCATACTCAAAATGTACAAAAAGCTTCTTTCAAGGGCCAGCCCATCAGTGCAGCAGTAGTGCTACTGCTCATGATGCCAGCAGCCTGAGTTTAGGAATGAGCGTGGGTCGTTGGGGGCCAGTTGGGGGAAGATGATAGTGTCCCAGGGGACAGTCTCCTCCTATAGGGAGGGATGCCTGCTCCACTGCTATACTGCCACCTGGTAGAGCACAGATGGCAGTGCAGTCAGGAGCGGCTAATAGGGAGGGAGAATGTCGGTTGGTGCTGCACTGTGCACACTTGTGCACCCATGTCACCCACATCCTTGGGGAAGGGACAGAAAGTGAAAAATACCCCAGCCAACAGGATGATGCCACCTGTAGGCCCCACACCTGGCTACTCAGGTGCCAACTGCACACATTGGATCCATTCTGTGGTGGAATTTGGGGAGTCCCCACCACCCCCCACCAGAGGTGGTCAACCTCTGGGAGAAATACAGAGATGAAAGTATGTCCTAGGAGATGCCAGAGGGATGGAACTGGGGCAACCAAGCTGATTGGGGCTGACTGGAGATGAGCGGACATAAACAGCAGTAGCTGCAAAAAAAACCCGAAAACTTTAATATACAGGGGAATTATACTAACATACTATTTGCCAGCAGATTAGGCCTTACGGTCTATCGAGTCTGCTCGAACTTTAGATCCTTAGTTGGGTGCCGAGACCCTCCCATCCCTTGTGCTCCAGAAACCCGTATCATCCATCCCCACCCCCCGGGACAGGACATCATCTGATACATCCACTTTCTGTGTCTGTCCCATCCTCTCTTGAAGCCCTCCACTGTGGATCTCTGAACTAGCTCACCAGGCAGTGCATTCCAAGGGTCCACCACCCGCTCAGTGAAAAACCTCCTCCTCTTTTCCCCTTACCCTTCCACCTTCCAACTTCAAACCATGCCCTCTGGTGATGCCTCCCTGCTTTAGTCTAAAGATCCCCTCCATGTTTACCCTATGTATTCCCTTGAGGTACTTGAAGACCTCAATCATGTCCCCCCTGTCTCTCCTCTCCTCCACTGAAAACAGGCAGAGCTCCTTAAGTCTGTCCTCATACGTCAAATCCCCTAGCCCTCGTATCATCTTTGTTGCCCTCCTCTGTACCCTCTCTAGGGCTGTATGTCCCTCTTTAGGTGGTCTCCAGTACTGTACACAGTACTCAAGGTGTGGTCTAACCAGTCCATTGTACAGCGGCAGAATCACTTCCTTGCTCCTAGAGGTGATCCCCCTCACGATGCATCCCAACATCCTGTTTGCCTTGCTAGCGCTCTCCTGCACTGCTCAGAGTTATTCATACATGCATCCACCATGACCCCTAGGTCTTTTCCCTATTGAGGCCTCAGCGCCTCCCTCCCAGGTGTACCTGTGTTTAGGGTTTCCCGACCAAGATGCAACACCTTGCATGGTGATATTGAAATTAATTTCCATGTGTGAGCCCAGCTTTCCAGGGTGTCCAGGTCCCCTTGCAGGGCCAACCTCCCCTCTTCTCCCTCAACTACTGCTCCCATCTTGGAGTCATCCACGAAGAGACTCATTTCACACCCTATACCCTCCTTATGTCCGATATGTATGCATTAAACAGGATCGGACCCAGGACCGAGCCCTGCGGTAGCCCACTACCAACCTCTCTAGGGTTCGAGAGCTCCCCACAGACCACTACTCTCTGAGTGCATCCAGCTAGCCAGTTTTCAATCCATCTGACCATCAAAGGGCCTACTCCTAACCCCATCAGTTTCTCCACCAGACCATTGTGGGGGACAGAGTCAAACGCCTTGCTGAAGTCCAAGAATAATACATCCACAGGCTTACCCCTGTCCAGTTCTGATGTTACCCATTCATAGAACTCCACAAGGTTGGTTTGACATGATCTACCTGGCACAAACCCATGTTGCCGACTATCCAGACCTCCCACCTCCTCCAAGTACACCCCCAATCGTTCCTTTAGTATACTCTCCATTAATCCATTATCTTTGAAGTTTGTAATGATTTAACTTTATCAGACCTCCCAAATTTTCAACCAGTCTGAAATCATATTTGACTCCCAAATAGTCTGTAGTTTCTCATTCTGTTTTTGCACTTGTAAGTTGTCACTGCAGCTGCATTCTGTGAGTTTATATCAAACTATTCATGCTGTACTCCCCCTTCCTTCTCCCCTGGTCACACCTTGAAACAAGCCTCAGTTTAGTGTGCCTTTCCCAGTTACCAGTTTTTAAATAAATTAAATAAAATGTTTTTTCTAATGACAGACTAATAGGTTTAAGGTTACTGTAAAAGAACATACCAAAAAAAGATGATTGGATGGATCATACCTAAACCTCCCTGTTTAATAGGAAGGTAGGTAATGTTTCTTTTGATGGGATTGAGTCTACTTTCCCAAAGAACTTGAATGAAAATATTTTATAGTTTCCAGTGCACTTGGAGGAGGAAAAAAATGAATGTCCAAGAAAACAGGTACCAGGAAAGACTTAAATATATACTTTTCTTTTTGCAGTGCACTCTTGGTCTAATGAACCTCCATTGGATGGACATCCATAGCTATGGACTGGTAGCATGTTTCCTAAGTGAATACACTGTGAATGTTTTAATCCCAGTTTTATGGACTCCCTGATATCTGAACTAATTTCTCAAGCAGTCTAGATAATCGAGATTGTACTGTAACTTAATTTCCATTTATTCCTATTATTTACTTTTTGCTTACCTATCCCAGTTTTTTGTTCCCAGTTCCATTTTGCTAAGTCCAGAGATGCAAACTCCGATCCAGATCTGCCCCAGGATAGTTAGTGGTTCCATTGAAAGCTGGATCCCTGCAATTGAGTGGATTGCAGGGAAATAGCACCTAAAACCCTACCCACACACCTTAGTACATTTAGTGACCTCCAGAGAATAAGGCCAACAACTTGCAGCATTTTAATGCCTGCTTAATTAAGTTCACATCGGTTACTAATACAGATGTATCTTCTGCATAAGCAATTGTCTTGGAGTGTACTGTGCTCTCTTCATTACAGAGGGGGAATAATTAAGGGGTTTTGCTCTAGCTTCCTTAGTAGAGGGTCCAGGTACCATATGTATAGGATGGGGCTAAGGGGGTATCCTTGGTGAACCCCTTTATATTAAGGGGTCTTGCCTAGCTTCCTTAGTAGCAGGTCTAGGCACCTTATGTATAGGCCTGTAGGGGGGAAGAGGGGGCCAGAAGAGGGGAAGGGGACAGATGGGGCAATATATAATTGAAAGAGTGAAAAAGACTGTTCGTTTTAAGGACAGAAAAATCCCTGGGCCTGGATGGAGTACACCCAAGGGTGCTAAAGGAACTGGCAGAGGAGCTTGCAGAGCGGTCCTGTTCAGTTGTTCATTGGAATCGGGTGTGGTACTGCAGGACTGGAGAACAGCACATGTGGTGCCCCTCCACAAGAGCGGTCCCAGGAATGACCCGAGGAACTACAGATTGTGATTGGTTGGCATCCCATGGCACTCCAGACATTACCTCATGGGTTACAGTCCACCTGATAGGCTAATGATGCACATGACCCAGATCAGATTTCCAGTATATCCAGGTCCCAGGAACCCCTGCTCTCTAGTTGTAATTTGTGCATCTGATTAGACAAGAAGCATCCAGAGAACCCCTGCCTGCTCCTTAAAATTCTAAGGTAGGAACTGTACTTTGGTTTTATCTTTTAAAAGGCTTTCAAGTTGCTGCTTTAATTATTATTTATACTGTCTGGGGGCCCTGCTGCCCATAGTCCTAAATTGGTCAAACAGGATTATTGTCACTATGTTGCTAATCTTGCATTAATGTGTGTGTCCCTCCCGCGGTTTTTGCATGCTCTGGGCACTCCAGGATGTTTCCCCTCAAGCCAGCAGGCACTCTGGGCCACAAGTCGCTTTTTCTGGCCTCGCAGGCAGCGTGTCCTCTGTGCCAGAGTCCAAGCGGCCCGGAGGGCTCATCCTGCAGACCCTCACCTAAAAGATCCCACCGCGAGTCGCCTCTTTTCCCCGCGGCTCTCCTGTGGCCCTGATCCCTTAAAGGGATCGGCCGCAGGCGCTCTTCCTCTGGGACACCCCAGCACTGCTGGAGCTTGCCCCAGGGCAGAACCCGCCGAGGCCCACGCCGGGCTGTCTCAAAACCGAGTCGCCTCTTCTCCCGCGACTCAGTAAATGCTAGCCTCCCCTCGCCTGGCCTGCCTCCATGAGTCGCCTTTCTCCCTGCGACTCATGGTTAGGGCCCACCAGAGGGGTGAGGAGCTCGGAGGAGCTAAGGACCGCAAGTCGCCTCTTCCCCCCGCGACTCCGTGGTTCACTACCCCGCTGGACACACCTGCCCATCACCGCGAGTCGCCTCTTCTCCCCGCGACTCCGCGGTGAATCCAAACCTTCCCCCCCCTCCCTCTGAGGCCTTCCCTCCCACACGGCCCACAGGCAAGTCGCGGCCCCACGGGAAGGGGAGAAGTCGACCGCGGCATGCTCTTGACGCTGCTCTGAGTCTGGCGACTCCCACGCCCACCCACGGAGGCGTGGATCTCCTCCAGGCCTCGCTGGGCCTTTCTTTGTGGGCGCGCCCGCTCCTCTCTGCGAGGAGCGCAGCGGACGCGCACCACCAACCCCTCCTTACTTTTCGGCCTGCGGCCCACAGACCTCGAGGCTCCCGACTCTCGCGCCTTGCCCCTCCCCCGGAACCGCTCAGAGGGGTAGGCGCCGAGGAGTGGGCCTTCCATGTTTCCTCCTAGGCCTTCTGGGAGGCCTACCAGGGAGCCTGTCGGAGGGACAACGAGGGGGACAGCTAAGCGACTCGTGGCACTACTTAGGCCACTCAAGGAGGCAGTATAGTGCAGTGGTCTAAGGCTCTGAGCTGCTAATCTGGTGACATCCAGCAGACCAGACCTCGGTTTGAATCCCACAGCATCCACTTGCATACTGTGTGACCCTGAGCAAGTCACTTAACCTCCTTGTGCTCCCAGGTCGCTCCTGTAAAAAAGCTTTCAGCTTAGTGTGCTATACCTGGATAAACAACTAAATAAATAAAAATAAATATAAGTGACATTGCAAAAGGACTATAAAGAAAAAAAACCCTCAGTCCACTCGGGTCCCTCCCATAGCGACCCCAGGCGGACACCGCAGAGTCCATGCTAGGGTACCTCCCATAGCGACCCTGGCAGGCTCTAGCAGAGCTATCCCCTTCCTCGGTGGCCACGGTCCCCTCCCACAGCGGACCCAGGCCTACCCGGGGTAGCAATCACCTGAGAGGGGATAGTCAGGTAAGGATGCCAGAAAAGGGAGGGGGACAGTTTTCTGAGTCTCGTTCCTCGCTCAGACCTTCTCTTTATCTTTCAGATGGTCAAAGCAAAGAAATGTACCGCGTGCAACGCCTCCCTCCTCCCTCAAACCCCAGGCCCTCTCTGCGCGGCCTGCCTATTGGACGACAAACTGTCTTCGATGGAGAGAACCACGCCACCTTCCCTCCCAGGCCCCAGCACTTCAACCTGGGTGGATCCGGGCTCTCTGTTGATACAGAACCAACAAGCGGCTGTCGCCATGATGGAGAGTCAGCAGAACTTCATGCTGAAGATCATGGAGAAGCTGGAGGTGCTTACCCAAAACAGATCTCGGCCGCCCGGCGCAGAGCTCATCCACTAGAGAGACCTCCCAGAGAATCCACCAGGCACAGAGGACCCTCTTCCCAGCATTCCAATTGATGCCAATCCGGAAGATAGGGACAAAGAGGAGGAATTCGACGAGGAGGAGGAGCATGGCGTGGAGTCCGACATGGAGGACATCGACCAGCAGACAGCCCCCTCGCTGACATCAAAACTGTGTGCCTTCGACACAATCCCCGGCCTTATGAAGGTCATCAAGGCCACCATGGGCCTGTCCACAGAAGAACAGGAAGGGGAGAAGACTGAATCAAAGCTGGACCCAATGATCCAGCTAAGGACCACCACCCCGGAGACCTTCCCAGTCTGCCCGGCCATTGAGGAACTGATCCACACGGAATGGCAATCCACTGACCCGGGCAGGGTGCCAAACCGAAGGAACTTACACAAGATGTATCCGGTTCAGGTGACAAATCAGGCGCCTGGTGCAAAGCGCCTCCATCGATCCACAGGTGGCGGCCTTGAGTAAGAAGACGTGCTACCATGCGGCACCATAGCCCTCAAGGACCCCACAGACAAAAGAATCGAGGACATGTTAAAGAGGACCTTTGAAATTGAGGCACCATGGCCAAGGCGATGGACGGTGGCGATCTATACCTCTCGGCCCAGATACGCTGGCTGGAGGAACTTCAGGAACAGGCAGTCCCAAGTCCAGGGAGGCTGAACTTTAGACTGCACCTCGATGCAGCCAAATACCTGGCAGACATGGCAGTGGACTCCCTACGCCTCCAGGCCAGGGCGTCCGCAATCATAAATCGGGCCTGCAGAGCTCTATGGCTCAAGCTCTGGGACGCTGACTCAGAATCCAAGACTCTTCTGCAGAACTTACCTCTTAAGGGGACTCATGTATTCGGGGAGGGTCTTCAGAATTACTTAAAGCAGAAAGAAGAAGGTAGGGACCTCCTAAGAAACCGGTCAAGACCTTCACACCTACCTTCCGCTAGACAGAGGTTTCGTCCGGGGGCCAAGACTCAAACTCGTAAGGACTCCTACCCCCAGAACCACTCCTTTCGGGGTAGAGCATCACCATCCTACCCACGCACGCACGCCTACAGCAGCTACAAGTCTCCCCTTTCCGACCCCGGGACAAAGTCGGAGGTCGAGGAAGGGATTCAGAGGAAAACAGTGACTCGGTTTCACCGAGCCTCCCCACCAAGGCTGTTCGCACTTCGTCGACAACGGCTAGCCCTATTCGCCACCGCTGGGCGTCCACCACGTCGGACAGGTGGGTCCGGGACGTGGTCACGAAGGGGTACACCATAGAATTGTACCATCCTTCGGTTCCCCCTCGCTTCGTCTCGTCCCCGGTCTCCAGACGAAGACCATCACCTCACCAGGTACAGGGTAATCTGGCAGATCTCATCCAGAACAGGGCCATTCAACCCGTCCTGGTCCAGGAGCAGGGAGAGGGCATGTACTCCATCTTCCTCCTGGTTCCCAAGAAGTCGGGGGAGCTAAGGCCCATCCTGGACCTCAAATGCCTGAACTGATATGTGATCCCACGCCGGTTCAAAATGGAGACTGTCCGATCCACCCTTCAGGGCATCAGGGTAGGCGACTTCCTGACATCCATCGATCTCAAAGACGCCTACCTACACATCCCCATCGTCAAGAGTCACAGAAGGTTCCTCCGTTTTCACGTCCTGGGACACCATTTTCAATACCGGGCGCTCCCATTCGGCCTGTCCTCGGCCCCCAGAGTCTTCACCAAGGTATCCATCACCCTGATAGCCAGACTCAGGGAGCGGGCTAGACATAGTGCCGATTTAGACGACTGGCTCATACGCGCCGATCCGAGGGTCAGGCACGTATCACACCGAGACATGGGCGCGAGCACCGAGGACCACGGCTGGGTGGTGAACAGAGAAGAGCCATCTCCACCCGACCCAACAGATCGAACACCTCGGAGCCATCATCAACTCAGCAGAGGGTTGGGCGAGGCCGGCTCCGGCTCGGATCCGCAGCCTCCGCAGCCTGGCCAGACAGTTAAGGTCGCACCCTCACACCACGGTGGAGAAGGTGGCGAGACTCTTGGGATGCATGGCCTCCTGCATCGACCTCATCCCCTGGGCCAGGTGGCACATGCGTCCACTCCAGAACTACATTCTGGCACGCGGAGCACCCAACGAGTGGAACCTGCGCTGCGCGGTCCAGTTACCCGCAGAAGTAAGATCATCCCTGGACTGGTGGGTCACCCCGGGAAATCTGACAAAGGGGGTTCCCCTGGAGGCGCCGCACCCGATCCCCATCGAGACGGACGCGAGTCTATCCGGCTGGGGAGCCTGTCTGGGGGACGAATCAGCACAGGGCCCCTGGTCCCCGGCGGAGTCACAGCTCTCCATCAATGTCCTGGAAATGAGAGCGGTATTCCACGCCCTGAGGGCATTCCGACACATCATCCAAGGACAGTCGGTCCTGATCAGGTCCGACAACCGCGTGACAGTGGCTTACATCGCAAAGCAGGGCGGTACCAGAAGCAGGGCCATGTCACGAGAAACCGCAAAGGTGATGAACTGGGCACAAACGCACCTATCACGCCTGGGGCAGTACACCTGGCCGGAAAACTGAACGTAAGGGTGGATTGGCTCAGCCGACAGCAGATCCACCCCGGAGAATGGCGCCTGCACCCCGGATCTGTTCCAGGTGATCCAGGAGGCATGGGGGCCAGTGTCCATAGATCTAATGGCATCAAGAGACAACGCCCAGGTGGACCACTATTTCTCCCGTTCAGAGACGCCAGACTCCCAAGGGCACGGATGCCTCCTCCCAGGCATGGTCTCGGACTACGCGTATGTGTCCCCCCGATTCCCCTCATCCCACAGGTTTTGGAGAACATCCGAAAATCCCGGACCTCCATCATCCTGGTGGCTCCGTACTAGCCCTGCAGAGCTTGGTTTGCAGCAATCACAGAAATGTCCCGAGCCAGCCTCCGGATTCCAGCCCGCCCGGACATGCTGACACAGGGCCCAGTATTGCACCCATCCCCTCGAACCCTAAAGCTCACGGCCTGGCTCCTGAGAGGGAACGACTAACCGCCACCGGGTATCACGAGTTGGTCTTAGGCACGCTTCTCCGATCTCGACGAGCCTCCACTAGAGCCACATACGAGAGACAATGGGCCATCTTCACACAGTGGTGCCGCCAACGAGGCTCTGTACCGGAACAGGCCAACCTCCCCACTATCTTGCTGTTCCTACAGCAGGGAGTGGACAAGGGACTGGCACCTTCTTCCCTAAGGGTGCAACTGGCGGCCATCGGAGCGGCCAGAGGCCTAGTCGAAGGGCACCCACCCGGGGCCCATCCAGACGCCATCCGCTTCTTGAGGGCGGTAGACCTCATGCGACCTAGGACCAGGCCTAATGTTGCACCATAGGACCTACCCCTAGTCTTGACTCCTAAGAACGACACCGCATGAACCACTGCCCGATTCAGACCTGTTCTGGGCAGGACTGAAGACTGCCTTCCTGGTAGCCATGTGTTCAGCCAGACGGATAGGGAGCTTGGCGCCTGTCTTGCACTCCACCCTACCATCTTCACCCCGAAGAATAAGGCTCAGACGGTACGGCTTTCCAGCCGAGGTTCCGGCTGGTTCCACAGAGAACAACCCATAGATCTACCCACCCTGCCACGCGCAGCCACTCCTGCCGAATGCGGCGCTCCTGACCCACTAGACGTGGGCTCAGCCCTCTCTATCTACCTGGCCAGAACCCAGGCCATCCGTAAGACGGAGAGACTCTTCATTGTCGCGAAAGGCCAAAGACAGGGACTTGCAGCGTCCAAAACCACCATCGCAGGGTGGATCAGAAGGGTCGTCCACCACGCTTACACAGCGAAGCGACTGACAACACCCCAGGGAATCAGAGCTCATTCCACCAGAGTGGTATCCACCTCCTGGGCAGAGAGAGCATCGGTGTCATCCGAGGACATCTGCAGGGCGGCTACCTGAGCTCCCACATACCCGCCAGGCACTACAGACTGGAACAACTCCAGGACTTCAGACCAGCCTCGCATCCCATGTCCTGGCAGCTGCTCCATCTCCTGGACCCTCCGATCCATCCGAATCCCACCCGGAGGTCTAAACTGCTTCTTATCTCCCATGAGGTAATGTCTGAGTGCCATGGGATGCCAACCAATCACAATGGGTTGTTTACTCACCTGGTAAAGGTGATTGTGTTGGTTGGCATCCATGGCACTCAAAACTCCCTTTGGGGATGATCAGAGTCCAACCAGTAAGATCAAGAGGTCTCTACACCAGTCCATCAGAATTCAATTCCAATGTTAAAATTAGTCGAACCACGGTTCGAGATAGTGTGTACATAATAGGAATAAACTCAGGCCTCCGGCCTCATTATTGTCATATGCGTCGAGCAGACCTCATCTTTCCTAGTCTATATTGTGTGTATTGTTTCTGGTACTAACATCATTCCTTTCAGCTATGGAAAATTCAAACTGGAGAGCAGGGGTTCCTGGGACCTGGAAATACTAGAAATCTGATCTGGGTCATGTGCATCATTAGCCTATCAGGTGGGCTGTAACCCATGAGGTAATGTCTGGAGTGCCATGGATGCCAACCAACACAATCACCTTTACCAGGTGAGTAAACACCCATTGGTCAGTCTCCCTTCAACAGTGTGCAAGGTTATGGATACAATACTGAAAGAAAGAGTGATAGAGCATGTAGAGGAATATGGCCTCCAGAATTCAAGGCGTCATGGTTTTATGGGAGGGAGATCTTGTCAAATGAATTGACTTCTTTGACTGGGTAACCAAAACGGTGGACAGAGGCCAAGCAGCGTACATCCTATATCAAGATTACAGCAAGGCCTTTGACTCTATCTGTCACAAGAGGCTGATCAGGAAATTGTCGGACTTCAGAGTAGAAGAGAGGATGGTTAGATGGGTGGAAAATTGGCTAGGGAACAGATCCCAAAAGGTGATCATTGGAGGGGAGTTGTCTACTACCTAGGAGGTCACAAGTGGTGTCCCACAGAGCTCAGTGCTGGGGCAAGTGCCGTTCAACATTTTCAGTAACGATATTGGGGATGGCATCAAGGGTAAAATGAATCTGTTTGTAGATGACAGCAAGCTCTGTGGCAGGGTGGACTCATCCAAGGGGATACAGGACCTTAAGAAGCACTTAAAGAAACTTAAAAGGTGGTAAGGGATCTATCAACTAGGCTTTTATGCCAAGATGTGTAAGGTCATGCACACTGGAGCCAAAAACCCCAGGACAGAGTATTATCTGGGAGGGGTCCAGGTAACTTCCACAGTGGAAAAGATAGATCTGGGACTGATGATATCTAACGACTTAAAGCACTCTGCACAATGAAAGAAGACAGTGACATGAGCAAAACAGGATGTTGGGCTGCATAGACAGTGGGATCAGCAGTAGGAAATAGGAGATGGTTCTGCACTTGTACATATCACTGGTGAGGCTGCATCTGGAGTATGTAATGCAGTTCTGGAGCGCTTAGCTCAAAAAAGATGATAATCTAATGGAGACAGTCCAGAGGAGGGCCACAAAGATGATTGCGGGGCAGCAGGGTAGATCATATGAGGAGAGATTGAGGCCCTGAACATGTACTCCGTGGAGGACAGAAGGGAGATGAGAGACATGATAGAGACCTTCAAGTACATGAAAGGATTCAATAGGTTAAACAAGGAAAGTCTGTTCAGGGAAAACTGCATCAAAATGAGGGGGCACAGCCTTAAGCTGTGTGGGGGGGGGTGTTTAGGAAGGTGGTTAGGAGACACTTCTTCACAGAAAGGTTAGAGACCAAGTGGAATGCACTACCAGAAAAGATGATCTCAGCAAGGACAGTGGGTAGCTTCAGGAGGGGCTGGGATAGATATAAGGGGAGGATGAAGGTCAGTAGAAGGGGAGGAGGATAGGGATAAAATAGTTGGGGAGGGGGAGCAGGGACATCAGCTAGAGCAAGGTTGAAGATCCCCCCCCCCACAATGAGCAGACTCAATAGACCAGAAGGCCTAATTCTGCTAGCTACTTCATATGTTCATATGCATTCTGATTGTGCTGCCAACTCCAACTAATAGGCACCTATAGAGAGTACAGTTTTCCTCCTGGGGACCGAGAGTGAGAATATTTTGATATTCACACTCTAGGTCCCAGGAAAAGAAAACTATCACTTATATGTGCCCTTTAATATACTCACAGGTGTTGCATAAATCTATGCATATTATAGTGGCAAAGTAGTGCCACTATGGTTAGGGTTGAATAGGGTGTTTAATGTTAAACCCCGAACTTTGCACCTTAATAGCTTCACCTTCATTCAATGGAATTGCACAGAAGTTTGCATGCGAGGTCTGGGAGGCAAGGTGTCTTGATTTGACAAGTTTCTTTCTAGTCAGATGTGCAGTTTCTGAGATCAATATTAAGCCAAAATAGGAAAAATCTGGAGTTGTTGCTGTTCTTCTTGCTCTCACCCACAGCCCAGACAGTCTGGAATTTTGTTCTGAAATTTTCAGGTTAGAAAGGGATTTCCCTAGAATGGTTCCTTTCACTGGCTCAGTGAAAAACCTATTAATATGTTCCTAAGTTATAAGGATTTGGCATTTTGGTTCTGAGCATGCTCAATACGGTCTTTTAGATAGATGTTTGATATGAAAGAAGAATTTCACCTTGTGATAGGGTTGAATAGGACCCTGTCCCAGTTGTTATGGAGAGTTTGAATGAAGGCATCTGTTCTGTTCTTTCGTTTCCTGACTCTTGTCTCTCTGGTTGCGCAGCCAACTTTTCCTATGAGACCTAGGATTTGATCACCCTAACAGTCTCGCAATTCTTTGCCTCTCATTGTCCCTCAGTCTTCCCTTGCTGTTCTGTCTTTTTTCCCCTTGCATATCTGTTGGTATAAAATATATGCAAATCATTATTTGTTTAAAAAATTATGTAGTATTACTGTTGAAATGTATATAGTTATAATTATAGTTTGAGATGATTGCAAAAAGCTAATGGGATCTCAAGGAGTTAACCTGAGAGTAGTTTTTAAGTCCTTTTTCAGAAGCCATGGAGAAGGGGCCTTAGTTCTGGGACATTGTGTTCTTGCTGCTCCTGCCTGAAACTTACAAGAACATTTTAGAAAAAAACAGGATACTTGTTAAGGAAGGGGTTGCAAGGACTTATAAGAGAGAGAGAGCTGCAATGTTCTGTGAGACACAGAGATTGAAGGAAAACTCAGATGGATCTTCTCTGTTTATTCTGCCTTTGTAAATAGTTATACTGAACACTTTTTTTATGTTACTGCTAGTATTAATAAACACTTTTTGGCGAATTCTACAACTGCTTCTGGTTTTTCCTATGCTTCCTGACCTGTGCCTTGATGACACATCTCACGAAAGAGAATTCCTGTTTTGTGAGCTGGAGTTCCTGTTTCATGAGAAAAAAAATTCTATTTGTAGGGTAGCCATCTTGTTTCCATTTTTTCACAAAAAATATTTTTTTAAAAAACCATAAAAATGATACCCTGGAGAGACACAAACACATAACTAAATGGGGCTTGTTTAGCTTGATTCTGGAGTTAGTTTTTCAGAAAACCCCAAAATGTGTTTTTGGGGACATCCCAAAAATCCTTAGCGAGGCTTGTTTTGTGAGCTGATTTTTTTGTTTTGTTTCGTGAGGCTCACATAACAGGAATATGGTCTCAAGAAACAAGAATTTCATCTCATGAAACATGACTTTGAAATTGGTTCTTTTCAGACATGTTTCATTTTGTTGGTTTTGGCTGTTCTGACTCTTGGTGAATCAGTGGTAGGGTCTTCCTTGGGGTTGTCAACCCCAATGCTCATCACTTCCCCAACTTTTGTTGCTTTAAGCTGAACCCTGACTGGTGCATTAATGCAGTTTTTTGCAATGAATTTACATATATTCATTGCAAAAATGTCGTGTCATCAGTTAGGAGTTCCTAACATCCATGATTGGGAAATGTGGTGTTAGGGTTTCCAACCCAACACCCCACCCACCAGCCCACCAGCATCGGGTGTGCCTTGGGTTGTCAGCCCTAACACTCACACCCCTAACACTCACACCATTCCATGTGTAAGGAAGGTAAGATGTTACAGTATAGGAGAATGGGGTGAGCGTTAGGGCTGACAACCCCAAGGCACACCCCGGATGCCTGTTGGTGCATGGAGAGTGGGGAGGGTTAGGGTTGGAAACCCTAACACCACATTTTCCAGCTTTTGATGGTGGGAACCCTAGCTGATGCATTAAAGAAGTTTTTTGCAATTAATTTCCTTACTTTTTCAGATAGTATAAGCATATTCTTATTTGTCTGTGGCCCACCATAGATGCGCATATATATATATTTGTGGAAAAACACATTTTAGGCAGGATTTGAAAAATTACAGCTGTGACGTACATGAGGTCAGGTAACAAGAAGGCTATGTCAAAAATCTGGGGTCAAAATGTTTAAAATGTCTGAAGTTATGAGTGGTCATACCGAAATTGTAATGAATGGTCATAATGTTGGCATTTTTTCGTATTTTGACCCCAAATTTTGAACATAGTCTTCTTATGACCCCACCTCATAAACTCCATAGCTGAAAATTTACAAATCTGTGTCAAAACGCCATTCCACATCACAAGTGCGAAAATATGTTTCAGGCAGGATGTAAAAAATAACAGCTATACTGTTCATGAGGTGGTGTGAAGAAATGACTATGTTGAAAATTTGGACTCAAAATATTGAAAATTACCATACTTATGAACATATGTAGAAAAATTTCAAGAAATGCTCATAACCCGCCCATTTTTAGGAATGTTTCTACCAGATTTTCAACGTGGCTTTTTTGGGGACACCATCTAATGAACACTTGTGGTAAAAATCATTATTCTGTCCCAAAAGGTGATTTCGCACAGCGACCGTGAAATCCCCTTCTGGGCCTGAGTAATGAAATGATAGTGGTGGTGTTCATGAGGTGGGGTCTCAAAAAGCCCATGTTGAAAATTTGGTGAAAAAATACCTAAAAATGGCAAAGTTATGAGCATCAGTTCAAAACGCTATTGTAATAAATTAAAAGGCACTTACCTTGATTCCTCAGTTTGCGGTTCAGCTTTTAAGAGTGCAAATGTGTCTCGGTCCACAGAAGATGACAGGCTATGACTTCTAGAGGTAAGTATAAGGTAAAGGGGTGTGTGGGGTGGTGGGTGCTTACTGGGAAGGTTGGCATGGGGGAGGGAGATGGCGGGGACGATGAGGGACCGTTTTCTTTTTTTTCAGGTTAAAAAACAGACATTGGGGTGCTGTTTTCTTTTTACATGTTTTAATTAAAGACATATTTTGGGTCACTGGGAGTGGGATCCCCCATGTTCCACACTGCCGGGGGGATACATGTCTCATGACACTGGGAGTGGGCTTCCCAGTGTCCCACACTGGTGGGGGGGCTTCTGTTTCTTTTTACAGCTTTAATTAAAGACCTATTTTGGGATAGTGGGAGTGGGCTCCTCAGTGTCCCCACACTGCTGGGGGTGGGGTGGAATACATATCTCAGGACACTGGGAATGGGCTCCCCTGTGTCCCACACTGGTGGGTGGGGGGGCTTCTAATGCCAACACGGGAATTGTGCCCCCTCTATTGTCAGCAAATATATGGTATTACCATGCCTCAGTCCTTTCCCCTTAGAAGGTTTAAAACCCTAAAACAACGCTAAAATTAGTAATCGGGGCCAAGGAATCTGATTCTGGGGTCAGTTTGCCTACAAAATGGAGATAAATTATTCTTTTATCCACAGAGGTTTTAGTGCCGCAAATTGTGGGCTCTAATTTTGCGAAATGTGTATATGTGGGGGAGGGAGTTCTGCTGTAACACTGAGCCCTTTTGCCGCAATTTGTGTCAGATCCCCACCTTGTTTCATTGAAATAGTGCTGCAATTTGCAGCAGTAAAACCTCTGCGGATAAAATAAACATATTTCTGAACATTTTGGGGGAAAACTAAGCACAAAATCAGATTCCTCGGACCCCGATTAGGTAAACACAAGTGTTGGTGGTTACCAAGTTGCAATATTTTGAAAGATATTGAAGTTTTTTTGCCTCACTAATTGAAAACAAGATGGCGGAATCTCAACACTACATTCTGCATTTGTGACAATAAATATGGCTTTTGCAGCAACAAAACAGTTGTTTCTCATGGCACATCTAATTTTTCCAGTAGGAAATAATGGGAAATTGATACTTTAATAACTGAACTGATATTTTTTTACCAAACCTTCAAAAGGCACATCTGCAACCCAAGCCCGATATACCCTACAAATTGAAAGTAAACAACCAAGCCATTTCTGAAAAATAGGGTGACTGAAAATGGTAATTTTCAAATTTTTTGACACTCCGCATCTCTACACCTGCACATCCGACCAGAATGAAACTGGCCAGATCAAGAGAGCTTTGATCCCCGATGGTGCATGCAAAATTTCATATGAAGCAGTCAAATGGTTGTAAAGTTATTAAAGTGCAAAATGTGGGGTTTAACTTAGAAGTGACCGTTGAACCCTAACTATAGTGGCTATGTATTGCAAAAAATGTTGTTAATGCACTAGTTAGGGTTCCAGTGCAAAATAGGGAAATTTGCTGTTAGGGTTTCCAACCCGAACACTCCACCCCACCCTGCAGGCAGCAACAGGTGTGGAGGTGTGTGCCTTGGGGTTGTCTTACTGACCTATAAAGCCCTACACAGACAGGGACCTCGTTATTTGCAAGACCTCCTTTGTCCCTACTGCCCCCTTTGTCCTCTTCGCTCCACTGACGAGGGATTGCTGGAGATTCACATTGTCCGTTTGAATACCTCTGGTGCTAAATCATTTGCTTTCTTTTGCAGCCCCGACCCTGTGGAATTCTCTGTCTCTTCGGATTAGAGAGTGCCTGTCTGTAGAGGCCTTTAAATCTGCCTTAAAGTCTTATTTATTTAACTTTGCTTTTTTGGACACTTAAATATCTGCTGTTTATATTTTAAGTAGTTTTATTAATATGCTATATATAGAGAATAATGGATGGGTAGCTAGTTATAACAAGGATTTTACCTCCCCCCCCCCCCGAGGGATGAGATGCCACGTAAACACAGAGAGTGAAGCTCGAGGGATTTATGAAGGCATCCCATTCCGAGGGTGTGTGTAAAATCCGAGTTTTAATGAGCTACCCATCTTTTATTTTGTATAATTTCTGGTTTCTGTTTTTTTGCCTGTGGAAGTTTACTTTCAGGTTAGAAAAGAGGATGCAGTATTTAGCAATACAGAAAAAAAATTAATGTGAACTGTGCAACTGTTCAAAGTAACATACAGAACACTGATGCAACTGTTTTGAATTCATAACTTCTTTACATTTTTTTAAATATTTTACTCTCTGATTATGTGGTTTTATTCGGTTCTGGAATGTGCTCTGTGACCAAACACAAAATCTCACGGCATTCAAGAAATGTAACATAGTTAGTAGCTATGGCTAATTTTGTATTAGTATAGGTAGAACATTTTTTAAAACTTTTAGTCCATTTATTTTGTTATTTTGTTTTTCTTGTTTCTGTTGCGATGGTTATTTTGCTTGCAGCTCTCATTGTAGCTGCAAAGAGAATGAGAGTTTTGATTTGAGTTAGGGATCGTGCTAAATTAAACGTGTGGAGCAAATGTATCTCAGTCATCTTCGTTGTGTTCTAGCACCAGGGGTCTTGATCTTTTTTTGCTACAGGAATTTGTTTATGGCTTGAGGAATGGAAAATCACTACTGTAAGATGCCGACTGCGGGTTTCAGCGAGAAGCTTTTCAGTGAGGTATGTGTGCCTCGCGGTACTACTGCTACGTGCTGCCGTGGTGAAAACTGGCGCATGAGTGTCGTTATAACCAGCTGGTTACAACGACAGAATTATAACCAGCTTTTCCTATGGAAAAAAATAAAAACCAGCTATTATATGTATTTATTGTATATGTCTTGCTTGTGCTTTTATTGGTTTTACTGATGTGTTATGGATGTTTGTACAACGCTATGACCTATAGAATAGAATAGCATTTCATAAATACATTTTGCTTGCTTGCTTGTCAACACTAACGCTCACCCATATCCATCAGTAAGAAAGCTGAGATTGGTACAATATATGAGAAAGGGGTGAGCATTAGTGTTGACAACCCCAAGGCACACCCCTCACGCCTGTTGCTGCCTGCAGGGTGGGGCTGGGTTGTTAGGGTTAGAAACCCTAACAGCACATTTCTCTACTTTTGTCACTGGAACCCTAATTAGTGCATTGATGAAGTTTTTTGCAACTAATTTTCTTATTTTTTGAGATGGTGTAATTGTATTTTTATATGCCACTCTGCACTGCCATCCATGCATAATTTTTAAGATTGTGTAATCATATCCTTATTTCCCTGTCCCATTAATCCATAATCACATCCTGATTTGCATGGGCCTTGCGCTCCCATCCATCTATAGATGCATACATTTATGCTGCCATGGAAGCATTGCAGCCAAATCAGCGACCAAATTATCAGAATATCTTATGAGCCCACCTCATGAATGCTGGGTTTCAAATTCGCACTGAAACATCAGTCTGCACCACTGTAACATCATTCTACACCACAGGTGAAAAAATACATTTTGGCCAGGATTTGAAAAGTGACAGCTGTCACATTCATGAGACGAAGTGAAAAAATGGCTATGTTGAAAATTTAGGGTGAAAATGTTGAAAATTATTAAAGTTATGAGGGAGTGTAGTTAAATTTAACAAAAGCACATAACCACCATTTTTACATATTTTGACCCCAAATTTTCAATATACCCTTCTTATGACCCCACCTCATGAACAAAGGCAGTGAAAATTTCAGATAGCATCAGAAAAGTGATTTCACCAAGTGACCGCAAAATTACCTTTTGGGTGGGAGTTGCATAATGTCAGTGATATTGTTCATGAGGCAGGGTCCTCAAAAGGCCATGTTGAAAATTTGGTGTGAAAAAGTCCAAAAGTCTGAGTTATGCAACAAAGTTGAAAACCCCATTGAAATTCATTGAACCACATTTATCTTAGTTTTTCCATACTGCAGTCGCTGGTTCCAACAGCAAGACGTGTCTTGGATTAGAGAGTGGATCTCGAACCTGGGATCTGTTCAGGTGAGTGAGGGTGTGTGTGAAGTGTATTGGGGCGTGAGTGGGTGTTCGGTGCTAAGTGGGAGGTGGGGTTTGGGGGGCTGATCAGTGAGGGACTTTTTTTTTTTTGCAGGGTTAAAAAAACAAAAAAAGCGGGACGGTTTTTCATTTCAGCTGGAAACAGTGATATGGGGAGGGGGCACTAGACACCATGAACATATAAGGGAAACATTGGGATGGTGACTGAAGAACAGGGAAGGGACTACCAGGGAAAATATTTTCTTTATACGGGGATGGTGACTGGACATCAGGGGAGGAACCACTAGATTACCGGGGAATCATATATGTAATACGGGGAAGGGATCACTGGACTACCAGGGAAAATATTTTTTTTTATACAGGGACAGCGATTGGACATCGGTGGAGGTGGAGGGACTACTACACTATCAGGGAAAATATTTTCTTTATACAGGGACAGCGGTTGGAAATTGGGGGAGGGCCACTAGACTATCATGGCAATTGGAGAATGGGGGAGGGTGACTGGAGAACGGGGTAGGGAGAGGGACCACTGGACTACCAGGGAAAATATTTTCTTTATATGGGCATGGTGATTAGACATCAGGGGAGGGAGGAATGGAAGGACCATTAGACTACCAGAGAATCATACATGTAATATGGGGATGGCAGTCAGAGGACGGGGAGTGACCACTGGACTACCAGGGAATCATATGGGGAGGGTGACAGGAGAACGGGGTAGGGGTGGGACCATGGGACCACCAGGGAAAATATTTTCTTTAAATTTGGGATGGTGATTGGACATTGGGGGGGAGGGAGGAGGGACCACTAGACTACCAGTGAAAATATATATTTTTTTATATGGGGATGGTGATCCAACATTGGGGGATGGGGGATGGACCACTAGACTACCAGGGAAAATATTTTCTTTTATATGGGAATGGCGATCGGACATGGGGGGAAGGGTCACTAGATTACCAGGGAATCATATATGTAATATGGGGTTGGCGATCGGAGAATAGGGAGGGGAGGGACCACTGAACTACCAGGGGAAATATTTTCTTTATATATGGATGACTATTGGACGTCGGGGAAGGGAGAGGGACTACTAGACTGTCAGGGAAAATATTTTCTTTGTACGGGAATGGCAATCAGACATCAGGGGAGGGACCACTAGACTACCAGGGAATCACATCTGTAATATGGGGATGGCGACCTGGGAAGAGGGGAGGGACCACTGCACCATCAGGGTGAAGGGGGTAAAGCAACACATGTGTTCTGCTAATCTGGGTCTGTTCTACCGGATTCAGCAGTTCAAACATTTTGAAATCCTGTTCCGTGTTCTTCTTTTTTTCACAATTTAGAAAAAGAAATTTCTTTTTTCACAGATTGCAGAATAGGATCCTTTTTTTGTGCTTCCTTTTTTACAATTTATGAAAAAGGACTCCTGAACATTAAAAAAGACATGGAACAGGATTTCAACATGTTGAAAAAACACATTTACAAGTAATTGGGGGAAAAAAAAAAAAAAACTAACATCAGAATTGGCTGAAATGGGTCCCGATTAGCAGAACAGAACACATATGCTGGTTACTTCAAAACTTCATTGTTTTGAATTTGTTTGCCTTGCTAAGAAAAAACAAAATGGTGGCAGCGTGGAAAAAGATTCCCCATTTGTGACAAAAGAATGCCCATTTGTGACACAGAATCCTTTTTCAAGGTGAACATCTAACTTTTCCAATTGGAAATAAAGGGAAACTTTAAGATGTAATAACTTTTGAACAGATTTGTATTTTTTCACTAAATCTTCAAAAGACACATCTGTGGCCCAAGACCATTCTACCCTGAACATTTCAGACCAAAACTCCACACAGTTGCTGCACAGCGGCTTGACAAAGAATTTGGCCAAAAATGGTAATTTACATAAGTTTATCAGAGCTCAGCAGACTGTCATCCATAATGCTCGTGTTATGTCTAGAAAGTAAGACATCCCTGTTTATATGGATCATCCAAGTTTAATTTAAAGTTGTCAATGGACTTACTTCCTACTGTCTCCAGAGGCAGATTATTCCAAGTTTGAATTACTATCTGGGTAAACCAGTTTAATCTCCTACTGGTTTTACACTATTTGCCTTCTAGCTGTAGTGGATGACCTCTAGTGTTGTATGTCTTTTCTCTTAATCTTAGACCTAAGCTATCCCATAGATCATCATCAGTAAATGCCTTGAACAGCATACACAAGTCCCCTCTGGCCCTTCTGTATTCCAGGGGAAAAAGGTCCAAGTCCAATAATCTAGCCTGATAATCCTTCCCTTTTTGCCGTCGATGGCCCGTGTGACTTTCCTCTGAACTTTCTCCAACATATCCTTTTCTGTATCTTTATATGGTGACCAAACCTGCGCCCCATACTCCAGCAATGGTCGAACTGGAGACCCATACAAGGGCATAATCACCTCTAGTCTTCTGCTAAAAATATGCTTCAGGATACAATTTAACACACCAGTGGCCTTTTTGCTAAAATTCTTACAATGTACCTTGAATTGTAAGTCATTCGTTATCATAATTCCCAGGTCTTTTTCCTCGGTTACTTCCATAAGAGTATTATTGCCCAGGTAGTATGTCTGTTTTAAATTATTTTTCCCTATATGCATAATGGCACATTTCTCAGTATTTAGGTGTAATTTATGCTCATTACACCATCCATAGATGTGGTTTAGTGTGTTCTGAAGTATTTTTGCATCTGACGCATTCTGAATGCTCGCCCCTACTCTGCAATCATCGGCAAACTTAGTCAGCCTTACCATCTGGTGTACACATTGCAGGGATGTTACATACATATTAAAAAAGCACAGGCCCAGCACAGATCCCTGAGGCACCCCACTCGTAACCTCTGCCCAGTCTGATAACATCCCCCTCATGTTGACCCTCTCTCTCCTTCCTGTCAGCCATGAGTCAATCCATGCTACAATACTCTTAGCTGTAGTAGCATATCAGAACATGATGCGTAATCACTCTTTAAACTCTCCAGTTGCCTGCCTGCTTAATTAGTCTTAAAAGAAACAAGCTGGAAAAAGGTTTGGAATACCACATTTACCTTCAGAGAGCTTTGCAAACAATCCGAGTTATAATGCAGGTTTTTTCCCTTTAAACTTCACTCAGTTTATGAGTTTCCATAGAGTTTTTGCAGGGTATTTGTTCTTTCAGCATATAGATACATAATATAAAATCGTGATCTGACATCATGTTCTCATATGCTAATGCACCTCTCAGGGACAATGTGATTTCAACAACCATGAAATGGAGACTCCCAGAGCAGTCACAGGGCCTAGTATGAACTGAAAAAACAGACTAAAACATTTGCATACATCCTTAACAGCTACATGAAAAGAGTTGTCTATTGACATGGAAACAAACAACATTTAGAAGATATGAGGATGTAATTTTCCTTTAATGTAGTTTTTGTGCAAAGAATGTCCTTACCTTTTGAAATTGTATAATCGTATCCTTATTTGCCTGGGCCCTATCCCTCCATAGATGTGTATATGTATGTTGATGTGGAGGGCCCTGCACTTATATTTCGAAGGACAACAGCAATCACATTATTAGAATAGCCTTCTTATTACCCCACCTCATGAACCCAGTACTGAACATTTTCAAATCCCACCAAAATGTCATTTCATACCACCACAATGTGTTCTGTGCCAGAGGCAAGAAAATATATTTTGGCCAAGATTTGAAACATGACAGCTGTCATGTTCATGAGGTGGTATAAAGAAATGGCTATGTTGAAAATCTGGAGTGAAAGTATTTAAAATTACAAAAGTTACGAGCGAGCACAGCTACATTTCAATGGATGTGCATAACTTTACCATTTTAACATATTTTGACCCCAGATTTTGACATATCCTACTTATGACCCTGCCTTATGAACAAGGCTGGTGAAAATGTTCAAAATTAAATGTGAAGGTGATTTAATGGCGACGCCAGGGGGAATAAACATTAGTCGATTTGCTAACTTCACCATCATTGTTAATGAGGTGGGGTCTCAGAAAGGCCATGTTGAAAAATTGGTGTGAAAATATGCAAAAATGGCAAAGTTATGCATCAAAGTTGAAAACCCCATTGAAATACACTGAACCGCACTTACCTTATTTTTTCATATAGCAGTTGCCGGTTCCAGCAGCAAGACATGTCTTCAATAGGAGAGTGGATCTTCACCCTGGGACCTGTTTAGGTGAGTGAGGGTGTGTTGTGAGTATTCAGAGGGATGTCAAGGTGGGAGGGTATGATCAGTAAGGGATTTTTTTTTTTACAGCGGGGAAAAAAAGAACCGAGGAATCATTTTCTTTATTTCAGTTGGGAACGGTGGTTGGAGGGTGTAAGGTGCCACTAGACACTAGGGAAATATTTGATTACTATGGGGATGGTAATGGGAGGGCGGGGGTGCTACTAGACACCAGAGAAATATTTTATAACTATGGGAATGGCAATTGGAGGGTGGAGATTTCCACTTGACACCAGGGACACCCAAAATATCAATGGGGACAGCGATCCAGAGGCTGGGAGGGATGCCACTAGAGATGAGGGAAAAATACCACAATTGTGGGGATGGCGATCAGATGGTAGGGGGTACCACTAGACACCAGGAAAATATTTTATAACCATGGTGATGGTAATTGGAGGGTGGGGGTACCACTAGACACTAGGAATAAATGTAATAATAATGGGGATGGCGCTCAGAGGGTGGGGGTGCAACTAGACACCAGGGATAAATGTAATAATAACAAGGATGATGATTGGAGGGTGGGGAGTGCCACTAAACACCAGGGATAAATGTAATAACGGGGACAATGATCGGAGGGTGGGGTGACACTAAACAACAAGGGATAAATTAAATGTTTATGGGTATGGCAATTGGAGGGGGGGGCACTAGATGCCTGGGAAAAATAAAAACAAATTAGGGGAATGGTGATCGGACAGTTGGGGGGGGGGGGGTGTGCCACTAGACACTAGGGATAAATTATATAATATTGGAGAAAACCACAGGACGTCATGCAAAATCATTTTTTTTGTTTGTAGGAATCCTTTTTCATATTAAACAAAAAAAGGAAATGAAAAATGATTCCTTCAAGTGAAAAAAGAATAACAAAAAAACAAGTCCAAAATCTTTTTCCGTATAAAGGGATCCTTTTTCATTTAAACAAAAAAGCCCATATGGAAAAAGTGGAAGCGAGTGATGAAAAAGGATTTACAAGAAAAAATAACTTAAAGCACATTTTGGTGTGAGTTTTCCAACAGTAAACTGCAGAATCCACCTAATGGAGTCCCGACGAGCAAGATACATATCTTGCTCTCTCCACAGGGTGTCATTTTTGTGGGTTTTGAATGTTTTTTCCCAAAGAAAATGAAAAACAGGATGGTGGCAAACAAAAAATGATTTTTCCAAATGAAAAAGGATTGGCCCCAAATGAAAAAGGATCCTTTTTCTTATGGACCAAATAATTTTTTGTTCCATACATTTTTTTATCAAACAAGTGAAAGACACATGTGTGGGCCAAGCCCTTTCTACATCGAAACTTTCAGACCAAAATTCCAGACTGTCTTGGCGCAAGGCAATGGCAAAAAATAAAAAAAAAAACCCAGCAAAAACAGATTTTTACATTTTTGTGCTATCCGCGTCTTGGAAGCCACACATCAGACCAGAACGAAACTTGGCACGTCAAGAGACATACCCCACAAGACCACACATGCATAGTTTTGTGCAAATCCACTGAAAGGTTACAAAGATATTAAAGTTCAAAATTTGAGGTTTGACATAGAGACCCTGCTCAACCCTAAATATAGGGGCGCTTCTATGCCCCTACAGTGCACAGTACTATGTTAAAGACAAATGTTTGAACTTTAATAACTTTGGAACCGTTCAATGGATTTGCGTGACATTTGGCATGCTAAATCTCTAGGCATAGGTCTCTTGATGTGGCAAATGTTGTGTGGTTTCCGAGATGCAGTGTCTCAAAAATCCCAAAAATGTGCCTCTTTTTTTTTTTGCCATTTCTTTGTCCGCATGTATCTCAGAAATGGTTTTAGGTTGTGTGAAATTTTCAGGGTAGAAAGCCTTTGCATCACATATGTGCTTTTTAAAGGTTTGGTAAAAAAATATTAATCCCTTCAAAAGTTGTTATATTTTAAATTTTCCCATTATTTCCTATGGCAAAAGTTAGATGTTCTACACAAAAATACTTTTGTTTTCGCAGGAGGTACGGTATTTCCGTGTGGAGAGTCACATAGAGCCTAGTGTATTTTTGCAGAGCTCTGTTGTTTTAGTAGGCACTACTGTCTTTTCGCATGTAGAGTCACATAGCGTCGTAGGTATTGTCGCAGAGAACTGCTGTGTCTGCCATCTTGTTTTCCTGTCAGTGAGAGACAGAAAATAAAACATGTAAAAATTAATGTAATACAAAAAAGAAACATCAGAATTTAGCTAAACAGGACCGCTTCAGCTACATTCTGATTTTTTTAAATTGTATGAAACACCTTTTGTGGTACCAAAACTTGTTACTGAGGTTAGCGAGAGAACCGCTTCTGCCACATTCTGTATGAGAACAGAAGGATTTTCTTGACTTCTGGAGCCGCAGCTGGAACTCATGTTGCCGGCTGCAGGTTTATGTTGAGCCGCCTTCTTTTCCCTGGTGTCTAGTGGCACCTCCCCACTCACTGATCACTGTCCCCTATCCCTGCTGACTAGTTGCACCCCCATCTTTCCCTCGTGTCTAGTGGCACCCCATCCTCCAATTGTCATACATATCTTATTTCTTTTTATTTTATTAATGTATTCTGACACCGGGATGCTTACCCCTGGTGTAAGATGTCCCTGCTCCTGTAGTCCCATGTCTTTTTTTCCCGCTATCGGGGGGGCCCAATCTCCATGTCCACAGTAGAACCCCCCCCCGGCAGTGTGAGACACTGGGGAGCCCACTCCCAGTGTCCCGAAAAATGTATTTTTTTTATCTGTAAAGAAGGAAATCATCCTCAGATGTATTTTTTTATTTTTAATCTGAAAAAAAGGAAATGGTCCCTCGTCATCGCTGCTGTCCCCCTTCCCTATCCCGACCCTCCCACTGAGCACCCACCACCCCACAACCCCCCCTTACCCTATATTTGCCTCCAGAGGTTGTCCACTGTCATCTTCTGTGGACTGGGACACTTCTGCACTCTTCAAAGCCGAACCACAAACTAAGGAATCAAGGTATGTGCCTATAATGTATTTCAATGGCATTTTCAACTTCTGTTCATACCTTTGGCATTTTCAGGTATTTTTTCACCAGATTTTCCATATGGGCTTTTTGGGACCCCACCTCATGAACACTGCCACTGTCATTTCATTAATGAAGCCTGGAAGGTGATTTTGTGGTCCCTGCGCAAAATCATCTTTTGGGACAGATTAATGAAATGACAGTGCCAGTGTTAATGAAGTGGCTTCCCAAAAAGGCCACGTTGAAAATTTGGTGAAAATATCCTAAAAATGGACGGGTTATGAGCATTCGTTGAAATGTTTCTACGCACACGCTTAACTGTGGTAATTTTTTATATTTTGACTCCAAATTTTCAGCATAGCCATTTTTTCACACCATCTCATGAACAGTACAACTGTTATTTTTCACATCTTTCCTGAAACATGTTTTCACACCTGTGTGCGGAATGGCATTTTGGCATGGATTCAAAAATTTTCACCTACGGGGTTTATGAGGTGGGGTCATAAGAAGACTATGTCCAAAATTTGGTGTCAAATTATGACAGAATGCCAAAGTTATGACCATCTGTTGCAATTTCGGTACGGCCGCTTGTAACTTAGGAAATTTTAAATATTTTGACCCCAGATTTTCAACATAGCCTTCTTATTATCTGCTCTCATGGATGTCACAGCTGTCATTTTTCAGATCCTGCCCAAAATGTGTTTTCACACCTGTGGTGCGGAATGGCATTGCAGCTGCGCAGAATTAAGTTTTGGCATGGAGGTAACACCTGTCATTCCTACAGGATCAATAATGACCGAACGTGAGGAGGAGGAGGAGGAGGAACAGAGACGCATAAGAAAAATGAATATTTAAGGTATTAACACAGCACCAACATTTACAAAAATTACAGTCACGGAATAAAAACAGGGAATAACTATGGCTACCAGATCAGTAACCTGAAAAACAGATGTCCTAGTTTCACCTACAGCTATCCTAAACTATGCAAAAAGAGCAGCAATCTGGAACACAGAGTAAACAGTCTCAGTTATGCCCCTTTGAGGCTTGCAGGTAAAAAGTGAAGAAAAAAGGCCAAGTGTGGCATTCGGGATGAGCAAGGCACTCTACAGATACATATAACATGTTGGCCACTGTATCCAACCACACTCAGAAATTATTTGGACTCGGTTTGACATCAAATTTGGGCAGGGAGTCTTTTTTTTCTGACCTTTACCTTGCCCAAGTCCCAGAAGTCGCGGTAGCTTCCTTGTGCTGAGGGGGTTGAGTGTCACTTGGCATGACAAGGCTGGTAAGGTTCCACTGGTGCGGACCATCTGTGCACTACTGGGCTGCTGGGTGGAGGCATGTGGGCAAGGGGAGCTAACCCTAGTATGGCACCTGTGTCTGTGCTACTCCCCAGACAGACCCAGAAATGGCAGAACAGTTTGTGGCAGGGCCAGGGAAACCAGTCGGTGTGTGGTGGATCGCATCTGAAAGTAAAAATCAGAGAAAGGGAGTGAGACATTCATGTATGCAATTTCTGAAAAAGCTGTGTTTTTTTGTGTTAAACTATAATTTATTTTTCTGATGTCCCCCATGACTTTTTTTAAATGATTTGATTGGCTCAGCCACTCTTACTCATCTTGAGGTGTGTTGATGAGTTGTAGCTATAGGAGTCTGATGGCCTGTAGGCATACCTGGCACCTGCATGCTGCAGTATGCATGTGTGGAGATGAGAGTTGTGGCAAGCTGTGGTAGGGATGAGAGTAGTGGGTCCATATCACAAGCATCCAATCAGATGCCACTGGTGCTGACTGGCAGTGGAAAGTCCCCCCCCCCAATGGAGGGGGGGTGCAATTTGCAAGTTTGCCTAGAGGCACCATACACTCTAAGGCTGGCCTTGGCTGGAGGACCATGGCAATTATGGCTTCACAGGTGGGAGGTCATGTCAAAAAAATCTCATAGAGTTCTTTGTGTAACAAGGGAGGTGAATCAGGGGAGGAGAGCACAGTGGTTGTGGCCTATCAGGACTTCAGTGAGGCCTTTGACACTGTACCACATAGAAAGCTGAATAAGAAACTTAGCAACCTGTGCATGGGGGAAGAAGGTGGAAAGCTGGGTATCAAACTGGTTAAAGGATAAGACAGAGATGGTGATGACAAACAGAAGGCACTTTGGGGCGCGAGTGTGACCAGTGGAGTACCACGTGACATTGCTGAGGAACTGAAGGGGGCAGAGAGAATGCAGAAGGATATGGGGAAACAAGGAGGAGTGGTCTAGGGCGTGGCAGCTGGGTTTCAATGACAAAAGTGCAAAGTCATGCATTTGGGCCAGGGAAGCCTGGGGCTCTATATAAGATGCGGGGGGGGGGGGGTGTTGGTTACTGTTAATTACCAAGCAAGAAATCTGAAGGTAGCAGGGCAGCATGTCAAGACAGTAGGCAAGGCTAGTCGAATGCTGGAGTGCATAGGGAGGGGGATTTCTAGCCCTTTCCAGATGTCATTAGTGAAACATAGATTTTGACGGCAGATAAGGACCGCTTGGCCCACCTAGTCTGCCCATTTCCCTACCTAATGCACAGGCTGCAGATCCTAGTTAACCAATAGCCTACTTCCTCCTAACCCCCACTAGAATTGCCTTATGTCTATCCCATGCATTCTTGAATTCCCCACTGTTTTTGAGTCCACTACCTTCTCAGGAAGGCTGTTCCATGTATCTACAACCCTCTCCATGAAAAAAATACTTCCTCACATTACCTTTGAGCTGTCCCCCCTCTATCTTCAAATTGTGGCCCCTTGTTCTTGCACATCTCTTTTTCTGAAAGATGGTACCATCTTGGATTCTGTAAGCTTCTTCTTTCATCTTTCTTCGTTTGTCTTCTGGTGCAGACCCCGCACCATTTTAGTTGTCCTCCTCTGGACAGCCTCCATCCTGTCTATGTCATTGCGGAGATGGAGTCTCCAGAACTGGATGCAGAACTCCAGATGGGGTCTCACCAACTGTCTGTACAAGGGGATAACAACTTCCTGTTTTCTACTGGTGATGCATCTCCCTATGCATCCCAGTATCCCACCAGCCCTCCTTACTGCCTTCTAACATTGCTTGCCCACCTTAAGGTCAAGGTATGACTACCCCCAGGTCCCTTTTCATTTCTGTTATTATTTCACCCCGCCACTGTGTACTGTTCCCCTAGATTTTTGTTTCCCAGGTGCATTACTTTGCACTTCTTTGCATTGAATCTAAGCTGTCATATATTTGACCATTCCTCCAACCTTGCCAAGTCCCTTTGCATCCTCTCCACCCCACCTTCTGTATCAACACTGTTGCAGGTCTTTGTGTCGTCTGCAAAGTGACTAATTTTCCTTCCAGTCCCTCTGCAATGTCACTTATAAAGACATTAAAGAGGACCGGTCCCAGTACTGAACCCTGCGGTATCCCACTAGTAATCCCCCTTTCTTCAGAGTAAACTCCATTTACTATTACCCTCTGTATCCTGTTGTCCAGCCAATTTTTAACCCAGGTTACCACCTTGGGACCTACTCCAAGGCTGGCTAACTTGTGTATTAATCTTTGTGTGGGACTGTGTCAAATGCCTTGCTAAAGTCTAGGTAGGCCATGTCCACTGCTCCTCCCTGGTCCACCACATTGGTCACCCAGTCAAAGAAATCTATTAGATTTGTCTGACATGACCTTCCTGCTGTGAATCCATGCTACCTTGGGTCCTGTGCCCCACTGGCCTCTGGGGGGGGTTGGATTTTAAAGGGACTCTGTACCCATTGCACTGTCCAGACTGAAACTATGCAGTGCTTGTCTAGAAAAAGTCTCAAGAAAGCTAAAGAAAGTGTTTTGTTTATGGTAAATGTTAAGTCATACAACAACCATAATTACAAACAAGCATTGTGCCATCCCGGTGGTGCTGAAGGTTGAGGCGCTGGACGCCACACTGGCGACCCAGGTTCAGGAACAGGACTCTGGTCATACGGGGGTCGGCTGGGGGAGGTAAGGATTGAGAGTCTGGAGGACTGCTCTCTTTCGTCAGGGAGAGGGGAATATGTCGGGCACTGTTGTGACAGACACCAGCACACAGGGGTAAGCCCCACGTCCAGGGTGCCAAGCTGCCTCCGAAGAGTTGGAAACAGCCATTGTGCCCATTGCACGGGAGAAAAGCAGAGGAAAAACTGGGGCCCAACAGGATCAGTGATGGCAAGATTGCACTCGTGGCAGCCCCCAGTTCTGGATTACTGCCTCTGGGGGATGGGAGTAAGCTCCCACACCCAGACCCCGCCGTGGGGGGAAGCCACAGGGGAACCCTGGGGGTTGCAGGGCAGGGCGATCGGGGGCCAGAGGACATATCCCTCTGTAGGGGAAGGAGTTGTAGCCCCTGTTGGGTCTGTGGGGGAGGATAAAGAGAGCCTATAAAAAAAAAAACAAGCATTGACCAGTGAAAAATGTATGCTTGTTTGTATTTGCTGTATAGTTGTTGGGCATAGATAGCACAACAGTTAAAATTAACAAATAAATAACATTAGTTACAATAGTGAAATTGTCGTAATTGGGAAATGAAGAGGTTCATACATAAAGTTTTCTTAGATTGTAACTTGTGTGCCTTGCAACTGGCAAAGACTTCAAAACAAAAAGAAGAAAGAGAGAGAGAGAGAGAGAGAATGGGCTGAATTTGGGAGGACATTCAATATTCTGATGTTGGTTTGATTGGGTGCTGAGGTGTGAGTGTGGGACAGGAGATATGGGGGGAGAAAGAATGTTCAGATTCAGTGGGAGACTGTGTGAGTGACTGGGGGAAGGTTAACTTACTTCGAGAATTTGGTCAGGGCTGATAGGAAGATGGAGTGGGTGCTTTTGCAGGTGCTTTAGCAGGTGGGTGAAAGGGAGTACTTTCAATGCCCCTGAGTAGGGCTGGGGGAGGAGGGTAGTAGGGGGGTATTCAAAAGGGTTGGGGAAAGGAAAACTTTTTTAAAATAACTGTCACAAGCACTCCATGAAGAGGCATTCTGCAGGTGATGTTCTGGAGTCTTCACCAGGCGAAGCAGTTCCGAATTGGCACTTTGTGGGTGATTTGGTACTTCATGTTGTCTTGGTTTGGTGAAGTTGGTATTTCAGTACGCGTAGTGTAGTGTGAAGTAGCAGCAATTCACGGTGCGCTACACATAGCAAAGTATTTTGCACTTTGCACACAGCTAGATCGGTTCTTAGTTGCCATGTTACATCTTTATATTTAAATTAATAAAAACATTTACTAACACTGGTGTGGGCTCCCTGTATCGGATTTGGGTTGAGGAGCAGGTGCTTCTCCAGCCCAGCGGGGATGGATTCCTAGTGGCTGCATCATTCTTAGTCTCGGTCTCTCCCTTTTTAGTTTTTTATAGGTCTCAAAACCAGGTAGTAAAAATTCGTTCACAGATTCAGGTGCATCTGTAATTCCTGGTTTCTAAGTGCACTATGAAAGCAGCTTTGGAATGGCTTGAGATGATGAGACTGTGACTATGTGTTTAGGGGGAGGCATGTGAATTGGCCTCATCCGACTAAGTGCCGTTTCTTTTCTTCACTTTTGTCTTTGTTTATATTCTTGATTTGTTTTTTGTAATTTGTTTTTCCTTTTCAGAACACTCCCTTGGGACAGGATGTAATAAACCTGCAAGTTTCATGTATCAAATCGCAGTCATTTTTTAGTTATTGATGTGGAAAAAAACTTAATTTTTTGTTGCATTTTTGTCACACTCTAGCACAAAAACTACTTATGCCTCCTAATTTCATCAACCTCAGCAGGTTTTGAGATCCTGCCTCCAAGGGTGTGCATGCCACATTCTAGGTCTCTGCAAAGACAGCTTACCGACAAATACCACTGCTTTCACTGGATGTTGGATGCCTTCGGATATGGATGGCATCTAACCATGGATCCGGTAGTTGGATCAGGGATCCTACTGTCAGATCACCACTATCCATGGTTCAGATCTAAAAATCAACCCTCTGATCAAGACATCCGACCCCATTTGACAAGGGATCTGACTCACAAGCTTGGTCAGATGAGTGTTGAATCTGGCAGTCGTATAGCATGGCTGTCCATCGGAGGGTGCCTGTATCCTGCAGAGGACAAAACATTTTGAAGCCCCTTTAATTTATTCATCAGCACAGTGCACGTTTCACACCACTGTTACTTGTAAACATACTACAGTGGTGTCAGCCAGGACACAATGTAGTAATGCTTCAGTATATCACAAAATGCTGCAATTTGCTGCAGGTAACAGTATAATTCGGTGGCAATTAAGCCCTTTTTTACTGCAGTATTTTGTGACATGTCATCTACTGTAAGCTATGGCGTTGCATCGTTTCTGGCTCTGCTATATGCCTTTCAGATTTTTTTTGTATAAAAGCACATTCCTGCTGTGATGTGATGCCTTTGATAAAGCATCATGGACGTGAAACGCATCAGGTGGTACCCCTGACTAGTCACTTTTCAGCCCTTTAGGCCTGCACTTCAATAAAGCTCTTTTCTAGCTTTGAAACAGATAGTTAATTTTTATATTTTCTCGTTAGGTTTTGAGAGTGCCTGGTTTCATTTGTACTGTACCAGACCATATGCACCCTTTCCCGAGTGCAGCGGTATAGTCCATTTCCAACTCAGAGTTTCTTTAATTTTCTTTACAATGCTAAGTAAAATATTTAGATTTTATATTCAAATCCATGTTTTTGACATGGACGTCCTTAATGTATTTATAATATGTATATATACAGTGGGCAGGCTCCACGAACTAGTATGTCTTTTCCTGCCCTCTACCAACTATGTTATGGTTAGTAGTGTAACCCCCCTGCAAATGGGGGTTCCCAAAAGACTTCCAGGAGCTTGCTTGAATGCTCCAAGCCTGAATGGTGTTTGGCATTTAAGCCATTTATCAGTGAGTGTTTTTAGAACCTCTGGTACTGTCTCTTTAACAGCTGTCTGCTTGCAGACATAATTAGTTTGTATGGGGACTGTGTGTTCTTTGATTGAGTACCACTAGCTGCTGCCAATCACTTCATTTTTGCAGTCACTAGAGTGCAAAGGAACCTATCTGACAGGTGTAACTGTTTGCCAGAAATTATTTAGAGTAATAATGAAATTACAGTTTGTCTAACCTGCTTTCTTTGCAGTCAGAACTGTGTCTGCTAGTTCCCATTCTAGTTTGAACTGCTGAACTGGACCAATCAGTGTGGGGTAAGCTAGCTCTAAAATGGTGCCTTGGACGAATCAGAACTTGGACTCATAATCTGAGCCAGCCACAAGAGGATTGTATGGGCAGTGACTCTGGGAGATGTAGTTTAGACTTCAGCACCTTTTGGACCAACAGCAGCAGTCTATTGTGAGTGACAGCCAATCCAGTCAAGAACTGGGAGGAACTCAAAGGAAGTGCCCGGTTTTGTCGGTTGGAGTTTCAGTTCAGCTTTGGCAGTGAAGAAGGAAGGAGCCCTGTGCTTTTCAGTGTGCAGTTTTAGTCAAAAACGTGTAAGGCCCAGAGTTCCGGTCTGCAGCTTGTTAGGACTGAATCCGTCCTGTGAAAAGAATCAAAGGATCTCTGAAGAGTAGAAACCAGGCTCACCCTGCTAGAAGACTGGAGGAATTGCTGAAAATTACACTCGGTCTGTCAGGAACTGAATCTGCTGTGTGTTCTCCGGGTATTGTGCAGTAATTGCGATCGGGATACAGATGCAGCCTGCCTGGTATAGTGCTTTCTTTTTATGGATGTGTAAGAGGTTTGTGCACCTCAAGTGAGCCCTGCTGACATTGAAGGACCCTATCTTATTTGGAGGTCGTGAGTACTAATTCAGGGTCGCTCCTGTTGAATTGCCACATTAAATCAAATGGAATTACTGTACTGCTGACTGTTTAATTCTCTTTTCTCTGTGTGAAAGGGCCCCTACCAGCTGCCACGGTTTGGATTAGCCACTAGGGCTTGGGTACCAGAGGACAGTAACTGATAGGGATAGGCTGTGCACAGAGCCATAGGTAGATTATTAAAGTGATAAGCTAATTAACCTGATTTCCCTGTCCTTGTTATATCCCCTAAATAAATCAGAGCTGCTTGTTTCAGCAAGTTATACTGCCTGAGGTACTTGTCTATGTTAAAGTACTGTACTGTGATTGTTGCACTGTATCTGGTTCACAGGAGGTCCCAGTGCGGAACCAGACCTGGGGGTAAGTGTATACTGTGAAGGTAATTTGATATATTGTGGGCCACTAGTGGGAAGAAAGGGGTTGCAGTGTCCCAGAGGGCTGTGACCAAGTTAGTTTAACTATTGCAAACCCTGACCTCTGGGTGGAGGCACCCGCCATTGGATCCAGGCCCCTCAACCTGTTAGTGGCAAATCAGGCAGGGGTAGTAGCCCCTGGGATAGCGCCATCTAGGGGTTACAGTAGTATCTTTTCAAGCGCTTTGCATGCCGGAACTACTCAACTACACTTTGCAGTTCTCTTGTCCATCGGACTCAAGAATGCACTCTCTGGGGTAGACCATAACTAGAAAGCCTTTGCTATTGAAGCTCGGACAGCCATTCAGTACAGATGCAGGCCCTACTTAGGCATCTGGCTACATTTACCGAGGCTTGACTAACTATTAACCTTCATGCAGACGACCCTGGATTTTCTTGAAGACTGCTGTTACACTGTGCCTCCACCTAGGGAAGTCCCTTGTAGTGCACCGAGCACACAGGATGATACGTCCCAGGAAATAACAAGACTGACCAACCCACCCACAATATACCCAGGAACAATGAATAAAACAATAGCACACAGGTGTTCAGCATAACAAATGGCACAGGAAAATACAAAAATGGGGATCTTGGGGAAAGAAGGAGAGGTTAGGTAAGCAAACAATAAAACAGCAATTCTCTAGAACAGTCCCCATAAGGCCTTCCACTAATACCCTACACTGTAGTCTTCCTAGCTGGTGTACCAGTCTAGTATTCCACAGTTTGTAAAAGCTCCATTAAAGCCCCCATGATACCATAGAGCTGCATAAAAGCTACAGTGTGGTCCTGATGCCTTTAAGACAACATGATACTGACCACTTCAGTGCAGTCTAGTGAAATAAACTGAAATCCCAAAATGCTCACTGGCATGAAAAACAGGTCTTCACCAGTCCAGGACTTCAAAGGCCTAAACCCTAACTAACTTTTAATACAGGGCCTAAACTCTGATTGAGTAAATACTGACCATTTCCAGTCATTTAGGCTCCAAGGGGCATTAGGCATAAACAGGGTTCCTCCTCTGTACCTCTGGAGTGGTTGGAGCCTGGAAAGGTTGGTAGCCATTACAGCGGTCTCTGCAACACTTTCCAGGTGGTTGCAGGAGCAAGTCACATTTATTGCAGGTATCTTTGACTCCAGCTATTCATCTTCACCCCTCATGGGAACTTCATCACGGACCTGGTGATTGGCCAAGATAGCTTGGATAAAAACTGCCCGTGCTTAGTCTCGCACAAAAAAACGTGCTCCAGCTTGAACTTTGTCAGTTAGCTGCCTGCTGGAGATTGTCACTGCTGCAGGATTTCAGCTCCATGCAGTAGCTGTGTCTCTCTGGACATCTGCCCAGATATCCAACATGCTGGCTTGCTTGCCATGCTGTATCTCCATGTAGGAGCTGCTACTTCAATCTTCTAAATGAATCTGGCTTTTCTGCTGTTGCTGCAGTCTCCCAGCAGATTCATCTTACTCCCTGATTGGCTCAGTCCTTGAAAGTGTGGGCTGACACACATGCACAGGCCACTGATTTGCCAAGTGCATCGCAAACTTTTCTCTATGCCCTTACACCCACAAGCCCACTCTGGATTTCACTGCTCTTACTTTAGGTCTCCTGGCCCTGTAGTTGGCTCCTGTCTTGTGGGCAAGCATCCTGGTACCCTTTGATCCTACCTGCTGTGTGTGAGATCAAGCACCAAGAACATGATGGCTTCATATCTTGTTTATTTATAGTTAGTCTCATGGAGACAGCACTGACAGTAAAAAACAGTGTGCCGTGCAGGCACTAAAAGTTAAGTTTGGCCTCTCGTTATTGACTGCAGGCTCAGACATGTTTCTTGGTGGTCCAGTAGCTGAAAACATCAAGTGCTCACGGTGATGTGGAAGTAGCAGGTGGACATCACTTACTGCCCCACCCTAGTCCCCAGGCAGCAGTTCCAAGGATTGAGTGGTGGGTTGGTGGCTTTCAGGGATGAGAATGCAGTGGTTCCAAGGCAAGAAGCAAATGGGATGAGGGTTACACAAGTGAGTGCTAAACAGCGGAGTGAGAGTGGCTGCAAGATCTCTTGGAATACAAGACATTGTTAGAGGTTTAAAAATGTCTGCAGAAAATGTTTAAAAGTCCTTTGCATAAAAATACATACACTAGTCTCCAAAGCTCTATAGGCTCCAAAGCTCTCGACTTGTAAGATGCTGTAATAACCAGGTCAAATGACTCTGTTCCCTTTACTTCTGTACTTCCATGATCAAAAATGTACAACTAAGGAAATAGCAGTGGAGGTGAGATTTGTAACATGGTCTGAACACCAGATGGCACACACTGAAAATAATTATCAGAACATTTGTTGTGCATGGTTTTCCAGAAGCCAACATACTTCAACAGATTCCTCTGAAAAACTCCTATCCCTTTGAACAAACAGTCCCCCAAATCAGGAGATTTTTGTGATGGAATGGAAGGGTTGACACTTGTCTGAATTTTTCCTGTCATGAGAGAAATTGACATGCCCCTGAATTTTTTCAGATCGTAAGGGAAGACTATCTATATACAGTGTAATTTGGGATCATGGTTGTGATAACTAGAAGGAAATTATCTGAATGGCTCTGACTTGTGAACCATAGAAACAGAGAAAATATGATGGCAGATAAGAGCCTGTTGACCCACCCAGTCTACCCATGTGTTCATTCTTATACTGTCACTGCAGACTCTACCTGATCTCTGCCCCTCCCCCCATTTCTAACTCAGATTCCCTTCTGCCTATCCCATGCATGCTTGAGGTTCATCACAGTTTTCATTCCCACCACCTCTACTGAAAGGCTGTTCCAGGCATCCACCACTCTTTCAGAGAAGAAGTACTTTCATACATCCCTTCTAAATTCCCCCTTTCTGCTTCACTGCATGTCCCCTTCTTGTGCATCTTTTTCTCTGAACAATACTCCACTTCTGCACCTTATTCAACCCTGTGAGGTATTTATAGGTCTCTTATGTCCCTGCCTCTCTTCTAGATTGTACATCTTGAGGTCTTTCAGTCTGTCCTCGTAGGGCTTCTGATGCAGCTCCTGCACCATTTTAGGTGCCCTTCTCCAGACAGCCTCCACCCTGTCTGTCATTTCTGAGATGTCGTCTCCAGAACTGGACATAGTATTCCAGGTGGGATCTCATCAGCGATCTCTGTATGGTGGCACCACCACCTCCCTCCTTCTGCTGTTGATACCCCTCTCTATGCATCTCAGCATCCAACTGGCCCTACCCATTGCTTTATCACATTATCTCGTCACCTTGAGGTAATCAGATATGATTACTCTCCGTCCCTTTCTGCTTTGGTGACTGTCTCCTCCCATTTTGTACTCTGCCCTTTGGGTTTCTGTGACCTAGAGGCATGATTTGGCACTTTGTCCTCCTTGAAACCCAGTTTCCATATCCTCAGCCATGTCTCGAGTTTTCTCATGTCTCTGCACATTACATCCACCACCCCCCCCCGGGGAGTCTGCCCTATTGCTGATTTTGGTGTCATTTTCAAAAAGGCATACCTTCCTTTCCAGCTCATCTGTAATGTCACTTATAAGGACAGTAAAGAGGATTGGTTCCAGTACTGAGCCCCAAGGCACCCTGCTGGTCACCTCCCCTTCCCCTTAGTGAATTCCATTTATCACCACCCTCTGTCGCCTGTCCATTAACCAATTTCTTACCCATTTAACCATCTTAGGACCCACCCCTGAACTGCCCAGCTTCCTTACAAGCCTCCTATGCGGTACAGTATTGAATGCCTTAAAATCTAAGTAGGCCACTCATCCAACGCCCTACCCTGACCTATTTCCCTGGTAACGCAATCAGAGCACTTTCCTTGGTCGATTGGTACCAGAACGAGAAGTGCAAACATGCGCTGCATATCTTTTAATATTTTCTGACAACTGTACTGTCGCGTAGGAGTCCCCTGCGGCTCAGCTTGTCAAATCACATCATCAAAGGGCTTGACGCAGGGGTCTATGGAATCATAATGGCAGGTGGAAGGTCACAGGATCAACCAAAGAAACTACAAATAACAGCTGTGTAAGTTATTTTAAAAATTTACTAGTGTGTTTTACCTAATCGGGACCTATAGGTCCTGTGTTTTTGCCAGGGGAATGCTGATAGTTCCCTTAAAATTAACATTTAAACCATCTAGTGAAGACTGTGTTTTCCCTCCCAGACGGATACAGGTAGTCACCCCTGTATTGGCCCATATCCCTCCAGGTTGGTCCATAGTCCCAAATGTAGCTGAACCCCTCTTCTCTATACCATTCCTTCAACCATGAGTTGAAGTTTCTCGTATGGAGAGCTCTATCTTCCCCAAGTCATAGACAAATAGTACCCCAGTGAAAGCTACCTCCTTTTTTTGAAACCTAAGAAATAGTGTCACGTTAAAAGGTGCAATATGGATAACTGATAATATATAAATGTGTATATATTATATTAGGCAATTATTTAATTATTTTAGTAATAATTATTAGAGTACTGGAAGGGTGTTGTATATGCCAATATAGTATTTATTTATCCATATTTATACCATTTCATCTAGTCCATTATTAGATTTT
This sequence comes from Neoceratodus forsteri, assembly GCA_016271365.2. Lineage (NCBI taxonomy): Eukaryota > Metazoa > Chordata > Ceratodontiformes > Ceratodontidae > Neoceratodus > Neoceratodus forsteri. Next base: position 924,414,444 of record CM028132.1, read on the forward strand.
TGCCAGTGGACATTTTAGGTATATTTAATCTCTCCTTACCTTATACGTCTATTGCTGTGACTGTAGATACACATACACATGTAGGTATGGCATTGTTTTTTGTTGTAACATAAATTTTTATTGATGAAGCCTCCTTTATGAAGCTATATATATGTGGTGATTCACAGGAATGTAGTGTTTTCAAGGATATATGGTTTGTTTGCACTGATAATACGTTTGTGTGTACTGGTGTCACCTTTTAGGATGGTGTTTTTGTAAGGTACCAATTTGTATGAAATGGTGTGTATGTCTTAAGATTGTTCTTTTTAAGTTTCATCATCCCTATCTGGTGGCCCTGCCTTGAAAAAGCGTAAGTGCTTTGTGAAATGTTGGCGTGAGTGGTGCTGCTGTCTTGGAAGAACTTTTTAACAGTAAAATGCTTTTCTGAACTGAACCTAGCTATGCAGGTTTATTTTTGATAGGTTCATTATGTTGCTTCACTCTTGGGACATGTGCATAATGTTTCCAGATTCCCCTTTTTTGCTTGTCTTTTTCCCCCCTGTAACCTTGTCCTAGATAGGGTGTTTCTCTTTTTTTTTTACGTGTATTTTGTCCGCTGAGCTCTGGACCAGCCTCATCCCCGGAACTTACCTTGCTCCTTGTTCCCACATGGATGACCCCATAAGAAGGATTGCCTGGGAGCCTGTCCTTGCCCCCAGACAGAGTTGAACTTCGGAGGGGAAGCAAGAGCCAAGGTCAGCAGTGCAGTGCCTGTGGCAGGGTGGCGGGGACGGCATACTGCATGGACAGGATTTTTTCCACTTTGTTTTTCTCCTTGCCTTCAAGTATCATTGAGGAAGTTCAACTGATGTAATGGCTGTGGGGCAGCAGTCTTCCGGGAGTCTTTCTGGAGGCTGAGATGCTGCCCTATTTGCATACAACTCTCTGCCCTGAGGGAGGAAGTTGCCCATCTTCGGGCCACACTGGACAGTAGTAAGGGGACCTTCACCCAGGCCACACTGGATGGTAGGAAGGGAACCTCCCCCATCCAGGGAGCACCAGAGCCACCACCACTACCTCAGAGGTTGCAAAGAAAGCACAGCAGTTGGACCACAGTGGGCTCAGGGAGGGTGAGGATGGTGGAACAGAGGCACACCCAGTCAGTTGTTCCACACCACAATCCATACACCATTCTGGGGGAGCATAGCTCCCCTATGGATGCACCCACAGAGGAGACTAAGGAGGCTGAGGACAACTGTCACAAGGGAGGCCCACAGGAAGGAGGCAGAGGACACCACAAGGAAAGGAAGCAGCTTCTGGTGGGGACTCGGTTATTAGGGGGATAGAACTGGGGGAGCAGGAAAACTGAAGTAAGGTGCCTGCCTGGTGCCATGGCTTGGAGAGACAGGAAGGGCATCCTCAGGATCACGAGAACAGCTGCACGGGAGTCTGAGCTGGACGTCATTGTCCACCTAGGGACAAATGACTTGGATAATCATGAGATTAGAGCAGTGCAGAAGGACTTTGTAGAATTGGGGAGGGGCCTAAGACAAGTAGCACACACAATATCCTTCTCTGAGGTGCTGCCTGTCAATGGCATGAGTGAGGCGAGGGTACTTTGTACCATGCAGTTTAATGAATGGTTGAAAAAATGGTGTGGAGCACAGGGGTTTGGCTTCATTGGGGACTAGGGTTCCACCTGGAGGGACACCAGCCTATACTGGCAGGATGGTCTGCATCTGTCCAGGAAGGGAACAAGTCTTTTGAGCAATCGGTTTAAATGCTTCATTGGCAAGCTTTTAAACTAGTCAAGGGGGGAGGCACTGATAAGCAGCAGGAAAATCCCAGCCTCTCCCTACAAAACAGGGTACTAAATGAGAAAAAGACTGAGGTAGACAGGTCAGTGGGGGATGCCGCAAAAGAAGGTAAAGCCATCAAAAAATGGAGAGCAATGAGTACCAATGCCCGTAGTCTAAATAACAAGCTTCCTGAATTAGTGGCTTGATGGAGGAGGAACATCTGGATATCATGGCAGTCACAGAAACATGGTACACACAAAACCATGACTGGGACATAAGCATACCAGGATACACTATCTACAGGAGGGACAGGGAGGGTAAAGGAGGAGGAGGAGTAGCTCTTTACATAAGGGAAGGAATTAAAGCAACAGAACAAAACGGAAAACAGGGAGGAGAAGAAGCACTGTGGGTAAATTTGGAGACCGGCAATGGCACCACAATCCGCAGAGGGGTTATATACAGACCCCCTTCTCAGGGGGAGGAAATTGACAAGGAGATGATAGAAAGAATACTTAGAATGGCAGAAAAAGGGGAGATATTGCTGATGGGTGATCTGAATATGCCAGATGTTAACTGGAGTGCAGTTGCAGCAGCCACTTCAAAGAGTGGGGTTATTCTAGATGCCCTACAGGGGGCATGCCTTAGACAACTAGTATTGGAGCCCACTCGAGAGGGAGCAATCTTAGACCTGGTTCTCTCAAATGGAGATGAAAAGAGGATCACAGATGTAGAAGTGGGTAGCCATCTGGGAACTAGTGACCATCGAACAGTATGGTTCACAATAAACACAGCAATAGAGTCAAGCCATACAAAGGCAAAAGTACTGGACTTTAGGAAGGCTGACTTTGCCAAAATGGGTGAGTGCCTAAGGAATGCACTAGCAAATGGGCAGGAAGGAGGGGTGGAAGAACGATGGGGAATAATAAAACTGCCATCACAGAGGTAACAAGCCTTTGTGTGAAGCAAATTAACAAAACGAAACGATGTAAGAAACCACTATGGTTCTCAAATGAAGTGGCAGTGAAGGTTCAAGAGAAAAAGAAAGCATTCAGGAAGTACAAGGAATCACAGAAGGAGCAGGACAGGGAACTGTATCAGTTAAAGCAAAATGAAGCTGGGAAGGCAGTCAGAACAGCAAAGGCCCAAACCGAGGAAAAGATAGCCAACTCAGTTAAGAAGGGGGATAAAACCTTTTATAGGTACATCAGGGAGTGAAGGAAGAACAAGGGAGGGCTAGTGAGGCTTAATAAAGAGGAGGGAGGGTGGGCAGAGGGTGACTGTGAAAAGGCAGAGATGCTAAACAAATATTTTTGCTCAGTATTTACAAAGAAAGTGGGGGAGGTACTTAAAACAAACAGTAGAAACACTCTGGATACAGACGTTGATACCAGCCCATTTACAAAAGGAAGGGTTCTGCAAGAACTCTTAAAACTGAAGGTGGACAAAGCAATGGGGCCTGATGGGATTCATCCCAGAGTTCTAAAAGAACTAAGGGTAGAACTAGTGACACCACTGACTACCCTCTTTAACAAATCATGGGAGGATGGGGTGGTACCCGAGGACTGGAGAAGGGCAGATGTGATTCCCCTTCACAAAAGTGGGAGCAAGGCAGAAGCAGAAAACTACAGACCTGTTAGTTTAACCTCAGTGGTAGGGAAAATGATGGAATCACTTCTGAAGGAAAGAATTGTTGAGTATCTAGAGGCCAGAGGGGCTCAGGACCCAAGGCAGCATGGATTCATAGCGGGAAGGTCATGCCAGACAAATCTGATAGATTTCTTTGACTGGGTGACCAAAGTAGTAGATCAGGGAGGGGCTGTGGACATGGCCTGCCTAGACTTTAGCAAGGCATTTGACACAGTCCCACACAAAATATTAATATACAAGTTAGCCAGCCTGGGAGTGGGTCCCAAGATGACAGCCTGGGTAAAGAATTGGCTGGAGAATAGGACACAGAGAGTAATAGTAAATGGAGTCCACTCTGAATAAAGGGGGCTTACTAGTGGGGTACCGCAGGGTTCAGTATTAGGACCGGTCCTCTTCAATGTCTTTATAAGCGACATTGCAGAGGGACTGGAAGGAAAAGTATGTCTCTTTGCAGATGACACAAAGATGTGCAATAGAGTTGATGCACAAGGTGGGGTGGAAAGGATGAGAAGGGACTTGGCAAGGTTAGAGGAATGGTCAAATGTGTGGCAGCTTAGATTCAATGCTAAGAAGTGCAAGGTAATGCACCTGGGAAACAAAAACCCAGGGGAAGAGTACACAATGGGGGTGAGATACTAACAACAACAAAAATGGAAAGGGACCTGGGGGTAGTCATATCAGATGACCTAAAGGTGGGCAAGCAATGTGAGAGGGCAGCAAGGAGAGCTGGGGGGATACTGGGATGCATAGGAGAGGCATCACCAGTAGAAAACAGGAAGTTGTTATTCCTCTGTACAGACAGTTGGTGAGACCCCATCTGAGTACTGCGTGCAGTTCTGGAGACCAATCTCCGCAAGGACATAGACAGGATGGAGGCTGTCCAGAGGAGGGCAACTAAAATGGTGCAGGGTCTGCACGCGAAGACATATGAAGAGAGACTTCAGGAGCTTAATATGGCCTCGAGGAAAGGAGGGAGAGGGGGACATGATAGAAACTTTCAAGTATCTCAATGGAATCAACAAAGTCCAAGAGGGTAGCATCTTTCAAAAAAGAGTGTGCAAGAACAAGGGGCACAATTTGAAGATAGAAGGCGGCTCAGAGGTAATTTAAGGAGTATTTTTCACAGAGAGGGTTGTGGATGCATGGAGCGGCCTTCGGGAGGAAGGTTGTGGAGTCAAAAACAGTGGTGGAATTCAAGCATGCATGGGACAGTCATAAGGCAATTCTAGGGGGTGGGGGTAGGAAGAAGTAGGCTGCTGGTTAACTAGGATCTGCAGCTTATCCGAAATGGGCAGACTGGGTGGGCCAAGCGGTCCTTATCTGCCGTCAAAATCTATGTTTCTATGATGCCGTAGCATCAGAGCAACAACAACCCTCTTCCTGATTCTGGCTCCAGCCCATACTGCCACATGTGACCACCCAGCTGGCAGTATTATGGTGGAAACCAGAATCCCACCCACCCCAGAGGAGGCAAGCCACCTCTGCCCAGCCTTCCAGTGCCCCAGGCTCATTCATGAACCCGGGTCACTGGCATTGGAAATGGGACGTTTCTAGCTTCCTTTATTTGCTTTACTTTTACCCATTTGTAGCCTTTCCTAGATAGGGTGTTCCCTCTTTCTCCACATACGAGGCAGTCACAATATGTATGGGGAGTTACCTCCCTGCTGTTACACCCTTGCCTTCTTCCAGTACTTTACACAGGCAGCAACAAGTAAACAGCTACTTTACACTAGCGCAGTGGATCAGTAGAGTTCTCTGCATGCCTTCTGTCACCTGCCGACACCTCAGATGCCAGTCACTTCACCTATTCCACTCCTGTGCTGTTCCACTTATGCGCTGGGATGCAAGCATGCTGATACCTGTTGGGTGTAAGGGATTTTATCTGTCTTGTCTGGGCGTCCTGATTAGCTTCTGATTGGTTGTTCTCCCCTTGGTTCCACCTTCCTGGTCTCTCAGTCCCAACCCCCAGATGCTGGCTTGCTGCCCTGTAGGAATCATAAAAACATAGAGTTTGACGGCAAATAAGGACTGCTAGGCCCATCCAGTCTGCCTGTTTTTCCTACCTGTATCAGTGGCCACTGACCCTACTTGGTTATTGGCTTTAGCTTCTCTTTCCTACCTCTAGGGATCCTTTGTGCCTATCCCATGCATTTTTGAATCCCCCCACTGAGTTTTCTCCCACCACCTCCTGGGGTAGGCTGTTCCATGCATCCACCACCCTCTCGGTGAAGAAACACTTCCTCACATTCCCCCTTATCTTGCCCCTCTAACCTCATATTATGCCTCCTTGTTCTTGTACATTCCCTAAACTGAAAGATGTCTCTCACTTGCACCTTGTTGATGCCCTTAAGGTACTTGAGGGTTTCAGTCATAACCCCCCATTCTCGCCTCTCCTCCAGAGTATACATATTGAGGTCCTTTAATCTCTCCTCATATACTTTCTGTTGCAAGCCCTGCACCATCTTAGTTGCCCTTCTCTGAACCACCTCCATCCTGTCTAAGTCCTTCCTGAGATGTGTTCGGTACAGTGGCATCACCTCCTCCCTTCTTCTGCTGGTGATACCCCAACATACCACTGGCTCTCCCCACTGCCTTTATACACCGCTTGGCCTACTTTAGGTCCTCTGAGATGATTATTCCCAGATCCCTTTCTTCCCTTGTGACCATCAGTAACTCTCACCTCCCCAATCCTGTAGCTTTTTTGTGCCCCAGGTGCATGATTTTGCACTTCTTTGAGTTGAATCTTAGTTGCCATAGATCAGACCATTTTTCTAACTTCCCTAAGTCTCTCCTCATTTTTTCCACCTCTTCTGGAGTGTCTACTCTATTGCAGATCTTGGTGTCATCTGCAAATAGGAAAACATTCCATTTTAGTCCTTCGGCAATGTCACTAATAAAGACATTAAAAAGGACTTGCCCCAGGACCAATCCCTGTGGTACCCCATTGGCCACCCCCCATTCCCCGGATTGAACCCCATTTAGCACCACCCTCTGTATTCTGTCCCTCAACCAATTTCTGACATAGTTCACCACCTTTTGGTCTACACCCAAGCTCCCCAGCTTGTTTACCAGCCTCCTGTGTGGAATGATGTCAAAGGCCTTGCTGAAATTGAGGTAGGCGACATCCACCACTGCCCCTGTTCCACGTCCCTTGTTACCCAGTCAAAGAAATCTATCAGATTTGTCTGACATGATCTCCCCACTGTGAATCAGTGCTGCCTCAGATCCTATGCTCTGCTGGATTCCAAGTGTTCCAAAATCCTTTCCTTAAGAAGCGCCTTCATAATCTTCCTCACTACAGCGGTGAGGCTAACCAGTCTATAGCTGACCACATCCTCCCTGCTTTCGCTTTTATGAAGAGGAACTACATTCGCCCTCCTCCAGTCCTCTGGAACCACACCTGTATTGAGGGATTCATTAAATAGGTCTGCCAGTGGTGCTGTTAGCACCATCCGTAGTTCCTTTAATATCCTAGGGTAATGCTATCTGGCTCCATTACTTTGTGCACCTTCAGTTTTGTGAGTTCGTCTAGGACTCTCTCTTCTGTAAAAGGACTGGTGTTCACCTCCCTCCCTCCTTTGATTCTCCCTCCCCCTCTTCAGTAAATACAGAACGGAAGTATTTATTCAGCATTGACACTTTTTTCTTGGTCACCCTCCACGCACTCCCCTTCTTCCCTTTTTAGCCTTACAATCCCCCCGCTTCCTTTTTTCACTGATGTACCTATAAAAAGTCTTGTCTCCTTCTCTTTCTGTCTGCACTATCCTTTCTTCTGTTTCCACCTTTGCACTCCTAACTGTCCTCCCTGCTTCCCTCTGCCTGTTCAGGTACACCCTCCTATCTTTGTTTTATGACTCCTTATATTTTCTGAAAGCCAACTTTTGGCCCTTACCTTCTCAGCCAAATGCACTACTCGTAGGTGCAGGTTAAAATTATACATATATCTTGTTTTTTAGTGTTTTGCCACCCACCCCCCTTGCTTGTGCTGTTTAAAGAAAAAAGTGCTACTATTACTAGAAGTTTTGTCTGGACAAACTGAATTGGTGCAAAATGAAGACTTATTGCCTGACCTGTTGGCACAGTGTTTGAGCTACTGCTTGAGGTGTAGTGCGAGACCCTGGTTTCAGGATCTAGCTTGGGTTTTTGAGGGTCTGCCGGGAAAGGAGGATTGAGCACCCCTAGGACAACTCTCCTCCCTGAAAGCACTAGGCATGTGTGCCCTGCAGCATGATTACCAGCTAACAGTGGCTGGGTGTGGTGGTGGGGGGGTCGCAAGCAAGGCCACCAGAAGGTGGAGGGACAGCAGCAGAACCCAGCATGGCCACGTTGTGCATGTGCATTCATGTCACTGCTTAGTTAGCATCCCTATGAGGAGAAAAAAACAAAGGAGAAAAAGCCCCAGTCTGCTGCAGTTGCGACTGGCACCTGCCGGAGGCCCACACAATACTAACATGGCACTCTGACACTACACAATGATCTTGGAAAAGCAGTGGGTTTATGTATGTCTGTCTGAAGGTAGGTGACAAGGTGGGGGGGGGCTGTCAGGAGAGAGGAAATCCTCGGTAATGGAGAAAAGAGCAGGATGTAAAAAAAGAAAAAAAAGGTCATAGATAGAGATTCTAGGTTGATCATATGAGAGACTGAACTCAAACTGCTCCTAGCTAATGAAAGCAAGTAACAAACTTGGATGGCATTGACAAACTTTGGAGGCACAAATAAATCCCTGTCTTTGACCCCAGACTTTATTTGGTATGTTAAGGTTCTAGGGATGTGGATATGTCGTTCTACCCACACTATCTAGGAGAGTCCTTTCCCCTTTAAGAAGTGCCGGAAAGTCTTCAAACTGGCTCCTCCCACCCACCCAGGTGGCATATTCCTCAGCTCTGCCCCATGATGCCAGTTCTTCCTTTCCACTGGAAGAAGCAGGTTCCCTCCTTCGCGCTCCCATGTTGTAGGCCCTAGTGATTCTAAATCCTTTTGGATTGCTTCAAAACTTTAACAACATTTTTGGTTTTCATCTTTGAGCTACCTGACCGTGATGGACGACAAGTTTGTGCCTGGATTTTGCTGGTGCCCGTGCGGGCAGAAGATGTTGCGTACCAGCTCCCACGCCACGTGCATATACTGCCTGGGCCACAAACACGATACCCAGGCCTCTGATTTCTGCCGGTCGCTTCACGCGATGGTCCTTAAGTAGTTGGGCCACCCAAAGAAATGGCATCTGCCGGTCAAATCTAAGTACACCCAGTGGGCGTTCTCCGCAGCTGCGGGGTCCACCAAACTGCTAAAATAGCTTGCAGTCTTCAAGGAGGAGGGGGCTTGGGCCACTGCTCAATCCTCTTTGGCTTCTGCCTTTGCGCCACTCCAATTGGGTTCCACTTTTATGGGCTCCTTCAAAGAGCTGTGCCAGTCGCTTCTGACGAAGGGTCAGGGTCCTTCTAAAACACAGCTCTAGACCTCGAATGGAGAAGGAGCTGAAAAAGGAGAAGACTCATCATCGACATTTGTGGGACTGGGAGCCCTCTCAGTCTCACGAATCTCAGGTTTTGACTACGGTTAAAACTGCGGCCTTGGCCACTGGCTTCAAGGAGACCCCCGATGGGCCAGTCGGTCGAGAGGCTGGCCAGTGATGTAGCCGAGATCTTTCTTGACCCAACCAACCAATTGTCATCTGAAGAGGCAGATAACTCTCTCTTCAGGACTCCGGTCCTGCCTGTGACCATAGAAGAGGCTGCTCAGTCCACTGACTAGAACCCTTTGGTCACCGACCCAGACCAGGAGGAGCCCCAGCATTCCCCGACTCCCTCCGAGATCCCCCAATGGCCTCCCCAGTGGCTAAGATTGATGTCTCAGTCCTCATCCAGTGGGTCAAGCAGTTTCTGCCATCATCGGCGCTCCCACTCTAGGCGCTATGGGAAGCAGCACCGCCGCTATTCCTCATCTTCATCCTCCTCAGGTGAGGAGAGGCTTCGATGCAACTTGCGTCGGTGCTATGAAGATCTTATCTGGCAACAGTTGGTGCTTGTTGGTACTAAACCGACCCTGGTTTCCACACTGGCCATCACTTGGCTGTCACCCGGAAGGCCGACACCGACTCCTCCTGTGGGGTTGGTTGAGACGGTTCCTCCCTCAGTGGAGCTGGTCAAAACCATTCCGATTTGGCTGAAGCCAGCCTCACCGGCAATAGTGGTGGAGCTGCCACCCAAGCAGCTGTTGACCAGTGCTCCAACCAAGGAGTCTCTGCCGGCCAAGGGGCTTCCCTATTGGCTTTTGGTCACTGTCACACCTGACTGCCCTCAGAAGGCTGAAGGTGACTTGGGTGGTCAGCTGCTTTATGTGGACTCCTCAGAGTCCAAAGATTCCTCACTGCACTCCCATCTGGTCGATGATTCTTTGGGGGACCTATCAACGAGGAAGGACCCTCTTCCTTCATGGGCATCCTCCACCTCATCTCTGAGTCCATGGGGATGAAAATGGAGCCTGTTCAGAAGTGGACTTGCTATCCCCTTACAAAGAAGGGACTCTCCGATGGAGACTTTTCCAGTGGCCGAGGCCATTGCCAACCCAGCCCTGGAGTTTTGGCAGTGTCCTGCCCTGCGCCCTCTGCCCAGATGACCCGCAAGTATGCAGTGCCCATTAGTACCCTAATGGGTTTCATGGGGCATCCCTTGGACAAGGGGTTGGTGGCAGACTCTGTGTTTTGGCACTTAGGCAATATCAGGGACATTGACAAGCCACCGGACAAGGAGTGCAAGAAATTGGACCATGCAGCTAAAAAAAAGTCTTTGCTGCCTCCTCGCTCTGCCGCCGACAGGTGAGCTTGGCCATCTTGATGGCACACTTCTCCCATTGGGCTCTTTGAATGAGCTGATTCCTCACCTGCCTGTGGACCTCCAGACCATGGTCAAACAGGTCTGAGATCCAGGCTGGGCTGTGGCCAAGCAACAGCTTCAATTGGCTCTGGATCTGGGAGATTCCTGTGTCTGCTCGGTGGTGACCGCAGTAGCCATGTGCTGTAGGGCTTGACTGCGGATCTCTACCTTCACGGCAGACACTCAGCACAAGCTGGCTGATGTTCCTTTCTTGGACACCGACTTGTTTGGTCCCAGTGTGGAGGATCAACTCCAGTGCCTCGAAGTCCAATGCCACCTTGGACTCTGTAACATCTGCACAGAAGGATCCCAAGGGCTCCAGGCAACAGAAGCAAAAGCCCTTTCGGTCCTCCACTCCTGCGGCAAAACCAGCCCAGCATCAGGTTGGCCAGAAGGCTCAGTCCTGCTGACCCCAGCCCAATACAGTGGCTTCTGTGGCCCGAAGGGAAGGGGCCTGGTGGTGCCTCAGCCGGGCCATCCTCCTCCAAACCTGCTCATTGACGGGATGGGGTGCCAACCTCATGCCCATCACACACCCCCGGGTCCTCCTGTGGGGGACTGGCTCTGCCACTTCCTTTCCACCTGGTTCACTGTCACCACAGACAAGTGGGTTCTAGAAGTGGTCCATCAGGGTCTGCCTCTGGAATTTGTGCAGTACCCTCCTTGCTGAACCTGTGCCCCACGGGAGGACATGGTATCTGCAAACACTCGGTCGGCTCTTCAAGACGACATAGCCCAGGTCTTCTGCAAGGAGGTCCTGGTCAGAGTAGCAGATCCTCCTGAACATCCAGGGTTTGTCTCCAGGTACTTCCTGGTGCCAAAACGGATGGGGGGCTGGTGCCCTATTCTAGATTTGCACGACCTGAACAAGTTGCTCAGGTTGCGCACCTTTCAGATGGTTACTCTGTCCCAGATCATACCATCTCTTGAGCGAGACATATGGTTTTTCTCCGTGGATCTTCAGGATGCCTTCTTTCATGTCCCAATCCATCCGTCCCACCTATGGTTCCTCCACTTTCAGGCAGAGGGCACCCTCTACAAGTTCCAAGCTATGCCATTCGGCCTCTCCTCATCCCCCAGGGTCATTATCAAATGCATGGCAGTGGTGGCAGCTTACCTGAGGCACTGAGGAGTCTAGGTGTATCCCTACCTGGATGAGTGGCTGATTGCAGGTCCCTCCAGGCAGGAGGTGGAGCAGTCCAGGGATCTGGCCCTCCAGACCTGTTTATTTGTTTGTTTATTTCTTATATTTCAACAGGATAAGGTAATTAGGCAAGCCTGTTTTACAATACCATCCTGCTTAGAAAACATTAAACATATGTTACAATAAATATACAAACATTAAATACAACTACATCGTTCAACAATTTAAAGAACAATTACAATCACATATAGCATTTAGAAAATTCATTAGTAACAAGTATATCTAAACAAGTACAAATCTAATATGGCAGATTTAAAGGTTTGATTAGAGGACATATTGCGTACACTAGGAGGAAGCAAATTCCATCTAACAGAAGCCATATATTCAAATTGCATTTTCCCATATCTAGTATTTATGATCGGAACTATTAATTCTCTCCCTTGGGTATCTCATAAAGAATAATTAGAGACCTGCATAAAAAATTTAGAAATAAGGCAATCAGGAGCAAGACCATAGAAACATAGAATTTGACGGCAGATAAGGACCACTTGGCCCACCCAGTCTGCCCATTTCCCTACCTAATGGATAAGCTGCAGATCCTAGTTAACCAGCAGCCTATTTCTTTCCACCCCCAACCCCTAGAATTGCCTTATGACTGTCCCATGCATGCTTGAATCCCACCACTGTTTTTGACTCCACGGCCTCCTCCAGAAGGCTGTTCCATGCATCCACAGCCCTTTCTGTGAAAAAATACTTCCTTACATTACCTCTGAGTTGCCCCCCATCTTCAAATTGTGCCCTCTTGTTCTTGCACACTCTTTTTGAAAGATTCTACCCTCTTGGACTTTGTTGATTCCCTTGAGGTACTTGAAAGTTTCTATCATGTCCCCCCTTTCCTTGAGGCTATACATATTAAGCTCCTTAAGTCTCTCTTCATAGTCTTCCGTGCAGACCTTGCACCATTTTAGTTGCCCTCCTCTGGACAGCTTCCATCCTGTCTATGTCTTTTGGAGATTGGGTCTCCAGACTGCACGCAGTACTCCAGATGGGGTCTGACCAGCTGTCTGTACAGAGGTATAATAACTTCCTGTTTTCTACTGGTGATGCCTCTCCTATGCATCCCAGTATCCCCCAGCCCTCCTTGCTGCCCTCTCACATTGCTTGCCCACCTTTAGGTCATCTGATATGAGTACCCTGGTCCCTTTCCATTTTGTTGTTGTTAGTATCTCACCCCCATTGTGTACTCTTCCCTGGTTTTTGTTTCCCAGGTGCATTACCTTGCACTTCTTAGCATTGAATCTAAGCTGCCATACATTTGACCATTCCTCTAACCTTGCCAAGTCCTTCTCATCCTTTCCACCCCACCTTGTGCATCAACTCTATTGCAGATCTTTGTGTCATCTGCAAAGAGACATACTTACCTTCCAGTCCCTCTGCAATGTCGCTTATAAAGACATTGAAGAGGACCGGTCTAATACTGAACTCTTGTGTACCCCACTAGTAACCCCCTTTCTTCAGAGTGGACTCCATTTACTATTACTCTCTGTGTCCTATTCTCCAGCCAATTCTTTACCCAGGCTGTCATCTTGGGACCTACTCCCAGGCTGGCTAACTTGTATATTAATCTTTGTGTGGGACTGTGTCAAATGCTTTGCTAAAGTCTAGGTAGGCATGTCCACAGCCCCTCCTGATCTACTACTTTGGTCACCCAGTCAAAGAAATCTATCAGATTTGTCTGGCATGACCTTCCGCTGTGAATCCATTTTGCCTTGGGTCCTGCCCTCTAGCCTCTAGACACTGACAGTTCTTTCCTTCAGAGTGATTCCATCATTTTCCCTACCACTGAGGTTAAACTAACAGGTCTGTAGTTTCCTGCTTCTGCCTTGCTCCCACTTTTGTGAAGGGAATCACATCTGCCCTCCTCCAGTCCTCGGGTACCACCCATCCTCCCATGATTTGTTAAAGAGGGTAGTCAGTGGTGTCACTAGTTCTACCCTTAGTTCTTTTAGAATTCTGGGATGAATCCCATCAGGCCCCATTGCTTTGTCCACCTTCAGTTTTAAGAGTTCTTTCAGAACCCTTTCATCTGTAAATGGGCTGGTATCAACTTCTGTATCCAGAGTGTTTCTACTGTTTGTTTTAGGTACCGCCCCCTCTTCCTTTGTAAATACTGAGCAAAATATTTGTTTAGTATCCCTACCTTTTCACAGTCACCCTCTGCCCACCTCCCTCCTCCCTTTATTAAGCCTCACTATCCCTCCCTTGGTCTTCCTTCTCTCTGATGTATATATAAAAGGTTTTATCCCCTTTAACTGAGTTGGCTATCTTTTCCTTGGTTTGGGCCTTTGCTGTTCTGACTGCCTTCCCAGCTTCCTTTTGCTTTAACTGATACAGTTCTCTGTCCTGCTCCTTCTGTGATTCCTTGTACTTCCTGAATGCTTTCTTTTCTCTTGAACCTTCACTGCCACTTCCTTTGAGAACCATAGTGGTTTCTTACATTGTTTTGTTTTGTTTTGCTTCACACAAAGGCTTGTTACCTCTGTGATGGCAGTTTTTATTATTCCCCATTGTTCTTCCACCCCTCCTTCCTGCCCATTTGCTAGTGCATTCCTTAGGCACTCACCCATTTTGGCAAAGTCAGCCTTCCTAAAGTCCACTACTTTTGCCTTTGTATGGCTTGACTCTATTACTGTGTTTACTGTGAACCATACTGTTCGATGGTCACTAGTTCCCAGATGGCTACCCACTTCTACATCTGTGATCCTCTCTTCATCTCCATTTGAGAGAACCAGGTCTAAGATTGCTCCCTCTCAAGTGGGCTCCAATACTAGTTGTCTAAGGCATGCCCCCTGTAGGGCATCTAGAATAACCCCCTCTTCGAAGTGGCTGCTGCAACTGCACTCCAGTTAACATCTGGCATATTCAGATCACCCATCAGCAATATCTCCCCTTTTTCTGCCATTCTAAGTATACTTTCTATCATGTCCTTGTCCATTTCCTCCCCTTGAGAAGGGGGTCTGTATACAACCCCTGTGTGGATTGTGGTGCCATTGCCGGTCTCCAAATTTACCCACAGTGCTTCTTATCCTCCCTGTTTTCCCTTTTGTTCTGTTGCTTTGATTCCTTCCCTTATGTAAAGAGCTACTCCTCCTCCTCATTTACCCTCCCTGTCCCTCCTGTAGATAGTGTATCCTGGTATGTTTACGTCCCAGTCATGGTTTTGTGTATACCATGTTTCTGTTACTGCCATGATATCCAGATGTTCCTCCTTCATCAAGGCCACTAATTCAGGAAGCTTGTTACTTAGACTACGGGCATTGGTACTCATTGCTCTCCATTTCTTGATAGCTTTACGTTCTGTTGCAGCATCCCCCACTGACCTTTCTACCTCGGTCTTTTTCTCATTTAGTACTCTGTTTTGTAGGGAGAGGCTGGGATTTTCCTGCTGCTTATCAGTGCCCCCCCCCCCCGACTAGTTTAAAAGCTTGCAATGAAGCATTTAAACCGATTGCTCAAAAGCATATTCCAGCGGGCCCATTATGACGTTTATACAGAAAGTGATAGAACATTTAGTCCCTGCACCTCCCTTGGCCTCCTGGTCAACGAGGCAAAGTCGGAAATCATGCCCTCGCAGGTAATCCGCTTTATTGGGGCAGAGCTCGACTTGCCAAGCCAGAGCCCGGCTCCTGGTGGACAGGGCAGAGGTTCTCTCCTCCTTTGCCTGATTATTTCTGGTTGTGCAGTTGTGCCTGCCTTGGACTTCCTGGGCCTTCTGGGTTACGTGGCGGTCTGCACCAGCATGGTCTGATAGGCCCATTGGAATATGCACTCCCTGCAATGGGAGCTGGCCAGCCAGTGGTCTCAGCGCAAAAGGTCATTTCAACCAGCTGGTCACTGTGTCCCAGAAGATGTGGGATGCCCTCCAGTGGTGGCTAATCCCAGAGCAGCTGCAGGAAAGGATCCCATTTGTCTGCCCCAAGCTGACGGTCATCCTGATGACCGATGTATCTCTCATGGCTGGGGTACCCATCTGGGGGACCACAGACTCCATGGGCTCTGGACCCCTGATTGTACATCAACCTGCTGAAGCTCCAGGCATTTCGGCTGGTGCTGACTTCATTCGCTCTGTATGTTCGGGGTCAGGTGGTTCAAGTCCAGATGGACAACACCACGACCATGTACTACCTCAGCAAGCAGGGCAGGACACACTCCCTGCCTTAGTGCAAGTAAGTTCTCCATGTAATGGACTCTCATGCGCAGCCTGGAGGCAGATCACCCAGCCATCCATGTGGCAAGAGCCTCCAACCGGCTGGCGAACGCCCTCAGCCTGGTGGGCGAGGCATCTCATGAGTTGTCTGTCTATCCGGAGGTAGTTCACAGCCTGTTCTCCCAGTGGGGCACCCCTCAGGTGGACCTGTTCACCTCCAGGGGAATGCAAAGCTGAGGCTGTTCTGTGCCTGCCCCCCTCAGCAGGGCTCATTGCAGGGGAATGCCTTCTTGAGGCCTTGGACCCCAGGCCTCTTCCATGCCTTCCCTCCACTTTCATTGAGCCACAAGGTGCTGCTCAAGGTCAGGTGGGACCAGGCATGGGAGGGAGGGCTGAGGGGATACTGGGATGTATAGGGAAAGGCATCACCAGCAGAAAACAAGAAGTTGTTATCCCTCTGTACTGACAGTTGGTGAGACCCCGTCTGGAGTACTGCGTCCAGTTCTGGAGACCCCATCTCCGCAAGGACATAGACAAGATAGAGGCAGTCCAGAGGAGGGCAACTAAAATGGTGCAGGATCTGCAAGAGAAGCCATACAAGGAGAGACTAAAGGAGCCTAATATGTATACCCTTGAGGAAAGGAGGGAGAGGGGACATGATAGAAAATTTTAAGTACCTCAGTGGAATCAGCAAAGTCCAAGAGGGTAGCATCTTTCAGAAAAGAGATGTGCAAGAAGAAAAATTACTCACCTTAGTAATGTTGTTTATTCTAATGGAGTCTTGTATATTATGACATATGCAGTGAGTCCCAACCTTGAACTGCTCCGGAGGTGAAAGAGTTAACTTTCCATGCCAGGCATGGGCAGCTGAGCTCGAGCTCAGTTGAAAACTCTGTCTGTTGTTCTTCAAACTCAAACTGTCAGATCTTTACGAGCTAAACTCACTAAGGTCCTGTGTGGAAGCTGTAAACCTACACTAGTCAACTGGCTACTGAATATAAGAACATTTTTGGTCCCAAAACAGACTCAAGTCAGGAGACACAAAAATGAAAACAACACCCAGTCACCCCAAAAAGGAGGGTGAAAAAAACAAGGTGGGCATCTACTAAGTGCCAACACTGCACTGCCCACCCACATCCCAAAACAGAGGTTCTGAGAGGGGCAGGCGGGGAGGTCATAATAGCAAGACTCCATTAGAAGAAACATTACTAAGGTGAGTAATTTTTTCAAACATGAAGTCTTGCTATATTATGACATATGCTGAACTACACAGCAGTACCTCCATGGAGGAGGACAGAACCTACTTAGGAAATAGGCTGTGAAGCACAGCTGTGCCAAACCGAGCATCACTCCTAGCCTGGATGTCCAGAGAGTAATGCTTGGTAAAAGTGTGAACTGTTTTCCAGGTAGCTGCTTAACAAATCTCTAGAATGGGGATGTCCCTGGCAGCAGCCAGGGAAGCAGCTGTACCTCTGGTAGAGTGAGCCATCAGGCCTGAGGGAGGAACCTTACCCAGCTTTTCATAACAGAATTGGATACAAAAGACAATCCACCTGGCAATGGATCTCTTAGTGGCAGGTTTCCCTTTACCAACCTCACCATAAGTGAGGAACAGTTGGAGGAGTCAAACCTGTGACCCTTGGTACGCTCAATGTAGTAACTGAGGCTCTCTTCACATCTAAACTGTGCAACCTCCTCTCGCCAGAGGAGGAATGGTCAGTGAAGTACGCTGGAAGAGAAATAGATTGATTAAGGTGGACATCTGAAACCACCTTAGGCAAGAACTTCCTGTTAG
Organism: Neoceratodus forsteri; assembly: GCA_016271365.2. Taxonomy (NCBI): domain Eukaryota; kingdom Metazoa; phylum Chordata; order Ceratodontiformes; family Ceratodontidae; genus Neoceratodus; species Neoceratodus forsteri. The sequence goes on from CM028132.1 coordinate 924,431,887, forward strand.
TCCTGAGGACCACCTTATCTCTATGAAAGGAGATAAAATCAGGCTCCACTGACAAGGCTTGTAATTCACTTATGCGTCTGGCAGAAGTGATGGCTCTAGAAACCCAGTCTTCCAAGTCAAATACTTAAGCTCTGCTGAAGACAAGGGCTCAAAGGAGGTTGCATAAGCTGAGCAATGCAAACATTAAGATCCCAGGCAGGGGCAGGGTCCCTGAATGGAAGGTTGGTGTGAAGCAATCCCTTAAAAAACTTAAGAGAATACAGGATGAGCTGAAAGAGAAGAGGGTTTACCTGCTGAAATAAAAGCAGACACAGCTGCCAAGTGCACCTTTAGGGTAGCTAGTCTCAGCCCCAAAGTGTTTAAATAGACCATATAATCCAGGACTGTGGGTAAATCAGCAGATTCTGGGGAAATATGCTTCCCAGAGCACCATATGGAAAACCTCTTCCATTTGGAATTGTAATTAGCCCTGGTAGAAGGCTTCCTAGAAGCCTTCAGAATATCCATTACACCTTGGGAGAGGTGTAGATCAGCAAACTCTAACTCTTCAAGAGCCAGGCCTTGAGGTTGAGAGATTTGAGGTTCGGGTACCAAACCCTTCCCTGAGCACAGGTTAACAGACTGTGATTCCTGGGAAGACACAGGGGAAGATGGACTGCTAAGGACAGTAGGGGTGGATACCAGGGTTGTCTGGCCCAATCTGGAGCAATCAGAATCACTTTGCAGGATTGAGATCTGATTTTGACTAACACTTTGAACATGAGAGGGAAGGGGAAAGGCATAAAGAAACTTCCCTTCCCAATTGAGAACTAAGGCATCCAGAGGGACTGAACCCAACACTGGGGGCCTGCAGCAAAAAAGGGGAAGTTGGTGATTGGGGCTGCAAAAAGATCTATCTGCGGGGTGCCCCATCTGGCAAATATTACCCCCAAGACCAGGGGATCCAGTGACCATTCGTGATGGCCCTGGGAAATCCTACTGAGAGCATCTGCCAGGACATTGTCCTTGCCTGGGAGGTGAACTGCCATAAGGAAGGTGTTCAGGGAGTAAGCCAGAGACCACAACTTCATTGCTTCGGTGCACAAGGCCTTGGACCGAGTGCCTCCTTGCTTGTTGATGTACCACATTGTAGTGGTGTTGTCTGTTCTGACCTGTACAACTTTGTCCTGAACAGATTTGGAAAAAGCCTGAAGTGCTAGAAAAACTGCTCTGAGCTCCAACAGGTTGATATGGAGTAGAGATTCCTGAGGGGACCACAGTCCCTGGGTAGTGAGGTCGCCCATGTGAGCTCCCCACCCCAAGAGCGATGCATCTGTAGTAAGGATTAAAGAGTGAGACTGAGTGACAAAGGGAACCCCCTGTCTCAGGTTGCTCTGATCCTGCCACCACTGTAGGGCTTGGATCAGGGTTCGAGTTACTGGGATCAACTTGGTTGGAGGGTCCTTTCTTTGAGACCAAAAGGCTCTCAAATGGAACTGGATGTCCCTCATCTGAAATCTTGCTCCTTGCACTACTGCTGTAGAAGCAGCCATGTGTCCCAGGAGCTGCAGAAAATGCCTTGCTGGTCGAGAGACCTGCAGGGTGAATGAGGCCTGAGAGACTAGGGTCCTTGCCCTGTCCCGAAGGAAGGCTCTGGCTTCCTCTGTGTTCAGTTCTGCGCCTATGAAGGTAAGGAGCTGGACAGGCTGTAGAACTGACTTTGGAAGATTCAGAAGGAAACTTAGAGAGGTAAGTAGTTGCTGAGTTATCTGATAATGTAACTTGATTTGGTCTGGAGACTGGCCTACTATGAGCCAGTCGTCCAGGTAAGGAAAGATGGCAATTTTTTGCCTTCTTAGGTAGGCAACTGCTACTGCCAGGCATTTTGTGAATACCCTTGGAGCAGAGGTGAGGCCAAAGGGCATTGCTCTGAACTGGTAATGGCCTGAGGGCAGCTTGAACCTGAGGTACTTTCGATGGGAGCTTCTGATGAAAATATGGAAGTAGGCATCCTTGAGGTCCAGGGACACTAGCCAGTCCCCTGGCCTCAGAGAGGGTAGAATAATTCCCAGAGTCACCATTTCGAATTTTGGTTTTAAGAGGTGCTTGTTTAAGTATCTGAGATCCAGGATGGGCCGCCATTCTCCTGTCTTTTTTGGGGTAAGGAAGTACCTGGAGTACAATCCTTTGCCCTGGTGTAGGGGTGGAACCCTTTCCACGGCTCTGAGAGCCAGGAGGGTAGAGACTTCTGCCTCTAGGGCAAGTGCCTCTGATGGATTTGCAGGTGGAAAGGATCTGGTTCTCATCTTTGGAAATTTTTTGAAGCTGAGAACCAGTCCCTGGCTTACTACTTCCAGAACCCACTTGCTGATGTTAGAGACTTCCAGTCCTGGACAAAGTAAGCCAGCCTGCCCCCTACAGGTAGTTGAGAATCAGCCCTGGCCACCCCATCAGGGTGCCTGCTTGGCAGGGGCTTTAGGCTGAGGGGTGGAAGCAGGCCTGCTAGTACCCCGTCTGCCTCTCCCTCTAAAGAACCCCCTCTGGGTGTAAGCTGAAGAGGAGGCCTGGGCTTGGTAAAAAGGCGTATGAAAAGGCCTTCCCCTGCCCCTGGAAGGCTGCCTTTGAGGAGTGGCCTGCCTTTCCTTGGCCTGTGCACTCCTATAGGTGGTCCTATACTCATCCATTTTCTTCATGTAATTCTCTGTCTGCTCCCAAACAGAGAATTACCCACAACAGGAAAATCCATGGTCTTAGTCTGGGTATCCTGTGACAGGCTAGTACATCTGAGCCAAGCCATTCTACGGAGAGCCACAGATGTAGCCATGACTCTAGATGACACATCATTCGAGTCCACTGCAGCATGGAATTGCACCTTAGATGCCTCAATACCATCAGCAGCCAGCCGCTCCTGCTCCTTGACAAGCTGGCCAGGGACCTGTTTTGCTAGAGCCATAACAGTATCCCATCTGGATTTCTGGTATCTAGCAACATAAGCCATATAATTTGCCTGTCTGAGTCCCAAGGATGCTGCCATGTACTGTTTCTTTGCCATGGCATCAATCCTCCTGGAGTCCTTGTCAGTGGGGCGTGAAGCCAAGGGAATATTTGCCTTGTCACAGGCTGTTTCCTGCACTACCCCAACATGGCTGCATTATTGTGTAAGGAACTCCGTATCAGAGCCTGACAATGTGTACCTCTTGTCCATTCTCTTATCCACAGGAGGTATAGTGTGAGGAGTTTTTAGAATTTTTACTGTCTGTTTCCCAAAAGATTTATGCAAAGGAATAGACAGTCTCCTAGACTCTGGGATATCCATCATTTCACATAGTCAGGCTCCTCTTGATCATCCACAGCTTCCTCCATAGGGAGCTGGAGGTTTCAGCCACTTTTTATAAAACATAAAATGAGAGGGGACTCAGAAAGCCTGGAGGAGACACTCCTGAAGGTCTGTCTGGGGAGATGTCCGGGTCAGTGGGCACATCAGACTATCATTCACATTCACTCTCCTCCTACTCTCTTCCCCTCCTCCAGTTCGTAAAATTCCTCTAAATCATACTCTTGAACCTGTGGAACCGGCTGAACAAAAGCGCTTACCTGATGGTGCCAGTTCGGTCCGAACTGAGAGGAAAGGACTGGACAATTTATCGCTTTGGCTAATTCTTCAGCGGTTGGAGAGGAAAGTTTTGGCTCCATACCAGCTGATTCCCTAGTCCTTTTTGCTGGAACCGACTCCTCCGGGTTGGCTCTCCTTTTGCCCGAGGAAGTCTCGCCCTGGTCAGAGGGCACTCCCTCCGGTTCGGTTGGAACCAAACCGGGCTGGCCATCCGGGTCAGCGGACTTCTTTGTCTCCCTTTCCCTGAGCCTACCAACTCTCTTTTCCAGGGTAGCTGCAGGAAAATTTTTGCAAATCTGGCAGTCTGCATTGAGGTGGTCAAACCCCAGACAATAAACACAGGTGGTGTGGGGGTCAGCCTTAGCAAAGACTTCCCCACAGACACTGCAGTGTTGAAACCCAGTGGGCCCGGTTTTTCTTTTGGGTTTCTCAGACATAGTGCCAGTCCTAACCAAACTTGCCCGTTTATGGCAATCTGCCCAGCAAGACCCTCTTATCTGTTCCCAACTGTGTCACGGGTCGTGGAAAAAAACCGTAATAAAATCCGTTTTTTTTAGAACCGATAAGAACCGGTAACCACACTCTAAAGGACAGATTAATATATTTTAAACAACCTGATCGGTTCAAACTGAACCGATAAAACCGTTTACAAGTTCCACACAGAAGAATAAATGTAAAACCTATTTAGTACTTACAATACCACAGACAGAGCTTGAACCGACTGGTTGCGGTTTAAATTCGGTCAAAAAACCGAGAAAATAATACTTTAACTGACAAAATGAACAGAGCAGAAGGAGAAATCTCCGGAGCGACTGTTTAGTGAGGTGGAGTAAAGAATCTGACAGTTTGAGTTTGAAGAACAACAGACAGAGTTTTCAACCGAGCTCGAGCTCAGCGTTCCATGCCTGGCATGGAAAGTTAACTCTTTCACCTCCGGAGCAGTTCGAAGGTTGGGACTCCCTGCATATGTCATAATATAGCAAGACTTCATGTTGTTTGAACAAGGGGAAACAATTTGAAGATGGGGGCAATGTGAGGAAGTATTTTTTCACAGAGAGGGTGGTGGACACATGGAACAGCCTTCCTGAGGAGGTTGTGGGTCTAAAACTGTGGGAGAATTCAAGAATGCATGGATCAGACATAAAGCAATTTTTTGTGGGGGGTAGGGAGAAATTGACTGTTGGTTAACTAGGATCTGCAGCTTATCCAGTAGGTAGGGAAATGGGCAGACTAGGTGGCCCAAGCGATCCTTATCTGCCATCAAAGTGTGTGTGTGTGTGTGTGTGTGTGTGTATGTATGTATTCTGGTGGCTCCAGACTGGCCACACCAGTTTTGGTACCCCGATCTCCTCAGGCTCAGCAACAGGCTTCTGAGGCATCCACCACTCCCCCCAGACCTACTCTCCATCAGTCAGGGGAAAGGTACTGCACCCAGACCTTCAATCCCTGTACCTGACAGCCTGGTTCCTGAGTGGCTAGAGTTCCAGGCTTTGGGTCTCTCCAAAGATGTCTTCATCTGGGTGGAGGCATCTAGAAAGGAATTGACCAGAAAATGCTTGTCGTTGAGGCATAGATCAGGAAGCATAGGAAGAACCGGTAGCAGTTGTAGAATTCACATAAAGTGTTTATTAGTACTAGCAGTAACATAAAAAAAATAAACTTGTTCAGTATAACTAGAAAGGCAGAATAAACAGAGAAGATCCATCTGAGTTTTCTTTCAATCTCTGTATCTCTTAAAACATTGCAGCTCTCTGTCTTATAAGTTTTTACAATCCCTCTCCTTAACAAGCATCCTATTTTTTTCTAAGATGCTCTTGTATGTTTCAGGCAGGTGCAGCAAGAACACAATGTCCCAGAACTGAGGCCCCTTCTCCACAGCTTCCGGAAAAGGGGTTAAAAAATGCTCTCAGGTTAACCCATTGAGTTTCCAATAGCTTTTTGCAATCATCTCAAACTATAATTATATACATTTTAACAGTAACACTATATAATTTCTGAACAAAGGGATCCCAATATCAAGTTACATTTCCACATAATTTGCATATATTTTATACTAGCAGATATGCAAGGGAGGAAAAGTCAGAAACAGCAAGGGAAGACTGAGAGACAGTGAGAGGCAAACATTTCCAAGAATGTTGGGGTGATCAAATCCTAGGTCTCATTAAAAAATTTGGTTGCACAACTAGACAGACAAGAGACAGGAAAGGAAAGAACAGATCCCTGCATTCAAACTCTCCATAACAACTGGGACAGAGTCCAATTCAACCCTGCCACAATGCTATGTCTTCAAATGGAAGAGATTCTTCATTTGGTGTCAGGACAAGAGGTTGGACCACTTGACCTGTCCTGTGGTCCCTTTCCAGAGGGGGCCTTCAGTCGACGACCCTTAAGGTGCACCTGGCAGCCATCTCTGTTACTGGGTGTGGGCTGGTCAGCAGTCGGTGGTACAGGAGAAGGTGGTCTGGTGCTTTTTCAAAGGCTTAGATCACATTCCCCCTCCAGTGTATGAACCACCACCACCGAGGGACTTGTTGCTGGTTTTGGCAAAGCTTATGGGCAAGCCATTCAAACTGATGCACAGGTGGGACATGTCTCACCTGTTGTGGAAGACCACCTTCTTGGTGGCTATCACGTCAACCAGAAGGATTGGGGAGCGTCAGGCGCTTTCAGTGGAGTCTCCTTATTTGATCTTCCACAGGTACAAGGTTGTCCTCCACCCCAACCTGAAGTTCCTCCTGAAGGTTGTGTCCGAATGTCACCTTAATCAGGTGATTACTCTTCTGGTGTTCTTCCTGAATCACACCTTGGAGGTCAAGCACAGGCTCCATACTCTGGACCTGAGGCGAGCACTCACTTATTACAAACAGCACATGGCTGGAGTTCGAGGAGAGGTTTTCCAGATGTTTGTCACCTATGCTGAAGCTGCACCTGGCAAACCTGCAGCCAAGTGGATGATTGGCAGGTGGATCACCTCATGCATTGATCTGTGCCATAGGCTAGTGGGTAGGGAGCCTCCCAGTGGGCTAAGGGCTCATTCCAACCGTCATGCTGCTGTGTTGGTGGCTGCTTTTAGGAACATCCCTATCCAGGAAATCTGCAGGGCTGCTACTGTACCTGGAAGTCAGCACACACCTTCATTTCCCATTACCACATTTATTTATTTATTTATTTATTTATTTATTCATTCATTCATTCATTCATTCAAGCATTTAACCAGGAAGGCATACTGAGCATGCTAACTGCTCGATTCCAGATGTGTCCTGGTTGACCTCGAGTCATGCCAGGATGCTGGTTTTTGGGCCTCAGTTCTCCAATCTCTGATCCTAAATAGGGTGTGTATGCCTTGCCTCTCTCCTCCTGGAAAACTGCTAGGAGTCTGCCAGATAGTGTGGATAGAACAACATAGCCATGTCCCTAGAAATACATGTTACTCACCTGTAACAGTAGATCTTCTATGGACTGGTCTCTTGCAGTAAATCATTACTTGTGGGAGTCGCCACCAGGTGGAGCTGTCACATGGCAGCTTCTTCTAGCAGTCCTGTATAAGGGCCGGCCCTATGACATCACTTCCGTAGGTGGAGTATAAGTGTGGGCTGCCCCAAGTACCCTTTGTTCATTTTCCTGCTGGCTTCAGCCCACACAGCAGCTAGCTCAATCTTCTGCATTGCAGTTTTTGACATGACCTTGAACCTGAATTTTCTTCTCTGTCCTGGGCCTGTGGCTTGCTCCCAGGCCCCTGTTCTTTTCTTCTCTTCTAGGTTTTGGGCCGGGTCTGTGCTCCTCACAGTAACGCGGGCTCTCCTTATTTATATGCGGGCCTGTGTTCACTCACAGTACCCCCGCTGCTCCTTTGCCCAGGCTGGGTCCAGGATCTCTTCCATGGCTGACAAGGCAGCCCTTCTGGGGCAGGGTTTGGTGGCCTGTCTTAAGGGTACCCCAGATAGGGGCTCTCATTCCTGGCATCAGTGGGAGCAGGACTCACACTCCTCACACCCCATCTGATCCTCTCCGTTGACGGTGGCTCCTCTGCCATCAACGGGGCATCCTGTGTCAATGGGGCTGCTCCCCCCATCAACAGAGCCTTCATTGCTCCCTCTCTCATTGACAGGGCCTTCCCCATCAACGGAGCACTCGTTGGGGCATGTCTCATTGACGGGCACTGTTCCCCCATTGATGACATGTCCCTCATCGACAGGGGGCCTCCCTCTGTTGATGGAGCTTGTTCCTCCTCCTTCTTCCCCATTGATGGGATGCATTCCCCCATTGACTGGATGTTCTAGGCGTTCTCTCTAGTTGACAGGAGCTCCTCTTCCATCGACGGAGCATTTCTCATTGAAGGGGCAGATCCCCCATTGACAGAGCATTCCTCATCGATGGGAAGGCATCCCCCATTGACGGGACATGTGGATTTCCATCCCTCATTGATGGGGATACTTCTCCTGTCAAGGGGACATCATGCTGTGCTTCCCTCATCGACGGGGCTGCTTCCCCTGTCGATGGCACCTCCTGGCATTCTGCCCCCTCCCATGGGGTGGCCTCCCTATTTTTCGGAGGATGCTCTGTTCCCCGGCACCTTTATGGACTGTGGGTATGCATCGGGGTTCCCCCCCTTCCAGCCCTGGCGTGGACACCCTGACGGCATGTCTGTTAGGGTTTGCCCCTCATTGCCCTCTGCCCGCTCTGTGGCTGCTCCCTTTCTGGTGCCCACTGCTGGGTGCCCAGGTGCCCAACCTGATTTTCTTGCCCCTCCTCCTGTGCCACCCCATAGGCATTGGGATGCCACCTACAGGGGGCTGCTATTGGATGCCCTCAGGGTGCCTCACCCTCCTAAGAGCACCGCCCTTAGGAGCCCTCCTTCCATTGACCTCCCTCCTTCCATTGACCTCCCCCCTTCCCAGGTGCCAGGCATTGCCCACATTGTCATGGAGGTCCTCTGTTCCTTGGATTGTGGCCTGGCCTTGGGCTCCCCTGTGGGTCCCCTGCCGTGCTATTCTCCCTCACCCCCACCCAAACGCTTTTGCCCAGACCCTATGGTTCCTGCCTGGACCCCCTCATCTCCCATGTACCCAACCTCCCCTTTTGGGGACTCCGATGGAGAGGACCCTTTGGGGTTCCGGGCTTGGATACCAGCTATTCAGACTACAGGGATCCTGGTTTCCCCTTCTTCATTTCCTCTGTGTTTGTGGATGTCCCGCCTGCCCCCACTTCTGCAGACACCTCCTTCATGGACCATTTAGTGTAGATCTGGGATGTATTCTGCTTCCCTGATGGGGACCTGGATTTCTTTCGCTGGGACCTCACCGACTACCTTGGCATGCCTGAGGAGCCTGTCCTGGTTGTCCCTCCCATGATTCAAGCATATGCCAATGCCATGTCCCAGGCATGGTGCCATGCTGCTTCCACCATGCCAACCCCCTGTGGGCCTGACTGGCTTTACCGTGCCCCCCTGGGCCCCCCTTGTTTGTCCGACACCCCTGCAGCTGATTCGGTGGTCATTATGGCAGCTCACAATTGGACTGCCTGGCCTTGCCTTACTGGCATTGTGCCGCCAGATGGGGAGTCACTGGACGAGGAGTCCCAGCACCTTGATCTTCTTGGGAGGAAGGTCTCTGCCTCCAGTACCTTACTGCTGTGCATCCTTAATTATTTGGGCCACATGGCCTGCTATCTTTGCACCTTGGGTGCCTCGGCAGCAGATGCGCTGTCCTTGCCACCCTCACAGAGCTTGGCGTGGGTTGCTTAGCCAGTGACTGCCCTGCTGTACCTTGTCCATCACCTTCTCCGGGCAGGCTATGATGCGGTTGATACCGTGGCTCATCTGTCCGCCACTAATGTTGCGTTGTGGCACCATGCCTGGCTTTGGCTGTCGGGTTTAGCCCCTGATGTTCAGTTGTCGGTGTCTGCCACCCCGTTCTGCGGGGACTGGCTCTTTGGTGCCAGTACTCAGTCCATTCTATATTCTCTCCAGGCCTCTGGCCATGCCCTGCGGTCTGTCTAGGACCTGTATCATGATGCACCATGGACCTCATCTTCCACTCCTGCAGGTGGGCCTCCACATTCCTGGGCACATCTAGTGGCCACGGTCAGGCTTCTATGGGCTCTGCCCCTTCAGCCCCTCTACCCCATGCCCATCTCTCTCCTGGGCCCATGCCCACCCCAGAACCTTAGCCTCTCCATAGGGCTTTCCCCGTCCTCCTCGTGCAGCCTTCAGAGGCATCAGGGGATCCATTTGCCTAATTTGGAGGCTTGCTCCCATTACCAGACTTGACACTCCATGCAGATTTCTTGGGGACCTCTGCTACTCTCCCTTTGGGAGCCCTTCATTGTCCCCTTGCTTTGGGATAACCACTACCTCCTGCACTTTCTGTGCCTTTGGAGCACTACTGCTTTGTCTACATGCCACATCCTCTTGACCCCTGCCTCATCAGGATGTATCATTGTGCTTGTTCTCTTGCAGCTTTCTTCTCCACTTCATCAGGCTCCCTGCCTGTCTCTATGGCACTTTGGATGCCCTGTGGCACTTGCTGCAAGCCATTGCCTTTTGCACCCCTGCTCGGCAGGTTGTATCATTGGCATGGCCATATTCATTCTCTCCCTTCGGGGATCACTACTTTCCTTGCCACCTCCAGGGGTGGCATGTGTTTACTTGACTTTGACTCTGTGACATCAAATAATTGAGGGAATGAGTAAAAGAACAAGAGTCTTGATTGATAATGAAGGTACGTATTTGGATAAGGGAATAAGAGTACAGAAAAGAAGAAGGAGAGCCCTGGGCTTTAATGGGTCTGTTGTACATTCTTTACCACACATTATGGAAATTTATGAGAGTAATGAAAATGATAATACACATGGTAATATTACTGATCAGTCTGGTTCTCAGTCGCTAGGGACAGATAGTGAACAAGATATTCTAGCCCCCAGTACTTCTCAAGAAAAGGTGATCTTAATAGCGGATAGAGAAATAGGGGAGATTAAAATAGAACCAAGTAGTTTAACAGAAGAGCAGGCGACTGAAGCTTTAACCTCAAATACAGAATCAGGAAATAAAATGCATATTGAGGTTAACATCTCCACAAAGAACAGATTTGAACCATTGTTGTAATTGTTGAATAATGTCAAAAATTATACCACTGAGCTGATTGATATAGCAATGGACACAAATGAACCAACTGAGAGAAATCATATAAATCACACAGGTGACTTGGGTAATGACCAAGCAGGTGAAGGATTTATTAACGAGTGTGCAGCTAAAAAGACAAGAAACATTTACATTATAGGAGATTCAGTTATTAAGTACAGAAATTCAATAACTACCCTCAAGAGGAAAGATCAAGTCCTTAGCATGCTACTACCAGGAGCAGGTATACAAGATATAATCGACTTGATTCCAAGGATAATTATGAAGCAGAAAGAAAAGGCCCTAGTGATGGTTCATGTTGGAACAAATGATTTAAATAAAAAGTGACATTGATATAATTGATAATACAAAAAAGATCCATTAGCAGTTGGTAAATTTAAATCATGACGTGGTCCTGTCTGAAATTTTGCCAGTACCAAAGGCATCTGGATTAATCAATAGAAAAATATTAGGGATAAATAATGCTATAAGAGAATGGAGTACAAGGAATGATTATGTTTGTTTGAAAACCTAAATTATTTCAAAATTACAAGAAAAATACAGAAAGGATGGACTTCATTTGAACAGGAATGGAAGCCTTTTGTTGGTCAATATGTTCAATAAAATGATTAATGAATGTTTAAACTAAATAATGGGGGGAAGGGAATATTGGTACCCCATGATATATATTGGGTAAGGATAGTCAGAAAATACTACAAAAAAATGGTGTATCTCAAACTAAAAAAACAAGTGCCTCATAAGGAAGCAGATTATCTGAAAATACTGTTATTGAATGCCAGAAGTTTAAAAAATAAGAAAGATGAACTTACTCTGATATTAAAAAAAGAAAGCATAACCATCTGTGCAGTGACAGAAACATGGTTTACTACTGATGATTGGGGCATCGGGATACTAGGATATAACGTGTTCCACAGAGAAAGATCTAATAAAAGGGGAGGTGGAGTAGCGTTATATGTTTTTTTTTTTTCCTTTCTTTTTTCGAGGTTTAGTAAGCTATTAGATTAAGGAAATGTGCATTTTCCAACTATTATATTCGTCGGACTGATCCTTCATCATAACCTCCTACACTAGCCTACCATCCCTCACTTTATGCAGCCTGGGGCAGCCACTACTGCCCTAATAATCAGTTACACCTCTATTATTAAATATATTAATTATTTACATAATACATTTCTAATATATTTACAAAATATTTCTTTTCTCTTTTTTCTTCCTTTTGTTTTTCTTTTCATTTTTTTATTTTCCCCACTTCCATTTTTTGTTTTTCCCTTCAAAGTGCAACACCTTCCTGGTTAATCATGGTGTCAAAAGGCTGCCATATCTTTTCATATACATTTCTCTTACCCAGTTTCAAATATTGTGTCTTTTCTAGCTTCATTACATCTTAACATAAAATTTACCCATGTAGTTACAACTGGTGGGTCAGAGTCTTTCCATTTAGTTAGAATGCATTTCCTTGCCTGAAACATAGATATTGTAAGAAAATGTTGCTAATACTGATCTATGTCCATACTAATTGGATATATTGCAAACAAAATAGACATAGATGAAATATTAAGCTGTCTATTCATCGTTTTATTCAATATCTCTAATATTTTTAACCAGAAATTTGAAAGATGTGTACATTCATAGATCATATGAATCAAGGTACCAGAGGTAAATGAACATCTGGGACACCTATCAGCTAATTCCGGGTTCATTTTATGTAGTTTATAAGGGGTAAAATATTTACGGTGTATAGTATTATATTAAATCTGTTGAACCTTAACCGATTTAATATTCAAAAATGGTGAATTTTTAATAATAGTCCAAATTTCTTCTGTAAACACTATACCCAGATCTCTCTCCCATTTTTGCTTTAATACCAATATGTCTTGAGCAATTGAAGGTAACAAAACAGAATGTATCTTTGAGATTAGTTTCTTGTTAGTTTTATGTTTTTGAAGCATATCTAATATTGGTGTAGTATTGAGTTTCAGACTCCCGTTGGTTTTTGTTATGAAACTTTTGCATTGTAAATATGTATAATAATGTTTATCCTCTAAATTGTATTGCAATTGTAGTTAGCCAAAAGATTTAAATTGGTCATCTTCAAACAAATCCCCATACTGATTCAGGCCTTTATCCCGCCAAATCTTGTAAGTTTTATCCTTTATTGATGAAGGGAAATAATAATTATTATAAATTGGAGAGAACTTTGTAATAACCATGTTAAAGTTTAACAATTTATGAGCCTCATACCAGCTTTTAATAGTTACATACATTGGGCTATTATTTTTACAATTGTTCTTAATATCTCTATATAGCCCAGAAAATAGGACATTTATTGAAGTTTTATAATCCATTAAGTTAGATTCCATATCTGTTGATATGGAATAATATGTATCAAAGTTTTTGCCAATTCCAAATTACAGCTATTTGTGCAGCTAGATAATATTTATAAAAGGTAACACCAAGCCTGCCTCCTCCTTAGATTGAGTTAATTTAATGTTCAATATCCTTGGGCTTTTTTTGGCCCAGATAAAATTGTTACCATCCTTTTGAGTTTTTTTAAATACTCCATCGGTACAACAATTGGAAGTACCAGAAAGATATACAATATTTTAGGTAAAGTCTGCATCTTTATAATGTTTACTCTACCAATCAAAGTTAGGGGAATATAAATCCAATGACCAAGTTCTTCCTTGATTTCCGCCAATTGATGCTCCAGATTCAGTATATATAGGCTATCCATATCATTCGGGATTTTAACCCTTAAGTATCTAAATACTTTAGTCAAATGGCATGGATAGTCTATGGGTAACTTAATTTTAGAATTTTGGGATGGATTAAAAATTAATGATTTTTGAATATTTATTTTATACTCCAAGAGCTTACCATATTCTTCTGAAACTTTCATAAATTCTTCTAAAGATTTTTCATAATTTGAGAAGTATAGTAGGGCATCATCAGCAAAAGACTTATTTTATGCTCTTTGTAATAAAATTTAAGCCCATTAATATTAGGGTTTGTTCTTATTGCTTCTGCCAATGATTCTATTGCTAAAACAAAAATCAGGGGTGAAATAGGCATCCCTGTCTGGTGCCCCATGAAATGTGAAAACTAGATGAAATAATATTGTTTATTTTAATTTGAGCTTGTGGTTATTTGCACACTATTTTAATCCATTTTATAAAATTTTCACTAAATTTCATATTATGAAAAGTAGAAAAAATAAAATTCCATTCAAGCCGATCAAACACTTTCTCAGTGTCTACTGTAAAGAAAATTGTATTGTCTATATTTGTTTCTAATATTAAATTTAGAGTTCTTCTTATATTTTCATCTAGTTTCCTTCCCTGATCAAAGCCATTCTGATCATAATTAATCAGATCTGGTAAAATTGTTTCCAATCTCATTGCTAGTATTTTAGCCAATATTTTATAATCAACATTTAATAATGAGATAGATCTATACGAATGGCATTGTTCAGGGTCCTTATCATGTTTAAGAAACAGATGAATCTGGGCTTGATAAAAAGAAATAGGTGCCTGACCTTGTTGATGATTGCATTAAACAAGCATGTCAGAATTGGTGTTAATAATACTTTATATTTTTTATAGAATTCAGCCTGAAATCCATCAGGTCCAGGGGCCTTATTTATTTTAAGATTCTCTATAGCTCGCATAACCTCTAATGATGAAATCGGATTCTCCAGCATGTCTTTGTTTTGCCTCTATTTGTTTTAATACCATTTTGTTAAAAAAGGTATTATGATTCTCCATTTCAGCAGTAGTCTGTGTAGTATAAAGAGTTTTATAAAACTCCAAAAATGTATTATTAATTGCTTCCGGATTAGTATGCAGTTTTCCATTATTATCCTTTATACCAATTATATGATTTTTTTCTTGATCTTTTTTCAATTGCCATGCCAGAAGTTTTAAAGACTTATCTGTATTAACATAATAATATGCCCTAGTTTTTAAGATTTGTTTTTCTGCTACATCTGGTAATAAAATATATGCTACTTTTTTGTATAAGGGTGTTATAAACATTCTTGTCTAAAGAATTTGAATGTAATTGTTCCAAAATCTGTATTTCTTTTTCCAGAGAATTCTGCTGCTGAGCCCAAGTTTTTTTTCCTTTTACCCTGTAAGTTTTGTAATAAGCCAAGTAACCAGGCTTTAATAGTTTCCCATATTGTAATTATACTGACTTGTTCTGAATTCCTGACAAAGAAATCTGCAATCTACTGTTCCAATGTTGTATTAATCATGGGGTATTTAAATAATGTAATATTCATTCTCCAATTTATAGTACTTTGATGTGTTTGTATCCAATCTATTATAACAATACAGGGAGAGTGGTCTGAGATGATGCCAGGATAATATACTTTTTGAATAGCATAAGTTAATGTTTCTGATAATAAGAAAAAATCTATTCAAGAATATGATTGATGGCTAGTTGAAAAAAAAGAATATTGTTTTTTATCTGTATTTCTGAATGTCCATGGGTCACACAATTTAAGGTCAGACATAAATTTTTTTATGACCTTTATAGATGATTTAAAACTATGTTCATCCCTAGAGGATCAATCCAGCTTGCACAGAGTTAAATCATAATCCCCACCAATTATATAAGGAGTTTTGTAAGTGGAAAGTAAAAGAAAGAATTCTAAATAGAAAGTAGGATTGTTATTATTTGGACCGTAAATTGTAGCCAAAGTGAAGCTCTGGCCCCCCAGTGCAACTTCTAGGATCACATATCTACCAGATTAATCTATATTCTTTTTTACAATAGTTGGTTTCAGTAATGGTTTATGAAAAAAATTGCCACACCTCTGGAATTAGAAACAAAAGGGGAGTAGAAGCCTAGACCCCATCTGTTTTGAAACCAGTGAAATTCTTTATCCATAAAATGTGTCTCCTGTAACATAATGCAATTGATTTGTTTATTATTTAAATAATCACTTTAACCATTTTTGAACGTTGATGCAGCCCCTTGACATTCCATGTTGCCAGTATTAAAGGATTCGCCATTCACAAAACAAAGGAAAAACAGACTTTTTTTTATCTTCAGCAGCCATCTACCCAAGCCCAGATCCACATAGAAATCCATCTCAAAATTAATTAGCTTATTATAGTGCTCCTCTCCGCTGAATAATAACAGCCAAAATACCCAGCTTTTACCCATGGAGAACAATTTTTTCTCCTTACCCCCTATTTTTAACAAAGGTGAACCTTAATTCACCTCTTGCTCCTAAAAGCCGCCCCCCGGTCATTTCTTTTTAATAGTATAACTTCCATTCACAATTTACTACTGGATTTTCCTTTTCTTTCTTTTTTTTTTCATTTAATCACTTAGTACTTTCCACATCTTAGAACTAAGGACCTTTGTATAGATCTTCCCAACTCTTTTAGCTCAGGTATAAAATTACAATTTTGGTAATTTCCATTCGTTTTTTCCTTAATAGGGTTGGGCTCTAAATGGATGCGGTCAAGACTGTGGAGATACTGAACCATATTGTTTTTCAAAAGCTTCCTCTGCTTCCTCAAAATCATCAAATGTTAACAATTTGCCGTTACTTACAAAACGCAGTTTTGCTGGGTATATCATTGTAAACCTAATACCACGTTCATACAGTTGTTTTTTTTTTACTGGATTGAATAACTTTTGTTTCATTACTGTCTCATTAGGTCCTGGAAGACACTAAAGCAGCTGTTTTGATATTTCAGGCCTTTTTCCATATAAGCTTTTTTCAATATTGCTTCTCGGTCTTGAAATTTATGTGGTTTAATTAAAATAGATCTTGGACAGTTCTGTTCACTGTTAGTGAAGCGTGAACCTGTTTGATCTGCACTATCTAATGAGATTTTTTGATCAGGAAATTGACGCCTCATGGACTCGTTATCATTTTTTCAAAAAAGGAAAGTGGGTCTCCCGTGCCTTCTGGTAGGTTTTTAATTCTTAAGTTATTTCTCCTTGAACAGTCCTCTAATTCAGCCACTTTTTGGATCAGCTTCTGTATTTGCTGATCATGTAATGACTGAGTTTTCAAAATTGGGCCTTTTATATCCTCGACCTGTGAAACTCTATTCTCTAGTTCTTGAGTTCTTATTGATAACTCTCTTTCAGAAAAACTATCAAATTTAACTGAAAATGAAACCTCTTTAATGGAGGTGCTTATTTCACTCAGAGACTTTAACATTTCTTCTTTTAAATTTACCATCTCTTTTTTAATTCCCAAAAGATCCTCCTGAGGACTATGTGCAGAGTATATGCTTTGTTCCACATTTGTTTGCTGAAATTCATTTTCATTCACAGTTATTTCCAAAGCCCCAGATTTCTCTATATAGCCATCATTGCATGCGTTACTATTGCCTTCTGTTTGTAATCCTAATTAGTGTTTATTAATTACACTTGTAGCTGCTTCTGAGTTATGCTCTGCATCCTTTTTTACAGACATGTTTTGACCGCCCCAGCTTCAGAGACCTTATGTTTTAGGAAAAAAGAAATTTTTCTTGAAGGATTCAACACAGTATGCGGTCTTTCAGGTGCTTCTTGAAGGGGTGAAAGGGGAGCAGCAACAGCTTTGAAGCTGAATTCTTTTAAACTTGCCAAAGGTGTAATGTGTTCAACTGTTTCTGTCTCTGTCTCAACAATAATGGAAGCAGACTTACCAGAACCTTTGGCTCTAGGGCCAGACTAACCCGGCTTACTGCTCCACCCACATTTTACACCCTGGACGGATCTCCACTCGAGGCCTGCACCACTTATCATTACCTTGGTGTTTGATTAGATCAGCACCTTGACTTCTCAGCGCATATAGACGCTCTTCACAAAAAATTGCATCCCATGTTGGGAGCCCTCTACTGAAACAAGAATTGCATTCCACTACCAACCAGAACAGCAATTGTCCAAAAAATGATCC
Organism: Neoceratodus forsteri; assembly: GCA_016271365.2. NCBI lineage: Eukaryota > Metazoa > Chordata > Ceratodontiformes > Ceratodontidae > Neoceratodus > Neoceratodus forsteri. Next base: position 924,449,527 of record CM028132.1, read on the forward strand.
TCCCAATTATGGACTATGGCAATGTTGTATACGGTGCTGCCCCCCAAACTTCCTTAGCCAGGCTTGACCCCCTTTACAACTTCTTCTGCTGGTTCTCCTTGGACTGCCCTACCACTACCCATCACTGTGATCTCTACCAGTCTCTGGACCTCCCCTCACTTCAAAACCGACGATTACTCCATGTTGCTAGAACTGCTGCAAAGTTCTGGTCACAAACGCTCCCTTCCTATCTGTCCTCATCCCTAACCGCCCTCTTCCCACCTGCCTACGCTCTCAGAAACATAAGACTCTAGGCTCCTGCACATTCCACACAGATCCACCAGATCTGGGCAGGCAGCTTTCAGTGTCAGGTTGTCCAAATTATGGAACTCCCTGACAGCTGATATCAGACACGCCACATGTACTCTTGAACGGAATACCCTTCTTAAAATGCACTTCGCTACAAATTGCTCATGCTTTCCCCCTCGCTAAACCCCCATTTCCACTCCTACCTATCCAGCTGCTAGCACTGTTCTGGGTACCTCTCTTGCTCTGCACCTAAGGTTATTAAATTACTAATTGAAATTGGACTTATGCAATTTTTGTATTTAAGAAATGCCTCACCCATTGTCTGTAATGTTTATTCGCCTGTACTAGTGTACCACTGTCTGTGTATATTCACATAATTGTATTATTTTGCCTGTACCAACCACCCTTTGTATGTATATTTCCTCTGAACTACTGTACCACTGTCTGTGTAAGTCACATAAGTTGTATGATTTTTGTCTTCTCCTGTACATCTGTATCATTTGTAAACCCTACCCCCAGGGCGCATCTGGAATCGAGCGGTACTCCGCTCAGTATGCCTTCCTGGTAAATCTCTTAAATAAATAAATAAAATTATCTTGTATTTTAGTACGCTGTCGGGTTATTTCTTTCACTCACTATACTGATTTAGACACACCTAATACAGGCAAGAAAGGACGTTTCTGTGAAAGTCCCATTCAAACATAGCTGCTGTAAAAGAGAACAAAAAGAGCTTAACTGTGCTGCTACCACATTGAGGCTTCAGACATATAAGCAACAGCAAAGGAAAAAAGGAAAAGAGAAATATTTAGCTCTGATATGCAGCGCTACTACAGCAGCTTAATAAATCTTTGTAATTCAGCATGCTTAACAAAATCATCCACATTACTATCAATGAGCCATTAGCTGCTTCATGCCAAACAAAAAGAAGAAAAAAATAAAGTGTTGTGTTAAGCAACCGAGGCCCGTGTAATGCAGTTAAGATCTCAGCTCAGTTCAACGCTACAAACATGCCACCCAGATTTTCTTCATTATACTAATCGAACAGTTCACACCATTCTTTGAGCCAAAAGGACTAAATAATCCTTGCATTCATATCCCAAACGATTAAGTTACAAGAAATAGGAAAAGCATGAGCCATTAGAGAACGCCAGTTATGAAGTTCAAACACAGCACCATTCTGCTCGGCTGGTGGCACCTCGATGACGTGATCAGCTCCTAAGCAGTGGAACTGACGTCAGCATGCTCCGTTAGCCCTCACGTTATATGTTGCTGATAAAATAAGGGCATGTGAGCTTCACCCAGAAAATATGGACTCAGAAAATGAATGTATATGGACAGAATATATATATATATATAAATATTAAAAGATTAGTGATGGGACTATGCTATAGGCCTCCAGGTCAAAATAAAGATGAGCTGATTCCTTTATTGAAACCATAGATAAGGTAAGGGTAGCTGGGGACTATCTATTATTTGGAGATTTTAATTACCCACATATTAATTGGGAAACCTATACTGGGCATACTTCTTTTGAAAGGCGGTTCTTAGAAATGCTATTACATAAAAAATTGGAACAAATAGTTAATATGCCCACCAGGAATAAAAACATTCTCGATATTGTATTAACAAACATGGGGGAATTTGTAGACAAAGTGGAAGTTAGAGAACTACTAGCAGATGGGGATCACAACATGATATTAACAACTCTCCATGTACTAGATAAAGGGTTTTTGGGGGAAAAACATTTTGCAATGTTATAGTACAGCAGACTATAAAGTTATAAAAGAATATCTTCATTGATGGGATTGGAAAACAGATTTAGAAGGAAAAACATTGGAACAGATGAGGACCATCATAAAAGGTAAATTAGAATATTGTATAAATCATCATGTACCCAAAATAAAAAAAATACAATCATAACACAAGATTACCACAATGGTATAGTATAAAAATAAAAGTCAAATTAAAGCAAAAAAGGAGGGCATATAAAAAAATATCAACTGCAGCTAACAGAAGTATCCAAATCCAAATATATGGAGTTAAATAAGACATGTAAAAGACTAATTAAAAAACAAAAATGGAGGAAGAATATAAGATGGCTACACAAACCAAAGATAGTAGGAAAAAGTGTTTTAACTGTATTGGATGGTTAAAAGGCAGACAAAATACTATTGGACAAATAAAGATTGGGGATCAAGTACTAAGCGATGGAGAACAAATAGCCAATGAATTCAATAAATACTTTATTAGTACATTCAAGAATGGCTGTATGGCCTGGTGGTGCTGAGGGCTGAGGCGCTGGATGCCACACCTTGCGCCACACCGGCGACCCGGGTTCAGGAATGAGCCCGGTCTATGGGGGGTCAGCAGGGGAGAGAGAGGATTGAGCATCTGGAGGACTGCTGTCCTCTCTTGGGGAGGGATCCAGGGTCAGCCCGGTGCAGCAGCGGCCCCCGGTGGAGACTGGGAGCACTGCAGTACACAGGGCTCACAATCAAGGGTAGACGCTGAGCGGCTGTCTTCCGGACGTGGGTGGAAGCACTCATGTTGCAGGCTGTACAGCATTGCACGTCTCACATCTGGGCCGTAACTAAGAAATCCCCCACCTTGTGGATAGGCGATGGCACCTACACTCTTCCGAGCACACTCCATCGCCGGTCGCAGTCCTTCCTGGGCCGAGCCCAGCCTGGCCCGAATTCTAGATAGAGCGCCCTGGGCGGATAGGGTAGCCCTACCTCGGGGGGGGGGCCTCAGAGCCGGTTGGAAACTAGGAGGCCTCTCAGGCATGGAGGTAGAAGTTGGCATAGGAGGATGCCCGAGAGAGTTCCACGAGATGGGGTTATAAATAGAATTAAAAAAAAAAATGGCTGTAATGGTACAGCTTCAATTGAGACACCAAAATCCCTAGAACTAAAAAGCTGGAAAAAATACATGAGATATTAGTTACGGATGTGGCCGTGAGACTAAAACAACTGAAAACGGACAAGTCACCTGGACCAGATGAGGTACACCCAAGATTGTTAAAAGAAATGGCAGATGTAATAGCAGGACCCCTTACTAAACTATATAGTACATCACTAAGGGAGGGAAAAACAATCAATGAGTGGAGGATAGCAAACATAACCCTGATACATAAAAAGGGGAGTAAAAGTAATGTTGAAAATTTTAGACCAATTGGTTTGACATCTGTGGTTGATAAGATTTTGGAAGGCATAGTTAAGGACATGATGGAACATCACATATTGGAAAATGGACAATGAGATATGTCACAGCATGGTTTTGTGAAGGGCAGATCATGTTTGACAAATCTTATGGAATTCTTTGAAACTGTCAGTGCTGCCCTTGATAAGGCATAGTCAGTGGATGTCATTTATTTTGATTATTTAAAGGCCTTTGATTCTGTGTCTCATAATATATTATTCAATCAACTACATATGGTAGGATTGCATCATGCTTTCGTTTCTTGGGTTAAATCTTGGTTAGGAAACAGGCAGCAGCGAGTCTGTATAAGAGGCCATACCTCTGATTGGGTGCCAGTTATGAGTGGAGTGCCACAGGGGTCCGTGTTGGGGCCAGTTTTATTTAATTTACTAATTTCATCCATGAAAACATCTGAGGATGTTTGGGATTTCTAAATATGCAGATGATGCAAAGATAGGAGCGATTATAAAGGATGGATCATCTGCAGATTCTTTACACAATATAAATGAATTGGGAATATGGGTACTTAAACATGGGTTGGAATTTAATGTTTCAAAGTGTGGGGTGATGCCTTTTGGACATAGCAGCCTTATGGTGGAACACACACTCTGTGGCACTACACTCATAACAGCTGAAACCGAAAAGGATCTAGGGATATGTATTACAAATAAATTAACGTTTGATTATCATATTCTGGAAACAGTTAAAAGTGTAACAAAATAGTGGGGTGTATCATGAGAAACATTAAATGTAAAAGGAGGGAGGTTATTGTACCTCTTTATACAACCTTGGTTAGGCCCCATTTGGAGTACTGTGCCCAGTTCATGTCTGTGCAAAATAAAATTAGCAAGAAACAAATGGAGAGGGTTCAGAGAAGGGTGACCAAAAGGATACGTGGAATGAGGGGGAAGGAGTATAAAGAGAGATTGGATAATTTGGGAATGTACTCACTTCAGTGCAGGAAATTGAGAGGTGATTTATGTTACACATACAATGCATTCCATAATGAACAGCTCTGGCTAACTATGGGTCTTTGTAGTTTAGAAAATACAAGGCAAATAAGGACACAATCTTTGAGATTAAGAGGGAAAATAACTAAGACAAAGAAAAGAGGTGAGTCGTTTAGCCAGAGAGTTGTGGGACCTTGGAATGCACTTCCTGACATGGTGGTGACTTCCAGAACACTGTCACAGTTTAAAATACAGTTGAATAATCACATGGGGATAGATGGACATTGTACATCCACTGATATGTGATGAGTCATCATGGCCATTGGTCAATAGACCTGTATGAAACTGCTGCACGAGGGAGGGAGCTAGATGTCACTGTCCACCTAGGGACAAATGACCTGGCTGTAAATGGGATCAGAGTGGTGCAAGAGGAGTTTGTGGAGTTGGGGAGGGGCCTTAGACAAGTAGCATGTACGGTAACCTTCTCGGAGGTGCTGCCTGTCTATGGCAAGGATGATGCTAGGGTATTCTGCACCATGGGATTGAGTGAATGGTTGAAAAACTGGTGTGGAGCTCAGGGTTTTGGCTTCATTGGGGACTGGGGAGCCACCTGGAGGGATGCAGGCTTATACTGGCGCGATGGTCTGCATCTGTCCGAGGAGATCCAGGATCCTTATGACAGGTTTAAATGCTTCATTGGCAAGTATACTTAAACTAGCCAAGGGGGAGGCACTGAGGGCAGGGAAATCCCAGGCTCCCACAAAGCACAGTAGCTGAGAGGGTAAAATACCAAGGTAGAGAAGTCAGTAGGAGCAGGACAGGGATAAATGCAGAAAAAGGTGTTAAGGACAGGGATGGGGCTAAAAGGGGTAAGGCCATAAAAAATAAATGGAAGGTGATGAGTACCAATGCCCGTAGTCTGTGAAACAAGCTCCCTGAACTAGTGGCCTTGATGGAAGAGGGATGCCTGGATATTGTGGCAGTCCCTGAAAACATGGTACACAGAGAACTATGAGTGGGAAGTCAACATACCAGAATACGCAGTCTACAGGAGGGACAGGGTGGGTAAAAGAGGAGGAGGAGTAGCTCTCTATATAAGGGAAGGGATTAAAGCAACAGAACTAAACAGTAAACAGGAAGTTGATGAGTCACTATGGGTCACCCTGGAGACAGGAAATGGCACCACAATCCGCATGGGGGTTGTGTACAGACCCCCATCTCAGGGGAGGAAAGGGACAAGGAAATGATAGAAGGCATCCTTAAAATGGCAGAAAAAGGGGAGATAGTGTTGATGGGGGACCTAATTATGCCAGATGTTAACTGGAGTACCTTTGCTGCAGGCACATCCAAGAGCAGGGTAATTCTTGATGCCCTACAGGGGGCATGCCTCAGACAGCTAGTGTTGGAACCCACTCGGGAGGGAGCAATCTTAGATCTGGTACTCTCAAATGGGGAAGGAAAAAGGATCTCAGATTTAGAAGTGGGTAGTCATCTGGGAACAAGTGACCACCAAACAGTGTGGTTCACAATAAACACAATCCAATGGTGAAGTCTCTCAAGGTTCCTTTTCAATATAAATAAGGGGAGTAAGACAAAAACGGATAACAACTAAAAATTCAAAAAATATGTCTCACTCAACCTAGAAAAAAGTATTCCAAAATATTTTATTCCACTTCTTCCATTATTATTTCTCCAGTTACAAATTCCTATAAAACGATCAACAAACTCAGTTCTCAATAATTCTCATGCTCCTGAGATATATTTTCATACAAAGTTCACATATTTCTGAAATATATCCTCTTGATCAGTAACGTTTCAGAACCAATAATTGTGTTCCTTCATCAGACTTGGAGCTTTGATTTAATTCACTATTGACAAATCAAATATAAATATTTTTAGTAACTAATATGAGTATCATATTCCTGTTTCAAATATTTGAAATATAGAGGTATTCAGAGTATGTATTTTAAAATTTAAAGTTTTAAAGTTCAGGTGGAATGAACCTGAATAAAGGACCAGTAAAGTTCAAAACAACCATCGTACTGCCTGGCAGGCATACTATGTATTCCAAAAAATTCAAACTCCTTAGCGGTCTATATCTATGAATCCAAAAAAACCCACAAAAAAATCATTATTATATAAATCATTTACATCTTATTAAATAAAGCTCAGAAGAGTTTTCATCAAATACTATATTGAGTTGCAACTTACTGAACAGTGTCAAAATTCCGGTCTCCTAAAGGAGCTCTAACAGTTCAAAATATGCTGGTAAACCGCTGCACCAAAACTAAGAAAACAGATGCTTTGTATTTTTTCTTATTCTTGAAGTCAAAGACCAAATATAAAGGTCTATAAATTATAATAAGCATATTGATTTAACTAGGGGCTCCACTTAATATATATCATTAGGGTCTATAGAATTCACCAAGATATTTTACTTTCATGCACTGTTTTCTTTAATATTTAGTTCTGTAAAATACACAGTGCTAAACTTTTGAGTGAGCGTTATATTATCTGTACTAGGCCATCTATTGTTTTGTTACCATCATGATATGTAAGCTTTTGTAGCAATGTGATAACACACGATAGGGGGACTTAGCGGAGTTTTCTATGGCTTAGTTTCAGTATTTGACTGGGCCGCACAAGTGACGTCATTCATGACATCAACATGCCCTCAGATGTGTTTCGAGCGTGGCCCAGCCTTTCTTGTTCACTTGAGAGGTGCAGCAGTTGGAACAATGAAATTTTGGCGTGCAATGGCATTGGCAACTCTTGCATGAATGGACTTGGTTTTTTGCAGTCTGAACTAAGGATACTGCCTTTTTATACAATGTAAGATACAAATCAAGATGTTATAATGATATTTGAGTTGGTTAGAAATAATAATTTCAGTTTATAAGGTGAGGTTTCTTTTGGTGCAGCGATTTATTAAGTAATCATGAACCGTTATAGCTCTTTAGAGAGATCGGAATTTTGATATAGTTCAGCAGGCTATACCCCAATATAACATTTGATGCAAACCCTAAATATGATATAAGCATCCAATACAATAATAAGTTTATGGACTGACAAGTAAGGACCGCTAATGGGTTTGAATTTGAAGAAAACTTAGTGTGTCTGTCAAACAGTATGATGCTTGTTCCATATATTAACTGTTATTTGATACAAAACATTTTGATTTATAGACCTTTATATTTGGTCTTTGACTTCAGTGATAAGAAAAAATACAAAGCATCTATTTTCTTAGTTAGTGTTAAACACAGGCTCCTATAGCTATGTTAAAATCTACGAGAGGGGGATTTGGCGGAATTTCAATTTTTGCCACTTAAGTTTCATTATTTTGACCGGGCCGCACAGTAGACATCATTCGTGACGTCATCGCGCCGAATGGTGTGTCACGAGTGTGGCCCGGCCCTTCTTGTTCACCTATGAACACAGGTAATTGGGATACATAAAATTTTGGTGTGCAATGGCGTCCGGTACGCTTGCATGAAAACATTTGGCTTTTTGCAGTCATAACTATAGATATTTACCTACAAATACATGGTAAGGCATATATAAAGATGCTAGAAGAATTTTTTGGTATGCATCTTAGCCAAACAAGTGATGTGTGTTTTTTTGGTGCAGCGGTTTACCAGCATATTTTGAACTGTTAGAGCTCCTTTAGGAGACTGGGATTTTGACACTGTTCAGTAAGTTGCAACTCAGTATAGTATTTGATGAAAACTCTTCTGAGCTTTATTTAATAAGATGTAAATGATTTATATAATAATGAGCTGGTTTTTTTTGTGATTCATAGATATAGACCGCTAAGGAGTTTGAATTTTTTAGAATACATAGTATGCCTGCCAGACAGCATGATGGTTGTTTTGAACTTTACTGGTCCTTTATTCAGGTTCGTGCCACCTGAACTTTAAAACTTTAAATTTTAAAATACATACTCTGAATACCTCTATATTTCAAATATTTGAAACAGGAATATGATATACATATTATTTACTAAAAATATTTATATTTGATTTGTCAATAGTGAATTAAATCAAAGCTCCAAGTCTGATGAAGGAACACAATTATTGGTTCTGAAACGTTACTGATCAAGAGGATATATTTCAGAAACATGTGAACTTTGTATGAAAATATATCTCAGGAGCATGAGAATTATTGAGAACTGAGTTTGCTGATCGTTTTATAGGAATTTGTAACTGGAGAAATAATAATGGAAGAAGTCGAATAAAATATTTTGGAATACTTTTTTCTGGGTTGAGTGAGACATATTTTTTGAATTTCCACAATAAACACAGCCATAGAGTCAAGCCATACAAAAACAAGAGTACTGGACTTTAGGAAGGCTGACTTTGGGAAAATGAGAGGGTGCCTTAGAAAATCATTAGCAAATGGGCAAGAAGGAGGGGTAGAGGAACAGTGGGGAATAATCAAAACAGCCATCGCAGAGGCAACAAGCCTTTGTGTGAAGCAAATCAGTAAAACAAAATGAAGGTAAAATACACTATGGTTCTCAAAAGAGGTGGCAGAGATGGTTAAGGAGAAAAGGATAGCATTCAGGAAATATAAGGAAACACAGAAGGAGCAGGACAGAGAACTTTATCAGTTAAAGCAAGGAGGAGGCAGGGAAGGCAGTCAGAATAGCAAAGGTACAAACTGAGGAAAAGATAGCCAACTCTGTTAAGAAGGGGGATAAAACCTTTTATAGGTACATTAGGGAATGAAGAAAGACCAAGGGAGGGATACAGAGACTTAATAAAGGGCAGGGAATGTGGGCAGAGGGTGACATTGAAAAAGCAGGGATACTGAACGAATATTTCTGCTCAGTATTCACAACAGATGAGGAGGGGGAGGTGCCTAAACCAAACAAGGGAGAAACTCTGAATAGGGGGGTCGATACCAGTCCATTCACAGAAGACAGGGTTTTGAAATAACTGTTGAAACTGAGGGTGGACAAAGCAATGGGGCCTGATGGGATTCACCCAAGAATACTAAAGGAACTAAGGGTAGAACTAGTAACACCACTGACTACTCTCTTTAACAAATCATGGGAGGATGGAGGTACCTGAGGACTGAGGAGGGCAATGTGATTCCACTTCACAAAAGTGGGAGCAGGGCAGAGGCAGGAAACTACAGACCAGTTAGTTTGACTTCAGTGGTAGGGAAAATGATGGAATCACTTCTGAAGGAAAGAATTGTTGAGTACTTAGAGGCCAGTGGGGCACAGGACTCAAGGCAGCATGGTTTCACAGCAGGAAGGTCATGTCAGACGAACCTAATAGATTTCTTTGACTGGGTGACCAAAGTAGTAGACCAGGGAGGGGCTGTGGATATGGCCTACCTAGAATCTCACACAAAAGATTAATATACAAGTTAGCCAACCTTGGAGTGGGTTCCAAGGTGGTAGCCTGGATAAAAAACTGGCTGGACAACAGGACGCAAAAGGTAATAGTAAACGGAGTCCACAGTGAAGAAAGGAGGGTAACTAGCGGGGTACCGCAGGGTTCAGTACTGGGACCGGTCCTCTTTAATATCTTTATAAGTGACACTGGAGAGCACCTGGAAGGAAAGGTATGCCTCTTTGCAGATGACACAAAGATCTGTAATGGCTGATACACAAGGTGGGGTGGAAAGAATGAAAAGAGATTTGGCAAGGTTGGAGGAATGGTCAAATACGTCGCAGCTCAGATTCATTGCAAAGAAGTGCAAGGTAATGCATCTGGGAAACAAAAACCCAGGGGAAGAGTACACAATGGGGGGGTGAATTAATAACAACAACAAAAATCTAAAGAGACCTAGGAGTAATTATATCAGATGATCTAAAGGTGGGCAAGCAATGTGAGAAGGCAGTAAGGAGGGCTGGGGGGATACCGGGATGCATAGGGAGAGGCATCAACACTAGAAACCAGGAAGTTGTTATCCCTCTGTACAGACAGTTAGTGAGACCCCATCTGGAGTACTGCATGCAATTCTGGAGACCCTATCTCCGCAAAGACATAGAGTGGAGGCTGTTCAGAGGAGGGCAACCAAAATGGTGCAAGGTCTGCACCAGAAGACATACGAGGAGAGACTAAAGCAACTTAATATGTATACCCTTGAGGAAAGAAGGGAGAGAGGGGACATGATAGAAACTTCCAAGTATCTCAAGGGAATTAACAAGGTACAAGAGGGTAGTATCTTTCAGAAGAAGAGATGTGCAAGAACAAGGGGGCACAATTTGAAGATAGAGGGGGGACAGCTCAGAGGAAATGTTAGAAAGTATTTTTTCACAGAGAGAGTTGTGGATGCATGGAACAGCCTCCCCGAGGAGGTTGTGAAGTCAGGAACAGTGGGAAAATTCAAGAATGCATGGGACAGGCGTGAAGCAGTTCTAGTGGGGGAAAGGAGGAAGAAAGCTGTTGATTAACTAGAATCTGCAGCTTATCCATCAGGTAGGGAAATGGGCAGACTGGGTGGGCTAAGCGGTCCTTATCTGCCATCAAATTCTACAGTATGTTTCTATGTTTATAAAAGGCCTAGACAATAGTGTTTACAGAATGTATAAGGAATTTCAGTAATTAATGCTTACATGTACACAAACTACAGTAGCCTAGAGGATACCAGAGGAAGGAAGAAGAGATCATGGGTACAGAAACAGGGTATAAAGATGACATCGATATGGGGAGGGAGGAGAAGGGTGGTAGCAGCGGGAAGGAAGAAGAGGAGAGGAAGGAGGGGAGCCCATAGGTAAGCCACAGAAAACTGGGGACTAGTGTAACTGAGTGGATTACGTACAGGCACCGAGCTGAGGGTAGTAGAGGAGGTCATTAGCAGCTGATGGGTACAACTGTAGGATACGATTACAATAACCTATAACAGGTCAACCATATGGTAGGAATAAGAGGAATAGTGAAATGTGGTTGGATGAGGGAGGGGGGGGAGAAGGTGTTAGAGACAGCCTGTGGCAGGCTCTAATTTCACATTTAGGGATAGGGCCAGGATCAAGGTGGGCAATTGCAGGATTCTTTAAAAAAATGAGCATAAAGAGTTTTGAAAGCTGCCAAAGTAAAGGGTGTACTAATTTCAGTGTTTTTGCAGCTTATTCCACAATAGAGGTAGCGTGTAACTTATTGAAGCCCTACCAAATCGCGATTTTACCTTGGGCACAGTCCGAGAAATATAAGAGGCACTTCTGTCACACATCTCAGGGTTAAAGCACCCACTCCTACAAGGGCTCAAAACTTTTCTACAATCTCCCCCGCTTTAACCCAGTGTCCTTCTGCCGCTTCTTTCAAGGACAACCTTAGGAAATACCTTTCCCATTCCATTACTTGTAATTGCCGTTAGTCCTTCCTGATTGTCCCACACTTGCTGCTCATCCTGTTTGTGTGGAGAAACTGCTATCTTTAACTGCTCTCTGCTCTTTAAGCTGGGTTACCTCTTAGTCCCCTGGTCTGATGCATTTGTTTGCCTCCAGCCCTATTGGCACTTTTTTCAGTCTTTGCACTTGCACTTAATTTGTTCTTGTTTTTTTGCTCTTGAAATCAATGTAATTGAGTTATTTTCCTCCTATATTGTATTCCCTTTCTATAATGTATTCCTAACTGTCTTGTTTTGTCCAAAACTTGACACTTGTGAAAACGGGCAACTTTTGCTCACATGCCTTTCCAGTATAATCAATAAACTTAAACTCATAAGAGAACAGTGAGACCCACAGGCAGAAGAGGGGAAGGGATATCTGAGCAAGGGTTGGACAGTCTGTCACTAAGTCTAGCAGATCTCTAAATCCAGCCCGGTGTTAGGCCAAACATGGATCTAGACAGGGAAATGGCGGCCTGGATGGACCTCTAGGTGTTTTTATGCCAGCGACATCTGTGTTTCTATTTTAAACTAACAATACTCTGACAATGGGATCCAGAGATTGTAGCTCTGAGAGCAGTAGCACCTGGAGGAACACTGGGTAGTGGGTAAGGGGGGGCAGAGAGGGGAGGAGGATTAAGACCATAGAGGGGGAAGGGGAGAGGAGGAAATGCTAGGAAAAGAGAAGTAGCAAGGGTGGAAATCATTATTCTTTGGTGCTGTTTTTAATCAGATGATGGCCAGGCAAGGTAGTTAGCAGAAAGCCTTGCTTGTCACCATCTATAGGGAAGGGGAGTCCTGGAATCAGGGGTAAACTAATTTCAGGTGGATAAGGGTCAAGGGGAGGTGGGTTGAAGCACTGGGATGGGCTACTCTTTTCAACCCTAATGTGCCGTACTAAGTCTGAGGGTTGGGGGGAGTGTTCTGATCCTTTAGAGGGATCAGATAGTTAGTAGTTTGAAATATGAAGCTCAGTTCAGATTTCAGATCGGAATTTGAATTTCTTTTTGACCAATTCTGCTTGGATTTAGCACAAACTGAGCATCTCTGCCTCCATCCCACTCGCACCAAATCATCTAATATGATAACTTACAATCCAGAACTGGAAAACTACAAAACATAATAAAAACTACTAGAGCTGTCATCAATTAAGGAAACATTCCACATATATCAACCACACCATCAATACTTGTTTTTCATCAACTACCAAATCTAAATCAGAAACTGGTACGATGCAAACACTATACAAAGCTCTACCAAGGTTAGGAAGGTACAAAACCATGTAAAACACCTCACTACAAAACATGCACATCATATGTTCATATCAGCCATCAGTTAATCATATGGGAAAAAATAAAATAGGTGATGAAATCCTATCAATTTGATTGGCTGAGGGCATCACCTGATTGTCTAGTTATCAGAGCATGCCCCAACAGTTCAGAAATAAATGTCTGTTTGCACTTTAAGTCAGTTTACGACTTCTGTGATGTCAGCACCCAACCTGGTGGAATGAGCTTTTGCTCTGGCTCTCCTACATCCCAGCCTGTCTCCATGCTGCAGTAAAATAGACCCACAGACAAAGAAAATGGCAGCATAGGGTGAGGAAAGAATGGTTCCACTGAAAAAGCAGCAAGAACAGGACTGATTACAACTCAAATCATCTTGATCAGCTTGCAAACTTAGAAGCCCCAGCAATTCTCACTCTCGGGCCTTAGCACGGTCGGCTCCGGACTGGGGGAGGATGAGTCTTGATCAGGAACAGGCTTATTCTTTGAAACCAGCATGTCAAGCATTATGAAAATGCTACATAGAATAGACTCGAATGTTTCCAATATCAAAAGAGATTTTAAAAACTGGAACAACACACTGCAAAGGTGGAGGAAGTAATTAACAAGCTGTAGGAAGACTCTGCATGTATGGGCCATATACGCTTCTATATTTATGTCAGTGGGAGAGAGGGCTAATACAGGGGGTGAGGAGGCAAAGGTATGGGCCAGACAAAAAAAAAATCTTAAGATTCTTTGGATGCAGAGGTCCTGGACTGCAATGCTTTCCTGAGCACGTGTCTTCAATGGAATTAGGTCTGGCAGAGGACTTCCCCTTTGAGATTGAATGCTCCCATGGAGTGCTGGGGCCAAAGCCCAAAGTGGATGAACCACCAAGGTTGGAAATTGTGAAATTCTTGAAACAGAGCTGATAAAAAAGCCTGGGAAAAATGTGACCTAAATTTCAGCGGAAAGTGTGTATATGCAGACCAAGATTTCCCACCAGGCCTAATGTTGAAAAGAAAACAGACTTGTAATGTCATAAAGCAATTACGGTAATGTAACTCCCACCAAAATGGTGGCCTTACCTTGGGTTCTCTGCCTGGGCACTGTGGTGCCCCCTGCCTGGAAGGGTCCCAGCTGGTGGCCCTGCCTTTGAGAGCCTAGCCAATATCCAGTGATGTAGTGCATTCAGATATAAAGTATTGCTGCATTCCTGGTTCCTGCGCAGGTGTGCAAATTATTGCCGCTGCACTGTGCCTTTAAGAGATTCAGCCTGTGTATGTAGTGTTTAGCCTGTGCGAGGTCCGGGTAGAATGAAGCTCGCAACCAGCCAGGCAGCACTCCCACAAATTCTGTTGTATAATCGCTCACAGGTACAGATGCAGCCTTATTTATTTATTTTTATTTATTTAAGTCTTTGTTTACTTGGTAAATGCAGTGATCCAAAGGACCATTTTCAGACACGACCTGGGCCACAAACAATGGCACAGAACAAACCATTTGAGATATTATCCAAACCAAACAGACGTAGCAGGTTAAAGACAATACAGATAAATCCCAAGGAAATGGTATAAGACAGAGTAAGCAATGGTACAGAGAGATAATGCACAGTGTACAGCTGGAAGTTTCAATACAGGGTATTAGAAACATTAGGTACCAGCAGTAAATACTAAATTAAGACCGGGTACAACATAACCTAGAAGGGTAAACAGTTCACAAGCAGAACAATACCTAGGTGGAGGTGAAACGAGGAGAAGGAGGGGAGATGAGTGCAGGTAGGGAATAATAGAGCCAGTTTAGAGTCATCCACTGAGTGCGTGAGGTACTGAGGTGGGTGACAGGGTGAGATTACTAGGAGGAGACAATAGAAAGGAGAGAGGGGGGAAAAGTAGTGAAACTAAGTGCCAGTGGAGTCATAGGTGCACACCAGGTTACCAAGTAACTAAGTAATGGGGAGAGGAGGTGGGAATGAGAGTAGGAGGACAAGGCAGGACATCTATGGAAAAGAGCTTGGGGGAGGTGGAGGCAAGGGGAAAATAAGTAAACTAGTAAGGGTAGGGATGGGGAAAGGGAGGGGAGACAGAGCAAACACTTAAGGGAGGGGGAAGAAAGACAAAAAAGGGGGTCTGGATGAGGGAGGGGGTAGTAGTAACTGCACCCCAGAGTGGGAATGGTCACCCTGCGGAGCAGGTGGATTCCAAAAGTAACCAGGCTCTGAGTTTGGATTTGAAGGAGTGGTGAGAGGCGACCATGCGGATAGCTGGAGGGAAGCTGTTCCATAGAGATGGTGCGGCAACCGACAGAGCTTTTCTCCCCATAACAGTGAAGACTCTGGGGACTTCCAACAGGGGGACCAATGTATTACGCAGACACCGAGGTACAGTTCATGCCTTAAGGAAGGAAGCATATGGTGACTGTATACCTTCACATAATGTGCCATCAATGATACTACCAAGGGCTTAGTCAAAATGACGCTTGAGCGAGGGCAAACCAAAAGGTCACAATGATGGTCAGAGAAGGGAGCCATCAGTGCGAAGTGGCAGATGCTGTTATAGACCATGTTGAGTCTGAGGTGAAGGGTAGCGGACAGAGAGGAGGAGTAAATCAGAGAGCAATAGTCAAGGATAGGGAGCAGGTTCCCACGGGGAATGGCTAGTTGGGCAGAGGGGGTAAGATAGTTCTTTACGCGATAAGCAGCCCCAAGTTTTTGGTTGATTCTGCATACAACAGTTTTTATGTGCACAGTAAATGACAGGGATGAGTCAAGGGTTACACCCAGGTATTTGGAATCAAAGACTACCTGCAGTGGTGCTCACGTAAGGGAGAGCACCGAAAGGGAGAAATTGGATTTAGCAGCATTAGCCAGGTAGGATTTGGATCCAAGGAGCATTACCTTGGTTTTCTTCTCATTCACCAGGAGCATGTTAGATGAGAACCAGTTGTGGGCCTGGCCACAATTCTGGGAATGCACAGAGGATATGTTCTGGATGGATTTGTCACTATAGTAGAGGACCAGGTGGTCGACGTACAGTAGGGCAGGGCAATTTAGGCTGTTGGCAGGGAGAGAGTTACTGAATAGGGAGAAAAGTAATGGTCTCAGGATGGAGCTCTGGGGGACACCCATAGTGAACACCCATGGGAAAACTAGGGGAGGTGGCGGTACCAATAGTCACTGATTGGGAGCAGCCTGTCAGGTAACTATGGAACTATTACTATTGAGTGCTGTAGACAGTTGTTGCTAAATCTAAACTGTTGTGTTTAAAAATTAACTTTGAAGTTGTGACTGTTTACATTTTGGTCAGCCATGATGCTTTGATCCTGCTGCTGAGCCAATTGGAACTCAAGGGGTCCTAATGAGTCCTCTTGCTATGGCTGCTGAGAGAAACTTTGGATTGTGTTCTTGGCACCCATTCCTACCCAATCAGAATGCTTAAACTGTGACTGACAGCCTGGGTAACCAACCGGATTTCTGGATTCCTTTTTCAGCCAGTCGAAAGAAACGGCTGAACAGTCAGTCTGAATTGAGCTTCTAGCCTGAGAGGAGGCTCTGTACTCAGCTCGAAGAATTCAGGAGAGGCCTGATTACCTCCCCTCAGCCTGAAATCCTGAGTGGATTGTGTGGGGTTGCAGACATTGTTTCAAGCTCCTAAATGGGGAAAAGAAGTGTTTCCTCTGAGCTGAAATTCCAGACTAAAAGGTTCAGCTTATCTGGAGATCACCAAGCTGTGTTCGGTGAGTGTTCCTGTTCGCCTCAGAAACTGTGGCCTAAAACTGAAGCCTGGGAGTACCATAATTGTGTCCAGCCTATTTGCCAATGGGGGAGACCTGAAACTCTATTTTCCCAGCTTACATACCAAAGACTGCAGATTGCAAACAGGTAAGCTGTGCGGCCTAGCTAAGACTGTTCCAGAATTTAAACTTGTGACACCAGACAACTTTTCTATGAGACTGTTGCTGCCTGTGAGACAAAAGCTTCTGGAAGACTGGTTTTGGGAGTCCACTCCTGCGGAGAAGTTCATCATGGGTTGCAGCCACCCTTGGGGGAAAGGCCTTGACGTGGGGGTCAGTCATGTTAGTGCTGGTTCCTTATCCTGGTCCTTTTCAAGAAGGGCAAAACCTACAGCCTGCAACTAAGAACCATTTCTCAAGAGGAAACAGCCTGGCAAACTTCCCAGATCCTGAATCCCTGGTACAGTGAGTAACAACAGGGCTTGACCCTGCAACACAAACTAAAAAGTGCTTTGCCATCTGATTTGCCTTTAAAGCTCAGTTTGTGGTTTAGACTGTTTTGTAAACCATCGGGCCTGAGGATTACAAATTCTGGTGTGTTCCATTTCTGTTTGTGTTACTACAGCCAAGTACAAAAAGGAACCATAATCATTTACTGTACTTATTTAAGGTCCCCAGCCAGCTGCAATGCTGGCCAACCAGCTGCTACACTTCAGGCCTGCAAGTAAGTAAAATCTGGGTAACCAGTAGCACTAGCTGGACTGACCATGGTGTTAATGGTTGTAATTTGAATGTATTCTCAAAACCCTAAGAATCGCTCTAAATCTAACTTTGATTTGCATCTCTTCCCCTTGTTCAAATCCCCTAAATAAATCAGGTTACTGTTTGACTGTTATCTAGGTCCAGGAGCATATTATCACAGAGTGCTGGGTTATTGGGACAAGGCTAAAAGGCCCAGTGTTGTTGCTGCAAATTATTCCTAACAGGTGCACAGGGTGTATTCAAGAGATCCAGACCCTGTTGGTAAGTGTGACTTCTGTGAGCATACTATTAATGCTCGACAATAATTGTGACATTGAAAGCCCAGTAAAGTGTTTTATATCAATCCATGTGTGGGACCACTGGTCGGGGCTATGGGTAGGTACAACTTCCCAGAGGGTTGTGCTAGTTTATTATTAAATCCACTTAAAAGTAACTCTGGGTGGAAGCACCGTGCAAATATTATTCTTGTTGGTAAAGAGCCCCTGATATCAGCCAAAACCAGAACCCAGGTCCCTCAACCTGCATCTAGGGCAGCAGGCAAGGGTAGTAGTTCATTGGGAGATGGCGCACGGGTTACAGGAAAACCAAAAGCCCAAATGTGGTATCCAGCTAAACTCCTCATTTTTTTGTTGTTGTATTATTTCTCCTGCCTTACCTCTTCGGCAGGGCTGGTCCTATGGTTCCCCTTGGTCCAGTCGATCTTAGTGGCACTGCACTGGGTGCCGTGCCCAAGCTCACCACCTCGCCCTCTCACCCTTCCTGGCCACATCGCTCCCTCAATGCGGAAGACCCTTGGGGAGTAAGGCTTCAGAGTGAGCTCCCTGGGAGTGTCTGATGCAGTGCTGGGGGATGACCAATACGTGTATTGGAGGATTCAGCCATTTTTTTTGTTTTGGATCCCCCTTCCCTGGCACGGGCATGCAATGACATCAGTGACGCTGCAGTGCATGCATCCACGCACTGCACATCCGGCATCAACCCATGCTGACTCCTCAGCTGTACCACAGCATGTACAGACCCCCAGCCACCACCGGGAGCCAGTGTAATCACAGTTGTCCCTCCCCACCCTCCCCGGAGGAGAGTAGTCCCTGGAATGCTCAATCCTCCTCCCCCAGATGACCCTCTGACTCGCAAGGTCACTCCTGATCCTGGGTTGTCGGCATGACGTGAGATGTGGTGTCCAGCGCCTCAACCCTTAGTGCCACCGGGGCCAGCTAAACTCCTCATTGACTTAGAAATAGGAATGAAAAGCTATGTCAACTTATTACAAGCCCAAAAAACTTTAAATTAGGCATACTGCTTCCAGAACTCCCAATCAATCTATATGAAAATGACCCACAGTCAAAGGTGTGGGAAGTAGCCTGGGCTCAGGTCCCAAAAGCTACAGTGGCTAAGTAAGCGTCGACCACTGCATTGCACCAGGATGTTGAAGAGCAGCTGTCACCATTAGGAGAACTTTAATAAAACATAATATTTAGACACAGTTCAGCTTGTATTTCACATTAGTTCAGTATTCCTTCTCCCCATTATTTATTACTGGTGTAATTTGCAAGAAAATAGAATCTTTGCTCCTGAAGAGTTCATCTATTCCTTTTTTTTATTTATTTTTTTATTATCAGTGGAAAGAACACATTACATACATACTTCCTGGTACATTATTTTTGCTGTCATCTCAATTAACAGTAAAGCAATGAAATATATTGGGTTGTTAAGGTCTGAAACTCATTTAAGCTCTATAATTCCAGGAATCGATTACATAAGACTGTCCTAGGAGTACTATCATCTAGTTGTTTAAATTAAATGCCTTCCCTTTATGCATTCATCCGCAGAAGGTATACAGTCCCCAACACACGTCTAAACTCTCTCTCCTCTAGACCTCTTCTAAGCCTGTAAAGTCCACCCATTTCAAGATGGACTAGGGAATGGAGGTTGGATCTAGGGATGAGATATGCATGACCCATGGCCTCCACAATGCTTCAAAAGTATTATATTTATTGTGGAGCTTTGCCGTTAAGCCTTCCATATAATAGATCTCGGAGAAAACCCTTCTCCAGTCAGCTATAATAGGATTTATTTGGGACATCCAACATCTGGTAATAGCCTTTTTAGCTGCCAGGATATATATGGGAAGTAAAGTACGGTGCCAAGAGGGGCGGTGAGGTGGGGAATATAGACATCAACACCACTTCTGGAGTTGGTTCTACCGGCTCCCCCAGACAGTCGGAGATTTCTTGCTGAAATACACACCAGAAAGGTGTGATCTATGGGAACGTCCAAAAGACATGACCCAGGTCTGCCAGAGCACAGGCACATCTGCGCCAGCACCGTCCATATGACAGAGGGAGATATTTGGCCAGGACAACCGGTGAGTGGAAGAACCTCGACTGGCATTTCCAGGCAAATTCTCTCCAGCGGCTGGATTGGGTGACCTTAAGTGCCCTAATAGAAGCTTCTTGCCATTCTGAGCTGAGGATTTCTACCTCTAGGTCCCGATTCCAGATGTTCAAAATAGACTCAGAAGAGTCTCCCAAGCCCTATCTCAATATTTTGTAAAGATGACCTATCTGGTGGCCCCACATTGTACCTCTCAAACTGTCATCAAGGAGGCTCCACAATACTGGAGGATGGTCTGGGGAGCATGCTCCCATTTCCCTCTGATGTAAGATATAATTTTTAACCTGCGTATATCTATAAAAGTCGTTTTCCAGCAAACCATATTTAACTTTAAGAGATTCGAATGAAATTATGCCAGATTTTAAAATGAATTGAGAAAAAAAATTGAGTACTAACTTTCTCCAGTTAGCAAATGTCTTGTCAAATGTTATAGGGAAGAAACTCTCGTCTTCCCAAATTAAGGTATGGAAGAAAAAGGTCTCTTTAAATTTACGCAAATAGTGCTACCTTGTGTTCCCTCTGGCCCAGGGGAACACCCTCTGTAATATTATTCCTCTGAATAGCCTTGGCCAGAGGTTCTATATAAATAGCCAAAAGCAGCAGGGACAAAGAACAACCCTGTCTGGTGCCCCTTTGTATTCGTATAGGTTGGGTTAGGGTTCCATTAATGCAAATATAGACTTCAGGCCGTGCATATATTTTTTTAAGGCAAGAAATGAAAGATTCTGGAAAAGAGAATCTCAAAAGGGTGGCCCAGAGAAAGTCCCAAGCCACCCTATCGAAAGTTTTATCAGCATCTAAACTTATTAGGGTCATAGGGATCTGTCTAGAGTGTACATATTCCAGTAGGAGCAGTAATCATCGAAAATTATCCGAAGTAGAATGTTGTTTAATAAATCTTAACTGATCTGGGTGGATCAAATGTATCAATAGTGGTTCCAATCTTTTCACCCAAATGGGCGTAAATATTTTGTAATCCACATTCAAAATCGAAATTGAACGATATGAGATGAGCACAGGGTCCTTATCTGGTTTTACAATAGGAGAAAGAACCACATGGTTCCAGGAAGGTGGGGGGGATGTCCCCCTTGGCCACTGCTCTACATGCTGGAAGGAAGCTTGGTAAAAGCATAGGCACAGAGGCTTTGTACCACTCCGCACCCAGTCCATCAGGGCCTGGACATTTAAGAGTTTTCAGGGCTTTCACCTGTTGCAGAATCTCTGATGCTTCTACTGGGGCCTCAAGAGATTTTCTCTGGTTCTCAGATAATTGGGATAGCAGGAGACTCACTAAGAATGCAGATATTATTTGGTCTTGGGTTTGGGGTCGGTGAGGGGAAGCATATAGATATTGATAATATTGGGAGAAAGCCTGTTTAATTTGTTCTTCCTTGTAGGTATATTTATTAGTCTTGGAGCTTTATTTTTAGGATTGTCAAAGCTTGTCTATTGGCACTCAATTTACGTGCCAACATTCTAGCCCCCCCCCCCCCATAAAATTTCTTTATTTTAAAAAGTTTAAGTTCTGGAGAATTTCACAATCTAATATTTTTTGGATTTCTTGTTTTATGCCCCTGATTTTTTGTTGCAGTTCACTGTCTCCTTCCCTATACAATACTTGGAAGGAATCAAGCTGAACCTTTAAAAAAATTATAGTGAGCTTCCATATGTTTATATTTTCGGGAACAGTAAGCTAGAGTCTCCCCTAAGTATAGCCTTCAACGCATCCCACTGGATTTGTGGAGAAGTATCAGGTGAGGCATTCTCTTGGATTGCCTGTGGTATGAAGTAGCGCATAAATTCCTGAAATTCGGTATCTCAAAGGAGTGAAGTGTTAAAGCAACAACTTTTTTTGGTTTACCCAGATTTATTTTTAGAATTCCTGGATTATGGTCCAACAGTACCCTCGGCTCTATTTCTATATCCTGCACCAGCATAAGGTGTTCACATGTTATAAAAAAATAATCAAGTCTAGAGCATGATCGGTATCTGGCTGAGTAAAAGGTGTAGCCAGGGGTTGTCTGGAGCAACTTCCTCCAGGCATCCTCAATTCCCAAATAGGTTAGATTTCCCTTCAAATATTTTGCTGCATTAGAAAGCCTATGAGGTAATGGGTTTGAAGAGTCTAGATGGGGAGATAATATGTTTAAGTCGTCCCCTATAATTAGGATACCTTGGTACATTTCCATAACCTTTTGTAAGAAGGCCCTAATGATAGGTAGGGAGGATTGTGGTGGAATGTACATATTTACTAATGTTACCATCCCGGAATACAGGGTTCCCCTGGTAATAACATAGCGTCCCTGGTGGTCTGAATAGGTTTCTTGGAGTTCCATCGGGGTCGAGATGGGAATAAGGATGGCAGTACCTCTCTGTCGCCCACTAGGATGTGAGTGTAACCCCCCTACAAATGAGGGTTCCCAAAAAGTCTTCCTTGAGCTTGCCTAGATGCTCACTGCTAGGCTGGTGTCCTACGTTTTAGCAGTTTAAATGTGATTGCCAGAGAGTGCCTGTATAGCCTCTGTGTACTGTCTCTTTAAGAGCTGCCTGGATTGCAGTCATAATTAATCTGAGAGGGAGCTCTGTTAGAAGATATGCTTGTTTGCTGATCATTTGCTAGAGTAGTAATAATATTGCAGTTTGTTCTAACCTGCCTTCTTTGCAGCATGGAAAGTTCTGTTTGTCTCCATCATCTTGGTCCTGGACTGCAGAATGGGCCAATCAGTATGTAACCCCCAGGTGGCGCTATCCCAGGGGCTACTACCCCTGCCTGCGTAACTGCTAACAGGTTGAGGGGCCTAGGTCCAATGGCGGGTGCCTCCACCCAGAGGTCGGGGTTAAGACAGTCTGGAATGACTTGGTCACAGCCCTCTGGGTCACTGCAACCCCCCTTTCTTCCCACTCGTGGCCCACACATGTTACCAATGATGCCTTTGCAATATACACTTACTCCCAGGACTGGTTCGATCAGCTTGACTCTGGGGACTCCCTGTAAAGCAAGATGAAGTAATACAATAGCCACTGTACAGCATTTCAACACAGACACTTAGTTCAGGCAGTATACTTTGCAAAACAACCAAATCTGATTTATTTAGGGGGAAATAACAAGGGCAGGGGGAAATCAAGTTAATTAGCTTAAACACTGTACTGTTTCAGAGCACTGTGCACAGGCTAAGGTCCCTACGAGTCACTGTCACTGGGCACCCAGGCAACAAGGGGCCAGCCAAGTTCGGTGCAGCTGGTTGGCCCTGAGGATGAAAACATGCGCACAATACCCAGTTTGTAATCCGAGTCGGTAGGCTCAGTTCGTGTAGCCAGAGAGGGGAACAGTTGAACACTTGTAACTCAATGGATCAGTTTACAGGGAGCTACCCTGAATTTTACTCACAACTCTTGTGGCAGACCACCTTGCCCACAGCCGAGGGACACAGGCCTGTGATCAGAACACTCCCCACATATTTATATGTAAAAGAAGGTTACCATATCAGGCAGCTGCTCTCATATCCTGACCGCACTCACTGCTAACCTGGGAAGTCACAGTGCAGCTTCACTTCTCCTGACAGACCGAGCGTGATGAAGCAGATTCTCCAGTCCTGTACAGGGTGAGCCTGGTAGTTGGCTGCAAAGTGCACAGCCTCTTCTGATAGCAGCACACGGCGGATTCAATCTGAATCACCTTGGCGAATGAGCCGTCCAACTTTTGGCCTTCCACATGCGCTTTCCGCGTGAAAACTCAACAGCGCAGAAGCCCGGAGCTCCTTCCTCACTCACGGCCAGAACGACTCTGCCTTCTCGGCTGTTGGGCAGGGAATCACACATCGGGCGCCACCCGACCTTATTGGAGGGCTCCAGATGCCAGTCTCTCCCACCTTCCCCTATTGGTGCGAAAAGGCACCACACTCCTGAACTTCACTTCCCAGAATCACTGGCCATACTCCCCATTGGCAGCTGGCTCCCGAGAGAGTCCTAATCCTGGTTGGCTGCTCAATACTCCATTTTAAGCACCCCTTCCTCCTGATTGGATCCAAGCGGCAATTCTGATCCAAAATGGAGGAGCAAAGCACACAAAGTCCCAGCTGCAAGAGAAGCAGGTTAGACAAAGTACATTTTCCAATACCAATTCAACATATACAGTATTAAATCAATAAGTACAGCCCAGGGAAGTGCCTGCTCTACCTGCTTAGCGACGGCAAACCAGGGCACATTATCAGCAGCTCGAGTGGGACTCGAGCAGGAGAACACATGGCCCCCCTGCAGACTAATTAAGTCTGCGAGCTGGCAGCTCTTAAAGAGACAGCACTAGAGGCTTTTAGGAACCCTCATTTGCCAGGGGGTCACACCCTTCCTGCCCTGGAAAGCTTGACGTCCGCATCAAGTAAAGACCCCCAAGTCAATTTTGAGTAACACATTTAAACTGCCTTTCATTTTACTCTTTCAGATGGCAATCTGCACATTGATCTTTGGTAAAACAGTTGCACTATATTATGCATGACAGTATCACTCATTTAATGATGCAGATATATATATATATATATATATATGTACAACTAGTATATCTCAGGACACCATTTCCTGCATCTGGACCTGGGATAAAACAGGCTCATCCCTATCATTCCCCTTGGGACGGGAAATAGTAAGGGCACCATATTCAGAGGGCAGAACAAGTAATCTGGAGTCATCTCCCAGGCTCAATTTGGGCAGAGAGCTCGGGTCACATACACTCCCTTATGGACCACATTCAGGAGCAGATCCACAGTCCGGCCCAGAGACTCATAACTCAATCTCACTACAGACCTTACCTCTCTGCCAGTCCTTCTAGGGGTTTCTGGCACGATTTCTGAATGATCAGACTCAATTCCAGCCCTGCTTGGGGTTGCTGAGGGGACTTCTATGGGTGCAGGGTAGCTATAGTGCAGGGTAACTTCAGGGCCCTGGTCTACCATTTCTGAACTCACAACATTTGAATCAGCTGTGGGGACTTCTGGTACTGGCAGGGAACTATCAGGGCACTCAAAATACTCTTCTTGCTCTGGCATATCACCAGCTTGCCGCCCCACATCACTTCCTCCTTCGGAAAGGTCGGGCAGTTCAACCATGCACAATGAACCCACATCTTCTGATTTGATGCTACATACTTCATCTTCCGGGAGCATTGGCTCCATAGACAAAGCTGGGGGCTCAGACAGTCCAGAAAGCCCAGCTTCATCCCCTGGGTTAATTAGGGGATTGTCCTGAAACAACTGACTCAATTCATAAGTGGGGTAATACTCAGGATTACACTCACTGTCCTCTGACACAGACTGGCAATCGGATTCAATTGAAAGGGGTGGAGGAGAACCCTTTAACTTGATTTCTGTGGGGGTAGTCTGTCTTAACTTTTTCCTGGCAGTGGCTGTAGTTACGGGCCCATAGGGGGTGTTGTTTAGGGGTTCAGCTTCTATCAGGATCTGTCCGATTGGCAGCAAATGATTTCTGTGTATAGTTTTCACATCTTTCCAATTATTCTCAGGTCGTACCTTGTATACAGGTAAATAATCTAGTTTGCCTACAACAATATGAGGGAGGTGATGCCATTTGTCAGCAATCTTATGTTTGCCATGCAGCCCCAGATTCCTCAGTAACACTCATTCCCCTTCCCTGAGTTCCATTACTTTCACTTTCTTGTCATACCTTTCTTTATTAGCTAGATTTCGTTTGGCAGCCATGGTCTGAGCTAGTTGTTACGCATGGTTTAATTGGGCCTTCAGTTTCTGCACATACTGTAGATGAGTAGCTGCTTGAACCCCATCAGGAGAAACTCCAAAACAAACATCTACTGGTAATCAGGCTTCTCTTCCAAACATCAGTCTATAAGGGGAAAATCCAGTGGCATCACTTTTGGTGGAGTTGTAAGCATGTACCAGGGTGGTAATCTGCTGGCTCCATCTGGGCTTGTCTTTTGGTTGCAGGGTGCCCAACATGTCAAGCAAAGTGCGGTTAAACCGTTCAGGCTGGGGATCTCCCTTGGGATGATAGGGGGTAGTTCTTGACTTCCGTAACCCCCACAAGGAAAGCATCTCTTTAATCAAACGGCTGTCAAAGTCCTGCCCTTGATCAGAATATATTCTTTGAGGGGCCCCATAGTGAACAAAGAAATTTTTAATAAGTACTTTAGCCACAGTAGTTGCTTTCTGGTCTTTAGTGGGGAATGCTTGGGCATAATGAGTGAAGTGATCAGTGACTACCAATATATTACTGATATTTCTTTGACCTGGTTCTAGACTCAGGAAATCAATACAGACTAATTCCATGGGGGCACTAGTGGTGATGTTAACCAGGGGGGCAGCCCTCTGGGGCAGAGTTTTTCACTGTAGGCATCGGCTACAAGTCCTAATACGTTGTTCCACATCAGCCCCCATTTTAGGTCAATAAAACCTGGATCTCACTAGATCAGTGGTTCTGTCAATGCCGAGGTGTCCCATGTGATTATGCAGGGATCTCAACACCAGTTCTCGGAAAGCAGTGGGCAAAACTAACTGTCGCTTGTCCTGTTGGCCCCCTTTGTCCATAGTCTCTGTATACAACAATCCATTCCTCAGGTTTAATTTAGGGCCTTCTTTATATAGCAGTGCTGTTCTCAAGTCAGGGGAGCGAATTTGGTCACATCTTTCCCAGCTTGCAGGGCCTCTAGAGCAGTTTTTATCATGGGGTCTCGGGATTGAGCCCGCCAAAGACTGTCATTATTGAATTGGGAAAAGGCACCAGTATCTAATGCAGAAAAATGACAGTAAGCAGCAGGTATACAGTTCTCAGAGGGCCCCAAACAGTCCACCATGCAATCCACAGCATCAGGGGATACCTGTTCCTCCTTGTCAAACTTTTGGCAAAGTGCTCGAATATCAGGTTCTGACAGTCTGACCCAGTTATTCTGGGGAGCAGGCCTCCAAGAGAGAGCATCAGCATCTATGTGGTTCAGGCCTGCTCTGTATTCTACAACATAGTTGTATGTAGATAAAGCAGAAAGTCACCTATGGCCAGTGGCATCCAACTTAGCTGAAGTCTGTACATAGGTCAAAGGATTATTGTCAGTTTTTACCAATATCTTAGCACCATATAGATAGTCATGAAATTGACCGACAATGGCCCACTTCAAGGCCAGGAACTCTGACTTGTACATGGGATAGTTATTTTCTGACTGGGTTAGGCTCCTGCTAGCAAAGGCTACTGGTCTTAGTCCATTAGTGTGTTCTTGATACAACACAGTCCCCAACCCTTGTAAACTGGCATCAGTATGAAGAACATAGGGTCTGGCATGATCAGCATAAGCCAACACTGGGGCATGGGTAAGTTGATGTATGATTTCATGAAAAGCCGTCTCACAATCAGGAGTCCAGTGGGCCCCAAATATGTCATTCGGGTGAAAATATCTTTTTTCAGTCTCAGTGGGCACTGTTTTCTTGTACTTTTTGTGGATTGGGGGATACCCTCGAGTAAGGTTAAGTAAAGGGTAGATCACTCAGGAATAGTCCTTGATAAAATGCCTATAATAACCACAGAAACCCAAGAACCTCTGAAGCTCCTTCAGATTTTTTGGCTGGGGCCAGGTAGTTAAGGCCTCGACTTTACTGGGGTCAGTCTCTATGCCCTCGGTGGACACTATATGTCCCACATATTTCACTGATGTTTGAAAGAATTGACATTTATCAATGGACTGTTTAAGGCCAAAGTCTTCCAATCGGTCCAGTACCTTGAATAACCTGCTTTCATGTTCCTCCAAGGAGATGCCGAACACTATGACATCATCCAGGTATACCAAGCACTCTAGCAAGTTCATATCCCCGACTGCACGCTCCATCAGGCACTGAAAAGTGGCTGGGGCACCCAAAATCCCTTGAGGCATCCTCATGAACTCATAAAAACCAAGTGGGCAGATAAAAGCAGTTTTTTCGCAGTCTTCTGGGGCCATCGGAATCTGATAGTACCCACTGTGGAGGTCCAGGACTGAGAACCATTTACTACCATTTAGACAATCCAATGCATCCTGAATGCGTGGCATGGTGTACTGATCTGGAATAGTTAGCCGGTTCAAAGTAAGATAATCCACACACATCCTGACTGGTCCGTTCTTCTTCCTTACTACCACAATAGGGGAGGCATAGGGGCTTCTGGATTCTTGTATCACCCCAGTCATGAGCATCTCCTGCAGGTGTTGTCTCACATCATCTATATCAGCAGGGGCCAGGCGTCGAGATCTCTCATGGAATGGTCTCTCATCATGTAGCTGGATGTGGTGTTCAGCTCCTTGTTCACATCATACATCCCACTCCTTCAAGGAAAACACCTGGTCCCTCTGGGCAAGCTTTTCACTAATACTTTTCTTCCATTCTGCCGGCAACGGGGAGTCACCAAAATCAAACAGGTCAGGGGTCACTCGGTCACTCTTCCCCAAACTCTTGTTACTGGGCAGGACAGCAGTATCCGCACAGTGCACAGTGGCCAGAGTGCAGCCTCGCTTTACTTGAATCTCTCTATCAGACACATTGTGGACTTGAACCATTACTCTTCTGGCAAAAGCATGAGCTCTGGCGAGCAAGATACTGGGTTTGACCAGCAGTCCCTCTGGCAATTTTCCATCGCCTGGTGCATCCAGCATCAATATTTTATTCTTAACATCTTTTCTAATTTGGACCTCTCCTTGTAGAACACACTGTGCATTTGGTGCTAGCAGCAAAGACTCCGGATCCTTCTTCCAGATAGTGCCCACTGGGTCTTCGGGTTCCATTCGGCTAGCCTTTCTCTGAGTTTCGTAGGCCTTTTGGATTAAGGCTGGAATTCTGAGAGCTTGCCCAGTCTTGGACCTTTGTTTTTCAGAACACAGCTACGCTAATCAGCCAAACATATGAGCATTGGTTCCAATCAACAAGGGCACCACATCATACAGTCCAGTGGGGGGACACACTAAGGCTAGAGTCTGCACTTGTTTGGCCACCGAGCCACAGAAGTAGGAAAAGATAACCAAATACGGATATGACCAGAGTAGGGGTAGGCCTTTTCACTCAGCCCCCAGACATGCAGCCCCTCTAAAGGTTGCAGGGGCACATCAGGCAAATGCTTCTGATACCAGTCCTGAAACATGATGGTCACTTGAGAACCACTGTCCAAAACAGCCCTGGTGGACACTCCATTCACTTTCACTGTAGTTTCCATGGAGGGACCCAATACTTCAGACCATTCAGGAGGCATTGCCTAAGAGGTTGCTCGGGCATTGGCCCTGGTGGCGAAAACTCTTTCGGGAGGGCCCCCTGGTGACCGGGCACAGGCCTTACGATGCCAGGCCACTAGCTTGCTGGTGACTTTCCTTAGGTTCTCTGGCAACCGGCACTCAGTCTGGAAATGTCCATCTTCCCCACAACGGTAACAGAACTTAGTACCTCGGGGGTCTTTGGTGGGAAGGAGATCTCTCATCTGCCAGGATACTTCAGGGGTTCTACACGGCTCTTCTTGTCTGGGTCGTTTACTCCGAGATAACTCAGGTTCACCAATTTTATAGGGGGGTGACAGCATTCTGTGTCAACTCCCTCACCATCTCCCGTAAATCTCTAATCTCTGCTCTCAGATTACTCTCCACCCAGGAATCAGAAGAAACAGCATGCACTCCCACTCCACTGTGGGGCTCAGGGGACGTTTGAAACAGGTCTGGCTCCCAATAAGTCTCTGTCATCCCCTTGATCAATCCTCTCGATTGATGGGTCTCATCTGGTTCACTGGATTCAGGAGTCTGGCACAGATTCACAACCCCTGCATAGGGCTCCACCCCTCTTCATCAGTTTCAACTTCACGAATTTCTCTCATTAATTGACAATATTCAGGAGGGGTGGCCCATCGGTCGTGCAATTTGAGTTTCAGCAATATCACACTGGAAAACCTGGCTGACTTCAGTATATGTTCTAGGCAGACCTGATTCAATGCTTGGGCAGTTACTGCCCCTTTTCAGTGAGCCTGTTGCAGGGTCCTTTACATTCTGGTAACAAAGGCAGGCAATTTCTCATTTCTCCACTGCTTTGCTGACTTGAATTTCCATAATAGGTCTTCCCCTGTCTCTGTACAACCAAACACCCCCTCTAAGGTGGAAAGGTATTCTACTGCAGTGGCCTCGGGACTAGTGGTCCGCAGGAACCGAATGGCTTCCAAAGCTGGCACCCTCAGACTCTCCATCAGCCTCTTTCTTTTCTCCCCCCCTCAGAGCACTGCCACTCTTGTACTAAGGGTGTAGCATAGTCCATCCAAGTCTCCAAATCATCTTCCCCCGAGGGCACAGGTACAGTACCAGAAAAGAGTCTCAATCTCTGATAGGAGTCTAATTGTATGGGAGGGACAACTGTAGGAGGTGGGGCCAGGATGAAGCTCTTGGATGACCTGAGAGATGTACCTGGGGATGGCAGGGGGGTGGGATCACCTGAGAGGTCTAACACCTGTAGTAATTCCTGAGCAGTCCTCCCCTCTGTAGCCAACAGGTTAAGTAACTTGTCTTTAAAACTGTTAGTTTTAGGGGACCCCCCCTGGGGTGACCAAACTATCCTTTTTGAGCACCTTCAGGGAAAATCACTGGGGGCACCCTCTCGGGGTCTATTGTAACACTGCATAAGAGCAGTACCTGCAGGGTTTGGTCAAACAAGTTAGCCATTCGCCCTTTTACCTCTACCTTGCCCAAACATTTAACACGCTTGACAGCAGAAATAAGGTCAGCGTTTTTAATCCCCAGAGGGACATCCAACAGTCATACAGTCTTCTGGGAGTCCAATTCCTCAGCTTCGCCCCACCCAATCAATTTATGCACCATCATCTTAACAGGGTCGAGTTTCAACTTGGACGTGACATCCTCCTCCAGTTTTTCCTTTAGTTTGGACATGATGTGGTACTTCCTCTACTTGGCCACTAGAGGGCGCTAATCCCAGTGGTGCCTCCAAGATGTAATCCCCAGGTGGCGCTATCCCAGGGGCTACTACCCCTGCCTGCGTAACTGCTAACAGGTTGAGGGGCCTAGGTCCAATGGCGGGTGCCTCCATCCAGAGGTTGGGGTTAAGACAGTCTGGAATTACTTGGTCACAGCCCTCTGGGTCACTGCAACCCCCCTTTCTTCTCACTCGTGGCCCACACATGTTACCAACAATGCCTTTGCAATATACACTTACTCCCAGGACTGGTTCGATCAGCTTGACTCTGGGGACTCCCTGTAAAGCAAGATGCAGTAATACAATAGCCACTGTACAGTATTTCAACACAGACACTTAGTTCAGGCAGTATACTTTGCAAAACAACCAAATCTGATTTATTTAGGGGGAAATAACAAGGGCAGGGGGAAATCAAGTTAATTAGCTTAAACACTGTACTGTTTCAGAGCACTGTGCACAGGCTAAGGTCCCTACGAGTCACTGTCACTGGGTACCCAGGCAGTAAGGGGCTAGCCAAGTTTGGTGCAGCTGGTTGGGGCCCTGAGGATGAAAACATGCGTACAATACCCAGTTTGTAATCCGGAGCCGGTAGGCTCAGTTCGTGTAGCCAGAGAGGGGAACAGTTGAACACTTGTAACTCAATGGATCAGTTTGCAGGGAGCTACCCTGAATTTTACTCACAACTCTTGTGGCAGACCACCTTGCCCACTGCCAAGGGACACAGGCCTATGATCAGAACACCCCCCACACATTTATATGCAAAAGAAGGTTACCGTATCAGGCAGCTGCTCTCATATCCCAATCGCACTCACTGCTAACCTGGGAAGTCACAGTGCAGCTTCAGTTCTCCTGACAGACAAAGCGCGATGAAGCAGATTCTCCAGTCCTCTACAGGGTGAGCCTGGTAGTTGGCTGCAAACTGCACAGCCTCTTCTGATAGCAGCACACAGTCCGAATCACCTCGGCAAACGAGCCGCCCGACTTTTGGTCTTCCACACGCGCTTCTCGCGCGAAAACTCAACAGCGCAGAAGCCTGGAGCTCCTTCCTCACTCACGGCCACAACGACTCTACCTTCTCGGCCGTTGGGCAGGGAATCACACATTGGGTGCCACCCGACCTTATTGGAGGGCTTCAGATGCCAGTCTCTCCCACCTTCCCCTATTGGTGCGAAAAGACACCACACTCCTGAACTTCACTTCCCAGAATCACTGGCCATACTCCCCATTGGCAGCTGGCTCCCGAGAGAGTCCTAATCCTGGTTGGCTGTGCAATACTCCATTTTAAGTGCCCCTCCCTCCTGATTGGATCCAAGTGGCAGTTCTGATGCAAAATGGAGGAGCAAAGCACACAAAGTCCCAGCTGCAAGAGAAGCAGGTTACACAAAGTACATTTTCTAATACCAATTCAACATATATTAAATCTTTAAGTACAGCCCAGGGAAGTGCCTGCTCTGCCTGCTTAGCGACGGCAAACCAGGGCACATTATCAGCGGCTCGAGTGGGACTTAAGCAGGAGAACACATGGCCTCCCCTGCAGACTAATGAAGTCTGCGAGCTGGCAGCTCTTAAAGAGACAGGACTAGAGGCTTTTAGGAACCCCCAGTTGTCAGGGGGTTACAAGTACATTTGGGACTCTAAAATGGGGCCTGCCTACAGGGGCTTGATGGAACCAATACTTGTAGGAATTGTAGTTTTGGGCTTTTGGAGCCTAAAATAACCTGGAGGGGGAGCCCTTGTTGTGACTGACAGGCAGATCAGCCAACCGAACCTTTTGGATCTTGGCGAAAGTCCCACATTGCTTGCAGTTTCAGTTAGATCTGAGTTGGAAAGTGAAGAAGTAACAGCTCGAGATAGTTCGAGCAGCAATCCATAGTGGATTCGCGTGGGAGAACTGTGGAAAGCCCTGAGTTTGGTCTGCATGCCTGCCTGCTATTTCTGAGAGGGAACTTGTGCTTTTTTTCGGACTGAATCTGAACTTGGAGAGTGAATTAAGCTACTGAATTGTGACCAGGCTTTAACCTGAAGACCAAAGATTTGCTGAATGCGATCGGCCTGTCAGGACTTCCAGCTACCTCTGAACTCCCAGATTGTACAGAGACTCTGTAATTGTGACTGGAGAGCCATTTGCCTGGTACAGTGGAATTTCCTTACATGTGAATGTGCTGTGTGCTTATGGTGGGTCGTGATTTGGTTCCCCACTGTGTCTGAACTGTGTTTTGCTTGCTGGAGGCTGTATCCAGCTCCATGGACTGAATCCATATCCATTTCCATTTGCCTGGGCCCTGCTACACTGGCCCAGCCAGAATACCTGCTATGCAGAGAAAGTCATCGACGAGAGACCGGCCTGGGGATCAGCCCCTGCTCAATGCCTTGAACAGGAACGAAGCCTCGGTGATTTGTGTGGGCCCTGCTTCCCCGGGCACTCCAGCTCAACAGCCTGCAGTCTCAATTTCATCCTGCCTATGTCCAGTATTGGGTATTGTGAGTAAACATCAGAGTAGCTCCCTGTAACAGCAGCTAAATCTAAAAGTGTTGTCATCTGATTGTCTTGTTGCCCTTTCTTTCACAAACTGAGCCCTCAGGCTCCGGATTACATATAGTGTGTGTTGTGTGTGTTGCTTTCTTCCATCACAGGGCCCCAACCGCTGCAATGTTCCTGGCTAGCTCACCGTTTTCCTACCTGGGTACCCAGAGTGTGTGACTGTGTAGGGACTCTGAACTGCATGCATAGCTGTCTGTTTAAAATAGCTTTTAAGCAAATCAACCTGATTACGCCTCTTCCTTGTTCAAGTCCCCTGAATAAATCAGATTTAACTTTGTTTGCATTTAACCTGACTGTGGTTCCAGTTTATGCCAAGAGTATTGTACTGTTGTTATTTGCTGTGCTTAACCTTGTTTTACAGGGGGTCCCCAGGGTCAAGCTAGAGCAGGGGTTCTCAAATGGTGAGGCCAGCCTCCCTTGGGAGGCCCCAACCTGTTCCAGGGGAGGCTCAGGCAAGTCTTGAAAAAGTATTATATATTAATTTTGAACTTTATAGATTTTGTGTGAAGGGATGAGGCAAACTGAAAGAGGATAACAGTAATTGAATTTATGTATTTATTCACAAGTCTGTGACCAGGGAAGGTACTGTACACTGAGCCATGGCTTATTTCAGGTGTACCCAGGGAAGGGTAGTGGGAGAATACAATTCAAAATGTAACTGCAAAACTCTCAAGCAATACAAAATGAATAAAAGTGCAAACAAATTAAGAACAATAAACTAACAATGTGAGGAACAATTGATCAATTAGACTGGCAGCAGAACTGTCCAAATACAAGAGTTAACCACACAGGTACTAGGAATAAGAGCAGGAGGGAGCAAAATGATCCCTGAGAAGTTGCTTAAGAGCAGGGTGAGAGGGGGAGAGGCAGCGGTCAGCAGGAAGGTTATTCCAGATAGAGAGGAAACAGAAAAGCAGTGTGACCCATGAAGGTATGGCAGAAGGTAACAATGGTTCAAGAGTCAAAATATTGGAGCAAGTAGGTTGTCCTGTTGGGGGGAGGGTGTTACAATAAGTTTAATAACATGAGAGTCAGCTATGTAAAGAGGTTTCAGTTTATTCCTGTACTGTAAATAGTAGGCGATTTTTCTATGGGGAGGCCCAACAATATTTCAGTATTTTGGGGGAGGCTCAATATCTTTTTCATGGCTTTGGGGAGGCTCACTATGACAAAGTTTGAGAACTGTTGAGCTAGAGGAACCAGCCCTGGTGGTAAGTGCAAACAGTGTGGGTAATTGCCTGGTGAATAAGGGCCATTGTGAAAGTGATTATTGTGTATTGTTCAGGCCACTAGAAGGAGAAAAGGGGGGTTACAGTGTCCCGGTGGGCTGTGCCCAGGTCAGCTTGACCACTACCAACCCTGACCTCCGCGTGGAGGCACCCATTTCAGAACTCATGCCCCTTAACCTGCAACTAGCCAAGCAGGCAGGGGTAGTAGCCCTTGGGATAACGCCACCTAGGGGTTTCATGAGGATGCTAATACCTGGTATCTATTGCCCCAACTTAATTTTGAGTGTTCCCCTGGAGAAAGGTGGGTCTCCTGTAGGAAATACAGGTCTGCTTTATGTCTCCCCAAGTGTTGCATTACCCTGGCACATTTTATTGGGGAGT
This sequence comes from Neoceratodus forsteri, assembly GCA_016271365.2. Lineage (NCBI taxonomy): Eukaryota > Metazoa > Chordata > Ceratodontiformes > Ceratodontidae > Neoceratodus > Neoceratodus forsteri. The sequence continues at coordinate 924,484,543 of CM028132.1, forward strand.
GTAAACCATTTACATTCTGCAAATAAACTTTCACTGAGACAGTCTCCATTACATCAGAAAAAGGAAGGTATATTTACTTACAAGAGGACTTCTCAGGGGGAGAGAAGACACCTAACAGTTAGAGTCAGAAAAATATGTTTCCATCACTTCCAAACAGGTTCTGCCTTAGTCCAGCATTTAGAGGATCTGTGTGGAGGGTATATCAGCAAAATTGTTTGGCATCTCCCCATTCCTCGAGTATCTCCTCTTTGGTTGACTCCCAAGTATATTAAATATGAAATTGTGTCTTCCAAAGTTTTTCCAACTTTATAACGTGTAAGAAAGACAAAACCAGATATTGCTTTCTTCATTATATGGATTATAAAAAGCAAAGACCAAAATCCTAACCTACAACCAAACTGGATAAAAACCCGAAGAACTATGTACATGTGGGTTTCCACATTTGGGAGAGATTGCACCTTCTCCAACCCAAGTACAGGGAGAAAATTACCAAAAACATTTCCTCTCCTGGAAAAGTGGGGCACAGACCACAAAAATTGGGTATGGACCCACCTGAGAGGGATAATAACCCTCTCGAGGAACAGCAAAAAATATATTCGCTGTTCCAGTTGTGGTAAAGACATGGATAAAGCTAAACTAACCCTTAAGCTAGAAACAACTAAACTAACTCTAAGGTATAGGGGAGCTCTCTCCCCATAAATTTCTTCTTTACTCTCCATGCGGGGGCGCTATAGTAGGGAAAGTGTAGAATGGATTCTTAGCCGAAGTGAGCCCACAGTAACAAAGGAAAAAAATCTCCTGGTTTACCACTAATAGGAGAGAGCATACCAGATTTGGGTCCCTTACTGTCCCCCCCCCCTTTCGAATCATTATGTAGAGATCGTCTCCTATCTAGTCTGGTTAGATCTCATACAGACTATCGTTGATTTGGTTATTCATCTTTGAGCTAACCACTGGGGGAGGTGGGGCCAAGGGCGGCGAGTCAGTTCTGAATTAATTGCTCACTTCAACTGGCCTGTCTCCTCCCTTCTGGACACAATACTAGTAAGCTCATGAAGCCAAGATGGTGCAGTCCTGCAATTGCTAAAGACTGACGTTAAACGTGTCAAGCAACTCTGAGGCTGTGTCCCGGACTAGCTGCGAACTCAGGACTTGATCTCAAAGAGAAGGATGGGATCAGGACCCGGGGGGGGGGGAGCCCTACTATTAAAGTGGAGGGGGGAGCCCTACTATTAAAGTGGGAGGGGGGTCTGCCCGCGCAAGCATTGAGAAGAACAAAGTGATATTTATATTTAACCCCACTATGCCTTAGTTTACATAGAGGCTACTGTTATAGTTTTATGCTAGGGATTATCTAGGCCCATTTTCTACTCTCTGCCCGGCAGTTAGCAACCCCCTTCCAGTCTACCTCCGCCCCCTCACAACCTGTGTCAAGGAGTTCATTTATTTAGTTCAAGCTTCAAGTTTGGATGGTCGGGTTCTGTACTGGGCGCACCCTTTCCAAGATGGTTTGCAGTTGTGGATCGCCAACCATCTCCTGTCTCTGCTCACGGGAATCCGCCCTGGTCAGCATGGATATGGATGGGACAGTAGTTGCTCCAGAGCTTTTTTCTGAAAGAATCCCTTGCGTCTGCAATTCCATTCTGGCTGCAGTTGCTGAGTTGTAGAGCACTGGACCACTGGGGAACATTACCACCATTTTAGTTAGGTAAGGGGTGTAGAATTTGAGATTTTTTGCCCTGAGGTGGGGAAATAAAGAGGAATACTCCCTCCTCATCCTGTGGGTTGCAGGTGCATGGTCATTATTGAAAATGAGGCATTGCGCCAAGCCTTTATAAGTAACTGTTCTTTCTGGTTATAATTCAAGAAGTGCATAACAAATGATCAGGGTCTGGCATCTGGCTTTGACGGTTTCGGGCCCAAGGCTCAGTCTGCCCTCTCTGTATCAATTTGGTAGTTAGGCCCCAGATCTAACAGAAGCCGAAGAAGGTAGTCAGCGAAGGCCTCTGGGTCCGTCCCCTCCTCACCTTCCGGGAGGCCAAAAATTCAAATATTTTTTCTCTACCCTCTATTTTTGGCATCTTCCTTCCTGAGAGAGGAATGTAATTGGTCAGCAGCAAGGGCCTTCACAGCCTGCTCGAAGGAGTCAATTCTACTTGTATTCTCAGTGATCTGTGAATCTGCCTCGTTTATCTGAGTTTGGAGCTCCCCCAGGTCAGTGCGAATATCTTTTATTGCATCCCTCATTTCTGAGCGGAATTCCGCAATTGCTTTTAGTATGGCTTCAGACTGCATGGGGTCTATGACATTTTTACACCTTTGGCCTTTTTGCTGTCTGACTGATGCGTGGTGCGTGTCGGAGGAGCTGATTCTGTCAAGCTGCAGTCGTCTTCCTCGGCAGGGTCCGATAATAGTTGGTATCGTTTTTTCTACTGGCGGGCCATACCCCGCGGGAGATTTTCCATTTAATTTTACTGACCTAGCGCTGTAAGTGGTAAGAGTTCAGTTTAGTACATTTTCCACGTTAGCAGCAGGGTACAGTGACCTTTTTTGCCGGTATGGGGAGAGAGCTCGCTAATCCTACGTGTCTATCCCACCATGTCTGAACTGGAAGTCAAGAGTTCATCTAGTCCTGTTGCTTTCTCTCCACCTAAGGTCATAATGCACTGCTTGTGACATCACAGTTACTCCCATGGCAACAGATTGTGATGTCACAACACAGGATTATGACTTGAAGTAAGGAGTAAGCTCCAGAGGGAGGTGAATTCTAAGGAATTTAGATCAAGTATTCATGCAGATTTCCTCAGTAATAAATAATGGGAAGGATACATATATGGAATATATATGGAATGCAAGCTGAATTGTACCTAAATATAATGTTTTTTAAAGTTTCTTTGATGTGTCAGCAGCTTTTTAAAGAGCTACTGATGCCTTAAAGAAAACTTAAAAAAATGTAATAATTGGGTACAATTCTGCTTGCAGTCCATTTATATTTTATACATTTCTTCTTCCCATAATTTATTACTAAAGAAATGTGCATGAATACAGTATATGATTATTGTTCCTTAGAGTTCATTTTGAGTTCATCTGCCTCTATAGCTTACTCCCTACTTCAAGTCATAATCCTCTGTTATGACATCACAAGCTGTTGCCATGGGAGTAACTGTGAGGTCACAAGCAGGCTCTATGACTTCGGGTAGGGAGAAAGCAGAATGAATAGATTAACTCTTCAGGAGCAAAGATCCTGTTTTCGTGCAAATGACCTCACTACTACATAACAGGGAGGAGGAATACAGAACTAATAGGAAATACTGTACAAACTGTACAGTGCCTAAATGTTATGTTTTGTTAAAGTTCTACTGAACGCATCACTAGCTCTTTAAGAAATGGTGCCATGGTTTTGTTACTGGCAAGGACCGAGACCCCTCCTGGGAAGTAAACAAACTGCGCTGCCTTTAGGTCTACCACGCTTCTGCTGTCCTAAGCAATTCAAATAAAAGACTGAACATTATATACAGGACAACAGCAGGGAGTACTTAAAGACACTGAAGACCCTCATTCTGCTCCACTCCACCCGTAACACCCAAGATTGCTCCCTTATTTGAAGAACTGCGCCCGACTATTCAGAGTTGACTGGCTGAATGGCATCCGAGTCCTTAGCTGAACTGACTGGGTTAATACGAACTGAGCTGCCATGGACCAGATGAGTTAAATGGCCCAAGATATCAGAGCCTCAAATGCCCAGAAAAGTGGGCGTGTTGAACTGCGTTATTCACAGGGAGGACTCTTGTATGAAAAAATATCAGGTTTGGGGAAAAAAGGAAAAGAAGGTCACTTACTGTTAGGGGAAGTGACCGTTCTCCATCTATGGGGGGAAGGGGCACAACACAAAGGGCAGATTGGGGGTAGGAGGGAGGGGCAGTAAGCTGGGGGGGCATGGCTAGATTATTCACCACCCAGGATGGGAGGCTTCTGGGCCGATACACTCCCTGAAGGCTTTGGGGTTGATGAAACCACTACTGGTGTTAAAAGTTAAAACTCTATTCTGATTTTATGTTGTGCAACATAAATGTTACTGGAGTATTCCTTATGCATTCAGTACTGTGGGGGGGTGGGGAAGAGACAAAGAGAAGGGCCTACCTGTAAGTCGCATCCCAGGTCTCTGACTGATAAGAGGCCAAGGCCTTGTCTGCTCGGGTCTGAACTGTTGGCCCCGCCTGGAGCACTGGTCATTCCTTTGAAGAACTGCCTCAATGAGAGGATTATCCTATCCTTACCCTCAGCTGAGGGTTGTTCACAAGTTAGTGCACACCTCTAGGAGGTGCAATTAGGCACGGCATGAAGAGTTGCCTCTTGGCACTTAAATGCTAACCTTTCAATTGATGCTGCCTTGCTGACTAAAATTTAAGATTACATCTCTGAGCATACTAAACATAACATAGGAGAAGAAATGCAATTTAAATATATTTGGGATGGACTAAAGTCTGTTCTGAGGGATAAAGTTATCTTGTATGTGTAACCCCCTAGGTAGCACTATCCCAAGGGCTACTACCCCTGCCTGCCTAACTACTAACAGGTTGAGGGGCCTAGGTCTAATAGCGAGTGCCTCCACCCAGAGGTCAGGATTTACAATAGTTAAACTAACTTGGTCACAGCCCTCTGGGACACTGCAACCCCCCTTTCTTCCCACTAGTGGCCCACACAATATATCAGAATTACCTTCACAGTATACACTTACCCCCAGGACTGGTTCGGTCAGCGTGACTCTGGGAACTCCCTGTAAAACAAGATGATACAGTGCAAAGATCACAGTACAATACTTTAACATAAACGAATACCTCAGGCAGTGTAACTTTGCTGGAACAAACAGATCTGATATATTTAGGGGGGATATAACAAGGATGGGGAGGAATCAGGTTAATTAGTTTAAACGCATTAATAATCACAGTACTGTGCACATATTTCAGAATCCCAAATGTCCCAAATGTCACTCTTACTGGGTACCCAGGCAATAAGAGGCTAGCCTATTTGGTGCAGCTGGTTGGGCCCTGAAGATGGAAAATGCATGCACAACACCCAAATTGTAATCCGGAGCCGGTTGGCTCAGTTCGTGAAAAAGAAAAAACAAACAATTAGATGACACACTTGCAATTTGATAAACCGAAGGCAGGGAGCTACCCTGCTTGCACTCACAGCCCAATACTGAAAAGTGAATGGGAGATAGGTTGTCCTGGATTGCCAGGAGGAGCAGACCATGTGGGCAAGGTCCTTACGACTGGACTCCACTGCAGTTCAGAGCAAATGGAGGTAGCCCGGTTTAAACTGGGGTTTACTTCTAGCTTCATGCACTCAATTCGCTGTACAGGGGATTTGAAACGCGATTCCCCACAAGCACTACACACATTTGTATGTAAAAGGAAAGTACTATACTGGGCAGGCTGCTTCTCGATCCCGATCGCAATTACTGCACAATACCTGAGAGAACACACAGCAGATTCAGTTCCTGACAGACTGAGCGTGATTCGGCAACTTCTCCAGTCTTCTGCAGGGTGAGCCTGGTTTCTACTCTTCAGATCTCCTTGATTCTCTCCACAGGTCGGATTCAGTCCAAACAGGCGCTTGCACAAGCTGCAGACCGAAACTTAGGGCCTTACACGCGTTTTACCCGCGCTAAACTACACACTGAAGAAGCACTGGGCTCCTTGTCTCTTCACTGCCAAAACTGAACTGAAACTCCAGCAGACAAAACCGGGTACTTCCTTTGAGTTCCTCCCAGTTCTTGGCTGGTTTAGCTGTCACTCACAATAAACTCCCCCAAAGCACATTTTCTGGAACTGGAAGGACACTACTTTCTTCAACTGCGAGCCTTGTGAGAAATTCTATATTGCACTTGATATCTGCAACAAACGTGCACTTTTGCTTTAATTCTGTGGGGAGGTGAAACTAACCACCCTTGGTAATTGCTTTTTATTCACATTTATTTAGTGTTTAACCAAGAAGGGGCTTGTAAACTCTGTTTATCTTGTTAGTAACTTCAGAAGGATTTAAATACTGCATTTGGGTAGGTCCTTGGAGGTAGCTAGATTGTCTACTAGGATTTGCTGACAGTTAAATTATTTTTAAATGAATTACAGTTGGCTGAGGAGTTGAAAAAGAAACTTGCAAACTCTGCTTATCTTGGAAGTAACCTCATAAGTGTTTGAATACTGCATTCTGGTTGTCCCTTGGGGGTAGCTGGATTGACTACTAGGATTTTGGGACAGAAACTATTTTTAAACAGTTTACTGGTGCGTAGGAGTTTATGATAGTTAAACTCTTTTTAACAGAGTTACTGGGGTTAAGGAGTGGTCACAGAAAAACCTGCAGTGTGAAACAGGAAAAGACAGTCTTTCAAGCAACAGAGGGTGGTGGATCTAGGTTTACGTTTGTTTGTTACAATTCTTAAGATTTTCAGTGCAGGAAGAGTTTAAAGCACAGCTGACTTATTTTGGGGCTGACAGCTCTCGGAGCACAAACCACCAGGCCTGTTTTGGGGCTGGGAAGGTTTACCTGTGTCTGACTTGGATGTGTGGATTTTTCTCTGTTTGATTAGCAGGGTATTTCTCTATCAAATTATTGTGTAGGGCATCTTGCTGACAGGAAGGCACTCATTGCAGCAGTGGGTCAGAGCTTTTAGCTGATTGTTTTGCGAGGGCACAGTTTAGGCCCAACCCTTCCCACCCTCACCCACCCACCCCTGGAAATAGTTCCTTTATACCTGGGGTTCTGACATCATTTCCTCAAGAGTGCAAGGTGCATGTCACTGTCATATCCTCTCTAGCACATTGCACTGACAATATAAGCATACACATTGTATATTATAAATACATATTTCTATATTACAAACCAATCACACACAAAAAAAAAAAAAAAAATGTGGGGAGTAGTGCAATGTAATGGCTGTGGGGCAGCAGTCTTCCGGGAGTCTTTCTGGAGGCTGAGATGCTGCCCTATTTGCAGACAACTCTCTGCCCTGAGGGAGGAAGTTGCCCGTCTTTAGGCCACACTGGACAGTAGGAAGAGAACCTCCCCCATCCAGGGAGCACTACAGCCACCACCACTACCTCAGAGGTTGCGAAGAAAACACAGCAGTTGGACCACAGTGGGCTCAGGAAGGGTGAGGATGGTGGAACGGAGGCACACCCAGTCAGTTGTTCCACTCCACAATCCATACACCATTCTGGGGGAGCATAGCTCCCCTATGGATACATCCACAGAGGAAACTAAGGAGGCTGAGGACAGCTGTCACAAGGGAGGCCCACAGGAAGGAGGCAGAGGACACCACAAGGAAAGGAAGCAGCTCCTGGTGGGGGACTCAATTATTAGGGGTATAGAACTGGGAGGAGCTGCGAAAACTGAAGTAAGGTGCCTGCCTGGTGCCATGGCTTGGAGGGACAGGAAGCACATCCTCAGGATCACGACAAGTTGCAAGTGATTCTGAGCTGGACGTAATTGTCCACCTAGGGACAAATGACTTGGCTCATCATGAGGTTAGAGCAGTGCAGGAGGACATTGCAGAGTTGGGGAGGGCCTAAGACAAGTAGCACACACAGTACCCTTCTCAGAGGTGCTGCCTGTCAAAGGCATGGGTGAGGTGAGGGTAATTGGCACCATGCAGTTTAATGAGTGATTGAAAAAATGGTGCGGAGCACAGGGGTTTGGCTTCATTGGGGACTGGGGTTCCACCTGCAGGGACACCAGCCTATACTGGCAGGATGGTCTGCATCTGTCCAGGAAGGGAACAAGTCTTTTGAGCAATCAGTTTAAATGCTTCATTGGCAAGCTTTTAAACTAGTCAAAGGGGGAGGCACTGACAAGCAGCAGAAAATCCCAGCCTCTACCTACAAAACAGGGTACTAAATGAGAAAAAGACCAAGGTAGAGACGGTCAGTGGGGATGCTGCAACAGAAGGTAAAGCCATCAAAAATGGAGAGTAATGAGTACCAATGCCCATAGTCTAGGTAACAAGCTTCCTGAATTAGTGGCCTTGATGGAGGAGGAACATCTGGATATCGTGGCAGTCACAGAAACATGGTACACACAAAACCATGACTGGGACATAAACATACCAGGATACACTATCTACAGGAGGGACAGGGAGGGTAAAGAGGAGGAGGAGTAGTTCTTTACATAAGGAAGGAATAAAAGCAACAGAACAAAAGGGTAAACAGGGAGGAGAAGAAGCACTGTGGGTAAATTTGGAGACAGGCAATGGCACCCAATCCGCACAGGGTTAGAGTACAGACTTCTTCTCAGGGGAGGAATGGACAAGGAAATGATAGAAAGCATACTTAGAATGGCAGAAAAAGGGAGATATTGCTGATGGGTGATCTGAATATGCCATATGTTAACTGGAGTGCAGTTGCAGCTGCCACTTGAAGAGTGCAGTTATTCTAGATGCCCTACAGGGGCATGCCTTAGACAACTAGTACTGGAGCCCACTCGAGAGGGAGCAATATTAGACTTGATACTCAAATGGAGATGGAGAGAGGATCACAGATGTAGAAGTGGGTAGCCATCTGGGAACTAGCGACCATCGAACAGTATGGGTCACAAAACACAGCAATAGAGTCAAGCCATAGAAAGACAAAAGTACTGGACTTTAGGAGGGCTGACTTTGCCAAAATGGGTGAGTGCCTAAGGAACGCACTAGCAAATGGGCAGGAAGGAGGGTGGAAGAACAATGGGGAATAATAAAACTGCCATCACAGAGGTAACGAGCCTTTGTGTGAAGCAAATAAACAAACAAGACGATGTAAGAAACCACTATGGTTCTCAAAGGAAGTGGCAGTGAAGGTTCAAGAGAAAAAGAGCATTCAGGAAGTGCAAGGAATCGCAGAAGGAGCAGGACAGAGAACTGTATCAGTTAAAGCAAAAGGAGGCTGGGAAGGCAGTCAGAACAGCAAAGGCCCAAACTGAGAAAAGATAGCCAACTCAGTTAAGAAGGGGATAAAACCTTTATAGGTACATCAGGGAGCGAAGGAAGAGCAAGGGAGGATAGTGAGGCTTAATAAAGGGAGGGAGGGTGGGCAGAGGGAAACTGTGAAAAGGCAGAGATACTAAACAAATATTTTTGCTCAGTATTTACAAAGGAAGAGGGGAGGTACATAAAACAAACAGTGGTAACACTCTGGGTACAGAAGTTGATACCGCCCATTTACAGAAGAAAGGGTTCTGAAGAACTCTTAAAACTGAAGGTGGACAAAGCAATGGGGCCTGATGGGATTCATCCCAGAATTCTAAAAGAACTAAGGGTAGAACTAGTGACACCACTGACTACCCTTTTAACAAATCATGGGAGGATGGGGTGGTACCCGAGGACTGGAGGAGGGCAGATGTGATTCCCCTTCACAAAAGTGGAGGAAGGCAGAAGCAGGAAACTATAGACCTGTTAGTTTAACCTCAGTGATAGGAAAATGATGGAATCACTTCTAAAGGAAAGAATTGTCGAGTATCTAGAGGCCAGAGGGCACAGGACCCTAGGCAGCATGGATTCACAGCAGGAAGGTCATGCCAGATGAATCTGATAGATTTCTTTGACTGGGTGACCAAAGTAGTAGATCAGGGAGGGCTGTGGACATGGCCTACCTAGACTTTAGCAAGGCATTTGACACAGTCCCACACAAGATTAATATACAAGTTAGCCAGCCTGGGAGTGGGTCCCAAGATGACAGCCTGGGTAAAGAATTGGCTGGAGAATAGGACACAGAGAGTAATAGTAAATGGAGTCCACTCAGAAGAAAGGAGGGTTACTAGTGGGGTACCGCAGGGTTCAGTATTAGGACCGGTCCTCTTCAATGTCTTTATAAGCGACATTGCAGAGGGACTGGAAGGAAAAGTATGTCTCTTTGCAGATGACGCTAAGATCTGCAACAGAGGGGTGGAAAGGATGAGAAGGGACTTGGCAAGGTTAGAGGAATGGTCAAATGTATGGCAGCTTAGATTCAATGCTAAGAAGTGCAAGGTAATGCACCTGGGAAACAAAAACCCAGGGGAAGAGTACACAATGGGGTGAGATACTAACAAGAACAAAAATGGAAAGGGACCTGGGGGTAGTCATATCAGATGACTTAAAGGTGGGCAAGCAATGTGAGAGGGCAGTAAGGAGTGCTGGGGGGATACTGGGATGCATAGGGAGAGGCATCACCAGTAGAAAACAGGAAGTTGTTATTCCTCTGTACAGACAGCTGGTAAGACCCCATCTGGAGTACTGTGTGCAGTTCTGGAGACCCAATCTCCGTGAGGACGTAGACAAGATGGAAGCTGTCCAGAGGAGGGCAACTAAAATGGTGCAGGATCTGCACCAGAAGACATATGAAGAGAGACTAAAGGAGCTTAATATGTATAGCCTCGCGGAAAGGAGGGAGAGGGGGGACATGATAGAAATGTTCAAGTACCTCAAGGGAATCAACAAAGTCCAAGGGGGTAGCATCTTTCAAAAAAAGAGGTGTGCAAGAACAAGGGGGCACAATTTGAAGATAGAGGAGGGGCAGCTCAGAGGTAATTTAAGGAAGTATTTTTTCACAGAGAGGGTTGTGGATGCATGGAACGGCCTTCCGGAGGAGGTTGTGGAGTCAAAATCAGTGGTGGAATTCAAGCATGCATGGGATAGTCATAAGGCAATTCTGGGGGGTTGGGGTAGGACGAAGTAGGCTGCTGGTTAACTAGGATCTGCAGCTTATCCAGTAGGTAGGGAAATGGGCAGACTGGGTGGGCCAAGCGGTCCTTATCTGCCGCCAAATTCTATGTTTCTATGTTGGTGGAAAAAGGCACCGAGGTCAAAACTACATTTCTCTGAGTCACTGCCCATACAATCCTCTTGTGGCTGGCTCAGATTAAGAGTCCAAGTTCTGATTCGTCCACAGGCACCATTTTAGGGCTCCCTCAACTCACACTGATTGGTCCAGTTCAACAGTTCAAAACTAGAATGGAGGGCTAGGCAGACAATTCAGACTACAAAGGAAAGTAAGTTAAACAAATTGTATTTTCATTATTACTCTAAATGATTTCTGGCAGTTACATCTTTCAGATAGGCTCCCCTTGCACTCTTAGCGACTGCAACAATGGAGCGAATTGGCAGCAGCTCGAGTGGGACTCAAGCAGGAAAACACACAGTCCCCCCACCATACAAACTAATTATGTCTGCAAGCAGACAGCTCTTAAAGAGACAGTACCAGAGGCTCTAAAAGCACTCACAGATAAATAGCCTAAACGCCAAACACCACTCAGGCTTGGAGCATTTAAGCAAGCTCCTGGAAGACTTTTGGGAACCCCATTTGCAAGGGGGTTACACCCTTCCCGTCCTGGAAAAAGCTTGGCATCCGCGTCAAGCAAGTAGCCCCAGAAGTTTCAATTGCAACCATATACATTTGCATCAGACTCACATTATGCTCATACATGTACTCATCAGTCAATATATCACTTTGCCAGAAACACATTTCTGAAACTTTGCAGTATGTCTCTCTTTGCACAGTATTATACACACACTGTACCATAACTCAGGTTATTACCTCTTGTACATGAAACCTGAAGAGAGGCCGGGGCCCTTCCCTATCTGCTACCTTGGGGCTGGATGGGGCAGGGGCACCATACTTAGAGGGCAACACAAGTAACTTGGAGTTAGCACTGATGGTCAGCTTGGGCAATGAGCTCGGGGACACATACAGTCCTTTATGGACAACATTAAGAGGCAAGTCCACAGGCCTCCCCGGGGAATCATAACTGAGGTGCAGCACAGGCTTTACAGCTCAACCAGTCTTTCTAGGGGGAACTGTTACAGTCTCTGCACTCTGAGCCTCATTTTCAGCATTGTCCTCACTTGTCAGGGGAGTCTCCATTGGGGTAGAGAGGCTAGAACTTGGGGCACTTTCAGCTCCAGGAGTTACAATCTCTGAGTCCACAACACTTGGCTCACATGGAGAGCTTTCGGGCACTGGTAGTGGACTGTCAGGGCACTCAAAATACTCTTCTTGTTCTGGTGTATCACCAGTCTGTTCCAGTCCATCATTTTCCTCCCCTGAAAGCTCAAACAGTTCAACCATACACAATGATTCCACTTCATCTGACTTGATACTTTGCACTTCACTTCCTGGGAGCATTGGCTCCAGGGACGAAGCTGGGGGCTTAGACAGTCCAGAAGGCCCAGCTTCATCTCCAGTATTGACTAGGGGATTGCCCCGAAACAATTGACTCAGTTCGTAGGAAGGGTAGTATTCAAAGTCACACTCACTTTCTTCTGATATGGACTGACAGTCATGCTCAACTGGGACTTGTGGAGAGGAACATTTTAACTCAGCTTCTGTAGGTGCAGACTTTCTTGATCTTTTCTTAGCAGCAGCTGTAGTCACTGGTCCAGAGGGGGCATCTTCTGGGGGCTCAGACTCAATCAAGATTTGTCCAATGGGCAGTAAATGATTTCTATGCATTGTTTTCACATCTTTTGAATTATTCTCAGGCCTTACTTTGTACACTGGCAGATCATCTAGTTTGCCCACTACAATGTGAGGAGATGGTGCCATCTGTCAGCAATCCTGTGTAACCCCTAGATGGCGCTATCCCAGGGCTACTACCCCTGCCTGATTTGCCACAAACAGGTTGAGGGGCCTGATCCAATGGCGGGTGCCTCCACCGGAGGTCAGGGTTTGCAATAGTTAAACTAACTTGGTCACAGCCCTCTGGGACAACACCTTTCTTCCCACTAGTGGCCCACACAATATATCAGAATTACCTTCACAGTATACACTTCACCCCAGGTCTGGTTCCGCACTGGGACCTCCTGTGAAATGAGATACAGTGCAACAATCACAGTACAGTACTTTAACATAGACAAACACCTCAGGCAGTATAACTTTGCTGAAACAAGCAGCTCTGATTTATTTAGGGGATATAACAAGGACAGGGGAAATCGGGTTAATTAGCTTATCACTCTAATAATCTACCTATGGCTCTGTGCACAGGCCTATCCCTATCAGTTACTGTCCCTGGGTACCCAAGCCCTAGTGGCTAGTCCAAACCGTGGCAGCTGGTAGGGCCCTTTCACACAGAGAAAAGGAGAATTAAACAGTCAGCAGTACAGTAATTCCATTTGGATTTAATGTGGCAATCCAACAGGAGCCACTGAATTAGTACTCATGACCTCCAAATAAGATAGGGTCCTCAGTGTCAGCAGGGCTCACTTGAGGTACACAAACCTCTTCACATCCATATAAAAGAAAGCACTATACCAGGCAGGCTGCATCTGTATCCCGATCGCAATTACTGCACAATACCGGAGAACACACAGCAGATTCAGTTCCTGACAGACCGAGTGCAATTTTCAGCAATTCCTCCAGTCTTCACAGGGTGAGCCTGGTTTCTACTCTTCAGAGATCCTTTGATTCTTTTCACAGGACGGATTCAGTCCTAACAAGCTGCAGACCGAACTCTGGGCCTTACACACGTTTTTTGACTAAAACTGCACACTGAAAAGCACAGGGCTCCTTCCTTCTTCACTGCCAAAGCTCAACTGAAACTCCAACCGACAAAACCGGCACTTCCTTTGAGTTCCTCCCAGTTCTTGACTGGATTGGCTGTCACTCAATAGACTGCTGCTGTTGGTCCAAAAGGCACTGAAGTCTAAACTACATCTCCCAGAGTCACTGCCCATACAATCCTCTTGTGGCTGGCTCAGATTATGAGTCCAAGTTCTGATTCGTCAAGGTACCATTTTAGAGCTAGCTTACCCACACTTATTGGTCCACTTCAGCAGTTCAAAACTAGAATGGGAACTAGCAGACACAGTTCTGACTGCAAAGAAGCAGGTTAGACAAACTGTAATTTCATTATTACTCTAAATAATTTCTGGCAAACAGTTACATCTTTCACATAGGTTCCCTTTGCACTCCTAGTGACTGCAAAAATGAAGTGAATTAGCAGCAGCTCGAGTGGTACTCAGAGAAGAAACACACAGTCCCCCATACAAACTAATTATGTCTGCAAGCAGACAGCTCTTAAAGAGACAGTACCAGAGGTTCTAAAACACTCACTGATAAATGGCTTAAACGCCAAACACCATTCAGGCTTGGAGCATTCAAGCAAGCTCCTGGAAGTCTTTTGGGAACCCCCATTTGCAGGGGGGTTACATGTGTTTGCCTTGTAGTCCCAGATTTCCTAGCAATACCCGATCTCCCTCCTGGAGTTCCTGTGCTTTCACCTTTTTATCATACCTTTCTTTGTTTGGCCAGATTTCTTTTGGCAGCCATGGTTTGAGCCAGTTGATTTAGCTGGGCCTTTTAACTTTTGCACATACTGTAAATCGTTGTCAGCTTGAACCCCATCAAGAGAGACCCCAAAACACACATCTACCGGCAGTTCGGCTTCTCTTCTAAACATCAGGCAGTAGGGGGAGAACCCAGTGGCATCACTTTTGGTGCAGTTATAAGCATGTACCAGGGTACTAATTTGTTGGCTCCATCTAGGCTTGTCCTTTGGGTGTAGGGTGCTTGCATATCTAGCAAAGTGTGGTTGAAACGTTCAGGCTGTGGGTCCTCCTGGGGGTGGTTCTGGACTTTCGCACTCCCCATAGAGAAAGCATCTCTTTGATCAGACGACTCTCAAAGTCTCTCCCTTGATCAGAATGGATTCTTTATGGAGCCCCATAGTGAACAAAAAAGTTTTCTACAAGCACTTTGGCCACAGTGGATGCTTTCTTGTCTTTGGTAGGGAAAGCTTGGTCATATCTCGTAAAATGGTCAGTGACCACCAGCACATTACTAATATTTCTTTGATCTGACTCCAAACTCAGAAAATCAATACAGACCAGCTCCATGGGTGCACTGGTGGTGATGTTAACAAGGGGGGCAGCCCTCTGGGGCAAAGCTTTCCTCTGTAAGCAGCGACTACAAGTTTGAATGTGTTGCTCCACATCAGCCCCATCTTAGGCCAATAGAATCTGGATCTCACCAAGTCAAGTGTTCTATCTATACCAAGGTGCCCCATGTGGTTGTGCAAGGACCTCAGTACTGAGTCTTGAAAGGCAGTGGGCAGCACTAGTTGTTGTTTGTCTACTTGTTCCCCTCTGTCTACTGTTTCTCTGTATAACAGTCTATTGATCAGTTTCAACTTAGGACCTTCTTTGTATAACAATGCAGTTCTCAAATCAGTGGAGTGTAATTTGGACACATCTTTTCCTGCATTGAGGGTTTCTAACGCTGATTTGATCATGGGATCGTGGGATTGAGCCCGCCGAATACTGTCATTGTCCAGCTGAGGCAGTGCACCAATGTCTATTGCAGAAAAGTGGCAATAAGCAGCAGGTAGGCAGTTCTCAGAGGGTCCCAAACAATCCACCATACAGTCCACTGCATCCGTGGACATTTGTTCCTCCCTGTCAAACTTCTGGCAGAGTGCTCGAATATCAGGTTCTGACAGTCTGACCCAATCATTCTGGGGAACAGGCCTCCGAGAGAGAGCATCAGCATCCATGTGGTTCAGGCCTGCTCTGTATTCAACGGCATAGTCATACGTAGATAATGCAGAAAGCCACCTGTGGCCAGTGGCATCCAACTTAGCTGAAGTCTGCACATAGGTCAAAGGATTATTGTCAGTTTTTACTAGTATCTTAGCCCCATACAAGTACTCATGGAATTGGTCAACAATAGCCCACTTCAAAGCTAGGAACTCTAACTTATGTACAGGATAGTTCTTTTCGGATGGGGTCAGGCTTCTACTGGCAAAGGCCACTGGTCTCAGGCCATTCTCGTGCTCTTGGTACAACACAGCCCCCAACCCTTGCAAGCTAGCATCAGTGTGCAGGACATAAGGTTTTCTTGGATCGGCACAGGCCAGCACTGGAGTGTGGGTAAGTTGATATATGATCTCATGAAAAGCAGTCTCACAATCAGGAGTCCAGCGGGCCCCAAATACTTTACTTGGATGAAAATACACTTTTTCAGTCTCGAGGGACGCTGACTTCTTGTATTTTTTGTGGGTTGGGGGAAACCTTTGAGTAAGGTTAAGTAAAGGGCGGATCACTCTTGAATAGTCCTTGATGAAATGCCGATAATAACCACAGAATCCCGGGAATCTTTGCACTTCTTTTAGATTTTTGGGCTGTATCCAGGTGGTCAAGGCCTCAACTTTACTTGGGTCGGTCTCTATTCCCTCAGTGGATACTATGTGTCCCACATACTTTACTGATGTTTGAAAGAATTGACACTTATCAATGGACAGTTTAAGGCCAAAGTCTTCCAGTTGGTCCAATACCTTGAATAATCTGTTCTCATGTTCCTCCAGTGAGCTGCCAAACACAATAACATCATCTAGGTATACCAGGCACTCTAGTAAGTTCATGTCCCCCACTGCACGCTCCATCAATCATTGAAAAGTGGCTGGGGTGCCTGAAATCCCTTGAGGCATCCTCATGAATTCATAGAAACCAAGCGGACAGATAAAGGCTGTCTTTTCACGGTCCTCTGGGACCATCGGGATCTGGTAGTACCCACTGTGAAGATCCAGCACAGAGAACCACTTGCTACCGTTCCGGCAGTACAAAGCATCCTGGATGCGGGACATTGTATACTGATCAGGGATAGTCCGCCGGTTCAAGGTGCGATAATCCACGCACATTCTTACTGTCCCATTCTTTTTTCTCACTACCACAATGGGGGAAGCATAGGGGCTTCTGGATTCTTGTATTACACCAGCAGCTAACATCTCCTCCAGATGCCATCTCACATCATCTATGTCAGCAGGTGCCAGGCGTCGAGACCTCTCACAAAATGGTCTTTCATCATGCAGCCGGATATGGTGCTCAGCTCCTTGCGCACATCCTATGTCCCATTCCTTTAAAGAAAACATCTGGTCTCTCTGGGCAAGCTTCTCACTGATCCTCACTTTCCATTCAGCTGGCAACGGGGAGTCGCCGAAATCAAACAAGTCAGGCGTTACTCTGTCATTCTTCCCCAAACTCTTGCTGCTGGGTAGCACTGCAGTGTCTGCACAATGCACATTAGCCAGGGTGCAACCTCTATTTACTCGAATCTCTTTGTCAGACACATTATGAACTTGAACCATTACCCTTCTGGCATAAGCATGGGCTCTAGCAGGCAAAATACTAGGCTTGACCAGCAGTCCCTCCAGCAATTTTCCATCGCCTGGTGCATCCAACATTAATATTTTATTGTTAACATAATTTCTGATACGGACCTCTCCCTGTAAGGTACACTGGGCATTTGGCGCCAGGATCAGAGACTCAGGATCCTTCTTCCAGACAATTCCGACCGGTTCCTCTGGTTCTACTTTTTCAGCATCTCTCTGTGCCTCATAGGCCTTCTTAATTAAAGCCGGAATTCTTAAAGCTCTACTAGTTCTTGACCCCTGTTTTTCATAACACAACTGTGGCAGCCATCCAAACATATGAGCATTTGTTCCAGTCAACAAAGGGACACCATCATACAGTCCAGTGGGGGGACACACTAAGGCTAGGTTCTCTACTTGTTCGGCCACTCCAGCCACGGAGGTGGGGAAAGACAACCAAATTCGGATATACCCAGAATGGGGTAGGCCTTCTCACTTAACCCCCATACATGCAGTCCTTCTAATGGTTGTAAGGGTACATCTGACAAATGCTTCTGATACCAATCCTGGAACATAACTGTCACTTTGGAGCCACTGTCTAATACAGCTCTTGTAGACACTCCATTCACCTTAACAGTGGTCTCCATGGAGGGACCCACTATTCTAGACCAGTCTGGAGAGGTGGTAGCAGGGGCCTGGGCAACTGACCTTGCCACAAAAGGACGTGAGTTAGCATTTTTGGGGCCCTCACTGGGATCATTTCATGCACCTCTTAACCACTGATTTGTTCTCCGAAGCTCTCCTTGTAGCCTATATGCAACTTTGAGTCTTTTGGGGACCGGCATTCTCTCTTCATGTGCCCATCCTTCCCACAATTATAACAAAACATACTTTCTGGATTTTGAGCTGGCCGAGGTGTCACACTGGGAGCCAGGGCGGAGGTACTACTAACTGGAAACCTTGGTGCCATCTCCGTCTGCAATGTGATAAGCATTTGGAGACATTTCATCAATGTCTCCACTTCCATGGTCAAGACATCGAGTTGTGGGCTGTTGTCAGTAGGAGATGCATAAGTGGGTACCCCCAACCCCATAGCAGATGCAGTCAGATGAGGGTCGGGGCCTGTACTTGCAGGAGTGGCCTTCATAAAGAGACTGTTTTTTATTTCCCTGCACTCTCTCAGCAGTTCATCCCATGGCAGAACATTGGTAGCCATCCCTCTTTAACTGGGCCCCACTTGGCTGACCTTTGGGTCTCGGGTTCCGTCATGTGATTTTGGTGATTCCAGACCATCAGCATCCATCCCCGCACCTGAAGCAGGGGATGTAGCAGCTACAATGGCACAGGGCTCTGAAAAACCTTCCTCCTCCTCAACTTCTCGTACCTCCTTCATCAACACATGGAAAGGCAAGGGACTAGCTTTCCTTTGATGCAGCTGTAATTTGAGCAACACCCAGCTAGAGTGCCGTGCAGAGCAGAGTATATGATCCAGTCTTACCCGGACAACTTCACTAGAGGTCCAACCCCCCTTTCGAAAAATGGTTTGCAAGATTCCCTCTAATTGATCCATATAGGCAGATAACAGCCCCCCGGCTGTTGCCTAACATCTTTGAGCTTCCGTTTCAAGGCCTCAACGCTAGTGGTGCCCCCAAACACATTTTCAAGGGTAATTAGGTACTCTTGGGCTTTGACGTCAGGGTCAGAGACCCTCAGGGAGCAAAAAGCTTTTCGGGTGGGTCCCTGGAGGCTCTCCCCCAGGCGGGCCCTTTTTTCTGCTTTGGAGCATTGCCAGTCTTATATCGCAAGGGTAGCAGAGTCTATCCAGGTTTCCAGATCCCCATTTGGAGTAGGGCGGATGCCAGAGAATACTTTGAGCTTGCGGTAAGAGTCATGACTAATGGCAGGTACAAACACAGGGGCTAGCACTGGCACAGAAGGAGGGGCAATAACGGGTGCTGGAGGGAGGGGTGTTGGGAGGAAATGCCCCAGGTGGCAATAATAGTTTCTTTAAATCCTCCACAGTTTTTCCCTCCTCCAGCAACAATTTAGTAAATTTCTCCTCAAAAGTTTCAGATAGTGGAGGGGGGGTTCCCCCCCCCCGGGTCTTTACTGTCCTTGGTTATCACTCTCCAGGCAGTGAGAGCTTCTCCTGGGGTAATAGTCTGTGGCACTTTAGAACTGTCTGCAGGATCCTTATACTCTATTACGGCCATGAAAGTTTGGGTGGGCAAATCAGCCTGTTGCCCCCCTACCACAGGGTCTCGTAAACATTCGACTTTGGAGAGTACTCCCTCTACAGTGTCTGGATTGGTACCCAGCAGGATATCCAAGACAAGTATGGCATTTTGGGGGTCAATCTCCCGCCCAATACACCACTTCACCAACTGGTGTACAGCTGCTTCTGTTGGGAGATCCATTTATTTTTAACAGTAATTCATAAATGTGGCCACTAGAGGGCACTAATCCCAGCGGTGCCTCCAAGATGTAACCCCTAGGTGACGCTATCCCAAGGGCTACTACCCCTGCCTGCCTAACTACTAACAGGTTGAGGGACCTAGGTCTAATGGCGAGTGCCTCCATCCAGAGGTCAGGGTTTGCAATAGTTAAACTAACTTGGTCACAGCCCTCTGGGACACTGTGACCCCCCCTCCTTTCTTCCCACTAGTGGCCCACAAAATATATCAGAATTACCTTCACAGTATACACTTACCCCCAGGACTGATTCGGTCAGCATGACTCTGGGTACTCCCTGTAAAACAAGATGATACAGTGCAAAAACCACGGTACAATACTTTAACATAAATGAATACCTCAGGCAGTGTGACTTTGCTGAAACAAACAGATCTGATATTTTTAGGGGGATATAACAAGGATGGGGGGGAATCAGGTTAATTAGTTTAAACGCAATAATAATCACAGTACTGTGCACATATGTCAGAATCCCAAATGTCCCAAATGTCACTCTTACTGGGTACTCAAGCAATAAGAGGCTAGCCTATTTGGTGCAGCTGGTTGGGGCCCTGAAGATGGAAAATGCATGCACAATACCCAAATTGTAATCCGGAGCCGGTTGGCTCAGCTCGTGAAGAAAAAAAAACAAACAATTAGATGACACACTTGCAATTCGATAAACCGAAGGTAGGGAGCTACCCTGCTTGCACTCACAGCCCAATACTGAAAAGTGAATGGGAGGTAGGTTGTCCTGGATTGCAAGGAGGAGCAGATCATGTGGGCAAGGTCCTTATGACTGGACCCCATTGCAGTTCAGAGCAAATAGAGGTAGCCCGGTTTAAACTGGGGTTTACTTCCAGCTTCATGCACTCAATTCACTGTACTTGTACACTGTACACTGTATATTTGAAACACGATTCCCCACAAGCACCACACACATTTATATGTAAAAGGAAAGTACTATACCAGGTAGGCTGCTTCTCTATCCCGATCGCAATTACTGCACAATACCTGGGAGAACACACAGCAGATTCAGTTCCTGACAGACCGAGCGCGATTCAGCAATTTCTCCAGTCTTCTACAGGGTGAGCCTGGTTTCTACTCTTCAGATCTCCTTTATTCTCTTCACAGGTCGGATTCAGTCTGAACAGGCGCTTGCACAAGCTGTAGACCGAAACGTAGGGCCTTACATGCGTTTTACCTGCGCTAAATTACACACTGAAGAAGCACTGGGCTCCTTGTCTCTTCACTGCCAAAACTGAACTGAAACTCCAGTAGATAAAACAGGGTACTTCCTTTGAGTTCCTCCCAGTTCTTGGCTGGTTTAGCTGTCACTCACAGTAAACTCCCCCTGTTGGTGGAAAAAGGCCCCGAGGTCAAAACTACATTTCCCAGAGTCACTGCACATACAATCCTCTTGTGGCTGGCTCAGATTAAGAGTCCAAGTTATGATTTGTCCACAGGCACCATTTTAGAGCTCCCTCAATCCACACTGATTGGTCCAGTTCAACAGTTCAAAACTAGAATGGAGAGCTAGGCAGACAATTCAGATTACAAAGGAAAGTAAGTTAAACAAACTGTATTTTCATTATTACTCTAAATGATTTCTGGCAAATAGTTACATCTTTCAGATAGGCTCCCCTTGCACTCTTAGCGACTGCAAAAATGGAGCGAATTGGCAGCAGCTCGAGTGGGACTCAAGCAGGAAAACACACAGTCCCCCCATACAAACTAATTATGTCTGCAAGCAGACAGCTGTTAAAGAGAAATTACTAGAGGCTCTAAAAGCACTCACAGATAAATAGCTTAAACCCCAAACGTCATTCAGGCTTGGAGCATTTAAGCAAGCTCCTGGAAGACTTTTGGGAACCCCCATTTGCAAGGGGGTTACATATATTTCCCTTAATACAAAACTAGACTATACTGTCCGAAATGCATCATTTGGGACATTTGCAGGGGTGTTATGTACACTCTGGATTTGTGTCAATAAAATAATGTTTTAACTTTCAACTACTAAAGCTGTGTCGCATCTGTCCATTAGAGGTGATGAGTGCCCGAATGTATGAGGAACTGTCTCCCTTAAGAATAGGCAGAGAAAGGAGCTACACATGTGGCTATTAGATACCGTGTATAACCGCATAAAATTTGGTCCGCGTATAAATCGGGGATGTGTGGCTTTCAGCCGATTAAAATTTGTTTTCTGTTTGACCTGCGTATAAGTCGGAGCTACTATTTTTGTTGTTCTCCCCTCACACGACTTCTCTAATGACACAAAATGCATCAAATTATGCATCAGCTTCTTGCATCAGCTGCCTTCAACCCCCAACCCGAATAGAACTACTGTAGTTCTAAAATTCAGCAAATGTTTCAAAGAAATCAAGTGTAAGCAATACTTCTCCATAAATGAGAAATATAAAAAGGAAAGTTCCTTCTCGTGCTTCTAACCCCAGTACGCTGCTCTCATGAACCTACTCCCCGTACCTTCTACCAAATGCCAGCTGACTCGATCTCCATGGCAGTTATGGAAACCACCACATAGCATAATGAACAGCCACTCCCTTTTGCACAAAACTTTTTACCCTCCCCCATAACTGCCAGTGCTCCATACCTCCTGCATGCAACAATCGCAACAGGGACTCGCCAAGTCAGGTTTCTTTTTTTTTCTTTTTATGTTCTCCCCTTGTGGCAATTAATTAACTCGGAGCAAGCAGGGTGATAAGTGGGTGATAGGAACAATAGCCGCAGTACAGGTGCAGACATGATATCAAAAAATGGCAATGCTGCCTTCAGAGGGGCTTAACACCAATATCATTGACACACTCAAGTTTTATGTTTTCACGCCCCTCCTCACCCATATATTTTTTCTGATTAGCACAGTAACTCGTGTATAAGTCAGAACCCTTAACTGCACATTCTTAATTCAGTCCCAAAAATCCAACTTATACGTGAGTATATATGGTAAATGATGGGGTTTGGAGAGCTCCCATAAGATCACAAGGGATGAAGGGACTCTGAAAGAAATGCAGCAGGTACAGAAATAAATAGATGAACTTTTGATTTCTCAGGAAGACAATCAGTTACATTTTAACAACCAGAAATATTATGGACAGGGGAGCAGGGTGGGCCAGATGCTGGTATATAGACTAAAAAAATAAGAGGCAGAGAGATACATTCCTACAATTTGAAAAGTGGCGAGAGACACAGAGTGGGTGTCAACACTTAGGGAAATAGTGGATGAAGTTGGCTCTTTCTGCTCTAGCTTATATGCAGCAGAGATGGGTATACACTCCAGGGAGGCAATACAAAAGTTCCTAGGATCCCTTCTACTTCCCAGTATCTCCCCAGAACAGAAGGAAATGGTAGAATCCAAAACCACTCAGGAGGAGTTAGTAAAGAAGATTAGGTCCCTGAATGCAAACAAATCACCAGGCCCAGACAGTTTTGT
This sequence comes from Neoceratodus forsteri, assembly GCA_016271365.2. Taxonomy (NCBI): domain Eukaryota; kingdom Metazoa; phylum Chordata; order Ceratodontiformes; family Ceratodontidae; genus Neoceratodus; species Neoceratodus forsteri. The sequence continues at coordinate 924,507,533 of CM028132.1, forward strand.
GGCTGAATTTTATAAGGTACTCGAGGAAGATTTGGTCCCGTTGCTTACCAAGGTTTTTAATGTAATCCATGAACAAGGGAATTTGCTGGACTCATTTGGAAGTGGGGGGTTGATGACAATTCTCCCCAAACCAGGGAAAGATCCTTCTAAGTGCAAATCTTTCCTCCCCATCTTGCACTGAGACCAGGACCTAAACATTTTTGCAAAAATTCTGTTTCTCTGATTGCAGAAAGTGATATGCCCCCTTATTCATCCTGACCAAACTGGGTTTATCCCAGAATGGAACATACAAGGTAATATACATCACCTCCTTAATATCATCTCAGGAGTACAAAGGTTCCCAGATACCAAAATGGTCATAGTCGAGGCCACTACTTTTCTGCAGCACATTGGGACCAAGTTCTGCAGCAAGATTACCATTTGCCGCAGAACTTGTGCGGAAGTGGTTTGTATCACAGTGTCAGCTTGTCACCCTGACTTCACTTCCATGGCAATGGTTATAGAATTCAGGATGGGGGAAAGCACAGTAACACTAGTTCAAAAAATAACAGACTTCTAGAAATAATTTTATGCCAAAAAAAGCAAAAACAATATCTAACCCTTAAGGTCCTAGACTATTGTATAAATGAAATATGCAGAGGGGGCCTTATGTGATAAATAAGGTATTTCTATACTCTTGCTGTCTATACCACTCATGAGGTCCCCCACCATGTATCACTTATATATTTATATGTGCTGTCTGCACCACTCATGAGATCCCCACTGTGTATCACTTATATATTTATATGCAATCTGTAACATACATACAAATATGTGTGTGTTTGTATGTATATATACATATATATTTATAAAATGGGTTTGAAAACAGAGGCTAATCAATTGGTGAAAGACCATTAGGTGACCCTCTTATATCACTGCGCGATTGCACACCTGCACTTTTACCCCCCTCCAAAACAATTTTGACATTTTATAAGATAGATAAACCACTCTGAGGTGTGTGGTCATGCTTTGATGTATGCACACCTTGGGCGGTTGAAGCACCCCAAGGTATGCGTATATCAAACATGACTGCACACCTCAGAGTGGTTTATCTATTACATATATATATATATTTATAGTGAGAGAGATACTGTAATTAAGATATATGATAACCCACTCTGAGGTGTGCAGTCGCGCTCTGATATCATGCGCCTTGGTATTGCATTGTTAGATTTGGCCACATAAACAAAATTGTTTAAGGTAAAAGTGCAGGTTGTGGTTAGTTGATATCTTGGAGGTGGAAGACTAGGTTTTCTGGCAAAGGCACCTAGCTTCACCTGAGCTCTTTTCTTTTAGGTTGCTCTTGTAAGGACAGAGCAAAGAACCATACCAGAGCAAGGAAAAGGATTAAGGTTTCTTTTGGCTAGGCAGATTTACTGTGTGTGATTATTTTCTTTTGTACTCACAGGGATTGTTACTGTTTGTTACTAACATTTTATTGCTTTATTTTTCTCTGTTTCCTATTGTTGTTGCTGGGTATACTTTCTGCTGCATTATTACAGGGTGTGCCTACAGGTGTGTGCTTAGATTACTGCTATAATCTTCTGATTCAAATTGTCTTTTGCAAGGTATATCTTCTGTTACTGCTTTATTTTTCTCTGTAGCAAAGTGTTTCTTACAAGGTATACCTTCTGTGAAATTATTACAGGTGGCGCTTTATGGGCTTTACAGTTTTATCTATCATTAGACTAAGCTTTCAGGGCTACTGCATTTGTTGCTGGCTGATTGTTTCTGTTCTTACCTTCTTGTTTCTTTCATCTGTGGTTCTTCCTTTTCGGCAGGAGAAGGGCCCAGCCACCCACCCCCATCCCCAACCACCCCACACTATGCTCTTTTTATAGGGTAGCAAAGCAGGAAGGGGCAGATCAGAGGGGTATCCACACAGTGACCTCATTTACAGGGGCACAGGTAACTTAACTTGTTGTAACAAGTTATGCAAAAACAAACAAAACACAAAATCAAACTTTTGCTTTCATTTTTCTCCTTCTAATTACTCTGACCAGGTTATAAACCCAGCAACTTATCTGGAATGGATATTATTAACTGCAGGTACTGCGAGACACTTTTCAAAAGGGCAATTAGGGAGGAGTTAGGACACTGTCCAACATGCTGGGCTATTGGAGATCTAAGGGCTCAGTTGCAGGCAGCATGGGCAGAGATTGCGCACCTCAAATCACATATTCAAGAGAAAATGTATTATAAGAACTGCCTGCCATTTCCCCAACATCCAACAGTAGCACCTCAACTGCAGAGGGTAATTGGTCCGGGAGGTTGGCAGGTGGTTAGGAGGGGCAAATTGGGTGCCCCATCACTCAGTGCTCTCCAACATATCAATTCCACAAACCATATAAAAATTGCAAACAGGTATCTGCCTCTGTCTCCGAAATCAAACAAAGAGACAGAAGTCACTGCAGAGCAGGACACTGCAGCACAGGAGCTAACACAACAAAACTCACCCAAAACAGGAACCAAAACAAAAAAAGCAAAAAGGAAATCCAAAACACTTCTGATCATAGGAGACTCCATGATTCGGGGAGTTGATACCTATCTCCAGCCAGGGGTAATGGTCAGATGTCTCCCAGGTACATCAGCGTGGAGAGACACTGAGCACATTGCTAAAATTGTACAGGAAGCAGGAGAAAATATCGATGTCCTGGTACACATAGGGACTAACTGTCTTGCCAGCAGGTCAATTGTAGAGACCAAGGAACACCTGACCAGGCTGGGTGACAAACTGTCATCCATTTCGTCCAGCATCTTTTTCTCTGAGATCCTACCAGTCTGGGAGGGGGGGGCAGATGGACGGAAGGTCAGAGAAGGGGAGATAGGGGAGCTAAACATGTGGCTCAAGGGCTGGTGCCAGGAAAAAGGATACAAATTTGTAGATAACTGGCAACAGTTTGGGAGTGAAAGTTCTTTAAATTTGATGGACTGCGTCTGACTAAGGAGGGAGTCAGTGCATTGGGGCAGAAGTTTGATGTCTTTGCAGAATATTTAAACTAGTAAATGGGGAGAGGAGTGCAACACCCGATACGTCGAATGAGAAGAACACCCCTCCCCCCTCAGCTAGTGATCAGACAGGAGTTCAGAATGTTTGTAGTTTATTTGCATCACCAGGTAAGGAAAAAGTCTGGCTCCCCATATGACACACAGGGGAAACATCAAATCTCACCCAACAACCCACACACCAAAATCTGGCCAGTGGAATATCATGTACACAAATGCTCACAGTCTGGGAAACAAGATCCCAGACCTGCAGGCAATAATGACAGAGGCTAAACTGGACATAGTAGCCATTAGTGAGACATGGTTCACCAGTAACCACACTTGGGCGACTTCAGCACCTGGCTATGTGCTGTTCAGAAGAGACCGAAGTGCAAAAAGGGGGGTGGAGTGGACCTTTCTGTCAATGAAAATATCAAAGCTACAGAAATTCAGAATACACAAGGAGCCACAAGAACTGTGGGTCACCCTGGAAACGGGAAATGAGGCAGCCATACAAACTAGGGTTGTCCACAGGCCTCCAGACCAGGGGGAGGACATAGATACATTACTGTTAGAAGATATACAAAATATGACAGATAAGGGGGAGGTTCTGATAATGGGAGACTTCAACATGCCAGATACGGATTGGTCAATACTAGCAGGAACATCTGCCAGAACTAGACACATAGTGGATTCCCAGTGGGGGGGGGGAGGGGGGCTCAAACAACTGGTACGACAACCCACAAGAGACAGGGCTATCCTACACCTAGTACTGACTACCATGGAAAGGATCAGAGATCTCCAGGTAGAAGGTCACCTGGGGGGACAGTGACCATCACATGGTATGGTTCAATTTGGCCACTAGAGCTAAATCATTCCATTCCAAGGCAAAAATATGGACTTTGGGGGAGCTGACATTGATAAGATGGCCAACAGAGTTAAGCTAGCCCCGGCAAGAAGAAATACAGATGAGGGGGTACAGGTAAAGTGGGCAAGCATTAAGGATGCAGTACTTGAAGCAACATCCCATTATGTTAGAGAGAAAAGGAAGTGCAAAAGAAGAAGGAAACCACGTTGGTTCTCAAAAACAGTAGCAGAAAAGGTCAGAGCCAAAAGGCTGGCCTTCAGGAAATATAACGGAATGCAACGGGATGAAGATAAGGAGGCATACCAGACTTCCCTAAAGGAAGAAGGGGAGGCAGTAAGGCAGGCAAATGCCCAAACTGAGGAAATGCTAGCACAAACAGTAAAAGAAGGTGACAAGACTTTCTGTAGATACATTAGTTAAAGGAGAAAGTCCAGATAGGGTATTGCTAAGATCAAAGGGGATAAGGGTGTGTGTGAGGAGAAGGAGGAGGAGGAGGAGGAGGAGGACCATGTAAAAGCATTTATCCTAAATGGATACTTCTGCTCAGTATTTACTGGAGAAGCTAGGGCAGGACCCAGAGCTCAGCACCATGGACACGGGGGGGAGGGGGGTGTAGGAGGTGTGCACTAGTCCCTTCACAAAAGAAAGGGTCCTACAAGAGCCCGATAAGCTCAGGGTGGACAAGGCAATGGGACCTGATGGCATACATCCCAGGGTACTAAAGGAGCTAAGGGTGGAACTAGCAGAGCCATTGTCAGAACTGTTTAGTGAGTCTTTGAGCACAGGAAAGATCCCAGAAGACTGGAGAAGGGCTCATGTGATTCCACTCCACAAGAGTGGTAGTAGGGAGGAGGCAGGGAACTACAGACCAGTCAGTCTTTCCTCAGTAGTGGGCAAGATTATGGAGGCACTCCTTAAAGAAAGGATAGTGCAACACCTGGAATCCATAAGAGTACAGGATCCAAGACAGCATGGGTTTACAACAGGAAGGTCCTGTCAAACTAATCTCATAGATTTCTTTGACTGGGTAACCAGAGTGGTGGACCAAGGGGGAGCAGTTGATGTCGCCTACCTTGACTTCAACAAAGCTTTCGATACTGTTCCACATGGAAGATTGACTAATAAGCTGAGTAGGCTCGGGGTGGGTCAGAAGTCGGTCAACTGGGTGGTAAACTGGTTGACGGGCAGAAAACAGAAAGTGGTGGTAAACTGTATACATTCAGAAGAGATGCAAGTCACAAGTGGGGTACCTCAGGGATCAGTCCTCGGGCCAGTCCTCTTCAATATCTTCAAAACTGACATTGCAGATGGACTGGAGGGTAAGGTTTGTCTGTTTGCAGATGACACCAAGATCTGCAACAGAGTAGATGATCCTGATGGGGTGGGCAGAATGAGAAGAGATCTGGATAAACTGGCAAAATGGTTGGAAGAGTGACAACTGGGATTTAATGCAAAGAAGTGCAAGATCATGCATGTAGGGAGGAGAAACCCTGAGGGGAGTGGCTGGCAGTCACAAGGGAAGAAAGAGACTTGGGCATCATCATCACAGATGATCTGAAATCATCCAAGCAGACCACTAAAGCAGTAGGTAAGGCTAGGGGGATGTTGGGGTGTATTAGTAGTGGTATCACAAGTCATAAGAGGGAGGTAATAATCCCTCTTTACAAGACATTGGTTAGGCCCCTTCTAGAGTACTGCATGCAGTACTGGAGGCCACACCTTCACAAGGACATCACCCAAATTGAGGCAGTCCAGAGAAGGGCAACCAAAATAGTGCAGGGACTGCATCAGAAAACATATGAGGACAGATTAACGGAACTCAGTATGTATACCCTAGAGCAAAGGAGGGAGAGAGAGATGATATGATTGAGACATTCAAACACCTTAAGGGCACTAACAAGGTGAAAGAGTCTAACATGTTTCAATATAAGAAAAATAGAAGGACAAGAGGACACAGCATGAGATTAGAGGGAGGCCAATTAAGGGGTAATGTGAGGAAGTTCTTTTTCACAGAAAGAGGCGGTGGATGCATGGAGCGGCCTACCTCAGGAAGTGGTGGATATGAATACAGTGCAGGGCTTCAAACAGGCATGGGATAGGCATATGGGAGCAGTACAGATGAGTATGAATAGATAGGTCATTGACAGAGCAAAGGCCGATGGCACATTCATAAGGCAGAAACAGAAATGGGCAGACTGGATGGGCCTTGTGGTCCTTATCTGCCGTCATCTTCTATGTTTCTATGAACCTCCCCCCAGTTTGGTACTGATGGAAGGGGTTTGGTCTCTAGGACTAGGGGTGGGTGACCTTCCGTATGGACAAGTGAACCAAAAGCTTATAGCCCAGTTTAGTAACGCCTAGGTAAAACAAAAGGCTAAAGCCTGGTTGCCGTCTAACAGACTAATTAAAGGCAGCAATACTATTAATATCTTGACTCCCATGAAACTCTGAAAAGACTTTCTCTCTGGGCAAGTAGACTACACCTTTGGTAGGTGGTCAGGGACATCTGCAGACACTGGGACAATTTCTTATGCAGGGAAAACTAAAAACATTTCTACAACTGAGGGGTGGATTTGGGCTCCCTCATAAGGATTTTTCTTGTTCTCTTCAAATTATCAGTTATTTAACATTTGAACCCTGCAAAATTTTGCTGCAGGCCCTGTTGGATACCCCACAATTCACAGTTCAGTCATCTCTGGGGTTGGGTTGGGCCATATGGTAACGTGCTTTTACACAGTTCTGTCCTGAGTAGACTCACAATGATGCAATACAATCCACAGCAAATGGGAGACTGAAGCATTAATGAATGTATTCCACAAGGAATGGAGGGAGATTTGGGAGGGGGCAGCAGAGGTCACGGCATCATATAGGTGGAGGGAGTCAAGGTGAAAGATGCTCACTAAGTTCTTTAGGATACGTGTGATTACTCAACACTGTGGCACAACAAACAGTAACCAATGCTGGAGGCTTTGTGGGCAAACTGCATATCATACCCATGTATTTCTGGACTGCCCAAAATTAACTAGTAGCTTTTGGAAAGAAATATCTGAGATGATGCTGCAGATGTTCCAGAAACCCTTCCAAAATAATTGAGGCTGGCAGTATAGCCTAGAGATTAGAGTAAGGAGCTGTGAATGAACTTGGTACATCTGGCGGACATGGATGGCTTTGATTCCCACAACCTCCACTTGCATACTGTGTGACTCTGAGCAAGTCACTTAACCTCCCCAGTGTTACAGAGTCACCCTTGAAAACAGGCAATTATGCCTAGTGGGCCTTACCTGGTTACTAAAGAATTAGAAAAAATAAATAAAATCTAGGATATGTTGTTTGGTTTAACCCCGGTGGGCCTGGGAGGCAAGGCAGAGCAGTACCTGTTTGGTATTTTAAAGGAAAACTACACCCTCATATCATTTAAATTTTATTTCTTTCCATGTCAAGAGACTACATTCTTGCAGCTGTTAGGGCTATATGTGTTGGCTTTAGTTTGTTTTCAGTGCTCATGGTAACCCCTGTGACTGCCCTGGGGGTCTCCATTTTAAGGTTGCTGAAATATCATTGTCCCTGAGAACTGCATTAGCATATGGGAACATGATGTCAGATCAACCATTTATATCATGTATCTCTATGCTGAATGAACAAACACCCTGCAAAAACTCTCTGGAAACTCATAAACTCACTAACTCACTTGTGCTGAACGAAGAAAAAACTAAGGCTATCATGTTTGGGATAAGACGCCTTGGTGCTGACAGGCATGGCCTGCTCCAGCTCCACACAGCCAATGGGAAAAGAGTTGAAGTCACCGACAAGATCAGGTATCTAGGGATCTTCCTCAACCAGGAGATGTCCTATAGACCCCACATAGACTTCTTGGCAAAATCCACATATCAGAAGATAGGACTCCTGTACAGGTTGGGCAACTCTCTTTCTGTAGAAGCCTGGCATGCCATAGCCATCTGCACCCTACTCCACTCCCTTCTCTATGGGGCACCCCTGTTGCAGTACCTTAGGGAGGGAGAACTAAGAAAACGAACTGTACTCTATCATAAGGTTGCCCGCTTCGCCACCAACTCCCCTCCTAGGAGACCCCATTGTGAGGTCCTTGCTGACCTTCACTGGCCCTCTATATGACATAAATTGGCCTACTCCTCACTCTGTTTGACCTTCAAATTTACCACTGCAAGCACTTTCCCTCATCTGTGTGGTCTGCTCAACCCCAAAGTCTTGAGCCGTGACCTGCGATCCTCGACTGGCCGTCCCCTCGACATACCTCGAGTGCACACTAACCAAGGCAAGAGATCATTTCGCTATGCTGGTCTGCACTTATTGAACCATCTCCCAGAGAACCTGACCAGCTGCCCCACTCTCCATGGATTTAAGTTGGTTTGAAATTGTATCTCTTGGAGCTAGTCTCTGTGGCTGTAATCGCTAGCTCCCTGCTTTGTTAACCCGATGGTGTGACTATAATACTCTGTTACCCTACTGTTGGCATTTCCCTGCCCTCCAAATTCTTGTATCAGTTTGTCACATGGTATTGTATACTGTGCCAGCATATTGTATCTGCTCTGTCATACTCTGTAATTTACTTTCTTCCTAAACCAACGAATGGAATTTGCTATTTACTCCTGCCTATGTATGTTACCTCACCTGTAACCAGTCCTGGGTCGCTCCTGAAAAAGGGACTTCTGGTCTCAGTGAGCTTACCCGGTTACCAAAATCTAAATAAATAAACTGAATGAAGTTTAAAGGGAAAAAAATGCATACAACTCAGATAGTTTCACTTAAGGCAAATGTGGTACTATTACGCATCATGTCTCTTATGCTAACACAGCTCTCAGGGACAATGAAATTTCAACAACCACGAAATGGAGCCACCCAGGACAGTTACAGGGTCTATTATGAACTGTTAAAACAGACTATAGCAGTTGCATACATCCTTAACAGCTACATGAAAAGAGTTGTCTACCGACATGGAAACAAATAAGAAGATATGAGGGTGTGATTTTCCTTTAATCAGTGCAGCAGCAAAGGCAGTCACCAGATATTGGTTTTAGAGTCCCCGACGACTGTGGATATATCGGTAAAGACGTGGAAATAGATTCATATCATGGAAGCAATCACAGCCCACCTTAGATTCATGAAGAACAAAAATGTGACCAGGTGGCTTCCATTCATGCACAGTTTGGAAATTTATGAGGGTCAGACAGTGCTCAGTCAAATGGCGGGACTTGATAATGAGCAGAAACCTGAGGAGAGTTCATTTTGGTGATTAACAATTCCCACCGGATCCATGCTACAGCATTGTAGCCTATGGCATTTATTGAATGAGGGGGATACTCCACCTCTTGACCATTTCCTTGGTCCTGAATCTAGTACTCGGGGAAATGTGAAGTAAGACTACTGTGTTTGTATGTATTGATTTCATTTATTTCCATATTGTGTCTGTATTTAGTGCTTGACTGTATTTGGTATACACTGTATGTCTGAAATCTTACATGCTGAAAGAACTCTGCACGTCCTTGGATTGCTGTACTATTTACTTTACCTATTCAGTGTATGTATTGCGTAATATCCAGTTGAAAACTCCAGTAAACTCTTATTGCAAAAAAAATACTTAAATAAAAAATCAATTTAGTACCTGTTTTAGAAGAGGAGGAATAACATAGTTCAAGGTGTCCTGGCATTCTGCTGTATGCACTTCTGGGGTGGTTACAGTCGCTTGACATATGCCTCATACCTCTCAATGCACCGAGATGTCTGTATATCACAGCACAGCCAGACACCTCAGCGAGAGTTATTCAATACTTAACATCCAGAGAGCATACTCCTGTTTTTTGCAGCAGGATGGTATACTTGATCAAGAAATGTGTGGATCCAGATGATCCATGTTTGTACCCAAAGCCCGCAATGACTGGTGTCGGCAAGGTGGGGTTCAGGTGCCGATTGGATGCCTCCTGCCTCATGGAGGGAGGGCACCTCCTTTGACTGCAAGACCTCTCCTGGTGACCTGGGGGGGGGGTTATCGTACGGGTAGGAACAAGTGGTCCCTTTGGGGTGGTCTTACACTGGCAAGTGCTCATTTGTCTGGCAGTTGATGCTGAGGTGTCACATGCCCAGAGTGGGGACAGCAGGGAAGCACTGAAGGTGGGGTGGGGCTCACCTGCCCTTCTGGCGGCCCCAGTAGGCATCTCGCTAAGGCCACCGCTCAGGACCATGGCATGGGGAGAGGAAAAAGGGAATAAAATCCCCATCAGCTCCGGGCAGATGAAGCCGTCCCTCCCATGCCATGGCAGGGTCTCCTCGACTCCTCGCACACCTCACCGGCTTCACCCCATGGGCCTTGACTGTTGAATGAAGTATGTTCCTCCCAGTTTGGGGGATGACCGGGGGTCCTGCCCATGGGGGATAAGCCATGGGTTACAGTCAGTGTACACGGAAAGTTGTCGTGCAAAGGCTGGTGTTGGACTGGATCATCTGGGACATCACTTGGTATCATCTGGGACATCACGTGGTGGGTGGAGGGCTTGGGAAGGTGGAGGGAGGTCCCGGCAGCTGGCAAGGCTAAAATGGGGACAAAGACAGAAAGTGAAAAAAAAAAAAGGAAAAAAAGAATGTGTGGATGTCTACAGTATTGGGGGAACTGGTCAAAGCCTCAAAACAAGAATGAAACTCCACAGGTTTACGATTGTACGTAAAGGTGAAAGCACCCTAATTCTCAGGACCTAACTACTCCATCAGTGATGTGATCAGCATATTAAAAAGGAACTTTAGGCTGGCCCAGTGGTGTGGAGGGCTGTGCCTTACCTCCTGCCATGCCGGTGACCCATGTTCGTGGTGCGAGTGGGTCACTGGGGATCGGCTGGGGAGGGAGAGGATCGAGTGTCCGGAGGACTACTCTCCTCTCCCAGGGAGGGCAGACTGATGCTCCCACTGAATGATGGCCCCCGGGTGAAGGCCCATGGGTAGTATGGGTCCGTTGGGTGCCAGAGAAGGAAGGGTGCTGCAGGACTTCCACAGACGTGTGTGTGCCTCCATGTATGCATACGTCTGGCGTGTGTGCCCCAGCAACGGGGATGGGAAGCAACATGGTAGAAATACCCCCCAGCTGCAGGTGACAACTGACCTTCCACAGGCTCCACATTCCACGACCGGACAAATGTAAGCCCAGGTGATATTGGGGAGATGGGGCTGTGGGCGTCGGTCTGAAGGAGACAGCTGGGGTGAGCAGGAGCATAAACACCTATGTGGGAAAAAAAAAGGAAACTTCAGATTTACTCAGGAAAAATATGCACTAGAACTTTAAATTATTCAACTGTTTAATACCAATAGAAGAGCACTAAATGCAGATAAACTGACAAAAGTGAGAAAGAAGTAAGTGCCTTAGCTGATATTCTAACCCAGGCTGATCGGAATGCAATTCTACTGTGCTACCAGCTACACGGCCAGGGCAACTGGAAACCTGGGACTGGCAAAGACACCAGGGGCCCGCTATTCAAAAAAGCACAGAGCAGAGTGCAGAAGTTTATGCTGCACTTTGCAAGTATGCAGTATTCAGTTGCATAGTACACCAACACTATCTGACTTAATATAGGGCCATGTTGGCGCAGCACTATGCCAAGTAGCACTGCCCCAACGTGGATCTTTGCTTTGAGGGGAATAGCACCACCAGAGTGGATAGTGCTGGAGTGCTGTTCACGATTTTCAGAGGAACCCATACAAATGAGCCCACTGGGCTTGCAAGGCACTAAGGGGGATTCACATGCCCATTATGGGCCCATTTGCATGGGTAAGGGCCATAGGTTTGCGCGGCACTACCCCCCCACTGCCCATTCCCATGGAGTGAAGGACCTCTCTGATGCCTAGTGGTCCCCCCACCCAAGCCCTCCAATTACCAGTCTGTATAAAAAATAAATAATCCCTGGTGCCTAGTGGCGCCCCTCCTTCTAATCACCAGCCTGTATAATAAAAAATACTCCCCGGTGCTAGTTAACCACCTCCCACTGATCACCAGTCTGTAGAATAAAAAAGTAATCCCTGGTGCCTGGTGGTCCCCCTCCAAGCTCTCTGATCGCTGTCCTGTATAATAAATAATCCCTGCTGCCTAGTAGTTTTCCCTCCTCCAATCACCAGCCCATATAATAACAGATTACTCCCTTGTGCCTAGTGGTCCCCTTCTCCCTCCGATTGCCAGCCCATAGAATATAACAGTAATCCCTGGTGTCTAGAGGTCCCCTTCCAGAGGCACTGACCACCCACCCTGCCACCTCCCATTACCTGCATTGTTGGTGCCGTGGGAACCCATATGGTGACTGGCACAGCCCTCCTCACACCTGTACATGTACATTACATAGGGCGTGCACTCTCTGGCATTGTATATGGTGGCCGGCTGTGCCAGTCGCTCTATGGGTTCCTGCGGCACTGATGATGCAGATAAGGGGAGGGTAGCAGGGTGGGTGGTCAGTACCTTGGGGGGCACCACTAGATGCCAGGGATTACTTTTGTATTCTATGAGCTGGCAATCAGAGGGACTAGGGGACCACTAGGCACCAGGGAGTATTTTGCTATTATATGGGCCAGCAATTGAGAGGAGAGACTATTAGGCACCAGAGATTATTTGTTTATTATACAGGACAGCGATTGGGGGCTGGGGAGGCCACTAGGCACCAGAGATTAGATTTTTACTCTACAAGCTGGTGATTGGAGGGAAGGGGCACTAGGCACCACAGAGTATTTCTTTATTATACGGGCTAGCGATCAGAGGGAGGGGGGACCACTAGTCACCAGGGCTTCCCTACATGGGTAATAGGACAGCGATCAAATGGGAGGACCATGGACCACTGGGGGGGCAGATGTGCTCCACCAAAGCCAATGTGATTGCTGGCTGCAGTAACTCCAGCAGTGACTAGAGTTGCCTGGAGTAAGTCTGGGTTTAATTCAGCGGTACTTTTGCTGCAGAAATGGACTGCACTAAGACCTTTTGCACAGCACAAATATTCTGAATATCGTGTTGCACGGATATTCTTCTCCCTGCCCCCTCCCTTTGCCAAATGGCATACATTATGTTTCACATGGGCATTAACACTGTTTACCCGTGCAGCTGCTCCTTTTGAATATCGTGCTCTGGCGCAAAACCCGGTTTGCATGGGCAAACGCTCGTTTGCGCCCGTGCAAACTTTGGAATATCAAGCCCCACTTCTTTACCAAATGCACAAAACTGAAGCTACATAAATTTTAATTACATTTAATTCACAAGGTTGTGATATGCACATATATGGATTACAAACCGAAGTCAGAATGAAATGTGCCCTAGCTACGATCCCTGCAGGTTCATATGTACCTGTACATTACTTCAATATGGTAAATATATATCCTGTATTTCAATCAGTGGTCGATTTTAGTGCAGCTAACTCTCTACTTGTCCATCTTGACTAATGATGATTTTTCATGGCTGTTAATATTAAAAAAAAGTCCCAACTTTAGAAGTCGCTAGTCCTCATGTTAATCTCTCTGTGTTCCAGATGGCCTGGTGTAATGAACAGCTCATTAACAGCTGCAATTATCTGGCAGTTCAAGAAAGGGATCCCTCAAAAGACTCGATGTGAGCCATTATCACTCCACTGTTAGGGCTTTCAGCTCATGTCCAGGCTCTGAAACATAGACTTCGACAGCAGATAAGGATCACTTGGCCCACCCAGTCTGCCCATTTCTCTATCTATTGGATAAGCTGCAGATCCTAGTTAACCAACAGCCTACTTCCTCTTACACCCCCACTATAATTGCCTTACATCTGTCCCACGCATTCTTGAATTCCCCCACTGTTTTTGACCCCACAACCTCCTCAGAAAGGCCGTTCCATGTGTTCACCACCCTCTCCATGAAAAATTATTTTTTCACGTTGCCCCTGAGCCGTCTACCCTCAATTTTCAAATTGTGCCCCCCTTGTTCTTGCACATCTCTTTTTCTGAAAGATGCTACCGTCTTGGACTTTGATGATTCCCTTGAGATACTTGAAAGTTTCAATCATGTCCTCCGCCCCTCCTTTCCTCAAGGGTATACATATTAAGCTCCTTTAGTCACTCTTCGTATGGTTTCTGGTACAGACCCTGCACCATTTTAGTTGCCCTCCTTGGACCGCCTCCATCCTGTCTATGTTCTTGCAGAGATGGGGTCTCCAGAACTGTGCGCAGTATTCCAGATGGAGTCTCACCAACTGTCTGTACAGAGGCATGACAACTTCCTGTTTTCTACTGGTGATGCCTCTCCCTATGTATCCCAGTATCCCCCCAGCCTTCCTTTCTGCCTTTTCACATTGTCTACCTACCTTTAGGTCATCTGATATGACTACCCCAGGTCCCTTTCCATTTTTGTTGTTGTTAGTAGCCCCCCCTAAATTGTGTACTCTTCCCCTGGGTTTTTGTTTCCCAGGTGCATTATTTTGCACTTCTTTGCATTGAATCTAAGCTGCCATACTTTTGACCATTCCTCTAACCTTGCCAAGTCCCTTCGCATCCTTTCCACCCCCCTTGTGTATCAACCTTGTTACAGATCTTTGTGTCATCTGCAAAGAGGCATACTTTTCCTTCCAGTTCCTCCGCAATGTCACTTATAAAGACATTAAAGAGGACCGGCCCCAGTACTGAACCCTTTGGTACCCTGCTAGTAACCCCCCTTTCTTCAGAGCAGACTCTGTTTACTATAACCCTCTGCGTCCTATTGTCCAGCCAATTTCACTGATGAAGGGTAGAGTGCTGTTAAGTCACTAACTTCCAGTTTTCTGAATGTGTCTCTGTTTGACGATTTGTCCCACATTATTAAGACAAGTGCCCCTCAGTTCCCTACATTTTGAGTGTTTATATCCAACATTCCAGTGACAAAATGCTAAGAGGTATACAATCTGCCTTGCAGGTGGTGGGTTTTATCCCAGCCTCGCCATAGCTGCTTCCTCTCCCCTTCAAATCTCTCAGCTGTGTACTTTCCCTGGACATCACTGCAGACCAGACTCCGAAGTGACCGTCCATAGAGTCATAGTGCCATTGCTGGCAAGTGTAGGGGTCCCCAGCTCTTCTAAATGGAGCATGCCAGCCAATGCCATCCATGCAGTCCCCACCTTTATCCCAAGAAAACCAGAAGCCTGCACCTGAGAATGTGAAACTATCACACTCCACACAAATGTGCAGTCAAAAGCTTTAATTCCAATAAAGTGAAGAGTGTGCACAGATGTTCACCAGACACCACAAGACTGTCCCAGTGCTTCAAGTCTGAACGCTTCATCGGGAGGTGTGTTTCAGTAATAAAATAAGGCCTTCTGATAGGCAGGCACACTGAGAAGTCATGTAAGTGAGCACTAGCGCATCATTTGAAACAAAGCAAAAAGGCTAAGGGCATTCGTAATTCGGTGGATACTGATCAAATTCTGATTCAAATAATACTGAATTACTAGAGTGTAGTGATGCACATAAGAACGTGCTGGCACCAGAAACATCTGTCCACATTAAAGAAGGGTAGAGAGGCACCCCAATACATTGTTGGGCAAGCAGGTTTCCCTATGCTCTAAATAAACATGTGTAATGGCTGGGCATCCCCCCTCGAACGTCTACAGGTATATGGTGGCATCTCTCATCAGTGGAGGACCTACCTTACGCCATAGAACCTGTATATCTCACCTATACCTTTTGCCACCACAGGTCTAAGGTGATGGGGATGGGGTACCTTAACTATACGCTGAGGCACCATTAAACATGGGACTGCACAAACTGAGTTCTAAACATGGAGTTTTTATCAAACTGGATGTATTTACTGTGCTACCAGGTGGTACACAGCATTAAGGGCATCTCCCTTGCCACTTCCGATCTTCAGTTCAGTTCACTATAGCACAGGTATTCAGCGCATCATGTTGTTACATATCTTTTTTCAGTAGGGTCCAGATCTCTACCCTCACCAATCCTCGCAGGGCCAATCTACCCTCCACATGTACCCATGAAATTGCTGCAGAATTACCTCCCTTGATCTAAGGGCACTGCTGCTTCATTTTTACTGGCTCCATGTCCAAGTTTCAAAGTTCAAGGTTTCATACACAGTCCCTAACCTCCCTGTTGGGGTACATGGAGCTCCCAAGACCATTCATGCAGCACTCTCCCAGGAAGGGCGAGCACTTCTCTGGGGGCAAATCTGTGCCAGTACGTCTCACTGTGCCTATATAGGACATTATGAAAAGCAAGTTAGATTATGATATTACTACTAACTTATATTGGTTTTTTGGTCCCGCTGTGTCTGTTACACTGCTAGCACTAGTGACCCACAGAACAGGTTCCCATTCCTTGTGTCCCATCCCAAGAACTTACTGACCTCAACTCTTGCCAGGCTCTCTCCTCTTGATGAACCATTCATTCTGTTTCCATGCCTAGGGGTTCTACACTACAATAGCTGGGTTTTTACTGTTTTTCCAGAGCATCCATAATGAAAGGTTTACTCACAAATGTACTCTCTTTCAAGCCAGGCTTTCTCTTATGCTATTCAATGGCAGAAGCAAATCCTCATGGATCTCTATGACCTCCCTTGAGGGGTGGCCCTCCACAACTCCTGGTGGTGTCATACTGGTTCTTAATCTTTTAGGTCTTCGTGGCCAACATCTTGGGATGCCCTATCCTCCTGGCTGTGCCTTGCTGGTGTTCATTCCTCTGGAGACTTTGACAGGGGGCCACTGCTATCTGGACCCAGGGACCCTGCCACCATCTCTGGCCTGCAGGCCCCACCTAACTCAGTCGCAGCTGGAGAGCTGGACTCCCACTGCTGATCTTCCATACAGTGAGCCTGTAACCACTCCTGAATCTCTCTGGGTCTGCATGCCTCCCCTTCTAATACAAAATTGGAGGAGGGTAGGACATGCATATTCATGACAGTTTCCCGCTTCTAGATGAGCCAGAACACTCTGCACACAGACCTTCAGGCATCCTGTCTCTAAGCAATATCCTCCCCAGAGGACAACTCTCAGGGTCTGTCTTAACCCTTTGTGAGCCCTCTAGTAGTAACCTGCCTTGAGCTGAGTGGATCTGGTTACACTGTCCTCTCCCAAAAACCTTGTGGTCCACCACAAGGATGACCCAAACCAGATGCCATCTCCTTTGTTCTAGTGGTACTGCTGACCTGGCACCCTGACAAGGAGGGGGTGGTTCCTTTCCTCACTCTATCTGTGACCAGCGCAGGCCAGAACACAGAAGGGGCCTTACAATCGTACCATTTTGGGCTCTTCTGGCCTACAAATAATATGTTCTATTTCGTAGGAAAGGTGGGGCACATTCTGACTAAGGATTTGCTATCATTATCATTACCAACACTTTAATTACAACAATCCTAAAATATTAGCACATTTGATAAACAACAAATAGGTGCCTAAGGTCCAGAATGCACCCAAGCACCCTGCAGCAGTCTTTTCTTTCTCATAGTTTTCAGTCTCTTATTTTCTTCGGGGGTATCTCAATCATCAGGTAACACCATAGGAACCTTCGCTGTTGCTGAAGGGGAATCCACATTGAAGATGTTCAGCAGTACAACTGAGGCCACCCACATCCATCGACGTCACCAACCCTATGTAGGAATGGGCGGCCCCACTCCCTCCTCAGTTCTTTCCCGCTGTCGACTCGCTTGCATGGGTCTCTGTGGAAGCTCCATTGCAGTATTCATGCCTTTTTTCAGCCTACAGCTTTTTTCACTTACCTTGTAAAAAATCTCTTTTTTTAAGAGATTTCTTCTTTTTGTTTATGTTGAGAGTTAATCCTTCTACTTTTCTTTTCTGTCATTGCCACTGTGGAAAGAAGATTGCCTCTACAGACGAACACTCCATTTGTGTCTGCTGTCTTGGACCTGACCACGAAGTTTCTGACTGTGAGTTCTGCCAGAAGTTCAAGCAAACAACCCTTCAGCGACACAGAAAGGCTTAAAAGAAATTCCTTATGGAGCAACAGGTAGCTAGCCCCGGGCAGGGGTCCCTGGGGGCCCAGCTCCCCAGTCACGGGCTGGTTTTTCAAGCTCCCAGGCCTCCAAGGCCCGAGACAAGTCCTCGGGGAAAAGTCAAGAAAGACCAAGATCACAGCCGCTACCCCCAGCATCCATTTCGCGCCCCATCAGCCTGTCCTTCTGGGGGATCTTCGTCGGCTGTGGCTACTCCGATGAAGAGAACTGCTGTCCAGGTCTTTGTGCCAACCAGACCCATACAGACAGCACCTCCGCCCAATTCACAGGGCGCCTGGCCATTGACCTCCATGTCATCGGTCCCTGGCCCTCCCATTTGAGGCCTTCTCCTTCTCCCACCAGGGCTACAGGCTCATCGGGCTCTCAGGACACAGCAGGCAGGTCAAAAACACCTGTGCTGTCAAACCCCACTCCATCGATGCCTACCATTGACCTCAATGAAGTCCTGCTCAAGTTCACCAATGTGCTTGTGCAGCAGCTGGATGCCTTAAACAGGCCCCCTTCACTGACGCCATTGACAACAGCTTCGTCGACAATGACAACTCATCATTCCCAGGAAGCCCCCCGTGGGCCATCGATAGTGCATCCTGTGCAGACCCAGAGATTGAAGAGGTTCACGTCAAGGAGAAGTACCATCCTAACCTTATTCTTCCTGAGGATGAGGAGGAAGAAGAGGGAAGAGATCATGATCTCTGACAGGTCTACAGCCTCCTCTGTTAGTGAGGACTCTGTAAAGCATACTCCCAGGTCTCTCCCCCCCTGAGGACCCCACATTTTTTAATGTAATGAAACAGCTGTCCTCAGCCATGGGCTTCCATACTGAGGAAGAGAATGCCACCAGGAAAGATCTGGTAGATTTCCTGGAGGTTCCAGAATCTTCCCCAAAGATCATTCCTCCAGTGCTCCCAGGATTGAAGAATGCAGCCACGGCAGCTTGGCACAGACCAGACGTGGTGTCAGCTATGCGTCGCAGGGCGGACAAGCTCTATCACACACCCCCAGGGTCTCCCCTGTTATGCTGCCCAGGCAGAAACTGACTCAGTGGTCATCAAGGCAGCTCATGACAGATCTAAGATACCTTTTAACACATTAGTTCCCTTCCCCCAGACAAGGAGTCTTTTAGAATTGATCTATGGGGAAAAAGGGTTTATACCTCCTCCACGTTAGGTTTGGAGATGGGTAAACATCTGTTACACATGGTAAAATACCAAATGGAAAGAGGGCAAGGCTACGGTCCAGGCCCTTCCTGAGGGCACTCAAAAGCAGGAGCTGCTTCAGTGCTTTCAGGCAGCTGAGGATGTTAGCAAACATCTCCTCAGGGCCCTGTATGACATGGCTGACACCATTGCCAGAGCAACTGCCACAGGCATATGCTTCCACAGGCACTCCTGACTCAGAGTTTTGGGATTTGCAGCTGATGTGCAGCAGAAAATGCTTAATGCCCCTTTCAATGACACTAAGCTGTTTGGCCCTGATGTCCAGGACCTCATAAATGATCAGCAAACTTTGGGCAGGGCCATCAAATTTCTCCATTCCCTTTACCACACTCAACCAAAGGGTAGAGGGCAGCATCCCTTTCGTAAACAGAACACTAGGCCTGGTACAGCTCACTGTCCCCAAGGAAAACTTAGAGCCCAGGCCCCCTTGCCTGCCCCCTCTGGTGCTAGAGCGGCTGCCAAGTGCCCCAGAAGTGAAGGACTGGCCTCTGTGGCTGGCTCCACCTCGGCTTGACTCCTTGCCAGACCCCCCTCCTCTGGTCCCAAACCAGGCGGTGGTGGTCAGAGGTTGGTTCTTCCTCCATCTGAACCAATGGAGAACCATAACTTCAAATGCATGGATTCTGCAGATCATAGAAAAGGGTCACACCTTGGAGCTCATACAGCAGCCTCCAGACATCCCGCATACACCTCCCAATTAATCCCTGGCTCACTTTTCTGTTCTCCCGGAGGAAGTGAGGTCTCTTCTGCACAAGCAGGCCATCAAACCAGTGCCCAAGCACCAGAGAAACCAAGGGTTTTATTCCAGGTTTTTCCTGGTCCCCAAAAGAACTGGCGATGTGAGGCCCATCTTAGATCTAAAGGACCTCAATCTGTTTGTCCAGTACAAAAAGTTCCAGATGCTAACTTTGCCAGGCCTAATGCCCTTCCTCAAGGCAGGGGACTGGCTCTGTTCACTGGACATGCAGGATGTGTGTCTGCACATCTCGGTCTTTACTCTGCACAGGAAGTTTCTCTGTTTTGCCTTTCACAGTGAGCATTATCAGTTCAAAGTGCTGCCCTTTGACTTACCCTCTGCGTCACGAGTCTTTACCAAGTGCTTGGCAGTGGTTGCAGCAGCTCTCAGAATAGAGGGACTGTATGATACCTGGTTGATTGGCTCCTAAAGACCCCATCCGAGGAACAGCTTTTGCTAACTCTGGAGCACACTCTCCAGCTCTTCCACTCCCTGGGCATTACTGTCAGCCTGCCCAAGTCAGTTCTACTACCATCCCAAAAGCGTCAGTATATAGGGGCAGTTCTGGACTCAGTGCAAGGGAAGGCTTTCCTGCCCCAAAACAGGCCAGAGTGCATCATAGCCCAAGCTGCAGAAAGTCACTCAGAGCTGGTACATTCCTGCCAGTGTGTGCCTCAGATTGCTGGGCCTAATTGTAGCTACCATACCCACCGTTCCACTGGCCAGGCTTCATATGCATACCCTCCAGTGGACCCTCCGGGTACAGTGGGACCAGCACATAGATTAGTTAGATCATCCAGTCCTGGTCTCTTCCCCAGTATGCAAGGTACTGCAGATGGACCCCTTGAATCTGCTTCAAGATATTCAAATCAAATCAAAAATCTTTATTTATTCAGGCGAGCATCATTGAGCATAGCTCATTTACAAGATGGACCTGATTGGTCATAACAATATAAAGGTACAATTTTACACAAATACAAGATACAGATTGAATATAAAAAACAAAGACATTATAAATGAACAGATGCAAGAATATTCACATATATACAAAGCATTGAGCCAATTAAACTGGGTTTTAATAAAAATGGAAAAAAATAAAAATAAAACAGTACTGAAAGATTAAAGCGAGGGTGATGGGATTTTGGGAAAAAGGTCTGGTAAGAGATAAGTGGGTGAAAGCTAGAAAACAAATTAAGGGGGAAGTGCAAAAAAAAAAAGAGGTGGGGGAAAAGGGGGTATGATAGGACTAGGCCTTGTGGAAACAGTTGCATGGCTCTGGAAAGAGACTAGTGTATAGCTTTTTGAAGGATGCTGTTGGAATGAGGGTATTCAACTTCAAGATCTTTTGAAGAGAGTTCCAGATAAGTGCTAGAGAGTAGCTGATTGCAGCCCTCCCATACCGGGTATAGGTAATAGGTATCTTTAGCATGATGAGTCTATTATTCCTTAGGGCATATGGTCTGGATATGACCTGGGTAAAACAATCTGCAAATGAGGATGGTAATTTGTTTGTTAGAGCTTTGTAGATCCATAAAGCAGCATTTTGTTTCTTCTATGATGTAGGGATGTCCAGCCGACTGCAGTATAGAGAGAGCAATGGTGGGTGCTGAAAGGAAGGTCTGTAATGAATCTAAGAGCTCTATGATACAAGGTATCCAATTTGTTTAAGTGGGAAAGGGAGCAGTGACCATCTAGGAAATCAGCAT
Source organism: Neoceratodus forsteri (assembly GCA_016271365.2). Taxonomy (NCBI): domain Eukaryota; kingdom Metazoa; phylum Chordata; order Ceratodontiformes; family Ceratodontidae; genus Neoceratodus; species Neoceratodus forsteri. The sequence goes on from CM028132.1 coordinate 924,529,052, forward strand.
AATCAATGAGGGATAGGAATGATGCCAGGATTAATCTTTGTTTAGAATCTCTGGTTAGATAATGTTTGATTCTATAAAATAGGCCAAGTCTCTGTCTGAGCTTCTTCAGGAGCTCTTCAATGTGGCTAGTGTAGTCAAGTCTATTGTCAATCCAAACCCCAAGATATTTAAATTTATCCACATATTCAGACTTTCACCAAGGATGGTGAATAATTGGGGAAGGGTGTTTGGTGAGAGAGTGGAAGAGAAGCTCTTGGAGGAGAAGAACATGGCTTTCGTTTTCTTGGCATTTAATAGGAGTTTCTTTTCTAATAATTTGTGCTGCAGCAGAGAGAACTCAGATTGTAAAAGTTCACAGGCTTTTGTTGGTGTAGGATTACTGACGTATAGGACAGTATCATCTGCAAAAAGGTGAATATTAGATTTGGTGAGATTGGAGTCAACGTTATTGATGTAAATGGCAAAGAGGTTAGGGCCCAAGATGGAACCTTGTGGTACACCTCTTAGGAGTGGTTTTGAGGTAGATAGGTCACCTTCATTTTTTACCTGCTATAGTCTACCGGAGAGGTAGCACCTGAACCATTGAAGAGAGATTGGGTCGAGGCCTTATGGAATGCAGAGAGGAGATTAGTAGTTCATGGTCCACAGTATCAAAGGCTTTGCTTAAATCCAGAAATACAGCACAGATATTATTCTTTTTGTCTAATTCAGTCTGCCAATCATTAGTAACTTTTGCTAAGGCAGAGATGGTGCTGTGCATGGATCTAAACCCAGATTGAGCTGGGTTAAGGAGATTATTGGTATCAAGGTAGGCACTTAATTGGATGTTCACTAATTTTTCAAGCATTTTGGACAATACTGGTAAGATGGATATGGGCCTATAGTTGTTGAGGTCCATGGGGTCACCTGCCTTGAGTAGGAAACATGAGCTGTCTTCCATATTGAAGGAATAGATCCAGTGGCTAGGGACAAATTGAAAAGGTGAGTTAGGGGGCTGCTAAGGCGTGCAGTGCAACTTTTAGAAAATAGGGTCAGAGAGTCTGCACCTGCGCTTTTAGTTGTATCCAAATGGAGTAGTAGGTCTTCTACTTGTTTTAATAGTATTGGCTTAAAGGAAAATGTGGAAGCAGCCTTTTGTCCCTCAGTAGACTGGAAGTTTAGTTGTGACCGCATTAGATTTGCTGGAGAGGAGTCGAATGCTAGGGGCTGTAGTGAAATGATTATTGAAGGCATTCAAGATTTCTTGCTTGTCAGTGATATCCACATTATTTAGGTGCACTTTGGGTGGTAAGACAGGGTAGAATCTTGTCCTAAGATCCCTTATGGTCCCCAGAATCTGGAAGGGTTATGATAGGAGGCATCCAGTTCAGCTGTGTAGAAGGCAGCCTTGGCATTTCTCACTTTTTTTGTGCAGGAGTTTCTGGCTTTTCTGAATTGAAGCCAATCATTTGGATCCTTGGTCTTTCTTGCCCTTTTCCAGAGCTTATCTCTAGCAAGCAATGCGGATTTAAGGTCAGCAGAGAACCAGCGACAAGATTTGAGTTTGGTTCTGACACTGGAGAGAGGTGCATGTATATTGAGGGCACTTGTGATAATATCATTTAAGACCTGTAGAGCTATCTCAACTGAAGCTGAGAGATAGAAATCTTGCCAGCGTGTGGTGTGACACAGATCATGGAGATATCCTATGATATTAAGGTTCTTTTTAGACCTTCTTGGGAGAAATTTTGCTGGGTTGGATGGCTTGAATGATGATCTTATATCAGCTATGGGACAGTGATCGCTTATATCACTGAATAGCACTCCAGCGTGAGAATACAGATGAGGCTTATTAACCAACATAATGTCCAGAAGTGTGCTGTTACTTTTGTTTTTTGGGTTAATCCTTGTTGGTTCTTTAATTAATTGAGTGAATCCATGAGTGTCACAAAAGGATACTAGGGGTGCGGATGCATTGGCTAGCCAATTTAAATTCAGGTCGCCTAAAATAATGGTGTCTTCTGTTCCATTCCAGATATCTTCTCCGCATTAGATCCTAACTACAGATGCTTCAGGTCTGGGCTGGGGAGTACACCTGGGTCCCTTCCAAATCCAGGGCTCCTGGTCCCAGTGAGAAGCCTCCCTGCATATCAGTGTCCTGGAGATGAGAGCAGTGCTCTATGCTATGCTGGCTTTTCAGGAGCATCTTGCTCCAGGTCAGCTGCTGGTGCAGTCAGACAATTTGAGTGCAGTATACTACATCAAAAAGCAGGTTTGAACTCACTAGTACCCCCTTTGCAAGGAGACCATGAGAGTGTGGTACTGGGTGCTGGATCACAATCTGACACTCTCTGTGGTCCACGCGCCAAGCATCCTAAACACCCAGGTAGAGACAGTCTCAGTAGGACTCAGTCCAGCATGCACGAATGGGAGCTTCTCTCATCCATCACAGAAGATTTGTTTGAAAGATGGGGTCATCCAGAGCTGGACTTTTTTGCATCCCCACTCAGTGCAAAACTGCCCAGTTTCTGTTTGCTAGATCCATGGCCTGGAGTTTCCTGGCAAGATGCATTGTCCCTCTCTTGGAGCGGGAGGTTTCTTTATGCATTCCTTCCTGTTCCTCTGATACAGAATGTGCTAATTAAGTTGCAGATGGAGGGGGCCAGCATGATTCTAGTAGCTCCATTCTGGCCTCACCAGATATGGTTTCCTCTACTTCAGCAGATGGCGGAGGAACTTCTGGTCCCTCTTCATAGGAATCTGCTGACCCAGGATCAGGGGACCCTGGTCCATCCCTACCTTAGGTCCCTTCATCTGCATGCCTGGCTCCTGAGAACATAGCCATCACCAGGTTCGGAGTCTCTATCAGGGTAGTGGATGTCCTGGTGGCCACCCGGAAGTCTTCCATTCGAGCCACGTATGCCATGAAGTGGAAGCGGTTTGCCATCTGGGCTGCCAAACATTTCCTCGACCTCTTCACCTGTTCGGTGAATCATATCCTGGACTACCTCTCATTGTTTGACTCAGGCCTCCAGTATTCCTTCCTCAAGGTTCACCTTTCCGCTATTTATGCATTTCATGAGCCCATGGGTGACTGCATGATTGCTCTGCTGGATGTCTCCCGTACCTTTTTTAGAGGCATCCTGCATCTGAAGCCACCAATCTGTTCCATGGCCCAGGCTTAGGACCTAAATTTTATTTTGGAAAAGTTGACCCTATCTCCTTTTGAGCTAGTTGCGACTTGCGATCTGCGCTTTCTCTCTTGAAAAGCACTATTTTTAGTTGCAATTACTTCTGTGCAAAGAATTTCATAGCTTCAGGCCCTCTGGTGCGAGGAGCCTTATTTGATTTTTCACAAAGACAGGTTGTCTTTGCACACAAATCCTGAGTTTCTGTCTAAGGTGGTTTCAGAGTTCACACACAAATTAGTCTAGCCACCTTCCTGTTTATTTCCCCCAGCGTGCCAATCCAGGGGAAGCACTGCTCCATACATTAGATGTGCGCAGAACTTTGAAGTACTATCTGCTTAGGACTAGAGTCCAGAAAGTCAAAGAAGTTGTTTGTTTCCTTCGCCCCGGGGAGAGAGGGCATTTCAGTTTTTAAGCAATGTTTATCCAAATGATTGGCAAATTGCATTATGTTCTGCTACAGCAAATATGGCAAAGAATTGCTTGGTGCTGTCAAAGCTCATTCCACCAGAGGAATGGCTACCTCAGTGGCTTGTTTCAAAGGGGTCTCAGCTGCTGACATTTGTGTGGCTGCCACCTGGAGTACAGCCCATACTTTCACCAAGCACTACAGTCTGAACATTGCCTCCAGAGCCCGTGCAGGATTTGGCAGGGCTGTGTTACAGGGACTTCTGTCTTAATTTTATGGAGAGCCCTCCTCCCAGACTGTCTGTTTGCACTTGTAACTGCTTGGTACTTGTTCCTATAGTGTTACTTGATGACTGAGATACTCCCAAAGAAGACAGAACAGTTACGTAAGAACTTACCGTAACAGTAGATCTTCGAGGGGATCTCAGTCATTAGTTATATTTTCCCTCCCACCATCCCCCTTCTTTGGACTTCTGTCTAGAAACTGGCTATCTGGTGTATCCAACTTTTCTTTTAGGTCTGGGTACCTCTTTCTCTCCTCAGTCCCCCAGGGTGAGAGCCTTGTTCCCTTAGTCTCTTGGGGAGAGATCTGGACTGCTCACGCCATAAGGTTGGTGACGCGATTCGGCGTAAGCAGCCCCAGTTGTACTTCTGAAAATCTTCCGTGTGGATTCCCCTTCACCGACGGCAAAGGTTCCAACGGTGTTACCTGATGACTGAGATCCCCTTTAAGATCTACTGTTACAGTAAGTTCATATGTAACTGTCCTTTCCTTTTGGCCTTTCTCCTCTTCCTGCTTTCTTCAAGGACACAATGGGGAGGCCCAGCTCCATCTGCGAGAAAACAGAAAGAAATCAAACACACCACGCACAAGATTCCCCAATATATGTATTTATTTAAAAAAAAATGTAAAACTGTTTAAAATAGGTAAAAGTGGAAGTCCATTAGTATTTCACATGTAACCCCTGGGTGGCGCTATCCCAAGGACTACTACCACTGCCTGCTTGGCTAGTAGTAGGTTAACGGGCCTGGGTACTGAAAAGGGTGCCTCCACCCGGAGGTCAGGTTTGTTAGTGGTCAAGCTAACCTGGGAACAGCCCTCTGGGACACTGTAACCCCCCCCCTTACCTTCTAGTGGTCTGAACAATATACAATAATCACTTTCACAATGATCCTTATTCACCATGCAATTACCCACACTGTTTGCACTTACCACCAGGGCTGGTTCCTCTAGCTCGACCCTGGGGACCCCCTGTAAAACAAGGTTATGCCCAGCAAATAGCAACAGTACAGAACTCTTGGCACAAACTGGAACCACAGTCAGGTTAAATGCAAAAAGAGTGAGATCTGATTTATTCAGGGGACTTGAACAAGGGAGGGGCGTAATCAGGTTGATTGGCTTAAAAGCTAAATCTATCAGACAGTTATGCATGTACTTCAGAATCCCTACACAGTCACACACTCTGGGTGCCCAGGTAGGAAAAAGGTGGCCTAGCCAGGACCGTTGCCCAGGGTAGGCCGGCGTCACAGCTGGTTGGGGCCCTGTGATGGAAGAAAGCACCATGCACAACACACACTATTTGTAATCCGGAGCCGGAGAGCTCAGTTCGTGAAGGAAAAGACAACAAAGCAATCAGATGACAACACTTTAGATTTAGCTGTTGTTGCAGGGAGCCACCCTGATGTTTACTCACGATACCCAATACAGGACAAAATCGAGACTGCAGGTTGTTGAGCTGGAGTGCCAGGAGAAGCAGGGCCCACACGAATCACTGAGGTGTCATTCCTGTTCAAAGCATTGAGCAGGGGGCAGTTCACCAGGCAGGTCTCTCGTCGATGGCTTTCTCTGCGTAGTGGGTAGTCTGGCTGGGCCAGTGTGGCAAGGCCCAGGCCAAATGGAGATGCAAACAGATTTAGTCTGTTGGAGCTGGATGCAGCTTCCAGCAAGCAGAAAACAGTTCAGCACACAGTGGGGAACCAAATCACGACCCACTAACAGCACATAGCACATTTACATGAAAGAAATTCTGCTGTACCAGGCAGATTGCTATCTGGTCGCAATTTCAGAGTCTCTGCACAAACCAGGAGTTCAAAGGTGGCTGGAAATCCTGACAAGCTGATCGCATTCAGCAAATCTTTGGTCTTCCTCAGGTTAAAGCCTGGTCACAGTTCTGTGTCTTAAATCGTCCTCACAATTCGGATTCGGTCCGAATAAACTTCAGATTCCCTCTCAGGGACAGCAGGCAGACAGGCAGGCCAAAACTCAGCTCTTTTACAGTTTTCCTGTGCAAATCTATGCAAGATTACTGCTCGACTATCTTGAGCTGTTACTTCTTTCACTTCCCAACTCAAACTGAAAGTAGCTGCAAGCAGCCTGGGACTTTCCCCAGGATCCAAAAGGGTCGGTTGGCTGATCTCTCTGTCAGTCACAACAAGGGCTCCCCCTCCAGGTTCATTTAGGCACAAAAAACCCAAAACTACAATTCCTACAGAATTTTGCTCCCACAAAGCCCCTGGGGACAGGCTCCATTTTAGAGTCCCCAAAGGTATTGATTGGCCCATTTCAGCAGTCCAGGACCAAGATGGTGGAGATAAACAGAAATGTCCACGCTGCAACAAAGGCAGGTTACACAAACTGCAATATTATTACTATTCTAATAAATAATCAGCAAACAAGTACATTTTCTAACAGAGCTCGCTCTGTGCTAATAGCGATGGCAGAACTGAGTGATTATTTGACAGCCCGGGTGGGACTCGAGCATAGAAACACTCAGCCCCCTTCCAGATTAATTATGAATGCAACCCAGACAGCTCTTAAAGAGACAGTACACAGAGGCTATACAGGCACTCTCCGGCAATACATTTAAACTGCTAAAACTCAGGACACCAGCTTGGCAGTGAGCATTTAGGCAAGCTCAAGGAAGACTTTCCGGGAACCCCCATTTGTAGGGGGGGTTACACACAGTCCTGTGTGAAAGAAGCAAGTTACTTCCTGGTGGGTCTTCCTGAAGACAACCTGAAATGCTTTTAACTGTTTCAACCTGTGACAGTTTTGTGACCTCTGCTGCAGTGACCCGTCACCAGGCAAGCCGTAGCTCCCTGGAACTGAGGTCATAATTCACTCACATTATACAGTAGATGGCTAAGGTCCTTCCTCCCTCATGCACAGGGGAGATGGCCCATAAGGGGCTTCTTTTAAACGCGGCAATAAGTTGCTTTTTGAGACTGTTGTGATAACTGTGGTGCTTCTCGGTGCAAAGACTGTTGCCCCTCTGATGCGTTCATAATTGGCTTGAAACAGAAGTCCATCTGACTTCTGTGCACACAGGTCAAGTGCTTTTAAGGATAATGAAGCAGGTGGGGCTTTCTTACTTGTACCCCATCAGGTCTGGTAGTCATTACCAAGCTGCTGATCATTAACGTGTGTATACAGTACTTTGTGCAGCTGGATGTTTCTCCATTTCCCAGGTGGTTATTTATTTTAGCCTGAGCAATGTCATCGATCTGTTCCTTATGTTGCAGATAATATTTTTGGTTGGTTCTGGCCATGTTCTTCATGGCTACAGTAGTAAAATCTTTTCTCTGTGCTTTTTAACTATTTAGTTATGGAATTCCAGTCCAGAGTTAACTGCAAAAATAAAGAAACTCAAATAAGGGTGTAGTCTGCTCCAGTTAAGGCTCAGTAAGTACACAAACAGATTGGAGACTAAAACTCACTCACCACAGTTCATATATTAAAGAAAGGTATTTTTTATTTCTCCTAATATCACCAGGCAGATGCAAATTAATGCTATAGTCAACATTTCAGAGATGTTCTCCTTCTTCAGGACTATTTCACATGTGTTATTAGAAAGCGCAACAGGCTGTTATTGGAGTCACTTTTTTTCCCCATCTATATTTTGTAGTGTTTTTCACATTTTCTCCCTGTAACCCATCCCATACCTTGGACGTGCTTGCACATGTGGAGGCATGCACATGCCGCATCTCAAGGTGCTCTCCCACTACGTGTTGCCCCCTCTGCTGACCACTGGACCTCCATCCGGTGGTAGTGGGACTATGGGGGGCTGGGAACCACCCCGGGAGAGGAGAGCTGCCTTCTGGCTGCTCAGTCCTGCCCCCCCCCATGCCAGCTCCCCGATGACCCGATTCCTTTCCCAAACCTGGGTTGCCGACATGGCACGAGGTATGGTGTCCAGCGCCTCAGCCCTCTGTACCACCGGGTTGGCTATTGGAGTCCACTTTTAAATGCTCCTGCAAACTTCCTGAATCAAATGGCAATGGCACTTCTCCACACAACCATATGTTTTTCTACTCCCTTTGACTTCTCTCTTGGTGTCCCTGGTTGTTGATGTTAGGAAAAATAAAATATACTTTAAACTGTGGTGAGTGAGTTTTATTCTCCAATCTGTTTTTGATCTTAACTATTTTCCACATCCATCCAGGCAGTAGGGGTAACAATACACATTCTTTGTTTGCATCCATCATTTGATGGCACGGTCTGCTTGACAGAATTTTCCAAACTTTTCTGTAGCTCTTTGGCCAGGTGGTAGCCACAATCCTTGCCACCTTTTCTTCATGGCCTCCTTTGTAGCTAACTGTTCCTTAGTTTTATTGTCATCCACCTGGGGCTTCGATTGGATCACTGTGGCAACTTCTGTAGTTGTGGGACCTCCAGTGCTGCAGTACTTTGTTGGAGAGGGGGGCTTGTGTGCTGTTCAGCAGTAATCTGGTAAGAGTGATTGTAGTTTCTTCCTCAATGATCTCGATTTCCACATCTGCTGATTCTGGTTCTGGTTCTGTTTCTGGCTTGACAGCCTAGTTACTGTCTTATCTTCTTCAGTGGACAAGGCAGAGTTGATTAGAACTGACCTATGGACAGGCCATAGTGTGGGTAGCCATCACCCGTGGATGGAATCCTTAAGTCATTGGGGATCTCTAGGCCAGGTGAGCAGCTGAACCACTCTGGACTACCACCCTGACTTACCTCAGACCACAACCCGCTCTTACTAGCTGATATACCAGATCCCATACTCACTGTAGAGTCAGTCAGGAAGGAAGTTCCGGACCACTTCCAAGATGGTGTGATGATGGATTTCCCTGGGGGAAGTGGTCGGAGGGGAGGTCTAGTCTCCTAGGGAGGTCATAAGTGGAGTCCCACAGGGATCAGTCCTGGGGCCACTCCTGTTTAACGCCTATATCTCCGATATCAGGGAAGGTATCGGGTGTGAAATGAGTCTCTTTGTGGATGACTCTAAACTGGGGGTGGCGTTGGAGGGGGACGTGGGGAAATTGGCCCTGCAAAAGGACCTGGGTACTCTTGATAGGTGGTCCTGCACCTGGAAATTGAAATTGAACTCCTCCCTTATTTACTACCTTGGGAGTAAATAAGGGTGACTTATTAAAGCCACCCTCCAACCTTTGTCCCTATCCCTCTTTACCATATCCTCCCCAGATCTTTCATACGTCCATCCACACTTCTCCCCTAGGGTACCATCTGTCCCCCCCTCTATGGGGTTACAAGCCAGTCCTGCCGGTGGTATGGATGGCTGGATCAGCCCGGCAGTGCCCTCCTCCCCCTTCACAAGTTTAAACCCCATCTAGCCTGAATGAAATCCATCATCCCCTGTGTGCATTTCCCCATGTGCAGTTCTAGAGGCCGCACCTAAGGAGGGACATCCAACTCCTGGAGAGGGTTCAGAGGAGAGCAACCAGAATGATCTGGGGCCTGGGGGATATGGCATATGAGGAACGACTAGGGGAGCTCAACCTGTTCTCGCTGGAGGAGAGGAGGAACCGTGGGGACATGATTGAGGTCTTCAAGTACCTCAGGGGAATAAATAAGGTAAGCTGAGATAGGATCTTTCGACTGAAGGAGGGTGGAATCACCAGACGACACAGTTGGAAGATTGAGGGTAGTAGCATTACGGGGGAAAGGAGGAGGTACTTCACTGAGAGAGTGGTGTAACCGTGGAATGTGCTGCCCGTGGAGCTGGTACAGACAGCTGTGGTGGAGGGTTTCAAGAGAGGGTGGGACAGGTATAGGCAAGGGGTGAAGCAGAGGCTGGTTTGCCGGGGCAGGACTGGGGAAGGGAGTAACAGTGGGAGGAGACAGATAGAGTGCTACAGTACCCAATCAGGGTGCTGAAGCATAAGCAGACTTGATAGACCAATAGGCCTACTCTGCTGGCATCTAGTATGTTAATATGTTAAGATCACACCCACTCACCAGCAGATTGGTCAGGCTTCTCACCTAGCATTGCAGTAGTGGCCTCCTGGACCTTAGGTGATCCTATGAAATGCACATGTATACCATAAGCTTGCCTTCTGCAAATGCCTGTTCTGCTTCTTTGCAGGCCTGAACTAGGGCCTCGGCATCTTACGGCTGGACAGGAGTGACTACTACACTCTGGGCACTTTACTTAGTAACCCATTGTCCAAGCATTCCTCTGGGGAACAGGGTGCAGTCACTACTTCCAGTCCCAAAATGGAAAGATCATAACATACTTCACATATTTTGATTGTTCATACTTTACTGGCATGCCCCAAACCATGGTCACAGTACCACAAGAGTGACACATTGGCTAGTGACCCCCTACAACCTGTTGGCTGGCTTTCTAGAAATTTCTCCAGGGCCTTACCCTCCCTTTGCTTGCATAGGGCTCTCCTTTGCTGGTGACTCAACCACTCTGACAGGCCGGTATGTAGTCCTGCATTAGTGTCTATACACTGGTCCCCACTCACTGCCATGCCTGCCTTTCTTTTTACTTAATTTGCAGTAAAGTTCAGTTTAAAATGTCTGTACCATGAGCACACCAGAGGCACACCACAATTACTTTAAATTTTATGTTCAGTTGTTTTTTTTGACTTGTCCCCTGACCTGGCTCCCTTTGAGTTAACTTATACAGTACCTAAGATGAGCCACCAGAAGGTGGATTTGTGGCAGAAGTCTGTAGTCATGGTTTCACTTCAAAAGCGGGCAAGGACTGAAACCATCGGTTCCATCTTCTGGGCAGCCATAGTCAGGGGGTAAGAAGTGATCCAGGTGGCTGATGACTCCTGCGGTGCTGCAGCTCATGGTGGGTTTTCAGTTTCCTGCAGGGGTCAGTCGGAAGGGTCAGAGGGCATATTGTGGTTCTGTAGTCTTTATCTTTGGTCAAGTCTTTGTTCCGGGTCTGCTGGGGCCATATTACTCCATCTCTGTGTCACTTCCTGAATCTTCATTCTGCTTCTCCTTTAAGTGAGCTTCATCTCACACTCATGACCAGTGTGTCTGCCCTCTTCAAGCCCTGTACATTTACATAGCATGGCAGGATTCCAGGACTCAGGCACCAATCACTCAATGCCATTCTAATGTAACCCAGGGCCGGTATGTCGTTTGTATTCTGACAGCCATACCAGGTGGGCTGGGTTCGGGGAGAAATAGGTCACTTGGCAGAAAGGCTAGGTTTGGCTACTCTGCACAGGGGCACCAAAGTAATTCCGAACACAGGAAGCAATAACTGTAATGTCCAATACCAGAAGTGGGATTCTAAAGTGTGGCTTTTTATTCACATCCAAACAGAATAAACAAAGCATAGATGGACCCCACGGGGCTATACTCCTGGCAATAGCAGATTAAAAGAAACAAGAACACTTCATCAAAACTTTAGCCCTCAGGCTCTGAACCCACTGGGCACACAGCCCAGACTTGCACGCTGCTTTGGGTTACACAGCCTGAACTTGTACACTGTTCGGGGTTTTCCCTGGCTCGGTTCTCTTGCCAGCCACTTGGACACCTTCCATACTTCATGGAAACATTTTCTGGCAGCTCTCTAAACCACCTAAGAGCACCTCAGCTCCATCAGGGAATTCTTCCTTTCAATCCCACGTCTGGGTACTTTCCTCAGGCACTGGTCAAGTACCTGAGAGAAAGTAAAAGGTGTCTCAGAGCAAATTCGTAGAGGTGAATTTAATTACTACTGATGGGAGGTCTCCCACTTCTTGCTCCCACAATTCATACCCGGCCATTTCTCTGGACAGTAAACACCTCATCCTGTAAAGCCTTGCAATGTAGATTCTTGCTAAATGTATTTCACATTCCATCTACTTGTCTTGCTTCCCATTTATGCTGGACTTGAACATACTTTTAAGTGGCATTGTCCATTACTGTAGACCCCCCACTGAGTTAAGCAGTCCAATCCCCAATTTCCTTCACTCTTTGTGCTGGACTTGAACATACTTGAATTAAGTGGCAATGTCCATTACTCTATGCCTCCCACAGATTAAGCAGTCCAATCCCCACTTTTCAACTGTACTTGGCTGTCTTTTCCTGACCCGACAGTAACAGTCCCTTTAGTTTCCTTCTGTTCAGGTGAAAAACACTTGGCCCTTTTTCAGAGCGAACTCACCCTTTGGTTGCAGGTGCCCCACAGGCGTTTCCACCACAAGGAATTTCTCTCTCAGAGCTTCTGGGGCCTCAGCACAACTTGAACAGGCAGCTTCTTTCCTTAGCTGGACCCAGGGGTTGCCCCTGGAAAACAGGCAAACCTTCCCCATCCTCTTCTCAGGATGGGGCTCTTGAACCATTGAAAGCGGTCTCCACCACTTCAATTACCAGTTCCTGTGTTCCTCTTCAGGTGGAAACACACACCTTCCAAAAGTAACTCAAACAGAGCTTAAAGCTCCTGAGAGCCTACATACTCAGCTGTACTACTGTCTCTCAGACTGCACACAGACTGAATTCAAAATCCCTAACGTTCTACACTAACCTCCAACTGCAACATTCCAGTGTGGCTTATGCAGCTGTGAAAGTTCTATAATGATGTCATCCCTCGGTCTCAGCTGAGACTGGGAACAGAGTGAGACAGTGTGAAATCCATTTAACTGGAGTTTCACAAGCTGCCTTCCCTGCCTACCACTAGGTCTTACTGGGATTCTAGTAACCCCGGGTAACGGGTGGGGGGGTTACACTAATATCTTGGTTACATAAGCCAGCTGCTCCTTTCCAAATGATCCACATGCGATCTGATCAGCTGCTAAAATAAGGTGTAGGCAAAAGTACTTATTTTTTCTTAAAGCTGCACAATTTTTGAAGCCCATATATCAGCTGTTTCTGTACCAATTTGCATCAAACAAAGTTTAAATACTGTGGGAGGTCTTGGGATACTCGATGCACATCACAACCACCATCATCCAAATCTCTGACGAGACCCCACGTGTAACAGCTAGGCAATCCCTGTGTCTAGAGGTATATGGTGGCATCTCTTGTCAGAGAAGCACCCACCTTATGCCATAGAACCTGTACATCTCACCAATTAGATGTGAGACAACACACAAACAGAATTCCAAACAAGGAGCCTAGATCAAGCTGGGTGCATTAATCGTGCTGCTAGGTGGTACACTGCATTAAGGGCATATCCCTTGCCACTACAGTTCTTCAGTTCACTTCATCATATTGTTTACTTTGTTTTCTTTGCCCAAATTAATTATACAGACAAAACCATCACCCCTCCCCCTCTGACCTCTTGATTGCCGTATTAATTAACTGATTGGACTCTTCCAGTGGCAGTGGGCATGCCCATTACAGGGGCTGAGGCTGGAGAGGTCCGGGCACCTTTGTACTCCTGTATGTTTTATTTTGTTTTCCCTTTGCTTGACTTTATTAATTTACAACTACGTCCAGGAAGTGGCAGTTCCTTGGATACTGTTGGTGTCAAGCTGGGATTGTTTTTTTACTCCTTTTCTAGGAGGAATTAATTGCTTTTTTTTCCTTGTCCAAATTAATTATACAGACAAAACCATCACCCCTCCCCCTCTGACCTCTTGATTGCCGTATTCTCGTATAACCGAGTGGACTCTCCCAGTGGCAGTGGGCATGCCCATTACAGGGGCTGAGGCTGGAGAGGAGCGTGGGAGGTTTAGAGGTTGCCACGGACAGGGGACTTAGTGGCAGCTTTCTTCCTCACCGGGCGCCATTGTATTCCTGTATGTTTTATTTTGGTTTTCCTTTGCATTGTGGGGGATTACCTTGTTGGACCCTTTTGTCCGATGCTGGAATAATATGCATCTGGAAGTAGTAGTAGTAGTAGTAGTTTGACTGACATGAGTTTTTAGATTTTTTTTTTTGTACAACTTGCTAACTTGGGTAATAGGTTTTTCGGTTTGCATAATTATTTATTTAGTTTACCTTTAGTAGATAACATATTAGTTTGAATTCGGAGTTTTGTATCAACATGTTGCCTTTTGTGATATTCTGTTTTAGTTTTATATTATTAGTAGAGCCTCCTTTAGGGTTTGCACAGAACATAGTTGACTCACCTAGAGTTGATAATAGACCATATTCAGTTTTAGGTCCCAGCACTGGAATTTTACAAAGGGACAAGTGGTTATGTCCTCTCATTCCTAATTCCTATGTTACTACTGTTTTAAAGCAAGTACAAAAACGTTTGAAATTTTTGACTTTTCAGCAGGCTTTATTTGATATTTTTCCTATGTCCAACAGCCCTCATATAAATGTTGAGCAAAGCCTCTGGAAACAGAAGTTTTTTCTCAGTATTTTTGAAAAGAAACATGATACTTTTGTTATTATTGATGTCTGGTTCTGTCCATCCTAATCCAGGCCCCGTTAATGACTCTTTGCCTACTGTCTCCTTTCCTAAAAATACGATTAATATTGATCATTTGAATGTGCAGAGTCTGTTGGCAAAAAATGGGACGATTTCACTGCCTGGTCAGTATAGTATCAATTTGATATTGTAGCTAGTGGTGGGAGAAGTGGGCTCAATCCGCTCTGCCAAGTGATTCATGGAGCAAAGGCGGATTTGCGTTATGATGGGTAACGTGAAGTCCATTGAAAACACCGACTTTGCATTACTCCATTTTCCCAGGCCACTACTCCACCAGTCTTAAACGAAGTGCATTGCGATCAATCCACTTCGCCTCACTTTGCCTTGTTTTTGAGCTCCCAAAGCAAATTTTGCAGTAATTCATGGGATTTCAGATCCCATGGGCTCTATATTGATCTGCACAGCCTCAGTTCAGGGTAGTGTGTGTAGGAAGCAGTAGGGGGAAGTGTGTTCTGAGAGCTGTCTATGATTGAAACCTAAAAGCAGTTAAAAAAGCATTTTTGCTTTTCTTTTTTTGGCTCTACCTTTAGTTCATCGATTGCAGGAAACCCTCCTGTGCTCATATCATTGAGTGTTTTTGTTTTTGTGTGGATTTTGAATGTTAATGTACAACATTGAGTGTGTGTGGTGAAAGACAGTGAAAGTGTGCTTTGGGGGAGGGGTGTATCTGTGGTGTAGGTAGATAAAGTTGGAGAAATTGTGGTTTCTGTGTTTTTTGGTTATATTTTTGTTATATAACTGACTGTATTAATGTACACCCAGTAATATTGTCAGTAACTGTTGAAAGTTTGTTGCTGATTGTGTGTTGTGTGGCTCTAGTGCAACAGTTCATAATTTTGGGTTGTTTACATTTCAATACGTGGCATATTACCGAAATTTGGTACACATTACTCATTTACCATTGTAGAGAAACTGTTCTGTGTGGGTGTGAGTGGTGTTGCATGACATCAAATAATACATCTTTTATTGTGCCACATACTAGTGTAATTGTAGGGCAGGCACAGCAGTGTGAACCTGCTAGCCACTGCAGCTGCCTGATTTGTACTGTGATCATGGTATCTCTTCTTTGTTTTGCTGCTTGTACTGCCGTAAAAATCTAGAGTCAGTGCTCCCCTCCACCCCCACCGGCAATAGGAAATTTTTTACCAGATTGGATTTTTTTGTGACCTCATCAGCACCACTGGTTACTGAAGTTGTTTTCATTGCGTGACAGTCTCTATCTGTTGCTGAAGCTACAGTTGTTTTTTTGGCTTCACATCCAGCGTCCCCCCAATCAGAGAGTGAACATACTAAAATCTAAATTTGGTTATAATATTGTTGTTGATTTCCCAAAATGCCCGCCAAGAGAGGTGCAGGCAAAGTTGGTTCTCGCCATGGCAATGCTGGCAGTAAGATGGTCTGTGGGCTTGGTAGTACACAGATGCAGAAGTGTATTGCTGATGTGAGGAAAGGTATTTCTCCTGCAATATTTTTTACACCTCAATCAGTAGCTTCACTCACAGTCGGAGGAGATGATGTTTTCCCAGCCAGTGGTGTTAGTGTTAGTGGTGGTGGTAGTATTAGTATTGGTGCCTCAAATTCGAATTCTGACCAGTGTACTGTATCCAAAAATATTGAGTGTGAAGCAGTGCAAGTGAGTGGTAGCGTAGATGATGTCATACTTCCCAGTAACATTCCAGTAACTGAACCTGAGGATTCTGATAATCATGTCAGTGATAGCATACAATGTGAGATTCTGTCCACTGTTGCGGTTAATGTCATGCATTTTCCATGCAGTGATTCACAGTGTGGTGAAAAAATATCAGGTGATGATGATGATGATGATGTTGCTCTTGTTGCAACATGCAGTCCACATGCTTGCATCCAAGCAGAAGATGTGGATGTGTGTGACATTGATGAATATGATGATGATGTAATTTACCCCAGTTGGGAACCAGAGAAAAAGAAATTCAAAGTGGCTATGTCTGCGTCTGTTTGCAGGACCCCCGTAAAAACTTGTGATTTAACAGTTTTAGTTGATGATGATGACCCAGTAATAATGATAGGCAGTCATGGTGGTCAGTTGCAGTCCAGGTGTGCAGTGCCTGAAACATCACATTTCCCACCCCCCCACTTCAGTGCTTAAAATAACGGACTTAAATAAGCAACATCATGGACATATTAAAAGCAGAACATCACAATCCCTTGTTTGGGATTTTTTTGTTCAAGATGCAAATGATGATTCAGTTGCAATCTGCCAGGTTTGCCATGTGCGTGTGAGTCGAGGTAAAAAGGGGAGCCATCTGGGCACAAGAGGACAGCATATGCATCTTAAGAACAGGCACTTGGCACTGAGGACCCAGCACAAGCTGGCAGCTAATACCACAGTGGGGCGTTCACCCTCGTCACCAGCAACCATAACGAGCATGTTATCCTTATCCCCTTCCATGACTGTTAAGTCCAGTAGTAAATTAAATGTGTGCAGTAGTGAGGTAATAAGAGCAGAGGACTACTACAGGCATGATGAGGTGGAGCAGCATAATGACTTTGAAATGTTGTCCAGTGCTGGTGAGAGTAGCAGGTTTGGGGGGTGGTGGTGGTGAATGCAGTATGTCGAATACAAGTGGTACATCAACCCCGGTTGGCAAATCTGGCAAAATAACTGCATTTCTGGGTTTGTCATCATCACCTGTGCAACCGTCTTCATCAAACATTCACACTCCACCCCCTGCCAATGCCATTCATCATAGAGCACAACCATTTGTGATCACACCCCGTGTAAAATGTTTGTCAGCCCACGTTACAGAGTGTTTTTGCGTGTAAGCTGAAGTACCCCCCCAATCGTACAGTGTCACGTGAACTTAATTCTGCTGTAGCTGAAATGCTGGCAATTGATCTTTTGCCCTTCTCCTTTGTGGAGAATTCTGGGTTCCGGTGGTTTGCTGCATGTGCCTGTCCAAAAATGGAAAGTCCCATCCAGGACATACTTTTCTACCCGTGCTGTCCCCAAGTTGTTCCGCACTGTGTCTGACTCAGTAATGCATGCCCTTCAACATTCCTCCTCTCCATTCATCCATTTAAGTATGGATATGTAGACAAGTGGCAAAACAGCAGGGAGTTCATATTTGTGTTAACTGCACACTGGGCGCAGGTGCCAGGGGTTGTTTGTGATGTTGGTAGTGTGAATAATCAGTGCAGTAAGGTGGATTGTCACGGTAACAATCTTCCAGGAATTTGACAGCATGCTATGATTGCTATGCACAATGTGACCTGTTCACACACTGGTGAGAACATGTTGGACATGGTACTGACTGAAACTGACAAATGGCTAAACCCCCTGACCCTGAGAGCTGGGTTCATAGCAAGTGGCAATGGGTCAAATGTGGTGAAATGCATCACGAATGGTGTTTTTTTTTCATGTTCCATGCATGGCCTATTTTTTAAATCTTGTGACGCAGGAGTTTCTGCAGCACCCTGATGTAAAGGAAATGCTGACCATTGCATGGGGTATCTGCTCTCACTTTTCACAATCTGAAAAGGCCCGTGACCAACTGCTGCAGTTGCAGATACAAAACAGCCTGCCTCAGCACCGCTTGAAGCTGGAAGTTGTCACCCGATAGAACTCCACTTTAAACATGGCAGAGAGGTTGCATGAACAATGCAAAGCCATCTTAGAATATCTTTTGATGCACACTAGCTGTGACAGTTTCGGGGTCTCCATGTCAGTGACGACTGAACAGTGGCACCTCATGGACTCTGTAATGACAATTTTGCAGCCTTTTGAACATGCCACACAGGCAGTGAGTGGCGAGTCTGCCTCCTTTAGTCAATCAATTCCACTATTGCGGGTGCTGAGGCAGACATTGGTGAATGTGCAGCATGGCCTTGATGTTGCTGGAGACGGTGGTAGCAGTATGTTGCTGCAACACATGCTGACAGTATTTGACCAGAATCGTCACGTTGTGAGCATTCAGCATAGTGACAACTTTGCCATAGCAACAATGCTGGACCCACGATACAAACGTGGAATTGCATCAGTATTGGAGGGAGGGCCTGAACAGGTAAAAAATGTCAGTGGTCAACTGGTGCGCTTGGTTCATGGGGCACAGAAGTCACGTGCCAAGGTCAGCAAACCTCAGCAGCATAATCTGGCTGAAGGTGTACCTGTAGGAGTATCAAGCATATCCTGCAAGGGGAAGGGGATAGCAGTTCCAGGTGGTCATCATCCAAAGTGGCTGGTGTCAACCCACTTTGGGGGACTTCGTCCCAAGTGGGTATTTGTGAAATAAATGATTCGGGAGAACAGGATGATGCATCAACAACTGGACTTAGTGCAGCTCAGAGAATGGTTGAGTCATATTTGTCTGAAAATAGGCACCTGCCAATAACTGAAGATCCTCTTTTGTACTGGAGTGGAAAGGTCAGTGAATGGCCAGAGCTGACTGCAGTGGCGCTGAAGTACCTCACATGCCCACCCTCCAGTGTAAGTGTTGAGAGGGTATTCAGCTCAGCAGGTGCAATAGTCAGGGATTGTCGGACAACCTGTCTCCTGCAAATGTTAGTTTGCTAACATTCATTAAAATGAATGAGAGGCACATACCAGCACAGACTGCAACCTCGGTATTTGTACCCCGGCCTAGTCATGGTGGCTCTGGTGATGTGTAAATGGACCATCCTGGTGGCACTGGCAGTGGCTGCCTGAAGCGGCCCAGCGCTGACGTAGATGACGACACAATGGTGAAAGAATTTCCCAGTGGTCAGACTTCAGACATAGATGACTGTGAGGGAAGCTTTCTTTATGAGGGTGATGATGTGGTTAATGTTGGCAGGTTTTAACTGAAGTTGTTAAAAGGTGGTGTGCCACCCCGGACCACCACCACCACCACCACCGGGACTGATGTTAGCCACTGCCATCACTGAGCATGAGTCTGTCCGCCTCCTGGACCACCACCACCGGGACTGTTAGCCACTGCCACCACTGAACATGAGTCTGTCCTCTCCCCAGACCACCACCACCACCGGGACTGATGTTAGCCACTGCCACCACTGAGTATGAGTCTGTCCAGACCACCACATCCATCAGCCACAGACACAAAGCTTCTTAATATTTAAACCATAAAGTGAGTATGTGTACTCCTGTCTGTTATGCTGTTTCATTTCCTTTAGTTGTATGTTTTGTTTTCTGTAGCTTTTCAGAGCCGCAATGGTCAAACACATATGGTACACTTATTTTGTTTTTTTTATATGTAACCCCCTTGTTACCCGGGGTTACTAGAATCCCACTTAGAACCAGTGGGAGGTAAGGAAAGGCAGCTTGTGAGACTCCAGTTAAATGGGTTTCACACTGTCTCACTCTGTCCTTAGTCTCGGCTGAGCTGGAGGGATGACATCACCATAGAATTCTCGCAGCAGCATAAGCCACATTGGAATGCTGCAGCAGGGGGTTAGTAGTAGAATGTTGGGGAATTCAAGTCAGTCTTAGAGAGTTCAGAGTGGAAGCAGTCAGAGGAAGAGGTGTGCTGCAGTTGGCAGCCCCTCAGAGCCTAGATCTGATTTAGAGCTACACCTGACAGTGGGTTGTGTGTTCTCACCCTAGAGAGGAACACAGATGATACCAGGGACAGTGGTAGAGACCGTTCCCAGTGTTGTTCCAGTGCCCCATCCCCGGAGGGATGGGGGGAAATCCGGCATTTCAGGGGCAATCCCCTGGCCCTCCTTGGAAAGGGAAAAGCTGCCTGACAGAAGAGATTGTACTGAGGTACCAAAGTTTGTGTTTTCCTTTGAAAGAAGCCCTGGGGCACCTGCATACCACAGTGAGTCTGCTCTGTCACAGAGCCTATGTTTCACCAAGCGTGAGCTGTGTAAAAGTATTTGCTTACTGTGGGGTCAGGAAAAGACTTGCCAAGTACAGTGCTTTAATTTTTTGTATGACTTGGAAGCATCTGAAGCAGTGGGAGTCTAGGAAAATGGACAGAGCCACTAACAGAACTTTTTAAGTCAGGACACCACCTAAAGATAGCATAGAATGTTAAATGTGATATACATTTCGAGATAGCGTCTACAACCAGTAGTTCGAAGAAAGGTGCTGTTCCAAATGAATGGCCGGGTATAGATTTGGGAGCAAGAGGTGGGAGATCCCCATCTGGAGTAACAAGGTTTACCTCTACAGGTTCAATTTGGGCACCTATAGCTTTCTCCCAGGCACTTGGCCAATGTCTGCAGAAAGTACCCAGACGTGGGATTATGGATAGTTTCTCCCTTTAGAGCTAGAAGTGCTCAAGGGTGGTTTAGGGAGCCACCGCCAAAATCCATGCCGTATGGAAAAGTGATCAAGTACTGGCCGGGGTGCCATGTCAAGGAATCAAAGTAGAAGAGTACCAATTTGGGCTGTGTGAGCCCAGATGTGTTCAGAACCAGAGGGTCATGTGTAGTAAAGAAGATGTGCTCTGACCTCTGTAAATCTCCATTGCCAGTGAGTGTAGCCCTGTGGGGGTCCTTGTTGCTTTGTTATTCCTGTGTTTATGTGAATAAAAGCCACACTCTAGAATCCCATTTCTGGTTTGGACATTTCAGTTATTACTTCCTGTGTCCTGAGTTACTTGGACACCACTGCCCAGATGTGCCAAACCTAGTCACAATGCTGAGCGAATAGAGCTTCTTCCCAGACCTAGGCTAGCCAAGTAGTGGTTACAAAAGGGAGGCACCATTAGTAGGCTACAAAATGGAGGCACCGCTGAGGATCTGTTTTGAATTTTAGGAAGAAAACCAAAAAGGTTTGCTCGGATTGTGGCTAGCGTTTTGGCTGTCTGGCAGTAGGTAGCCCAAAAATCGGAAGCATTGCCATCTGAATGTGTCGCTGTGTGCTGTTGTTCATGTGCTGCTGTAATTGTGCCACCAGTTTACCAAGGTGCAGTAATGCCAGATTGAGTATGCCCCTTGTCCTGCATCAAAAATACAACATTTGCCAGCTTTTAAAGTTCATGGTGACAAGAAAAAGTATGGAAAACTGCGGGAAACAAAGAGACATTTGTGCCCTAAAAATTTGAAGTGCTTGTTGTGTGGACTGAGAGTTGCTGAGGAAAATGCCATGAAAAATGGTTGAAATGGTGCTCCCGCTGAGGAGTCACAGTTGAAAAAAAAAAAGTGTGGTTTGCAGTTTAGATTTTGCCTGCTTGACGATCGCCATGGAGGAGAAGAGCACGAGAAGAGTGAGGCTCATTTGCATGGCATTGAGTGATTGGTGAGACTGCAGTCGGTCCCACCCCCAAGCCAGCTCTAGAGTGACTGTACAGTGTTCAAGACGGAGAGAGAGATAGAGTGTGCGAATTGGCTTGCCAGGAGGAGCATCGCGGTGACTGAAAACATAAAAGTAATAAAATCAGATTTCTCTGTTTAAAATCGGCCTCAACCTGCATTTCGATCATCTGGGAAGAAAGCGTGGTATCCAGAGGCACAGTCGGCAGGACTGCCAGCCCACTTCAATCCAGAGGCCTCCAAGACCGGCTGTAGGCCGAATTTCCATCGCAATAGCAAGCTACTGATTCAGTGAATACCAACCAGAGAAACAGCTCAAACTGTGTGTGATTTTAACTAAAGCCAGCTGAATCTATGTGTAAGCAGTGTGATCATTGTGCAAAGAAGGACCGTGTCAAGTTGATCAAGCTAAACAAGAACTCTAAGCATTAGACTATGAGCATAATTGTGGATTCAGCAACAGCATGATTTTCAAAGCAAAGTGAGAGACTGTGGGTTGTATGATAGATGCAGTGAAATACAGGCAATCATGTGCAATGAAATACTGTGGCTGTAGGGGCTTTAAGCAAGAACAGTGATTTAAAGTGAATGAAAAGTCCTGTAAAAAATCAAAGAAATGTGCTGAGAGAGCCGACAATGCAGTTATGCAGTTTAAGTGAACTTTATCAGTAAAGCATGTAAATCGAATGCGCAGTGGCTTGAGTCAGAAACAGAACGTTGATGTGCCAGGAGTGCTGCCACCGCCATTATAGGGTGGAGTAGTGAAGTAAGCACAGCAGCAGGGGAGCCATTTTGTAAAAGTTTTCCAAGAAAGTGGGACTTGAGATAACAGTGAGCTTTTGTCTTTTCTCTGCAGTCATGGCTTCGGGATCAGCCCGCTACCCAGGTCATGCCCAGGCTATGATAGTAGAAGTTAACAAGTTGAGAGACATGGAAAGATGTTACTATGGGGGATGTTTGCCTCCTCATGTGGCGATTCCTGGATATCCAGTTAGTGTGCATAATGTGCTTAAAGGCTGGAAGGGACGTCTTCATAGTTCCTCACTGTTCTGGGTGCCTAGAGAAACATGGCCTAACTAAAGCACCCAAGATTCATTTTGCTCCCACATGGACAAAGCTTCAAGAATCTGCAGTTGGCAGCACACAGCACCAGGTGGAGCCTGTTGGGGGAAGCCTAGCAGAGTGTGGCACAAAGAAAGAGGGTGTAGATCTACAGGCAGAGCAAAGTGCTGATGTATCTGAGTCTGGGTCACAGAGAGACAGTGCGGAGGGAGCATCAGCAGATCCATGGAGAGAGGGGCTGAGCCCTAGTCTCATAGGCAAAGATGAGATGAGAGGGACTCTTGAATGGGAGGTGTCGACCTCCACACCCAGTGAAGAGTGGACAGTCTCAGGAGTGAGGACGACTGCTCACTCCTGGGCTCTGATCCTCAGCGAGGAAGAGGAGGAGGGGGAACCAATGTGGCCTTATGATGAAGGTGCTGGTCCACAGCCTCGGGCTTTTGCCTCGGAGGAACAAGAAGTAGAGATTGGTGACTCTACAGCCCTGTCCCCACAAGGAGGAGTCAGAGATTCATTTTACATTGCACTGAGCATGTGTCACTGGCAGAACCAGGACTGGCCACCTGCAAGCCAGGCCAGAGGTCTTAAGTTGACCAAGTGTAGTAAAGAGGAAAGACTGGTTCATAGGAAGGCGAATGAGATATACGGGATATCCTTTCCTACCTTTCCTCGGAGAGTCTGGGAGGAGATTGAAAGAAACAGGAAAGCCTGGATAGTGGAAGAGGCAGCAAAACATGTGCATCCTGGTGCAAGTCGATTTGTCAGAGACCGAGTAATTTCAGAGAAATTCAAATATTGGAAAGTGGGCAGGACACTGTTCATAGGCACTGTTCAGATCATGGATGGAGAGGACCATGAAACCTTCCACAATGTGAATTATGAGCGCCCAGACGGGGTAATAATTCTTGCAACTGACCCATTGTGGTGCTTTCCCCAGTACATTCAACTTCCTGCGAATGTGCCCATGCCTACCAAGTGGAGAGCAGAGCAGTGGTAGCCAGTACTGAGATCCAGCCGTTGCCGTACCTATGTTGTTCCGCCAGTCTGGCATTCCAGGATCCAGGTGGCACAGATTCGTCAGCCTTGCAGTGTGCCTTCCAGATTCCATCGACTGGCTTTCCAGATTCCTTTGCCTGGCCTTCCAGATGACATCATATCCAGAGAGGACACCAGCCCAGCTGTTTCCTGATTCATCGCCTGGGATTTTGGATGACTTCAGACCAGCTGTTTCCTTTCCTGTTCCAAGGTTTCATCTCCTAGATGACATCAGCCTTGCAGTTTCCAGACGTGCCATCCTGTCATTTTCCGGAAGATGTCCGCCCAGCTGTATCCGGAGAATGCTGCCAGGGAGAGTCTTCGGCTGGAAATCCAGGTGCCGTATCATTTCCATTCTTCAAGGGACTGGTAAGTCCAGACTTTTTATCTTAATGACATTGCAGTACACACCCTACACCCAGCAGACTTCAGACTGTTTGAACTATCCTCAAAGACTCTCCCCTTTGGGATTACAGTCCTGCCAGAACTGTACTTCACCAGGCTCCGGCCCAGGAGAGACTCTTTTTTTGGACTTGCCTTCGGGCACTGTTGTCACTAGATGGGACAATTAGGGCACTCCATCCCCAAAATGTGTATTGTAAATAATGTTAACATTTTTCTACTGTTTGTACTGTTTCTTCTGCTTTTCTACTTTTCTAAAAAATAAGTTTGGGATTCTCCAGTGTTTGATGGTAGGGGTTAGATAGTTACTGTGTTTGCAGAGTAGGGTTTTTTTTGTCTTTTCTCTTGCAGATGATCCTTACAAAGGCAAGAAGAGAAGACAAGAAGAGGAGTTAGGGACTCATCGGAGTTCCTCAAGTGCTTTAAAGTAGTTGTGTTTAAAGTACTGTGTTGTTGTTAACTGTGTTAACTTTTCCTTCCAGAGGTATGGTTGTGGGGAGTGTGGGAGTAATATTTAAGGTGTAGTGTTAGCTCCTTGTATTTTGGTTGCAGGTGTCCAGGGTTGGGTGGAGGTTCCCCTGTCTTTTTGGTTAGTTTTGGGTTCTGGTCAGATAGGTTTTCCCCAAGGGGCTAGGGGGGATAGACGGGCTGTGGTCCTGACCGGCCTGAGGGGCCACAGTTCTGATCTGTTAGGGCTATGCTCTGGGCAATTCTTCCAGGGCCACTAGGTAACCATAGCAAGATCATAGAGTAGAGGCTGATGTGTCAGCCGATGGCCTCTGGGCTCTTAGTGTTGCCTGCCTATGCCTAGCACATGGTAGAAGAGGGCCTGATCACCCCTCTCTGTAGGTAGCACATAGGGTAGGATGGTCTGGGACGGGTAAGCAATGACTGCGGACAGTCATTTTCCTGGCTGAAGTTGGGTGTAACCCCCTTGTTACCTGGTGTTACTAGAATCCCACTTAGAACCAGTGGCAGGCAGAGAAAGGCAGCTTGTGAGACTCCAGTTAAATGGGTTTCACACTGTCTCACTCTTTCCTCGGTCTCAGCTGAGCTGGAGGGATGACATCACCATAGAATTCTCGCAGCAGCATAGGCCACATTTGAATGCTGCAGCAGGGGGTTAGCTGTAGCACATTGAGGAATTCAAGTCAGTCTTAGGCTCTGTACACACTGGCAACCGATTATAAAACGTTATTAAAATTGTTTTATAAATCGGTACCTAGCACGGTTGTCAGAGCGTTCACATTGCATTCCGACAACCGTGCTAGGAGAAGCGGGTTCCCAGGCATGACTGTGGCACCAAGTGTAAGCATTATGGGTACCGCAGTGTGCCTCAATGCATGACGGGATACTCGTGAACGGGAACCAAAAGCGATCGGGGGGGGGGGAAAAGTACATAATCGGAACCAGTGCTTCAAGGGCTACTAGGCAATACCGGTATCACTTTCTTTTTAAATCCTGTTGTTTAAAAAATACTTTTCCCGTAGGACAGGTTGCCTTAACCTGTGTTACAGCACGGTTTGCGTACACACTGCTGTTAACATGGATTAAGGCAACCGTGTTTAGCTAAAACCATGCTAAAGACCACCTCTTTAGCAGGGTTTTAACATGGTTTTAGAACATGGTTGTGACACGATTTTAACCGTGTTAGTGTAAATGCAAACCACGTTCCAGGAGCTTAAAACGGTTTAAGGCAGTTAAACCGTTTTAAGCTCTTTAGTGTGTACAGGGCCTTAGAGAGTTCAGAGTGGGAGCAGTCAGAGGAAGAGGTGTGCTACAGTTGGCAGCCCCTCAGAGCCTAGCTCTGATTTAAAGCTACACCAGACAGTGGGTTGTGTGTTCTCTCCCTAGAGAGGAACACAGAAGATGCAGGGGAAGCGGTAGAGACCATTCCAAGTGTTGTTCCAGTGCCCCATCCCTGGAGGGATGGGGGGGATCCAGCATTTGAGGGGCAATCCCCTGGCCCTGCCTGGAAAGGGAAAAGCTGCCTGACAGAAGAGATTGTACTGCGGTACCAGAGTTTGTGTTTTCCTTTGAAAGAAGCCCTGGGGCACCTGCATACCACAGTGAGTCTGCTCTGACATAGAGCCTATGTTTCACCAAGGCAGAATTGTGAAAAAGTATCTGCTTACTGTGGGGTCAGAAAAAGACTTGCCAAGTACAGTGCTTTAATTTTGTGTATGACTTGGAAGCATC
Source organism: Neoceratodus forsteri (assembly GCA_016271365.2). Taxonomy (NCBI): domain Eukaryota; kingdom Metazoa; phylum Chordata; order Ceratodontiformes; family Ceratodontidae; genus Neoceratodus; species Neoceratodus forsteri. Next base: position 924,555,162 of record CM028132.1, read on the forward strand.
TGAAGCAGTGGGGGTCTAGGAAAATGGACAGAGTCACTAACAGAACTTTTTAAGTCAGGACACCACCTAAAGACAGTGCAGAATGTTAAATGTGATATACATTTCGAGATAGCATCTACAACCAGTAGTTCGAAGAAAGGTGTTGTTCCAAATGAATGGCCGGGTATAGATTTGGGAGCAAGAGGTGGGAGACCCCCATCTGGAGTAACCAGGTTTACCTCTACAGGTTCAGTTTGGGCACCTATAGCTTTCTCCCAGGTACTTGACCAGTGTCTGCAGAAAGTACCCAGATGTGGGACTATGGATAGTTTCTCCCTTTAGAGCTAGAAGTGTTCAAGGGTGGTATAGGGAGCCACCCCCAAAATCCATGCCATATGGAAAGGTGTTGAAGTACTGGCCAGGGTGCCATGTCAAGGAATCAAAGCAGAAGAGTACCAGTTCAGGCCATGTGAGCCCAGATGTGTTCAGAACCTAAGGGTCATGTGTAATAAAAAAGATGTGCTCTGACTTCTGTAAATCTGCATTGCTAGTGAGTGTAGCCCTGTGGGGGTCCTTGTTGCTTTGTTATTCCTGTGTTTATGTGAATAAAAGCTACACTCTAGAATCCCATTCCTGGTTTGGACATTTCAGTTATTGCTTCCTGTGTCTGGAGTTACTTGGGCACCACTGGCCAGAAGTGCCAAACCTAGCCACAATGCTGAGCAAGATGCAGTGAAAACCTAATATTGTATTCATAGAAGGGTTAAAAAAATTGTTCAATGGCATTGTTTCTGATTTGTTTAGATTCAGAGTGAGCCCAGAAAGTGAAGTAAAGTTGCTAAGTAACTTAATTAATGGTGGTCCCGAAATTTCAAGATTTTAGAGTAGAATGAGGAGGTCAACAGCGTAGGATAGTGAAGTATAGTGGGAATTACCAATAGGAATACCTTGGATCATAGAGGATTGATGAAGAACAGCTGATAGGGGTTCCATAGCTAGAATAAAAAGAGTGGGGGATAAGGGGCACCCTTGCCTGGTACCTCTTGCCAGATGAAAGGATGAGGACAGAGTAGAGTTAGTAAGAACCCAGGCAGAGGGGAGGGTGTATAGTAAATGAATCCATGTACAAAATTTATTAGTGACACCAAAGTGGGATAGAACATGATGCAAATAAGTCCAGTTGAGAGAATCAAATGCCTTTTCAAAGTCAATGGCTATAGCTGCTGCAGGTGATTTAAGAGATTTAGCTTTGGAGATTAAGTAATGAGTGGAGATGATCAGAACCAGTTCTGTTTTTGATAAATCCAGCTTGGGAGGTGTGGACAAGTTTTGAAATTATTGATTCTAAACGAGTATTTAATATTTTGGCAAAAATGTTCCCGTCCGTATTAAGTAATGATATCGGTCTGTAACTGGATGGGAGAGAAGCGTCTTTATCTTTTTTGGTAGGATGGTTAGAATGGCTTCTGTCACAGAATAGGGAAGTTTACCTTGTGAAGATGCCTCTTTGAAGACCTTAAACAGTAAGAGGCATGAGATGTAAGCTAGGGGTTTATAGAAGTCTACGGAAAAACATCACTCCCAGGAGCTTTACCAGATTAAAGGGAATTTAGCACTGCTTGTTTCTCTTTTAGGGAAAAGGGTTCATCTAGCAAAGCCATATCTTGTTGGGACAGATGTGGTAACTGTAAATTGTCCAGAAATTGTTGTATATATTCAGGTTGTGGGGGAGTGGGGTGAGAGTATAATTATTGGTAGAAGGATTGCATAATATGGTTAATTGAGGGATTATCTGTATGGATTTTGCCTGAAGGATCTTTCAAACTGGCATTATGTCTCTCCATCTGTTGATTCTTGAGTTGATAAGCAAGCATCTTCCAGCATTTATCCCCTTGTTCCCAATAACTGTGTTTAAGTCTAAGGAGGGCGAGTTCAGCTTTCCTGGATATTAATTTGTTGATTTTAATTCTAAACTGAAGAATTTCAAGGTGAAGTTGTGAGTTATTATCTGGATTTTTTGTTTTCTAATATTGGGTTTCTTTTTCTTTATGAGATTTCTCTAAATCGGCCAATTGCTTTTCCCTTAGTTTTTTCCTGTGTGCTGCATAGCTTATAATTTTCCCTCTAACTGTTGCTATAAGTGCTTTAAATGCTTCCCAGATGGTACCTTGAGTTACATCAGGAGTGTTGTTAAAGGAAAGAAATTCTTGGATTTGGGATCTAATCCAAGGTAAGAAATCGGGGTCTTTCAATAAGAGTGGGTCTAGACACTAGGAGGGGGATTTAGATGGGGGCGGCCCTCAAATAAGATGTAATTTTATAGGAGAATGGTCTGATATAGTAATCGGGAGGATAGTTGTGTCGATAATTTTTTCAGTGATGAATGAGGAAGAAAACCAGTAGTCAATTCTGCTATAACATTTATGAAGCTGTGAGTAAAAAGTATAGTTGCGCTGTCTAGGATGGTGTAGTCTCGAAATGTCGGTGTGACCGAAGTCTTTCATTAGCACTGAAAGTGCAGAAATACTTGGGGTGGGAACTCACTAAGAGCTACTTCTGTCTAAATGTGCTTCCAAGCTAAATTGAAATCCCCACCTACAAGTATAGGAGAATTGTTAAAGTTATTGTTCGTGAATTTGTTGGGCCATATTATGAAAGAATTCAGGTGAATCGGAGTTAGGAGCATAAACGTTGACTAACATAAGGGGGCCTGCAGGGGTATTTAAGTGGGCTATAATCCATCTGCCATCTGAATCGGAGATGGATTTGATAAGGGTCCAGTTAAAGGATTTATGTAATAGAATAGCAACCCCCTGTTTTTTAGAAGTAGAGGAGGACGCATATACTTGACTGACCCAATCCCTTCTGAGTCTGTTGACATCTTCTATTAAAAGTTTTGTTTCTTGTAAGAAAGCAATATGAGTTTTATGCTTTTTGAGGTAAGAAAGTATTTGCTTTCGTTTACAAGGTGAGTTGTGTCCCTTACCATTCCATGAATGTAGAATTAGATCACTCATGTTAATTTATTTATTTATTTATTTGCACATCAGTTTACAACCTTTGAGCCAGAGGCTCATTTCCAAAGGTACCTCGTCACATAGAGGACAAATACAAGCATTCTCGGTTCCAGGATATAGGTTACATAGTTTGCAAGCGCATGTGATAAAGAACAAGACAAATACATATACAGGTATTTTAGGTTCCAGGAAATGGTTTACATAGATAGCAAGCACATGTGATAAAGACAATTATACAGAGACGCCAGTTTGGTTACAGTGGAGCTTATTAGTACGACAGTATGAGCAATCAACAGAGTAGTAGCAGTTTAATCAGAAGTGGTACATACTTGCATGGAGAAAGGGCAAGCAACAGGAATAATGGCAGTACAAAACAGAAAAGGGGTAGGATTTAAGGAGGTGAGGTAAGGATGCTGCCCAGCATACCTCTCAACCTCCTGCCTCATAAATCAGGGACAAGGCTTACAAAAATTGGGGACAAAGGACCAAAATCAGGGACACACCTTCAAAATGAGTGCTATTCCCCCAAGAAGCTGGTAGAATAAGGGGCTTAGTATAAAATGCGCCTTCTAAAGAAGAAGAAGTCTGTAACTTTAATGCTTGACATTATTTTGTGCTCACAATCCCCACTGTTGAGCCACGGAAATACAAATTTTAGGAGGGACACAGTAAAATTTTGAGGCAAAATCAGGGACACTTGAGAGGTATGCTGCTCAGTGGGCATTGTCATGTCACAGAGGGTTGTGCCTCAAATTATAGACATGTGCAACTCCGCGTGTTGAATAGTTCGCTTCTGAGTGCAGTTTTGAATTTAGAAATCGTAGGGGCATCCGAGATGGGGAGAGGGAGCGAGTTGTACCAGGAAGGGGCTCTATGGTGGAATGACCTCTGTCCATGGGAGGTCCTAGATCTTGCTACCAGAAAAGTGGCCTTGCAGGAGGTCCGTGTACAGACCAAGGGTTGGGCTAGGTGGAGGGAGGCTGTCAGGCCCGGGTGGGAATAGCCCTAGAAGATATTTTTTTGCTATCAGGCATGTTTGATGTCGCAGTCATTCATCTCGGTTCAGCAGTGTTGCCATGCCATAGAGCTGGCACGAGTGTGTGAGCCTTGGGGCCCCAGTAATTAGCCTGCATGCCTTGTTTAGGATGAGGCGGATTTTGTTGAGGGCAGTTGTGTCGGCAGCACCGTAGACCGGTAGTCCATAGTTAACCAGGGCTAATATAGACGATGTCACCGCAAGCCGGAGGGCAGCGGGGGGGAGACAGTTTTTGTAGCGGTATAAGATAGCTAGCCGCACATTGGTAGCTGAGGCAAGTGCATCAATGTGGATGTGGTAGGTGAGGGCCGAGTCAAAGGTGACCCCAAGGTACTGTAGGAGTGTACCTGCTCTAGTGGCTGATTGGAGCAGGGGAGGATATGGTGTGGGAAGTTGCTGGCTTTGTTTTGGAGGTGGGCAAAGAGCATTGCTTTTGTTTTTTTGAGATTTATGACCAGTCTGTGCTCTTTAAACCAGGTTTCGCTTCATTATAGGAAAATTGCAGGAGTCCTGAGGGACGAGGATTACGGTGGGTGGCAAAGATGACGGTGTCATCTGCATACAGCAGAATTTTCACAGTGCATGCACTGGGCAGGGTGTTAAGGTAGAGCGAGGCGAGTAGGGGTCCCAGGATGGAGCCCTGAGGAACCCCTGAGTGGATGGGACACGGTTTTGAAAGTGTTCCATTAATTTTGACACGTTGGGAGTGGGCGGATAGATAGCTGGTGCACCAGGCGAGTGGCCCAGTAGCGAAGCCAGTGTGGCAGAGGGCATCTAGCAGGAGGGGGTGGGAGACAGTGTCGAAAGCCTTAGAGAGGTCGATGAACACTGCCCCGGCTAGGGAGCCAGAGTCCAAGGATGAGTGTAGGAATGTTGAAAATTCAACTAATGCTGTGCCTGTACTGTGTCCAGCATGGAAGCATTCTTTTCAGGGCAGAGGATGTTGTGTTTGGTCAGGTACTCAGTGATTTGCGTGGCAACCAGTTTTTCAAGGGCTTTGGAGAGGGGCGGGAGTATAGAGATAGGCCGGTAGTTCCCGGCTGAGGACCTGTCACCTCCTTTGTGAATGGGAGTAACAATGGCAGTTTTCCATGTAGTAGGGAATTGCCCCAGGCAAAGGGATTTATTGAGAAGGCTGGTGAGTGGGGCAAGGACCTGATCCAGTACCAGCCGGAGAATGCTGGGGTCCATGGAGTCGTCGTCGGGACTATTGCTTTTTAGTGCACGGATCAGGTGGGGTCTAGCTTCCTGGGCAGTTATCCTATGTAGGTAGAAGCTAGGGTTTTGGAGGGCTGAGGCTGGTAGGGAGGGTGGTGGGTCAAAGAAATTACTGGGGAGGATAGAGCTGAGGTCCGTAAAGGATGTGTTGAGGTAGTTTGCAATGTTTTTAGGGTCCGTAACAGTAGTGCCGCCAATGGTGATCTGGGATGGGGGAGGGGAGCGTGCACTCCCGTTCAATTGCTTGACGTTATCCCAAAATGTTCGGGCACACCCCCAGGAGGAGGTGAAGGTGGCTTGATAGTGGTCGGCCTTGGCTTTCCTGATGGCCCAGGTACACTTATTCCATGCAGCGTCGTAGGCCTGTCTATCAGCCGGCCGGCCTGTTTCTGTTGCAAGGTGCCATAGGTTATCCCTACACCTGAGCAACTGTAGTAGGGCAGGAGTAATCCAGGGCACAATATGTTTTTTGGTTCGGGCAGCCTTGAGGGGTGCGAAGAGGTCGCAGGCTTTGTTAAAGGTTTGGGAAAAGAAGGCCAGGGCAGTGTCTATATCAGGAGCGTGGTGAATGGGGGACCAGTTTGTTTGGGCAAGAAATTGCCTGAGGTTTTTCAGCCCACCTGGTCTGAGACACCGCGGAGCGTGTGCTTGGCTGTGGGTTGTGGCAAGGTGGTCACCCAGCGGAATAGGATAGGGGAATGGTCACTGAGTGAGTCAGGGAGGACTTGGATGTCCAGAATTTTTTTGGGGCGGTTGGTGATGATAACATCTAGGAGGGTGCTGGTACCTCTTAGGGTTTGCTCTTGTGGGTTGGGAGATTAGTTGTGTTAGATCAATGGCAGCAAAGGAGTCATGGGTGGTGGGGAAGGTTGGGCTGAGCCAGTTCACGTTGAGGTCCCCCACAAGGACTTGTTCAGCCCTATGAGGGAGGGTGGCAAGGTAATCAGTTAAGGATAACAGTGCTGGGTTTTGGTTCTTTAGTGGAATATAGGCAGAGGTGAGATAGAGGGGGCCCCTGGAGGGGTCTGGAGTAAGTTTAAGGGTTAGTGCCTGTGCCCCACTTGCAAGGGCCGGGGCAGGGAGTGCTTGACCAGTGAGAGAATCCCTGGTATAGATCGCATAGCCACCCCCGCGTTTGCCTACACGATCCTCCTGGGATAGGGTGTAGCCAGGGAGGGCGACAAAGGAGTCAGGGGTGGATTTTGAAGCCAGGTTTCCACCAGTGCAATGACGTCTGGTTTGTGCAGCATGACCTAGCATTGGAGGGTGTCAAATTTTTTCAAGGTGCTGCATATATTCAGAGAGGCAACAATCAGGCCGGGGGGCCCACCTGACCGGCTGGTCTGGGTGGGGCCTGGGTTAGGATGTATATTGCCTGTAAGGAGTAGAAGGAGGACCACAGCTCTGGTCAGGACACAGTGATATGTGTGTTTCCTACAGGTATGAGGGGATGGGGGAGGATCTTCGGGGAACAGGGGATGGGTAGGGATTGGCAGGTTTGGAGGGCGGGAACAATAAGCCGCCGGGGGAGGGTCTGGGAAGGCAGTGGGGTGGTACACAGGGAATGGGTGTTGTAGGCCAGTGTACATGGTAAGTGTGGGGTGAGTGCAAGCTATGTCAAGGAGAATTGCTGGTGCTGGTACCAGTGATCCAGTGGAGATGGCTGGCTGGTGGGACGAGGGTACTAGAAAGTAAATGAGGGGGAGGCATTTTAGGAGGAAGTGGATTAACATGGCTGTTATGGTGGTAGTCAGGAAGTAAGGTAGAAGTATTTAGGTTGACTTCTAACAAATATGGTTACCACGCTGGATTAGTGGTAGTGACACGGACTCTGATAGATTGGGTACAAGGTTTGAGTCCCTGCCAGGGCAGCTAGTGAAGTGCCTAGGTGAGGGCAGTGATCCATGTTCCGGGGATCTGATGCAGGCTGGGTTGGGGTCAGAAACAGGGCAAGAAATAGCGACTCCTAATGGTCACTGGGTGTGGGTTCAGCAGAGCAGTATTGAGTCAGGGTGTGAGTTAGTTTGAGGGGCTGGGTGCTGGGGGGTGTGGGTAGTGGTAGGTGTGAGTTGGAAAGGAGCGGAGTGGCTCAGGAGGTTAGAGGGGTTCCAGGAAGTAGGGGGGAGGAGGACAGGTAGCAGAGCCAAGGTGGGAGAGTATGGGTCCCTCTAGTGGCTGGCAGGTATAACCTGCAAATGGAAAAGTGGGGACTAAAAACAGGAGAGAAAGTGAGGTCATAGGCAGGCGCCTATATAGGTAGTTCAGACCTAGGGTGGGTGGGCGGGGCAGTCGTAGCATGGCCTCGGCGGGCTAACCCCTCCCCACAGGGTGCAGCTTTAGAGGTGTTGTAATTACCTCTCTCTGCACCCACGGTGAATCCAGGAGGGAGCTCTTGCTGTGGGCAGGCGAACTGGGAGCAGGGTGGGGGGGGATAGCGAGGCCTATAAGGAGGAGGAAAACAAAGGAGCTTAATTAGGATGGAGCGGGAGACCGGGATTTAGCATTGAACAAGATGTTCCGACTCAGTGCTGCCCAACTCTCGCGAGGCTGTTCTGGAGTGACTGACTAACAATGGCCAAGGTAAAGAGCTGCTTTACATATACAATCTGACTAAGGTTACTGCACTAAAACCCACTGTGCTGCACAAGTAGTCGGTAGAGTACACCCCCCCAGTAGTCCAAGCATGAGAAAGACAGTACAACCCAATTTAAATCACCACATGTCCACGTTGTGTGTAAGTCAGCGTTTCAGCAATTCAATGGTTACAAGAAGTGATTGCAGTTCTGTGGTTCTGGTTCAAAAAATAACCCCCCTCATAAGGGTGCAGCTTTAGAGGTGTTGTAATTACCTCTCTCTCTCTCTCTCACACCCGCGGTGAATCCGCTCCTGGAGGGAGCTCTTGCTACAGGCGAACTGGGGAGATGAGTATGAAAACACAAATAGGAAGTAAGGGACTCATATTGAAAGGGCTAGAGGATGTTACAGACTCAGAAGGGAGAAGCCTAGCACAGTCAAATGCGTGCAAGATATTTAGTTTGTGGAAATACTTATATCCTGGGTGAATGTTTCCATGGGTCTCACAAGGAAGAGAGGTACTAAAAAGAATATAGAAGATATATATATATATATATATATATATATATAGTTACTAAACAAAACCTATGTATGTTATACTAACACACTATGAAGACTTTAGGTAATATAGCAAGATATGAGTTGGTGGAATCGCCAAGACTCTCCCGCTATACTACAGAGCATGTAAATAGTAAGTAAATCTTGGGAGAAATGGTCTTAAACCCAAGGTACAAACTGTAAACAATTATTTCTATCAAGTTATAACTCTGACTAGAACTAAAGTGAACATAATAATTCCCGGGGGGGGGGGGGAGAGACCATGAACATCTTACCATATATGAAAAGGGGATTACAGAAAGTATATGCAATCCCAGACATAATAATGCATCTTGAACCTAAGTTAGACTGGAAAAAAGAACTGAGCTGAAACACTATTATGGCAACACAAACAGTATGCCATCATGGTTGGCTAAATCCTAAAATTATAAGAACAGCTGTACTTGTGCCATCTACTATGTATTTACCAACATAATCATAATGCTTAGACACAGAAGTGTTTATGCAGGAGGAGTGTTCAGGTAAATGGAGTGAGTAGGGTCCAAATAGTATAAGAATTTATGGGGTGTCGAGGCATTACAAGATCCAAACTGGTGAAAGTCTTGTATTGAACAGGAATACATCATTCTGGCAATATAACATTATTAAAAGTTGAGTTTGTTCAGGCTTCGAGGTACTGCATATATTATTGATAAGTACTAGGTATTTAATAGTAGCACAGACCCAAAAATTGCCCCTAAGGAAGGAGTCGCTTTTACATAGTGAGATTTCAAGACCTGGAGAGGGTCGAGCGAGCTCAGCTATAAGATTACAACACAGGCTTAAAAAGCCATATCATAAGGGCTTCGAGTCAGACTGTGCTATCTATAATTGATTGCAGCACATTGAGTAAAATAATAAAGATGAGACACCTCGAAAATAGCCTGCAAGCCTAATTGTAGGGTAAAACTGAAGAGTAAGTGACAGATAAATAAAACAGTACAAGAAGTTGGTATACCATGGTTAAAGAAAAGGGAATTTAAAAGTTAGACAAAGGTGGGTTGGAGTGGGAAGGAAACTCGAGAAAAATATTAAGGTGTTAAATGTTAGTCTGGGATGTAGCAGTGGATGAAGGGAATAACTAGTTGAGGACCTCATTAATATAACCCCAAGATACTGTAAATTTATAATGTTTATATATGGTAACAAATGTGTGGGGTGATGTTGGATCGCAAATTAGTTAAGCAGGCAACCTCCCTTAATGGTTATGTGAGGACATACCGATAAAAAAGATGGTAGACACCTCTAAATGAATATAGAAAATCATTGAGCACATATGAATTAGTCTAACATTATATAAGAACTGTCCCTTTAAAAGAAGAACATAGCCCAACATTAGGGACACTCAAAAACTGACATTATGAGTAACATGCAGAAATACCTGGATGTATAATGTAGCAGACATTACACTGAGATAGAAAACTCCAAGACTGTCACAATGAGATGCCTAAATAATATGACATGCTATTAAACCAGAAGCCTGTAACCGCGATGTACAGCTTATCACTTTCCAAACCAGCTGGGTGAGGTAGTATGCACACACAAGGAATGCGATGCGCGGTTGCAGGGCAGACAAATTCTAATAGTGATCAGAGAGCTGAGGTTAATTAGGCACTAACCTCAAGAGGTACTAATATATACACATGCCCAGGCATTATTTATAGGTTTGATTACTTTTTGCGCTTCCCCTTCTGTTTCTTTTTAGGAGGCTCTGCCAGTTTGAAAGGGGAGCTGGTCACCAATTCAGCCCAAGAGGAATCGGAAGACCTGCCGCCCTATAAAGCATCTCCAAGGTCACTGCCGACAGGATCCACAGCTGATTCCGGGAGGTCTTCCTGAGATGAGTTTAAGTCCTCTTGTAGTAAAGAAAACTTATTTGAGAGGGTTAGGGATTTAGTGAAGCCAACATGTCGCTCGTGCTGAGAGGTAGGCCTAGAAGAAGTAGCATCTGCACAACAGGCATGTTTAGAAGAAGGTGGATTGAAGTTCTTTTTTTCTAGCAAGCGGGCTGAGATTCAGACAGAAGGTGCTGCTTCAGCCTGGAGAGATACGGGTTTCTCAGTGCGTTCATGATTTGAAGCCATAATGTGGGTGTGCCGGTATGATTGGGAAGTTGCAGAGACAGTGGGAGAAGGGGTCACATCAGTATTTCCAAACGGGGCAGTTGGAGGCTGGGGCTCACGAAGAAATGCAGCCAAGGCTTCGGGAGTGTTAAAATCTTTAGTTGAGTCACCCAGAAACAGGCGCATGACGGCAGGATAGTGCAGAGCAAATTTGATCCCTTGTTGGTGTAGGGTAGTTTTAATAGGATTGAAACCTCTGCGTTTATTAGAGAGTTCCTTAGAGAAGTCTCTAAAAATAGAAATTCTGTGATCTTGCAAAGTAAGCGTTCCCACTTGTTTTGCTCTATTGATAATCGGTTCAGTGTGGGCATAGTTTAAGAATCTTGCAATGATAGGCCTAGGTTTCTGATCTGGACCACACCTCCAGCTTAAAGTACAGTGTGATTGATCTCTCAATAGTAAGTTCTTGACCAGGTGGGAGTTTGAGCAGGGCTGACAACACATGTAATAGAAATGCACTAGTGTCTCCGAGTTCTGCACCTTCAGGAAAACCCAAAAATCTCAAGGATTGCGTCTGTTTCTGTTTTCAGTGTCATTGATTTTATCTTGTAGGCTTCTGACAACTCTGTCTTGCTCTCTGATGGTGGCTTGCAGGATGTTAACAGAACTTTCATTTTGAGCAACTTTAAGTGCTGCATCATTGTTTTTTTGGTCTAACGCTTGCATGTTAGTGATGTTTTGTTGAGACGTTATTTTTAAGTCGTTAATTTCACAGATGAGCTGTTGAAACATAGTTTCCACTCTGCTGAGGGAGCTGTTTTGCAGGAGCTGCTCAGGCATTGTAGTAGGCCTTCACAGAGAAGCCGTATAAATGCAGAAACATGATAGCTATAGAGTTATGATATAGAGAAAATAATTTACCAGAGTTGAGCTGTGATGTTAGTAAAATTATATTCCACTTGCTGGTAAACGCTGACAATCTGGGATCAGGAGGATAGACGATGATAGATGGTAGTCCCAGGGGAGAAGCAGAATTAAGCAGCCATCTTCAGTACAGCCAGGACACGCCCCCAACTGTACTTTTTTATGCTACTTTACATTGCCACAGCCACTAGTTACCTCCGAGTCGTGGCTTGAATGATATGCCTCTTTTCACAATTTCTGTCTGCTTTACTTAGTTGGCTACTTTTTTTTCATGTATGAAAAATAATGAGCATGCCTTTCAATATTGTTCTGACCAGGTTTGTATTTATTTGCAGCTGCTTTTCAATAAATATTGTTCTGTAGTGTCATAAAACACTGCCTGCTACATAACTGTTAATTTACAACATAAGTGATATATAACAACTAACTGATGTGATGGAGAAAAGCTGAGGAAAACGATGACAAAGACCTGGTGAGCACCAATTTAAAAAGAATGCTCCTTTCATTATTTCATACATGAAAAAAGGTAGTACAGCAGACTCAACTACTTGAAATTCTCGCATCATTCCAGTCAGGATGTAAGTAAAGGAAGTTGTAACATAGCATTAAAAAATATAGGTCAGAGTTCTCAACAGATTGTTGCGCTGCTACTTTACAGAGATTCACCACATTACATAGTTATGGTGATGCACATAACCTAATATGTGGGCATCTTACTTCAAGGGGAATCTTTCTTGCTCCACATAGTGCAATACATTTCCGTGAAAACTGCCTGTAATTTCATTACAGTGTGTCACGTGATGGAGGAATTCCTGTTCAGAAAAGCTGCCCACTTTCTGCCCCACTTTTCCAGCAACGGTGGATGTGATGCCAGGGGGAGCGCAGTTGCGTGCTGCACTATAGTGAATGTCCAGCAGTTATCCGAATGTTTCTTTATGTTCTAAGGTTCACTTTGTGGTGAAATGTGGGCACGTTTCCACTAACAAGGCTCTTCTTACTGGAAACGTGCCCATACATTTCACTACAAACTGACCATTATAACATAAAGAAACATTCGGAAAGCTGCCGGACAATCAGACATTCAGTATAATGGAGCACACACCCGCGCTCTCGCTGGCATCACGTCCTAATGTTGCTGAGAAAGGGGGCAGAATTTGGGCGGCTTTTATGAATGGGAATTTCTCTGAGACGTGACACACTGTAATGCAATTATGGGCTGTTTTCACAGAAATGTATTGCGCTATGTGGAGCAAGAAAGATTCCCCTGGAAGTAAGGCGCCCATATGTCAGGTGCAATGCTGTAACTTGGTGAATCTCTTTCATATCTATTTCACAAGCAAAACAACAACAAAAAAAAACCACACAATAACAGTACAGCACAGTGTGTGTGTGGGGGGGGGGTTCCAGAAAACAATCCCTTAATGTGGCCGTGGGATGCCATGGTGTTCCAGCAGCAGGTGCAGCATTGTGAGTATTTGCAGCTGCTGTTGTTGGATTGTATCTACCTGCTGCTGCACAACACCTACCCTCTCATTATTCTCCTCCAGGGCCGCCCACACCAGAGCAATGTCAGCTTCTGTTGCAGGGACTGTGGCAGGGTCCACTGCAGGTGGAAACCCAGGTAGTGGTGGTGGTGGAGAGGGTGGTGCTGGTGGCTGTGGTGGTGGTGGAGCAGCTGCTGCACTGGCCCTCCTCCTGCTTTAACCGCAGCAGCACCCTCAGCCACTGCCACAGAAGGGCCAGCAGGTGGATGCCTGGCCCCTTCTGTGGCAGCCTGCCACTCCACCTTGTGGTGGTTCAGCATGTGGGCTTCACTGGCCACTGGTCCCCCAGATGTGTGCCCCGGGGGCCATGGCACACCAGCATACTGCACAGATGGCACACCATGACTGTGCTGTCTCCCCACCGAGACAGTTAAAAAACTCCCATACTGGGGAGCTGTGGGGGGGGCCAGATACAGTGCTAGCAACACCTACATTTTTCTGGGGCACCTCCTGTGGCTGTGTAGGTGGTGGAGTGGGTGCTGCTGGAGTCCCTACAGCTGCTACCGGTGGTGGTGGTAGTGGCAGAGCAGGTGGATGCACAGCAGCCACCGGTGGCACTGGTGCTGCTGCCGCTACTGCTGCTTCAACAGGGAGGAAGCAACTCCCAAGAATCGGGAGCGGTCCAGCAATACACGACCGCCCCCATGTGTGCGCACTCTCCTCCTCTGCCCGTGCCCATGGGCCAGCGACTCTCCTTCTCCAGGGTCCATCCTTCACACACAAGTCCCCGACCCCGACTATAAACGAGTACAACCAGAGTTGATGCCTAGCCTTCACCTGGCAGCCGCACTCACTCTCACACTCCCAGACACACACACACACACAAAACAAAACATAAAAAAAAAAATCACTACCAAAAAAACAATCACAAACACAATACAAAAACTAAAGAAAGATGTAGCTTTTAAAAAAGCCGTTTTTTTTCTGGCACAAAAGCAATAAAGCACTTTCTGACACTGACACACAAACAGCTGTCCTCTCCAAAAAACCTTGTCCCTCAACAACTACAAAGGAGAAAGTGAAATTGCTTCTCTGACTCACTTCCTTCCTGCCTGGCTAAAGCATGTGACTTACAGTACTGTAAGTCATGTGATGTGTATGGGGCTGCCTATTTGCTTATAACTTTGCCTTACTTCACATTAAGGCATAATGACAATGCGAAGTATAACCCCCTTACAAATAGGGGTTCCTGAAAGCCTTCCCGGAGCTTGCCTAAAATGCTCCCTGCCTAACTGGTGTTTGGTGCAATGCCACCCATACCTCTCAACCTTTTGTCCCCCAGATATGGAACATTGCCTGTCAGAATGTGGAACAAAGGGGCAAAATGTGGAATACTTACTCAAATCTTTACCTAAGAAGCTCAAAACACTGTTAACATGTTGCATTTATGTTCAGAGAGTCTATTATTAATTGAATATATTTTTGCATCATTTACTATGGATTTTTGCTTTAAAATGTTGACTTTGAATGTGGAACAAGTCCTCACAATGTGGAACAGGGAGCTTTTGTGAAGCAAAATGAGGAACGTTCCTCGTAATGTGGTACAGTTGAGAGGTATGATTCCGCCTAAATGTGGGTGTTGTGAGTGCTTCCAAAGCCTCCAGTACTGTCTCTTTAAGAGCTGCCTGCTCGCAGGCTCCAGTTCGAATCCCGCCTGAGCTGTGGTGAAATCGCTCCCATTTGGCAGTCACTATATGCGCAGAGGGAGCCCCTTTTGAAAGATGCCTGGTATGGTACCCCTCTGTTGCTTTCCATATAAATGTGTGAAGAGGTGTGTGAAGTACAGGCTTAGCCCTGTGAGTGGTGTGAGAGTGGTTTTGTTCTGGAGTTGTGAGTACTAAAGCAGGGTAGCTCCCTGTCACATGTTTCTAGCACGGGCAAGATCTTCATGTTTGCTTTGCTGACTGCACTAACTGAGCCTGCTGGGCTCCATCTAATCTTCGTAGGAACTAAATGCTTGTTGTGTCAGGACCCCAACCAGCTGCATCGAGGAACTAGCCTTTAGGGCTTGGGTACCCATAGACAGCAACTTAGAGGTTAGGCCTGTGCACAGAGCCCTAGGTAGATACTCATATATTGTAGTGGTAAGCCAGTCATCCTGATTCCCCCTGGTCCTTGTTATTCCCCCTTGAATAAATCAGATTGCTTATTCTGCAAAAGTACACTGGTTAGTTTATGTATTAATAGTGACCTACTGCACAGTGAATATTGTGTAACCGTACCTTACTTTCCAGGGGGTTCCCGGAGTGAGCTGAGTGGTTTGAGCCGGGGAGGGGGTAAGTGTCTATGGTGAGGACACTGCAACTACACTGTGTGGGCCACTAGTGGGAAGAAAGGGGGGTTGCAGCAACCCAGAGGGCTGTGACCAAGTCAATCTCGACTGTTTTAACCCCAACCTCTGGGTGGAGGCACCCGCCAACGGATCTGGGCCCCTCACCCTGTTACAGTGAAGGTAGGCAGGCGTAGTAGCCCTTAAGATAGCCCCCCCCGGGGGTTACAAAGTGGAGGCACTGCTGGGATTAGTGTCCCCTAGTGGCCGAGTGGGCGAAGTCATAACTATGGATAACTTAAAGGAAAACTGGAAGGGGATATCATGGCTAAGATTAAGCTGGACCCTATTAAGACGATGGTACATAAACTGATGGGGTGGGGTGAAGCTGAAGAGCTAGACTCTCAGAGAATTGTGTTACTACTAGATGTACCCACCCCTCAGGCTTCCCCTGGTACTTCTCCGGAACCCCCCCAAGAGTTCTATCTTGGCTCCACTGCCCCTAGTGGTTCCCTCTATACAGCTGGATTCTTACCGTAGGCTGAAACTTTTCTCTGGCACAGTGCCTGTGCCTTCAAGGGAGGATGATTTGGAGGCGTGGATGGACTACGCCACCCCCTAGTCCAGGAGTGGCAGTGCTCTGAGGGGGAGAAATCAAAGAGATTGATGGAGAGCCTGCAGGGTCCAGCTTTAGAAGCTATTTGTTTTTTGCGGGCCACTAGCCAGGAAGCTACCACCGCAGAGTATCTTTCTGCTCTAGAGGGAGTGTTTGGGAGCACAGAAACTGGGGAAGACTTATTATGGAAATTCAAGTCTGCTAAGCAGTGGAGGAATGAGAAGCTTTCCGCCTTTGTCACTAGGGTGGAAAGGGCTTTACAGAAGGCCTACCGAAAAGGGGGGATCGCTGCCCCAGCATTGAACTAGGTCAGGTTGGAACATGTTCTAAAGTCTGCCAGATTTTCCAGTGTGATGCTGTTAAAACTTAAGTTGCACGATCGGCGAGCTGCCCCGCCTGAATACTGTCAATAAATGAGGGAGATTAGAGAAGTGGAGACTGATGAGGAGGGGTGGGAACCCTATGTGGGGGCTGTGAATTTGAGCCAAACCCCTGAGTCTAGAGAACCCGATGAGACCCACCCTTCAGGAGGGCCTGATGTTTCCCCAGAGTTACAGGGAGGGGCGGGGGTGCATGCAATTTCCTCTGATCCCCAAGTAGAAAGTGAATTGAGGGCCGAGGTCAGGAATTTACGAGAACTGGTGAGGGACTTGAAGCGATCCACTACCCACCCTGTTAGGTCTGGGGAACCTGAGTTATCTAGAAACCAATGCCCTGGTCCAGGGGAATCCCCTCATCCCCCAGAGGACCCCCAGCAAATGAAGTATCCCCCTCCAAATAGAGACCCCCAGGACCCCAAGTTCTGTTACCATTGAGGGGAGGATGGACACTTTCAGACTGAGTGCCAGTTGCCGGAGAATTTAAGGAAGGTCAACAGCAGACTGATCACTTGGTGTCGCAGGGCCCACGTTCGACCCCCCAGGAAAACCCCCAGGAAGGGTTTTGTGACCCAGGCCAATGCCCAAGCAACTGTTAATGCTGTGCCCCCTGAGTGGTCTGATGTGGTCGGGCCCTCGATGGAGACCCCTGTGCGGGTAAATGGGATTCCCACCCGAGCTGTATTGGATAGTGGCTCTCAGGTGACTATCATGTTTCAGGACTGGTATCAGACACATCTACCGGAGGTGCCACTACAACCCTTGGATGGTCTACCTGTATGGGGACTGAGTGACAAGGCTTATCCTTATTTGGGGTATATCTGGATCTGGTTGTCATTTCCTACTTCTGTGGCTGGAGTGGACGAGCAGTTGGAAACTTTGGCCTTAGTCTGCCCCCCCCACTGGATTGTATGATGGGGTACCCTTGTTGATTGGGACCAATGCTCACATGTTTGGCCAATTAGCACAGTTGTGTTCTGAAAAGCAGGTGTCCAGGACTGGGCGAGCTCTTAGGATATCCATTTTGATCCAGAAGGCCTACGAGACTCAGAGAAAAGCTAGTCAGGAGGAGCCTGAAGGCCCGGTGGGAGTTGTCTGGAGAAAGGATCCAGAACCGTTGCTATTAGCTCCAAATGCCCAGTGTGTCTTGCAAGGGGAGGTTCGGCTTAAAAAAGATGTCAAGAATAAACTATTGATGCTGGATGCGCCTGGGGAAGGGAAGTTGCCTGGAGGACTGCTGGTTAAACCCAGTATCTTGCCTGCTAGAGCCCATGCTTATGCCAGGAGAGTAATGGTTCAAGTTCGCAATGTGTCTGACAAAGAGATTCGAGTAAATAGGGGCTGCACCCTGGCTAGTGTGCATTGTGCGGACACTGCAGTGCTCCCTCATAGCAAGGGTTTGGGGAAGGATGACAGAGTCACGCCAGACTTGTTTGATTTCAGTGACTCCCCGGTGCCTGCTGAATGGAAAGTAAAGGTCAGTGAGAAGCTTGCCCAAAGAGACCAGGTTTTTTCCCTAAAGGAGTGGGATGTGGGGTGTGTGCAGGGGGCCGAGCACCACATTCGACTGCATGATGAAAGGCCTTTTCGAGAGAGGTCTCGGCTCTTAGCCCCTGCTGATATAGATGATAAGCCCTTATGTTTCTCCCATTGTCGTAATGAGGAAAAAGAATGGGGCTGTTCGGATGTGTGTGGATTATCGTACCCTGAACCGGCGGACCATCCCTGACCAGTATACCATGCCATGCATACAGGATGCCTTGGGCTGTCTGAACGGCAGTAAGTGGTTCTCTGTGTTAGATCTCCGCAGTGGGTACTATCATATCCCAGTGGCTCCTGAGAACCGAGAGAAGACTGTGTTCATTTGCCCCCTAGGTTTCTATGAGTTTATCCGGGTGCCTCAAGGGATTTCGGATGCCCCAGCTACCTTTCAGCACCTGATGGAACGTGCTGTGGAGGATACGAATTTGCTCAAGTGTTTGGTTTACTTGGATGATGTCATAGTATTTGGCAGTTCGTTGGAAGAACATGAACGTCGATTGTTCAAGGTCCTGGATCGGTTGGAGGATTTCGGTCTGAAGTTCTCTATAGACAAGTGCCAATTCTTTCAAACTTCTGTGAAGTATGTGGGCCACATAGTATCCACTGAAGGCATAGAGACTGACCCCAGCAAGGTGGAGGCTTTGACTACTTGGCCTCAGCCAAAAAATTTGAAAGAACTGCAATGGTTCCTGGGGTTTTGTGGATATTATAAGCGGTTTATCAAAGACTATTCTTGAGTGATCTGCCCCCCCCCCCAACCTTACTCACGGGTACCCTCCCACCCACAAAAAGTATAAAAAAGTTGTGCTCTCTGAGATGGAGAAAAAGTATTTTTGTCCGAATGATGTGTTTAGAAACCGCTGGACTACTGAGTGTGAGGAAGCTTTCTATGACATTATATATCAACTTACCCATGCCCCAGTGCTGGCTTATGCTGACCCAGCCAAGCCGTACGTTCTCCACACTTACGCCAGCCTACAGGGATTGGGGGCTGTCTTATATCAGGAGCACCCAAATGGGCTAAGACCTGTAGCTTTCGCCAGCAGAAGTCTGACTCCCTCAGAAAAAACTATCCAGTGCACAAATTAGAGTTCCTGGCCCTGAAGTGGGCCATTGTTGATCAATTTCACGACTACTTGTACGGTGCCAAGATATTGGTAAAGACTGATAACAATCCTCTGACATTTGTGCAGACCTCAGCCAAGTTGGATGCCACTGGCCATAGGTGGCTCTCTGCCTTGGCCACCTACGACTATGCTGTTGAGTACAGAGCAGGCCTAAACCATATAGATGCGGATGCTCTCTCTCGGAGGCCTGTGCCCCGAACTGACTGGGTCAGGTTGTCAGAACCTGACATAAGAGCCCTTTGCCAAAAATTTGACAAGGAAGAACTGGTGTCTCCTGATACTGTGGACTGCATGGTGGATTGCTTGGGGCCATCCGAGAACTGCATACCTGCTGCTTACTGTCATTTTTCTGCATTAGACACTAGTGCACTGCCCCAGTTCGACAATCATAGTCTCCAATGGGCTCAATCCCGAGACCCCATGATAAAAACTGCTTTGGAGGTTCTGCAAGCAGGGAGAGACGTGTCCCAACTGCGGTCCGCTGAATTGAGAACTGCCCTGTTATACAAAGAAGGCCCAAAATTGAAATTGAACAATAGACTGTTATACAGGGAGACTGTGGACAAAGAGGGGTGAACAGACAAACGACAACTGGTGTTGCCCACCGCTTTTAGAGAACTGGTGTTGCGGTCCCTGCATGACCACATGGGGCATCTTGGCATAGACCAAACTTTTGACCTGGTACGGACTCGATTCTACTGGCCAAAAATGAGTGCAGACGTAGAGCAGTATGTCAAGACCTGTGGTTGCTGTTTGCAAAGAAAAGCCCTACCTCAGAGAGCTGCCCCCATGGTCAATATCACTACCAGCGCCCCTATGGAGTTGGTCTGCATTGATTTCCTAAGCTTAGAACCTGATCTGAAAAATATCAGCAACATATTGGTGGGCACTGATCATTTTACCCGGTATGCACAGGCTTTTCCTATTAAAGATCAGAAAGCAACCACGGTGGCTAAGGTGCTTGTTGAGAACTTCTATGTCCATTATGGGGCCCCTCAGAGAATCCATTCTGACCAGGGGAGGGACTTTGAGAGCCACCTTGTTAAAGAAATGCTATCCTTGTGGGGAGTACGAAAGTCAAGAACCACCCCATATCATCCCCAAGGGGATCCCCAACCTGAAAGGTTCAACCGCACATTGCTTGATATGTTGGGCACACTGCAACCTAAAGACAAGTCTAGATGGAGCCAGCAGATTAGCACCTTGGTACATGCTTATAACTGCACCAAAAGTGATGCCACTGGATTTTCCCCGTACAGACTGATGTTTGGGAGAGAGGCTAGACTGCCAGTGGATGTGTGATTTTTGGGATTTCCCCGGATGGGGTACAAGCAGCAAATCATCTATAGTACGTACAGAAGTTGAAGGCCCAATTAAACCATGCCTACCAACTAGCCCAGACCATGGCTGCTAAATGAAATCTGGCCAATAAGGAGAGGTATGATAAGAAAGTAAAAGCAATGGAACTGAGAGAAGGAGATAGACTGCTACTGAGGAATTTGGGACTGCATGGCAAGCATAAGATTGCTGACAGATGGCATCACCTCCCTCATATTGTTGTGGGAAAACTGGAAGGTTTACCTGTATATAAAGTGCGGCCTGAAAACAATTCAAAAGATGTGAAAACTATACACAGAAATCACCTTCTGCCAATTGGACAGATTTTGATAGAAGCTGAACCTCTCAATGCCCCCGCCCCCTGGGCCTGTAACTAGAGCGGTTAGCAAGAAAAAACTAAGATCGGCGGACTCTTCAGAAACTAAACTACAGAAACCTTCTCCGCCCCCCTCTGATGAAGTTGATTGCCAATCTGTGTCTGAAGATAGTGAGAATAACCCTGAGTACTACCCCTCTTATGAACTGAGCCAACTGTTTAGGGGCAGTCCCCTGATTAACTCTGGGGATGAAGTTGGGCTTCCTGGACTGTCTGAGCCCCCAGCTTTGTCTCCGGAGCCAATGCTCCCCGAGGATGAAGTCAGTAGCAGCAAAGCTGAAGAGGTGGGATCTTTGAGCCTGGCTGAACTGTCTGGCCTGGCTGAGCTATCTGACTTTTCAGAAGAAGGAAGTGATGTGGAGGAGCAAGCTAGTGATATGCCAGGACCCGAAGAATACTTTGAGTGCCCTGATAGTACCCCGGTAGTGCCAGAAATGTCCCTAGCTGAACCAAGCAGCGTGGGTCCTGATCTAGGGGGTCTTGTTCCCGAAAGTGCTATGGGCCCTAGGTCCCCTTCCCCTATGGAGGTTCCCCCTACTAACCTAAATGAGGCTGAAATGGAATCAGGGCTTGTGGCAGGGTTTTCTGAGACCCCTAGATGCACTGGTTGAGAAGTACGGCCTGTAGTAAGATTGAGTTCTGAGTCCATGGGTCAGCCTGTGGACCTGCCTTTAAATGTAGTCCATAAAGGGGTATATGTGTCCCCGAGCTCCTTGCCCAAGTTAGCTTTGGGAACTGACTCCAGCCTGTTAGTATTGCCCTCTGAGTATGGTGCCCCTGCCCCAGTTAGCTCGCAAGTAGCTGATAGGGAAGGGCCCCCTCTTTCCAGGTGTCCTGGGCAGGAAGTAATGACCTGATTTTAAAAAGAAAAAGGTTGTCTGTGTAATATTGCATAAACAATAGTAAACTGTGAATACAGTGCCAATTTATGTAACAAAAGGTCTAATGTGCTGTCAATCTAAACTGTTTACCTTAAAGTGATTTAAGGGTAACTACTTGACGTGGACACCAAGTTCTTTCCAGGCCAGGAAGGGTGTAACCCCCTCACAAATATGGGTTCCTGAAAGCCTTGCTGGAGCTTGCTTAAAATGCTCCCTGCCTAACTGGTGTTCGGCGCAATGCTGCCTAAATATGGGTGTTGTGAGTGCTTCCAAAACCTCCAGTACTGTCTCTTTAAGAGCTGCCTGCTCACAGGCTCCAGTGGGTTGGTATGGGGAGGAATGGTGTTTCCCTGTTCGAATCCCGCCTGTGCTGCGGTGAAATCGCTCCCGTTTGGCAGTCGCTATATGCACAGAGGGAGCCCCTTTTGAAAGATGTAACTGTTTGGGCATAATTAGTTAGACTGTTGGTGGGATTACAGTATGTCTAACCTGCTTTTTCTGCTGCTGGGACTGTGTGTGCTGTGTCCCTCCATTTTGGACCAGGACGTTCTGAAGGGTCCAATGGGGTAGAGGGTGTCCCAAATGGAGTAACCGGCGACCAACCAGAATGAGGGCTCTCTAGGGAGCCGGCGGACCAATGAAGATACAGCTGGTAATTGTGAGAAGTGAAGGCTAGACCATGGCGCCTTTTTTGCACCACTGAGAGCAAGATTAAGTGACTGGCATCTGTAGCCAGCCAATGGGATCGGGTGGCACCCGAGCTAGAGGATTGCCCCACACTGCCAAGGGGCAGAGGCATTGTGGCTGTGGACGAGGAAGGAGCTCTGGGCTGTTGCGCCGTTGAGTATTCGTGCGGGAAGCATGTGAGAGGCCGGAGACGGCATTTGAATAGCTGGCGAGCTTTGGACTAAATCCGAGGGGCAGCGGACAGAGGAGGCTGTGTAAAAGCACAGTTACCTACCAGGCTCACCCTGTAGAGGACTGGAGAATCTGCTGAATTGCGCTCAGTCTGTCAAGAAGAGGAAGCGGCAGTGAGACTCCCGAGTAGCTGTGTGTTCGGTCGGGCCATAGGAGCAGCTGCCTGGTATGGTACCCCCTGTTGATTTCCATATAAATGTGTGAAGAAGTGTCTGAAGTGCAGGCTCAGCCCTGCGAGTGATGTGAGAGCAGTTTTCTTCTGGAGTTGTGAGTACTAAAGCAGAGTAGCTCCCTGTCACATGTTTCTAGCAAGGGCAAGATCTTCATGTTTGCTTTGCTGACTGCACTAACTGAGCCTGCTGGGCTTCATCTGATCTTCGTAGGAACTAAACCCTCGTCATGTCAGGGCCCCAACCAGCTGCATCGAGGGACCTGCCTTTAGGGCTTGGGTACTCATAGACAGCAACTTAGAGGTTAGGCCTGTGCACAGAGCCCTAGGTAGATACTCATATATTGTAGTGGTAAGCCAATCATCCTGATTCCCCCTGGTCCTTGTTATTCCACCTTGAATAAATCAGATTGCTTGTTCTGCAAAAGTACACTGGTTAGTTTATGTATTAATAGTGACCTACTGCACAGTGAATATTGTGTAACCATACTTTACTTTCCAAGGGGTCCCCGGAGTGAGCTGAGTGGTTTGAGTCGGGGGGGGGTAAGTGTCTATGGTGAGGACACTGCAACTACACTGTGTGGGCCACTAGTGGGAAGAAAGGGGGGTTGCAGCAACCCAGAGGGCTGTGACCAAGTCAATCTTGACTGTTCTAACCCCGACCTCCGGGTGGAGGCACCCGCCAACGGATCTGGGCCCCTCACCCTGTTACAGTGAAGGCAGGCAGGCAGGGGTAGTAGCCCTTAGGATAGCGCCCCCTTGGGGTTACAGAAGTAATAACGAGAATGCAAAGTGAGCACTTTGTGGTGCCCACTTTGCGTTGTGCTCCGCCAACGCGAAGTGGCCACTTCGCGTCCACTTCTCCAGTGGATTTAAAATTAGCTGCATCTCTAATTGTAGCATTAACAGAAACCTGGCTTACGAATAAAGTCTCGGATAAAATGATTGACTTAGAAGGTTATAACATCTTCAGAGCTGATAGAAAAATTGAAAGGGGAGGTGGCTGTTTATTTTATATTAAGGATCATCTTAATGGTACCTTAAATGCCCCTATTGCTGAACTCCCTACCCTTGACTATTTTTCACTATCTGTTGTCCTGGGTGAGCATAAAGTATTGACACTTGTTGTGATTTATGCACCCCCAGGACACCAGGAGAAGAGATTAAGTTTGGTTGAGACCTTAAGAGGGACACTCCCAAAAAATAGAGGATTAATAATCTTGGGAGATTTAAACATGAATTGGTTAGGAAAGGATTTGTTGAAATTTAAAGAACTGGTTACTAATAACAGGTTGACACAGTTAATTGATGCTCCAATTAGGACTCGTTATAAATCTGGATATACCTCTCTTTTGGATTGGATACTGGTCTCTGACACTAACAAAATTGCTCAATCAGGGGTCCTTTCGGACAGTGTTAGTGACCACAGTCCTGTATATTGTTGTTGGACAGCAAAAAGAAAGAGGGTTCCTCCAGTATTTATATTTTCCTGTTGCATACATAAAATAGACACTGAAAAATTCAGAACAGCTGTGGCATCTGTAGACTGGACAGGAATAGAACGGCTTTTCAAGGTTGATGAAGCATTGTCCATCTTCTGCTGTCTTTTTAACAACATTTGTAATAAGTTTTCCCCTCTTAGGAAACTAAGGATTAGGGGAAATAAACACAAGTGGGTAACACCTGAGCTATTGAAACTATTGAGAGATTGAGATGTTCTGTGGAAAACCTATCGGGAAATTCCTAGTCATGCCTCCCTTTTGGCATATAAGGTTATTAGAAATAAATGTAAAATGCTAGTTCGTAATTTAAAAATTATTTTTTGGATAGACAAAGGGACTTTAAGGGCAAGAATGTATCCGATACATGGAAATTGATTAATGAACTTCTGGGAAAGAAGTGCTCTTCTAGTATTCCGTGCTTAGATAATTCCAATCAGATTATAACCAATCCTCAATCTGTAACTCAGCAATTTAACAACACTTTTACTGACTTATCTAAATGTATTCCATCTGGTGTTGGTAATCTATGGAATAGAAATAATGTTGTTGAATTACAGTATCCAAGATATTATTTCAGATCTACCTCTTCAGAGGAGGTAAAGAGATACCTATTAAAAATGAATCCACATCCCCAGTTGGGAGGGATGGGATTGATTACCATCTCGTGAGGATCACCGCGGATCTACTCTGCTACCCATTATCTCATATATTTCATTTATCACTTTGTAACTCTGTTTTCCCTACAGTATGGAAGGATTCTGTTGTACCAATATTTAAGGCTAGTGATCCAATGACAGTTCAAAACTACCGGCCTATTTCTCGCTTAGTACCTCTCTCTAAGGTTTTAGAGAGAATAATTTCTGATCAAATGACTGAGTATCTTTTAAAGTACAATGTCCTCACACCTGCTGAGCATGGATTTAGGCCAGGTCATAACACTGTCACGGCTTTGGAGGGGTTCACGTGCGCTGTCCAGTTGGCCATGGATGATGGCCAATATACTGGGGCAGTGTTTATGGACCTCACCAAGGCCTTTGATTTGGTGGATCACGGCCTTCTACTATCATCCCTCTTTGATCTAGGTATGTCTGGTGAGGTGGTAGAGTGGTTTGGGAGTTATTTAAATCAACATACACAGGTAACAAAGATTGACGGTCATTTCTCACAACGTGCTCTTATCACATTGGGTGTTACACAAGGGTCGATTTTGGATCCCCTTTTGTTTAGTTTATTTTTAAACACTCTTCCCTCAGTATGCACTAATTCCCAGATATTACTTTACGCATATGACGCGGTGATCCTCACGAGCAGTTCAAATATTAACACAGTTCGTAAAGATCTGACAGTTGATTTTCAGGCAGCTCACAATTGGTTTATGGTACACAGACTTGCTGTGAATGAAAAGAAAACTAAGTCCGTGGTTTTCCAAAAAGTAAGAAAATGAACAGGGACAGATACTGAGTTATTATTACATACAGTGCAGGAAAATATTATTGAACAAGTTGAACAATTTAAATACTTGGGACTCTTAATAGATGAGGGCATGACGTTTGAACCACACATCTCTAGTTTGATTAAAGCTACTCATCAGAGATTAGGGGCTTTATATAGACTTAATCCTCTCTTAGCCCCATCTACCAGAAGAACACTTGCCCACAACTTCCTTATCCCTACTATTGATTATGGTCTCATGATTTATTATGCTGCATGGGATTTATTAATAAAGTTAAAATTCTTTTGAATCAAATTGCTATATTTTACACACAACTTCCAGCCAGGACACATCACTGTCTACTATTGAGGGATGCAGGCTTTTTGCCATTGGACCTGCACTTTAAATTTCAATTAGGCATGTTGGCAAAGAAAATAACGTTAAACGGGGTTGCTGAGGTTGTCGATACTCTTTTTAAGAGACATATTAATTCTGCTTGCACAAGGTCCGCTGATTCCACTTACTTTGAATTACCTAGGATAAAGACCTCTAAGGGCCAAAAAAACTCTATTATGTGTTCTTCCTTATCTTTTTAATCAACTGTTACCCATTATAGATAGCCTGAAAGGATCATTAATGTATTTCAGGAAGAGGCTTATGAATGATCTATTACTGGAAAGTGAATGCAAATGTTTTACTTGATATTCTTGTAATGTATATTATTGGTGTTTTGAGATTAATTGTGAGTAGCATCTTTGTATTTTTGTATTCTGTATTTTTGTATATTTGTTTAATTGTATGTTTATGTGAAACTGGTCGCCCATGAAAATGGGTCTTTGGCCCATGGTCTTATCAGTATAAACAAATAAAACAAAGAAACAAGGTTACTCACTTTATAACATTATCACATTTCATTTTTTCACTGTGGTCCAGATCTCCACCCTCACCAGTCCTCCCAGGGCCTATCTACCCTGCAGTATTTCCCACAAAAATTTATGCCAGGTTACCTCTCTTGATCTAAGGGCACTGCTGCTTCATTTTCAATGAATCAGTGTGTACACATTTTCAAGTTCAAGGTTTCATAAATAATCTCTAACCTCTCTGTTGGGGTCCCTGGAGCCCTGGCATGCCTGAGACTATTTGTGCAGTGGCACACTCTCAGAGGGCAAATCTCTTCCAGCACATCTCACTGTGCCCACAAGGGACAACAATTACGAAAAGCAAGTCAGACTGTGCCATTACTACTAATTTAAATTGATTAGTTTGGTCAGGCTGTTCATGCTGTCCCCTAGAGTTACATAGATAGCCCCTCTGGCCCAAAGAACAGGCTCCCATGCCTGGCCCCATCCCAGGAACTTAGCGACCCCAACTCTTGCCAGGCCCCCTCCTTCTGATGACCCAGTTATTCGGCTTCCATGCAAGGAGATTCTACACTACAGTACGTAGGTTTTTTATCATTTTTCCAGAGCGTCCTTAATAAAAGGTTTACTTAGAAATGTATTCTCTCTCTCAAGCCAGGCTCTGTCTCAAGCCATCCCATTGTGGGAGCAGATTCTCATGTATCCCGGTGACCTCCCTTGAGGGGTGGCCCTCCACAGCTCCTGTTGCTGCTCTTCCCTACGTCGAGCCTCTAACCACTCCCAAATCTCTGAGTCTGCTTGCCTTCCCCTTCTCATAGACAACTGGGGAAGGCAGGACCATGCGTGGATTGGTGAGTTCTTTATGTAGCGCTGCAGCTGTGGAAGCAGGGAGCAGATTCAGTTGGTGGCCACTTGAGTTCTCAGCAGCAAACAGAGGCCATTGGTACAGGGGTCCTGTGGTCTGCTTAGCTGGTCTCCGGCGGTGTCTGGTGCGGGGGGGGGTTATCAGCAGGAGATAGCTGGGCTGCTATCTCCCCCCCCCCGGTGCTGCCTCTGGACGTAGCTCAGGCTCTCTGCATTTAGTCTTCCTGACCTTTCAGGCACTTCCCTCTTCCTCCTGTGCAGCACAGGCCAGTCTAAAGAGCAGGGCTACACACCTCACAGCCACGTTCGGGCTTCAGAACCCTAGTGTGGAGCATTAGCTAGTACCTGGCATTAGCACTAACTGGCCATTTCCCAAGCTGCTGGATCGATGAAGGTTTCTTCTCTCAGTGTAGACTTTCTCACAGTTGTACTCATGCAGTCTGTCTCTGGTGCCTACAGCCTGGCAGCTGTGGCATGACTGCTCTTCTGTCAAAGTGCGTCACACTATCTCATGAAAATGGCATCCTGACACTTCCAGTAGGTGCACTGTTCAGTCTTTGTATGCACAGGTTGTAGAAACCTCTGGAGTTACTCCCAGATGGTTGGCTGTGGAAGCCTGGCAGGCTTCCCTGGATGGCTCATGCTAACAGCACTCTAGTCCTCCTCTCGCTCTTAGAGCTTACTGCCGACTCCCTTCTTCTGCAACTTCCTTCAGCATTTTCTGGTGAAAGGCAGCTTATGACTGGCACACAGGGCTATCAGTCCACTGAACTAGTATGCAGAATGCTCACTCAATGCCCTATTGGCTGGCAGAAAAGGCATCAAGCATTTACAGCACAGTCATTTTCCTATCAGGCTTTTTGGGATCAGGTGCCGAGATCCCTGACCTCTGACTGATTGGGCTAAGGTCAGGGATTGGTACAATGGTAGCTATCTTACAGAAGAACACAGTTGCTTTAAATAAAATCTTTTTTGTAGGGCTTCTGCCCTGCTTTTAATTTCACTTCCCCCCTGGTTCTGTAGCGCACACTGTGCCTTATCATCCGGTCAACAGTTGGGGCAAAACAGGGCATGCCTTGCCTGTCGAGAGCTCCATAAGACATCCTCCCATGCAGAGCAATGTCCCTAATAAGAGTAGCTGGCTGCTGTGCGGTCCTTATAGGAGCAGAGGCACCAAACCCATGGTTGTCCCTTGTTCAGTCCCCACAGTGTGCCTTCATGCTTCTTTATGCCCTGACTGGTGTCCCTGGGGCTGGAGCACACTGGGGATATCTTTCTGTGGCCATGGCGGTGCAGTTCAGGTAGGCAGATTGGGCACACACAGCAGTATGCAAGAAGTCAGATTGCACGTTTGAGCAGGTGGCTGCTTGAATGTGGACAGGGAGCTGCATGAATGTGTGAACACTCCCAGAACCACTGAGCAGGTGGCTGCATGAACATGCACAGGGAGCTGCATGAATGTGTGCACACTCCCGGACCCACTGAGCAGGTGGCAGCTCAGCTATCTTGCTCCTCTGGTCTCCCTCCAGGATGCAGTCCTGGGTGCTAGAGTAAGCAAAAAACACTGGCCAATGGTATGCAGTTTTGGTGAGGGCAGCAAGTAGTCCAGGTAAGCCCCCACTGTTTTTTTTTGTGGGGGAGGGGAGTTACACTAGGAATAGCCAAATCCCAGTCATGGTGTTGTGTCCATGTTTCTGTCATTGCCAACAAATCTAATTTTGCCTCTGCTACTACCTCCTGGATTCCCCCATTTTACAGCAGTTCTGCGGTAAAGTATAGAATCGGTATGTATCTTTTGGTGCACAAGACAGTTCTAGAAATAGATATTTGCAGCAATCTCTCACTAGTTCAGAAATATATGAAGTGTAATTCTTATAATGCTCTGAATCTGAACAGGTGCATGTGTGTACAGTACTGGATTTCTTCCTGCAGTGATTGAACATCTGTAGACCTGCTACTGCAGTTCCAGCAGTTCCCACAGGATGGTGGTGTTATTTTTAGTCCTGCAGAGTGGGTAGGGCACTATGATATGACCTTATTGCCAAGCAATTCTAGCACCAGATATTGTAAGGGGACAGAAGATGCAGTGCTTAAAGCAGCAGTCTCTACTTTCTGAAACAAAGTCAGCTTCCAGTTGTTAGCATTTTATAAGTCTGAAACATCCCCATCCTTTAATATTGAGCCTCTGGTCTTTTATATTTCTTCATGTTTAGATGCCATGCATGTTTGCTGTAGCTGCAACTGCACAGTATAGTAATGTGGAAGATTAGAGCACTTCCTCCAATAAACTTATGTTAAAATAAAAACAAGCTAAAGAAAACAAGAGGCTGAATAGTAAAATAGAGGTGACTCAGACTCAAAAAGCTAAAATCTGTAGGTCTGAATTTTATTTTCTGAGGCATGGACAAAAGGTGTGTTAATACCCCCTCTCAAATCTTCACTGAGCATTCATATTCTGGGCTCAGACATTCAAGTAGTCATCATTTTGTATTCATTAATCGGGCAAAAAAAAGTTTTAAGTATAAATGAAAGTTCACAGCCCTTTTGACTTCTTTTTACTGGGTGACCAAGGTGAGTGATAAGGGAAGTCAGTGGACATAGTTTACTTAGATTTCAGTAAGGCCTTTGACTCAGTCCCCCACAGAAGGCTTGTAAAAAAGCTAAGGTACTTAGTAGTGGAGGATAAATTGGTGACTTGGGTGGAGAACTGGATTGGGGTAGAAAAGAGACTAGTGGCTAATGGGGTTATTCGGAGGAGATGAAGGTGACAAGCAGAGTACCTCATGGTACAGTACTGAGGCCTGTTCTTTTCACTGTGTTTGTTTGCAACATAGGGGAGGGCAAAAATAGCAATCTGCCTCTTCACAGACAAAACAAAAATCTGTGCAACAGTGGACACGGAGGTAGGGATAAGGGAACTCTGGGAGAATCTGGACAGGTTGTAGAGCTGGTCAGAGGCCTGACAGCTGTGCTTCACTGATAAAAACCCTGTTTACACCACCTGATTTGCAGCGCATCAACCCATGCGCAACAGTTGATGCGCTGCAAATCCCACTCACCAGTGTGCTGTAGGATGCATCCAATTCCACTTTTTGATCCGACGTCAGAGAGGTAACGTTTAGCTGATCAAGCGTGTTGCAAGGTGGTGCAAACCCTCTTCTGCGCTTGATCCGCTGCAGAGGACAATTTTCCCGTCCTGCACCAACAAATAAAGCATGCCCCACTGAAGGAACAGCCCCACCACAGCAAACACTGCAGCGCTGTATGGAGGGCAGTGTAAACAGTTTATTATGGGCTCTGCTGGCAGTGCACAACAAGGAAGTGGATGAGATTCGGAGGGATGCTGTGATGTAAACACTGCTAAAAAAAAATGTATATGTAAGGCGATCCACACTGGGAGGAGACATAATGATCAACTTCATCTTCATTTCAGTGAGGAGTTTTCTGAAAATGAGCCTCTAAGCTCCACTAAATCAGAGGTGACAGAAGTGAGTGTCAAAGAATTACAGGATTACCTGGTACCCACTGAGACTGTTGATGATTCTGTGTTAAATAACACCTTAGAGCAGGAAACACAAATTGCAGAGATAGTTACCAAACCTGATAGCCAGATGGCAGGCACCTGCTAGTTACATAGACATACTGAATGTAGTCCTAAACCAAAAATCAAACTGGAATTGCAGTTAGTGTGGCAATGATGCAAAAAAACCAAAAGGGCAGAATAATCTCCTATAGTTGCCTGGAGTCCAGGGTGGTCTAGCCCTGTCCTCTTAATTATAGTATAATGTTTCTGTTACATGTTCTACAGTATGTTTCTTGTGTTATATAGATATTTTGTTACAATGTATGAGATTATTTCTATCTTAAATGGGAAGGAGTGTTGTATTGTAAGCAGAGAATCTCAATGACCGTAACTAGCGGGTGCCACCTTGTGGCCATAATGGGGATACGCACATTTGCCTTTAGGTAATTCTTACGTTGTGGTGAGCATGCTCCACATGGTCATATAGAGGCAAGATGGTGACTGCATAGCTGTACATGTGCAGCTTTGGTTAATTAATGTAATCCCTAGGGGGCGCTACTCCAAGGGATACTACCCCTGCCTGCATGACCAGGTGCAGGTTGAGGGGCCTGGGTACTGAAAATGGGTGCCTCCACCCGGAGGACAGGGTTAGTGGTAGCGCAGCTGACCTGGGTACAGCCCTGCGGGACATTGTTGCTCCCTCTCTTTTCCCTCTAGTGGCCTAAATGGTTCACAGAATACACAATTGCAATTGACACCTGGCAACAGTTTTAACCCTACACTTGTTGCACTTACCACCAGTGCTGGTTCAACTGGCTCGGCTCTGGAGACTCCCTGTAAAATAAGATTTAGCACAACAACCAACAATATTTCAGTGCTGTTTGTACAGAGGTACACCACAACCAGTTTCAATGCAAAAAAGATTTAGATCTGATTTATTTAAGGGGCAGTAACAAGAAAGGGGCAAGATCTAATGGTTGATTCGAGATTTGAAAGATTCAGGTTAAAAGGCATGCACTTAAAGGTCTCTGTAGCACAGTCACACACACTCTGGGTACCCAGCTGGAACTACAGGCTAGCCTGAAGCATTGCCTGGGGTAGGCCAGCGTTTCAGCTGGTTGGGGCCCTGTGATGGAAAGAAAAACCTACATGCACTTTAACCCACAATTTGTAATCCGGAGCTGGATGGCTCAGTCCCAAATAATTAGCTACCACCATTAAATCAGTTGACACACTTTGATTTGAACTTTCCTGCAGGGAGCTACCCTGGTATTTACTCTCGTTACCCAGTACAGGATGCAGGATGGACTAAATGGAGACCTCAGGATGAAAAACTGGATTGCCAGGAGAAGCAGGGCCCACAGGAAGCACCATGGCATTGATCCTGCTCGTTGGTGTTGAG
The DNA here is from genome assembly GCA_016271365.2 of Neoceratodus forsteri. NCBI lineage: Eukaryota > Metazoa > Chordata > Ceratodontiformes > Ceratodontidae > Neoceratodus > Neoceratodus forsteri. Next base: position 924,587,310 of record CM028132.1, read on the forward strand.
CAGGGTGCCGGGAGCCGAATCCCCATACAAGTCTCTCGTTGGTTGTTTCCCTGCGCTGTGAGAGGGCTGTCTGGGCTGAGGTGGCAAGGCCCAGTCAGGGTAAACAGTTTGGATGACAGTCCAGTAAGTGCTGGATGCAGCTTCCAGCAAGCGTGACATATTCAAGCAGTGGGGAACCAAATCGCGACCCACTATCAGCATTCAGCACACTTATAGTAGAAGCAAGGTAAATACCACAGTTCGGAGGACAGTCCGGTTGCAATTCACAGTGTCTCTGTGCAAACCATAACTCTGTGGCAATCTCAAGTCCTGACAGGCCAATTGCACTGAGGCAAATCTTCGGTCCACTTCAGGAGAAATTCAGTTTGTTACAAATCAGGTTCCGATTGCAAAAACTGCAATTTTGGAAGAAGTCCAATCTCAGGCTTAAGGTCTCTTCACTTAGGAAGATGGTAGCAGGCAGGCCAAAAACATAGCCTTCCTGCCAATTTTCCCAGCACAAATGCAGGAGCAGCTGCTTGAATCTCTTGAGCTGTTCACTCTTTCAGCTATACCTCCACACTGATTCACTGCTGCAGGCAGCTTGGGACTTTCCCAGAGATCCAAAAAGTTTGATTCGTCGATCCATCTGTTTGTCACAGCTAGAGCTCCACGTCCAGGTCCAATTAGGAGCCAAAGGGCAAAAACTACAATTCCTACAGAAACTCATTCCCACAAGACCCCTGGGGACAGACTCCATTTTAGGGTCCCCAAAGATACTGATTGGTCCAAACTAGCAATCCAGAACCAAGATGGTGGTGATTAACAGAAATGTCCATGCTGCAAAGGAAGGCAAGTTAGACAAACTACAATATTATTATTATTATTATTATTGCAGATGATCAGTAAACAGTCACAGATCCTTGTAGGGCTCCCTCTGCACAATTAGTGGCAGATTGGAGCAAAAATACAGCAGCTCTTAAAGAGACAGGCACGGAGGCTAACAGGGAACTCAGATGCTAAACACTTTCAAACCCATAGGGACACAAAACATCAGCTTGGCAGTGGGCATTTAGGTAAGCCCAAGGAAGACTTTGGGGAACCCCCATTTGTAGGGGGTTACATTAAGACATGAACAGGGGTTACTTAGATCAGCATTTTGTTAATTACTCCCTATGGGTGTAATGTGGCATGAGGTGCAGCCATGTAATATTGCCCCTAGGGGGTGAGTAACTGACTGTTAATCTAACTCCAAGGAGTGACTTATTGCAAAATTGTTAGAACTGTAACTTTTGAATGTCTCCCTAATAGAAATGGAGATTTTTAATAAAATAGTTTATCCTCCACTGTTTAAGACTGCTAGTTCAGAATCAGAATGCATCATTTCTGTCATTCAGCGGTGCTAGACTGGATAGGGGAAAGAGGAAATTGTTTTACCAGGAAAGGCACACTAAGCTGAAGCTTGTTTCCAGGTGTGACCTGGGAGCACAAGGAAGTTAAGTGACTTGCTCAGGGTCACACAGTATGCACGTGGGGGCTGTAGGAGTCAACCCCAGGTCTCCAGGTTTGCAGCTCAGAGCCCTAAACCACTGTGCTATGCTGTCTCCTAGATAGAATGCTGACAGGAAGAATTCAAGCACCATGCTGATCAGGCTGTATACGCATATGTAACAGTGATTAATGTAAGGGCGTCAGAATGCGAACAGCCAATCAAATTGTATTATTTCCGAGACCATTTTTATGATCGAGAATAAAGCTTCTTGCTCCTAACTTCTGGACTCTTCTGTTACAGTATACCACACCAGCATTCTTTCCAAGGATTTGTTGTAGAGCAAGGGAACAGTGAAAGAGTGAGCAGGGTCTCTCTCACTCTTGGCCTCACTGAAATTAGGAAATCAGAAAAAAACATCCTTTAATAAAGTTAGATAGGTTAGCAGTTCACAGTTGGGCAGAAAGCTGTAGGCAACCACTGGGGTATAGTCAGAGCAACTAGTTTTTTTTTCTTCTCCATCATTTTTGGGGATTTAAAAAAAAAAAGAGAGAAAGTGAGAGCTAGGCCTGGCCACTCTGGATAGGACGGCTGTACTGCTAATATTTTTCATCTCTGTTCATCCTCAGCCTAGGTTAATTTGATTGATTTATTCATTTTATAACTGGGTATGTACACTGATCCCAGGGACCATTTTCAGGCATGACTCAGGCCATCAAGATGGCTTTTACAGTGGGCAAAAGGTACAAGACAAGAGCAATTTGAATATACAGTACACAGTACATCAGGGAGCAACAAAAGTACGTTGGAGTCATCTTGGACCCCTCTCTTACATTCCACAACCACATTGGGATGATAGTAAGAAGGACCAATCAACAAATCAATGTCTGCTATCACCTGAGACACTTTCTAGCAATTGGGAAGGGGCACACTCCTACTTCTTCTAGACTATGCCTCCCCCATTATATCCCAAACCTTATCTCGTCTAATCACCTGTCTCAATACCACATAAAACAGTATCTGTCGTTTCATCCTACTTACTCAACTTACCACTCACCACTGCTCCCTATATGCCTTACTAGGGTGGCTCTCCCCTCCAGGTCCACCGTGACCTCAGCTTGGGCACTCTTGTACATAAATCCCTAAGCACAGGAGCCGCATCCTCACTAGCCAGAATTCTCACAACTGAACACAGCACAAGGGAGCTGAGGTTATCCTCTGGGCATGGTAAAGCCAAATGCTCCCCAGAGGGTGATATAAAAACATAGATTTTGATGGCAGATAAGGACCGCCCAGTCCACCTAGTCTGCCCATTTCTATACCTACTTAACTCCTGATCCTAAATGATCAGCAGCTTACCCTCTGTTTCCTACCACTAGGGTTGCTTTCTGTCTGTCCTATGCATTCTTGAACTCACCAATCGTTTTAGCCTGCATGAGCTCCACTGGGAGGCTGGTCCATGCATCCTCCACCCTTTCTGTGAAAAAATACTTCCTCACATTTCCCTTGAGTCTCCCCCCCCCAGCCTCATATTGTGACCCCTTGTTCTTGCACATCTCCTTTTTTGAAAGATGCTGGCCTCCTTGACCTTGTTGATGCCCCTGAGGTACTTGAATTTCTCTATCATATCCCCCTCCCCCTCCTTTCCTCCAGGGTATACATATTGAGGTCTTCAAACAACATGAAGTCTTGCTATATTATGACAATTGCAGTTTGTCCCATCATTAGAACTGCTCCGGAGGTGAAAGAGTTAACTTCCATGCCAGGCATGGAGCTTAGAGCGCGAGCTCGGTTAGAGAAGCTCTGTCTGGATAATTTCAAACTGAAACTGTCAGATTCTTTACTCCGCCTCACTGAACAGTCGCTCCGGAGATTTCTCCTACTGCTTGGTTCATTTCTTGGTTTAAACAGTATTTTCTCGGTTAAATTCAACCGCGAGTATTATTATTTTAACCGCAAACCGATCGGTTCAAGCTCTGTCTGTGGTATTGTAAGTAATAGACAGGTTTATTTCTGTGTGGAACTTGTAAATGTTTATCGGTTCGGTTCGAACCGATCAGGTTGTTTAAAACTTTAAAAAAGTAAGCATTTTAAAGCTTTTAGAGTGCGGTTCCCTGTTCTTATCGGTTCTAAAAAACGATTTCATTACGGTTTTTTCATTTAATTCGTGACACGGTTGGGAACCGATAAGGTGTCTTGCCTGGCACTGCCGCTCAATGGGCAAGTTTGTTGGTTAGGCTGGCATCATGTCTGAGAAACCCAAAAGAAAAACCGGGCCCACTGGGTTTCAACACTGCAGTGTCTGGGGAAGCCTTTGCCAAGGCTGACCCCACACCACATGTGTCTATTGTCTGGGGTTTGACCACCTCAATTCAGACTGCCAGATTTGTAAGAATTTCCCTGCAGCCACCCTGGATAAGAGAGTTGGCAGGCTCAGGGAACGAGAGGCCAAAAAGTCCGCTGACCCGGATGGCCAGCCCGGTTGGTGCCAACCGAACCGGAGGGAGTGCCCTCTGACCAGGGCGAGACTTCCTCGGGCCAACGTAAAGCTGACTCTGGGGAGCCAGTTCCAGCAAAGAAAACTAGAAAATCAGCAGGTGTGGAGTCCAAAATTCCTTCTCCAACTGCTGCAGAAATAGCAAAAGCTATACAGATTGTACAGTCACTTTCTCCGTTCCGTCCGAACCGCCACTGTCTGGTAAAAGGTCGGTTCGGCCGGTTCCACCGTTCAAGAATATGATATTGAAGAGTTTTATGAACCAGAGGAGGGGAGGAGGATTATGAACAGTGTGAATGTGACTTTGAGAGTCTGGATGTGCCCATTGAACCGACATCTCCCCAGACAGACCTTTAGAATCTCCTCTATGCTTTCTGAGTCCCTCTCACTTTCTGTTTTATAAAAGGCTGCTGAAACCCTCCAGCTCCCATTAGAGGAAGCTGTGGATGAGCAAGAGGAACCTGATTTTGTGGAAATGATGGACATCCCAGAGTCTAGGAGATTGTCTATCCCCCTTACATAAATCATTTAGGAAACAAACAATAAAAATTTTAAAAGCTCCTAATTCTGTGCCTCCTGTTGACAAGAAGATGGACAGGAGGTACACTTTGTCAGGTCCTGATACAGACTTTCTTTCACAGCAATGTAGCCATGTTGGAGTAGTTCAGGCTGCAGCCTGTGATAAGGCTAACATTCCCTTGGCCTCACATCCTCCTGACAAGGACTCCAGGAAGATTGATGCCATGGCTAAAAAAACAATACATGGCAGCATCCTTGGGACTCAGACAAGCAAATTACATGGCTTATGTGGCAAGATACCAAAAATCTAGATGGGACACTGTCATGGCTTTGGCCAAACAGGCCCCTGGCCAGCTTGCCAAGGAGCTGGAGCAGGTGGCTGCTGATGGCATTGAGGCATCCAAGGTGCAATTCCATGCTGCTGTGGATTCTAATGATGTATCCTCTAGAGTCATGGCTACATCTGTGGCCTTTCGTAGGTTGGCTTGGCTCAGGTGTACTAGTTTGTCACAGGATACCCAGACTAAGGCTATGGATTTTCCTGTGGTAGGAAATTCTCTGTTTGGGGAGCAGACAGAGAATTACATGAAGAAAATGGATGAATATAGAACAACTTATAGGAGTGCACAAGCCAAGGAGCGGCAAGCCACTCCTCAGAGGCAGACCCCCAGGGGTAGAGGTAGGCCTTTTCACAGGCCTTTTTACCAAACCCAGGCTTCTTCTGCTTATGCTCAGAGGGGGTTCTTCAGAGGGAGAGGCAGACGGGGTGCAAGCAGGCCTGCTCCCACCCCTCAGCCTAAAGCCCCTGCCAAACAGGCACCCTGATGGGATGCCCAGGGCCGGTTCTCCATTACCTGTAGGGGGCAGGCTGGCTTACTTCGTTCAGGACTGGGAGTCTCTAACATCAGACAAGTGGGTCCTGGAAGTAGTAGGCCAGGGTCTGGTTCTCAGCTTCAAAAAATTTCCAAAGATGAGAATCAGATCTTTTCTACCTGCAAATCCTCTAGAGACCTTTGCCTTAGAAACAGAAGTCTCAACCCTCCTGGCTCTCAGAGCTGTGGAAAGGGTTTCTCCCCTACACCAGTGCAAGGGTCTGTACTCCAGGTACTTCCTTGCCCCAAAAAAGACAGGAGAATGGCGCCCATTTTGGACCTAAGATATCTGAACAAGCACCTTTGAAACCAAAATTCAAAATGGTGACTCTGGCAATGATTTTACCTCTCTAAGGCCAGGGACTGGCTAGCTTCCTGGACCTCAAGGATGCCTATTTCCATGTTCTAATCAGAAGCTCCCACCGAAAGTACCTCAGATTCGAACTGCCCTCAGGCCATTACCAGTTCAGAGCAATGCCCTTCGGCCTTACCTCTGCCCCAAGGGTATTCACAAAATGTCTAGCAGTAGCAGTTGCTCATTTAAGAAAAGGCGAAAGATTGCCATCTTTCCCTACCTAGACGACTGGCTCATTTTAGGCCAGTCTCCAGAACAGGTCAAATCACACCTGCAAGTTACCCAGCAGCTGCTCACCTCTCTGGGTTTTCTGCTCAATCTTCCAAAGTCAGTTCTGGAACCTGTCCAGGTACTCACCTTTATAGGTGCAGAATTGGACACAAAGCGGACCAGAGCCTTCCTGCCCTTAGAGAGGGTAAGGAACCTAGTGGCCCTGGCCTCCTCTTTCACTTTGCAGGTCTCTCGACCAGCAAGGCACTTCTTACAGCTCCTAGGACACATGGCTGCTTCCACAGCTGTAGTGCAAGGAGCAAGATTTCAGATGAGGGACATTCAGTTTCACTTGAGAGCCTTTTGGTCTCAAAGAAAAGATCCCCTTTCCAAGTTGATCCCAGTGACTCGAACCCTGATCCAGGCCCTTCAGTGGTGGCAGGATCAGAGCAATTTGAGACTAGGGGTCCCCTTCATCTCTCTATCTCACTCCTTGACCCTTACTACAGATGCGTCCCTTCTGGGATGGGGAGCTCACATGGGCGACCTCTCCACCCAGGGAGTGTAGTCCCCTCAGGAATCTCTGCTCCACATCAATTTGTTGGAACTCAGAGCTGTCTTTCTAGCACTTCAGGTGTTTTCTGCATCTGTTCAGAACAAAGTGGTACAAGTCAGAACAGACAACACCACCACAATGTGGTACATCAACAAACAAGGGGGCACTCGGTCTTCGGCCTTGTGCACCGAGGCAATGAAGTCGTGGTCTCTGGCTTATTCCCTGAACACTTCCCTCATAGCAGTTCACCTCCCAGGAAAGGACAATATCCTGGCAGATGCTCTCAGCAGGATTTCCCAGGGCCATCACGAATGGTCACTGGATCCCCAAGTACTGGGGATAGTTTTTGCCAGATGGGCACCCTCAGATAGATCTTTCGCAGCCCCAGACAATCACCAACTTCCACTGTTTTGTTGCAGGCCCCAGTGATGGGCTCAGTCCCCCTGGATGCCTTTCTCCTAGATTGGGAAGGGAAGTTTCTATATGCCTTTTCCCCCTTCCCTCTCCTATTCAAGGTGCTAGTCAAAATCAGATCCCAGCCTTGCAAGATGATTCTGATTGCTCCAGATTGGGCCAGGCAGCCCTGGTACCCACTCCTTCTGTCCTTAGCAGTCCATCTTCCCCTGTGTCTCCCCAGGAATCACAACCTGTTATCTTGTGCCCAGGGGAGAGTTTGGTATCCGAATCTGAAATCCCTCAACCTCAAGGCCTGGCTCTTGAGGAGTTATTTTGCTGACTTACACCTTTCTCAAGGTGTTCTTGAAATCCTGAAGGCTTCTAAGAAGCCTTCCACTAGGGCTACTTATAATTCTAAATGGAAAAGGTTTTCCGTCTGGTGCTCTGGGAAGCGTATTTCCCCGGAATCTGCTGATTTGCCCATTGTTTTGGACTATATGGTCCATCTTAATTCTTTGGGCCTGAGACTAGCTACCCTGAAAGTACATTTGGCAGCTGTCTCTGCTTTTATTTCAGCAGGAAAGCCCTCTTCTCTTTCCACTCACCCTGTATTTTCAAAGTTTTTCAAAGGATTACTTCATACTAATCCACCTTTCAGGGACCCGGCCCTGCCTGGGATCTTAATGTTTGCATTGCTCAGTTGATGCAACCCCTTTGAACCTCTGTCTTCTGCAGAGCTTCAGTATTTGACTTGGAAAACTGTTTTTCTAGTAGCCATCACTTCTGCCAGGCGCATAAGTGAGTTACAAGCCTTGTCAGTGGAGACTGACTTTATTTCCTTTCACAGGGATAAAGTAGTCCTTAGGACTAACAGGAAGTTTTTGCCTAAGGTGGTTTCAGATTTCCATCTTAATCAATCTATCTCCCTTCCAGTGTTCTTCACTGACCATTCCTCCTCTGGTGAGAGGAGGCTGCACAGCTTAGATGTTAAGAGGGCCCTAAGTTACTATATAGAGCGTACCAAGGGTCATAGGTTCGAATCCCTCCAACTTTTTCTCACTTATGGTGAGGTTGGGAAAGGTAAACCAGCCACTAAGAGATCCATTGCCAGGTGGATTGTCTCTTGTATCCAATTTTGTTATCAGAAACTGGGAAAAGTTCCCCCTTCAGGCCTGAGGGCTCGCTCTACCAGAGGTACAGCTGCGTCTCTAGCTGCTGCCAGAGACATCCCTATCTTAGAGATATGTCAAGCAGCTATTTGGAAAACGGTACACACTTTCACCAAGCATTACTCCTTGGATATCCAGGCCAGGAGGGATGCTAGATTTGGCACAGCCGTGCTTCAGAGCCTATTCCCTAAGTAGGTTCTGTCCCTCCTCCATGGAGGTACTGCTGTGTATTCTGCAATTGTCATAATATAGCAAGACTTCATGTTGTTTGAAGAAAAAATTACTCACCTTAGTAATGTTGTTTCTTCTAATGGAGTCTCTATATATTATGACCTCCCAGCCTGCCCCTCTCAGAACTTCTACTTGGGTATGGGTGGGCAGTCCAGTGTTGGCACTTATTTATGCCCATTATATGTTTTTCCACCCCTTCTTGGGGTTTTGGGGTGTTGTGTTTTTATTTTATCTTATCTTATTTATTTTCTGGTCCCCTGACTTGAGTCTTGGTGTTGGGACAAGGAATATGTGTTAATATTTAGGTAGCCAGTTGGCTAGTGTAGGTTACAGCTTCCACACAGAACCTTAGTGAGTTTTTGCTCGTAAAGATCTGACAGTTTCAGTTTGAAATTATCCAGACAGAGCTTCTCTAACCGAGCTCGCGCTCTAAGCTCCATGCCTGGCAAGGAAGTTAACTCTTTCACCTCCGGAGCAGTTCTAATGGTGGGAGAAACTGCAATTGTCATAATATAGCAAGACTCCATTAGAAGAAACAACATTACTAAGGTGAGTAATTTTTTCTTTCAGTCTTTCCTCGTATGTTTTCTGGTGCAGTCCTTTCACCATTTTTGTTGCCTTTCTCTGGACTGCCTCTATTCTGTCAGTGTCCTTCCGGAGATGTGGGCTCCAAAACAGAACACAGTATTCCAGATGTGGCCTAACCAATTGTCTGTACAGTGGCATCACCACCTCCTGTTTTCCACTGGTGATGCCCTTCCCTCTGCAACCCAGCATGCCTCCGTCCCTCCCCACCGCCTTTTTACATTGTTTGGCCACCTTCAGGTCATCTGTTATGTTTACCCCCAGGTCCCTTTCCAGTTCTGTTGTTGTTAGTATCTCCCCCTCACCCAATTTTGTATTCCTCTCCAGGATTCCTGTGGCCCACATGCATGACTTTGCACTTTTTTGCATTAAACTTAAGCTGCCCTCTCTTGACCACTCCTCCAATTTGTCTAGGTCACGTCTTATTTTTTCCACCCCATCTGCAGTGTCTCTCCTATTGCAGATCTTGGTGTCATCTGCAAAGAGGCACAGCTTCCCTTCCAGACCCTCCACAATGTCACTAATGAAGACACTGAAGAGGACTGGCCCCAGAACTGAACCTTGTGGCACCCCACTGGTCACCTCCCTCTCCTGGGATTGTACTTCGGTCACCACCACCCTCTGTGTCCTGTCGCTCAGCCAATTTCTGTCCTATTATACCACCTTGGGACCTACTCCCAGACTGCAAAACTTGTTTACTAGCCTCCTGTGTGGGATGGTGTCAAATGCCTTGCTACAATCCAGGTAGGCCATGTCCAACACCCCTTCCTGATCCACCACCTTGGTTACCCAGTCAAATCTATTATCAGACAGTGTCTAAGACAGTATGGTGGGCATGGCGTATGTGTGTGTGTGTGTATAATAAGACTAGTGTTGGTTGTGCTGGCCTGTGTACTAGCAGTGTCCAGAGGTGTTGATGTGCATAGTGCATGACAGGGGCCTGTATCCTTTGTACTGTGCACCGTGGTGTCATCCTGTACCTCTTTTGCATGTGCCCCCTCAAGTGTGTGGCTGCCACCAATACAGGGTTGGAATATGGTGAGCATTCCTCCATAGATTTGTGCTGCCCTATACTTGTGGGATGGGACATGGATGAGACATGTTGTCCTGGTTGTTAAAGGTTGGTTGGGGGAACACATACCCACACTGCTGTTAGAGTCTGCAGGGACTGGAGGTGTTGGTCTTGTCACTGGCTGCAAAGGTGCACTGGTGTTATCACGTTCCTCTGCAAGCAAGCAGTGACTTGGGTGCAGAGCTGACAGCACCTGGCAGATCTCTTTGGTGTCAGAAGGCAAAAGCTGTTCCAAACAGGCCAAGATCTGCTAGTTCAGTTATAGATTTCTTCTCTGCCACCTTTTCTTTTAGGAAGTGAAAGGAAAGTCATAGGAAGGAGGACAGAGTCATAACTTAGGACTACTACAGAGACCAGCAAGTTCATCAAAAAAGCAAAGGCCTTAGCAGAGATGAGCACTGCAAAGGGGATGAAATAGGGAAAAGATGTTCTTCTGATATATTTGGGAGAAATGCAAAGTGAAGTTAGGGTATAGTGAGGCCGAGGAGGGAAAGGGATGAGAGAATGGGGATAATGGCATGGCTGAAATACTGAATCAGTATTTTTGTTCAGTATTTACCAAGGGGGAGGAGGGTCCACTAGCCTGTGGAGTTAGGCATGAAGAGGCGGGGGTGAGGAGCCTACTAACTCTCCTATTATAGAAGAAAGGGTGTTGGAGAGGCTGAGGGCATTTGTAGTGGATAAATCAATGGGGCCAGATGGGATGCACCCTAGTATATTAAATGAAACCACGCAGGTGCTTGAGAAGCACCATGGTTCCTAGAGATTGTAGGACTGCTGATGTGGTTCCCCTGCAGAAAAGCGGCAGGAGGGATGAGCTAGCTATAGACTGGTCAACCTGACATTTATAGTGGGGAAATTGTTGGAGGCTATACTAAGAGAGATATTGGTAGACTTTTTTGAGGTAACGTAACATGGGTTCACATGGGGGAGGTCATGCCAAATACAGTAAACTCGATTGAGCTCTATGACTGGATTACTAGAATGGCCAATAAAGGATAGACAGTAGACATATACTGTACCTAGACTTCATTAAGGCCTTTGATTCTGTTCCTCATTGAAGACTAGTCAAGAAACTGAAGAATGTAGGGTGCATGAAAGAAGAGTAACCGGGGTGGAAATCTGGCTGAGAGGGAAGACGCAGAGGGTGGTGGTGAATGGGCTGAGTTCTGGGGTGTGTCCTCTTTAACATATTCATCTATGACATTGAGGTGGGGTGTTCAGGGAAAGATCTGCCTCTTCGCTGATGATACCAGGGGCTTGATTTTCAAATGCTGAAGCAGGATTTGTGTCAAACCTTGCATCGAAATCTGCACTTGGTACAGCTGCGCCACACACCTTTGCTGCAGCCACTCCTGATTTGGTAGGTTAGACACAGTTGTGACACTTTATACCATTTATGGCAACATGCGCCAAATATTTGGCACAAGCTCTGTAAAAAGAGCACCTAGGATTGCCGCAAAGCTAGACCAGAAAAAAATTGGTCTAACTTGCAGCAGTTGCCGCACAGGATCACAAATACCGATCAATGGCCAAGAGAGTGCTGCAAGCCCCACGTGCCATATGCTCAGCACACCCTGGGCTGGCGGCATTTGGGACCATTTGAAAATCGTGCCCCAGATATGCAGGAAAGTGGTGAGCAAGGATGGGATCAGGGCATTGAGGAAGGACCTAGAGTCTTGAGAGATGATCCACATTTGGCAGCTGAGTTTAATGCCAAGAAGTGCAAGGTAACATATCAGAAGGAAGAACCCAAAAACGCAATACCTGATGAGGGGAGTTGTGATAGCACCGCAGAGGAAGAGGATCTGGGGATAATATGTGATAGCTTTTGCAACTGCTCTGTAGATTTTAGACTAACGGCATATTGGGATGCATAGGAAGCAGCAGTAGAGACAAGGAGGTAATCCTTCTTACAGCTCTCTGGTATGCCCTCATTTGGAGTACTGTGTAAGGTTCTGGAGCCCACACCTAAGGCAGGACTGCAAAAGGGTAGAGGCTGTACAGAGAAGGGCGACAAAAACAATCCAGGGGATGGGGGAGAATGCATATGCGGAGCAGTTAAGAGTCTTTAGTATGTACACCCTGGAGTCTAGAAGGGAGATGGGGCATGATTGAAATGTACACATACCTCCAGTGTTAAACAGGGTGGTGTCAAGTGATCTATCCACCCAGAGCACAAACACATACACAAAGAGGAATTCACTAAAGCTGGCAGGGGGGAGATTCAGTAAGGATTTCAGAAAGCACTTTTTCTCAGAAAGGGTGCTGGACAAGTTGAACAGGCTGCCAGAGGAAGTGGTATGCACCATACAGTGGGAGGATTCATGCAAGGATGGTACATGAACAAGGCCATAAGGGTGGGAGGGATGGAACAGGGGACAGTTTAGAGGGAAGGATGGTAATTTGGGCCAGTACAGGAAGAGTAGGTAGGGTAGGCAGACTGAATGGGTTCTAGACCTTCTTCTGCTGTCAGATTCTGTTTCAGTGTGGTGCGAGTTGGAATTTGTGCAGGAGTTTGTGAAGAAACTGTTGGCATTAGAATCTCCAAAGCTTTTATTACTGAGGGATTTTAATGCAAGAGTTGATGACCCCACTGATAATTATGTGAACAAGATCCTTCAAATCACAGATTCTCTGAGGCTCAGACATGTTGTTACCTCAGTCACACATACCGTAAAGGGGATACACAACAGACCTTATGTTCAGCATGTGGCACGTGACTTAGTGCATCCTGTTGTTATGTCAGATCACTGCATCGTGAGGTTCGGTATTAGAGCCCCAGTTAAGCCACCACCAAGTATGGAAGGGATTCGATATCTTGTGAAGTGGTACCTGGATGCAGTAAGGTTTCTAAGTCTGATGGACACAGGTCTGGTGGTGGCATCCTTCAGTGGAGGATGTCAGCTAATGTGATTGATGCCCATAACTTATCCTTGGTGGCAGCAGTCTGCTCCCAGGCACTAGTGTAATCACACTTTATTACCTTATATTGAAACACCTTGGTTTACAGAAGAGCTGTGATAACTAAAAATTGGAAGTCACTGTTTAGAGTGTAGGTGGAGATTTCAGATGGATGCTGACTAACTTTTTCTGATGGCTCATTATAACAGATATCCGCAAACACCAGGCTGTTAATGCTGAAAGGTCTAAAGTTCTCTTGGGCCTTATGGCAGTTGAGAAGAGCAGACCAGCCATCCTTTCCATACTGTTAAAATACTGTTATGTTCTTCTTCTTTCCAGGTTAAGGAATATGTTTCATTGGAGAACTGCAACCATCTTAAACTGTTCTTCAAGGCCTAGGTGACAAGCAACAAAACCAGGTCTCTTCCTCCACTAATGCTGGCATGACAGGAAAAAAGAGTGGGAGAAAATGCATCCTGTGGTAGCTTGGAGTGACTTTAGCCAGGTGGATATGGAAGAAATTGCCTAGATGGTTTCTGAGCTGCATAGCACCACCTCCTGAATAGATCCGGCTCCATCCCAATTTGTGAAGGCTGGGGTGATAGAACTAGATAGACCCAGAGATGGTGGGCATTTTAGATGATTCTTGAGTGATGGGGAATTTCACTTTGGAGACCTCTACTCAAGAAGCAGTATTTATATCATGATGTCCTGTCTAACTACTAGCCAGTCTCCAATTTGCACTTTCTGGGTAAGGTTGTCTAAGAGAGTGGTTGGTGTGCAGTTGGGTGATCAACTGGTGAGGCACAATATCTTCCACCAGTGCCACAGTATGGAGGCAACCTTGACTGGGATGTATGATGATCTTTTCCTTGCAAAGGATCGAGGTGATGTCTCAATTGAGATCCTCCTCAATCTGTCTTTGTTTCTGACATGGTGGACCATGAGGTGTTAGTTCAAGTCCTTTTTATTGATCGACAAAGTACTTTTCATACAGTAACAAACTAATAAACATCTCATATAATATACAATATTACATCCATTAGACTAAAACTTTAAAAACATCCACAGTACAATAAATAAATCACATCTTCAGGTGGGTAATCCTTAAAAAGGTTAAGGTATCTTCTGGAAAGATCATCTGGCAGGTTAACTAGGTAAATTATGGCTTGAGGCTTAGATAATCATTGCATATTTGTACTGTCCCAAAGAACCACTACATATATATGAGATGTTCCATCATTACACATAAAGAGGGATACAGACATCAAAGATAATCATCCTTTTTCATGTACATAACTAAGATTGTGTTCAAGAATTAGATCATAAGGCATGATTCTATTAATGTTACACAACCCCAAATTAAATATTGTTCCTTTGGCAATTCATTACTTGTTTCATGATTATGTCATGATCAAGTCCCAAAATCCAGATATTAATGCAAGCAACATTGTAGATATTAGGTGGTCAATTAGGATCTGTATTTTAGCTATCCTGAACCAGGAGTAAACAGGACATATTTGACCATTTGGGTTCGGGTCTGGTTACCTACACCCTCACATAGTCAAATGCCTGTAATCTCAAATTCCAATATATAGGAAAAAAGGCCAATTATGGCAAAAAAAAAAAAGAGATACAAATGTACCACTATTTAAATCATAATAATCTGATAGATTTCAAAAAAGCAACTAATCTTGTCAGAATAGATGGGTCATGAGTATTATACAACTCACAAATAGTTTGTTCTGACAATATATTACCTGCCAACAAAGGTCCTAACCAGTTTTTTCCCTTAGTCTGATATATGGGACAGAACATAGTAATATGTTATAAATCATCAATTACTTTGGTACCACATCTACAATATTTCAATGAGATACCAGGTCATTTTGGGGCTGAAATTAATGTAATTGGCATTATAGAGTTCCATTCTATATCTGGTGATAATCCTTCAATCCCTGGGATTTGATAAAACGGTCAGATAGTATTCCAAAGCATGGTTTAGTTTAATTTGCCTGTACCATTTAAATAATTTTAGTGTAGAAATACGAGAAAAATACTGTGCTATGGCATTTTCTCTAACTCTGGTTTTTATTTGGGAGACAATGTCTAGCTTAGGTCTAAAATGAATTTCATATAGTAAGTAGCCCAACCCAAGGGGTTAAAGTAAATTTTGGGGGGTATCTCAGTCATTACATTACACAGTAGGAACCTTTGCCGTCGGTGAAGGGGAATCCACACGGAAGATTTTCAGCAGTACAACATCCACCGACATCACCAACCCTATATAGGTGTGGGTGGGTGCGCTCCCTCCTTAGTTCTTTTCCGCTGTTGACTTGCTTGCATGAGACTCCATGGAAGGTTTGTCACAGTATTCGCATCTTTGTCAGCCTATAGCCATTTTTGGTTTTCTAATTTATCTGAATCTCTTTTATAAGAGATTTTTCTTTTTATGTTGAGAGTTATTCCCTCCTCTTCTGTTTTCCATCACTGCCGCTACAGACAGAAGATTGCCTCTACAGACAAACACTCTGTTTGTGTCTGCTGTCTTGGGCCCGACCACGATGTCTCAGACTTTGAGCTCTGCCAGAAGTTTAACCAAACAACCCTCAGGCGGTGCAAGAAGGCTCTCAAAAAATTCCTGATGGAACAGTAGGTAGCCAGCTCCAGACAGGGGTCTTCCAGGGCCCTGGCCTCTCAGTTGTGACTGGGTCTTCTAGCTCCAAGGCCAGAGACAAGTCCTCAGGGGGGGGGGTCAGAAAAAAGGCCAGGGATCACGACCACTCCCCCCAGCGACAGTCCTGCTCCCCGTTGGCCACTCCTTCGGGGGGGTCTTCGTTGGCTGTGGCTACTCTGATGAACAGACCAGCTGTCCTGGTCTCTGTGCCTACCAGACCCATACTGACAGCATCTTCACCCAACACACAGGGTGCCCAGCCATTGACCTCTGGGTCATTGGCCCCTTCGTTGTTGACGGGCTAATCATCAAAGACCATCCTGTCGAGGCCTTCTCCTTCTCCCTCCAGGTCTTCAGGGTCATCAGGCTTCCAGGACACAGCTGGAGGGTCATCCACATCTATGCTGTTGACCCCCCCCCGTGGATGTCCACAATGGACCCGAACAAAGTACGGATTAAATTCACTAATGTACTAGTTCAGCAGCTGGGTGCCTTACATAGATCTGCTTTGCCGACACTGTTGATGGCAGATTTGTTATCGACACCTGTTCATTGACCCCAAGAGTCCCCCCCATGGGCTGGCAGCAGTGAATCCAATGCCAGACCCAGAGGTTGAGGAGGTCGACGTCCAAGAGGAGTATCACCCTGATCTCATTCTCCCTGATGATGTGGAGGATGAAGAGGAAGATATCCTTATCTCAGACAAGTCCACAGCCTCCTCGATCAGTGAGGACTCTGTGAAGCATACTCCAAGGTCCTCTCCTGAGGATGCCACATTCTTTAATGTGATGAAGCAGTTGTCTTCCACCATGGGCTTCCAGACTGAGGAAGAGGATTTCACAAGGAAAGACCTGGTGGATTTTGTGGAGATCCCTGAGTCTCCTCCTAAGATCATTCCTCCAGTGCTACCAGCATTGAAGAATCCCACTATGGTGGCCTGCCACAGGCCAGACATGGTGCCAGCCATGCGGAGCAGACAAACTTTATAATGCCCCTCAGGGTTTCCTTTATTTCACTGCCCAGGTGGAAACTGATTCAGTTGTCATCAAGGCAGCTCATGACAGATCTAAGGTGTCCAAACACCTTAATTCCCTCCCCCCAGCTAAGGAGTCTTGCAGGATTGACCTCTGAGGAAAAAGGGTTTATGCCTTCTCTACCTTAGGTCTGAGGATTGCAAATTATCTGTCACTCATCGTTAAATACCAAAATACCATCTGGAGAAAGGGCAAAGCTGCAACTAAGGCCCTCTCTGATTGATCTCAGAAGCAGGAACTGCTTTAGTGCTTGCAGGCTGCTAAGGATGTTGGTAGACAACTCCTCATGGCACTGTATGACATGGCAGATACAGTTGCCAGGCACTCCTGGCTTAGAGTCTCTGGATTCACAGCTGATCTGCAGAACAAGGTGCTTAATGCCCCTTTCAGTGGCACCAAGCTGTTCAGTCCTGATGTTCATGACCTCATCAATGATCTGCAGGCCTCAAGCACAGCCATTAAATCAGTCCATTCCTGCTACCACACTCAGCCAAGAGGCTGAGGGTGGCCTACATTTCATAGACAGACCAGTAGGCCCGGATTGGCTCCCCGTACCCAGGGGAAGTGCAGAGCCCAGGCTCCCTTGCCCATCCCCTCCAATGCAAGAGCAGCAGCCAAGCAACCAAGAAATGATGGACCAGCCTCTGCCACTGGCTCCACCTCAACTTGACTGCTTGCCAGACCCCTTTCACCTCTGGTTTAGACCCAGGAGGCGGTGATCAGAGGTTGGTTCTCCTTTCATCTGACCATAACCACAACTTCAGATGCATGGATTCTGCAGATCATAGAAAAGGGTTACACCTTGGTGCTTATACAGCAGCTTCCAGACACTCCCCCTCCTCCCTCCAGCTATCCCCCGGCCCACTTGTCTGTGCTCAGGGAGGAAGTACAGTCTCTTCTATGCAAGCTGGCCATTGACCCAGTACCCAGGCACCAGAGAAACCAGGGATTTTATTCCAAGCTTTTCCTGGTCCCCCAAAAGACCGGCGATCTGCAGCCCATCTTAGATTTAAAGGAACTCAATCTCTTTGTCCAGCACAAAAAGTTCTGGATGGTAACTTTGCCAGGCCTGATGCCTCTCCTGAAGATCGGGGACTGGCTCTGTTCACTGGCCATGCAAGATACTTACCTGCACATCTCAGTCTTTCCTCTGCACAGGAGGTTCCTTCATTTTGCCTTTCAGGGCGAGCATTATCAGTTCAAGGTGGTGCCCTTTGGCTTATCCTCTGCACTATGAGTCTTTACCAAGTGCTTGGCAGCAGTCGCAGCAGCTCTCAGAAGAGAGGGACTGTATATCTTCCCTTACCTGGCCAATTGGCTTTTCAAGGACCCATCCAGGCAACTGCTTTTGCTGACTTTGGAGCACACTCTCCAGCTGTTCCACTTCCTGGGCATTACAGTCAACTTGCCAAAGTCAGTTCTAATACCATCTCAAAGGCTGAAATACATAGGGGCAGTTCTAGACTCTGTGCAGGGGAAGGCCTTCCTACCCCCAAACAGGGTGGGGTGCCTCATAACCAAAGCTCAGGAAGTCACTCAGAGTTGGTACACTCTGGCCAGGGTGTACCTCAGACTGTTGGGCCTAATGGTAGCAGCCATCCTCACCATTCCACTTGCAATGCTTCATATGCATAAACTTCAATGGACCATCAGGATACAATGGGACCAGAGCACGGATCAGTTGGATCAACCAGTCCTGGTCTCTTCTCCAGTATGCAAGGTACTGCAGTGGTGGATGGACCCCTTGAATCTACTTCAAGCTGTCCCCTTCCAGATTTCATCCCCGTATCAGATCTTAACCACAGATGCTTCAGCTCTGGGCTAGGGAGCACACCTGGGTCCCTTCCAAACCCAGGGCTCTTGGTCCCAGTGGGAAGCCACCTTGCATATCAATGTCCTGGACATGAGAGCGGTGCTCTATGCCATGCAGGCCTTTCAAGAGCATCTCACTCCTGGTCAACTGCTGGTGCAGTTGAACAATTTAAGTGTTGTCTACTACATCAACAAGCAGGGCTGGACTCACTCATACCCCCTTTGCAAGGAGACCATGAGAGTGTGGTACTGGGCATAGAGCACAGTTTGACACTCTCTACAGTCCATGTGCCAGGTGTCCTGAACACTCTGGTGGAAAGTCTCAGCAGGACTCGCTCCAGCATGCATGAATGGGAGCTTCTCTTATCCATTGCAGAAGATCTGTTTGACAGATGGGGTCATCCAGAGCTGGACCTTTTTGCGTCCCTACTCAGTGCAAAACTGCCCAATTTCTACTTGCTAGATCCAGGGCCTGGAGTTTTCTGGAGAGACACATTGTCCCTGTCTTGGACCGGGAGGTTTCTATATGCATTCCCTCGGTTTCCTCTCATCCAGAGAGTGCTACTCAGGTTGTAGAAGGAAGGGACCAGCATGATTCTGGTAGCTGCACCCTGGCCTCACCAAATCTGGTTCCCTCTGCTTCAGCAGCTGGCAGAGGAACCCCCAGTCCCTCTTCCTCTTCGCAGAAATCTGCTGAACCAGGATCAGGGGACCCTGGTTCATCCCATCCTCAGGTCCCTTCCTCTGCATGCCTTGCTCCTGATTATATAACCATTGCCAGGTTCAGGGTCTCTAACAGGGTAGCAGATGTCCTGGTGGCCATCTGGATGCCTTCCACTTGTGCCACATATGCCATGAAGTGGAAGCGGTTTATCACCTGGGTTGCCAAACATGCACTGGACCCTTTCATTTGTTCGGTGAATACTATCCTGGACTACCTGATTTCTTTGTCCAACTCAGACCTCCAGTATTCCTCACTCAAGGTCCACCTTTTGGCTATTTCTGCCTTTCATGAGCCCATGAGTGACCGCACAATTGCTCAGCTGAATATCTTCCACACTTTTCTCAGCGGCATCATGCATCTGAAGCCTCCAATCCATTCCCCTGTCCCTGTTTGGGACTTGAGTTTTATTTTGGATAAGTTGACCCTGTCTCCTTTTGAGCCAATCGTGACCTGCTATTTGCACTTTATCTCTTGGAAAGCACTGTTTTTAGTTGCAATTACTTCTGCTGGAAGAATTTCAGAGCATAAGGCCCTCTGGTGCAAGAGCCTTATTTGGTTTTTCACAAAGACAAGGTATCTTTGTGCACAGATCCCAAGTTTTTACCCACGGTGGTCTCTGAGTTCACACTAAATCAGTCTTTCCACCTTCCTGTTTAATTTCCTCAGCGTGCCAGCCAGGGAAAGCGCTGCTCCAAACGTTAGATGTGTGCAGAACTTTGAAGTACAATCTGCTTTGGACTAAAGAGTCCAGAAAGTCAAAGTAGTTGTTTGTTTCCTTTCTCACCAGGTAAAGAGGGCACTTCAGTTTCTAAGCAGTGTTTATCCAAATGGTTGGCAAATTGCATTGTGTTCTGCTACAGCAAGTATGGCAAAGAATTGCCTGGTGCTGTCAAAACTCATTCCACCAGAGACCTGGCTACCTCAGTGGCTTGTTTCAAAGGGGTCTCAGCCACTGACATTTGTGCGGATGCCACTTGGAATATAGTCCACACTTTCACCAAGCATTACAGTGTGGACATTGCCTCAAGAGCCCGTGCAGGTTTTGGCAGTGTTGTATTGCAAGGTCGTCTGTCTTAAGTTTATGGAGGTCCAGCCTCCCAGACTGTCTGTTTTATA
Organism: Neoceratodus forsteri; assembly: GCA_016271365.2. Classification (NCBI taxonomy): domain Eukaryota; kingdom Metazoa; phylum Chordata; order Ceratodontiformes; family Ceratodontidae; genus Neoceratodus; species Neoceratodus forsteri. The sequence continues at coordinate 924,607,507 of CM028132.1, forward strand.
CTTGTCACTGCTTGGTACTCATTACTACGGTGTAACCTGATGACTGAGATACCCCTGAAGAAGATAGAACAGTTACGTAAGAACTGATCATAACAGTTGATCTTCGAGGGGATCTCAGTCATCAAATATATTTCCCTCCCACCATCCCCGTTCTTGGGGCTCCTGTCTAGGAACTGGCTATCTGGTGTATCCAGCTTTTTCCTTAGGTCTGGGTACCTCTTTCTCTCCTTGGTACTCCAGGGTGAAAGCCTTACTCCTTTAGTCTTTGGGAGAAAGAACTGAGGAGGGAGTGGGGCTATCCACACCTATATAGGGTTGGTGACATCAGCAGATGTTGACAGTGTGGGCAGCCCCAGTTGTACTGCTGAAAATCTTCCATGTTAATTCCCCTTCACTGATGGTGAAGGTTCCTACAGCATAACCTGATGACTGAGATCCCCTCGAAGATCTACTGTTATGGTAAGTTCTTACGAAACTGTTATTTCCCTTATTATTTTAATTGAGGGACACAAAAAGCCCTTCATAATGTAGTCAATTTCCTCTTCTAGGCATTGTCTGGGATACCTTTTTTCTGATAAGCAAAAAAGATCCAGAAGAAATATCATAGTTTTTCTTTAACTAACATGGTTATTGAAAATTGACCCAAGTTCTGCCCTTGATATTTCTGTGGGGACTGAGTTAGGGACTGAAAATATATATCTGATAAGGTGGCCAACACAGTTAAGCTATCCCTGACAAAAAGAAATACAGGTGAGGGGGTACAGGCAAAATGGGCAAGCATTGAGGATGCAATACTTGAAGCAACATCCCATTGTGTTAGAGAGAAAAGGAAGTGCAAAAGAAGAAGGCAACCACTTTGGTTCTCAAAAACAGTAGCAGAAAAGGTTAGAGCCAAAAGGCTGGCCTTCAGAAAATATAAGGGAACACAGTGGGATGAAGATAGGGAGGCATACCAAACTTCCCTAAGGGAAGCAGGGAAGGCAATAATGTAGGCAAAGGCCCAAACCAAGGAAACACTAGCACAGACAATAAAAGAAAGTGACAAGACTTTCTATAGATACATTAGTGAAAGGAGAAAGTCTAGAGGGGGTATTGCTAAGATCAAAGGAGATAAGGGGGCATGTGAGGAGGAAGACCAATTAAAAGCATCTATCCTAAATAGATACTTCTGCTCAGTATTTACTGAAGAGAAGGTAGGGCAGGGCCCATAGCTGAGCACCATGGACACAGGGGGAAGGGAAGTGAGCACTAGTCCCTTCACAAAAGAAAGGGTCCTACAAGAGCTCGATAAGCTCAGGATGGACAAGGCAATGGGACCTGATGGCACACATCCCAGGGTACTAAAGGAGCTAAGGGTGGAACTAGCAGAGCCATTATCAGAACTGTTTAGTGAGTCTCTGAGCACAGGAGAAGTCCCAGAAGACTGGAGAAGGGCTCATGTGATCCTGCTCCACAAGAGTGGTAGCAGGGAGGAGGCAGGGAACTACAGACCAGTCAGTCTTACCTCAGTAGTGGGCAAGATTATGGAGGCATTCCTTAAGGAAAGGATAGTGCAACACCTGGAATCCATAGCAGCACAGGATCCAAGGCAGCATGGGTTTACCAAAGGAAGGTCCTGTCCAACTAATCTCATAGATTTCTTTGATTGGTAAACAGAGTGGTGGACCAAGGGGGAGCAGTTGATGTTGCCTACCTTGACTTCAGCAAAGCTTTTGATACTGTTCCACATAGAAGATGGAATAATCAACTAGGTAGGCTCGGGGTGTGTCAGAAGTTGGTCAGCTGGGTGGCAAGCTGGTTGATGGGCAGAAAACAGAGAGTGGTGGTAAACAGTATGCAGTCAGAAGAGATGCAAGTCACAAGTGGGGTACCTTAGGGATCAGTCCTGGGACCAGTCCTCTTCAATATCTTCATCAGTGACATTGCAGATGGACTGGAGGGTAAGGTTTGTCTGTTTGCAGATGACACCAAGATCTGCAACAGAGTAGATGATCCAGATGGGGTGGGCAGAATGAGAAGAGATCTGGATAAATTAGCAAAATGGTTGGAAGAGTGGCAACTGGAGTTTAATGCAAAGAAATGGAAGATCATGCACATGGGGAAGAGAAACCCTGAAGCCACATATAGGCTGGGAGGGGAGTTGCTGGCAGTCATAAGGGAAGAAAAAGACTTGGGCATCATCATTACCGATGACCTGAAATAATCCAAGCAGACCACTAAAGCAGTAGGTAAGGCTAGGGGGATGTTGGGGTGTACTAGTAGGGGTATAACAAGTCAGAAGAGGGAGTTAATAATCCCTTTTTACAAGACACTGGTTAGGCCCCATCTGGAGTACTGCTTGCAGTACTGGAGGCAACACCTTCACAAGGACGTTAACCAAATTGAGGCAGTCCAGAGAAAGGCAACCAAAATGGTGCAGGGACTGCATCAGAAAACATATGAGGACAGATTAACAGAGCTCAATATGTGTACTCTAGAGCAAAGGAGGGAGAGAGGTGATATGATCGAAACATTCAAACATCTTAAGGGCATTAACAAGGTGAAAGAGTCTAACATGTTTCAATATAAGAAAAATAGCAGGACAAGAGGACACAGCATGAGAGTAAAGAGAGGCTGATTAAGGGGTAATGTGAGGAAGTTCTTTTTCACAGAAAAAGTGGTGGATGCATAGAACGGCCTACCTCAGGAAGTGGTGGATATGAATACAGTGCAGGGCTTCAAACAGGCATGGGATATGCATAAGGGAGCAATACAGATGAGTATGAATAGATAGGCCATTGACAGAGCAAAGGTTGATGGCACATTTATAAGGTAGAAAAAGAAATGGGCAGACTGGATGGGCCTTGCAGTCCTTATCTGCCATCAACTTCTATGTTTCTATGTTTATTCAAAGAGACCTCCAGTGTTGACATCACAGCAGAGCTCCATATCTTGGCTGAATATAGAATTACAAAATCACACATGCCCCCTCGATGCAAAGCATCATGGGCTGCATATACAAATCACCACAGAATATTATGCTAGTTCAACTTTAAGCAGAAATGCATGGTGCCATAATATTCTGTGATGATTTGCATATGCAGCCCATGATGTTTTGCATTGTTGAGGCATGTATGATTTAATATTTCTTTGAAACTTGGCTTCCCGACTAAATGCTCTTTGGGGTAACCATTGCCTCAGTGCTTGCACACAGAGGTTCTTTGTCTTTTGAATATAGAGTGCTCATTTTGATCAATAACTGTTATTAAACCCTTTACTGTTCCATTGCCCAATTTCGCATTTAATCTTTTAAATGCATTATATGATGCATATGTTTTATTTTCAAGTTGTTTCAAATGAGCAGACCATGAAAGGTTGTCTGAGAATCCCATGCCTAAAAAATCATAGTATCTTGTTTCTATTTTTTTATCTATATATAATTCTGGCATCTTCCTAGATCTATTACTGAACACTACAATATTAGTGTCTCCTCTGTTTATGGTCAAGATATTGCTATTGCTTAACAAAACAAAATGATTCAATTGTGTCTGCAAGCTTAATAAAGAAGTTGACTTTAATACAATGTCATCTGCATAAGCCAGGCATCTAACATTAGTGCAAAATATTTTTGGGGAATGAAAATCTGTACTATGCAATTGTGATATGATGGAATTAATGTTTATATTAAACAAAGTGGATGTGAGAAGACACCCGTCTTTTTCTTCCAAATCTGTCTTAATTTTAAATATTAAATTGCCAAATTGATCAAATTGTACCTGTATCCAAGTAACGTTGTGTAATCTAATTAGTGTCCAGTAAGTAAGGATCTATGTCAAGGTTCTGAAGTTTCTGCCAGTGAATTTTATGACTTATATTATCGAATGTAGCTTTTAAGTCTACAAAACAACAGTGCAGTTTTGCTTTTTTAATCTGTATATATTTATCAATTAAATAATTCAGAACATAACCATGCTGTATAGTGGAACGGTTACGGCAAAACACATTCTGGGACTCATCTAATAAGCAATTATCATGGACCCAGTTTTCTAAATGTTACAATATTATTGTAGCAAATATTTTCTGAGGAGCATCAATAAGGCTACTCGGGCAATACATACTGGGGTCGTTTAATTGACCTTTTTCATGTATGGGGTAGATGATGCTCCCCTTCCAACTATCTGGGAATTCATCACCCTGTAAAAAACTGTTAAGGACGTTTACTAAAACAGGGAGCCACCAGTCAGGAAATGTTCTGAAAAGATCAGCCAGTGTTTGATCTGGACCTGGTACCTTGTTAAATTTAATGGTAGAAAGTGCTTACTGTATTTCATTAGGATAAATTATTGAAGGTCTAGGATTTCTTAATGTTTGCAAAGAAACAGTGCTATTGAAATAGAAAACCTGGATTCCTCTAATGTTGATAAGTATATTATACAATGGCAAGAAAAAATCCTGGACTCTGATTGGTCAATCTTGGGCTGGACCTGTGACGTTATCCCAGTACAACATCACGGGTCTAGTCTCAGCCTCACTGTGAACCTGTAGATGAACTTTTGCTTGATTATGTGCTGCTTGATGTGCTTGATGATGTGCTTCATTGTTTCATCTTCTTTTAAAAAACAAAAATATTTTTCCACACAAAAACATCTTTAAAATTATTTTTTTTTATTCTGTATAACAAAGAACCATTGTATAATAGCAATAATGCCCTCCAGGGTGTGTGTCATTTGGGATAACATGACGCCTCAGTTATTGGATGTACTCGGCCTGCAGCCTCGTGCCCACCCACCTGAGGCGCGACGTTATCCCAGCACGACACGCACCCTGTTGGGCATTATTGCTTAAATGAACTGTAATGTTTCTCCCACACAAGATGCATAACATATACCTCAAGGCAGGTTGCATATTGCTTATAAACCATTGCTTACTAAGGTCCAAAAAGGTTTTGAGTTCTTATCTATAATAGATTTGCATAGCCTATTCCACATTGTAGTCTTATATTTTTATTTTTCAGTTTCTAAAGCCTTTATTTATTTTTTTTTCTTTCTCTATTTAAAGCAGTAAGATTTTCTCTGGTCTTATTTCTTTTGGTGTATCTTACCATCATATAAGGACTTCTTTTTAATGAGTTATATTTCATAATAAACCATGATGATGTAGTATGTGTCAAAACTTTTGGTATTTTAAATAATGGTTTAAGAAATTTAGTAAGTGCTAACCAAGACTGGGATACAGTCATATCTAGTTCTGATGGACTCATGACTATGACCGAACAAAATGTAAGGGCAAATTCAGAATTAAGCTTTGTATTAAACTATCTAAATGAGTCATTGTTCCATCTAATTCTTTTTAGATTAAGAACTTCTAGAGTTTGTTTATTTGTAGCAGATTCAATGCATGCTTTAGTTGTTTTTAAGTAAAAAGTAATTTGAGTGGGGAGTGAGCCGAGTCTGGTTGGTCCAAAATGTCCAGATCTAACAGTTTTATGGCTGCCTCATGATTGATCCATATAAGATCAATGACCGAGGAACCCAGGAGGCCCATATAAGTGAATTCACCCTCCGGGTCTCCTTTGGTATGGCCATTTACCAAATAAAGGTTCAATTGAAGCATTATTTCATATAGAATGAGGCCTTGCCTGTTGATCTTACTATCTCTAGATTTCCTTATTACATTCAAAGTTGGATTTGAGAAATTAGGAGTAAGGATAGATTTGTTTTCAGCCTCTGAGTTGTTAACATTTGGGAGTCCGGCTTTGAAATCCCCAACTATAACAAAGGCATGGGATTCATACTTACAGTAGATAATAAATTCTCAAGGATCTCTGCTAACAGCTTCCAAATATTTTCATGGTAAATACTGCTAGTTTTGGGAGGAATATAAAAATTCAGAAGAATAAAATTAATACAGCCATTATTAATTTCTAATACCAGAAGAAGAGAGGTATCATAGTCTAGTTTCGTTACTCAGAAATTATGTAAGGTTTTCAGATAAATAGCTAATCCTGCCTGATTTCTGCCTTTCTTTTTAAGTTTCAGGGCTGGGCATGCATAGGGAGTATATCCTTCTAATTTAGGAGGACTGTCTTCTGCCAACCATATCTCTTGTAAACACAAGATATCGTGGTCCATCAGGAAGTCCTTTATCTCAGGGTCAGCAAGTTAAGTGTTATGCCTTCAGTATTCCATGATAATATTGACAAATGTTATGGTTTAAGAGACAAAATCTGTACAGTAAATTGAGAGTTAACTTCTGGTTATGTACTAGTTAAATTTTGTAGTGGTGTAAAATGATTTTATGTAGTAATTTCCAGTTGTTTCTGATAAATACAATCAGATTGCAATTCTGGTTGTATTAAATTATTAATTCTAGAGTCAGATGATTTCTGCATGCCTGCCCCCCTCCATTTAAATTAATAAGTAACAAACCAAATCCATCAATTACAGATGACATTTTTAGAATAACTTCTGCAAGGTTTGGATTTTTGAATAAAATATCAGTTTGTGGGTAGTCATTAATTGCTTCATGAATTTCAAGCCATTCTATTCCATATCTTCCCAAATTAATATTGAGTATGGGACAAAAATGAGACTATTTCTCTCTTAAATTTTACAATACATTCATTACAAGTCATTCTCCACCCAAAGAGAGAGAGAGAGAGAGTTCTGTCTGTCCTATATTGTTGATGTGATTCTGTATATTTATTGATTACATTTTCAACCCTATGAGCCCTCGTTTTATCTGCCATTTGTTCTTGTCTTATTTCTCCAGTAAACTTGTTCTTAAGATAGAATGGAAATCTTTGAGGAGGACATACATGAATTTCCTGCAATTTCAAAGTTGCTACTTGAACCCAAATATGGGATGCCAGTTCTGGAGATTCAAAATATTATAATTCATAATCTCAATACAAAGAATTAGGGGATGAGTTATAAAAAATATCTCCTAAAGGGGAAGATATATGTAGTAAATGGAACATCCATTTCTTTAGATTTTCAGGGGTCTCAGATGTCAGTTTCTGAATTCTATAAATCCCCACAAGTACCTCATACTATTCTCCATTTGTCTCCAGACCAAAAAAGTTATAACATGATTATTTGCATTATTTTTAAGGGGCATTTGAACTGATATGTTAGTTTTTTTGTTGGTTTCCTGGTTCAGATTACTTCCCTCATCGGTTAAAATTTCTATAGGAGTTAATACTTCTGGATTGTTTGTATTTGATGAAGCAATATTACTAAAGATAGGCTCAGGGTTCTTAAAAGGAACATTCTCTGGAGCAGCCATAATGGGCAGTGATCTATCAAGGCTTGTTCCCTACCTACTTTATTATTTCCCTTCTTTTTAGTAGCCTTACTTCTTTTGGTCTTACTTTTATACTTCTTCTTCTGAGATTTTTGTTGATTTGATGAATCTGTTATGATCATCGAGTCATCTCTTGAAAAAGATTGTGATAAGTTAACTTGAATGGCTTTGTTTGAGGTGTTTATAGATAGTTCTTTCATACTAGTCCCACAATCCAGTGCTAAACCCAATGTTTCAGGATTAGCTCTAGATTCTAGAAGCTGTGATAAAATAACTTGATTATGTGCAACATCTGTTCTAAGACTGGACATTTCTTCTTTAATTGCCCATACATTTTTCTGTATGACTACACTGGCATGATAAGACTGTTTTATAATCTCCAGTATCTGGTTAGATAAGGTTGAGGAAGACACAAAGTTATCTGTATCCGCAAAGTAGTCCTTATGTATTATTCTTGGTGATTTATCCAGGATGTCTCCCATAGACATATCTGGAATGGATGATTGATTATTTTCATTCGTTACTCTGGAGTTATTTTTATTTGCAGTGTTAGTATCAACTAATTTTTTTCAGCCCCACAATAGTATCATTTAGGTCCTGGATCACCAAAGCTAAATTATTAGCAACTTGCTGAGATTCTGCTGCAGATGTCAATTATATCAGTGTTAGTCACTCAGCAAGTAGCACACTCACCTCTGAGGCCAGGAGATTAGAAGGTTGTGGGTTCTATCCGCACACCAGGCATTTGGGTTAATATCCCAATACTGACGCTGTAGTACAGCATGAGGGGGTGCTGAACTCCTGAGGAGCTATCTTTCGGATGAGATGTTAAATTGAGGTCTCATCTGCCTGTTCTGGTAGTTGTTCAGATGGATATTAAAGATCCCATGGCACTTCTCGAAAAGAGTAGGGGAAATTTCCCTGGTGTCCTGACCAAATTTCCTCCATTCTCTAGAGACACCATTAACAGCTTAATCTGGTTCAGTTTCAGTTGGTTACCATCTATATCCCCACCCCTGGGTCGCCCCTGAAAAAGGGACGTCTAGTCTCAGTGGGCTTACCCAGTCAACAAAATTCAATAATAATAATAATAAAAGGTGATCTTTCATAAAATAAAATTCATATTCTCCATGATGTACCTTTGCTTCTGTTTCTGTGATACTATTCAGTGAATATGTGGGAGGTGAAAAAATCAGAGAATGTGAGTCATTGACCTCAACTGATACTTTATGAGGAGTTAGTTCTTTAAAAGTGCTTAAATCTAAGGGAGACAAGGGAATTCCCTCAGTGCCCACAACTTTCTTATTAACTAAACTGTCCTGTGTCACAGTTCTGTCTCTCTGGGTTTTGTACTAGCAGAAAGTGTATGGAGTTGAAACTGCTCCATCCAGAACTGCAGTAATCTTAGGCTGAAAAAGATCATTTTGCTTTTGCTAATTTGACCAGATTATGATTTTGTTTTGTCCTACATTTTTAGTTATAGTAGGTTTCCCATTTGTCCTAGGTTTAGGTGTGTCTAATCCTGTATCTAATCCTGACATATTCAAAGGTGAGGGGGACCTATTTTTCCCACTCTTGGTATCAACCATTGTATAGACTAAACTCAAGATTTGGTTCAGTAAAGAAAAAAAAATGCAAACTTAGTATAATGTAATATAATACAATACAGTATAATAAAATACAATAATGTACTAAAAAAGATCTTTTCAAATTTCTTCAAAAAGCTATGTCACACCATATACAACATGTTCTGCTAATACCACCAAACAGTTGGAAGGTTCCAGAAGGTTTTCTGTGGCTTGATTAGTGTTGATCAATACCAGTCTGAAGCCTTCACAAACATAATTTAAAAGTTCTCCATTGTAAAGTTCTTGTAGCAATTTAAAGAGTTGTTTAGTTTGAACAAATCTGGATCAGAACTTCCCTTTTATTTAATAAAACTGGAAAAAGAAGGAAAACAGGAGTAAATCTTTAAGATTATTAATTAGTAGGTAACTTTCTTAAAAACACTTTATGTGTATTGCAAATATATTATAACACTGAGGAGCACTAAATACTATAAAAAATTCTGTGACATATTAAATACAGTACATATTTGTTAACACCTTAGTGCTACTCAGGTGAAAATGGTGAAACTCCCACGGAAGTATGGTTCACTGCAATTTACGGATTCTATTAGGATAGTCCAAGAATGAGTACCTGACAAAAAAAAATCAGAATTAACTAAATTAAAAAAAATTAAATAGAGTTCCCTTATGGTCTACTGAATCCCACGGTCCTGCAATCAGAAGGGGGGACAAACTGAGCAATTACAGTCGGGCTGGCAGGAACCACAGCCATCAACCTCTAAAATGTAGAAAGAATAAATAAAACTCTGTTGTGTTTAAAGGTTGTTTTAAATGTTATTTAAAACTTTTACTTCCCATTATCAAGTAAAAGACTTTAACTTGCATAAAACAGGTTTTCTTTTAAGAGAAAGTCACAATATCAGCTCCGTTTTTTCCCCCGTGTATGTTGCTATCTTTAATTCAGCACCTCTCGGCACACATATGGAAAAGGTGCAGCAGCAGAGGCAGATTCAATCAAAATCATTAAGGTCAAAAATGAAGAAAAACTTGGGTGACAAAATTTTAAACAGTTACAAATACAGGTACTGAAAAAACTAATTACTAAAGATATCCCAAATAATGATCTAGAAAATATAGATTGTTAAGCTGACAAAAAAAATCAAAAAGAGCCTATAGTGCAAGCTCTGTTTTCCTTAGGTCTGAATCAGAAAAAAGGCAGAAAGCCAAAAGTCAGACGAGAAAAATCCTCGATGTTGTTGCTGCTGCCGCTGCTACTGTTTGTTTGTTTATTTTGTTTTTGTTTACCGGGTAAGTGTGCTAGCCATAGAGATGACTATTTTCAGGCATGACCCGGGAGAATTACAGAGCAATTACAGGGAAGTAACAGACAGTGGCAAATACAAGAAATGGTTCAAAACAGACGATGGAACTTACATCAGGGTTACATCATGAATAAGGTACTGTGTTTAGAATAGGTTACAGAAACAAAGTTACATTGTTTTGCACAGTTTTGTTCATAGAGATGTAGTAATTATAACTGGTTACAGTATTAGTTTAATTAATTTTAGTTTTGTTTACCAGATAAGTGCCATGCCAAAAATATGACTATTGCCATTGCCAGGCACAACCAGAGAGGATTACAGTGAGGTGGGGGTAAAACAGGGATTACATATTGTGCACTGAGAGAGAAGCAAATACAGAGATAAACAAGAGTTCACTGGTACATGGGTGAATTACAGGATTGTTAAGAGTACATAGACAATACAACGTTGAAATACAACACATCAAGCAAACAACAAATTGGTTTCAGAGCAGAAAGGATAGCCATTTGAAACTTAAGTGCCTGGGAAGTGGAGATCAATATACAGCAGGGGGAGAGTGACAGCAGAGCAGCAGAAAACAGGGTGCCAAGTTCGGTGGGGGGGGGGTTTGAAGCAGGTACAGGAGACCTGGCTAAAGAGGAAGGAGCGATATTTGTATTTAAATTGGACATGACTGGGAGCTGGACAGACCTCAGGAGGTAGGGAGTTCCAGAGTTTGGCCACCGAATGTGAGAAAGCTAGGGTTCCTTTGTTAGATTTACATCTGGGTATAAGCAGCAGGGATTTTATCAGATGATCGAAAACCATATGAGGAAGGCAGTGGAGTAAGCAGGAAGGCAAGTGAAACAGGGATACCTGTTCTGAGAATATTGTCAAAGAGCCAAGGGCCAGAGCACGAGCAGAAGTGGGGGTAGCCAATTTAGATCAGCATAGAGCTGACAGTGGTGTTTTGACTAGGGGGAGGCAGAGGCATACCTGCAGATGCTGTTATAGGTGGTGTCCCACTTTCTAAGGAGTGAGAGGGATGCATAGAGGTAGGAGACTACCCCGTAGGATTGTGACGGGAGCAATATCCCATGGGCAATGGCTAATTTAGCTGACTGTATAAGGACATGGCTTGTTTTGTAGGCTACCCCAATTTTAGAGTTAACCGTTTTACAAGTGGCTGTTATATGCTTATCAAAATTGAGGTTTTCATCAAGGAGGACTCCAGGATACCTGAAGGAGTGTTCAAGGTCCATCCCACCCTGTCCAGATACCTTAAATAAGTCTCGACTGCGTTTTAATTTGACTGCAGTCCCAAACAGCATGGTTTGCATTTTACTAGCATTAAGGATTAACTTATGGTGGAAGAGCCAAGATTGAATATTTGGTTTATGTGGCATACATTCTTAACACTACAGTATAAGACCAGGTCCTCCGCATAAAGGATCGTGGAGCAATCAGGGATAACTGATGAGATGCTATTAATAAAAATAGAGAAAAGAAGAGGGCCTAATATCGACCCCTGAGGGACACCTAGGTTAATTGACAAGGGACTGGACTCAGAGGAATTGAATCTAACCAGCTGAGTTCTGTTTGATAGATAGCTATTAAACCAGGTCACTGAGTTACAAGAGAAGCCGAGGGCTAGGAGGCTGTCTAGTAGAAGAGGATGGTTGACAAAGTCAAATGCCTTAGTGAGGTCAACAAAGAGTGCCCCTGTGAGATGACCATTGTCCATTGCAGTAAGAGCGTAATTAGATGAAGCAAGGCTGTGGATGTGCTTTACGAAAACCATGCTTCAGCTACAGTAGAAGTACAGTTTCTACCACAGTGGTTTGTGCTGAAATGAGGAATGCTAGCCAGACAGCCTAAGACAGGGGACCTTTTATACCTATGTTTAATTAATTAATTAAAGATCACGAGTACCATGGGGAAAAGGATTTAGCTGATATGTTGCAGATGCATTCATTCAATTATTTTATGGACTTAATGGACCTAACACAGTGTGCACATTGATTAGCTCTAGTAAATCTTCTGATTAACTCCCAGTAGGTTACAACTAAATAAGGAGCAGACCTTTGCCTGTATATGACCACATGGTGAGACCGAAGAGCTAATTAACTTAAATTGAGCTCATACAAAACTAAAATACTATCAATCAATCAATCTTTATTTATAAAAAGGTGCCTTTCTAAAACCAAGGCGCCTGTACATAACATAATAAAACAAATCAATAAATAAATAATTAAAACCAATCGCATAAAATTAAAACGCTAATACACAATAATGTGTGAGTAGCCAAATTGCTGTAAAATAAGTATAGGAACTTGAGTTAACCTACGTTAACTTAACAAAATTTAAAGAACCATGACTTACAATTAAAAAGAATAACATTTTCTGAAGAAAGAAATAAAAGAATGGTTATGGATTTATACAACTGTTTCAAAATAGTTTCCCCTCACTCCTAGTAACATAAGTCTAAAAAATAAACTAAAAATAACTACAGTGAAGCTCCAGACAAACTTCAAAAGACCTTAATCGAACAGACAAACAGTCTGTAAAAATATTTTATTTTATCATAGACCCATAGGCTTGTCAGGGAGAATGCGGGCAGACATGCTAAAAGAAAGCCGAGTTCAACTCCTCAAGTTTTGCTGATCAAAGGACCTCCAGAATGCCACTGACAGCCTCCTGAATCACTAAAGCTAGTTTGCAACTTCACTTCAGCTCTCCAAAATGCTCCAAAACTTCATTCTCCAAATGCAAAACTCCTCAGATGCCTCCTCTTCCTTTGGTGGGATGGGGAAAAGGGGGGGATGGCCAAAACAGGGGGGGATGGCCAAAACACGGGCTGAAAAAGAAGAAACAAACAAATTCCAAGTGCAGCACCAGCTTAAGTCCTAAAACAATAAATATTTTATGCAAAACAATATACTCTTAGCAGCATACCAGATAGTGTGGAAAGAAAAGCTTTATCACATAAAATGTGTCCTTTCCAATGGCTCGGCCATCTCGGGTAGTCTCAAGCATAGTACTCTGTCCACAGTCCATCAGCCTTTTCACACACCACGGTGCTAGTTAACAGATTTCAGGAATGTGTAGGATTGTCTGGCCTGTTCTTGCATGGTTTGATTAAGGAACAGTCAGTAGCGGTGGATCCTTACCTGTTGGGGCCAGTCATTCTTGACTGTAGTGTTCCGTAGGGGTTGGTCATTATGTATATGATGTCATTTGGAGAGATTATCGGGTTGCACAGTGATAGTATCACTGTTATACAGTTGATACTGAGCTGTATATCTCCTTCCTACATCACAGCCAGGGTAATTGCTTTGTACTTTTATTAGAACAAACCTTGCTATGTGGATATAAATGACTGGATGGCTTCAAAGAGGCTGTCTTTTAATCCTAGTAAAACAGAGCTGTTACTGGTTAGTTCAGATTGACTGGTGTCTGCTTTAAAAAGTAACCTCAAGCTACCTGGTTTTGATGGTGTACAGCCTGAGGCTGGGAGGGTGTTTAGAAACTTTGGAGTAGCTGTTATATAGAAACATAGAAGTTGGCAACAGATAAGGACCACTAGGCCCATCCAGTCTGCCCATATACCCTATCTGTGTCAGCGACCACTGACCCTACTTGGTCATCGGCTTTAGCTTCTGCTTCCCATCTCTAGGGTTCCCTTATGCCTGTCCCATGCATGTTTGAATCCTGCCACTGTGCTTGCTCCTACCACCTCCTGAGGCAGGCTATTCCATGCATCCCCCACCCCTTCTGTGAAAAAGAACATCCTTACATTACCCCTTATCCTGCCCCCTCCAATCTCATACCGTGCCCCCTTGTTCTTGTACCTCTCCTGTACTGAAAGATGTCTTCCACTTGCACCTTGTTTATACCCTGAAGATACTTGAAGGTTTCTATCATATCTCCCTGTTCCCTCCTGTCTTTCAGTGTGTACATAATGAGGTATTTTATCTCTCCTCATAAGTCTTCTGTTGCAAGCCCTGCATCATCTTAGTCACCCTTCTCCGAACTACCTCCACCCTGTCTATGTCCTTACGAAGATGCGGCCTCCAGAACTGCACATAGTACTCCACACTCTTAGAAAGGAAGTGTTAAATTTGACTACAAATTAGTTAATTTTTAACACAGCAGTTAGTGCAGTTAGGGAAAACACAGTGTGCATTAAATTTAACACATGCAGTGTGTGTTAAATAAGTTAAACACAGTGGTGTGTAAACTGTTCAGCACACAAATATGTAGATTTTACCAACACTGGTGTGTTGATTTTTCAACATATTCATGTGTTACAATGCCCATAGTGAATGTGTTATTTTAACACATAAGTGTGTTGAATTCTGAGATATTTTAATCTCACAATGAATGGAGAACACAGTTATTAACCAAAAAAGTCCACAGTCCTCTATAAATGAATTTTAACTAAAGTGTCAACAGGCTTGTCACATAAGCAACAAAGTCAAATACACAGCAAATCTACACAGGTGACATGTGCTTGTTGGAGCTCATCAATATGCTGTATTTGTAGCATAACCTAGTGCTTGGGAGCCCTATGGGTACTATGGGAGTCTTACTTTTTAATGTTATCAGGAGCCCATAGTAGAGAAGAGAATAACTACAAAAGATAACCCCAGAGCAAATTCCCTGGGACAAAGGTTATCCTGGAAAGGTATTGACCATGCAGTCAAATTTGAAAGAAAAACACAATTGCAAACATCAAATTAAGCAAAGCATCATGGGAAGTATATGCAAATTGACATGAAGGAATTTATACTGGCTAAACTCTAAAAAAAAAAAAAAAAAAAATATTTATTTTAGCATGTATAGAAACATTGTTAAAGCTGTAAAATGAAAATCACAATACTGCTTGCAAAAACATTTTAATTAATTACTGTAATACAGCACTCTATACCATTTCTGGGTACAATTGATCATCTAAATTGTATTTTTTTAAACACATTTGTGAGTTAATATTATATACACTGTGTTAAACTGTTATTTATAAACAGTGTAAAAAAATAACACTTATGAAGTGTCATTTTTTTACACTGTAATTGTGTAAATCACTGTTTTCATAAATATGACACAGTTGTGAGTTAATGTTCTACACACTGTGTTAAGCAGTGAGTTACACATTTACAGTGTAAAAAAGAAATAACACTTCATTTCTTAGAGTGCAGATGAGGCCTCACCAGTGTTTTGTACACTTCTTCTGGTGATACCCCTTCCTATGCACCCCAACATGCCACTGGCCCTCCCTACAGCCTTTGTATTCTGCTTGGCAACCTTTAGGTCATCTGAGTTGAAAATCCCCAAATCTTTTTCGTCCCTGGTGACTATCAAAAACTCCACCCCCCACCCTGTAGCTCTCTGCAGGGTTTCTGCACCCCAGATGCATGATTTTGCACGTCTTCCTGTTGCACTTCATTTGTCACATTTCAGACCATTTTCCAGCTTTTCTAGGTCCCTCCCCATTTTTCCACCCCATCTGGAGTGTCTACCCTGTTGCAGATCTTGGTGTCATCTGCAAACAGGCAAACCTTCCCTTCTAGCCCTTCTACAATGTCACTAATAAAGAAATTAAAAAGGACTGGCCCAGGACTGATCCTTGAGGTACCCCACTGGTCACCCCTCTTTCCTCGGATTGGATCCTATTTACCACCACCCTCTGCTTCCTGTCCCCCAGCCAGTTTCTAATCCGCTGTTGATGGAAGGTTGACCCTGGAATCCCAGGTGTCATCCACAGTCAAGGACTGCTTTTATCATCTCAAGTATAATGCCTAGATGTGCTCCCTCATAGAACCATATGATCTGAAAACAGTGGTACAGGTCTTCTTTGCCTCATACCTTGACTAATATAATTCTATAAGGACTTTCCTTGTTGTCAAAGTTGATGCTTTGACTGGTGCAGAATATGACACTGCAGGTTCTGAGTTACATTAAGAGGGCAGAACGTATTACTCCGGACTATGTGAGCCCCTGACCTTCAGGATGATACATAGAGATGGTTGTCTCTTCACTGCAACCACTATGGTGTTGGAGGTAGTTGCCAAGGGTTTAAATAAACTCTTTATTCTGCATATGCCATGTGAGTCTTTTTCTTCTTTAGTTTGTACAATAGACTATGTAAGTGGCACAGGTTGTCAGTAAAGCAGAGAACTGGCTACACGGTTCTTTTGTTGGTATCAAGACTCTTAGTAGACTGGGTCCAGCCCACTTCTACAAACTACTGAGCCCCCACCACCCTGGTGAACCGTTTGTTCCAGGGATCATCAGGGTCTAAGTGCCCTTCCCCAAACCTGTATATGATGGGGAACTTTCTGTGGCAGATCCAGTTTTCTTGGACTCCCTCCCTCCCTCCACATGTCCAAGTAGTCACCTCAGAGAACCACTTCAAGGTGAATGCAAAGAAGCGGCTCTTTAATCTGGCCTACCCTAGTCATATAACTTGGTGCATTCAGTTTACTCTCTTTGCTGCTATTGCATTCTTATTTTTGTTGTTATGTTTATTTAATGCATCTTTGGTTATGCAAAGTGCTTTGGGTTATTTGAAAGACGCGGTTTAAAAATAAAATCCAAGGCTTGGAAAACTGTATTCCAGTCCAACAGCTAATAAAATTAGTAATGGGGCACCATTAATCCACATTCTCTTTCTGTGCCTTGTGTAGACTCATGTAGCATTTTGTGGCAAGGTCAGTGGGCCTATAGGTGAGTGTTGTTGATAACCTGGTAGGGTTTTTAGGAAGGCCTATGTGGCCTTGATGAGGACTGAGCACACTGCAAGACATTTTTGGGGACTGAAAAAAGTGCTCCGTGTGCATAGCACTTAAACACAAATCCCAAAGCAATTCAATCTCAGATACCCCAAGACTATGGTGAAAATGAATGCCAAGCAGCATGCATACCCATAGTCACTCTCTTGAGCTCTGCTGTTCTAAAATAAAAGTGAAGGAACCAAGATTAGGAAGAAAATTAAAAATAAAATAAAAAACATATAAAAACTGTTGGACCTGCTTTGCCCCAGAGAAACAAGGAGAAAAAGAAACCTAAGGTAATGCCTCACATCATGTGGCAGTATTATACATAACTTTTTTTTTACCGTTGATGCTGTTTTCTCCCCTGGTCCTGAGCAGCCCTCTGGATGTCAGCCACCCCAGCCCTGTCTCCCCGACTTTCTGCCAGGACTTACCATCATGCGACGGCAACATGGCCTGGGTATTCATCAGGTGCAAGGCTACTGGGTGACTGGATGTCAGCTGCTGCTCAGGCATCCTTTTTTCAGTTTTTCCTTCTGTGCAATGCCACCCAGATGTCCCCATGCAGGCTGTTGTATGTGAGAAGTTGTCAACCTCCGCTCCATCCCCTATCCTGACAGTTGGTGGCTGCTGTAAACCAGCCGATGCTAGGGGCCAGGCTAACACCAGGCGCTGTAACTCTCCCTCCATGGGAGAGGAGAGCAGTGCTTCAGGTACTCTATCCTCCCCCACCCTGTCTGACCACCAACAACCCGAGTCGGCAACTGAACCTGTGTCGCCATTGTGGTGTGAGGTGTGGTGTCCAGCATCTCAACCTTCAGTGCCACTGAGCCAGCTAACTGTACTACACATAAATTAATATGCATAACTTCATACTGAGTCCAGGTTATTCACATGAATCCTGTGGAATGCCTCATTAGTTATGATATTTTGTTGTGGGTTACATCCACTAATACTGACAGTTCATACTCCTGCACTGCCATGCATGTGAGGACATGGTATCGACTCCATACTGTTTTGACCTACTACAGCTAACTATATAATTTGGAACACAATACAGAAAACTCTAATGTTGTCAATCCCTGTGAAACCGTGCTTCTTCAAATCCCTTTACCAACGTTCTTTTTCAGAAACCTGTACTTGCTTCTGTTAATGGCACTCTTACCACACCTATCCTATTTTCTATTCTAAGCTGCTGTCCCCTATTTGTTTTCCGTGCCCTGCCCCTTTTCACATTGTAGCTTTACACAGACCTATTCCCTAAACTATGTAATGCCCTCCCCAAATGTATCACTCTTTCTCCCCCTCTGGCTTTGCCCCCTTCCTCTTTCTACTCCCCCCTCTCCTTACCCTTTCCTGCTGCATAGGTTCCTGTCGCAGCTAATGTACATAGGTTTTTGTACCATAATATGTATGCTACTTTCATCTAAGTTATGTGCACCTTCTCCTTGTTTACAGTAGCATTACTGTGTGGTATGAACACTAATTTGTTGTAACACAATATATATTCCTGCCCTGTACCTATCGTGTATTTACTCTTTTTTCCTTTTCTTTTTTTGAATTACTATGTTGTTGGACTCCCAATTGTTGTAACATTGTATATACTGTTGCCTGTACTTATATATGTCAATGCCCAGGCTCATCTTGTAAATGAGTTCTTCTCAATGACACTCACCTGGTTAAATAAAGATTGATTGATTGATTGATATAGCTACACTAGTCACCAAAAATCAAAGTGTAAAAAAAGTGCAAGTAGCATGCAATTCATGTGGTATCCCAAATGAAGTCCTATGGCTTGCATGCACATTTTAATATGAACCCTAATGTTACTCATACACTATATCCTACTGGTTGGAGCACAGAGCTACTTCATGTACCTACAGACCCAGAGCTCAATCCCACCAGCACCACATACTCCCTTTGTGACCTTGAGCAAATCTTTAACCTCTCTCTGTGTTTGACTTTCTCTCTGCTTTGCATTCCCAAACTTCCCTTAATCTCTCTTAACTTCTCTATGCTTGCCTAACAGCTGAAGCAACTGTTCACAACTTTTAAAGTGCTTTGGAATGCAGGGTGGATATACAATGCTACATAACATGTAATTCCCAGTATCTGAGTACTACCATGGGATTACAGGGAAGCTGCAGAGAGGAAACTAGGTGCATAAAACAGAAAAATGTGGAAGAATAAGAAATGATGAGAAAAACACTCCCATTCAGCAGTAAGGAAACTGCCGGTTATCTGGATACATACCAGGTATTTTTTGGAAGTACTTATTCTCCCAGAGGGTGGCAGACCTATGGAATAGTCTACAAGCAGAGACATTGGACATGATAATATAGGCATTCAAGGTTAGAATTGTCAAATATCTGCTTACCAAAGGGAATCATTGGATATCCTGAGTAGCGAAGTGGGGAAGGAACTTCTTTTACTTAGTACGTGTTTGCATAGACTGTTTTTTCATACCTGCTTATGATGCAGGATAACAGACATGACTGACTTTACTGTATGTTAATAGGTTGCTTTTCAAGGCAGCCTCCCCCCCACCAGCTAACCTGCCTCTCATTTACCTGTTAGTAAGATAGTCCAGTCACCAGGCATCTATCAATCAATCAATCAAAAATTTATTTAACCAGGCATAACACCATTGAGCAAGCTCGTTTTCAAAGTGGTCCTGGACATAGACAAATGTATCACATGAAAGTACAGTACAAAAAGGCAAACAATAAACATATGCAGGGCTAAAACAGACCTTAACTATTAGGGCTAACATATTTGAGAGCTATTGCGCACAAAACAACAAACCTATTGAGTCTAGGGCTAGCGCTGTTGTATTTTGTTGGTTATTCACATATGGGGCTTGTGTGAAGGAGGGGTATAGAGTGTGGAGGTAAAGAAGACAAGGGGGCTAGGTTGGATATGGTAGGTAGAGGGAGTTGGGGGAAGATGATGCAAGAAGCGCTGGGGCTTCTTTGATAGGGAAGGTGGGAGCTGCGAGTTGCTTCAGAGTCAGGGGATACAGCAAGCGAATAGGGTTGCACTGGTCATCTGTAAGAGTTGCAGGTTTTCATAAGGTACTTTGTAATCAATGCTTTGAAGGTGAAGGGACCGGGGAGGGTTGAGAGCTTCAGTGACCTTTTGCATAGTGTTCCAAATGGAAGGAAGGAAGATGCTGATTGCAACTGAGCCATGTGATGATCTTACCCTGGGTATTTGAAAGCAGATTAAGGAGAACCTTCTCAGCCTGTATGACCCCTTGACACGCTCAAATAAGCTTGAGATGTTTGCTGGTAGCTTGTCAGACAAGGCCCTATGTATCCAAAGGAAGGCATTTATTTTCCTCCTTGTAGTGAGCGAGGTCCATCCCAACTCTTGGTACAGCAGACAGTGATGGATGCGAAGAGGTAGGTTAAGAATGAACTGCAGGGCCCTGTGATAAAGAGTGTCAAGATTACGGAGCACTGAAGAAGAGCAGCTAATGTACAGGAAGTCAGAGTAATCCAGTAGAGGCAGGAATGTAGATTGCACTAGTCTCTTTCTGGCTTCGATGGTAAGAAGATGCGTAATGCGGTAGAGTATACCTAAGCATTGTCTTAGTTTTTTTGATAGTTCATTCAGGTGGCATAGGAAATTAAGCTTGTTGTCAAGCCAGAATCCTAGGTATTTAAAGGTAGCAACGGTTTCCAGAGGTTCACTTAAAAAGGCTAGAATCTTCAAGTTGCATATAGGCCCTGAGATGGCGTTCGGAGAGAGGATCATGGTTTTAGTCTTTTTGGCATTAAGCAGTAGCTTGTGCTTCATAAGATTAAGTTGGAGGGAGATAAAACCTCGCTATAAATCCTCATGGGCCATGCCTAGGGAAGAGTTAGCAGTGTACAGGGCTGTATCGTCTGCAAATAAGTGTACTTTAGCTGTGCGCAGGTATGAATCAAGGTTATTCATATAGATTGCAAATAGGATTGGGCCACAAACAGAGCCTTGAGGGACGTCTCTTGGTAGTATTTTCAGAGGGAACAGTTCTCCCGAAGCTTTGACTCTTGTAGTCTATTAGTAAGGTAGCTGGTGAACCATTTAATGGCAGTGTTGTCAAGACCTATGTTACCTACTGCATTAAGCATAATGTTGTGATCCACAGTGTAGAATGCCTACTAAGGTCAAGGAAGAGTTCAAATACATGCTTCTTAGCATCCAGAGCAATTTGCCAGTCGGTGGTTACTTTTGCAAGGGCGGACACAGTGCTATGTTTGGTTCTGAAGCCCGACTGAGCAGTGTTTAACAGTTTCTGTGAATCCAGGTGCTCCCGGATTTGGGTGTCGATGATTTTTTCCAATAATTTTGAAAGGGAGGATAGTACAGAAATAGGCCGGTAGTTGTTGAGGTCGCTGGGGTCCCTGGACTTGAACAAAGAGATGATGTAGGCAGTTTTCCACAGTAAGGGTAGCTCACCCTGAGATAAGGAGATGTTGAATAAATGGACAGTGGGGGCGGTTAGAAAGTAATGACCTAGTTTTAGGAAGAAAGGTTTGATGAGATCAGCACCAGCACTCTTTTTAGTATCTAAGAACAGTAGGAGGGTCTCTACTTGCTTAAAGGATATAGGGCAGAAGCTGAAAGGGGAAGAGTAGCTCTGATTGGTGTTAGTGGTGGGGCTAGTGGCATCAGTGTCATTCCTGTGTCGGCTGATCTTACTGAATGGAGAGACATCAAATGCCAGCCCTGCCATAGCAAAGTGTTCATTGAGTTGTTTAACTCATTGCCTCCTCAGGAGCTCTCTAAAGTTGCAGCACTTGTGTCCTATATACTGGTAACAGTGAATCCTGGGCCTTTCTAGGTAAAATCAAGTCATAATCAGCATGCCGCAAACAAATGCTAATAGCTGAAGAACCGTAAGTGCTAGACACAAAGTTTGAGTGACAAACTTGTTCAGCATAAAATCACCTTTCCAACGGTGCTATGCAAGTAATAAGTATTTTTTTTTTCTATGCCGATCAAAACAGCAAAAAAAAATTTCTTCCACTAACAAATGCACCATAAGCCTTTTTTTTGTTAGGAAATATGTAACATATCAACACAGAATTAAGCATCCAGACACTAGATGTAGTTTTAATAATTTGTGTGTAAAAAAAAAAAACAAAAAAAACCCAGCTATTTCTGTAGTATAAAACATAATTTTTCCCCATTTTAGTCAAGGTGCTTTGGTGAGGTTTGAGGCATGAATCTGAACCATACACACCTTACCATAAACAAATGCATATAACTCCTAAAGTATACATGATACACACAACATATCAGTGGCAAAGTTGTTCATCACCAAATTGCCTTTCCAACTTTGCTGTGCAATCAATTGTGCTCAGTTCAGTTTTTGTTTTATACTGGCTGAGATACCCAGAATGTGTGTTTTATTCAAAGTGCTTAGGTGGTTCTTGATGGACAAAATGTTGACTATATACAACATGCCATAAACAAATGCAAATAACTCCTAAAGTATACATGATGTACACAAAATTTCAGTGGACATTTGCACACTCCATCCCCCAAAAGCAGCACCATAACCAAAAGGCATTGTCTTTGGTGCATTCTCCCCCACCCTCAAAACACCCACCATGAACCACTTGGGGGTTGAAGGTGAGATCCACTGGACAACAGGGAATTCATTTTGTGAGATGATGCTGGGTGTTTGACTTTGGGGGGTCCCACTCCAAGGAAACCATTTTGTGTGCTAGTGCAAGGTCTCTGAGGGTGGAGGGGATCACCCAGGCAGCAGGTACTGCGGTTTGTTGGACGGTGTCAGGACTTGCATCCCCGGCTACCATCCCACAAACAGCACTGCCTGTTGTCCAGGGGCTCCCCACCACCCCCAGAGACTCATCACTATCTCACAAAATGGAGTGCCTTTTGTCAGGGACCTGCCCCCCACCGTCAAACACATGACACAGTGCCATCATACCAAAAACATTTTCTGGTGTCCAGGGCCGCCACCCTGCCCCCACCTTCCAATAGCCAGCACCATCACACAAAAATCATTCCCTGGTGCCCAGAGCCTTTCCACACCAGCCATCAGCTGGCAGCATAACACAAAGTGTATTCCCTGGTGTCTCAGAGGGTGGGGTGGGGGCAATGGACAACAGGGAATGGGATGGTGCCGGCTGTTGGTGGGTGGTGGCGAGTCCTCGGACACCAAGGAATGTTTTTTTCTTTGATGGTGCTGGGTTTTGGAGAGTTGGGGTGAGTCACTGGCCAACACAGAATGTTTTTTGTTATATCCCCTGTTATCTGTGGGTTCACCCCCACCCTCCAAGACCCAGTACCATCAAAGTAAAGCATTCCCAGGTTTCCAGTGGCTCACCCACACCCTCCAAGACCCAGCACCATCAAAGAAAAAGCATTCTCTGGCATCTGGGGACTCACCACCACCCTCCAGCACCCGGCGCCATCCCACAAACAGTCATGACACAAAATGCATCCATTGGCCCCCAACACACACTCTGAGACATGGTAACATGGTGTCTAGTGGTTCCCCCCACCCTGAGACCCAGCACCAGAACAGAAACCTGCATCCTGTATTCAGTGTAGTCCATTGTTCCCCTGGTCCTTTGCACCCAACCTACACAGCCATTTACCCCCCAACCACCACACCACCACATTGACTGGTGACCATTTAAAAAAAAAATCACAGAACAAAAACTCATTGGGAATCCATTATGAACAGAACAACTGTGAGCCTCCGTTATGAAGTAATGGAACCGAGTCTTGGGAACAGAATGGAACACTGGACCACGTGGGTTGGATTGTTGGACTGACTGAATGCTGTGGCACATAATTGGGAACCAGCATCACCATCCTCTTTTATACTCCCCCAAATAAACAGTCCATCACCAAAAGACACTGTCCCCCCACCCACCGACTGCCACAAACACTATTCAATTGCCAGTTATTATTAGGGAGCAACACATAATCACTAGGGTCAAACAGGATACCAAATAACAGCAAATAATTAGTCAGGGACCCCTGTAAATGTAAGTGGGTCTCAGGGCAAAACTGGGATACAGGCGCACGTGGCTTGCTGGACCGAACACCAACCAAAAATTACCTTACTTGAATATCGGTCAATTTTCCAGCAAATTGCCACATCCTCAGTCAGTAGCAGCAGCCCAGTTGTAGTTGTGTATCACCTGGCGATTTCCAACTGTGGGAAGCAGCATCCTGGTTTCAGAGGGTCGGCATGCTTTCCACCCACAAACCGTCACCCGACCATGACACTCACTCTCTGCGGCAACTAACACTGCCACTAATACCATCAGTAAGTTACTTTGTGGCCAAAAAAAAAACATAGCTGGTAAACAACATTAACAAAATATGCACCAGAATGCCAGTCGGGGAGCCGTGATCAAGAAGAAGCACAACTTCCTGTTTTCCGAGGCTTCTCAGTAACGCGGCTCTTCCCACCAAAAAAAAAACAGCCCAACACAGTGACTGAAACAAATAAATTACACATCATAAAATAAGAATTTGTACCTGAAGGCTGTACAGCAAAGTGTATTTGTTTTCTGACGATGGCATACAGGTAAACTTACTGCAGGTCCTGAGTTCACTGCAGTTAGCATTCAAGCTGTGGGATGTGAGACACGCCAGCGTTTACATGTGGTTTTCTACTTTTTTTCAAATGCAACCCATGTACCTCTGAAGAAGCTCCGCCCAGACGGAGCGAAATGTAAGGCCTTTTCACTCTTATGCATGTTTGCTGTAGCGGTATGCACTGCCATCCTTGTATACTCTTATATGTCCCTTTTAGCACTAAGCATCTTTTCAGTGCTTTTCTATTGCTATTATAGTCCTGCCATTATATTAGCACTTACATTTTTATGCACTGTTTCTGTCTATGTATGTCTTTTTGTATTGGAGGAATAAAATTATTTTTTATGCTAAGACAGCAGTTGTATTTACATAAGTTTCTTGCTTTATCATCCAGAATGGGTGCTTTATTTTTTTGATTTAGTTTCTTATAAGTGATATATGAGCACCATTCTATTTGGATGATTCTCGGGAGCGCCTTTTTTGATTGCTTGACCCATATACTTGCCAGCCACTAAGAGGAGGCTTACAGTGTGTGCTACACATAATACTAGTCCAGTAAGCTATAACTCGATTGGCTGGCAAGTAATAACCTTAAATATTGCCAATGTCCTGACATGTGTCCCGGGCAAACAGGAAGTGCTGTGCTGCTGACTCAACTCATTCTCAGAGAGAAGGGGCTCAGCTTTGCTGCCACCTACAGATGTTTCCCGGAGACAATGAGTTAAGTATATCCACTCTGTCCATGAAAGTGGTGTCCCCGGACACTAGTTTGGTTGGAAGGGAGGCATCAGAGGTATGGCCCTCAACTTCTTTGAGGATACTCCAGAATTTGGTGCCATTGTTTTTGTTGTCTTCCTGGGCTGATTGGAAGACTCTAGCCTTTTCAGTCCTAATTAGTTTGGTGCAGGCATTTTGGGATACGCGAAAGACAAGTCAGTCAACGTCAGAGTGTGTCTTCCTAGCTGTTTTCCACCAATAGTCTCTATCTTTAAGGGCTTTCTTTAGGATGGGGAAGAACCATCCAGGAGATCTTTTCTTGGATTGGATCAGTCTTAAGGGGGCATGTTTGTGTAGAAGGCCCACTAGGAGGCTATGAAAGATATTAAATGCCTCACTGAGGGAAGAGGCCAGGTAGAAGTCTTGCCATCTAATGTTGCTCAGGTCATTCAGGAAGGCATGCTAGCAAAGCTTTTTCAAGCACCTTTTTAGCGTATATATAGGGGCTGGTTTTAATTGGGGAGAGTGCCTGATGCAGGCAATGGCACAATGGTCACTAAGGTCATTGAAAAAAAACCCAGCATGTGAAATGTGGGGTTTAATTAACATTAGATCCAGGAGGGAGCTATGCTCTGTTTTTTTCCTGTTGGGTGTGGTGACTGCAGAGGTCATCTGGGCCAACCCACACATATTACAGAGGTCTTTAAGCTTCTTGGAATTCTCATTGTTCCAGTTTAGGTTGAAGTCCCCCATTAGAATGCAGTCTGAGTTAGTCATGTCAATTAGACTTTGAAGATGAGGTAGGAGGGCTGTGCTGCCAGAGGGTGGTCGATAACATGCAGCAATGAAGAGTGCCTTATCATTGGAAAGTGACAGTTTTAGGGCAAGACATTCAAACTCTTTAGCCTTGGAGGTACAATCAATGACTGTCACAATTAATTTGTTCGTAACATAGATTACAACCCCCGGCCCGGTTGCTCCATCACATTGGTAGGTGATGTACCCCAGTAAATTGATAGCTTTGTCTGGGGTCAGGGGCATAAGCCATGATTCTAATATCATAAGGAGGTCACGGGAAGCATGTAATGACCATGTCTGAATCAGGTCAAGCTTCCTGAATAAACTACATACATTCAGATGGAGAAAGCTGATGCCCTTGTAATGGGTGAGGTCTGCAGGGCTGTTTATAGGAGCCAGTGGGCCTGGATTTAGCTCAGCATTTCTGGAGCAGAGTAGTAGAAGCAAGAGTATTTTCCTAAGGCAACTTATTAGCTTACTGAATAAGTGCTTATTATGCCGTTTGGCATGGAGAGGTTTTGAGGATGCTGGGCAAAGGCTACTTGAGTGGTTGGTTAAGAATAAGACATATGTAACTGTTTTAACTGACAAGTTGAAAGGCTTTCTACCATATTCTTTAGTCAAAGCCTGATAAAGAGGCATGCAGGGCAGAGGGGAAGTCATTCCTGAAGTAGGGAGCCAAGTCCCATTATGAGGCTGCAGGACTGGGTGTCCATCATGGGGAGAGCATTGGTCTTGGTGTGATTGAGCAGCTGGTATTTGATCTGGTATGTGGGTAAGAAACAAGGTGCAGCTAAACAAGAAGAAAAGCTCCTGATGTGTCATTTAGGATGATTTAACCTGCTAAGGGACAGGTCAGACAAGGATAGCAGAATCTATGTAAGAGGAGCTTGAGAGAAGGAGGCATGGCTAGTTAGGGGTTGGGGTTAGTTTTTGGCAGGACTTACTGTGTGTCGACCAATGGTAGTGATGAGGGGTTGGCCTTCCTCTTGAGAAAGGAGCATTCAATAGAGGCCAGGGTCAGGGCGGGCAGTGTGGGACAAAAAACAGTTTCCAGATAGAAAGTGAGTGGCAAGAAGCCAAGAGACTAAAGAAAAGCCATGGCCAATCCCAGGAGAAGCCGTAAGGGCAGCAACTAATCAGTGGTGATCCTGAGCATCTTCAGCCAATCAGGGTCCCAAATCAAGTTCCCGAAGCTGTGTGAAGCTTACCCAGCTGTCTGGGCTTTTGAGGCGGGCAGGTGAAGGGCATGTGGCTGGCTGGCTTCTCCAGCCGCAGCCGAAGGAGCGGTGCTGTTGTCTGCCTGATCAAGGGCTGCTTCGGCTAAAAGAAGCAGAGTCTGGGATTAGATAAGGGCAGGCAGGAAAAAAAAATGTAAAAACTAAATTGGGGGGTTGGGGGAGTGCAGCTAAGAACAAAGGGTAAAGCAAGTAGGCTGAGCAGGGGGAGGGTGTGGGCAAGTATCCAGGTGGCAATGCTTAGTAGAAGTGGCACTGCTCTTGCCCAAGGTGAAAAAAGAATTGCAGTTTAGGAGTTGGGGGAGAGGGAAGTCAGCATGGAGGTATGAGAAAACTAGGCAAGTTAGAAAGGGTAGAGAGCAGGATCGCCCAAACATCGCATCTACCTACAGATTGCTAGCCAACAGCTTGCTAGTGCTAGTCACCAGTCAGTTAATTATCCCACCAGACATTATCCAAGTATTAAAGTAAATCAGCCTGTCAGTCATCATTTAGGAAACCAGGCATGTCAGGTGTATGAGCTCAGCAGCCACCAGTGAGCCGAATGGAGAATGGGGGAAAACTGGGGAGTAATGGTGTTTTTCTTGCTTGCTTGGAAAGCTCCATTTTACCTGTACAATATACAAACATACATTCTGTTTCTCAAAATGTTCGGTTGTTTGGTGGGAACTGGACTTTCACTACTCCCCTCCCAATCAAACAGATGGTGCTTTGTTTAAAACTCAGTTTAGCATTTGTGAGACGACTGCCCTCCTTGAAACATGCTTGATGCACTGAGCTCTTTGTAACAGGATTGCCGTGAATATTGCAGTTACTACCCCTTGTCGATTCAAACAAGATTGAGGGGCATGGGTCTTTAAACTCCTGATGGGGGACATTCATATAGAAGATTTAAGTTAATTGCGTGGTGCCTGTGATCAGAGAAAGGTTTAGGTGGGCCTGATGTACAAATAGTACACCCCCCTGCATGCAATACCTCCCCACAGGATCAACCCTCCCATGAACCAGTGCAGTGCGATCACAGTTAACCCAATGAGCATTTGACTTATATTCTATAAATGAGACACCGCTAGACAGTAAATAAGATGTAAACACAATAAAAAAAGGTTTTATTTAGGGTCAGGTTGCAGGCCCTTAAAAAAAAAAAAAAATGGGGTTAGGCAGTGAAGTGATAGGGTACTGTTCTGTCTGGTTCTTCTATGCCCATGCAGGTCCAGCTGACATACATGTGGCAGGAATGGGAGGCAGTGTAGCATAGTGGTTAAGAGCACTGAGCTGCAAACCAGGAGAACTGGTTTTGAAGCACACAGCCACCACTTGCATACTATATGACTATGAACAAGTTACTTAATTACTTCCAGTAGCTCTATATAAAGTCCAAATCATTCATTGCTCAACTTGACAAAAAATGGCCACCCAGCTCAGAATGAGTTAACTTGTCTGTGCTCCCAGGACGCACCTGGAAACAAGCCTTGGCTTAGTGTGCCATTCCTGGCCAAAAATTTTAAAATAAAAATAATAAAAACATGGTTGCTCTTCAGCTGCCCTGTGATGCACAGTCAAAAAATTGTATTCACCTGAGGCTATGCTTCAGAAGCTCTTCCAGGCTCAGCTCACTAACAGTGCCCACCTCCACACCATACACAGCACATAACTTAGGTTGCAGCTGACTACCTGTACTGAAGGGCACAACCACTTTCCCCACTGGTAGCAATGTAAACCCTTAAACTATTTAGGGAGCTTCCACTGCTTCACTGGTTACCCAGACATGAAAAGGGTACCTGATCATGCTGCATGTGGTTGGCTGGCGATGGTGCATGTAAACTAATTAAAACAATGCTTTGCATCTTAAAACCTCAGGTGCGCTATATCCTACACCCTGCCCTCATCCTGGAACAACTTACTGTTGGTTCTCAAGCTCTCCAACATTGTGTCTATCAACCTCTTCAAAGCATTAACAAGGAAAACGTTTAAAACAATTTGCAACTGCCACAGGCCATAGTCTCACTTCTCTTCTATCTTGGTGTTCCTGCCTCTTATTACTGTCAGTTCTGACTTTTGTTTCTGACCCACATCCCTTTTTCTCTCTCTTCCTCTTTCTCCCTATTCTCTTTACCCCTCCCACTCTTTCTCTCTAATCACTGCCTTCTGTTTGGGCTATATTGCCCCCCCCCCCATATCCTTCCCCTTTTCCTCTAACTGGGACTGTATGTTACAATGCACTTATTACTATGCTGAGTTTTAAATACATACTATGACTGATCTCCATTGCACTATATGTGCACAGCTTCCTGTTGATATATTGTATTTGCACATGTTCCTAAAGTGTTGTCTTCTATATCTTACACATGCCTTGCCTTTACTCCATATATTTTATTCCATTATTGCACTATATCTTGTCATTATGTTCCCCATTGTATCTTTATGTTTTTATTTGCACATTTTTGGCATATGTTCAGGACCTCCTTGTGAATGAGCCTGCTCAATGGAGCTTTCCTGCAATGAACTCGAACTTGAACTAACCCCCAGTGAGTAATTGGAAGTCCTGGCAGGGTGGCCTAGTCCATATTACTGTAAATGCTTTCTCATGACTATGATACAAATGCTGATGTTGCAGGGCAAGCTGTGAGTTTACTCATTGCTTTCCAGATGTGGGAATCTTCATCGTTCCACAGGGGTGATGGCACAGTTTGCAGTGAGACCCTGTGACAGGGTTAAATAAGACCCTGTCCCATTTGTTATGCGTAAATAAATAAAAGCAAGTATCTGTTCTATCTTCTTCTTTTCTGTTTCTTCTCTGTCTGTCTGATTGTGCAATCAAATTTTCTTATGAGACCTAGGAGCTGATTACTCTGGCAGTCTCAAGTCCCCCCCCCCACTATTTCTCTGCCTTCACTTGTTGTTTCTTGCCATTTCTATATTTTCTTTCCCCTTGTGTACCTGCGGTTATAGAAATAAATGTGAATCTTTGTGTGAAACTGGGATCCCTTGGTTTGAAAATGTATACAGTTATATTGTTGAAATGATTGCAAAGAAGCTATTTGGAACTTGGGGGGGTGGGGTTAACAGTGAAATGCAGTTTGACCTCCACAAACTCATTTGCAGAGTTGTTAACAGGAGATGAGATCTGGTACATAATGTTCTATTTTGTTGCACCTGCAAGGAAAGAAACTGACAAAGTTCTAATACATTTTGTGAGAAATAGGATGTCTCTTAAGCTCTGGATGCAGAAATTAATTGCCAGACAAGGACTTCTTTTAAAGGAGAACAAAAGTCAAAATTTACAAAAAGATATATTGTGCAGAGCGTTTTGGTTTGTAGGTGTACTCCAAGTATGGCCTTCCCTTTATTTACTGAAAGGAGTTTATTCTAAATGTGCTTGCTGGTTTTATGGCCCCTGGGAATATCCATATTAGCAATTCTAATGGCCTTTCTTGTTCCTACAATGTCTACTGTCCCATGTGACTGTGATGTGTCCTGGACCAACCATTACTTCAACAAGAGCTGTGTTTTCTCACATTTATAGTATAGTATAGTACACGCCACCTAAATGAGACGCGGATAAGCGGGACATCTGCTTAAGTGGGACGTTTGCCATAAAACCGATTCTATGCAATGTAAAGTGCATTAGACTACAAATGCTCAAGTGGGACACTAGATTACCATAAATCAGTTTTAGTGGAACAGTTCTTCAATGACTCTGACCTTTTTGTAAATTTTGGCTTTAGTTCTCCTTTACAAATTGAGCAGTCTTTTGCTAGAGAGCGAGCAAGAGATTGAAATTTAGAATTAGATACCCTCAGATACCTTGTTTTCTTTGTTTATACTGCCTTTGTAAATAGCTATCCTGAATAATTATCTTTTTATTTTACTGTTATTGATAATAATAAAACACTACTTGCAAATTTTATAACTGCTCCTAGTTTTCTTGTGTTTCCTGACCTTTGCCTGGATGACAGATGGTGTCAGACTAAGTGGCATTTATGCCATGCCTACTTTAAGCCAAGAGTTTTGTGTGAGTACTAGACCTGGTACCAGAGAAGCACAGAAGAAAGATATGGATCCTGCAACAGCAAGCACAGGAGTGATTACCAGAAAAAAGGCAGACAGAGTAGAAGCAGAAACAAAAATCCAAACTGAGACTGTAAAACTGGAACTAGTGATGGAAGAACAGGCAGGGACAGAACCTGAAATCATGTCTGCCTTCTTCAAATGCTGGGTTATACTACAAAGAGAGACAGAGAAGCAGAGAAAAGAAGAGATGCAGTGTCTGGAGCAGCAGAGAACAGATTCAGCAACAGGAGCAACAAAGAAGAGGAGAGATGCAGTGACAGGAGCAGTGATGGCTGTATGTCTTGCAAGCTACCAAAGTTGGAGGATCTGGCACAGATCCAGCAGAGCAACACAACAAAAACAACTTAAAAGACATTAAACTTACAAAGTTGTGTCCCTCAGATAACAATCGAAGCATACCTGACAACTGTGGGGTGCAGCTCTCCATACGTCGAATGGGAAGAACACCCCACCCCCCTCAGCTAGTGGTCAAACAGGAGTTCAGCATGTTTGCAGTTCGTTTGCATCACCAGGTAAGGAAAAAGGTCCAGCTCCCCATACGATGCACAGGGGAAACACCAGACCTCACCCAACAACTAACACACACAAATCTGGCCAATGGAAAATCATGTATTAATGCTCGCAGTCTGGGAAACAAGATCCCAGACCTGCAGGCAATAATGACAGAGGCTAAACTGACATAGTTGCAATTAACGAGACGCGGGTTTACCAGTAACCACACTTGGGAGACTTCAGTACCTGGCTATGTACTTTTCAGAAAAGACCGAGGTGCAAAAAGGGGGGTGGAGTGGCCCTTTATGTCAATGAAAATATCAAAGCTACAGAAATTCAGAATACACATAAGGAGCCAGAAGAACTGTGGGTCACCCTGGAAACAGGAAATGGGACAACCATAAAAACTGGGGTTGTCTACAGGCCCCCAGACCAGGGGAAGACATAGACACATTACTGTTAGAAGATATCAAAACATGACAGCTAAAGGGGAGGTTCTGGTAATGAGAGACTTCAACATGCCAGATACAAATTGATCAATACCAGAAGGAACATCTGTCAGAACTAGACATATGGTGGATTCCCTGCAGGGGAAGGGCCTCAAACAACTGGTATAACAACCCACAAGAGACAGGGCTAGCCTAGATCTAGTGCTGACTAACAGGGAAAGGATCACAGATCTCCAGGTAGAAGGTCACCTGGGGACCAGTGACCATGACATGTATGGTTCAATTTGGTCACTATAACTAAATCATCCCATTCCAAGGCAAAAATATGGGACTTCAGAGGAGCTGAATTTGATAAGATGGACAACAGAGTTAAGCTAGCCCTAGCAAAGAGAAATACAGGTGAGGGGGTACAGGCAAAGTGGGCAAGCATAAAGGATGCAATACTTGAAGCAATATCCCATTGTGTTAGAGAGAAAAGGAAGTGCAAAAGAAGAAGGAAACCACTTTGGTTCTCAAAAACAGTAGCAGAAAAGGGCAGAGCCAAAAGGCTGGCTTTCAGGAAATGTAAGGAAACACAGTGAGATGAAGATTAGGGAGGCATACCAAACTTCCTTAAGGGAAGCAGGGAAGGCAGTAATGCAGGCAAAGGCCCAAACCAAGGAAACACTAGCATGAACAGTAAAAGAACGTGACACGACTTTCTATAGATACATTAGTGATAGGAGAAAGTCCAGAGGGGGTATTGCTAAGATCAAAGGAGATAAGGGGGCATGTGAGGAGGAGGACCATGTAAAAGCATCTATCCTAAATAGATACTTCTGCTCATTATTTACTGAGGAGAAGGTAGGGCAGGGCCCACAGCTCAGCACCATGGACACGGGGGAGGGAGGTGAGCACTAGTCCCTTCACAAAAGAAAGAGTCCTACAAGAGCTCAATAAGTTCAGGGTGGACAAGGCATTGGAACCTGATGGCATACTTCCCAGGGTACAAAAGGAGCTAAGGGTGGAACTAGCAGAGCCATTATCAAAACTGTTTAGTGAGTTTCTGAGCACAGGAGAGGTCCCAGAAGACTGGAGAAGGGTTCATGTGATCCTGCTCCACAAGAGTGGTAGCAGGAAGGAGGCAGGGAACTACAGACCAGTCAGTCTTACCTCAGTAGTGGGCAAGATTATGGAGGCACTCCTTAAGGAAAGGTTAGTGCAACACCTGGAATCCATAGGAGCACAGGATCCAAGACAGCATGGGTTTACAAAGGAAGGTCCTGTCAAACCAATCTCATAGATTTCTTTGACTGGGTAACCAGAGTGGTGGACCAAGGGGAGCAGTTGATGTCACCTTACGACTTCAGCAAAGCTTCAATACTGTTCCACATAGAAGATTGATTAATAAGCTGGGTAGGCTCAGGGTGGGTCAGAAGTTGGTCAACTGCGTGGCAAACTGGTTGGTGTGCAGAAAACAGAGAGTGGGGGTAAATGGCATACAGTCAGAAGAGTTGCAAGTCACAAGTGAAGTACCTCAGGGATCAGACCTGGGGCCTGTCCTCTTCAATATCTTCATCAGTGACATTGCAGATGGACTGTAGGGTAAGGTGTGTCTGTTTGCAGATGACACCAAGATATGCAGCAGAGTAGGTGATCCAGATGGGGTGGGCAGAATGAGAAGAGATCTGGATAAACTAGCAAAATGGTCGGAAGAGTGGCAAGTTGGCAACTGGGGTTTAATGCAAAGAAGTGCAAGATCATGCACATAGGGAAGAGAATCCCTGAAGCTACCTATAGGCTGGGAGGGGAGTTGCTGGCAGTCACAAGGGAAGAAAGAGACTTGGGCATCATCATCACTGAAGACCTGCAATCATCCAAGCAGGCCACTAAAGCAGTAGATAAGGCTAGGGGGATGTTAGGGTGCATTAGTAGGGGTATCACAAGTCGGAAGAAGGAGGTAATAATCCCTCTTTACAAGACACTGGGGTACTGCGTGCAGTACTGGAGGCCACACCTTCACAAGGACATTAACCAAATTGAGACAGTCAATAGAAGGGCAGCAAAAATGGTGCAGGGAGTGCATCAGAAAACATATGAGGACAGATTAACGGAGCTCAATATGTATACCCTAGAGCAAAGGAGGGAGAGAGGCGATATGATCGAAACATTCAAACACCTTAAGGGCATTAACAAGATGAAAGAGTCTAACATGCTTCAATATAAGAAAAATATCAGGGCAAGAGGACACAGCATGAGATTAGAGGGAGGCTGATTAAGGGGTAATGTGGGGAAGTTCTTTTTTACAGAAAGGGTGGTGGATGCATAGAACGGCCTACCTCAGGAAGTGGTGGATATGAATACAGTGCAGGGCTTCAAAGAAGCATGGGATAGGCATAAGGGAGCAATACAGATGAGTATCAATAGATAGGCCATTGACAGAGCAAAGGCCGATGGCACATTTATAGGGTAGAAAAAGAAATGGGCAGATTGGATGGGCCTTGAGGTCCTTATCTGCCGTTAACTTCTATGTTTCTATGTAACTTTTGAAAGGGTTGCCACTGCCTGCTAGTGGCCAGAGCAGCAGTGGGCAGTCAGGCTGGTACCTTACCTGACAGGTAAAACACAACTTGCCTACAGCAATATGGACATTGCACAGTCAGAAAACGATGACATTGTGAAAAGAGAAATACTGAAAAGATATGACATCTCAGGAGAGACCTGCAGGCAAAGATTCTAGTCCCTGAAGTACCACTCAGTCAACAATCCTCGAGAAGCCTTCATCCAACTCAGAGAAGTCTTCGTTAAATGACTTCAACCAGAGGGCAAAACAGTCTCACAGATCGACATATTTACAATGAACAAGGTTAACAAAAACAGGGTGAACCAATGTTTAAAAAATGTAATGGGCTACTATATAGAGTTTGGGCTAATCCTCAGACACCAGAACAGATAGAATAATTGGTCATACCAAAAAAGTATAGAACTGAGTTGTTACAGATAGCACATGATAGTCCTATGGTTGGTCACTCAAGGAGGGATCACACCCGTGCCAGACTGCCATACAGATTTTACTGGCTTGAAATTTATGAAGATGTTGCCACGTATTGTAGTTCTTGTGTTGAATGTCAGAAAGTAGCCCCAGTGACTAAAAAGACAAGGTACCCCTACCCTTGATAGATGTGCCTTTTGAAAGAGTTACAGTGGATGTGGTTGGCTTCTTAGACAAAAGTAAAAGGGGTAATCGATTCATTTTGGTCATATATGACTGTGCTACTCAATACTGGCCATTCCAGTGCATACTGTCGCAGCTCCAAAAGTTTCAGCTGGTAGGCATACCTGAAGAGATTACTGATCAGGGTAGTACTTTTGGTGCTACATTACTGAGGGAGCTGTACTGACTACTAGGTATCACTGCTTCTAAACCTTGTTGTTGGAAAACGTCATATTTTGGAGCCCTGGTACTGAACAGGAACCAGAAAGAGGGATTTGTAGTTTCCTTAGGTTCTCTATAGGACTACAATTTGTGCTTTGACTGTATTTTATGCAACTGAAACATTATTTGGGCTTCTAGTGTGCTGTTAAGCCATGCTTAGGTGATGAACTTTAACTTTAAAACACTTTTTAGCATTAAATTGCTACTCTGCTCCCCATGACCTTCCAGATCACTTCCTGGGTCAGGGAAACTTTTTTAAATAAGCTTGTGGTGAGCGGGGTGAGCCTGAGTGGGGCGAGCGCATGATTGCGCACGTGAAGACACACACAAAGACACGTGCATCTGCGTGTGTTTTGCGTATTTCATGAGTGTAGCTGGTGTAGTGGAAATATTAAACAGAGGACCTTGCCAAAAAGGTAGCGCTGTGAACCCCTGGATTGCAGGCCAACTACACTAGTACTTACAAGATCAGCAGAGTCCTATTTAATTCCATAAACATTATCCTGATAACCAAAATAATATAGACCTATCGGGCAACATGGATAGCATAATTACTAAACAGGATGGCTTTGTTGGAATAAAATGCAACACTTGCATGATGTACTGTTTCAGTACAACCCCCCAAAACTGATATACAATTCAAATGTGTAAAGTGCACACAAAATGATGAGTTAGTACAAGACCTTGCACTGTCTGATGCTAGGCTGGTTGTCTTAGAGATTAGCCAGAATGTGACAGCTATGAGACTTCGTAATGACATTCCCTCAACATGTCCCCTTAATTCAGCAGAAACTGATACAACTAAACCCCTACACCCAGCATCTGACACTACAAATCCCAATATGAATAACAGGGGAAAGAATAAGGGAAGACACTGACTGTGATGACTCAGAAGAAACCTGGTACCAGATACAAAGTACTAAAATGGTTAAAAGGGGAAGGAAGGGAGACTGCTACCAGATTCCAACACAAAACTAATTTTATCCACTGATAGACCTGGAAGAAACTTATGACCCCCCCCCCCGACTTGTACTACTCCTATGGTCCCAAGTAATACTAATACAACAATCTCAATAGAAACTGCAGCTCCAACTACAGTAGCTCATTTGCATGTTTCTGATAATCTCATGGACTTTGATATCTGCACCAATGAGCAGCATACACAAATATATGTTCTGGGGTACTCTATGGTAAAACAATTGGACAGAGAAATTTGCAACAACGATAAAAGCAATAGAACATTGTCAAGCTTCAGAGGGGCTAAAGTCTCTGACATTACCAAAATGGTAAGGCCAATCTTAAAGGGCAGTGATAAGCGCGCCCTCTGGTTATAATACATGCAGGAGTGAATAACATCATGAGCCAAAACATCCAGACCATCAAAGAAGAAACTGTTGGTCTTACTAATGTACTTACAGAACTAGACAGTCAAGTGGTATTTTCTGCAATACTCGCTGTTCCTAGAGCTTCTAAATTCCAAATGGACAAAATAAGAAATATAAATAATTGGCTAAGAATATGGTGCCATAAGCAGCAACTTGGGTGTATCACCCACTGGGAAGAATTTGTAGATAAAAGAGAGTTAATGTGCAGGAATGGCCTACACCCCAGTAAAAGGGGTTCAATATTACTAGCACAGCATATTAGCTCTTTTATTATAAAAAATTTAAACTTGTAAAAAGGGGGGGGGGCCTGCTAGGCTTCATTTGCCAGACGTTCTTGATAAATCGGAGACTACATCTTCATCTACTCAAGGGGCTTCCAAGGTAACTACTAATAAAAATAGCAGTATTCCTCATATAGCAAAACTTGCATAATCTAAGGAAACAAACAATCCGATACAGGGCATTGAGATCAGAATCTTACTCTTGAATGCTAGAAGCCTACATTATAAAATAGATGAACTCTCATATGTACTTCAAAAAGATAATGTAGATATCTGTGGAGTCACAGAAACCTAGTTCTCCGACTCCAATTGGGGCACAGATATAGCTGGGTATCCTAAATATGTGAAAAATAGAACACACACTAAGGGCGGGGGTACCACTCTTTATATTCGCAATACTATTGGATCCCATGAGAGCATCAAAAACAATGAAGTTTTATTGATACTGAACTTATCTGGGTAAAGATTAAATTTGCAGATGGCCCATTAACAATTGGCTTAGCGTATCGTTCTCCTAATCTTGCTTCAGAAAGTAATGATGACTTTAAGACACCAAGTAAGCATATGGAAGAACTACATTCTTATGGCAGACTTTAATTTTCCAAATATTAACTGGCTGAATCTTGAAGGTAATGGCACCCTTGAAAATAAATTAATTAACATTACTCTGCAGCTTGATTTAGAACAACTCATTAGGGCACCAGCTAGAAAAAATAACATACTAGACTTAATCTTTACAAATATTAAAGATATTGGAAATCACCCCAAAGTACTGGATCCTTGGGGAGGCCACGCCCATAATAAAATTCTGTGGCTTATAAAACACTTTACATCCGAACAATCTGGTGTTACCAAAATTAGAAGCAGAGCAAATTATGAGGAAATTAAAAAGTACCTTAAAAACTGGAATTGGCAAAATGAACTTAAGCACTTAGATGCAATTCAGATGTGGCAAACCATACATGCACACATTGAATGGTGCATCAGGTTGTGGGTACCAGAATATATAAAGTATAATGATAATAAACAAAGGGTTCCAATATGGTGGAATAATATAAAAAAAAAATTAAAAAAAGAAAAGGGCATATAATGAGTATAAAATAAATCCCTCCAAAAGCAATTAGAATAGATTTAAAGAAAAAGCAAATAAAACACGAAAATCAATAAGAATGGCTAAACAAAAACTTGAACTTAACTTGGCTACTACAACCAAAGATAAAACAAAGTTTTTTAATTACACTGGATCAATTAAGGGAACGTCTGGAAGAGTTGGCCCACTAATGAAGGATCACCAACTAATCTGTGATGAATATGAAATGGCTGAAGTATTAAACACTTATTTTTCCAGCGTTTTCAAACCAAAAGAAGATGCTAGTGAGATTATAGGTGATAAATCTGATACACCTATAATCTTCACTCAGAAAGAAATTTTGGATGCCATCAAAAGAACAAAATCAGATGCATCACTGGGCCTGACAACATACCCCCTTGTTTTGTTAAAAATCTTTCAGATGAATTGTCGGGCATTCTTACTTTATTATTTAATACCTCAATTGCTGATGGTGTGGCAATACCAGAATGGAAAATTGCAACAGTCATACCAATACATAAAGGTGGAAGCAAACAAAACGCTGTTAACTATCAACCGATAAGTCTCACCTTATGTGATGGAGTTAATGGAAAGACTACTCCAGCATAAAATCAATATGCATTTAAAAGATGAGGACTTACAGAATATAACACAACATGGATTTATGCAGGGGAGATCTTGTCAGAGCAACCTTATAAGATTCTTCGAACCAGTAAGCCATTCCCTGGATCTAGGCTTCCTTGTAGATATCACATTCTTAGACTATGCCAAAGCCTTTGATTCCATATCCCATAAAATCCTAATTAACTCACTTGCACAAATGAAAATACATAGTAACATTATAATATGGATTGAATCCTGGCTACAAAATAGACAGCAGCAAGTTGTCATCAGAGGCTAGAAATCTATATGGTCCCCAGTCACCAGTGGAGTGCCACAGGGCTCTGTTTTGGGTCCCATATTATTTAACATTTTTATTGCAACTATGCAGACCTCCCAAGGGGTATGAATTAGTAAATATGCTGATGACAGCAAACTGGGATGTACTGTAAATGATGATTTCTCTGGTAAACTGTTAGAGTAGTCTTAATAATCTTGAAATATGGGCTGATGAATATAAAATGACATTTAATGTCAGTAAATGCAAAGTCTTGCATCTGGGAAAAATAATTGCTTAGCTGACTATACTCTAAATGGTACACGACTTCAAACAATCACAACTGAAAGAGATTTAAGGGTCACTATTTCAAGTGACCTAAAGT
This sequence comes from Neoceratodus forsteri, assembly GCA_016271365.2. Taxonomy (NCBI): domain Eukaryota; kingdom Metazoa; phylum Chordata; order Ceratodontiformes; family Ceratodontidae; genus Neoceratodus; species Neoceratodus forsteri. Next base: position 924,647,209 of record CM028132.1, read on the forward strand.
TTACTACCCAAACTAATATTACAGTTAAAACATTTTATGGTATAATTGTATGCATATTTAAAAATGTCAAGAGTAGGAAATCAGAAGTAATTATACCACTATATACTAGCCTAATTAGATCCCAGATAGAATACTGTACCCCCTTATGTTCCTCTACAACTATTGGTGACAAATCCTTAGTTGAAAAAGTTCAAAGAAAAGTTACTAAGAAAATAAGTAACTTGTCAAACTTAATGTACCCTGATAGGTTAAAATGCTTAGGTTTGTATTTCTTGGACTGTAGATCTCTCAGTGGAGAATTATGTTTAACCTATAGAGCTATACATGACCCCAACTTGCTTGAAACTATTTGCTTGGTGAAACAAGAATCTGTCAATAATACCCGTTTACATAAACTTAAACTAGCTGTTAACTGTATTAAAACTTTTGAAAGAAATAAGCATATTACACAGAGACTGCCACCTGTATGGAACTCCTTCTCACACCTTGTAGTTTCAAGTGACAATATTAAATAATTCAAACATAGATTAGACAAACATGGGCGATAGTAAGTTTTTCTACCACCATTAGGACATATGGTGGCGAGTTCTATATGCGCTTGCCCTCGAACTTGTAAACAACCTATGAACCTATGATCTGCCACAAGAACCTCCCCTTATCACCCTCAGACACAGTCTCAAGGGTTTTAGTCAAACCCTGAAACTCTTGTTGATGAGGTTTATAAAAAGGGAAGAGAAAGATTGGGACCAACGATTACTTTGCCTACTTTTTGTTTACAGAAAAATGGCACAAGCCTCAACAAGCTTTTCAGCATTTGAAATGCTGTATAGGAGACAACCTAGAGGGCCACCAGATGTAGTAAAAGAAACATGGGAAGGTAACTCCTCTCAAAAAAAATCTATTACATCTTATACATGTGCCCTGAGAAAGAAACTAGCAAAGTATGTTGAAATTACCCACAGTAATCGGGAAGAGGCCCAAAATCAGCAGAAGGCGTAATATGACCATGGGGTAAAAGAAAAAGTTTTTGAGCCTGGTGAAAAGGTTTTGCTACTTTTACCCACTACAGAAAATAAATTGTTAGTAAAGTGGCAAGGGCCTTATGAAGAGTTTAGACGTATAGTACTGGCAAAGTTAACTAAGAGGTTGAAACCCCTGATAGGAAAAATCCTATCAAGATATACCATGCTAATCTCCTGAAGAAATGGGTTGAAAAGACACGAAAGGCTGCTTTGTTACTTTTACCAGAAACTTCTGCAGAAGATATTGATATAGCTTATGACGGACTGGAACAAACTGTAACTGCTGATGCTGTAAAGGTGAATGTTTCCTTAACCTCCAAACAGACGTAGAAATTCGTAACTTGGTAAAGACATTTGACAGTACTTTTACCACAGTGCTAGGTTGAGCAAAAGAGGATGAGCACATAATAGTGACAGAATGCTCATCCTATTAGACAAAAGACATACAGATTGCCAGAATGGTTAACAGCAGACGTGGTTAAGGAAATATAAAAAATGAAACAGTTGGGTCTCGTAGAAGAGTCTAGAGGTGCTTGGTCATCACCAATGGTGATTGTAAATAAAAAAAGTAGGGGGTGTAAGAATCTAATTTCATTCAGATTGGTAGCACTGATTCCACACCTGGGGGCCATAGGTGTAGAAAAACACAGTAAAAACTCAAAAGGAGATGACTCCCTGAACATAGGTATAAACTCCAAGGCTTGGAAAAAAGTTAAAATACTTTATTAAAATGCAACAGCAGAGGTAGCCTCCTGCTGCCACCATTCCACAGAAATTAGTACTTTGTCAAGGCATATGCACTAATTTGTGTGAAAGTTGGTGGTAGCAGGATGCTACATCTGCTGTAGTATTTTAATAAAATATTTTAACTTTTCTCCGAGCCTTGGAGTCTGTGTCAATTTTCAGTGAGCCCGGCTCCTTTTGGGTGTAAGAATCTGCCTTAATTTTAGGAAACTTAATTAAGTGTCTGAATCTGACAGTTATCCTATGCTCAGGATAGATGATTTGGTAGACAGATTGGGATGTGCCAAGTACATTAGCACCCTCGATCTCACCAAAGGTTACTGGCAAATTCCCTTAGCTAAAGAATCCAGAGACAAAATTGCACTTGCCACTCTTATTGGATTCTATCAGTTCACCATGCCATTTGGTTTACATGGTGCACCCACAACATTCCAGTGGTACATGGATGTAATTGTAGCTACTCACACTGGTTATTGTGTGGCTTACCTGGATGATGTTGTGTTGTACAGGCCAGACTGGAAAAGCCACCTGGAACACCTATGAGCAGTTATCCAGTTTATCAAAAAGGCAGGTCTCACCATTAATTCTACCAAATGTGCATTGTGCATGCAGTAAACCAGATATTTTGGTTATGTTTTGAAAAATGGAGAAGTAAAGTCAGAGATTTCTAAGACAGAAGCTGTATCTAACAGTCCTGTCCCTAAGGTCATTTTTAGGGCCGGCTGGTTACTACTGAAAATTCATTCCCAGCTTTGCCCAGTGAGCTACTTCCTCACTGAACATATGAAAAAAGAGTACCCAAATAATGTGAAATGGTCCCCAGAGTATGATGGAGCTTTTCAGACCATCAAGGCTGCATTATGTTCGGCCCCTGTTTTAAGAAGCCCAGACTTTGAGAAACAGTTTTTGTTACAGACCGATGCATCAGAGGTAGGCCTAAGTACAGTCTTGAGTCAGAATATAGATTTGAAGGAGCAACCCATTTTATATGTCAATAGGAAATTGCATGATGGGGAGAAAAGGTACTCCACCATTGAAAAAGAATGCCTTGCGGCAAAGTAGGCCATGGAGTCCCTTAAGTTTTAGTTGCTAGGAGTTGACTTTGTACTTATAACCAGTTATAATCCTGTCTGTTGTCTTAATGAAATGAAGGATAAAAATTCCAGAATCACAAGGTGGTACCTGGCACTACAGACATTTAAATTCAAAGTGATGCACAAATCTGGGAAAGAGAATATCAATGCTGATTTTCTGTCAAGATATGGATCAGGAATTGAGAATTCTGAAGATTAAAAAGATGTGTGGGTTTAAACTTAACTGTTTGCTGTACAAGCTGTTATGGAAAAAGGGATATTACATATGCGCAGAACTATAAAGGTTATAGGGTAATGTTAGAAGAGAATTAAATGTCAGTTTTAGAAACAGGTTCCATCTTAAGAGGGGGGTATGTGACAGGGTTAAATAAAACCCTATCCCATTTGTTATGCATAAAGAGTTAAAAGCAAGCATCTGTTCTATCCTCTCCTTTTCTGTCTCTTGTCTGTCTGATTGCACAATCAAATTTTCTTGTGAGACCTAAGAACTGATCACTCTGACAGTCTTATGATTCCCCTTCCTTGCTCTCTCCCTGCTTTAACTTGCTGTTTCTATCTTTTCTTCCCCTTGCGTTCCTGCGGTTATAAAAATATATGTGAATCTTTGTGTGAAACTGGGATCTCTTGTTTTGAAAATATATATACTTATATTGTTGAAATGATTGCAAAATAGCTATTTGGAACTCAGGTGGTTAACAATGAGATGCAGTTTGACCTCCACAAACTCCTTTGCAGAGTTGTCAACAGGAGATTAATTCTGGGACACAATGTTCTTTTTTGCTGCACCTGCAAAGAAAGAAACTGACAAAGTTCTAATATGTTTTGTGAGAAACAGGATGCCTTTTAATGAGTTCAGGATGCAGAAATTAATTTCCAGGCAAAGACTTCTTATATAAAGAGAGCAATGTTTTGCTGGAAAGTGAGAGAGAGATTGAAATTTAGAATTAGAGATACCCTTAGATGAAGGGCTTTGTTTTCTTTGCACTGCCTGTGTAAATAGCTATCCTGAACAATTTTATTTTTTTATTTTACTGTTATTGATAATAAAACACTACTTATGAATTTTGTAACTGTTGCTGGTTTTCCTATGCTTCCTGACTTTTGCCTCGATGACAAACCCTCTCTGCTAGGTTTTTGCATTGGCTGTTTTGTTAGTCCAGGTCAGGCCTCTCCTGACCTCCACGTTCATTAAACAATCTTTGTCTGACAAATGACAGCTCGGTCTGTGAAGCCTGAACCATGTTTGCCCAACACGCCATGTCCTAGCATCCAGTCCCTTCTAGGATGTTGCAGAAACACACAAAAAACACGCACTTGTGGCACAAGCAGGGTGCTGAATGTCACAGAACCTCACAATACTTGAGCAGCTTCAGACTACGGCAGCACTCAGGAAAAATGCCCACGTGATGAAGCCTCATGCTTTGGAGGCAAAGCCCCAGGGTCCTTTGTACCATCTCTTGTTTTTGGAATAAATGTTGACATATCTGCAGTTCTGTGAGTATCTCATGATTTTTTGTTTTTCTGAGTGCAGCCGTTGTCTGAACCTACCAGGATGTTGTACTGGCTGGATGGCTTCCCAGTCTAGGTGCAGTCACAGTCTGGCTACCCCAGCTGAAGCACAGCCAAAGTATCTAATTGCAGCAACCTTCAGCTTTACCATTTACTGCGCTTAGTACCGGATTACCTCTTTTTCTTGCAACAGGAGATCTGCTTCTCACTGTCTCTAGCATACATGCAGTCTCTCTCTGCAGCAAGCTGTTCAGGATCTCATGCAGGTTGGAATCTGGTCTGGAACAGCCCCTGCTGTTCACTGGGGAATGTCAGCTTCTGATGGGTCCATGCACCTGTCAATCACTCTGGGGCAAAGTTGGAAGCCCAGTGCTTTGCAGCCAATTAGCCAGACATTCGTATCATGATTCAGACAGTCCTCCTGTGTCCCAGGAGCTCTGTATGGCTCCCTTTCCTGGCTTTTGTAACCTGACTGACTAAAGTGCAACCCGTGACTCCTGCTGTCATGTTGATGGTGGCCAGGATGCACAAAGATAGCAGCTGCCTCAGGATTTTTGGGGCACTGCCCCCGAGGAAGCCTGGAATAGGTGAATATGTATGGGGTAGTAGGTTGCCCTGTTTTTTTTGCAAGTTTTGCATAATAAATTGCATTACTCATCTACGAGTGAGTGTGTCAGCTTCTTTTTTTAATTTTGACACTAGCCCTCATAGTCTATATTTCTATAAGGCTCCTGCCCATTAACTAATTGTGTGTGCTCTGACAGTGTCCTGCATGATAGTGGTCAGGGTAGCCATTGGGGGAATCTCAATGTAACCCCTAGATGGCGCTATCCCAAGGGCTACTACCCCTGCCTGCCTAACTACTAACAGGTTGAGGGGCCTAGGTCTAATGGCGAGTGCCTCCACCCAGAGGTCAGGGTTTGCAATAGTTAAACTAACTTGGTCACAGCCCTCTGGGACACTGTGGCTCCCCTTTCTTCCCACTAATGGCCCACACAATATATCAGAATTACCTTCACAGTATACACTTACCCCCAGGATTGGTTCGGTCAGCGGGACTCTGGAGACTCCCTGTAAAACAAGATGATACAGTGCAAAGATCACAGTACAATACTTTAACATAAACAAATACCTCAGGCAGTGTAACTTTGCTGAAACAAACAGATCTGATTTATTTAGGGGGATATAACAAGGACAGGAGGAAATCAGGTTAATTAGTTTAAACGCATTAATAATCACAGTACTGTGCACATATTTCAGAGTCCCAAATGTCAGTCTTACTGGGTACCCAGGCAGTAAGAGTCTAGCCTATTTTGTGCAGCTGGTTGGGGCCCTGAAGATGGAAAATGCATGCACAATACCCAAATTGTAATCTGGAGCCGGTTGGCTCAGTTCGTGAAGAAATAAAAAACACACAATTAGATGACACACTTGCAATTCGATAAACCGATGGCAGGGAGCTATCCTGCTCGCACTCACAGCCCAATACTGAAAACTGAATGAGAGGTAGGTTGTCCTGGATTGCCAGGAGGAACAGACCATGTGGGCAAGGTCCTTGTGACTGGACCCCAATTCAGTTTGGAGCAAATAAATGTAGTCTGGATTAAGCTGGGGTTTGTTCCCAGCTCATGCACTCAATTCACTGTACAGGGATTTGAACATAGTCCCTACAAGCAGTACACATTTATATGTAAAAGGAAAATACTATACCAGGCAGGCTGCTTCTCTATCCCGATCTCAATTACTGCACAATACCGGGAGACACACAGCAGATTCAGTTCCTGACAGACCGAAAGCGCGATTCAGCAATTTCTCCAGTCTTCTACAGGGTGAGCCTGGTTTCTACTCTTCAGATCTCCTTGATTCTTTCACAGGTCAGATTCAGTCCGAACAAGCACTTGCACAAGCTGCAGACTGAAATCTTGAGGGCCTTACTGCTTTCCGACCAAAACTGCGTACTGAAGGAGCACAGGGCTCCTTCCCTCTTCACTGCCAGAGCTAAACTGAAACTCCAGTAGACAAAACCGGGCACTTCCTTTGAGTTCCTCCCAGTTCTTGGCTGGTTTGGCTATCACTCACAATAAACTCCCTCTGTTGGTGGAAAAAGGCACCGAGGTCAAAACTACATTTCCCAGAAGCATCTGCCATACAGTCCCATTGTGGCTGGCTCAAGAGGAGAGTCCAAATTCTGATTCGCCCAGAGCAGGCTCCAATTTAAAGGACCCCCACACTGATTGGTCCAATTCAGCAGTTCAGGACCAACATGACAGAGACAGTCCTGGCTATAAGAAAGCAGGTTAAAACAAACTGCACTTTCATTATCATTTTAACAGGTTACAAGCAAACAGTTACATCTTCTGAAAGAGCTCTCTCTGCCCATATAGTGACTGCAGAATGGAGTGATTTGCTCAGTGGCCCATATAGGGACTTGAGCAGGGAAACACACAGACCCCCCATTTCAAAGTAATTATCTGCAGTTTGGCAGCTCTTAAAGCGACAGTACAAGGAGGCATTAGGCACTCTCACTCAATTATTTTTAAATCAGCTGAAATACAGAACACCAGCCTGGTGGAGAGCATTTGGGCTCACCCAAAGAAGGCTTTTCAGTGACCCCCATTTGTAGGGGGGTTACATCAAGTTTCAAGTGCATGATCATTTCTGCCTTCAGTGGCATCAGGCAGTTCTTTGATGTGTGGCGGGTGTCTCTGTTTTATTTATTTATTGAAATGTTTCACCAGGAGGGCACACTGAACAATAAGTTGCTCATCTCACGATGTGACCTGGGGGGGGGGGGGTTACATAGGGTTGTAAAGGATGATCAGTTACAATAACTGTTGTTCGTGCAGAGGTGCTAAAGATTCCTTACTCCCCTCCTTTCACTTCTGCTCTGGCCTTGCAAACACTCGAAGTGCATTAGGACTTGAGGGGAGCTCAGCTGTGATAGCTAAAGCTGTGGGGTGGGCTGCCTGGATCTCTGACAGTAAACCACACATTGGGGAGGTTATATCTTTATATGAAAACATCCTGATACACTATATAAAAAAAACAAAAACTCCAGCATCAGCCAATAATGACTTGAAATAGAAGAGTTTTGATTCATGATTTTAAAACATCTGAGGCCAAATATTCATAGAAACATAGAAGTTGACGGCAGATAAGGACCGCAAGGCCCATCCAGTCTGCCCATTTTTTCTACCTTATGAATGTGCCATAGGGCTTTACCCTGTCAATGGCCTATCTATTCATACTCATCTGTATTGCTCACTTATGCCTATCCCATGCCTGTTTGAAGCCCTGCACTGTATTCATATCCACCACTTCCTGAGGTAGGCCGTTCCATGTATCCACCACCTTTTCTGTGAAAAAGAACTTCCTCACATTACCCCTTAATCAGCCTCTCTCTAATCTCATGTTGTGTCCTCTTGTCCTGCTATTTTTCTTATATTGAAACATGTTAGACTCTTTCACCTTGTTAATGCCGTTAAGATGTTTGAATGTTTCGATCATATCACCTCTCTCCCTCCTTTGTTGTAGGGTATACATATTGAGCTCCATTAATCTGTCCTCATATGTTTTCTGATGCAGTCGATGCACAATTTTGGTTGTCCTTCTCTGGACTGCCTCCATTTTGTTAATATCCTTGGGCAGGTGTGGCCTCCAATATTGCATACAGTACTCCAGATGAGGCCTAACCAGTGTCTTGTAAAGAGGGATTATTACCTCCCTCTTATGACTTGCGATACTCCTACTAATACACCCCAACATCCCTGTAGCCTTATCTACTGCTTTAGTGGTCTGCTTGGGCGATTTCCGGTCATCCGTGATGATGATGCTCAAGTCTCCTTCTTCCCTTGTGATTGCCAGCAACTTCCCTCCCAATCTATAGGTGGCTTCAGGGTTTCTCTTCCCTATGTTCATGATCTTGCACTTCTTTGCGTTAAACCCCAGTTGCCACTCTTCTGACCATTTTGCCAGTTTATCCAGATCTCTTCTCATTCTGCCCACCCCGTCTGGATCATCTACTCTGTTGCAGATCTTGGTGTCATCTGCAAACAGACAAATGTTACCCTCCAGTCCCTCTGCAATGTCACTAATGAAGATATTGAAGAGGACTAGCCCCAGGACTGATCCCTGAGGTACTCCACTTGTGACTTGCATCTCTTCTGACTGTATACCGTTTACCACCACTCTATGTTTTCTGCCTGCCAACCAGTTTGCCGCCCAGTTGACCAACTTTTGACCCACCCCGTGCCTACCCAGTTTATTAATCGATCTTCTATATGGAACAGTATCGAAAGCTTTGCTGATATTAAGGTAGGGGACATCAACTGCACCCCCTTGATCCACCACTCTGGTTACCCAGTCAAAGAAATCTATAAGATTAGTTTGACAGGACCTTCCTATTGTAAACCCATGCTGTCTCAGATCCTGTGCTCCTTTAGATTCCAGGTGTTGCACTTTCCTTTCCTTAAGGAGTGCCTCCATAATGTTGCCCACTACTGAGGTAAGACTGAAGAAGCCAGAAGGGGAAGGAAGGAAACATATTCAATTCAGTGCTTTAGAGTAAATGGTAATTGCTATTTTTCTTTTAAACTTAGATTGTAGGCTTTTAGTGACACTATACTTTCTTTGTTGTCTTTACTTATAATTGTTTTTGGGCTGTAGAAAATTTAAAACATAGTGGTGGTATAATTCTGTGCTGTCTTTAATTGCTGCAAATTTTCACCCTCCCTCCCCTTCCCCCAACTCTTAATTATATGCCCTGTTAAATCTGATTGACAGGAGCTAAACACAGGGTATAGTAAGGGGTGTGAAGTAGGAGGGGCATAAGGGGGAAGAAGCCCACCCTCAGCACAAGTGTTTTGACTCATTTATTTATTTATTGGTTTTTTCTTTAAAAAAAAAAAAATTATCTGAGGATCAGTGGTAGGATTTTAGTACAGTAAATTAATAAAAGAGGAACTAGAAGAGCTTCAGTAGCAGACAAGTAGTGGAATTGCAGTATAATGTGGGGAGTGGTGCAATGCAGTGGCTGGGCAGCCATATTCAGGCAGATCTTCTGGACACTGAGGTGCTGCCCTATCTGCATGCATCTCTCTGGACTGCGGGATGAGGTAGCCAGACCCAGAGCGGAAGTAAACTGGGTCAGGAGTACCATCACCCCTATCCAGGGACCACCCAGTCCAATGCAACTGCCTCAAAGGATGCCGAGAACGAGGAGCACTTGGATGACAGTGGGCTCAGGGAGGGTTAGAGCAGTCAGGCAGAGGCACATCCCAGATCCTATTCCACTCAAGAACTCATATGCCACACTGGCAAATGAGGACAACCAAATAGAGGTACCCAGAGAAGTGCAAGGAAAGGATGTGGAGGTTAGCCAAGGAGGTGACCTCAGCGGGAAAGCAGTGGACCCCAGAGGAGGAGGCGAATCCTGGTGGGGACTCCATCATAAGAGGATCCAGCTAGGAATACAGGAGGGGAGGAAGGGAGGTGAGGTGCCTACCAGGTGCCACGGCATGGAGGGATGGAAGGAAGATCCTGGGGATCACTGGGAAGGCAAGACGGGAGGGTGAGCTGGATGTCATTATCCAGCTAGGTACTAATGACCTGGCAAATGGGGAGCCAAAGGAAGTTCAGGAAGAGTTTAGGAAACTGGGGAGGGGTCTCAAGCAAGTAGCTACTTCTGTCACTTTCTCAGAAGTACTACCTGTGAGAGGCAAGGGAGAGCATAGGAGTGCATGCACCAGGAACTTTAACTCATGGTTGAAGAACTGGTGCTGTGAGGAAGGGTTTGGATTCATTGGTGACTGGGGACCCACCTGGAGGGATGGAGGTTTGTTTAAGCTTGACGGCCTGCATCCATCCTGGAGGGGAATCCAAGCACTCAATGATAAGTTTAAATGCTACATTGACAAGCATTTAAACTAGCAAAGGGGGGTGGCAGGCCAGCAAGGAGGGTACCTACTTGCTCACCCCCCACAGCTAGCAGTGGAACCAGTGAACCAGAGGAGTGGCTATCTCTGCAAAGCATTGTGCAAAAGATGGAGATTAGTGCCCAAGAGGTGGATAAAAGAAGGCAAAATTCAGCAGAAGTGCAGACAGCAAGGAGAACCAGGGATAAATGACAACCAAGAAAGGGGCTGGAGAGAACAGTGAAACAGTCTAGGGAGGTCAAATCATGGAAAGCCATGTGCAAATGCCAGGAGCCTTAGCAACAAGATGGAAGATCTGGAGGCTGTCATGGTACAGTCAGACCTGGACATTGTGGCCATCACTGAAACCTGGTGTAATGATAACCACGACTGGGAGATGGCCATACCTGGCTACAACATATTCAGAAGAGACGGAGCAGGCAGGAAGGGAGGAGGAGTGGCACTGTATGTGAAAGATGACATAAGGGCCACAGAGATCCAGGAGGAACAAAATGGGGGAGAGATACTATGGGTTAAGCTGGAAAGGAAAATGGGGACAGCCATCCGCACAGGTGTGGTCTATAGACCACCAGCCCAGGAGGAAGAAACAGATAGGGAGCTGTTGCTAGCCATCCAAAGGATGGCAGACAAGGGTGAGGTAGTACTGGTTGGAGACTTCAATATTCCAGACGTGGACTGGAGCATCCCAGCAGCAGCATCCACTAGAGCAGATTTATCCTGGACTCCTTCAGGGTGCCTTCCTCAAGCAACTGGTCATGGAACCAACTCGGCAGAAGGCAATACTGGACCTTGTGCTCACAAACAGGGACAGTGTGATGGGGGTAACAGTGGGGAGCACCTGGGAAACAGTGACCACCAGTCATTGTGGTTTGAAATCACAGAAAGAGCAGAACCAAACCACACAAAAACACGATCCTGGATTTTAGGGGGCAGACTTTGGGAAAATGGGGAGATACTTGAAAGAGGCATTAAGGGAATGGACAGGAATTAGGGGTTGAGGAACAGTGGGCAGTATTTAAAATGGGGATTACAAGAACAACAGAATTATGCATTAAGCAGGTTAGCAAGAGGAAAAGGAAGAGGAGACCATTATGGTTTTCCAAAGAGGTAGCAAAAAGTGAAAGCCAAAAAGATTGCATTCAGGCAATACAAAAGACACAGGCAGAAGGGGATAGGAGAGTACCAGGAGAAGCAAAGGGAGGCAGGGAGGTCAGTAAGGAAGCCAAAGCTCAGACAGAAGAACACATTGCAAAATCAGTGGGTAGAGGACAAACCTTTACAGGTACATAAGTGAAAAAAGAAAGACAAAGGGAGGGATAGTGAGACTGAAGGGGAGGATGGGGCCACGTGGAGGATGACAACAGTAAAGCTGACATATTGAACAGGTATTTCTGCTCAGTCTTTACTGAGGAAGAGGAGGTAGTGGGTCTGAAGGAGTACAAGGGATGAGAATGGTGCAGAAATGGACACAAGTCCCTTTACGAGAAAGGGTCCGAAGGAACTGGAAGTAATAAGAGTTGATAAAGCAATGGGGCCAGATGGGGTGCACCCCAGGGTCCTTAAAGAACTAAGAGAGGTGGTGGCTGAACCTCTGGCTATCCTGTTTAGCCAATCACTGGAAACAGGGAGGTACCCAAAGACTGGAGGACAGCAGATGTAGTCCCCTTATACAAAAGTGGAACAAAGAGGAAGCAGGAACTACAGACCAGTCAGCCTCACCTCGGTAGTGGGAAGATCATGGAAGCACTACTGAAGGAGAGATTGGTGGAACATCTGGTTGTCAATGGACTACAGGACCCAAGGCAGCATGGTTTCACCAGGGGGAGGTCATGTCAGACCAATCTCGTTGAATTTTTTGACTGGGTGACTAGGGAGGTGGATCAGGGGAGGCAGTGGACATGGCCTATCTGGACTTCAGCAAGGCCTTTGACACTGTGCCACATAGAAGACTATTACACAAACTGGGGAATATGGGTATGGGCAGGACAGTAGTGTGGTGGGTAGGTAACTGGCTGGGTGGCAGGACACAGAGGGTGGTGGTAAATGGCTGTCACTCCACAGAGGGAAGAGTGACCAGTGGGGTACCACAGGATCAGTGCTGGGACCGGTCCTATTCAACATCTTCATCAGTGACATTGCACAGGATCTAGAAGGCAGAATTTCACTGTTCGTTGATGACACAAAGCTCTGTAACAGAGTAGACACACCAGAGGGTGTAGACAGAATGAGAAGGGACCTGCAGAAACTTGAAGAATGGTCAAGGGTTTGGCAGTTGAAATTCAATGCAAAGAAGTGCAAGATAATGCATATGGGGCACAAAATCCCAGGCACAATATATCAGTTGGGGGTGAGGATATAGCATGCACCAAGCAGGAAAGGGATCTTGGGGTTGTCATCTCTGATGACCTCAAGGTAGGAAACAGTGTGACAAGGCAACAGGTAAAGCAAATAGGATGCTGGGATGTGTAGGCAGGGGCATCACCAGCAGGAAAAGGGAGGTCATAATTCCGCTATACAAGACACTAGTGAGGCCCCACCTGGAGTACAGTGTACAGTTGTGGAGACCATACCTACGTAAGGACATAGACAGGGTAGAGAAGGTTCAGAGGAGGGCAGCAAAGATGGTGCATGGATTGCATCACAAGTCCTATGAAGACAGGTTGAAGGAACTGAACATGTACTCCCTGGAGGAGAGGAGGGAGAGAGGGATATGATAGAGACATACAAGTATCTTACAGGAGGAACAGGGTGCAGGAAAACACTATTTTAAGCGAAAAAGATGTTCCAGGACTAGAGGCATGGGATGAAGTTGGAGGAGGATTATCAGAGGAAACATGAGAAAGAATTTCTTCACAGAACGGGTGGTGGACAAGTGGAACACCCTGCCAGAGGAAGTGGTGGGGGCTGAAACAATCACAGGATTTAAGAATGCATGGGATAGACATAAAGGAATTCTGGAGGTCAGGGGTAAGGGGCAACAGACTTCTAGGAAAACAAACTGAACTTACAAGCTCAAATGGGCAGACTGGGTGGGCCATAGGCCCTTATCTGCTGACACTGTCTATGTATCTATGTATCTATGGTCTGTAGTTCCCTGCCTCCTCCCTGCTACCACTCTTGTGGAGTGGGATCACATGAGCCCTTTTCCAGTCTTCTGGGACCTCTGCTGTGCTCAGAGATTCACTAAATAGTTATGCCAATGGCTCTGCTAGTTCCACCCTTAGCTCCTTTAGTACCCTGGGATGTATGCCATCGGGTCCCATTGCCTTGCCCATGCTGAGCTTAGTGAGCTCTTGTAGGACCCTTGCTTTTGTGAAGGGACTAGTGCACACCTTCCTCCCCCCTGTGTCCAGGTGCTGAGCTGTGGGCCCTGCCCTACCTTCTCCTCAGTAAATACTGAGCAGAAGTATCTATTTAGGATAGGTACTTCTCCTTGGTCCTCCTCCACACATTACCACTAATCCCCTTTGAGTTTAGCAATACCCCCTCTGGACTTTCTCCTTTCACTAATGTATCTATAGAAAGTCTTGTCCTCTTCTTTTACTGTTCGTGCTATTGTTTCCTTGGTTTGGGCTTTTGCCTGCCTTACTGCCTTCCCTGCTTCCCTTAGGGAAATTTGGTATGCCTTCCTATCTTCGTCCGACTGCGTTTCTTTATATTTCCTGAAGGCCAGCCTTTTGGCTCTGACCTTTTCTGCAGCTGTTTTTGAGAACCAAAGGGGTTTCCTCCTTCTTTTGCTCTTGCTTTTCTCTCTAACACAGTGGGATGTTGCTTCAAGTATTGCATCCTTAATGCTTTCCCACTTTGCCTGTACCCCTCACCTGTATTTCATCTTGCCAGGGCTAGCTTAACTCTGTTGGCCATCTTATGAAAGTCATCTCCTCTGAAGTCCCATATTTTTGCCTTGGAATGGGATGATTTAGTTCTAGTGGCCAAATTGAACCATACCATGTGATGATCACTGGCCCCCAGATGACTTTCTACCTGGAGATCTGTGATCCTTTCGCCGTTAGTCAGAACTAGATCTAGGATAGCCCTGTCTCTTGTGGGTTGTTGTACCAGTTGTTTGAGGCCCTTCCCTTGCAGGAAATCCACAATGGGTCTAGTTCTTGCTGATGTTCCTGCTGGTATTGACCCAATCTGTATCTGCATCCAGATGTTAGTGCCAGCACTAAGGGGAGTGCGCCTGTGCTATCTGGGTTTGCGTCCATTTTTTGGGTGGGGGCTATATTCAGAGACCCCGGCACAGCCCTTTACTCACCTCCTTGGACAGCTGCTATATGAGATGCAGTGAGCGAACATGCAGTATACAATCTATTGTACATGTGCTCACTGTCAGCTTGTAGGGTGGCTGACTGAGGACGTAAGCAGAGGGCTGTGTCAGTCACCTTATCAGGATTCAGTGTACCTCCCTGGACAGACTGGTGGGGGGGTTGGATGGGTGGTGTTCTAGTGTGGGTGGGGGGCTGCTGGACTGCCAACATTCACTGATCCATTTGTTGACAAGCATTCCAGGGGTTGGGGTAACACTGGACGTCAGGGATATTGCAGGGCATAGGGGCTGGGTGGGGGGTGCCAATAGACACCAGGGAGTGGTGCTGATGTACGGACCCAGAGATATGGGGCTGGGGGTGCCACTAGACTTCAGGGATATTTTTCTTTATATGGGGATGGGTGACCGGGTGGGCAGTGCTACTAGACAACACGGATCTGTGTATCATTTATAGAATGGGTGATCCAGGGGGTTGGGAGGTACCACTAGACACCAGGGATAAGTCTGTCATATACAGGACGGGTGATTGGAGTGGGGGATGTCACTAGACATCAGGGATATGTGTCCTCATATGGGATGGGTGGTAGGGATGCCACTAGACACCAGGGATCAGTGTATCACTTATGGAATGGGTGATTGGGGGTGGGGGCGGGGTGCCACTAGACACTAGGGATAAGTCTGTTACATATGGGATGGGTGATTGGAGTGGGGGATGCCACTAGACACCAGGGATGGGTATACAAAATGTGGAACCGGTGTTTGGAGGGTAGGGGGTGCCACTAGACTCCAGGATATAAGTGTATGATATACGGAACAGGTGATCAGGGAGGGTGTCACTACACACCAGGGATGATGTGAGCAATGCCCATAGGTTGGTCACAAGTCCACTGCTCACCATGCCAATGAACCCATAATGGGCATGGGAATGGCCCCTTACAGCTCAGGTCCATGTGAGGGCTGCACAGTTTGACCTTCTGCTATGCCGACTTGGGCCGGTAGTCAGATAGCACTGGTCTGCTATCCAGCTGAATACAGCAGCCTCTGGGCCGGGTGCAGACGCATACGTGTTGCAAAGGTTTGCTCCCACTGGCTCCCATTTTTGAATATCTGGGCCTTGCAGTTTTACTCAGCTTAATGGCTGCTGTAACTTAACAACAACTGTGAACTTTCTGTGGGTTAGTGTTCTCTAGTAATTGTTTTGTTTAAAGTTTTGAGTTTCTTTTCTTGCAGTTACTTAACAGAAGGAACAGACATTGATAATTTCATAATTTATGCATACACCTCTTGTCTTTTCTGAAGATCTGCCCATTTCCTGAAACTATCAATCAGCTGTGCTTGGCTGTAGAGCAGTGAAATGTGCTGTGAAGAGCTGTTCACCTCTTGGCATTACATCTTGCAGAAAGCTGAAGCAGAAACAGGAAATTGGCCCATTTATAAGGAAACAGAAGTCAATCTGATTTTCATCCACTTTTTTGTAACTGAAATTTCCACTGATACAGTGTGATTTCTGCTTCTTGTTTTTGATGTGGGAATAGAGATCTGCAGTCTGAATATTTCTGGGCGCCTGCGTAATTTCTGTCATACTGTACATGCAATTTTGTGTTAAGCTCAAGTTTTTGGCACCACCTGAGGGACTAATTGTCATGACCAGCTCTGCAGGAACTGCCTTGTCAGGGGTTAGATTGTACTGTAGGTGGCGCTCTGTTTCCACTAACTAGTAGATAAAGCAACAGTCCACATTGGTGGTATCTAGTTACTGATGTCTTAATGTGGTAAACCTGTTCAGGATTCTTAAAGGGATTTACCAACCTTTGCCATAATAAATGGGAATAGTAACCTGTAGGTGCTGTGAATCAGTCGCTTACCATTCAGACTGCCAAACGGGGCTGTTTTCCATGAAATAAATCCTTTTATTTTGGTGCTCTACTTCATTTGCATAACCTGACCTTTTTTTTTTCCTCAGTGCTGCAGTACCCAACTGTATCATCATACCAGGGAAACAAAGTTATTAAAAGGACAGTGTCACTTTTTAGTTTTAAATAGACAAATCTGCAATGTACTGTACCAACTATGCCTCACTACGTACATTAGTATACAGGCTATTATATTTCTGTGCTCACTGCAGAAATAGGAGACTTCATCTCTCAATATAGAAATCTTGGTGCTAGATACGGTGTGCACAGTGCATTGCTGTGAAAATAAACATACAGAAGCTTATATTGTTGACACCACTACAAAAATATGAGACAACATCTCACAGTAAGGAAATTGTGAAATGGGTTCTTATTTTACCCACAATGCCTTGCGATGTACATTTACATATGTGTTCACCACTATCAACATATGGAACTGTACTTCTGAGTAAGAGACGTGTAAGTCAATGTTATAAATTACCCAGAATTCCATGTTGCTGTATGTAAAACATTGACAGCTCCCTGGTATAACATCATTCTGGGGGTGTGGCCACACACACAAAAAAAACATGGAGGATAAAACACTAATAAAATATTAAAAAAATGACTGACAGATTCTTTTACAAAACAAATTGCAGCTGCAACATCTGAAGCATGGCTGGCAATGGCATACTTTATGAAAAAGGCATTTGGGGAACCTTACTATGTCCCTTTAATGAAGATTAACAGTGAGCTGTTAAAACCTCTGCTTATGCTTTCCATTTTTTTTCCTAAAGGAAACTTTTTCAGTCCACTAAAGATGTTTGTTCTGTTCTGCATGTCTATAGATCTTTCCCCCTTCCCTGGTGCTCTCCTGACCTGTTCTTTGTCCAGTCAGTAAGCAGGGTTGGGTGGGGGTAGAAAGGGGTGAATTACCACAAGTGTTCTTTGCTTGCCCCCTTTCCTGGAAAGTAAACACACAGTGAGCCTGCGTGGAGTTCTGACAGTAGGAATACAACCTGTGTAGCTGCATCGTCCACACATATGCTGATGATACCATCATCTATTTTTCTGGACCCTCCACCCCACATATTGAACAAGAG
The DNA here is from genome assembly GCA_016271365.2 of Neoceratodus forsteri. Classification (NCBI taxonomy): domain Eukaryota; kingdom Metazoa; phylum Chordata; order Ceratodontiformes; family Ceratodontidae; genus Neoceratodus; species Neoceratodus forsteri. The sequence continues at coordinate 924,664,779 of CM028132.1, forward strand.
CTACAGCATGACTACACCAAGGTCCAAAACTGGTTCCACATGTAGTTGTAAACCATAAGAAAACTGTCTCAGTGTTGTTTGAAAAAACAGTGGTTGACCAAATCTCCTACCCCTTTGAATATCCACACCCTGTCAAGTGCCTGTCAAGAGCCTGTAGTGTAACCCCTTTCCCCATGAAATCTGTGGCTTACCTTTTGGCTCCAGAGTCCAACCTTTGCCATAGTTATTGATCCTCCTGTCCACAAGTAATTGGGCTAATGTGCAGAGAGCAGCGGGAACAGGAGTGAAAAGGAGCACCCAGATTTTTTTGGCATGCCCTAAGTGCCATTAGTGCAGTGACTTTAACCACGTATCAAAGTAACCACATGCCACCGATAGAGAAGTGTATTTGATGCTCCTGAAAATCAGGGACTCACCCCAAGCACTCCCTTGACCTGACTTGACTACAGTACAAAGCACAACTGTGCTAACACAGCCTGGTGGTATAGATATGTTTGCAGAGCAAGGGCCCTTTGAAAGCAGATGTTTGGAATCAGTGCCCCGTGGATTGCAAATCTGGCAGCCATATTAGTCACCTTTAACCCCTCTCCCTGCAACTAGGTCAGAGACCAGCCTAACAGCTATTCAGGTCTAGAAGCATGCTAGGGAGCCACAGAAGGTTCTAGGGACTTTGGAGTACTTTACTATTCACCCAGAAGTGAGGCAGTCAATCAGTAATTGAGACACACAGGAGATTTTGACCAACTGGGGGAGGTTTTGACCAACTGGGGGAGATGGAAGCTGGCGGTATGGGTTCACTGAGAAATCTTGCAGCATGTCCTCAGTCTCTGGCAGTGTGCTGTTGTATGTGGAGAGAGAACCCCTCATTTTTGTGAGTAAGAAGGGAGCCACGCAAAGACTTTGGAGCAAGAAGTGTGGTTATTCAACCATTGAGGAAGAGACTGCAGCTTGTAAAATTAATGGAGAGAGATACTGAAATCTGCATCTGAAGGCAGTTACCTGTAAGGGTAAGCTTTAGAATGCAGCTAAAGAGACTTTCCCAGAGACAGATCAGAGGTGTTTGAGCAGAAATGGAACTGGCAGGACCTAAGGCCACAATGTTAATCACCTCAGCAAATGAGCTTCACAGGCCTGGGATCCTCAAGACACTCCTAGAAAGTGAGGAACTGATGAAGTGAGCCCAGCTGAATCTGCATGAGACACCAGAAAGCGCAACTAGCATGGGAGAGCTGAGGGGACATTGGACTGCTGAACAGAGCTGGTATATCCAGCCAGGAATGCAGCCAGAGACAGAAGTCTACCAGCTTCAGGGTAACCATGAGTAATCAAGCATACTGCGGAACAAAGCGGATGCAGCCAGCCAGGAATACAGCTGGAGAGGGAAGCCTGCCAACTTCATGGTGAGTAATTAAACATCGGACTGTAGAACAAAGCAGGTACATCCAACCAGGAATGCAGCTGGAGATAGAAGCCTGCCAGCTTTGGGGTAACCATGAGTAATCAAACCGGGCCCTTGGGTCCTGCAGCACAAATCCTATACAGAGTTCTACCTGGCCCAGAATAATTTAAAATTGTGGGACTACACTATCCAGCCCGGAGCTGCAGATTGTCATTATTTAAATGCACCAACACTGGCAAATCATATGCCTCTTCACTGGGCCTACACAGATCCAACTCTTGGGCATGCAGGCTCTACCAGGGAACTCCCTAGGACTAGAGGTAAATCACTGGTACCAGTAAAGATTGGGTTAGCACCCGAATAGCACAGTTGGCCAGGGGCACTGTATCTAGAAGTACACTGGAAACCAACTAATTAAGCCAATGACACTGCATTCAGTTTAATCCATCCTTTCCCTTCTCCTAGGACCTTGTTCTTGATTTCCCAATAAATTCCCTTGTTACATGCATGAATCTTGTGTTGTGGGCATATTATTAGTAGAGTGCTAATAATTATAAGTTGGGTGCATTGTTATTGCAGTGTGTGGAAAATTAGAAGGCTGTGCCAGTGGGGACCACAGTGGGTTGGTGGTGTTTCCCAAGGGGCAATACTACCATATTATCTAGCCCATTTAATCTTTCCTCAGGTGAGGCACCACACAACTTAACATCTAAACTTTAACTCAGCATCTTTTGCCCTGTTTACACTACGGGTGTGCTGTACTCACCGCACCACATTCATCAGATCCTCTGTAACTGACTGCCGAATTTGTGTGTTTACACTCCCAGCAGTTGAGTGCCACAGACTGCGCCGAGAGGTGCAGCCAATTGTGGGACGAGGTGGGCATCAATCTGTTGACTCGCCATAGGGATGCGTAACTCCGTAAGGGACAAGTAGCAGCTGCAGCGCAGCACCTGTTACACTGCGGGGGAAAGTGCTGAAGCCGGTAGACGTCCTCAGGATTTTAGCGGTGCAGAAAAGGTATTGGAGCGGCACTTACAGTGTCCACAATGGCGGCTTTGCAGCGCATCAATTGAAACGCATCAGTTGATGCACTGCAAAGCTGGTAGTGTAAACTGGGCTTTTGGGTAACAAATCCCCACACGAGTTATCAGCCCGGGCTCCTCAAACTTATTTGAGACCATAAGGAAGGGGCAGTGTACTGATATCTACAGGGACCTGGTACAGTAGCATGCTATAAATCTCAAGCAGTATATGACTATTCTGTCCATATTAACAGTACTGTTTTCATGTTTTTTGCTAAAGCTGGGGCACTGTACAGAGTGAGTAGCTGCCTTGCCCTAAGTACCAGAAAGTGTATTCTTGAATAGATGATTTTCCCTCTTCTGGATTATGGTAATGAGGACTTATTTACTGCCTCCCACTGTGCCATCTTCAAACTCATTATCCTCTTTAACATCCTCTGCAGGTTCACCTTGGCCTGTCCCTCCCCCGCCCCGGCACCCATCATTGTACAATCGCCTTTATGATCATGGATAAGCCATGGTTGTACGTGGTTAAGCCAGGTTATACATGTTTTGCGGCCATTCATGGTTTGTTCATGAGTTTAAGGACATTCCCTGGTGTTTCAGCAACCCCATGTCAGTCACAGTTATTTTGCCGAGTACATGAGGGTCATCTAAACATGTAAAATCTACAACAAAAAACATGGGTTGCCTTGCTTGTTTTTAAGTTACATTGGTGAGACTTAATCTCTCTTTATGGAAAAAATCCTGAAGGGGTCAGATTGTTTTGTGTGGTTATTACATCAATATTGTAGATGTCAACATGAGTGTGAAAAAAAATGCGAAACAGGGATGTATCATTTGTTATGATGATTGCTTCATTTTTTCCACAAATGCAAAAATGAAGAGTAAATTACCAATACTATGGCACCCTCTTGAACTGATATTTCCCCCAAAAGGGGGGATATTTGTATGTTTTTATACATAAAATCATTTCAAACCCATGTTATTTTCATAAAATATTTTTGATAGATGTAGAATATGGTTATGAATATAGAAACAGAAAGAAATTTAGGGGTTGCTATGCTTGTTTTGGTTATATCTACTGAGAGGTGGTCAGTTCAGGGCAAATATAATTGAAACATCCCAGTAAAAAAATTGGAGAATGCTATTCAAACAATTCAAAAGTGCATGCAGAATATCAAGGACTTTAACCTAAAATAAACAGTGTAACCAAAGACAGACAGATATTTATGTAAAGCACCTTGAATAATACCAACTGCTGCAACTGTGGGAGCTAATTTACTTGCTGCCATCCTGTATATATTCTTAACTGGACATGACATAATAGGATAAATCATTATTCTAATAATGCTTCCATACATTTAAGAATGTACTTGTGTCAGAAAACAACTTGAAAACGTTTTCGAGAGCATCAGAAAAATGTGAATTTGAAAAACCAGGGAACGTCTTTAACCATGGTTATCCATGGACAATCTGAAGGTAAATGGCCCAGGGACAGACCATGGATGGTCATGGTCAATATAGTTTGAGAATTTTTCAAGATGGCTATGGTCATCCATGGTTAACTTCTGAAGTTTTCTATGTTGTAAAACAAATTATACCATGGACGTAAGTGAACAGCCAATGAAATCATCAGACTGACAGTTTACCACCGGTGTAAATCCTCTGATAATCAATGGCTGTTGATGAGACTATCCATTTTATCATCTGCAACATAGGAATAAATACAATAAAAATGAAAAAACAAATCAACCTCTTTAATATTTGTATTTTATTATAGTAAAAAAAATGAACCGTGGTATAATTGCAGTAAGCCACTTGGAGGATGTGGGTTATCGGGGGATTTACCACGGCTGGTCAAGATGTACCCACTCGGCTGTGCCTCGTGGGCAAACCACTCTAGCCATGGTAAATCCCCTGATAACCCACACCCCCTCATGGCTTATTACTTAATTGCTTCAGTGCGCATGTAATTTCATTTTTCCAGCAACCTTAACATTCTGTAAGAGCAATATATTATCCACACATACTTTTTAAATAGCTTTCATTTACTTTTGCTGCTATTTGTCTTTTTGATGGAGTCTCTCCTTACCCATATCTATTAAAATAATCTCATTTTTATTTATACTCCCATAAAATGAAACTCATAGAACCATAGAATCTGTCAGCAGAATGTCCAGAAGATTCCCTCCTAATCTGTCTCTGCAAACTAACTTTTTTCTGACACGCTGTCCTCCCTGCTGGTTTTCTAATACATTCCTATGTCTATCCCATGTATGCTTTAAGCCCCCCACTGTTTTTGTCTCTACCACTTCTGCTAGCAGTCTGTTCCAGGTGTCTACCTCCCTTTTAGTGAAGAAGTATTTCCTCACATCTCTCTCAACACCCCCCAGCTTTATTGTATGCCCCCTGGTCCTGGCTCTCCTTCTCATTTGAAAGAGATTTCCCTCATGCACCCTGTTCACTCCTGTGAGGTACTTGCAGGTTTCTATCAAGTCCCCCCCTCACACTTCTCTCTTCCAGGTTGTTCATGTTGAGATCCATCCATCTGTCCTCAAAGGTCTTCTCATGCAACCCCACCATCATTTTAGTTGCTCTCCTCTGGACTGCCTCCACCATATCTATGGCCTTTCTGAGGTGTGGCCTCCAGATATCGACACAGTACTCCAAGTGGGGTCCCAACAGTGAGTGATACAGTGGGAACACCACCTCCCTCTTCCAGCTGGATATACCCACCCTATGCACTCCAGCATCCCACTGGCACTACCCACTGATTTCTCACACTACCCTGTGACCTCGAGGCCGTCAAATATAATAACCCCAAGCTCGTTTTCCTGTTTAGTGACTGTCAGAACCTACCCCCCATCCCATATTCAGCGTGTGGGTGCCTATGCTCTAGGTGCATGATTTTGCACTTTTGTGGCATTGAACCCCATCTTCCATGCTCTTGGCCACTCCTTGAGTTTCTCAAGATCCCCATGCATTTTCTCCACCCCCTCCTAAGTGTCCACCCTTTCCAGTTCTTCTGCAGTGTCACTTACCGGTCCCACTACAGAGACCTGTGACACCCCATTGATCACTCTCCCATCACTATAGTGAGTGCTGTTAACCACCACCCTCTGTCTCCTATCCATTAACAACTTTCTAACCCAATTCACCACTTCAGACCTCACTCCTAGACTGCTTAATTTTTTTATCAGTCTCCTGTGCAGAACATAGTGCCCCAAAGTACAGCAAGGCAGGTTCAGGGGAGGCTACAAAAATTATACTAGGGTCCCTAGGTGTATTGGGAGGCAAGCAACTGGGGGAACCCTAGGGATAGCAATGGAAGTAAGAAGACCTAGGGAAATGGATTAATTCCCCTCACTCACCTACATCTAGCCTACATGTCTCAAAGCTGCCTTCCCAGCCATTTTTTCTTTCTCTTCTGTTTTCCCACACTGATTTCTTTGTTCTGTTCCCAGCCTCTTCCCTCAGCCACATAGCTGACACCTAGATGTGCCTCAGACCATCCCACTGGGCCAGCCTAAGGCCTGTTATTAGCCCAAGGGAGTCTGACACCTGGAGAAAGGGCCTAGTCGGTTCCATGTGATAAGGGTGAATTCTGAATGCTGAATGCCCTTATTGCAACTCCACATCGCCAAAATTGAATTTCAGCAATGTGGAATCCTGGCGCCAGTGAAAGCGGTACAAAGCAAAATTATTTTACTTTAATGTGGGGGCTGTGCCCCCTGCACCCCCATAAATTAACATTCTCAGCTCCAGGGGGGTGTATATTGGGATGAAAAAAAAATTAACTGTCTTGGGCCAGGTGCAACAAAAACTACTGGCGCCCGGTCCCGAGCCTTGCATCCCTGCCACCCCAGGCCAGCACCCACCTCACCATGCCACGATGCCAGCTCACCGGCAACCCATGGCACCACCCCTCACAAACACTCCCACCCCTCTTTTGGTGGGTTCGCTCCCTTCCCCGCGTGCATATATACACGTAACATCATGTCGCCTTTTCACAACCCTCCCTATCCGCTCGCCAACCCCACACTCTCACCATCGGGGCAGTCACCACAAGTGGGTCGCTGTTTCGGCAGGCGCCCACTTGCGGGTTGCCCAGATCACAGGATACCGGCCTAGTCCCCTGGCTAGAAGCCAAGACTACCCCCAGCCTAAAAAAGGATTTGCACAGGCAGCCTGGAGTGCAGTGTAACCAGCGAGGGTGGAGGACACAGGGATAGGATGGACGTTGACTTGCCTGTAAGAGGTTGAGGTGAGTCCCTTGGCCCCATTGGTGTAACTCCCCTCCAGAAGATCTCCGGAAGAGATTTTTTTTGTTGTTGAAGTCCCAACAAAATCAGAGTGTGTGTTTGTTTTAGTTATGCCTCCTCCAGTGCAGTAGTCTCTAGCAGACAAGGCCTTACTTTACTTTGATGGCCTGGCACTCCCCCAGTGTGCAGGAAATTCCTGGTGAACTTCAGCCACAGCTGAGGGAAGCTGAACCCTTCTGCCTAAGCACTGAACTATGTTGCTTACAACCTAGACTGTGTTATTAGACTGCGTCTCTTGTGTATTTGATATCCAACTTCACCTCAGTTGCCAGGACCAGCTTCTTCAGCACTCAGTTGTGATCCAGGGAGGTCCCTGGCCAGTCCTTCAGCTTCAGCATACCTACCTCCAGTGACTTCAACCCACTTTGAATCTCTGCCACAGGTGTTCCAGCATCAATCTGATGGCGGTAAGCTGTAGAGAGATGCTAGTCGGGTATCCAGAAGTGAGTCTGCATAGGAGCCACCCTGGCTCAAGAGTGAGGGACCACAGTTAACATTGTATCTGACTATTTTCTTATTTTGTCATATGCATATCAGTACCACTCTGCTGAGGCTGTACTGAAGATCACATCACCAGTAGTAGGCTCATTGGTAGGTGTCCTGGATGCCGGGGGTCTACCAGTGGTCATTGGTGTAGATCATCCAGTGAACCATCTGTTCAACTAGGAGTCTTTGGCTTCTCTTCACCCAGGACCTCCAGTTTTTCACCAGGCATCACAGAGGATCACCAAGTTCTTCATTATCCAGCTAGCAGCATTCTTTTTCATTTTCTGTTCATCTGGGAATGCCCTGTTATGGCCTGTTTATAAAAATCACTTAGTGGGGTCAATCCCCAGTTGCTGATCAGCCAACATATCGCACAGCCCAAGCCATGTTGATGCACCCTGCTTGTTCTTGGACATTGACATCTTCTGTGCTTTCACTGCATTATTCAGAACCCGCTGATGCGGACGAGTACAACCCTGACCTTATCCCACAGGAGGAGGAAGAAGGTGACAGGAGCCCTTCCAGGTCTACCTCCACTGTTTCCTCGGGGGTGGGAGCACTCCACTAGATACACCCCTGAGGTCCCTCTCTGATGACCCCTCCTTCATCTTAGTGATGAAGCAGCTCCAGACAGCTATGGGATTTGTTGCTGAAGAGCAGGACATCACCAGGAGGAATCTGGCAGAATTTTAGGAATTGCCAGATTTTCCACCTTTGATTATTCCTCCTCTGCTGGTGGCATTAGAGGATGCCACCATGGCTGCCTGGTGTAAGCCAAATATGATCACAGCCATGCCCAGAAAGGCAGACAAATTGTACCAGGCTCTATCAGTGAAGCCTTTCTTTGCTGGGCAACCACAGGCAGACTCAGTGGTGACAAATGCAGCCCATGACAGGTCTAAGAGACCACAACACTTCCGCTCTCTTTCCCCCAGAGAAGGAGTCAAGGAAACTGGTCCTCTTGGGAAAGTGGGCCTTTACCTGTAACACTCTGGCCCTCAGAAGTATCAGTTACCAGGCAGACATGGTCAGATTCCAGAACACACTCTGGAAAAAGGCCAGAGCCACAGCTCAGGCCCTTCCAGAGGGCTCCTAGAAGCAGGAGATGCTTATAGCCCTTAAGTCTGGGGCAAATGTGGGTAAGCACCTCTTGAGGTCCACCTGTGATGTTTCAGATGCCATGGCTAGAGCAGCTGCAGTGGGCATCTGCCTTAAAAAGCATGCTTGACTTAGGGTGTCAGGCTTTGCTTCCAAGATCCAACAATCCATCCTGAATGCCCCCTTCAGAGGTTACAAGCTCTTTGATGCGAATGTGCAGGATATCCTGTCAGGCCTCCAGGAGACCCCGTGGTCAGTCCACTCACTTTGCCACACCCAGCCAAAGAGTGGCCAGAGGGTGCCCTTTCATCGGGCCACTAACAGACCCAAGTCCAATGCTTATCATCCAGGCAAGTGCCAAGTAGCAGCAACCTTGCCTGCCCCTACTTCCACTACAGGGAAAATCCTTAAAGCTGGAGGTGCGGAACCGGCCTCTGGTTCTTCAAAGTTCAAAAGTTTATTGTGAAGGGATAGTTTCATTGCACAAGCTCATTTGCAAGGAGGTCACTTATAAAGCATACATCCAAACAAGCATACATCAAAGCAAAATTATGCATGATGCATACAAATAATTATAATACATATAAATAATTAATAATAAGTTATGCCTCCACATGACTCCTTACTAAACCCCACCCCATGTACCTCAGGAGGTGGTTGTAGGGGATCACTTCTCCCTCTAGCTAGACAGATAGCACAAGATCACAACAGATGCTTTGGTCCTGCAGTTTATAGAGCAAGGACACGACCTAGAACTACTGGAGTTGTCTCTAGACTTTCCTCCTCTTCATTTGTGCTACCTTCCAGATCATATACCGGTATTACTGGAGGAGGTTCGCACACTGCTGCAGAAGAGGGCTATACAACCAGTTTCCAGGGACCAGAGGAACACAGGGTTCTATTCCCACTTCTTTCTAGTTCCCAGATCCACAGGGGACTTGAGGTCCATCCTGGATTTGAGAAACCTAAACTTCTTGATTGAGTACAAGAAGTTCAGGATGGTAACTTTGCAAGGCCTGCTGCCCCTACTGCAAAAGGAAGACTGGCTATGCTCCCTAGACATGCAGGATGCATACCTGCACGTCAAGGTTTGCAACCCTCATTGGAGGTACCTCAGTTTCCTGTTTATGGGGAAGCAGTTCAAGTTCAGGATATTGCCTTTTAGCTTGTTGTCTATGCCATGGGTCTTTACCAAATGCTTAGCAGTGGTGGCAGCAGCTCTCAGGAGGGAAGGAGGGACTGTACATCTTCCCCTACCCACATTTAAACTCATCACCTTCCCTCCCCACCCAGCCTCTCCAATTTGCTCACATTTTTTTTCCACCCCGACTTTTCCCCCAGTTTTCTCCCGCCCCTCCTCGGATGCACACATGTGGAGGCACACGCATGCTGTGTTCCGAAGCACCCTCCCGGTACTTGTCACCCTCTCCCACCTACACAGCCATTGAGGGGTTGATGACCTCCCCAGGAGAGGAGAGCGGCCACTCAGTCCTGCTCCTACCCCCCATGCCAGCTCCCTGATGACCCAAGGTCATTCCCGAACCCAGGTTACTGGCGCAGTTTGCTCACACTTAAACCCTTCAACAGGTCCCTTCGATCCTCCCATTCTCCAGTGCTAAGTATACCTAAGATTCGCTTAGCCATTGGTAAGAGATCCTTTTCACTTGCAGCCCCTCATAAATGGAATAACCTCCCACTCAACTTACTTTCCTGTATATCTCTTCCTCAGTTCAAAAAACACTTTAAAGAAATACTCTTTCCTTCTCCCATCTGTAATTGTAATTAACCTCGACTATCCACGTCTTGTCTTCTCTCCTCACCCACCTTCCTCTCCTAGCCTCTGGACCTAATTTGCTCCTATTCCTCAACCTTTCTAAATGATGTCTCTTCTGTTGATCTCACTTTATATGATGCTCTGTGAATATCTATACACAGAATACCAACTCAAGGTTCAGAACAATCCTTTGTAAAGTTCTCTTCATGGTGCTGTATTGTGTTCACATAACTACAATTACCACTGCATCAACCGACTCCTGAAGTTATGTTTTGTATTACCCCTCTCCTGTTTGTTGCAATATTACTGAATTGTTTGTATTCTTCTCTGTTTTGTAATCCATGGCATAATCTGTATTGATATTTATAATGTTTTATACTATATTACCAAACATTGTGATTGTAACAGTTTAATATTTCTCTAATGCATTGTATTATTTATGGACGATGTATGGAAAGTTTCATTCCCCTGTGTCGCCTCTGAAAAAGGGGACAACTTGGTCTCAGTTGGGCCTACCTGGTCATCAAAATTCAAATAAATAACTTAATAAATTTGGATGACTGGTTGCTCAAAGCGTAGTCCAAGGAGCAACTGTCTTACACACTAGCGCATACCAGACAGCTGTTCAAAGCCCTAGGAATGACGGTCAATCTGCTTAAGTCAGTCTTGACACCTTGTCAACATCTCCAGTACATTGGAGCTATACTGGACACTGCTCAGAGATCAGCCTTCCTGCCCCAGGACAGGGCAGAGCTCCTGACTGCGCAGGCCCAGCTACAACAACCGGTATATCACAGCCAGGTCATTCTTGTGGCTGCTGGGCCTGATGGCCACAGCCACTGCCATAGTTCCCTTGGCATGGCTGCACATGCGGATTCCCCAATGGACTTTAAGAGTCCAGTGGGATCAATGCACCGATGATATAGAACAAATGGTGCTAGTAACCTTACCAGTCAAGAAGGTGCTTCAGTGGTGGATGGAACCCAGCAATTTGCTCAAAGGGGTTCCCTTCCAGATCCCTTCCCCTCTCACCACGGACACTTCAGGGATGGGCTGGGGGGCACATCTGTGGCCTCACTAGACCCAGAGTTCCTAGATGTCAGGGGAGAGTTCCCTCCACATAAACATCCTAGAGATGAGGGCCATTCTGTGTGGCCTGCAGGCTTCCAGAACTACCTGTCCTCGAGGCCTCTGCCGTTGCAGATGGGCAACATTAGTGTAGTACACTACATAAACAAGCAAAGGGGGACTCACTCATACCCCTGTGCAGAGAAGCGATGAGGGTTTGGTACTGAGCTCTAAAACACAGTCTAGAACTGTTGACAGTCCATGTTCCAGGGGTCCAAAACGTCCTGGCGGACAGGCTAAGCAGGTCACAGTCCAGAATGCATGAGTGGGAGCTGCTGACCTCAGTAGTGGAAGACCTGTTTGAAAGGTGGGGTCATCCAGAGATGGACCTTTTTGCGTCCCCGCTCAACACAAAACTGCCGCATTTATGCTTGCTCACTCCAGGGCCTGGATTTTTCTGGTGAGACATGTTGTCCTTTTCTTGGAAATTCAGATTTGCTTTACACTTTTCCTCCCTTCCTTCTCATTCAGAGGGTGCTGATCAAGCTTCAGGTGGAAGGAGCTACTGATCCTCATTGCTCCCTTCTGGCCTCGTCAGATCTTGTTCCCCTTGCTGCAACAGCTGGCGGTAAACCTCCATAATGGGTACTCTGTAAAGGCTTTATCACAGGAGCAGGGCAGCCTGGCCCTTCCTGACCTCAGGTCACTCCACCTTCATGCCCGGCTCATGAAGACATAACCATTGTTGGATATGGGGTATCCCAAAGGGTGGCTGATGTCCTGGTGGCTGCTAGAAAACCCTCCACCAGGGCCACTTATTCCATGAAGTGGAAGTGTTTTACTCTCTGGGCTGCTTCCCATCACTTGGATCCTTCCACTTGTCCAGTGAACCAGTCTTGAGTATTTATTGTCCCTCTCAGACACAGGACTGCAATACATTTCTATTAAAGTACATCTGGCTGCCATTTCAGCATTTCATGTGCCCATTGATGGCCGTACAGTGGCACAACTGGAGGTGTCCCATGCCTTTTTGAGGAGCATTCTTCACTTGAAGGCTCCCATCTGCAATACAGTCCTGCCTTGGGACTTAAACTTTGTATTAGAGAAACTTCTTTGGCACCATTTGAGTCAGCCACAAGTTGCAAACTATGCTTTCTGTCATGGAAAGTGTTATTTTTAGTTGCCATTACTTTTGCTTAAAGGATTTCCGAGCTCCAGACTCTGATGTGTGAGCCTCATTATTTGGTTTTCCACAAATACAGGGTATCTTTGTGTACCAATCGTAAGTTCTTATCGAAGGTGGTGTCTGAGTTTACCCTGAATCAAACCATCCACCTGCCTGTTTGTTAGTCGGAGCATGCCAATTCAGGAGAAGCATTGCTCCACATCTTAGATGTGTATAGAATACTCAATATTATGCTCATCAAACAACGGACTGCAGGAAATTCTCACAGTTTTTTGTTTCTTTTGTCCCTGGGAAAGATGATGTACCGGTTTCTAAACCATGCCTGTCCAAATGGTTGGCCAGCTCTATTACTTTATGTAACAGGAAGGACAGTAAGGAACTTCCTGGGATTGTTCGTGGCCATTCCACCAGAGGCATGGCCACTTCTGTTGCCTGTTTCAGGAATGTGCCAGTTGCAGAAATCTGTGCTGCTGCAGCTTGGAGTTCTGTCCACACATTTACTAAGCTCATACCCTCTGTGCAGAGAAGAAATGAGGGTTTGGTACTGAGCTCTAGAACACAGTCTAGAACTGTAGGCAATCCATGTTCTAGGTGTCCAAAACGTCCTGGCAGACAGGTTAAGCAGATCACAGTCCAGAATGCATAAGTGGGAGCTGCTGGCCTCGGTAATGGAAGGCCTGTTTGAAAGGTGGGGTTGTCCAGAGTTGGACCTTTTTGTGTCCCCACTCAATATAAAACTGCTGCATTTCTGCTCGCTCACTCCAGGGTCTGGATTTTTCTGGCGAGATATGTTGTCCCTCTCTTGGAATGGTAGGTTCCTTTATGTTTTTCCTCCCTTCCCTCTCATTTAGAGGTTGCTGATCAAACTTCAGATGAAAGGAATGACTGATCCTCCCTTCAACCTCCATACTGGGTACTGCGTAAAGGCTTGCTATCACAGGAGCAGGGCACCCTGGTCCCTCCTGACCTCAGATCACTCCACCTTCATGCCTAGCTCCTGAAGATATAACCATGGCTAGATTTGGGATATCTCAAAGGGTGGCTAATGTCCTGGTGGCTGCTAGAAAGCCCTCCACCAGGGCCACTTATTCCATGAAGTGGAAATGTTTTGCTCTCTGGTCTGCTTCCCATCACTTGGATCCTTTCACTTGTCCAGTGAGTCAGATTATTGAGTATTTACAGTCCCTCTCAGACACTGAACTGCAATACTCTTCTATTAAAGTACACCTGGTTGCCATTTCAGCATTCCATGTGCCCACTGATGACCGTACAGTGGCAGAACTAGAGGCGTCCCATGCCTTTTTGTGAAGCATTCTTCACTTGAAGCTTCCCATCTGCAATCCAGTCCCGCCTTGGAACTTAAACTTTGTATTAGAGAAACTTACTTTGGCTCTATTTTAGCTGACCATAAATTGTGAACTATGCTTTCTGTCATGGAAAGTGTTATTTTTAATTGCTATTACTTTTGTTTAAAGGATTTCTGAGCTCCAGACTCTGATGTGTGAGCCTCCTTATTTGGTTTTCCACAAAGATAGGGTGTCTTTGTGTAGCAACTGTAAATTCTTACCGAAGGTGGTGTCTGAGTTTACCCTAAATCAAACCATCCACCTGCCTGTTTGTTATTTGGAGCATGCCAATCCAGGAGAAGCATTGCTCCACATCTTAGATGTGTATAGAATACTCAATATTATGCTCGCCGTACAAGGGACTGAATATTATGCTCACCATATGAGGGACTGCAGGAAATCCTCACAGCTTTTTGTTTCCTTCTCCCCTGGGAAAGATGCGTACATTTCTAAACTGTGCCTGTCCAAATGGTTGGCCAGCTGCATTACTTTTTGTAACAGCAAGTACAGTAAGGAACCTCCTGGAATTTTTCATGGCCATTCCATCAGAGGCATGGCCACTTCTATTGCCTGTTTCAGGAATTTGTCAGTTGCAGAAATCTGTGCTGCTGCAGCTTGGAGTTCTGTCCACACATTTATTAAACACTATAGTCTGGACATTGCCTCCAGGAGAAGGGCACACTTCAGCCTAGCCGTGCTTCAGGGCCTTCTGTCTTAGACTGGTAGCCTCCAGCTACCCAAACTGCCTCTCAGTCAGTATTCCTTGGGACTCGTTCGCTAGGGGTGGCCTGATGCAAGAGATATCCTCGATGAAGATAGTACAGTTACGTAAGAGCTTACCATTACAGTAGATCATCGAGAGAATCTCTTGCATCAGGCCATGCCATTTCCCTACCCCCATCCCCCTTAGTCCAGACTTTTCAGTTCCTGTGTTTCTCTCTCTCTCCAGAATGGTTTACCTTCTGTTCCCTGTTACCTAGTGGCCAGAAAATGTAGCTCTCCCTCGGTTCCCCAAGAGGAGGTGCTAGGCATATGGTCTCCGGCAGAAAACTGAGGAGGGTGCGGGGCCATCCACATTTATATGGAAAGGATGATGGCATATGATGTCATTGTGGGCGGTCCCTGGAAGACTGGTAGCTAAAAAAAAAAACGTTTCCATGTAGTCTTAGTACCTGATAGCCATAGTTCCATAAGTGTGGCCTGATGCAAGAGATTCTCTTGAAGATCTACTGTTATGGTAAGTTCTTACATAACTGTTATTTCCTTGTGTAGTCCAGTGGCCCCTCTCCGTCCTGGTATCTGCTCAGTAGTACAAAGTCATCACGCATTTATACTGCAAGTGTATGCTCAGTCCCATTCATGCAGTGACCGACCAAGGTGGAGAGAGGAGGATCTATGCCAGTTGCCATCCTCCTTTCTGCTTGTTGTCATTGACTGGTATCTTTGGGTTGGTTGGGTGCCAGAAGTGTGGTGGGGGGTTGTCCTGTTTTGTGAGGCAGGGGAGAAGAGTGGGTGCGGTGACATCTGGGTGCTGTTGAGTGGATACTGAAGGGAGGGAGACACTGGACTACCAGGGATATGCTTATTGCAACAGGGACCAGGGCAGGAGTTGGGTACCACAGGACAACCAGGGATATGAATAGTGCAACATTTGAGGTCATGGTGGGATGGGGGTATCACTAAACTGCCAGGGATATGTATATTACAACAAAGGGGCTTGGGCGAGGGAGGGGGAAGGTTTATATTTGTGTGACAGGCACCAGTGTGGCAGGGGGGTAGGGTTCATGCACCACTGTACGCACTGATGATGGTAGGGTTTATGAAGTGCTAAATAGCACTGCCACTGCAGTTATTCAGCGCTTTCAAAACCCTTTTAATACACCACTGGACCCTGTATGCAAGAAGTTCATCTCATTTGCATATGCATAGCAGTGTATTTAGCATGAACACACTAACCACTTGGCGACACTCTCCAAGTGTACTTTTGAATATAGCAGCTACTGCGCTAACAGGCTGTTGGCTGCGCTGTATCCTGTTAGCACCACGCTAATACTTTGAATCTGGGTGCTTAAATATTCAAAGCTTTACTAGTAGAATGAATCAAGCTTTGCTCATTCAGTTATCTTTTGCTATGGTTCTATTTGTAGACAGAGATATGTCTACATTTGAGTAAAAGACTCTCAGCAAAAAAAGACCAACGGTCACATTACTGCTAGAGGAAGTGCCTACTATAGTTGGTATCTAGGTAACAGAGCACATGCAGCTACACTCCGTTGATATGAAACATCTCAGTTGCTTTCTAATTCTTCTGAGTTTTTCCATTCTATGTTGTATCTAGTGCTTGCCTTGCCACCAGTGGTGTAGTGATAGAGCAGTGCTTTACTCATGGTAGCTGTGACATCAGCGATGTAAGCATTTTTAACGGGCTCTAGCTACACATTCCACTCAGGCTGTGCAGTATGAAACCTTCCAACATCACTTTTTTTTTTTTTTTTTTTTTTTTTATCACTAATGTTCTTTAACGGTATGGCCCACCTGATACAAAATATAAGCAGTAACACGTGGCATTAGTCAGCAAATGTAGTAACTTAGAAATTCCACAGGGCCTGCAAAAATTCCACTATCCCTAACAGTTTACTTATTTAAGCAATATAACATGACAGGGTGTGGGTATATGGCAGGATTTACCACGCCTGGTGTGGTTTGGTCACGAGGCTGTAGGTCGAATGAGTAAACCACACCAGAAGTGGTAAACCCTGCCATATACCCACACCCTGTCATGGTATATTGCGATTATACAATGTCGCTCTTCACTTTTTCTAAAAAAAGAGAAAAGTACATTTTTTTGTCATTTTAAATCATTTTTTTTATTTATTGTTTTGCTGAAAAAAATAGTTCCCCGTTGCTGCCAGAATACAGTAGATTGAGAGGCAATCAACTCGGCCCTATCTTGTAAATGATAGCTGGCACTGAATCTGGAGATTTTTTTGTTTGTTTTACTTCAGTAAGGGGCTGCAGTGGGCAAAAGTGTTAACAGCATTGAGAATTTTAATCTTTTTTTCTCTCTGATGATGTGAGACTTTGGGCTGCAATGTGCAGTGAGGAGTGCAGTTCAGCACATGGGCTTTGTCGGAATGGACAGCTGCCGTACCTAACAGCCTGTTTCCGGGTGCCGTCACTGTTGAAGCACTATTTTTTTATAATTCTGACTCTTTCTTTTTAATGGGGACATTAATTAAGATTTATTTGGTGTGTAACCGTGTTCTGTGAGTTTTCCAGCTATGATGATTTTGGGGGACATCAGAAAGAAGCAGAGGTGACAGTCAAACAGAAAAGTAAAAAAAGTGAGCTGTGAGGAAGTGGTTATGGGCAAACTAGCTAGAAAAAAAACAGGGAAAATGCACAGTTTTGGTGCTGATATAGGATTTGGTAATGTTTCTGTCTAGTTGATCACAGCCATTTAGTGGAGACACAATGTGGTGAGATGGCTTGCCTTCCGTTGCCGTCTTGCCAGTCTTGGGCTGGTAATGGTCAGAGTGATTTTAGGGATAGCATTTTATGTGGCAGACTGGCGGCTGGCACCTTTTTGCGTTGGTACTCTGGAGGATTTACAACACTGGAAAGATGCCAGCCAGCCAATCAGAAAGCAGCATTTACGCTGTATTGACTAGGCCATTGTATAATGAAGAATTGTAACATGGATAGATATAACATAGAGCAAAGAAGTGCAGTGATTGGTTAAGAATGAACAGCTGACCAAAGTTGGAGACGGCATTAATGTCTTAGTAATGCCCACTCCAACTTGAAATACTACTTCTCTCCACAAGGGAGTTGGCATTACCAGGAGACATATTTTACACTAACAAGTTTTGTCCCACCCAGTCAGGGTCCTGTCTCTACCATCAGCAAAGCTATATTTCTTGATAGCAGACAACGTGGCAGAAAATCGGAATTATATCTCTCCTGAAAAGTAAGATTTCTGCCATTAGGCAGCAGTAGTCTGTATTTGTCTTCCCGTTGCACACTGTTGTGTTAAAAAGTATTTGCGCAGTGATGTTTAAACAAATTCCACGATGTAAATTAATGTTGGAAAATGGTCCATAATACAATGCGCCAGTAACAAAAATGCGTAGCTGATATCTGTACTGTGAAATGTATTGCATTGAATCCATAAAAAACAGTAAGATATCTCAGTACATTGTTTAAGTATGCAATATCATTGTTCTTATTTTGCCAATATTTTGCAGCATAGGTATATTAATAATTGTTACCTACGAAATGACATGCTGTACTCAAAAAGTATTACACTGAACCTTAGAAATGCTTTTATCTTTATTGTTTATAATAAGAAAGCATTACAGTGCACTTGTAACATGGTAATATATTGCCACGTTACAAGCGCATTAAGCCACTCCGAAAGAGGCTTCTACTGGAAATTAATGCATGGTTAGGTGGTTGTAGGCACTCTCCCCCCAACCATGCATTAATTCCAAAGTAGAAGCCTCCTTCATCATGGTTTAATGCTTACTTACTTATCTCATCCAGTACAAGGCAGTAGGGCTTAAGGAAAAGTGTACTGACCCAATACAAATCTACCAGCATTTGGTAAGTGACAATTTCTAACACAAAGCTAAGAGAAGGAGCCACTCTAAAATCCTGGTGTGTCTGAATAAAACAGCATACAGTCTGAAAAAAGAAAGGCACGACACTTACCCACAAAGATTTGCTGTCCACACTTGTTAGTTTCAAGTTCCAAAAGACAGGCTTTATCACAAAGCAGGCAAATCACAAAGCAGTGGTGTAGCTAAATGCCCCAGTATTTTCACTGTACTCAGCTTTATGAAGGGAATTGGTGACGTCTGTTGTCCTACTCCTTTTATAAACACAGGCCCAGATATTCAGACTGCGCCTGGCAGTGGAGCAAGTGTGGGCACAGCACAGCTGGGATGTCGGGACCAGGACCAGGTGATATTCAACAGTGATGCACCATGGTGCAGCACTGTTGAATATGGCATTGACAGCGCATGCACAGTGGCTCTGTGCTGGCGCAAGCCAAAGATAGGGAGCATGGGGATGCACCAGTGCAAACGCAGTTGCGCTGGGTGCATCACCCATGATATTCAGCAGAGAGCATGCAAATGAGGCCATAATATATGCAAGACACAAATGGGGCCATTTGCATGTCATTCTGGCCCAATTTGCATGTCTTGCACAGGGCAGCATGGCAACTTGTGCATGGCGTCCTGCACAGAATGATGTGTGCACAGTGGGGTTCCTGGGGCATCCCCCGCCCCATAGCCGTGATTGCGGTAAATTGCCGTAGAACAGATCCCTTGTAGTCTAGTGGACCCACCTCCCCCTGGTTTCCCCGATTGCGGTAAAGTGCCATAAAATAGTTCCCTGAGTGATCCAGTGGCTCCCCCACCTCCAGGACCCATTGTCCACCCGCCCCCCCATCATCAGTGGGTGGTTGCAACCCACCCGAGTGCTGCCAGCTGAATGACAGGTAAGTATGGACTGTCAGCCCATTGGTCTGCAATGTGGACCAATGGGCTTGCAGGGTATACTGTACCAGCCAGTCTCAAATATATGAATGACTTCATTCACATATTTGGGACTGTCTAGTACAATATGCCCTGCAAGCCAAGACAATGGGCTGACAGTCCATACTGTACCTGTCATTCGCTAGGCAGCTGGGCAGTATGCGGGTGGGTTGCAGCCATCCGCCAATGATGGGGGGAGAAGTGGGGTGGGCAAGGGTCCTGTGTGGTGGGAGGGTGGGGAGTGCCACTGGATCACCAGGGAATTATTTTATGGTGCTTTACCACAATCGGGGACATGGGAGGGAGGGGGGTCCACTAGACTACCAGGGAATGTATTAATTCTATATTTATTGGGGAAACGGGAAAGAGGGGTGTACCACTAGACTACCAGGGAGCTGTGGGTACTTGTGGATGGTGTTCTGAGTGGGCGGGTGACCACCCACGGCTGGCGGCTGCTGTGTTGCACCCTGCAATACAGCAGCCCACCTGTGGGTGACCAGGAGTTGTTCCACCAATTCACGGGCCCAACTTTGAGCCTCCCTATGCGGCACAATGCAAGGTTATGCCAGCATGTGCACCGCACATCGTGGGCTGAATATTGCGATGTGCCGCATATGCCTGGGCACGCCCCCTGCATCTGCGCCACATACACTTACATTGCACCCCGGCACATCGGGATTTGCGCTGCGCCATGCAGCCTTTTCAGTATCCCACCGGGGCACAATGCGGGGTTGCACCGGCGCAACTCTGTTGCATCATGCGCAATCCCTTTGGATATCTGGGCTACAGTTTCTAACCTTACAGTACCATAGTATTATATTTAGTTATGTCAACTACTTATCTTTCTTATTTGACTCAAACTGTAACATTTTGCCCTAGTACTTACTTAGTTCTCCTTATATTGTATGTATCTAATGTACTACCTGATAACCACTGTTTCTCTATATTGTATCTTAAGACTGTACGTACTGAGTTTTATTGATGTTCTTCCCAAGACCTCCTTGAAAATGAGCTTTACACAGTAGAGCGTCTCCTAGTAAATCAAATAAATAACTAAAAAAAAATAATTAATGTGATTTTAGCCAATCCGCATGTAGAGGCATTGTACCTCTTATCGTGTGTACAGTGTGCTTTCATGTGGGGGCACTGGGAGGGAGAGTGTGACTTTAACACTGGGGGAGGGTGGCATAATATAGTACAAAATGACTTTAAACATATTATAAATCACTTGAGTTAAACTTATTTATAACAAGATAATAGGGCATCTGAGGGATGTCTCTTATGGAACTCTACTCATGATGTTTGGGCTGACAGAGCTGTTCAGTTTTGCTTCACAGTCCTCTTGCAGAAACCTCACACTCAAATTCTCCTACGCCATAAGAGACATCCCCCTTGAGGCCCTGTTACAAGTTTATGGGTCAGGTTGGAGGGCCTCTTAAGGATATAGGAGTGTCTCCTAGCACGTTCTTAGGACCAGAGGACTATGAACCGAAAGCGAGCAGTTTTGTGGTCCTAAGGACTCGAGTCGTGTCACTCTTAGATGTGGCTTCAAATGACCAGAATACCCAATAGCAGATTACCATATATGAGTTGAGAAGAGAAGAAAGTGTGGACCAAGCTGGGCTGTACACAGGTTCAGATTGGCTTCGGGACATACTGTCTAAACTAAATACAAGCAACATATGTGTATTGGAGAGAGATGTCAAGAGAAGTATTACTCTCAGCTTAAAACATAAAACTACTGGGCAATGAGAGATTTGGAAAGTATTCAAAAATCTTTATTCTCACAGTGGTTTGCAATAAACAATTGTTATTTTGGCTGTAAGTACTATTCAGAAGTCCTTTTAGACTTCCAACTAAGGAAGGCTTACACATTGTTTAACTTTGAGCCTTCTGATAGTAATGTCTTATTAACTAAGTATAAGAAGGTAATCCATCAGTGAACCCCAGTTGTTCTTGCTCAATGGGGGTGAGGAGGATATTCTGCATGTGCTGTAGTTTGGTACTGTCCATGGTATGATAAAGGCAGGAGGTATTGGCTTGGTCCCTGCATGAAATCGCTACAAGAGATTGATATGGAAAAAGCATTAACTATTCTATCAACCACAGAGGATGACTGGACGATAACCAACACAGCTAATTCTTTCTCAGCAGTTATTAAAATTTGGAGGACAAAAACTAGTAAAGGTGAGAATTTCAATAATACCAGGTAATTAATTATACGACAGAAGGTGTGCTATTTTTCAAATGTATAGTTATAATTTCATGTATCTTAGCGCTGTTTTATCGTATGCTGTACTGTTCTAGCTTTGTGAGACTACACTGAGGTGGAATGGATACTGATTTCTGTATTGACTACTGCATTTTTAAGATGATGTACGATGATTTTGAACACATTTTGTATTGATCCTTTTTATTGATCGAACAAATAAACAAAACTTTTATTGATTTATTTATTCACAATTCGGATTTACAACCTTTGAGTCAAAGACTCATTTACAAAGGCACCTCATCACAGGGAGGGGAGACAACATATTGGTGGAGCAAAACAGTGAGGAACAATACAGGTGAGATACAAAAGAGCATACAAAGCAAAGCAATTTCAGTGAACAATACAGGTGAGATACAGAAGAGCATATAAAACTAAGCAATTTCAGTGACACAGTGGAGCACGTAGGTTACAGTGCGTGGTGTACAGACTACAAGAAGCTATTCTAAATAAACTAGTACATATGTAATACTATAAGAACCCTAGCTATACTAGGTGGTGGTTACCGGGGGTCTATGTCTGTGGATTGGCTCAGGCTGAACTCTCGGTAAGGCCCTATTATTGGCATTTACAGCTCTGAGTGTTAGTGAGGTGTTTGCATAGGGTGATTTTGAAGGGGCCAATTTTTGAGATGTTAGTGATGTGAGTGGGGAAGGAATTATACCAGGAGGGTGCTCTGTAGTGGAAAGACCCTTAGGCGAGCGAGGTCCTAGCTCTCGGCACCTGGAAGGTGGCTTTGATTGTATTTCGGGTGATGACCGAGCGGGTGGCCCATTGAAGGGATGTAGCAACTCCTGGGGGGAGAGCCCAAGTAGAGTCTTTTTGGCCAGTATACAGGTGTGGTATTGCAGGCACTCTTCCAAAGTGAGTAGGTTCGAGGTGGAGTAAAGGTGGCATGTGTGTGTTCTGCTGGGGGCACCAGTCAGGAGCCTGCAGGCTTTGTTGATAGAGGTCTGGACTTTGGTGAGGGCTGTGGGGTCAGCAGCTGTATAGATAGGGAGTCCATAATCAACCAAAGACACGATGGAGGAGGTGATAGCCAGCCGTAAGGCAAACTCAGGGAGGCAGTCTTTGTGGCGGTAGAAGGGTCCAATCCAGGCATTCATGACAGAGGACAGCGAGTTAAGATGAGCATGGAAGGAGAGAGCCCAGTCGAAGGTGATGCCCAGTGTTTGTATGTTGATACCTGTTCAAGGGGCTGTAGGGTGCTGGGGATGATGTGAAGGGAATCATTTCTGGAGTTACTTTGGTGGTGTGCAAAAATCATAGATTTCGTCTTATTGTGGTTCAGAACCAGACGATGGTCGAGGAACCATTTTTCAGCTTGGCTGAAGGTGAGTTGCAAAGAGCTCTGGAGTGTGAGTGGGTCGTGGTGAGAGGCGACGAGGACTGCATTGTCAGCGTATAGAAGCATTTTGCCCGAGCAGAAGCTGGGGAAGGTATTTAGAAAGAGACTGAACAATGTGGGGTCCAGGATGGAGCTTTGAGGGATCCCAGAGCATACAAGTAAGGCAGTTGATAGGATACCTGTGATTTTGACCTGTTGGGATCTGTCACGGAGGTAGCTGGAGAACCAGGCCAGAGGACCAGATGAGAAACCAAGCTGATGGAGGGAGTCAAGCAATAGGGGGTGACACACAGTGTCAAAGGCCTTGGATAGGTCAATGAACACTGCCCCAGCGATCTCCCCAGAGTCAAGTGCAGAGTGTA
Source organism: Neoceratodus forsteri (assembly GCA_016271365.2). Lineage (NCBI taxonomy): Eukaryota > Metazoa > Chordata > Ceratodontiformes > Ceratodontidae > Neoceratodus > Neoceratodus forsteri. The sequence goes on from CM028132.1 coordinate 924,688,008, forward strand.
TTTGGTGGGAGAACTCCAGTAGGGCTGAAGTGATGCTGTGACCAGGGTGGAAGCCTTGCTGCTCTGGGCATAATATGTTGTACTTGGATAGATAATCCATGAGTTGGGTGGGTACTATTTTCTCCAGGGCTTTAGAGAGTTGGGGGAGGATGGAGAGTGGTCTGTAGTTGTTTGGTAATGTGCGGTCTCCATTTTTATGGATAGGGGTAATTTCAGCCAATTTCTATGCACACGGGAATTGGCTGAGGCATAGAGATCAGTTAAGAAGGTCAGTAAGGGGGGCTAACATGGCATCAAGTGTTAGGTGGAGAATCCTGGAATCAAGGGGGTCACAACTGGGGTTGTGGCTGAAGAGGGCCTTTAGTAGGAGTGGTTTGGCGTCATTGAGAGATATGGTCCAGAAGAGAAATGGGGGGTGAAAAATAGCAGGGGGGGTTAGATGCATGGATAGGATCGAAGAAGTGGGCAGGAAGGACTGCACTTAGGTCAGAAAAGGTTGTGTTGAGGCAGTCGGCAACAAGTGGTAGGTCAGTATTAATTGTGCCATTAACAACCATCTGAGAGGGGGGGCAGGTTTTCCCATTAAGCTCCTACAGAGCCCCAGGATGAGGCCAGTGTGGTTTGATAGTATCTGGCCTTGGCTTGCCTTATGGCCCAGGTGCATTGATTGCGAGCGGCATTATAGGCTTGTCTGTCTGCTGTCCTGCCGTACTCGACCGCAATATGCTACAGGTTATCCCGCTGCTTCAGTTGCTGGATCAGGGAGGGAGAAATCAGGCAGCATTGTGTCTCTTGGAGTGAGTGCTGGTGATAGGGGCAAAGATGTCGCAGGCCTTGCAGAAGGCTCTGGTGAGGAAGGCTAGAGCAGTATCTATATCCGTTGCAAGGGAGATCGGGGACTAGTCGAGTTGGGCTAAGTACTGCCTTAGTTTATTAAGGTCCCAGGGGCCAAAACAGCAGCGGGGGGTGGCTTTGCATGAGGGATTGAGTGTGGGGGAGGACCAGAAACAGAGAATTGGGGAGTGGTCGCTAAAGGAGTTGGCTAGGACGTTAACAGACTTGTTTTGTGGGGGCGGTTGGAGAGTACTATATCAAGGAAGGAGCTGGACCCACTTGATTGGTTGAATCTGGTGGGATAAGTGACTAATTGAGATAGGTCAAGGGCTGTGAAGTTGTCCTTAATGTGTGCTGTAGTGGAGCCAAGCCAGTTGATGTTGAGGTCACCTAGGATGAGCTGTTCGGCTTTGTGGGGCAGGGTAGAGAGATAGTCAGGGAGAGAGTGGATAGCTAGACTTTGGGCCCATTGGGGTATGTAAGTGGTTGTAAGGTAAAGAGGGCCATGGCCTGGGTCAGGGGAGATTTTTAAGGTGATGGCTTGGGCACCGTGGTCGAGCTTGGGGTAGGTGGCGCATGCCCAGGAGGAGTCACACAGGTAGGCTGCACATCCGCCAGCAACTACCACACAATCTTCTCTAAAATGGGTGAAGCGGGAGGGGAGACAGCAGAGTTGGGGGTGTCTGCGGAGAGCCAGGTCTCCACTATGGCAAGAATATCAGGCGTGTGTTGGGAGACCCAACACTGGAGTGCAGCAGTTTTCTTTGGGAGACTGCAGATATTCATAGAGGCAATGTGGAGGCCACGCCCAGTAGGGGGCGAAGGGAGGGGTAGAAGGTCCAGGTCTGGGGTTAGGGTAGACATTCCCAGAGAGCATGAGGAATAAGGTGATGAGTCAGAGAAGAGGACTACGACGGTTGTGGTAGAAGTGCTTGGGCAGATGCAAGGATCTGGGGGGGTGCAGGGAATGGGTAGGGAGTTGAGGGCAGGTATGGCTAGGACAGAGAGGGCTCACCTTGCACTGTGTACAGGGGGCAGAGGGGTGGACGTTGGTGGGGGGTGTGTTGGGGTGATAGGGTGGTCCAGCGTGCAAGGTGAGTTAGTGGTGAGCGGAAAACAGATGGGAATGCTAGGAGCAGTGGGGAGATTCGCGAGAGGAGGCTGACATTCTGGCAGATGTGTGCTTACATTAGAGCTGGAGAGATTCACCGCAGGGATAGTGGGGGGGACAGCACAGTGAGGAGCAAAGTGAGTATACAGAACATTACAAGGGACATACTGGTGTATGGGATGAGAGGAAGAGAGATAAGTGGTGGTAGGCAGGATCCCCCTAGTGGTCAATGAATATAATCTGCAGGTGGAGAAGTGGACTGATTGGTCAAAATGCACCTAAGTCACCCTATAAACGTGAGTGTCGACCAAGGGTGGTGGTGGGGGTTGTGGGGAGCCAATGAGTAGCGTCAGCGGGGCAGCACACTGGTTTGAACTGCGCCACAGTCCTCTGCTTGTATGCTGTGCCCGCAATTCCGTACCTGCAGCAGTTCAGCTTCGGGGGGGAGGCATCTGCACCAGGCCCTTGCGACCATCCGTCTGACCGGGATCAGGATCCAGGGAATAGCTGTGGAGAGGAAGCAGGTAACTCTTATTTATACTATGGGAAAAGGGGGTGGAAACTTGCAACACAACAGTTCTATCGAGACATGGCTGCGCTGACTATTCAGCTAGATTGCAGATGGTTGTACAATGGCTGCAGCGTTAAGGCTACTAAACAGATGGCTGTAAAAAGGTAGCAGTGTTAAGGCTACCAAACAGATGGCTAAAGTGCAGTTGTTAAAGTTAATTTCCTGAGCTCCTTAAGGTACACGATTAATTTATAATTCTGAGTAAATTAGTCTGCCAGCAGTTGCTAAAGTTACGTTCCTGAGCTCCTTAAGGTACAAGAGTGATTTTTTTTTTGTTCTTTCAGTGCAGTAAATTCCTTTAAGGCATAGTATTAAGTTAGTTAATATACAGTTCCTGGGCTCCTTAAGGCACAAGTAAACGCAATAGAGATTTGGCCGAAGTAAAAAACTATCTCCACTGCTATGCCGACAAAAAAGTATAGAGAGAAAAGGAGCCAAAGCACACTGGTTTGAACTGCACCATAGTCCGCCGCTTGTGTGTTGTGCCCGTGATTCCGTACTTGCAGCAGTTCGGCTTTGAGAAGTGTCTGCACCAAGCCCTCGCGACTGTCCTCCGACCGGGATCAGGATCCAGGAATGGCTGCAGCAGTTCGGCTTTGGGAGGGAGGGCATCTGCACCAGGCCCTCACGACCGTCCGTCTGACCGGGATCAGGATCCAGGGAATGGCTGCAGCAGTTTGGCTTCGGGGGGGGGACCAGGCCCTTGCGACCGTCCATCCGACCGGGATCAGAACTCTGTCTAACTTACTATGTATTAATTTATACCATTATATTCAGTACGTATATTACAGGGAAGTCCAGTTGCTTTTATTAGTCATATAATGATTATTGCACCTGAATATAATGATTATTTCACCATATATTGTGTGCACCTCAAATCTATGCACCTGTCACTTTAAATGTTCTTGTACAAAAGATGATTTCTAAACACGGGCAGGAACCTCAAAAAAGCACATGCTTGAAGTACAGAATGTTGGGCTATGCTGAGTGTCTGTGCTTGTCTGCTTTTTTGCACTTTATTAAATGAATTTCCACAACACAGAAGTAAGCCTGAGACTGCATTAATTGGCGGAACGATTGCCCAGTCTCTGTCTTCTCACTACTGCTTTACATTTAACTATAAGTACAATTGTACCTAGGGCAATCCGGTATAGTACTTAGTTTTTTATTTGTGTTTTATATATATATATATATATATATATATATATATATAAATATTTCTTTCCCTGAAGACCACATTTTTAATAACTTTCAGCAATGTAAGGGGTCAAGATACCGTTTGTGTTTTTATTGACAGAAAAAAAGAGACCATGTGAATAGGGAGGAACTGCTAAGCATTATTGGGCATGCTATTTGTTCTTAACATTTATTTCATATTTTTTATATTCCATACATGACATTCTTCGGTCCCCTTCCTTTAAGCAAAGGATGAGCTTCAAAATGTTGACTGCTGATTCAGTAGTACAATTAATTACAACTTTTGTAATAAAAAAAGAACCTACTTTGAAAACCATTGGGATGAAATTCGGGTACTTTATAGTTGAAGTTTACTCAAATATGTTTTCAATTACCCAGGACATTTTTCGAGCTTTTGTAGTGCAGACACAGCATTTGTTACTATGTGCCTGTTTGTCTATGTTTCTTAAGGGAGACTAGATGGACATTGGGTCTTTTTCTGTCCTTAACTTTCTAGGTTTCTATACTTCTAAAACTGTTTCTGTCGGTGTGCTTGGATCTTCGGGTTTGGGTGTATAGCTTTGCAATGAGAGAGAGAGAGAGAGAGACAGTAACAGTTTTAAACAGTAACAAGCATTTGTTAATACTGCATTTTTGCTTGTAATGTCAGGACAACTCTGAAAAACATTGTGTCTAGACAAAATTTAGCTTATATTTCATCCTGTTTTTTGTTACTAAGGATATTTGCATGGAAACAAGATCTCTGCCCTATTTGCTTTTTTTCTGCTTGTTCACTTCGTTCTGCTTATGACATGCCAATATGTTGCTGTGGAGGAAATTATGATGCCATAAACAGGCCATTATGATGCCATGTGTAGACAAAGCAGTCAAAGTTAATTAAGTCCAAGGGACAGTAATCTTTTTTTTTGTTATATTACTTCCCTCAGTAATAAAGAGAAAAGAGAAAGCATTTCAAAAATATAGTTCTAGCTGAATGATACAGAGAGTAATAAAAAAAAAAAAATGTGAGCTACAGTAAACTTGTAGCTGGGTCAGTGGCATGAAGGGCTAAGGATGTCTCATTGCCTGCCGCACTGGTGATCTGGTTCAAGAATAGACCAAGGTTGCTCATGGGCTGGCAGGGAGAAGGAGGATGTCATGGCCATCGATGGATCTCCTGCATCAGGGTGGCAGGACAGGATGAATTGCTGCTTGATTGCCAATCAATGGAAGGCAGATGGCACAGCAATGGTCACCATAATTGAAAGTCAGAGGTGGGCGCTGAAAGCATGCACCATCTTCACGGTCTACATGTGTGCCACTGCACACCGCTGGCTCTGACTTAAGGGGAGCAATGGGCAGAAAATAACTCCTGTCTGCAGGATGATGCTGTGACTCTGAAGAAACTGCACCACCACCTTCCATGGCATGCACTCAAGCAATGAGGTAAGAAGTAGATGGGGTAAGTGTCGGAGGTGGTGTGAAGGGGCTGGGGTTCAACAGCAGTAGGGGGCTGAAGGAAAGGAACAGGAGGTTCAAAGTCCATATAGAAAAAAAGGATTGCAAAAATGTAAGAACTATATACTGAATTGTGTCTAACTCTCACAGTTTTCAAAGATATCCAACTGGTATCTGGAGCTGTATAGAAGGAACATAAACAATATATAATTTAAACCAACTATTGTTGGTGTTTTCCATTCATTATTGACATTCTGTTAACATATTTGAAGCTATTATGTTTGCACTCTGCGTGCTATTCCTAACTCTAGTGCTTCAAAAAGGTGCTTTCTGCTCACTCACTCACTCACTGTGAGGCTTGGTACTTATCATCAAAGGCTGATGATGTCTGTTAGCTGGATAAGGACAGAAAACCAATGTTATTGGTGGGCCTTACCCTTAATAAGTTAACACCCATCACAGCATGATAAACACTATCATCGTCAGCCTTCTCAGCATTGTCTTTTGAGAGGCAAGTCTCCTACATTTCTATTTCTATACAGTTCTAAGGAACTAGAAGCGGGACAGGGTCAGATCTACAGTACAGTAGCTTCTTGTTTTACATTGTTTTTCATGGATTCTACTTGGTAGAATGTTATTTCTTTTCTTTCTTACTACTAAGGGGCTAGCAGGGTATTGTTTAGGGCTGTTGGAATTTTGAAACCTGTTTTGGTAGCTATAAGTGGGCTCATTTGTTTGGTTCACTGTGTGGCAGGCTGCATTTGTAGAGGCCTATTTCTTCTGTTTTAAAACATAATTGGTGTAATTTAACTGGGTCTGTTTCTTTGAATTGGAGACCTATATCTTCTAATTCCAAGCCTATTTTGCTGTGTTGTTGGTGAAGCTGTTTGAATTGGAATCCTGTTTCTTTGGGTAGCAAACCTATTTTGGGGCTTTGGTGAGAATTGTGATTCATTGTTGCTGGCTTCACTAGCTGCAAAGTTTGAGTGCACAGTGGGGAAGGGTGCTAATGGTCTGGCCAGGTCTCACTTCGGTAGGAAGGCAGAGCTGAATCAGGTGTGAGTCAGTGCTTTGGCTTCTCAGAAGGAACTAGAAGGGCAACAGTAACAGATCTACAGTACAGTAGCTTCTTGTTTTACGTTGTTTTTCATGTATTCTACTTGGTAGAATGTGATTTCTTTTCTTTCTTACTACTAGAGGGCTAGCAGGGTATTGTTTGGGGCTGTTGGAATTTTGAAACCTGTTTTGGTAGCTATAAGTGGGCTCATTTGTTTGGTTCACTGTGTGGCAGGCTGCATTTGTAGAGGCCTATTTCTTCTGTTTTAAAACATAATTGGTGTTATTTAACTGGGTCTGTTTCTTTGAATCGGAGACCTATATCTTCTAATTCCAAGCCTATTTTGATGTGTTGTTGGTGAAGTTGTTTGAATTGGAGTCCTGTTTCTTTGGGTAGCAAACCTATTTTGGGGGCTTTGAGTAGAATTGCGATTCATTGTTGCTGGCTTCACTAGCTGCAAAGTTTGAGTGCACAGTGGGGAAGGAGTGCTAATGGTCTGACCAGAGGCCTCAGCTAACTGATTGATTCTGGAAGACTTGGGCTGGTCCACCCCTCACCCCACCCACCCCGATCCATTATTTCCTTTTATACTAGGGGTTCTGACATCACTTCCTCAAACAGGCAAAGGATATGCACCTGTCATAGCAGAAGCAGACATCCAGGAAAGGAACAGCAGCAAGTGAAGAGGTGACTGCTCTCTCAGTGGAAGAGAAGTAAATGCAAATCTAGGAGCTTTCATTATTACTTCTTCGCATTGATATTGCATTGGGAAAAGGAATAGGAGTTTGAAGAAGGTTGTGCAATGGCTACTTAAAGTCTCTTTTTGAGTGTGGATAGGAAGGATAGGAATATAAAAAGCAGTTGCTCAATATATCTAAACGTGTGCAACAAAGGAGGTAAGGGAAATAAAGATAATGTTTTGCACTGATATAGGGGGGAGAGGGGAGACTTGGGGGAGTGTTTGATATCCTGCCTCTGGAAGGGTGGGGGGTCCCTGGTGGGCAACGACAGCAATGGGTAGGGTGGTAGGCTGCAACAACTGCAGTGCTCCAATCTTTCCAAACATTGCCTGGAGTGTGGGAGGATGTTTAGTGTGCAACCACATAGAAAAACTTAGAAAGGAGATTGAGGGTCTGCAGGAGGAACTAAGACAGGCAAGGCAGATTGGGGGTGGGTTTAGCCCAATACTGGAGGGAGGAAGAGCGGAGATGAGGGAGGCGATTTAAGCCAACAGTCATGAGAGAGGGTCAGAAGAAGGGAGCAGAGCAAAGGGCCCAGGCCAGGAAGAACGATTGCCGGAAACCAGGTCAGGAGACAAAGACAAATGGAAGGAGGAGATAGGGACTTGCAGGGAGGTGAAGAAAGTGGCAAAAGTCATGGAGTGGAAAGGAGAGAACAGGTTACTATGAAGAGAGAGGGAGCAGGCATTTATGAAGGGTCTTCAGAAAACAGCTGTGCACTGCTAGAGAGGAAGAAAGTGGAGGAGGGAAATGATGAAATTAGAGGAGTAATTGATAAATGCCTGGACCAAACTGGAACGGGGGAAAGTTCTGCTGGGAGAATTGCAGCAGGGGTAAAAGGGGAAAATGTGCAGAGGAGGAAGAGCTGGAAATGAGAGAGGGAGATGAATGGAAGCAAGCAGGAGTAAGGGTGGAATCTTAGTGCGGGGGACTCAATACTAAGGAGGAGTTAGGTGGGTAGCAAGGGGAGGCATAGTCACATTGAGGTGGAGGCCATGCCAGGAATGACAGCGGAAAGGGTGGGACAGTCTGTTCTGAATATGCTAGAAGGGTGGGACAAGCCTCATTTAATTATACATCTTGGGACAAATGACCTGGCTGACAAGACAGTAGATATAGTCAGAGGAGGTTTGAGGAACTAGCACAATCATGTGAGGGGCAGGAAGATCAGTAACTTTCCAAGATACTTCCGGTGCCAAAGGCAAGCACAACAAGAAAGCTGAGAATAGAGGAATTTAACGGATGGCCAAGAACCTGGTGTTATGCTAAAGGTATGTGCTGTTGGGGGGTGGGAAGGGACCTGGGAGGACAGTAGTCTCTATCCAAGGACAGACTACACTTGAGTGAGGAGGGACAGAAAGTGTTGAAACAGAGGATGGAAGAGTATATAGAGGAAGTTGGGAATTTAAACTAGGAGTGGGGGGTGGCAGTTGGGGAAGAGATATGCAGAGACCACAGGCTGGGAAATCATATAAACTTAACCCCCATAACAGTGACAAAGGACAAATGGCAAGTACTATTGGTGATGCTAGGAAAGGAGGGCAGGATGGGAGGGTGGGAAAAGGGTGGAAGGTGGTTACCCTTAATGCTAGGAGCCTTGGGAGGAAAACTGCAGAGTTACAGGTTCTCATGGCAGAGGGAGGTGGACATTGAAGCCATCACGGAAACATGGGCCACCCAGTATAATGACTGGGACCTGTCTGTACCAAGGGTACAGGTTATTCTGTAGGGACAGGGTGATTGGGAAAGGAGGGGGTGGCACTATATGTGAAGGAAGGACTGAAGTGTGGGAAGGAAGGGGGGAGGAGGTAGTGCGAGGTCACTTTGGGTGCAAATCCAGGATTCCAAGAATAGGATTCTTAGAATGGGAGTGGTGTACAGGCCACCATCTCAGATGGAGGAGTTAGACAGGGTACTAGCGGGACAGATCAGGAGGACCTGCAGAGAGGTAGTGTGGTGATTGTGAGGGACTTCAACATGCCAGGAGTGGACTGGAGCACCCCAACAACCAAGACAGAAGGGAGCAGGTACTGGATGCCTTCAGGACAGCTTCCTGCTGCAAATGGTCAGTGAGCCAACCAGGTTGAGAATACACTTGACCTTGTGCTGGCAAATGGTGACTTTGTGAGAGAACTTACAGTGGAGGAACTGCTGTCAGGGTGACCACCACTCAGTATAGCTCACATTGGATATGGGCAAGGAAGGTGGAATCTGACACAAAGTGCTGGACTTCAGGAGGCCGACTTTGGGAGGATGGGGAAGTGGTAAAGGGTACCTGGTCAGAATTCAATCTAGTATGGATACTAACCAGAGGTGGGAGCTCATAAAGCTGGGGATAGTGGAGCAACAAAACCTGCTGCAAAGCCCAGAGCAAGAAGGCTAGGGCTAAGAAACCAAGCTGGTTGAGCAAGGAGGTAATGGAAAGGTAAGGAGAAAAGAGCTGCCTTTAGGAAGTACAAGAAAACAGGAGGGGGAGGACAGGAGGAGTACTTGACAGAATTGAAGGAGGTGACAAGGGCAGTAAGGGGAGCCAAAGCATCTACAGAACTCAGGCTGGCACAAGGCATTAAGAAGGGGGAGAAGGACTTCTTTAAGTACATCAGGGAGAGAAGGAGCTGTAAGGACCACATAGTAAGGATTAGGAAGGAGGGGGGTTGGGTGGAAGCAGGGTATGAAAAGGCGGAAGCACTAAATGAGTACTTCTGCTCAGTATTTACTAAAGAGAAGAGGGGGGTGACACCCAAGGTGTGAGAAATGGCAGAAGCAGGGGGGGAAGTGGTGACAGATGGGGAAATCATGGAGGGCAGAGTTCGAGAGGGTTTGAAGGCACTGAGGGTGGACAAGGCACCAGGCCCAGATGGCATCCACCCCAGGGTACTGAAGGAGCTGGCAGAAGTCCTTGCAGGACCTTTGGCAGACCTGTTTAATGCCTCACTACATTCGGGGTGTGTACCTCAGGACTGGAGGATGGCTCATGTGGGTGGCCCCATGGATGAACCGGGAAACTACAGACCAGTGAGCCTCACATCCATCGTGGGTAAGCTAATAGAGACTATCCTGAAGAAGAGTCTGGTGGCCCTCCTAGAGGCCAAAGGACTACAGGACAGCAGACAGCATGGCTTCATACGTGGCAGATCCTGCCAAACCAACCTGGTCGAGTTCTATGACTGGGTAACTAGGCAACTGGACAGGGGCCATGCAGTGGATGTCCTGTATCTGGACTTCAGTAAGGCATTTGACTCAGTGCCACATGGAAGGCTGGGAAGGAAGTTAGTAGGCACAGGCGGGTGCAAAGCTGGTGAGATGGGTAGGAAACTGGCTGCAGGGAAGGCAACAGAGGGTGGTGGTGGGTGGGGAGCTCTCACACACCCAAGGGCAGTGACAGCGGTGTCCCACAGGGTTGGTGTTGGGACCAGTGTTGTTTGGGATATTCATTGCAGACATATCATGGGACATCAAGAGCAAGATCAGTCTGTTTGCTGATGATACCAAGGTATGAGCAGTGGTGGATGACCTAGGGGGATGGCAGGGGTTGCAGGATGATCTGGCAAAGCTTGAAACCTGGTCAGACACCTGGCAACTGGGGTTTAATGCCAAAAAGTGCAAGGTGCTGCATTTTGGGATGTAGAACCCAAGGAGGAGTTACCAGCTGAGGGGAGTGCAGCTAGCCCAGACAGAGGAGGAGAAGGATCTGGGTGTGCTCATCACAGGGTCAATGAACAACTCGACACAATGTAGGAAGGCAGCTGTAAAGGCCAACAAAATGCTGGGTTGTATTGCAAGGGGTATATCCTCGAGGAGGGAGGAGGTGATTCTGCCACTGTGTAGGTCATTAGTTAGACCACACCTGGAGTACTGCGTACAGTACTTGTGTCCGTATCTGAAGAGGGACATTAAGTTACTGGAGGGGGTGCAGCGTAGGGTGACAAAGATGATCAAGGGGCTGGGGGACTTATCATACGAGAGGAGGTTGAAGGAGTTGAACATGTACTCACTGGAGGAGAGGAGAGAGAGGGGTGACATGATTGAAACCTTTAAATACATGAAAGGAATAAACAAGATGGGTACAGAGGGGCTGTTCAAAGTAAGGGAAGGGAGGGCCACCAGGGGCCATGATATGAGACTGGAGGCGAGGAAGGTTCGAGGGAGATGAGGAGACACTTTTTACAGAGAGGGTGGTGGCTGGGTGGAATGTTACCTGCAGAAGTGGTATGCAGTAGAACAGTGGACTGCTTCAAACGAGGATGGGACAGGACAAGGGGGAGGGTTAATGAAGAGGAAGGGTGGAAGGGAGGGGCAGCTGCAGAATAAGGGGTGCTAGCTGCACATTTGAGCAGACTTGATAGACCTCTAGGCCTTTATCTGCTGGCAAATTTTGTATGTTTGTATGTTTGTATATCCGTTGGCTTGAACAGTACACACCTACACAGCCCCCTACACTATAGTAACAATATGTTAGCTTTGAGCATGTGTGCAAGTAAACATTAAAAGGTTACTTGTGCTTAGACTCAAAAGAGGTTTGGGTACCACAATCTAAATGTTTAGTACTTTTTAATTCTGTAGTTGGCTTATTTTACAACTGACTCCCTCTATCGACAACTCAGTTACGGTATGCTTCTTATTATACCTGGGCAGTGTGATAAAGCAGCGGGTTGGGCCAGGGGGATGCATAGGGAGAGGTATCACCAGCAGGAGGAGGAGGGAGGTGGTGATACTGAGGAAGACTTAGGAGTGAAAGGCGGTGATACCTATGAAGGTTCTTATCACTAAACCCTTTGCATAGTTCCCTGGGTTTATTTAATAACCACTCATCTAATCTTTTTTTTAAAATAGTTTTAGATGTGCTAGTTAATCTTTAGGGGGGAAAGAATTCCAACCAGAGGCTACCCTTTGTGTAAAGTAGTGTTTCCTTTTTTTAGTGTTATGTCTAGGGTGGGAAAGCTGTAGAGGATAACCTCTAGTCTCTAATGCATGTTGCTTAAAATTGAAGCCCATGCTATGCTGGCGACCCGGGTTCGGGAGTGACCTCGGGTTATCAGGGCACCGGCACGGGGGGGGGGGAGCAGGATTGAGCAGCCTAACAGCAGCTCTCCTCTCCCAGGGAGGGTGTCATCCCCCCCCTCATAGTTTCATTGCCACCAGGTAAATGTCCAGTGGCAGTGCAGTTGGGAGGGCGTCTCGGAACGCGGTGTGCATGCCTGAGAAAGGGACAGGGCGAAATTAGGGGAAAAATACCTCCCAAAAATTGAAGCCAATTTCGAAGAAGAGGTATGAGTCATTAAGTATGTCCCACATACATAGGAGATCTCCTCTGTCTTCTCATTTCTAGTGACATTAAATTTAAATTTATTATTCTATCTTCATACATCACATCTCCTAAACCCTTCATTCGCTTTGTGAACCGTTTCTGCATTTTTTCCAAACTAATAATATCTTTCTTTAAATATGGGGACCAGAACTGGGAGCAATAGTCTAAATTCGATCTTACATAAGACATATAAAATGATAATAGCCCTTTGGGGCCTTTGGAATTATTTTTTATGGTCCAGCTGAGTTTGTTAATTTTAGTGATTATTTCATGTATATGCCTAGTTGCCTCTAAATAATAGGAAATGTATATACCAAGGTCCCTTTTCCAGTTTTGTTATGGTCAACAATCTGCCATCGAGAATGTATGTACAGTATGCATTGGTTGTTATGGCCCAGGTGCATAACAGAACACTTTTCAGTGTTGAAACTCATACCCCATTTTTCAGTCCAGTTATCAATTTGGATTAAATCATCTTGTAATCCATCTTTGTCATCCATCGAGCTGCATACCCCACCACTTTTGATATCACCTGCATATTTGATGGCCATGTTATTTAAGTTTTCTGCTATGTCTGCTATAAACAAATAGCAGATGGACGGTGCTCTGGGGAACACCAATAGTGACCATTCCCTCTGTAGACAGAGACCCATTTAAAACCACCCTTTATGTTCAGTTTAAGATCCAAGTCATTAATTTAATATTTATACTTCTCAGAAACAATTTTTTTTATGATTGCATCGTGTGGGACAGAATCAAATGTTTTACTAACGTCAATATGTATGATGTCACACAGGGTTTTATTGTCTAAATTTTTTGCTTATGTAGGCATAGAAGCATTCCAGATTGGTAAGGCAAGATCTTCCTTGGACAGATCTGTGCTGTTCTTTGTCAGTGTTACCCATGCCAAGACTAATACGATCCTTAATTATTCCTTCTAATAATTTGCCAATTGAGGCACTGTATCGCTTGCTGTTGAGACACCCCCCCCCCGGTAGTATTGTGTCCAGTCCTGAAGGCTGCACTTCAGAAAGGACAGACACAGTGGAGGCAGTTCAGAGGAGGGCAACTAAAATGGTGCAGGAGTTGCATCAAAAGCCCTGTGAGGAGAGCCTGAGGGGAGCTGAACAGGGTATAGGAGGGGAGTCTCTGTCAAATGAGAGTGAGTACCAGGACCAGATGGCATGCAATGAAGCTGGAAGGGGGAAAGCTTAAGAAGGATGTGTGGAAATACTACTTCATTGAAAGAGTGGTGAACACCTGGAACAGACTGCCAACAGAAGCGGCTGAGGTGAAAATAGTAAAGGGCTTCAACCATGCATGCAAGAGACATCTGAACCTGTCAAACAGCTGGAGAGCATGGTTAGTGTCTTTAATGTAGAAGGGCAGGGATTCAACGAATGGTCTCATGAGGCTGTCCAGAAATGCTGAGATGTGGGGCAGGAGCAGGCAGACACAATGGGATGTCCTGGGTTACCTGTTTTGTGGATTTTGGAAGGAGATAAAACCTGGATGCCTGAGGGTGTTGAACTATGAGTCAATTGGCGGAGGCAGGAAGTTCTTTGTTTTCAATAGCAGAGGTGATGGTGGTGGTAACCTCTGTCTGATAGTTGGCAGTGGGGTGCTGTAGAAGAGAAGAGTAAAACCTGGTGTTGGAGAGTTGCTGTGTGGCTTCAGTGATGTGTAGCTCCTTTTGCCAGTCCACAACAGCTCCCCCTTGTCAGCTGGCACAGTGGACACAGCACTCTCTCAGGTCAGTAATATGCCCCGTAACCTTAACCCTCATAGGAGGGATACTCTCACGCAGCAACAACAACGCATTCCACTAGTTCTTACCGTCCATCACAATACACCTTCTCTTCACAGGCTCATCACCAGGAACTTCCCTGTCCTGCAGACTGAGCCTAATATTGTAGCTTCCTTTACAGAACTAGCTATTGCTGCCTACCGCCGATCACCCAACCTGCGGAATCTCTTGGTATGAAACAGCCTACATACTGCTAACAATTTCCCCCTACCAGGTACCAAAGCTTGCAACAGAACTCGCTGTTATACCTGCAAATTTATTTCTAGTGTCACTGAAATTCAGGGTCACACTAGTCTTTTTCACATCACCAAGGAGTTTTCATGCACTTCAACTAATGTGGTATATTGTATTCTTTGCAGAAAGTGGGCAGCTATTTACATTGGGGAAACTGGCAGATACCTGGCTGACCAGTTCAGGGAACATTACAGGGCAGTCAGGAATGGAGACACTGATAACCCCATTTTTATCCCACTTTACCTCTAGGGACCAGAATGTCAGTGAGCTCTCTGTGTCCTTCAGCAAAGTTTCTGGGATGCTGACCAAGGAAAAAACATGGAAACCAAGCTGATCATCTGGCTAGGTTCCCAGCAGCCTTCCAGTTTAAATGACAGACTTATTTTCTACTAACATCTTTCAGCCACCTTATGGGTTTCCACCGCAGTCTGTCTTTTTTACCCCTGGCCCTGTCATATGTTTGCTTGCATTTCTGTATGGTACATTTGCATGTGTGGGTATGTTTGCACACACTTCCATCCTCTGTGTGTAGAGGGTGGGCATACTCACATGGGCATTCCAGCTGTGTGCACATATCTATTTTCATTTTCCACTGATGTCTGTATCTCTGTGTGCTTACCCCACATTTGTCAACTTTTAGCCTTCTTACTACCCCCTGTTAGTTAGTCCCCACTTGAGGACTCCTCAGCTCATTCACACCTACTATGCCTTGTCATACCCATCATCACTTTTTTGTTTTCCAGATTCTGTTCTTTTCTTACCTATTATCACTTTTCTGCTAGAGCCTCCCCCCCACATATATATATCCCTTATTTCCCCTTACCTCTCCTCTAACTTTGCTTTTTTCTCTTTTAGTAATTCCTGATGAAGACCTATGTTTGAAATGTCAATTTTATCTCTATATTCTATTTTCAGCATGCATTTAATATTACCATTTTGTTTTGACTTAAAGAACGCTAGTCATCTCAAGTGTGATGGGGGCAGGACCATAATACTTGAGTGGCAGAGCCACAAGTGAGGTATGAAAGTCCTGCCCCCTCACAAGAGATGATAAACTATTTTGAGTCAGGCCATTGCACATTTGATACGCAACGGTAGTCTGCTAGTTATAGTTATTAAGTCTGCTGTTTGTTTGAAGATTTAACTGTTTTTCCCTGATTTCAACAGCTGGCTTCAGTGCTATACAAGGCAACTATGATGTCATCAGCACTGTGAAAGCTGCTCTCTGATTGGTTCAGCATTCTACTGTGCTGACATTAGCCTTCAAAATATCCATTGTGGCAACAGTAACAGCAATATATATTTTGATATGTTACTGTTACTGGTGTCACTAGCCAAAATATATAGGATGGTGTATGAGAGCCCATACACAATGCTATTCTTATACTGAGTGGTTACCATGATGACGAGGACCTCGAAAGCGAAGCTCGAAAGATCCAGCTGTCATTAGGAAACCACAAGGTTTACGAATAGTAATGTTGTGTATTTGGGCTCTCATACACAATTCTATATAGTGTATGGTCTGAAAAGCACACAATCACTCAGTTTGTGTTGTGAAAGGAGTCAGTCTCTGTCATCCACCATCTATGCTTGACTGCTATTCACCCACCAGCCAGCTCGCATGCACAATGCTTCAACTGCCTGCTGACTTATTAACAGTACTGATGAGGACACTTGCATTGTGATGTAGCTACTAAAGCAGAATGAAAAGTCATTCTGCTTTAGTGGCTATGTCACTACAGCAGAACACTTTTTTTCCAAGTATATGGATCTCCATACATAACGCTCTACCATGCACTATATAACTTTACTCTTGTCATGTTTATCTCCAGTTCTGTTGTGTTTATATGTAAAATGCATTTATCCATTAAATATTTAATTGCTAATCTGTATGTTAATATAAAGGATTTATTTTCCCACTATTCCATATATATGTATGTATATGTGTGTGTGTGTGTGTTGGTGTATGTGTATATATATAAAATCATTGCAAAAAACTTGGTTAATGCATCAGTTAGGGTTGATAGTACAGCGACAAAAGTATGGAAATGTGATGCTAAGGTTACCCCCCCACCCACCAACAGACGGGGTGTGCCATGGGGTCATCAGGCTCAACTCTCACCCCATTCCATGCGTAAGCAAGCTGACATGCTACAGTATAGGAGGATAGGGTGAGAGTTAGGCTTGATGACCCCATGGCACACCCTGATGTCTGTTGGTGTGTGAAGGGGTGGGGGAGTGGTTGGGGATGTAACCCTAACATCACATTTCCATACTTTTGTTGCTGTGCTAGCAACCCTAACTGATGCATCAATACAGTTTCTTGCAATGAATTTCCCTTCTTTTTGAGAAAGTGTAATGTAACTGGTATGTGTTTGTGGGAGCATGGGCCCTCTGGGACCTGTGCTCCCACTTACATATAAGTATGGAGCCATACAGCAGCCCCATAGTACTGTAAAGGAACTCTCGTAACCCTTATTTGGCAATATCTCAGTAACCGTAGCAACTAGGAAACAAATTCCATTGCAGTTGTAAACTGCCGTGCGGGCTTAGTTCACCTAAAGGTGGACTAAGCTACGGGTAGCGAAAAATCCTTGTCTTATATTGTTTCCGAGATACGGGTGTCGAAAGTCTCTGTGGGTGCCACAGTGTTAGCCTATGGGAAATCTCTGAATTTCGGGGTGCTGTAACTATGGGCTCATTTATGTGTTTTGAGAACAAACCACCAAAAGGCACATGTGTGAGACCAGGGTTTGCCACCCTGCAAATTTCAGCCCAAAAGCCCCAACCATTTTGATGCAGTGGGGTGGCAAAGAACTGCTGTTTTTGGGTGCAGTTTTGATAATGTTTTTGAGCATTGTTTTCACGAAATCATAAAGGTTTCGTGGCACCCCTATATCTTATAATTAAATCTCTCCATGCCAAAAAAATGCTTTTGTGCATATTTTTTTTGTCCATGGCCCTTACCATGCACACAAAAAATGTTTTCGCAAAAACAAAACGCCAAGATGGCAGAAATATTTTAAAACACATATTTCCAGTCAACCTGCACAAAAAACGATGCCAGGGTCAAGTTCCTCAGGCCCCAATTAGGTAAACACCAGTGTTTGTGTTTAACAAGGAGCAGTATTTTTCGAGTTACATCATTTTTTCTCTCTCACTGTCTGAAAACAAGATGGCAGCATAATGAAAAGAAAAATGCAGAGCACAAAAAGGAAAAATGTTTTTGAGAACGTTTTCATGTCGCCTGTATATATTTTGCCATAGGCTGAAATGGGACATAAAAAACATGCATAACTTTTGAACAGATTAATATTTTTTCACCAGATCTTCAAAAGGCATGACCATCACCCAGGCCAAATATACAAATGCGCATTTGAAGCCAGACAGTTCGGTCTCTGTAGCCTGACAAAGAATTGCACAAAGGTTGAGGATTTTTCACATTTTTGACACTCTACAGCTCAGCAACCATACTGTACATCTGACCGGAAAAAAAACTTTTGAGATCCAGAGATCTGTGGTTGGACACTGCACATGCAAAATTTCAGACAAATCAGACAAACAGTTGCAAAGTTATTGATGTGCAAAATTTTGGGTTTAAAATAGAAGTGGCCTGGCAATCCTAACTATAGCTGCACGATATATTATTAATTGATGAGTCCATAGAAAGCAGCTCCAATACCAGTCATGCAGGATAAAATCCAATTCATATTATATCCATAGAAACCACCGCTGACAACAATCCAAAGTGAAGACAAGATAATTTATTCTTGTGACAACTCTTGTAATTACGAGTACAGCACACCATGCCTAATGCAGCAGCAGTGAAATCCACCACTAAATGCCCCTACCAATTTCACGCATGCATGCTTTCTCAGGGAACACTAACACCACATTTCCAGACTTTTGTCACTCTAATAAGATCCCTAACTGATGCATTAACAAACTTTTTTGCAATGACTATAATACATATATATTCTTTGCAAAAATATGCATTAGTACACCAGTTAGGATTCAGGGTAAAGCAACAAAAGCAGGGAAAATTTGTGTTAGGGTTTCTAACCCTAACTCCCCAACCCCAAAGCAGCAAAAGGAAAAGACATTATGGTTTTGGGCTGTCCTGAGTCTTGGCCAGTCAAGGGTGGGGCCTTCCTTGGGGTTCTCAGCCCTATTGCTCACCCCATTCCCTGAGAAAATAAGTTTAGATGTGATCTGTTTTCTTTAAGCAGGGCCCATAGCTTGTTGGCAACATGTGGGGAGACACAGTTCTGTATGTTTGAAGACTATATCAGAATGGAGTAAGCATTTGGGGTTGAGAACACCAAAGAAGACCCCACTCCTGATTCTCCAAGACTCAGGACAGCCAAAATTGTAAAGTTTTTTCCTTTTGCTGCTTGAGGGCTGGGGGTAAGGAGTTAAGGTTGGAAACCCTAATACCACACTTCCCTACGTTTGTCACTTTACTCTGAACCCTAACTGGTGCATTAACACATTTTTTTGCTATGAATTTCCTTTCTTTTAGAGGTAGTAGAGTTGTATCCTCATTCACGCAGGTCCCTGAGTGAACGCATCCATCTCACCATGGAAGTGCAGGGCCCAGAAGGCCCTGCACTTTCATGCCTCCATAGATGCACACATCCATCTGGCCACAGAAGCATAAGGCCCTCTGGGCACTGGTGCTTCCATGCCTCCAGAAAAGCAATTTCTCGCTTTCTTGTAATTTAGTGAGGATCACTTCAAAGAAAAAAATATATTAAGTGTACTTCTTAACTCTCAGTGGTTGATTGTATAAGGGCCAAAATTTGTTTTTCATTTTTTCAGCCATAAGTTACTAAATATCTGTTGTTTTGGTCTGAATGTTGCTATGCTTGTAGTCCAAGACAAGATACAACTTTGGTGCATTTTTGATGATGATCAAACTTGAATTTTGGATTTGCCACCATCGTGAAGTTTGGAGGTAATTTTGACTTACAGTGTGTGTGCCCCATGAATTTTTTTTGGGGGGTAGTATCTTTTAGTGTTATAGCACTCATTGGGACCTTTTTTGATACATAGATTGGCCTTTAACTACAAATATTGACAGAGTTATGGCTTGTTAACAGTTGCAGTGGTAATCTATAGGAATTTTCATTTGTTAATTTTTATGTTTTTCATATGTCTATTTTCAGTTGGTATTTTGTAGGAACTTAGTCTTGTAGTACTCATTGAGATTTTCTTTTGCTACATAGATTTTCTTTAGCTCCAAAGATTGTTGGAGGTACAGCATGTTTTAAAAATTGCATTGTACAGGCTGCTTTTAGTTAATTTGGTGTAGCTATTCTTGTTTTTTCAAACTCTGCTTTATTCAAAAGGAATTTGAGTCCAGCACAGTTAAAGGGTGCAATGTGCTTGGCATTTACAACCATTACACAAAGTAACATCCATCTGCACAGTAACAGATATAATACTTCTCCACCTTGTTACTGCATTCCAAAACAATTGTCATGAACCATGATACAAATAAGCAGAACTTTTAACTGGGTCAGTAGGAAAAACAAATTGTGTGCATCACCTTCTCATTATTCTTGAGGTGCAGATCACACAGCGGGTGTAACTGTTCTGATTGCTGTGCGTCCACCCTCTCCTCTCATGATCCAAGGGCTGTGGGGTTGGTTAAGGCAATACAGTTTGCCTTGTACTGATTGCTATTTCCACGCTTCTCCCTTATCACCCCAGGGTTATGGTGGCTGGCTTAGTTAAATATTGTACCAGCGCCGTTTGCTGCTTCCACCCTCCCCTGTTATGACCTGAGGTGTTTAGGAGATGGACTAGCTATAATACTGTACCGGTGTCATTTGCTGCTTGACCCTTTCCTCCTTATGACCCAAGGGGTGTGGGATTAGATAAAATACCGAGTCCTGAGATGGATGAAACATGTTTGTGTCTTCTGTTCTTAGCCTTTTCAGATTGCATGAGAGGCACTTAGCACCATGCATTTCTGCTTAAAGCAGAACCCAGAACCAGTCTAAATGTTCGTGGTGATTTGCATATATATCCCATGATGCTCTGTTGAACAGTGGGGTATGTATGATTTAGTATTTCTTTAAAACCTGGCTTTGTTGCCAATATCCTTTTTGGGTATCCCCTGCCTCAATGCTTTGGTGCTGAGGTTCTTTGTTTTTTAGATAAATATAGTACCTGTCTTTGCAGCTTTCATCATCCCCCTTATGAGCCAAGAGGCGTGGGCCCTGTCTTAGTTAAATATTGTACCTGTGCTAGTTTGCTTCTAGGACCCCTCCCCCCATTATTAGCCAAAGGGTGCAGGTGCTGGTTTTAGTTTAAATTTGTTCTGGTGTTGTTTATTGCATCCACTCTAGCCTATTGCCAAACATTTCCTACTCAGGCTCTGGAAAGATCACCAGTGCCCTGATGTGTTGATTATAACTGAATCCTAATTAAACCAGAGAATCAAATCAGATGAAGTTGCCCTCTCAGGCCACACCGTTCATTGGCAGACCCAAGGCAAGAGGGAAGGAGGGATATTAAACTGCACACACAAATTCCAAAAGTTTCAGACGACCCATAGTGAAGCTAGTTCAGACTCACATGACCTCTTTATAGGCAGGATCCTTTACTCAATTCCCTCCCCATTTATGTCTGTGACATATATTACTTGGTTTTAAAAGGCAGAAGGAGGCACTGGGCCCATCAAGACTGCCTTCCTCCACACTGTGTGGGGGAGATTAACCATTACAATCAAAGAAAAACCTGTCTAATGCATTCTTAAAATTTTGAAAGTCCACAATATCAACTATATTCTGGGGGAGTGTATTCCATAATCTACATGCCTGCATTGTGAAGAAATTATTTATTTTATTAGTGGATGTCCATTGAATTCACAATTGTTTGTTACGAGAGCTTAGATTTGTATGCTTTGGGGCTAAGGTAATATTACATTCTTTTACCAGATCTTGGTCATGCAGGATATTATATAACATCAGCAGGTCACCTCTATATCTGCATGCTTGTAAATCATATAGATTTATTTATTTATTTAGCTTTTGTTCACCAGGTAGGTACACTAGATGAGCTATATGCCTATTTTCAGGTACGAACCGGGAGAGTACGATGAAAAATACAGGTTCAAACAAGGTACAAATGACAAGAGGGTAATGTACAGTACATAGTTACAGGAGAGCAAGATGAACAGATAGTTTAACAGCAGGCAGTAAATAGGCAAAAATATACATATACATACAGAATAAATAGATTGACAATTCAAGCAATTACATTGTATGAGTGACCCTTTTTTACCAGGGTCACATAATTTATAAGCAGATAGCAAGACTATCAGGATATGAAAGCCCCCTTACTTGTGGCACCAGTCTAGTGTCCCTTCTGTGAATATTATCCAGTAAATTCCTATTCTTAATTAAATATAGGGCCCAAAATGATGCAGCATAATCCATTTGGGGTCTTACATGTGTTTTATGTAGAAGTATTATGCATGTCTCACACTTGGTTATGAATGCCTTGCGGATAGATCTGACAAGTCTGTTAACTGTCAGTGCAGTTTTTCTGCAATGTTTCCCATATGCAAGTTCATTGTTGAAAATGATACCCAAATCAGTTTCTGATGTAACTGATTTTATAGTAGTCCCATTAAGTGTATAATTCTTAAAAGGGTTTTTCTTTC
This sequence comes from Neoceratodus forsteri, assembly GCA_016271365.2. Taxonomy (NCBI): domain Eukaryota; kingdom Metazoa; phylum Chordata; order Ceratodontiformes; family Ceratodontidae; genus Neoceratodus; species Neoceratodus forsteri. Next base: position 924,709,979 of record CM028132.1, read on the forward strand.
CTAAATGGATTACAGAGCACTTTTCAAGATTGAATGCCATTTCAGTAAAATGCACCCAGCTCTCTATATTGTGTAGGTCCTTGACCAGTGTATGAATTTTAGTATCATTATCCACCTCAGAGCTAAGTTTTGTATCAGCAAATTTGATGATATTACTCTGGGCTATTTTATGCAGGTCGCTAATAAAAATGCAGACTAGTGTAGTGCCCAATTCTAAGTCCTGTGAGACCCCGCTAGTAATGTCGATCTCTCCAGACAGCGGGTTGGAAACTTTGACCTGCTAGGTCCTACCTAGAAGCCATTCTTCTATTCACCTGATGGTATAAGTGTTAAGTCCCAGACTGACCATTTCTCTCTCCTAAAGCTGGTCACAGGGCTACTGTACAGCTGGGAGGTCCACTTCCTGTAGCAGAGTGCTAGGCAGGAAACAAAGCTCTGCAGCAGGGGTATCTACACCTCCTTTTCTGGATCCTGCCAGTCTTTTTTCTGCCTCACAAGTGGCAGATACTGTGCAGCAGAATCTCTGTCACTCCATGATAGAGCAGCCGTAGGATTGCTTTTTTTCTGGTTATCTGTGTTTATCGTCGTTGGGTATCCTAAACTAAAAGAGCAGTCAGCAGTGCTTTTCAGAATCGACCCTTGCTTTTTGGGTGGAGTAGAGCATGAGTTGGTCGGCAGTGGCTCCAGGCTCAGCCCTGCATGCTGCACAGCCTGCCCCCCTCTCCGCCACATCCGGAGGCACAGGGAAGTGGCGAGACAACATCGGGGCAAGAATTAGTACTTCCGGACTCTCCAAGTCCCTTCTGCAGCCACATCACACCAACTTCAACTTTGGGACGAGACATGCTTCTCAGCATGCCCGGCTGCAAGGTGCGTTGCTCCATGGGACTTCCTGTTCAGTTTTCCCATCCTGGTACCCAGCAGTTCACTGGAGCACAGTAGCAATTCACAATGAGTACTGGCAGGGGGATCAGGCTTGCAGGGTGGGACCAACAAGAAGTGGTTCGAAGAGGGAGAGGAGCAGGTCTCTGCTGCAAAAAAAAGCACAAATTCATGCCGGTGGCCATCTTGGGGCCATGGGTTCTCCAGGTCCCTTCTACAAGTTTTCAGAACCACTGAGCAGGGTTCCGTGTTTACTGTGGCAAAGTGGGCCTACATTGTGCGGCAGGACCTCATACTTTCTGCGGCAATTCTGTGGCAGATAAATTGTGGCTAAACAGCATACCTTCAAAGGGATTAAGTCTTAGTTGACCCTTTCACTGCCTTCTTGCCACCACTCTGCTACACTGAAAGTGGAACAGCAGGCCATTTAACAGTATGTAGTCTTCTTACCACAAATATTAAACTGCAATAACCCAAACCTGGGACAGCCATGGGCATCAGTGTTCTCTTTTAATGAATTTTCCCTCCCACCCTGAATTTGAAGGCTCATCTGTTGTTCTTCTGGAAATTGGTAGACTTTGCTTTTCTCCTAGGTTAAAATCAGAGTGTCACAAACCCACTCAGCAGGTCAGCCCTCTACTCCCAAAGTGCCAACCTACGAGCGCAGTCTTGTGAACAGTTTACAGAAACAGGGCAACCCTCCTGTCTGTTTTGGGGGTTCGAATCAACTCTGCTACAGCTGGGCAATATGACCCTCCTTAAGAATTGAGCTTGTTGCCACCACTTAGGTTGCAGGTTCAAATCTGCGAATAAATTACTCTAACACTTGTAGGTATAAAACTGCAGCCCACAAATCAAAACTGTGCTCGATGTCCACCAGTGGGGACCAAGTCCTCAGTCTGGTGCCAGCTCTGTGTTTCTGCAATCAACTTCTCCGACGACACCTGTCACCACACTGAGATAGATTCCACCTCCACAGGTACTACTGAATCTTCTCACTTCTTGACAACAGCTCACCTTCCAGTTCTTCCTTCCAAATTCATCTTCCAAGGATTCAGCATGCACCATGAGCAGCCTCACAATCAAAAATTAACATGGCTGAGCTACCCACACCTATGCAGCCGCAAGTCATAACTGCCATGGACGCAATCAAGCTTTGCCACTCTTGTGTCAGTCCCACCACCCCACACCGCCACAATACTGGCTGGATGGAGTTATGTAACAAGAGCCAGCATGGGTCAAGGTGCCATGCAGCCACTAGCTTTTCAGCTTTGCAACAAATGGCATCAGTTTGCTGCCCCTTCTAATAAGCATGTATGCCATGGCATACTTAACATATCAATAGCTATGCTCTTGCCTTGTGTGAATGCATAGCATAGCTAGTATGTCTGCGGCTGTGTGAATGGTTTTCCCAATTTCTGCGGCAAGCACTGATTTCTGTGGCCAGCCTTGATTTCTGTGGTCACTGCTGCAACCGCAAAATCGCAGAAAACATGGGGCCCTGCCACTGAGGATAAGGCCAGACCTCTCCAGCTCCACTTCATTCATCAAAAGAAAATCTCCCAGTGTGTTAAGGGAAAGCATTCAGGATAAAACATTGGGTTCTGCCAATAGCACCCTCTGGGCCTCCTAACTACCTATCACAAGTCTGGGCCAGCCAAGCAACATCTGCAAGCGTGTCTTCATAAACAGCACAGGCAAAACCCAAGGAAAAACTGTCCTGGGGCAATAAATGCCACAAGTGTAAATGCTCCCTATTGGCCACCTTTGCTGGTTCTCTCTGCTTAAAATGTGAGAAGGCAGCCTCTGGGGTATCTGCCAACACAGGGGAAAGCTCCTCGTCTTCCTCACACCACCAAGAGGGTGCCCCGACCAGTCTGCCATATGCAGCCTTCTCCTTCTCTCGGTCCCGAGAGTTGCATTCAGCTAGCCCCCAACTCAATCAAAAAACTGAACAGGGCATTTGCCTTAGACCCTTCCGTTTTCGACTTACAGCCTCCTTCATCAAGTTGAGGCCACAAAAAACTACCTGCAAATGCATGCCGTCCCCTTCATCAGATGATGAAGAGTCCACAAGGCAGTGTCACTCCAAGAAATGGAAATGATCTTGCTGACCTGTTGCTGGGGACAAGACCAAGGACACTCTGCACCATCACAAGCAGAGGAAGCACAGGCACAGATCACCTTCTCCCTCAGGCTCCAGTTCATCATCTCCAGAGGAAGGAGAACTCTCGGACAGCTCCTCTGAGTCAGACACTGAGTCTGCTAAGCACTTTGATTAAGAGGACATGGATTTTTTCATCAAGAATGTAATGGAAGAGATCTACCTCGGTTCTGCTCAGCCCCCTACTAAGCCCACCAAACCAGGCTTCAAGTTGGCATCAATGGCAAAACCATCCACAGCTTTTACCATTCCACCGGCAATTGAGGACCTGCTCAAACAGGAGTGGCAAGGCCCTGAAAAGACTTACCCTGTTCCAAGACGAACCACCAAACTGCTCAAATATGACAAGAAACAGTTAGAGACTTGGCTGAATTTGCCCAGAATCGACCCTCTGGTTTCCAACCTTATGACAAAAAACATCATTCCTGCAGATGAGGGGTGCTACACTCTGAGACCCAGTGGACCGTAAGGTGGATTCCTCCCTAAAGAAGGCTTTTCAGGTGTCTGCGGTGTCCTTGAAAGTGGCTATAGCTAACCCTTTATCAGCCAGAACCGCACTTTCCAGGGCCACTGACCTGGTGTTTCAGCTGGCAGAGGACTCCAAGCAGAATAAGACTGCTCTGCAACCACTTCGGCCCGTTGGTCTAGCCGCTGCCTATTTGGCTTACCTGTCAGAGGAGACTGTTAGGTGTGCAGCCAGAACCATGTTTTATCAGACCTCAGCTAGACGTAACCTTTGGTTAAAGGCTTGGCAAGTGGATACCTCCTCAAAAATCCACTGGTAAATGCCTCCTATGAGAGCACTTTTCTGTTCGGTTCCGCACTCAAAGAGGCAGTAAAGGAATCTGGGGAAATGGCAAAGCTACACATGCCTCAGTTGTGACAGAGAGACAAATCCTGGTCCAGCAGATCTAGACTGCCCTTTTGTGGCCAATCCTACAACTGGGGGCAAAATAGGGGATTTTCAGACAGACAACCCTGGTTTTCTTCCCGTAACCAATGCAGTAACAAAGGCAGAGGTAGTGGCAATTGCGACCCCGGAGGTCAAGCCAAAAAATCATCCTCATGAGGCAGTTCAGACCCATCCCTGCATCGGGGGCAATCTTTCCAATTTCTTCGGGGAATGGGTCCATTCCACTACAGACAGATGGGTACTGGACATTGTCAGCAAGGGATATCTAACAGAATTCGAATTGAAACCTTCATTGCCTCATTTTTTGCCCTCACCTCTTTAGGCAGAACCTACCAAAAGGCAAGCGATGCTGCAAGCAATGACAGACCTCTTGCAAAAAAGGGCCATAGAACCGGTTCCACACACACAGCACTACAGGGGCATTTATTCTCTCTTCTTCATCATCCCAGAATGCACGGGGGGGTTTCAGACCATTCTTAGACCTGAAATTCCTGAATCACTTTGTCCACCACAGACACTTCAAGATGGAAACACTTCCCTCCATCATCAGGGAACTTTACCTTGGAGACTTCCTGGTATTCATTACCTACAGGATTCTTACTTGCATATTCCAATTAAAGAGTCACACAGACAATATCTCTGCTTCAGGGTACTAGACGGTCACTTCCAATTCAGAATGCTACCATTCGGGCTTTCCTCTACCCCCAGAGTTTTCTCCGAGGTCCTAGTGGCAGTAATTGCACACCTATACTCCCAAGGAATTCAGCTGTTTTCTTATCTGGACGACATCTTAAGAGCCCCACAGTTTGAACCAGCTTTGCGGGCCATGGAGGAAGTTGTTTGATGCTTTTCTGCACATAGATTTGTCATCAACAGGCAAAAGAGCTCCCTGGTACCAGCCCAGACCCTGAACCAAATAGGGGCAGACTTCAAAACACAAAGCGGCAAAGTTTTTCCCACACTGGCAAAATTCAAGGAATTATTGTCTCTCATCCAAAAGTTTGAACATGCCTCCAACCTCCCAGTGCAGATCTTTCTACATCTTATAAGGACGATGGTCTCCTTGGCAAACACAGTACCCTGGGTCTTAATTCACATAAGACCCACACAAGTGCACCTTCTCAAGCAATGGTCTCCACACAGCCATAGCCAGAGCCACAAGATCTCTATCCCACAACAAATGAAGAACAGTCTTCACTGGTGGACAGTGAGATCCAATATCGTGAGGGGCTGCAAACTAGGCCATCTACAGCAGGTGAGAATTACAACAGATGTCAGCCTCAGAGGATGGGGAGCTCATATGCATCATCTATCTGTGCAGGGCAAGTGGTCTGTCCTAGAATCCTGCATCAGTATCAATGTGTTGGAAATGAGGGCAGTTCACCTAGCTCTCCAAAACCAAGGATCAGATACTCAACCAAGATATACTGGTGCTCACAGACAACCGCACCACAATGGCCTACATCAACCGACGTGGGGCACAAGAGCAATTGCATGCTGAGAGAGTCACTCCTAAGAAGGGACAGGATCACCTTTGGTGGGGCTGCTGATGCTATAAAGTAACAGATGCGAACTGAGGTCCGCTGCTTGTAGGCTCCTGGAATGCCCCAGATGTAATACTGAGCAAGGAAGGAGAGCCTTCTCCTATGCAGCACCCTAGCTATGGCACTTCCTCCTTAACGAACTGCAGGCTCAAGTTTCACTTCACACATTCAAACAGAACCTCCAGGAAGTAATGTTAGGTAGATCATTATGTACATGCTATACTGAGTGACTGTAGATGTCTGCTGGACACCCCAGTTAAAACATATGGCCAGTTCAGTAACACAGATGCATTTATTGCAAAAAAATGGATTGTAGAACAGCTAATGTCCTGGAGACAGTGATCAATTGAATTTGTATATCTGCTGTACTGCTACTGTATCTTCATTACCTGTGCTTTAACTTGGCAATTTTTTTTTCCGCTCCACTGTATGAGTAAAGTAACTGTTTATTGTAATAGATCACCCCCCGATGATGTACTGCTAGTACGAAACTGGTCGGGAGTTTGTGTTGCTTTTCCTGATTTTGGCTGATTGTAGTGTCTGCTTTTTGTATGAAATAAATTTATGCCCTGTCTGACGCCAAGCGGAGGTGTGCTAATTTTTGTAGTACACTATTGAGTTTTCATTTCATGCACCCTCCTTTAGCAGTGGAGCTGTTTTTGTTTTCTTCCCTCCCGAACAATGCAGATATCATTATGGCTGGTGACTTTAACACTGACTGGCTCACCCAGTCTTCCAAAGCTTTCAAGGATTCTGCTAATGCCCTTGACCTAGTCCAAATGGTCCAGTCCCCCACCTGAATTAACTACAAAACCAGGACTTCCACCCTAGTGGACCTTATTTTCACTAACCGATCCAACCACATCTCCCAGGTCTTGGTCCTCCCTGACTCCCTTAATGACCACTCCCCCATTACTTGCCATTGGTCGAATAAATCCCCCCCCATCAGCACTTACCACAGACAACTAAATAGGGGTGCCATACCCAAACTCAAAGCCCTCCTCAGGTCTAGTGACTGGTCCCCCAATTTTGCTGCCACAGATGTGGACGCTGCCCTTGCCCAATTTATCAATACCTTCAACTGGCCTGTGACATATTCGCCCCTTGTAGAAAGCAATACATAAAACACAAAAACAATCCCTGGGTCTCTCTTTCTCTACTTGATATGATGTGCCGCCTGGACAACCTCTGGCTTAGAGCACTTGAATTTAGGTTTCCCCATGATAGACAACTCTACCAAGAAGCCAGGAACAAGTGTACCTGAGCAATCCGTCAGGCTAAAGCCTCACACTACCAACAAACCCTCATTACCAAATGTAGCCCAGGACATGATTTCTGGTGAAAAATTAAAGAAATTAAGCCAGCCCGGTGGAGCTGAGGGCTGAGGCACTGGGCACCTTACCTCGTGCCACACCGGTAACCCGTGTTTGGGAATGAGCATGGGCTGCTGGGGGTTGGCAATGGGGAGAAGGACTGAGTATCCCCAGGACTGCTCTCCTTCTCTGGGTAGGGGGGTTAGCAGCACTGTGCAATTGCCTGCCCCCTGGCGGAGGCTGGGAGGTGGCACACCAGCACTAGAGACTGAGGCCGAGTGACTGCAGCAAGCGCTTGGCGGGGATGTGCACGGGTGCATGGACGCTGCTGCTGCTGGTGCCATCACATACCGCAGTCCTCTGGGGAATCCAGGAAAAAAGTGAAAATGGGAGTCCTCTGCAGGATGATGAAGGTCCCCCACGGCAATGGTCTGGGAAGGCACCTCCACAAATACTCATCTGGTCTGGTGGGTTGAGTTGCTCCCCACCCCCTGCCACGAAGGGTAAGTCGTGGGGTTCAGGGGATGGGGCCTCATACCTGGTGTCCATGTGAAGGGATGTCAGAAGGGTAGCAGAGAACTCTGAGGGGAGAAAGTAAGTACCAATAAAAAAAAAAAATCACAGGGATAGTGGTTCAGCAACTGCCCCCCCAACTCACTATTGATGGTAAGCTATGTCAAGAACCACTTACAGTCGCAAACAGCCTTACCAAGACCTTCTCAGATCTCAGTAGAGTGTTGCCCTCAAACTTCTTTGACCCCCACTGCCTCCAATCCCCCTCTCATCTTATCAACTATACCCCCCGTTCCATCTCAAAGTTATCTTCCCCAAGACTGCTCGCAAGTATATCTCGAGCTTTATCAGCAAGTCTAGACATGGTGGTGACACTATCGACCTGAAACTTCTCAGACTTACTCTGGATGAAGTTCTTCTCCCCCTCACAGAAATCTTTAACACTTCCCTTTGTCTTGGGAAATTCCCATCTGCCTAGAAACATGCTATCATAACACCTCTCCACAAAGGCGGTGACTGTACTGTCCCCAATAACTACCGCCCCCATCTCTATTCTGCATCCCCTCTCCAAGGCTCTGGAGAAAGTTGTCACCGACCAGCTCACTGTCAGTCATGCCCTTCTACTCTGATCCCTCCCAGCTGTAGGTCTCCACCCTGAGGTAGTATTCTGGTTTGTAAGTTATCTCTCTGAGCATTTGCAGCAGGTCAGGATCGGCAGCACCCTCTCTTCCCACTGCCTCGTTCTCTCCGGTGTCCCCCAAGGCTCTATCCTTGGTCCTCTCCTCTTTAACCTATTCCTAAACCCCTACCTCTCTCCTGTCCAGGTAATATGCCCCTCTACATGGATGACTCCGTGATTTTTGACTGTCACCCTAATCCTGATACTCTTCAAATTATGCTCCAAGAGCGCTTTCGTACCATTGAGTCCTGGTTTGTCACCCACAAATTAATCCTCAATATCAATAAAACTAAAACCATGGTCTTCTCGCACTGTCAAAGCTGGCACCATAACGTCCCCTTATGTATCTGTAACTCAACTAAAGTCCTTATTGACCAGGTTAACTCTTTCAGGTACCTGGGGTTAACCCTTGACTCCCACCTCTCTTACCATAACCATATCCAGACCCTCCTGTCAGCACTCAACACCAGAATTGGTCTGCTATATAGGCACAAACATTTTCTGACTGCTGAAGCTCTCCATCTGGCTGTCTCCTCCTTTGTCCTTTCCCTGGTTGACTATGGATTGGTAATATATGGCACAGCTGACCCAACTGCCCTGTTCAGGGTAAAAAACACCTTGAACAAGGCCTGTAGGCTAGTCAGGGGACATGACAGACTGATCCATACATGTAGCTTGTACGAATCTGCAGGCTGGCTAAAACTTGACGCTAGAATTAAATACTACACCTGCCTTCTTGTGAAAAAGATCCTGCTCAAAACGACCCCCCGGTCTTGACCCCCGGATCTCTATAGTATCCGCCATCCACATAGCTAGAAGTACTACCAGGTCCGTCTACTCTGTGCCATGGTGCAGAACATCACTTTGCCAAAGGACCTTCTTATACCATGCCTCTTCATGGCTCAATGAAGCCCCAACATTCATCACCCATCTCCCCACCCTTGGTCCTTTCAAGATGACCCTCAAGACCAATCTCCTCAAAATGGCAAACTGTGAATGCCCCTGTACTTAATCAAGCTTCACTCACTACTGATTTCTTGCCTTGGCCAGACTGCCTAATAAGTATAAGCTGGCTATCCTACTTTTATTCTGCAACCCAGGTCAGCTTAACCCCAGTATCTTTTGGGTTATTTTAACCTTGTACTGTTTAAACATATGTGCATTACTTTTCTGACAGTACATTACAATGCTGATATGACAATGGGCTCTTGCCTGCTATACTTGTCCTTCTTTGTCTAAAATACCTGTACATATCGTCACTAATGTACTGTAACAAATGCCCTATCTTATGTACTTTTATGCTTCAGACTGTAATTACCAGATGTAACTCATCTCTTGTACTCAGTTGTTTGTGCATGTCAATTTGTGTTTACAATGTATGTATGATGTGGAGCCTTTGCAAATGAGTCTTTGACACAAAGGTTGTATTCCGAATTCTTTAATAAATATATATACCAGATGTACATTAGCCCTGCAACCAGCTTTAGGAGAGAGAAACTTAAATTTAAATACCTGTAAATTTTCCTTCTCCAACTTCTGGTCGCAAGGCTGCTTCCCTACCCAAATGTATATAGTTGGCCGTTGGCCGTGTGGTTTTCTAATGTTTTTGCTATCTTCCAGTCATATTTTCTCCACTGGGTGGATTGCTTGGCAACTTACTGGCAGGATCTGGAAGGGGAGATGTGGATACCCCTGCTGCAGAGCTTTGTTTCCTGCCTAGCGCTCCGCTACAGGAAGTGGACCTCCCAGCTGTACATTAGCCCTGCGACCAGCAGTCGGAGAGAGACAATTTACAAGTATTTAAATTTCAGTTTTGTTTATAAGATTTGTGTGAGGAACTGTATCGAATGCCTTCCAAAAATCCAAAAAGATCACATCCCCATCACATCCCCATCCAGGTTAATGCTAACCTTCTCATAAAATATCACATTTGTGATGCATGATCAACCAGCTACAAATCCATGCTGTGTGGAATCCTTTAGTCCCTTATCTAGTATTTCATTGTCTAATCTGTTTTTTAACAGCCTCTCCATCACTTTGCAAACTAATGATGTTAAGCTGATGGATCTAAAGTAACCAGCTGTAGTTCTGTTTCCCTTTTTACGTTTGCTTGCGCGCATGCACAAGGAACGTCTTGGGAGAATGGGACACTTTGGAGGTGTGACCCTCTCCTGCAATCCCTGCTCCATTGAGCAGGCGTGGCAATCCTGCCAATGGAATGGCGGTGCTGTGGCATAGCCGGCGGTCTTCTCTTCAAAGAAACCACACGCTGTCATACACAGCACCGCATCCGCCGCCCCTCCAGTCTTTGCTGCCGCGCTGGGGCCCACCCAGCGTGGCAAGCATCCAGCGTTGTCTGCCGGTGAGGCCCAATCCCGTTGGCTCCATGGCCCCAGCCATCCTTCTGCCACGCTGAGAGCCCACCCCAGCGTGGCAAACGCCCCGCGTCATTGTAAAAAAACCCTGTAAATTAAAAACTGTCCCATGCAGTCTCTCCCCCCTCCCACAACCCGCACCCACCCACTGCCACCTTGCCTCCCCACACCCCCCCTCACCCCATACTTACCTCCGTAGCTCGGCGCGACGATCATCGGTGGACCGGGAACATGTCTGCACTCTTCAAAGCCGACCGCGAACTGAGGAAATGCCAGTAAGCTGTATAATGGGCTAGATAGGGTGTTTTCAACTTTATTGCATATCTCAGGCATTTTTTGGAATTTTGGCACCAAATTTTCAACATGGGGTTTTTGGGACCCCTTCTCATGAATGATGTCACTGTCATGGTGTTATTCAGGCCCGAAGGGTGATTTCACAGTCACTGCGTAAAATCACCCTTTGGGCCCGAATAACACCATGACAGTGACATAATTCATAAGAAGGGTTCCAAACCCCATATTGAAAATTTGGTGCAAAAATCAAAAATGACTGTTTTACGAGCGCTGCTACGCAGTTCCCACGCAGGCTCGCTGTAAGTTCGTCGAAATTTCAATATTTTCACCCAGATTTTCAACATTGCCATTTTACCACACCTCCTTATGAGCAGTACAGCTGTCATTTTTCACATCCTGCCCAAAACGTGTTTCCGGCCATGTAGCGCACAATGGCGCAGTCGGTGTGCGAAATCAATGTATGGGACACATTAAGAAAATCACTGTGACACTGTTCATTAGCAGAGGTCTTAAAATGGCTATGTTGAAAATTTGGTGAAAACATACCTAAAAATGACTGTTTTATGAGCGTACATTGCGCAGTTCCTACGCACGCTCGTAGGTTTGCGAATTTTCAATATTTCCACTCCAGATTTTCAACAGTGCCATTTTACCACACCTTCTTATGAGTAGTACAGCTGTCATTTTTCACATCTCACCCAAAACGTGTTTCCGCCCATGTGGCGCAGTCGGTGTGCGAAATCAATGTATGGGACACATTAAGAAAATCACAGTGACACTGTTCATGAGCAGAGGTCTTAAAATGGCTATGTTGAAAATTTGGTGAAAAAATTCCTAAAAATGACTGTTTTACGAGCGTGCGTTGCGCAGTTCCTACGCACACTCGTACGTTTGTGAATTTTCAATATTTTCACTCCAGATTTTCAACATTGCCATTTTATCACACCTCCTCATGAGCAGTACAGCTGTCATTTTCACATCCTGCCCGAACGCAGTCTCCACCATGTAGCGCGACAAGGCGCAGTCGGTGTGTACAAACTCAATGTATGGGACACATTAAGAAAATCACAGTGACACTGTTCCTGAGCAGAGGTCTTAAAATGGCTGTGTTGAAAATGTGGTGAAAAAATTCCTAAAAATGACTGTTTTACGAGTGCGTTGCGCAGTTCCTATGCACGCTCAGTAAGTTTGCGAATTTTCAATATTTTCACTCCAGATTTTCAACATTGCCATTTTACCACACCTCCTTATGATCAGTACAGCTGTCATTTTTCACATCCTGCCCAAAACATGTTTCTGCCCATGTAGCGCATGATGGCGCAATCGGTGTGCGAACTCAATGTATGGGACACATTAAGAAAATCACGGTGACACTGTTCATGAGCAGAGGTCTTAAAATGGCTGTGTTAAAAATGTGGTTAAAAAATTCCTAAAAATGGACTGTTTTATGAGCGTACATTGAGCAGTTCCTACGCACGCTCGTAGGTTTGCGAATTTTTAATATTTCCACTCCAGATTTTCAACAGTGCCATTTTACCACACCTTCTTATGAGTAGTACAGCTGTCATTTTTCACATCTCACCCAAAACGTGTTTCCGCCTATGTGGCACAGTCGGTGTGCGAAATCAATGTATGGGACACATTAAGAAAATCACAGTGATACTGTTCATGAGCAGAGGTCTTAAAATGGCTATGTTGAAAATTTGGTGAAAAATTCCTAAAAATGACTGTTTCTGGTGCGTTCGCAGTTCCTCGCACACTCGTGCGTTTGTGAATTTTCAATATTTTCACTCCAGATTTTCAACATTGCCATTTTATCACACCTCCTCATGAGCAGTACAGCTGTCATTTTTCACATCCTGCCCAAAACGGTTTCTTTCACGTATGACAGGCGCAGTCAGACAAACTCAATGTATGGGACATTAAGAAAATCACAGTGACACTGTTCCTGAGCAGAGGTCTTAAAATGGCTGTGTTGAAAATGTGGTTTAAAAATTCCTAAAAATGACTGTTATGCGAGTGTCACGTTCGCCAGTTCCTATACTGCGGCGTAAGTTCGCAATTTTCAATATTTTCCTCCAGATTTTCAACATTGCCATTTTACCACACCTCCTTATGAGCAGTACAGCTGTCATTTTTCACATCCTGCCCAAAACATGTTTCCGCCCATGTAGCACACAATGGCGCAGTCGGTGTGCGAAATCAATGTATGGGACACATTAAGAAAATCACAGTGACACTGTTCATGAGCAGAGCTCTTAAAGTGGCTATGTTGAAAATTTGGTGAACAAATTCCTAAAAATGACTGTTTTACAAGCGTGCGTTGTGCAGTTCCTACACACGCTTGTAAGTTCGCGATTTTTCAATATTTGCACTCCAATGGCTTCCAAATACCTAAACAGCACATAGAAGCAAGCAACATTCGGCATTGACAAATGCTTGTACTTCTTTGTCACTGATTTTTTTAAGCCGTGTCCAAGTGCCAAATACCACTGCAAATACCTGCAAGCGAACGTTTGGCATTGACAAATGCTTATTGTGTATAGGGACCACGGTAGCATTTTTCCAGTCGCAAGTTATATGATTTATTGAATAGAATGGTAAGGGGAAAGGTCAGTTGATCAGCTGCTTCTTTGAGCAACTGTAAGTTTAGGTTACCAGGCCCTGCTAATGAATTGTTCTTTAACACTTTTATAGCCTTACAGACCTTGTCAGGCAGTAACTACTGACAACCTGATGCAGTATTAGGCATTGTTACCTTTACATGATCCTTAATTGAACAAAACAGAACCAAAATATCTATTGAATGCATTAACTGGGGGTAGAGAGCCATCTTCCAGGTTGGAAGCACTTCACAGGCTCTCTCACACACGAGGTGGTGAGTTTTGGAAAAAATTGGGAATTTAAAGCAATTATACACACAAACTGACCTTATTGGAAGATACCAAATTTATGATGGGAAGAACGAAGGTGCAACAACTAGGGCTGCAGAGAAAGCACAGCTGCTACAAACCATCAAAACCATGGGCTCCTTGAGTAGTAATGGAGCCAGCACCTGTGAACACTCAGCGGAACCTCCTTGACAAACCATGTTCGAGTCCATGTGGGTCATGGACTCTAAAAGCGAGAAAACTCTACAAAAATTAGAGCATCATGATGCAGCCATCCAGAAATTAACTGGCTCTGTTGTGGAGTCAGAGAAGTGGGTGGTGACTACCCTTGCTGCCATGGCAACTTTAACAAAGGAAAATGGCCAACTCTGTGTGCGTATGGAGGCCCTTGAAAATTAGATCCTAGTGGGCAGTATTCAAATTCTGAGGCTCCCTGAGGGGATTGAAGGGACATCCTTGCTTACTTATTTATTGGACTGGTTAAAACAAATACTCCAGCTTGATGAAGGATTCCCATGGAACGCCATAACGAAGGCCTACAGAGTTTCCCCTCGAGTTCGTCTGGTAGATACCACCCAGCCACGCAATATTCTGCTGAAATCAAGAGGGTTGGAGATTCAGGATGCATTAATTGCAGCTACCAGAGTGGTGTATCCCTTGAAGATTAACGGAGCTGACATCAAGCTATATCCAGACCTCTCCTGTCAGACCCCAAGCTAAATACAAGTGCTTTGATGCAGTGCGCTGACAACTTAGGGGTCTTGGAATTATCCATTATTTTCTTTTGCCTGCCAGCCTTAGGACAGTCTATAGAGGAAAAATGTGGCAGTTTACCAGCTACCCAGGATGCTGACCATTGGATGGAGAAGACTGAGCAGGAGTTTGCAGCCTGACAAGCTCCATCTGAACCCTAGAATTCCAACTTGGGGGACACTTGAGCAGTGAGTTGGTGAACTGTGGCAATCTATTTTTGGACTGCATAGCATAAATCCCTACTATAGAACTGTTTTTCTTGTTGGGTTAGGTGTAAGGAGGGGAAGTGTGGTGTTTACTCCCTCGTACACTAGTTATTTAGAAAGGAAATTGCAGGCATAATTGATGGGGCCATTTAGTTAAGTAATGGTTATACTGGTGGTATTTAAGCCACGTGGAATCTTGCAGGTTTCCTGCTTGCATGTGGTCATCCTTCATATTGTGTTCTGTGGTGAAGAATAATGATTTACAAGTTTCAAAGTTTTGCTCTGTATCTAAATTTGTTTAATTGGGGTCATGCTTAATAATTTGGAGAGTTTGTATAGTTGTTTTACTAAATACTGAATTTTGCCATACTTGTGGGGGGAGGGGGTCTTGTGAAGGTGTGCTACCTATTTTATGTTTTCTCTCTAGCCATGCAACAGGTTTAAACAGCAGTCTTTGTACTGTGTGATTTCATTTCAGTTGTACCCTCCCTATTGGACACACCTTTAACTGCTGAAAAGGTTAGCTATTTTTGAAAGCTTTTGGGAACTTAATTATTTTGGACACAAGTCCAGGACTTACTCCTACCTCCTTCTGTACAAGATTACTTGGGTTCGTATATATGACTATCTTATTTTATTTGGGATGTATTTGCAACATTTCTATGCCATGTATGACAATATGTGGATGTTAATTGTCTACTTATACAGAGAATTAATAAACATAAAGTAAAAAAAATAAATGCATCGGCAACCTCCTTTGGTTCCCTTAATTCTACCCCATTTTCGATTACTGGTCCTATGCTATTATCCTTTTTGCGGTTATAATAATATATGCAAAAAAGGATTTTTGATTATCCTTAGTAGTAAAAAGCTTGAATTCCAAATTTCACATTTCATTCTTAATTAATATTTTTTTCACCGCTTAGTCTTGTATATTGTCTTGGTCTGTTCATTTTTGGTCTTATAGTTCTTAAAGGCTTTTTCATTTCCTTTGTATCTGTTGCCTGGTCTTTGATGTTAAACAATTTGCTTAAGTGGAATATATAACATTTCTAATTCTTTAATGATTCATTTTAGAAGTTCCCAGCACTCATTCACATTCAGATTATTCATTAATGTATTCCAGTCATAGGATTGTAGGGCTATAGTAATGCTAGGATAGTTTCCTCTAGAAATATTGTACCGATAACTGGATTGACCAGAATGGGTTGTCAGTCTAGTAAGGCTGAAAATGTTGCTGTTATCGTCATTGTTTCCTGCTGGGGCAATGATTGAAAGATCAGTAATATCAGAAGCTAGATTAGTTAATACTAGGTCAAGAGCATTCTTCCCCCTAGTAGGTTTAGTCAGCAGTTGTTCAAGCCCCTGCCATTAAGGCAGTGTCAATAAATAGAGATTCCATAACAGCACTCGCTGTTAAGCTATCCCATTGAATTTATAGTGGTATTTGTTCTTATAATATCTAACCCCACTTTTGCTTCCTGAATTGCTGCCAAATGGCTTTATTTATTGTATTTTGCTGTCTTATTGTTCTGTTATACACTATTGTTGATTCAGTTGTACTTATTGTCTTTCTCCTGCCAACACTGTATTACTGTTGTCTAAGCTTTTACTATTTAGGATTATTCTGCCCTAAACAAATGTTTTGTTAAACAAATGTTTTTGTTTTTCTGCAAACTTCCAGGTCGTGCCTGAAAATAGTCATTGCTATGGCTAGCGCACCTTACCCGGTCAACAAAAACTAAATAAATAAAATGAATAAACACCTGGCATGATAAAATCCCCAACTATCACCACGTCAGAATTTCTGGTAATTTCAGTAAGCTCTCTGAGTAATATTGGTCACGTTCAGGGGTAAAGGAGGTAGCCTATAAAAATTTACCTTGAGATCTTTTTTACCATTCTTTATCCTTACCTGTACACAAACACCTATTTGTATTTCTACATTATTGTTAAGTAAATAGTCTGTTGAATCTGTAGTATCTTTAACATAGATACAAATGCCACCACCTTTCCTGTCGTTCCTATCTTCGTAATAAAGAGAATAGCCTGGGATTTCCTTATACCAGTCTGAAGCAGAGTCCCACCATGTCTCATTAATTGCAGTGATGTCAGTTTGCTTTTAATGTAGAATTGCCACTAATAGGCTGGCTCACCAGCACAGCGGTTGGATTTCCGCTTGCAATGGGTTTGGGAACGGACTCAGGAAGTCAGTGTACCAGCCGGGGGGGGAGAAGAACTGCATGCTTCAGACTGCTCTTCTTCTGGGGAGGGGGTAGTGTGTGCCAGCTTCCTAGACCCTGGCAGAGACTGGGGTGCTGCCGCGGTTAGTGCCAGTACATTGGGGGTGGGCAGACGCTGGTCACCATTGCATGTCCCCACCCCCAGGGCTCTAGCATGTGCACAAAAAAAAGCCATCCCTCTAGCACGAGGCCCAGCTCCGCGGCCATCCCCACTGCCACCAATGCTCACCGGGGGGGGGTGTGCGTCCCTCTCCTGTGACCCCGACCCAGGGGGAAAGCCTGGGCAAGCAACAGTGATCATGGGGGGAGCCCTCCCGGTGGCCCCATCCGGGGGGGGTAAGCCTGAGCATGGGGGTGGACAGTTGGCTGAGCACTGGGCTGACCTCTGGTTGGAGGATAGAGGATCTGGCCCCAAAAGCAATAAAAAAAAGAATTGCCACTAATTCATTTATTTTGACTAAGTTCAGGCTTCTTGCATTTGAGACTAGAATTTTGTAAGCATAATTCCATATATTGGTGTGATTTTAATTTAAGAAACCCTGTTGCCCTCTCTTAGCTATTTTAAGTGGTTGGTGATATCTTTGGCAATGGTTCTCTCCAGGAAAGTGCTTCCCCTTCTATTAAGGTGCAGGTCATCCGAACTAAAAAGGTTCTGATTATAACTAAACTTTTCCCAATATGAAAGGCATCCAATATTTTTTATCAGAAACCATTTTCTAATACATTCGTTCGCTGTTTTTATTTTAGCCTGTTTTGTCTTGCTGGCCCTTGGAACTGGCAGAGAGGGGGAAGCATCACTGGCAGGTGGGGGGAGGGCTAAGCAGGGAGAAGAGGTACTGGAAGTGGAAATCACAGCAGAGAGAGTGAGGGAAGCCCTCAGCTCCCTTAAGATGGAGAAAGCACGGGGGCCGGATAAATTACATCCCAGAGTGCTGAAGGAACTTGCAGATGTCCTCATGCAACCCCTGGCAGAGCTTTTCACCATCTCTCTGAGGACAGGGTGGGTGCCCCAAGACTGGAAGGTGGCGCATAGTGCCTATCCACAAGGGGGATCAAGGGAGGTGGCAGGAACTACAGGCCTGTCAACCTGACATCGGTGGTGGGCAAGGTGAGGAGGGCATTGTCAAGGAGAGCTAGGGGGACCTGGATAAGTCAGGGTGCCTGGACGATAGACAGCATGGATTCATCCCAGGAAATCATGTCAGACAAACCTGGTGGAGTTCTATGACTGGGTGACAAGTGCCTTGGACCTGGGTAGACCAGTGGATGTCCTCTTTCTAGACTTCAGCAAGGCATTTGACTCTGTTCCTCACGTGGGCCTGTTGGATAAGCTGGGAGAAATGGGGGTAGGGAACCAGATGATCAGATGGATAGGCAATTGGCTCCAGGACTGGACCCAGAGGGTCGTAGTTGGTGGGATAGTCTCATCCCCAAGGAGGGTCATTAGTGGGGTCCCACAGGGATCAGTCCTTGGGCCCCCTTCTGTTCAACACCTATGTATCTGACATAAGGACATGAATCAGGAGTGAGATGAGTCTCTTTGCAGATGACTCGAAACTGGGGGCAGTGGTGGATGGGGAGGAGGGGAGAGTGGCCCTACAGGGGGACCTGGAGGCTCTGGAAAGATGGTCTAGAAAGTGGAAGCTGAGGTTCAATGCAGGGAAATGCAAGGTACTCCACCTGGGGGCCAGAAACCCTGGGGGGGGGGGGGGAAATGCTACAAGTCTCGATGGCTGAGAGGGACCTGGGGGTGGTGGTGGATGTCAGGATGAACAAATCTGAGACTTGTAGGAGGGCAGCAGCCAAGGCCAACAGGATGCTGGGATGCATCGCTAGGGGGATCACCTCCAGAAGGAGGGAAGTGATACTCCCTCTGTATAACTGCTTGGTGAGGCCGCACCTTGAGTACTGCATGCAGTTTTGGAGGCCACACTTAAAGAGGGACATTAACCTCCTGGAGAAGGTCCAGAGGAGGCAACCAAAATGATTTGGGGCTTGGGGACAGGACCTATGAGGAGAGGCTTGAAAGAGCTAAATATGTACACATTGGAAGAGAGAGGGACCGGGGGACATGATGAGGTCTTCAGGTACATGAAGAGGGTAAATAGGGGAGGAACAGTCAGGGTGCTTCGAGGGAAGGAGGAAAGGCCACTAGGGGCATGGGTGGAAGCTGGAGGGGAAGATTCAGGGAGAAAGGAGGAGGTGCTACTTCATTGAGAGGGTGGTGGAGCCATGGAATGCACTGCCTAGGGGGCTGGTGGAGGCAGAGACAGTGGAGGGTTCAAGAGGGGGTGGGACAGGTACAGGGGAAGGGTTCTGGAAGCAAAATCCAATGCAGCAAGAATATCCAGAACTGGGAAGGGAGAAGCCAGAGAAGGCGAGGGGGACAGCAAGGTCAGCACCCAGGGTGGGGGCTGACCAAACGAGCAGACACAAAAGACCGTTAGGCCTATTCTGCTGACATTTTAGTATGTTAGTAATTTCTGACAAGCAGATCTCACATCTCCTATTTTCCAGTGTATTAACTAGGGAAGTGAAGTCTTTCTGAATGTCTTCTACAGTAGATTTGCTTATAAGAACATACAAACATACGAAGAAGCCAGCAGAAGAAGGCCATTTGGTCTATCAAGTCTGCTCGTATTGCAGGGTCCACAGCTTGAGCTAATGTCCCTGCCATCCCTCCCATCCTCCCTACCCATGATCCTTAGTTTCCCTCTATGCCTATCTCAGCCCCTCTTAAAGCTGCCCACTGTCTTCAATAAGATAACCTCTTCCGGCAGTGCATTCCAAGTGTCCACCACCCTCTTTGTGAAGAAGTGCTTCCTGACCTCCCTCCTAAACCTTCCACCCTCCAGCTTAAGATTGTGCCCCCTAGTGTTATGGTTGCCACACAGCTTAAAGAGATTCTCCTTATCAACCTTATTTATCCCTTTCAAGTACTTGAAGGTCCCAATCATGTCCCCGCTCTCTCTCTCCTGTCTTCCAGGGAGCACATGTTCAGTGCCCTCAACCTCTCCTCATATGTCTTACCCTGCTGACCCACCATCATCTTTGTAGCCCTCCTCTGGACCTCCTCCAGCAGATTAATGTCCTTTTTGAGGTGTGGGCACAAGTACTGAACTCCATACTCTAGATGCAGTATAACCTCCTCTCTCCTACTACTGATCCCCCTAGATATGCATCCCAGCATCTTGTTTGCCTTGCGTGGAGTGCTTCAGGTCACTAGTGATCATCACTGCCAGGTTCTTCTCCTTCTCTGTTGCAGATACTCAGACTCCACCCAAGTAGTACTCTTCTCCTGGGATTCTTGGCTCCAATATGCATAACTTTACATTTCTTGGCATTGAAGCCAAGCTGCCAGATCCTGGACCACCTCCCCAGCTTTTCCAGATCTTCCTGTAGGTCCTGTATCCCATCAGCTGTGTCCACTCTCCCACAGAGCTTGGTGTCATCTGCAAATAGGTACATTTTGCCCTTAATGCCATCCCCGATGTCATTGCTGAAGACATTGAACAACACCAGCCCCAGCACTGAGCCCTGTGGGACCCCACTGGTTACCTGTCTGGTACCAGATAACTCTCCCCCCCCCCCAAAACCACCTTCTGGGTTCTGTCCCTCAGCCAGTTTTCCACCCGTCTGGTCATTTTCTCCCCAACCCTAAGATCCACCAGCTTCCTGATCAACCTTTTGTGGGACACAGAGTCAAAGGCCTTGCTGAAATCAAGATAGAGGATGTCTACCACTTGGCCCCTGTCTACTGTCTTAGTAACACAGTCAAAGAAGTCATTCAGATTTGTTTGACACACTCTTCCCCCCATGAACCCATGCTGCCTCACATCCTGGAGACCATACTCCTCTAGATATTCCACCAACCTTTCCTTTAGTATGGTCTCATTGAGCTTGCCACAATGGAGGTCAGACTGACTGGTCTGTAATTCCCTTGGTCATCCTTAGGACCGCTTTTGTGTGTGGGGGGGCTCTACGTGTGCTGTTCTCAAGTCCTGTGGTACCACGTCTGACTCTAGTGAACTATTAAATAGGTCTGCCAGTGGCCCTGCCAGCTCCTCAGCCAGTTATTTTAGTACCCTTGTACTTGTATGTCATTGGTGCCTACATGAATTATATAACAAGTGGGTTTTCACCAGAATTTTTAAGAATGTCATGAAACATCAATTCAGTATCTTTGATTCTGGCCCCCCTGAAACTACAGCAAGTACGATTTTCTTTGTCTGGGTTGCAGATATTACCATTAGTATACTTAAGAATAAAATCCCCTAGGACTAGTACTTCCCTAGTCTTGTTTGAGATTTCCATCCTATTATCCATGTCAGTATCTAGAGTTTGTATATGGTTATTATTGTCTCAAAGCTCCACCAGAAATAAAAGGCTGAGCCTGCAGTTTGGAGGGGCAGTGGGTGACCCTCATCGTGCCCCCCTCCACAGTATAGTTTAACCGTGAAAGCTCAAGTGTCCCTTGGACTCTCAGAGTTTGTATTCCTGCCTCTCGGCTGCTTTGTGGGGCTGCTTCTATTGCATTCTGGCTCCTTTCCTTCTCCCCTACTGTCCTGTACTGTCTCTTTATCATATTGGCTCTGTGCATGCTGGTTGCGTCAGCCCCCTGCTCCATCTTGGTTGACACAGCTGTCTTGCCACTCCCATCTGTTTCTGCTGCCCTTTTAGGGGTTTGTTTGTTGATGATCCACACTGTGGCAGGCTTGGCTGTCTGATTTTGGTTTGAATTTGTTCGTATTGCTTCTTGCACTACCACATGGCTGCTGCATGCCTTCCTCCTCATCCTACTGTTTCCTGAGTTGACCAATCAGTTTAGTGCAAAAACAAAGAGCACTGAAAACGTCCTAACCAACCTTAATCATCTACTGACACAGGCATTGTAATGTGCAAACATTTATTAAAGTGCTGAGTGAATCAAACAGGACCGCAGGGCCTGAAATTCAACATTTTGGACATCTCGTGTGCTTTCTCAAGGGATACTGCCCTCTGTAGGTGAGCTACTTAAAATATTGTAAACATCTTTAAATGGCAGTGCTTAATATTAGACAGAGGCTCTGTAACACTGAGGCAAACAGCAAACTCTGCACCAGGATCCAGTGGTGCTACAACATTTATTATTATCCAGTTCAGCGGCGAATCACCTTTAAAGTCAGTCTCCTAACTTATAAAGCCCCACACAGGCAGGGCCCGGACTACCTGAAAGAGCTCCTGGTACCTTACCACCCCGGGCGATCGCTCTGCTCAGCTGGTGAGGGGTTGCTAGAGATTCCAAGAGTATGTTTAAAATCTTCTGGGGCCTGGGCATTTTTGCATGCGGACCCTTCCCTCTGGAATTCTCTACCCTACCAGTTACGAGAGTGCACAACTGTGGAGGGCTTTAAACTAGCCTTAAAAACCCATCTGTGGTACCAAGCTTTCGGTGACTGATTGACTGCATTTATTGTAATTTTAAAATTTGTTTAGATGTTTGTACAGTAACTAAGCTGCTGCAATTGTGTGTAATTATGTTTATGATTTTAATTGTGTTTGGCACCTTGGTTTTGAAAAGGCACCATAAAAATACATTTTATTATTATTATTATAAATCAGCAAAAAACATTACAGTACCTGGCTGTGCTCGGCATGACAATGTGCAAAAACTGATTGGCTGATATTCGACCCAACCTGGTTTCTCCTGTTAAGGCTTTTTCAAGGGACAGAGAACCAGGAAATACAGGTATGCTTAAATAGTCTTTACAAAAGATCAAATGTGCAAATAGTGCTCATTAAAGGTGCACTGTGCTATTTAAAAAAAATGCTACCTGGCGCTAATAAATGACTATTTAAAAACAACTTGTTGTTAATAGTAGGCAAAGTTTTGATCCATTACAAGAAAAAGGGGGGATGTGCTGCACCAGAAATAGAGTGGTGCTGCTCAGCAAACAAGGGTTGCTAACCCACATGCAATAAATCCAGCAGTGCTGGCGCTGCTCACCCACTGCTCAGTATACTTCAGAAAATTCCAGACACTGCCTCAGCACCTCTCCCCCTGAGGAAGGCAAACTGCTGAAGCGCTGGGGCAGTGTGTGGTGCTGATTTTAAACTCCACATTGGCTTACATTAAATGGTTAATTTCAGCTCTGAACTGAGTGGATTTGTAATTTTTTTAAGTATACCGAGCAGTTGGTGAGGAGCACCATCATTGTTAAAGTTTTGATCCATCATGGTAGAAATATAATTATAGTTAATTCCTATCAAAGAAGTATTGTTATCAATGGAGATTACATGTGACTCTAGCTATACAGTAGGCTCTACTTCAGTCTAATACTGTTAGACATGATAATGTTTCCAGGACACAATTACGACAAAATCTACCTTGTAATATAAATACCAAAATTACAAAAAGTTTATTTAGAGTACAGAAGTTGCTGTTTCATTAGATGGATGGAAGAAACCAATTGGAAATTGAGGTTACTATGGTAGAAAGACCTGAGTAACACAATATATTGGCAAGATTTCTACCTTACAACCTCAGTGGAAACAGCTCTCCAGATCTTAAAGGACATTATCACTAATGCTCTCAATATTCATGCACCATTCACCAATATCAGAACTAAAGCAAGGTCCTGCCCCTGGTTCACCACTGATCTTAAAACAGCCTTGCTAGCCAGAGACAAACTGTGGAAAAGGCAAAAAAACTAAGGATTCCAGAGACTGGCTAAATTTCAGAAAAGCAAGAAATTCATGTACAACACAAATAAGATCTGCCAAAGCTGCCTATTATAGAGCTGAATTGGATGCCTCCTACAATAACCCAACCAGGCTCTGGGGAACTATAAAGGGTATCTTGGGCCAAAACTCTACTCCTGCCTTAACCTGCAAACTGCTACTAAATAACACAGAAATTACGGACTAACAAGAAATCCTAAATACCTTCAATGACCACTTCACCACAGCTGGACTAGCATTTGACTCTTCACCTGCAAATCTCCTGAGATCTTCCTTGAACCTTCAATCCACCGTGGGTCAAAAGGCTACATCAACCTTCTCCTTCAACCCAATATCCTGGAGAAAGTGGAAGATCTCCTCTCCAATTTAGATACTTCAAAAGTGCAGGTACAGACTCCCTGGACCCCTACTTCCTCAAGATTGCATCTCAAGTCTTATCTGCCCCTTCACTCATCTCTTCAATCTTTCCCTCACCACTGGATCCATTCCCTCCACTTGGAAAACAGCTCAAGTAGTTCCTTTACTCAAATCTGGTGATCCCATGGACCTCAATAATTACAGGCCCATTTCCATCCTATCAGTTCTATCAAGATGCTCGAAAAGTTAGTAAACTCACAATTAAGGACTACCTGGATAACAATAACCTCCTAAATACAGCACAATCAGGATTTAGATCAAGGCATAGCACCATTTCGGCCCTAGCCAAAGTAACCAACGACTGGCAGATTGCTATGGATAAGAAGAACAGTACCTGTGCTGTGTTCCTGGATTTGAGCAAAGCATTTGACACAGTGGATCATGAATCATTAATCACCTCCCTTGGCTCACTACGGTTGGATTCCCCTTCACTCAGTTGGTTCAAGTGCTATCTATCAGATAGGTCACAACTGGTAAAAGATGGAAACTACCTATCCACCTTAAAACCACTGTTAAGAGGTGTACATGAGCTCTATTCTTGGCCCATCCTCTTTGCCATCTATATTAATAATATTGATGCTAACCTCACTCAATCCAACATCCATCTGTTTGCTGATGATACTGTATTATATGTTAGCAATCCTTCATTATCTAAAGCCTGTGAACTGCTACAATTTGAATTTTCCATCCTACAACACAACCTACTGGATAAAAACTACTTCTAAATGCAAAAAAACAAAAGCTATGTTCTTTACCTCAAGAGTTGCTCTGCCACTACCCACCATCCACCACCCTACAACTAACCACCTTACTTGGAGAGAAGCTGGAATTGTTGATAACTTAAAATACCTTGGAGTCTGGATTGATAACAAGCTTGACTATTCTGTCCATATTGAGGAGCTACTAAAGAAACTGAGACAAAGGCTTGGTTTATTTTTAGAATAAAGCACTACCTCAACAGAGACTCCAAAAAAAGATTAATCCAGGCTTCATTCCTATCCCTCATTGACTATGCTGACTTTCTGTATGGACATTGTTCACTCCCCCTCTTAAATAAACTGGACACCCTATACCACAGGTCCATCAGATTCATTACTGACCTTCCCTTCAGCACCCATCATTGCTCCCTTTATAAGGCAGTTAACTGGACATCATTACAACACAGAAGAAATAGGAATGCTGCAATTTGGATATTCAAAGCCTTATCAGGCAAGCTACCTACCTATATCTCAAACTGTTTTACTCAAATTACTTCTAGGCCATACAACCTAAGGATCAGCAAAATTATCATTCTTAAGGTCCCCAATGTCTGCACCCAGTTTGGGAGGGCTGCTATCAGCTACTCACTAGCAATTGTTTGGAATTCACTCCAAAAAACCATGAAGCTAAATAACCTCCTACGCTTAATATCCTTCAAAGATTATTCACCACCCTATTCCCAGAACTCTGCAACTGCTTCCACAAGGCCCTAAACCCCGGCCCTACCTACCCCCTTTTTCTTTTTTTCTATGTCCTATATGCTGATAAAACTCCGTTTCCAGTCCCAAGATTCACCCTCAAAATGCCTGCTAGGTCCTATAATCTACATATTACTCCTGATGCCCATTGCCTTCTGTCTAACAGATTAAAAGTTTTAATGTGCCGTGTACATATGTATATTGTTATATATTAGCACTTATGTCATTGTATTACTGTTTATGTTACCCCTGTCATTGTATTACTGTTTATGCTACCCTTGTCAATGTAATAACACTTGCACTTCTTGACCACTCAGGTCCATCTTGTAAATGAGCTATGCTCAATGATGTTCGCCTGATTAAATAAAGATTTTGATTGATTGATTGATTGAAAGAGGTAGAAGTAAGCTACATGGGTATACCTTCCTGATGGCAACACCAATATAGTGACCTACCTCGCTGCCGATGAAATCGACAGTTAGTCAACAGGTCACCTGTTAAGTAATGCCTGGTGAGGCACACTGTCTACTGGTCCTCACACCTCCCGAATCAACTGTGACTCAGGTTGATTATATTTAGAACGGGGGGCTTGGGGGGCAAACCCTCCGTTAAAAACACGGATCGGGAGTCAATCAGGATTTATGCCAATTGCAACTTGCGGTCAACATAAATTCCATCGCTGTGATGCCGGTCGACAAAATTGGCAAACTGGCATCATAGAACCAGCCATATGTCCCATCTAGACTACCACTCCACTACTTGATGGTCATTTTAAAATACATATCCCATCCATGTAGGAGTCTTACTGGATTTTGAACATTTTGATATTTGGTACATTAATCATGTTGTGTGGTAGGTTGTTCTAATGTTTCTCCATCCTCTGTGTATAAAAAATTCCCCTTGTTTGTTCTATACTGCCCACTTTTGAGTTGTTTGTTATGTCCATGTGATGTTCAATTAAGCAATAAGGTATGACTAGAGGTTAGATTAACAGTCTGTTAAGCACCCCCTTGGGGTGTAGTATGGCATGAGGTGCAACTGAGTGCCATATTGCCGCAAGGGGATGATTAACTGACTGTTAATCAAACCTCTGGTCATATTTTATTGCTATTATTATATATAAGTTCAGTGTCTGTTTCATATATATTGCCTTTTCTGAAACAAATTAGTATTTAAAATTTGTGTTTTTTTTAAATACATTAGTCCTTCTACCCGATTTAGAACTTTAAATGTATAGTTGTCAAGAGGAAGTGGGAGACTGAGCTAGTAGTCACCATGGTGACAAAACATGAATCTTAAGCACAATCTAATGCATAGTAGCGGTAGTGGGTGCAGATCTGCAGAACAGACGACATCTGAATCTGTTAGCGTGGATGATCGATTTTGAACATGTATTGTTCCCTGTTGCAAGGAGTGTAGTTATTTAAAAAAAAATGGTGTAAATGTAATTTCAGCATTTAAAAAGTGGAAACTTCCTTTTTGAGCATGGACACTAGTACTGTTGGGTAATGTAATGGTGTTTGTACTGTGCATCTCCAAATGAAGTTCCTCTTTAAATGCTGAAATGACACATTCTGCCTTTTTTCCCAAAAATAACTACTATCCTTGCAACAAGGGACAATACATGTTCAAAATCAATCATCCATGCTAATAAATTTGGATACCATCCATTCTGTAGTTCATCACCTGTTACCATTACCACTACAGTGCATTAGACCATGTCAAAGGTTCATGTTTTGTCACCATGGTTTTACGAGGGGAAAAAAAAATGCAGTTATCTCACTGTGAATGACAATGTAACATGGGTTAATGTAACCCTGCTAGAACTCTGGCAGCCAATCAGAGTTCTTGAATATTTCTTGCCTTACAATTATATGTTTGATTTCTAGTCCCATATCAGCACATATCAAGTCATCTTTTAGTACTTTGTAAAGGAGAATCAAATGCTCCCTACCACCCTTGGCCATCTTCTCTCCACACTGTGCAGACCCAGTGCTTTTACTCTCATTTCATAACTTGAGTCCCTTAGACCATATACTGATTGAGTGAATTTCCTCTGCACTCTCTCCAATTGTTTATTTCACCCCTGAGATGTGGTGACCAAAACTTGAAACAGTAATGAAGATGTGGTCTGGCTAATGCTTGATATAATGGTATGGTAATGTTTTTGCTCCTACAAATGAAATTTATTGCAATACAGCCCTGCATTTTTAATGCCTTAGCTGTGGAATTCTTGTTATTACTAGTAAATTTTTAATTTGACTGTATTATAATGCCTATGTCTTTCTCTTTGGTAACTGCTGTCAGAGATGCCCCTTCAAAATAATATATTCTATGACCATTATTGTGGCCGAGAGGTACAGCAGTACAACACATTTTGTAGTATTGAAGTTCATGCCCCAGTCTGTGGCCCAGTTTCCAAGCTTATCCAGATCTGTTTGCAGCTTATCCATATCATCTGGTGTTTGTGAATTTGAATAGATAGCCTGATAGACCTACGTGCACGTCTATAATAGATAATTTAGGACCTAGGATGGATTCCTGGGGTGCCCCACTACCAGCCTTGATGCCTTTTGAGACTTTTCCCTTAACTCTTACTCTTTGATTTCTGCCTATGAACAAATGCGTTATGCAGGTTTATTATCCAAGGGTCAAATCCCACATTTATAAGTTTATATAATAGTGTGCCATGTGGAAACTTACTGAAGGCTTTGATAAAGTCTAAATGTATGATATTGCTAGTTATGTTATGATAGAACATTTCACTGAAAGGCTCAGAAAAAGAAATAAAGTTTATAACACAGAGGCATTTTTCTGTTTGCTTGCACGTATGTGCAAGAAACATAGTGCCATCATCCGAGTTTTCGGAGGTGTGGCACCCTGTCTTCCAATTCAGTCAGTGTGCTTGCAGGCACAGCCACAGTTCCCCAATGAATGCTGCAGCTGTCTATGACAGCAGTTGAAAATGCAGTGCCGTAGAGTTGAAAGGGAGAGCTAGGCATCAGTGAGCAGCGATAAGATATCGCATGCTCATGCACGCTCCCCCACACACACACGTGCACTCATATTGCTTGCTCATGATCCCCCCCACACGCACACACTGTCTAGCCAACGGGGGATGCCCAATCCCCCGTCAGCTGTGCTGTGCTCTCCCCCCAACAGAGTTCCAGGTGCCACGCTGGGAGCCCACCCCAGTGTGGCAGCAGTCTGTATGGCCGATGGGGGTGCCCAATCCCCCGTCGGCTCCACAGTCCCCCCCAAACAGCCTTCTAGCTGCCATGCTGGGAGCCCACCCCAGTGTGGCAAACCTCCCATGTCGTCTAAGTAAAAAAAAAAAACCTGAAAGAAAAAACCTTCCCTCGCTGACTGTCCTGACCCCCCTCCCACCACCCACACCTACCCTCTGTGCATCCAGCTCCCCACACCCCATACTTACCTCCGGAGTCCGGCGCGATGATCTTTGGTGGACCGGGAACACATCTGCACTCTTCAAAGCCGACCGAGAACTGAGGAAATGCTGGTAAGCTGTATAATGGAATAAATAGGTTTTTTCCACTTTAGCGCTTATCTCAGACATTTTGGGGAATTTTTTCACCAAATGTTCAACATGGGGTTTTTGGGACTCTACCTCATGAATTCTGTCACTGTCATGACGTTAATTGGCCCTGAAAGGTGATTTCGTGGTCACTGCACGGAGCCACCTTTGGGACCGATTATAAATGACAGTGTCACAGTTCATGAGGTAGGCTCAAAACCCTATGTTCAAAGTGATGAAAAATTCCCAAAATGACTGTTTTACTGAGAATGCGTTGTGCTGTTCCTCGCACACCGTAAGTTCGCAAATTTTCAATATTTTACTCCAGATTTTCAACATTGCCATTTTACCACACCTCCTTATGAGCAGTATAGCTGTCATTGTTCACATCTCACCCAAAACGTATTTCCGCCCATGTAGCGCACAATGGCGCAGTCGGTGTGTGAAATCAATGTTCGGGACAGATTAAGAAAATCACAGTGACACAGTTCATGAACAGAGGTGTTAAAATGGCTATGTTAAAAATTTGGTGAAAAAAGTCCATAAAATGACTGTTACGAGCGACCATTGCGCAGTTTCCACTCACCCTCGTAACTTCATGGATTTCTAATATTTGCAGATCAGATTTTCATCACTGGCATTTTTACACACTTCCTTATGAACAGTACAGCTATCATTTTTCACACCATGGCAGAAATGTGTTTTCGCACTTCCAGCGCAGAAATGCGTGGTCGCTGTGAGAAATCACTGTTCAGGACAGATTAAGAAAATCACAGTGACACTGTTCATGAGCGGAGGTTCCAGAATCCCTGTGTTGACAATCTGCTGTAAAAAAAAAAAATTCCCAAACTCATTGCATTACGGATGTGCGTTGCGCATTTTCTACGCATACTCATGTCTTCACCAGTTTTTTTAACATTTTCACTGCAGAATTTCAACATTGCCATTTTTTCACCTCCCCATGAACAGTACAGATGTCATTTTTTACATCCTGTTCAAAATGTGTTTTCGCACCAGTGGTGCCAAATGGCGTAGTCGCTGTGCGAAATCAGCTTTCGTTTAGCAAACTGATATTGCCACTGTTCATAAGGTGGGGGTGTCACAAAAAACCCATATTGAAAATTTGGAGTAAAAATGCCAACAAACGCCTGAGGCATTAGGGTTTCCGACCATAACGCCCCAGCCTGTAGAGATTGACAGGCATCAGGAGTGTGACTTGGGATTCTCGTCCGTAATGCTCATACCATTCCTCACTCTGCAGCCAGTGAGAGGCATTAAGGTGTGCCTTGGACTCTTTGGCCCCAAAGTTCACCCCATTCTCCTATACAGGACCCATCTCACTGTATTTCCTGATGGAATGGGATGAGCATAAGGGCCAAAGACCAAACACACTGTGTTACTTGTCAGTGTCTTCAGGGTAGGGTGTGAGAGAATGGTGCTACGCTCATGCCTGACGACCCAAAGGCAAGCCCCAATGCCTGTCAGTCTCTGCAGGGTGGTGGTGGGGTTGGCTTCAGTTCAATACTTCACTGCCATTCCTATAATGCAGCTCTGTAACTTCTACACTACCAATGCCAATGCCAGCAAGCAAACATTCGGCATTGACAAATGCTTGTTTAGTAAAGCCATGCTGCGTGGTGCCAATTCTTTGCTGCCCGTAAACTGCATAAGATAATATTTCAAAACTGTTTCCATTACTTTACCCACTATGGATATAAGATTTTAAGGCCTATAGTTGGAAACCAGTTGCTTTGTCCTTTTTTTGAAAATTGGGCAACTATAGCTTTTTTTCTAGTCATTGGGAATTTTTCCAGAAAGGAAGGAGTTGTAAAAAGGGTGAAAATTGGTTTGGTTAGGACAGATATTTAAGCAGATTAGGGTGTAGGTTGTCAGGGCCAGGAGATTTATAAACATATAGCCTCTTCGGTTCCCGGAGTACCTTTCCGTCTGTAAAAGTGGTTTTTTCTAGGCCATGAGCAGTGTTTATAAAAAAAAAAAAAAAAAAGACAGACGGATTATGAGGGCAAACTGTGGATTTCTTTTTAAAGGTCTGTACCATTTGGTGTGATTTGTGTGTATTTTTACATCCTAAATTCCATGAGGTACCTATTCTTGGAAACAAGGCACATGAAACCTTTCGTATGTGGGGCAATGATTTCTCTTTATTCACGTTTCTTTTTTTCATGTATGTATTTATGCTCCTTGTGACCAGGACAGGCTGGTCTCCCTTCGGGTCTGCTCCGCTGACCCCACCATCCTGCATCTCTGTCTCCAGGGCTTACCTGAGTATTGGATTACCCCCATAGATTGCCCCCTGTGGTGGGGCCAGGATGGGAAGGGAACCCCCGAAGCACAAATCCAGCTTTCTGGCCCCTGGGTCCTGGTTATGTGGTGGGTGGGGGATTGGTGGGCAAGCATCATATACACCTGTCCTGCCACCCATATTTCCTCCAATTTTTTCTCCCTTCCCCACATTGAGGCACACTTGTCAGTGTGCGTGTGTTGAGGCAGCACACGCTGCGGAGTCCCGCAGCACCTCCCTACTTCTGCTGCTCCTGTCCCATACTACCATCAGGCCTCCACCTGGTGGCAGCAATTTAATGGGGCATGCAGTCATCCCACCCTCCCCCAAAAGAGGAGAGCAGTTCATTGGATGCTCAATCCCCCCCCTGCCAACCTCCGGCAATCTGTGCTCATTTCCGAACATGGGTCGCCAGTGTGGAGCAAGGTGTGGCATCTAGCACCTCAAACCTCAGTGCAACTGGGCCGGCCTTTATGGACTTCTTTACATGAAATGCTTTTATACATTAAAATATGATAATCTAGTAAAAAGATATTTAAATTGCACAAATGAAACTTTAACAGAAAGAATATAATGGAGTAATACGTACTGCTATGTATGCCTGATTAGACAAATTTGTGGTCCAAGAAGCCAGATGTCAAATTCTTAGAGGTTTTAGTGTAACAGGCCAAAAGATTACCTAACAATTTCAGGATAGGCCAGATGAAGCTGGAAGGAGAAGCAGGAAGCTTACTCAGTGACCAGTGTGCAAGAGGTTTATTTACCAGGGACGATTAAAAAAAAAAAAAAAAAAGAACTGTTTTCTACAATGCTGCAGGATAATAAACAACAAAACAATACAATTGGAACCAACAATTGGTTGAACCAAGAACAGGGGGTTAACCCCTCCTAGTCCAAGTCCTGCGTGCACTTGGCCGAGATGATGAAACAACTGACGAACCACGCTTGGGCTTTTCTAGGCATCAGCTGATCAGCAGGTGGGCATTGACCCCACAAAGTGCTTTTTACAAACAGGTCATAATGGGGCATCCCCTGGATGAAGAGAACACAAAGAGGAACACTGCTGGCTGGATAATGAAGAACTTGACGATCCTTTGCAACTCCAGGCAAAATGCTGAAGACTTCTGGATGGCAGATGGTTCTCTGGATGATCCACAGCATTGACCACTGGCAGGTCCTCAGCACCCAGA
This sequence comes from Neoceratodus forsteri, assembly GCA_016271365.2. Classification (NCBI taxonomy): domain Eukaryota; kingdom Metazoa; phylum Chordata; order Ceratodontiformes; family Ceratodontidae; genus Neoceratodus; species Neoceratodus forsteri. The sequence continues at coordinate 924,742,370 of CM028132.1, forward strand.
TGACCTCCCAACAGGAAGACTGCTGGCAGTACGATCTTCCGGGGGCGGCCTCTTGGAGTGACATGGGTATGCGCACATATACGGCCGGCCAGCAAAATAAGCAATGGGCATGTACGATGTTAACTGTGGTCCCTCATGCTTGAACCAGTAAGCTCACTCACTATTGGATACCTGACTAGCAGCTCTCTACACTTGCCATTGCTGGACTGATGCTGAAACACTGTGGTGGAACTTTGGGACAGGCTGGTGCCACTGGAGGCAGTTCTGCAGATGGCGTAAGGGCTGGGGACCTCCCTGGGTCAGTGTCAGGCTCTGAAGAAGCTGGTCTGGGCAACAAAGGTAAAGCTGGATGTCACGTACACAAGGATGCGATTCAAGAACTCCGTTCTAGTAGCAATAAAACAGTTAAGATTTTAAGCAGACAGTTCAGTTTTTGCAAAGGGTGCAGTCTCTAGGGGGCGCCAGATCAGTAACAGCACAGTGCGGATTGGGTGGGGGCTCAGCATACATTTGCATAAGACTGTGGGCAACCCAGGGCCACTGAACAATTCCCCTTCCCCAAAGGGTGCTGCATCTCTAAGTGTTTTTCTGCTTGTGCTATTCCTGCGAAACCAAACCCCTTTATTAATTGTCATAACCACCCCAGTGGCAGGGCCTATGGGGCTCCCTGTCCTGATCCTGCCTCCCTCATAAATGCCAATTGTGCCACTGCACTTGTGTAGGGCCTTGTCCAGCGCTGCCCACTAACTGATTTTTATAAAGGCCTGGACCTCCTAGTCTAGCCCCTTCCTTCCAGGGGATGGCTGTGGGTCTTCATCTCTGGCCCTGCCTCTGGCGCAAATGGTGCCGTGACAGAACAAAGGGGCTGGCAGCCCACCTCTCTCTCTTTTGGGGCTTTTACCATGCAGTGTCCCCCTTTACTGGGCGCTCTGCCTGCTGACTATTGGTTCCCCCCTCAAGCTGGCTTTAGGGCTCTGGCCCTTTAATTCCTTCCTTTTCCCCTCCTTGGGGCTGGCAGTTTACCCAAGTAGCTGACTGAGCCTCCCTTTTTGGTCGCTAGGGCGCTTCTTTCCCTATGGGCACTTTGCCCACTGCCCCCTTCTGTACCTTTGGGCTCCAGCTGTCTAATTCTTTTCTTTCCCCTGCCCCTTCCCGGTGCCTATGGAGTGAGTAAAACAAAAGATCAGGCACTCAGCCACTCACCGCCATGGTCTGGGACTGCCTCGGTCGCTGGGGAGGTCTGGACAGGCAGCCGGGGAGCCGCACACCCACCTGACTGCTTGGGGCTCCAGTCTCTGCTGGGCAGTTGGAACTAATTGGTCCGAGGCATGTTTTCCGCCCAGACCAATATTTTACGGCACATTTTGGTCCGCTATGAAACTGCTTCCACCACAATTCAGTAGGGAGAGCGAGAGGAGGCCTGATCGCGTCCGATGGACTGTGCTGCTGCCTGGCTTCTTTGCGGAGGGGAGCAACACCGGGGAGCCATGAACTGACCTTCAGGTATGCTTCTTGTTTTGTCTGTGCTCCCCATGTCTTCTACCCTTCACACTCAGCCACCAGCTCCCCTCTGAAGACACTCCCTGGCACATTTATAGGGCAGGTGAGGCCTTACAGGGAATTGGGGCACCGTCAGTTAGGAGGGAGGGTTTCTTGCCCGTGGCCTCCCTCCTCAGTGCCAAACCCACGAAAGCAGACAAAGGACAGAGGGTGGTCGGGGGCATGGGTGAATGGAGCCCAAAAGACAGAGGAGAAAAAAAAGTAAAACTTTACTGACTCGGGGAGAGGATTCTGTGGCCTCAACTTTGGGGTACTACATTAGCTTAGTGTTTTCTATACTATCTTCTTCTTCACTATTAAGCACTGTCACTTTAAGATGGTGTAATATCTAAGGACAGCACCTACAGAGGGTTTTATACCTTGAGAAAGTGCATACACATGCACAAAACATTGGGTTTCAGGCCCGGTGGTCCTGTTGTTTGATTCACTCGGCACTTTAATAAACATTTGCACATTACAGTGCCTGTGTCAGCAGATGACTATTTAAGGTTGGTTTGGATGTTTTCATTGCTTGTTTTGTTTCTGTTTTTGTGTTTACTGTTAGCACCATCTGTCCCTATAGCGCTCCCTTGACAGATTTGCCCAGCCACTTTAGTCCCTGTGCATCCAGTTTGTGTCTGGCTTGGGTCCCTGTTTAATTTGTATTGTTGCAGGCTGCTTTCTCTGCCCTCTTTTTCCTGCAGTACTACTTAACTATTGGTGCCATTTGGTGCTACTGCTGCACCCCTCTCTCTGTACTGATGCTGATTTCTGCTTACCTGTATATTCTGCTGTCTATTCTATTTCAGTCTGGTACACCTACCATCCCGTTCCTGTACTGTTGTGCCTATGTTGCTGCTCAGTGTCCTCACTGAATATCGTAGGTAATTGCCTCAGACCTGCCTAGCCCTTTAGTATCAGACAGTCACCCTAAGTCAGTCTCCTGGCTATCAGTGTCCATGTTATTTAAGCTGACATGGTTTCTGATGGTCACCCTGTGTGGACTGCTGATTCTGCATGACAGCTAGGTCTGTTGCCAGTCTGTCCTCCCCCCTTGAGCTCTCTTGGTCTTTAGACCAGGAGGCCCAAAGTGCTTCTACTGCTACTAAAGCCTGTTCCTGGGGGTGGGGGAAGGGGTGGCCTCACCAAGCAGGGATCCTTATGGCTCTGTAAATTGACAAAGCAGCATTTTTTGTCAACCACCCCCTACCCAATGTTTTGAGGTTAGGGTTCTCACCACAGGGGCCCCTTTAGCCATGATCACTTCATGGTCTCATTCCTACTCAGACTTACTGACCACATCTGCAGTGGCATGGACCAGGTTTTCCTGACCGACACAGTTTTCATAAACCTTACCAAGTTCTTTGATGTAGACCACCACCCACTCCTGACCACACTAGCAGCAGCAGGCTCTCCCATCAGGCTGTCGATTTGAAGTGTACCTATGAACAAACACAAGCTGTCTGTGTCAAAAATGTATCCTCTTCACCTGCAGTTATACAAACTGGTGTCCCCAAGGATTAGTATTTATTTATTTGAAAAGTTTCACCAGGAAAGACAACATGAACCACATTTAGCTAGTTTTCAGAAGCATCCTGGGGGTAAGGGGAGAATGGAATACAGTAAACATAGCAGAGTACAAAATACCATGAATTGCAAATGTAAAAAACTCATGCAAAATAAAGTTGAGTGTAACCCCCCTGCAAATGGGGGTTCCCAAAAGACTTCCAGGAGCTTGCCTGAATGGTGTTTGGCAATTAAGCCATTTATCTGTGAGTGTTTTTAGAGCCTCTGGTACTGTCTCTTTAAGAGCTGTCTGCTTGCAGACATAATTAGTCTGTATGGGAGGAACTCAAAGGAAGTGCCCGGTTTTGTCTGCTGGAGTTTCAGTTGAGCTCTGGCAGTGAAGAGGGAAGGAGCCCTGTGCTTTTTCGGTGTGCAGTTTTAGTTGGGAAACGTGTGTAAGGCCCCGAGTTCCGGTCTGCAGCTTGTGTAACTGCTTGTTAGGACTGAATCCATCCTGTGAAGAGAATCAAAGGATATCTGAAGAGTAGAAACCAGGCTCACCCTGTAGAAGACTGGAGAAATTGCTGAATTGCGCTCGGTCTATCAGGAACTGAATCTGCTGTGTGTTCTCCCAGGTATTGTGCAGTAATTGCAATCGGGATAGAGAAGCAGCCTGCCTGGTATAGTACTTTCTTTTTACCATATAAATGTGTGAGGAGGCTTGTGTAGCTCAAGTGAATCCTGCTGCCATTAAAGGACTTTTGCCTGTTACTGTTTCCCATATAAATGTGTGAGGAGGCTTGTGTAGCTCAAGTGAATCCTGCTGCCATTAAAGGAGTTTTGCCTGTTGCAGTTTGTCATATAAATGTATGAGGAGTCTCGTGGAGCTCAAGAGTAGCCCTGCTGACGTTGAAGGACCCTATCTTGTTTGGAGGTCGTGAGTACTAATTCAGGGTCGCTCCCTGTTGAATTGCCACATTAAATCCAATTGGAATTACTGTACTGCTGACTGTTTAACTAATTTTTCTTTTCTCTGTGTGAAAGGGCCCCTACCAGCTGCCACGGTTTGGACTAGCCACTAGGGCTTGGGTACCCAGGGACAGTAACTGGTAGGGATAGGCCTGTGCACAGAGCCATAGGTAGATGAGTAAAGTGATAAGCTAATTAACCTGATTTCCCCCTGTCCATGTTATATCTCCTAAATAAATCAGAGCTGCTTGTTTCAGCAAAGTTATACTGCCTGAGGTATTTGTCTATGTTAAAGTATTGTACTGTGATTGTTGCACTGTATCTTCTTATTTTACCGGGGGTCCCAGTGCCTGAACCAGTCCTGGGGGTAAGTGTATACTGTGAAGGTAATTCTGATATACTGTGTGGGCCACTAGTGGAAAGAAAGGGGGGTTGCAGTGTCCCAGAGGGCTGTGATCAAGTTAAACTATTGCAAACCCTGACCTCTGGGTGGAGGCACCCGCCATCGGATCCAGGCCCCTCAACCTGTTAGTGGCAAATCAGGCAGGGGTAGTAGCCCCTGGGATAGCGCCATCTAGGGGTTACATGAGCATGAAGGGTATAATAATATATATAAATGTATGTATAGTACATATACAGACACATATGTAATCTAGAAAACATACACCTACATAAACATAGAAACATAGAATTTGATGGCAGATAAGGACCGCTTGGCCCACCTAGTCTGCCCATTTTCCTACCTAACAGATAAGCTGCAGATCCTAATTAACCAACAGCTTGCTTCCTCCTACCCCCCACTAGGACTGCCTTATATCTGTCCCATGCATTCTTGAATTCCCCCCACTGTTCTTGACTCCACGACCTCCTCAGGGAGGCTGTTCCATGCATCCACAACCCTCTCTGTGAAAAAATACTTCCTCACATTACCTCTGAGCCGTCCCCCCTCTATCTTCAAATTGTGTCCCCTTGTTCTTGCACATCTCTTTTTCTGAAAGATGCCACCCTCTTGGACTTTGTTGATTCCCTTGAGGTACTTGAAAGTTTCTATCATGTCTCCTCTCTCCCTCCTTTCCTCAAGGAAAAATGTACAGCCACATAAGACAGTATAGAAGGGAGGGGAGGGTAAGGGGAAATGAAAATTAGGGAGGGAGGCAAGGGTAGGTAAGAGAATCAGGATATATAGTAAGAAAAAGGGATAAAGTAGTGAAGGAAGTAAGGGTCAGGAGCAGTTGCAGGATGGGGAAATATATTTGCAGAGAAGACATAACAAATAACTAGTGGAAGGGGGCAGAACGGATCTCTAAGGGGAACAAGTTCCAGAGATTAGGAAAATGGTAGAAGATGGCTCTACCAGAATTATAGCTTCAGGCAGGAAGGGCAAGAGTCCTGTGAGTGGAGTTACAGAGGGAATAGGAGATAAAAGAGGGGGTAGAAAGGAGTGTGTTAATGTAGGATGGAAGGGAGCCAAACCAGAACTTACCAACTAGTGAAGCACAATGAGCAAGGCATCTGGCCTCAAAAGGTGGGAAGGAAAGGGCAGTGTGGAGGTTGCAGTGGTGCGTACATGATGGACAGTTTAGGGGAAAGCGTCAGAAGGAGTTGAATAGGGTGTCCAGTCTGGCGAGGATGGTCTTAGAGGCGACACTGTAGACTATGTCCCTAAAATCAAAAATCGGGAGTATCATCTGGACAATTTCACGGCAGGCCTGAAGGGGGTACAGCCACGGTGTCTGTAAAAAGTGCAGAGTTAGGGATGAAGCTTTTTTTGAATAGCATCCACATGTCCAGAAAAGTCAAGGTTCCTATCGAGCCAGAGCCTGAGGTACTTAGAGGAGTCATCTTCCAATGGGGAACCATCAAGAGTGTAAAAAGTAGGGGTGCGTGTAAGCCTTTGCCTGGTGCCATAAGTCATAGAGATAGTCTTTTTGACGTTGAGGAACAGTTGTATGCATATTTGGCCCATTGTATGCATGGGATAGTCACAGGGACATGCTAGGTAGAGGAATGGGGAGGGAGTGACACCTATGCCCAACTAGGGTTAGTGGTGATGGAATAGGTAGGGACTAGGTTTGCTGGCCAAGGCACCTAGCTTCACCTGAGCTCTTTTCTTCTAGGTTGCTTAAAAGGACAGAGCAAATAACCTTACCATAGCAAGGAAAAGGATTAAGGCTTCTTTTGGCTAGGCAGATTTACTGTGTGTTGTTATTTTTATGTTGTACTCACAGGGATTGTTACTGTTTGTCGCTAACATTTTATTGCTTAATTTTTCTCTGATTCAAATTGTTGTTGCTGGGTATACCTTCTGCTGCATTATTACAGGGTGTGCCTACAGGTGTGTGCTTACAGATTACTGCTGTAATCTTCTGTTTCAAATCGTCTTTTGCAAGGTATATCTTCTGTTACTGCTTTATTTTTCTCTGTAGCAAAGTGTTTTTTTACAGGGTATATCTTCTGTGAAATTATTATAGGTGGTGCTTTATAGGTTTTACAGCTTTATCTATCATTAGGATAAGCTTCCAGGGCTACTGCATTTGTTGCTGGCTGATTGTTTCTGCTTTTGCCTCCTTGTTTGTTTCATCTGTGGTTCTTCTTTTTCAGCAGGGGAAGGGCCCAGCCACCCATCCCCATCCCCAACCACCCCACACTACACTCCTTTTATTGGGTAGCACAGTCGTGATATTTCCTGTAGCAAAGCAGGAAGGGGCGGATCAGAGTGGTATGCACACAGTGACCTCATTTACAGGGGCACTAGTAATTTAACTTGTTATAACAAGTTATATAAAAACAAACAAAACACAAAATCAAACTTTTGCTTTCATTTTCTTCCTTCTAATTACTCTGACCAGGTTATACACCCAACAACTTATCTGGAATGGATATGATTAACTGCAGGTACTGCGGAACACTTTTCAGAAGGGCAGTTTTACAGGATTTAGGACACTGTCCTACATGCTGGGCCATTGGAGATCTAAAGGCTCAGCTCCAGGCAGCATGGGCAGAGATTGCACACCTCAAATTGCATATTCAAGAGGAAATATATTATAAGAACCGCCCGCCATTTCCCCAACATCCAACAGAAGCACCTCAACAGCAAAGGGTAGCTGGTCCAGGAGGTTGGCAGGTGTTTAGGAGGGGCAATACATGTGCCCCATCACTCGGTGCTTTCCAACATATCACCTCCACAAACCATATAAAAACTACAAACAGATATCTGCCTCTGTCTCCGAAATCAAACAAAGGGGCAGAGGACACTACAGAGCAGGACGCTGCAGCACAGGAGCTAGCACAACAAAACTCACCCATAACAGGAACCAGAACCAAAACAAAAAAAGCAAAAAGGAAATCCCAAAAACTTCTGATCATAGGAGACTCCATGATTCCAGGAGTTGATATGTATCTCCAGTCAGGGGCAATGGTCAGATGTCTCCCGGGTACATCAGTGTGGAGAGACACTGACCGCATTGCTAAAATTGTTCAGGAAGCAGAAGAAAACATTGACGTCCTGGTACACATAGGGAATAACAAACTCACCAGCTGATCAGTTGTGGAGACCAAGGAACATCTGACCAGGCTGGGTGACAAACTATCATCCATTTCATCCGGCATCTCCTTTTCTGAGATCCTGCCAGTCTCTGAGAGGGGGGCAAATGGACGGAAGGTCAGAGAAGGGGAGCTAAACATGTGGCTCAAGGGCTGGTGCCAGGAAAAAGGACACAAATTTGTAGGGAACTGGCAACAGTTTTGGAAGCCAAAGTTCTTTAAATCTGATATACTGCATCTGACTAAGGAGGGAGTCCATGCATTGGGGCAGAAGTTTGACGTCTTTGAAGAATATTTAAACTAGCAAATGGGGAGAGGGATGCAGCACCCCATATGTCGAATGTGAAGAACACCCCTCCTCCCTCAGCTAGTGGTCAAACATGAGTTTAGTATGTTTGTAGTTCATTTGCATCGCTAAGTAAGGAAAAAGGTCTGGCTCCCCATACGATGCACAGGGGAAACGTCAGACCTTGCCCAACAACTAACACACTGAAATCTGGACATTGGAAAATCATGTACACAATTGCTCGCAGTCAGGGGAAACAAGATCCCAGACCTGCAGGCAATAATGACAGAGGCTAAACTAGACATAGTAGCCATTAGCGAGACATGGTTTACCAGTAACCACACTTGGGAGAGTTCAGTACCTGGCTATGTACTGTTCAGAAGAGACCAAGGGGGGGGGTGGCCCTTTATGTCAATGAAAATATCAAAGCTGCAGAAATTCAGAATACACATAAGGAGCTAGAAGAACTGTGGGTCACCCTGGAAACAGGAAATGGGACAGCCATATGAACTGGGGTTGTGTACAGGCCTCCAGACCAGGGGGAGGACATAAACACATTACTGTTAGAAGATATACAAAACATGACAGCTAAAGGGGAGGTTCTGATAATGGGAGACTTCAACATGCCAGATACAGATTGGTCAATACCAGCAGGAACATCTTCCAGAACTAGACACATGGTGGATTCCCTGCAGTGGGAGGGACTCAAACAACTGGTACAATAACCCACAAGAGACAGGGCTATCCTAGATCTAGTAATGACTAATAGGGAAAGGATCACAGATCTCCAAGTAGAAGGTCACCTGGGGGCCAGTGACCATCACATGGTATGGTTCAATTTGGTCACTAGAACTAAATCATCCCATTCAAGGCAAAAATGTGGGACTTCAGAGGAGTTGACTTTGATAAGATGGCCAACAGAGTTAAGCTAGCCCTGGCAAAAAAGAAATACAGGTGAGGTGGTACAGGCAAAGTGGGCAAGCTTTAAAGATGCAATACTTGAAGCAACATCCCATTGTGTTAGAGAGAAAAGGAAGTACAAAAGAAGAAGGAAACTACTTTGGTTCTCAAAAACAGTAGCAGAAAAGGTCAGAGCCAAAAGGCTGGCCTTCAGGAAATATAAGGGAACGCAGCAGGATGACGATAGGGAGCCATACTAAACTTCCCTAAGGGAAGCAGGGAAGGTTAGTAAGCAAAGGCCCAAACCGAGAAAACACTAGCACAAACAGTAAAAGAAAGTGACAAGATTTTCTGTAGATACATTAGTGAAAGAAGAAAGTCCAGAGGGGGTATTTCTAAGATCAAAGGGGATAAGGGGGCATGTGAGGAGGAGGACCATGTAAAAGCATCTATTCTAAATAGATGCTTCTGCTCAGTATTTACTGAAGAGAAGGTAGGGCAGGGCCCACAGCTCAGCACCGTGGATACAGGGGAGGGAGGTGTGCACTGGTCCCTTCACAAAAGAAAGGGTCCTACAAGAGCTCGATAAGCTCAGGGTGGACAAGGCAATGGGACCTGATGGCATACATCCCAGGGTACTAAAGCAGCTAAGGATGGAACTAGCAGAGCCATTATCAGAACTGTTTAGTGAGTTTCTGAGCACAGGAGAGGTCCAAGAAGACTGGAGAAGGGCTCATGTGATCCCGCTTCACAAGAATGGTACCAGGGAGGAGGCAGGGAACTACAGACCAGTCAGTCTTACCTCAGTAGTGGGCAAGATTATGGAGGCACTCCTTAAGAAAAGGATAGTGCAACACCTGGAATTCATAGGAGCACAGGATCCAAAAAGAAGGTCCTGTCAAACTAATCTCATAGATTTCTTTGACTGGGTAACCAGAGTGGTGGACCAAGGGGGAGCAGTTGATGTCGCCTACCTTGACTTCAGCAAAGCTTTCGATAATGGTACACACAGAAGATTGATTAATAAGCTAGGTAGGCTCAGGGTGGGTCAGAAGTTGGTCAACTGGGTGGCAAACTGGTTGATGGGCAGAAAACATAGAGTGGTGGTAAACGGTATACAGTCAGAAGAGCTGCAAGTCACAAGTGGGGTACCTCTGGGATCAGTGCTGGGGCCAGTCCTCTTCAACATCTTCATCAGTGACATTGCAGATGGACTGGGGGGTACGTTTTGTCAGTTTACAGATGACACCAAGATCTGCAACAGAGTAGATGATACAGATGGGGTGGGCAGAATGAGAAGAGATCTGGATAAACTAGCAAAATAGTCAGAAGAGTGGCAACTGGAGTGTAACGCAAAGAAGTGCAAGATCATGCACATAGGGAAGAGAAACCCTGAAGCCACCTATAGGCTGGGAGGGAAGTTGCTGGCAGTCACAAGGGAAAAAAAGAGACTTGGGCGTCATCATCACTAATGACCTGAAATTATCCAAGCAGACCACTAAAGCAGTAGTAAGGCTAGAGGGATGTTGAGGGTGTATTAGTAGGGGTATCACAAGTTGGAAGGGGGTAATAATCCCTCTTTACAAGACACTGGTTAGGCCCCATCTGGAGTACTCGTGCAGTACTGGAGCAACACCTTCACAAGGACATTAACCAGATTGAGGCAGTCCAGAGAAGGGCAACCAAAATGGTGCAGGGTCTGCATCAGAAAACATATGAGGACAGATTAACAGAGCTCAATATGTATACCCTAGAGCAAAGGAAGGAGAGAGGTGATATGATCGAAACATTCTAACACCTTAAGGGCATTAACAAGTGAAAGAGTCTAACTTGTTTCAATATAAGAAAAATAGCAGGACAAGAGGACACAGCATGAGATTAGAGGGAGGCCGATTAAGGGGTAATGTGAGGAAGTTCTTTTTCACAGAAAGGGTGGTGGATGCATGGAACGGCCTACCTCAGGAAGTGGTGGATATGAATACAGTGCAGGGCTTCAAACAGGCATGGGATAGGCATAAGGGAGCAATACAGATGAGTATGAATAGATAGACCATTGACAGAGTAAATACCGATGGCACATTCATAAGGCAGAAAAATAAATATGCAGACTGCATGGGCCTTACGGTCCTTATCTGCCATCAACTTCTATGTTTCTATGACACAAGGAAGTCTGGATGGGCCTAAAGGTCCTTTTCTGCCAACAAAATCTATTTCTGTGTACGTTTTGTGATTTTCCATTTTTTAAATGACCTCCAACTAGAGATGCAGCTAATTTAAAATCCGCCAGCGAAGTGAACGCAAAGTGGAAACTTCGCGTTGGCACTTCGCTGCATGGAGTGCCCCATAGGAAAGGCTCACTTCACCTTATAATTATTACTTTGTGTTGTCATTCCGCCTTAAAATGCAAAGTAAGGTGGAGTGACAACAATATTGGCAGCATCTCACCCACACAGTCACCAGGATGAATGGGCATCCCCAAAGTGCTACTGTCTTGAGTCTAGAAAACTCCCCAGTGCTGATGAAGTGAAATGAGAGTGTAACAAGAAATGCAAAGTCTCCCAGAATTTATGGTGCACTCAGTCATGCGCGCAGTGGTCAGGTCACACACACAGTCACCAGAATTAATGTGCATCCCCAAAATGCTATTGTCTTGTGTCCAGAAAATTCCCCAGTGCTGATGAAGTGAAATGAGAGCGTAACAAGAAATGCAGTCTCCCAGAATTAATGGTGCCATGCAAACACACAGACAGATCAAGATTGCACTGCACACTCAAGGGATGCATATGAAAAGGCACAACAACCCCTAACCAGTGCTCACAAGCACAAATCCAAATCTGGAAAGGAATACATTTTGCCAGTTGGGGGATTAGTGCATGGCAGTAACAATCCACTACCAGTAAAGATACCACAAAGCAGTATAAAAAATTCATGCAGGTGCGGTAGATAGCAGGTTCACACTGCTGCAATTACTCTGTAACACAATAAAAGGTGTCCTGATTTAATGGCCCGCATCGCACACACACTCACACACACACGCTCAAGTAATGTGTAGCAAACTGAAAACCTTTAGTAATATAACCAAATGTTTTAAACAGACAAATTGTACACTGCTGCACCACAACAATCCGAAAAAAAATTTCAAGAATTACTGAAACTATTACTGTGTATACATTAACACAGTTATACAAGAAAAATATAGCCAAAACAGAAAGACTGCCTTTTCCTCCCAGTTAATCTACCTACTCCACAAATTTGCCCCCCAGCACACTTCACAGTTCACAGACTGTTCTAAATTAACATTCAAAATCCGCACACCACAAAAAACACTTGATGATATGAGCACAGAAGGGTTTCCTACAATTGATGCACTAACTTTTGAGAAAAAATATTGCTCAAAAAGGCATTTTAAATAGCTTTTAGAGGTTTTTGAATCGCAGAGCTCTGAGAGCAAACTGTCTCCAGCTACCACTGCATACACACTACCCAGGCCAGAACTGAGGCTGTGCTGAACAATCTAGAGCCCATGTGACCTGCAATCCCATGAATAATTGCAGAATTTCATTTGGAACTCAATTATAGGGCGAAGTGAATTACATTGATTTCAATGTACTTCACCTTAAAATTAGTGGAGAACTGGTTTGGGGCAGGCAGAATAATGCAAAGTCGTTGGTTTCAATGGACTTTGCGTTCCTCATTAAGATGCAAAGTACTCTGCTTCACATTGTGGAGTTCTCTGTGAATTCCGCGTTACTCAGTGAATCACTTTACAGAGCAAATTGGGGCCACTTTGCCCACCACTACTTATAGTACTGTAATTCACATGCTGTACAGGAAAGAACGTAAATGCCTGGCAGTACTTCCCCGATGAGCTGTAGCACAAAACTCCCCGACTTAGAAAATGCTTATTAATGAGTACAATGGTGGAGTGGTGAATCCTGGAGAGATACTACAAAACTTTCTGATAGATTTCTTTGACTGGGTGACCAAAGTAGTACATCAGGGAGGGTCTGTGGACATGGCCTACCTAGACTTTAGCAAAGCATTTGACACAGTCCCACACAAAAGATTAATATACAAGTTAGCCAGCCTGGGAGTGGGTCCCAAGATGACAGCCTGGGTAAAGAATTGGCTGGAGAATAGGACACAGAGAGTAATAATAAATGGAGTCCACTCAGAAGAAAGGAAGGTTACTAGTGGGGTACCGCAGGGTTCAGTATTAGGACCGGTCCTCTTCAATGTCTTTATAAGCGACATTGCAGAAGGACTGGAAGGAAAAGTATGTCTCTTTGCAGATGACACAAGATCTGCAACAGAGTTGATGCACAGGTGGGGTGGAAAGGATGAGAAGGACTTGGCAAGGTTAAAGGAATGGTCAAATGTATGGCAGCTTAGATTCAATGCTAAAAGTGCAAAGTAATGCACCTGGGAAACAAAACCCAGGGAAGAGTACACAGTGGGGGTGAGATACTAACAACAGCAAAAATGGAAAGGGACCTGGGGTAGTCATATCAGATGACCTAAAGGTGGTCCAAGCAATGTGAGAGGCAGCAAGGAGGGCTGGGGGGATACTGGGATGCTTAGGGAGAGGTATCACCAGTAGAAAACAGGAAGTTATTATCCCTCTGTACAGACAGCTGTTGAGACCCCATCTGGAGTACTGTGTGCAGTTCTGGAGACCCAATCTCAGCAAAGACATAGACAGGATGGAAGCTGTCAGGAGGGCAACTAAAATGGTGCAGGGTCTGCACGGAAGACATATGAAGAGAGAGACGAAAGGAGCTTAACATGTATAGCCTCGAGGAAAGGAGGAGGGGGGACATGATAGAAATGTTCAAGTACCTCAAGGGAATCAACAAAGTCCAAGAGGGTAGCATCTTTCAAAAAAGGTGTGCAAGAACAAGAGGGCAATTTGAAGATGGGGCGGCTCAGAGAAATTTAAGAGTATTTTTTTCACAGAGAGGGTTGTGGATGCATGGAGCGGCCTTCTGGAGGAGGTTGTGGAGTCAAAATCAGTGGTGGAATTCAAGCATACATGGGACAGTCATAAAAGCAATTCTAGGGGGTGGGGGTAGGAAGAAGTAGGCTGCTGGTTAACTAAGATCTGCAGCTTATCCAGTAGGTAGGGAAATGGGCAGACTGGGTGGGCCAAGCGGTCCTTATCTGCTGTCAAATTCTATGTTATGTTTCTATGCTTACAATACATCCAAGTAACGAGTAAAAAAATTAATGTTGTGATTCGTGACGTGATCGTGAATCGTGATTTGTGACCGTGATGATGGAGAACTTGATTCGGTGTTGACAATGTGAGATAACCAATATGGAACTGCATTGTGAACATGAATGCCTATGGCTGTACTTCCCCGATGAGCTGTAGCACAAACTCCCCGACTTAAAAACGCTCATTAATGAGTACAATGGCAGGGTGGTGAAGCCTGGAGAGATACTACAAAACATGCTTACAATATATCCAAGTAACTAGTCAAAACATTAGTGTTGTGATTCATGACGTGATCGTGAATCGTGATTTGTGACTGTGATGATGAAGAACGTGATCTGTATCACGAGTGACTCATGATGATAGTCCTGACTTAAAAATGCATATTAACGAGTACAATGTTCATACAGAATTATGAACCACACCTGTCCAGTACTCTGAAGGGAAGCCAAAGAAACAACTGTGATTTAAGTTACCGATGGAGATTAGGCCCTAAAGAGATGCAAATGCACAGACAGATTAAGATCGTGCTGTGCACTGAAGAGATGCAGATGCAAAGGCATAACACCTAACCAGTGCTCACCATCAGAAATTCAAATCTGGAAAAGCATACCTTTGCCGGTTGGGGCGGGCCAGGGTGGGGGGGTGCAGTGTACTGCTCTGCTTCAGTAACAGTCACTAGTTCTAGTACCAGTAAAGATACCACAAAGAAGTACAAAAATTGCACAGCTGCAGTGGATAGCAGGTTCACATTGCTGAAATTATGTGGCACAATAAAAGGTGTCTGATTTGATGACACGCGTCACACACATACGCACACATACACTAAGTAATGCGTAGCAAATTAAAAATTCAGTAATATAACCACATATTTTAAACAAACTAATATTATGCACTGCTGCACCACAACAACAGCAAAAAATGGCAAGAATTATTGAAAATATTACTGTGTGTACATTAACACAGTTATATAGAAACATAGAAGTTGACGGCAGATAAGGACCGCAAGGCCTATCCAGTCTGCCCATTTCTTTTATACAAGAAAAATATCACCAAAACAGATAGCACTGTCTTTTTCTCCAAATTAATCTACCTACACCACAGATACGCCCGTCCCCCAAAGCACACTTCCATTGTCTCTCAGTACACAGACTGAATGTTGTACATTAACATTCAAAATCCACACACAAACAATAAATGCTCGATGATATGAACACAGGAGGGTTTCCTATAATCGATGAACTAAAGTTTCAGCAAAAAAAATGACTCAAAAAGGCTTTAACAGCTTTTAGAAGGTTTGAATTACAGAGAGCTCTCAGAGCAGATTGTCTCCTACAGCTTCCTACACACACTACCCAAACTGAGACTGTGCAGAACAATCTAGACCCCATGTGACCTAAAATCCCATGAATCACTGCAAAATTCACCTTTGAAGCTTAAAAACAAGGCGAAGTACATTATTTGCAATGTACTTCGCCTTAAGAATTGGTGGAGTAGTGGTTTGAGAAGGCGGAGTAATGCGAAGTCATTGTTTTCAATGGACCTCGCTATTTCATTATAATGCGGAGTACTCTGCTCGCATTTTGGAGCACTCCGCAAATTCGCCTTCACTCCACAAATCACTTCATGGAGTGAATTGGGGCCACTTCACCCATCTCTACCTCCAACAAGCCTGTAACTTGTTCAAAATACACATGTATGCAAATGACCCAATTCTGTTTACCAGTGGATCTGACTTTCACAGCATGCTGTTGTCCCTCCAGCATGACCTCACAAGGTTCCACAGGATTCTTGGCTAATGGGTTGGCCCTAAAGTCAAAAAGACAGTGACCATTTTATTTGACACAAGACACTGACTGGCAGGATTTCCTTCTAATCTTATAAAAATCCCCTGATTCATTGGGGTGAAACATTAGGTCTGCAGGTTCTGTTCTGCACTGTTATTGCTACCTGTGTACCTGTCTTGGACATTTGATGGAATAAATTAACTGAGAGGCCCCAGTTCCATTTCCAAGTGTCTTTTTGCTATCAGATGAGTGGTGAGTGCTATCCTTGATCTAGTTTAGATTGAGCCATTGGCAGTAGGCACCACCATCCTTGTGCTCACTTCCACCCACCATCCTATCATAGAACTTGTTAGCAGTAGAAAGTTAACTGGTCTTTCCAGTCCACCTTAGTCTCTACCTAACCCATGTGTCTGAGTCCCACAGTGGTCACTCATCAGCCCACTCAACTACCCCCCATGTCCCCCATTAAACCCATATGCCAACCCCACCTATGCTTTAACCCCATCTCAGTAAATCATCTCAATTTCTTTTTGAATGGGTAAATAACAATGGAATAAATACAGATACTGGGGACTAGGGGGATACCAGTCTGTATGAATGCAGGTGGAGAAAACACATTTAGTATCACCCCGCTAAATGGTACCACACACACATATACACACACAGGTTTCTAAATTCCTGTACTTGAGCATCTGGCTTGACCCTATTCTAAATCTGTCTTCCCGTATTATCTGCTCTATTAGCAGTGCTCTATGTTAACCTGTTTTGATCTGTAGATGTGTTGCAAGGTTTAATCTCCTAGTTTATTTTCAGTACAAATATTTTCTTAACTTGATTCTGAACTGTGTCTCCTCTGATGTTGAATTATTGTACGTACTTCTTTATGTAACTGATTGCAGGTCTCCTCTGAAAATGGGGCACTTTGGTTCCAGCAGGCCTTCCCAGTTACCAAAAGCAAATAAATAAGCAAACCAAGCTGCTAGGGCCAGTCTACTAGAATGATGACTGCCTCCAAACTACTATTCCATGCAAGGTCATATGACATATTCAAAATGATATTGCCTTCTCTAGACTGTTGGGGATATGGTGTATAGTTCTGCACCCATAGTCAAACAGGATGGATACAGTATTCAGTATCTTCTTCAGGTTTGCATTAAGCTGCCCCCCCCCCCCCAAAGAACTCACCACCATGAGCTTCATATCAGTCTTGACTGGCCTTTCCTAGAATACGGAGGCTGTCCAATTTCATGACTTTCCTGTTTAAATTCTCCGCAGACAAGCTCTCTAGTTATCTGACTGTCCTGATATCCCAGTTGCAGTCTACTACTCAAAGTCTAGTTGTCTCCAAACCCTATGCTGTACCAGTGCAGCTTGACAGTCCACCTTTTCCTACAGGCTCCCTCCGGCATAAACTTAAGCTGTGTTTACATGGCTGACCTCGCTCCTTCAGTGGGGTGTTGCAGAGCTGCCACTACCCAAAAGACTCTTGTCTCACGCATCTACACGGCCCCCCTCAGCACTGATGTAAGATGCGCTGGAGAGGGGCTGGCGAGTCAGGGCATTCGGCTGATGGAAGCACCCACAAGGTGTTTCATGTGGGAGCGAGTGGTACAGCCTGTCCACATGGCCACTTAATCCGCTCACTCCTGAACGCATCCCCAGGCTTTCTGGGAATGCAGAGTGGAGGAGGGAGCAGCTTACCATGATTCAATAAGTGTCCACACGGCATTTGCACCGCAGCAACCCGAGTAGGGTTGCTGCGGTGCAAATGCTGCCATGTAATGGCAAAATTTTCTCCATTCACGAAAAATATCACCAACAGCTTCATCTTGTTCAAGGTCAGTTGGTATTTCATCTGTATCCCCCTCCCCCGAGTCGTGTCTGAAAATAGGCAGAATTTGTCTAGTGCACTTACCCGGTCAACAAAAACTAAAAAAAAAAAAAAAAAAATGTAAACATGACTCTTGAGAATCCAGCTCCATAGTCACCTGTAAAAACCTTCTGCATCTCCAAGTGCACTTACCAGCATCCACAGATGTTGCTAATCTCTATTTGTTCCTGATCTGACATGAGCCAGGCCCTTGTACAGTAGTTTTTTGCTTGACCTGCATGATTTAAACTACACACTATATTTAACTTTGAACTCCACATCATTGTTTTTTATATTACTCTAGTTTGTATCCTTGCACAGTACTTGAACACTTTTTGTATGTTCTCTTATGGTCCAGTGTAGGCTTGTATATATGATATGACTTGTATACCTTGGCCCAGATATTCAAAAGGGTTGCACATGGTGCAACAGTGTTGCGCCATGCGCAACCACTGATGTCACCCTGCGCGATATTCAAATGGGATTCGCTGGCACAAATCGCAGTACCGGAGTGCATTGGTAATGTATGCAGGCGCAGGTGGGGGTGGTGCCCATGCATACTCTGCACATCCCGATATTCAGCCCGGATGCTGAGACATGCATGTGCAACTCTACTTGCGCGCAATCAAAGTTGAGCAAAAAAAGGAGCACCGCTGGCCACCCACAGGTGAGCTGCTGTATTGCAGGGCGCAACATGGCAGCCGCCACCTGTGAGTGGCCATCCGAGCTCCGGCTGCACCTCCGTGGTGCCCCCCATGCCTGATCACGGGCATCAGTTAAAAACAATAACGTCAAATATCCCTGATTGTCCAGTGGATCGCCATCTGCCCGATCACGGGCATTGGTTAAAAAAATAAGTATCCAATATCCCTGGCGGTCCAGTGGACCACTGTCTGCCTGATCGCGGGCTTAAGTAAATAAAAGATACGAATCCTGTTTCACTGGTGGTCCAGTGGATCACTGCCTGCCTGATCGTGGGCTTAAGTAAAAGAAAGATAGGATTCCAATTTCCCTGGTGGTCCAGTGGACTGCTGCCTGACCAATTGCGGGCTTAAGTAAAAGAAAAATAAGATTCCAGTTTCCCTGGTGGACCACTGCCTGCCTGAGATTCCAATATCCCTGGTGGTCCAGTGGACGCTGCCTGCCGATCACGGGTTAAATAAAAATAAAGAAGATTCCTATATCCGGTGGTCCAGTGAACCCCCTCCGCCCACTGATACCCACTGCCCCGCCCCGGTCAGCAGTGGTGGCAGCACTCCACCTCTACCGCCCCCGCCTGCTGACTGACACCCGGTGAGGCTGTATGCCCATTGGTCCACAGAGTGAGCCAATGGCATGCAGCCAGCACCGTACTACACATTCCAGACATGAGAATGGATCGGGGCAGTAGGCGAGTGGGGTGCTGCCGCCCGCCGCTGACCGGGGGGAGCAGGGCGGTGGAGATCAGTGGGCAGGTGGGGAGAGGGATCCACTGGACCACCGGGGATATAGGAATCTTCTTATTTTTACTTAAGCCTGCGATTCGGCAGGCAGCGGTCCACTGGACCACCAGGGAAATTGGAATCTTGTATTTCTTTTACTTAAGCCTGCGATTGGACAGGCAGTGGTCCACTGGACCACCAGGGATATAGGAGTTTTTGTTTATTTTACTAAAGCCCGCGATCAGGCTGTGGGGCACAATGTCTCGCTGCAGGGGGCATCGTCAGGGATCGGCGCACCTGCATGCAAATGGGACCATAATGACATGCAAATGGCCCCATCTGTGTCTTGCATACATTATGGCTCCATTTGCATGTGCACTTTTGCATGTTGCGGTTGTTGTGCCTAGCGCAATGGAACTTGCGCTAGCGCATCCCCCTGCTCCACTCTGGCCACTGGCGCTGGTGCAGTGCCACTGTGCCATGTGCACTGCGGGTGGCCAGGGTGCGATATTCAATGATGCTGAGCCATGGCGCAGCTCCGTTGAATATCACCCAGTCCACGCCCCTGCGCAGCCAAGTTGAGCTGCGCCCAGGCTTGCGCCACAGCCTGGCGGAGTTTGAATATCTTGGCCCTTGTGTAATTATTGTTTAGGTACAGTTTCCTCTACTATTACTTACTCCCACCCTGGATGCATCTCAAAATGAATCATTGACTGAGTGTGTCTTCCCAGTCAAAATGTTTTAATAAATAAAAATACCGGCTGTTCTTCCACAGACAATAGTAGTCTCTTTTTAATTCATATTTTGTTGTTTTATACAAAATAATACAAATACTGTTCTTATATGAACCCTAGTAGAGGGTCCCACTCTTTTCAGACCTCACATGCTCTGTCCTCAGTGGAGCCCTCTTTATGGAGGCACTGACTCTCAGACAGGGAGTTAGACAGGCACCACTTACTGGCCCAGAGCAGAGCCTGAATCAAATGACCCTGCCACAGTCCTGATGCCATACCTGAAGATGGGATGACACCTCAGCAGACCTCTATGCATGGGACAGATAAAAGTTTACACCGACCTACTTCTATTCTGTGTGGCATCCTCCCACCCAACATCCCTTGGGGCCCATGCAGCATCGATGTGGTAGTGCTCCTTCAACCCAACTCCAGGTCTCCACACTAGATCAGGATGCATCTATTCTTTCCTCCTCATCGTACCCTAATTACCAGATAAAAAACACAAGACCTCAAGGGCCTATTGTGGACTCCCTTAAGGGGGAATCTCCTTTTCTCTTACTCTCCTTATGATTCTCACCTTTTCACACCACACCACCTAAAATGGTATAAGGTTGTTCATTTTATGTTGTATGCTGAGTCATATGACCAAGCGCTGACTCGGCTCTAAACCTAATCCTCTAGAGGCAAAAACAAGTAAGGGGAAAGAAACATGTGACAGGGAGTCCCCGGTAGAAGGGGGGGGCTACATTCTCCCTGGCCTCAAATATTTGCTGCCCCCAGTAAGTTCTGAAACTGGAGGCCCCATAAAAGACCCACATTTGAATGATACAAGGTTGGGGCCCTCATCATCCATCCATGACCAGCATGGGTGGTGTGACAGGGCTGAATAAGATCCTGACCCATTTGTTATGCAGAAAGAGTTAAAATGCAATGGTCTGTTCTATCCTGTCCTGTTCTGTCTCTTGTTGTCTGGTTGTGCAATCAAATTTTCTTGTGAGACTTAGGAAGTGATCACTCCGACGGTTTTGCAATTCTCCACCTCTTGCTATCTCTCTGCCTTCCCTTGCTATTTCTGTCTTTTCTTCCCGTTTGCATATATGCAGGTATAAAAATATATGTGAATCTTTATGCGGAAATGTCACTGATACTGGGATCCCTTTGTTTAAAACTGTATGTAGTTATACTGTTAAAATGATTGCAAAGCTATTTGGAATGCAAGGGGTTAACCTGAGATGCAGTTTTTAAGTATTTTGCAGAGTTGTAAACAAGAGGTCAATTCTGGGTCACTATGTACTGTTTTGCTGCACCTGCAATGAATAAAACTGACAACATTCTGTGCGAAACAGGCTCTCTTAAGTTCCCAGACAAAGACTTATAAAAAGAGCAGCAATGCTTTTGCTAGAGAGACAAGGAGAGTGAGAGACTGAAACTTGGAATTAAGAGATACCCTCAGAAAGAGTCAGTGTCAGTGGCTCAGTAGGTAGCACACTCGCCTCTGAGGCCAGGAGATCAGAGGGCTGTGGGTTCAGTTCCCCTATCTGGCACCTGGGTTAATATCCCTATACTGACACTGTAGTGCAGCATGAGGAGGGTACTGCACTTCTGAGGTGCCGTCTTTTAGATGAGACATTAAACCGAGGTCCCATCTGCCTGGATTGGTGGTAGTTCAGGTGGATGTTAAAGATCCCATGGCACTTATCGAAAAGAGTAGGGGAATTTTTATTGCAATATAAACTAAACACAACTGGTACAAACATCATACAGAAGGTAATAAAAAAAAAAAAAAAACATCAAAAAGAAAAACACACAATACCTAATCCGATTTTTTTTTTTTTTCTTTACAAGACTTTGCGAAGTAGAAACCACACTGTACTTTGCTATATAACACTTACTACTAAAAACAAACTTAAAACACCCTGTGACCACTATACCCAACTTACTCGACACAGCGATCTAGTGATATCACCCAAATGTAACATTCTGACCTTCAAACTAGATTCTATAATGCAATCCCCTTCCACCTTTTCTTCCACTGTTCCGATGCCATCCGATTTTTTTCAAATTGTGCTTATATCTTGATTTCTTTCTCAACCATCCCAACCAACACTTGTGGTGAAATCATTTTCTGTTGAAGAACAAATTTACAGTGTACCTGTGACATAAAAAACTTTATACATGTGAAAAGTAAACGCACGGTACTATGCTCTGTCATCTGTGTTAATTGTACTGTTCCAGTAATTACATTTTCGTTTGTAAAACTCTGCCAGTCACCATCTTCCCATCGAGTTGAGAGAGTCTTCCATACTTCTTTTGCATATGGGCATTGTAAAAGAAAATGCTCTAAAGTCTCTACTTATTGTACACATACTTCCCTGGGGCACAACTGTTCTTCCACCCTTTTATGTTTTGCATTGCCTTTAACACGCAGCCTCCCATGGGCACACAGCCATATCACATCCCACATCGGGGACGGTGTCCTTTTATCTACCAGATATGCTTCAATATCTGGATAACGACTAGGTCTGAAGTCCTTATATTCTATAGGTATCTGAAAGTTGTTCTCTTTTATTGTTTTATTTAAAACATTCCTATTTTGCGATACCTGCATCTTCGTAACAGCCCATCTTCTTATCTTGTCCCAAGAGGATGCCATAAACCCTGGCCACTTATCTTTTTTTTTTTTTTTAGTCAAAGTTCCCTGACCCCAACTCCCTAAAAAGGGAATAATCCATAGTGCTGCCACCCTCTTTCATTCAGCTACTCCTGGTTTCAAAAAGGCAGAAAAGGTTGTAAAAAGAAAAATATTGTGGCAATAACTAATTGGATTAATTATCTGTAACCCCCCCCATGCTTAATTTATCTATATAATACCTCCTTCTTAATGGGGTTACGTCTACTACCCCAAACTAATTGAAAGGCTTGGCTTAAAATTAAAACATTGCACATACTCGGGGGGTGGAAATATGACACTTAAATATGAAAGCTGAGGTAAATAGAAAGTGTGCACTAGTGACACCTTCTTTCTTTTTGACTGTTGCCAATTCTTCTATACCTGAGTTTTTTGGTTACATTGTTCCAATTTGTCTATCTAATTCATCCTTGACATATCTGGATCCCCAAAGGACACCCCCAAAATCGTGAGAGCCCTATTGGTTATACAGATATTTTGAATCTCTACCACTGGATTAGTATGTGCACTCAGCACATAGACCCCACATTTATGAATATTCACAGTTGATCCTGTTAACCTAGAAAAATGCTGAATAGTATCCAATGCTCTTTCTGCTGATCATTCGTTTGCCACCAAGAGGCACACATCATCCACATACGCCAACATTTTTGTGAGACCACTCATACCATATATATCTATACTGTAAATTACAGTATCTTGCTGAATGAGTTTTAAAAGAGGATCTACCTTGGAAAACATGGACCTCCCTCCCTCGATGGCCATTAATCACTGGGATCATAGAGGCAATCCTATACAGCTTGTGGATCCATCATTAAATAACTTTGGAATGCCATATTTATCTAAAACCATCTGTAGGTACAAATGTGATACCTTGTTGAAGGTTTGCTCCTGATCAGGCTCAACAGATAGCCTGCCAAGGCATTTTGATGTCCTAAGGTAACAACTTCTCTCAGCAGAAGTAAATTATCTGTAATCTTCCTCCCTGTAATAGTACAGACTTGACTCTGATCAATTACCAGAGGGGCCACGGTCCCCAGCCTTTTCACTAAAATCCTCATTAAGATTTTTAAATCTGTATTTATGAGGCTCAACAGCCTCCAATTCTGGAGCAGCTGTCTATCTCCTTTTTTATAGATAAACAACTGAATAGTCTGACCGAACTGGGGAGCAATATCCTGGCCATCCAAAATGTAGTTAAAGACAACATGTAACACTTCCACTACTTCAGCTGTAAATGTCTTATAAGATTCTGTCATCAGTCCGTCTGGTCCTGGTGTTGTATTAGCATTCAAAGAAAGTATTGCATCTGTTATTTCCTTCTCTGTTATGGGTACCATCAATCTATCCATCTGTATTTTTGAAACCTCCGGTATTTAACACGGACCTAGTAGCTCTTTTATCATGGATTCAGTGATGTCCAGGGTGGAATACATCTGTTCCACATGTTTGACCACCTCCTCCAACACAGCAGTCATAGATGTCACAATTATTCCTCTGTTCGTACACAGCGAGTCCATTGTTGTCTGACGCACCCTTGTACGGGAACTTTCATATATGTCCCCTGTCAATCCCTTTCCCTGGGGTACCTATTCTATGTTCGTGCAAGAGAGAGGATGTCCTCTCATACTGCAAATCCATAATTTGTTTTTTAATATGTTGAATCTGTGCAGCATATTCTCCATATCCTTCATTTACATGATACACCACTCTCATAAATTGTCCAATCAGTGTTAAATATTGTATTTGTCTGTTTGCAGTCTACAAGTCAGCAATTGTAACGCTACTTTTACATCCTGTTTTGTCTTAATCCACCACCTACTTATATTGTCTTCCAAATATGCCATAGATTTTCTTGCACATAATAATTCTACAATCTGTTATACACACCAGGTTTCCAGGAGTAGCATATTCTTCAACTTCCACATCTCTTTCCCTTGTATGATCCCATCTCTCAAAGACAGTTTCACCTTTACCATTAAATGATCAGAGGTTTCCATGGGAACAGAGAAGGCCTGCATATATTTTAAATTAGAAGATGCAAAGATATAATCTATCCTAGTAGCCAGATTAGCTTTAAAAAAGTATATCCCTCAGTAGCATGTACAGACCTATACGCATCCACCAACCCTGCCTGCTGCACAATTTTTAACAAAGCTCCAGAATCACAATAGGTTTTAGACGGTCATGCCCCTCTAGCTAAGGAGGACAAGACACAGTTAAAATCTCCTGCCCATACCACCAAATGAGACGTAAATAAATATGGCTTGATACACATAAATAAGTTCACCCCGTCTTTCTTTGTTTGAGGGGCATACAGATTTATCAATCTCCACTGATGTCTATGATGGGTGAAATCAATAATCACCACCCAACCAGGGCAAATATCCATAACTTTAGAAATACAATAATCCCATCCTGAAAACAGGATACCCACCCATCCACATCTTTCAAGCAACAAGGAGAAAAAGGATGGTCCCCAACACCACAGTTTTCTAGCAGCTTCTGTATCAATAGTGTAAAATCTAATATCTTGTAAACAAGCTATATCAATCTTATTATATTTTAAGCTGGTAAAGGTTAGAAGACGGCACTTCCCATTTCTAACACTATTGACATTGATTGTAGCAAAGGTGTAATCGTGCATTAATGGCATAAGGATAAAGGAAGGAAGTCCTAGTCCAGCAAATTTGTTCATTATCACCTAGATGTGACCTTACTCAAGTTCCTGACTGCTTCCCCAGATGTTGACTCCATCTTGGTACAGCATCCAAATGTTTCTTTTTTGTTCTAACCACATGCACTTTAGCTACCAGGCCTTCATCTTCAGAGTCTGAGGTCTGCCCTTTCTGACACGAAAAGGTAGATCATGATTCAGAGTCCTCCCCAACATCCAAATCCGGCAGTTGTAACACCTCATATGTGTTTGAAAGGGGCACCTGCATCTGTTCCTTACCCAGTTTTGGCAATTTCACATTAGGATTAACACTTTTCATAGTCCTCTTTTTTTGACACCACCACTGGAGTCTCAGGCGGGGACATCTCCTGTGCAGCTGATGGGAGGTTTTGCTGCATAGATCTGTCTGGAGGACCAACCTCATCTCTCTTTTCTTGGTTCACATCCATCTGGTCCTCGACATTTATTCCGCTTGATAGTCTAGAGCTAGGCACAGTAGTAGCAGATGTACTCCGGGTGGCAGGGGGGAGGGGGGTTGTCTTTCCTGAGCACTACTTGACTCCTCTACAAGGAATTCTTCAACCACCAGTGACGTCTGACTATTCTCTTCGGTTTCTTTATTTCATTCTTGGACCTTCTGCTGGGTATCATTGCTAAGCTTTTGTGCTTTTTCTATCAGTTGTTCCTGATTAGGGCAATCATTCCTATTGTGGGTTGCCCACTCGCACACATGATAGATATGCCCAGTCTGATCACATAGATTGCACACTGATTCATGTATGCAGTCCGTATTGGTGTACCCTACTTCCATACACAGAGAACACTTTACTCTATCACATGCATTGCTGAGATGCTTATGAGAGTCACATCTCAAGCAGGTCTTTGGCTGCCCTTGATAAAAACAATGGCCTCTTTCTGAACCAAGGAAAAAAGCACTGGGCAGATGCTTTGGGCCCCAAGGACCAGAAAGGAGACGTACTTTAAATTTACAGCCTCCAGTCCATATGTGCTCCTCATCCAAAACTGGGGAGGGGTCACCCAACAATTCACATTTATTTTGTAGCTAATACTGTACATTGCATACTGCAACTCCCTCATTATGAAAGAGAATGATCACTTGCTTTATGAGAGGTCTTGTTATGGGGATAACCCAAAAGGGTTCCATAAGGCTGAGTGACGTTTCTTCTCAAAAGCACTCCAAAAAAGATCAAGACCAGCAGGGGTTTTAAAGCTAATGTCAAAGACTGAATCACCTGACGCATGAATCAAGGCATAAATCTCATTTGAGAAAAACCACAAAGTCTCCTTTATCAGCACTTTGCCCACATAAATTCTGTCAGGGATATGTGGAAGTCCACCTTGGTATTGAATGTGGACTGCATTTTTCCTTTGAGCTGGAGCAGAGCCTTGAAACCCTGTGTCCCAGTGATGAAATTGCCTCCACAAGGTGGAAGGTTCCACCCATTTTGGACCCTCTCCCAGATATAGTCTCCTGCGGCTCCTTGCTATCCCCCCACTGCACAGGCAGGTCCTCTACCGGATCTGACCCAACATCCAACTGAAAGTCCTCCTGAAGTTGAGGACTAACCCCTCTTACAGCTTCCCCACTGCTGCTTTCAGTAGCTGAGGACACAGCCTCTCCAGACCCACCCCCCTGGGGATTGAGCTGCTCCTTTAAACTGTCACTTCCTGGAAAAGGTAAAATTGTAGCATCTGGTATCCAGCCTCCCCTTTCCTTTTGAATCCAGCCCACTCTGGATAAGGCAGTGCCCACAGACCATTGACCTGCCTTCCCCTGAGAAGCATCAGCACCCTCCAGCCTCCTGCCCCTTCGAAGCCCTAATCCTAGGGCTTGCTGAACTAGCAGGTGAGAGACATTTTCAGAGCCATTTCTTATGTCAAAATCTGCACCTGTATAGTCATTACAGTTAATTTTAGGATTAATTATATCCATTATATCTGTACTCACTGCATCAGGGTTTCCTACATCAGCACACGAAACACCCTCCTGAATGACCACACATTTCGATTCACCAGCCGACTCATTTTGCCCCAGACACTGGAAAGATCACTGTTCGCAGGTCATTTGCTTTATACTGCCTACATCGCAGATTTCCTCTTCTCCTTCTGGCCGTATGCCTGCACCTTTCTCCAGAGGATTCACATTTTCTTTCGCTCCTGACCGCTCTCGTACACCTCTCCCCAGTGTGGAGCACACCTGTAAGAGCCACTGCTGTTGTTCTTCACTGAGGGCCTGCACAAACTCAGTTCTGTGTTGCAGCCCTGCCACTAAGAGATCTGCCGACCCCTCTGCCATCTGTACCTCCTCCACATCATTCCTTCTGTCGGGTTGTTCAGAAGCCATGCCTTTCTGCACAGTAAGCTCAGATGCTGTCTCTTCCACACCATTACTCCGTTCGCTTCTACCGGCAGTCTCAGACTGACTGCACTCCTCAGCTGCTTCCATCATGACAGCAGCGCCCCCTACCAAAAGAGTAGTGGAATGTTTTATTGAAAGAAAATATATCCAGTTTTCACAAATTCATTTTCATATCCATAAATACATATAACATATCAGTCAGATACAAGTCATGTTACTAAAAGGTATATAATGAGAAGGAAAAAAAAACAATGAATATTAATCAATCAATCAAAAATCCATGTGCAATGTTTCCAATATTTTTGAAATTCACCAATAGACATTTTATCCTTTTCTATCCCATACACATCTTGCAAGTTCTGCTGTATTTGGATGACAATCTGTACAGAAGTATATATTTGTTGATGCATAAGGTATGCACATCTGGCTTGCCGCAGGTAAAACCTTCATAAGGCAAAAATCAGCCACAAAGTACTGGAGTTGTAAATTCCTAAAGCTGGTGGATATATTCCATATATCAGAATGTCATATGTAAGAAAAGGAAGTGCCTTTTCTCTCCATTTATGTAATAATATTGTCCATACAGAATGGCTGAAGGGGCATTCCATGAAAAAATTATTCATGGTTTCGGGTATCATGTGACAAGTATCCCATGGGCACAGCCTTTCCTCAACTGCCTTATGTCTTAAATTGTTGCAAACCCCCAATCTGCCATGACAGGATAACCATGTAATGTCCCAAACTTTTTTAGGAATTCCAGAATTGGTTATTTGTTTAAAAACCGTTGTCTGATCAGTTATATTTCCATACACATCCACAAAAGAGGGAAGGTCTGAAGACTTGGTATTCATAATTTTTTGGTATAACTGCTTCCTGTTGGATGTAAGAATAGCATTGGGGGATAGCTCCCATGGTCGAATTTTAAGAAAAGTAGGGATTAAATAGTATGGAAGCTTATATTTCCTGAAATACCTTGGGATTTCATAAGGGGGTTGTTGCCATGTCTGACATAAAGTGAAAGAATTAAAGTGAATCAAAGAATAACAAAAAGGGGGTTGATGCTGCAGGAGAAATGGCATGTTAAATTTACAGAATAAACTGTGAAAAAATACTAAAGGATTTAACATTTTAACTTCATCATGACAGCAATCATGGTATGTGTAAGTCCTCTTAACTGGATTGAGGTGACTCCTTCAAAAACCTTGGAAGAAGGTGTTATTTACTCCAGCCTTTAGGGAAAATGGTACTGGAAAATTTGCTGCTAGATGTAAAAATAAGGGAAGAATTAAGGTTTTCAGTAACATCACTCGTTTCTGTTTAGAAGTTAACCGTCCTTTCCATGCAGAAAGGGTGTGTGAAGCCTTATTCAAAGTCAGTTCCCAATTATGAATAGCATCATCCGTGCTTCCAAAAACTAAACCAAGTATTCTTATTGGAGATGAGGCTACCAAAATATCTGCTATTTGTGTTACAGTGTATGGCGTGTTCGAAAGAGGAAGATGAATAATGGTACTTTTCCCATAATTTAGTTTGGACCCAGGCATAGCTTCAAATTCCCAAAGTACTGGAACTAAATCATCTTTTTTTGAATAAAGGGGTGGTATGTATGCAAAGGTCATTTGCATAGGCCAAAAAAGATGGTATAGTAGAGCCTGAAGGCAGTAGTATTCTTGGAAGGGAGGGATGTTGTAATAGACTCCAAAGTAAAGGATCTATCTGGGAAGCATAAAGAAGATTACTCAATGGACAGCCCTGTCTGACTCCTCTCATACCGAAAAAATGAAGAACATGGGGAGCCATTAATATGTGGTTGTATCCAGGCTGAATTATGTAATAACTTAATCCAAGCAATAAACTGTTGGGGAATATAATAATGAGATAATGTGGAAAATAAATAGTTATGATTCAAAGGCTTTTTCCTGGTCTAAAGAAATCAGAATAGAGGGTGTGATTGAAGTGCTATAAGTTATGATATCTCTAAATATCGTCAAGTTAGATGTAATTGTTCTATGAGGAACAGCACATGTCTATACTTCTGCTATAACCTGTGTAGCTATGGGAATGTCTATTTAATAAGATGGATGCAAAGATTTTATAATCTACATTTAGCAGGCTTAAGGGCCTCCAATTACAAATATCTGTCCTATTTCCCTTTTTAAACAGAATAATCATAATAGCATCTGAAAAGTGTTGAAGAATGGAATTAGTGTTGATAATCAAATTCGGTGTTGAAGATCAAAGTTAAAAATGGGGAGACGAAGCTTGAGTATTGCTGATATAATTCTACAATAAGTCCATCAGCTCCTGGAGAAGTGCATTTTTTTTGTTTCTTTATAGCTGACAGTGTCTCTTCCATTGAGATAGGTTTGGTAAGATTTGCCAACTGTTCTGTAGGAACTACAGAGAAAGTATTACCTGAAAAAACTCAGAATTAGAAGAAACAGGGGTGGAAGTTCCAAAAATATTTTCCAAATATGCATGTGCCTTCCTTTTAATCTCAGGCAGAGTTTTAAAAATATTATTTGTGTCAGGGTCTGCAAGTTGGTCAGTATGTTTGGCAGCCACCCTGTCTGTACAGCTTTTATAGATATCCAATGAAGCTTTAGAGCCTTGAGTGCCGTATTGTGCCTTCATCTTTAATGAGTGTGCTCTATTATACTGATATTTTTCCATCTCCATTTTTAAAGTTCTAATTTGTAGTGAGTAATCTAACCGAGACCCTTGTGCTCTAGAGATTGTATTCATTAATTTATGCCTTAAAACTAAATATTTTCATGTAGGGATTGTGTGTCTTGTTTTTCGCTTGTTTAAGAAAAGGGGGTTTAAATCCTTTTTAGTATCCTCTCACCATCTCAAGGGGGAATGGTAAGCTTCATATACAGAGGCTCTGGCTCTCAACATCTCCTGGCAGGCAGCTGAGATACAGGTATCGGCAAGTAAACTGCTGTTTAATTTCCATCGGGAATAAGACTTCTGTGTAAAGGACCCTTTAGAGCGGGAACACATCATTAAAACAGCCAAATGGTCTGAGGTTCACACGGGAGTGTTTCAGCCTTTTGTACTTCTATAGTTTGAGAAACAAAAATATAATCTATTTGTGTAGCTAATGTCCCCCTGTAGTATGTTTGTGCCCCAATTGGGTTAACTTCACAATATCCATCTTTAAGCCTCGCAATTTTGATAGTGGTTCCCAGAGTGGCCATATCTCCAAAAACTTTTTGTGTAGCGCAGTCTTTATCTGAAGGTGATAATCCACAGTTAAAATCTCCTCCCATATAAATATGTCTATTAGTGTAGAGGTATGGTTGCAAAGACTTAAATACAATTGTTCTGGCTGCTATGCTTTGTGGTGCATAAATATTTATTAGTCTTAGTTTTAAATTCTTGTAATTGCAGTCTAGCAGTAAAACTCTTCCAGGTGAAATGTATACTAATCTGGTTACTTGAATGTTATACCCCGAGAACAATATGCCAAGGCCCTCACACCTATCCTCCCCAGCAGACCAGAAGGAGGGCCCTTTTGCCCATTTTTTCTTAACCTGCAGGAATTCAAAGTTGGTTTTAAGCAGTGTCCTGAGTTAAATAAATGTATTGGTGTAGATCAGGCAACTACTGCATTGTGACCATCTGTTTCCTATAAGATTTTATACTACACACATTAAATGTGAGACACCGCAGTAAAGGCTCAGACTTCATAAAAAGCAGAAAGGAGATGGATTAAGTGCTAACAAATAGTAACTCTAGACACTAAGTAACTGACCACCTAGCAATTTCTTAAGAGGAGTGGGATCCAGCTGGGAATCGGATGAATAATCCATTCTGGAAGATGAAGCATGAGATGAATTTGAATCACCTTCCTCCCCTTCTGTGTCACCCCATTGATTCCTCTTCACTAGAGCCTGATATATTCCTCGTGAAGAATAGTGTTTTGAGGGGAGGGACCCTGTGTCTTTCATTTCCCTTTTCCTCTCTTCATAGGGAGGACCTCTATAAATGGGGGTTCATCTTGTACAGGGGTTGGAGGGGGACATGGTACTTGTAGAGTTCTCTTGGGATAGTTCTGTGGTCATATTAGGGCAAGGGGTTTGCTGAGTTTCAAGTGTGGGGAGGCTGCCTGGGGACATGAACCAGAGGTCCCTAAACTAGAGGTTTCTGCTGTCGAAGTGCTTGAGTTTGAGAGTCTGTGATTAAGGCAACCTGATCCTGAGGCGGGCGGTCCATTCTAGTATGGTCTGCCCAAGGGCACTGATGGTAAGAGTGCCCTGATTCATCACATAAGTTACACTTCAAGGGGTTAGGGCATCCTGAACGTACATGCCCATAAGCTAAACACAATCTGCACCTAGGTTTGTCACAAGTGCTACTGAGATGTGTTCTTGCCCCACACTTGTGACAGGTTCTAGGCTGACCAGGGTAGAAACGCAATCCATGATCTCTTCCTACATAGAAACTACCTGGCAAGTGAATGATCCCCCTGTCTGACTGTTTCAGTTGAATTTTCACCTTCCACCCCACTGTCCAGATGAGGTCTTCATCCAAAATAGGACGAGGAGCCTCAAGATTGTCGCAGCGCTGCTTTAGCCAGTATTGAGCATCCGCTATGCTTACCCCTTCTCTACAAAAAAGTAATGTGACAGTTTTTATTGTAGATTTTGTGACAGGGATAAGTATAAAGGGTGTCCAAAGTGGCTGAGTTTTTACCAATTCATATTTTCCCCAAAACTCTTCCAACGTGTATATATTTTTAAAGCTGATATCATATATAGGCTCCCCGTGGACATGAATAAACGCAAACAGTTCACTAGCCCCAATTCCTAAAGAGTCCAGCAGCATTTTATGCAGTTCAGTTTTTTGATCTGGTGTGGTTGCAATATCCCCACAAAATTTCAAATGAACGGCGTTCCTGCATTGTGTAGGCTTGCCTAGATTTTGAAAAAGGTCGCTGAGTCTGAAAGAGTTTGCAGCTGATACCTCACCTGCAGTTCGGGGTTTGGATTAGAAAGTTCTGTAGTTAAGGTAGGTTCTTCTTCAGAAGAAGAGAGCTCAATAAGATCCCATTGCTGCTGTGCATCATTGGGGCCATGGGTGCGGTCAGCATCCGTAGCTGTAGAAACAGACCTGTCATTATCCAAGTGGCTGGTTGGTTGGTCATTCGGTGTAGCTCCAGTGCAAGGTTGTCCTCCTTGATTTTTCCCTGTGTCAGAGCATGCACTTGAAAGTATCTCTTGAGCACTAACCAGTCCTGGGGAAACCCAGGTAGTCTCAGAAGATGAGCGGTCCCATCCAGCTGCGTGGAGGGCAACTTCGGAAGACCAGACAGGGTTTAACTGTGTTCCAGTTCGATGGCTTCCATGGATGTTCAGAGAAATAGGGTGTCTCACATATATGTGTACTTCAGAGATATCAGAGTTTCCAGCAGCGTTAGAGACAGGTACAGTGCTGTGCTCCATATCAGGTAGTGAACATACTGATTCTGGAATATTAATTTGAGAGCTAATGTTCTCCTGCAATATCTGCTGTAAGAAGGTTCTGTGTTGAGTGGCAACACATCACAGCTGTTCCTCAGATAAGATAGGAGTTTCAGCTGCTGCTGTACTTGTAGTTTGTGGTTTTAGGTTTGAATCCTCCTTCCGGGTATTAGAATCCAAAACTGTAGTACCAAGATCTGTAGTAGACTGTTGCTGAATCTTTTCAGTTGTATTAGCTGCGCCTTGTGGCAGAGCAATACTAGGCACAGAAACATCAGAAAGGGGCAGCATTCCTCCATTACCTCCACCTCTGAATCTGACAAGATTGGCAGACATTTAGAGCAGCTAGGAACACCTGCGTAAAACATATTCGCTCTACCAAAGTGAATTACTACGTTTCCACGCTGGAACAAGCCAAAGGAAATTCACAGAAAATTTGGAGGACCATCAAGACTATTGAAGGTCGACCGGCTGCTCCCTCCATCCCAGCTAAGAGTAACATAAATGGCACAGTTATTGAGAACAATCACCAAATCCTCAAAGAACTGAATTCTCACTTTGTCACAGCTGGTCTAGCCTTCGATGCATCACCGTACGCATCTCGTACTAGTATCCATGTTAGTCCTACCACTGTCCCAAAAGCTACAGCCCATCCTTTCCAGCTGCTCCCCCGCAGCTTCAAAGAAGTCGAGGACTCACTCCTCAAGTTAGATACCACAAAAAGTGCCAGAGACGATGGCTTAGAATTATTTTTCTTAACAGTCGGCTACCACTATCTTACTGCTCCCATTCTCCATATATTTAACCTCTATCTCTTCTGCCGTAGTTCCATTATGCTGGAAATCCGCTCATATCATGCCCCTATTTAAATCCGGCAACCTATGCGACTTAAACAATTACAGACCATTCTCAATCTTGCCTATCCTTTCAAAAGTCCTCGAAAATTTGATTTATATACAATTGAAGAACCACCTGGAAACCTATTCTCTCCTCAATCCAGCCCAATCAGGCTTTCGCTCTAATCATAGTACCGTTACTGCAGCAGCTAAAGTCAGTGATGACTGGATCTCAGCCAAGGATGCTAAAAAAATTACAGATGCAGTATTCTTAGATTTGAGCAAAGCATTTGACACCGTTGCCCATCCTCTAATTGTGAACAGCCTCACCAATATTGGCACTACCCTAGCTATTACCCAGTGGTTCTCCAGTTACCAGGTAGGATGTAGAAAGTCAAAGCAGGTGGGCTGTTCTCTGCCTCCTTACCAGTTACTAGAGGAGTCCCGAAAGGTTCCATCTTAGGTCCTATACTCTTCTCCCTAAATATCAACAACCTCGATTCTCAAATAACCAGGTCAACCTTGCATTTCTTTGCAGATGATACAGTTGGCCCTACAATATCGGAAGTCAGGGATATACTTCAAGTCGATTTCACACAGCTAGAAGCAAATCTCATCAATACCAAACTCCTCCTAAATGCTAAAAAAACTAAGGGCATGATTTTCCCCCTAATACTTCCTCCGTCACCCTCACTGTCCCACCTAAAGACTTCATCGTTACATCCCTAGGTGAACCACTGGAAGTTGTCTCTAAATTTAAATACCTCAGATTTTGGTTAGACAACAAGCTCTCCTTCAATGAGCACATTGACAACCTGTCCAGAATACTAAAAGATAGACTAGGCTTCTTCCGAAATAGGTCCCTCTTTCCCCTGGAAACCAGACTCAGGCTTGTTCAGACCACCTTCCTCTGTTTGCTTGACTATGGGGACATATTGTACACTTCTGCAGCAATTACTAACCTAAACAAATTGAACATTCTCTATCACTGCACCCTGAGCTTCATTACAAACTACCCACACTGAACCCACCATTGCGAACTGTACGCAGCTGTTGGTTGGACTTCACTTACCATTAGATGCACACTTCATGCTGGCATTTGACCCCTAAAACTTTTTCTGAATAAATTATCAGGCTATTTAGTAGCACTTATCCATACTGCCCACAGCTCTTATTACCTTAGGAAATCAGATTTTATCCTACTCGACGTACCTAGGACTCGCACCTCCTTTTGTAGACGAGCCTTCTCAAGTGCCATACCAACTATTTGGAACCAACTGCAATCTACGCTGAAACTATCCAGTGTAGTCTCAGTAAATTTCTTCAAAAAACTGGTGGCTTCAAAAATAAAGGACACCTGTAACTAACTGTTTCTAAGCTCCTTCCCTAGCCTTCTCCTTACTTCCTTAGTTTGTTCTCACTACACTGCCTTCCTTAACAACTTGTACTAAGTATTTTTTTTGGTTTTGTTTTTCACTCAGGATTGTTTACCCATGTACCTTGTAGGACCTGGTCTGCCATTTATGTATTGTTATGTTACTGCCTGCATTGTGTATTTGTTGTAACCATGCACCCAGGACCTCCTTGTGAATGAACTTGCTCAATGAAGCTTTCCTGTAACAAACTTGAACTTGAACCTCCTTTATCCTGGATGGCAGCCATCATGATGATGACTGTCAAGGGTTCCCCCTGCAGTAAAGTAGGGGAATTTCCCTGGTGTCCTGGCCAAATTTCCCACATTCTCTGAAAATACCACCTACAGCTTAATCTGGTTCAATTTCAGTTGGTCGCCATCTATATCCCCACTCCCCCTGGTTGCCCCTGAAAAAGAGACTTCTAGGCCCAGTGGGCCTACTGGGTCAACAAAATTCAATCAATAAATAAATAAATAAGGACTTCATTTTCTCTGTACTGCCTTTGTAAACAGTTATACCGAATAATTTTTGTTTTTTATTTTGATGTTATTGAGAAAAATAAAATACTATTTGTGAATTTTGAAAGTGCTCCTGGTTTTCCTTTGCTTCCTGACCTGTGCCTCGATGACAGGTGACTCAAACCCTCATGCGACAACTAGCCTTATAGAAGTAAGTGACCCATGCAGGGAGACTAGAAAGAAAATGAATAGATTGGGGTCCCCAGAGGGGAAACTTGAAGTAGGAAACTACCATAACCAGCTGGCTCAGTGGCATAGTGGGCCGAGGCACTGGTTGCTTTACTACCTGACACACCGGTGATCCAGGTTCAGGTGTGGTCCAGGGTTGCCCAGGGATCATCCAACCGAGAGATGATTGAGCATCCAAAGGGCTGCTCTCCTCCCTCAGAAAGAGGGGATTCTGTGTCCTGCCACCTGGTGGAAGCAGGGTGGCAGCACTGGCGGGAACAGCCAAACGCGGGGTGGGGGGGTATGTCGACAGCCACTTCATTGCACGCCAACAACCTGGGAAGACAAAAGTCGGGAGGAAAAAGTCCTGTACCACTCAGTTTCTCCCTCAGGCCCTGCACGACCCTAAGTGGAAAGCCACCCTTAGTGGTGGATGACCAGTAAGGCCACTGTATGGGTCAGTGATGGGGTAGGGGGAGCTGCCGGATTGAGGGATGGAGGATCAGAAAGTATTGATTAAAAAAAAAAAAAAAAAAAAAGAAAGAAAATTGCCATAACCAAATTACATTCACCAATGGAACATATTGTTTTCAAGTTCAAGTTTGTTGTAGGAAAACTCCATTGAGAAAGCTCATTCACAAGGAGGTCCTTTGACACAGACAGGTGGTTACAGATTGCATAATCAAAAAAACAGTACAAATTCAAGTACAGAATTATGGGCAAGCATTAACATGTTGCATAAAAATGACAATGACAGAGAAAAATACAAGTACAGAAAAAAAGTACAAAGTGCTTGTTTCGGAGTATCATTGCAGCTAATTTCTAGGTAAGTAAGAGGAAGCAGTGGGCTAGGATTAGAGCAGTGAGCTAGGATTTAGAAGCAGCTGCACGTGTCTTTTATTTTTGGTGCAGCCAACCTTTTAAATAGGCTGACAGGGACAGTACCGGGAAACTTCAGTACGCCTTGGAGCTGGTTCCAGATAGTTCGGAGTACGCTCGCTATGACCCGCTTGCCGTGTGAGGTGCGAGTTTTCAGTACATCGAGGAAAAGGAGGTCATTTTTCCTAACAGAGTAGGCGCTATGGGAAATACGGAAAAGGGTTGTGAGATAGTTTGGGAGCTTGTTCAGGAGTAGCTTAAGAGTCCAGATACCAGCATGAAGCGTGTGTCTAGTTGAGAGTGATGTCTAGCCAGTGGCTAGGTACAAATCGCAATGGTGAGTTCGGTAGGGTAGGTTTGCCATGAACTGTATGGCATGGTGGTAGAGGATGTCTAGTTTGTTGAGTCCTGAGGCCGCTGCGGAGGAATAGATTAGATCTCCATAGTCGAGTAGCAGCAAGAAAGTGGCCTGGACCAGCCTTGTTCTGGTATCCAATGGAAAGAGGGACTTTTTGGACCCCATGCCAACATTATGATTATGATCATTAACCCTTTACACAGACTCTAGATAAAGTCGATCTCTAACCCACTTTAGAAGAAAACAACTATAACATGATTACCATATCAGTCTGCTACAGTGTTAAAACACATACTTTTATTCATTTTGTCATCACTTTCTCTTCTTGATTCTTGCAAAGAAAATAAAACTCTCAGGCCTTTTTTCTTCCTTTTACCAAACTTGTTGGAGTTGCTTCTTGCACGTACTGCACCTGAAACAAAAATGGCTTTGCTGAACGATTTCAATATTCCTTTAATCTAAAAGCAATGAAAACCTACCCTGCTTAGACCTAAAAACACATTTTACCAAAACACATTGATTTGTAATGTTTCTTTTTTTTTCACGATGTGTTTTTATACCAGTTGGTAAAACAACGGTCCCAGTCTCCTGAGTGAATATATTTTTTTATCATACAGCTTTTTGCTCCTTGGGAAAGCTCTTCAGCTCCTGTCCCCACCTCCCCTCTGCTGGCACCCGCCTCCCCTCGGCCCGCACCCACTTCTCCCCGGTCTGCACACACCTCCCCTGGATCTACCTTGGAGCGAGTACCCCATGGATTTCTCCCTGTGGTGGGGTTGGGCCCTCCTTCCTCCCGTGCACATATCCAGATGGCTTCAGGTGGTGCAGGTCTGGTGAGGTACGCAAGGCTTCATT
Source organism: Neoceratodus forsteri (assembly GCA_016271365.2). Classification (NCBI taxonomy): domain Eukaryota; kingdom Metazoa; phylum Chordata; order Ceratodontiformes; family Ceratodontidae; genus Neoceratodus; species Neoceratodus forsteri. The sequence goes on from CM028132.1 coordinate 924,780,383, forward strand.
CCAGCCTAGGTTCCTTATTTACATTTTCTCCCCAACCCCTGCCATAGTGTGACTCATCCTGGGATGTTCAATCCTCTCACACCCCTCTGACCCCCGAGCAACCCATGCTCAATCCCGAAACCGGTTTGGCAGAAGGTAAGGCATTAAACCCCTTAGCCTTCCATGCCTCCAGGCTGACCCTGAGTAAATGTATTTGTTCCGTTTAAAAGACAGAATCAAGTAATAAAAAGATAATGGATATAGTCATTCAAATCCAGTCTGGATTTCACCTCTCTGAATCTCAAGGGCACCAGGCATCTATTCCATTCTCTGGCATCCTCTGCAGGATGGTGACTTGCAGATCAGGACATCCTCAGGACCCTGAAACAAAACAAAATGTTGGGGTGAGTCACTGGGCATTTCTTTTTGCATCCTTTTCCAACCACCTCTCACCCTGCTGGCAAAGACTGCCTACCCCCAGTGCGGGGTCTGACACAAGCCGATCAGTATTCCTTCTCCAGGAGTGAATCAGCAGCACCTCACCTTGACTGTGGCAGTTCTCCTTAACTGTAGTGGCCCTGGACACCATTTTTCCATCAAGCCTGGACACCTAGATTGTATTAATATGCTTGTACTCCTCGTCAGTGTAGACGAGTACATTTCAACAATTGCTGTAGTCCGTAATCCAGATCTCCATTACATGAGACACCAAGGGGGTAGATTCAGGTACTGTTTCTGGTTACTGGCACTTGGTTCACCTAGAACATATTTCAGAACCTCCTTCCTGAGCCATTCCTAACTGTTGATTTCAATTTCCTTCCATGCCCAACGGGGGAGGTGAGATACCAGTACTCCTACTATGCTTCCACATTGCCTTAAGTGATGTGGTCAGCTTTGCACAGCTTCACAATGTGCTGAATGTTGGCAGCCCCTTTTACTGGCCAGATGTTTTTCTTCCACTCCTCCGCACTCTTCTCAAGCTGCAGCCAGAGCAACAGATGACTCTGACACAGTCTTCAAGTCTGAGGGAGGATTCAGCTGAGAGTGGTGGATGTTGCCTTGCTGCTGGGTACTGGCACCACAAATGTTCTTGGGGACAGGGACTTGCACTGAAAGTCAGTGGTGGTTTTTGACTGGCCCTTTGATGTATCTAAGAGCACCACAGTTTGCACCCCAGCAATAACCCTCTTCATGATGACACTGTCTAATGTGACATAGTCTGAGTCACTGTCTCGGGTAAGCTGCTTCCTGTCATTGTGGCAACATGAAGTCAGCTGTGTCATGAGTCTCCTGAGTACCTAATGAGCTGGAGAGTCTGCTGTAGAGGACGACAAAATGCTTTTTTCCTCTCTACCGAGGAGGGATGACACCCACTGGTGGGAGGGCAGATGATTTGCTGGCTGGCATGGGGTATCCAGGGAGGTGGCCAAAGACCACTGCACAGGCCACACAAATGTCACAGCCGAACATGTCTCCCTCTCCAGCCACAGTTCTCACCAGTGTAGATTCCAGTTCAACAGAAAAAAGACTGGGAGTGCACTCCAAAAGGCCCAATAAAGGCACCTTCAACAAATGGCAATGCAAGAAAAAGGCAAAGCATCAACACACTCACCCATGGCCATGTAAAAGCTTTTTTATTAAAGCTTGTTCAAGCCAGCTACCAGGGACACAAATAGATAACACGCCTGTGTTTTGCTGTAAGGCTTCATTAGTGGGTGGTGCCAGACTGATGCTCTAACGTGCCTGACTGAGCTCTCCTCTTAACATATGCTCTTTGCGGGTAATCGCAACCCTGGTGTTACTCTGGCGTTCCTCCATTGTTTATATTTGTTAATCACTGTAACCTGTTATGTAATATGTCATTGCTACAAGATAACCTGCACATGTTATGACCTACTTCTCTTCTACTCATGTATATCCTATTTGTCCTGTAACTCCAGGGTCACCCCTGAAAAAGGGACCTCCGGGGCCCAGTGGGCCTATCCAGTCATCAAAATTCAATAAATAAAATAAATAAATTATCATGAATATTCAGTAGCCCACCAGTGATTTAATGTGCAACAGCTGAGGTTGTTACTTAATGAGAATTCAAAGTGCAATGTGTTACATTCAACAGAAGTAACTTAACATGTGAAAGAAACACATCAAGGAATATACATTTAAAAATGCTCTTTTAAGGCAGACAGATCCAACGTGTAGAGGCTGCATTGAAAAGGATAATGTGAGTGAAATGACATAAAAGGAGGATAAGAAACAGAAATGCAAACTGAAATAGTGTTCCCTTGGGTCACATTGAAAACCATTGGGGGTTGGGAGAACCCCGTCACACATGGAAAGCCAAGGGGCACTTGCTCATCCAGTAATTAGAAAAAAAATGTTTTAGATTCAGTTTAATTATATAATTCACAGTTATGACCCAAGGGAAAAACACTACTTTGATTTGATCCTCCCCTCACTCAAAGTAACTCCACAGTCCCACTGTGATACTGAATAAAATGTCTATAGTTGGAGCTGTTTCATGGACAAACATTCACATCTATTAATGGAAAAATGTTCCTTTTTTCATTTCACAGGAAAAACATTCTCAGACAACATTCTAAGAATAATTTTAAAAGTAATTGCAAGGAAAACAGAGAACCTCCATTCTAGCCTAACTACTAAAAAATCATTTAAATATCTAGGAGATCTCTTCACGATAAACATTATTTTGATGTAAAAAAATATGCCCCATGAAATCACTTAGAAAATGTTTCAGTATGACCTAGTACAGGGCTTACTGGTCACATCAGACAGAACATGGTTATATCAGAGTGCATTATAATTTTCATCTGTTCAGAACTTTAGACACATAAAAAAAATTCCTAAACTCAGCAGAACTCTTTATGAGTAAAATTCAGCCATTAATATCTTCTAATACAACAGGGAATAAAACAGATCATATAGTCAAATGTAACCTCTTTATTTTTTTGATTTATTTATTTGAATTTTGGTAACCGGTTAAGCCCACTGAGACCATGCAGTCCCTTTTTCAGTGACGACCCGGGAGTCAATTGCAGTACAATATAACTTGACAAATACAGGGAATTATTGTGTGCATAGAAATGACAGTGAGTTCAAGGAATACACAGAGACTTCAACATAGTTAAATAAACAACCTTAAAACTTACATTGAACAAAGTTAAATAAGATTGAAGTATATATACGATATAATACACTGGAATGTACATATTTACAGATCACATGCGCAACACAATGTTTTAGCATCAAATTAAATGCATGCTAAGCAGCAGATGGTGCAGAGAAGGTAGTGATTAGACAAAACAGCTGCAGTGGGGAGGTTTAAGTACATAAGAGGTAAGCTCTTTTTTGAAAAGAGATAGGGTGGGGCAGGTAAGTAAAGTAGGTGGGAGGGAATTGTAAGTAGGAGGGAATTGTAGGTGGGAGGGAATTCCAGGAAGAGGTGGCTGAGAAGGCAAATCAGCACTTACCCGATAGATGGTGCAGGTAGAAGACTTGGTTTGCTGGCCAAGGCACCTAGCTTCACCTGAGCTCTTTCCTTCTAAGACTGCTTGAAAGGCAGAGTAGAGAAACTTACCAGAGCAAGGGAGAAGGATTAAGACTTAGTTTGGCTAAGCAGATTTACTGTGTGGTGGTGTTTTGATTTTTTACTCACAGGGATTGCTACTGTTTGTGGCTAACATTTCATTGCTTTATTTTTTCTCTGATTCAAATTGTTGTTGCTGGTATACCTTCTTCTGCATTATTACAAGGTGTGCCTACAGGTGTGTGCTAACAGATTACTGCTGTAATCTTCTGATTCAAATTGTCTTTTGCAAGGTATATCTTCTGTTACTGCTTTATTTTTTCTCTGGAGCAAAGTGTTTCTTACAGGGTATATCTTCTCTGAAATTATTACAGGTGGTGCTTTACAGGTTTTACAGTTTTATCTAACATTAGGATAAGCTTTCTGGGTTACTCCATTTGTTGTTGACTGATTGTTTCTGCTCTTACCTCCTTGTTCTTTCGTCCGTGGTTCTTCTTTTTAGGCGGGGAAGGGCCAGCCACCACCCCATCCCCAACCACCCACGCTACACTCCTTTTATAGGGTACCACAGTTGTGACATTTCCTGTGGCAGAGCAGGAAGAGGCGGATCAGTGGGCCACAAGGTGATCTCATTTATAGGGCACTAGTAATTTAACTTGTTATAACAAGTTAAACAAAGCACAATTAAACCATTACTTGCATTTTTTTTTCCTTTTTTTCCTTCTAATTACTCTGACTAGGTTACAAACCCAGCAACTTATTTGGAATGGATTTCATTAACTGCAGGTACTGTGGAACAATTTTCAGAAGGACAGTCTTACAGGATTTAGGACACTGTCCTACATGCTGGGCCTTTGGAGATCTTCGTCTCAGCTCCGGGCAGCATGGGCAGAGATTGCACGCCTCAAATTTCATATTGAAGAGGAAATACATTATAAGAACCACCCGCCATTTCCCAGCATCCAACAGAAAAACCTCGACCGCAGAGGGTAGTTGGTCCAGGAGGTTGGCAGGTGGTTAGGAGGAACAAATCAGGTGCCCCATCACTCTCTGCTCTCCACACATTACCTCCAAAACCATATAAATGCTACAAACAGGTATCTGCCTCTATCTCTGAAATCAAATAAAGAGGCAGAAGACACTGCAGAGCAGGACACTGCGGCACAGGAGCTAGCACAACAATACTCACCCAAATCAGGAACCAAAACTAAACAAGCACAAAGGAAATCCAAAAACTTCTGATCATAGGAGACTCATGATTCGGGAGTTGATACCCATCTCCAGCTAGGGTGATGGTCGATGTCTCCCAGGTACATCAGCATGGAGAGACACTGACCGCATTGCTAAAATTGTTCACAAAGCAGGAGAAAACATTGATGTCCTAGTACACATAGGGACTAATGATCTCGCCAGCGGTCAGTTGTGGAGACCAAGGAACACCTGACTAAGCTGGGTGACAAACTATCATCTATTTCGTCCGCATCTCCTTCTCTGAGATCCTGCCAGTCTGGGAGAAGGGAACAGATGGACGGAAGGTCAGAGAAGGAGAGATAGGGAGCTAAACACGTGGCTCAAGGACTGGTGCCAGGAAAAAGGACACAGATTTGTAGGAACTGGCAACAGTTCTGGGAGCGAAAGTTCTTTAAATTTGATGGACTGCATCTGACTAAAGAGGAGTCAGCATTGGGCAGAAGTTTGACGCCTTGCAGAATATTTAAACTAGCAATGGGGAGAGGGTGCAGCACCCATACGTCGAATGGGAAGAACACCCTCCCCTCAGCTAGTGGTCAAACAGGAATTCAGCGTGTTTGCCATTCATTTGCATCACCAGGTAAGAAAAAGGTTTGTCTCCCATACGATGCACAGGGTAATGCCAAACTTCACCCAACAACTAACACACCAAAATTCTGGCCAATGGAAAATCATGTACACAAATGCTCACAGCCTGGGAAATAAGATCCCAGACCTGCAGGCAATAATGTCAGAGCTAAACTGGACATAGTAGCAATTAGTGAGCGTGGTTTACCAGTAACCACACTTGGAGACTTCAGTACCTGGCTATGTATTGTTCAGAAGAGACCGAGGTGCAAAGGGGGGAGGAGGCCCTGTATGTTAATGAAAATATCAAAGCTACAGAAATTCAGAATACACATAAGGAGCCAGAAGAACTGTGGGTCACCCTGGAAACAGGAAATGGGACAGCCATAAGAACTGGGGTTGTCTTACAGGCCCCAGACCAGAGGGAGGACATAGACACATTACTGTTAGAAGATATACAAACATGACAGCTAAAGGGAGGTTCTGATAATGGGAGACTTCAACATGCCAGATATAGATTGGTCAATACCAGCAGGAACATCTGCCAGAACTAGACTCATAGTGGATTCCTGCAGGGGGGGCCTCAAACAACTGGTACAGCAACCCACAAGAGACAGGGCTATCCTAGATCTAGTACTGACTAACAAAGAAGGGATCACAGATCTCCAGGTAGAAGGTCACCTGGGGTCCAGTGACCATCACATGGTATGGTTCAATTTGGTATACTACATCTAAATCATCCCATTCCAAGGCAAAAATATGGGACTTCAGAGGAGCTGACTTTGATAAGATGGCCAACAGAGTTAAGCTAGCCCTGGCAAAAAGAAACACAGGTGAGGAGGTACAGGCAAAAGTGGGCAAGCATTAAGGATACAATACTGAAGCAACATCCCATTGTGTTAGACAGAAAGGAAGTGCAAAGAAGAAGGAAACCACTTTGGTTCTCAAATACAGTAGCAGAAAAGGTCAGAGCCAAAAGGCTGGCCTCAGAAAATATAAGGAACACAGCGGATGAAGATAGGAGGCATACCAAACTGCCCTAAGGGAAGCAGGTAAGGCAGTAAGGCAGGCAAAGTCCCAAACTGAGGAAACACTAGCACGAACAGTAAAAGAAGGTGACAAGACTTCATAGATACATTAGTGAAAGGAGAAAGTCCAGAGGGTATTGCTGCTTAATGGAGAAAAGGGAGCATGTGAGGAGGAGGACCCTGTAAAGGCATCTATCCTAAATAGATACTTTTGCTCAGTATTTACTGAAGAGAAGGTAGGGCAGGGCCCACAGCTCAGCATCATGGACACAGGGGAGGAGGTGAGCACTACTCCTTCACAAAGAAAGGGTCCTACAAGAGCTTGCTAAGCTCAGGTGGATAAGGCAATGGGACCTGATGGCATACATCCCAGGGTACTTAAGGAGCTAAAGGAGGAACTAGCAGAGCCATTAGCAGAATTGTTTAGTGAGTCTCTGAGCACAGGAGAGGTCCCAGAAGACTGGAGAAGGGTTTATGTGATCCCGGCCCACAAGAGTGGTAGCAGGGAGGAGGCGGGAACTACAGACCAGTCAGTCTTACCTCAGTAGTGGGAAGATTATGGAGGCACTCTTAAGGAAAGGATAGTGCAACACCTGGAATCCATAGGGGCACAGGATCCAAGACAGCATGGGTTTACAAAGGAAGGTCCTGTCAAACTAATCTCATAGATTTCTTTGACTGGGTAACCAGAGTGGTGGACCAAGGGGAGCAGTTGATGTGCCTACCTTGACTTCAGCAAAGCTTTTGACACTGTTCCACATAGAAGATTGATAAATAAGCTAGGTAGGCTCGGGTGGGTCAGAAGTTGGTCAACTGGGTGCAAACTGGTTGACTGGCAGAAAACAGAGAGTGGTGTAAATGGTATACAGTCAGAAGAGATGCAAGTCACAAGTGGGGTACCTCAGGGATCAGTCCTGGGGCCAGTCCTATTCAACATCTTCATTAGTGACCTCTGAGATGGACTAGAGGGTAAGGCTTGTCTGTTTGCAGATGACACCAAGATCTGCAACAGAGTAGATGATCCAGATGGGTGGGCAGAATGAGAAGAGATCTGGATAAACTAGCAAAATGGTCAGAAGAGTGGCAACTGGGATTTAATGCAAAGAAGTGCAAAATCATGCACATAGGAAGAGAAACCCTGAAGCCACTTATAGGCTGGGAGGGAGTTGCTAGCAGTCACAAAGGAAGAAAGAGACTTGGGCATCATCATCACTGATGACCTAAAATCATCCAAGCAGACCTCTAAAGCAGTAGGTAAGGCTAGGGGGTGTTAGGGTGTATTAGTAGGGGTATCACAAGTCGTAAGAGGGAGGTAATAATCCTCTGTACAAGACATTGGTTAGGCCCCATCTGAGTACTGCGTGCAGTGATTGAGGCCACACCTTCACAAGGACATTAACCAAATTGAGGCAGTCCAGAGAAGGGCAACCAAAATGGTGCAGGGACTGCATCAGAAGACATATGAGGACAGATTAACGGACTCAATATGTATACCCTGAGCAAAGGAGGAGAGAGGTGATATGATCGAGACATTTAAACACCTTAAGGGCATAAACAAGGTGAAAGAGTCTAACATGTTTAAATATAAGAAAAATTGCAGGACAAGAGGACACAGCATGAGATTAGAGGGAGGCCGATTAAGGGGGAATGGGAGGAAATTCTTTTTCACAGAAAGGGTGGTAGATGCATGGAATAGCTTACCACAAGAAGTGGTGGCTATGAATACAGTGCAGGGCTTCAAACAGGCATGGGATAGGCATAAGGGAGCAATACAAATGACTATGAATAGATAGGTCACTGACAGAGCAAAGGCCGATGGCACATTTATAAGGTAGAAAAAGAAATGAGCAGACTGGATGGGCCTTGCGGTCCTTATCTGCCGACAACTTCTATGTTTCTATGTTTCTATAAGTTTCAGGATAGCTAATAAGGGAAGAGAAGTAGACTTAAGTGGGCGAGTGTAGGCTTTGTGATACATGATTCTCCTGAGAGACTGAGGGCTAAAGAGATTGACTAGTTTGAAAACAAAGCATAGAGTATGGAACTGAAACCCAGAGTCATAATTGGGCCACTGGAAAGAAAGCAGGGTGTCACAGTGATTTTGTTTGGGGTTTGTGCCTAGTGCAAATCATCCAATCCTATAATAGATGTGACGCAGCCAGGCAGGGGATGAGGGTTGAGCGGAGAGTAGCAGTGTAGCACCATATAACAATACAGGGAGAAGGGATGTGGAAGCATTTTTTTTGATAGGCGCTTGCAGATAGAAGGTAGCGGAGGCGGTATAAGAAACCTAGCTTTTGGTTAATTGCCTTAGTAAGCGGTGCTACATGAGGTTCTAATGAAAAGGAGGCATTGTGGACCATCCCAAAATATTTAAAAATGTTAACTACTTCTGTGGTGTTGCCAGACAGGGAGCAGATTTGGAGTGGATTGAACAGTTTATGGGAGGGGTTGTGAAATAACACAGCTTTGTTTTTTTTCATATTCAAGATTTGGTGGTCAGCTGAGAACCAGGTTTCGAGTGTATTGAAGTCAGAGTTAAGATTTTGGTTAAGCCACCCCATGCTGTTAGAAAAATGGTATAAGACTGCAACATCTGCATAGAGTTGCACTGCTGCACCACCACATAACTTAAGGAGTTCATTAATGAAGAATGAGAACAAAATCAGACTAAGAATTGATCCCTGAGGTACACCATGCAGAATAGGTCTGAAGGATAAATGAGATCCAGACCATTTTACCCTTTATCATCTACCAATGAGATAGTCCTTAAACCATATAAGTGCTAGGCAATCAATGCCAAGTTGATGTAGTTTACCTAGCAGAAGGTAATGACTGATGAGATTGAATGCCTTAATCAGGTCGACGAACATGGCACCAGTCACTAGGCCTTCATCACTAGCTTTAAGGATATCAGCCGATACTTTGACCAGGGCTGTGGTAGTACTGTGTCCCTTCCTAAAGCTGTGCTGGCAATCTGTGAGAAGCTGATGCATACCTAAGCAGGATTGTAACTGAATGTACAAAATCCTCTCTTGGGTCTTAACCAGGGGACATAAAATCAAGATAGGCCTATAGTTTTCGAGGGCATGAGTACTGTCTTTGTGGAGGGGGACTACAACAGCCACTTTCCATAGATTTGGCACAACTCCGGAGAGGAAGGACCTATTTAGAAGACTGCAGACAGGTGCAGCAAGTGCTGCAGCCCCTAGTTTGAGGAACTTAGGTTCTAAAGTGTTATGACCGGGGGAGCTCTCCTCTTTGAGTTTTGATAATAACTTGCACACTTCCCTTGTTGTTGTGATCTTTAAGTGGAAGGCAGGGCAAGGGCCAAGTGTAGCATGGGGCCGAGTAGGGGTTGAGAACTCAGGGGTGGGTGCAAGGTAAGCCATATACCTATCAAGCTCAGTAAAAAACAGATTGATTCCTTCTGCAATGGGTGGGGGGGGGGATCTTGTAACAGGTCACTCCCTGACATAATGGAACTGGGACATTGGCTTGATTTACCTTTGATCAATGAATAAATTTAATTCCAGAATTCTTTAGACTTGCAGAGGTCATCAGTTTATAGATAATGGTAATAGGAACGTTTAGCACCCTGGATCCTGTTTTTGCACTGGTTGATGATAAGATAACAAGTCAGAGCATAGTAGGCTGAGTTTATAGGATTTCCAGGCAGCATCGCGTTTTTTCATAAGAGTCCTGATTTCAGTAGAAAGCCACTATGCTATGATGCCTTTGGATCTGCGCTTAATTGGGCATGTTTGTTGACAATATCTGTAAAGGTAACAATGAAATAGTCTAGGGTCTGGTCTATGGTTGGGAGGTGAACAACGGAGCTCCAATCAGCATTATTAACTGGCGTTAGAAACACATCCAGGTCTTAGAGACAGAACTAACTCCGCTGACTGAACTTCTTATCTCTTCAGTGGATCGGAATTTTCCTTTGGAAATGGTTTCTATAGATTCTGAACCTCAGTAGGAGAGACACGAATGAGGAAAGCAATTTGTGACCGCTTCACCTGTTTTTTCAGGATTGGAGAAAGATGTGCCTATGGCGGCTTCAGGTGGGACATCACCCAGGCACACAATTGACTCTATGGGAGATACTTTAGAGAAGTTATTCAATTGGTCACAGCTTTTTGACTGAAAGTTCCATGCATTGTCAGAAAAAGTGGGCTTTCTGCAAACAGACGCTAAACAAAATAGGGAAAAGTTAGAGGTACTGACAAAAGACATGGAAGTCAATAAAGGAGAAACAAACAAGAATACTAATAAAGTTACTGGGCTTGAAGCTACAATGGCAAACTTGATTCGGGATGATTATAACATGTCGAGGAAAACTGAGATTCTAGAGAATCAACAACATTATAGAAATCTAAGAATAGTGAGCTTACCCCCAATTTTGGATGGACCATTTGAATCTGTCTGGGACATGTTGAAAGATCTTTTTGTCTTCCTATTTGACTTACCAGAAGATAACCTACCATTTATTACTAAAGCATATTGTATAATACCTAATCACAACCTAGGAGTTTAAATTCCCAGGCAGAGATAGAAACATCAAGTAATAAAAAATCAGCAGTATTTGTCTCCTTCGGATTTGACTCGGATAGAGTCTTAATAATGAGGCTGTCCAATATTAAAGCACCCTTAGTCTATAAAACCTTTAAATTCTCTATTTTTCCTGACTATTTCTTCGCAACACAGCAAAGAAGACAAAGATTTCTGGGATATTGTCAGGAACTTTTGGAACTGGGTGCTGAATTTCAATTATTAGCCCCTGCAAAAGTAAGAATAAAATACAAAGGAGCTCAGCATTTGTTTTTCAAAGTCGATCAACTAGCTACTTTTATTCAGTTTCAATATACTCAGGATGGTGAAACAGACTTTCCTATTCTTTCTGAAGAGGAAATGATAAAAATGTGATATGTGATATGATTACAAATATATGATTGATTTTTTTTAGTATAGTATTAATTGGCTCAGTTTGGTTGCTGTCACTCTCATGTGAGAACTGAGGCAGGCTGAGAAATGGAATTGAGAGGGATAATACTTCTACAGTAGTTTATATTTATGTCTAAATACAAATGAGGGGGAAGTGCTGTTGTGCTAAAAAGAGGATAAAATATTACTTTTAAGCCTGACAATTAAATAAGTGCAGTTGTGTACCGTTGATTAAAAATGTAGAAATCCCCCCCCCCCACTCATATTTTGGGTCTAGACACGCCGACCTCAATGTATAACAATGTTATTTTTTTTACCAATATATGAGTAATGTAGATGTTGTTTTATTTGATGTATAATATATAAAATTCAATAAAATATAAGTATATAAAAAAAAACGAATTCATGTCAAACTGTGTCATGTTCCTGGATTCCCAGATTAACCGGGGGCAAAGTTGTTGCGCCACACGCAATACACAGGAGAGTGGTTACTAATGCAGTCTGGCAGTACACTAACTGACTTGATCCTATGAGGGCAATTGGATACAATACAATCTAATAGCGTTGAGGTACCTGTCTTGGAGTTGCATCATGTGGGCTCAGCGATATGTTGTATAAAATTAAAGTTACAGACAATAGTGTGTGCTTTGTTTTTGTGAGGTGACAGCCAGTCATTGTTAAAATCTCTACATATTACTGTATCACGTGGGGGAAGATCAGACCAGGAGGACATGAAGGGATGTAAGTCATTGATCGCATCCTTTGGAGGGAGATAGCTATAGCCAATTAAAAGTTTCTTGACATTGCCAAGAGTCAGTGAAATAAATAGAGATTTAGCAGAGGAGGGTGTATCAGGTGATGTGGGGATTACAGCAACATGAAAATTTGATTTAACATAGAATAAGACACCACCACCCTTTTTACAAACACAGTCCTTCCTAAAACATGAGTAACCATGGAGATCAACCTCATGTTGCCGTATATGGGGCTTCAGCCAGGTTTCGGTTACTCCAAGGATGTCCAGGTTATTTTTTTGCAGCCCAGGCCTGGATTTCAGCTATTTTTGGCTGGAGACTTTGTGTAATTAGATGTGCGATTTTAACACCGTTTATATGGAGTGTAATAGGTGGCGTCGAGTGGGCAGATATAGATAGTGGGCCCAGTGGACCTGGGTTAAGTTCAGTATCACCCACTTGAAGAAGTAAAGAGAGGGGGAGAGAGAACTATGATGGAGAACAAGTCACTAACATATGCCAAATGGAAATTTTGGAATTTATCATACACATGATTTTAAAAAAGGTCTCGGATCAGAGGTCTCAATAAGGCCATCAGGAACCAAGGCACTCAACTTTTGTGGATCCACTGCCTTTTCTTTTTGTTCTAGGATTTGTAAAAAGATCACCTCCTCTGATGGGGTGGGGGTCTGCAATATGTTCTAGGGCACTAAATTTAAAAGTTCTAGAGTTATTGCTATGTGGTTCTTTGAATTGCTTTCTCAAAGCATTGTCACAGCAGTGTTGATCTCCTCAACATGTTCTTGTATTCTGAATTTCTGAGTGAAAGTTTCAGTCTTCCCACAAAATGTCCCCACATTCACCCCACCACACATAAACAATTAAAGAAGACCTGCAGTCAATTTAATATGAAATTCTTCTTAGGGTATATGAACGTGGGTCCAGTTTCTGTACATTTGCAGATACTGCAGTTGTGGCATCTGTGGAATCCTCTCCTAAACTGAATACCTCTTGCAGGTTCATCCACATAACTATGAGTCACTAGAAATACTTTTTCCTTTTTGACATCCTACCAGTGCCGCTATCTCTGGATCAGATTTTAAGATTTCTCATCTATCATTAATCACCATTTTTATCATCATGGACCTGTGATGGTAATCTATCACAAAGGTGATTTGAGGAGCAACTTCAGTGTTTTTCTTCTTTTGTGTCAACAAATGGTTTTGTCTGACTATGCTAACTTTTTCTAACTTTTTTGTATGCTTTAGTAGTTAGAATGGTTGCCTTGACCTGGCTGACAGCATCCCTGCCTCCTTTTCAAAAGTTTTCTCTGAAGTACAGTTTCTTTTAAGACAGAGGAACTGACCATAAGGAACACTGTTGACCTGTCTCCTGGGATGGGCACTTTCTGCCCTCAAAAGGGCAATTCCAACTATAGTTTTTTTGTATGGCTTACATATTACAACACCTCTACAGTTTATGATAGAACGCTATTGCCAATGGAAATCCATTACTGGAATTTCCTTGTTGTGCTGCAGTAGCTACGTCATCATGCTGTTGAGCTGAGAAAAAGAAAGCATTCAGGAAGTACAAGGAATCGCAGAAGGAGCAGGACAGAGAACTGTATCAGTTAAAGTAAAAGGAGGCTGGGAAGGCAGTCAGAACAGCAAAGGCCCAAACCGAGGAAAAGATAGCCAACTCAGTTAAGAAGGGGATAAAACCTTTTATAGGTGGCACATCAGGGAGCGAAGAAGACCAAGGAGGGATAGTGAGGCTTAATAAAGGGAGGGAGGGTGGGCAGAGGAGATCAGAAAAGGCAGAGATACTAAACAAATATTTTGCTCAGTATTTACAAAGGAAGAGGGGAGGTACATAAAACAAACAGTAGTAACACTCTGGATACAGAAGTTGATACCGCCCATTTACAGAAGAAAGGGTTCTGAAAGAACTCTTAAAACTGAAGGTGGACAAAGCAATGGGGCCTGATGGGATTCATCCCAGAATTCTAAAAGAACTAAGGGTAGAACTAGTGACACCACTGACTACCCTTTTAACAAATCATGGGAGGATGGGTGGTACCCAAGGACTGGAGGAGGGCAGATGGATCCTCTTCACAAAAGTGGGAGCAAGGCAGAAGCGGAAACTATAGACCTGTTAGTTTAACCTCAGTGATAGAGAAATGATGGAATCACTTCTAAAGGAAAGAATTGTCGAGTATCTAGAGGCCAGAGGGCACAGGACCCTAGGCAGCATGGATTCACAGCGGGGAAGGTCATGCTAGACGAATCTGATAGATTTCTTTGACTGGGTGATCAAGTAGTAGATCAGGGAGGGCTGTGGACATGGCCAGCTAGACTTTAGAAGGCATTTGACACAGTCCCACACAAAAGATTAATATACAAGTTAGCCAGCCTTGGAGTGGGTCCCAAGATGACAGCCTGGGTAAAGAATTGGCTGGAGAATAGGACACAGAGAGTAATAGTAAATGGAGTCCACTCAGAAGAAAGGAGGGTTACTAGTGGGGCACCGTAGGGTTCAGTATTAGGATCGGTCCTCTTCAACGCCTTTTATGCTTACATTGCAGAAGGACTGGAAGGAAAGTATGTCTCTTGCAGATGACACTAAGATCTGCAACAGAGTTGATGCACAGGGTGGGTGGAAAGGATGAGAAGGGACTTGGCAAGGTTAGAGGAATGGTCAAATGTATGGCAGCTTAGATTCAATGCTAAGAGTGCAAGGTAATGCACCTGGGAAACAAAACCAGGGAAGAGTACACAATGGGGGTGAGATACTAACAACAACAAAAATGGAAAGGGACCTGGGGTAGTCATATCAGATGACCTAAAGATGGGCAAGCAATGAGAGGGCAGCAAGTAGGGTTGGGGGATACTGGGATGCATAGGGAGAGGCATCACCAGTAGAAAACAGGAAGTTATTATCCCTCTGTACAGACAGCTGGTGAGACCCCATCTGGAGTACTGTGTGCAGTTCTGGAGACCCAATCTCCGAAAAGACATAGACAGGATGGAAGCTGTCCAGAGGAGGGCAACTAAAATGGTGCAGGGTCTGCACTGGAAGACATATGAAGAGAGACTTAAGGAGCTTAATACGTATAGCCTCGAGGAAAGGAGGGAGAGGGGGGACATGATAGAAACTTTCAAGTACCTCAAGGGAATCAACAAAGTCCAAGAGGGTAGCATCTTTCAAAAAAAAGAGGTGTGCAAGAACAAGAGGGCACAATTTGAAGATGGGGGTGGTGGCTCAGAGGTAATTTAAGGAAGTATTTTTTCACAGAGAGGGTTGTGGATGCATGGAACGGCCTTTCGGAGGAGGTTGTGGAGTCAAAATCAGTGGTGGAATTCAAGCATGCATGGGATAGTCATAAGGCAGTTCTGGGGGGTGGGGGTAGGAAGAAGTAGGCTGCTGGTTAACTAGGATCTGCAGCTTATCCAGTAGGTAGAGAAATGGCAGACTGGGTGGGCCAAGCGGTCCTTATCTGCCGTCAGATTCTATGTTTCTATGTTTCTATGTCACTACTGTAGTACAGCAGAATCGAAGGGTCCTGCATGGCTACCTTTTTAAAACTGCAGCTTCAATTGCTGATGCTCACAGTGTTGGTGATCATAACAGTTGCATTTCTCTTTTTTTATTTACATTGCTCTTCCACTCATGCTTGGCATTCAAGGAACCTCATAGTTGAGCTGTCAATGTGAAGACTCAAAGTTTCTGTGTATTTGGGTGCCATACAATATAAAAGATTATATATGGTACTCCATACACAGACAAAGCTGAGTCTGAATCCCAAGGTTGCTGTGGCAACCAGGGTACCTCTCAAGCTACACTCTCTCAGTCTCAGGTTGCCATGACAACCTCTTGATTTCAACATAGCCTTGTTGTATATGGAGAGCCATACACAATCCGCTGTAATGTCGACTTTGACTTTTATGTCTGAGAATTCCACACTGGTGGGGTCTGAGTGGTGAGTGCATTTAATATTCAAATTGTTGCTGTTAACTGACTTATGAAGTCCTGTCCCACTAATCTGTACCAATTCATTACTTGTCTGAGATGGGTGTTGGACTAAAAAAAAAACACTTTTTCTCCTACTATGCCAGAAATACATTGTATAAGATGGCATCAGGGCTGCGCCTGTGGCTTTCCCTTGGAGCTGAAGATAAAATCATCTGTCAAAAATAAAGTAGTTGTGGTGAAGCACAAAAAAAATAGCTCTAGAACTGGAGCTCTTACCTTAAAAAAGACACTGCGTTTTTGGAGAGAGTACAACGTAGGTACATTAAGTTAATACTGAGGACAAAACATAAGATTACATTGCCTAGGGTTATGGACCCTTGATCTGAGAAGACAGAGCAGGGATTTGCTCTGTCTTTATAAACTGCCGGAAGGCAAGGACTTAATGATAGAGCTGGGTATTAGGTATAAGTGTTGTCCACATGACTGAAGAGGACATGGGTGACAACTTTTGGAATGTACTCCAAGAAACTTATTTAAGGGTGTATACATATATACCTAGGTCTGTTAGAATGTGGAATCGGCTTCCTGACAAAATAGTTCAAACATAGCTATTTTTAAGTCAAGGTTGGATAGGTTTCTACAAGATTATAACTCTAGTAGTTGCATTCAATGAGTAGTGGAGACAGCTAACATGGGCACTAGCCTTCTACTGTCCTAAAATCCACAGTATAATTAGGTTCTATGGGTAATTTACAAGCTCTTTTTCTGCTGCCATGAAATCCTTTGTTGCTCTTAACCCCTCTTATTGCCTTATGCAATATACAGTGACACTATCTATTATTATTCAAATACAGTGGCACAATATCTATTATTATTCAAAAGTACATAGTATGCCAGGGAATACCCTCCCATTTTGTTGTTATGTCCATTGTATCTCTCAGGTAGCTGTCTGTTTTGGGGACCATTATTTTCAGAAAATATTCTGCAAACTTGGAGGGTCCCTCACTGAGCGACCCCATCTCTGAAACTATAGGTCACCAGTGGGGTTTCTTTGGGAAGAGTATATAAGGTTGATGAAACATGATGACTTGATTTCAAACAGCTGCTCCCCACTCCTGTAATGTATCCTGAGCCCGGCATATTGAATCTTAGCTGCCACACCCCGACCACTCCTCAAGCTTGCTTAGGTTCCTGCTCATTTTCTCTACCCCTCCTGGAGTGTCAACCCTGTTGCAGATCTTCGTGTCTTCTGCAAAAAGACACACCTTCCCTTCCAGACCCTCTGCAATGTTGCTTATGAAAACTTTAAAGAGGACTGGTCCAAGCATTGATCCCTGCAGGACCCCACTGATCACTCCCACTCTCTTTGGATTGAACTCTGTTTGCCACCACCCTCTGTGTCCTATCGCTCAGCCAATTTTTGACCCAGTTTATCACCCTGGAACCCACTCCCAGGCTGCTCAGCTTGTTTACTAGCCTCCTGTGTGGGACAGTGTCGAAGGCTTTGCTGAAATCCAGGTAGGCCACATCCACTGCCCCTCACTCACCCACCTCCCAAGTCACTCAGTCAAAGAAATCTATCAGATTGTTTGACAAGATCATCCTGCTGTGAATCCATGCTGCCTTGGATCCTGTGCTTCGTTGGATTTGAGGTTTATCACAAACCTTTCTTTTAGTAGTGATTCCATTAGTTTCCCCACCACTGAGGTCAGGCTGACTGGCCTGTAATTGCTAGCCTCCTCCCTGCTCCCAGTTTTGTGGAGAGGGACATCATTTGCCCTCCTCCAGTCCTTTGGTACCACACCTGTTTCCAGCTAACTGTTGAACAGGGCTATCACTGGTGCAGCCAGCACCTCCCCGAGTTCTCTTAATACTCTGGGATGTATCCCATCTGGCCCATTGCCTTGTCCACTTTCAGAGTAGTGAGTTCCTTTAAGACTCTCTCCACCTTAAATGGACTGGTGTCTACCTCCCTCCCAGTGGTGCTTCCATCACCTAACTTTGGTCCCTCCCCTTCCCCTTCCTCTGTGAATACTGAACAAAAATACTTGTTCAGGATTTCTGCCTTTTCTTGGGCCCCTTCTGCACACTTCCCTCCTTCTGTTTTTAGTCTCACAATCCCACTCTTAGTCTTTTTGCTTTCACTGATGTACCTGAAAAAGTTCTTGTCCTCTTTTGTTATTGCCTGGACTGGTTTTTCTTCTGTTTGGGCCTTTACACTCCTGATTGCTTTCCCCGCCTCCCTCTGCTTTTCCAGATACAGTTCCCTGTCTTCTTCCCTCTGTTTCTCCTTGTGCCACCTGAATGCCACCCTTTTTGCCCTTACCTTCTTGGCCGCTTCCTTTAAGAACCACAGTGTTTTTCTTTCTTTCTCTTTGTTTTGCTTACTTGCCTAATGCAATGGCTTGTTGCCTCCACTATGGCTCCCTGAATATCCTCTCATTGTTCTTCCACCCCCCTTCTCCTTCCCTGCCAGTGATTTTCTGAGACATTCTCCCATCTTTGCAAAGTCAGCCCACCTTAAATCCAGGACCCTTGTTTTCGTGTGGTTTGACTTTTCTGCTGTTCTCACATTGAACCACACCGTACTGTGATTGCTTGATCCCAGATGGTCTCCACTTTTACATCAGTAATTCTGTTCCCGTTGGTGAGTACCAGGTCCAAAGTCACTCCCTTTCAGGAGGGCTCCATCACTAGCTGTCTTAGGCACACACCCTGCAGGGCTTCCAGGATATGTCTGTTCCTGACTGAGGCTACAGCTTGGTTGCTCCAGTCCACATCATCCCTCCAGAGCTCAGCAGAAACATGAGGACAGAGTGAAACCCATTTAACTGGCACTTCACTAGCTGCCTTCCCTGCCTGCTACTGATTCTAGTAACCCCTGGGAACAAGGGGGCTACACCCATCCTTTGCCAGGAAAATGACTCTCCCCAGTCATTACCATACCTGGCACCAGACCATCCTACCTATGTGCTACCTATGGAGAGGGGTGACCATGCCCTCTCCTACCATGTGCTAGGCACAGGCAGGCAACATTAAGGGAGCAGAGGCCATCAGCTGATGCATCAGCCCCTACACTACGATCTTACTATGGAGAATCAGTGGCTCTGGGAGAACTTCCCAGAGCATGTCCCTAACAGACCAGAACTGTGGCCCCTATGGCCGGTCAGGACCATGGTCTGTCTGTCTATCTATCCCCCTAGCCCTCTAGGGAAAATCTATCTAACCAAAAATCTACTTCAGGGGAACCTCCCCCAACCTAGGGCACCTGCAAACCAAAACACAGAGCAATAACATTATACCAAAGCATTACACTCCCATACTCCCCCATAAATACACCTGTGGAACAAAAGGTTAACACATGTTAACAACTACATAGTACTTTAAAAAACACTTTAAAGCACAAAGGAACTCCAATGAGTCCCCCCAAATCCTCTTCTGGTCTTCTCTTCTTTCTTCATTAGGATCACCTGAAAGATAAAAGACAAACAAAACACAGTACCATATCCTCTCCATCAAAACACTGGAGAATCCCCCTAAAAATATTTTATAGAAAAGTATAAAAGAAAAAACAGTAGAAAATACTGTCATTATGTACAATGCAACATTTTTAGGGGATGGAATGCCCTAAAAGTCCCATTTAGTGACAGAACAGTTGTGCCCGAAGGCAAGGTCCATAAAAGAGTCTCTCCTGGGCCAGAGCCCATCGAAGCACAGTTCTTGAAGTACTATAGTCTCAAAGGGGAGAGTCTTTGTGGACAGGTCAACAGTTTGTAGTATGCCAGGGTGTAGGATGTGTTTTGCAATGTCAATAAAGTAAGAAAAGTCTGGACTTACCAGTCCCTTGAAGAACGAACAACAAGATCACCTACTTCTCCAGCCGAAGAGCGCCTCTCCCTGGCAGCATTGTTCAGTTACAGCTGGGCGGATATCTTCCAGAAAACAGATAATGAAAAAGGAAACTGCTGGGTTGATGTCATCTCAGAAATCAAACCATGGAACAGGAACCAACAGCTGGGTTAATGTCACCCGGCATCCGGCATCCCAGGCGATGAATCAGGAAACAACTAGGCTAAGGTCATCTGCAAGTCCAGCCGAGGAAACTGGAAAGGCACACTGCAGGTCTGATGAATCTGGACGCACCTTGGATCCTGGAACACCAGTCTGGTGGAACAACATGGGTACAGCAACTGCTGGATGGCAGACACTTCAATTGTCACTGCTCTGCTTCCCTCTGGGTAGGCATGGGCATACTCGCAGGAGAGTGGCACCATTAAGGGTAGTACCACTCTGGGTCAGGTACAAGAACTATGACCCCATTTGGGCATTCATAATTGATGATGTAGAAAGTTTGTCTTCCTGCTTTGTCCACATATCGTACAGTGTCCAGGAACAATGTCCTGACCAATTTCCAAAACTTTAGTCTATCATTTATGACTCTGTTTCTGACACAAAGGGTCACATCTGGATGCAGATTTTTGATTGCTTCCTCCAGTAACTGGTTTTCCTGTTTTGCTCAGTCTCCTCCCAGACTCTCCGAGGAAAGGTAGGAAAGGACATTCCATATATGGCATTTGCCCTCCTACGAACCAGTCTCTCCTCCTTACTACTCTTCTCTAGCACATGACCACTGGCATGGCTTGGGGAAGGCCAGTCCTGGTTCATCCAGTACTGCATACTCAGTGCACAGTAAAACTTGTCCCTGACCATATCTGCAGGTAGGGCAGTGGAGTCACCAACTTCTTCCTCTGGTTCCTCTGAGGCAAGAGCTTGAGGCCACTCACTGGGACCCTCAACAGAAAGATAAACATCTTCCTCCTCCTCTTCCTCATTCAAAACTTGGGCCTAAGAGTGAGTAGTCATTCTTACTCCTGAGACAGTTTACTTTTCAGTGGGAGCAGAGGTAGACCCCTCCCATTCTAAAGTTTCTTGAATTTCGTCCTCCCCAACTAGGCTAGGACTAGGACCCTCTCTCCATGGGTCCACGGATCCTTCCTCTGCACTGTCCATTTGTGACACAGGCATAGAAACATCATGAGGAATCTGCCCTTGCAGTAAATCTACACTGTCTTCCTTTGGGCCACACTCTACTGGGTCTCCCCCAACAGGTTCAACCTGGTGCTGTGTGCTGCTAGATGCAGGATTTTGTACTTTCGTCCAGGTGGGAGCCAAATGAATTTTAGGTGCTTTAGACAGACCATACTTCACTAAGCAACCCAAACAGTGAGGAATTAAGAAATGATCCCTTCCAGCCTTGAGGCACATTAGGCATCCTCTCGCAGGGTAGTTGGGAACTACAACATGAGAAGGCAAACTGTCACTATAGAAACATTGCTCTGTTTCTTTTAGCTTGGCAACCTCCTCAGCTATCATAGCTCGGGCATGATCTGAGTAGCGGGATGGTCCCAAAGCCATATCTGTAAATAAACACATTAAAGTTCATTGCTACTACACAGTTCACGATACTTGGAACAGTCTCTTAAAATGGCTCCCTGCGGCTGTGTTTACATTACTGCCCCACCCTGTAATGGCAGTGGCAGCACTCCTGATGCATCAACATATCTGTCTCTGACTCAACCCACTTCGCATCCGACTTTCTGCATAATGATAATTTACTCAAACTATAACAACTGCACTGCATTTACTTTCCTCAGCACATTTATATGATTTCTGGACTTTACAATTAGCGTCCAATCAATTTTACTTGCTTAAAGTCACTAAAAGCCACAGTATTTCTAGAACAGGATTGCCTGTTTGTTGCAGCCTCTCATATAACTTACAGTCTCTCGATTGCTCAGACAAGTATACTGTTGCTGAATTCCATAATACATGCTCACAGTCTAATGCTCAGAATTCTTGTTTGTTTTGATTTCACTTTACAGTACTTCTTTGCAAAAACAATCACACTGCTTACACACAGATCCAGCTGGCTTTGTTAAAATCATAACACAGTTTGAGCTCAGTTTTGCTGAATGGTACTCACTGAATCAGTAGCTGGCTTGCTCTGGTGGAAATCTCGACCTAAAGCCGATCCTGGAAGGACTCTGGGTTGAAACAGGCTGGTGATCCTGCGATTGTCACTACGAACACCACGCTTACGTCCCAGTCAGTTGGATACTGGGTTGAGTCCGATTTTGAAAAGAAATAGTCTGTATTTACAGATTTAGAACATTCACAGTCCTCTTGAAGGTTTTCTCCTGGCTAACCAGCTCACACACCACTCGCTCTCTCCCTCTCGAACACTGGGATGCACTCTGAAGCTGGCTGGGGGCGGGACTGATTGCAGTCACACCAATCACTCGACGCCATGCAAATGAGCCTCTCTCTCTCTCTCTCTCTCTCCCATGCTCTTCCTCCATGGCGATCATCGAGCAGGACAAAATTTAAACTGCAAACCAAACTTTTTTCCTTGGCCAAAATTTCACATCAGGAGCGTCCTTTTTGACCATTTCTCTCACAGAACTTGACTATTTCTTTAGCGACTCCCCCAATTTCACATAACAAGCACATGAAACTTTCAGGGCACAATTGACTCTTTGTTTCCTAAAGTCCACAATACTTTTTGTGCAGAAAACTTAAGAATTAAAGCTTGTAAACATTCTCTTCATGCAGGACAAGGGCATACACATTCTGGCTTTACAGTCCCTTGGTAAACGGTGGCACAACACACAGCAGCACATGAACAGCAGGCACACAGCAACACATACGGATGCCACTATCCTAGGCAGATCCTTTTGTGCAAAGCTTCCAGTTTCGGGCTACCAACTGCCAGACAGACAAAACGCTAGCCATAGCCTAAGCAAACTATCTTTTTTCTCCCAAATTCAAAACACATCGTCGGACGAGCCCCCATTTTTGTAACCCCCCACTGGCCCCTTGTTTAACTAGAAGGCACACCTCTCCAAGTCTAGGGGAAAAGAGAGGGGGTTGGGGTACATTGTTTTGCCACCATAGACAAGGTGGACTTAGCCTGCTATACAAAATAGACAACCAAGTGTGGCAACTGCCTGGTACACACCTAGTAGGGATCACTTGCCATGGCCAATGACCTGGGTCCCTGGGAGAAAACATTTGCTCAGGGCTGTGCTAGGTTTGCACTTCTGATCAGGGGCATTCAAGTAACTCCAGACACAAGGAAACAATAACATCACTGTCCAAACCAGGCTTAGGATTCTAGAGTGTGGCTTTTATTCATGTAATAAAATAGAAATAATCACAAAGCGAAGATAGACCCCCATGGGGCTACACACACTTGTAATACAGATTACTGAGGTACAGACATTCCTGAATTCCCATTTAGCATAGAATGAAGAAAACACACACTGGTGAACACACTGGTTCCTACTGGAAGTTGGCACATCCAGCCAGGTACTGGTACATTTCCCATCGACTTGGCATACACGGCCAGTTCTAGGACACTTTCCCATATTTCATGAGGAATGAAGGTGGTACACATGGCCACAAAGGAGCGCATACAGGTTCAGAACTTTCAGAACCCACTATACTAGGATAAACTGAATGAAAGCAACTCACATCCAGGGGTAAACACTTTTCTCAGGCATTGGCCAATTGCACTGAAGAAAAAGTAAAAGGTGCCCTTCAGAACCTGTAGAGGTAAATTGATTACTCCTGATGGGGGTCTCCCACCTTTTGTTTCCAAGCTTATACTTGGTTATTCATCTGGTTTATAACACCACACACTGTAAATCTTGGTAGGTGTTGTCTTAAATGTTTACCACACTTAACATACTACAAGTAAACACCTCAGGGGTGCCAGAATTAAAAAGTTCTGTACTTGGACAGTCACATACAGGACTCCAACGTAGGCAGACACTTTTCAAAAGAAACACTAGGTGGACAGGGTCCCTTTTTCAGAGAAAATTCACCCTCAAAGAAATACAGGTACTCCTGGGTCTACACAGAAAAATAACACAAGTACTCACAGAACAGTTGTACAAGGCAGCTTTCCAAAAGTCCAAATTGGACCAGGGGATTGCCCCTGAATCCTAGAGTTCACCCCATCCCTCCTGGGATGGAGCACAGGGGAAATCATTAACCAAGGTCTCCACCACTTCTTCACAGGAACTGTTGTCAACCACTAAGGTGAGAAACACAAAAAAACAACTGTTAGCTCTCTGACAGAGCTGAAGTGAGGAGCTGCCTAACTGCAGCCTCCTCCTGGAACTCCAACTCAGACTCTCTCAACATTCTAAAGCTAGCCCTAGCAGCAGCTAGCTAGTGTGGCTTATGTAGCTGCAACAGTTCTAAATTACATCATCCCTCCAGAGCTCAGCAGAGACTGAGAACAGAGTGAAACCCATTTAACTGGCATTTCACTAGCTGCCTTCCCTGCCTGCCACTGATTCTAACCAGCATTCTAGTAACCCCTGGGAATAAGGTGGTTACAGTTATCTTTGGTGATTTCTCTACCTTAGGGTCCTCTCTGCCATCTGCATCATTTTGTGTGTGTGTGGGGGAGCTGTTTGCTTCACCCAGCTGCAATGTTTTGAGAGATACCAACACACAGAGATTGAAGGAAAACTCAGATGGATCTTCTCTGTTTATTCTGCCTTTGTAAATAGTTATACTGAACAACTTTATTTTTTTATGTTAGTGCTAGTATTAATAAACACTTTTTGCGAATTCTACAACTGCTCCTGGTTTTCTCTATGCTTCCTGATCTGTGCCTCGATGACAGATGGTGTCAGCCTAAGTGGAATTATGCCATGCATACTTTAAGCCAGGAGTTTTGGGCATGGGTACTGGACCTAGTACGAGGGAAGCGTAGAGAAAGGTATGGATTCTACAGCAGCAAGTCCAGGAGTGGTTACCAGAGAATAGCAGCCAAACTAGCAGAGACAGAAGTCCAAGCTGAGATTGTAGAGCCAGCACAAGTTATGGAAAAAGAACAGGCAGTGACAGAACCTGAAAGCCTGATGGACTTTTTCAAATGGTGGGCTATGCAACAAAAAGTGATGGAGAAGCAAAGAGAAAAAGAGATTAAACATTTAGAAGCACAGAGGAGAAAAGAGATGCTTTAGAAGCACAGAGGAGAGGAGAGAAGCAGCAGATGAGAAGAGATGCAGCGGCAGGAGCAGTGATGGCTGGATGCCTTGCATGCTATCAAATGCAGAGGATCTGGCACAGATCCAGATGAGCAACAAAACACAAGCAAGCAACTTAAAAGCCATTAAACTTACAAAGTTGTGTCCCTCAGATGATATCAAGGCATATCTGACAACTTTTGAAAGAGTTGCCACAGCCTGCCAATAGCCAAAGCAGCAATGGACAATCAGACTGGTACCCTACCTGACAGGGAAAGCCCAACTTGCCTACAGCAATATGGACACTGCACAATCAGAAAACAATGACATGGTGAAAAGCGAAATCCTGAAAAGAGTCGACATCTCAGGAGAGACCTACAGGCAGAGATTTCGAACTCTGAAGTGCAACTCAGTCGACAATCCTCGAGAAGCCTTCACCCAACTCGGAGAACTCCTGATAAAATGGCTCTAACCAGTGGGCAAAACAGTCCCACAGATCATGGACACATTTGCAATGGAGCAATTCATCAACATCCTGCCTACAGATGTGCAGCTTTGGGTAATGGAACACCGACCAGAAAGTGGAGAAAAGGCTGTTTCTTTGGCCGAAGACTACCAAATGGCCAGACAGATGCCACAGCAGCGAGGTAACAGCCAAGTACCGGTAAGACACTCTTTTTCCCATTTAAACTCCAAGTCTGATAAGAACTCTGGTGGGGGTAACAAATCTGTGCCCAAAGATATTATTTGCTATAACTGTAATAAGCCAGGTCATATTGCAAGAAATTGTCATAAGAAGAGTGACACTGGAGCAGATTTGTCCTTGGCAAATTGGGGCAATACTTAACAGATGTGAAGGTGGGGGATAAGACTGTAAATGAACTCATTGATTCAGGAAGCAGACAGACCCTAGTGCATGTTGAGGTGCTGGGAAGCACTGTGCAAAAGGACCAGGTACTGGTGTCATCTGCATCCATGGGGACACTCAATACTATTCGACCACCCAAGTGACTCTGACTATTAATGGGGTGTCGCACCAAATGAAAGTGGGGGTAGTACCTAAGTTACCTGTACCTGTGATTATTGGAAATGACTTTCCAGGATTTACTGAGTTAATCAAAGAGGGAGTAAATCCTGATGTTTCAGCAGCTGTGGTGACAAGAGTACAGGCAAAGAAAATGTCAGATGGTGGGGACTCTTCCTTTTACTGATTTTGATTCGGACTTGTCTGAGCACAGCTCAAAGATCCAGAAGTCCAGGAAAGAAAGACAATGCCTGAAGATACTGTGGCAACAAATGACTGATGAACATAAGGGGTTAACATAGGAAAATGCTGAAACTAAGCTGATAACTGATTGTGATTTTCTTCCAGGGCAAGCTAATGATGTTTCTCTCCAGGGTTATTTTAAGCAGCTGGGGGTGAAATCAAGACAGGGTGAACCTATGTTTAAGAAATGTAATGCGCTACTGTACAGAGTTTGGGTTAAACCTCAGACACAGGAACAGACAGAACAATTGGTTATACCACAGAAGTATAGAACAGAGTTGTTACAGATAGTATATGATAGTCCTATGGCTGGTCACTCAGGGAGGGCTCGCACCCTTGCCAGATTGCTGTATGGATTTTACTGGCCTGGAATTCATGAAGATGTTGCTACCTATTGTAATTCCTGTGCTGAGTGTCACAAAGTAGCCCTAGTCACTAGAAAAGACAAGATGCCCCTAATGCCCCTACCCTTGACAGATGTGCCTTTTGAGAGAGTTGCAATGAATGTGGTTGATCCTTTGGACAAAAGTAGAAAGGGTAATAGATTTATCCTGGTAGTATGCTACTTGATGCCCAGAAACAATTCCAATGCATAGTGTCACAGCTTCAAAAGTGGCAGCAGAGCTTGCAAAAATTTTCAGCAGAGTGGGCATACCTAAGGAAATTATTACTGATCAGGGTAGTAATTTTGGTGCCGCATTACTTAAGGAGCTGTACAGACTATTAGGTATCACTGCCATAAGAACCTTCCCCATCACCCTCAGGCAGACGGTCTTCTTGAACGTTTTAACCAAACCCTAAAACGCATATTGAAAAGATTTGTAAAAGGGGAAGGGAAAGATTGAGACCAATACTTGCCTTACCTACTTTTTGCTTATAGAGAAATGCCGCAGGCATCAACAGAGTTTTCACTATTTGAAATGCTGTATGGTAGGCAGCCAAGAGGGCCACTGGATGTGATAAAAGAAATGTGGGAAGGTAACCCCACTCAAAAAAAATCTATAACGTCTTATATGTGTTCCCTAAGAAAGAAGCTGGCAAAATATGTTGAAATTGCCCATAGTATTCAGGAAGAAACCCAAAACCAGCAGAAGTTACAGTATATTATGGCCATGGGGTAAAAGAAAGTTTTTGAGTCAGGTGAAAAGGTTTTGCTACTGTTACCCACAACAGAAAATAAATTGTTAATGAAGTGGCAAGGGCTTTATATTGTGCTTAGATGTACTGGTGCCGTTAACTATGAGATTGAGACCCCTGACAGGAAAAATCCTACTAAGATATACAATGCTAACTTCCTCAAGAAATGGGTTGAAAAAATGCCAAAAGTTGCTTTCTAGTTTGACCAGAAACTGATAAAGAAGATAATGATGTAGCTTATGAAAGACTAGAACAAACTGTAACTGCTAATGCTGTAAAGGTGAATGTTTCCTTGACCTCAAAACAAACTGCGGAAATTTGTAACTTGCTAAAGACATTTAACAGTACTTTGACCACAGTACCAGGCCAAGCAAAAGGGTTCGAGCACGTAATAGTACCAAGGAATGCTTGCCCTATTAGGCAAAATACATACACGTTACCAAAGTGGATAAGAGCTGACGTGGTTAAGGAAATGCAAAACGTGAAAGAATTGGGTATCATAGAAGAGTCGAGGAGTGCTTGGTCATCTTCAGTGGTAATTGTAAACAAAAAAGAAGGGGGTGTTAAAAGCTGCGTTGATTTTAGGAAACTTAATCAAGTGTCAGAATTTGACAGTTATCCTATGCACAGAATAGATGATTTGGTGGACAGACTGGGGAGTGCAAAGTATATCAGTACCCTCAATCTCACAAGGGTTACTGGCAAATCCCTTTAGCTAAAGAATCCAGAGACAGAACTGCATTTGCCACTCCTGTTGGATTCTATCAGTTCACCACCATGCCATTTGGTTTACATGGTGTGGCAGCTACATTCCAGTGGTACATGGATGTAATTTTATCACCTCACACTGGCTATTGTGCTGCATATCTGGATGATGTCGTGGTGTACAGTCCAGACTGGAAAAGCCACCTGGAACACCTACAAGCAGTTATCCAAGCTATTAAAAATGCAGGTCTGACTATTAATCCTTCCAAATGTGCATTGGGCATGCAGGAAACCAGATATTAGGGCTATATTTTGGGAAATGGAGAAGTCAAACCTGAGGTTTCTAAGATACAAGCTGTAGCTAACAGCCCTGTGCCCAAAACCAAGAAACATGTCAGGTCATTTTTAGGGCTGGCTGGTTATGATCAGAGATTTGTTCCCAATTTTGCAGGGTTAGCTACTCCCCTCACAGAACTCTCAAAAAAATGGTACCCAAATAATGTGAAATGGACCCCAGAGTGTGACGAAGCTTTTCGAGCTATTAAGACTACATTATGTTCAGCCTGTTTTAAGAAACCCAGACTTTGAGAAACCATTTTTGTTACAAACAGATGCATCAGAGGTAGGCCAAGGTGCAGTCCTGAGTCAAAATATTGATGGAACTGAGCATCCTATTCTGTATATAAGTAGGAAATTGCACGGCAGAACAAAAAAGGTACTCCACCATTGAAAAGGAATGTTTAGCAGCAAAGTGGGCCATGGCATCCCTTAAGTTTTATTTACTAGGAACTGACTTTGTACTTATGACAGATCACAATCCTCTCTGTTGGCTTAACCAAATGAAAGATAAAATTCTAGAATCACAAGGTGGTACCTGACATTACAACCATTTAAATTGAAGGTGATACACAAATCTGGTAACAAGAATAGCAATGCTGATTTTCTGTCAAGATATGGATCAGGAACTGAGGGTTCCGAAGGTTGAAAAACAAATGTATGAGTTTGAACTTTACTGATTGCTGTACTGTTATAGAAGAAAGGATACTGCACATGTGCTTAATTTCTGAAAGTTAGAAGCTAATATTAGTAGAGAATTAATAGAAAGTTTTGGAAACCTGTTTGATAAAATAGGTTTCCCTCTTAAGGAAGGGGGGAGTATGTGACAGGGTTGAATAGGACCCTGTCCCAGTTGTTATGGAGAGTTTGAATGCAGGTATCTGTTCTTTCCTTTCCTGTCTCTTGTTTGTCTGGTTGCACAACCACATTTTCTCGTGAGACCTAGGATTTGATCACCCTGACAGTCTCACAATTCTCTGCCTCTCACTGTCTCTCAACCTTCCTTTGCTGTTTCTGTCTTTTTCCTCCCTTGCATTTCTGCTGGTATGAAAATATATACAAATCATTATGTGGAAATGTAACTGATATTGGGATACTTTCATTTAGAAATTATATAGTGTTACTGTTGAAATGTATATAATTATAATTTGAGAAGATTGCAAAAAGCTATTGGGAAGTCAAGGGGTTAACCAGAGAGCAGTTTTTAAGCCCTTTTTCAGAAGCTGTGGAGAAGGGGCTTCATTTCTGTGACATTGTTTTCTTGTTGCACCTGCCTGATATTGACAACATTTTAGAAAAAAACTGGATGCTTGTTAAGAAGGGGGGTTGCAAAGACTTATGAGAGAAGGAGCTGCAATGTTTTGAGAGACACAGATATTGAAGGAAAACTCAGATAGATCTTCTCTGTTTATTCTGCCTTAGTAAATAGTTATACTGAACAAGTTTATTTTTTTATGTTACTGCTAGTACTAATAAATACTTTTTGCGAATTCTGCAACTGCTCCTGGTTTTTCCTATGCTTTCTGATCTGTGTCTCAATGACACACCCCACAGCCACTGCACTGCACCACTCCCATCATGTCTATAAGTGTCCTTCCTGCTTTAGGGTATTTTTTTTCTCTGTTTCTCGCCTCCCTTCTCTACTTTCCTTCAGTAGAGAAACACCCTTGCTTAGTTGCCTCAAGCCATCAAGTTGTCCTGTTCACTCTTCCCAATTGGCTGCAAATCCTCAGCTGAAGGAGTCCGGTACCTGCTTCTCCTCCAGGGACACAAAGCAATTTGCTATTGGTATTTGGTGAGCTGAGATGACCTCCATGTGACTGCCCCATCACCCTTCCCCCTCCCCTCTTTCCTGTCGGACAATAGATTGACTACCTTCATCAGCTCACTAGATATGTAGCCAAAAGCACCAAAGTAAAGCAGATCCAGTTCAGCCTGTTTCACCATGTCTTCTACATCCCATTAAGACTGGATAAATTTAGCCAATCAATTACCAAAAGATGTGAGACTCCAGGGGCTCTTTTTCACATATGTTCATGGCGTGCCCATCCCTGAAATTATACTGGGGCAGTATTTTACCACATTAAAGGGGACAAGTCAGCACTAAGAGCCCCACAGTAAAGTGTGCAGCTGACCCCTTTGTTCAAATTTGCACTTTGTGTGCAAAAGCATTTGTTTTTTTACTTCTTGTTTACTTCAGTGTAGTATATTGTAGCAAACTGATTCTGCTGACTTCCAAAACATTTTCTGTAACTACAATTCCCAGAAACCCCTGCAGTTGACATCAGAACAGGACTGCAACAGTGGGGGAGTCTCAGTTGCCTGCAGTTCATGTTAGAGCTTTTATAACCTCTGATCAGATGTTTGCCAGTCCTGCTCTTCTCATAGGCCTAAGTACAGTCCTCTGTGACAGGGAGGACGACAGGACCAGAAAACAAAAACATCAGAACTTGCAAAATCTCTAACATGCACCTCAGACTATTAAATTTCCCAGTGCTGCAGCTCTACTCTGCTGTTAGCTGCAGGGGATTCTGGGATTTGTAGTTACAGAAAATGTCTGATTGGAATGCAGCAGGCTTAGTCTGATATAACCTAGTATACTGCAGTAAACAGTAAGTGAAAAATGTTTTTGCACACAAAGTGCAAATTGTGACCAACCCTACACTTGGGCATGGGGCCTTTAGTGCTGACTGTTCCCCTTTAAGAAAATAATAGAAGAGAATCTACTGTTTGACATGGGAACTACCCTCCTTGGCACTCCAGTCTCTTATGCACAAGAACCAAATGAATTTATTTTATTTCTCCCACTAAGTAGCTCAAAAAGTTATCTTAACCCATTGGAAAGACTCTTTATCACCTCCTTATGAGAAATGGCTCAATTCCTTGACAGATTGATCCAGGCATGAAAGAATCCACTATAGTCTAACAAATGAGTGGCATAAGTTCACAAAAACATGGAACATTTCCACTCTTTTTTGAGCACTCCTTAGGAATATGCTAAAACAATTTTAATAACCTAAAACCTACTCATCACCTCTTGTCCAAATTATTCTCATCCCAACTGAAACTGAAGTACCAAAAGTACTGAAAGGCACTCGAATCAGTTTTGTAAACTAGTAGTTGATGCCATAAATGGGAGCTGTTCTATTTTCCTGATCTGATACTGGAGCTGGTTAGCCATGCAGCACAACCCCCACTCCTCCAGCATACTGCCTTCAGCCTTTTCCACAGGACTGTCCCCCACCTTACCACAGCACTGCCCTCACCTCCATGACAGGGTCCGACAGGTATATTAATGAACGTTGGTACATCTGGGGATAGGACAAAAAAGGAGTTTTGCTGCCCACGCATTACAGTACACATTGTAGCTGTGCAACTAAACATAGCAGAATGGTAGTAGGAGCAGATTTATTTGTATGGTGCCCTTCCCCAGAGGCCGAGGGTGCCTAACATCAAAAATAAGAAATTCAAATAGTAAGGCAGGGTTAGAAATAAAAACTTAAATTAACATAATTATAAAATGAATAAATTAAAGTGTAGTAGCAGCATCATCAGCAAGTATATTGCAGCAGGGGACTATCACTGCTCTCCAAATGCCTCTCTAAACAAGTGCACCTTCAGATCCCTCTTAAAGGCCTCCACTGATGAGGCCTCCCTTAGTGCTCTCAGATGCTAGTTCCAGAGGAGAGAACCAGCTACTTCAAATGAATGGTCTTCAGAGGTCTTAAGTCTGTCCCTCGGAACTGAATGGAGACCCTCATTGGTAGAGTGGAAAGGGCATAAGGATCAGTATGGAGTCCAGCACTGTGCTAGGTAGCTAGGGCCCAACCCGTACAGGGCCTTACTGGTTAGCAAATGAACCTTGAGGGTAATATGCCACTTCACCGTCAGCCAGAGCAGTTCATGCAGGACTGGGGTTACATGATAGGACCTAGGAAGGCCTTTCAGCATACATGTCCCAAGTTTTGCTGTGAGCTGCAGGGGAGAGGGGTGTATTCCAGAAGGGTTGCCAAACGCAGAATGACCACATCAACAAAGAGTATGCATTCCACAGATACTCTTAACACTGGCTATTTAAATAATCAAAATATCTGTATTTTAGTTGGTACAATACCTGCCAGTGTCAGATGTACTCACTGGCCACTGTCACCCCTGCGCTTCGGGTCCATACAACCCTTCATCAGGGGGCTTGGCAAATGGGAGTACATACAATCATTTTGTAGTGCTGATAATTAACAAAAACAGGTGATGTTAATAAAAATCCATTAGTGATTAACATGAATCAAAACAAAATTCAGCATCAAACATCAGTGTTTTAGTGTTACTGGATAGATCTACCATGGTACACTTAAAATCTAACTGGTTCTTTTTGCAATCCAAATCCCATTTGGGGGTGATCAGAGACTTTCAACATATTCAAATAAATCACAGCCCATTGTTTTAATTATTAAGAAAATCTTTAGACGTGAAAAATTAGTTTATCAGAAACTAGATAAGTGTAAAAAAGGAGGGATTAGGTGAAGGTGTTGTGGTCTGGTAATCCAGGTTTTTACGCACTCACACACGCCATCTCCAATTAGGAAATGCCAGGATAGCACAATGGATGTAAATATTTAAAGTTCTTTTTAAATCAATTATAATCAGTTGTTTCTCAGACAGATTTAATAACTTTTAATATATTTACTTTGTATTTAAAACTGCAGTCTATGGAAACAAAACAATAATTAAATTCCCTTTTGCTGTGTTTAGACACAGACCATGTAAGGTTTGTGTTTTAGGGAAACCATCTGGACATATTCATTTCTACAACAGCGGTCATGTCTAACCATAAACAATTATATTATTGCATTTAAATGGTCTATGCTAGTATACCCAATTTTTTTACATAGATTCTGAAAACGGTGCGAATTGAAGTTAGAATAGAATTTCAGCAACCTGGCCACTGCGTTCTTCACCAGCTGGAGGCATTGTGGGGTACCGCCACTGGCCATCAATAGAACACATTACAGTAGTCCATCCTCAGTATCACAAATGTGCTCACCAGTGTTGCTGCTTCTTTGAACTGGATAAGAGATTTGATCCGGCTTTTGCTCCTCATATGGTAAAAGCCACTTCAGACAACGGCTGACTCCTGAGCCTTCAATGTCAGTTTTTCATTCAGAATGACCCCTAGATTCTTCACCTTAATGGAGCCCACCAGCCTAGAGGACATGAGCTGAAGCCCGGTTCCTTCCTCAGCTGCCTCTGCACCCCTTCCCTTTAATGACCCAGCTCAATCACCAGTACCTCAGTCCTCTCTAGCATACGTATCAGTCAGGTAGATGCCATCCAGCTCTGTATCTCAGCCAGGCACAAACTGAGCACCTTAGCTCTGTCAGGCATCCCGGGTGAAATGACAGATACAGCTTGGTATCATCGGCTTAGCAGTGAAAGCCCAGACTGTATTGCCTGATGATCTTTCCCAGGAGCGGCATGTACACTGCAAACAACATGGGAGAAAGGGCCATCCCCTGGGATACACCACAGAGCAGGGGCACTGGGAGCAACAAGAAGTTTCCCATCACTGCCCTCTGCATTCTATCCCTAAGGTAAGACTCAGACCAGCAGATGAACATGTCAGTGAGTCCACCATACTCCCTCAGGTGATCCAGCGACAACTCTAGCTCCAAGGAGGTCAGCAGCAGTGGCGGAGTGGCATTTCCAGCCAGCTCCAAGCAGCTGTGGCAAATTGGCTGCAGAGGAAAGGTGGCTGCATCAATTGGAGGCGCTACAGGAGGGCAGGGAAGAGCCCAACCAGGGCTGGCCCTGGCAATATCAGAAGCCAAGCGGACCCATAAAAAGTGCGTTTGGTGCTTTCTGCCATTAAGAAGCAGCAGGAGGAGGATTGGAGGGGAGAGGTGACTTTGTCCCATCAAGGAACACCTGCTTCCCCTCACTAGACAGCAGCAGTGGCGGAGTGGCATTTCCATCCAGCCCCAATGAAGTCAGCAGTAGTGGTGGAGCAGCATTGTCAGCCAGCTTGAAGGAGTTGCGGCAACAAATCGGCCGCAGAGGAAAGTGGGTGGTCGCACCAATCGGAGGCGCTACAGGACAGCAGGGAAGAGCCCAATCAGGGCTGGTCCCAGCAATTTCAAAAGCCAGGCAGTCCCATAAAAAGCACGTTTGGCACTTTTTGCCAGTAAGCAGCAGCAGGAGGAGGATTGGAGGGGAGAAGTGACTTTGTCCCATCTAGGGACTCCCTCTTCCCCTCGCTGTACAACAGCAGCAGCAGCTGGGGAGTGGAGCGGCATTTCCAGCCAACTCCAAGGAAGTAAAATCTCCCACTCCCCCACCCCCTCCACTGCGACATCTTTAATGCTCAGGACCTCAACAGAGATTGGACAGATGCTCAGGACCTGAAAAGGGACTGGACAAAAGAGAGGGGGAGGGGAGGCGCGTTGAAGGGAATCTACAACGCTAGCTTTACCGCAGTGGAGCTAATCATTACAGCTGAAAAGCATAAACTTTCTTTAGGCAAGTGACCATAAGAGGGACACATAACTTGTTAAATACTGCATATGGTAGGGTATTGAAATTTTGGTGGTAACTGCTGGGTTACAGTGCATGCTGGCAAAAGGGAAAAAGTAACTTGTTGCATTCTTAAAAGGGTGGCTAGGGGAATTGTAAATGGTAACTGTGGTACAAGGGGAAAGAGTGCAGTTCATTTTTGTAAAGTGAAGAGGAATTGTAAATGGCAAAAGAAGTATAAATGCTTGCTGGAATTGTGGTACAAAAGGAAGGAGGGCAGATGAATCTTTGTTAGGGACTGCTACAGAAGAGCATTGTAAACGAGATAGTAGCAGTTTGAATAAGGGTATTTTAAATCAGTTATTAGTAACTGAGTAGGGTCATTTTAAATTAGCAATTAATAAATTAATTTGTGTTAATCAGTGTATTGTGTAGAGGCATTGAAATTAGGGAGTAGGATAGAAATGAAGTATTGTACAGGAGGTAGGGGAGGGCAGAGGCATAGGTCTGTTAGGACGGGCAAGAGAGCTCCAGGTTAAAGCAGGAGAACAGGCAGAATAGTGGGGTGCAATAGTTGTGGGACAGCGGTGTTCATGGAAACACTGTGGAGGCTGGGGTGTTGTCCGATATGTATCAGATTGGGGCAAACTGAAACAGAGTTAAACAATCTATGGAGGGAAATGGTTAGGAAGTGGAAGGGCATGGAGGCGGGGGAGACTACAACTACAATGGCAGCAGGGGGATACGGGGGCTGCAGAAATGAAAAGAGGGACAGAAACAACCAGCTGGCGGCAGGGGAAAAAAGGGCAAGACAGACGGGGCCAGGGAGGAAAGGGACCCAGACCAAGCAGTGGGGGAAGCAGCAGCTGGCAAGAGATGACGAGAAAGGGGAAGGGGACTCCAGGGGCTCAAGGAGAGGCACATACAGTACTTCGACATCAGGGGGTTATGGAACATCTGCTGGGGGGGGGGCATATGGTGTCCAACATGTTCATACCTTTGTCAGATAGAATGGAGAAGGGTGTTCTGGAAGGATTGGAGAGAAAACAAGTATGGGCCAGGGAACAGGGCTGGGCAGAGGGGAAGGGAAGGAGAGTGGCATGGTTAAGATGACAGCCAGTGAAAGGGGATTGGAAGGGGGAAGGATGGGGGAAGGGATAAAAATACAGTGTAGGAGAGATGGGGGGGAATTGAGGAAATCATAGGAGATGGAGGAGGGGCAAAGGAGATAGAAGGATCGGGAATGGGGGATGCACCTTTGGGAGGGAACCTGGAGGGAAGTAGCCAAAATGAGCAAGAGGAGGGGTGAAAACAATTTCAAGGGGGACACAACGCACAGAAGAGACAGGGAGGGAGCCTACAGTAAGCTCAGATAGGAAAAAGTGAGAGGGAGTGGGGAAGGGGAGGGCACCCATACACAGAGGGATTCGGGCAGTAGAGAGGAAGGAAAGGAGCAAAGGGAGGGGTCATAGCCCATGAAAAGGGAGGCCAGGATGAGGGGGACTGGTGGGGACATGGGACGGGGGGAATGAGAGATTTAGTCTAGGGGGAAGAGCAAAACTCTGGAGAAGGAGATGGACAAGGGGGAAAATGGGACCAGGGAAGGAAACAGGATGCCAGGAGAGGGGTGTTAGCTAGAGAATTAAAAGTACAAGCAGAAGGAAGGGAGGAGCAGGGTCATGCTCATAGGGGAGTCAATACTGAAAGGAGGAAAGAAGGCAGGAGCAGCACCATTTGGGTGGAGTTTATGCCAGGAATGATGGCACTAAAAGTGAGGCATGATCTACTCTAATGGGGCAAGCAGCAAGAAGAGAGGTCACACTTGGTGTTCCACCTAGGCACCAATGATCTGGAGGAGAGTAGTCTAATGGAGGTGCAGGCTAGGTTCAGGGAGCTTGCTAGGTTCTGCAGTAGTGTGGGGTTCTGTTTGATTGCTTTCTCAGAGGTACTGCCTGTGCCAAGAGCAAGCACATCAAGAAAGCAGAGGACTGAAGAATTTAATCAATGGCTGGAGGGTTGGTGCAGGCAGATGGGGTTTGGGTTAGTGAGGGACTGGGGAGCAACTTGGGAGGATGAGAACCTATTTGCCCTGGACAGGCTACACCTGAGCAGGGAGACACAAGCAGTGCTAAAGAGAAAGTTAGGGGACTTTATCAAAAGAAAATGTTTTTAACTGATTTCGGAGGGGGGGATCAAGGAAGGGGCCACTCAAAGTAGCAGGAGTGATATGAGACTGTCAGCCTCCCCCATGCCAAGATGGATATAAAAGGAAGCAAGAACATGCAAAGCTTAGTAGGAGAGAGCAGTGGGGGGGGGGGTCCTAGTGGAAGGGATTATCAGCCAACGCCAGGAGTTTGGGAAACAAAATGGTGGACTTGGAGGCCATCGTGGTGGACGAGGGACTGGATATAGTAGCGGTAAGTGAGACGTGGTGGGCAGAACATCATGCCTGGGAGACAGTTATCCCAGGTTACAGACTGTTTAGGAAGGACAGGGATGGTAAAAGGGGGAGTGGGGTTGGCATTATACATCAAAGATGACATTAGGGCAATGGAAAGGCAGGAGGAGGTAGGGGAGACAGAGCTCATGTGGGTCACGCTTAACAAACGGACTAGGGAATCATTGAGGATAGGGATGGTTTACAGACCTCCGATGCAGGGAGAGGAAGGGGATAGACAGATGATACAGGCAGTTACAAAGATGGCACTCAAAGGGGAGCTTCTGCTAGTGGAGGACCTAAACCTCCCTGATGTGGACTGGGGGATCCCAACTGCAGTGTCGGCTCTAGGAGCGGAAGATCCTAGAGGCGCTACAAGGGGTATTCATGCAGCAGCTGGTCAAAGAGCCCACTAGGGAAGATAAACTGCTGGATGTTGTCCTCACAAATGGGGAAAGTGTGGAAGAGGTGGTGGTGGGTGACAGACTAGGTACTAGTGATCACAGGGCTATGAGGTTCAGGATAAAAATGGGGAAGGAGACAAATCAGACTAGAACAAGGGTGATGGACTAGAGAAAGACAGACTAACAAAATGAGGAGGATATTTGAGGAAGAAATGGCAGGGAAGGGGAATATGGGGGATGTGGAGGAGCTATATGGAGCTATCAAAGGAGGGGGGTATTGAAGGCCACTGAAATTTGCATTAAGGTGTGAGGAAAAACAAAAAAAAGGAGGAGACCACTCTGGTTTACAAGGGAGGTGGCAGGGGTGGTCAGGGAAAGGAAAAGAGCATTCAGGGACTATAAGAAGACACAAAGGGGGGAGGACAGGGAGGCTTAGAGAGAGAAAAGGAGGGTGGCAGGGCAGACAATAAGGAGGCTAAAGCAGATACTGGGGAGAAAATAGCTAAGTGGGCCAAAAAGGTGAATAAAACTTTTTTTAGG
The DNA here is from genome assembly GCA_016271365.2 of Neoceratodus forsteri. Classification (NCBI taxonomy): domain Eukaryota; kingdom Metazoa; phylum Chordata; order Ceratodontiformes; family Ceratodontidae; genus Neoceratodus; species Neoceratodus forsteri. The sequence continues at coordinate 924,818,782 of CM028132.1, forward strand.
AATGTGGGGGAAAGAAGGAAGGTGAGGCAGGGGATAGTAAGGTTGCAGGGGAGGGAAGAGTACAATGGAAGGGGACTTTGAGAAAGCAGAGGTGTTGAATACTTACTTTTGCATAGTCTTCACGGAGGAGGGGGAGGGTAGGGGACCAGAGCTGGGGTAGGGAGGAAGGCAAGGGCAGGGAAGGCAAAAAGGTAGATCCTAGTATGTTCAGCATGGACAGGGTAAGGGAGGAACTGGGCAGGTTAAAGGTGGACAAGGCAATGGGGCCGGATGGCTTGCACCTGAGGATACTCTGGGAATTGAGGGAGGAGCTGGCAGCCCCACTGATGAGGCTATTTAACTTGTCAATGGATACAGGCTGTGTGCTAGGGGACTGGAGGAGGGCGGATGTGGTGCTACTGCACAAGGGGAGCAGTAAGGAGGCAGCAGAAAATTAATGCCTGGTCAGCCTCACCTCGGTGGTGGGCAAAGTGATGGAGGCACTAATAAAGGATAGGGTGGTGGACTACCTGGAGGACAGTGGACTGCAAGACAAAAGGCGGCATGGATTCACGAATGGGAGGTCATGCCAGATGAACCTGATAGAGTTCTTCAATTGGGTGATGCAGGTGGTTGACCGGGGGGGTCAGTGGACATGGCTTATCTAGACTTTGGTAAGACCTTCAATACCATCCCTCACATAAGGCTAGTAAATAAGCTGGAAAGCTTAGGGGTGGGACAGAAAATAACTAGGTGGGTGAAAAACTGGTTGGCGGATAGAAGTCAGAGACTGGTGGGAAATGGGGTGCATTCCATGGTGAGGGGGGTTACGAATGGGGTGCCCCAGGGGTCGGAGATGGGACCCCCTCCTTTTTATATATGTACATCAGTGATATATCAGAAGGTCTGGAGGGAAGAGTGTGCCTATTCGTGGATGATACGAAAATATGCAATAGGGTGGACACCCCGGGGGGGTGGTAGAGGCCATGAAGCATGACTTGAGGACTCTGGAGGGGTGGTCGGAAACTTGGCAACTAAAATCCAATGCCAAAAAGTAGGCTGTGATGCATCTGGGGCACAAAAACCTGTGAACAGCTTACACTCTAAGAGGGGAAGAAATCAAAAGACCGCAGCAGGAACAGGTTCTGGAGATTATAGTATCAAGCAACCTTAAGGTGGGTAGCCAGTGTAGCAAGGCAGTTGGGAAGGTAAATGGAATGTTGGCATGCACTGGGAAGGGCATGACTAGTTGAAGGAGGGAGGTGCTGATACTTCTTTACCAGGCCTTGGTGAGACGCACCTGGAGTACGGGGTCCAGTTCTGGAGATTGCACCTATGCAAGGACATTGATGGGATGGAAAGGTTTCAGAGAAGAGCAACCAAGATGGTGTACGATATGCAGGGGGGAAACCATATGAACAGAGGTGTAGGGAATTGGATCTATACCCATTGGAGACTAGAAGGGAGAGGGGGAACATGATTGAAACTTTTAAGTATGTGAAAGGGATCAATAAGGTGAAGGAGGGGAGCTTGCTCAGAAGGAAGGAGGAGGCTAATAGCCTGAGATTGAAAGGTGGAAGATATAGAGGCAATGTGAGGGGGCGATTCTTCATGGAGAGAGTGGTGGAGGCCTGGAATAAACTACCAGAGGAGGTGGTGGAGGTCGAAACAGAGGGATTTAAGAGGGTATGGAACAGACATATGGGATTGGGAAGTACAGGGAAGGGGAGGGGGCCATAAGAGTGGAGATGAGTAGGGGAGGGGGTAAAGGTAGACTATGGACCGCTGAGGTCCTTTTCTGCCATCAGATTTCTGTGATTCTGTGAACTCATGGTCTACAGTGTCAAAGCTGAAGAAAGGTCAAGGAGAATGAGAATTGACTGTTTGCTCCTAGCTGTCATTTTGAAGAGGTCATTATACACCCCTGACCAATGCAATCTCAGAGCTGTGCCTGGATCTAAAGCCTGACTGGAGAGGCTTATAAATGTCTTAAGTCATCAGGCATGCCTCGAGCTCTAGCACCACAGCCTTCTCAATAACCTTTTCTAAGAAGGGCAGGTTAGAGACTAGATGATAATTTGCAAGGATGTCCTGGTCCAAAGATGTGTGTTTTTTTTTTTTTTTCAGTTTGGGCAAAGTCTGTGTATGTATATATATAAAATAGCAATTTTTATTCATGTTTTTCCAACATATATATATATATATATATATATATATATATATATATACACCTGTATAAACACATTACATAAGACAAGTTACACAATTGTACACAGAGGGAAATTACACAAACAAAAAAAATTAACATATGGATATTGAACCTTTTCCATGAACTGAGGATACTCATGTCATATTTCTAAAAACAGTGGCCCAGATATTCAAACTGCGCCAGGCTGTGGCGCAAGCCTGGGCACAGCGCAACTTGGCTGTGCAGGGGCGTTGACTGGGCGATATTCAATGGAGCTGTGCCATGGCTCAGCATTGTTGAATATCGCACCCTGGCCACCCGCAGTGCGCATGGCGCAGTCGCACTGCGCCAGCACCAGTGGCCAGAGTGGAGCATGGGGTTGCGCTAGCGCAAGTTCCATTGCGCAAGTGCAGCAACCGTGATATTCAAAAGTTGACATGCAAATGGAGCCATAATGTATGAAGACGCAAATGGGGGGCCATTTGTATGTCATATATCATTGCATGCAGGTGTGCGATCCCGACAACTGCCCTGGCGCCCTGCCGAGCAGCAGCCATCGGGACCCGCCCCTGCAGCGCGGCAATGCCCCACAGCCTGATCGCGGGCTGCAGTAAAAATAGTATAATCCTAAATCCCTGGTGGTCCAGTGGATCGCTGCCTGCCCGATCGGGGCAAAGTAAATAAAATAGATCCTATTATCCCTGGTGGTCCAGTGGACTGCTGTCTGCCTAATCGCGGGCTAAGTAAATAAAATATAGATCCTATTATCCCTGGTGGTCCAGCGGACCTGTCTGCCTCATCGCGGGCTGAAGTAGAAATTAATGAAACCTATCATCCCTGGTGGTCCAGTGGACCTGTCTGCCCGCCCGATCGCGGGCTCAGTAAATAAAATAGAAATCCTCCAATCCCTGGTGGTCCAGTGGACCTGTTTGCCCGCCCGATCGCGGGCTCAGTAAATAAAATAGAAATCCTCCAATCCCTGGTGGTCCAGTGGACCTGTCTGCCCGCCAGATCGCGGGCTCAGTAAATAAAATAGAAATCCTCCAATCCTGGTGGTCCAGTGGACCTGTCTGCCCGACAGATCGCGGGCTCAGTAAATAAAATAGAAATCCTCCAATCCCTGGTGGTCCAGTGGACCTGTCTGCCCACCCTTGATCGCGGGCTCATTAAATAAAATAGAAATCCTCTAATCCCTGGTGGTCCAGTGGACCTGTCTGCCCGATCGTGGGCTGAAGTAGAAATTAATGAAACCTATCATCCCTGGTGGTCCAGTGGACCCCCCCTCCCCACCGGCCCACTGATACCCACCGCCCCGCTCCCCCCCCCGGTCAGTGGCGGGCGGCAGCTACCCACTCATCTCTCCCCGCCGCCCGCCGACGGACACACGTCGGTGGGCTGTGCCCATTGGTCCACAACATGAGCCAATGGGCATGCAGATATACCATACACATTCCAGATATGATGGATGGGATCCATTCACATATCTGGAATGTATATGAAACATAAGGCTACGCCATTAGCTCATGCTGTGGACCAATGGGCATACAGCTACTAACGGTGTCAGGTAGCGGGCAGCAGGCGTGAGTGCAGCCACCCGCTGACTGGGGGCGGGGCGGTGGGGATCGTGGAGTGGTGGGAGGGTCACTGGACCACCAGGGATAATAGGTTTCGTTAATTTCTACTCAACCCATGATCGGGCAGACAGGTCCACTGGACCACCAGGGATTAGAGGATTTCTATTTTATTTACCAAGCCCACGATCGGGCGGGCAGGCAGGTCCACTGGACCACCAGGGATTGGAAGATTTCTATTTTATTTACCGAGCCCGCGATCGGGCGGGCAGACAGGTCCACTGGACCACCAGGGATTGGAGGATTTCCATTTTATTCACCGAGCCCGCGATTGGGCGGGCAGCGGTCCACTGGGCCACCAGGTAGTTTGGATTAATCGTTTTTTTACTGATGCCCGCATCGGGCATGGGGGGCACCATCACGGAGGTGCAGCCGGAGCTTGGGTGGCGCAGCTGTCATGTTATGTCCTGCAATGTGGCAGCTCACCTGTGGGTGGCCATCCGTTCCTTTTTTTTTTTTGGATCAACTTTGTACTGGTGCAGGTAGGGGTTGCGCATGCATGGCTCCGCACATCCCGGGCTGAATATCGGGCTGTGCAGGGTATGCATGGGCATGCCCCCCACCTGCGCCTGCATACATTACTGATGTGCTCCGGCGCATCGAGATTTGTGGCGTGCACTTTTCCCATTTGAATATCGCGTCGGGGCACATCAGTGGGTTGCGCATGGTGCAACACTGTTGCGCCATGTGCAACCCTTTTGAATATCTGGGCCTCAGAGTTCACAACATTTGGATGAGCATTTTATATATCATATGTCCGCTGGGCTTGGCTTTAAAACAGGTAAAGTGTAAACTAAGCTTCCTCGGCTAGACCTTCCAGGACTGATTTACCTTCCCTCTCTCATATGAATTCCGTGAAAGGGAGCCTCCCTGGCTTTATGCTTATCCTTTTGTAGTCAGAGGAAGGCTGTTCATTTTTACATTTCCTTGGTTTTGGTGCAGATGGCCAACCACTGAGGCTCTTTTGGGGCTTCTGTCTTTAACTACCTTTATATGGTGGCTTTTGGTGCTGCAGCTATCAAAATATTGAATATTTGTTTATTCATTTTACCCCTAAGCCCTCTTGGAATTGCCTCAAAATTAGACATTCACAGGAGCTGGGGTTGTCCATCTCTAAAATGCTTGTCATTGAGCCACTTATGGTGGCCCAGTAGTGTTGCAGCTTGGGACAACTCCAAAGGATATGCCTGTGTTTGCCCACCTGTCCACATTTTCTCCAACAGTGCTTTGAGTGGTCAGCCCCATAATGTCGAATGATCTCAAGTGTTCTGAAAAACCTGGTGACTAGTTTTCACCTGAATTCTCTCCAGTTGAGAGAGGCTGTGGTTCTATTAATTTGGTCCCATGTTTGTTCCCATTGCTTCTCCATGATGGGGTGGTTTACCTCTGCTTCCCATCTACGTTGGACAGCTGTCACACTTTGCATATTAGTTTGTCTGCAAACCTTGTATAGTTCTGAAATAATTTTAGATCTTTGGGGGGAAGAGTATCTCATCAGGTCACACTGTAGGAACATCAGCGTCAATGAAGCAGGATCCACATGGAAGATTTTCTAGCAGTAAAACTGGGGCCACACACGTCAATGCCACCTGCAGACATCATCAACCAATGTCATAAACCTCATCAACCCTGTAAAGGCATGAGCGACTCCGCTCCCTCCACAGTTCTTTCCTGCTGTCAACTCTGTTCGCATGGGTCTCCACAGAAGCTCCAAGGTAGTTTGTGCCATTTTTGCCTACGATTTTTTTCTTTTACTCTAGTTTTTAGAATCTCTTTTAAACAAGAGATTATTTTACCTTGTTTATGTCGAGTTACTCCTTCAACTTCTCTCTTCCGTCGCTGCAGAAAGAAGATAGCTTCTTCAGACGAACACAGCCTCTGTGTCTGCTGTCTTGGGCCTGACCATGACATCCCTGATTGTGAGCTCTGCCAAAATTTTAATCTTACAACTCTTAGGTGATGCAAAAAGGCTTTGAAGAAATTCCTCATGGAGCAACAGGTAGCCAGTTCTGGTCAGGGGTCCTCCCGGGTCCCTCCTTCCCAGTTGCCAATGGGTTCATCGAGCTCCCAGGCTTCGAATGCCTGAGACAGATCCTCAGGGAAAAGTCATAAAAAAGACAGTGAACGGGACTGCCCACCCCGGCAGCACTCCCGATCCCTGACAGCCTCTTCTTCCTCCTTTAGAGGCACCCTGTCAGCTGTGCCGATGCACTCTGCTGTCCAGGCCTCTGCTTCTTCCAGGCCCCTACCGACAGTGCCTCCTCCTCCCGCTTCTCAAGGAGGCTGGCCATCAACCCTCTGGTCATCGACCCCCCCCAACATTCATCAACCCGCGGGTCATCGATGATAGCCCCTGTGTTGCGGCCGAATACTGAGGATCCTACCTTTTTCAATGTTATGAACTGGCTGTCCACAGCTATGGGCTTCCATACTGAGGAAGACGACACCACCAGGAGAGAACTGGTGGACTTCTTGGAAATCCCAGAATCTTCCCTTAAGGTCATTCCTCCTATTCTCCCAGCTCTGAGGAATGCCACTACTGCAGCTTGGCACCTTCCAGACATGCCTCGCAGGGCAAATAAGCTCTATCATCTCTACACCTACTTTCCCCACCCATCTCTGTACAAATGCCTACCTCAAGCTGCCTGCACATTCTTATTTCTGGTTGTTCCTCAGTACTCTCTCTCCCCCTCACTAAATCCGTTCAGCTTTGTGGTTCTCGACAAGGCTCCTATCTGACCGCTATTGATAATTTGTACAAAAAACTGTAACCTTGTAACTCATGATACTTATGCTGCTCTTATTAAGTACTTTTGTACTCTATGTATTCTGTTTACTCACTCAGCCTTTGCACAATGTTTACCATTTTGCTTGTCACACTGTTTCCTCCTTTTGATGAGGAGCCTTTGTAAATGAGCCCCGGCTCAAAGGTGTTGTAATTCCGAGGCTTCACTAAATAAAAAAATTATGCCTGTCAGGGCCTGCCTTACTATGTTGCCCAACCTGAGACCAATTCTGTGGTCATCAGAGTGGCACACAACAGGTCCAAGGTACCCAAGCACCTTAGCTCCCTCCCCACTGACAGGGAATCCACAAGGATAGACCTTTGGGGTAAGAGGGTTTATGCCTCCTCTGTCTTGGGACTTCAGATTTCCAACTATCTTTCTCACATGGTCAAGTGCCAAAACACAATCTGGAAGAAGGGCAAGGTGGCTGCCCAAGTCTTCCCAGACTGCTCCCCAAAACAGGAGGTTCTCAAATCTTTGCGGGCCACCAAGAACATCAGTAAGCACCTCCTCAGGACCTTGTATAACATTTCTGATACTGGAGCCAGGACTGCTACCACCGGCATTTGACTTAGTAGGCATACCTGGCTTAGGGTCTCGGGCTTTGCTGCAGATGTCCAGCAGAACATGCTGAATGCCCCCTTCGATGGCTCAAAATTATTTAGGACAGATGTCCAAGACATTATTAATGATCTGCAGGCATCTTGCAAGGCTAGTAAGTCTGTCCATCCGTTCTACCATACCCAGCCTAGGAGTAGACAATGCCCTTCCTTTCGCAAGGCATTCCACAAGTCCGGAGCAGGCTTCCATCCCCAAGGGAAAAGAAAAGCCTCTTCAGCCTTGCCTGCCCCCTCCTCCTTGGGCCCAGCCACCAAGTGACCCAGAGGTGATGGATCAGCCCCAGCAGCCGGATCCACCTCTGCCTGACTCCTTGCCAGTCCCCCCTCTTCTGGTCCCTGACCACAAGGTGATTTTTCAGAAGTCGGTTCTCCCTCCATCTCAATTTAATTCAATTCAATTTTATTTATAAAAAGCGCTTTTCAAAAACCAAAGCACTTGCACATACATACAGGAAAAAAAAATTAACTTATCCAATTTAAATATACCATAAAAGATCAGTAAAATAACTTTCCTCAGCAAATGCTAAGCTAAACAATTATGTTTTTAATGCAGATTTAAATGACTCAGTTATTAGGCACTCCCTAACCCGATGAGGTAGAGAGATCCATAGGGTAGGAGCCACAAAGGAAAAGAATCTAGCTCCCAAAATCTTCAAACGGACCCTGGAAACCTCTGTCAACCCCTAGTTGGTGGAGCGGAATGGATGGAAGGGGTGGTAGGGGCAAAGGAGATCTTGCAAGTAACACAGCCCCTGTCCATGTAGAGCCTTATAGGTCAGCAGAACTGACCTTGAAGGTGATCTTCCACTGCACCAGCAGCCAAAGCAATTCAGTGGCAATATCTAGATAGGCCAGTCAACAGCCTGGCTGTCGCATTCTGCACTATCTGCAGGTGGCAGATGGCCACCCCCATCAGCCCTAGGTAAAGAGTGTTACAGTAATCAAGGTGAGAGGTCACAAAGGTGTGGACCAACACTGGAAGATCATCAGGTGGAACAAGGTGTTTTATCTGGGTGATATTCCTCAGATGGTAAAACAAGGTCTTGACAACTGCCAGCACCTGAGATTTAAGTGTCAGCCCACCATCAAGCATAACACCTAGATTCTGCACCAGTTCAGAGATAATCAGCTGGCCACCACCCAGAAATAATCTGGATGGTTGGCCAGAAGATGACCCCTCTACCTGATGACCCGGGTCCACAACCAACACCTCAGTTTTGTCAGGGTTCAACCTCAACCAGTTAGCACTCATCCAGCCTTGAATCTCAGTGCGACAGTTGTTAAAAACTGAGACAGCTTCACCCTGTTCAGATACAAAGGACCTGTATAGCTGAGTATCATCAGCATACTGTAGCAATGAAAACTCAACCCATATCTCATTATAATGTCTCCCAATGGCAGCATATACAGAGTGAACAACATGGGTGATAAAATGGAGTCCTGTGGCACCCCACAAGACAGGGGAAGAGGGGCAGAGGAAACATTCCTGACACCATTCTGAGTCCTGCCTGTGAGAAAAGAATGGAACCACCTGAGAACTGTACCCAACAGTCCACAGATCAGCCGCAAGCCCTCCAGTAACACACCATGGTCCACGGTGTCAAACGCTGCAGAGAGATCAAGGAGGACCAAGATTGAACGGCACCTCTGATCTCTTGCTATCAGGAGATCATTAAGCACCCAAACCATAGAAACATAGAATTTGATGGCAGATAAGGACCACTTGGCCCACCAATCTGCCCATTTCCCTACCTAATGGATAAGCTGCAGATCCTAGTTAACCAACAGCCTACTTCCTCCTACCCCCCACTAGAATTGCCTTATGCCTGTCCCATGCATTCTTGAATTCCCCCACTGTTTTTGACTCTATGACCTCCTCAGGAAGGCTATTCCATGCATCTACAACCCTCTCTGTGAAGAAATACTTCCTCACATTACCTCTGAGCCGTCCCCCTCTATCTTCAAATTGTGCCCCCTGTGTTCTTGCACATCTTATTTTCTGAAAGATGCTACTCACTTGGACTTTGTTGATTCCCTTGAGGTATTTGAAAGTTTCTATCATGTCCCCTCTCTCCCTCCTTTCCTCGAGGCTATACATCTTAAGCTCCTTTAGTCTTTCTTCATATGTCTTCTGGTGCAGACCCTGCACCATTTTGGTTGCCCTCCTCTGGACAGCCTCCACCCTGTCTATGTCTTTGCGGAGATGGGGTCTCCAGAACTGTACACAGTACTCCAGATGTGGTCTTACCAACTGTCTGTACAGAGGGCCAACAACTTCCTGTTTTCTACTGGTGATGCCTCTCCCTATGCATCCCAGTATCCCCCCAACCCTCCTTACCGCCTTCTCACATTGCTGACCCACCTTTAGTTTGTCCAGTATGACTACCCCCAGGTCCCTTTCCATTTTTGTTGTTGTCAGTATCTCACCCCCCCCATTGTGTACTCTTCCCCTGGGTTTTTGTTTCCCAGGTGCATTACTTTGCACTTCTTTGCGTTGAATCTAAGCTACCATACATTTGACCATTCTTCCAACCTTGCCAAATCCCTTTTCATCCTTTCCACCCCACCTTGTGTATCATCTCTGTTGCAGATCTTTGAGTCATCTGCAAAGAGACATACTTTCCCCTTCCAGTCCCTCTGCAATGTCACTTATAAAGACATTAAAAAGGACTGGCCCCAGTACTGAACCCTGCAGTACCCCACGAGTAACCCTCCTTTCTTCACTGTGGACTCCATTTACTATTACCCACTGTGTCCTGTTGCCAGCCAGTGTTTTACCCAGGCTGGCTAATTTGTTTATTAATCTTTTGTATGGGACTGTGTCAAATGTCTTGCTAAAATCTAGGTAGGCCATGTCCACAGCCCCTCCCTGGTCTACTACTTTGGTCACACAGTCAAAGAAATCAATTAGATTTGTCTGACCTGACCTTCCTGCTGTGAATCCATGCTACCTTGGGTCCTGTGCCCCACTGGCCTCTAGGTACTCAACAATTCTTTCCTTCGGAAGTGATTCCATCATTTTCCCTACCACTGAGGTCAAACTGACAGGTCTGTAGTTTCCTGCCTCTGTCTTGCTCCCACTTTTGTGAAGGGGAATTGCATCCACCCTTCTCCAGTCCTTGGGTACCACCCCATCCTTCCATAATTTATCAAAAAGTCTAGTCAGTGGTGTTGCTAGTTCTTCCCTTAGTTCTTTTAGAATTCTGGGGTGAATCCCATCAGGGCCCCATTGCTTTATCCACCTTCGGTTTTAAGAGTTCTTTCAGAACCCTTTCTTCTGTGAAAGGACTAATATCAATTCAGAGTGCTTCTGTTGACTGGATTAGGTATCTCCCCCGCTTTTCCATTGTGAATACTGAGCAGAAGTATTCATTCAGTGTCCCTGCTTTTTCACTGTTGCATTCTGCCCAACCAGCTTCCTCTTTATTCAGCCTCAGTATCCCTGCCTTAGTCTTTCTTTGCTCCCTAATGTACCTATAAAAGGTTTTATCCCCCTTCTTAACCTAGTTGGCTGCCTTTTCCTCGGTTTGGGCCTTTGCTATTCCGACTGCCTTCCCCACTTCCTTCTGCTTTAACTGGTACAGTTCTCTGTCCTGCTCCTTCTGTATTTCCTTTTACTTCCTGAATGCTATCTTTTTCTCCCTTACCTTCCCTGCCACTTCTTTTGAGAACCATAGTGTTTTTTTCTTTCATTTTGATTTGTTTATTTGCTTCATACAAAGGCTTGTTGCCTCTGTGATGGCGGTTTTGATGTTTCCCCATTGTTGCTCCACCCCACCTTCTTGCCTGTTTGCTAGTGCTTTTCTTAGGCACTCTCCCATTTTGACTAAATCAGCCCTCCTGATGTCCAGTACCTTCACTTTTGTATGGCTTGACTCTACAGCTAAGTTTATCGTGAACCACACTGTTTGATGGTCGCTTGTTCCCAGATGGCTACCCACTTCAAGATCAGAGATCCTCTCTCCGTCCCCATTTGAGAGTACCAGGTCTAAGATTGCTGCCTCCAGAATGGGTTCCAACACTAGCTGTCTGAGGCATGCCCCCTGTAGGGCATCGAGAATGGCCCTGCTCTTGGATGTGGCTGCAGCAAAGGTGCTCAAGTTAACATCTAGCATATTCAGGTCCCCCATCAGCAATATCTCCCCTTTCTCTGCCATCCCAAGGATGCCTTCTATCATTTCCTGTCCATTTACTCCCTCTGAGATGGGGGTCTGTATTCAACCTCTGTTTGGATTGTGGTGCCATTTCCAGTCTCCAGGGTGACCCACAGTGCCTCTTCTCCTCCTCCCCCCTGTTTATGCTTTAGTTCTGTTGCTTTGATCCCTTCCCTTACATAGAGAGCTACTCCTCCTCCTCCTCTTCTTCTTCCCTTCCTGTCCCTCCTGTAGATTGTGTACCCTGGTATGTTGACATCCCAGTCATGGTTCTCTGTATACCATGTTTCTGTGACTGCCACAATATCCAGGCATCCCTCTTCCATCAAGGCCACCATTTCGGGGAGCTTTTTACCTAGACTACAGGCATTGGTACTCATTACCCTCCATTTTTTTATGGCTTTATTTCTTTTTGCCCCATCCCTGTCCTTACTGCTTTTGTCTTTTTCTCCATTTACTCCTGCCTTTCTCCTTATTGACTGCTTTATCTTGGTGTTTACCTCACTAACTACCCTGATTTTTTTGGGGCTAGAATTTCCCTTCTCAATTTCAGTGCCCCCCCGGCTAGTGCCGACTCTGTACTATGTCTCTTCTGAAATCCTGACTGGACAGGATCATAGACATCATGGGTGGTAAGATGATCCTCCAGTTGCAATGCGACAACCTTCTCAATAACCTTGCCCACAAAAGGCAGGTTAGAGACTGATCTGTAGTTTGCAAGACAGTCAGCGTTGAGGGAAGCTTTCTTCGGAAGTGGTGTCACCACCGCCTCCTTCAGGGGGTCTGGAAACACCCCTATCTCCAATGAGCACCAGACTATCTCAGCTAGGATTGGTCCAATGACCTCCACACACTCCACAAGGAGATGGGTTGGACCAGGATCCAAACTACAGTAAGTCAGTCACATACCCTGGATAATCTTCATGATATCCATGATTGCCAACCGGTCAAAATCAGACCAGACAAACTGGGCGCTAGTAACCTCCCACTGACCACCACTCCCCATTCCACTCATTAGAATGAGCTGCACAGATCTTTGACCTGATGGTGACCACCTTATCTACAAAAAATTGATCAAACTCATCACACTTATTCTGTGAAAATGCTCTCCGATTCTGAAGGCAGGTTGGATTGCACAACCTGTCAACAGTTCTGAAGAGCTGAGCTGGTCGATTGCTCACTGCAGTAATCTTCCTGGGCAGGAACTGTGCCTTGTTATGGGAGATTTCCGATTGATGGCCCTTCTAATGGGCCATTAATCTAAGGTGGTTCTCAGCCAAGCCAGATGTCCGCCAGCATCGTTCCAACCTTCACCGAACTCACCTCAACTCCTTCAGGGTCCCATCAGACCAAGGGGACTGAGGATGAAGGGTGAGAGGGCAAACCTGGACAGGAGCTATGGAATCCAGGGCCCCAGTACTACTGTGTTATAGGCCAGTGCTAGGCTCCCTGGTTCTGAGCTTTCAGTCGGCATCCTCAATAGGTCCAGCTCTCCTGTAAGACCTTCCAGGGTCACACCCCTTAAAGGCCGGTAGCGGACCATCTCCGTAGGGGGAGATTTATTGGGGGGAGCTGTGAAACTGAACCCTATAGTGTGATAGACCATCCGACTTGTTCCACCATCATGTCAGAGATCTCCATCCCTAGTAGGAACACCAGATCCAACGTGTGACCACTATTATGGGTCACAGAGGCAACTGCCTGTGTGAAGCCCAACGAAGATATCAGTTGGAGGAAGTCTTGACCAAATTGCAAGAATTCATCATTGACCCAGGTGTTAATGTCCCCTAGAACCAGCCATCTTGGGGACTCCAACACCATGTAACTCATGTGTCTCAACCAATGGACAACCATCATTTCAGATGCCTGGATCCTTCAGATCATAGAAGGGGGTCATACTCTGGAGCTTATGGAACAGCCTCCAGAGACACCCCCCCCAAGGCCCTCCACTTTTCCTCAGGCCCATGTAATGGTTCTTTGGGAGGAGGTACAGTCCCTTCTGCAGAAAAGGACAATAGAGCTAATGCCCAGGTGACAGCAGAACAGGGGTTTCTACCCCAGGTTCTTCCTGGTCTCCAAAAAGACCAGAGATTTGAGGCCCATTCTAAATCTCAAGGACCTCAGCCTTTATATTCAATACAAAAAGTTTTGCATGGACACGCTGCCAGGCCTGCTGCCTCTACTCAAGCAGGGCGACTGGCTGTGCTTCCTCGACATACAGGATGATTATTTGCATATTTCATTCTGTCCCCGCACAGATGGTTTTTCCAGTTTCTTTTTCAGGGTGAACACTACTAATTTAAGATATTGTCCTTTGGGCTTATCCTCTGCCCCTCGGGTCTTTACAAAATGCTTAGCAGCAGTACCTAGATTTGCTCCTTCAGACCCCGGATAGGACCCTCCAGTTGTTCCACTCTCTGGGCATCACTGTCAATCTGCCTAAGTCCATCTTGATTCTGTCCCAGAGACTGCAGTATATAGGGGCAGTGCTGGACATGGTGCAGGGCAGGGCCTTCCTGCCCCAAAACAGAGTGGAATGCCTCATTTCCCAGGCTCAGGAGGTCACTTAGAGCTGTTATGTACTCGCAAGGGTGTATTTGAGGCTGTTAGGTCTCATGGCTGCAGCCATTGCCACGGTTTGCCTGGCCAGACTGCACATGCTGGTGCTCCAGTGGACCCTCCGGGTGCAGTGGGACCAACACACAGACAACCTGGAGCAGGCAATGCTGGTCTCCTCTCCAGAATGCAAGGTGCTTCTTGTGGTGGATGTACTTCCAGAACCTGTTACAAGGGGTCCCATTCCTGTTCTCTTCCCCCCAGCAGATTCTCACTATGGATGCCTTCAGTTCAGGCTGAGGTGCACATCTGGGTCCTTTACTCACTCATCTGTTGCAGAATATCTGTTTAACAGATGGAGCCTTCCAGAGTTGGACTTTTTTTGCGTCTCCACTCAATGCAAAACTGCCCAACATCTGCTCGCCAGATCCAGGGCCTGGAGTTTTCTGGTGAGACATGTTGTCCCTCTCCTGGAGTGGGAGGTTCCTTTATGCCTTCACTCAATTTGTCTCATTCAGAGGGCGCTAATCAATCTGCAGATGGAAGGGGACCAGCATGATCCTGGTTGCACCATACTGGCCATGGCAGATATGGTTTCCATTTTTCAGCAGTTAGCGGAGGAACCTCTGGTCTCCCTTCCCCTTTGCAGGGATCTGCCGACACATTCTCAGGGAACCCTGGTCCATCCAAACCTCAAGTCCCTTTGGCTGCATGCTTGGCTCCTGAGGACGTAGCCATCGCCCGATTTGGGGTGTCTTAGCGAGTGGCTGGTATCCTCGTAGCAGCTCAGAAGCCCTTCACTACAGCCACGTATGCCGTGAAGTGGAAGTGGTTTGTCATCTGGGCTGCCAAACATCATCTTGACCCTTTTACTTGTCCAGTGAGTGAGATTCTGGACTACATGATATCGTTATCAGACTCGGGTCTCCAGTACTCCTCCCTCAAGGTGCACCTTTTGGTTATTTCTGCCTTTCACGAGCTCGTGGGCGGTCATACCGTGGCTCAGCTAAATGTGTCCTGTACCTCTCTGATGGGCACCTTACACCTGAAACCTCCAATCCATTCCCCCATTTTGGCCTGGGATTTAAATTTTGTTTTGGAGAAATTGACCCTGTCTCCATTTGAGCCAGCTGAGACTTGCGAGCTACACTCTCTTTCTTGGAAAGCGTTATTTTTGGCTGCTATCACTTCTGCTTGAAGGATTTCTGAGCTTCAGGCTCTCTGGTGTGAACAGCCTTATTTGATTTTTCACAAAATACAGCATGTTTTTGAGCATGAATCCTAAGTTTCTCCCAAAGGTGGTGTCTGAATTTATCCTTAACCAATCTATCCACCTACCAGTTTATTTTCCAGAGTGTGCCAATCCAGGGGAAGCACTGCTCCATACATTAGATGTGCGCAGAGTTTTTAAATATTATCTGCTCTGTACCAAGGACTGCAGAAAGACATAGCAGCTTTTTGTTTCTTTCGTCCCAGGAAGAGACGGTGTGCTGGTCTCTAGACAATGTTTGTCTAAATGGTTGGCACATTATATTGTGTTCTGTTACAATAAGCATGGCAAAGAGTTGCCAGCGGTGGTGAAAGCCCATTCCACAAGGAGTATGGCTACCTCTGTGGCCTGTTTCAAAGGGGTCTCAGCCACTGACATTTGCGCTGCTGCCACCTGTAGTACCATCCATACTTTCACCAAGCACTTCAGTCTGGACATTGCATCTCTTTCTCTTCTTAGTCCCTATGGCAGGGGTATGCTCCCTTAGTCTTTGGGGAAAAGAACTTAGGAGGGAGTGGGTCCGCTCACACCTTTATAGGGTCGATGACATCGGCAGGTGACGTTGGCATGGGTGGCCCCAGTTGTACCGCTAGAAAATCTTCCATGTGGATCCTGCTTCACTGATGGTGAGATTCCTACGGTGTGACCTGATAACTGAGATCCCCTTGAAAATCTACTGTTATGGGAAGTTTTTACGTAACTGTTCTTTTCCACCTGTAGATGATCATAACAGGCTGAATAAGTTCTGGTTTTAACATGGTCTTTCTGGGCTCAGAGTGGAGGTAATGCCAAAGCTGCAAATAATAAAAAGCCTGTTAAGGTATTCCATATTGGCCTTGCAAGTCTGCAAATGATCTCATATTCCCGCCTTCCTGATTAATTCTTTGCATGCTACATCTTTCCCATCTTGCAAAGACTGGATTTAAACTCTGCTAGGAATAAAGTCCTTGCTGTTTTTTTTTTTTGTACTTTGTGTTTGTTGTTTTAAACAAAAACATTACCCTCATTTCCTCATACAATGCAATAAAAGGTAAATAGTCAATAGTCACAGAAAGTTGATATTCACAGCAGAACCGTATAATCTTATACAGTAGGAATAGGGGAAACCCAAGATTCAGGTAAAACCTAATATATGAGTCCAGAAATGCTAACCATCTCAATGGCTTGGAGTGTACAGTGAGAGGTAGAATTTATAGCCAAAGGTTATCTGCAATCTCTGTGGACTGCTGTGTATCCACGTCTGCAGGTATATGTACTCTTGGCAGAGGGAGAGGTGGACTTTGCAGCCATCATAGAAGTGTGGACCACCTAATACAATGACTGGGACCTGTCTGTACCGGGGTACAGGTTATTTCATAGGATAGGGTGATTGGGAAAGGAAAGGGGGTGGCACTATATATATGAGGGAAGGAAGGGGGTGTAGCACTATATGTGAGGGAAGGACTGAAGTGCGTAAGGGAGAAAGGGGAGTAGAGTAGTACGGAGTCATTTCGGATGCAAATCCAGGATTCCAAGAATAGGATTCTTAGAATGGGAGTGGTATACAGGTCGCCCTCTCAGACGGAGGAGTTAGACAGGGAACTAGCGGGACAGATCAGAAGTGTGGTGATTGTGGGGGATTTCAACATGCCAGGAGTGGACTGGAGTACCCCAGTAACCAGGAATAGAAAGGAGCAGGTACTGCTGGATGTCTTCCAGGATAGCTCCCTGATGTATATGGTCAGTGAACCAACCAGATTAGGGAATACTCTTGACCTTATGCTGGCAAATGGGGAGTTTGTGATGGAACTTAGGGTGGAAGAACCGCTGTCAGGGAATGAGCACTACTCAGTATGGCTCACATTGGATATGGGCAAGGAAGGAGTGGAATCTGGCACAAGGGTGCTGGACTTTAGGAAGGCCGACTTTAGGAGGATGGGGGAAGTGGTAAAAGGGTACCTGGCCAGACTTCAACCTAGTATGGGCACTAACCAGAGGTGGGAGCTCATAAAGCTGGAGATAGTGGAGGCAACCAGAACCTGCAGCAAGGCCCAGAGCAATAAGGCTAGGGCTAAGAAACTGAGCTGGGTAAGCAAGGAGGTCATGGAAAAGGTAAGAAGGAAAAGAGCTGCTTTTAGGAGTTACAAGAAAGCGGAGGGGGGAGGACAGGGAGAAGTACCTGAAGGAATTGAAGGAGGTGACATGTGCAGTAAGGGGAGCCAAGGCATCTGTGGAGCTCAGGCTGGCACAAGGCATTAAGAAGGGGGAGAAGGACTTTTTTAGGTACATCAGGGAGAAAAGGAAGTGTAAGGACCACATAGTAAGGATTAGGAAGGGGGGGTTGGGTAGAAGAGGAGGCGATAAGGCAGAAGCGCTAAATGATTACTTCTGCTCAGTATTTACTAAGGAGAAGGGGGGTGATACCCAAGGGGGGTGGAATAGCAGAAACAGGGGGATGACAGATGGGGAAATCATGGAGGGTAGAGTTCTTTAGGGTTTGAGGGCACTGAGGGTGAACAAGGTGCCAGGCCCAGATGGCATCCACCCCAGGATACTGAAGGAGCTTGCGGAACCTCTGGAAGACCTATTTAATGCCTCACTACACTCAGAGCGTGCATCTCAGGACTGGAGGATGGCTCATGTGGTGCCCCTCCACAAGAGTGGCCCCAAGGATGAACCGGGTAACTACAAACTGGTGAGCCTCACATCCATCGTGGGTAAGCTGATGGAGACTATCTTGAAGGAGAGGCTGGTGGCCCTCCTGGAGGCCAAAGGACTACAGGACAGCAGACAGCATGACTTCATACATGGCGGATCCTGCCAAATTAACCTGGTGGAGTTCTATGACTGGGTAACTAGGCAATTGGACAGGAGCCATGCAGTGGATGTCCTGTATCTTGACTTCAGTAAGGCATTCATCTTGGTGCCACATGGGAGGCTGGGAAGTAAGTTAGAAGGTACAGGGGTGGGTGCAAAGCTGGTGAGATGGGTAGGGAACTGGCTTCATGGAAGGCAACAGATGGCGGTGGTGGGTGGGGCGCTCTCATCCCCAAGGGTAGTGATGAGTGGTGTTCCACAGGGCTCGGTGTTGGGACCAGTGTTATTTGGGATATTCATTGCAGACATATCATTGGACATCAAGAGCAAGATCAGTCTGTTTGCTGACGACACCAAGATGGGAACGGTGGCGGACAACCTAGGGGGATGGCGGGGGGGGGGTTGCAGAATGATCTGAAAAAGCTGAAAACCTGGTCAGACACCTGGCAACTGGGATTTAATGCCAAAAGGTGCAAGGTGCTGCATTTTGGGGTGAAGAACCCATGGAGGAGTTACCAGCTGTAGGGGAGTGCAGCTAGCCAAGACAGAGAAGGAGGAGAAGGATCTGGGGGTGCTCATTACAGGGTCAGTGAACAACTCTGCACAATGTAGGAAGGCATTTGCAAAGGCCAACAAAATTCTGGGTTGCATTGCAAGGGGTATATCCTCGAGGAGGTGATTCTGCCACTGTATAGGTCATTAGTTAGACCGCACCTGGAGTACTGAGTGCAGTACTGGTGCCCGTATCTGAAGAGAGACATTAAGTTACTGGAGGGGGTACAGTGCAGGGTGACAAAAGATGATTAAAGGGGCTGGGGGACTTACCATATGAGAGAAGGCTGAGGGAGCTCAACATGTACTTGCTAGAAGAGAGGAGGGACAGGGGAGACATGACTGAAACCTTTAAGTACATGAAAGGCATAAACAAGACAGGTACAGAGGGGCTGTTCATAGTAAAGGAGGGGAGGGACACCTGGGGCCATGATATGAGACTGGAAGGAGGAAGGTTCAGGAGTGAGATAAGGAGACACTTTTTTACAGAATGAGTGGTAGTTGGGTGGAATGCATTACTGGCAGAAGTGGTATACGGTAGAACAGTAGACTGCTTCAAAAGGGGCTGGGACAGGGCAAGGGGGAGGATCAATGAAGGGGAACGGAGGGAGGGAGGGGCAGCTGCAGAATAAGGGGTGCTAGTTGCACATTTGAGCAGACTTGATAGACCTCTAGGCCTTTATCTGCTGGCAAATTTTGTATATTCATGTGACAGGGTAGAATAGGACCCTGTCCCATTTGTTATGGAGATAGTGTTTACATGCAAGGATCTTTCCTTTTCTGTCTCTTCTCTTCTTTCTGGTTGCGCAAACCAATATTCCTGTGAGACTTTGGATTTGATCCCCCCGACACTCTCGCAATTCTTTGCCTCTCTCTGTCTCTCAGTTTTCTCTTGCTGTCTGTTTTTCTCCCTTGCACATCTATATCAGCTAATATAAAAATATGTGTAAATCAATGTATGGAAGTGTAACTGATAATATCATGTAGATTTTTCCTTGTATGGTTGATTACCTCTGAACTATACCTGTTATTTGTTTTGTCTGCCAATTTTGTATTGTAACCTTTCGAGTCATGTATGAAAATAGCCATGTTTTGTGGCTATGACACCTTACCCGGTAAACAATAAATAAAAATAATAGCATCCCTATTGTTTAGAAAATATATAGTGTTACTACTGAAATGTATATATTTATATTTTGAGATGACTGCATAAACTTTCGAGGTTTCTTGAGTGCAAATGTTGAGTCTTTTGCAAAAAAGGGGCCTCAAGAAGCACAGTGTTCTAGCAGCTCCTGATACTTACAAGGACAGGATGTTTGCTAAGGATGGGGGTTGAAAAGAGTTTTATAAAAGAGCTAAGCTTGGAATGCAATTGCTGAAAGATTACAAGAAAGATTTTATTTTGCCTCCGTACATAGTTCTTATGAACAAGTTTACATATTGTTTGTCACTGCAACTGCAAATAAATAGTTTTGTTGAATTCTTTAACTGCTTCTGGTTTTCCCTATGCTTCCTGACCTGTGCCTCGATGACAGTTCGTATGTAAGAAACATGAGAAAATAGTGCTCCCCATATCCCCTCTGCATGATAGCCATAACAAAAATAGAAAGAATACTTGTTGCAACCATATAATAATAATAATAAAACTTTATTTCTATGGCAAATTTCAAAAAACCAAGGCGCCTTTCAAAATAAAACAAACCAAGCATTTCAAATCTTAGAGTTAAAAGCACCTAGCACATATAGACAAAATCAGACTCCAAATGCTTAGGTCCATAAATACATTTTCAGGGCCTTTTTAAATCCCTCCATGGCCGTGCACTCCCGTAATTGATGGGGTAGAGAATTCCAGAGGGTAGGGGCCGCATACATAAATGTATGGGCCCCAGAAGATTTCAAAGACACCCTCAGGATTTCTAGCAACCCCTCACCAGCTGAGCGGAGTGATCGCCCAGGGCAGTAAGGGGCTAGGAGCTCTTTCAGGTAGTCCGGGCCAAGTCCATGTAGAGCTTTGAAAGTCAGAAGACCGACTTTAAAGGTGATCAGCCACTGCACTGGCAGCCAGTGCAGTCTGCACAGCACCAGTGAAATATGGCTGGACCGGGAGGTACCAGTCAGAAGTCGGGCCGCTGCGTTTTGCACCAGCTGTAGGTGGTGGATTTCAACCCCAGGAAGCCCTAGATAAAGGAAGTTGCAATAGTCCAGATGTGAGGACACAAAGGCATGGACCAGCATAGGAAGATCGCCGGATGGAACAAGGTGCCTAATCCTGGAGATATTCCTCAGGTGGTAAAATGAGGACTTGATGACGGCAGACACCTGCAAATGCAGAGTCAATCCTTCGTCAAACATTACCCCCAGATTACACACCTGTTCAGAGGTCAGGAGTGAAACACCCCCAAGATAAAGTCCAGAGGGTGAACCAGCCCCCGGCCCCCATCCGGTGCGCCGGATCCACTACCAACACCTCTGTCTTTTCTGAGTTCAACTTCAACCAACTAGAATCCATCCACTCCTGGATTTCATTGAGGCAGTTATTAAAGACCAAGAAAGCTCCATCCTGATGGGGTGCAAAAAAAGGTAGTGCTGGGTATCATCAGCATAGCAGTGAAACCTCAGCCCATGCCTTCTTACAATGTCTCCGAGGGGCAGCATATACACTGTGAACAACATGGGGGACAACACAGAGCCCTGAGGAACCCCACAAAATAGAGAAACTGGGTCTGAGGAATAACCCTGGAAACCACTCTCTGCATTCTTCCAGTGAGGTAAGATGTAAACCACCTGAGGACTACATCCAATAGTCCACAGGTGAACCTCAGACGCTCAAGTAGAACCCCATGGTCCACAGTGTCAAAGGCTGATGAGAGATCTAGAAGAACCAGAATGGAACGGTTCTTCCGATCCCTAGTCATCAGATCATTGAGCACCCGAACCAGCACTGTCTCAGTACTATGCCTCTTTCGAAAACCAGACTGGAGGGGTTCATAAATATCATGGATGGTCAAATGGTTCTTCAGCTGCACGGCCACTACCTTCTCAATCACCTTCCCTAAAAAGGGAAGGTTAGAGATTGGTCTGTAGTTTGCATGGCAGTCAGGGTCCAAAGAAGCTTTCTTCAGGAGGGGTGTTACCGCTGCCTCCTTCAGGGAGCTCGTAAACTCACCTGTTTACAAGGAGCACCAGACTATCCGTGCTAGGACTGGACCGATTGAATCGGTACAACCCAAAATCAGGGAAGTTGGTCCTGGATCCAAACTACAGCACGTAGGGCGTGCACCCTGGACAATCCGCATGATATTCATGAATTCTGCTCAGTCAAAGGCACTCCAGGAAAACCGAGGAGCAGCAGCCTCACGCTGATCCAAAGCAACACCCTTAGAGTGTGCTGGTGCGCCGCCCATGTTGGCCACCTTAGTTGCAAAGAATCTATAAGTTCATCGCACTCTCTTTGCGAAAATGCCCTTCAGACGTGTAGACAGGCTGGGTTGCACAGCCTGTCCACAGTGCGAAAGAGCTGAGCTGGTCGATTCTGAGCAGCCGCAATCTCCCCGGACAGGAACTCTGCCTTCTTACGGGTGATTGCAGATTGATAGGCTTGGTAATGCTCCATCAATCTAAGGTGGTTGGCATCCAGGGAGGATCTCTGTCAGCAACACTCTAACCTTCGACCTAGTTGCCGGATCTCCCTCAAGGTCCCGTCAAACCGTGGGGACTGAGGGTGAAGGGAGAGAGGGCGAACATGGACAGGAGCAATGACATTCAGGGCCACCGAGATAACCATATTATAGGCTACCACAAGGGCATCTGAGTCATTGTTTGCCACTGGAAGGGACGATAGGTCAAGTACCGCCGCTAGGCCTTCAGAGCCAACATCTCGTAAAGGGCGATACCTGACCTTCTCCAAAGGGGTAGGCCTATGAGGGGGGCGCTAAAACTAGACCCCACTGTGTAGTGATCGGACCACCCACGTGGTTCCACCCCCAAATCAGAGGCCTCAATCCCCAGGAGAAAAACTAAGTCAAGAGAGTGACCATGTTTATGGGTAGCAGTGGAAACTTTCTGTATAAGGCCCAGAGATTACATCAAATGGAAGAA
The DNA here is from genome assembly GCA_016271365.2 of Neoceratodus forsteri. Lineage (NCBI taxonomy): Eukaryota > Metazoa > Chordata > Ceratodontiformes > Ceratodontidae > Neoceratodus > Neoceratodus forsteri. The sequence continues at coordinate 924,841,412 of CM028132.1, forward strand.
GTGCTGTCCAAACTGCGAGAGTTCATGATCGACCCAGGCATTGAAGTCACATTTGTAAAACAGCAAAACATAAAAGTGGAACTGAGTTTAACAATTCAAACATGCAATGCTACTTCAAACATGTGTACAGTAACTGTGATAATCAACAGATGCAGGACTTGATGCAACATCTCCATGCCCCAGATGGAGGAGAGAAAACAAAATTGGTGGAAGCCACTACATGGATCTGAATGGCTTGTTCAGAGATCATACCCATAGAAAGATTTATAGCAAACACTCTCTGCTAAAATATCTGGGGTGGGAATAGCACAAATGGGACACAGCAGAATTGCAAAAAAACAAGAACGTCTAACAGAACATAGAGATTCAGTGTCTCTCAATGTCCCAGTGAAATTATCTGCTTATTGTACCGGGCTCCGAACAGAAAAGTCAGGCAACCTCTGGTTCATCCTCAACTTCATCCTCATCCACTGTAATGGCTTCCTTGGGAGCAAATTCTTTATCAAGCCATCTTCCAGCATTTTTAGGGTCTGTAAACTGGCATGATTTGCCACCGTAGGTGATCCTTAATGTAGCCAGCAGCAAAAAGCAATGGACCACGCCAAGGGCCCAAAGCTTTTGTCTGACTCCATCAAATGTTTTGCATCTAGCTCAGGTCTGGAAAGACAAGTCCAGAAATATTTTTACATCCATCTGTGGCTGGGTGTGGGTGAAAGATAACACAGACAACAGCAGATTGGCACAACATACCACAGTGTGGCTTTATTTTCTTTCAAAGTCAGGATAAAATAATTAACTCCAAAATAAATAAAACTAAAGTCTTTATAGAATTGCAGGTAATTCACTTTCCTTAGTGACCACAGGGGATAACCTTAAGCAATGAATCCCTTCTTCAATACATCAGTTTGTGGCAACAGACTATGCATGCCCTTCCTCTGTACTTGGTCAGCACCTGCTAACCCACTGATCTCTCTCTCTCCTTTGGACATGAGCTATCCCCTATGTTGGTCTTGCTTGTTTGGGTGATAGTAAGCCCAAAAAAAAAAAAAAATATATATATATGTATATATGTATATATATACAAGCTAAAGACAAAGAACCTCAGTGCAAAAGCATTGAAGCAAGGGTTACCCCAAAGGGCATTGGCAACAAGCCATGTTTCAAAGAAATACAAAATCACTCATACCCCCAAAATACAAAGCATCATGGGATGTATATGCAAATTACCATGACATTTTAGGCTGGTTCAGCTTCAAGCAGGAATGCATGGTGCCAATCATTTATTTTAGGCATGCTACACTTTATTTCTGACTGCACTTAATAACATATACAATAATGCATGGGGGTGAGTGCATAATGATAAATTACGTGCACCTGAGGTGTGGGATGCTACATACATTTATATAGCATCCCACACCGAGGGTGCACATAATTTCTCAATTATGCACTCACCTCCATGCATTTTTATGTGTAATAGCTGGCTTCTGTTTTTTCGCCAGAAAGAGGAATAAAATGAGTTGTAGTATGTTGGTAAGAATGTTTTTATTTAAGTAAGCATTTCAAACATTTTTTTTAATCCCTTTGGTAAAATTAGTAAACATTTAAAAAAAAAAAAACAGGTACTTTTAGGCAAGTAAAGCTGTAAAGTGCTTTAAAATAAACTATGTAAATATACGTTACTCTTTTGTGAAGAAAACAGGAAACATTTGGGTTGTGGGATGCAAAACAATTATTTAAAGAAAGGTTTTCAGTTGTATAGTAAGTCTGGTTTAGAAATGTGCTCTTTTGTGCATATAAAGTCTGTAAATTATTTTGGGTTTAGTATTTTGAAACTTTTTTCCTTTTTTTCCGATCGTGGTTTCCATGGTAATATTGTAATTAGATAGGCATGACAAGTCCTGTACATTCCTATGGAAATTAGAGAGAGAGAGAACAAGTGTTTGGGGCCCATGTGCATTTTAGTGCAAGAGGTACTGTTTCTTATTCTGAAAATTGTGTATTTTACTGTTTGAGCTTCGTACGTTTGGTACTCGCATTGGTATTGCCTCAGGTGTTTTTGTGGTGATTTTGAGTAGTTGGTCAGTACGCTGTTCTGCAGTGCGAGGGAACAGAAGGAGCAGGTGGCGTGTGTTCACTGTTATAACTCGCGGGTTATAATGGCGAATTATAACCTGCTTCTTCTATGGGGAAAAAACAGAAGCCAGCTATTACAATAGTTTAAACAACAGCAGTTTATTTTTATCTAGCACTCTTAACTATATTAAAGCCCTTCCCTTGCAGGATAAACCTAATCAGTTTCAGCAAGGTTTAATAATGAATTCTATTAGGCACTTTGCACATTATATACATCATTCTAACCAATATACCAACTTTGCAGGGTTTGTAGGGCACTGTTTTCAAACGACATGGAGTTTCATTTTATAAAGCACCTTGCACTTCATTAATGCACTGCCAACACTCTATGTCTGAAAGTACCTGAAGCACTTTATCTTTCTTCATATAAAGCACATGCAGTTGTTACCCCCTTGTTCCCTGGGGTTTCTAGAATTCCGGTTAGAATCAGTGGCAGGCAGGGAAGGCAGCTTGCGAAATGCCAGGTAAATGGGGTTCACACTGTCACACTCTGTTTTCAGCTTCAGCTGAGCTGGAGTGATGCTGTGATCATGGAACTCTTGCAGCAGCATAAGCCACAGTGTTCAGCTGGCTTTAGAGTGAATTGGAATGTTGAGTTAGTTCTGTAGGAGTTAGAGTAGGAGGAGGCTGCAGCTGCTGCGCAGCTCCTCAGTTTAGTTCTGACAAAGAGCTACCCCTTTTGTTTTTTGTGGTAGTTTGTTTTCACCCTAGGAGAAGAACAAAGAAGACAGTTTTTCTGAAGTGGTGAAGACCAGTGCCAGTAAGGTTTTCCTTTGCTGGGGGCGGATTCCAGGATTCAGGGGCAATCACCTTGATCCACTTGTTTGGTGAAGCTGCCTTGGACATCTTCATTTGTTTAGAGTACAGTTTCTCTGTGCAAGCCCAGGTGCATCTGCAATACCTAGGGGTGAATTTCTCTGACCAAGGGACCCTGTCACCTATAATTTCTGTTTTAAAAGTGTCTGCCTACATTGGAGTCCAGTATGTGACCGTCCAAGTACAGGACTCTTAACTTCTGACATCTCTGAGGTGTGTGTGTGTGTGTGTGTGTGTGTGTAGTATGTTAAGTGTAAAATACATTTCAAGACAGCATCTACAGTGTTTCTACAGTTGTACGGTGTCATTAACCGGATGAATGGCTGAGTATAAGCTTGGAAACAAAAGGTGGGAGACCCCCCACCTGGAGTAACCAGTTTATCTCTACGGGTTCTGAAGGGTACCTATTACTTTTTCTTCAGTGCAATTGGCCAATGCCTGAGAAAAATGTTTCCCCTGTATGTGGGTTGTTTTCTCTCAGTTTACCCCAGTTTAGTGGGTTCTGAAAGTCCTGAGCCTGGATGTGCTTCTTTGTGGTCATGTGTACCACTTACATTCTTCATGAAATATGGGAAAGTGTCCTAGCGCTGGCTGTGTGTGCCTAGTCAATGGGAATGTACTACTTCTGGCTGTGTGTGCCAATCTCCATTTCAGGACCAGAGTGTTCGCTGTTTTGTGCTTCTTCAGCCTATGCTAAATGGGAAGTCAGGAATTTCTGTACCCTGGAGAATCTGCAATACCAGTATGTGTAGCCCCATGGGGTCCATCTTTGCTTTGTGATTATTCCTACTTTGTTATGTGAATAAAACTCACACTCTAGAATCCCAGCCTGGTTTGGACAGTATTGTTATTGCTTCCCTGTGTCTGGATTTACTTGGGTGCCCCTGTCCAGAAGTGCAAACCTAGCCTGATTGTGAGCAAACATTTTCTCCCAGGGACCTGGGTTGCTGGCCATGGTAATTGGTCCCACCAGGTGTGTGACAGGTAGTTGCCACACTTGGTTGACTGTTTTTGTATAACAGTCTGGTCCACCGAGTCTAACAGTGGCCATCTCACTCTCCTTCTATGTCTAGTACTAGTATGTAAACCCCCACCCCTTCCTGTTGCCCCTAGACGTAAGTGGTGAGAGGAGAAGCCCTGCTAGTTAAACAAGGGGGGCCAGTGGGGGGGGGTTACACAGTACTTTATTAAACAGTCAGCAAGCAAGCTTGGCATTTTATAACATTATATGTATTTATACAGGTTCCAGCCTTCTTCCGCTGTACAGTCAGCTACTGTATTTGCTTTTAGCCATATCTGTTATTTCCTTAGAAAGACATATGGCTTCTGGTGAGGGATGGAATGGTGAATAAGAAACAAAGAAAGGAAGAAAAGAAATTTAGGGAGGATACAAAAAGACTGCCTTAGGTGGCCAACCTACTGCAGTATTAGAAAAAGAAGAGGATAGTTTTCTAGAGGTACTGTTGCAACAGATTGTACAGAAGGAAGGAAAGAGGATAGAAAAATGTCCCTAACTGCTATACCAATTTCCTGGGTAAAGGTTAAGAGGAAACCAGGGGTCCTCAAACAACTGGTTTTCTAGACTACCAACCTCTTTCAGCAGCCTAAGGGGTTGGTTGGAGCTTCCACCCACCCTCTACAGAAGCCCCACCCCAGGGTCCCTTAAATAACGTAAGCATCAGTATTGCCTACATGCTGTGTAATAGCCTCTTCGATAGCAATACTCTTAATACAATTACCCTGAGGCTTGCATAGTACTAAAAATCATCATAGTACCATATACAGTTTGCTATTTCATTGCTGTACCTCAGCACAATGATATGGGAAAAAAAATCTGCATTTCTATGCTGTCTGTCATGTTTCTTTTTTTTTTTTTGTGCCTCCCTTGCTCCCTGACCGGCCACTCCTTGTGGTCACCTGGGTACCCTGCCAGCACACTGTCCCCACTGCCATCCACCATCCCACATCGCAGCCCCCTGGGTAGCCCAACATTTCCCTTCATCGGACTGGTCCCCCCCCCTTGGGGGAGAAAGCGCAGATAGGGGCAGCCAGCGCAACTTCCTTGGCCTGGGTGCTGCTGGGGTTGGTCCGGGCTGTCCATGGCTTTGTGGTGGTGGGGGACCGGCAACCGTCATCCAGCCGGTCAGGGAGCCATTTTTCCTGGTTTCTCCCCTGGGAGAGCGACATGCCAGGATGTTAAGGCATGAGCCGACGTCTACTGCACTCCTTGCACATCATGGCCCAACGTGCTGCCATGCTTCCAGCTTCTGCCAGAGGTCGGCAAACACCAGGCCACATACCACCCTCCCTCCCGGGAGAAGGTGAGCTGTCATGAGATGCTCGAGCCATCTCTCCCTCGGCCGGTCTTCTGACACCTGGGTCCATTCCTGAACCCAGGTCATTGGCGTCACATGCTGAAATCCAACTGCTGCTCTGGTGGGCTGGTTCGTCAGGTTTCTTAACTGAAAATCTGGATGGCTGTAAAGTCCAGTAGCATAGAAATAATTTCTCTTGGGTGAGTAATTACCTGCTCCAACCCCACCAGACTCATTGGATTTAAGCAGGGGCCTAGTCCTAGGTTCAACCCCTCTATATAAACCCACTATGTCTCTTGATTCATTCATTTCTCTTGCTACTGATACAGAGACCTGAGGGTAGACACTCTAGGTGTTACCGCAGTACAGGTTCCAATGCTTTTTTTTTTTTTTTATTTTCATGCAGCTTTTTATCCTTCTGGGAGCCTTTGCAGGTGACTGTGGTCTCCCCTTCTGGAGAGACTCACTCTCTGGCTTACCTATGTCCCTGTATCACTGACCCAGTCAGTCCCCCACAGATTGCCCCCCACGGTGGGGCCACTGGCACCCCACCCCCCCAAGACCCAATCCAGATGCACTGGGCCAATGCCTGCGGATGCAGGAGTCATCTCAGAACCTGCCAGGCTCTGATTTTCACTTTCTGTCCAGTTTCCCCTCCCCGCCGGCATAGTGATGTCGGCATGTGTCTTCTGACCTGTATTGCCTTCCAGCCACCACCAGAGGGCAGTCAACAAGCAGGATGAAAGGTCTCCCTCCCCCCCAAAAGAGAGCAGAGCAGCCCTCCGGACGCTCAATCCTCTCTCAACCCTGCCGACCCCCGGCAGCCCAAGCTCATTCCTGAATCCAGGTCGCTGGTGTGGCGCGAGGTGTGGCGTCCAGCACCTCAACCCTCAGCGCCACCGGGCCAGCTTAGGTTCCAATCCTTTTTAAATATTTGTGATTATTTCAGCTGTCTGTTACCATCTAGAACCCTGTGACCTGTGTGGGAGTTTTCTCTTTTTCCAATGGTGCCATTTTTTTTCTTTAATGACCTCTACCCTTTGGGACACTCTTTCCACACCCTGGGCACTAGTTCCTCTGCTATCCCCAGCAGGTACCTCTATCTGGTTGCACACAAGACAGGTCTTAAGATAGACCACCACCTGTCTGTACATTCCTGGCCAATAATAATATGGGGTTAATCTAGCCAATACCCCACCATGGCTCGGATGCCCACAGGGACTGAAGTGAGCAGCCTCCATCACTTTTTGTCTCTAGGCCTCAGGCACCACTACCTGGGCATCCACTCATTTCATATGGGGTTAGGCCTCCTGTGGCACAGAACACCCTTTTGTAGTTCATATCACCAATATTGTGTTGCCCCCACTCCACTCGGTTAAGTCTCCGAGGAAGGACTTGGTTGGTTTGAAAGCATAGACATTGTTTTCTTTTTGTAACATCTACGTTGGTCCAATAAAAGGTATTAAACCATTTGCTTCTGGAACTATCCCCACTCCATCATTAACCTGTACACACTCCTTGACCTTAACACACTGTAACATGTTAACAATCCCAGTATCCTCAGCCTGCTGTCTACCCCTTTAGAAAGTCTAGCCTTCTGTGTTCCCCGCTGTTGACTCTCACAAGGACAGCGCTCCTACAAAGTAAGGGCCTCTGACTGGTTCAACTCCCTTCCAGTGGAAATCACCAGCACTTCTAATCTCATCTCCTTTAAGCGCAAAGTATGACAGCATTTGGTGGCCAGTGCCTACTGTGACTGCTTCACTTAAGCTGCTCTGCTGCTCTCTTGGCCTCCCCTCGCACCACTGCACTCTCCCCACACCCTCTCACTCCCTGTTATCTCTTTACCATATCCCTCGACAGCCTCCCCATGCCACTCTTTAGCCCCTCTGTATCATTCCGCCTCACTCTGCGTCTCCTCACTCATTTGAGCTTCTCCCCAAACCCCCTACCCCATCCTAGTTGTATCCTCTCTCCTTCTCTCCCCCTATTTTGTTGCCCTATTCCTCCTCCTTTCCCCTCCACCCATTCTATCACTTTCCTCCCCTTATCCTTAATCCCGGCCATGCCTCCCCCCTTTCTCCACTTAACCCCCTTTCCCTCCTGAACATTGCTTTGTCTTCCTGCATCTCCTCCCCTCTACTAATCTCACACTGAAGCTACCTCTGTCCCTCTATCTGCACTTGCAGTATCTCTACCTCTCATGTAACTGCCCCAGGCATACTGTGTACAATGACTGGTATTTTGTTCCAACTGCTTTTCTTATTTAATCACATTTGATCCCTGACAAAGCCTTTGGCGGCTCCTTGTATGAAACCATACTGTAATGTTTACTTGTTATTAATTGCCCTGTATAGTATCTTAACTTGTCCTGTGTCCATGACATGGAAGCTTTGTAAAAGAGCTCTGTAGCTCAAAGATGTTATCTGAAATTTTAATAAATAAATAAACCCCAGTCAATACTGGTAATAGATTCAACTGGTACAGAACAAGAAAAAGTCCCTTCAGCCTCCTAGGCTTCTTCTTGCTTGCTTGGAGTCTTCAACCCCAGTACAGTATCATTAGACAGTCTTACCTGAGGTCTCACACACAAGTTACTAACATACTAAAATGCCAGCAGAATAGGCCTAACGGTCTCTTGAGTCTGCTCGATTTTCAGCAACTGCACTGGGGGCTGATTTCGGTGTCCCCCCCCCCTTGGGTTATACTGTCCCCAGTCCCAGATGTTCCACCTCTATTGGGCCTGGTCAGATTTACCCTTCCCCTGTACCTGTCCCATCCCCTTTTAAACCTGTCCACAGTCTCCACCTCTACCAGCTCCCTGGGCAGTGCATTCCATAGCTCTGCCACCCTTTCAGTGAAATAACATCTCCTCCTCTCCCCTCTGAGCCTGCCCCCTTCCAGCTTACGCCCGTGTCCTCTCGTTGCCCCACCCTCCTTCCTTTGGAGCACCCTGACTGGGCCTCCTTTATTGATTCCTTTCATGTACTTAAAAACCTCTATCATGTCCCCCCCCGTCCCTCCTCTCCTCCAGGGTGTACATGTCGAGCTCCTTGAGCCTCTCCTCATAGGTCCTCTCCCCCAGGCCCCAGATCATTTTGGTTGCTCTCATTTGGACCTTCTCTAGGAGTGTAATGTCCCTCTTTAAATGTGGTCTCCAAAACTGTACACAATACTCGAGGTGTGGCCTAACCAAGCATTTGTACAGTGGAAGGATCACTTACGCCTTTCTGGAGGTAATCCCCCTGGTGATGCATTCCAGCATCCTATTTGTCCTTGCCACTGCCCTCCTACAGGTCTCTGAGTTGTTCATTTTGACATCCATCACTACCCCCAGGTCCCTCTCACCCTCCGTGACTTGAATCATGTCTCCTCCCAGGGTATACTCCTGGCCTGGATTTCTGACTCCCAGGTGCAGAACCTTGCACTTCCCCGCATTGAATTTTAGTTTCCATTTTCCCGACCACCTTTCCAGAGCCTCCAGGTCCTCCTGCAAGGCCATCCTCCCCTCCTCCCCATCCACCACTGCACCCAGCTTTGAGTCATTTGCAAAGAGACTCATCTCACTCCTGATCCCCCTCCTGATGTCTGAGATATAGGCGTTGAACAGGAGTGGCCGCAGCACTGACCTCTGGGGAACCCCACTAGTAATCCACCTTGGGGATGAGGCTAACCCTCCAATCACCACCTTCTGAGTACGCTCAGAGAGCCAATTTCCTATCCATCTTAACAACTGTCTCCCTACCTCCATTTCCTTCAGCTTAGCCAGCAAGCCACTGTGAAGTTCCAAGCCGACTTCACTGACCTCCAACAGGTAGCATCCTGGGAGCTCAGGCAGCAATGGAATAGCTTGCTCAGTCATTGGTTCCTCCAGCTGAGCCCACAAACCATTCTTGTCTGATTCCTCATAGAAACTTTCCAGTTGGGACCTCTTGAGTAGCATCTGGCACTGATGTTCCACCTCTCTGTGTAGTCCGTCTGCCTCCATCCAAAGCCCAGTCATCCTTCAGATCATTCATATCAAGGTTTCCACCATCCAGACATCATCCTGTCTTTCTGGTCCACCTTGACCACTCCGCAGTTCCTTGTCCATATTGTCACATCGAGCAAGCACTGTCCTAATCTTGCTAGTCTCCACTGCCATGCACCTTTGCCAGTTATCCTGGGCACCAGGGGTGGTACCAACTTACTGGAATTCCCCTATTATCCTGTACTTCCAGTCAGCATACCACGTCTCATATCATATGTGGCCAAGTGTGGATGAAGGACAACACAGCCAACAGCAGATTGGTACAACACACCGCAGTGTGGCTTTATTTTCTTTCAAAGTCAGGATAAAATAATTAACTCCGATATAATGAAACAAAATTCTTTACAAAAATGCAGGTAATTCACTTTCCTTAGCAACCACAGAGATAACCTTACACAATGGTATATCCCTTCTTCAATACATCAGTTTGCAGCAACAGATATGCATGTCCTTCCTCTGCACTTGGCCAGCACCTACTAACCCACTGATCTCTCTCTGCTGTGGACATGAACTATCCCCCTGTGGTGGTCTTGCTTGTTTGGGTGATAGTGAGCCCAAACAAAAAAACAAAAAAAAAGCTAAAGGCAAAGAACCTCAGCACAGAAGCACTGAAGGAAGGGTTACCCCAAAGGGCATTGGCAATAAGCCAAGTTTCAAAAAAAAATTACACATACCCCCATAATACAAAATATCATGGGATGTATATGCAAATCACCATGACATTTTAGACTGGTTCAGCTTCAAGCAGGAATGCATGGTGCCAATCATTTCTTTTAGGCATGCTGCACTTTATTTTTGACTGCACTTAATAACAATAGTTTAAACAACAGCAGTTTCTTTTTATCTAGCACTCTAACAATATCAAATCTCTTCCCTTGCATTATAAACCTAATCAGTTTCAGCAAGGTTTAATAATTAATTCTGTTAGGCACTTTGCACATTATATATCATTCTAACCAATATACCAACTTTGCAGGGTTTGCAGGGCACTGTTTTTAAACAACATGAAGTTTCATTGTATAATGCACCTTGCACTTCATTAATGCATTGCCAGCACTTTATGTCTGAAAGTACCTGAAGCACTTTATCTTTCTTCATATAAAGTACATGTAGTACTTTATTAAACAGCCAGCAAGCAAGCTTGGCATTTTATGAAGGTATACATATTTATTCAGGTTCCAGCCTTCTTCCGCTGTACAGTCAGCTACTGTATTTGCTTTTAGCCATATCTGTTATTTCCTTAGAAAAGCATATGGCTTCTGGTGAGGAACAGAATGGTGAATAAGAAACAAAGAAAGGAAGAAAAGAAATTTAGGGAGGATACAAAAAGACTGCCATAGGTGGCCAACCTACTGCAGTGTTAGAAAAAGAACAGGATAGTTTTCTAGAGGTACTGTTGCAACAGATTGTACAGAAGGAAGGAGAGAAGATAGAAAAATGTCCCTAACTGCTACACCAATTTCCTGGGTAGAGCACCTCTCTACCACACCATCTCATTAACTGATAGCGGGTATGCTGCCCATGCCACTGACAGAAGCATGTCTCGAACTTCAGCTCCAGATATTTTGCCCAGCACTGTGCAGGGTTGATTAGTATTAGTAGGCCACACTCTATGGTTGACGCGGTAGGCTCTCCGCAGCTTGCCCCAGTCGAAATTTGCAGGCATAGGGATCGAGGACTGTAGGGGCCTGGCTTGGAGTCAGTGGGGGGGGGGTCTGATACACATCAGTTGGGCAGCAATCCTTCTCTCCCATGTGTTGTGCATGAAGTGAGTGTGATCCATTGGCCAGTTGGACACTGGCTGGCCACATGTTTGCCAGTGCTGCTAACTAGCAGCTTTTCTTTTCCTACTCACCACTCACACAGCGTACAAATGGTCTTTGAGTGGTGAGCTGAGCAGGATCATCAAGCTAGGAGGGAGTCTGTGGGAGAATTAATGCCTGGCCCTTCTGCGAACTCACTGCATCGATCGCAGCAGATAGGCTAGTAGTGAGTGGGGCAGGGTGGCAGGGCAGGTCGGGTTGGTGGGTATGGGTCGGAGTGGGACTGGATATTCTAATTAATGATGGTTGGTCAATGCTCTGGTGCGTGGTGGCAGATAGTGGGCTGAAGAGGAGTCTGAGGAGGCTGTACAAAAAGTACAGGACTGACTGAGGTTACTGATGCAGCCTGTGTATATATGTGTTGTTTTTATTTTATTTATTTATTTATGTTTTTGATAACTGGGTAAGCAAACTGATCAAAAGGACCATTTTCAGTTGCAACCCGGGCCATACAGTGGCACAAACAATAGGCACACGCTATAATACAGTGGGTACATATAATACAGTGAATACAGTGGTAGCAGAAACAGAGATACATAACGTCACATCATAAATATGGGTTAAGGACATCAAAAAACAAGTTCATAACAATAAAGTGAAGAATCTATGTTTACAGAGAAACTAGGACATACAGTTACAGCAATCAAGACAGGATCCAACCAGTGAAGGGTTTACAATATAGTGCACATGGTATTACACTATAGCAATCAACATTTTCACAATGGAGTCTAATGTGTCTATTGTTTATTTAGTGGCCAATACTTGGGAAGTAAGGCAAGTGGTACACTGGGCCCCTAATGTGGATTACTGGCGAGGGTGTTTCCTAGGGAGCACTTTCCAGTGGCCTGAGTCATAAGCCAAGCTCTTAGATTTGATTTTAAGGACTGATGATAGGGGACATTCGGATAGCCGGTGGTAGTCTGTTCCAAAGGGAAGGGGCAGAGACAATGAAAGCTTTGCTCCCCATAACAGTAGACACACGGGGGACTACTAGGAGGGTAACAGAAGAGACCCTGAGGCACTGATTTATCATCCTGCCAGTGAGAAGTGAGGAGTAAGGGGACTTTTGGGAGTTCTGAGAGAGGTGTCAGCTAGACAGCCCATGGTGTATTCAAAACGGCCCTGCAGAGGGAACCAGCCTGGGGACTGATATAGACAGCAGTGATGAGTGGAAGAAGGGACCTAAAGGGCAAAGCGACAGAGTTGTGCGTGATATTTAAATGAGGAAGAAGTGAGGAGGACACGGTGGAGAACACTGGGGAGCAACAGTCAAGCAGGGGGAATAGATTTCCCTGGGAAATTGCAAGGCGAACCTCTGGGGTCAGGAGATGGTTAACACGGTAGGCTACCCCTAGATTCTGGTGGCCTTTCTTCACAGTGTTAAAAATGTGGTAATTGAAGGTAGGTAAGGGAGGCATCAGGAGTCACTCCTAGATATTTGAAGGAGGAATGGGAATTAATGCCTGCTAAGGCAAGAGATGTATTAATATGGGCTTTGGCCTTCTGTACATCTATATTTCCTAGTATGACTCCTAGGATAAAGTGTCAAGTGGAGGGCCTGCAGAGATGACTGTGTAAAGAGGTTTCTAATTTGGCAATCTTTGCAAGGTACAGCTTAAAGCCAAAGAACATGGCCTTCGTTTTTTTCTCATTCTCAAGAAGTTTTTGGGAGAGGAACCAATTCTGAGCGGCTCCATAGTTTTATAGTGAGGGTGGAAGATATAGATTCTAGGGACTTGGCACTATGGTAGATGACAAGGTCATCTGCGTAGAGGAGTGCATTACACTTATACATTTGGTAGGGAGCTCATTTATGAACAGTGAGAATAATAATGACCCCAGTATGGAGCCCTGAGGAATACCAGTAAGGACAGGTAGTGTGGCAGAGGTATCTTTACCTATCAGAACAGACTGGGATCTGTTAGAGAGGTAGCTGTGGAACCAAGCAGTGGTGTCTGGGGAGCAGCCTGGGTTTAGCAGGGTGGAGTGGAGAAGGTGGTGGTCAACAAGGTCAAAGGCCTTCAATAGGTCCACAGACACCACTCTTGTGGCCTTATCCGTGTTCAAGTTTCTAAGGACATGGTTGGAGAAGAGGGCCTAGGCCGAAGAGGTGCTGTGGTGTTTGCAGAAGCCATGTTGGAGGGGGCTCAGGAGATTATAATTATCTAGATGCTCGGAAGGCTGGTGGTGAATGATATTTTCTAATAGTTTGCTTAGATGTGGGAAGAGGGAGATGGGACTGTAGTTTTCTGGGGCAACAGGATCGTCAGATTTGAAAATTGGCACCATGTGCGCATGCATCCATGAATCAAGCATAGTAGATGATGAGAGGGCAAGGTTAAATGTGTGGGTCAGTGGCTTTACAATGACATGGGAAAGGATTTTCAGAAAGGTGGGATACAGACCATCACTGCCTGGCTGCCCCTGGCAGGTAGCATCTTAAGGAGTTTGGCAGTGATACTATGGCCAATGGCTCTGAGATAAAAGGTAGGGCTTGGTGTCTGGGGGCAACGTGGCTGGTTGTTCTGGGCAGAGGGAGGCTGTGGTGGGAGTTTGCTAGTGTAGGATGTAAAGGTAGGTGAACATTCTATTGATGGTGTCAGCGATCTTGCCGGGGTCAGTAGTGGGACCAGAGGGGGAGGTAAGTTCCGTTATTTGTTTATTGGACTCTGGGTTGAGGAGGGCACCAATTGAGGCCCAGAAAGTGCGAGGGTTGCCAAGAGACTCATTTTGAAGGTGGGTGTAGTATTTACTACGCTTGAGTGACTTCACAGCCTGCTTACAGGAGCTCTGAAGTCGCCTATAGGCATTCCATAGTTGGCGGAGAGGGATGCCTTGTAGGCTTGCCAGGTTTTGTCCCTTACTTTCATTTGGGCCAGAAGTTCATTTGATAGCCAATGGGTGTTGCTACTTTAACCCTCCTAGTGGTGATATGGAAGTATTTGTCCTGAAGGTTGCGAAGGGCTCCGCCATGGAGACATCTTTGAGTTGGAAGAGTGTGGACCAGTTTATGGCCCAGGCATCCCTTAGCACTGAGTCATAATCCTGACATTTGAATTTCCTAAAAGATAGCAATTTGTGGGGAGGATGTATTGATTTGGTGGTTAGAGCGATATACGTAGGGGTATGGTTGCTGATAGTCAGCCATAGTGCCTACTTGGAGGACTAGGTCCGCACAGTTTAGTGGCCATCAGTCAAGGGTGTAGTGGTTGGGTGAACGGGGGTTGTATCTAGTAGGAGAGGAGATGACTTGTTCAAGGTGGAGCATCTTTAGAAGGTGTGAATAATCTGGCACTAAGGTTTCTGTCCAGTGGAGGTTAAAATCCCAGAGTATGATGGTGTCCCTGGAGAGGGGGCAGATGCAAGGCCATCCAGGAAGTTTGATAGTCCTGTGTGCCTCCTGAAGAAGGATTGTAGCAGCAACCTAGGTAAGATTTTTTTTAATGCACCCAGGACAATTTCAGCAACAGGCCATTCACTTACCAAAGAGGGGGTGGAGCAAGCAATAGTGGTGGCACTAATATGGTCTTGCACGTATAGTGCAACGCTGCCACCCCTCTTTCTGCCAGGCCTGCCAAGGTGCAGCAGTGAGTAGCTGGGGAGGTGGTATGAGGCATCACTGTGGTATGGATTAAGCCATGTTTCAGATAGACCCAGGACATGCCACTTGTAGAGGGACACCCAGGCTTCAAGTTCAGAGCTGGGAGGCTGCATACATTCAGGTGTGCGACCCTGAGGCTGCAGTGTCTTGTCCAGATAACAGTAGTGTGGTCGATGAGCACGTTTGAGGGTCCAGGGTTGGCTTCCACATCACCTGAGAGAAGAAGAAGTGAGAGGAGGTGGCAGGTAGGGGTGTGCCAATGGGGAGACTGTATAGTGAGGGACTGGAGAAACAGACCAAGTAAGCGACGGTCATGGTTGATCAGGAGGGCCAGTATGACAGAGCCCACGGGGGAGAGCTGATAGGTTATGGTTTTGTGTGGGGGGGGTCACTGAGTGTAGGTGATTTGATGAAGGATTGTAAGTAAGCCTGGTCAGCAGCAAGGGTGATGGTACAGAAGTCAGTCACTAGTAGCAGGCCGGTGCATAAAGTAATAGGGAGCACAAGGGAGTACATATTTGTATTTGATTTAATATTTATCAGAGATAAGAAGACTTTTAACCCTTCTTTAGAGTCCAGCAAGATGGCATCTACAGAGAAGTGCAGTGTTAATTCTGGATCTGGTAGAAAGACACAGTGGCGGTTTTAAAGATTTAACACTGACAAATGTTTGGTCCTTTAAATATGTCTGTTTCTTTAAGGGGAGTTCCAATATCGGAAGGGAGAGGAGAGGGGAGGAGGTAGATTGGCTGGGGATGGTGTCACTGGGGAAGGGAGAGTATTTAATAAAGGCTGGGGTGGGGAGAGCGGGCGGGACAAATACCCAAGTTCAGGTGCTGTGCAGGCAATAGTTTAAAAAAGATCTGAAACCTTGGTTTGGCACCCAAAGGCCAAGCTGGAGCGGTGTGAGCTGATTGGCTGAGAGGCCAGGAGGGATGTCGACCAATGCAGTTCCAGGAGTCTGTGGTGGGCCGCCAATCAGAAATGTGGCTTTAGAGTCGAGCTGAGAGGTCATACCTGGATGCTTCAGGAGTGGGGCGGAGGATCCAATGCATCCGGCTCGCCTTCTGAGCCAGGTCAACAAACTGCGGTGCACCCTGAGGGGCTTAGGGGTTGGCCCATTGTCTGTGGGAGGAAAGAGAATGAAAATGTAGGGTTGTGGTAGCTAAATGCAGGCTGAGTAGGACTTCCGGTTCTGCTACGGCTCTGATCAGCAGCTAAAAGAACCGCTCCTCCTGAACTGCTAACTAATCCTCCTAATCTGAGAGATTAAACTAACTGGAACTAAATGCAGTGGCAACCGGAGGATTGCAGAAGGACAGAGGGACAAGAACCCGCACTCCATACCCGCAGGGTGAAAAAGAAACCCAAGGATCACGACCGAACTCTCCCACACGAGGTCTAGCTACTTCCACACGCAATAACAGCTCGGCCCCAAGCTAGGATACCGACGAGGAAATGGAACAGCTTTCCAGAACAAGATTTGAGACTTTGATGAGGGAACTGAAAGACATGAGGGCAGAAAACAAAAATGAATTCAAACAATTAAATCAAAAGCTATCTATGGTGGAGAATCGAATGCAGGAGGCAGAAGAACAAATAAGTACAACTGAAGATGGCCCGCAGCATATTGGGTGAACAGTCTCAGCCCTCTGTCTACATGCAATTTCTACAGAGCAGAAGTACTTAGACCTCGAGAGTAGGTCCAGGAGGGATAATTTACGTCTGTATGGTCTAGCGGAGGGAGCGGAGGAGGGTGAAATGTCCGAGTTTTTGGTGGATATGCTCCGGAACGTATTGAATCTTCCTCCTGACTATAAAATTAAAATTGATAGAGCGCACCGTGCCCTGATTCCGAAACCTGAAGATCCAACTGCTAGGCCGCGCTCAGTGATTATCAAATTTCACAACTTTAAAACCAAAGAGGATATCCTAAAAAGGGCTTGGCAGCAACGAGAGGTCAGATACCTTGAATCTCGCCTTTTTTTCGATCAAGACTATCCACCAACAATCCAGAAACAGCGACAGGAATATGCCCCCCTTACTCCGAAGGGAAAATCTACGCATTTAAACACCATACCCCTCTAGGCTAAGGGTATTTTGGAAAGAAGGGACTGAGATATATAATACTTTTCAAGAAGCGAGGCAAGCTATGATCAAAAAGGGAATTGAATTACCAGAACAACCAATGAAGATGGGCCAGAAACGACGAGATCAAGATGAAACATGGCAGACTATTCCACCCAAGAGAAACAAGAACCAGAATAATGCTGTAACCTTGAACACTATCTCCCTCTTCAGAGACTTACTTAAAAAGCTCTCCGGTATCACAGAGCAAGACCTACTCCAAATTGAAGGCTGAGTTAAACACCTTGAAAAGGTCTTCATACCGATAGATGCTACGCAGTGAATAGCAACGGCTGTGCTGTGAGATAGCCTTTTTTCCTTGACTAGACTCAATAGAACAATCCAAGGGGAAGCGTCGTCTAGGCCCCTGAATAAATTTTAAAGTATCTGGATGAATCAGAAGGGCTTTTGGACTTAAAGAGACTCACATAGAAGGCTGGCTAATGCGAAGAGACATACTGTACAAAGCCAGTCTATGCATGTTTAACAATTAGTTGAAATAATATTTATGTTACAGTAAGAAAAGTCGATTAATATAAGGGCCTGGAGAAGGAAAATGAATAGGGTGGGATATGGAGCGAGGGGGAATAAGTTAGTTATAGTACTGAACCCTTGATGTTAATTTTCAGCCCCTGCCCCCCCCAAGCTCTCTGATATCATGGCGCATGACCTACTGCAGATTGAAGGAAGATTTAAACACATATATTAGGTCTTTATAGCATCAGAGGCTACGCAGTGAGTAACGATGGATGCACTATGGGATAGCCCTTTTTTTCTTTGGCTAGATGCACTAGAATAAGTGATGGGGAATCCCTGACTAAGACCCTGAAAGAATTCTAAAGTCCAGAGAAGTTCAGCGGGCTGCATTTACATGCAGGGCTGGCTGCTGTGAGGAGACATGTTATGCAGAGCTGGTCTATAACTCTTCGACAAATAGTTGAAATAACATTTGTGTTATTGTAAGAGAAGTTATTTACTACAGGGCCCTGGGGATATAAAATTAACAAGGTGGGATAAGAAGCGATGGGGAATAAGATAGTTTAAGTACTGAGCCCTTTAAGCCAATTCTTTGCTCTTACGCCCCGGATACTGTCTAAATGTAATATAAACCATTTCTCTTCTTATTTTGTTTTGAACAAATTATATTGGGCTTGAAGCTATACTATGCAACACAATAGCATGTTTGAAGGGTATAGTCTTGTACAGACCCTTGAAGAGGTCCTTCCACCCAGAAGGAGTAAATTCCTCTTCAGCCTACTGCGTACAACATCAAGGTGGGTACAGAGGTCACTTAAGATAGTGGACCTCCTACCTTGGAAGTTCAAACAAG
The DNA here is from genome assembly GCA_016271365.2 of Neoceratodus forsteri. Taxonomy (NCBI): domain Eukaryota; kingdom Metazoa; phylum Chordata; order Ceratodontiformes; family Ceratodontidae; genus Neoceratodus; species Neoceratodus forsteri. The sequence continues at coordinate 924,859,587 of CM028132.1, forward strand.
GTATTCAGTTAGGTGCCCAGTTGGCGCCACCAAGTTTTTTATTGTTAAAGTCAGCGTGTCTTCATACATCCTGTTTTAATGCAATCCTGGTATTACAATTAAAGGAGTATCACTATTTTGTCTGGGAAAATTTCCTGAAGCATGAGATAGTTTTTCTTGAGAGAAACTGGATAAGCTTAATGGTAAATATTCTAAGGCAACACAATGAGTTACACTTTTTTGAACATATGATGTACATGGACTGACTAGTCCCATAAAACGAAGAAAAATCTTAGCTTCACTTAAACGAGCTGGTGCTGATATTCTGATGCTTCAGGAAATGCACCTGTCAAAAGTAGAGCATCAAAAGTTTGAGCGATTGGGGTTTGCACAGGTCTACGCCTCTTCTTTTAAGGGAGGACAAAGAAGGGGAACTGTTATACTAATACCACGTAGGGTCCCATTTCAAGCTATGGACCAAATAATTGACAAAGAAGGAAGGTATGTCCTATTAAAGGGAAATTAAATGGGAAAATTATCACGATGGCATCACTGTATTTTCCACCTAACTCACACCTTACAACCTATAGGTCGATTCTGTTGAAATTAATACAATGGGCAGAAGGTCCAATTGTCTGTGGGGGGGTTAATTTGAACCTGTCTCAACTATATGACCCAGTTACACAAAATCAAAAAGTCTAGACAGGCAAGGAACATAGTAAAGCTGATCAAGGAATTGGGATTGGCAGATGCCTGGTGATATCACAATGGCTCTGGTACCCACAACACTTTTTTTTCACAAGCCCACCAAAGTTGTTCATCAATTGATTACTTTCTGGTCTCGCAGGAACGTGCTCAAATGTCACTCAAAGCCCGGCAAGGCGACTTTGTCCTCTCCGATCATGCCCCACAGTGTCTTTGTTTCAGAAATGATCTATTTCGAAAGTCTACAATATGGAGGCTAAATATATCTCTTTTAAGAGATAAGGAAATTATACAGGAGACCAAAAACACAATTAAACAAACTTTATTAGATAACGACATGCCAAAAATAGATATATTTATACTGTGGGACACGGTCAAGGCCATCTGCAGAGGTAAATTTATTGCAGTGGCAGCACATAAAAAAACCTAAGAGACCAGAAAAGAAATACCTTACTTGCTCAAATAAAAACTCTGGAGGAGCAACAAAATATAAAAATAACAACAGAGGTCACTAAGCAATTAAAGATACTGAAACAAGAGCTTAACTCCCTGTTAGATTATTATGTTGAATAAAACCTGTTATTCCTCAGACAGAGGTATTACGAAGGTGGTACCTGCTCGCTGAAACTCCTGGTGGGACGGTTAAGAATGCAACAGGCTAGAGCCATGATCACCACGTTGACGCCTTCGTCTAAAGACCCACCCCAACACACTATAGCTAATATATCAAATATATTTGTTAAATATTATATGGAACTCTATGCAACACCCCAACCACAACATACAGCAACAAAAATCAGAGACTTTTTGCAAACCTTAAACCTCCCAACACTTTCTAAAACTCTAGCGGAAACATTACTGGCCCCGATTTCAATTAAAGAGCTGGAAGCAGAAGTGGAAAATTTAAAAACTAATAAATGTCCGGGGACCGATGGTCTGCCAGGAGACTTCTATAAAGTTTTTAAACAAGACATAACCTCTATACTACACCATTTGTTTAGAAATATAACCCTCCCTGACACTCCTATCCCTCCATCCTGGCAATATGCAATTATCTCAGTAATCCCAAAACCTGGGAAGGACCCATCCCTGCCTGGTTCCTATCACACTATTTCCATTCTGAATACTGACTACAACATTTTGGCATCTATACTAGCTTGCAAACTAGCCAAATTAGCCCCCATTTTAATTCAGCAAGATCAATCAGGGTTTATTCAAGGTTGTCAAGCTCAAGACAATATTAGGAGAACAGTATACCTAATTGAGCATATCCAAAAAGCACAAACTCCGACCCTTCTTCTTAGTCTAGATGCTGAAAAAGCATTTGATAAGGTTGTATGGCCCTCTTTAAGGGAAGTACTGAATACTTTTAAAATTCCACAGCAATTTATAACCACCATATTTAAATTTTATCAGACCCCTCAAGCTTATATTAGATCTAATGGCCATTTGTCTCATAAATTTCACTTGCATAGGGGAACCAGGCAGGGATGCCTATTTCTCCCCTTTTGTTTGCTTTTTACATTGAACCTTTGGCCCAAATGATTCGACAAGACCAAAATCTTCCTGGTATTAACTTGGCCGAGAGCGAACACAAAATAACATTATTTGCTGATGATGCTTTGATATATTTAGCAAACCCGCATAGCTCTTTTCCATATTTATTTCAAAAACTAACTTTATTTTCATCCTTGGCTGGATATTCCTTAAATACTTACAAAACTGATTTATTTGCCTTTAATTATAACCCCTCTAGACAACTTAAAGAAAAATTCCAATTTAAATGGAATTCCCAAACAATACAGTACTTAAGAGTTAATATTCCAGCTGATCTTGGATCACTATACAACCAAAACTACAACTCCTTAATACAGACCCTGAAGATAGACTTTAACTGTTGGACAGTGATACCGCTATTCTTCTATGCGAGAAATCAAGCACTTAAAATGAATGCTGTGCCAAGATTATTATATTTGTTTCAATCTGTACCTAGTATAGTGCCCATACAATCCCTGAACAATTGGCAACAAACATGTTTGAAGTTCCTTTGGCCAGGCAAAAAACCCTGTCTTAAATTCCAATTATTGATGCTTTCCAAAAATTTAGGAGGAATAGCACTTCCTAATTTACACTATTATTGGAATGTCTCCCAAATGCGATTAGCATTGTTATGAGGAAACACCCGTTATATGGCACACTGGAAGAAAATTGATCTTTGTAGAGTTTGCCCCACCATTTACCCTCAACCTTTTGTCCCCCGATGAGACAACTTCAAGGACTATTACCAAATAGTACAGGAACAATTCCGGAGGGTTGGAGGAGGGGCCACCCATAAAAATGGTTCTCTAGCCACGCCTGGAAATATTGTTGGTTCTCTGTGAATCCTACTTTTCCGCCAGCACAAGAATATAAATGGTATGCTCGTCAGGCCACTAAAGGCTTTGTGGCACCTTGGCAAAATAATTCAAAATTCTTCCACAATATCTGTCAAAGAAGCACAAACAAGGTATGGCTGGGTTTCCAGTGACTTCATATACTATTTACAGATGAGAGATTGGATTAATATGCAAATAAAAACCCAAAGCTCAAGATCATTACAAGAAGAGGACTGTAGTCCCTTTGTTCACATATGGACAATCTCTGGAAAAGACCATGCCATATCATTGTTATACCAATTCCTTAACACTTTCCAGAGTCGTCTAACTGACTTAATAAAAAGGAGACTTGGATATCCCCCTACTAGAACAACGTTGGCCGAAGGTGTGGAAATCAACATGGTCCACAACTTTGTCCCCCAGCTGGAGGGAGTATGCCTGGAAGGTCTGCACTAGGTACTTTTTAGTACCCTTATTCCAAGCAAAGCGTAACCCTGGAGCATCTTCATCCTGCTGGAGACAATGTGGGACACTAGAGGCTTCCCATTCCCATATATTTGTAAACTGCCAAGTGATTAAGCCATTTTGGCAAGCAATCGCCCACCAAATAACTAAAATAATGACCACACAGGAAACCTTGACCCCTCAAAACCTTCTATTGGGCATACCTCCTAAAACCCTAAAAGACAGAGATACTTTATATCTCTGGGCAATATGTATAGCTGCAGCTTATAAAGCTATTACTAAAAAGTGGCTGCTCCCTAAACCCCCAACCTTACTAGAATGGCAAGAAATAGTAGCATATATACAACACATGGAACAGCTAACACATAACTTACAGGACAGGGCTGCATTATACCAGAACTGATGGACCAGATGGGACCTCAACAAGTGACCTAAGTGGAGAGTTAAGGGGAAATAAGCAAACCCTGAGGACATTAAGAGGTATTTCGCCTTATGGGGAAGCTGAGAAATTATCTCTTTTTAAATATACCTCTTGGACCCCCTAAGAAATAAATAAAAAAAAAAAAAAAGTGAGAAAAATTATAAAATGCTCTAGAGGTTTTACTAAATAAGACAAATAGTAATGGAAAAGTCATGCTCCATAAACAAGATCTTAATTTATGTTTGTGATAAAAAAAGACACAATTGCTGACATGTTTGATTTTATATGTATTTTAGTTCTGTATGTATAATGTATAATTTTTTGTGTGTGTGTGTATTTTAATCTATATTTGTGCTTGGAATACTGCACTTTCTAAATGCTGTACAAATATCAAATGCCACCTGATGCTCCGGAATTAAGGAGCAAAAGTATCTGTATGATGAAGGGATGTTTTAAACATGTATTATGAAAAAAAGAAAAATGCAATAAAAGAAGTATAAAAAAAAATGCAGGCTGAGCAGGGCTCAGGTAGGGGCGAGTCAGTGCAAACAAAAGAGATGGGGAGTAAGTGCAAAAGAGGGGCAGGGCAGAGTCAGGACTTAATGGGGATCCAAGGGAGTGGCTCTAATCTGCTCAGGTGGACAGGGGCAACAAAAGAAAATGGAAATTAGTAGGCTGGGGTTAGGAAAGAGCAGCTGCTGTGCAGGGGGAGAGGAAGTTTCGAGCCACTTACTTTAGAAACAGTGGAGTTTCTAAAAGGGCCGGCGGGGGCTAAGAGAGCAGGAGAAAAGAGTAGCAGATGGCTCTGTAGGTCAGAACATGACTGGGAAGTGGAAAAATTAACAGGTCTGGGGCCTGGAGGTAGGCGCAAGACAGGGGAAGAGATGAGGTAGTGAAAACAAAACCAGGAAAGGAAAGCAGTGGTAGAGGCAAAAATCACTTATGACCAAGAGGGCAGGTAGAGGTAGGAAAACCGGGAAGAGGGTAGCACATACGCAGACACTTCAACAAGTTACGCTAGTTTAAATAGCAGTTAATGAAATAGCTCCAAACAAGGTAGGCTAGTACAAGCAGCAGATTAAATGATACAGCAGTTACATAGAAACATAGAAGTTGACGGCAGACAAGAACTGCAAGGCCCATTCAGTCTGCCTATTTCTTGTTCTACCTTATACGCTGAACTAGGTTTAAAAGTAAAATTAACAGCAGTTAGATACTCATTTTTTTCCTTTTTAAATAAAAATAGTTCACACAAGATGATTGACTATACAGTTCTGCAGCAGTTAATTAAGAATAATTGGCAGCAGTTAAAATAAAAACCCAAGTTCAGATATTGTGCAGGCAGTATTTTAGAAAATATTTGAAATCCTGGTTTGGCACCTAAAAGCTGAGCCGGAGCGATGTGATCCGATAGGCTGAGAGGCCAGGAGGGGTGCTGACCAATGTGGAGCCGGAGTCTGTGGTGGGTCGCCAACCAGAAATGCAACTTTAGAGTTGAGCTGAGAGACTGTACCTGGATACTTCAGGAGTGGGGTGGAGGATCCAATGCGGCTGACTTGCCTTCTGAGCCGGGGCCGCAAGCTGCGGTGCACCCTGAGGGGTGTAGGGGTTGGTCCCCTTGTCTGGATGCATCAGGAGAGGGGCATAGACTCTAATGTGGCCATCTCACCTTCCAAGCCAGGGCCACAAGCTGCAGTGCACCCTGAGGGGTGTAGGGGTGGGTCCCTTGTCCGGATACTTCACGAGTAGGGTGGAGGATCCAACGCAGCTGGCTCATCTTCTGACCCGGGGCCGCAAGCTGTGATGTGCCCTAAGGGGCGTAGGGATGGGATCCTTGTCTGGATGCTTCAGGAACGGGGCGGAGGATCCAATGCAGTCAGTTCACCTTCCAAGCTGGGACCACAAGCTGTGGTGTGCCATGAAAGGTGTGTAGTGGTGGATCCCTTGTCTGGATGCTTCAGGAGCGGGGCGGAGGATCCAATGCAGCCGGCTCACCTTCCAAGCTGGGGCCACAAGCTGTGGTGCACTATGAGGGGCGTAGGGGTGGGTCCCTTGTCTGCAGGAGGAAAGAGTTTATGCTAAGTAGGGTCAACTTGAGGTAACTGTTGATGGGGCTGCTGAAATGAGAGCAGTAGTCACAATAAATCAGAGTAAGAACTGGTCTGACAAAAACAGAGGCATCATGTGTTACTTTATTCTTCTGTCTGACCATTAATTTTTGCTGCCGTTGGATTGGTCAGAGAAACCTGATCCTCGATATAGCCAGCTCATCTTAAGGATCAATAGATAGAGTCTTTGGTCATTTTATGTCATTATCTTATGTTTTTTTGTCTCTAAGCCAGTGGAGCCAATTCATACCATCAATTGTGTTCAAATTAATCTTTTTTTCATTGGTGGCAGGAAATGGTTGACTTTTGTGCCTGTGTTTTAGCTACACAACTGTAACAGTAAGTAAGAGAGTAAAAGTTGATTGAGTGCTGTACAAGTAGGTAGGAAACACATACAACAATAATTAAACATAAAAACATTAAAAATCCAGTTTAAATAAGATGTTGCAGCAGGTTACTCGCTGAACTCTAAATAATCTGAAAATGGTTCTGTAAAAATATGCGCCTCCAAGCCCCGCTTAAAAGCCTCCACCAATGGGGACTCCCGCAAAGATTTTGGTAGCTAGTTCCACAATACCGGGCCCACCACCTCAAAGGAGCATTCTTCAGAGGACTTAAGCAGGCCCTGAGAACCACTAGGAGGCCCTTAGTAAAGGAGTGAAGTGAGCACACTGGATGGACAGGAGTCAGGAGGTCATTCAGGTAGCCCGTGCCCAATCCATCTAGGGCCTTATAGGTCAGTAAGCCCACCTTGAAGGTAATTCTCCATCTAACCAGCAACCCATGCAGTTCATGCAAAACCAGGGTCATATAACAAGACCTTAGAAGGCCTGTTAGTAACCTGGCTACTGCGTTCTGTACAAGCTGTAGTCACCAGAGAGCCCCTCCAGTGACCCTAAGGTACAGAGTGTTGTAGTAATCAATTATGATAGTATGGATAGTTATTATTAGAATAAGAGCCTGAAACAGTCCACTTCAAAGGTGGCTGCTGGTAAAAAGAATGACCATGTTCTTGTTGCCGTGCATGCGGTTTACCAACATAAAACAATTATGTAATGAATGTGTAAGTCTCTGTGTGGTTACCTACCTACAAATAATAAAATAAATGTTGTTAATTGGCGGAGTGTACTAAAGTGACCTATTGCCTGGGCGGGGGAAGGGGCAATATTTGTCTAGCTAAAATGGAGTTGTAGTGGTCCAGTAGTGACATCAGTATGTTGTTGTGCTGTAGTAATCATCACAATCAAATTGTGCAGTCTGTTATCAGTCACCAGGGACCAGCCAGGAGAAAAAGGTATATAAAGGTTGTAGCAGGGCAATGAATACTCACACAAATGATCCCAAGATGTACCAAAAATGCAAAAACATTCTGAGGGCCTAGGTGGACCCCAGACCCCTGGCCAATTTCTTATGTTTTTTAACTTGTTTGTACACTTTTTTAAACACAGGTTACTCCCCTGCCTTCTTGTACTGTTCCCAGATTCATAGTATTTCTGGTTAGTAAACCCAAGCATGTTTCCATTTTTTCTGGAGAGCAATTCTACCAGTTCCTGCCTTTTTATGTTCGGCAAGTGTCTCCCTCTTTCTATCCTGCTTATGTTGCATCTTAAGTTCTCTAATGTATTTTTCTAGTTTGCTTTGAAGTGCCCAGGCTTACTTCTTTTTATGGGTGGCATATGATATTGCTTCACCTTGCAGGACCACCTTCAGACTGTCCCAAGAGAATCTGTGCTTCAAGGCAGTCCCTCTGTTTTCCTGAACATAATTTTTTATTTTGCATTATCTGTTTTTACTCCCCTACATGTTCCCAGACCTGCCATTCCTTCAAGCTGCTATGGTCCCGACTTACCTCCTACTACCCTCGCTTGAGCCTCTGTCCTCACATTGTAGCCATCCCTGAGGTAACCCAGCATAACCCTTCGCTGGATGGGTCCCTCTCCTGCGAGGGGGAGGGCACCGGTGGAGCTGGCCAGTGCACTCTCTGTTTGGCCCCTGGGTGCTGCTGAGGTGGATATGGCTCCCTCGGGGGCTTCGGTGGTGTTGGCGGACCGGCAGCCGTCATCCGGCGGGTCCTGGAGCTGTTTTTCCGCTTTCTCGTGGTTCCCCATTGCACCACTCGTGCAGTGCTCCCAGTCTCCACTGGGGCCACTGCCAGGGCATCCTACAACCCACCCCAGGAAAGGAGGAGAAGTCCCATGGATGCTCAATCCTCTCCTTCTGCTAGCCCCCATTGCCCCGCAAGTCCGCTCCCCAAACCTGGTCGCCGCTGTTCGAGGTAAGGCACCAGCACCTCAGCCCTCTGCGCCACTGGGCTGGCTCTTCCTGAACATAATTTTTAATTAGTTCCCAAGTTTTACTGACAGATATTTCCTCTTGCAGTAAACCTGTGTTTAGCCTCCACAATGCCTTCCTTTTTTTTTTTGCTCTTTACTCCCCGAGCTGCCTGCCGCCCCATTTCAGCCCGGTCACGGGCCACAGCCTCTGCCCCCAAATCACAGCCTCAGCCCCCGATGCCCGTGGCTTTCCCCCACGGTGGGGCCTGCGGCATACCCGGTATATGCGCAGGCACTGGGACTAGGTCGGGGCTCGGCCTGGGGGCACATCGAGGCATGGCGAGCTTCATTCTCGGCAGGCAGCTCCTCCATTTCCGCTTTTTCGGGAGGGGGGTGCGTGCCATGATGTCACCATCTGCCCCTGCCTCCAATGGGTTGTCGGCGTCGGTTTTGCGTGGGAACTCCGGCCTCCGCCAGAGGTCCCCCAAACGCCGACTGCTACCACACCCTCCCGGAGAAGGAGGCTGTCCAGCGGACGCTCGATCCCTACCCCGGCCGGCCCTCGACGGCCCGGGTCCGTCCTCAACCCGGTCGCTGGCGTCGCAAGCGGAAATCCCACCGCTGCGCCGACGGGCCGGCTCCACAATGCCTTCCTATGCAATGGCGCTATGTCTGCTGTGGCACTAACTTTGAGTGGTCTGATATGGCTATCGGATGGGTGTCTGTGTCTATGACAGAATGCCACTGTCATCGAGGCATAGGTCAAGAAGCATCAGAAAACTAGGAGCAGTTATAAAATTTGCAAGCAGCATTTTATTATCAATAACAGTGCAATAAAAAATCAAGTTGTTTAGTATAATTGTTTACAAAGGCAATACAAACAGAGAAAACAAAGTCCTTCGTCTGAGGCTATCTCGAATTATAAGTTTCTTTCCTTGCAGGTGCAATAAAATAGAGCAGTGTGTCCCAGAACTGACCTCCTGTTGACAGCTCTGCAAAAGAGCTTGAGGAGTTCAAACTGCATCTCAAGGTTAACCCCCCCGCCCCGGGTCCCAAATATCTTTTTGCAATCATTGCAACAATATAACTACATACCTTTCAAACCAAAGGATCCCTGTTTCACACAAAGACTCATGTATTTTTATACCCGCAGATAAGGGGGGTGGAAAAAAAAGATAGAAACATCAAGAAACAGCAAATGAAGGCAGGGAGATAGTGGGGGTTGGGGGGGACCTTTGGAGTGGTCAGTTCATTAGGTGCCACAGGAAAATCTGATTGCGCAATCAGACAGACAAGAGACAGAAAAGGAGAGGATGGAACAGACCCTTGCATTTAACTGATTCTGCATAACTAATGGGACAGGGCCTTATTCAACCCTGTCACAACCACCATTCCTTTTGGGTGAACAGTCAGTCAATCTGAGAACAGCTGTCTTGTGCATGTGAGTAGAAAGTATTGTTATTTGCTATGCAACTGTTATTTAGGCACTTATGTTCTGACTCTAGTTATTCATGCACTGTACTTGCATCTCTCAAATGTTCATTTACTTGAGTTGAATTAACTGTTCTGTAAATGATTGCCAAAGTTTAACTCTGGTGGTTTTAGTTTGCGCTGTATATGGATTGCTCACTGTTTTCCCTGTTACTCACGTTCTCACGTCTTGTGTGGTACTGTTCTCAATGTATATTGGGAAAGAGTGCTACTCTGCTCTGCAAATGGATTGCCAACATGTATATGTGTTTAAGCTCTCATGCTATCAAAGCTCCACTTGTACAATTTTTCTCTTTACCCCAGGACGCATCTGGAAATGAGCTCCTAGCTCAGTATGCCCTTCCTGGTGAAGCTTTTTAAATAAATAAATAAAGTATGGTTACACCCCTGCTGGTTCCGCTCTCTCCACATATCTGTTAGGCCAGCTTCTTGCCTTAAAGATTTTAAGGATCTAGCACTCCCCTTACAACCTTCTGAGGACCCTGTGATCTATCAAACGTGGGATATTATACACAATTCCATCTCCCCCATGAGTAATTGTCCATCTGAGAGCCTTGCCACCCATCCAAACACCTCTTTATTGAATTCCACTAATGCCAAAGTAGGGCTATATATGTTAATAAAATGGAGCAGTCAGCCAGCTACTTTACCCGAGACCATGGCTACCCTATCCTGCTGGTCTGTGTAGGTGCTTCTGTTCTGAAAGTTCTGGCTTTTTTTATTAACATAGCCACCCTCACTTTTTGGCATTCTGATTCGAGGATGCAATGATTTCTATCTACCCTCTTTTCAACTTGGCATGTTTCTGTGGAGATAAGTGGATTTCCTGCAGGAGACCGGTCCCACAATTTATTTTGGCTAGATCTCTGAGAATATTGGCTCACTTTACCACTGAATTAATTCCCTTCACATTAAAATACACTATTTTTATGGTTAAAATATACTATTTTTATGTACTCCATAATGATGTGAAGAAGCAGAAGAGAGCTGGCTCATCAGTCTCTTACCTTAATACCTTCGAGCCCCAAGTAGTTTTCCCGTTCCCATATCAGTGGCAGCCACGTTCCCTTCCTGTTCAGTAGTGGCAGTTGCTGGCCCAACATATCCCTTCAGATAGAAGTACCCAACATAACAGAACTTTAGCTGAACCAATAGCACAGTACAAACTTGGAAATGGTGACAATAAAAATCACATTCAATGACAGTTTGAACTCTTGGAATGAGTCTTCCCTACAGGGAAGAAAAACTGCAATCACAGTTTATGAATTCATCCCTGTGGCACATATGTAGAGTTTCACTCTCCTACTTGGAGCTATAGAATCCCCCTTGGTGAGGGACTCTGCCACACCCATGATGAGGTAGGAGTTAGGTTCTCGCCTCCTCCTGGTGTGCTGTCCAGGGAATGAAGATTGGGAAAGCTGCATGAAGACTTTGAGTGTACCTAAATAAAATATCGAGCTACCCACCAGTCTCACTGCCTTTGTTTTTCTTCCCTGCTTTCTGTATTGGTGAACTGTACCCCCCATGGCGGAAAGTTGTTTTCCACCCGAAGGGGGGGGGGGGTGTTAATCTTCCCCCAAGCCTTCCCATTGCAAAGCCTGCCCATTCAGATACAGTTCTGAATATAGTCCATATTATCCCCATAATCTTAGTTTGAGCAAGTCTCATTCCTGCCCTATTTGTCTGATGATGTGCAGCATTACAGATCAGTTAGCAGTAAAACTTGCATCAAGAAAACATATGCAAAGTTTTAGACCAAACAGTAAGGGTGTTTCTAGTCTCATGTTGCATTTCAGACTGTAGTGGCTGTCTACAGGTGTCTGGTGGGCTCATGTGGCAGTTAGTGGTGGGAGCTAGAGAAAGGACATCTGTAACACCTCACTTTGAAGTAAGCCCAGGGTAGTGTTCCCTATAAGGCCCTGTCCACACTATGCCTCTGTAACGTTACAGAGGGTGTAAAACGTTACCTTAAGTGGTACCTGTAACTTTACAGGGCCGATTGCATAACAGTTACAGAAACCTGTTGGAGTGGTTTCTACAACGGTTACTGTAACGGTTGCAGAACTGTAACGTTACAGATGAGCGTGTAAATGCTCCACCGTGTAGCCGACGGTCATCTGACAGACCATCATGCATAGCGCAGCTCAAGAAAAGCCGGGAGGGCTGGGGCGTGGGCTGAGGAACTCGGAAGGAGCCCACATGTGGAGAGTGAACACCCGCAGAGGACTGTGGTGGTACGGGAGCAGAGCCAGCACAAGGGTGGTAAACCAAGCACCCGAAGCAACGGAGGCACACACAGGAATGCGGAGCAGTGGGGAAGCACTGGAAGCCCAGTGGGGAGCAGCCAAACAATAGGACGTGCCAGCAGGACACTGATGGTCCCAGGGCAAACAGTGGGACACAGCTGGAAGGCATAACGACAGCAGGGTAAAAGCGGCAGTCAAACAGACCACATCACAGACTCGTGTGCCACAGGTGGGAAGTAGGCCACCAACAGCTGCCAGAGGTGCAACCTAGCCCCCACAGTACAACAGTGCCAAACCACACCACCCTGACCCCCAAGCACAGCCCGTGAGTGAGGTCAACCGATATGCCCTGCTACCCAGACACTGGTGACCACAGCAGTATGGTACCACCCGCCCTGTGCTGCGTGCCAGCTTGAACCATGTCAGACCATGGTGCAACCTGCTCAGACAAAGCCACCGCATTTCTGGTGGAGTTCTGGTCACAGGAGAAGGTGCAGGCAGAACTAGCCAGTGCCAGGCACAATACCAAGGTCTACCAGAAGATATCGGACTACCTGTTTGAGAGTGGCATGGAGAGGACGGTAAAGCAATGCCGTGACAAAATAAAGCAGATGAAGGTGTGGTACCACAAAACCAAGGACAGCAACAGATGCTCAGGGGGGTGCATGTGTGGTATGCCCCTTCTATGACAAGCTAGACACCATACTAGGCACACAGCCAACCACAGCACCAGCATTCATCCTGGAGAGCTCACAGGTGGGCAGCCCACAACTGGAGTCAGATGATGGGGAGGCCACCAGGAACACGCACCCACACCAGGGGCCTGGAGGTGCAGACAGTGTGCATCGGGAGACACCTGGCACTGGTATGTACAATGTGCACTGCACCCGTATGGTGGCTGGGACATGGGGGCACTGCATAGTGGTGCTGCCAGGGCATGGGGCGGATGTCAATCACAGATGGGTGTTGCACAGCGATAGGAGGTGGCACAGGTGAGCATGGTGGTGCATGGTGCACATGCCGTGGCCCATGGGCACGCAACAGGGCAGTGGCACCTGGGGTGTGGCACTGGCCACAGGTGCGAGGGGACAGTGTTGTGGGGATGGGGGTTGTCGTGGGGTGGTGGGTGGGGCGACTGCATGTGTACGATGGTGAGTTGTGTGTTCTGCCATTGCAGGAGAAGGTACATCTGCAGACACTGACGGAGTGGATGCAACATCAGTGTCCTCAGGCATGCAGGACGAGATGTTGGGTACCTCCAGTGACACCACAGGACGGGGAAGGGCTGCGAGGCAGCGAAGTCACCAGGAACCCCTGGTGAACTTCTGGAAGAGGAAGTCCAAAGCGGCACGGATGGCTGATGTGCATGGGGCAGTGCTGGAACCAACCCATAAAATGCTGCAGAAGCACCATAGGGAGATTCTGGAGCTGGAGAGGGAGCGGGCAAGGGAGGAGAGGGCTATGGAGGAGCGTATGCGGCAACAGGAGGCCACACAAACACAGCAGTTCTTTCAACAGATGGCCATGTTCCTGGCCATGCAGTGCCACCAGCCACACCCTGCGGGTGCACCACATTGTATGGGTGCCACTGCCATGCCCCCCCACCACCACCCCATCCCTTAGGGTGCAGCCCACCTGTTGTTGTCCCTCCGTGCCCATGTCCACGGGGAACCCCACTGGTGTGCAGGCCATGGACATCCTGCATCAGTCCGCCACCGATGACAGCCAAGCAGGCAGAAGAGCACCGGCTGACTGCACCGGTGTGCTTCCTCCAACCATGCCTGTGCCCCACAGATGTGCATCCCCTGTTCAGGGGTAAGTGTACACAGGTGGTGCCATCGCCCGGGATGCCCTGGCCACCACATCCTAGGCACCGCCATGTCTTGTTGGCATGGCACGACAGTGCCCCACAGGTGGTGTGCCCGCCACAGCTGGGCCGCACACCACTACCCTACCTCTGATGCATGGTGCTGCTGACCAGCTCAGTGCTGCTCCCATGGCACCCACTGTGGGCATGCCGAGCTTCACGCAGGACCTGTACGATGACGAGTTCCAGTGGACCACACTGTGATGGCATGGTCCCCCTTGCAGGGGACTGTTGTCCAGTGTGTCCCACGGGCCATCCCCGGGTCACCCATTGAGTTCTCCACAGTGGTATGGTGATGGCACTGGGGGTGGACTGGTGTTGTCCGTGCCTGGTGTGGTTTGGCATAGGGCTTTGTGCTCACAGTGGTACTCCTGTATTTAGTGTGTTCCCACTGGTGTGTTCTGCAGTGATGCATGGCGTTTCTGTCATGTGGTCCACAGGGGTTCAGGCACGAGAGGTCCACGTGGGGGGCTGGGTGTTTGCCCATTCTGTATATGCTACCCCGGGGTGTTGTGTTGGGACATTGGGATGTTGGGTTGGTTACTGTCTGGCTGTACACTGTTGGCCATATTGTTGTCTTGCATAGTGTGTTACATGACTGGGTCACACGTCAGGGTCTGTGTCCAATGGGTGTCCTGCATCCACTGGACAGCACCTATCACTGTAGGGGGCCTAGGAGGGTGGTGTAGTTTTAATCTTATGTTGTGTGTCCACTGGCAGGTTTGCAGTGGTCACATGGTTATTACAGTGTTCCTCATGCCATGTGTTCAGTCCTGTGTGGCGTTTTGCTGTTGGACATTGTATGTTCTTTTTGTATCCTCTGTGTGTCACAGCTATGCACAGGGTGTGCTGCCTGTTCATGCTGTTGTCTAATGTTGCTTCCCGTGTGTTACAGCCACCAGAGGCTATGGTGGCATTGCAGTAAAGACCAACATGTGACACGATACTGTGTTGCTCGTTTGCTTGGGCGGGTTGCTTACATGCCCACATTGCTATGTTGGGGCACTGTTGGGACTCCGCTGACATGGGTCATGGGTGTGGTGGGACTGTGTGTATTGCCTGGCAGCCTTGTGTGTGCTGGGCACACACAGCCTGTGTCTGGAGGGTGGCTGTTGTGCATGGCATGCCTTGCCCAGGTGGTGCACCTCGTACCTGCCTGTGGTATGCTGCTGGATCACAGTTCCCAGCTCCAGTGGGTGCACCACGTCCCTCCTCCATGCCAGGCATCAGGGCCCTCCTCTGCTTTCATTTCCACCCCTTCCGTTGCATCACACCATCAGTCCACCACAGCCACCACAGGGCACACATTGCTGTTGGACCCCTTACCATGTTCTGCTACACTCTGTGTACACTGTCCGCCAGATGGCCATGTGGGTGGGTGTCTGTCTTTGCAGATGTCTTCCCCATGTGCACACTGGGATACGCTCTCCATTCCTGGGTTTGTATCCACTCCCTGTTTGCAGCTCAATGTGGATGGGCTGTGACTGTTCTGGACCACTTTCACACCTGTTCCCTGGCAATGTGGACGTGCTGTACCATTTCATGTCTATAATGGTTCGGAACTGTTTCAGCATTTTCAGGTGTAGGGTGGACAGGGCCTAAGTGTCTGCTTTCTCAGGACTCACTTATGATCTCTTGAGACCCTGGTTCAACTTCACTGTTGCCCCCATTAGTTAGTCCGGCTCCAGTACTAGTATCAGTGCCTCACCAGCCCTGTCAGCCCCACTGTTGGGGTAAAAGTGCCTCAAGGGCATCTGTATGACTGCATGGAGCATCACTGAGCTGGTCGCAAAGTCCCGAATCTGATTAGAGGAGCTCCTGTGGTCACTGAGTGCTGGGGGTGGGGCATTCAAGGTCAAGCTGGAGAGGATTCAAAACTTTTGGCGGGCTGCTGTGCGACTTCACCAACACCCTTAAGGCTGGACTGCCTCATGGCTACAACCCACTGACCCAACCCACATTTTCCCTTCCCAGCCCTCCCCCAGACTTCTCTAGCTACTCTCTTCTCCTTGTCCTCATCCTTTGGTGAACCCAAAGACCCTTAAGTTCTTTTGGCACCCACGTGCTTCAGCATCTTCTGCTCTTTTTGTGACCTCCCTTTCCCTTTGACATAGGTGCAGCACTGTGCGGCCACTGTCTCCTCTACTCAGATCTGGGTTGGTTTCCCCCTCAGGTGGCTAGGTCTTACTCACTTGGATCTATCATTGATAACATTATTAGATCCCAAATACCCAAACCCCTGGCGTGCCTCTTTCTAAACCAGACAACCAGTTATGGCCTACACTCTGCAGACAATGCCCCCATTCTCATCCCACGACATAGTATCACTAAAGGTGCTAGTGCCTTTGCCTGTCATGCACCCCATTTCTGGAACTCCCTCCCACTAACTTTGTGTAAAGCAGCATCCCACATCTTTTTTAAAAGAGAACTACGTCACTATCTTATTTCCTCCTGCAATTGCCTGTGTTTCAAACTGCCCTAGACCCTATACTTCCTAAATCCACCCCTCCCACTCTGATCTTGTGGGCCTGACCTCAACACCCAGCACTTCCTTTCAAACTTCTGCTATCATCTACCTTTCCAGCTGTATCCTACCTGTCTGAATTTCAACCTAATTACTACCCCCTACCTCCAGCTACCCTACTCCCATTCCTTTACTTTAGTTTTCTTCTATATTCATTTCTGCCTGACTGCTATTTGCACTACTATCATTGTTTTATCCTCCCCTAATTTGAACATTGTTATTCACAGTATTTATGCTTAAAGGTATTGTTTTTGTTGTATATTTCATGACACTATACTGTATATACCATTTCTATTTTATCTTACTGCTTGTTTCGGTTACAATCACCTACTTGTGTCAAACCATTACTGTCATGTTTCTTGATGTTTTGTCATGTAATCTAATGCAAATAGTCATTGTTATGGCTAGTGCACCTACCTGGTTAACAAAAACTAAATAAATAAATACATTTTGCTGTTCCTCTCCAAGCTCATTCAAGGCTTCCTCTACCTCTGTGATTCTGCGCTCTAGCCTTCTGATGTCTTGCTTAATTTCTGATACATTAGAGTCCATTCTTTCTAACATCCCCATAATATTAGAAGATACAGGTCTGCTGGCTACTGAGCTGCTCTGGGAGGCTCTTTCATCTTCCTGTCCTGCCTTGCATACTGTTCCATTGGAGGTCCCTGAGGGAGAGCAGCTGGCACTCCAGTTTCTTGTGGCTCCCCACCTCGTCTTACTTTTGCCTCTGCTTTTGATTTAAGATTTGCGTGGGGGTTCATGTCACTCTCACGTCATCTGTTTTAAGACTGTACAAAGTTATTAAAATGGATTTTGCTGGATTATTTCTTGGCAGAGCTGGCGCTACAGTTCAAGTGTCCAGGTTGCCCGCTGACATCACCGGAAGTCCCTGGTGTATTTTTCTTTTTCTGTTTGTTTTTGTTTACATTTTCTGGTTTTTGTCCCCCATACATATTCACCACCAGCTGCCAGGACCTATTCCCACGTATCCAAGCCCTTATACCCACCGCAGGAGTCCTTTGGTGGTCCTACCTACCACCAGCCTGTGCGCAGCAACATTTCTCAGGTATCCCTACTGTAACCCAAGTCTTATCCTCTGCAGGCAGAACCCCCTGATTCCCCCAAGTCAGGAGGAGATACTTCACTCACCATTTGGGGCCTGCGAGGAGGAGCCGGCAAGGAGTGGTAGTAGTCAAAGTGACCCTGCTGTGGTGTGGGGGACAGGGTGGCTTTATCTGCACAATGCTATTGGGGTATTTTACCCCACCCCCCGTTAAGGCCTCTCCTCATCCCACCCCAGGGCATGGTCCCGAGAGGTGACCCGGCATTCTCCTTTTAGGGTCATTGGGAGGATGGATAAGCCCCTCCCTACCTTCAAAACTCCCCTGCTGGCCTCACTCTGGGCAGGTGATTCCTCCCCCTCACTTGCCAGGCAAGTGGGTGCATGCTGACATGAGGTCACCACAGAGGGACCACTTACTCCTTTCTGCATGACACTCCCCTTCCCCGGATCACCAGGGGGCAGTCATGTAACTGAAAGAGGTGCCCTCCCTCCCCAAGGCAGGAGGTGTCCAAAGGACATCTGACCCTGTCTTGCCGATTGTCACCAGATGGCCTAGGCTTGGGGCATGAACCCAGGTCATCTGGATGGCAAGCGGTAACTCTACCACTGCGCTAGCCAGCTAGCCCATCCAATGTATTTTTCAATGCAACTGGGATGACTCCCTCCAAAAAGTTGCACCATGCAAACCCTGTAAACAGTGGACCCAGCTGCCGTATGCAACCCACCCTTAGTCACATTGGGCCTGGGTCTAATTCATTAATAGTGATCCGCAGCTCATAGATTACCTCACAGACTTCTTCCATCATGACTGGCCTAAACTCATCACAGAAAGGCTGAGCATGATATACAGGCTTAACTCTGGTGGGTTGTGACAGCCTGATTGGTGAGTTCCCAACCCGAAAAGAGGACACTATGCCCAAGAAGAATGAAGAGAACTTGCACTTAGCAGATAAACCAGCCCTTACTGACTGCAGACAGGTCGGAATTAGTAACCTGTCAAAAGTACAGAACAGCTGAGCCGCTCACTTCCTCCTAGCTGTAATCTCCCTGGAAAGGAATGCTGCCTTCTTACAGGTGATTGCCCTTTGGAAATCATGTAATGAATATTCAGAGACCGTTTGCCCTCCTTGGCCCTGGATTTCCTTCAACAGTGCTCTAACCTCTGACCCCAGTCTTCCTTTCCCTGAGTATCCCATCAAACCATGGGGAGTCCACACACGAAAGCCAAGGTATTTATATGAATAGGTACAACAGTATCAAAATACACAACAATTACCCTGTTATTGGTCACCACTGCCTCTTCAGATACTGTCCCACAGTCTGACAACATCTGAGATGTTAAACACCATCTGAAGTCCTTCTGGCCGAAGCCCTCTCAATGGATGACATTGAGCCATCTCCCCAGGGGTGGACTACATGGGGGGCCCCCGAAAGAGAGGTTCACTGGGCAATAATCCTACTAACTGACCAGCTCAATCTCAAGATTGCCAATCTTGAGCCCCAGGAAGAAAACCAGGTTCAAGATATGTCCGTGTTGGTGGCTCACAGATGTAACAACTTGTACAAAGCTCAGTGAATCCATCAAGTGGACTAAATCGTGCCCAAAATTCGAGGCTTCATTGTCGATTCAGGGATAATCCATCTGAATGAGTCCAACACCCTGTTGATGATGGAGTCCATGATTTCCTACAGGAACTCGCCCTCATGCCCCAGAGCTAAGTGCGCAAGGAGGATCCTGCAACCTATGCCTTGGCCCCCAGGCACAGCCACATATTCAAAACAGTGAGACTTCCCCCATCGGGTGCACTGTGAAGTTCAATTCAAATCTCAGACGGGTGGTTCCCCCCAACGATCCCTTCATGAGCAATGTACCATGGAGGATCTGGCTGGGACCACCGCCTCCAAGACTGGACTGGTGCTGTTACTCATCCAGGTCTCTGAGATGCAAGCCAGATCAACTGAGGAACCAGAAATTAAATCAGCCACAATAGCAGTCTTGCTGTCATTAATACATAGAAACATAGAATTTGTCAGCAGATAAGGACCACTAGGCCCATCCAGTCTGCCCTACATTTGTCTGCGGTCTCTGACCCTATGTAGTCAACAACTTTTACCATTCCTTCCCACCTCTAAGGTTCCCTTATGCCTGTCCCAGTCATGTTTAAAGTCCTCCACTGTGCTCGCTCTCACCACCTCCTGTGCTGGCATTGCAAAACACAGCTTGCAGAGAACAGATCTCAGCAGCTGAACTACTAGCTGCCTGCCTTCTTGATCCAGTGGGAACCCTGGGTATGTACTGAGGAAAGAGAAATGTGTACCTTCGTTCTGCTTACTAGACTTAATTGCTGGAAAATGAATGTAGCGATGTGGCATGTATGGGCAACTACCACCATTGTTGCAATACTGTATAGTATGGTACTCTCTGTTCTCTTGTATTTTTGTAACTGCACTGTTGCTCTCTCCCCATCCCCCACCCTCCAGGACAATCTTAAAGTAAGCTGCTACCAGCTCAGTTTCTCCTTGTAAAACTTTTGAAATAAATAATTGTTATCCTGGATCCAGGTGAATATGAATCAATATGGCTTATGGGGTACATATGAGAATACAGCCAGAGATGCATTCTCTCCCCGCCTGAGGTGGGCCCAATAAATATGATAGATTACTTAGTGAGTGCTCTCAGGCTAAGTAGGCTGCCAGTAGCTGGAGGAAAGGTAAACTCCCCAGATCTGCTGGTATTTTACCATTCTTCCTGCCTTTCTGTGGGACATTTTTCCAAGAATTGCTAGCTGACCTACCGCTATGAGCCATTCTGCAAGTGAGGGAAACATAGAAACATAGAATTTGACACAGATAAGGACCGCTGCGCCCACCTAGTTTGCCCATTTCCCTACCTAATGGATAAGCTGCAGATCCTAGTTAACCAACAGCCTACTTCCTCCTACCCCTACTAGAATTGCCTTATGTCTGTCCCATGCATTCTTGAATTCCCTCACTGTTTTTGACTCTATGACCTCCTCAGGAAGGTTGCTCCATGCATCTACAACCCTCTCTGTGAAGAAATACTTCCTCACATTACGTCTGAGCCATCCCTCCTCTATCTTCAAACTGTGCCCCCTTGTTCTTGCACATCTCTTTTTCTGAAAGATGCTACCCTCTTGGACTTTGTCTCTTGAGGTATTTGAAAGTTTCTATCATGTCCCCTCTCTCCCTTCTTTCCTCAAGGCTATACATCTTAAGCTCCTTTAGTCTTTCTTCATATGACTTCTGGTGCAGACCCTGCACCATTTTGGTTGCCCTCCTCTGGACAGCCTCCAGCCTGTCTATGTCTTTGTGGAGATGGGATCTCCAGAACTGTACACAGTACTCCAGATGTGGTCTTACCAACTGTCTGTACAGAGGGCCAACAACTTCCTGTTTTCTACTGGTGATGCCTCTCCCTATGCATCCCAGTATCCCCCCAGCCCTCCTTACTGCCTTATCACATTGCTGGCTCACCTTTAGGTTGTCTGATATGACTACCCCGAGGTCCCATTCCATCACAGCAGCTGGACTACCAGCTGCCTACCCTCTTGATCCAGTGGGAACCCTGGGTATGTACCGAGGAAAGAGAAATGTGTACTTTTGTTCTGCTTACTAGACTTAATTGCTGGAAAATGAATGTAGTGATGTGGTATGTATGGGCAACTACCTCTACTGTTGCAATACTGTATAGTTTGGTACTCTCCGTTCTCCTGAATTTTTGTAACTGCACTGTTGCTCTCTCCCCATCCCCCACCCTCCAGGACAATCTTAAAGTAAGCTGCTACCAGCTCAGTTTCTCCTTGTAAAACTTTTGAAATAAATACTTGCAGAGTAATAATCTCTTCACTGCGACACTAACTGCTGTTACCCACCTTAGTAAGGGGGGAGAATCTCGGTTGTGGCGGGTGAGAGATGCCAACAAGAAACAGTGGGCCATATAATTGGAGGCCTTGTCCAGTTTTGTTGCTGCATGCCTGAGCAACTGCTTTCCAGAACTCTGTGATCGATGGGCATGACCAGAGGATACGTGTTAGGTTGGCTACTGGCTGGGAGCACCTCCAGCATCTATCCTCTGACAGTAGCCCTAATTTGAAGAGTGCAGTGGCAGTACTGTACCATCTGAGCAGGACCTTGTTCTGTATAAGACAACTATGTTCATCTCTGCATGCTGTATGAGCTCTATGGAGACCGTCACTTCATGTTTCCTCTGATATCATCCTGATTCCCCAGCTCTTGCTCCAAGACCAACCTAGAGGACAGGGTCTGGTCTGCCTGACTTTCCCTCATGCTGCTGTAAATGTAGCTAGCCTTTCCTCTCCTTAGTCTGTTGCTTGTGTCTACCATGGAAACAGTCAATACTTCTGCTTCATCCTGTGTGTTTCCCACCATTCCTGATATCATATTCCTGATCTGGAGGTCCTGCTAGAAGCCAGGCCTCTGCATGCTTGTCATTTTGTGTAAGGAAATGCCGAAATGAGACTGTGCCTCTTTGTAGCCAGGACTGCCATTTAGGCAGCGATGGGCCTATACTTAATGATGTGTTCCCCCACAAATGGATCAGGGAGGAAGGGGTTGGGCATGACTTCCTGGCCATGTGAGTCTGTGCCCACTTCTTATTCAAAAATGTGATTGTGGGGTTGTCTTTAATGTAGGCAAACATGGGGCTATATAAATAGATAGCCACTAGTGGATTCTGGAATATATATCCTGCCCTGTATGGAGTTGTAATGGGGTGGTTGTGATGCCAATGTGAACCATCACAGGGTCTGTGTGTTTGTAAATACTAAATGATAGCCCTGAAACCACGGTAATCCCCATGACCACGAACTTCTTAGTTTGGCCCTACTGTTAATAGGGTGATTTACCCTCCCACAGAAAATTCCCCTGTCAAGCGATCTACATTCTGGAACCACCTGGGAGAAAGAACAATGAATAGATGAGATTCTGTAGAACGTGTGTGATTTATGGAGCTGTGTTATTATTGTAAAGGCCTCTATCTTGCCTGCCAGAGGTAGGTTCAGCAACTTCCATCTCACTATCTTGGCTCTTGTGGATTCCAAAACAGAGGCCAAGTTGGGGTGGGCAATTTTGGAAGTTGTAGTGTGAGCTGTTGTGCCCAGGTATGTTATCCCTTGTTATAACCAGTTGGGACTGTTTGCTGAATAAGGTTCCAGTACGGCTTTAACCATAAAGGAAAGGATCTCAGTTTTGGCTAGGTTAACCTTGAGGCTGGATAGTTCTGTGAAGTTATGTAGTAGATTCAGTAGGGGGTACAGGGTGGCATGTCCATCTTCTTGCAGTATGAGATCATCAGCATGTAAGAATGCCTGATATTCCTGCCCCCCTGCAACTATCCTTCTTAGTAGGTGATGATGGCTTATGGTTATGGCCAGGTGCTGTATAGCCATTACGAATAAAAGTAGGGACAGAGGGCACTCTTCTCATGTTCCTCTCTGGAGCTGAAATGCAGCTGATCTTAAGCTATTTGTCAAGACACTGGCCCATGGAAAGTTGTAAATGAGGCGTATCCACTGTATAAAACTTGGGCCAGTTCTCACGTGCTGCAACATGCCTACAAGATAACCCCATTCGACTCAGTTGAAAGCTTTCCCAAAGTTGATTGCTATGGCCACCACTGGGGTGGGACACTTACGTGCAGCATGCATGAGGTTAATAAGGGTGTGTAGATGGTCAGAGCTTTACCTCCCTTTAATGAACCCTGCCTGCACTTGATGGATAAGGCCCTGTAGCAGCAGTTCCAGTCTCGTTGCCAGGATTTTAGTCAAAATGTTTGTGTCAGTGTTGATGAGGAAGACTGGTCTGTAGTTGCCATGGGATATGATATCTTTCCCTTTTGTGGGCAGCACAATGATGATGGCCTCCTCCATTGGGGGGGGTGGGATACCTCTGGTCTGCAGGGCTGCCTGATATACTTCCAGTATGGTGGGGCTGACCTCCTCCTTTGTCATCGATCATAGTTGGCAGGGGACTGTTCCCTCTCAGGGCTTTCACTTTATTCAGAGATTGACTAGCTTGCTAAACTTCCTGAAACATTATGGGCTTATCCAGGCCAAGAGCTTCCTCCTGTGCCACCTGAGGTGTAGGGAGGCTATTCAGGAAAGCACTGACTGTCTCATGTGTGGAGCAACCTGGAGACTTGTATATGTTGTGGTAAAAACTTTGCATTATCAAGTTGATAGCCAAGACCACTGTGCAGATGTGGCCAGTACTGTCCTTTAGCCCTAGTACATGTGAGTCCGTCTGTCTTTTTTTTTTTCTTGCCTTGTCTCTCTGTTCCCAGTAACCATGTTTTAGCTGGAAGAGGGCTAATTCCAACTAACTAGTCAGGATCTCATTTAGTCTTATTCTAATTTGGATCATCTTGGCCAGTGTTTCTTTCAGCAGAGGTTTTTGTTGTTTATCTTTCACATTGATGAAGGCCAGAAGGTCAGTGATGTTTTGAGGTTGCGGAGTATGGTTTCCCTTTCCCTCTCCTTTTTCCTATTTGCAGCGTAACTAATAATCTTGCACCTCATGGTGGCCTTGTGGGCCTCTCATACACCACCTTGGATGTGTCAAAATGCCCTGGTTTCCTCCTTCACCCATTGCATAAATGCTGATCCCTCAGTAAGAGGGGGTCCAGCCTCCCATTCCTGGAGATGGGGTAGTGGTATCCCATATCATGGTGTTTGCTACTGGTGCATGCTCTGAGATTGCTATAGGGTGAATTTTCATAGATAGCGTCTTATGAGCGATTCCTGGAGAAGTGTACCACATCCATCCAGTCAACTTAAGAAGGAGTAGATCACTGGAAAACATGTATACACTCTCTCTCTCTCTCTCTCTCTCTCTCTCTCTCTTGGGTTCAGTACATGCCAGGTGTCCACTAGGCTGTGTTCCCTCAGAAGTTCTTTCAGAGCTTCTAAAGTCTTACTGTGGGGTTCTGCCTGTTCTGTAGCACGATCTATGCAGACCTTCATGGCAGTGTATAAGTCCCCTTGTACCATCATGGTGATATTTGAAAGGGTGAAATGTGCTATAGCCTGGTTCTCCATGTGTCCTGGAGAGGGTACCACATCAGTCCAGTCAACTTAAGAAGGAGTGGATCACTGAAAAACATGTATATACTCTCTCTCTCTCTTTCTCGGGTTCAGTATATGCTAGGTGTCCACTAGGCTGTGTTCCCTCAGAAGTTCTTTCAGAGCTTCTAAAACCTTACTGTGGGGTTCTGCCTGCTCTGTAGCACGATCTATGCAGACCTTCATGGCAGTATTAAAGTCCCCTTGTACCATCATGGTGGTGTTTGAAAGGGTGAAATATGCTATAGCCTGGTTCTCCATGTGAAAAAACTGAGGATTGTCCACATTGGGCCCCTATACATTGATCAATATCAGAGGCAGCAGCCAGCCTTGTCCAACTTAGTGCGACCTGTGGACCAGCGCAGATCTTTATGTATGAGAACAGAAACTCCCCATTTTGTAGACTGGGGCTATACTGTGGGCCTCTACCCCAGCCAATCCCTACAAAGTTTTCCTGCCTCGTCATGTGAAAGGCGAGTGTCTTGCAGGAATGCAGTTTGGGCTTTGAAGTGCTTCAAGTGGACCAGTACCTTCTTCCTTTTAACCAAGTAGTTGAGGCTCCTCATATTCCAGATTATTGCATGTCACCCATTGTCTCTTTTTGGTAATTGGTATATGAATAGGGAAAGGAGAAATTGTTTAACCAGGAAAGGCACACTAAGACGAAGCTTGTTTCCAGGGGCAACGTGGGAGCACAAAGAAGTTAAGTGATTTGCTCAGGGTCCCACAGTATGCAAGTGGGGGCTGTGTGATTCAAACTCAGGTCTCCTGGTTTGCAGCCCAGAGCCTTACACCATTGCCCTATACTGCCTCATCTATGATATGAATATTATAAAGCCAGACCCCTCCCTATCCCATAACAATAAATGTTCCCGGTGGAATAGAGGGAAACTGTGTAGGAAGACTCGTTAAACTATGCAACAACAGAAAACATTCTTTAGAGTAACCTTTACACATCGCATCTTAATTAAGATGTCATCTGTGCCCCCATCTGTATTGACCAAGACATGATTTTTCCCAGTTTGCTCTCTTAAGCCTTTTTTCTCCCTTCCGCTTCCCCCACCTCCCCACTTGGCCAATGATTGTCCAGCCACAATTGGCATAGAAACATAGGATTCGATGGCAGATAATCTTAACCTCCTTTAGCTTTTCTTCATATGTCTTCTGGTGCAGACCCTGCACCATTTTGGTTGCCCTCCTCTGGACAACCTCCAGCATGTCTATGTCTTTGCGGAGATGGGGTCTCCAGAACTGTACACAGTACTCCAGATGTGGTCTTACCAACTGTCTGTACAGAGGGCCAACAACTTCCTGCCTTCTCTTATTGCTGTCCCATCTTTAGGTTGTCTGATATGACTACCCCCAGGTCCCTTTCCATTTTTGTTGTTGTCAGTATCTCACCTCCCATTGTGTACTCTTCCGCTGGATTTTTGGTTCCCAGGTGCATTACTTTGCACTTTTTTTGCGTTGAATCTAAGCTGCCATACATTTGACCATTCCTCCAACCTTGCCAAGTCCCTTTTCATCCTTCCCACCTCACCTTGCATATCAACCCTGTTGCAGATCTTTGTGTCATCTGCAAAGAGACATACTTTTCCTTCCAGTCCCCCTGCAATGTCACTTATAAAGACATTAAAAAGGGCCGGCCCTGTACTAAACCCTGCGGTACACCACTTGTAACCCGCCGTTCTTCACTGTGGACTCCATTTACTATTACCCTCTGTGTGCTATTGTCCAGCCAGTGTTTTATCCAGGCTACCACCCTAGGACCCACTCCCAGGCTGGCTCATTTGTTTTTTAATCTTTTGTGCGGGACTGTGTCAAATGCCTTGCTAACGTCTAGGTAGGCCATGTCCACAGCCTCTCCCTGGTCTACTACTTTGGTCACCCAGTCAAAGAAATCAATTAGATTTGTCTGACATGACCTTCCTGCTGTGAATCCATGCTGCCTTGGGACCTGTGCCCCACTGGCCTCTAGGTACTCAACAATTCTTTTTTTCAGAAGTGATTCCATCCTTTTCCCCACCACTGAGGTCAAACTGACAGGTCTGTAGTTTCCTTCCTCTGTCTTGCTACCACTTTTGTGAAGGGGAATCGCATCCACCCTCCTCCAGCCCTCAGGTACCACACCATCCTCCCATAATTTATTAAAATGGATAGTCAGTAGTGTTACTAGTTCTTCCCTTAGTTCTTTTAGAATTCTGGGGTGAATCCCATCAGGCCCCATTGCTTTATCCACCTTCAGTTTTAAGAGTTCTTTCAGAACCCTTTCTTCTGCGAAAGGACTAATATCAACCCCCCTATCCAGAGTGCTTCTGTTGACTGGATTAGGTATCTCCCCCTGCTTTTCCATTGTGAATACTAAGCAGAAGTATTCGTTCAGTATCCCTGCTTTTCCACTGTCACTCTCTGCCCAATCACCTTCCTCTTTATTCAGCCTCAGTATCCCTGCCTTAGTCTTTCTTTGCTCCTTAATGTACCTATAAAAGGTTTTATCCCCCTTCTTAACCAAGTTGACTGTCTTTTCCTCGGTTTGGGCCTTTGCTATTCTGACTGCCTTCCCCGCTTTCTTCTGCTTTAACTGATACAGTTCTCTGTCCTGCTCCTTCCGTGTTTCCTTATATTCCTGAATGCTATCTTTTTCTCCCTAACCTTCCCCGCCACTTCTTTTGAGAACCATAGTGTTTTTTTCTTTCATTTTGATTTGTTTATTTGCTTCACACAAAGGCTTGTTGCTTCTGTGATGGCGGTTTTGATGTTTCCCCATTGTTGCTCCACCGCAACTTCTTGCCTGTTTGCTAGTGCTTTTCTGAAGCATTCTTCTATTTTGACAAAATCAGCCTTTCTGAAGTCCAGTACCTTCACTTTTGTATGGCTTGACTCTACAGCTAAGTTTATCGTAAACCACACTGTTTGCTGGTTGCTTGTTCCCAGATGGCTACCCACTTCAAGATCGGAGGCACAGGCTAGACCTCACATATCCAGTAGCCTAAGTGCCAATTGCTGGAGACTGGGACCAGACCAATGAAAACCCTCCCCCCACCCCAGGTTTTCTCAAAGAATGGCCAGGTTCTAAGTCATCATAATATCCTGAGTGTGATCGCGGCGATTTTGCTTCCATCAGTAGGGAGGTTTGTCAGTTCATGTGCAGGAAGTGACCCCTGCTCTTGAGGTTTCCACTATAGCCTTTGTAGAGCAGACATCCAGTCCACAGCATGCATGGCGTTTTAGTGGAGGGGGGTCATACATCTTCTGGAGAAGTGATATGCTCCCCGCTGCTGCTCTACGTCCACTCTGTGCTAGGTAGTCCTCTGTGCTTCTTTCATGGTATAGCTGTGGGAGTTATTCACACCTGTGAGTGAGTCAAAACACTGAAATAGGCAGGGGGAGGGAGATGTTCATAGATGTGGCATTTAAGGGATATTCGATACTGTTATCTGTAGGCTGGCTGGTATTTTATCCCATTATATTAAGTAAGTGGGCATGCAGATCCTATTATGAAAACATCATAGCTCTGTAGCTCAGTAGATTCAAGCCCTGGGCTGGGGAATCTTGAGATTGTCCCTCCCATGAGCCCGGAATGCAGGTGTCCCTGTACCTCTGCTGAAGTCCCACCTGGGGTAATGCTAGCCAATGTAGTGTCTGATGTCTGTCTCTTTCAACCTATCCAAGTCAGCTTCCTGGGTCCATTGCCCCCCCGACCTGCTTCAGCCAGGAGGGAAAGTGTGCAGAATAATATTAGAAGAGCTCTTAAGGACATCTGTGTTGTGGTGTAATAGCCTGCTAAACTAGTGTCTCGCTCCCTCCAGAGGTTCCAGCCACCTCCTTGTACACGCGTTCCATGAAATCCCATTCTATAATTTACTGAGTTATCCAGTGGCTTGCCTCTTGTACTAAGCTGCCACTGGTGTGTGATTACTGCAAGGAGCTTGTAAAAACTGAGAATGCCAGCCCTATCTCATTAGAATGTTCTGCCTGCCCTCCCATAAGTCGCACAGTTGCACAGCATGACTGCAAATGTGCAAGTGATGACCTCCCATGCCATTTTCTCTCAATTTTTGCTTGAGTTTGCACGTTTGCAGGGGAGGCCAAATGGTGGGAGGTGAGTGACTATTACAGGTGGCACACTGATAGGAATGGATGTATAGCTTGTCACATTCCCCAAGCAATATCTTTGGTTGAACAGAGCAGAAGACTAGGAGAAATGAACTATGCATGAAAACCGAGCCCCGCCCCACCAGTTTTCTTTGCCTTTTTGTGGGGAGACTGTCCGAGTTAATAACAATTATTAATAAGATTATTATTAGGCCTCCTGTACAGGCTATGTTCCGCTTCCATCCTGCTGTGTGACAGATACCTTGTGGGGCCTTGATGTTTGCCTATGCAGCTCTTCACGATATGGTTAGGGCCGTCTCTCCAGACAAAATTTGGCATAGCTCTTGTGGGTTTTCTTCATCTGCCTTCCCTCCTACTAATATATTTGAGCTTTTTAGTTTTCCAGTGTCCCACATGGCTACGACATGTGTAGGAGAAGTAATAGTTTATTTTTTAAGCACCCAATCCAGGGATCTCTGAGCGCTGTACATAACACAAGTCACAGAGCAGAAAATAAAACAAGTACAGTTGGCACCACTTATAATGGACTAATCCATGAAATATTGATTTGTCTGTTATAGCCAACATCCAATTTACCCTTCAGGTACTTAAAAATGTGTCAATAGTGGTACAGTGCAGCAACAGTGATACAGTGTGGGCAGTTGCACTAACTGCAGGACTGAGGATATGCAGGACAGAAACTAAAACAACATTAGTTCTAAAAACAATACCCAACCCCACTTTCTGTGACATAAACATTTTTTTAATTATTACCTCATAATTTTTTAGCTGACCGCTTGCACCCATCTCAACTTTTTCTTGCTCGCTGTCAGAACAACTGCTCCTGACTGCCGATTCAGCCAAACCATTGCCATATCCTCCCCATAAAACAGTACAAAAAACCTTGAATTTATCCAGCAGCTACCTCTCAACATTAATGTCAGCTGCTCAATGCTTGCACTAGCCTGTTAAACTGAAATATGTGAGCCACTCATAACGCTTGCACCAGGCTGTCTTTAAAACTGAAACATGCAAGCTACTCAGAGCTCACAACAGATTGCAGTCCCTTACAACTCACACCATGCTCTCTGCCTTTCTGTTGGACGTTGTACTGGTACAGGGTAGCAGTGCTTGTGAAGAAGAAGAAGGAAAGAGCACATTAATTAACCCCTGAGCAGCTGTGAATGGGTCAGTAATCGCTGATTGTGCAACTGGCTGCCCGCTGTAATAAGTGTGAAAACATGGGGTTTACTTCACACCTCATCAGCGCTCTGGTAGCCACTGTACATGGTGGCTATAGTATGTTATAAGCACCAGGATTATTTTTTTTTTATATATATAGATTTTTATAAGCTTTTCTCCCCATATTCCCCCTGAGGTCCTGGCACATGGCTGTACATGCGTGTGGAGGCATGCACAAATACTGGCAGCCAACTCAGCCTCTTCCACCCACCTATACTGCCACCCCAGCCCACCTGCGTTACCCCACTGGGACGGAACTATAGGAGGGGCAACAACCCACCCCCACCACCTCCGGGAGAGGAGAGTAACCTGACGGCTCACTCAGTCCCACTCCTCCCACCTCCCCATGCCAACACCCAATGGCCTGAGGTCATTACCGAACCCAGGTCGCCAGCGCAGTGCGAGGTAAGGCATCCAGCGTCTCAACCCTCAGCTGAACCAGGCTGGCCAGGCACCAGGATTATTATAGGATTCCTACAGAACAGGTTTTGGGCAGTAGAGAAATGGCCGATATAACTGGTGGTCTGGCATAAGTGGGTACATTCTAAGTGGTGTCGACTGTAAATACATATAACATAATATAACAATCTGTCAACATAAATAGCTAAAATAGCTAAACAGAGGGTTACTCTTGTACACATCACTGCCAGCAAAGTATATTAAACTAAACACCAGCAACAGTTTTAAAACATTCAATGTCTGTAAAACCTGTGAACAGAGAGAAACACATTTGAGATTTGTAATCACTGCTCCATAATGACCATTGCAAAGGATATGTAGCCAGTGTAGCCCCCTTAACAGGGCCTCCCAGCTTAATTACTGGGGAGTGCTGATGGGCTCTGCAGTCCAGTGATAACACCATCTATTAAACTGACTAAAAAAGCTGCTTTTTTCTCTCACTCTGGGGCATTCATGGTGGCCACAGGAATGGTAGGATTTGGCGTTGGACTCATATTCTTTGGATGCACTTCTTGCCCAGATGACTCGCTGGCTGGTTAGTTGGTAGCAGCCACTACTAGGCTGATGGCATGTGCCCAGGACTTGGGCCTGGAGTTGAGGTTGGGACTGGAAGGTAGTCTCTGAGGAGAAGGGGGCCTACAGTATATTGGTCTTCCTGCAGCACATTTAGTAGTGATGCATATTTTTTGGCACCGAGGTGACTGGGTGACAGAGGATGTTGGAGAGCCCTCACTAATATTATGGTTCCTGCTGCATTGCTAGGGATATTGTGTCCTTTTTGGTTTCTATATTTGATTCTTCTGTTGGGATCATGAGCTGGTTGCCAGGGTCTGTCTGGTGGTGGGGTGGCGGGGGGGCCCTGGTCATAGGTATGGGAGGAGGCATGCTGATATGAAGGAAGTGTCCATATCCTGTGCCTAAAATCTCTCCCGTTGCTTATTCCCTCCCCAAGGGTTCTGTTTAAGTCTTATTTATGTCTGTGTGTGGCAAGGTTTTGGAGATAAATGTTTCTGGGGCCTCACATTGTTGTGATACCCATTTCTTGTTATATGGAGTACTGCCGGGTACTGTAGATTATATGAGATCCCCAGCTCCATCAACTCTGTCTTGACTGATGTGTATGCTTTGTGTTGATTTGAGAGATCAAGACAAAAGTCCAGAAAAATTGTTATGTGATGCACCTGGCAGGTGATGTTGCCTTTCAGTTGTGCCCACTGCATTATCCTTTCCCGATCTGAGTGGCAGAGGAGCCTTGCCAGCAAAGGATGGGGGTGCTTACTGGGTTTGGGAAGGGGTGTCAAAGATCTATGGGCCCTATCAGTCTCAATGCAGGTTGGCACTCAATGACAAACATCTCACGAAGTGCTTTTTACAGAAAAAAGATAGTGTTCTTAACTTCTTTCCTTCACATCCTTTGGGGAACCCACACAAAAAGTAGTTTTTCCTTTGATCATGATTCTACGGGTCCTCCACTTTGTCTCAAAACAAGCGGATCACTCAGTTTTGTTCCTGTAGTTGAGTAGCTAGTCTCTCCACTGAGTCCTCCATAAAAGCTATATGCTGTTCTGCGATGTTAATGTTGTTAGTTGAACCCTGGCATCAATTAGTACCAAAATCCAATCTGCAATCGGGAAATCAGCTTTGAAAAAGATGCTCCATTTAAGTGAATAGAGTTCCCCCCTGTGCTCTCCCTATGGAAATGTCACAAAACATCAGAGGGTGGAGTGTATCACACTATCACAGAGTCAGAAAGTGGAAAGGGATCATGCTGCCAGCCCCTCGAGGGCAAATTACAATCCCTTCCCTTCCTTTGGGGGGGTTAATAGAAACATTTTTGAACACCATGGTGGAGTTCCCATTGGGGTAAGGGAGCTCAATGTTTCTGCTGTTCAGCAAAAAACAAAATTCAGGAACACTTCACTTTAAATACTTTAGGTAAAAAAGAATAATGAGAAGAGGAATTATTAAGCTGGAGAAGCGGGCAGGGTAATAGAGGAGGACAAGGAGAAGGCAGCCATTCTCAGGGAAAATGTTATTAAAAACTTGTGTGTAGCAGTTGCAATGTTACAAAACATAACTTGAGTAGCAGTTGGTAAAATATGTGCATCATTTGCAGGTAACCTTGTGTAAAGCTGCTGTATAACCACTTTTGGGTGCACTCAGATGTGTAGCAAGTGAATACTATACATAAACAATTTTGTTTAGCAGTTGTTGAAAATTGTGTAGCTTTTTTTGCTACGCTATACAAGGTAAACTATTCCCTGGTCATTCTAAACAACTACTTTTGCTGTACGCTCACAGTAGAGGATAACGGGCCCTTGCCTGAAAGTGGTATAGAGGCTGCTGAAAGGGGGATTCCAGAAATGGAGCAGGTGGTGTTTATGGAAGAAACAGTCAGAAGAGGGTAGCGGCCTTGAAAATAAACAAAGCTCCCGTGCCTGATGATGCACCTGAAGGTGCTCAGTGAACTGGTGTCAGAATTAGCTAAATCCCAGGGTTATTCAATAGCTGCTTATAGTCAAGGGTAGTTCCAAAGGATTGGAGGGCAGTGGACACAGTACTGCTATACAACAGAGGAGACAGAGCAACCAGGAAACTACAGACCTGTTAGGTTTACTTGTACCTCTGTGGAAGGCAAATTAATGGAGGCACTAGTCAAAGAGGATATAGTGGACTACCTGAAGAGAAATGATCGCCAGGATAGTAAACAGCATGGGCTCATGGCAAGAAGGTCTTGTCAGACCAACCTGATAGTATTCTTTGACCAAGTAATTAGAGCAGTGAAGAGGGATAAGCAGTGGATTTGCTTTACTTCAAGTTCAGCAAGACGTTTGACTCTGTGATGCGCAGAAGGTTGCTGAAGAAGTTAGAGGATCTGGGAACAGCAAAAGATCTAGTTAGATGCTGGGGAAGCTGGCTGGGGGAGACAGCAGAGGGCGGTGGTAAATGGGGTCAAGTAAGGGGAGAGGAAGGTCATGAGTAAGGTTGCACGGGGTTCAGTTCTGGGGCCGCTCCTTTTCAATAATGCTCATTAGTAACATAGGAGAAGGAATACAAGGCAAGATGTGTTGCTTCACAGATGACACGAAGCACTGTGTAAACAGCAAAGAAGGGGTTAGAGAGTTGCAGAGGGACCTGCAAAGATTAGAGAAATTATCCAAAATTTGGCAGTTGAAATTCAACACCAAAAAAGTGCAAAATGGTGCAACTAGGGAACAAGAACCCCAGGAAGGAATATTGGACAGGAGGGATTAAGACACTACCACTGAGCAAAGGGGCCTGGGAATCATCATAAGTGACTCCCAAAACAATCTGTCTAATGTAACAACGTCTGCAGTAAGGTAGGATGGATGCTGAGTACTGGAAGTGTGGTTGACAGCAGGAGAAAGGAGGCAATACTGCCTCTCTATAAATCAATCTTGAGGCTGCATCTGGAATACTGTGCCCAGTTCTGGAGCCCCCACCTACAAAAAGACAGACAGACTAGAGAAGGTACAGCATAGGGTAACCAAGTAATTCAGGGCCAGCAGAGCAGATCCTATGAGGACCAACGTACTGTAAGGCATTGAACATTTTTTTTTTTTTTTTTTAGCAGAAGACACACACTAAGCTGAAAGCTTGTATAATAACTAGTGACCCCCGTTATCAACCCATTTTTGAGTGCTGTAAAAAGTCATATTAACCTGCAGGTTGATACGAAAAAACCCGTATCAACCCACGGGTTGATATGACTTTTACAGTCTCGCGTCGAGAAGACTGCAGTGTTCTATACAAATTAAACACACTAAGGCATCCACAGTCAGTTCTCTGACCACACAGTCTCACTCACAGCATAACTTCAATTTTAACAGAAACATACAGGGCCAAATAACAAATCATAAGCGTTTTATTATTGAGAAATTTAGTATTTACCAGCAGGAAATCTCTTCAGTAAAAGCATACTTTCCCAACTACCATTATTGTTTCCACAGGCGGCTTGAACTTTCACCTCGGTTCCACAGCAACTGTAATGACCCAACCCATCGAGATGATAAAACAACACACACACTGAAGCTAAAGGACTTGGACAAACAATGTAAATATCTAGAAAAAAATAGTTTTTTTTTTAATTTTATTTTTTTTACTTCATTCCTAAGATCGTGATTTACTTTACCCAACAAACCGGCGACCATAATGTAAAGTAGTCTTTTTGCACTAGTTATTATAAAAAATAAAACATATGTAGGTGGTTGACATGCAGTTTTTTTACACACCATCGGTGTGTGATCATAGTGAAACCTCTTGAGCTTCGCTCTCGAGGTTTCTCTATTATCACACACATTGGGTATGTAAAAAAACTGCATATCAACCTCCAACATATGCATTATTCTATATTTACAGGTGTGACC
The DNA here is from genome assembly GCA_016271365.2 of Neoceratodus forsteri. Taxonomy (NCBI): domain Eukaryota; kingdom Metazoa; phylum Chordata; order Ceratodontiformes; family Ceratodontidae; genus Neoceratodus; species Neoceratodus forsteri. The sequence continues at coordinate 924,894,388 of CM028132.1, forward strand.
CGGGAGCACAAGGAAGTTAAGTGACTTGCTCAGGGTCACACAGTATGCAAGTGGGGGCCGTGGGGTTCAAACCCAGGTCTCCAGGTTACATGTATTCGCTGGAGACCAGAAGGGAGAGTGGAGATACATTAGAGACCTTCAAGTTCCAGAAAGGAATGAACAAGGTAGATTATGGGCAAATATTTGGCAGGACTGAGAATCATACATACAGGGTCATGAGTGGAAGCTTGCAGGGGGAGATTTAGCTGGTATGTTAGAAAGCTTTATTATAGAGAGAGAGAGTGTTTGAGCTGTGTACCAGCAAAGGTGGTGGGTGCAAGAAACATTAATGGTTTCAGACTTGGCTAGGACAGAGTAAAGTGTTTAATAGTTATACAGGGGGAAGCAGTGAGGTGGGGGTAAAGGGAGATGAGGGCAATAACCCTGACTAGAGAGTAGGTCCACGGCAGGATAAGGTAAAATATGTGCAGACCTGATGGAGCAATTGGTCTCTCTTTGCCAACATTTTGTTTGTTTATATAGATCATGGTTGGGGAGAGGGGAGTACTGGATGAAAACATATACTGGGAGTTTTAAGGTTGCTGGCAGAAGTTGACTTGAACATTTGCATTTGCAATCCAAACACAACATGAAAGAAATCCTTCTCCTGGGTGATGCCCATATTAACTGGAATGATAAAGCAAATTGGAGATATAGAGACCATCTTGAGAGATTGAACCTAAGCAAGTAATTGCCTCAGCTACCAGACTAAATTAGATGGCTGGTACTGTGTCCTTTAAAACTGGGCAGTCACTGCTAGACCTGATCATATCCATCAAGTCCATCCTTTACCTAATAGCTTAAGCAACCATTCTCTGGTTATTTGCCATTGGAGTGCTAATAGGCTTTGTTCCCCTCCCATGTGTATATTTTCTGATGTATTCTTAATCTGAATAGTAGTGAATTCAGGAATGCTGTGTCACAGATTGACTAGACTTTTTTGCAAGCCATCCCTTCAGTAGTTTTGTATTAGATTATATTATCATGAATTTAACATGGTTTGTAATCATTTTGCCCCTATCTATCATGTAAAAACTAGAAATAGACATTAGGAATGGATCACCTCTTGTCTGGAACAATTAATGCAGGAGAGAGACGTGGGCCCGGAAAGCTTTTAGGAAACAACGTACACATTCAGCATTGCTTGAATAATAAAAAACTAAGGAATAAATAAATATAAACAATTGGTTGGAAAGACAAAAAAAATATTATTTAAACTTTCAATTTATAGTGTCAAACGGCCAACAGGCAAATTGGCAAATACTAAACAATGTCATGGAAAGACCAGCTCTACAACAATACCACCTCTGACTACTGAACAAGGTAATCTGAAAGACCCAACTGAAACTGCCACAGAGCTCAATACCACTTTCTGTGGAGCTGCAAAAATTGCTCCATTGGTTGAGCTATCAGATCTTGAGAACCTAGCTATGGTAGTTTTGATGCTGGTTTTAAATGTAGGATCATGAACGGTAGATGAAACTTTAAAGTACTTTTGAGAAAGCACTGTTCACTGTATGAAACACGTTAGGCAGCTTGGCTCGAGTGAAGTCAGCTTTTTAAGATTTTGTACCTCAGACACTGATATAATAAAGTATTATACAATAGCCAGTATGTCTTTTGTCATCTCTGTTACAGTGGTGAAAGCTCTGACTTTCTGTTTGTACCCTGTGAATATGAACTTAAAAACTAGAATGGGATTAGAAAATATTGATCTAAAACTCTTCGCTTCTGTGACTGATGTGTATTGTCTTATGCTCTATGCATTTTGTACAATCATTTGTTAGCTACTGGTAAGGTCCCGAAGTTATGGAAGTAGGCAAATGTGATCCCCATTTTTAAATCTGGAGAGCGCGCGCTGACAAAAACCATTGCCCAGCATTCCTACTTGCTCCATAGTCTAAGGTCCTTGAGAGGTCTTTTTTTGACCAATTTAAGGAGTTCCAGGATACTGACAATTGGCTGACACCTTACCAGCAGGATTTTCAAGATAATCACAGTGCACTCACAGCTGTGCTTGAAGTCACTTATGATCTTCACAGGGTCTCAGACAATGGGGATACATTCTTTTATTTATTTATTTTTTATTTATCAAGTCTAGGATTACAAATACCTTTGAGCCAAGGCTCTTTTACAAAGGTTCCACGTCAGAGAAATACAAATTATGCGGAACAGCAAGACAGACATTACAACAATGTGGACATTGCAAACAAATTACAGATTAATACAATTCAAGGGTAGCATTGTAACAAGGCAGCCAGCGGCATATGTCAGAGAAAACAGACAAGAGATAAGAAGTGCCAGAGTCATAGGGAGAGGGACGAGGGAAGGGGGGAGAAGGAATGTAGGTAGGGTGGGGAGAGGGTGAAAAGTGCAGCATTGGGTATACCAAGATGTGAGGGTAGAATCCAGTGGGGGGAGGGGGGAACACTAGAGCAGGCAGGAAAGTGGAGAAACAAGGTTAAGTTGGGCAGTCACAGGAGCTGTTGGTAGTGAGATAGTCCCAGAGCCTAGTTTTAAACATACCAACTGACGGGGCAGAGGAGATGGTGGGGCTGAGGCCATTGAACCAGAGTGGTGCTCGATAAGCAAAAGAGCGTTGTCCCTGTGAAGTGTGACAGTGGGAGACTTTCAGTAGCTGTAGCGTGGCTCTCTGAAGGCACCATTTGTTGGTTTGGTCTTATAACAGAGTTGAGACCCCAGAAGGTGCAAGGCCAAGGTATATTTTTTTTTTGCTATGGAGCAGGTGAGAAACTTTATGTGGTTTGATAGTTGGAGCCAGCCAGTCTGGGTGTACAGGTCATGTGGGTGAGACGGTGAGCACCAGTGATGAGCCGACATGCCTTATTTAAGGCAGTTGAGAGGCGTCTAAGGGTTGTGGTTGTGGCCGAGCCATAAATGATGAGACCATAGTCTATTACAGAGATCACAGAGCTCAGGACTGCAACCTTCAAAGCTTCTGGCGTGAGGTGTTGTCTGTGTTTGTAGAGGAGACCAAGCCATCTTTTAGCAGCTCTAGCTACATTATCTACATGAGGTCCATAGGAGAGATTAGGGTCAAGCTGTATCCTTAAGTAGTTGAAGGACCCCACCTGATCTAGATTGTTCCCCTGGGTGGTGGCGATAGCTAAGTGGTGTAGCTTGCGTGGGTTATGAGAGCTGCAGAAGAGCATAGATTTTGTTTTCTTGTCATTGAGGACCAGTTTATGATTAAGAAACCATGTATCTACAGAACTGAAACCAAGTTGAAGGTTGTGTTGAAGAGTTGCAGGATCTTTGTGAGTGGAGAACAGCATCATCGGCATATAGTATGATCTGCTCAGAGCAGTGGTAAGGGAGGGATTTTAAGAAAAGGCTAAAAAGGAGGGGGCCCCAGTATGGATCCCTGTGGGACACCCGAGCGAACAGGCAGGGTGTCAGAAAGAGCATCAGCAATTTTTACTCTCTGTGACCGGTTTTCTAAGTAGCTTTTAAACCAGAGAGAAGAGTCAGGTGATAGCCCGGCATTCAGTAGTTGGTCAATTAGTAGTCCATGGTGTACTGTATCGAAGGCCTTGGAGGTCGAGCAAAACGGCCCTGTGAGAGGCCGTTGCCAAGGGATTGTGCAAAGCTCCAGTGAACTCAAGAAGGGCTGTGGTGGTGCTGTGACCTTTCTGGAAACCATATTGTTGTGGACAAGGTATATTGTATTTATTCAAGTGGTTTGGTAAGTTGATCAGCCACGATGCGCTCAAGTGCCTTAGAGAGTGGGGGCAATACGGAGATAGGGTGATAATTTGAGTGATTCGTCTTATCCCCACTTTTATGGACAGGTGTCACGGTGGCTGTTTTCCATAAGTCCGGGAATTTTCCACAGCTGAGAGAGAGGTTTAGGATTTTTGTTAATGGATGAATTACCTCATCGAGGGTGCGCAACAGAAGCTTAAGGTCCAGGGTGTCGCTACTAGATCTAGATTTAGAGATAGCTGCAGTAATATAGCAGTGAGCTTCATTCAGCCTTACCTCCCTGAAATAGAAGAGGGGATGGTGTGGGGCTGAGGTATTTGGTATTCTGTGTGCTCTTCCTGGAACTTTCTAAAGCATTTGATCTGGTGCACCATGCTCGCCTTTTTGCCAAGCTAATGGTCCTTGGTCTCTCTGTAGCTGCATTATCCTGGTTCCAGAATTACCTGAATGGCAAATCTCAGTCAGCTTCTTTGAATTCCATTTCTTCTTCACTCATCAAAGTTACTATTGGAGTATCCGAGGGATCAGTCCTGGAGCCTGTCTTTGTTTAGTGTTTTTTTAAATGATCTAGCTGTTATATTGCATAGCTTTGAATTTGGTATTATGTAGGCAGATGTTACTGCTTTGTACAGAAGGGTATCTAATGTCGGTGACATAACCAGATATTTGCAGCCTGACTGTGAACTGATACAAAAATGGTTGTTAAAATGGTCTTCTACTGAATATTGGTAAAACTAAGTATATGTACTTTGGAACAAAACAAAAATTAAAGACTTTGCTCCCCTCTGACTTAAAGATTTAAGTGGCAACTTTGTGGAGAGAGTGGACATTTTCAAGTATCTCGGTTTTACTAAAGACCTCTTACTTTTAATGAACATGTCTCCATGCTGGTTAAGCCAATACACACTTACCTTGGTCAGCTTTACAAGCTAAACAATTGTTTGTCCAATAATTTTAAGAAAGTCCTGGCTTAGTTCCTACTCCAGTCATTAGTGGGCCATGGACTTCCAGTCTATGCCACTGCCAACATCACTGATTTGCAAAGAGCTGAATTCCTGCACAGTGCCATATGCAGATTTGTTGCCTACAGCCCCAGATTTCTTTCATCACTGCTGTCTTTACAAACACCCTCCCTGGCCCTTTTTTTTGATGAACACATTATTTATTTTAGCCTCCTCAGTTTTAGACATTTCCTAGAAGGATCTTTGAGAATTTTGTTCTTAGCTGATGCTAGCACCAGTGCTGGTTCCAGGAGTACTAGACCTTCTCGTACTCAGTTCAGAAGATCCTCACTCTTCTGTTCCTCCCTGGGCCAATGTTCTTTTGTTTATTAAAGTCATTACATTCTGGAATAATTTACCTGCGTCATTACACACTGTATCAAGTCACAGAATTCATAACGGCTGGACTCCCAGCTTTCATTTAAAAACATATTAAGTTTCTAACCCCAACTGTTCCAGAGTTAGGCCTTTCAAAATATATTTTATTTAAAAATGTGATAACTTTGGAACCATTAGGGCTAGAGACTTATTTTTTTAAAGGAAAACTTGGAGTCTACCAAGTAGATATATTGGTAATATATTACTACAGCAACCATATGGCAATATAAAAAACATAAAATGGTTCATTACATTTTTAAAGTCCTGTTATTTTTAACAACATATATTGGTGTAACCCCCCTGCAAATGGGGGTTCCCAAAAGACTTCCAGGAGCTTGCTTGAATGCTCCAAGCCTGAATGGTGTTTGGCGTTTAAGCCATTTATCAGTGAGTGTTTTTAGAGCCTCTGGTACTGTCTCTTTAAGAGCTGTCTGCTTGCAGACATAATTAGTTTGCATGGGGGGACTGTGTGCTTCTCTGCTTGAGTACCACTCGAGCTGCTGCCAATTCACTCCATTTTTGCAGTCACTAGGGTGCAAAGGAACCTATCTGAAAGATGTAACTGTTTGCCAGAAATCATTTAGAGTAATAATGAAATTATAGTTTGTCTAACCTGCTTTCTTTGCAGTCAGAACTGTGTTTGCCTAGTTCCCCATTCTAGTTTTGAACTGCTGAACTGGACCAATCAGTGTGGGTTAAGGTAGCTCTAAATGGTGCCTTGGACGAATCAGAACTTGGACTCATAATCTGAGCCAGCCACAAGAGAGGATTGTATGGGCAGTGACTCTGGGAGATGTAGTTTAGACTTGGCGCCTTTTGGACCAACAGGGCAGTCTATTGTGAGTGACAGCCAATCCAGCCAAGAACTGGGAGGAACTCAAAGGAAGTGCCCGGTTTTGTCTGCTGGAGTTTGAGTTGAGCTCTGGCAGTGAAGAGGAAGGAGCCCTGTGTTTTTCGGTGTGCAGTTTTAGTCGGAAAGCGTGTGTAAGGCCCAGAGTTCCGGTCTGCAGCTTGTGTAACTGCTTGTTAGGACTGAATCCGCCCTGTGAAGAGAATCAAAGGATATCTGAAGAGTAGAAACCAGGCTCACCCTGTAGAAGACTGGAGAAATTGCTGAATTGCACTCGGTCTGTCAGGAACTGAATCTGCTGTGTGTTCTCCCGGGTATTGTGCAGTAATTGCGATCGGGATAGAGAAGCAGTCTGCCTGGTATAGTACTTTCTTTTTACCATATAAATGTGTGAGGAGACTTGTGTAGCTCGAGTGAATCCTGCTGCCATTAAAGGACTTTTGCCTGTTACTGTTCACCATATAAATGTGTGAGGAGGCTTGTGTAGCTCAAGTGAATCCTACTGCCATTAAAGGACTTTTGCCTGTTGCAGTTTGCCATATAAATGTGTGAGGAGTCTCGTGGAGCTCAAGAGTAGCCCTGCTGACATTGAAGGACCCTATCTTGTTTGGAGGTCGTGAGTACTAATTCAGGGTCGCTCCCTGTTGAATTGCCACATTGAATCCAAATGGAATTACTGTACTGCTGACTGTTTAATTAATTTTTCTTTTCTCTGTGTGAAAGGGCCCTTACCAGCTGCCATGGTTTGGACTAGCCACTAGGGCTTGGGTACCCAGGGACAGTAACTGGTAGGGATAGGCCTGTGCACAGAGCCATAAATAGATGAGTAAAGTGATAAGCTAATTAACCTGATTCCCCTGTCCTTGTTATATCCCCTAAATAAATCAGAGCTGCTTGTTTCAGCAAAGTTATACTGCCTGAGGTATTTGTCTATGTTAAAGTATTGTACTGTGATTGTTGCACTGTATCTTATTTTACAGGAGGTCCCAGTGCCTGAACCAGTCCTGGGGGTAAGTGTATACTGTGAAGGTAATTCTGATATATTGTGTGGGCCACTAGTGGGAAGAAAGAGGGTTGCAGTGTCCCAGAGGGCTGTGACCAAGTTAGTTTAACTATTGCAAACCCTGACCTCTGGGTGGAGGCACCCGCCATCGGATCCAGGCCCCTCAACCTGTTAGTGGCAAATCAGGCAGGGGTAGTAGCCCCTGAGATAGCGCCATCTAGGGGTTACATCGGCATGAATAGACATGTTGCATCTTATGAGAACTGTATCACTGGGGTCTATACCTGCTGATCTGACTCCAAGCTTTCATTAAAAAAAAACAAAAAAAAAACATTTTTATGATTAGTTGTTTGTTCAAATGTTACAGTTGTCAAAACATAGTTTCAAGCATCATAAAATATAAAGATTGTTTTTGGAAATGGTCAGAAGATATTAGTGGTTGTTCTGGCGGCGATTGTGAAGCACTCTGGACAGCTCTTGTGCTCTTTTTTTGCTCTGGATACTTTACGGTACAGACGACATGATGTCACCAGAGACCACCATTGATGCGCGACCTGTTCAGAGCCTGCCAAAGACCGAGCACCACAGGTCCGAAACTGTAGAAGACAGAGTGCGGTTCCAAATTCTGCCCGTGACTACTGATCGGTGCCATGGGGAGCTGTGGCTCCATAACTGGTAAGCCCACTTGCACCACAGGAAAGCTGTGAAAGGGCATCTGTAGAAATAACTTACTAACTTTACCTGCTTTCACCAAGCTTGTTCATCCAGTCTGCCCTAAACACACATTTTATTGAATACGTGCAATGCTTTCATTTTCACACACCCCGGCACAAAAACATACTATAAAAACTACACCAAAGACAAAAAACTGAAGTCATGTTACTGTACTCAAGAGCCTGCCAAAGGCCGAACACCCAGTCTGAAACCATAGAAGAATAACCTAAACAAAACAAGGGTCAGAACACTCCTTTGCCACATCGATCGGTATCTACAATGTGGCACAATCTATTTAAATGAAATGATGTGTCCTGCTATTTTTTTATTTTGTTTTGTAACGGGGGTGGGGTGGGGGAGGAGCTCTCCAACTGAAAACATGGCATGTATTCAATAAACAATGTATGATTTGTATTAAAGTCGGTAAAGTTAGGGCAGACTGGATGAACAAGCTTGGAACATACGGGCTTACTGGCATCGGAGCGTACAAGACCATGACTGATTGTTGCTATTGATGTCAACGTAATGTACTGTAAGTATGCTTGCGCGCAAATTAAAGCGCACCCTATCCAGAGTGCTTCACAATCTCCGTTCTGTCCAAGAATAAACATATTATTGTCTAGTTTGTTTATGTTAAGTGAAAAATGAGGGCTAGGAATTTTTTTCTTTCTACAACCTCATCCGGGGGTGTGGAGGATATAGGAAGTACTATTTTATTATTGTCCCTCCCTCTGGTCACACCTGGAAACAAACTTTGGCTCAGTGTGCCTTTTCCTGTTACCAATTTTCAAATAAATAAATAATCAACAAATCAAAGATGGTTTTAGTCAATAGGGAACATTTGGCCAGGATACACTTTATGAGACATCACATGACATGGGATCTTTAAAGTTCACCTTAATCACAAGAACATACAGTCAGGACATTGTTTTAATTTCTCATTTGAAAGATAGCACCTCCTGACAGCTTGGTGTTCCTCTAACACCACGATAAGCATCAGTATGGTTACATACTAATAAAGGGGGAGTTTCCCCTGCAGAACTACCAATACCACTTCTGCAGCAGCAGGTGTTTGCTGGATGTCTTCCATCTGCCTACTGATCAGGCCTGATCCTGCTTAACTTCTAAGATCTGACAGGATAAACCTCAATGGAAACTGGAGATCACCGGCACTAGCAGGCTGTGCTCTGTGGAGCCAGAGAAGCCCTTTTATCAGTGTGGGAGGTTGTTTGGTTACATGTGACATATTTTACTTCATTCGAACAGTGGGTTCTATGCATGAACGTGCACCTGGTACACCCAGTGTATGCAGCTCCACACCTGTGGACAGGCATGCACCAGCCAGCATTCACTATAACGGGTTGCCTTTCTATGGGCCTGCCCCCCCCCGGTGTGCAGTTGCGTGGGGGCAGATTGCAGGACACAGGTGGGCATCAAGTCAGATGCCTGTCCTGGGTCACAAAGTGGATCCACAGGAACATTTTTTTAAACTATGGACAAGTGCTCAAACTGGCTGCCCCTATCTCTCACCATCAGCCTGGTGAGAAGGGTGGAGGGTATTCCCATCCCACCGCAGCTGGTGGTTGTCTGTTGTGATGGAGCACAAAGCCTTTATGGCAGGGTCCTCCCTGCTGTATCTTGCCCTGACACCATGCCCAGCACTCTGTGCCTTATTGAATAGAGTGGAGTGTGGGCACACCCCTGAGACTCCCTCCGAACCACCTGTGGCATCTGGCTGCACAGGTGGCCAGGGGTTTGCATGTGCAAGGGGCTTGTGCACCTGTCATGAATGCTGCTGGGAGTCCAGTGGACCCCCGCGTCATGGCATTCTAAGTTAAGGTTGCCTATGCACCTCTGCATAGGCGACCCACACTTTTGTGCATAGGGCCTAGTGTTTGTAGCATAACAGTAGTGCCATAGTGCACTATGTCAGTAGTTTAAATCCCTGGTTTTGGTGAAACGTGTAAAGGGAAATGTCCACATGTTGAAAACAGCAGCATTCAGTCCCTAAGAGTAACATCATATAAAATGCAACTATAATTGTGAAAAATAAATGAAGCATTACCTTATATTTTAAAGTTTAAATATTTGGCCTGTTCCTCCTCTATTTTGTCGCCCCTTTGACTCCTGCTAATCTCTGGTGACCCTGCTGTTCAGGAAGTGATGTTCAGTACGGGGAACCTAACTGCGGTAGCGAGTGCTACTATAGGATTTATGATCTAGCCATACAGTTTTAAGTTGCAGTCCAAAATTCCAGCAGTAAAACAAACAACTGAGTGTGTCCCCACAGTGTGGCATATCCGTCATAAAGATTCAAAACAGATGTTTGAGACATTTCACATAGATAAGCTGTACAGTTACAAAACACCCAGTTTTAAAATGACTGACAACCGCGAGGTGAAGACTAACTTAGCACACCAAGAAGCTGATCAAGTCCATTGACATTTACCCTAATTTAATATAAAAAATTAAACAATACAAGGAGCCAAATCTACTTCTCATGTTATGAAAACTGAAATAATCAGAAAACCACTTGAATTAAAATCAGAATACAGCAACAGTTCAGTCACCAAGTCAACAGCCCTCCCGTAAGAAAAAAGTTCCAGTTATACATCTGAGACCACAGAAAGTAACAATGCTCAAATAACAATCTAAAAATATAGATGGCTGCAAAAATATACTTAACCACTTAAGACTATCAAATTGATAGTCCAGTTAGGCAGTTCCAATTTAAAGGTTTCAAAGTATGAAACCAAAATACAACTGAATGCATCCCCACGATGTGGTATACCCATCATGAAGATTCAAAATGAAATATCCACATGTAATGCAATGTTATATATTAGTGTGTTACTCATGTTAGTGTAACCCCTAGGTGGCACTATCCCAAGGGCTACTACCCCTGCCTACTTGGCTAGTAGCAGGTTAAGGGGCCTGAGTTCTGAAATGGGTGCCTCCACCCAGAGGTCAGGGTTGGTAGTGGTCAAGCTAACCTAGCCACAGCCCTCCGGGGCACTGTAACCCCCTCTTTCCTTACTAGTGGCTAGAACAATACACAATAATCATTTTCACAATACCCCTGATACACCACGTAAGTACCCACACTGTTTGCACTTACCACCAGGGCTTTCATCTGGCCCGGCCCTGGGGACCCCCTGTAAAACAAGGTTATACACAGCAAATAACAGCAGCACAGTACTCTTGCACAAACTGGAACCACAGTCAGGGTAAATGCAAAAAAGAGTTAGATCTGATTTATTTAAGGGGCTTGAACAAGGGAGGGGCATAATCAGGTTAATTTGCTTAAAGGGTCTATCAATCAAACAGTTATGCATACACTTTAGGGTCCATAAACAGTCACACACTCTGGGTACCCAGATGGAGAATGGTGGGCTAGTCAGGAACGTTGCAGCTGGTTGGGGCCCTGTGATGGAAGAAAACGATATGCACAACGCACACTATTTGTAATCTGGTGCCGGAGGGCTCAGTTCATGAAAAGAAAACAACAAGACAATCAGATGAAACACTTTTAGATTAGGCTGTTGTTGCAGGGAGTTACCCTGATGATTACTCACGATACCCAAGACTGGACATAGGCTGGACGAAAATCGAGACAGGTGGTTAATCTGGAGTGCCAGGAGAAGCAGGGCCCACATAATTTGCCGAAGCGTCGTTCCTGTTCAAGCATGGAGCAGGGTCTGATCCCCAGGAAGGTCTCTCGGCGGTGGCTTTCTCTGTGTAGTGGGGTAGTCTGGCAGGGCCAGCGTGGCATGGCCCAGGCTGAATTGAGATGAACGCAGATTCAGTCCAATTAGGCTGGATAAAACTTCCAGCAAGCAGAACACAGTTCACACAGTGGGGAACCAAATCACGACCCACTTTCAATACACAGCACATTTACATGTAAGGAAATTCTACTGTATCAGGCAAACCGCTCTCTGGTCATGATCACAAAGTCTCTGCACAAACAGGGGATTCAAAAGCAGCTGGAAATCCTGACTGGCCGATCGCATTCAGCAAATCTTTGGTCTTCTTCAGGTTAAAGCCTGGTCACAGTCCAGTGGCTTAAATAGTCCTCACAACTCCGATTCAGTCCGAATAAACTCTGTTTTCCCTCTCAGGAACAGTATGCAGACAGGCAGGCCGAAACTCAGCACTTTCACATTTCTCCCATGCAAAACTACACAGAACTGCTGCTCAAAATCACTTGAGCTGTTACTTCTTCACTTCTCAGCTCAAAACTGAAACCAACTGTAGCAGCCTGGGAAATTCCCCAAGATCCAAAAGGTTCTGTTGGCTGATCCTCCTGTCAGTCACAACAAAGGCTCCCCCTTCAGGTGCAAAACCCCTAACTACAATTCCTACAGATTTTGACTCCAGACAGCTCCTGTAGTCCGGCTCTATTTTAGGTCCCACCAGTACTGATTGGTCCAATTCACAGTCCAGGACCAAGATAGTAGAGATAAACAAAACAGCCCTTGCTGCAAAGAAGGCAGGTTAGACAAACTACAATATCATTATCACTATAAGTGATTTTCAGCAAATAGTTACATCTTTCAACAGAGCTCCCTCTCAGATTACTTATGACTGCAGTCTAGGCAGCTCTTAAAGAGACAGTACACAGAGGCTATACAGGCACTCTCTGGCAATCATATTTTTAGAACACTAGCCTGGCAGTGAGCATTTAGGCAAGCTCGAGGAAGACTTTTCAGGAACCCCCGTTTGTAGGGGGGTTACACCCTTCCCTGCCTCGTGAAAACTTGGCGTCCGCATCAAGTCTATAGCATCATGCATCAGTTAGCATAAACTTATTACTTTACTATACATATTCACTACACTTCGTGATACTATATCCATTCTGACAACACATTGCGCATACTTCACACAGGTAAATTGAACATTACTATATTGAATCAGGTAATAACTTCTTGTACCTTAAATAATGCAAGAGAGGGCCCTTCCCTATCAGCTAACTTGGGGCTAGAGGGGGCAGGGGCACCATGGTGAGAGGAAAAGACAAGTAACCTGAAATTGGCTGTCAAGCTCAATTTGGGCAGTGAGCTTGGTGAGATGTAAACACCTTTGTGCACCACATTGAAAGGCAAATCCACTGGCCTCCCGGGAGAATCATAACTGAGGCGTACTACTGACTTGACAGCTTGGCCAGTCTTTCTGAGGGGGACAACTACAGTCTCTGTACTCTCAGCACTGGTCTGGGGACTCTCGTCACTTGTGAGGGGTGCCTCTGCCTGGCTGGGAATGTCCAAACTTGGGGCACTGTTGATTCCTTGTTCTGCAGGCTCTGTTTCTACAACACTTGACTCATTTTGTGAAGGCTCAGGCAAAATCAAGCTTTGAGGCACTGAAGGGGGGGTGGTCAGCACTCTCATAGTGTTCTTCAAGTTCTGGTATGTCACCAGAAAGACTCAAATCATCAGCCCCTCCTTCAGGCAAATCATACAGTTCCACAATACAGAGGGAATCCACATCTTCAGACGTGATTCTTTGCACTTCACTTTCAGGGAGCATTGGCTCCAAGGACGAAGCTGGGGGGTTAGACAGTCCAGAAGGCCCAGCTTCATCCCTGCAATTAGTCATAGGATTTCCTCGAAACAACTGACTCAATTCATAGGCGGGGTAATAGGCATTGTCACATTCACTATCAGTCTGGACCTGCTGGGGGGAACCCTTAAATCTGTATTCAGTGGGGTAGGTTGACTGTCTCTCTCTTCCTTGCAGCAGCATGAGTCACAGGCCCAGGGGAATCAATCTTTGATTGTTCAGCCTCAATTATGACTTGGCCACTAGGTAGCAAGTGGTTATGGTGCATGGTCTTGACAGCTTTGGAGTTGTTCCCTGGGTGCACCTTGTATACAGGTAAATCATCCAACTTTCCAACTACTACATGGGGAAGATAGTGCCACCGATCAGCAATTTTGTGTTTACCATACAGTCCCAAATTGTGTAACAACACACGTTCTCCAGGTCGAAGCTCTTGAGCCTTTACTTTTTTATCATGCTACTCATTTTTGGCTAGATTTTTCTTGGCAGCCATTGTTTGGGCCAGTGATAGGCATGGTTCAATTGAGCTTTTAGTTTTTGTACATATTGTAAGTAGTTTTTGGCTCGGACCCCATCTGGAGAGACCCCAAAACAGACATCAACAGGCAGCTGGGCCTCTCTCCTGAACATGAGGTGGTAGGGAGAGAACCCGGTAGCATAATTTTTCATGCAATTGTATGCGTGTACCAAGGTGCTAATCTGCTGGCTCCATTTATGCTTGTCTTTTGGATGGAGGGTGCCTAGCATGTCTAGCAGGGTGCGGATAAAGCATTCTGGTTGGGGTCCCCCTGTGGGTGATCAGGGATGGTTCTTGACTTTCGCACCCCCCATAGAGAGAGCATTTTTTTGATTAGCCGACTCTCAAAGTCTCTGCCTTGATCAGAATGAATCCGCTGGGGGGCACCATAGTGAACAAAGAAATTTTCCACTAGCACCTTGGCCATGGTGGATGCCTTTTGATCTTTGGTGGGGGAAAGCTTGTGCATACCATGTGAAATGATCCATAACCACTAACACATTTCTAATGTTCCGCTGATCAGGTTTTAAACACAAGAAGTCTATGCAGACTAGTTCCATGGGGGTGCTGGTAGTAATATTAACAAGGGGGCAGCCCTCTGAGGCAGGGCTTTTCTTTGCAGGCAGCAACTACAAGTCTTTCATGGTGCTCAACATTGGCCCCATTTTGGGCCAGTAGAAGCAAGATCATACCAGGTCAAGGGTTCTGTCAATACCGAGGTGCCCCATGTGATTATGGAGGGACCTCAGTACCAAATCTTTAATGGCCATGGGCAGGACCAATTGTTGCTTGTCTACTTTGCCACTATGCTCTACTATCCCTCTATACAACAACTGATTGAGCAACTTCAATCTGGGGCCTTCTTTAAACAATAAAGCAGTTCGCAAGTCAGTGGAAAGTAACTTAGCACATCTTTACTCGCACACAGGGTATCAAGTGCTGGCTGAATCATAGGATCTTGGGATTGAGCCCACTGAATGCTGTCATTGTCAAATTGAGGTAGTGCACTAATATCTAGAGCAGAGAAGTGGCAATAAGCAGCTGATATGCAGGTGTCAGAAGGGCCCAAGCAACCTACTAAACAGTCCACTGTGTTCGCAGACATCTGTTCATCTCTATCAAACTTTTGGCACATTGCTCGAATGTCAGATTCAGACAGCCTGACCCAATCACTCTTGGAAGTGGGCCTTCGTGATACGGCGTCAGCATCAATATGGTTCAGGCCAGGTCTGTATTCGACAGCATAATCATAGGTTGATAATGCAGAAAGCCACCAGTGCCCAGTGGCATCTAACTTAGCTGAAGTCTGTACATAGGTCAACGGGTTATTGTCAGTCTTCACCAATATCTTTGCCCCATAGAGGTATTCATGAAACTGGTCATTGATGGCCCATTTTAGTGCAAGGAACTCTAACTTATGCACAGGTTAGTTTCGTTCGGACAGGGTCAAGCTCCTACTGTCAACAGCTACTGGTCTCAGGCAATCCTCATGGTCTTGATACAGCAGCTCTCCTAGACCCTGCAGACTATCGTCTGTATGCAGCACATAGGGTTTGGTGGGGTCAGCATAGGTGAGGATGGGGCAGGGGTGAGCTGGTATATGATATCATGGAAGGCTGCTTCACAGTCTGGCATCTAGTGGGGCCCAAAGAGTTGACCTGGGTGGAAGTATACTTTTTCTGGTTCTTTAACGGCCCATTTTTTGCATTTACGATTGATAGGAGGGTAACCCTGGGTAAGGTTCAAGAGTGTGCGAATCACCCTGGAATAGTCTTTTATGAACCTGGGGTAGTAGCCACAGAACCCCAGGGAACACTGTAGTTCTTTCAGATTATGGGGCTGGGGCCAGGTAGTCAGTGCTTCAACCATACTGGGATCAGTCTGTGTCCCTTTTGTAGATACTGTGTGCCCCACATACTTCATGGAGGTTTGAAAAAACTGGAACTTGTCAATGGACAGCTTGAGGCCGAAGTCTTCTAGTCGGTCTAGGACTTTAAACAGTTGGTTCTCATGCTCCTCTAAGGTGCTCCCAAACACAATGACATCATCCAAGTACACCAGGCATTCCAGCAAATTCATATCTCCCACCACACGTTCCATCAGTCGCTGAAAGGTGGCCGGAGCACCTGATATCCCCTGTGGCATTCTCAGAAATTCGTAGAACCCCGATGGACAGATGAAGGCTGTTTTCTCACGGTCTTCCGGGGACATCAGGATCTGGTAGTATCCTCTGCAAAGATCCAACACCGAGAACCATTTGCTCCCATTCAAGCAGTCCAGGGCATCTTGTATATGAGGCATAGTGTATTGGTCTGGGATGGTCCGCCGGTTCAGGGTTCTATAATCAACATACATCCTCACAGACCCATTCTTCTTATGCACAGCCACTATGGGAGAGGCGTATGGGCTCCTGGATTCTTGTATCATGCCAGCAGTGAGCATTTCCTGCAGGTGTTTCTCACATCATCTATGTCTGCTGGGGCTAGGCGTCAGGACCTCTCTCGAAATGGCCATTCATCGTGCAGGCGTATGTGATGTTCTGCACCCTAGACACAGTCCACATCCCATTCCTTCAATGAAAACACTTGGTCTGTCTGGGCAAGTCTCTTGCTAATTCTAGCCTTCCATTCAGCTGGCAACGGGGAGTCACCAAAGTCAAACAAGTCTGGGGTCACTCTCTCGTTCTCACCAGGGTACTTGCTGCTAGGCAGTACTGCAGTGTCTGCGCAGTGTACTGTAGCTAGGGTGCACCCTCTGTTCACCCGGATCTCCCGATCTGACACATTGTGAATCTGGACCATCACTCATCGTGCATAGGCATGGGCATGAGCAGGCAAGATGCTGGGCTTGACCAATAATCCTTCTGGTAATTTTCCATTGCCTGGTGCATCCAACATCAGTATTTTGTTCTTGACATCTTTCCGGAGGAGGACCTCCCCTTGAATGGTACACTGGGCATTAGTGGCCAGTACCATTGAATCGGGATCCTTCTTCCACACAATCCCCACCAGTTGATCCTGGTCTACTTCCTTGGGTTTCTGTTGTAAATCATAGGCCCTCCTGATCAGACCCAGAATTCTCAGGGCCCTCCCAGTCCGTCGCCATTGTTTCTCATGACAGAGATGCGCCAGTCTCCCAAACATATGGGTATTTGTTCCAATTAACAGGGAAACCCCATCATACAGTCTGGTGGGGGGACCCACTAGGGCCAGTGTCTCTACTTGCTGCTCTACGCTAGTGACAGTTGCAGGAAAAGACAACCAGAGGCGGGCATATCCTAGATATGGATAAGACTTGTCGCTCAGCCCCCACACATGGAGGTCTTCCAGGGATTGTAAGGGCACATCAGATAAGTGTTTGTCATACTAGTCCTGAAACACAATGGTCACTTGCGACCCACTGTCAAGCACAGCCCGAGTAGGAATACCATTCACAGCCACATTAGTCTCCATTGAAGGGCCCACTATCTTGGACCAGTCTGGAGGGACAACACCAGGGGCCTGGACAGATGATTTAGCCACAGAGGGGTTTGAACTAGGATGGCTGAAGCTTTTACTGTGGTCATTTCGTGCACCCCTTGACCACTGACTCATTTTCTGAAGCTCTCCTTGAAGCTGGTTCACCACTTTCTTTAAGTCCTTCTGAGACTGGCATTCCCTCTTCACATGGCCATCCTTGCCACAATTGTGACAAATGACACACTCTCGGGGCATCCTTGGGGAAATCATAGCAGGGGATGCTGGAGCATCAATGGGAGATTGTGATCTGACTTCTACGGGTAGTGTACCATGTCTCAAAAGTTCCTTTAGGGTGACAGTCAATTCCTTGAGCTCAGCTGAGAAGCCACCCCCAGTAGAGGATGCCTGAGGTTGCAACCCCACCCCCATAACAGTCACATTCTGACAGGGACCAGGGTCTCAGTCAGCAAGGGATACCTCAGCGAACGCACCTGGTTGTGCTTTTCTGACTTCCTTCAGCAACTCCTCCCCCCACCGTTTAGCCCACGGCGGGACACTCTTAGTGGTCTCCATTTCTGAAGGGCCTTCCGGTGCCATGACCACTTGGGCTGCACTCACCCCATAATTACAATCTCCCTCTTCACCTTCTACCTCCTGGAGTTCTTTTATCAAGTCACAGTAGTCAGGTGGGTTACCTCTCCTATGCTGGAGCCTTAACTGGATGATATGCAGTTTAGAATGCTTGGCACGTTGCAGTATGTGCCCCAGTCTCAATCACTAGCGGCTACCCCACCTTTCTGGTAAGCTTTCTGCAGAGCTCTTTCTAGGGGAGTAACATACGCAGACAAACTTTCCCCCTTCTATTGCTTGGTACCTTGGAGTTTCCACATCAAAGTCTTCCCTGACTCAGTGTTCCCAAAATTGCCTTCAAGTACAGATAGGTATTTCTGAGCAGATACATCAGGGTTTGTGGACCTCAAAAATTTAACGGCTTCAAGGGCAAGGCCCTTCAAACTTTCTGTGATTCTTTTCCACTTCTCAGCCTCCGCACATTGCCACTCGGGTACCAGGGGGGCAACATAGTCGATCCAGGTCTCCCAGTCATCCTCCCCCTGGGGGATGGGGAGGGTGCCTGAGAAGATTCTCAGCCTTCGGTAGGAGTCATGACTAATGGCAGGTATGGATATAGGGGCAGGCATTGGTACGGGCACAGAAGGTGGGGCAGTAACAGGTGCTGGTGTGGAAGGATCACCCCCAGGTGGCAGGAATAGTTTCTTACAGTCCTCTATGGTTTTCCCTTCCTCCAGCAACAACTTAGCAAATTTCCTCTCAAAAGTCTCAGATAATGGTGGGAGTTCGTCCTCCCCAGGGTCTTTACTGTCTTTTGTTATCACTCGCCAGGCAGCTGGAACCTCTTCTGGGGCAATAGTGTGTGGCACTTTAGAGCTGCCCACAAGGTCACTACTCTCGACTAAGGCTATGAAAGTTTGGGCGATCAAATCAGCCTGTTGACCCACCACCACAGGGTTTTTTAAACATTCAACTTTAGAGAGTAGTCACTCTACAGTGTCCTTACTGGTACCCAGGGGACTATCTAGTATAAGCAGAGCATTTTGGGGGTCGATCTCCTGCCCAGTACACCACCCCACCAACTGGTGTACAGCCATTTCTACTGGGGTAGCCATTAATCTTTAACAATAATTCGTAATTTCTGGCCACTAGAAGGCACAAAATTCCAGCAGTGAGCATCAAAGATGTAACCCCTAGGTGGCGCTATCCCAAGGGCTACTACCCCTGCCTGCTGGCTAGTAGCAGGTTAAGGGGCCTAAGTTCTGAACGGGTGCCTCCACCCAGAGGTCAGGGTTGGTAGTGGTCAAGCTTACCTGGGCACAGCTCTCCGGGACACTGTAACCCCCCTCTTTCCTTACTAGTGGCCAGAACAATACACAATAATCACTTTCACAATACCCCTGATACACCACACAAGTACCCACACTGTTTGAACTTACCACCAGGGCTTTCATCTGGCCTGGCCCTGGGACCCCCTGTAAAACAAGGTTATACACAGCAAATAACAGCAGTACAGTACTCTTGCACAAACTGGAACCACAGTCAGGGTAAATGCAAAAAAGAGTTAGATCTGATTTATTTAAGGGGCTTGAACAAGGGAGGGGCATAATCAGGTTAATTTGCTTAAAGGCTCTATCAATCAAACAGTTATGCATACACTTTAGGGTCCATAAACAGTCACACATTCTGGGTACCCAGATGGAGAATGGTGGGCTAGCCAGGAACATTGCAGCTGGTTGGGGCCCTGTGATGGAAGAAAACAACATGCACAACACACACTATTTGTAATCCGGAGCTGGAGGGCTCAGTTCGTGAAAATAAAACATCAAGACAATCAGATGAAACACTTTTAGATTAGGCGGTTGTTGCAGGGAGCTACCCTGATGATTACTCATGATACCCAAGACTGGACACAGGCTGGATGAAAATCGAGACAGCAGGTGGTTAATCTGGAGTGCCAGGAGAAGCAGGGCCCACATGATTCGCTGAGGCGTGGTTCCTGTTCAAGCGTGGAGCTGAGGGCTGATCCCCAGGCAGGTCTCTTGTCGGTAGCTTTCTTTGTGCAGTGGGGTAGTCTGGCAAGGCCAGCGTGGCATGGCCCAGGCTGAATAAAGATGAACACGGATTCAGTCCGATTAGGCTGGATAAAGCTTCCAGCAAGCAGAACACAGTTCACACAGTGGGGAACCAAATCACGACCCACTTTCAATACACAGCACATTTACAAGTAAGGAAATTCTACTGTACCAGGCAAACTGCTCTCCGGTCATGATCACAAAGTCTCTGCACAAACCGGGGATTCAAAAGCAGCTGGAAATCTTGACAGGCCGATCGCATTCAGCAAATCTCTGGTCTTCTTCAGGTTAAAGCCTAGTCACAGTCCAGTGGCTTAAATAGTCCTCACAACTCGGATTCAGTCCGAATAAACTCTATTTTCCCTCTTAGGAACAGCAGGCAGACAGGCTGGCTGAAACTCAGCCCTTTCACAGTTATCCCATGCAAAACTACACAACTGCTGCTCAGAATCACTTGAGCTGTTACCTCTTCACTTCTCAGCTCAAAACTGAAACTAGCTGCAGCAGCCTGGGAAATTCCCCAAGATCCAGAAGGTTCTGTTGGCTAATCCTCCTGTCAGTCACAACAAAGGCTCCCCCTTCAGGTGCAAAAAGGGGCAAAAAGCCCCTAACTACAATTCCTACAGATTTTGACTCCAGACAGCTCCTGTAGTCCGGCTCTATTTTAGGTCCCACCAGTACTGATTGGTACAATTCACAGTCCAGGACCAAGATAGTGGAGATAAAGAAAACAGTCCAGGCTGCAAAGAAGGCAGGGTAGGCAAACTACATTATCATTATCACTCTAAATGATTTTCAGCAAATAGTTACATCTTTCAACAGAGCTTTCTCTCAGATTACTTATGACTGCAATCCAGGCAGCTCTTAAAGAGACAGTATACAGAGGCTATACAGGCACGCTCTGGCAATCACATTTAAACTGCTAAAATGCAGGACACCAGCCTGGCAGTGAGCATTAAGGCAAGCTCGAGGAAGACTTTTTGGGAACCCCCATTTATAAGGTGGGTTACATTAGGAATACCAAATTAAAGTGACTGGCAACCACCGAGCAGAGAGTGGGAGACCCTCAGCAGACGAACCACTTTATGGCAGGTTGCAAATAAAGTGCATTATCCGTTTATATAATTAGATACCAGTCCAAAGAGAAAACCACACCGGGAACAGTTTGGAGCTAAATAAAGCACAAATATGAAGTCAAAGTAAAACAGCACCAAACCAAGGACTTAAAAATAAAAAAGCATATTTATTCCCAAACTGCAAAACTTCTAACGTTTCACAAAGTATAGCCTATGCTTCATTAGAGATATTTAAAACACACGTGCTCCTTTCAATACAAGTATCTAGTCAGTCATTGTGTACAATTAATTAGGTGATAATTAAAAACAACATGGTTATCAAACCAGGCACAAAACTTGGTAATTAAAAAACAGACAGACTGTGCTCAAATATACATCCAGGCATTATTTTTTTTTTTTAATTCAAGTTTATTAACAACAAACAGGTACATCATATTAATACATTCAATTTAAATCCATTCATGTAGCATCTTAGGAAACAGCTATTCTCTTGATTTGTACGTTCTGTCACATTAATTTTAATTCATCAGAAGATATTATTTTATCTTTATTTTTAGCTGCCAAAATTCTCTCCTTATTACAATTCTAGTCAATTTAGCTTCACCTCTTTAGAATTACATCAATTCACATTCCTCTCTTCCCTCCCTGGTCCCCTCACCCAGTCACGGACCACTCCTGCAGAAGGTGACGTCTCTGATTCTATTACAAGATGGAACAAGGGTTATTCATTAATTTCACTGTTGGAGGTTCGCCAGACCTCCCATCTAGTCCACCTTCTTAAATAAACAGCAGTTCTATTGTTAATTTTGTAGGTGAGTTCCTCCAATTCGGATATGGTAGCCACTACCTTTATCCAGTCTTGTTTAGAAGGAGGGTTAGGGTTTAGCCATCTTTTCATGATTGCCTTATGTGCCGCTGTTATCAGGATGGACCAGAGGTACAATGAGTCGGCATCTCTTAGCTCTGTAGGGAGGTGCCCCAAGATCATTGAAGTCCACTCTAATGGTGGCTGCAAAGAAAATATAGCTTCAAGCGCCCCAGTACTCTCCGCCCAGAAGGCCTGTAGGCCGCTGCAGGACCAGAAAATATGTAGGTGACCCGCTTCTAGTGTTCCGCAGCCCCTCCAGCATTGCAATGTGTTGTTTGGATTTCTTTCACTAATTATTTGAGGGGTTAGGAAATATCCTGATCCATCAAGTGAATTCCTGACAATGAGGGGACTGAGTTGTTTTTTTTTAGCCATATAGAAGATGCGATCCCAGTTGAGTTCCACCGGGTCATGGGGTACGTCTTCCCTCCATTTTGTTTTTATTTTAATAAGTGGGTCCCCTTTTAGTGTAGACAGAGCTTTTTATATAGGTGTGAAATCATTCCTCTTTGATTATTAGCTCTCCTGTTTTCCTGAATGGCCAAGAGGATCAGCTGGGCCCTCACTGATTCAGTGTCCATTTTTTGTAGTCTGGAAATATAATCCCTAGCCTGTAGGTACCTAAAATGATCTGAATTTTGTAGGCCATATTTATTTCTAAGAGAGCCAAAGTCTAGTAATGTATCACCTTGCCAAAACTGAGACAGGTATCTCAGACCTTTCTTCTCCCATGTGTGGAAGGAGCAGTCCAGGAGTCCCGGGTGAAAGTCTGGGTCCCATGCCAATCTTTTTAAGGGCCATATGGAGGTTTTTAGTTTATATTTCTGCCCTATTCTGTGAACCGATCGAGTTGTGTCTCTGTCTGAGGTGAGACCTGGGTGTGGAAATCTATGTGTATTGGTGGTCAGCAATCTAGTTTCGAGTGGGAATGACCCCTCTCCTCTCTCCTCCTCTCTTTCCATGAGTTGCCATCCCGAGCAGGCATTGGGATTGGACCATAGCATGGCATTTTTTAGTTGTGCCGCGAGAAAGTAGTCCTCCAAATCTGGGAGGGACTGTCCTCCTTTGTTGTGGTGGGTTTGTAAAATTTTTAAATTTATTTGAGACCTCCTGGAGTTCCAAATGAATTTGGTAAACAATTTGTTCCATGTTTGAAAAATCGATTTATGAATATATGATGGTAAGCACTGGAACAGGTATAGAAACCTGGAGAGCACGTTCATTCTCAATGTGTGTATCTTGGCGTGTATAGGTAAGTTTATCAAAGCCCATCTTTCAAAATCTTTTTTCAGGTTGTTTATTAGAGGTATATAATTCACCGTGAAGAGTTGAGAATATTGCTTTGTGATATACTGTAGGCCCCTAGATATTTCATCTTATGTGCTTTCCAATTCAGGGGAAGAAGGGAGCACATTTCCTCTGAGGGTTTATAGAAGAAGATAAGTACCTCGGTCTTATTTTTATTTAGGGAGTATCCCGCGTGTCTTCATAATTCTGCCAAGATTGTCCAGACTTGTTTTATGGATTGGTGGGGATGGGTGAGGCTTAATAGCACGTCATCTGCATATAATGACATTTTTTTATGCAGTTCTCCCACTGTCACTCCCTTCACCCCTTCCGCTCTCCACACAGCTTCAGCCAGTGGTTCGATGTAAAGGGCAAACAATAGAGAGGAGAAGAGACAACAACTGATGGATACCTCTGCCCAGGTTAAATTTCTCCAATATTCTGCCATTCACCTGAACGTAGGCCTGAGGTCTAGTGTAGAGTGTCTGAATGATATTTATGAAGGGCCTGGGGAAACCCCTATGTTCTAAAACCTCAAACAGGAAACTCCAAGAAACCTTATCAAAGGCCTTTTTGGCATCTAAGCTCATCAGGCATGCCGGGGTGTCAGATCTTTGAATAATGTCTATTAGGTTTACCATGTACCTGACACTGTCGGGAGCCTGGCAGCCAGTGATAAAGCCCATCTGATCTATGTGTATTAATTCGGGTAGAATAGGGTTCAACCTGGAGGCTATTATGGCGGTGAAAATTTTATAATCTATATTAAGCAGGGATATGGGGCGATAAGATTCACAAAGTGTAGGGTCCTTCCCCTCCTTATATATGATAGAAATAGTGGCATATTGCCATGAAGGAGGGATAGGGTTGGCCTCATCCCAAATGCTTGTGAATACCTCCAGAAGGACAGGGGAGATCTCTGGTTCAAAGGTTTTATAGAATTCTGCACCAAATCCGTCTGGTCCTGAGCATTTTGCAGTTTTTAAATTCTTTATTATATGTTTGATCTCTTGTTATGTGATGGGTCTGGTTAAGAGCTTTGCAGCATCCTGGGACAGGAGGGGGAGAGGGAGGGACTCTAAATATTTATTTTTCTCCCGGGGCGAAGATTCATCCTGGAGTGAATATAGCTTAGTGTAGTAGGCCACAAAAGCTTCTGCAATTTGAGTGACTTGGGTGATTTCTCGACCACTATGGGGGGAGACTATTTTGGTGATCGTTGCCCTGGCTGCATATTGCCCAAGTCTATAGGCTAGTAATTTAGTCCCTCTGAGGCCACCTTCATAATATTTTTGTTTCAAGTAGAATAAGGCTTTCTCTATTTCTAGTTTTTGTAGTTGAGTTTTACTTTCGGTTAATTTCTTGTCTCTTTCTGAGTCCCATCTAATTTTCTGGGCTCTTTCCCACTCTTTAATCTGGGCAGTAAGTTCCTGTTGTTTCTATCTCATCATCCCTTTCTTATGAGTGGCTATGGCTATCAGATTGCCTCTAATAGTTGCCTTGGGGGGAAACTCCGGGTGTGCTGTTGTCCTCTAAGGATCTTTTAACATGTTGTCTGAGTTCCTTAACAATTTCTTTATCTTGGAGAAGGGAGGTATTCAGCCTCCAGAGGGTTTTTCTCTTAGTCAACTCCAAGTCTATTTCCATAAAAAGTGGGCTGTGGTCTGATAGAATAGTGGTTCCCACCCACATAGAAGTAAAGCAGGAGAGATCCCTTGAGAAGGTAAAGAACATATCTAGTCTGGAGAAGATATGGAATCTCGGAGAGTAACAGGTGAATTCTTTACTGTTAGGGTATCTCTCCCTCCAAATGTCCTCTATACCCATTTGTTC
This sequence comes from Neoceratodus forsteri, assembly GCA_016271365.2. Taxonomy (NCBI): domain Eukaryota; kingdom Metazoa; phylum Chordata; order Ceratodontiformes; family Ceratodontidae; genus Neoceratodus; species Neoceratodus forsteri. Next base: position 924,919,345 of record CM028132.1, read on the forward strand.
CAATAGCAGTTTGAGGGCTCTGGCTCTATTGAGCTCTGGTCTGGGTATTTGAGATGTGGTATCCAGTTGTCTATTTAGGATTATGTTCCAATCCCCACCCATTACCAGGACACCCCTGGCCTTCTCGGCAATTTGTTGCAGCAGTGCCACATAGAATGAAATCAGGGACCCCGGAGGGACATACACATTTACTAGGGTGACCAATTGGTCTTGGACCATCCCTATTACAATAAGGTATCTTGCACCGGGGTCCTCAACCACCTCCTGTACCTGAAAGGGCATTGTGGCCGGGAGGAGAATTGCCACCCCTCTTTTTCTGCCTCCAGCAAGGGATGAGTGAAACAGCTGGGGGAATGCACTGCATTTCAATTTTTGGGCTTCTGCGGGGGTTAGGTGTGTCTCCTGTAGGAAGACTATTTCGCACCTTTGGGTAGTCAAGAACCTTTGGAGTCGTTTCCTTTTAACAGGACTCGAACATCCATTTATATTGAAGTAGATGATTTTAGACAAATGACTAGCCTTTTATAAATCTTCTCATTTTGGCTGCTAGTTTCCAGAACGTTATGCTTTTGCAGTAATTTAAGTAAACATCATATGTACCTTGTAGTAATTTAAACAGTGTAACATCTTAACAATTTAACTCTCTCTCTCTGTGTCTAACAATAGTTTTATTAAGTAACTAAACTGTTGCTCTGGCCTCTTCCTATTTCGAGCCTTAAACAAAATAAGTGAACCATCCTTCATAGTTGAGAAACCTCAAAGCCATGATTTCTGATATTCTTTGTAAGGACTTCCAAGGTGTAGCTGAATGGTGGTCTTCAGTGGAGAAACATCTGTCCTTACTGGACCAATAGGGGAGCTCTGAAGTGCAATGAGGACTCCCTTTGGCCTCGAGACATAGTCTCTGGTATGGCCGTCCTCCCATTTGTCACAGTTCTTCTGTGGCGCCATTTGAGGCACAGTTCCCTTCTCCCCAAACAAATTTTCTTTTTTAAGTTGAGAATCACCCTCAAACTAAAGAGCAGGCTGGTTAAGGCCAAACAGGGTTCGTTTGCAGCCTCCCCATCCCACTCTGGGCCTCGTCACTCTCCCCACTTCACCCATGTCTCCCAGGTCCCCCCCCCCATGACCTCCTCATGCATCATATGATGCGGTCAGGATTCTCCGAGTCTCAGCCCTCGAACGAGGCCTCAGCCACTCCGAAATGTCTCCAGATAAGAGGGGTATGGGCCAGCTGAGAGGAAAAGGGGATCCCATGGAGTTAGGTCACCGAATTACCATTCTTCCTGCAGGTAACCCCCCCAAACCCCCCTCACTGTCACCCGCACCTTCACCATCACGGCAGCAAGAAGAGCAGCAGTACAGTGGGGTTTATAAAGATCCTGGCTGTCTTTAATACACCTTACTGTGCAAGGGTTGTATTTCTTTGCATGGAAGAACCAGTAGCTCATCCTCCCATTGCAACGATTCCCCACATGTGGAATTAAAGGTGCTCACTGCCGATAGTTTTGGCATTAACCATTAGTCATCCTGCGGTTACGGCTCTTCTCCGCTGCCCCCTTCCCCCCCAATCCTTTCCACCTCCTCCTCCTCCTCTTCCCTTTCACTGCGGGGTGTGGCAATTATCCTAGTTTCTTAATTTTACATTCTGCAGTCTGGCAGCCAGCAACCCATCCTTCATTTGCCACGAGTTCCCTAAGATGTATTTGGAAGGGCTCTCTGAAGATGACCCTGGCGGCAACTGCTTGTTCTCTCCACAGATGGCCCCGTCTCTCCCTCTCTCTCTCTCTCTCTCCCATGGCAGGATGCAGCTGAACGTCATTATTTAAAAGCTTGGCAGTTTAAAGCTGTGATCTACAATAGGATGCAGGTGGCTGCCCATGTCTCTGTTGTCATGAGACCATGCAGAAGTAGTTACTTATACTCACTGCAGGGTCAAACAACGTCCCCTCTACCAGGGCGCTGAATTCCAGTTGTCAGGGAAGGGTCATGCGCAGCTGAGCTGCAGGAGCACCATTTCCCCCCCACAGACCAGCCCCTCGCTCCCCCCCCCCACAACAGCAACACAGAGGAACAGAACAGGGCCTAATAAGACGTCCTGTGACCCTGTTGAATTTGCAATGTAAAGATTTCAATTTACCATATGGAGCAGTCGTCAACCGATTTCCCAACTCCAGGGGTCTTCAAAGGGAATCAGTAATATTCGCCATGGGTACTTGTAGTTTTAACTGTTAGTTTCTCTGCTGGTATTCCCCTGTCCTCCTCCTCCCTCCCAGTGGCAAAGCGCGGGAGAATGTCCCGATTTATGAGTTACTTAGTTTAAAGGTACCATTTACAATTAGACCTTCAATGATCCAATACCCTGTTGCCACAGTACCCCAAAATTAGAATCAAAGAAAAAGGCTCACCATGCTCATGTCCAGGAAAAGCCACAGGGCTCCCCACAGGCATCCCCCCTCCCCCCTCCCACCAAAGCATAGCCGAGAGTCCCCATCTTCTAGCTGTGGCAGCCGTGCAGGTCCACTTCACTACCGTGGGCACCCAGGAGTTCGCCCTTCCATTACAACATATCCACATAAGATGAGCTGTGCACACCCACTGTGGAGCCAGCCGACTCCACCAGTATCTAGTTATCGGGACTCAGGCAGCCGTCGCAGATGTTCCAACAGCCTGGGGGACAGCTGGGCGGGGCAGCGACACGGCCCTGGGTCTGCGAGAGCCACGAGGTGCCGTCTGCTCTGCAAGACTGCCATCTCTCCCCCACAGGGAAGCCCCTTTCTCCCCCCTGACAGGAACACGGAAGAGTGCAGCAGGGCCTACCAAGGCGCTTCATCCCCCCCTTGATCCCACAAGGCAGAGATCCCCATTCAGCCCATGGAGCAGTCAGCGGCTCTATCTCCCGTCCCCACAGGTCTCCATGGGTGGGAGCGAGAACATTCACCACAGGCGCCTGCAGCTTCAAGTTCCAATTCTCTCTGCTGGCATACCCCCATCATCCTTCCTCCCCCCCCCCTTGGCAAAGCATGGGAGAATATCCTGATTTGTAGATTACATAGTTAGGAGGTGCCATTAGCATTAAAGAATCAGCAAATCATTTCTCTGTTGCCCCAAGATCTCGGAAATTAAGTTAAATCAGACTCTCTGAGGGCATTATTAGTAAAAGTCATTGGTTCTCCCTGTAGTCCTCCCCCTCCCCCCCATTACTAAAATACTGCAGAGAGTCTGTTTTTTAGCTTTCGCGATTGAACAAATACAGTTTAAAGTTGGATGCAGTCAGAAGTTCATTTTTCTGCTACCACATGTCCATGCAGAATGAGTTGTTCATACTCACTGCGGGGTCAGTTAATTTTACTGGTACCAAGTTACGAGACTCAGGTAGTCGTCGTGGAGGTCAGCTGAGTGGGACCGAGACATGACAGTGGGTTTACGAGCGCCCCAAGGTGCTGTCAGTTCATCTTGGGCTCCGGTTCCTCTCATTGGTTATTTCTGGAGTTGGGGAGGGACCATCTGCATCTTCCGGCCGATCTGTCTCCTGTAAGTATTTCGCTCCTCTGTTCACTGTGGTTGGATCTCTATATGTTCGAATCATCGTCGAGATGTCAGCGCGAAGGGATGTCTGTGGGATTTGTTGTGAAGTTCCTTTCTTTGTAGCCCCTTTCTGCGTGATCATCCAGGCTGAGGAGAGGAGGTCTCTTTCTAGTTTTTCTTTCACCATTGGAGGAGTGGAGACGCCATGACCTTCAAGGAAGGGTGCTGCTGCCAGGAGGTCTTTGAAGACTTCGCTGCCTTGAGGGGTAGTGATCTTGATTCTGGCTGGATGTAAGACCTCACTTTGAGGCCCTTAGCCCTTAGCTATTTGATTATGGGCCAAAGGGTTCTACGAGCTTCCTGTACTTCCGAGGTGTGGTCATTATCAAAGGCGATCCTATGGCCTTTATAGGTAAGGGAGTTTTGTTGCCAAGCACTTCTGAGCAAGTCTTTTCTTTTGAAAGAGGTTAAGCAGATGATGAAGGACCGGGGCCTCGCGTCAGGGTTTCTTGGGCACGGGCCTAAGGATCGGTGTGCTCGGTCCATTTCAAGGTCTAATTCCTCTGGTAACTTGAGCGATTCTCTAAGGAGGGTTTGGACAAAAGTGATGGTATCTATGGCTTTTTCTTTGAGCCCCTCCGGTACTCCGTAGATCCAGATGTTCTGCCTTCTACTCCTCCCTTCTAGGTCATCGATTTGGTGGTTGAGTTCCTGATCCTGGGCCAAGAGGTAGAGAACAAGGCGGTCATGCCTGTCCGTTTGCTCTAGTGCCTGATTGAGCCCCAACTCTAGTTCCGTTTTGTGATCGATCTGATTCAGGTCCGATCACAGATCTGAGAGTGTATGATCTATTTTAGCCACTGTGTGTGCTGTTTGTTTGATCATTTATACTATGTCTTCCTGCCGTGGTTCGTGCTGAGGCGAGGCCTGTTGCATACCGAACTGCGGCTCTTGAGTCTCTGGGTGAGTGTTGATATCGGCTTGCAGCATTTCTCTGAGCTTCTGCATTGGGGTTCCTGGTTGCTTCCCTGGTTTGTTTCTTTTTTGTTTGGCCGGAGATGCCATTTCTAGAGTGGCAATTTAAACGGATTGTTGTTGATGGGGAACAGGAGCTCCTAGGTTAAGGCACCATATCAGACGGTGACATCACCGGAAGTCCCTACATCCAGGCATTATGATGAAGCACCCCTACCACTCATATATTTTTTTTTTAATTTTAATCTAGGATTACAAGTACCTTTGAGCCAAGGCTCTTTTACAAAGGTTCCACGTCAGCTGCAGTACAACAAAAAAACAAAACAAGACAATTAAGTAATAAAGGCAGGATAACAGGTTAACAAACAGTTACATGAATATGAATGCATACATTTAGGTTAAACTAAAGCCAGAGGCATTGATGGGGTAAATAGTGTTACAAGACATGGCAAGGACACAAAAGGTAAGAGTAGTCAGAGGCATTGTCACATCACAGAGAGAGCAACAGGCGGTGGATGGGGTGCAAGGGGAAGGGCTATTACACCATTATATATACACAGTATATATATACTGTATATCAATGCCATAGTATAGTAAATATTCACCCACTCTGTAATGCGTTTTACTGTAACTTAAAACTGATAATAGCAAACATGAAGTGTGTGTGTGTGTGTGGGGGGCGGGTGAGGAACAAACATCTTCCTCCGAAATGTGAACTCATTTCCATTTGATAAGTATCCAAACAGGCTTCGTGGCACATGAAAAAACAAGTATTTAGTGCCGTAAAAGACTTAACTTTTGCCTCAGATGCTTAACACTATTACAGCCACAGAGCCATATTATAAAGTACGGATTCAACTCCCAGTCCCATTACAAAATATTAATTCTAATGTTGCTGTTACCGTAATGTCTTCATACATGTAAAAATACTGTTGACAGCCTACCCGAACGGTGAAGCAATCTTTAAAGCTGGCCAAACCAATATTGTCATTTGGCCAGAATAATAAAAAATGGTAGATTCCTCAAAAGAAATAGATAAAACTCCCTTCCCACTTGAGTTATTGCATCTAAAAAGGTATGGATACAGGTTGTTAATAATATCAGAAGCTCTGTACGTATTTATTGCAGTTTACAAAATAGAATTGTTCATGCAAAGTGCTAGTCGCGGGCAGTGAAAAAGGTGAGACGGCAGGCTTTGCAAATTGTTCACAGATCAAGCAGGCTGTCAACAATATTTTCAGTTCCAGAAAGTGAGTAGCACCAAAGGAAATATTGGGGGTACTTCTTAGGGGTTGGCTACCCCAACAATATACTAGGTCCACAAAATAGGAGCACATCTACTCAGAGACTATGTGAGCAATCAGACTTGAGAGATGAAATGTCCAAGTAAAAAGAATTATATTTTTCAGAGTCAGTTCCAATCACCATTTTATAAGAAATAGCACCTCAGCGCTTCACCCGTGTACCAGGTTCCTGACGAAGCCTGGTACACGGGCCAAGCGTTGAGGTGCTACTGCTTACAAAATGGTGACTGGAACTGACTCTGAAAATGAAGCTCTTTTTGCTTGAAAATTTCACCTCTTGAGTCTGCTCACATAGTCTTTGGGTAGATGTGCTCCTATTTTGTGGATCTGTCAACAATATTTTTCATGTCTGAATACATTTGGGTAACAGCAATATTAGATTTATATATTATAATGGAATTGGGAGTTGGGTCCGTACTGTGTAATATGGCTTTGTGACTGTAATAATGTTAAGTGTCTGAGGCAAGTGTTACATCTTTTAGGGCACTAAATACTTCCCAAGTGCCACTGAAGCCTGTTTGGTAATGCATTACCATTTTTGAGGGAGAATGTTTGCTCTCACCCCCACACACACACACTTCTCTTTTGCTACTAGAATTTTTTTAAGTTACAATAAGGCACCAATACCCTTAACTATATAATAAAATACCAAGAAATACTGGAAGCCTGATCAGTTTCGTATGTGTAAAGGAATTCAGTATATTCCATAACAGGGAGCCAGAACCATCTGTATGTTTCCAAAAAAATATAAATAAATATTTAATTTTTTGTGCAACGATAAAGTCCTTAGCCACTACAGTACCATTATATTGCTGTTTCTTTTTGTTATATATAATTGTTTTTGTAATCTGTAATCTTTGCATGCGAGCCTAATTTGAGAATTATGCCAGCTACAAGGGGAATATTGCCTGGAATATCACCCTTGCTGTCGGACACCATCAGGAGCTGAGCGGAGTGGAGCAGAATCAGAATACAACTGAATTTGGCCTGGGAACTGACAGGCTGTAAGCAGTACAGGGTGCTGCCGTAGGATGCCTCTGCTTCACTCCCCATGGAAGCTGCAGCAGAGTGAGTTAACATTTGACAGTACTTTGAGGTAAGGAGGCAAAATTCGGCAGATTTAACTCGGGATCCTTGGCTATTGTTTAATGTATTCTAACTATGGAACTGTGAGCTGTCCTAGTCCATTTTATAGGACTTAACTGAGAGCACAGATTAACTTGTTAAAGTGAGCTTTGTTCTAACTGCAGCCGGTCCTGTTGGAATTTCTGGATATTCCCTTTAGGACTGTGTTAAGACTATTTCCAGCAGGCTGCTTTGATATGTAGTCGTATGTAATTCTTTTTCCTCCCTGGTCCGGCTCCCCAACTCACAACTTCATTAGGGAGTCATTATGGCTATATCTCAAATCTAGGTGGGATGGCTGGTAAGGTTTTATATCTGCACAAGGTATACTGAGCACTGCAGGTTTCCCCCACACAGTCTCCCCATATCAGATGTGTCAGGTGCAATCGGTGTAATGCGCACGTGCTGGCATGATAGAAAATGCTGCAGCTCACAGACACCGAAACCCCTTGAACTGCTATTTTACGAGGGGCACAAGAAATAAACAGAAGCAGTAAGAGACAATTTTTTTTATTGAGCAATAGCATTTAGCACAGGATATGTATCTGTACTCTCAGATAGTAGGTGGACATTTCCCTTTACTATCTCCAAGAATTTTTGTTTCTGAGTATGCCAAGTAAGAGATTTAGTTCGTAAATTGTAGCTTCACTTATGACTTTATTCCTTGCCTAGAAGAGAGAAAGGGAGAATTGGAAAAATTAAAAAATACAACTGAATTTGAACAAATGTATAATCCACTGGAACACTGTGTGTGTGTGTACACGTGCATGCAATGTTAGAGTCATAAATCCCACTGCTGTAAGTGGATGTCGCTTTTAAAGATTAGAGAGATAGAGAGATGGGGAAATGGAGCAAATAAAAAAATGTAACCTTCTCCTATGGGTGGGGCTTACCTTGCTGCCTCCCGTCCACTTGCCTTTCCAGTCCTTGTTCTCCTGGGGGATCCTGTTGTGCTGCTGCCGGTCCTGAGGTCCAGAAATTAATTTTGGGACTGGCAGAGCAAATTAAAAAGTGAAACCACCTGCTTGGCAGTTAGCCGGTCACCTCACGGCTCGAGTGTGTGAGCTTGTGGGTCGGCTTGGCAGTCTGGATCAGCAGTGCAGCGTTCAGTATGTAAAAACCCTCCGGCGGCTTCTGTGGGATCTCCATGTGTGCCTCCACACTTGTGGGCATACATAAAAGTAGAGGGGGTCTGGATGCACTTGGGGGCTTGGGGGGGGGAGTGAAATTTAATGTTAAAGAAGAGTGGTCTTAAGCGCTACATATTTAAAGGACACCTGTTTCTTTAAGAGCAGCCAAGGCTGTTAAATAAATAATAGGAGTTTTGCTCTTCTGCCTGGTGGGGTAGCGCTACAGCACCAGTGACGGGGAAAAAGGAACCCTGTTTTCTATCCACTCTGCCACCAGCTAACAGGACAGAAGGGCAGCAACAAGTACATGGGGCAGTTAAATTTTAAAGTTACTGTTTGTCTGCTAAAAGGACTGAAAGTTGTGACTATGTATAAACCTTATTGCAGCAGCCATATTAGCCACCTTTGACCTGGCAATCGGCCATCAGAAAGACAGAAGCCTGGAGGGCTTTGCAAAGGGACTTACGGGAGGATGCAAGTACAATGTGTTGGCACCTTTTCCTGCAACCAATCAGGCACCAAAGGAGCCTGATGCATATTCATTTTCAGAGGGACAGCCTGTTGTGACAAATATGATGCTGCCTTGATCTGCTGAAACCCACAGGACAGATTGAATTTAGTTCAGTTCACTGGAGCCCCCTCCTCCTGGGGGGAAGGGTGTCTCCAAGATGTTGCTCCAGAAATGGAGAATAAAAAGAAGACCAACCTGAGTTCAGTTTGCTGTAGCCCACTCCTGGGGTGGGGGTTGGGGGCTAAATGATCTTGCCTAGAGAGTGTGAAGAAGGCCTACCTTGTGACTTGTACGTCACCTGCCAGGGAGGTGCCCTGCTTTGCCTTCCTGTGTCTGGAAGGAACTGTTGCAGAATGAAAGAGTTAATTTACTGTCCAGAGTCAAGACAGTTGTCTGAGAGGTTCCTAAGAGAGAGGAAGCCTGCTGTGATATTTGAGAGAAGTAGGAGACCTGCCAGTGGGGCTTGCACAGCCGCTAGCCCATGAAGTGCACTGCATTGCCTTACAATGCCTGGAAGGAGTTGTTGCAAGAACCAAGATGTTGTCGCTGGCCAGTGTTCAGGTCATCATCTGGTAGTTTCCAGAGGGAGAGAAACTCCACTGTGATGCCTGAGAGGTATGAAGGCCTAATTGGAGGCTTGCACAGGCTGCCTGATGCTTTCCAGTAGTTAGAAAGATAAAGTGAGAAGATACATCCTTCTGTTTAAGTCTGAGCCTGCAAGGTGAAAAGATCTGTTCTTTTGTTGTGTCAGAGCTTCTGAAGGGAGAAGATTCATTCTTCTGTGCAAGTGTCAGTGTAAAGTGAGAAGATTCATCTTCTGTTCAAGTTTGAGGGCCCGATTCTCAAAGCACTTAGAATGGTGCAAGGCGCCTGCATGAAAAATAAGATGCAAGTGGCACCTTGCGTCAAAAAATGCACCGAGAGCTATTCTCAAAAGCAGCCTGCAGCAAATCCAGATTGCTTGCCCTAAAGGGGGCGTGTGCCAACCTTGCATCACAAAACCGGCTGCAGCATGACACCAGGGGGCTTGCAGCAGACGCAGGCTGCCACATCCCCAACCTTGCTATTCTCAAACCTTCCCAGAGGGAGTAGAACAGTAACATGAGACCAGCCCTTGGCTGGTCTCATGGTACTTAGAAACTCTGGAAGGGTGTGCCAATGTGCACCCCCGAGCCCTGATCTCCTGTTATAGCACTCAGAAAAAATATTTATTATCCCTGGTAGTCTAACACCACCCCGTCCCCACCATATATATATATATATATATATATATACACACACACTGTATATCTCCGTATGTGCTAATATGTAAATAAAGTACATGACACTCCAAACAGATATCCCCGGTAGCCTAGTGGCATCTCCCTGTCCCGACCGCCCATCATATTATTATGTACATTCCCGTATTTGCTCAAATCTTAATAACGTACATGAAACCCCAGACAGATACCCCCAGTGGTCTAGTGGCACCCCCCAAGCCCTGATCACCCGTTAAGAATTTTAGACTATCCCTGGTGGTCTAGTGGAGCGCTTCCGCCCCAATTCCCCATTACTGGACATTTCTAAATACCTGTTCTAGTGGACCCCCACCTTCCACCCCACCACCCTGCCCCCCCATCCCTTAGACAAGCTAGCGACTGGCACATCCTACCACTCACCACCATAGCCAGCCACCAAATAAACACTGAATGAGCGCATACTGTATTTAGTACGCACTCAATGAATGTCATGCTACTGTCAACAATGTAGGAATTCCCTCTACCTGCTGGGCAAGGATCATCTTTCGTCAACAGTAAGCCTGTCGATGGTTCCTCCTTCTGTCCCTCCTCAGCCTGTCGGCATTTTACCAATGACTATTGACATTGATGAGGAGCTGGAGTACAATCCAGAATAAATGAAGGAGGAGGAACAAGACATGGAGGAAGAGCTGGATCCTCTAGATGTTGTGGGTTCCAGTTCTGTTTTGCCCTCCTGCAGTGAGCAGAGTGCAAAAGACACTCCCAGGTCACCTGCTGTGAATGCCTCCTTTCAGACCTTCATCCGGCATGTTCAGGCTAAACTGGGGTTTAACACAGAGGTCGAGGATTTATCTAAGAATAATTTGTATGAGTTCCTAGAGGTGCCCGCCTCCTCTACCGTCCTTATCCCTCCAACCCATTCAGCTCTTAAAGGAGATAGAAAATGATTTTTACATTAACTGCCCTTCCATCTTCCTTTCCATGCCAGTTGTGTATTCTGATATGCTTTGATTATTTTCTGATAAATAATCTAGCTTTTGGGTGCCCCTAGATCTACATAGTGTTCCACTCTCCTCACAGCTACTGCACTTGATTTTTATATTTCTTAGACATTCTATGACATCAGTAACTCCTGTTCCATGCTATTCATCTGAATGGCCTGGAATGGGAGTTTGTGATGTCATAGACTGTTCAGGCAGTATGAAAAGTAAGAGCAGCAACTGCTGAGGAGAGAGGGATTCAGGGTACTTAAAAAGGCAACAAAAGTAGATTATTCATTTAACAAAAAATACCAAAAACATATCAGAATACTGGGTAGCCAATAAAAGAACAACTGGAGGGCATCTACTGTAGAAATGTAAAAACTGTTTCATATCACTTTTAAGGATGCCACTCTAGCTACCTTGCACAGACACTGTGCCTAGCCCGCAGTTCTAAGAAAGGCAGATAAACAATGTCTGGCACCTTCCAGCAAGCCACACTATTCCTCTCCACCAGAAACTGACTCAGTAGTGATTATGTCTGCCCATGACAGGTGAAAGGCACCAAAACACATTAGCTCTCTTCCTCCTGACAAGGGTCAAGAAAACTGGATGTCATGGGGAAAATAACATTTGCTTTGGCATTCCGTGGACTAAGAATTGCTAATTACCAGGGGTATATGATTAAATATAAAAATTACCTATGGACTTCTATGGCCACTATGAATGAAAAGCTACCAGAAGGCCCTGAAAGAATAATGGTCCAGCAAATGGTTACTAATGGCTTGTATAAGCCCCCCAAATGGGCTTACCTGTGTGGGGCTATGGCCCACTGACCTCCCGATGGTGCTCCAAGTGGTTGGTGGTTGTGGTGGGCTCGAGCTTGGACACCCCACTGCTGCTCTGCGGCTGCAACCACTGTAATTCTGGGACCATGGCCCATGTTCCGAGTGGGGTTGAGGTCCGATTGCTATTTCCATGCTTCTGGATGCATTGGAGGAATTGGAGCAGTTCTGATGTGGCTCTAAAAACCGGGACCATAAAATGTAAATAAAGATGGCTGCCTGTGCTGGACCGGGCATGTGCGGCCACCAGGCTAAAACTTTAAAGGAGCTATGGCTTTATTTCTGGTTTTGGCCAGGCAGCCGACATTAAAGTTTATATCCCCGACTCCAGGGAGTACAGGGGAGCCAGGGAACTGATGAAGCAGAGACCAGAAAGCCTCTGGACCTGGGGGGAAATGTTTCAGCCCTAGTTAAGGCCTCATATGCTAAAATTAAGGGCCAGACTATTTGGGGCCTTAATGGAGATAAAGATGGCAGCCCCCCTAGAACTACAAAACCTAGGAGGCTGCTGGGTAAAGTGACAGGGCATTGAGTTTGCCTGGGAAAGTGGCAGCCAATGAATGGGAGGCTGCCAGAAGGCTATAAATAGGACTGAGTTGCTGCCAAAAGGAGAGAGTCATTGACAGAGCTGAAGTGTAAGTGTGTGTGTGTGTGTGTGTGTGTGTGTGTGTGTGTGTGTAAGTGTAAGACTGCTGATGGTCCTGAGCCAAAAGTCCTGCACCTGTGTTCCCACTGGCTTTGGCCCTCAACTCTTAAAAGAAACTACAAAGCTGTGGTGCAAGAGGGCTAGAGACTGGGTTATGCTGCTGAGAATTGGTAATTTTTACTCCTGTTGGACCAAAAGTTGGGTAACTAGTGAGAACCTGAGAAGTATAGTGTACCCCAGAAAAAGACTGAGCTGCTGTGCCCCCCCCCCCATGGGGTAATTGCTTGGTGAGTGCAAATTCTGGAAAGGGAAGAGCCTTTGAGTGCTGTGGCAAATGACTATGAGAGGGCTCGGCACTGCTGTGAAGAAAGACACCCAGAGGGAGAGCGCTGTGGGTGAAGAGACTGTGAGAATGCCAAGCTGAACCAGTGTGACCTCAGAGTGAAACCTAGGGGTCTAGGAGATCTCATCTATCATTTTCTCCAGACCAAAGAAGAGGAAGCAAACCCATGGAGGGAGACATTGACAGGTCTGCCTGTGTGAAAACTGTCTACAAAGGCCCCGGGTGAAGATGGCATGGCCAAGCAGGTGAAAACCTGTTCTTTGTCCACAGGTATCCCTGGCACTTGTCACAGTTGGATGCACTGTGCCATACTTATTGACCACTGCGGAACCCAGGCCGGCACCCTTGGAGGTGTATACTAAGTTGGCCTGAGGGCCCCGGAGCAGCCTAGGGGAATCAAAGGGCCGTTACAAGTGGAGGCACTGCTGGGATCTGCCCCCAAGATCACCCCTCGAAAATTGCTATTCGAAATTTTTGGTCCCCCGTGGCTTAGAAAAGAAAAATGGCATTTTAAGAAGTAGAGGACTGCTGTGTGTTTGTGGGACTTGACCCTTAGAAAGTGTTGCTCCACCTCGCACTGACCCAAGATTTTGAAGATGGAATGCACTTTCCCTGGTGAGATTCCAGAATCTGATTCAAAGGGATGTGGTAGTGTCTTTTGAGACACTTCAAGACAAATACTCCTTGCCTAGGGCTGATTTCCATAGGTTCCTACAGGTGAGGCACTACTTGACATTGAACCAACTCATCCCTAAAATAAAGAGGGATCTTACGGGGTTGGAAAACTTCATTTATTGGTCGGTCCGACTCGCCGGAAAGAGCAGACTGAGCTCCGGAGCCTACAAAGTCCTCCAGGGAGATTACTGCACCGAGTTTGAGGGCCTAAGAGTGAATTGGGAGGAGGAGGAGGTGGGATCCCCAGTCCCCACATAGAAATTGAAGTTGATCTGGGAGAGAGGATGGAGGACCAGGTGTCTCTCAGCTGGAGGGAATTCTGCTGGAAGTGCTTGTCCCATTTTTTCCACACACCCTCAATCATTAAGAACTTTCATAGGAATTTTTGTTTTTCATTTATTTTGAATTTTGATAACCGAGTAGGCCCATTGAGACCATGCAGTCCCTTTTACAGGGGTGTCTTGGGGGAGGGTACATAAGGGGAAAAAGTAACATAGCATACTTAAAGTTATACAAATTCATGGTTGACAGAAAATAACTAATACAAGGAAATAGGCAGAGCACAGCTAAGCTAGGTCACAATAACGTTCTGACACAATTTTAAGCCAGGAAGTGCAAAACAGCAGTACTGCAGGTACAAATCGAACTTCACAGTATAATAAATTATGGTCAATGAATAACTCAAAACTATGCTGGAGGACAGGTGGGAACCCACTGCCGTATATTCTGGGCCTGCTCTGAAATAGCAGAGTAGTTTTGGTTGGCAATTCATCATGCTCTCAACCAAATGTGGGGGACACAAATCCCTTGTAACTTCAGTACCCTAGTCCTGGGTTTAAAGGTGCCGGTCGCTGGAAACAGCAGACAGCAGGGTCTTTTCTGAGCTCTGTGCCTGGCGGCTCAGAAGGAGATAATAGCCTACTGGCTAAATCCCTCCCCACCATCCATTGTTTCCTGGAAGGCTAGGGTAGAAAGCAGAAGATTAATGGAGGACTGACCGCTAAGTTAAGGCTCATCGCTGACAAACATGAGGAGCTATGGCAGAGGTGGGGCTGCTCAGCCCTTCAGGACCAGGTGGGGGACCTGGGAGGAGCTACAGAGGATTAGAGAAAATGAAAGTCGTGCAAGGGGCAAGCCAGAATACTATACAACTTAACACGGATGGCTAGAAACAGTGGCAGCAATCCTCTCCTTTTTGGAAAGGGCTCCCTTCAAGAGCTAAGTAAGGTATATAGCAACATGGTCTCTCCAGGTTAATCACTCTGACTCCAGTTGAGTCAATTTCTGTTTTCCTCTTTTTTACTGTATGTTATAGCAGGATACAGAAGACTCGACCCTATGAGGAAGGCCTCAGACACATCACAAACTGTCACACCAGAGAAACCTTAGAATGGAAGAAAAATAGTACATATAAGTACTGCACAGGGGTAGCAACTGCAGTAAGCTAAGAAATATATCCGGTGCAGAATAGTTCATAATAAGCATTTGTCAATGCCGAATGTTTGCTTGCTGGCATTGGCATTGGTAGTGTAGAAGTTACAGAGCTGCATAATAGGAATGGCAGTGAAGTATTGAACTGAAGCCAACCCCACCACCACCCTGCAGAGAGTGACAGGCATTGGGGTGTGCCTTTGGGTCATCAGGCATAACAACCACGCCATTTCACCACACCCTACCCTGCAGACACTGACAAGTGTCATGGTGTGCCTTGGGGTCTTTGGCCCTTATGTGCACCCCATTCCATCAGGAGATGGGTGCGGTATAGGAGAATGGGGTGACGTTTGGGTCTGAAGAGTCCGAGGCACACCTTGATGCCTCTCACTGGCTGCAGGGTGTGGGTGTGGGTGGGGGTGGAATGGTATGAGCATTACAGGCAAGAATCCCAAGTCACACCCCTGATGCCTGTCATTCTCTACAGGGTGGCGCATTATGGTCGGAAACCCTAACGCCTCAGGCATTCGTTGGTATTTTCACCCAAATTTTCAACATGGTTTTTTGTGACCCCACCTCATGAACAGTGGCAATATCAGTTTGTTAGCGAAACTGCTTTTGCACAGCGACTCACGCATTTGGCAACACAGGTGCAAAACACATTCAACAGGATGTGAAAAATGACAGCGTACTGCTCATGGGAGGTGTAAAAATGGCAATGTTGAAAATCTGCTGTGACAATCTTAGAAAACTGGTGAAGTCACGCAGGTGCGTAGAAACTGTGCAACACACACCCGTAATGTAACTAGTTTGGGGATTTTTTTACAGCAGATTGTTAACACAGGCATTTTGGGACCTCCGATCATGAACAGTGTCAGTGTGATTTTCTTTATCTGTCCCGAACAATGATTTCCCACAGTGACCACGCATTTCTGTGCTGAAAGAGTGAAAACACATTTCGGCCATGTTGTGGAAAATGACAGCTGTACTGTTCATAAGGAGGTGTGGAAAAATGCCACTGGTGAAAATCTGGGCTGACAATATTACAAATTCATGAACTTTCGAGGGTGCGTGGAAACTGCGTAATGCTCACTCGTAACACAGTCATTTTAAGGAGTTTTGTCACCAAATTTTCAACATAGCCATTTTAAGACTTCTGCTCATGACCAGTGTCACTGTGATTTTCTTAATCTGTCCCAAACATTGTTTTCACACACCGACTGTACCATTGTGCGCTACATGTGTGGAAACACATTTTGGTGAGATGTGAAAATGACAGCTGTACTGCTCATATAAGGAGGTGTGGTAAATGGCGTGTTGAAAATCCTGGAGTAAAATATTGAAATTTGCGAACTTCTACAGCGTGATGTAGGAACTCTGCAACGCATGCTCGTAAAACAGTCATTTTTAGGAATTTTTTCACCAAATTTTCAACATAGCCATTTTAAGACCTCTGCTCATAAACAGTGTCACTCTGATTTTCTTAATGTGTCCCGTACATTGATTTCGCACACCGACTGCGCCATTGTGCACTACATGGGCGGAAACACGTTTAGGGTGAGATGTGAAACATGACAGCTATACTGCTCATAAGGAGGTGTGGTAAAATGGCAATGTTGAAAATCTGGAGTGAAAATATTGAAAATTCGCGAACTTACGACGGCGTGGAACTGCGCAACGACGCTTGTAAAACAGTCATTTTAGGAATTTTCACCAAATTTTCAAAATAGGCTTTAAGAGCCCACCTTTATGAACACTGGCAGTGTCGTTAACATCGTGTCGAAAGGTGATTTCGCCGAGGACCGCGAAATCACCTTTCGCCCGAATAACGCCATGACAGTGACAGCATTCATGAGAATGGGTCCCAAACCCCATGTTGAAAATTTGGTGCAAAAATTCCCAAAAATGCCTGAGATATGCAGCAAAGTTGAAAAAGCCCTATCTATTACATTATACAGCTTACGGCATTTCCTCAGTTCGCGGTGGCTTTGAAGAGTGCAGGCGTGTTCCCGTCCACAAAGATCGTCGACTCCGAGGAGGTAAGTATGGGGTGAGGGGTGTGTGGGAGGCAGGGTGCACAGTGGGTGGGTGCGGGTGGGGGCAGGGAGACTGCGAGGACCGTTTTGATTTACAGGTTTGTTTGTTTTTGTTATTATTCAGACGACGGGACGTTTGCCACGCTGGGGTGGGCTCAGCATGGCAGCAGGAAAAAGCTGTTTGGGGGCTGAAGCCGACGGGGGATTGGGCACCCCACGTCGGCCACTCTGGGCTTGTGCCACGCTGGGGTGGGCTCCAGTGTGGCAGCTGTAAGCTGTTTGGGGGTCTGGAGCCGACGGGGATTGGGCACCCGCTGCCCATACTGGACGGTGCCACGCTGGGTGGGGTCCCAGCTTGGCACCAGGAAAGCTGGTTTTTGGGGGTGGCGGAGCCGACGGGGCATTGGGCACCCGCCAAACAGTATGTGCGTGGGGCGGTCAGCACGCAATATGCGTGCGTGCGTGTTGGGGGGGCTCTGCTCACTGAAGCGGAGCTCTCCCTTTCAACTGTATGCCACTGCATTTTCCTGCTGTCATAGACAGCTGGAGCAGTGATTGGAGAACTGCGGCCGCGCCTGCAAACTCACTGACTGAATTGGAGGAGGAGGTGCCACACCTCCAAAAACTTGGATGATGGGACTATGTTTCTTGCACATGCGTGCAAGCAAACATAAAAATGGATGGTATTAGCTGACATTTACAAAGCCTGCAAAAGTAAATGTAATGTATAAATGCAAAGATGTATTTAGTGTTGTTTGGAAATCTTGTATTCCCCCATAATGTGACTTTTCTTGGCTATAATAAAGATGTTTGAAAAAAAAAATGTGACTAAAGAACAGATAAGAATTCATTTTAGGGGTGTTAGATGGGGCCCTGAAGAAATGTGGGGAAAATGAAAATCCAAGGGGTGATGAGAGAACCTGGCACCCGTGTTAAGGATTTTATTGTGGAGACTGACAAGGACTTAAGGCCTGTGAATGTGCCCCCTACAGTGACACTAGAAGGGTTCCAATGACCTGTGTGGTGCTAAAAAGAGGGAGTCCAGCCAGTCCACAAACTTGACTCCACCCCCGAGACGCTTCCTTCCAAGCGAAGGCGGGGAATTTGAGGCTGAACTAGAGTCCCTGCTAGCTAGTGAAGGGAAGTCCATGAAAGACATACAGGCTTTGTTCCCAGGCGGGGGGTGGCCCACTCCCATAGTGCTGCCCAGTGGGGGAACCCCTATGTGATGATGCTATATGAACAGTATAAGTGGCTGTACACCTTCTCGAGGGCTACATCCACTCCAGCACAGGAGGATGATTTTGAAATCTGGATAAGACATGCAGCCCAAAGGGTCCAAGTCTGGAGGTGTTCTGATGAGGAAAAGTGCAAAGGGGCATGGCACTGGATGTAATTCGGTCTCTAAGGGCCAGTCAGCCTACATGTACAGCAGATGACCACTTGGCAATTTTGAAAAGCACTTTTGGGGCCGTAGAAAAGAAGGAGGCCATCATGTTTTAAGTTGTGGGGCACCATGCAACAGCATGAGGAGAAGCTGTCATAGTACATTACCAGGGTAGAGGCAGTGATGCACAAGATTGCTGAGACTGGTGGGGACACCCCAGAGCAGGTTGCCAAAATGAGACTTGACCAGATCCTGAGAGGTGCTGTGCACTCCAAACTGACTCTAATCTCCCTTAGGCTGTGGGACCCGAACCCAACCCCGTACTTTAAGCAGTTATTGCATGAGGTAAGGAGGAAGAGGTCCAGAAAGATATTGGTGACTCCTTACAGATTTCCACAGCCACCATTGCCACCCTGTGACCCCAAGCAACCACTCCTGCAGAACCAACCCCCTCACTGGAACTGGGCATTATGTTGAAGGAGCTTAGAGAGTGTATGCAGGACTTGAAGTGGGTGAAAGAGACTCCCACTGCCCCTATTATGGCCAAGTTCCAAGAAATAAAAGACTGTGAAAGCCCTGCAGCTGGCCCAAGAGTCTCGGTCACTGCCTAGTGTTGTCCTGTCTGAGCCTAGGTGGCAGTCAGATCTTTACGCTGTCCCCAGGCCTAGGCCCTGAATACTCCCTGTGTCCTGGGAAGGTTGATTCTGTTTTAAATGTGGTTAGGATGGCCATATGATGTGAGGGTGCCTCAGTGCAGAGAATCCCTAGCTTGCTGCAGAAAGACAGAGGTGGAAGGACCAGGGAAACACCAATGGGGACCAGTAAAGGAGCTACCTGGGCCCCTGCAATTGCATTGCTCCACCAAGTGGACTGGCCCCCAGATTACCTCTGGCAGCCAGGTGCTACCTGGCCTGATCGGTCCCCAGGCTGATGCTGAAGTTTTGATTGAGGGGAGTGCCTTGTTTCGCCCTATTGGATAGTGGGTTGCCGGTCACTATCATACACTGGACCTTCTGTGACAGATACCTGAAGCATTTAACCCTTCTTCCCCTGTCCAGTTTGCCACTCTGGGGAATAGGTAGTTCCAACTACCCTTATGACAATTATTTCCTCGTATAAATAGCGTTCATTTTATGGGTCCCAGACAAACACCCCACTATGGAGACTTTGGTCTTGATTTGACCCGAGCCTGAAGGGATGACGGATACACCTGTGCTAATTGGGATAAATGCTGATCTGTTTGGGCGGCAGGCTAATGTGTACAGAAAGAGGTAGGGTAGATGAGTTGGTAAACCCCCTGGTTAAGGCTGTGGCAAAGAGAATTGGCCTGACTGTAGATGGTGCGGGAAACTGGATTGATGGAGGAGTGTGTTGGTGTAGTGTGTGGGGTGGGTGGCAAAGAATTGATCCTGTCCCCAAGTTCAGAGTGCAGAATTGTGGGAGTTGCCCAGTTTGCTCAGCCGCCCCAAGGACCTGCCTTCATCATTGATGCCCCACCCAAGGACAGCTTACTGGAAGGGCTAATGGCACAAAGTGGAGTGCTCCCACCCCCAGAGACCCCCTGGGCCAGGTGAGTTATGGTGATGGTCATGAATGAGTGCTAGAAACCCATAGTCATTTGAAGGAGCTGAGTGTTGGCAAGTATCTACAGGGTCGTCAGTGCTATTGTGGTGAACCTGATGATGGCAACAGAGGAGATGGGTCCGACCTTGTTTGATTTTGGTGATTCCCCCATACCCACCAGTTACTGGTGAAGCTTAAGCCAGAAGTTAGCCAAGCGCCGCAAGGTCTTCTGACTCCATGAGTGGGATATGTGGTGTGTTGAAGGTGAAACACATTGGATCTGTCTGAAGAATGATCGCCCCTTCAGAGAGAGGTCTCAGCAGTTGGCCCCTGGTGACACTGAAGATATCAGGCAACACCTGCAAGAGTTATTGGACACAGGCATCATTACTGAGTCTCAGAGCCCTTATACCTCCCCCATTGTGGTGGCCCGGAAACAGAGCAGAGCTGTGAGGATGTGTATTGATTATCACGCATTAAACACAAAGACCATTCTCAATCAACACACTGTGCCTCAGGTAGAAGACACTTTGGCCAGCCTGTCCCGGAGTCGGTGGTTCTTTGTATTGGACCTCCAGAGTGGCTATTACCAAATCTCCATGGCGGAGGAGGACAAAGAAAAGACCACCTTTATTTGTCCGTTGGGGTTCTACCAATTCGAGCACATGCCGCAAGGGATATCTGGGGCACTGGCCACCTTCCAACACTTGCTGGAGAAGTCTGTGGGGGATATGAATTTGCTTAAAGTCGTCATCTACCTGGATGACTTGATCATATTTGGGTGCACCCCGGAAGAACACGAGGGGCCTGATTAATGAAGGTCCTGGATCAGCTGGAGGAGTTTGGGTTAAAGGTTTCAATTGACAAGTGCCAGTTCTGCCAGCCTGCTGTAAAGTATGTGGGGCACATTGTCTTGGCCGAAGGCATTCCGACTGACCCAGCTAAAGTATAGGCCCTCACCTCCTGGCCCAGACGCACCAACTTAAGAGCTCTGCAATGTTTTTTTTATATTTTAGCTCCTTCCGTAGGCTCCATGGGGCTATGACCCCCCCCCCCGAGGAGGTACATCCTCGGCCTGACCCACAGCTCATCTGCCCCAGAGGTTCCCCTACGGATTCCCCTACATGGCAGGGCCAGGTGGAGGGGTGCCAGCAGTCCCCTGCCACCCAGTAGGGCATATCTGGTGATGGGAAGCAGACTTTGCCGGAGCAATCGGGCCATCATGAGTATGTGGAGCCCAGACCTTTTTTCCTTTTTCTACCTCCCTCCACTCCAACATAAGCATGTCAGCTTCCGATCCTCCCGACCCATACTGACCTCGAGCCACTGTTTGAGGGCAGTCAGCGGGTGGGACGACTAGTCCCCTTCCCCGGGGAGAGAACAGTCCTCCAGACACTCAGCCCTCTCTCCCCCGCTTTTGACCCCCAGTGGCCCAGGCTCATTCCCAAACCCAGGTCAGTGGCGTGGCGTGAGGTATGGCATCCAGCGCCTCAACCCTCAGTGCCACTGGGCCGGCTTGCAATCCTTTTTGAGGTTCTGCAGCTACTACCGTTGCTTTGTAAAGGACTACTTGATGGTGGTATGCCCGGTTAATGACTTGATGCAAGGCTATCCTCCAACAAATAAGAAAAAAGAGTTCAGCCTGCAAGGGACAGTCCTCCCAAACAGTATTTACAAGCTGGTGAACCTTTTGGAGACCAGTGAACCCCTGAGTGTGAGGTTGCTTTTTTTGGAAATTATCAGAAGATTAAGTGAAGCCCCAGTATTGGCATGAGCTGACCCCAACAAGCCCTATGTCCTCCACACTGACACCAGCTTAAATGGTTTGGGGGCGGTGGTCTACCAGAAATATCCCAAGGGGCATAGGCCTGTGGCATTCACTAGCTGCAGTCTGTCTCCCTCTGAGAAGCACTACCCCATGCATAAGCTGGAATTTCTAGCCTTGAAGTAGGTGATGACCAAAATGTTTCATGAATACTTGTATGGGATCCCTTTTACATTTTGAACAGACAACAACCTGTTGACCTATGTAAACTTGATGCTGCGGGCTGTGGGCACAGTTGGCTATCTGCCTTTTCCACTTACAGTTACAGCCTTGAATACCGAAGCAGGAGGACCAATATTGATGTGTATACTTTGTCAATATTCCCGCATGGTGACCCATCTGACCCCCCCCCCCAGTTCAAATAGAGAGTGCCCTTGTCAAAGTGCTGTGTTCCAAGTTTACCTTGCAGGCTCCAGTTGCGAATCCTGCCAGAGCAATAGATATGCTGGAGGCCTCACTTGAATCTATCCCACCCGCATATTTTAATTTTACTGGTCTGGACATTTCTTCGCTGCCTCAACCCAGTAAGCCAGAATTACAAAGGGCACAGAGAGAGGACCAAACCATCCAAGATATAATTTGAGCTCTTGAAAGGAGGCAGTCTGCAGATCATGTGCATAGCCACCACCCTGACACCAAATGCATGCTGAGAGAATGGTGCAAGCTAGTTCTAACAGATGGATTGTTTATACGCAAGGTGCATGACAATGACATCCCTGAGTATTTCAAGCTTCAGCTGGTACTGCCATGGAGGTATTATGAAGCAATCCTCACATCCCTGCTTGACGGCATGGGCCACCTGGGCTACGAACACACCCTTGATCTGTTTAGAGCAAGGTTTTATTGGCCCAGGATGAAACATGACATTGAGAAGCACTTCAAAAGCTGTCTGTGGTACATAAATGAAAGATCCTGCCAAGACAAGCTGCTCCTCTAGACCACATCAGTACCAGTGGCTCTCTTGACTTAGTCTGCATGGACTTCTTGTCTCTCGAGCCCGACAGAAAGAACACCATGAATATTCTGGTTATCACAGACCGCTACACCAGATATGCCCAGGCCTACCCAACAAAAGATCAAAGGCCATTACTATTGTTAAGGTGCTGCAGCAGTTTGTAACACACTATGGCATTCCAAAAAGAATCCACTCGGACCAGGGCTGAGATTTTGAAAGTCGGCTGGTGAAAGAATTTCTGGCAATGTATGGTATAAAGAAATCATGCACCACACCGTACCACCCCCAAGGAGACCCTCAACCTGATCATTTCAGCCAAACTCTATTGAACACATTGGTTACCCTGGACCCAACTGACAAATCAAATTGGGAGTCAGAAAGTAAGCTACTTGGTGCATGCGTACAACTACACCAAGAATGATGCCACCCAACGCTCCCCTTTCTACCTCATATTTGGTCATGAGGCCAGGCTGCCAGTTGATCTCTGCTTTGGTGTGTCCCCAGACCTACCTCGAGTATATTCACCAGTTGAGAGAACAGCTACAGAAAGCATATCACCTAGCATCTAAAGATGCAGCCAAAAGTAGCTAAAGTAACAAGCAGAGGTACAACAACCAGATCTGCCACCCAGTGTTGCAAGGGGGGGATCATGTTCTGCTCTGAAACCTGGGCCTACAGGGCAAATATAAGCTTCAAGATTGGTGGGACCCTAAACTCTACACGGTGGTTGATCAACTACTGGAACTCCCAGTGTACAAAATCAAACAAGAACAAGGGAGAAGGTTGGAAAAGACTGTCCACCAAAATCACCTGCTCCCCATTGGCAAGAACATGCTCAACCCTGGGCTGGCTGAGGTTAGAGGAACGAGGTGTGAACGAGCTTGATACATCCAGCAGACTAGACCTAAGTTTGATTCTCACAACCTCCACTTGCATACTGTGTGACTCTGAGCAAGTCACTTAACCCAGGTTGCCCCTGAAAACAGGCACTTGTGCCTAGTGGGCCTTACCCGGTTACCAAAGACTAAAAAAAAAAAAAACACCCCACTTCAGTTGCCAGAAGTCTCAAAACCAGGAGCCAGATTGCTCAGAAGAGACAACAAAGCCTCAGTTCATCCATGCCTCCCAAAAGGACCACATTGAACCTGAACACTGGTCCAATTTAGCCTTCTGAGAAGCCCCACAGAAGCGCTACTGCTATAGACATGCCTCCTGAGAGGACCACATTGAACCTGAATACTGGTCCAACCAAGCATCCTGAGTGACCCCCCAACAGTTCTTCTGAGGAAAGTGAAGATGAGGACTTTGAAGTTTGTCCCTATGTACTTGCACCAAATCCGCCCCGAGCCAATGGTCAATGGACTATATAAGCTGTCAGCCTGCCACCAGTACCGCCCCCCTGGACTATGTGCTCCCATTGAACCCTCTTGCAAACCCTTTTTACCCTGAGAGAAGGACCAGTATCCTTATTCCCGAGCCTGAGCTGGACCTTGAAATAGATGATGAGAATTATAGGGCTGGGTGGAGTGGAGGACTGATGGGAAAGGGCCTGACCCACTAACAGCCCTTGCAATGGGGGATTATCTTTGGGGGAACTGTGAGGTGCAGGTAAGTCCCAGAGATGGTAGGTGATAGGGCTGGGTGGAGTGGTGGATGGGAGTCAGTCGGGCTGCAGGGAGACAAAGCATGTAAATAAATAAATAAAAGACTGCCTATGATGCCCCAGATTCAGGTGCCCATGCAGCTGCTTTCAGCATTTGCCTGCACCATCATTCCTGGTTGCACGTCGCTGGGTTTAACTCTGGTGTCCAACATTCAGTCTTTAATGCCCCCTTTAGAGGAAAGCAGCCTTTTGGCACTGGCATTGAGTCATCCCTGTGGGACCTTTAGACATCTGAAGTGACCCTGAGGTCTCTGCACATTTTGAACCATAAGCCTTGGGTAGTGGCAGGGGCTCTTTTCATGTATGCCATCCTGGCAAGGGTTACTTTAGGGGTCCCAGCCGTGGCACCCAGTGACCCTAGATCTCCCTTACTGAAGCCAGTCTGCCTCCTGGTGCCCTACCAGGCTCACCAAAGAAGGAGGTACTGGTACCTCTGGCACTGACTCCCCTCCTCTTCTTCTGGCCTCAGTGCCTCACGGAATACTAGAAGGAGGCCAAATCTCCCTCTTCCTACCAAAGTGAGGGAGATCACTACCAGTGCTTGGGTGCTGGGGAGGTAGTTCAGTGAGGACGTGCACAAGAGCTCTTCCTTTGTTCCTTCTATACATCCTCCTTTACCCAAAGATTACCCTCCGGGACATCTTACCCTCCAGGACATCGTGCCCTCCTGCTGGAGGAGGTTCAAACCCTCCTCAGCAAGATGGCCATAGAGCCCATCCTGGTTGCAAAAATGAACCTGAACTATTTTTTTTTTTTTTTAAATTAGATAAACTTTATTTAAAATAAGTCCAGCAGAAACAAGTAAACAATCTGACAGGTAAAAACCTGAACTATTATTCCCAGTACTTCTGGTACCAGAATGGACAGGGGATTTAAGGCCCATCCTAGATCTTCAAGGCTTCAGTCTGTTTGTAGAATACAAGTGATTCTGAAGGTCTTTTTGCAATCCCTTCTTCCCTGCTACGGTCAGGAGATTGGATGGTTGCCCTGGATATGAAAGATGTCTATCTCCATATGATCTATAAGTCTTACAGAAAATACCCGTAGTTCATGCTCTAGGGCTCACACTATCAGCTTTGTGTCTTGCCCTTTGGTTTGTCTGCACCACATATCTTTACCAAGTGCTTTGTATCACTTGCAGCTGTTGTCATTGAGAAGGCCAGTATGTCTTCATATATATTGACAACTGGCTTCTGAAGGCTCCATAGAGGGATGCCATAGTGTACATACTGTTCTGAACAAGACAACTGGTCAACCAGTTGAGTATACTGGTGAACAATCCATAGTCAGTTCTCACACTGTGCAAATGCCTCCAGTATATAGGAGCTGCTCTGTACAGAGGTTTGGCTCAGGCTGTTCTTCCCTTGGATCATGCTATGGTGCTGGTTGCCCAGGCTCAACTGATTACTTCCAATGACTATGTCTTGGCCAGATGCCTCTTACAGCTCATAGGCCTCATGGGTGCTGTCATTCTGAGACTCCCACTAGTGTGTCTGCACATGAGGTTTTCTCAGTGGTTCCTCTGTGCCCACTGTGTTCAGCATTCTGAAAAGCTGGTGGATCTCATAGCAGTGACACTTCCACTCCATCACTTCCTGATCTGGTAGTTGGACCACCCCAACCTCAAGATGGGATCTAACTTTCTCCATCCATCCCCACTCCTGGTGATGATGACAGATGCCTTGGGTTCAGCTGGAGCACCCATCTGGACCCTTGCTGGACTCATGGTCAATGCCCTTGGATACGGTTCTATACAGCAACACTCTGGAGATGAGGGCTGTTCTGTTTGGCCTACAGGCCTTCACCAGCATCTTTACAGGTCATCAGATTGATCTGTACAGAAATTTCAGTGCTGAACTACCTCAGCTGTCGAGGCAGAGTCCACTCATATCCGCTCTGCAGAGAGGCAATGACAGTCTGACACTAAGCTGTGGATCACAACAGGTTCCTTTCAGCTATCTTTCTGCCCAATACACTCAACCCTTTGTGGATCACATCGGTATCTGCCATCACCCCTTACCCTCTAGGCAGTTTGATAATTTTCCTTCAGCTGCCACTGAGGCAGAGCAGTCACGAGCTCTACAACCCCAAGAAGAGAGCAGTCCTTTGGATGCTGGATCCTCCTCCCATGGTGGCCTAGCCCTCTGACACGAGGTTGCATCCCAGCCTGGGTTGTCGGCACTCATAGGAGCTGGGTTGTATGGGCCCATGGGGCATGGGCCCCAACAATATTTTGTGTTGTGGGCTCAGCCCCAGAAATAACCATTTCCTTATTTATTTATTTACTTTTTTTTTAAGTTCTTCTGGTTGGACGGATGGTGCACAAGGTCTCCCCCGGGCCCCCCCAACTGATCGACTGGCTCAGGCAGGGACAATGCATTTTAAATTAGCGCAGAATCACCCCCCCCACCACAATCCCAACTCTTAAATCATTGATGCGGTGGTCGGTGGAAAAATCCCTTGATGCGCATGTGCCAAAGAAGAGAGCCGACATCCTGATTGGGCAGCAGGCTTAAACTTAGGCGGGCATCAAGGCAACGTGTGATGACCTGCGTGATTGTCGGTGAAGAGCGGTCAGTTCGTTGAGGATCAAGTAGACAGCGAGCGGCGCTTACAGAAGGAGAAGTGAAGAACTTAAAACTGATGAAGCAAGGGCAAGGCACAGAAAAAGAAGCAGACAGCTGCAGGACCCTTTCAGAGAGTGGAGACTCATCGGCCGAGCAGAGGGCGACAGAGCAGGGAGTTCCGGGAACCAGTTGACAGAGGTTCTGGCCCACGGAAAGGTGTGTGGCAGTAACTGTGGTGTGTGTGGGTGCCGGTAGTGGCTCTGGCCAGAATGGAGTCGTCGGGTCAGTGGTGGTCAGGTGGCAAGGTCGAGTAGGCCAGCAGGCAGCCACTAGGGCAAGTTTGGACCTGGAGGGGAGCCGGCCAGGGCCCAGGCAGCCTCTGTAGCAGTCAGGAGGAGCAGAGAGGAGTAACCACCTTCCTCTCACACAGAAAGAATAGCAGGTCCGGTACTATAATAGAGGAACCCATGTAAGGACAGGACCAGCAGCAGGCTAGCCAGCAGTCCACAAGGCAGCACTAAGCAGCAGAGAGCAGCACCAGTGGTGGTAACGTATACCCTTGCCTTCCACCAACCAAGAGATAATTGGTGGTATTACTCTACATTTGTCCATTATAAATTCTTGCAAGTTGGTAGAAATTGTAATGTGTACTTTGTTTACTATTGTATTCTTTGTTGTCTCTTTGCTGTATTTCTTCATCCAGCTCCCCGGAATTAGTGAACCTCTCCTAACTGATACCATGTTTTATTCAATGAAGGCACTGGTATAGTTAATAGATTCGTAAGCACTTACAGGGTAGGTACCTCTGTACAGTAACAGTGACTGGCGAAGACTCTCCCTTGACCTCTTTGTCTGGATTCTGGACAGTATCTGCCACATCCAAGTACCCGTATCACTGTATCTCTCTGTATAGCAATACAGTACTTGTGGGGAGAAATATAAAAAAAATCAGGATCTTCCATAGACATTTCACAAGTACTGTGTTGCTATAAGGAGAGGTATAGGCATATACATATACTATATGAATATTTGCTCTTTGAGTTACAAGTTGCTGCAACTGAGGTGCGTTGCTGGGGAGGTCACTCAGCCACTAAAGAGAAAGTCTGATTGGTCTTTCCTGTCACTAAGCGAGTGGGGAAAAATGTTGACTGCTCAGTTCGTGGTGCCAAAATGATACACTAAGTAATGTGGTACCCCTGAACTGGCACTCATTTTTAACCAGGCACTAGTGAAAAATAAATGCATGCCTAACCATGGCTTTCAGTCAGTCAGCATACTTTATTTTTCAAGCTCATTTTCTAATAGCGTAACGCTGACTGAACTACAGAGAATACAGCATAGTTTTGCCAAGGGTTTGCTGTCCTGTACTGTAGCATTGTAGTATGAGATCTCAGAGACTGCTTGCAAAGCCCAGCCTCTCAGGTTTGGTAGTACATTCTGCTTCTGTAGTTGGCACAACACTTGGAGCATACCTGGCATGCTTTGCCCCCAACCAGCCCCAGTGTAGGATCAGGAAGAATGTTGGCAGTTGCATGGTTAAGGTCAAATAAAATAATTTTTAAACATTGTCTTCACTTTACTGAGGTCCTTTATTTTTAGTTGTTCTTTTGTCCACCACCCTAAGACCTAACAATCAGGGTTTTCTTTATTTTTTTTAAATACAACCCTTTTTACATGTGGGGATTGGCAGCAGAGCTGTTAAAAGAGAAGTGTTATAAAGGCAACTTGCTGTATTTTAGCAATGTCACAGCTGCTTGTCTTTATTTTGTAAATCTCCTGATTGTTGGCTGTTGCATTGTAAGGAAGTGAGTAAGGGAAGGATCTACCTCGCTGGCAGCCAACTGTCAAAAATATAAGTGTTGTATTAATGCAACTGAACTGAAATTGTGCTGGGCATGCCGGAGTGGCTCACAAAAGTTGATTGTTACCATTCTTGATAGTGGCTGCTTCCAAGGAAGAAGATGGAGATGCCTGGTTGTTCTAGCTGAACAGCCAGACATCTCCCTCAGAATCAGTATATCCATGTGAGACAACCATTACTGTTTGCAGCTGCTCTGTGGGAAAGAGAACTAGGAGATTTTTGGTAGTCAACACTTTGCTTCTGAAACTGGGCCTAAAATGCTCCAAAATGCACTACTTTTTCCTTCATTTCCAAAATTTCCTGGGGGGATGCCCCAGACCCCTAAAGGTTGGTTTTTAAGTAACCAGTGCACCCCCTTCTGTCAATTCTTGGATCCACCACTGACCAAAAGGTCAGTTATGAAAAAAGCTCAGCAAGCATGCTGGCTCAGGCCACATATACCGCACCTGTGTACTGCTGTCCCTCTTCTCTATCTCAGTATATGAGAATTCTTTCTTCTCTTTTAACTTATATTTTGCCAAACAAAACATCAGCCCCCATTTTTAGACCGTGTGGAGCTAAACATGCTAGGGATATGCTACTGGGAACAGCATGGTCAGTGCCACCTGGTACATACCATCAATCTAATGCCGGGTACACACTGTATATACTGCTGTGCCATGCAAAAGAGGAATTCTCCCTGCATACAGGGTACAGCTTTACATGCAATGGTTCTGAAAGTGCTAAACAGCCAAAGTCGCACCTTTACCATAGTGCACAGCAGCGCATGTTGCTCTCTCAGTTTCCGAATCACCAGTCCAGTCCCCCATAACCTCATCTTGTACAGATCCATGGCATCTACGTACTGGTCCCACACCCTCAATTGCCATTCTGATCCCCATGAACATGTTATTCGATGTTCCTTGGCATCTTGTGGATCCCACCACCTCAGTCACTGGACTGAACCCAAATAACCCTTTATCTCAATAATTCTTTGTGTCTAGTCATCTTCTAAAGCCCCCACCCCGTTGCCAGTCCAAACTTAAATAGCCCTTTATGTCAAAGATCTCTGGCATCTAGTGGTCACCTCACCCCACCCCACCCTGATCATTGGTTTGAGCCCAAATATTTCTGCCATCTAGTGGCTTCCCACTCCCCGATCATCAGTCCCTCCACTTACCCAAGCTGGCTGCTTCCATTGGGTGACTGTGACTGGCAAGCCCCTCTGCTCACTACCTCTGCCTTCTACTGTCTGAATGATGGGGAGTGAGCTTGCCTGTGCTGTGGAAACAGCTGTTTCTACAGTAGGTGAGCACCTTCTCCCTATTTCTCAGACTGTAGCTGGTCAAGGGGGGTGAATGGAGGGGATGTGCCAGTCCCCATCACTGGAGGGGTCTGCCAACTGGGGTGAGTGGGGACACAGGGAAAGGGGGTGGTGTAACATGAGTGAGTAGGATGGGGAGGGGAATATGAACTAGCAACTGGGTGTGGGGACCACTAGACAGCAGGCTTTATTAACTAATGGATAATTTGGGCTTGGACTGGCAAGTCTGGAGTGGGGGGACCACTAAATGCCAGGGATCATTGAGATTAAGGTTTTTTTTAAGTTTGAAGCAGTGATTGGGGGTGGGGTGGATCCCTACACACCAGGGAACTATGAAAGTAGGATTATTTTGGTTGGGACAGCTGATCCGGGGGGGTAGGGGGCAAGCACAGATCCACACAATGCCTTCATGCAATCATGCATGGTACACGGTGGAGATGCACATAATGCCATCAAAATGGCTCCTTTGTTGCCACGTGCCATATGTGCTTTGACCCCTAGAACTCCAATGGTTCACCTCTGACCCCTGGGTCAGGGGCTGGGGCCTTGACCCCTGAACCCACCCAAAAATTTACAAACCCGGCTCCTGTGTCGGCACTGTAATCTGAAGGACTACTGCAGTGCCTGCTGGCTGGCCTGCATTTATTTTTTTATTTATTTGTCATCTTGGAGTAACACCTTTGAGCTAGAAGTGCATTTACAAAGGTTCCATGTCATTGTTAAGGTACAGACAAGAGAATGCATTTGTGTACAAAACTTAAAAGTACAGACATTGGTAAGTGCAGACATTAGTTACAAACACCGGTAAATACCTGGGGGAAACCGTACAATATCAAATATAAAGCTCAAAAGGTACATATGATGGTGTATAGTCAGGTTAAATAACATATACTGATTACCTTGGGGTGCAGAGGACAGATGAAGTTGGGTTGAGGGGAGGAGGAGAGGGTGAGTAGAAGTGCAGACAGGGCTGTCATTGTCAAGGGGTTAAAGAAGGAGTGAACAGAGGAATGGGTTGAAAAAATTAAGGCAGACAGAGATGTCTTTGTCAGGAGGTAATGAAAGAGTGAGTGAGCAGAGTAGGTTGACAAAAATGAGAGAGAGGAGACTGTACTGGTGGAGTGGAGTGGAATGGGCAGCATCGAGTGTAGCTTGGGAAATAGGTGGGGAAGGCATGTGTTGAAGTAAGTGGATATGTGGGGGAGGGGAGGAAATAGGAGGGGCAAAAGGCAAGTAGGGAATGCAGGGCGGGGGGGGGGTAAGCAGTGGAGAGTATGAGGGGAGTTAGGACCTGCAGTCGCAGAAGCTGAGAACTGTCAAGTCTTTGAGTAATAATTTCTTAAAGGTTCTGAGCTTTGGCGCATTTACAACTTCCGAGGGGAGTTCATTGAGCCAGAGGGGTGCCTTGTAGGCAAAGGATCTCTGTGCCAGTGCAGTGTGTTGGAATGGAATATTTAGGGAATTTCTTGTTTTACCTCTTGTCTGATGCAAGTTAGAAGGAGGTTTAGGAATGCTTCTTAGGGATGGTGGTGTCAAATCAAGGAGTGATTTTTTTCCGACTAGGCATGCCTGATATTTAATTCTCCCCTGGAGATTAAGCCACTTGGACTGGGTATATAGTTCCCAGGTGTGAGTGAGCCTTGGTGCACCTAGGACCAACCTACAAGACTTGTTTAGGGCTGTTCTGACCTGTTTTAGGGCTGAGTCCATTGCAGCACTATACACAATTAGTCCATAGTCTATGACACAGATTATGGAACGGCATTGGGTCGGAACATCACTGACCAGAACAGCGTGGTCAAGAACCGTGCGGCAAAAATGCAGTTTCTTTTTTTTTGTGAGGGGGGCTCTGGCCCCCGCACCCCCCAGACTAAAGGATTCTCACTCCAGGGGGAGCGGATCATGAGGCAAGATGAAATTTGTGAGGCCGTGGGATACTGTTAAAAAAAAAAAAAAAAAGTCCTGATCACCAAAATCTAAGACGACCAGGATTAAATTACTAATTAATAATAATTATTATTATTATTAAATTACTGGAGGGGGTGCAGCACAGAGCAACAAAGATGATTCAGGGTCTGGGGGACTTACCATATGAAAGTAGGCTGAGAGAGTTGAACATGTAATCGCTGGAGGAGAGGAGGAACGGGGGGATATGATTGAGACCTTAAAGTACATGAAAAGGAATAAACAAGACTGGTATGGAAGGACTACTCAAAGTAAGGGTGGGGGAGGGACACTCAAGGCCATGATATAAGACTGGAAGATGGAAGGCTCAGAAGGGAAATGAGAAGACACTTTTTTATGGAGAGGGTGATGACAGAATGGAACACACTACAAGCAGTTGTGGTAGCCTGTAGAATGGTGAGCTGCTTCAAGAGGGGCTGGGACAGGGCAAGAGGGAGGGTCGGGGGGTAAGGAGGGATGGGCAGCTGTAGAACAGGGCTGCTAACTGCAAAATTGAGCAGACTTGATAGACCAAAAGGCCTTTTTCCTCTGGCAATTTTCATATGTTCATATTAGAACCATGATCTCCACTGCCACCTGGCCGAGCTGCTCTATGCCTCAGCCCTCCACACCATGGGAGCAGCTCAGCCAGCCTCTTGGATTCTGGTGCCCTTGTCCACTGTCAGCACCACGGACAGCAACCTAGGGAGTGCTTACTGCAAGCACTGTAAGTCTCCTCTCACTGCTGTGGTAGCACTATCCAGGCTAGTGCTCAGTTGATTGGCGCTATTCTAGGGGGTTACCTTATGGAACCATTAACAGCCAGAGACAAGACTGCAGGAGTCCTGTTTTGATGGTGTCTGTAAAGCAGCCCAATTCTGGTGTTGGCTGTCTTTACAATGTGGTCTACATGATGGGTAAAGGAGAGGGAGCTGTCCAATGTAATGCTTAGATATTTAAAGGTGCAGACCGGATTGAGTGACTCGTATTTGTTGTTCCGGATGGTCAACTGGCTGGCGCTGTTTTTGCTCTGATGGTTAGTAAACAACATAACTTTTGTTTTTTTTTTGCAATTCAAAAGTTTGTTTTGTGTAAACCAGTCCTCTGTTACAGAGAAATTGATTTGGAGTTTGGATTCTATCAGGTTTGGATGTGGGCTACTGGAGAAAATGGATGCGTCATTGGCGTATAGCAGGATATTATCAGGCAGGCCATTGGAAGGGAATTAAGGAACAAGCTGAATAGGAGCGGGCCCAGGATAGAGCCTTGGGGAACACTGGTAGTCACTTGCCTCCTGTCAGAGGGTCCCATTGATTTTTACTTGTGATCTGTTGCCAAGGTAACTTTTAAACCAACCATGTCTTGTGATAGCCCGGACACAAGAAGTTTGTTGAAAAGGATACTGTGGTTGACTGTTTCAAAAGCTTTAGTGAGGTCGATGTTTATTGACCCCACTAGCTGGCTGTTGTCAAGTGCTGTATGGATGAAGTTGGTGTATTCCAGTAATGCAGTGGTGGTACTGTGGGCCTTCCGGAAGCTGTGCTGTTGGGGCAGTGTGTGTTATGTTTGTTTAGGAAATCCACCTGTAACCCCCCTGCAAATGGGGGTTCCCAAAAGACTTCCAGGAGCTTGCTTGAATGCTCCAAGCCTGAATGGTGTTTGGCATTTAAGCCATTTATCAGTGAGTGTTTTTAGAACCTCTGGTACTGTCTCTTTAAGAGCTGTCTGCTTGCAGACATAATTAGTTTGTATGGGGGACTGTGTGTTTCTTTGATTGAGTACCACTCAAGCTGCTGCCAATTCACTTCATTTTTGCAGTCACTAGAGTGCAAAGGGAACCTATCTGAAAGATGTAACTGTTTGCCAGAAATTATTTAGAGTAATAATGAAATTACAGTTTGTCTAACCTGCTTTCTTTGCAGTCAGAACTGTGTCTGCTAGTTCCCCATTCTAGTTTTGAACTGCTGAACTGGACCAATCAGTGTGGGTAAGCTAGCTCTAAAATGGTGCCTTGAACGAATCAGAACTTGGACTCATAATCTGAGCCAGCCACAAGAGGATTGTATGGGCAGTGACTCTGGGAGATGTAGTTTAGACTTCAGTGCCTTTTTGGACCAACAGCAGCAGCTCCACAGAGTGATAGCCAATCCAGTCAAGAACTGGGAGGAACTCAAAGGAAGTGCCCGTTTTGTCGGTTGGAGTTTCAGTTGAGCTTTGGCAGTGAAGAAGGAAGGAGCCCTGTGCTTTTCAGTGTGCAGTTTAGTCAAAAACGGGTGTAAGGCCCAGAGTTCTGGTCTGCAGCTTTGTAACAGCTGTTAGGACTGAATCACGTCCTGTGAAAAGAATCAAAGGATCTCTGAAGAGTAGAAACCAGGCTCACCCTGTAGAAGACTGGATGAATTGCTGAAAATTGCACTTGGTCTGTCAGGAACTGAATCTGCTGTGTGTTCTCCCGGGTATTGTGCAGTAATTGCAATCGGGATACAGATGCAGCCTGCCTGGTATAGTGCTTTCTTTTATATGGATGTGTGAAGAGGTTTGTGTACCTCAAGTGAGCCCTGCTGACATTGAAGGACCCTATCTTATTTGGAGGTCGTGAGTACTAATTCAGGATCGCTCCCTGTTGAATTGCCACATTAAATCCAAATGGAATTACTGTACTGCTGACTGTTTAATTCTCCTTTTCTCTGTGAAAAGGGCCCTACCAGCTGCCATGGTTTGGACTAGCCACTAGGGCTTGGGCACCCAGGGACAGTAACTGATAGGGATAGGCCTTGCACAGAGCCATAGGTAGATTATTAGAGTGATAAGCTAATTAACCTGATTTCCCCTGTCCTTGTTATATCCCTAAATAAATCAGAGCTGCTTGTTTCAGCAAAGTTATACTGCCTGAGGTATTTGTCTATGTTAAAGTACTGTACTGTGATTGTTGCACTGTATCTCATTTCACAGGAGGTCCCAGTGCGGAACCAGACCTGGGGGTAAGTGTATACTGTGAAGGTAATTCTGATATAGTGTGGGCCACTAGTGGGAAGAAAGGGGTTGCAGTGTCCCAGAGGGGCTGTGACCAAGTTAGTTTAACTATTGCAAACCCTGACCTCTGGGTGGAGGCACCGCCATTGGATCCAGGCCCCTCAACCTGTTGGTGGCAAATCAGGCAGGGGTAGTAGCCCCTGGGATAGCGCCATCTAGGGGTTACATCTTGGAGCTCACCGCTGGGATTGTGTGTCCTCTAGTGGCCATATTCATGAACCACTGTTAAGAAAAATGGGTACCCGACAGAAGTGGCTGTGCACCGGCTGGTGGAGTGGTGTACTGGGAGAGATGACCCCCAAAATGCTATGCTTATCCTGGACATCCCCTGGGTATCATCTGGGACACTGTGCAGGAAGTACTTTCCAAGGTGGAAGGTTTACAAAACCCTGTGGTGGTGGGTCGGCATGCTAATCTGCTCACCACACTTTCCTGGCCTAGTAGAGTTTAAGGATCCCATAGATAGCTCCAAAGTGCCACAGACCATTACCCCAGAGGGAGCCCTCACTGCTTGGAGAGTGATAACTAAGGACAGTAGAAGCCGGGGAATCAGCCCCACCACTATCTGAAACTTTTGAGGAGAAATTTGCTGAATGGTTGCTGGGAGGGAAAACTGTGGAGGACTTGAAGAAACTATTCTTGCACCTGAAAGTGTTCCTCCCCAACACCCTCTCCTGCTCCAGTGCCCGTAATGGTGGCTGAACCAATGCAGACTCCTATTTCTGCACCTGCCATTAGTCACGACTCTTACGAAGGTTGAGGATCTTCTCTGGCACCCTCCCACCCCCCAAGGGAGGATGACTGGGAGACCTGGATGACTATGTTGCCCCAAGTGCTAGAATGGCAATGCTCGGAAGGTGAAAAAGCGAAAGAGGGTTAGTGAGAGCCTCCGAGGTCCTGCCCTGGCTACCATCCGTGCTAAGCAGGCCAGTAACCCTGAAGCGACTGCACAGGCCTATCTTGAGGCCTTGGAGAATGTGTATGGAGCCCAGATTCTGATGAGGACCTATGGTGGAGAGTAAGAGATGCACAACAGTACCAAGGGAGTTCTTGTCTGTGTATGTATCTCGCTGGAAAAATTGTTGCAAGAATGCCTCAGAAAGGTAGTTTGCCAGCGATTGAACTGGACGAACCAGGCTGGACAGGATCCTTAAGTCTGCCCCTTCTCAGAACTGCTGTTGCTTCAGTTACGCCTGGCAGATCGACTGGAATCCCACCCTCCTATGATGAGTTAATGAGAGAAATTCGAGGAGTTGAGAAAAAGACGACCTCGGGAGGGACCTGCACCAATAGCTGCGGCTCGACCCGAGTGACTGAGGTGACCCATCAAGTGAAGTTCAGGGCAGGGTTGGCAGTCAATGAGTGCTCTGACAAGGAAAAGATATGTCACAATGGGCGAACTGTTGAGAGAGATCCGAATTCAAAAACAGTCCCTTTATGAAGGCCACGCCTGCAAGCACGGGCCCTGACCTATATCCGACTTCGCATCTGCTATGGGGTGGGGTACCCACCCATGTATCTTCTGCTGATAACAGCTCCGAACTCGATTCCTTGACCATGGAAGTGGAGAAACTGACGAGATGTCTCCAAATGCTTATCACGCCACGGACAGAGATGGCACCAAGGTTTCCAGTTAGTAATACCCCCGCCCTGGCTCCCAGTGTGGCGCCTCGGCCAGCTCAAACTCCAGAAAGTATGTTTTGCTATAATTGTGGGAAAGATGGGCACATGAAAAGGGATGCCAGTCCCCAAAAGACACTGACAAAGCTGCATATAGGCTACAAGGACAGCTTCGGAGAAGAAATTAGTGGTTCAGAGAAGCAAGTATTTACATGATCCCAGTGAGGGCACCAAAATGCTAATCCACGTCCTTTTGTGGCAAGGTCAGTTGCCCAGGCCCCCACTACGCCTCTCCAGACTGGTCCAGAATAGTGGGTCCCTCCATGGAGACCACTGTAAAGGTGAATGGAGTGTCTACAAGAGCTGTATAGACAGTGGCTCCCAAGTGACAATTATGTTCCAGGATTGGTATCAGAAGCATTTGTCAGGCGTACCTTACAACCATTAGAAGGACTGCATGTATGGGGTTAAGGAGAAGGCTCCCCTATTCCGGGTATATCCGAATTTGGCTGTCTTTCCCCACCTCCGTGGCTGGGTGGCTGAACAAGTGAGACCCTAGCCTTAGTGTCCCCCACTGGACTGTATGATGGTGTCCCTTTGTTGATTGGAACAAATGCTCATATGTTCGGAAGGCTGGCACAGTTGTGTTATGAAAAACAGGGGTCAAAGACTAGTAGAGCTTTAAGAGTTCCGCTTTAATTAAGAAGGCCTATGAGGCACAGAGAGAGATGCGAAAAACAGAACCAGAGGAACGGTCGGAATTGTATGGAAGAAGGATCCTGAGTCTCTGATCCTGGCGCCAAATGCCCAGTGTACCTTACAGGGAGAGTCCATATCAGAAAGGATGTTAGAATAAAATATTAATGTTGGATGCACCAGGCGATGGAAAATTGCCAGAGGGACTGCTGGTCAAGCCTAGTATTTTGCCCGCTAGAGCCCATGCTATGCCAGAAGGGTAATGGTCCAAGTTCATAATGTGTCTGAAAGAGACATTCGAGTAAACAGAGGTTGCATCCTGCTAATGTGCATTGTGCAGACACTGCAGTGCTACCCAGCAGCAAGAGTTCAGGAAGAATGACAGAGTACGCCTGACTTGTTTGATTTGGCGACTCGCTGCCAGCTGAATGGAAAGTGAGGATCAGTGAGAAGCTTGCCCAGAGAGACCAGGTGTTTTCTTTAAAGGAATGGGATGTAGGATCGTGCAATTAGCTGAGCACAATATCCATGCTGACGAAGACCATTTCGTGAGAGGTCTCGACGTTCTACACCTGCTGGACATAGATGATGTGAGACGGCATCCTGCAAGAGATGTTAGCTGCTGGTGTAATACAAGAATCCAGAAGCCCTTAGCTTCCCCATTGTAGGTAGAGGAAAAAGAATGGAACAGTAAGGATGTGTGTGATTATCGCACCTTAAACCGCGGACTATCCTGATCAGTACACAATGCCCCTGCATTCAGGATGCTTTGGACTGCTCTAAACGGGAGCAAGTGGTTTCTGTACTGGATCTCGCAGTGGGTACTACCAGATCCCATGGCCCCAGAGGACTGTGAGAAGACGGCCTTTATCTGTCCGCTGGCTTCTATGAATTCATGAGGATGCCTCAAGGGATTTCAGGTGCCCCAGCCACTTTTCAATGATTGATGGAGCGTGCAGTGGGGGACATGAACTTACTAGAGTGCCTGGTATACCTAGATGATGTTATTGTGTTTGGCAGCTCACTGGAGGAACATGAAAGCAGATTATTTAAGGTATTGGACCGACTGGAGGACTTTGGCCTTAAACTGTCCATTGATAAGTGTCAATTCTTTCAAACATCAGTAAAGTATGTGGGACACATAGTATCCACCGAGGAATAGAGACCAATCCAAGTAAAGTTGAGGCCTTGACACCTGGCCACAGCCCAAAATCTAAAAAGAACTGCAAAGATTCCTGGGATTCTGTGGTTATTATCGGGCGCTACATCAAGGACTATTCAAGAGTGATCCGCCCTTTACTTAACCTTACTCAAGGGTATCCCCCAACCCACAAAAAATACCAAAAGTCAGCGTCCCTCAAGACTGAAAGATGTATTTTCATCCGAGTGAAGTATTTGGGGCCCGCTGGACTCTTGATTGTGAGACTGCTTTTCATGAGATCATATATCAACTTACCCATGCTCCAGTGCTGGCCTATGCCGATCCAAGAAAACCTTACGTCCTGCACACTGATGCTAGCTTGCAAGGGTTGGGGCTGTGTTGTACACAAGAGCACGAGAATGGCCTGAGACCAGTGGCCTTTGCCAGTAGAAGCCTGACCCATCCGAAAAGAACTATCCTGTACATAAGTTAGAGGTCCTAGCTTTGAAGTGGGCTATTGTTGACCAATTCCATGAGTACTTGTATGGGGCTAAAATACTAGTAAAACTGACAATAATCCTTTGACCTATGTGCAGACCTCAGCTAAGTTGGATGCCACTGGTCATAGGTGGCTTTCTGCATTATCTACATATGACTATGCTCTCGAATACCGAGCAGGTCTGAACCACATAGATGCTGATGCTCTCTCCGGAGGCCTGTTCCCAGAATGATTGGGTCCGATTGGCAGAACCTGACATTGGGCACTCTGCGGAAGTTTGACAGGGAGGAACAAATGTCCACGGACGCAGTGGACTGCATGGTGGATTGCTTGGGAGCCTCTGAGAATTGCATACCTGCTGCTTATTGCCACTTTTCTGCAATAGACATTGGTGCACTGCCTCAGCTGGACAATGACAGTATTCGGCGGGCTCAATCCCGCGATCCCATGATCAAAGCAGCTTTAGAAGCCCTCTATGCAGGAAAAGATGTGTCCAAATTACGCTCCACTGATTTGAGAACTGCACTGTTATACAAAGAAGGTCCTAAGTTGAAACAGATCAATAAACTGTTATACAGAGAAACAGTAGACAGAGGGGACAAGTAGACAAACAACAACTAGTGCTGCCCACTGCCCTTCGAGACTCAGTACTGAGGTCCTTGCACAACCACATGGGGCACCTTGGTATAGACAGAACACTTGACTTGGTGAGATCCAGATTCTATTGGCCTAAGATGGGGCTGATGTGAGCAACACATTCGAACTTGTAGTCGCTGCTTACAGGGAAAGCTTTACCCCAGAGGGCTGCCCCCCTTGTTAACATCACCACCAGTGCACCCATGGAGCTAGTCTGTATTGATTTTCTAAGTTTGGAGTCAGATCAAAGAAATATCAGTAATGTGCTGGTGGTCACTGACCATTTCACGAGATATGCCCAAGCTTTCCCCACCAAAGACCAGAAAGCATCCACTAGCCAAAGTACTTGTAGAAAACTTTTTGTTCACTATGGGGCTCCACAAAGAATCCATTCTGATCAAGGAGAGACTTTGAGAGTCGTCTGATCAAAGAGATGCTTTCTCTGGGGAGCGTAAAGTCAGAACCACTCCTTACCACCCCCAGGGGACCCACAGCCTGAACGTTTCAACCGCACTTTGCTAGATATGCTAGGCACCCTGCACCCAAAGGACAAGCCTAGATGGAGCCAACAAATTAGCACCCTGGTACATGCTTATAACTGCACCAAAAGTGATGCCACTGGATTCTCCCCCTACCACCTGATGTTTGGAAGAGAAGCTCGACTACCAGTAGATGTGTGTTTGGGGTCTCTCCTGATGGGGTTCAAGCTGACAACTATTTACAGTATGTGCAAAAAGTTAAAGGCCCAGCTAACTCATGCGTACTCAACTGGCTCCAAACCATGGCTGCCAAAAGAAATCTGGCCAACAAAGAAAGGTATGATAAAAGGTGGATGACAGGAACTCCAGGAGGGAGATCGGTATTGCTAAGAAATCTGGACTGCATGGCAAGCACAAGATTGTTGACAGATGGCACCATCTCCCTCACATTGTAGTGGGCAAACTAGATGATCTGCCAGTGTACAAAGTAAGGCCTGAGAATAATTCAAAGATGTAAAAACAATGCATAGAAATCATTTACTGCCCATTGGACAAATCTTAATTGAGTCTGAGCCCTCAGAAGATGCCCCTCTGGACCAGTGACTAGAGCTGCTGCTAAGAAAAGACCAAGGAAGTCTGCACCTACAGAAGCAGAGTTAAAGTGTTCCCCTGCACAAGTCCCAGTTGAGCATGACTGTCAGTCCATATCAGAAGAAAGTGAGAGTGACTTTGAATACTATCCTTCTACGAACTGAGTCAGTTGTTCGGGCAATCCCTAGTCAATACTGGAGATGAAGCTGGGCCTTCTGGACTGTCTAAGCCCCCAGCTTCATCCCTGGAGCCAATGCTCCCAGAAAGTGAAGTGCAAAGCATCAGATCAGATGAAATGGAATCATTGTGCATGGT
The DNA here is from genome assembly GCA_016271365.2 of Neoceratodus forsteri. Lineage (NCBI taxonomy): Eukaryota > Metazoa > Chordata > Ceratodontiformes > Ceratodontidae > Neoceratodus > Neoceratodus forsteri. Next base: position 924,960,190 of record CM028132.1, read on the forward strand.
TGAACTGTTTGAGCTTCAGGGAGGAAAATGATAGATTGGGGCAGACTGGTGATACAACCTGAACAAGAAGAGTATTTTGAGTGCCCTGACAGTCCACTGCCAGTGTACTGAAAGCTCTCCATGCGAGCCAAATGTTGTGGACTCAGAAACTGTAACTCCTGAGCTGAAAGTGCCCCAAGTTCTAGCCTCCTCTACCCCATGGAGACTCCCCTGACAAGTGAGGACAATGCTGAAAATGAGGCTCAGAGTGCAGAGACTATAACAGTTCCCCTAGAAAGACTGGTCGAGCTGTAAAGCCTGTGGTGCACCTCAGTTATGATTCACTTGGGAGGCCTGTGGATTTGCCTCTCAATGTTGTCCATAAAGGAGTGTATGTGTCCCGAGCTCATTGCCCAAACTGAGCGTCAGTGCTAACTCCAAGTTACTTGTTGTTGCCCTCTAAGTATGGTGCCTTGTCCCGTCCAGCCCCAAGGTAACTGATAGGAAGGGCCCCTCTCTTCAGGTTTCATGTACAAGAGGTAATAACTTGAGTTATGGTACAATGTGTATGTAATACTGTGTAAGAGGATGTACTGCAATGTTTCAGAAATGTGTTCTTGGTAAAATGATATATTGACTGATGATTACATGTGCGAGCCTAATGCAAATGTATATGGCTGCAGTTGAAACTTATGAGGGTACTTGCTTGACGCGGACGTCAAGCTTTCCCAGGCCAGGAAGGGTGTAACCCCCCTGCAAATGGGGGTTCCCAAAAGACTTCCAGGAGCTTGCTTGAATGCTCCAAGCCTGAATGGTGTTTGGCATTTAAGCCATTTATCAGTGAGTGTTTTTAGAACCTCTGGTACTGTCTCTTTAAGAGCTTCTGCTTGCAGACATAATTAGTTTGTATGGGGGACTGTGTGTTTCTTTGATTGAGTACCACTCAAGCTGCTGCCAATTCACTTCATTTTTGCAGTCACTAGGAGTGCAAAGGGAACCTATCTGAAAGATGTAACTGTTTGCCAGAAATTATTTAGAGTAATAATGAAATTACAGTTTGTCTAACCTGCTTTCTTTGCAGTCAGAACTGTGTCTGCTAGTTCCCCATTCTAGTTTTGAACTGCTGAACTGGACCAATCAGTGTGGGAAGCTAGCTCTAAAATGGTGCCTTGGACGAATCAGAACTTGGACTCATAATCTGAGCCAGCCACAAGAGGATTGTATGGGCAGTGACTCTGGGAGATGTAGTTTAGACTTCAGTGCCTTTTGGACCAACAGCAGCAGTCTATTGTGAGTGACAGCCAATCCAGTCAAGAACTGGGAGGAACTCAAAGGAAGTGCCCGGTTTTGTCGGTTGGAGTTTCAGTTGAGCTTTGGCAGTGAAGAAGGAAGGAGCCCTGTGCTTTTTCAGTGTGCAGTTTTAGTCAAAAACGTGTAAGGCCCAGAGTTCTGGTCTGCAGCTTGTGTAACAGCTTGTTAGGACTGAATCTGTCCTGTGAAAAGAATCAAAGGATCTCTGAAGTAGAAACCAGGCTCACCTGTAGAAGACTGGATGAATTGCTGAAAATTGCACTTGGTCTGTCAGGAACTGAATCTGCTGTGTGTTCTCCCGGTATTGTGCAGTAATTGCAATCGGGATACAGATGCAGCCTGCCTGGTATAGTGCTTTCTTTTATATGGATGTGTGAAGAGGTTTGTGTACCTCAAGTGAGCCCTGCTGACATTGAAGGACCCTATCTTATTTGGAGGTCGTGAGTACTAATTCAGGTCGCTTCCTGTTGAATTGCCACATTAAATCCAAATGGAATTACTGTACTGCTGACTGTTTAATTCTCCTTTTCTCTGTGTGAAAGGGCCCCTACCAGCTGCCACGGGTTTGGACTAGCCACTAGGGCTTGGGTACCCAGGGACAGTAACTGATAGGGATAGGCCTGTGCACAGAGCCATAGGTAGATTTATTAGAGGATAAGCTAATTAACCTGATTTCCCCTGTCCTTGTTATATCCCCTAAATAAATCAGAGCTGCTTGTTTCAGCAAAGTTATACTGCCTGAGGTATTTGTCTATGTTAAAGTACTGTACTGTGATTGTTGTACTGTATCTCATTTCACAGGAGGTCCCAGTGCCGGAACCAGACCTGGGGGTAAGTGTATACTGTGAAGGTAATTCTGAGATATTGTGGGCCACTAGTGGGAAGAAAGGGGGGTTGCAGTGTCCCAGAGGGCTGTGACCAAGTTAGTTTAACTATTGCAAACCCTGACCTCTGGGTGGAGGCACCCGCCATTGGATCCAGGCCCCTCAACCTGTTAGTGGCAAATCAGGCAGGGGTAGTAGCCCCTGGGATAGCGCCATCTAGGGGTTACACACCAGTTGGTCCATGACTATGCACTTGAGGGCTTTCGAGAGAGGGGGTAGTATGGAGATAGGCCTGTAGTTGGCATGTATAACCCTATCCCTACTTTTGTGAACCGACGTGACTACCACAGATTTCCACTTCTTGGGGAATTGCCCAAGTCTAAGGGATAGATTCAGGAGCATGGTGAGTAGCTTTATTAATTCATCAAGGGACAGGGCTATTAATTTAAGATTAAGGGAGTCGCTGCTGTGCCTAGATTTGCTGAGGGAGCGTTGGAGGTATTTTTTGGCTTTCGAGTGGGAGATTTACTTGAAATAAAATTGGAGGGGTTCCAGTGGGGGTAGAATATGTTCAGCCGGGGTCTCTTCCAAGGTAATCTTTTTGGTGGTTAGGGAGTCCGGGGGGATGATGTGACCGAGGTCTGAAAATGCTATGTTGAAGGTATCCACTATTAGTTTTGGATCTTGAGTAATTTCACCATTTACTAGGAGCACAGAGGGAGAGGACTTGTCCTTACCCATAAGATCTTTTAAATTGTTACAGAATGTTTTGCCCTCCCCCCATGTGCTGCTAAGTCTGTCTTTAAAATGCATAGCTTTAGCTAGCCTGATCTCCCAGGTACAGGCATTTCTTGCTTCTGTGTACTGCTGGGTGTCTGTTAGCGTGCCAGTGACACTTGCTTTGTGCTAGAGATGGTCCCTAGTCCTCATAAGATCAAGGAGAGATTGTGTGACCCAGGAGATGTTTACACCCTTTATTTTTTGTTTCCTAACGAGTGCATAGGTGTCACATACTGTGTTAAAGGTTGAGATAAATTGATCTAGGGCCTGGTCAAATACCTTGGAGGCTAGAGATGGAGGACCAATAAGTCTGTTTGAGATGGGATTTAAATGAGCTTAGTTGCCATCTTTTAAGGGGTATACTGTTACCGCACCAACTCTGGCATAGCGAAGACCACTACAGCGACAGGAATTGGGCAAAATCCGCCCATTGCTGTGGTGCTCTGCGTGGCAATCGGGACTTTCTCGCTGGGTGTTTTCCTCTCCCCCAGTCCAACTCTGACTCAGAGTTAGAATCCTAGAGACTGGGGGGTGTCAGGGGCAGAGCCGTCCACCCGGGGGGGGGTCAGTGAGCACAGCCCCCCTTTTTTGTGTGCCAACATCCCTGTTGCTACAATGCCAACAGTCAGCATTGCAGCCGTCGCTGTAGGAGATGTCAGCACTAGTGCTGTCGAAGTGCTATAGGTAAACCCTTTTAAGGACAGGCTATGTTAGGGGGAAGATTTCTTTCTGTTACTAGAAGCATGGTAAGCAGCTTCCTAGTCCTGCCTGTGTTCACTCTACCCATGGAGCGGTTACTTCAGTGGCTTGTTTTCACAGTTCTGTTGGTGACATGTTCTGCTGCCTGTTGGAGTGCTGCTCATACATTTACAAAACATTACAGTCTGGACATCATCTCTCATGGACATGTCAGCTTAGTTGTTACTGTCTTGCAAGACCTTCTTACTCAGGGTCCCTAGATCCTGTTTTCCTCCCTCAGTGCTTTGATACTGCTTAGGAATTGTTCCATGATGTGGCTCAATGGAGGAAGATATCTTTAAAGCAGATAGAATAGTTATTTACTGTAACAGTCGATCTTCGAGAGAGTTTCTATCATTGAGCCCAAGCTCTCTCTCCTTATTCCCCATGTAGGGTGATGGGTGGTTATACTGCCAGCTCTTGCATGCTGGGTCTCCTGTTATGCCTAATTTGGCATGTTTACTCAAGTTTCCATATCCTGTCCTGTGTGCATGGTTTGGTCCTGGTTACTTCGGTCTCTGCCTGTAGGATGATAGAAACATAGACATAGACTTTGACGGCAGATAAGGACCACTTGGCCCACCCAGTCTGCCCATTTCCCTACCTACTGGATAAGCTGCAGATTCTAGTTAACCAACAGCCTGCTTCCTGCAAGCCCCCACTATAATTGCTTTGTGTCTGTCCCATGCATGTTTGAATTCCCCCACTGTTTTAGACCCAACGACCTCCTCAGGAAGGCTGTTCCATGTATCCACCACTCTCTCCGTGAAAAAGAATTTCCTCACATTACCCCTGAGCTGTCCCCCCTCTATCTTTAAACTGTGCCCCTTTGTTCTTACACATCTCTTTTTCTGAAAGATGCTACCCTCCTGGACTTTGTTGATTCCCTTGAGGTACTTGAACGTTTCTATCATGTCCCCCCTGTCCCTCCTTTCATCAAGGGTATACATATTAAGCTCTCTCAGTCTCTCTTCATATGGTTTCTGATGTAGACCCTGCACCATTTTAGTTGCCTCCTCTGGACTGCTTCCATCCTGTCTATGTCCTTGCATAGATGAGGTCTCCAAAACTGCACACAGTACTCCAGATGGGGTCTCACCAACTGTCTGTACAGAGGGATAATCACTTCCCTTTTTCTACTTGTGATGCCCCTTCCTATGCATCCCAGTATCCCCCTGGCTCTTCTTACTGACTTTTCACATTGCTTACCCACCTTTAGGTCATCTGATATGACTACTCCCAGGTTCATTTCCATTTTTGTTGTTGTTAGTACCTCCCCTGCTATTGTGTACTCTTCTCCTGGGTTTTTGTTTCTCAGGTGCATTACTTTGCACTTCTTTGCATTGAATCTAAGTTGCCATATGTCTGACCATTCCTCCAACCTTGCCAAGTCCCTTCTCATCTTTTCTACCCCCTCTTGTGTATCAAATCTGTTACAGATCTTGTGTCATCTGCAAAGAGGCATACCTTTCCTCCAGACCCTCTGCAATGTCACTTATAAAGATGTTAAAGAGGATTGGACCCAGTACTAGACCCTGAGGTACTCCACTAGTAACCCCCTTCCTTCAGAATGTGTTCCATTCACTATTTACCTCCTGTGTCCTGTTGTGCAGCCAGTTCCTTCCAGGCTACCACCCTGGGACCCACTCCCAGGCTGGCTAACTTGATTATTAATCTTTTGTGTGGGACTGTGTCAAATGCCTTGCTAAAGTCTAGGTAGGCGATATCCATAGCCCCTCCCTGGTCTATTACTTTGGTCACCCAGTCAAAGAAATCAATTAGATTTGTCTGACATGACCTTCCTGCTGTAAATCCATGTTGCTTTGGGTCCTGTGCCCCGCTGGCCTCTAGGTACTCAACAATTCTTTCTTTCAGAAGTGATTCCATCATTTTCCCTACCACTGAGGTCAAACTTACAGGTCTGTAGTTTCCTTTCTGCCTTGCTCCCACTTTTGTAAAGGGAATCCATCTGCCCTCCTCCAGTCCTCAGGTACCACCCCATCCTGCCATGATTTGTTAAAAGTGTGGTCAGTGGTGTCACTAGGTCCTCCCTTATTTCTTTTAGGATTCTGGGATGATCCGTCAGGCCCATTGCTTTGTCCACCTTGAGTTTTAGGAGTTCTTTCAGGACTCTTTTTCTGTAAATGGACTGGTGTCAACCTCCCTACCCAGAGTGCTTCTATTGTCTGGTTTAGGTAACTCCTCCTCATCTTCTTTTGTGAATACTGAGCAAAAGTATTCATTCAGTATCTCTGCCCTTTTCACTGTCTCCCTCTGCCCCTCCCTCTCCTTTATTAATCTTCACTATCCTCCTTAACCTTTCTATGCTCCTAATGTACCTATAAAAGGTTTTATCCCCCTTTTTGACCGAGTTGGCTATTTTTTCCTCGGTTTGTGCCTTTGCTATTCTGACTGCCTTTCCTACTTTGTTCTGCTTTAATTGATACAGTTCCCTGTCGTGCTCCCTCTGTGATTCCTTATACTTTTTGAATGCAGCCTTTTTCTCCTTAACCTTCCCTGCCACCTCTTTTGAGAACCATAGTGGTTTTTTACTCCGCTTTGTTTTCTTTATTTGTTTTACACAAATACTTGTTGCCTCTATGATGGCAGTTTTGATTTTTCTCCATTGTTCTTCTACCCCTCCTATTTGGCCATTTGCTAGTGTATTCTTCAGGTGTTCACCCATTTTGCCAAAGTCAGCCCTTCTAAAGTCCAGTATCCTTGTTTTTGTATGGCTTATCTCCATGGTTGTGCTCATTGTGAAGCACACTGTGCAGTGGTCGCTTGTTCCCAGATGTCTACTGACTTCTAAATTTGTGATCCTCTCTCCATTTGAGAGTACCAGGTCTAGTATTGCTCCCTCCCGAGTGGGTTCCAGCACTAGCTGTCTAAGGTCTGCCCCCTGCAGGGCATCGAGAATGACCCTGCTCTTGGATGTGGCTGCAGTACATGTCCTCCAGTTAACATCTGGCATATTCAGGTCCCCCATCAACAGTATCTCCCTTTTTCGGCCATTTTGAGAATGTCCTCTATCATTTTCTTGTCCATTTCCTCCCCTTGAGACGGGGGTCTGTATACAACCTTGTAGGATTAGAATGCCATTCCCCATCTCAAGGTAACCCAGAGTGCCTCTTGTCCTCCCCTTTACTTTTTAGTTCTGTAGCTTTGATCCCTTCCCTTATGTATAGAGCTACTCCACCTCCTCTTTTACCTTCCCTGTCCCTTCTGTAGATTGTGTACCCTGGTATGTTGACATCCCATTCATGGTTCTCGTGTACCATGTTTCTGTGACTGCCACAATATCCAATTGTTCATTTTCCATCAAAGCTACTAGCTCAGAAAGCTTGTTTCCAGACTACAGGGCATTAGTAGTCATTGCCCTCCATTTAATGTTGGCTTGATCCTTTTTTCCCCCATCCCTGCTCTTATTGCTCTTATCTATTTTACCATTTACCCCTGTCCTGCCCTGTGTTGAGCTCTGTACCTCAGTGTTTACCCTACTACCTGCCATGTTTTGTGGGGGGAGGCTTGACTTTTCCTGCCTTTTATCAGTACCTCCCCTTATCTAGTTTAAAAGCTTGCCAAGGAAGCATTTAAACCTGTCACCTAGGAGCTTGGTCCCCTTTGTGGACAAATGCAGACCCTCATACCAGTATAGACCTTTATCTCTCCAGGTGGACCCCCAGTCCCCAATGAAGCCAAAGCCCTGTGCTCTGCACCAGTTTTGCAACCATTCATTAAACTGCATGGTGTGCAGTACCCTAGCCTCACTCCTGCCATGGACTGGTAGCACCTCTGAGAAGGTTACTGTGCTTGCTACCCATCTGAGGCCCCTCCCCAACTCCACAAATTCATTCTGCACTGCTCTGAGCTTGTCTCTAGTAGGGGACTGAGGCATGCTGGGATACCCATGTTATGTAGGTGACAATGAGGCATGTCGACTTGGGGAGCCCCAGCCGGCAAACATTTCTGGGTTGTCCTGACGCCGATGGCTTACAGTTCCATGATGTGGCTCAATGGAGGAGATTCTCTCGAAGATTTACTGTTAGGTTATTAGTCACAAGATAAACAGGAAGCATTAGCTTGAATCTGGGGCAGATTTTGTGATCTAGTACAAATGCAGTTTCTCTGAATCCTGCAGACTGGTCAGGTGCACATATGAAAAAGGGCTGTCTGAGCAAGGGCAGAGCAGAAGATAGCTCAGATTTCACCTATTTTTTGTTATATTTATTAATATTCAACAAGAAAAACCATACACTGACCTACAAGCAACTTTTAAAATCCAAAAATATAAACTAAAATCTGATGCAGTAAAAATATTATATAAAAATCTTTCAAAATACTATTAGAAAAGATTAACTCCATTCCTAAAAACATAAATCAGGGGTTATAAAACCAGTTACATACTATTACATGACATCTAGTTACTCTGAGAGGTCAACCACAATTCATATTCCATTGGAATAAATTGAATTTTATACCCATAGGGGGGATTTCATCTTTGAAGTCACATGTGCATCTAGCAGCCTGTCAGGTGACCATAACCCATTATGTAAGGATTGTAGAGTGCCTCAGAGGTGTGTTCCCACAATCACCTTTACCAGGTGTGTAAACTTTTTTTAAATGAGAAAAAGCATTTAAAAGTTCTGGTTGGAGGAATTCAAGAAAAGTCCATCCAACCTCGGTGGCTGCAGGTTCCAACTCCTTCCTTGTACGTTGGCAGGGAAGGGTGCAACGAGGCATGGGCATCCACAACACTGACGCCTGGTCCTAGACTGCCAGAGGAGGCACCAGTACAGTGGAGTAACTATTGCCATCCCTGCAGTGCCTCTGAGATGCCCCATTTTTCCAGGTAAAGACAACAACTATTAAAGGTATATGATTTGTAGGCTGACCCAGTGGTATGGTGGCACCCCATTGCACTGCCATCGGGGGAAGGGGATTTCTGTGATGAAGTGCTTCGCTACTGAGGATGGCACAGGTTGCCTGGTATTCATGCACTTCTGCTGACCAATCACACAGCGGCATTAGCGTTTTGTGAAGGCAGTCTCTGTCCTCATGGTCTGAGAAAAGGTGGAGCCATGGTTATACCAAACATCAAGACAGGGAGAGAGAAACCAAAGAGGAAAAAAGTAACAAAAAAAAAAAAGTATAAAATCTTCAGTCCCAAGCTCAGACACCTTCATTCTATGTTATAAGCCCCAATGACAATTATTAATTATAATTCATGCATAATAAAATTGTTCATAATGGCCAGCTCATTGGCACAGTAATAGAGCTACCACTTGCAACAATGGCAGCCTGAGTTTAGGAATGAGAAAGGGTCATCGGAGGCTGGCCTGGGGAAGAAAGGCTGAGCATCCCTCAGGGAAGGAAGGGCTCCTTGTCTCTGCTATAGTACTACCACCTAGGTGACCACAGGAGGTGGCCAGCTTTTGGGGGCATCAGCACTCTGACGCACCATGCATCAGACGCAACCTTAAAATTACTAGTGGGATGAGAAACGTAAGCAGGAAAGTACCGCGACTGCACGGTATGCCATCCACTGTGGGCCATGCACCACCGACTGGGTTCTCACTCCCTCACCAAACCTCAGCCTCTGGCTGGAGGTAAGGGGTTGCCTCTGGCTGCTGTTCTCACAGGGGGTAGTTATCCATGGGGGAACAAGGAGAACCAGGTTAGTCCCAGAGGTGATGGGTGATGGGGATGGGGATGGGCAGAGCAGCAGACCACAGTGAGCTGGTTAGGAGACATGGAGTAGGAAAAAGTACAATAAATTAAAAAACAATTGTTCATTATAACCTAGTAATTTAAGATCAGAAGGGACTCTAGTTCCACCATGTCTACCTCATGCTTCATAAGCAGGAATGAATAAGTATGCTGTGTAAGCATGTATAGGACTAACTTAAAGGGGTTCTCTATCCACTCTGCTGTCCGGGGTATCTAGTAGGGCTAGGAAATGGGTTGGAGCAGAAGTTTGGGCCAGTCGGGTTTGGTGGAGGTTCAGAGAAATGGGCTGAATAAGGTTTAACAAAAAAACCTTAATTATGGCCCACACATTTTTTATGCAGTTTTTAGGACTAAAACATAAAAATGGCCAATCTTTCATGTGGCATATAAGTCTGGGTGGGGAGCGGCCATGAGGGAATGAGGGAATAAGGGAAAAGGTTCCCATTGGTGATCACTGCCTCCCACTATGTCCTTGACTTTCACTCTAGAGGTGACCCTATCCCCACTACTGAAAACAAGATGAATGGTGGCCTCAAACTCCATGCTCTGGGAAGTAATCCTTGAAAGTGGACAGGAACTCTGTCTCAGCCCTGCCATTAATCCACTTGATACATCAGTTTGTATCAGGGAGACTGAAGTTCTGTAGGATCACTTCTGTGCATGTATCTAATTTAACTGTTGTTTTAATTGGCCCAAGCATTTTGGCTTCATGCATCCCTGCACAGTTTGGGGGTCTGTAGCAACCCCGATTGCTATGCACTCTTCTACCTTCCTTTTCCCCTAACTTGTTCCAGATGGACTCAGTGACACTGTTTGCCCCCCTCCATGTACTTGTTTTCCTCAGCAGTGACTCCCTCCCTAACAAAGAGACACAGTTTGCCTTGGTTGTGCAGTACAGGGATAAATGTGTTTTTGCATGCTTATCATAGTTCATGCCAAGGTCCCTATTCACTAAGTCTCTGATATTTTCACAAAGAGGCCAATTGGGCTGAGAAATAAATGAATCCCCCCCCCCCCCCCACACACACACAACTGCTACCTCCTTCCTTTGATCATGAGTATTTGTGCAGTATCCATCAGAAGCTCAGGAAGTCATACAGGCTGCAGTTTGCCATGAGCATATGTAGATGCCCCAAATTTATTATGAAAAGTTGGTTCAGGATACACAAAAAAAAGTCAATTTGTAAGTGTTTTGATCAGTTGATGAAAATGGCACGTCATGCAGTGTGATTTTATACTAAGTAAGTTTTAATATTTCCCTGCTAGAAAGGTAATTTTTTTTGTAACAGTTGTTTCTGTAGGCTTTGAATTTGTTCTGTGGAGCATATGTCGCATTTTAATCACTGAGACGCTAACAATAATCCTATTTAAATCATAACTTAATAGTTCTCATCAGTCTGTCGCCAATTGTAGCTGTTATGTGTTTTAGTACCTAGGTCCCTAACATAAAAGGAACAAGTCTTCCAGGGAGCTCTTACCTGGTGAAGAAATAAATAACAACATGAGTAAGTGAATAAAATGATAAAGAAATGATGGTGGAATGATCAGGCATTTTAACATGTGAACTTGCTTTTAAATCAACATTTATTCCAAGGCAACCACTAGCACTGCTTTTCAGTCAGTAGCTTAACACGTTGTGGCAGAGATTTTGTGTAATTAAAGATTTTAACACAGCACATGCTATCCTAGAGCTGATAATGCTGAGAGCTTCTTTTTTATAAATGTGAAAACCAGGAGAGAATAAGAGCAGTTTTTTTTTTTTTTTCAAGGTACAGACCCTCTCTTCATCATCCACAGTCAAGGAAAATGCACTTCCAGCTGACTGGAGCAGAGCTGAGCCAATCAGCATACGCCTTTCTAGCTCTGTCATCAGTCCTTGATTGGGGAAGGGTTTGCATTTTGTGCACTGTATTTGGAAGGCAGATAAAATGCCAGGTCTGGACTGCCTCTAGGGATAACCTTCCTTCTATGATGTGAATGAATAGCATCTCGGCTGGGGGATCTACAGAAAATTGACAAGGCAGGCTCGGCTGCTCAGTATAGGCCTTTGTAGGCTTTTTCCCCAGCTGTGATTGTGTATCAGTTTATTTGCTTATTTATTTCCGAACTGAAGGGTGTTTTTGGATTATTAGACCTCCATGTACGACAGCTTGTACCTGCATGGATTTGAAGACTCGGAGGCGGTGAGTATTTTGCTCGATGTTATTTTTTTTCTCCCCCCTGAAAGTCTCTCAGGATGAGCACAGCAAGGCAGCTGAAACAGCAGTATTTTAAGAAGCATCTCACTAGAAAAGGATGCTTACAGTTCAGTGTCACCTGCAATAATCCTCCATTACATGTCTCTTATTGTGCAGTAAATTTTAGGAGTTATAACAAAGGCTAGTGAGGTGGTCCTGCACTGTAATTTATAGATCACAAGGTGTACCATTGCTGTTGCACAATTTATTTTTGGTACCCACCATACAGGAAAAGGCTGTGACTCACAGAATTGGATTAGGCATTCACACTTCATTTCTGAACTACAGTAGTATGATGTTTCAATGCAGTCTGTGACTGAAATATTAATATAGCATGGTTATTATCTTGTATTCCTTGTACAAAAGCCATGACAAGATAAGATCACTGACATGTTTTTTCTTTTTTTAGAATGTGCTGATTGGTGAGTGCAGAGTTAAAAGTATTTTAAATGAAGCGCTGCCCAATTCTTTGTTTACAAAAAAATGGAATGTTTATAGTTATTCTAAACCTGGCAAATGGCATCTGTGATAACAACATTGCATTTGAAAGCACCCATTTTTAAGCTCTGATATCTGAAGATTATTGTAAAATTTTGTGCTCAGTATAAAATCTAAGATGGAAAACTGATGATTGTGAAAGTGTTAGAATAGGCTGGCTTTGAATGTGGAAACTTGTCTTAGTTTGATGTCAGCGTGTGCCATGACCTGACTGTATACTTAGCAGGCACTCATCGGCCATTTGACCTGTAATTGTTCGGTGTATTGCATCCTTCTTGAAGAACACACCAAAGATACAGGAAAATAAAAAGAAGCAATCAGCAAAAAATGGTTCCCATGCTGTTGGAAAGGATCAATGATGAAGAGCGTGTAACGCAGTGAAGTACACGAATGTGCTATATTAAGCACACTGTGCATTCCTCAGTGCAGGGGAGTTCACACAATAACGTGGTATCGTCGTAAGCCAAATTAATAATAAAAAGCACACCTTGGTTAAGTTAATGGGCTGGCCCTGCATCAGAGACTTGATTTCAGAAGGAATTTGAACCATAGCTCTGCAGATGAGGGACAATCGAAATTTATGTTTAAAGATATTAAAAAATGCATTCTCCTTTGCTGTGTGGTCCAAGTTCAGATGTGTGGCAGAAATGACAGTATATACTGGGCTTTCTATTAGTTGCGATTGTGCAGTATGAGCAATCATAAAGACTGGCATTTTAGAGGTATTTCTGTGTATTCGTTCATAATGAGTATCACACCTGAGGTTCTACTGACTCTTTCAAAGCATAAATGTTTAGAATTGTAAAACTGATGCACGTATTATTAAAGCACGTAGATATGACAACTCAAGACTAAAACAGTATCCTGTGACAGTAGCTGACACACACATAGGATGTGTGATGCAGTCAGTGGATCCTCCCATGTAGTTGAAAATAACTGATTTTCATTTTGAGCAGCCTGTATGGAGGAGGTTGGTTGACTGGTATGTCAGCAGACTCCCACTGAAATGTGTGATGCCATTCCAAGACTGTTCAGTTTCGTGGGAGGAAACCCAAAGTACTTCAGTGCTTTATTGTTTTTAGTATAAAATAAACTTGGCAGGCCATCCCGTTGCCCAGCCATAGCATAACATGCAGCTACACAGGTGACCTGGCGTTAGGAGCAAGCGTGGTTCATCAGTGACTGGGTTACCCAAGTTCGGGGGGGGGGGCTGTTGGGGGCATCACTTCCCTGACTGATGAGAGGGTGGTGCCATGGTCTGCAGCCGCTGTGGTTAGCCAAGGAAGGATTGCATTTCTCTGCATGGGATGTGCTCAGTGAGGCTGGAAAGGGTACCAGCATGGTACTGTCCTGAAGGTGGGATGAGCAAGAGTGGGCTGAAGAGGAAACTGAGGGGTAAACACCACCATAGCGTGTCAGAAAGGAAGTTGCTGATATTCTTGTGCCCCATATCACATAGAATGGCACTGGTGGCCACTGGTGTCTGGGCTGGGAAGTTGCCAGAAATGGCCAAGGAGGGAGACACCATGGTGACAGGAATAAAAAGTTCAGAGGGAAGAAATAAACTGGGACTGAACTGAAAATAATAGAAGGTTTTAATAATCAGTGTTTGGACTACCTGAAACAAATGCAGGATACCACAGCTTCGCTAAGCCTGGACTGTGAAACAATACATAAATTTTATGTCCTACAAATACATGACAAAGAGGATGACGAAAATTACCCTAAAATGCAAAACATCCCCCAAATTAGTTTAGCAAAGCTATAGATTTACTAAAGAATTCCCTTTTATACAGTATTGATTCTATATTTAAATTAATTACATTCCAAATGTATAATCAGATGAATGTTTTTTTAACTTGGTCAGCAAATGTGACTTGCTCTTCAGTCTGTGGAAATGTGTGAGTATATCATGGTGGCTTGATCAGCATTTCAGTGTTGAGTACCAGACGTTACAGTAATTTTACTAATTGCAAGAGACTTGAAAGTATCCCTTGTCAGAGAACAGACCTGCCTGTATTGTATCTGTTAGTCCCAGGACAGCAGTTCCTGAATATGATGCTGCTGTAAACATGCCAATACCTGAACTGCATGCTTAGCTGAAATGGAGGCCTACATCCATGCATATCAGTACACAAGTTCAGAAACAACCACTTCTGTGGTTATCTTGTTTTCGGTATTGTCTGAGTGCAAGAGGTGGCATACATAATTCAGTACTGGAACAAACATAATATGCATTCGTAAGGCATAACTAATGGATGTGTGAGATAGGTAGTTCTTAAAATGTCATATCCTGGGAGTGCCACCGGGGGGGGGGGGCAGCGTTCCTCATGCTGCATGAGTATCTGCTATGGGAGAAGGACTGATGCTGTCAGTGAGTAGGTGGAATGCTGCCTTCTTCTTAGGACACCACTGAATGAGGACACACAATGCTTCGGGTGGTGGCGGGTGGGTCCTTAATTAAGCAGTGAGGTCTGACAAGGAGTGGGTTATCTTGAGGTAATCCTACCACCCCCTCATGCACCAAATCGGGAGTGTGGTACACCACAGGGGTGGGATTACCAGTCAGTAACCCCCCTACCACTACCTGGAGTTGCCTTGCTGTTATTATGAAATGCGACTAGGTGTTTCCACAGCATTTTTTAAATTAATTAAAAAAAATAAATAACCAGTGTTTGCTTTGCATGTCCCTCAGCATCCTTTTAATGGCACGGCATGAGTAACCCATGTGAATACTGTGTGGTAGTTACATAGGCCCCTGCCTAACAGAAGACTTGATTTTCTGTGTTCCATTTTATAACTGAGCAAAGTCAGTGGCCAACATTAATGACGGGCTCTCTTGGGGCTCACCATATTACTGGGCCCAGGCTTCTCCTGGCTCTCCCCCATGAACTGTCTGCTCCTGGAGTAGGCTTACCACCAACTAAAAAGGCCCAACTTTGGGGAGGGGGGTAATGCATGGAGAGTGTGCTGTGAGTCAGGACTGGAGTCATTGCAGTGCATGCCGGTGTCCAGATAGGAAGCCTTTGTTCAAGGCCAGCTTAAGAGAAGGGAAAATAGGACAATTGCCCCAGGGCTCTGAGCTCAGGGGGACCCTCTTGGGGCCCTCTCTCTCCTCTCCTCTCCAGGCTTCAACAGCTTGTGCCAGCCCGCCACCCTTTCACCAAATGTGCCCACTGGGCACCTTGCCATTTTTTGTGTAGCTTTAGGTTGGTGATTACTGCAGTTTCAGCTTGCTGCAAGGCGGTGGTGAGGTCATCGGTCAGCAGAAGTTGCCGAAGGGGAGCTTTGAATGTTCCTGAAGACACAGCACACTCACAGCTCATGCTCGGACCAGGACACACAATGGGGGTGCAATCACAATAAGCCAGGAGGGACTAGGGCGGAATATGCTCAGGCTTAGTAGTAGCACAGAGCATCAGTGACACCTTCCTGACCCAGCTTGTTGTCATGTAGACAGCACCAGCAGGAAAAAAACATCTTGGGCTAGCTTTTCAGCCCATTTGGGAAGTAAGTCCCACACTGCCGCGGGATGGAAACTCTGCACCTACAGAGCTTTGCATTTTCAGCTGGCACAGCTGCAGGGGATGTTACGCCTGGTCCCACTGGGCATAACATTTTCCCACAGCTGCACTGAAAAAAAGCCTGCAAGCTGTCATAAATCATGGAGCCAGTCATAAACTGGCTCCACCTTTGAAAATACCTCCACTGGAAAAACTGCGTCTCCGCAAGTGGTGACTCACTTGCGCTGTTTTTTTTCCCCGCAGCTACAGGACTGACAGGGCTCTGAAAAATCTAGCCATTTATTTTCCAATCCTTGCCTAGTACTGGACACTATTAGGAGCTTGAGTTGTGTGTCAGTTCAGAGGAGACAAAGTCAGGACTTGAACAAGCCAGGGCCAGCCCATAGGAAATCAAAGATCAACTGTAATACAGCAACATCATCTCCCCTCTAAAAGGACAAGGCCTGCCTGCTGCCTCACTTGCTGGTAAGATGATAGACCAACCTGAACTTCGACTGTTACATTACATGACTTACATTACATAATCTGGTCACCTCCATGCTATAATGGTCATTGGCTCATGAGTTTACCACCGCAAGCTAGCTGTACTTACTTGATGACTCACTTGACTTGAGCAGCAATCATTTTTGCTCCTTTGCCAGCAGCAGACAATGAGGCAAAATGCACACTTTGCCCAAGTTATGAAGGGTTAGGGCAGATTTTGCTCTAAGATGAACTGTTCCTTGACTTAAGTTACTTAAATCTGATCTCGTCCATACCATAATGGTTGTAGGCACATTAGTTTACCCTTTCAAGCTAGCTGTAGTTATTTGATGACTCGCTTGTCTTGTGCAGCAGTAAGTCGTTTCTGTTACATTGTCAGCAGCAGACAAAATGCACGCTTTGCCCAGGTTATGAAAGGTTAGGGCCGATTTTGCTCTAAGATGAACTGTTCCTTGACTTAAGTTACGTAAATCTGATCTCGTCCATACCATAATGGTTGTAGGCACATTAGTTTACCCTTTCAAGCTAGCTGTAGTTATTTGATGACTCGCTTGTCTTGTGCAGCAGTCAGTTGTTTGTTACATTGTCAGCAGCAGACAAAATGCACACTTTTCCCAGGTTATGAAAGGTTATGGCTGATTTTGCTCTATAGTTGTAGGGCTTGGGGCTTGCATGGGCTTCAGAAACAAAAGGTCTTTTAAAAGATCCAATCCCTCATCTCTGAGACTTAAAATTCTGCATTCAATACTGTCAGTGGCAGTCCTACAGTTGCAGATCTACAGTACATTCGGTGAGTCAGTGGTGAAAGCTTTATCTTTAATTGTTCTAACAACTTCCTTTTGCAGTTCTAGATGTCGATCTTTAAACTGATTATTATCCACAGAAAATATGTCCCAGTGGCAGAGTTGGCACTGGCAGTAGCTTTTTTGTTGAATGTTACCATTGGTGTCTTGGTGACAGCTGATCTCTGGATAACAGCATAGAGAGCTCTATGGGGGAGGGGGGCCAAGCACTTTCTCCTGATGCTGCGGCTCCATGATTTTACTCCCCAAACCCACTACAGGATGAATTGTTTTGTTCAATAATTTCATGGTTACAGCTCTGGGGGATCCAAGGTTTGATTCTGAATACCACCACAGCCATTGTCTTGCTGTGTGACCTTGTGCAAGTAACCCAGAACCTCCCCATACTAGGGTGTAAGGGGTCAGGGGGACAGGGACCTTTATAGCAGTGTCAGTGGTTCAGTAGTTAGCACACTCGCCTCTGAGGCCAGAAGATTGGAAGGTGGTGGGTTCTAGCCCCGCACCAGGATGTGGGATAAATCCCAGTACTGACATGGTAGTGCTTCAGGAGGGGAGTGCTGCACTCCTCAGGTGCCTTCTTTCGGATGAGACATTAAACCCAGGTCCCATCTCCTGTTCTGGTGGTTGTTCAGGTGGTATTCAGGTGGACGTTAAAGATCCCATGGCACTTCTTGATAAGGGGAATTTCCCCAGTGTCCTTGCCAAATTCCCCCATTCGCTAAAAATACCACCAGCAGCTTAATCTGGTTCTGTAAGTCAGTTTACATCTCTACAAATATATTCCCCTTCTCTTGCCCCTGGGTCGCACCTGGAAACGAACCATGGCCCAGTGTGCCTCTCCCAGTCACAAACTTTCAAATAAAAATACATAAAAATGGGCTTTGTAACTGTAAATTGTTCAGGATGGTTGCTGTTGTGGCACCTAGGATAACCATTATATGAAGTATGTGTGTAGCAGATGTTCTCAAACTAGAAAAACAGTGTCAAAAATATTTTCTTTGGGGGAGTTGTAGATCTTTGTTTTTGAAGTGTGTGTGTGTGTGTGTGTGTGTGTGTGCGTGTGCGTGTGTGTGTATGTGTATGTGTGTATTTTACCATCTGTAGGCAGTAGCATAATGAGTAAAAAAGAAAACACAGACGCAATTTGTATGAAGGCCTTTTATTTAATATTTGGTCATTTTTGTGCTGGGCTAGTGAAAAGCCTATTCAGTAGGACATTATGGTTAGGGTTACAGTTTTCAATTTTGGGGAAGGGCTTTCAGCTTGAAAATGCCCAGGGGCCTTTTCAGTCTTAAATCAGCCCTGTTGTGGTGAGACCCAGAGGCAGTGAAAAGTAATATTTAGGAACAGTAGGGGGACAAAAAGAGCATCTCTGTGGGCAATAATACATTCTAGGGTGTGCATTTGTTGGGCGATATAGGTCCTTCCAGTGAAGCAGCATTCTGTGCTATGTTATTACACTGCCCCAAAGAGGAGAGTGTCTTTTTGGACACTTGATCCTCCTTTCCCCTGCTCGAATTCAGGTTGCTGGCATTGTGCAAATAAACTCTTGTCATTGTGCTGATTGGTCATGCATTGTTATTTTTTAAATATGTGCATTTTAAGCAGTCTTGGGGCCCACAACATAGTTGCAATGGGTGGTGGCACAAAATACAAACCACCCTGCTGTGCTGCCACCAATTTATGCTATGCAAAAAGGCCCTACTTAATCACAGGAAGGTCCCCCGCTGTGACTGAGCTGCAGTGTAAATAGGCTGTCCAGCTGTTACAGGGCACAAATCCTATTTGTGCCTGCTGACATGCTGCTGTGCAACTCCAAAGGCTTCTCTGCATGGCATAGCACCAGTCACATGGTGCATTACCATGTTGAGAAGCTGTGGGTGCTGGTAGCACCCCCAAGAAATGCCCCCCAAGTCTCCCATTACTTAGGTCTAAATCTGGTCCAGTAAAAATAGTTCTCCGTTGCACTCTAGCACCTCCCTGGTAATCTAACAACCCCTTCATCACCCGTTTGCCATGTATGATTTACTCTTCGACATTCAGAGGAACCCCCATTCCTCGCCAGTGTCTCTTTGTGAAGTGGCCTGATTGACCCTATACTCCAGCCAAACCCTTTCCCAGCCATTACTGAATTCACAGTTGCAGCTTTGTGACCCCCAGCTGTTATATAGTAGTTATAACAGGTGTGCATGGGGGGGCCACCAAGTTGCTGCACCAAGAATGTAGGGTCACTGCACTCCAGCTGCTTGCCACTTGCATGTTTGCCCGATTCCATTCCCAGCACATTTCCAAAGCATTCAGCAAATGTTCTGGGAAGAGTTGTGACCCATTTCAGCATACTGTAGCCCAAAGGGGGTCAAAAAACACCCAAAGGCCCAACTTTGCCCCTCACTTTGTGACTAAGATTGAGGTCTTTGTTTGTTTGTGCAGAGACAACCGAATAGGTTTTTATGAAAACAAGAGGGTAAAATACAGTACATTGCTAGTATTTTATCATATAAAAATGGAAGTTTTACATACATAGATCAATAGACCATGAAGGCAAAAAAGGCCCATCAGCCCATCCAGTCTTTTTTTTCTTTTTTTTGGTGGGATACCGACAGGGTGCTCTGGTCCTTCCCTTTGAGGGACTCATCCTCCGACTCAATAGTCGGGTCATCATAGACTCTATTGGCTCCCGATTTTGCTGTTTTCCCCCTGGCCATGGACCCTCCCCATTCTTGGTGGCACGCCTGTGCTGACACCCAGCAGTGGCTGGGTGTCAGTCCGCAGCATGCCACATGATCCCCCTCCCCCGAGGAAGGAGAGCTGCCTATGGACGCTCAATCCTTCCTCACCCCACCAACCCCCGAGCAACCCGAGTCCGTTCCTGAACTTGGGTCACCAGCGTGGCACGAGGTGCGGCTTCTAGTGCCTCAACCCTCAGTGCCACCAGGGGAGCCGAGCCCATCCAGCCTTTCTACCCTACCTAACTATTCTGCACTAGCCCTAGTGACCATCCCTCCCCTTTGTTTCTGCTCCCCAAAGTCTTATTAATCATGCTTGTCCCATCCCTGCTTAAATCTGCTTACTGATTTAGGCTGTATCACTGTAGCAGTTTTTTCTGCTTGTTCACCACTCTTTCTCTGAAAAAGTGCTTATGGATGTCCCTTTTGAATCCCCTTCCCCACGGGTTTAAGTGAATTACCGCTTGTCCCTGTATGTAAGCTCAAGGAGAAAAGTTCCTTGGTGTCCTCCTTGTTTATCCCATGCAATTACTTCTATGTCTCGATCATGTCTCCCCTTACCCTCTTTTTCTCAAGGGTGTACATTTTCAAGTCCTGCAGCCTCTCCTTGTACATCTTGTTCCCTAGTCCATGGACCATCTTGTTTTCCCTGCGCTGTACTGCTTCTACCTTGTCGCAGTGTGGATTCCAGTGCCTTTTGCAGTATTCCAGGTGTGGTCGCACCAGTGACCTGTACAATCAGAAGATCACCTCATGACTTCTACTGCTTGTCTCCCACCCACTGCAACCCAGCATCCTATTTGCTTTGCCCTTAGCTCTACTACAATGTGCTGTTGTTTTTAGGCTCCCCGATATCATGACCCCTAGGTCCTTTTTCTGCGTAGTGCTTTTCTGCACCATTCCCCCCATTTCATATTGCAGTCTTGGGTTTCCTCTTCCCAATGTGCATCACTTTATATTTTTCAGCATTGAAGTCCAGCTGCCAGATCTTTGACCAGCTCTCCAAGTTTCCCAGATCCTCCCTGAGTTACCTTATACCTTCCTCTGTTTCTCCTCTTGCACAGATCTTTGTGTCATCTGTGAAGGGGCAGATGTGTCATCTGCGAAGGGGCAGCTCTTGCCCTTGATGCCTTCACCTGTGTCACAGATTATTACATTGAAAAGGACCAGGCCTGGCACCGACCCCTGATATACTTTACTTGTTACTTCCCTTATCTATGGAAACTTCCCACTAATTACTACCCCTACCCTTTGTGTTCTTCCCCTCTTCCAGTTCTCCACACAAGTTGACAATTTTTCCACTACCCTAAGTCTCTCATCTTTTGACTTGTCTGCTGTGGGGGACTGAGTTAAAGGCCTTGCTAAAATCCAAGTATACATGAGCTACTGCCTGTCCCTATCTGCTGTCCATAAGGGAGCAATACAGATGAGTATGAATAGATAGGCCATTGAAAGAGTAAAGGCCTATGGCACATTCATAAGGTAGAAAAAATGGGCAGACTGGATGGGCCTTGCGGTCCTCATCTGCTGTCAACTTCTATGTTTCTATGTTTCTGTGTCCTGGTCACACAGTCAAATAAGTCAACCATATTTGTCTGGAAAAAACCTTCCCCTTTTGAATGTATGCTGGGGTCCTTTAGCTTATTTACCTCCCAGAAGTCCACCAGTTCCTGCCTTAGTAGACTCCATAATTTTCCCTCTATAGGTGTCAAGCTGACTAGTCTGTAGCTCCCTGGCTCATCCCATCCTTCCTTCCACTCTTGTGTAGAGGGACCATGTCTCTGTCCTCCTGATACTAAACAAAAATATTTATTAAATCCCTCTGCTTTCCTTATGTCTTTCTCTTCCCATATTTCCTCATTTTTCAGTCTCACAATATCCCCTCTGACCATACACTTCTCCTGGATGTACCTGAAGAATGCCTTTTCCCGTTGCATCACTCCATTTGACAGCCAGAGTTCTGCCTCTGCCTTAGCCTCTCTCACCTTCTGGCTGGCTATCTTTGTTGCCTCCAGGCACGTCTCCCTCTTCTCCTCCCACTGGTATCCCTTATACTTTAAGAGTACACTCCTTTTGACTCTTACCATCATCATTGCTTTGGCCATGAATCACATTGGACCCCTTGCCCTTTTTCCTTTTGAGAGCTTTGCAACTGAGCTTTCTGCAACTTCTGTCATTGCTTTTTTAAATTCTTCCCATTCTTCCCAAGCCCCCTCCACCTGCTCTGTACTCCTCGTGCTTTCTTCCAACTGCTCCCTCATCTTGACAAAATCTGCTTTTGTTTTGCTCCTCTCTGGCTCACCCCGGTGTTCCTTTCCTTGGAGTCCCACATGCACTTCCCTTACCCTCTGGACTCATCCCTTGCTACTGGCACTTACCTCCAGGCTCCTTGAATTTCTCCTACACCCCCTAGTTTCTGGCTTATCTCTGCTGGGGGTCTCTTTGCTCTCACCAAGGAGGAAGTGCCTGACAGTTGGGGTGTAAGGGTGATGCTCTGGGTTGTTTGGTGGAGTGGGGGAACACAGTGAGGACCATTATCCGGTGCACCAGAGACACACCATGTTTTTCCATTTTCCTCCCTTCCCACTGCTCCCTCTCCACATTATGATCACACATCACAGAGTCCTGAGAGAGACACATGGCATTGTGTGGTTACCTATGCCATCAAGTGTGTCTCTGCTAGCCTACCACCAGGAGCCACTCAAGGATTAGTGCAACCCATTTCCTCCCTCTGGGGAAGAGAGTGGACCATCCTAACCCTCCCTGCCAGTCTCCACTCTAGTCGTCCCAGGTGCTGAGCATGAACCAAGGTCACCAGCATGCCGAGTAAGTGGACCTGCCAAAATCCACTTTTTAAAAATCCCATATCCTTACTGCATCTGCTCTGTTGGTGGTCCTTATCTGAACTTCCAGTGCCACTGTTCTGTGGTTGCAATAACCAAGTGGTTGCTACATTTTGGAGCCTCTCACTGTTGGTAAGCAGAACCCCATCCCTTGTCGTGCCTTGGACAAGCTGAACTAGGACCATATTTTGACATGCATCCACCTGGTGCTAATTCCCATTACTTGTGTAATAAGTACTTTCTGTCCACGTCGGTCTTGTTAAAGTCCCCTACTATTACCACCTCCCCTAAATTGGCCACCATCCTAAGCATTTCTCCCAGTTCTTTGTCTGTCCCCCAGTCCTGAACTGGTAGTCTGTGGACCACCCCAGTCCTGATTTGTTTCCCACTTCCTATTACTGCTAGCACTCACAGGGTTTCTAGTTTACTTTACTCTCCTGGGCTACTTTGGTTGTCACTATCCCCTCTTTTACATATATTGCTACTCACCTTCCCATGCCCTTTGCTCTTTCCTTCCTGAACAGTGAGTACCGTGGTATGATCTCATCCCATTCATGGTTCCCACATCCCCATGACAGCCACCAGGTCGGAGCTCCCTTCTGTGGCCATCACCTGAAGTTCTGGCATTTTGATGCCAAGACTCCTTGTACTGGTGCACTTGATTTTCCAACATCTGTCCCTGACTCCTCTTTCCCTTTACCCTGGGTCTGTGTGATTATGCTGTATTGGTCGATGGGGAGAAGTCAGCAAGGCCCCCTTTGTTTGTTACACTGTGTGTATATGTACCTGGCCACTCTGACCCCTCCCCCACTAGTTTAAACTAGCTATATTATACTGTGCGCACCTTTCTCCCAATACCCTTTCGCCCTCTTTGTTGGGATGCAAGCTACTGCTTTTGAATGTTCTCCAATCCCAGCAGGTCGGGCCCCACTTCAGAAGGAGTTAAAATCCCTCATCTCTGCACCAACCATTTAACTATGCACTGAATTGTTCCCTCTGATTCAGGCATGGCTGCGGTAGCACCTCAGAGAAGGTTTCTGTTCTTGCTCTCTCTTCTTTGATACCTTCCCCAGAGCATCGAAGTCTGATTTCACCTCTTCCATGCTCTGCCTGCTCAGATCATTTGTGCCCACATGCACAATTAAATCTGGCCTTCCCTTTCTCCCATGAGTTCTACCACACTGGCTACAAGTCACTCTGCTGTCACCCCAGGGAAATAGCAGCCCACTTCTTTGCCATCCGGTGTGAGACACAGACCCTTCCCTGTGCCCCTCACAGTTGAATCCCCGGCCTGCATGTATGTTTCTCATACCCTCTTTGGGGCTCTGCCAACCCCCTAACATGCTGTCCAACAGTGCTTGCATGCTAGGCATGCTGGTTCTTTCTTCCCTTGTGGTGGGAGATTGGAGGACCTCTTGTTGCAGTAGGGGTGGACCCATTGCTGTGCAGAGCCCTGGTTTCAAAAGCTTCCTCCTTCTTCCCATCCTCCCTCCCTCTACTGCCCAGCCCTCTTTTCTAGCCTTGGAGGTGGCTGTGGCCATACTGCCTGATGGGGCTTGGCAGCTGCAGCTCTCAAACAGCATATTTCAGCCCTTGCAGCTTTTAGTTCCACTCTCACATCCTGGAACCTCCGGCAGTCGACAGTGGCCAAACTCCCTGAGTACACTCTGGTTCACCACAGTCCCACACACCCAGTACTCACTCCACACTTCATTGTGTCCCCTCGCATCATGGTGTTTGTACAGAATGTAGCTGTGATACGAAACTAGTGTGTTACTTCCAGTACTCTCACAGAACTCAGACTTTGTACACTGTTTTCTTTGTTTTCCAATTATTTAACCAGGTGAGGCACACTAAGCTGAAAGCTTGTTTGCAGGTGCAACCTGGGAGCACGAGGAAGTTAAGTGACTTGCTCAGGGTCACACAGTATGCAAGTGGGGCTGTGGGATTCAAACCCAGGTCTCCAGATTTGCAGCTCAGAGTCTTAAACCACTGCACCATACTGCCTCCTATTCTTTCCCCTATTCACACTTTTTTCTATTATGCTACCCCAATTAGGGTATCACTAGAACCCCCTACTCAGCCTGTCCTTCTCAAATGCAATTTGTTCTATAAGGCTACCCCAGATAGGGTGTCTCTGTGATCCCTTTGCACTTCTGTCTTGCCACTTATAATTGTACTATAAGGTACGTACCTGTACCACCTTCCAGAGTCCACTCTGGTCTTCCTGTGAAAGCACTCCAGAGACTGCTTAGGCAGATGCCACATTCCTACTCTGTGACACTCACATGATGGGTTGCCATATTTTCATAATAAGTTAAACATTGACGAAATACTTGCATTAGTAAAACAAAACCTATGCAGATATTGGGGTGTGTGGTGGACGAGCTGTGGTGGTTCATACCACTATAGTTTGGGGTGATGCCAGATAAATCTGGAAGGAGAGGCTGAAAGCGTACTTTAGATCCAAGATGCAAGGTTTATTAGCCACAGTTGGAGCACACAGAAAAGACTTAGCATTCACTAACACTATACACATGAGAAAGAATGAATAAGGTTACCGGGACCACAAACTGGCTCCAATAATGTCCTACAAAAGTCCAGGTTATTCAAATCTTAAAGGTGTAGCAATCCAATGCACCAAGCTTGGGTTTCTAGTGTTTTGATTAGCTGACTGCTGAGGGTGAATCTAAGGAAGCGCTTCCTACACAGGTCATAAAATGGGGTGTCCCCCAGCAAACCAAAAACCAAGTAAAACACTGTAGGCCTCCTGACCCTGGGAAGAAGGTGACTCTTGGCATCATTGAGGCAACTTCGGAAAGGAAAGCGCCTGGTCGAGGATGGATGTTGACACCAAGTTGTAGGAGAAGAGAACCCTTACTTGGGATTGTTGGCTGCAGTGACCTTGGGCAGGTGATCTCCAGTTGAGAAAAGGATGCTGGGTGCAATGATCCACTGGACAACCTCTGGGCAGGTCCCCGGAACCCTTACCACCTCACTCCTGCAGCTTCAGAATCCGACAGTCTTTAGTGTGACCTCTTGATGCATCACTGGAACACGAGCCACCTATGGGCAGTACAATCAAGAGTGTGGCAATCCTTGGTGTAGCCTCTTGCATGTGCCACTGGTATTTATGCCACCTTAGGGAATAGAGCACAGAGCCTGGCAATCCTCAGCAAGGTCTTGGTATAGGCCATTGGTACTATTGCCACCTTGGGACAATGCCTATGCAGGAGAATGGGCAATGTGACTCTGAGTTTGATGGACAACTTAAGTCCCTCAAGCTAGAGCTGGGGTGGCCCCTAACCTGACTCACTTTGGTGGGCCCTAGCTACCAGCTGGCTACCACTTATGACAAGCAACTCGAACATGGGGCATCATGAAGAACACTTGGAGTTGATGGAGGTCATTGGAAGTGGGTGCAGGTGATACTGGGCTTCCCGGGGACCCTCCCTGTGTCAAAGAAGAGGCACCAGAGGAATTCTAGATGAGGTGTGGGGTGTGTGCAGGAGCCCCTGGAGTTCAACATGAATTTCTGTACTCTGGGGAATGCACAACCACAAAGGAGTGATAAGGCCTCTTCTTCTGGAGACTGCTGCATGAAAGCGTCACTGGGTGAGTTTCCCGGCCAAATGAACTGACTCGATGCACTGGGGAACCTGACTAGATGGCAGAATTCTGCAAAAACTGACTGAGGCTGCTACTGGGGATCTTCTGGAGGGAGTTACACTGAAGGGACCCAGGGGATTTGCTTCAACCTCCTAACAGGGAAGCCGACATCCATTGCCTTACTGTCCTTCATCCTCCCTGGTCAAACTTTCTCCCCTCTCCAACCTGTGCAGAGCCTCCTCTAGGCTGTGGGAGTCCTGGCTACCTGCCAGGGGATTGGCTCCTTCATCCAGAGGTCAGTGGCTTAAAAAAGTCTCCAAATTTGAACCTGCCCTGGCCACAGGGATTGGCTGAGAGGCCTCAGCCTGGCTTTCTTCTCCACTGTGGGACAGGAATGTGGCCCAAATGGTTTGGCTTTGGCTGGCTAGGTGTCAGTCTTGAGCGGGGGAGGGAGAACCAAGGAAGGGAGAAGAAAGAGAAAAAAGTTTTCTTTTAAAACCCTGAATTTAGACTGCTAGGACTGTCTGCTGGAGTTTTGCCTGTTCTGTGTTTCAGAGGGTCACCAAAGCTTTTCAAGGGTTTCCCATTAAGCTGCCAGGGTTCCCATAACTGTCTGACCCCTCATATCTCTGAGGATCCCCTATTTTCTGTGATGCTCTCAATGCCACTATTTTCTGTGGTGCCCCCAATTTCCCTGGGGCACTACAAGTGTATTAGGTAAAACGTAACTAGTAGATTAAGGGAGGCTATGACCCCTCTAAACTGGTCATTCAAAATACCTCAGCTGAAATACTGTTTGCTGTTCTGGACACCGTACCACAGAAACAATACTGACAGGTTAAAAAGGGTATAGCAGAAAGCAAAAAGAATGATAGCTGAGGAAGATGATATGACCTTTGAAGATGGGGTGGAATGCTTGGGGATGCTCAGTCTGGAGTAGAGAAGCTTGGGCTATGTGATAACAATGCATAGTTTTCAAAAGGATCTAGAGTTGTGTGAGAACCTTAGTATTGTGTGAAAGGGAAATGGAGAAATAACAAGGAGACATAGCCAGCAGATCAAGGGTGAGCAGTTTCAAGCAGACCGTAGGAAATTATATTTTTCTCAAAGTGTGTGGTGGCTCAGTCTGGAATGACCTACTGAGCCACACAAGTCAAAAAACCTTGAAGGATTCAAGAAGGCATTAGATAGTTATTGGTAGGAGGCTAACTTCAATCAATCAAAGTCAAAGTCTTTATTTATTTAACCAGGCGATCACCATTGAGCAAGCTCATTTTCGAGGTGGACCTGGGTTTGTTAACAAGGAACAGGGACAATATACATGGGATGCAACACACAAGAAAATAGTAATAATACAAATAAAGTGAGATACAATAATACAGTATATACAAAGTATCAGCAGGTGGCATTGACAGTAGTATATGTTTGGAACAGAAGATACAGCTAGTTTTGGGCAGGACACAATTTTTCATAAAGGTAAAGAAATAAACAATTTTAACTTGAAAATGTATTACTGTATTTCATTGAATTTTGTGTTTTGACCTGCGGCTTGTAGTAGAGGACGGCTTGTATTTGAGGGTGGCTTGTACTGCAAACTCAAATGTTTAAGTATAAAAAAAAATAATATACATCCTGATTATGATCAAGTATATTGTTACTGGTCTACTTCATAGCAAAACAAGCACATTAAACATGAACTAAGATCAAACATTTTGAAAGAGATACAATAATGATCATATTTATAGAGACAAAAATCACTGAGTCCCAACTGCAGTACTTTATCTGACATACTTCAACCCTAATTAAAAGCCATGGCTTCTATTTGAGGAAGGTATCTATTCGATGAAATACAGTATTACTAAATTATAAAAAGATAGGGTACAACCTTAATGAGCTAAATCTTCTTTCATCTCTCAGTTGTGTATTTATTCATATTGGTTTTTTTTTGTAGAATGATCTAAAATACAAATCCAGTGCCGTAAGGATTTTTTTTAAACTCATTTATTTTTCAGTCCTCACTACACAATATGGACTCTACTGTTCTGCTGCAGTGTGATATGGTGTTTTATAAAATGGCAGGGTAAAATCCAGTAATCTGATTGCCTCTTATTTATGTGTAAAATATGATTTACACATGGCTAAAAAAAAAGGACTGCTCAACAAGTGAAGAGTCTGGAACCCAGATCAATGGGCATTTGGAACACAAGCATTTAAGTTAGCCCCTAAACATAGAAACATAGAATTTGATGGCAGATGAGGACCGATTGGCCCACCCAGTCTGCTCATTTCCCTACCTAATGGATAAGCTGCAGATCCTAGTTAACCAACAGCCTACTTCTTCCTACCCCCATCCCCTAGAATTGCTTTATGACTGTCCCATGTATGCTTGAATTCCACCGCTGTTTTTGACTCCACAACCTCCTCCGGAAGGCCGTTTATGCATCTACAACTCTCTGTGAAAAATACTTCTTAAATTACCTCTGAGCCGCCCCACCATCTTCAAATTGTGCCTCCTTGTTCTTGCACACCTCTTTTTTTGAAAGATGCTACCCTCTTGGACTTTGTTGATTCCCTTGAGGTACTTGAAAGTTTCTATCATGTCCCCCCTCTCCCTTCTTTCCTCGAGGCTATACATATTAAGCTTCTTAAGTCTCTCTTCATATGTCTTCCGGTGCAGACCCTGCACCATTTTAGTTGCCCTCCTCTGGACAGCTTCCATCCTGTCTATGTCTTTGTGAAGATTGGGTCTCCAGAACTGCACACAGTACTCCAGATGGGGTCTCACCAGCTGTCTGTACAGAAGGATAACAACTTCCTGTTTTCTACTGGTGATGCCTCTCCCTATGCATCCCAGTATCCCCCTTACTGCCCTCTTACATTGCTTGCCCACATTTAAGTCATCTGATATGACTACCCCCAGGTCTCTTTCCATTTTTGTTGTTGTTAGTATCTCACCCCCCATTGTGTACTCTTCCCCTGGGTTTTTGTTTCCCAGGTGCATAACCTTGCACTTCTTAGCATTGAATCTAAGCTGCCATACATCTGACCATTCCTCTAACCTTGCCAAGTCCCTTCTCATCCTCATCTGCTGTAAGTACTTGCCAGTGTCTCTTAATTATTTGTCCAATCTCTCTTGTCCAATCTCTCGGCTTTGGGAACTAAAAGTAGTTACAAAATAAAATCTTTATTTATTCCCTGACATCTCATTTTTATCTGATAGCAAGTCCTTTCTGTCCACCAAAGCTGCAGCCTGGTATCCTTTATCAATGGTTGCTGCTGTATAGCAAGTACTTACAGCAGAACCTGGTTTATGCGGAGTGTCTGCCCAGACTCCGATTTTAACTTTTAGACATGCTCCTACATTAAAAGATACCTTAGTAAGAAGTCATTTTACACCTACAGTGAAACACACCAATAACTGGTTGGAAAATTACACGGGATGTGTACAGTGTAAAAACTGTATTGCATGTAATTACATTTTAAAAGAGAAGGATTTCAGTGTCAGTAACCGACAAGCAAAGATTTCTGACATTAGACAACTGATTACCTGTAACACTCAGGGTGTCATTTATTTAGCGAGATGTAATTGTGGAGCATTCTATGTAGGAAAACAGAAAGGGCCTTCAAGGTTAGAGTTTTTGAACATGTTCGAGCAATTCATAAACAGGATTTAACTTATGCAACTGCAGCACATATCTATGAAAATAAAGAGAGATTGGAAACACATGAGTTTACATTTTTAGGGATAGAAAAGATTTGTCATGGTCTGCGAGGTGGCAACTATCGTAACAAAATTTTAAAAAAGGAAAATGAATGGATTCTACGTTTACAAGCTTACAAGAAACTACGCATTAATGCACATTTAGAATTGAAACCATGTTTGGAAAGTAGATAAATTAACATTTAGATCTTAGTTTTGTTAGTATTTCAATTGTAATTTATGGGTATAGTGTATTTCACTTTTTCCATGCTTTTAAGAGTTAACAGATAGGGTAATGTTGATTAATTGATGTACCAATGATTTTGAATTTTGTCATGGTGATGTAATGGGTGATTGGATATTTAATGCTGAGGTGTGTACTGTGTTTTAACTTTTGATAAAGGACTTTCATCCGAAACGCGTCAAGTGGTTTTATTGGTGCAATAAAATTATATTAATTTTGTAAGCTCCGGATCTGATTATTATTGGGGTTTGTTTGTGCTTCAGCTTTTGTGCACTAGTATTCATTTAGCTGAAAGCACCACAATTGCCTTGTGCATGGTTCATATGCCAAGTTCTTCCACTTCACAGGTAAAAAAATATATGTATATTAAAGGCATCTGAGATGTGTAAAGCGTCAGAACAAAGGGATCCATTTAATTTGGTAGAGCTAGTTGTAAGATGGTTCTTTCCTAAGAAATTGTTTAGCCCTTTCCAAAGGTTATATTAATCTTTAATAGTGGAAGCTTGCTTTTCTGTATAGTATTGTGGCTCACAGTCTCGAGTTAACTTATTACACTTATTCCATAGCTTCCGACATTTAGCTAATGTCCTGTGGTCCCTGTTGGCTCAATACTTCTCCTAAGCCCTATCCATATCTCTCATCATGTGTAATAATTCAGGCGTAATCCATTTCTGAGAGCATCCTTTCAATCATAAGACTTTTAAAGGTGCATAGTCTTCACAAATCCTGGAAAATTCTTAACCCCCCCCCCAAAAAACAAAAAACAAACCCAGTCAAAAACAGTGTCAGT
The DNA here is from genome assembly GCA_016271365.2 of Neoceratodus forsteri. Taxonomy (NCBI): domain Eukaryota; kingdom Metazoa; phylum Chordata; order Ceratodontiformes; family Ceratodontidae; genus Neoceratodus; species Neoceratodus forsteri. The sequence goes on from CM028132.1 coordinate 924,991,009, forward strand.
GCAGGAATAAAGTCCTTAAAGGACCAATCAACTGCCCGAAGAGCTTCTTTAAAGTTTAATATATTATGTTTTGGTAATATCCAGACTTTTGAGGGGGTAATTTAATGGCTTTACAAGATCAGACAAATTTACTGTAACTGAAGAATGGTCGCTCAGGGAATCAGCTAAAACTGATGTATTATTAACTCATCTTAAATTAGATGCAAGTAACCAATCAATCAAAGAACTTTTACCAACTTTTAATTTATTCTAGTTGCTTCAGAAAGCAGTTGAAATAAACTACTGTACATTCATAAACCTTATCATGAAATTGCTTGCCATTTCGAGCGGGTCCAGTCCGTGTTAAAATCACTGAAAATATTGTTTTCTGTATTTCAGTTTTTTTTTATACAGTTTAAGAAATCGGAAAATCCAATTTTACTACATTATTAATAAACATTAGAGATTCTTAAGTTTTTATGCTCTCCAATCAGTAGATTCAGAGACATAAATTCACAACTTGGGGTCTGTGGAAGAAATGTAAAGTTTGGTTACATCCAGGGAATCTTTAATGTAAAACCCTGTCTGACGCAAAAACTGACATTCAGTAATATCCGCATCACTATCCTTAATATGTGGGGTTTACCAAGTTCCTACTACAGATATAACTTCCAGTTTGATATGCTGGGCCCAGATTTCTAATAAATTTAATTTAGGCAAGAGACTTCTGATGTTTATATGTGCCATGTTTAAACTCATACCACCTGAAAACTGACTTGTCTGGCGTCTAGCATCACAAGGACCTGGGTTGGGATGAATATTTTTGTAAACATAAGAACACAAGGAATTTGCCAGCAGAAGATGACTTTGCAGTCTATTTATTTTTATTTTATTTACTTTATTGAAATGTTTCACCAGGAAAGGCACACTGAGCAACAAGTTGCTTGTCTCACGGTGCGTCCTGGGGGAAAGGGTAGTGGAAATATGTACATACATACAACAGCAAACATTATTACAGCAATATTGGTGGCAGCAGTGAACAGCATATAACAGAAAGAACATATTAAGTGCAGCATATGAGTACAATTGTTTACAGAGGTCACAATGGACAGGTCACATGCATTACATTAGGATAACACCTTAAATTCATGATGATGGTACCATTTAGCCTGAAAGGAAGGGGTGGATAGGGAGTAGCAGCAGAGGTGGAAAGGTAGTGAGGCTGAGAGGGGAGCAGATGAATAGGAATCAAGGTTATAGAGGATACATAATGGGCAGGAGTGTGATATGGAAAATATTCTCACTCCTGCAGAGTGAGCTCTAGATACTCAAGAGTGCCGAAGGCATGAGTGAGAATATCCAGAACTCCCTCTGCAGCAGTGAGAATATTTTCCATAGCACATGATCTGCACATCATGTGTGCTATTTATACAATGGGCTGGGAACTCTTCTGTGATTTGTTATGCTTATTTTACTTTTGTGGTTTGTACTGGTTTGTGTTGATACTCTTGAGTAAATGGCCATGAATGGGTTTAGTATGAAGGCTGTGATAGGTGGTTTTGTCTGTGTGTGAATGTTGATTGGTTGGTGCTTGTGTGAACATGGTGTATGATTGGCTGTAGTCTTTAAGAGGACGGGGGTTTGTGTGGGGAGCTGGGACAGAGGGTGTGTTAATCAGCCAATTTGTTTTCTATTTTTATGTGTTTCCAATGATTTGGCTGTTTCTTTGGGTTTTGCAGGGGGTGAGTGTTCTGGTTAGGGTAGTGTAAGCTTAATTTTGTTATTGTCCACTCTGGTTTTTGTCAGCATTGTGTGCAACATCTGCTGATAGCAGTCATAAATGGCTTTGTTTTCTTCAAAGAGATCAGAGATGCGGTGTTTATGTTAGTGTTTCAGGCAGCAGTCTTGGGGAAAACACGAGAGAGGAAATGGATTGTTGTTTCACATTTCATGTGAGTATCTTGACACTTGTAAACTGGGATGTGAAAAGTAGATTAGGGAATGAGGTTTACAGGACGTCTATGTAGACTAGTGGGCAGAGTGAAAATAACAGAAGCTGACATCAGCAGAGTATGTATAAACAGCATTTATTTTAACCCTGCTGACGTCAGCTTCATTTATCACACTGCAGTGAAAATAATGGGATTTATCATCAGCTTGGAGCTCTCACCTCCATTGTATAAATAGATATATTGATTGTTGTAGATTGATAGAAATCTAAAGTCATAGTTATATTGGTAGTTATAGATAACCTGACGGAATGGCCAGGTAGGGATCACTGCAGGGAAAGAAAGTAGTGGGGCTGGAAGGGAGCTGTAATTCAGAATAGTTGCTTTTTTTATTTTTATTTTAGTCTTTGGTAACCGGGTTAGGCCCACTAGGCACAAGTGCCTGTTTTCAGGGGCATCCTGGGAGCATTGACTGGTTAAATGACTTGCTCAGAGTCACACAGTATGTAAGTGGAGGTTGTAAGAATCAAACCAAGGTCTGCTGGATGTACCAAGTTCATTCACAGATCATTACTCTAACCTCTAGGCTATACTGCCAGCCTATATACATACATATATGTATATGTATGTGTGTGTGTGTGTGTGTGTGTGTGTGTGTGTGTGTGTGTATATATATATATATATATATATATATATATATATATATATATATATATACCGTATATGTATGTATATATGTGTGTGTGTGTGTATATATATATATATATATATATATATATATATATATATAGATATTGATAGAGGTTGGGGAGCAGTCTATCAAGTCTGCTTCATGCAGAGCCCATGTACTGTAGCTTTGGTTACATACTGCTCTGTAATCCCTCCCCAGACACCTTAACCCTCCTCATAACTTTATACCCCCCTAAAAGCCATCCACAGATTTCATGCTTACTACCTCTTCTGGTAGCCTGTTCTACCACTCTACCACTTTGTCCTAAAGAAGTGCCTCCTTTCAGAACCTGGCCCAGCCAGTTTTCAGCTATTTCCCCTCATGTTTTTGTTACCACTGGTCCTGACAGTTTCACTGGGGTCTACCTTGTTAATGCCCTCAAGCAAATGCTGTACTTACCTCTTGTGCTATATAACACACAGGTTGCCCCTGGAAAAGGGACCTCTGGGGCTCAGTGGGCCTACCTGGTCACCAAAATTTAATAAATAAATAAATAGTGAATGACAACCAGTCTGTTCACCAGTTCCAAAAGGAAATAAACCAAGTAGGGGACTGGGTATTAAAAAATCAACTAACTCTTAACTTAGAAAAATGTAAGATCATGCATATAGGTCACAAGAACAAAAAAGCTAATTATTACCTCTATGGAAACCTGCTCCCAGTATCTAGCATGGAAAAAGATTTGGGTGTACTAATCACAGACGACCTAGCCTCTTCAGAACAATGCAGGGCTGCAGCTAGCAAGGCACATAAAACAATGGAATGTATTTACAGAAATATTCATAGCGGAAACAGCAGTATTGTGGTCCCCCTGTATGCATCACTTGTGCGACTGCACTTGGAGTATTGTGTGCAATTTTGGGCACCATACAAGAAAAAGGATAGAAGGATGATAGAGGGAGCAAAGAGAAAGGTGACAAAAAAAAATTAAACATTCAAGAGACATCAACTATGATGATAGGATGAGGCAACTCGGTCTGTACAGTCTGGAGTTCAGGAGACTAAGGGGAGATTTATGTTTAGTATACAAAGCTTTATCAAATAATGACCTATGGGAAACGATAGGGCTGGCCAGCAAAATAGAAAGATGCAGTAGATTCCATCAATATCAGCTCAAAGGTGAATTGTACAAAACTAATTTACGAGGTCAAGTGGCTGAGTCAGAGAATGATTAGTACATGGAATAGACCACCCAGTAATATAGCACTACATTTGATAGCTTTAAGAAATCTCTTGACGACTTTATGGATACCCACAAACATACCTTTCTAAGGTAGAAACTGGCTGAGTCCACATGACCTATGGCTTCTGACACGCACTTTTTTCTGTGATTCTGTGAACTTCCAGGATGCAGGGCACAACACTTGAAACTGAAGTTGCTTAACCAACAGACTTTATTACAATCACTGTGTACAGTCACTGGTTTTCAGCAGGTTTAATCAGATGGCATCACTCATTTACATTACTTTTCCAAATGGGTCCCAGATAATGCTGAGCATGAATATGTCCAGAGATGTGGAAGAATACATAGGTCCAGAGATGCTGGACATTTAGCAGTACTAGATGCCCAGAGACACTGTTCCCCTTGCAGCCTTCAAGCAAGAAAAAATGACCCAGGGTGTACCCAGTCCTGCCTTGGCAAAGGTTAACAACCAGAAAGGTGTACCCTTCCAGGGTAAATACAGTGGAGTTTACTGTATCCTTCCCTTTGTCCTTGGGTACAGATTATCAGTGCCTGACAACTGCACTGACCCTTTTGGACATCCTTTATTCCTTTTACTGTCTCTGCATTTCTGAAGCCTCCACAAAAACGGCTCTCCTGTCTCTTTTCTTTGCTGGAACGCAGTATGGCTGATGCGAAAACCATCAGGCAGCCCTCATGAGGTTCCACACTATCCCCGATCTTGGACCCTGATTGGGCTGGTGCCTCCAGAGACCTGAACTAGAGGAAGCCAGTGCCATTTAGATTCAGGACCCTACCACCATTCCAGGCCTAGCAAGCCCCTCCAGCAGGTCACCAGAACTCCTCTGAATACAGACTTGAACTAAAACTAACTGCTCCTCTGTCTGGCAAACTACTGACTGCTCCTCTGTGTGGCTATCTTTATTTATGCCTTGCATAGGGCAGGCACTCCAGACAGTATGAAGCCTAAAGATTAAACAAGGACAGGATGCACTTGACAGAGTGGCTTGGCCATTCCTGTAGAGGGCCTTGTCTCACTTTGGACTACCCCAGCAATTTATACAAACTCTCCAGGCAATTTACACCCAGGCCCAAACCTATCTCAAGCCAAATGGCTCCTTTTCTGAACCATTTCCATTGTCAAGAGGCACTCACCAGGGATGTCTCCTTTCCCCACTTTTATTTACCCTCTATTTAGAGCCCCTAGCAGAAGCTGTTTGCTGTGACCCCCGAGTGGAGGGACTCCCCATAGGGGGACATCAATATAAAATATCTCTATTCGCAGATGATGCATTGCTCACGGTAGTCTCTCCTGAGGAGTCAATCCCAGCAGTGTGGAAGCACCTGCAGGAATTTGGCTCCCTAGCAGGCTATAAATGTAATACTGCCAAAACAGAAGTCCTATTATACGATTATAATACACTCCCACACTGAAAAGAGCTTTCCCTTTAAATGGCACAAGCAAGCCATCCGATACCTGGGCATCAAACTTACCAAGAACCTGCCTGGATCATCTTGAACTCCTCAACTGAGTCACTTACACAGCAAATCATGGCTGATCTATCTATATGAACTTGCTTGACCCCTCAGCCTTTTCCATAGAATAGAGATAATTTGGTTAAATATTTTGCCTCACATATTATATTTTCTCCAGACACTTCCTCTCATGCTGGATAAGCTATGTTTTAAAGCCTGGGATAAAACCATTTCTAGATTCATATGACAGGGCAAATCCCAGTGAATAAGGTACTCTGTACTGCAGCTGTCTAGGGATAAAGGAGGGGTCAACCTCCTCCACTTTTTTGGGTATGCGCTGCCAACACATCTACGCATTTTGTGTCTTTGGGCCAACCCTCGCTGTCAGTCGTACTGGAAAACAATAGAATTAACACTGAACAATGTATCAGACCAGGCCCAATACACATTTGGCTAAGCGCCGGCTTGTATCCATGTGAGAAAATTCTACAGCTTTATGGCTGAAACGTACAAACGTTGGCTGTTTAATAGGATCCACTACCTCACTCCCATGGACCTACTTTATCTCAGGGTGTTAGCTCACGATCAAGACTTTTCCCCCTAATAGATTAGATGAGGCCATACAGATGTGGCAGCAATCTGGCATTACCTATATGTTGCAACTGATTTCCCCATCGGGGATCCTAATCTCTATCTCTCTCCAGGCCTCTTACAATCTTCCACAATTGGCTTTTCACAAATATATGCGAATTTGCACTTACTTTTGATTCAAGGAAGAGGCATTAGCCCACATAGCAGGAAAAAAAAACATTGCTGGTCCAGCTTCTTAAATCTCACATAATGGGAGATACTGTCCTACATCTAGTTAACAGCCTATACAAAGTCTTACAAGCTACCACGATGATCTCCACTCAGTCTATGCTCTCCAGATGGAATTCAGAATTGAATGCCACTCTTAGTCTTGATCAATGGCACAAATGTAGTCCTCCAGCGTTCAGAGTAATGGCAGCTATGTGCTAGAGAGAATATGCCTGGAAGTGTTGTTTGAGGTACTTCTGTACTCCAGCAGCCATAGCTAAGTTTGTGGGACCCCAGAAAGCTGGTTGCTGATGACTTTGTGGAACCAACCTGGCAGACCACACCCATATAATGGTATCATGCCCTCCCGAATCAAGCACTACCCTCCACCAGACAAGGCCATGACACAGAATAAATGTCAAAAAGTATGCAGTTTAATGACACAGCAGTAAACAAATGGTGCAAACCTAATAAATGCTGATACCAAAGGCCGGAGAGCAAGGCAGGGCCCCACTGACTTCTACCGGTTTTGCAGTAGCCTCTTCAAGTTTTCTTTGGTACTGATTCACTAAAATGTTTCTTTGAAATTTTGTACATGAGGTTGTTTAATATCATTATGTTTTATACTATAAATGTTGAATTGATGTGTTTTCATATTGTATGGCAGCACTGACCAATCAAAAATTTGCACTACCCCTTTAAGACTGTGCTTTACATTGATTACCATTACCCCTGTGGGACACTTCCTGAAGAGGCTACTGTGAAACCGGTAGAAGTCAGTGGGGCCCTGCCTTGCTCTCCGGCCTTTGCTATCAGCATTTATTAGGTCTGCAACATTTGTTTACTGCTGTATTATTAAACTGCACACTTTTTGACATTTATTCTGTGCCATGGCCTTGTTTGGTGGTGGGTCTGCTTAATTCTGAGATTTCAATATTGAGTTTTCTTGGAACACACCCTGCCGTGCGGTGGCTGCTTGCAAAGAGTTGAAGATGCCCTCTCCTCCAGATGTTCTGCCGGGGTGCGATGGGGTTGGGTATCCAAGAACTTGAAGCTATCTTTGATTGCATGGGCATTATAACTACCACAATCATTCTAACCGCTGTCCCACCACCTCATTTGACTACTCCCCCCCCACCATAAAACTAATAAATCTCCTACTGCTCACAGCTAAAAAGGCCATAACCCACCTATGGTGGACGGAGAGAGTCCAGATCCCTGAAATGTGGAGAGCCCTTACTCATTGTGAGAATATTGACATGCGCTAGCAACCGCGTCTCCTCCTTCAACAATAAATGGAGAAGATGGATCTTATACCAGCTTGACAATGATACAAATTTTATGCCATAGGGTGGGTCACATCCCCTTCATTCCTCCCTCTCTCCTTCCTTCTTTTCGCTCTCAGCAGAACTACTGAGGAAACCCTCCTGTAAAGAACCTGTTAATATCAGTAATTAATATACTTTTCCTATGGGATGGGAATCTTCCTTAAGGGTTCCTACTTTCTTTTTCACTCTTCTTCTCCTCTTCTTTTTCCTTTTTCCTCTTCCTAAATTTCCTCTTTCCTCTTCCAACCCTCACTCCATTTCATACAGGTGTGCTCCATCCACCTGACTCAGGTAATGGTCCAGTTTGGACATCAGCAAGAATACAAGGTGGTCTAAAAACATAGACTTTGATGGCAGATAAGGACTGCTTGGCCCAGTCAGTCTGCCCATTTCCCTACTTATTGGATATGCTGCAGATCCTAGTTAACCAACAGCCTACTTACTCCTACCCCCCACTTGAATTGCCTTATATCTGTCCCATGCATTCTTAAATTCTCCCACTGTTTTTGACCCCACAACCTCCTCAGAAAGGTCGTTCCATGCATCCACCACCCTCTCAGTGAAAACATGCTTCTTCACATTGCCCCGGAGCAGTCCCTCCTCTATCTTTAAATTGTGCCCCCTTGTTCTTGCACATCTCTTTTTCGGAAGGATGCTACCCACTTCGACTTTGTTGATTCCCTTGAGGTACTTGAAAGTTTCTATCATGCCCCCCCTTTCCTCAAGGGTATACATATTAAGCTCTGTTAGTCTCTCTTTGTATGGCTTCTGGTGCAGTCCCTGCACCATTTTAGTTGCCTTCCTCTGGACTGCCTCCATTCCGTCTATGTCCTTGTGGAGATGGTGTCTCCAGAACTGTACGCAGTACTCCAAATGGGGTCTCACCAACTGTCTATACAGAGGGATAACAACTTCCTGTTTTCTACTGGTGATGCCTCTCCTTATGCATCCCAGTATCCCCCCAGCCCTCCTTACTACTTTCTCACATTGCTTGCCTACCTTTAGGTTATCTGTACCCCCAGGTCCCTTTTCATTTTTGTTGTTGTTATTACCTCCACCCTCATTGTGTACTCTTCTCCTGGATTTTTGTTTCCCAGGTGCATTACTTTGCACTTCTTTGCATTGAATCTAAGCTACCATACTTTTGACCATTCATCCTACCTTGCCAAGTCTCTTCTCATCCTCCCTTCCCCTTGTGTATCAGCCCTGTTGCAGATCTTTGTGTCATCTGCAAAGAGGCATACCTTTCCTTCCAATCCCTCCACAATGTCACCTATAAAAACATTAAAGAGGACCGGTCCCAGTACTGAACCCTGCGGTACCCTGCTAGTAACCTTCCTTTCTTTGAAGTGGACTCATACCCCTCTACGTCCTGTTCTCCAACCAATTTTTTACTCAGGCTACCAGCCTGGGACCCACTACCAGGCTGGCTAACTTGTTTATTAATCTTTTTGTGTGGGACTGTGTCACATGCCTTGCTAAAGTCTAAGTAGGCATATCCACAGACCCTCCCTGGTCTACTACTTTGGTCACCAGAAGTCTATTGGATTCATCTGACATGACCTCCCCGCTGTGAATCCATGCTGCCTTGGGTCCTGTGCCCCACTGGCCTCTAGGTACTCAACAATTCTTTCTTTCAGAAGTAATTCCATCATTTTCCTACCACTGAGGTCAAACTAACAGGTATGTAGTTTCCTGCCTCTGCCTTGCTCCCACTTTTGTGAAGGGGAATCACATCTGCCCTCCTTCAGTCCTCAGGTACCACCCCATCCTCCCATGATTTAGAAAAAAGGGTAGTCAGTGGTGTCACTAGGTCCTCCCTTAGTTCTTTTAGGATTCTGGGGTGAATCCCATCAGGCCCCATTGCTTTGTCCACTTTCAGTTTTATTTGTTTATTCATTTGGTAACCGGGTTGGTGCAGTCATCCGAAGACCTTTTTCAGGCATGGCCTGGGCCAGAAAGTGGCACATACAACATAAAAATACAGTGAGAGAGCAGTGTGCATCATACAGGGATCATAACAGTTGAGCTCAAGTTAACAGAGAAAATATAAGGTAAACAGTATTGGGTACATCAGCAATTGAGCAAACCAGGTATATAACATTGCAGTAAACAGGGTAAGGTTGCTCCATCATTCAACAAAAGGAATAACAATAGTATTCAGAGCAGGGGAAGGGATAAGGGTGAGCTGCAAGGGAGGTGAAGCCATGCTAGCTGCCTATGGAAAGACGCAGATTGTGATGGACAGAAAGTGCATTCTTAACAGAGAATTTAGATTTAGAGGTGGATCAGGAGAATGTAGGGAGGAGTGGAGGTCATTCCATAGTGAGGATCCGGCTGCAGAGAAGGCTCTTGGGCCCATCCTCTTAGTTATGTTAGGGCATTCTAATTGAAGGTACAGTATGAAGACTGACATAGACTGCAGCAGTAGGTTCTAGGCCAGATAAGAAGGGATAGTTGAGAGTAGGCGGGATTGTGCAAAGTATCAGCAACGGTCCATGCCAGCAGGAAGGAGTGTCGTGCTTGTGGAAGGAGCCAGTTAAGGGACTGGTAAAGACTGCAGTGGTGAGTGAGGAGAAAGACGTGGAGGGCAAGGCAACATATATGACTGTAGGCAGCATCTAAGCGGTTAAGGTTGGTAATGGAGGTGAGGGAGTACACAAGGCAGCCATAGTCAAGGAGGGGAAGGAGGTTGCCATGGGCAATTGCAAGGTGGGCTTCCAGCGAGAGGTGGTCAATCATGCGATGGAGGAGACGTATTTTCTGGCTGATGTGCCTGATCGGTGAAGCAATGTGGTCAGTGTAGGTTAGGGAAGGGTCCAGGATTATCCCCAGATACTTGAAGGCAGGAACAGTGTCAAGGGAAGCACCATCTGGGAATTTGACAGTGAGAAGGCCAGTGTTGTGGGCTAAGGCAGAGAGTTTCGGTTTGGAACTGAAAAGCATGGCCTTTATTTTGGCAGCATTAACCAACAGTTTGTTGGTGGAGAACCAAAAATGTGCCTTGCAGAAATCTTCAGTAAGAATGGCGGATAGAGAGGAGGGTTCACTTTGGCATAGTATTAAGTCATCGGCTTAGAAGAGTGATTTGCAGGATAGGCCCTCTGACAGGAGAGAGTTTTAGGACTCCCCTCAGGACCCTTTCTTCTGTGAATGGACTGTTATCGATGCCCCATCCAGAGTGCTTCTATTCTTTGGTTTAGGCACCTCCCCCTCCTCTTCTTTTGTGAATACTGAGCAGAAGTATTCGTTCAGTATCCCTGCTTTTTCAGTCACCCTCTGCCCACCCCCTCCCATTTATTAAGCCTCACTATCCTTCCCTTGGTCTTTTTTTGCTCCCTAATGTACCTATAAAAAGGTTTTATCCCCCTTCTTAACTGAGTCGGTTATCTTTTCCTTGGTTTGGGCCTTTGCTATTCTGACTGCCTTCCCTGCTTCCTTCTGCTTTTACTGGTACAGTTCTCTGGTGTTCTGTATCACAATTTCTAAAACTGTAAGGTCATTCTAGACTAACCACCCTTGAAGTTGCTACATTAAGCCCCGCCTTGTAAGGGGGTGGGTTTAGAGCATTCAGCGGGACACCAGAATGATTCACCATCCAAGACAAGGGTACTTAGCCCTTAATGCAATAACATTTCATTTAGGATTTCACCAAGAAGGCAAGCTACACCCTGGCCTTGATGACTTTGTTCGACTATATACTTTATTGTTTTCTAACAATGCTGTTTTAAGGTGATGTGGGTCTGTACCCTTAATGTACCTTCATTGTACTCGACTTAAAATTTTAATAAAAATTTTTGTTATGAAAAAAAAGGACAGGACGCACTTACAATAGATAATACAGCAGTACTATAAAAATCATTATTTTGTTTTTGCCTGTAAGTGAATGTAGCCATGTCTGGATATACTGTACTGACCTGCCCTTATTTCTTTCAGGAAAGTCCATTTTGTCTTGAAATGAAGCTTTTTTAATCGCACTTTGTTTGTTTGCAAACAGTATTCAGCAACCTGCGTCTCCCTGTCGGCAATGTAGCATGTAGCATTTTGAGTGGGGCAGTGCTGTTGTTTGTCCCTCCTCTCCCTGTTAGCGATGTGCATTCACAAGACTGTGATGCAGTATTAGTGTGTTGCTCTGCAGAAAGTAGCCACCATTATGAGCATGTCAGGCAGCAGTGAGATCGCACTTTCCCAGTTAGTGGACACGTACATTACTTTTCTGTGTGTTTCTGTTTCTTTACTGCAGCGCCAAGTTATTATCTGTGTTTTTCACCATGTTTTCCCTAAAAGCAGAATTTGCATCCATCAGTTCATATTCTGGCTGTTGTAATGTGCAGTCCATCTGTCAGGGAAACTGCAGTAATCAATGTCCACACCAGCCGGGGGGGGGGGGAACGATCACTGGGGCATGTTAGCTGCCGGGAATTGCCTGTATTTTCACAGGCACAGATAGGAGTGAGTCTCCTATGAAACAAGGAAACTGCCAGGAGAATGACAGTCAGAACAGGAGAGAGAAGCTGACAATACCCATAACACCACGGACGAGAATAACGTTATAAATGGTCAGTAGGGCACACACATTAAAATCGACAGACTCTCTGCAACTGGAACAGAGTTACTGAGGTTAATTAGCAGCACAGTTCCAGGCATAGCAAAGAAATGAAGGTGTGTGTGTGTGTGTGTCCATTCATGCTAAGTAGAGCAGCACAGTAAAGGCGACCGCAGGAAAAAACAATGCCACTCATTATACAGATGGGTGAACTGGGGACGAGACTAAAAGCTACTGTGCAAAAAATATGGGAAATTGTACCACAGAGCTCAACAGAAGCACCAGTCTCCCTTTGTGATAACAAGGACTGTCAGCATGAGTGTTACATAGAGTTGGCGTGAACGAGCGGTACAGGGAGTAAAGGAAGTAAACAAAGGACGTGCTGTGATGTGGGGGAGGAGCATGGCTGCAGTTCAGGCAGAAGCCATATTTCCTGTGGCTCTGCAACAATTAAATTAAAACTTGAATATCTAAAAAATGAAACCGCATTTCAAAAAACTAATTGCAGATATGAAAAACTGAATTATGGCTACATGCATGCAACCAAAAAAAGCAGTTTTGACATCCAATTCTTGTTATCAAGTACTGCTACTTTAAACCTTTGGGAAAACTGAGCTGTCTTCAAAACAGTAAACACTGTAACATTTCTATTTTTGCGTTTCTTTTCTGACTGAAAATTGTTAACCCTGTACAAGCTGAGGCAGATGTAAGGAACACTAGTAACTCAAAACAAGCAAGCAAACAAACAGTGTGACTCGAGGAAACCAACTTGAGCAACTGTGTGAATCAAACCCATACACCAACCAAAGCTGGAGGACTCAAATGGTTACTGGAACCATAAATGAAAACCAGATCCTGGTTGTAGGATTACCAAATTGTTTTATTATATAAGTTTAAAACTGAAGCAGCACTCACCCCACCAACCGTCAGCGTTTCATGCAGCCTCACTGTGCACTTATCTTGACTGGTTGCTTTGGATGTAACACTAATAAACTTTATTTTGATAGTGGGGTTACATTTGTTTCAGGTGTGCACAGCATGTTCTACTGGTATCCCTCCCTTTTGCCCCATAATACTGCATATCCCCCTCTACTGGCCTGAGGGGCCTTTTTGTAGTAGTGGAGCTTGTAGTATCCCTATCAGCCCCATTGGCTTTTGCATTCAGGCAGCGTATCACAGCCCTCGCAGCATCAAGTGCAGTCCTTAGCACATAGAATCTCCTACAGTTGAGACAGTGACTGTTTTCCAAGAGTACCCTTTCTTGTCCCACAAGCCTCGCATTCCACCCATAACCTCCATCAGTATTCCTCTCCCTCCCCACATGGCTGTATGCAGTGGTAGGTCTGTATGAATACCTCTGTGACCTTACCCAAGAATGGGTTTAGGCTGCTTTTCCAACAGTCACTTTACTACCAGATAGCATTTTGAGAATTGTTGTGTTGACTTACCCCAGAATGGTTTTAGGCTGGATACCAAATATTACCACTTAGCAGTATAAGGTGCTTTGGGTCTACTGTAGTCTTGGAGTGCCCTGGTGATAATTAAGCAGAGTATTCTTCCCCTGCAGATGCCAACCTTCTTGGTCCTCCCTCCTCATAGTCACTCACATGAGTGGTCCATATGATTTGTGGAAGTTAAGTAGTGGACTTCTAGTAACTGATTCTATCTCTCGGATAGTGTATCATGTAAATAAAATGCACTTGTAGTGGGTACTGCAGACTGCCAGCCCAAAGACCCCTACTTGCTACCTTCTGAGCCTTGTCCACTGCACAAGCACACTCCCACCCTCCCTCCCTCCCTACTGCCAGCACCTGGCCTGGGGGCCTGCACACTGCACAACTCACAGACATTCAGCAAAAGTTTCTTTCTCTAATGCCACTTTCTGCTTCGATTTGTCAGGAAAAAAAGAACTTATTGTGGGAAGTAGGAGCTTAGTGCTTACAGTACAGATCTGTGAAGCTGAAGGCCCAGAAGACCTGGGTTTGAATCCCACAACAGGCCACTTGCGTACTGTATGAATCTGAGAAAGTCTGTGCTTAATTCTCTCACAGATTGTATCTGGAAATGAGCTTAGGCTCAGTGTGCCTTTTCCTGCCCCCACTAAATTCTAAATTAAGAAGTAATGGATATCCCCACAAAGTCCAGTTTTTTTTTTCTAAACAGTTTGAGAACCTAGCTCAATGAGTTATTAGTAACAGAAAGCCCAATCTAACTATCCTCCCAATGCACGGTACATGAGTGACCTCTCTTGCTGCAGCTGAGCACCAAGCTAACACCAAGATGTAGCAAGGTACCATTCTGCATTTTCTGCATTTTTATTGCCATGAAGACTCCATTGAGCACACTCATGTTCCAGGCAGTCCTGTAAGGACAACATTAAACAACAGTGTACAATAAAAGTGATGACATAGCATGCAGATATAATAGTTGGTAGAAAAAAGGGCATATATGGTGAGTAAAAACAATAATAAAACAGATCAGAATCTGGTTTCTGGTTAAGCAGCGGAGACATACCTTAAGGTAACAATAATTGGTTGGAAATACATACCGGGTTCCTGAAAAGAAAAACAATAGTGAAGCATACAGGAACCAATTCACATTAAGAGGGAGAACAAAAATAGTACCAGGAAGAACTTATACGATTGCTGTCAGCTTCTCAAGATGGCTGAGAGTGCAGAAAGGAAGGAAGGGAGTAATTAGAAATACATAACTACTTCTGATGAGGAAGGAATCTGACTGAGGGGTCAGGGGATAAGTGCAAGAAGTTGCAAAAGGATGAAAGAGGAAGGGAGAGAGTTGGGCAGAGATCAGGGATAGAGGGTATAGAAGGAGTCCTAGGCGTGAGGGTGGGGATGGACTAGGGAGGACAGGGGCCAGGGTGGATAGGGAGACTAGGGAGAAGGATACAAGAAGTCAGAGGGTACTCACATAATAGCAGTGACAAGAGACTGGCATGATATGCTAGGACCTATGGCAGTGACAGACTACTGGGAAGAATTTGTAGGTCAGGGCTCTGAAGAAATGTAATGAGACAATGCTGGTGAACCTGAGTGATGTCTGGATGAGATTCCACACCGATGGGATGGTGTAGCTAATGACACCCTTGCCGAGGGAGGTACGCATCCGGGGTACGTCGAGGAGGATGTAGGCAAATTTCCTAAGGGAGTAGAAGGAATGGGAAATATTAACAAGTGAGGAGATATAGGTTGGTAATTTGTTTAGTAGACTTTTGAGGGTCCAGGTACCTAAATGGAGTACCGAGGTGGCGGGTACCAAGTGACTGCCTCTGTGGCAGACACTGACAATCATGTGGTCTCAAACAGTGCACTAACTATGGTTCCCCTGTTTGACTGGTTTGACAGGTCCACACCATTCGAGCCAGTCAAATTGAAAGTTTGAGTTTTGGTCCAAACTTCATGAGAGTCCAAGAGACTCGAAGACCTGAAGTTTGAGGTGTTCAGTTCACTGGTAGACTAAGTTTGCTGCTCTAGAAAAATTTTAATGATTTAAAGACCACTCATTTTGGTGTTTTTAAAACACCTGCTCATATTTTATCTCTTAACCTCTTGAGGACTGTTGAGATATTCTGTGATGTTTTAGTTTGGAGAGCTCTGGGACATGTTCCCTTGAAATTAATAGGGGTGTCGTGTCCATTTTCTTAATATGTTCAGTGCCCATTTGGCTAAAATTAAACCAACTGCTCAACTGACAAGTAACAAGGTCTTACACAGAATCAGGCAGGTAATGTGCAAACTGGATGGACCACTGGGTCTTTGGCTGGTGACAAACTGGATGAATCTAGCGTGAATGCATCTACAGCATGTATCTAAGAGACACTGCTCTCTGACCTTCTGGGACATGGAAATCTGGGCTTACTCCAGGCCACAGAACCTTAACACTAACTTTGTGAACATGAAATGTGTGACTATAGAACTGTACAGTAAAGGAATTTTGGGACCAAAAACAGACAGCAGGGATTAACACCAGTGGGTCGTAAAGGACTGCACAATTAAGTATACAAAAACCTTTTTTTAACACAAACTGCTGTTGAAAGTGACTTGGCGAATGTTGAAAGCCTTTTATACTGTAGAGATAAAAACTCATAAGATCTTTCTTGGGACATTGTCTCTTTGTATGCAAGTCTGTTTCACTCCATCCACCCATATGGTGGGCACTGCATGCCTCTCGGCCAGAAAGTATGGCTCTATGGAGAAGATTATAGGAATGTAACTTACCAGTAACTCTTGATTTTCTTCAGTACTGTCTCCATCGAGCCACACTTCACCTACCGACCAGTCCCCTAGATGTATGACAAATGTTTGGAATTGCAGGACATTTCTAGTAACTGAATCCATTATTACATCAGTTGTTAATGCGGGTTGACCCAACAACTCCCCACACGAGCAAGCTGTCATACTTTTGTTTCTGAATGCGGTACAGGGAATCAGTTGTACCCCCTTTTCTTTTTCTCTTTTGCATTACTGCAGCATTTCAACAACTTCTTGCTGTGATGGGCTTTGTCGGGTGGTGAATTTTACTGATGGAACATTTTAATTATATGCATCAATGTGCTTTACTTCTACTATCATAAGTGTGTTAAATATCCAATATACATATTTAGAAACAAACCCTCTTCCTTATTTTGAAATATTATTTCTGATAATATTACCTAATCAGGCATATCATCATCTCTCCTTTTTCTGACTGCTCTCGGGTGCTATGACTATTCCCTGTTTTTCTTTGTTTCATCTCTTTGGTTCAAGTCTTATACAATGCCATTTTTACGGCTGCAGTAGGTGGAGCCTGCAGACATTTTGCATGTACTAAAGGAGTGATGTCATGTTTTCTGTCCGTGGAACTGACTGAAGGTGTAAATAGTCTCCTCAGCCTTACTCTCCTCCAAGAAATGTTTTCTGCCCTCAAATAAATAAGGTTTCATGTTAGTCAATGCTTGCAGGGTACTATTTTCTTTCTTAAATGGGTGGTACAAGAACTGGAACCTGAGTAGTGGGAGGCAGCATTGTTTTTTGGAGGGGAGTAAGATCCACCCCACCTCCACCTGAGAAGCTTCTAAAGATCCACCCCCACCTTTTTTTGATTCATGTGAGAGGGGCATGAGGTGTATCTATCATGTTGAAACCAGACACACTAGTTTGGGATCTGGACCAAGGAACAGAACAAGTCTGTGGAGTCTCTGCATTTTATTAAGGACTAGGAGAACAGAAGATACTTAATGCCTTCAAATTTACTTAAAAACCCTTGGAACAAATGATTACCAGAGCCACCTGGTGTCTCAAAAGGAAAGAGTAATTAAAGGAAAACTGTCCACAACAGTGGGGGCAATCCCCAAGGCTGCAAAAATGCCTGATTAAAACAACGTACATGGTGTACAATAAATGCAGCTAACCTTTCTCGAGTTATTTAGCTTCTTAATTTTTCTCCTGGATGCGCCATGTCAAAAGTGCTGCTGCACCAGAAGACTAGTGTACCCTAGCATCCTGTCCCCTGTACCAGAAGGCTCATTCACAAATGACCAATGATATCTACACGGAGAAAATAACTATTGAATAAAGAAGAGGTATATTAACTGAACCTCTACAGCCAATTCCCGGTGAAAATGGAGCCATGCAATGTACTTAAAATCATTCTTGAAGTTGCAGCCCCAAGTTCAGTCATGCGCAGTAGCACTTAGCACTACTGCGCATGCCCGAACATGGGGCACTAGGTATTCTGCGCCTGACCGAACTTGGGGCTGTAACTTTAAGAATGATTTTAGGTACATTACATGGCTCCATTTTCACTGGGAATTGGCTGTAGAGGTTCAGTTAACATACCTCTACATGCCACAATAGTTATTTTTCTCTGGTGTAGATACGCCTCGCTTATCATTTGTATGAGCCTTCTGGCACAGGACAGGATGCCAGGGGCACACTCCGTCTTCTGGTGCGGCAGCACTTTTGACATGGTGCATACAGGAGAAATATTATTTATTTAGCTTTTGTTTACCGGGTAAGTACACTAGACAAGTATTATGCCTATTTTCAGGAACGACCCGGGAGAGTACAACATAATGATACAGAGTGGTACAGAATAATACAGAACATCATGACAGAACAACAACGTAAAGAAGTACATTGAATAACATTCTCCAAGGTGTCACAAAGTAGTAAGGCATGTAGTAACACCCCTGACAAACAGTGGTAAGGTACATAGAATCACCAGTTTTTTTGGTCATAGACAATTTTAAACTCGGTCAAGTGCCTTGGTGAGAAATTGAATCATAGGGACAAGCAAGGTATTTACTGGCAGGACCTTTGAAAAGCACTAAGGTCCAGTTGACTAAGGATGTTACACTAGGGAGGCTTGGGGCACTCGCACGCTGAGGCTTGCTTCAAGAACCCCTCACAGGGATTTACGAAAACGCTGATGGGAGGGGGCCAAGCGAACCTGCACAGGAAAGGAGTTCCAGAGTCTAGGAACGCATACAGCAAAGTCCTTGTCCCCCATGAGGGTTCAGGTAGGGGGTAATCTTAGCATCCCAGGAACCTGAGACCTGAGCGGGTAGGGGGAGAGGTCAGCAGGTGATAGAAGCTGGGCCAGCCCCGGTGGGGTGCCAGTTCTTATCACTTTGCCCGCAAGGCATCCCACCCCAAAGTCCAGGTAATTAGATGGTGAGAGCCAGCAGAGTTTGTCATAAAGCTCACAATGGTGGGTGAGATGGGGGGTGGGGGTGGCCAGAGCAAAACGGCAGATGATGTTGTACGTCATGTGCCACTGAGTAAGATGAGCTTTGGAGGTACGAGCAAATTGGTGCAGACCGTAACTAAGGGAGGGAAGAAGTACACCTCTCGCAAGAGCCAGACGGGCCGCAGGTGTGAGGTTATATTTGGCCCTGTAGGCCAGGCCCAGTTTGCAGTTCATTGCTCTGCAGACATTTAAAATATGACTCCCCAGGTCGAGTTGAGGGTCAAGTGTCACCCCAAGGTATTTGACGGAGTTCACAATTGGTAGGGAAATTCCGTCCAGACTAGTAACACCCAAAGGAGCTGGCGAGGCTTTGATTTTGGCTGCTGATCCAAGTAGCATAGCCTACATTTTTTTCAGGTTAAGAACCAGTTTGTGTTTAGTTACCCAGGCCAGGATATTGTTAAAATCCTCGGACAAGTGCTGGTTGAGAGTCGCAATGTCCTGGGAGTGGGCCATGATAACCAGGTCATCCGCATAAAGGGTGGCACTGCAGTTAGTTACTGCCGCTGGGAGTTGGTTAACAAAAAGGGAGAAGAGGAGGGGGCCCAAGACCGAACCCTGGGGGTATTAAGAAGCTAAATAACTCGAGAGAGGTTAGCTGCATTTATTGTAAACCATGTATGTTGTTTTAAATGGGTGTTTTTGCAGCCCTGGTGATTGCCCCCACTGTTGTGGACAGTTTTCCTTTGAGAAGTGTCTGAAACTACAGCTCCCAAGGAAAACAATAGACACAGCATTCTGGTTGAAGAAGCCACAGGTTTTTCTTAAGCATTTATATACTAAAAACATAAAGTTAAGCTTTTGGTATTAACAATATTTGTTTACCATATTCAGTATAGTTTTTTTTTGTGAGGGTACATTTTTTGGGGGAGGGGGTTCAAATTATTTTAATCATGGGCACAGTACTTAGTAAACACAGCCTCTGATGAAGTGTATTTTTTCTTTTAAGTTTGAGAAGTGGAGTTGCCTTGCACATGTTAAAAATACCAGCTGCAATTAACAACTACTTGTAGAAACAAAAGGCTGGTTGTTTTTTTTCCTACTTTCTTTTTGCTGATATAAACTGAGCCAGGAAAAAAGTAAGACTGGAATAACTATCAGAGCTGCCATCCCCCTGGACATGCCATTTATCACTCATTTAAATTAGAACAAATGTAGTTTCACATTTTTACTGTGAGGGAAGCAAGAAGATGAACCAGCATGGTTAACAAATACATTCATTGACACCTGTGAATGAGTGTGGAGAGGTCTGGAACCTGCTATTCAAGTTTTTTTGTTGCATCTTGTCCCAGGCAATCTTCCCAGAGTACAGTTTGCTCTATTGTTTAATATCTCCAGTGGAGGCCAGTGTCTTGTTACATTGTCTTTTGTTTCAAATTAATCATAGACATCATGGCAGCCAAAGGAGGCACACTTTGAGTCTTAGGGTATGTAAAGCATAATTAATAAGTTTTCATATGCACACTCTTTCCATTCATGTTATTGCTAGATGTACTGCAGCTAGCTTGGTTTGAGGAAGAGTGAACATGGTCAGGACCCCTTAGCAATTGAGATACATACACAACAAATAAGTCTAGATGCGCTTAACTGCCTGCTGAATAAAGGAGGGTTGCAGAAACCCAGGGAATGATTACGGGGGGGGGGGGCTTGATGGTCATTAAAATGGAAAGGGATTTCGGGGTAATCATATTGGATTACCTAAAGGTGGCTAAACAGTGTACCAAAGCTGTGAGGAGAGCAAATGGAATGCTGTGGTGCATTAGCGAGAGGTATTACCAGCAGAAGGAAAGAGGTGGTTATGCCACTGTGTAGATCACTGGTGAGGCCTCATTTGGAATATGGTGTCCAGTTCTGAAAGCTGCATTTCTGTCAGGCAACTTTAAATCACAAATGGGTTCAATGGTTCTGTTTTAGATTTCTATCCCTTTCCCCGACTTCTCCCACTGGTTATGCATAATCTTTCCATTCATGTTATTGCTAGACATACTACAGCTAGCTTGGCTTGAGGAAGGGTGAACATGGTCAGGACCCCTTAGCAGTTGACATGCATACACAGCAAATAAGTCCAGATGAGCTAACTGCCTGCTGAATAAGGAAGGGTTGCATGAACCCAGGGAATGATTACTTGGGGGGCTGATGGTAATCAAAATGGAAAGGGATTTTGGGGTAATCAGGCCTCATTTGGAATATGGTGTCCAGTTCTGGAAGCCGCATTTCTGTCATACAACTTTAAATCACAAATGGGTTAAATGGTTCAATTTTAGATTTCTGTTCCTTTCCCCTACTTCTCCCACTGCTTAGCATTATGGAATGCAACCAGAACATATCTTGGTTAGCATGATGAATGCACCTACAGAAGTTGCTTCTCAGTTTACAGCACTGTCTTTTTAAAATGCTAATTTCTTGTTGAAAATATGGCATAATTTTTCCATCCATGTTATTGTTAGACATATTGTAGCTAGCTTGAATTGAGGAAGGGTGAACATGGTCAGGACCCCTTAGCAATTGAGATGCATATGCAGCAAATAAGTCCAGATGTGCTACCTTACCCTATAACTTAAGTGTCACAGTTTGCATTTTCTTCTTGAAATGGTTACTTTTGCATTTACGTTTATTTTAAAATATTTAATATTCTGACCATGTGGTTATGTCATGGACCATAACTGATCTCCAGCCTTACCCCCTCCCATGCTCCAACTTGCATAGAAAATAGTGCTTGTAGACAAATCTAATCATTTTGCCACTGTGTTCTGGCATGTTCGTGTGTGTGTGTTTGTGTTACTGAAGCAAGAAATGTACAGCTGTCATTTTTTACATCCTGTTTACACAGTCGCTGTTCAAAATCTTCTTTTGGCTAATGAGCTGATAGTGTCGCTGTTCATGCGGTGGTGTCACAAAAGGCACATGCTGAAAACTTGGAGTGAACATACCAAGAAATGCCCAGGGTATTAGGGTTTCTGACCATAACACCCTGCACTGTAGGGGGACTGACGGGCATCAGGGGTGTGACTTGGGATTGTCAACAGTATTGCTCATGCCATTCCACCTCCATCCCCACCCTGCAGCCAGTGACAGGTATTGAGGTGTGCCTTTGACTCTTCAGCCCCAAAGTTCACTCTATTCTCTTATACTGTACCCATGTCAGTGTACTTCCTTATGGAATGGGGTGAGTGTAAAGTTTGAAAACCCCAAGGCACACCTCGACTCTTGTCTATGTCTGCAGGGTAGGGTGAGGTGAAATGGCGTGACCGTTATGGGCAGTGACCCAAAGGCACACCCCAATGCCTGTTCATGTCTGCGGGGTTGGGGTGGGGTTGACATCACTTCAGTACTTCACTGCCATTCCTATTCTGCCTGTCTGTCTGTGTCTCTGTCTCTCTCTATATGTCAATGTAATTATCTATCTTTCTGTTACTTGCATGTATCGCTATTTTTACCTATTTCTAAAACAAACCTGCATATTACATTTGCCTGAACTCTGAGCACATACTTATGAAACTGTGCATATTTGTACTCCACTTCTACGTAGACCTTACACTTTCCTAATTTTCCCATTATTACAAGCATAACTACCTTGCCCTTATCAAAAGCGACCCCCTCTGAAAGTTAAAATCACATTTTCTCTAACAGTCCATCATCATTACACCTGACTTCCTGACATCAACACATTGCTTAAATATAACTTACATCACCTTATGGATAAAAACCCTGTTTCTCTTAAAAAATAAATAAATAAAATAAATGTGTAAATAATCCCAAGGCTGAACACATGCCAGCGATTACTATTTCATGTACTTCCACCTTCTGTACCATCATGGGGATTTGCGTATGTTTCCCTTGATGCTTCGCATTATTGGGATATGTGCAATTATGTTTTCTTTAAAATTTGGCTGTCTGGCCAGTATCATCCAGGATAACACATACATCAGTGGCATTTGCTCTGGGGTTCTTTTGTAAGCTTCCTATTCCTTCCATTAAAATGTATACCTCCATATATTTTCTTAATAATGTGTATGCCTTCCTTAGAACAGAAACTAAAACAAATTTTACTACTTACAAATCATTGTGTTATTTCTTCATACCTCCTTAACAGTTCCACACAACTTCACTAACTTCATTATGCAGCCATGGTGAATCTGACCAGATTTTAATTATGTTTGCTTGCATGCATGTGCAAGAAACATAGTGCCACCATACGAATTTTCGTAGGTGTGCCACTCAGCTTCCAATGCCCTGCTCCCTTTTGCAGGTACTGTCTCACCGCACCAATAAATGTCAGAGCTCACTATGACAGCAGTTCAGATGCACTGGCGTACAGTTGAAAGTGAAAAACAGCTGCAATCAGCGGTGGTGACGTGTAGGTAATTTGCATACTGCCGTCAGCAGTATACAAATTGCGTACGCGTCACACTGCATCTGAACTGTCATAGACAGTTCTTCCTCCCCCCTGCCCCAAACACCTATGTAGAATGCTTGGAGCCCACCCCAGTGTGCTCTTGCACTCCCACCACCCGCATACCAAATGGCTGACGGGGGTGCTCAATCCCCCGTCAGCTCTGCTTCCCCCCTCCAAAACAGATTTCCAGGTGCCATGCTGGGAGCCCACCCCAGCATGGCAAAAGTCCATATGGCGACAGGGGTGCCCAATCCCACGTTGGCTCCACTACCCCACCAAAAAAATAAACTTCCAGCTGCCATGCAAAAGTCGCACGTCGTCTTCTAAAATAAAACAAATAACTGTCCCTCGTTGACTGTCTTGCCCCCCTCCCCCAACCCCGGCCACCTCTGTGCACCCACCTCCCCCCACCCCTCCACTCCATACTTACACTGAGCCCGCACGGACGATCTTCAGTGGACTGGGAACACGCCTGCACTCCTCAAAGCCGAACATGAATTAAAGAAATGCCAGTAAGCTGTATAATGGCATAAATGTTTTTTCAACTTTGGTGATATCTCGGCCATTTGGGGAATTTTTTCACTAAATTTTCAACATGGGTTCTTGGTCCCATCTCATGAACTCAGTCACTGTCATTTTGTTATTCGGTCCCGAAAGGTGATTTTGCGGTCACTGCACGGAACCACCTTTTGGGACTGAGTAACAAAATGACAGTGTCACAGTTCATGAGGTAGGCCTCTCAAACCCTTTATGTTGAGAATTTGCGAAAAATTCCCAAAATGACTGTTTTACTAGCGTGTGTTGCACAGTTCCTACGCACGCTCATAACTTGGCAAATTATTTATATTTTCACTCCAGATTTTCAACATTGCCATTTTACCACACCTCCTTATGAGCAGTACAGCTGTCATTTTTCACATCTTGTCCAAAATGTGTTTTTGTGCATGTAGCGCACAATAGCGTGGTCAGTGTGTGAAATCAATGTTCGGGACAGACTAAGAAAATCACAGTGACACTGTTTATGAGCAGAGGTCATATAATGTCTATGTTGAAAATTTGGTGACAAAAGTCCATAAAATGACTGTGTTATGAGCGTGCATTGCGCAGTTTCCACACACACTTGTAAGTTCACGAATTTGTAATATTTTCAGTCCAGATTTTCTACAGTGGCATTTTTCCACACCTCCTTATGAACAGTACAGCTGTCATTTTTCACACCCTGGCCAAAATGTGTTTTCGCACTTCTGGCACAGACATGCGTGGTCACTGTGGGAAATCAGTGTTCGGGACTGATTACGAAAATCATAGTGACACTCTTCATGAGCGGAGGTCCCAAAATGTCTGTGTTGACAATCTGCTGTAAACAATCCCCAAACTAATTACATTACGGATGTGCGTTACGCAGTTTCTACGCACGCTCGTGACTTCACCAGTTTTTTTACATTTTCACTCCAGATTTTCAAAATCGCCATTTTTACACCTCCTCATGAGCTGTCATTTTTCACATCCTTTTCTAAATGTGTTTTCGCACCTGTTGTGCCAAATGGTGTAGTCGCTGTGCAAAATCATCTTTCAGCTAATGCACTGATATTGCCACTGTTCACAAGGTAGGGGTCACAAAAAACCAATGCTGAAAAATTGGAGTGAAAATACCAATGAACACCTGGGGCGTTAGGGATCCGGCCATAACGCCCCACCCTGTAGAGACTGACAGGCATCAGGGGTGTGACTTGGGATTGTCGCCTGTAATGTTCATACCATTCCACCCCCACCCACACACTGCAGCCAGTGATAGGCATCGAAGTGTGTCTTGGACTCTTCGGCCCCAAAGTTCACCTCATTCTCCTATACTGCACCCATCTCGCCATATTTCCTTATGGAATGGGGTGAGCATAAGGCCCAAAGACCCCAAGGCATACCGTGACACTTGTCTGTGTCTGCAGGGTAGGGTGTGGTGAAATGGTGTGGCTGTTATGCCTGATGACCCAAAGGCACACCCCAATGCCTGTCAGTCTCTGCGGGGTGGTGGTGGGGTTGGCTTCAGTTCAGTATGTCACTGCCATTCCTATTATGCATCTCTCTAACTCCTACACTACCAATGCCAATGCCAGCAAGCAAACATTTGGCGTTGACAAATGCTTGTTATGTTTGCACTTACACAAAGCAAACACTTATTTATTTATTTATTCATTCTCAGATTACAAGTATCTTTGAGCAAAGGACTGCTCATTTACAAAGGTTCCACGTCAAAGATGGGGAGGGGGTAAACAAAGACAGACAGAGGATAAAAAAATAACTTTTTACAGATATCAGTGAAACATCATTGTACGTAATGGATAGAACATTCTCAGTTACATTTGCAATACAATAGTGGTGGTATAAACTAAGTGAAATAAAGGGAGGTAGAAGTTGAGGAAAGATCAGAAATTGGGTGGGAAAAGTAGCAGCCAGGTGGCCTTGTCATGAGGAGTAGTAAGGAAGGCGGAGATAGGAGTGAAAGTCGAAAGTGTAGACAGGGGTCAGGGTGTGAAAAACAGGGGCATAAGGAGTGAAAGGGGGGGAGCGAAAAGGGGAAAGAAAGTGCAGAGGGGTCTGTAGATGCCCGAGGTCTAAACATGGCTCTTGAAATGATTAGTTGGATTTTTGGGGAGCGAAGTAGAGAGGTGAGCATGAGGGGGGTGGTCAAGGTTGAGGAGGCCCTGTCAAGCTGCAGTGGTAAGGCTAGTTCACTGGAGGGCACATGCTGAAATTAGATGGGGCAATCACAGGTGCTTTCATATATGATGTGCTGGTGAAGGAGGCATTTAAACTGGGTCATATAAATTAGGCTAGTAAGTTCACAGTCTAGGCCATTTAACCAGTTTGGGGCTCTGTAGAGGAAAGACCGCTGGCACTGTGTAGTCCAGAACCTTGGTACGAGTAGGAGCTCAGTGTCAGAGGCCCGAGTATGGCGAGCCTTGAGGAATCTGGGCAGAAGGCAGGAGATTCCAGTTAGTAGAGCTCCAAGGAGCACCTTTTTCGCTAGTATGCATGATTGGTGCTTGATTCGTCCTTGGAGAGTAAGCCAGTCAGTTTGTGCATACAGATCACATGTGTGGGTGAGGCGGTCAGCATCCATGATGAGCCTACAAGCTTTGTTTAGGGTTATATTTATCCTTTTTAAGGGATGTAGTGGAGGCAGCTCCATAGATTATCAAACCGTAATCAATGGTGGATAGTACTGAACTGTAAACAGCAAGTTTAAGTACTTCTGAGGTCAGATTCCTTCTATGCCTAAATAACAAGCCTAATTTTGCATTCACAGTCTTGGCAATAATCTCAATGTGAGGCATGTAGGTGAGGTAGCTGTCCAAGGTTACTCCAAGATATTAGAATTGCTGTACTTGTTCGAGGGGGGCTCCAAGGTCATTTTTTACTGTCAGGGCATGTGACCTATATTTGTGGCTGGAGGTAGAGAACAACAGGAGTTTAGTTTTTTTTTTTGTAGTTTAGGACAAGTTTGTGTGATTGGAACCACTTTTCGACTTCAAAGAAACCAAGTTGGAGGTTGTCCTCAAGCACAGCGGGATCCAAGTTGCTTGTAAAGATGACAGCATTGTCAGCGTACAGGAGCATTCTTAGTTGACAGGCATGTGGTAAGTTGTTTAGGAAGATACTAAACGGGAGCGGACCAAGAATGGACCCTTGTGGGACACCAGATCAGACATTTTGTAGCTCTGAGACGACGTTGGAAATTTTCATCCGTTGTGTCCTATCCTCAAGGTAGCTTCTGAACCATTTCAGCATATTTGGCGAGAGACCGATTGCTGCGAGGTGATCGAGGAGTAGTTTGTGATTCACGGTGTTAAAAGCTTTCGTAAGGTCGATAAAAGCCACGCCAACTAGATTGTTTTGTTAAAGGACTGATGGATGAAGCTGGTAAATTCTAACAGAGCAGTGGTAGTGCTGTGCTTTTTTTCTGAAGCCATGTTGCTGAGGACATTGTGAGGCGTACTTCTCAAGATAGTCTACCAGTTGGTTGATAACTATACGTTCGAGGACTTTCGATAATGGAGGGAGGATTGATGTTGGCCTGTAGTTGTAGTCTTGTGTATGATCACCGGATTTATGCTCAGGGGTGACAAGTACGGTTTTCCATACTTTGGGGAACTGTGATAGCGTGAGAGATAGATTTAGTATCTCCGTTATTGGCCGGAGGACTTCTTCAAGGGTAAGTGCAATGAGTTTGTGGTCAAGCTAGTCTCCACTATGCCTGGATTTCCCCAGAACTTTTGTTAGAAGCTTTCTGACTTGGGTTGGGGATACTCGCTTGAAATAGAAAGGTGGGTGTTTCAGTCTATTGGTTTCCACGTACCCAGCTGATGAGGCAAAAGCATCATCAAAGAAGTTTTTTGCAGTGGTAGTGCTGTGCTTTTTTTCTGAAGCCATGTTGCTGAGGACATTGTGAGGCGTACTTCTCAAGATAGTCTACCAGTTGGTTGATAACTATATGTTTCCCCCAGATTTTCAACATGGCCTTTTTTGAGACCCCACCTCATGATCAAGATAGATGACATTTTTCAAATCCAGACCAAAAGATGATTTTGATGTCACTCCACAAAATAACCTTTTGGGTTGGATTTGACAAATTTCACCTACCGGGTTCATGAGGTAGAGTCATAAAAAACTATATGGAATAAAATTATTAAAAAACAACGTTATGAAGATATAACATTTTTCATGCTCGTTTGTAACTTTGGTAATTTTAAATATTTTGACTCTAAATTTTCAACATAGTCATTTTCTTCCCCCACACCATCTCATGAACATGGCAGGTGTCACTTTTCAAATCCTGACCACAATGTGTTTTCTTCACTTTTGACGCTAAATGACATTTCAGTCAGTATTTTATAAATGATACCCATCATGTTCAGAAGGAGGGGTCATAAAAAGACTATGCTGAAAATTTGGGATTAAAATGTCACAAAACTAGTGGCCCAGTGGCGCTGAGGTTTGAGGCGCTGGACGCCACACCTCGTACCATGCCGGCGACCTAGGTTCAAGAATGGACTCAAGCCACCAAGGGTCAGCTGGGAAGGGAGAGGACTGTGCATTCGGAGGACTGCTTTTCTCTCCCTGGGTGGGTAGTGGGCTTTGCATCGCTCAACAGGGGCCTACGATGGAGATCTGGGGCACTGCAGGGAGAGATGCCATACATAGGGGTGGAACAGCGGCTGGTGTCCGCACATTCAGTATGCAGACACCGTTGTATGTCCATGCTCCAAGGGCAACACAGGGAAAAAAGCCCCACTCCCTGGATAGGTGACGGCGACCTCCTGTGCCCCACTGCCACACACCTAATGCCAGGCTCAACCCACTGGCTCTCCCAATCCCCCTGCCTTGGCTCCGGCAAGTAGGAGCCAGTCAACAGACCAGGTAGGTGGGAGAGTATCTGTCTCTGATTTCCCAGTGGGGCAGGCTTCAGGTGGGTGGTAACATGGTTGGCAGTGAGTGATGGAAGCCTGAGAGCGTTCCAGGGTGGTGGAGATAAAGAGAGTTCACCAAAAAAATTTCACAAAACAACAGAGTTATAAAGAAGCATTGAATTTTTCTCAGAGTTTACACAACATTGCGATGTGTGCAGATTTTGACCCAGTTTTCATCATAGCACTCTTGTTACCCCACCTCATGAACAAGACAGGTGTCACTTTTCAAATCTCCCCTGAAACATGTTTTCACATTAATTCACCTTTCACATGGGATTTAAAAAATTCTGCCTGCCGTGATCATAAGCATACCTCTCAACCTCTCAGCATTAAAAATCATAGCACTGGCCTTCAAAAATCATAGTAAATGACCAGAATGTGTAGCACTTTCTTATTTTAAACAACAATATGTCTACAAATAGTGGGCCCTTTATATTTAGTGATAAGGAATGTTTCTATCAACTTAGTTCAGTGATTTAATACTTTGTGTGTCCAGAAATAGCTCTAACATTATTAAGAACATCAGTAAACCTTTGAGGAGCAAGGGTAAATGTGAGAGTGAAAATCATAGCGCTATGCAAAATTCATAGCTGTTAAGAGGTAAGTATGATCATAAGGTGGGGTCATAAAAAGACAGTGTAGAAAATTTCAAGTCAGAAATGTTGAAAAAAAACAAAGTTATGAAGAAATATTGGAATTTTTTTATTTATTAATAACTGTGATTTTTGCAGATTTTGGCTCCAAATTACCCCTCCTGATGAACATCACATGTGTCATTTTTTAAATCCCCTTAGAAACATGTTTTTGCAGCTCCTCTATGAAACCACCTTTCAGACAGGATTTAAAAAACCCACCTTTCTCACCCCAGGAATACTCCAATATTCCTAACTGTTTTGCAGTATACCTTTAAGCCAGATCTGCCCGGAGATGGAACATTATGCTAATGATGGAACACCATTGGCACGTGCCACTTTTCAAATGCTGCCACCTATCAACTGCCTACATTCTAACTCTCAGATTTCACTTTCCGCCTGTCAAGACTGGACGCTCAGAGATCCTCTCCTCAACATCTCGCTGTGAAACGTATAAAAATATATAAGTATTCCTTTTATTTTCATCTGCTGCTCTTATCTTTTATTTTTTAGATAACCGTTAGCTTATTTTAGTTAAATTGATGATTTTTCTCAGTTTCTCCTGGTTCGGTATAACCGGAAGGGAACCGGGAATTTTTTTAGTCTCAGTGGAGTTTTGTGGCAGAAACTCTTTTATTTTAGCATATTTTGTTTAAATAAATTTATTTTTGTATAACCTCTAATACCAGTTACTGAACCGCTAAACCTGGTTCCTTTTTTATCTGTTCTTGGTTCTGATCGGTTGCCCGATCGGTTCCTGAACCGACCGCAACCACTAGTTTTAGTTTTAAAAGTTTCATTTTTATCGCAGTTGCTGTTTTTCTGCTGAATTAAATAAAATGTCAGAAAAACCTAGGAGAAAGACTGGTGACTCTGGTTTTAAAAACCGTACAGCGTGCGGAGAAGTTTTTGCCAAGGCAGATAAGCACACTTCTTGTGGGGTCTACTGTACCTTGGCTATGACCATTTAAAATCAGATTGTGAAATTTGCAAGACCTTTCCTGAGAAAATGCTTGAAAAACATTTGGAAAGGCTTAAAAAGAAATTGCCTCCACCTAAGGGTCCCTCTGGCTCTGACCAGCCGACACCCTCGGTGGCTATGGGCAAAGGTTCCCCCCCCCTTTGAAAAAGATTCCAGAAAGACTGATAGTATGGCCAAAAAGGGCTACTTATCAGTGTCTTTGGCCATCAGACAAGCTAATTTCCAGGCTTATGCAGTCCAGTATCAAAAATTTATCTGGCAATCTGTCATGGCTATGGCAGATAAAGCTCCCTCTGGTCTTTCAGCTGACCTAGCTGAGACTGCCAGATCTGGCTTAGAAGCAGCCAAATACCAATTTCAGATGACAGCAGACACCAATGACACTGCTGCCAGGTGGATGGCTAATACCATTGCTCAGAGAAGGTTTGCCTAGTTAAGAGCTACAAACCTTACTCAGGATGCACAGAACAAGGCTCTGGATTTTCCTGTTGGAGGTAATTCCCTCTTTGGAACACATACAGAGGCTTATATAAAAAAGGTGGACTAGCACAAGGCCACCTACAGAAGCAGTTCTGCCAAGGAAAGGGCTTCCCCGTCCACTAGACCTTACGGAAGGGGAGGTAGGGGCAGACAATTTCACACCAGGCCTTTTTATCAGGCCATGGCCATACCCCAAGTTAAACAGTACCCTGTACTAATGTGTACATAATAAATCAATGTATATAGTTTTTGTTTTTCTTAGCTGCAAATTGTTTCTATATGTATTTTGGTCTACCTGATGCATATTATTATTGTTTGTGTTACTCTCTGTATTATATTATGATTTCCCTGTAATGTCATATATACTTACCCAGGTCCATCTTGCAGATGAGTTTTACTCAATGGTGTTTCGACTGGTAAAATAAAGATTGATTGATTGATTGATTGACTTCAGGGGCAGGGGCAGAAGGGGTTCCAGGGGTGGTTCCCAGTCTCAGCCTCAGGCAAAGCAAGACCCCTGACATGCTTTTCCAGGCTGCCTCCCCACTACCAGTAGGGGACAGACTGACTCACTAATTCCAGGTTTGGAAACAGATCACCACAGACAAGTGGGTCCTGGTAGTAGTGAGTCAGGGTTTGTCCCTAAGTTTCAAATCTCTTCCTTCCCTAAGAACCAGGGTGTTCAAGCCAGCTTCCAATGCAGAAAAAAAGCTGATGGAAAAGGAGGTACAGAATCTGTTGTTGTCAAAGGCAGTGAGTGGAACCTGTGCCCCCACAACAAAGAGGAAAATGTTTTTATTCAAGATACTTCCTCACAATAAAGAAAAGCGGGGAATGGCAGCCTACCATAGACCTAAGGGTGCTAAACAGGCACTTAATAAAGCCAAGGATCAAAATGGTAACCTTGTCAATGATTCTGCCAGCTCTCCAAAAAGGAGAGTGGCTGGCATCTCTGGACCTAAAGGATGCTTACTTCCACATCCCCATAAGCGAGTCTCATAGAAAGTACCTCAGGATCCGACTCCCTTCAGTCAGTACCAGTTTTCAACCCTGCCATTTGGTCGCACTTCAGCTCCAAGAGTGTTCACAAAGCATCTGGTAGTGGTTGTGGCACACCTACGAAGGCAAGGTGTTACAACTTTCCCCTATCTGGACAACTGGTTGGTGGTGGGAAAATCACCACAACAGGTAGAGGAACATCTGCAGCTCACCCAAGGACTTCTGGAGTTGCTGGGGTTTCTGATAAATCTCAGAAAGTCAGTCCTTCTCCCTGCAGTGCTGCAGTTCATAGGAGCAGAATAAAATACCCAGGAGGGCGGGGCTTACCTACCTCTGGACAGGGTAAAACGTATTCTGCATATGGCAGGCTCCTTCAGCCTGAACAAATCAAAAACCGCAAGACAGTTTCTACAGTTATTGCGCCACATGGCAGCCACCACTGGCACAGTCCTGGATTCCAGGTTCCAGATGAGAGACATTCAATTCCACCTAAAGGCTCATTGGTGTCAAAGAAAGGATCCTCTCTCAAAGCTGGTTCCAGTAAAAAAAAACATTAGTTCTGCCACTTCAGTGGTGGAATTAGGAAGCCAACCTCAGGGAAGGGGTTCCCTTTCAAAAAGAGTCTCCATCAGTGATTCTCACAACAGATGCATCACAGCTAGGGTGGGGTGCCCATCTAGGGGACCACACTACTCATGGCACTTGGTCCAGTGCAGAGTTGCTCCAGCATATAAATCTACTGGAGCTCAGAGCAGTGTTCCTGGCACTCCAAGCCTTCACACCACTGGTTCAGGGAAGGGTGGTACAGGTCAGAACAGACAATACCACCGTCATATACTACATAAACAAGTAGGGAGGAACAAGGTCAGATCCTTTCTGCACAGAAGCTATGAGAATTTGGATTCTGGCCTACTCCATAGGAGTTTCCCTTCACGCCAGTCATCTGCCAGGCAAGGACAATACCCTTGCAGATGCTCTGAGACGAATCAATCAGGCCCATCATGAAGGGACCCTGAACAGACAGGTGGTGGAAGCGATTTTCAGAAGGTGGGGGCACTCCAGAGATAGATCACTTTGCACCCCACAAAAGTCACCACCTGCCACAGTATTGTTGCAGACCCCCAGCTCAGGGAACAATACCCCTGGATGCTCTGCTCCTGGACTGGTCAGGAAGTACCTGTATGCGTTCCCACCATTCCCTCTGGTGTACAGAGTGCTACTCAAGCTCAGATCCCATCCAGCTTCAATGATCTTGATAGCTCCAGATTGGGCCAGGCAGCCATGGTATTCTGCTGCTGTCCATGTCTGTGGCTGAGCCAATACACCTTCCTTGGAGGCACAACCTGTTAACCTCCAGTCAGGGAGGAGACTCCTGTACCCGAACCTCAAGTCCCTCAGACTCAAGGCATGGCTCTTGAGGACCTAGAGTATGCAGGCCTGCATCTCTCTGAAAGTGTTCTGGATATTTTAAGGGGGTACAGGAAGCCTTCCACCAAGAAAACCTATGCCTCTAAATGGAAAAGGTTCTGTATCTGGTGTTCCACCAGGGATGTTGTGCAAGCTGAGGCAGGGGTTCCAGCTGTGCTGGACTACCTTACTTATTTCCGTTCACTGGGCCTGTAGCCCACTACTTTAAAGGTTCACTTAGCTTCAGTGTCTGCTTACACTTCAGCTGGGAAGAACACCTCTATGCATCAAACCCTATCTTCAAAAAGTTCTTTAAGGGTCTAGCTCACTTGCACCCCCCTCACAGGGAACCGGTACCAGCCTGGGATCTAAATGTATTGCCAAGCTCATGGGTTCCCCTTTTGAATGCATGTCTTCAGCTCCCTTGAAATATGTCACATGGAAAACGGGTTTCCTAGTGGCAATTAATTCTGCTAGAAGGATCAGTGAGCTCCAGGCTCTTTGCGTGGAGCAGGACGGCATTTCATTCCACAGGGACAAAGTGGTCCTGCAAACGAACAGAAAATTTCTTCCAAAGGTGGTTTCGGATTTTCATTTGAACCAGTCCATTACTTTACCTGTCTTTTTATTGAGCATTCAAGCTTTGAGGAGTGTAGACTGCACAGTCTTGATGTCAAGAGGGCTCTTAGCTACTACATGACAGTTACCAAGGCCCATAGACAGAACAGAAAACAACTGTTCCTGACTTATGGGGATGTGGGAAAAGGAAATTCAGCATCTAAGAGGTCCATGTCTTGCTGGATAGTTAAGCGTATTCAGTTTTGCTGTTCAAAAGCTGGGAAGGAGACCCCAGCAGGGCTGAGAGCCCATTCCACAAGAGGTACAGCTGCTACTATAGCAACTTCCAGAGATGTTCCACTGGTGGACATCTGTAAAGCAGCTACCTGGAGAACAGTGCAAACCTTCACTAAGCATTACAGCCTGGACACACAGGCTAGGGGTGATGCCAGGTTTGGCACAGCTATCCTGCAGAGTCTATTTCCAAAGTAGGTTCTGTTCCCACCTCCAAAGGTACTGCTTCTTAGTCTGCATAAGAGTTAGGAATATTGGAGTATTTCTGGGGTGAGAAGAAAAAATTACTTCTTATAGTAATTTTGTTTTTTCCAGGGGATACTCCAATATTCATAACTTTCCCGCTCCCTGCCTCCCCTGCTGGAACCAGTGGCCTCTGAACTCCATGCTGTATTACCAGGGGTATGTGTGTAACACTCTGGCATTTATATTTGAAACTGTGTTTTTCATTGGTTTTACCCTCTTCAGGTGATTCTGACATTCGGGGGTGCTTTTGTGGATTTTTTCCCTTTTGTTGGATGC
This sequence comes from Neoceratodus forsteri, assembly GCA_016271365.2. Classification (NCBI taxonomy): domain Eukaryota; kingdom Metazoa; phylum Chordata; order Ceratodontiformes; family Ceratodontidae; genus Neoceratodus; species Neoceratodus forsteri. The sequence continues at coordinate 925,025,480 of CM028132.1, forward strand.
TTTTGGGTGTTAAATTATTATTGTTATTATAGTGCTAAATAGTTATTTCCTCTTGGGGCCCTGTCTTGTCAGGCGTCCATGAAATCTGAGGGTTAGAATGTAGGCATATAGGTGGCAGCATTTGAAAAGTGGCATGTGCCAATGGTGTTCCTTCATTAGCATAACGTTCCATCGCTGGGCAGATCTGGCTTAAAGGCATACTGCATTAGAGTTATGAATATTGGAGTATCCCTTGAAAGATAGAAGATTACTATGGTAAGTCATTTTTTCATCTTGATCATAATATGGGCTCATAAAAAGACTATGTTGAAAATTTGGGGGTAAAATTAAAAAAACAACTAAGATATCAAGAAACATTTAATTTTCCAGTTACACAATTTTATTTTTGCAGATGGCCCCTTATGTTCATCATATCTGTTGTGTTACCCAACCTCTTGAACATGACAGGTGATATTTATTAAATCCTCTCTGAAACATGTTTTCATAGCCGCACTGCCAAATGACCTTGTGGATGGGATTTAAAAAATTCCACCTGTCTTGATCATAACGTCAGGTCATAAAAAGACTGTGTTGGAAAACTGAGGTCAAAATGTGGGAGCTTACTGAATATTAAATATTATCTTTCATCTGGCCTGTTCTGGGTAAATACTATCTAAAAATGTGTAAAAGCAGGACACCACTGAAAATGAGATATTGCCTCTCATCTGGTCTATCCTGGGTAAATTTATAAAAAGAATGTGTAAAAGCAAGACCAGGTACAGCAGAGCCCCCACTGAACTATACATCTATACTGCTCTATCCTGGGGAAAATACATTGTAAAAGCTGGACCCCACTGAAAATATACAGTAGTTTGCCTTTCAGCTGCGCTATTCTGGGTAAATACACTATAAAAAATGGGTAAAAACAGGACCCTGTTGAAAATGAGATATTGCATCTCAGTTGTGCTGTCCTAGGTAAAAACATTTTAAAAACTGGGAAAAGCAGGATCCCACTGAAAACAAGATGGCATCAGAGCTGTACTATCCTGGGTAAATACAGTACAAAAATCTGTCAAACAAGACCCCATCGAAAATGAGATATCGCATGTCAACTGTGTTATCCTAGGTAAATACTGTATACTGTAAAACTGTGTAAAAACAGAACCATACAGCAGAACCCCACCGAAAAGGAGATGTTGCATCTGTGGCCTCCCTGTTTGGCTCTGTTGTGTGATGGTATATGCAGGGCGAGTTGCACCTCCCTGCCCTGTGCCCGTTTGCAGGGCTCCAAGCTTGAGGGCCCTGGGTATGTGGGGCTTGCCTGGGCACAAACGTCACTTGGGTATATGAGGAATATGGTTTCGGTGTCTCCATCCAGAGTATGCTGCAGGCTAGATGGTAATTTGGGTTCTGCCTCCTGGAATGCAGTTCCTGCCCAGCACCCACATTAGAACCTGTCCACCCACGCATTGGTATATTCTTTTTTTTTGTGCCACTGCCCCAGTACTGTTCAGTCCTCGACTTTCCCTGGTCCCCACTCACCCACTGGGACTTACTTTAGCTGACGATCTGCCCGGGCTTGATAGGGCCACCGAACTGGCACCTCCCACGATGGAAATGCGTCCAGAGTACCGGCAGGCCTGGCTTCTGCTGACAGAGCTCCCTTGGCTTGCCCCCCAAGGTGGGGCCCTGAGGTCAGGCCAGTCTGGATTCAGGACTGTGCTCAGTTGCTGTCAGGGGTCATGGTGGGCTTTGTGGGATGAGGATGCGAGGCAACATTAGCGGGGCCAGCTATTTTTCCTGTGTTATCGCCAATGGGAGGCATGACCTGCAATGATGTGATGTGCAGAAGCGTGGCATCCGGCATGCTTCCCAGAACACTAAGCATCAGTCACTGTTTCCTCTGGCCTCCGCCATGGGTCGACAACATGCTGAACGCTAACCCGCCCTCCCCCGGAGGAGAGTAGTCCCTAGGACACTCAGCACTCCTCCTCCCAGCCAGCCCTCTGACTCCTCGGGTCCATTTCCAAACCTGGGGCATTGGTGTTGCAGTCAGAAGGCCTACCACTGTGCTGGCTGGCCAGAGCACTGGTTTATTTAACAAAGCAGTTCCCCACATATACTTATCAGCTCTACAGTACTTAAATTCTATGGCAGTCAAAAAACACACCAGTTGTACCATAGAGCACAGGTTTAATAACTGGCAGCTGTGGTACCTGTGGGGGAAATATGGAATTAGCACAGCACAAGTTGATCCTCGGCTCTTCCAAGTTCTGCTACCCCCCCAAACAGCATACACCCCACATTAGAACCAGTCACTGTAGTTAAACCTGGGGTACCCCTTTCAATATGTAAAGTCTGACGCAGACCTAATGTCATTGCACAAGATGCTTGGTTGGAGTTCAATGCCTGGCTTTGGTTAAATAACCCCCACAGGCCATGGGGCCGCATGCATGCATATATTGTAAAACATCAACTTGTAATCCACTATGAAAGTGAAGTTACTGATGTTTGACCACTTTAAAATAAGGCAAAGGCTGACAAGAATGCAATTTAAAGTGATGAACATAGCTGTTGAAGTTCGACGTCCACACCTCAACTAGGGTTCGATCCTCTTCCAGTGCTGAAGGTGGTGGTCCTTTGCAGGGGAAAACCATCTGGGCAGTTTCCTTGGACTCCTGGTTGCATGAGAACAGAAGAATGCAGTCTGGCAGGAAAATCTCTCCTGGTGCAGACAAACAGAAATACAGTTCTTGAGCTTACACTTTATTCTGGTGCCCTGATGCAGCTTGCAACTGAAACTGGCCTGCTCTGTGCCATAGCTCACAGACAAAATATTAAACAATACAGTTATCATAATGGGTACTCTTGCAGTCGGTATCTCTTCAGGAAAGTTCAGGCTGTCCAGGATGCTTGCCAAAATGCTGAACTCTCCCCTGAACTAGTCTCACTTCACACTGAGTCTCACTTGCAGGGAGTTCCTGCCTGTTTAGTTTGCAGACTATTGCCTAACAGGAAAGGACACAGCAGTGTGCAGCTCTTGCCTCTCTCCTCCAGTCACTCTCTCTGCCTGCCCAAGAAGCACACAAAAGACCCAGCACAGTCCCTTTTATTGTCATAGTCCAGCGGCATACCAGTTGGCTGAAATGCCATGTCAGTCTTGCTGCTGGGAACCCTACAGTCTGAAAAAAGGCACCAAAACTGCAGGCTATTGATTGGTGGACTGTGGGGGCCAAAGGTTACTGTCATAGCTACCATCAGACTGCTAGTCTAGGGAGAACGCTGGGCCCAGAACTCCAGCAGCAGCTCACAGGTTCTCCTGAAAACATGGCAGAAGAAAGTCCCAAATTAACAGGGGAGCTACACCCTCCCCTGCCCAGAGGAAACCCATGCCCTGATGGCTGCTTGAAATAAAATATTGGGTTTGCAATATTTGCAGTACCATTTAACAGTGCTTTTTTTTCTTAAACTCTTCTTTATTATTGACAATTACATTTATTTATTTATTTATTTAGATTTTGATAACTGTAAGCCCACTGAGACCAGAGGGTCCCTTTTCAGTGTATGCACTGGATTTAGCATAAAATACATTACGAGACAATAATTTTTACAGTAGCTGCATATGTTGCACAAATAGACTTTAGCGACACAATATATAATCAACAGTATACATGGGTAAAGGATACACAGTACAACTCAAATGTTATTTATGATAGTTACAATATGGTACATAGGAGTAGAGAAATAACAGTATGCTAAGCATAGTTCACAGACAGGCTCTTATGACTTCAAGTTTCATCTCCATTTAGTAGGGGAGAAGGTAACAACAGAAAATTTACATAAAAGCATTAGGAGATACTTCAAGGAAAGAGGGGAGGTTCTGGCAGTGCAGAGGAGAAGGACCTGGGCTTGGGAGCTAACGATTACAGCCACAAAGACTGAGGTTTAGAAGATATAGCTTGAGTCCAGACTTGAATTGGGTAAGGGTGGGTGAGACAGCCAGGCTATGAGGAAGAGAGTTCCGTAGGTGGGAGGCAGCAAATTTAAAAGAGCGTTTGCCTTGGTTGGAGCGAAATCTAGGGATGTTGAGGGGATGATTCGCTGATGATTGCAGGATTCGGATTTGTTCTTTGGGGAGAGCAGTCCTCTAAGGTGGGGAGGGGGGCCGAGGGTAGTGAACTTGAAGGCAAGGCACGCAACAGGGTAGGCTAGATTATGTCGAAGTGTATGGGCCAGTTTAGATCCTTAAGTGACTCACAATGATGCCTCCTAGGAGTGGAGTTTGTGGCTTAAACGAGCTGCACGGTTATAGAGCACGGAGAGTTTGCTAAATCTGCCTCTCTGAGGGACTGCAGAAGGGGGGCCATATAGGATGGAGGGAGGAGATTATGGTAGCAACTGCCTGCCTTGCAACCGAGGATAAGGAGTTTCCAGATGGAAAAGGAGGCCAAGTTTTGGTGGACAGACCGAGTTATGGAATCGTTGAGGGGTCGGTAGGTCATTTCCTGGTCAAGATGGATCCCAAGGTATTTGAAGCAGGCCAAGACCTCGACTCTCTTTCCTTGGTTAGTACAAATCTGGAGCAGCTTACTCCTGTCAGGGTCCAGACGCCTAGAGCCAAACAGTACAGCTTTAGTTTTTTCCTCATTAAGTTTAAGGGAGTTAGCAGAGAACCACATACATACACAACATATCCATATCCGAGATAGTTACATCAGTTTTTTACATGCTTCTACATCATAAATCTCACCTCTGCAAGAGGGAGTTTAGGTGTTAAAAGTCTTATCAAGACCTAAAACTGTTAATTTGGTTTTTGTAGCATATGTACAAAAAATTAAAGTGTCTTCTTACTCTAGTTTAAAACTACTAGGGAACCACAAGTTAATCATAAAAACTAAAATGCCCTTTTAACTTAAGTTTTTCAAGGATCTGAGTTCTGCCACTCAACTTTAGCTGCACCTTAAAGCCACTCACGGGGTCTATGGGTTCTTTCTTCACCTCTATGATGTATCGGTCTCTCTCATCCTAGGTCTCTTGCCCCCCAACTGGTCCTTAAGTTTCCACCTGTATTAGTTCTCCCTTATTTCACCCCAGTCTGAGCTACGGAGTGTCTCCCACTTGGACCACAGCTCATAATGTTTGTTTACTGTAAGTCTCAAGGAAGCCGTTACCGTTAGTTCCTCCATCCTTTGGATGATCTCGACTCGCATCAACCAGGATTCAAAGGTGGGAGGGCTGTGTTGTAGCCACTTCACAGTTTTTTTCCTTCTGGGCTGCTAGGCGCAGAAGGCAGAGCAGATCTTGTTTGCGGTGCCGTACCGTAGGTGGCCTCAACTCTAGGAAATGGTGTTGAAATCCATTGGTACCTGCCCATTCCCCAGCCTTGAGATGTAATTGTATTTCTTCATCCAGAATTCTAGGATTTTTGGGCAAGCACAACAAATGAGAAAGTGGGTACCCATCTGTCCACAACCCCTCCAGCATAAGTCTGAGTTAGACAGTTTAAGATGTTTAGTTATAGAGGGGATGTGGAAAAACCTAGACATGCACTTCCACTCAAACTCTCTCCACCCAGGTGAGGCTGTTCTCCTCCACCCTTGTTCCCAGGTAATTTTCCACTTTTCTTCCATTATAGGTACAGTGCAACTCCCATCAAACCCTGCTCTGTCACAATTCCTCATTGTTTCCACTTATCAATCAATCAATCAATCAAATCTTTATTTTATCAAGGTGTACACCATTGAGCATAGCTCATTTACAAGATGGACCTGGTTAGCACAGGAACACAGGATATACAATATATGAACAGTTACAACATAACACCTCAGTAATATTATACAATACAGAGATACAATAGTTAAACGTAGTCATAAGTGGAGAACAGTTTGGAAACAGTGGTTCAATTCCTTCATGGTGTATAATGAGTCTAGTAACAGTAGCTGGAAGTACTAACGAGGACAATTGTTAGGTAATGGTATATTACATACAATGCCATAATTAACAAGACAGATAGTGAGTTAAAAAAAGAAAAAAACAAACACTGTAATTTGTAATTTTGTAAGTTCTGGTTATCCGCTTACTTCTTTCCTCTAGTCTGACTGCCCAGTAAAACATTCAACAATGTTATAGCAAGTCCCAATAGTAATGGAACAATTTTAGCAGATTGCTAACTGGCATATGCATAACATTCTAACTGGATCATACTGGCAGGCCTGCAACTTTGTAAGTAGGTAGGGATCCCTTGAATTGGTTGGCCAACCACATTTACCATCACATTGTATTTCGAACACGTTTTCAACAGTGTACAGGCTGTAATCAACAATACACTAGCATTAACTGTTCCCACATACTTGTAGAACACTATCACCCAGGGGCACCTGAAAAGGAAACACAGGGTAGTGATCTGGATGTCACATAAATACCTGTGCACTGCATACAGAGGGAGATTTGAGGGGGTACCAGGGGCATTGTATGTTAGCTTAAGAATGGGTTTGATGGTCCTTTGTGAGTACCTTAAAGGTTCCTCTTTCTTTTCATTGGCTGCTGAGGTCGCAACTCGTAGTTCCTTGTCCAGCGAGGGGGTAACTTCTGTTAAAATAGGGGTCTCTTCAGTTCTTAAGTCCATGTCACTTTGATCTGTTTCTGAGGCATCCTCTATCTCTTCCCCTGTTGCCACATCTTTTTCTGGTTGACACTCTGAGGTTTCATGCATTTCCATTTCACACATCCGGGGGACATATACTGATGAAAAGAACCTTTCTGTGACCTCGTCCTCATCCAAGGACTCATTGTCACCTCTGAGCATGTCCCATGTTTTAGACCTACTCTCCGATCAAAGACACATCTTGCTGCTGGAACCAGTGACTGCGATATGAGAAAATCAGGTAAGTACGGGTCAATGTATTTCAGTGGGGTTGAACTTTGATTTATAAGTTTATCACTTTTACACATTTTGACCCTGGATTTTCAACATGGTCTTTTTAAGAACCCACCTCATGACCAATGGCAGCGGAATTATGCAAATTGGGCCCAAAACACAATTTTGTGGTTGTTTTGTGAAATCACGTTTCTGGTGGGATTTGAACATTTTCACCACCTTTGTTCCTAAGATGGGGTCATACGAAGGCTATGTTGAAAATGTAGGGTCAAAATATGTAAAAATGACAACGTTATTATCGTACATTGAACTTTTTCTATGCTCGCTCATAACTTTAGTAATTTTAAATGTCTTGACCCCAAATTTTCAACATAGCCATTTTTTCATACTGCTTCACAAATGTGACAGCTATCATTTTTCAAATCCTGTCCAAATTGTGTTTTCGCAGTTGTGGTGCAGAATGACATTTTGGTGAATATTTTAAAATTTTCACCTAACGGGTTCATGAAGTGGGGTAATGAGAAGGTTATGCTAAAAATTTGGTGCACAAACACAGTAAAATGCCCAGGTTATGAATGAACATTGCAATATTTGAACATTCACTCGTAACTAATTTTCAATATTTTGACTCTAAACCTTCAACGTAGCCATTTTTCCACACCACCTCATAAATGTGACAGGTGTTATTTTTTAAAAATCCTGGATGAGACGTGTTTTCACACTTCTGGTGTGAAATTATATGATGCCCAATATACTATAAATGCTACATATCATGTCTATAAGGTGAGACATAAAATGACTGTCTTGAAAATTTGGGGTCTAAATAAAAAAACTAAATATATATATTTGGCACAACACACAACATTTGTTAAATATATAAATATATATAAATATATATATATATATATATACACACACATATATACATACATACACACACACACACACACACACAAAACCCTAACTATAGGGGCTCTGTAATATACTGTATATATATTTAACAAACTTTGTGTGTTGTGCCAGTCTTGACCCCAGTGGGTATGCTTTGTGATCCTGTGCTGGTGAGCTGAGTTCAGGGGGTGAGGGTGGGGGGATGGTGCTATTATGCAACACCTCCCCCAGCTAGGGAATAAAAGTTGCAGGGTTGTCTGCTTAGGCCCAGGTACCATATAGTGAAGACAGCTGTCCTCTTGGCATAAGGCCCTGTACCTCTGCACCCATATAGTATGTGTCAGAGGGCCCTGTGCGTTGGCTGACAGTTGGACTCTTTGCCCTATTCATCTGGATCAGCAGCCATATGGAAGCACAAGGATCAGAGGGCCCTGTGCTTCTGCAGCCCACTGCACAGCTATGAGAATCTGTGACATCCATCACTGCATGGAAGTGCAGGGCCTGAAGGGACCTGTGTGAATGAGGACACGATTTCACTATCTCAAAAAGAAAGGAAATTCCACAAAAGTAGGGAAATGTCGCATTAGGGTTTCCAACCTTATTTACCGTCCCCCCACCCAAGTAGCAAAAGAAAAATATTAGGGTTTTGGGTCTCTGGAGCCTTGGCAGATCAGTGATGGGGTCTTTCTTGGGGTTGTCAACCCTAATGCCAGCCCTGTTCCCTAAGCAGACAACATCAGACGTGATCTCCAGGTCCTGCCTGAAGAAAACTACAACGGATTGTGTTGATAACATGAGGTGAGACATACTTTTCTCCCTTTGAAGTGTGTATCAGTATGAGGTACTGGTTTGGAGCTGTGCCTTGTGCTTCAGGCAGGAGGCTATGGGCTGGTGGGGGAGGGGTGAACATTAAGGTTGACAAACACAAGGAAGATCCCACCACTGATACGCTAAGACTCAGCAGACCCCAAACCCTAATGTTTTTTCTTTTGCTGCTTGGGGGGGGATGGGGAATTAGTGTTGAAAACACAGGTGCACAGGCATGCCCTGCAGCATAACATGGACTGCATTCCCACATTCCCAGACACCCAGGCTCTGAGCCACACTCCACAACTCCCCCAGTCCACACACAACAGATGGCCACTGGTACAGTTGGGACCTCCACATGTCCACTTATCAAGGAGCCACATCTGGCCAGCTGGCATGGTGTGTAGTGGTGCCCACAATCTTACATTCTCCAGTACGTAGGAGTCTTGAGTCGAGCCTGAGTACCTGGCAATGGCACGTGTAATTATGCCTAGAGCATAGCGTGCAGCATGTAAGTTCATAATGTGGTATGCCTTGCAGTTCCTATATGCCTCTTCTGCCTGGGTTAGGGCTATGAGTGCTATCTGCATACAGTCAATGACACTGATAGTATTAGGCATGCTGGCCAACTCATAGCACTTCATATTGGTCTCCCTCAGGTCCTTCCCAATGCGTGGGCACCTAATGTAGTTGCCACAGTGTTCCACTTATGTATCTTATCAAGACCTCAAACTGTTAATTCGGTTTTTGTAGCACATGTGCAAAAAATTAAACAGTGTCTTCTTACTGTAGATTAAAGCTACTAGGGAACCACAAGTTAACCATAAAAACTAAAATGCCCTTTTAACTTAGGTTTTTCAAGGATCCGAGTTCTGCCACTTAATTTTAGCTGTACCTTAAAGCCACTGACTATCTAAGAGGGGGAGGGGGGTTGCAGACTTCTTTCTTCACATCTATAATGTATCAGTCTCTCTCATCCTAGGTCTCTTGCCCTCAACTGGTCTTGAACTTTCCATCTGTATTGGGTTGCCCCTTGTCTCACTCCAGTCTGAGCTACAGGGCATCTCCCATTTGGACCTGCCAGATGCACCTGCTGATGAACGACTGGCTCATACTAGCAATCGCCCCTGTCATGCATTAGAAGATGCCAGTTCCACAGTGTGCCAGAGCTGTTAGCATGAATGTCCTGCCCTTAATTGCATGATTGCTGCCTGTTCTGGTTTGCAGCCGGGCCAAAGCAGCTGGCACAATGCTCGTATTGTTTTTGTATCAAAGAGGTACTAGGGAGCTGGACAGGCTGACATGGGGCTTAAATTCCTGGAGTGGGTCTTATGACTACAAATCTTACGACTGCTGAGCTGGCCGGGCCATTAGTGAGGGTGCCAGGGTGTGATGTGCCACTGGGTGTAGCAAACACTGGATATCGCATTGCTCAGGTGTGATGGAGCACCCCAGCTTGCAGGACTGAAATACTGTTGTTACCAGTGGCTTCACCACCTATAATCCTGAGGCACTTCTGTGTTATATTTGTGTACTGCACTGTTGGTATTTTTGCACAGTACATGCCTGTGTGGTGATCATGCACTCCCGTGTCCTCCACTGATTTCGAGGAGGACCGTTGGGAGGGGGACAGGGTATAGGGTACTGGGCGCATGGTGTCCATGACTGTTGGATGGGTGTGGATGGGGCCCCAGTGTATTCCATGCCAAACAGCACAGTGTCCATCATGTGTACATCCCTGTACACCTTCTGCTGCATGGCTGCTTTCCTTATGGCAGCCCCCTGCCCACATAGCCAGCAACCCTCCCCTACACCCACCGGCCCAGTGGCGTGGAGGGCTGAGGCATCCGTGTCTTACCTCCTGTCATGCTGGCAACTCATGTTCTAGGTGCAAGTAGGCTGCCAGAGGTTGGCCGGAGAGGGAGAGGATTGATCTTCCAGAGGACTGCTCTCCTCTCCCAGGGAGGGGTGGGATGGTATCCGCTGCTTGAGTGACCCCTTGGCAGTGTCTGGGGGCTGGCCCAGCAGACCCACAATGTAGGGGCAGATGCAGAGTAGACGCCTGGCATGCTGCACACAGAAGCATGCGCGGCTCAGCCATTGGTGTCATTGCATGCCTTCTCTCCACGCTCGGGGATGGGAAAAGGAAAATCAGTGGGATGATGCCGACCTCCTGCAGGTGCCGCACCCGGCCAGCCAGCACCTTGTGAGGCAGAAGTGAGTCTGGTGGACACCGGGGTGATGGGGCTGGGGAGGCCGGTGGAAGGGGGCTGGTCAGAGACGGAAAGAAACTAACAAAAAAAAACACAACCCTCCCCTACACCTGTGCAGCAGTACCTACGGTGCTGTGATTTGGTGTCCTTACCTGTGGCAGGTACCTATCACCTGCCACGCCCTATGTCAGTACACCATGACCCCACAGCACAGATGCCACTGCAGCAAGCCTGCGTGCCTGTGTTGAGCATGCTGTGGATTAGCGTGAGGAGTACATAGGCATCTTTCGCATGTATTTCCCTATGCACCTCTATTACATGGCTGTGTGGGGTGGCTGCGCCTTTTGTGGATTGAGCTTCGCTCCCAGGGTTTATGCAGCATCCCACACCTTGAGTGTGTATAAAATTCTGGTTATGCACCCTACCCTTGTATCAATCTACATATGATTACTGGTTAGGGTTGATTACAACCCCAGACCAGTACCTGCTTTATTCTGTTAAACACCCCACGTTACACACGAATATGTAATGGAATACCACCTCATGCATGACGCCAGAGCCATCCCAAAAAATCCACAGGAACCCTTCCAGCTGTGGGCAGACTCTATACCTTCTCATGCTTAACACTGCAGCCTACCTCCACATAATCCATAGAAACCCTATCAGTTGTGCCTGAACTCTAAACAGCAGCCGCCAACTCCAGTGAAGTTGATGAAAACCGACAGCAGACCAAAGATTTCTTGTGTATTCCTTTGGACACTAGACTGTTTATGTGCTTCTTGCACTGTGTTTTTTTTTCCTTTAAATTGTACTAATAAATGTAACAGTTGAACATTTTCACAGTTTGAACTGTATGGTTCAGTAAACAGCTCAGCAGAACTTTTCTTGAGTTTTGCTCTTATTTTGTAAGTGCAGCCAAATTTTGAGTTAGCTCAGCAGTTATGTAAAATAAATTCTGGGTAACAGATAGTGTGGTAACTTGTTTTTGTTTTTGTTACACGCCCTCGGCGTGTGATACCAGTATAAACCAATCTACCTTTGCTTTTGTTGTTTAGGTGGTATCACACATCTCAGATGCGCGTGAAAAAAATCATCATACTCTGTTACCCATACTGTACGTCATTCTCTATTTTAGATTATACATTGCTTAAAATTATTAGCATTTAAATAGTCAAAATGAGGGTTTGAACAAGTTAATGCGTCATTAACATGAATAGAGGTGAACTTCGAACCCTTATTCCAGCTACTGTTTCACACTGACAGCTGCTATTTTTTAAAGACTGGCTCATACTGTATGACTACAGCTATGATTTGCATAGAGAAGGTTATGTATATAACTGGAAGTACTAGAAACATCATTTACCCCCACCAAAAACATGAATTCTGCAGAGAACAACAACAATAGCTAAAATCCACAGAATCTGGGACTTTGTAGTACTTTTCTATTTCTGTTGCCCTTTGAGCCTTGGATGTTCATTGAAATAATTTTCTCAGCAATCTTTAATTTTATAACAGGACTAAAATCAGCCATAGGAAAATGTAATGCTTTTCTTTTACCACCTTTCACTGATGTTTGCACTTGATATTTCTTCCTGTTCAGTGAACAGCTTCGGGGTTCTCCGAAGGCCTTCCAGTTCTGTGTACAGCTTCAGGGTGTTCTGAGGGCGTTCATGTTTGGTGTACAGCTCCAGGATGTTCCGAGGGCCTACCTGTTTGGTTGTTTGGTGTACAGCTCCAGGATGTTCTGAGGGTCTTCCTGTTTGGTGTACAGCTCCAGGGTGTTCTGAGGGCCTTCCTGTTTGGTGTACAGCTCCAGGGTGTTCTGAGAGCCTTCCTATTTGGTGTACAGCTCCAGGGTGTTCTGAGGGTCTTCCTGTTTGGTGTACAGCTCCGGGGTGTTCTGAGGGGCTTCCTGTTTGGTGTACAGCTCCAGAGTGTTCTGAGGGCCTTCCTGTTTGGTGTACAGCTCCGGGTTGTTCTGAGGGCTTTCATGTTTGGTATACAGCTCCAGGATGTTATGATTCAAGTGTTCACTAAAATCGTCAGGTGTTCTCTGGAACAGGGTTGTTTTCTCACTGCACTGAAAGGGACTGTTACCAGAACCCTCTTTAACTCATTACTACCTGGTGATGCTTTTTTTAAGTCCAAGCTTTCCATTATCACTTAACCTTGATACAAAATGGCCAACCAGCTATAACTGAATTAAAAAATCTTCCTTTGGACCCTGATATTTTGTCAAATTGGACCTATAGTATCTTGAGCCTTCCCTTTCTAGGAAAGGTAGTTGATAAGGCATTGGCACTGCAGTTCAAGGCTCACCTAGAATGTTTTGACATCTATGAGTAATTCGAGTCTGGCTTCAGACTTCAACACAGCACCAAGGCTGCTCATGACAAAGAGCTAAATGATCTCCTCTTGACAAGATACTGAACACCACATCCGTTACTGTTCTCCTTGATGTCTCATTAGCTATTGATGTGGTGGATCTCTGGGTTTTGATAGGCCACTGGGAGCACTATGTTGGATTAATCAAGACAGTTTTGTCCTGGTTTAGAGCCTTCCTGTTTGGCAGAGTGTAACAGGTAATTGTGGTCAGCGTGTCATCAGAACCAGCTGTTCTCATCTGTGGCATTCCCCAGGGTTTGGTCCAGTACCCAATGTTATTCACTCTGTATACGCAAACTTTGGATGCTCATTGGATGGTACAGCTCAGATGTTTACTGATATGCAGACAAAACTCAACTTTACCTGTCTTTATCCATGGTGAGCACATCGTGCCTATGCTATGTGATCAGCACTACATGTCTGTTAGATGGTGCATCATCTTCAAGGTTTGTTTATTAGCTCATACCCCTAATATTACCATTTTGTATCCAGGCTTCTCCCTCCTAGCCAGATTCTCCACATCTGGCATGATCAACATCTTCGCAGCCCTCACACCTTTAATCTTCTCTCTCCTGGTCATGCACAACCTCATGGTGGAGTCTTTCGGGAGCATCCTTCTCTTCTGAACCACTATCTGGTTGAGAGAAGTCAGCACAGCATGGGGCATTAGGGTACCAAGACACCACCATACTGCATACAGCATTTTTCCCACCAATTTTATCCCTTCACTGTCTCATTTACACATAGTGGAGCTACCTGTGGAGGACCAAGGCCCCTATCCATGACACAGAAACAGAAATTGTCAACAGATAAGGGCCGCCAGGCCCATCCAGTCTGCCCGAAAGCCCTACATTAGTTTGTGGCCTCTGTCCCTACCTTGTCAATGGCTTTTCACCCCTCCTTCCCACCTCTAAGGTACCCTTATGCCTGTCCTATGCACGTTTAAAACCTCCACTGTGCTCGCCCCTACCACCTCCTGTAGTAATCTCTTCGTGTCCACCACCCTCTCTGTGAAGAAAAACGTCCTCCCATTTCCCCTCAGCCTACTACCTTCTAATTTCACATCATGCCCCCTCATACTTGTACATCTCTTATATTGGAAGATGTCTCCCCCCTGCACCTTGTTAATGCCCTTAGGGCACTTGAATGTTTCTATCATGTCCCCCTGATTCCTCCTCTCCTCCAGCGAGTACATATTGAGGTCCTTTAGTCTCTCCTCATATGATTTCTGGTGCAGGCCCTGTACCATCTTAGTCACCCTTCTCTGGACTGCCTCCACCCTGTCAATGTCCTTATGAAGGTGCAGCCTCCAGAATTGCACACAGTACTCTAGGTGAGGTATCACTAGCGTATTGTACAATGGCATCACCACCTCCCGCCTTCTGCTAATAATACTTCTGCCTATGCACCCCAGCATGCCACTGGCCCTCCCTGCAGTCTTTGTACTCCAGTTAGACACTTTTAGGTTGTCAGAAATTATAACCCCCAGGTCCGTTTCTTCCTTGGTGATAGTCAGCAACTCCCCCCTCCCCACCATCCTGTCGCTCTCCCAAGGGTTCCCTCTTCCCAGGTGTATTATTTTGCACTTCTTGGAATTGAACCTTAGTTGCCACATATCAGACCATTTTTCATGCTTCTCCATGTCCCTCCTTCTCCACCCCATCTGGAGTATCCACCCTGTTGCAGATCTTGGTTTCGTTTGCAAACAGGCAGACCTTTCCCACCAGTCCTACTGCAATGTCACTAATGAAGACATTAAACAGGACTGACCCAAGGACTAATCTCTGAGGTACCCTGCTGGTCACCCCCCTCAGTTGGATCCCATTTACCACCACCCTCTGTTTCCTGTCCATTAGCCAGTTCCTAACCCAGTTAACCACCTTTTACCCCATACCCAGACTGCTCATTTTGTTGACCAGCCTTTTATGTGGGACAGTTTTGAAGGCTTTGCTGAAATTGAGGTAGGTGACGTCTACTGCCCCCCCCATTTACTTCCCTTGTCACCTAGTCAAAAAAATCTATCAGATTTGTCTGACACAACCTTCCTGCTGTGAATCCATGTTGCCTCGGATCCTGGGCAGTGCTGGATTCCAAGTGTGCCACTATTCTTTCTTTAAGCAGTACCTCCATAATTTTACCCACTACTGAGGTGAGGCTGACTGGCCTATAGTTCCCTGCTTCCTCTCTACTACCACTTTTATGTAGAGGGACTACATGTGCCCTCTTCCAGTCCTCTGGAACCACTTCTGTGTTGAGTGATTCCGTGAACAGTGCTGCCAGAGGAGCCGCTAGCACTCTTCGCAGCTGTCTTAATATCCTTGGGTGTATGCCATCTGGCCCCATTGCTTTGTCCGCCTTCAGTTTTGTGAGCTCCTCCAGGACTCTGTCCACTGTGACTGGACTTGTGTTTACCTCTTACCCCCCCTTTGTGTCTGCTACCCAGCTGTGGTCCCTGATCCTTGAGCATTACAGTCCCCACCCCAGGTTTTCCTTCATTCGCTAATGTACCTACAGAATGCCTCATCCACTTTCTTCACTGTCTGCGCTAATCTTTCTTCAGTCTGCGCCTTTGTTCTCCTAACAGCCTTCCCTGCTTCCTTTAGATTCCTTAGGTACACCTCCATGTCCTCCTCCCTTTGAGTCTCCTTATATTTCCTGAAACCTGCCTTTTTGCCCTTATCTTGTCTGCCACCTCTCTCAAGAACCACAGTGGTTTCCTTTTTTTTTTTTGCCATTATTTACCAATCTGATGCATTGACTCATCACCTTCTCTATGGCTCCCTTTAGTTTTTCCCACTGCTCCTCAACTCCCCCTCCTGTCTCCCTTCTTGCCAATGCCTCTTTGATACAATTCCCTATTTTAGCAAAATCTGCCCTCCTAAAATCTAAGACCTTTGCCGTCATGTGACTAGACTGTGTCTCGATCTCTATGCTAAAACACACTATGTGATGGTCGCTGGACCCCAGTTGACCTTACACCTGGACATCTGTGATTCTGTCCCCATTGGTCAGTACCTGGTCCAGAATTGCCCCTTCTCTGGCGGGATCAGTCACTTGCTGCCTTAGGTCTGCCCCCCTGTAGGGAACCCAGGATGTCTCTGCTCCTGGTTGAAGCAGCTGCTGGGATGGCCCAGTCTATGTCTGAGATATTGAAATCACCCAGCAGTAACACCTCACCCATTGCTGCCATTGCATGAATTTGATCCCCTAGATCCCTATCCAACTCCTCCCACTGTGCTGGAGGCCTCTAGATCACCCCTGCTTGGATTGCTGTGCCTTTGCCTGGCTCAAGGATGACCCACAGTGCCTCTGCCTTCCCCTGTCTACCCAGTACCTCCATTGCCTTTATGCCCTCCCTGATGTACATGGTCATCCCTCCCCCCATCCCTCCTGGGGACTGCAGTAGCTTAGAAAATGGGCTTTTTATTTCCTGGGCTCTGATTGGCTGGTACTCATGCTAGGGGTGTACATTAGCTTTCCACAGGTACCCAGGAACTAAAAAGTACCAGCTTGCCATTCCCCAATACCAGAATATCAATGGGCACATGCCAGTTTCAAACTTCATAGCTGCCATGTTTTTTGTCTCACTTAGCGAGTGAGAGGCCCCTCCACTCAGTCCTCAGACCAGTCCATAGAGCCACTAATTCAAAGAACTGAAGCACTATAGAAACAAAACAACATGAAAACTACTTTTTTTTCTATTTTTATTTTATAAAGCTGGACCTGACTCCAACACTGCCACCACTCCCAACCTCTGATCCCCTGCTTGCTCTCACAAGTAATGCTAGCTGGCAGCACGACTCCATCTCCAGGACCAATTTCAGAAAAGACCCACTTCTGTCTTCCTGACCACACTGAAAAGCATACATGTGATATGTCCAACTTGCTTAAGAGGGAGATTTGGGTCAAATTAGTAGGGAGATTGGCCTGCTAGTAGGGAGATGCCATAATGTCATGAGTTTGTCCTTAAATAGCGACAAAAAATAAGAAAAAAGCATTTAAAAACATTTAATATGTTTCATTTTGTCAAGAAAAAGCACTAAAAAGAATCAACAACTAGTTGCACAAAGTTATCACTTAACACTGTTCATAACTAATTTATTTTAATTTGTCTTTATCAGCCCAAAAAAAACATGAATGGACAAAAATTTTACTTAAGCAGGAGATTTTGTTTCGGGAGGGAAGGGAGGAGGGAGTTCAGTCAAAAAAATCAGGAGTTTCCTGCAAAAGAGGGAGATATCACATGTATGGAAAAGCCGCACACTATTTCTCGTGGTGCTCACCCATAGCTACCCGCTGACAGTCTGCAACTGTAATCTTAATTTAGATTTTTTTTTTAAAACTCACCAGCCCAGTGGCGTGGAGGCTGAGGCATCATGCCTTACCTCCTGCCATGCTGTCAATCCATGTTCACAGTGCAAGCGGGTCGCCAGGGGAGGGAGAGGATTGAGCGCCCGGAGGACAACTCTCCTCTCCCGGAGAGGGAGACTTGGCTGTCCCACCGAATGACTGCCCTCAGGTGGAAGCCTGAGGTTAGAACAGGACGGGGACGCCAACAAAGGGTGGATGCTGCGGGACTACGCAGCAGTATTAGTCTTCACGTACACGTGCTGAGGTGTTGCACCCAGCAATGGGGAGGGATGGACAAAAATGGTGGAAAAACACCCCACGGTGCAAGATGATGATCAACCCCCCCCCCCCCACATGCTCTGCACTTGTGGCCGGGCAGCCAGGTCCTGTGGCTAGGATGAAATGAAGGAGGTAAGATCCTAGAGGAGCTGGGTGATGGGGCTGGGGGGGACTCAGTTAGATGGGGACTGCTTGGGGAGACAAGGAGGATATAGTACTGATAAAAAAACAAACAAACAAACCAAAAAAAAACCTCACTTAGTGGTAAGATCCCATTTGACCACTTGGATACCATTCCCATGGGATGCTGGCTGCCTGCCCACTTTCTGTCCTGCCATTACCCGCCAGTGCGTCAGCCACACCACTGTGCTTCCATGGTCAGCCGCCACCAGCACAAACTACAACTGCCATGAAACCTTGGGGCATCTATGAATCTCAGTGAAACAGGGTCGCTCTTAAACAGAAGCACCCTCTACTGAAAATATATCAATAGAGGTACTACTTTACAAGACAAATTTTTTTTTAATTCTTTTTTTAACATTTATTAGACTTGTTAATCTTTAATTTTATTAAAAATGTTACTTGTGGCCCATTTTCTAAGCACAATAATACCCTCCAGGGTGGGCGGTGTTAGGCTATACTGGACCATCCAGGGGCTATAAAGCGTCAGGCCTCATTACGCCCCTGGGCAGTCTGGTATAGCCCAATACTGCTCACCCTGTCAGATATTATTGCTTACATAACACATTGCTTCCTCAGCTCTAGTCACCCTAGTACTAGCGACCCTAACTCACTAATAAACACCATTTGATGGCATTGTACAGTAGTTCAGCAGGAGGAGGGACATGCAGTGACGTCAAGGGCATGTATGCCAACATCTGTGCTCCGCTTCCTGTAACAATGAGTACCAGGCTGTCAGACCTCTGGCCGTCCACCAGGGTCAAATGAGTGCCAGGAACCTCCCCCCCCCCCCAGAGGAGGAGAGCAGACTTTGGGCTGCTCAATCCTCCTCCACCCAGCCAGCCCTCCAATGCCCCATCTCGCTTCTGAACCCAGGTCATTGGTGTCACAAGCGGTAGCGCTACCACTGTGCCCTGTGGGCTGGCCAGCTTTTCATTTGTTGTTTTGCAATTGCCTTTGGCTGCAGCACCTTTACAGTCAGTGGCATGCATTCCTTTGCCTCTTTTCCTCACTGGTGGCAGAAAAGGCTAGTTAGGCCTTAGCTACTGACCAGAGGCAATGACCTGAGTTCTGAAACTAAGCGTGAGTCATTGGTGGGTGGGTGGGGGGGGGAGGAGGAGTGAGCTTCCCATAGGACGCTCTGCTCCAGAGAGTTAGAGGAAACCAGCTCTGTTACAGGACTGTCACCTTGGTGATACAGGGAGGCATAGAAGCTAAAGGGTGCCATGCGCTAATATGTGCTCATGCTTGCACACCTCTGCTTGCCAGGTTCCTGTGGGTGGGGAAAGGAGAACCTGGAAAATGCCAGCTGGCAGGATGAAGCAGCTGACTTCCTTGCAGGCTCTGCACTGGTGACCCAGGCACTGCCCCCTCTGGATCTGAATGCAGCAGCTCAGGTACACCTCCCACCCCACCCCCATGGGTGGGGTGGAAGGGTAAGCCACAGGGGAGCTAGAACAGGCAAGTCATGAATAAGCTGGGTGATGAGGTTAAGGGGGTTGGCATAATGGGGGCCAGACTGGACAACAAGCATTAAGTGTAAAGGAGAAGAAGTCTTATTATTGCTGAAAAGTGATTGGTTGCCTTCAGGCAAAAAAAAAAAAACAACACACACACAAATTAAAAGAGTACAAAGCAGCACTGAGGGCCTGCAAGACTAGAATTAATAAAAGTCAAGGAGGGAGTTGTAAGACACGACAGCATTAGCAACTGTGGACAACTTCAAAGCTTTCTTCTAGTAGAAGATAAATGGAAGGAGGAAGGTAAAGGAGGGGATTGGGCCTCTTTAAATTAAAGGAGGGAACATTTGAAAGATCCAGGGTCAGTTGGTAAAATGCTGAATGAATACTTCACTTTGGTGTTCACCAAGGGGTCCCTGGGATGGGCGCTCATTGGAAGAGGCTGTGGCATCTGGGGTAGCCATGATGCAGCCTGCAACCATTACACGTTCCCTGGTAGCTGATTAATAAAGATCAAGCCAGGTAGGTCCTCTCCCTATCTCTGGGCAGGATAAAATCCAACAGTTAGACTTAAAATTTTGTTTCTTCCCTGAGGCAGTGGCAGCTTAGCCCTGCCCAATCTGATAAACTACTACTGGGCCGCACACCTTCATTTTATCAACATCCGCCACCTGGCATGGGTACTCCCCACTATGGCTTACTCTGGAGAGAGCCATTTTCTCCACAAAGGACTTTACTTGCTCACTCTTTCATGTGACTGGAGATTTCGTACACCAACAGGACCCCAGTGCCTGGCTTACGGACCAGATCAAGTTCTGACATACACTCAGTAAAACTCTGTTACTGACCTTCTGTATGCCCCTGCTCTGCCCTACCTCAGCCCTGGAGCACTTTACGCTTGCCAGATAGGACCCTAGATGCCATCAATAGGAGAGACTCTCCTTGCAATATATAAATAGAATAATAAATGGGAGACAGTGTATTATGAGGCTGTAAGACCACTGAGAGTTTCTGGTGACATGTGAAGCTCGAGAACGAAGCCCGAGAGGTACAAACATGTCACCAGATCCTCAAGGTAGTATTATAACCAAGTGATACACAGTCCCCTATTTTTTAATTTTTGTAATATATATCCAAGGAGTTTTTAAGTAGTACTCGCCAGGAAATGTGTTAAAAATCTCTGTTAGCCAATGATTTAGGGTGCTGAAAAGACGTACAGTATGGTGGGAAACTTTAGCACTACAATGCCCTATAAATGCAGAGTGTGGCAGTTGAGAAGGTCTGTTGCATTATAGAAAAAAGAGGGCTTGATCAAGAAACAAGCACAGACCTATTTCCACACAGCATTTAGTCTTTCCATTTAGACCACAAGACTTATGTTGCCTCCCCACACATCAGCTTAGCACCAGCCTGTGATCAGAGATGGATTTGAAACGGCTGTTAACTTCCTAGCTCTGCAAACTACAGATTGGGACTTTCAGCTGCAGGCTGTTGGTGAGTCAAAGAGAAGCAACAACAATGGATAATATCTTTTTTTTTAATTCAGTAAACTTTATTCATTTTTCAAAAAGGCTACAGAATAGAAAAACAACCAGATCAAAGACAATACAAATAGCCCAGGACGTCAGCGTTTCAACTTCCTGTCTCAAAATACTCAGGCGAGGAGCAAGCAAGCGAGTCATCAGCAGGCAGTGGATCTGGACAAGGACAAGATTTGCTAGATGGCAACTGGTTGCTCCTTGAAGGGTACAATATCAGAGAGAGTGGCTTGCCATTTTGATGTTTTTGTATTCAGCAGCAAGTCTGCTCTTACTGTACATAGCAGCTACGTTAAAAGGAGGCTCATACTGACTGCAAGGATTTGTGCAGCATGTGGACATGGTTCTTTCCTGTAATACTATCATTGAGACCTCAAAACAATAGTATTATAAGCCCTGAACAACAGTATTACAGGAATCCAACCGTATTATTACAGGATTCCAAGTATGGCATTACAGGGAATTTTTAGATGGATTTTAATAGTGCTATTTAATTTTTTAGATGGATTTTTTTTGTCTTATCAATTTTCCACCTACCCTGGGCCCACAGCCTGCCACTCACTCTGGCCATACAAGTTCCACTACTTGCCTGCTAGTCACACCCCTGCTACAAGCACCCATCATCAGATCCTGCTTACACCGATGACCGGAGGGTTCCGGCTCTAGACCTACTAGAATGGACCCCCTCCCCCGCTAGGGGGGAGAATGGGGAAGAGGAGAAGTCCAAACACTGTCCACCCCGAATGCTCGGTGCAGGGGGACAGGAGTGGTGCGTTTTGAGGAGTGTGGCATGGTGGGGGACGGAGGCTGTAATCCGGCAGAGCTGGAGCAGGCCATTTTCTGTCCTGTCCACCTCCCACATATAAGTGCACTGCTACAGCAACCTGGGGCACGTGATGTTTAATGGCACATGGTCAGGCACACCGTCAAGGCTGTCACAACAAGCCCCCACCAGCAGCCGCTAGAGAGCAGTGCTACTCCGCCCCGGGAGGGAAGTGTCCATTGGACACTTGGAACTCCCTACCTGCCAACCTCTGCTTCTGTCACCTGGGCTCGGGGTGTGAACCCGGTTCACCAGCATGCTGAGCGAGCACCCATCGCTTGGCGCCATGGGGCCAGCTAGATGGATTTTAATAGTTTTATTTGGTGTATCCAAATATTGCATACCAGTCATACTCTTGGGACACACTTGTCTCTTTCCAAGACCTGCAGAACTAGTTTGATCTGCAGCAAACAAACTTTTTCAGATATCTACAACTGTGCCATAAGAGCAAAGCTTCTTACCAGCAATCAGTAAACATTTCCTGGCATTTCTTAGCCCCAGAACTATAGCTCACTATACTCACCATGGCACAGGCTCTGTTGGTGACACTGCCTCTCAATAATAGCGAGAGTACGTGTGGAAACAATTGATATGATATTTCAGAACTCCTGTCATCACTTCACATTATCTTCCCACCAGAGATGTCTCCAGCTAATGACTGTGGAGAGACTAGGGCATCCCACACTCATGTAATGTGGGACTGCCCGGTTCTCTGGCTTTATTTCATATCACTGGAACCTGAGCTGGAGGAGATAGTTCACACCCTCCCGAAGCTCACCCTGACAGTCTATTGACTGCTACCTTGCCCTCCAGGCTTCCCCAGGAAACATACTACATATATGCTGGGAATTATCCTCATAGGAAGCAAAGAGAGATGACTACCAGACTATAGCTCACCCCCAGCCCCAGAAGATTGGTTCCTGGAGGACCATGGTTAATCAGATTTGCAAATTAAAAAAAAAAAATATCCTCTAAAAATAAGTTGGACCTCTGTACTACAAGAAAGGCCAGCTGGATAGTCTATATAATGAACAAAGACAGGACTTTTGACCCCAAGCCCTCCCCCGCCATTTGATGAAGCACTGCTGAGCCTAGTCACATGCACTGGTAACATCCAGCTTGTCTGTAGAGAAGTAGTTTACCTTTAACTCTGTTTTTACAATGTGTGGAACATGGGAGGCCGTGACGTGTCCCCTTTTTCTGGGAAGAGACCTGGCCTGCATCCCGCTGGATTATTAACTTACCTGAAACATTCAACTATTTTTGATGTTGATTCCTAGGTGGCGCCTTGCGCTGTACCTAAATGGGGAGAAACTCCTATTTATATGTCAATCAGGAAAGAAGTTAACTAGACACTGTACAACATGGCCAAGTCTGCTGTACAAAGGTGCCATCAGCTTCATGATCCCCTCCGACTGGAATAAAATACAATCCACTCTTCAGCTAACTGAGTTTGTCCTTGTGAACTGTTTTAAGAACTTGGCCAGTAAAGCATTTAACACTGCGTGTCCGTGCCCTAGGAACTGATCACTTTAATCCCTCCCAACCTTATCCCCCTCTCCCGCACCACTCCCACTTCTCAAGGTACACATCCTTCCATTAACCCTTTGCTACCTAGTCTATTCACCACCTAACCACCTTAACCTGTGCCTTGCACTGTCTCCTGCAGTAGCACTTATAACACTAACACTAACCCCAAAGTGTTCATTCACTTCTCCCATCCCTTGAATATACCATCCCTATGTGTATATGTCATACAGAATCGAAGTACCACTGTCATGTATCTGCTAACTTATTACCCGATGATACTGTACTATTGTATTGCTGCCAGTAACCATTGTTGTCATAACTATGTAAATCTGTATACCTCTTTTATGTCCTTCAGCACTTGTATATCTCTATTCTGTTGTTCATTGTTTGTATGTATGAGGACCTCCTTGTGAATGAGTCTGCTCAATGGAGTTTTTCCTGCAATAAACTTGCACTTGAAATGTATATATTAATGCCCCATATGTACTGTAATCCAGGCTAAATTCTATGTACCACCGAAACCTGTTTAAAAAAAAATTTTATTGACAAAAAAAAGCCAGGTAAGCCCAAAGGGGCAGATGGGATACTCACCAGGATAATAGTGATGCTAAAGGAACAATTGGCAGGCTGCTTGCAGTAATCTTTCATGAGTCTTTCTGGGCAGAGGTGCAAGAAGAGTGGACCAATATGGTGCCCATCTTCAACAAGGGCACAGGGCTGACCTAATTAACTACAGGAGAGTCAGCCTGAAATTAGTGTTGGGCAAGGTCCTTGAAGCCATTCTCATGGATAAAATAATGCAGCACTTGGCTGAGGCCAGGGTTCTTGCCTTCTCTCAACATGGCCTCAACGGGAGCACATTGTACCAAATCAGTCTGATCACTGTCTTTGATAGGGTGACTAGGAAGATGGACAGGGCAGTCCATTGATGTTCCCTATCTGGACTTGAGCAAGACCATTGACACTGTATCGAATAAGAAGTTGCTGGTCAGGATACACCAGTGTGGTATTTATAGAGGATAGGCAGTGGCCTTACTTAAATTTATATTCAATTTATATTCATCTGTGAGTGGACAGGACAATAACTCATGATGAGTGCAGCAGCTATGAGTGAGTTATGAAAGTCCTGCCCCAAAAGTGATCAGACCATTGCACGTTCAATTTGTTCAACATCAATTTGCTGTTTTTAGCTTTTTAATCTGCTGTTTATTTGAAGATTTGACTGTTTCCCTTTGGTTTTTAACTGCTGGCTTCAGTGCTGCACGGGGCTATCGTGATGTTATCATCACTGTGAAAACTGCTGTCTGATTGATTCAGTAGTCCATTGTGATGTACCCAGACTTTAAAATTGTGATTATACATACCCAACTTGCAAGGTAACAAGTTATATTACATACAGTAGAAACATGGATTGTTTTAGTAGAAAAAGACCAAGGGGTCCATCCAGTCTACCCATTGCCCTATCTAGATTCATGTGCAACCCAATGCCAGACTGGATTTAAAGATCTGATAGCCCTAGTGGCTAATTGTCTTTGCCTTCCCCTATTCTGCCTGTGGGTCCCATGATCCCTTTTATCTGTTCTACCCATGTTTAAACACCGACACAGTCTTGGCTTCAACCACCCCTCTCAACAGTCTTCAATTTGTCCACCACATACTCTGTGAAAACTAACTTTCTGTCCTTCTTCCTAAATCTTCCCCAGGCCATCTACACTCCCCCCACCCCCAACCCCCCGTTAATCCCCCATAAGAACTTGTATGTCTCATTTATATATCCCATTTACCTCTTGGCATCCAGTGTATACATGTTAGTCTGGCAGTCTCTCTCGCTATGACCGGATTATCTTTGTGACACTCTTTTATATGGTCTCTATGCAGTGCCTAACTTTCTTGAGGTGTGGACTCCAGAACTGTATCCAGTGCTCCAGGTGTGGCCTTACCAGGTGCCTGTACAAGGACAGTACTTCTTTTCTCCTACTATCAAATCCCCGTCCTGTATGTCCCAATGTCCTCTTCATCTTCCCATATGATTTGTTGCACTGTGCAATTTATTTGAGGCTATCACTAGTGATGACCCACAGATCTTTCTCCTTTCCAGTGCACCATTTTGGGGCTCTTTCTACTGGTGCATACCACTTTGCATTGAACTTTTGTTGCCATAATCTGGGACACTTTCCAATTCTTCCTGGTCTCTTTTCATTGCTCTGCCTTCTTCCTCAGTGCCCACTCTGCCTTAGATTTCAATGTCATCAGCAAAGAGACGAACCTCATTCTGGATTCCATCTGCTATACTGCAAATAAAGATATTGAAGAGCACTGGTTCCTGAACAAAGATTCCTGTTTTACTCCGCTCGTGACTCCTCTGGGCTCTGAGTGCACCCCACTAATGACTATCCTCTATGTCCAGCCAGTTACCTGGCCAGTTTGTCCCCTACCCCAGGTCACTCAGTTTTTTTATTAGCCTTCTGTGTGAAACTGAATCAAAGGCCTTATTAAACTTGAAGTACAACACACCCACTGCTTGGCCCCTGTCCACTACCTGTAACAATTAAGGATGTTGGTCAAGTTAGTTTTGCAAGATCTACCGCTACAGACCCATGCTGCCTCCTGTCCTCTAACCCATTTGCTTCCAGGTGTTCCACAATTTGTTTCTTAATGATGGTTTCTGTTTCCAACAGCATACCTACAATCAAGGTCAGACTAACTGGTCTAATTTCCCGGGTCATCCCTATTCTTCCACTCTTGTGAAGCAGCACCACATTAGCTACTCTCCAATCTGCTGGAACCACCCCATCTCCAAGGAACAGTTAAACAGTTGTCAATGGCTCTGACAGTGTCTGCCCCACATTCTTCAGCACTCAGCAGTGCAGCCCATCAGGACCAGGTACTTTATACAGGGTTTTGTGGCCCCTGAACACCTTTTCTTGCAAGACTGGTCTTAACTCCTGTACTTTCATCCCACTCTTCTTGGCCTGCATTATGCACTTCAGTAGTGGTGCTTCCTCCTCTATGGTGGATACTGAACAAGTAATCATTCAATAAATTAAACTTTTCTCCATCCTGCTCCACCGATGTCACTTCTTTCTTTAATCTGCTAATACCCTCCAGTTGTAAGCCGAGTGGCTGGAAAACATATTTATCTTGCTGAGTTTATTTGTACACCTGTTTTACACATGAGATATACACAAGGTAAATTTCTAATTGACTTGGAGCAGGAAGCAGAGGGTTGTGGTGGATGGTCACTCTGAGTGGTGAGGAGTACTCAGCAGTTTGCGGACTGGTGTTGGGACTACTACTGTGCAATATTAACATCAAAAATCTGGAAGCTGGAATCTTCAGCAGGTTGCTGACGTTCACTGATGGTATCAAGCTGGCCAGGATAGTGGACACCCTTGAATATAAAGAAGCAACTTTAGAAGCACCTGAATCAGCTGGGTGATTACTCAAACTCCTGTTCTCACAGATTCTATGCAACAGAATGCAAGGTGCCACGCTTAGCGAGGAAAACCAGAAGCAGAAACTACTCACTATGTGGGCTCTTACTGCTGCAAGAGAGGAGAAAAAGGTCTGGATATAAACAAGGGGCTGAAGCATGTCAAGCAGTGCACCACTGCTGACAAGAGGGCTGGCTGAATGCTGGGATGCATAAAAAGGGGGGTGGCCAGCAGAGAATTGCAAATATTCTGCCACTTTACAAGCCCCACCTGGAGTACTGCATACAGTTGCTGGCTCTGCAATACAAAAAAATACATTATTGCGATGGTGTAACACGGGGACACAAAAATAATTGGGGGTATTGGTACAAAAGCTATTAGGAAAGACAGAGGGCCCTGAACATGTTTACTTTTCAGAAAAGAAGGGTGAGAGTGGGTTTGATCTCAGTCTTTCCAATACTCGGGGGAGAGGGGTATTGACAAGATCGGACAGATGACTTTTTATTTGTCTTTATATAAAGAGGTTTGATCTGGTGTTCTCGAGGAGCATACTGGGGCATGCTTTGAAGCCCAGAGGTGATAAATTCAGGCATGACTTTAGAAGGCACATCCTCTCTGAGTTTGGTGACCCTATGGAACATCCTACTATTAGATACTAAAACACTACAGGCCTTCAATGTTAGGCATTCCACGTTTCTGCTTATGGTAGTACCTGAGTAATAGGGTGGATAGGAAATCCCTATAACTTAGTACAGATTTTGTTTGTTTATTTTGTTTCTGGGTAAGGTACACTGGAGCGTGCTCCTTTTACAGGTATGGCCGGAGCTGTTAAAAACATACAAGAGTACTGATACAATTAATAAAACACAAATAGTTAAACTCGCCCCCCCAAGTAACATACTGTATAATCAATGGCTGATTGAAACTAGAACAGGCAGATACAATAAATACAGACATATACATACACAAATCAGGTTTGATAACATTTAAAACTGCTTTGTTTTTTTTTAGTAAACTTTGAGTTCTTGTACAGAATGTCTGTAGTTTCAAATTTCTTTTAAGTGCGGTTGACAAGTTATTCCAGTGTTTCACAGAACAATAAAAAAGGAATTTTTCCCAATCAAAGTGTGTTTGAAAGGTAATTTTAAATTGTTATTGCTAACAGACCTAAGTCCTGTTCTGAGGTACAAATTTAAACATTCAGAAAAAGAAATATGCTGACCTGTGTTGATCATCTTGTATAGTAAGGATAATTGGGCTATTCTACAAGTTAATTCCTGAAGTAACCAATCAAGTCTTACTAAAATAATGCAGTGGGGCATACGTACTGGTAAAGAGAGAGCAAAACCTATTTTTTTTAATAATACATCCTTACTGTGCAGTATAGAAGTGGGGTCTCTACATCAATTCTGCCATAGTCAAGTAATGGTAACAAATTTTGTGAGGCTAAAGCAACCCTTGTTCTTTCTGTGAGACAGTGCATAAGCCTGTATGATTGCTTTAGGTGTGTATAGAACATAGAGTTTGCCGGCAGATGAGGACTGCTTGACTCACCTAGTCTGCCTATTTTTTCCCTGCCTACAGGATCACCGCAAATCCAAATTGATCTCTGCCCCATCCACCCCCTTCCCTTTCCCCAAGATTCCCTCTATCCTATGAATTCTTGAACCCCACCACTTTTTTCGCCCCACCACCTCCACTGGAAGACTGTTCCAGGAAGCTGCCACTCTTTCTGTGAAGAAAGGATCTTTCTTCCTTGCATCTCTCCTGAATCTACCTACCCTCCAGCTTCTCATAGTGCCCCTGTGCATGCAGCTTTGGAGTAAAATAGTACAAATGTTTGTTAAAATAAATAGTTAAGTCTAAGTGGACTCCTAAATATTTGATTGATGGCACCAATTCCAGTAAGTTTCCCATCAGTGGTGGCTATAGCCAAATCTTTGTCTTTCTTAACCATTCTGGCTACAGCCCCATAAGGCATGATTTTAGTTTCATGTTTGTTCAGCAGTAGCTTGTTTGCCAACATCCAGTTTTGTAATACATTAAAATCAGATCCGAATTTGGCATTAATGACATTAACTGAAGAAGAACGATATAATACAGCGTTGTCTGCATACAGTATGATGCCAGTGTGTTGCATTATCTTAGAAATGGGATAAATGAGAAAGCTAAAGTGGCCCAATATAAATCCCTGTGGTACACCAAAGTGGGGCATTTTTTTCAATAGATAACACAACACTGCTCTTTACCCTTTGAGTTCTGTTGGTGAAATTATTTGTAACTCAACCGCTGAGGGACCAAAGCCACATGTATTCAACCTGGTTATCAGAATGCCATGGTCAACAAGGTCAAATGCCTTGGTCATGTCCACAAAGACTGCACCAATTGGTTTGCCAATGTCTATGGTGGTATACAAGCCATTCGAGAACCTGACCAAAGGCAGTATTGGTACCAGGACCCTTTCTGGATCCATGTTGATTCATACTTCATAGATCATATTTTCACAATGTTAAACAATTTGGGTGTGTGTGCTAATCTTTCCTGAATCTTCAACACCAAAGGAATAGAAATAGGTTTGAAGTTTCCAGCTGAGTAGCTGAACTTTCCTTATGGGTAGGCACCACGTATGATTGTTTCCAAATATCTGGAACTTGGCCCACACAAAATGACAGATTAAGCAACTCAGCAAAAAGTTTTACAATGTGATGTGCTCCACAGAGAATAAATTTGGGAATCAGTCTGTCTAACTCTGGAGGCTTGGCTGAATCAATTTTCAGTAACAGTGTTCTTTTTTACTTCAGCCAGACTAACTACTTCCAATAAGAACTGGAGGACAACAATGTGGTCTACTCCCTCAACAAAGTTTATTTCATTGTAATTTGTTGCATTTGAAGTTATTCTGTATTTCTCACAATTTGAAAAAGTATTAGTGAAGGCTTCTGCCATATCGGTGGGAGTAGGTACTACACTGCCATTAAGGACTACTGGTGTGATTTTAATAAGTTTTTTATGCAATCCCAAAATTTTGTGCACAGCGTGCTTATTCATCCCTACTTATGATGTAGGGGACGGGGCAGACATGATGGTCCTGACATCTATTTCAACCTTAAATTATTGTGTTATTATGTATGCTTCATTAAAAAAAAAGTAAGTGTTCTTCATGTGATTTACACTGTTATGTGACAGTGTTACAGCCGTGGGGGAATTCCATGCATATAAACAATGTACAGTATAACATCATCAACACCTCATTCCATAAAGCCAGTTGAGTAAAAGCACAATGATTAGTCCATAAAAGTTATTGGCTACCAACTGAATTAAGGGCAAAGTGTCAAACCAGATCTAAGAATACAGTATGCAGACTGCACCTGCTCTGGTCAATTTGAAAAGGCTATGTGAGGGAGGACTATGTACATAGCACAGTCATGCACAGGGCCACCTGATGGCCTAACAAATAGTGTATCATGCTGCCATTCAGGCGATCAGAGTTTGAGAATGAGCTCGGAAACTGGTTGGGCTGCCCAGAAGCTGGGGAAGCACTGCAGCTCTATAGCCAACCTGTGGAGGGATGGGGTCAGGTTCCACTGCATTGATGACCCTTGCGTTGGGTCAAGGAGCTTGCTCCCCCAAAGGGGATGTGAGTGACATGTTGAGGCCTATCGTGGCTGTGCCTGATGGACAGGAGGTGGGAGGGAGAAAATGGAAACAGGCTATGGCTGGAGGCTTAAAGGGAATCTGTACCATGCAGGCTCACATTGTAAATATGTGAGCCTTACAAGGTCATCTGTTAACACATGTTAAAAACTAGAGGTGCTAGAGCCCCTAAATATAAGTTTTTCAACCATGAACACACCCAAAGCACAGCACCACACAGTGCAATCTTCACTCCATTCAGGCATTCTGTGCAGCAAATGTGGCTCCCGAGATGACGTCCATGCCTCACCACCTAGTGAGAGCACAGATGTCTATGTGGCAGTCCCCTTACACTGAGGCGCACATTGAGCTGTATACAGTAGTCCCCAGTAACAGTGTACATACCCGAGAGTAGTGCCCCTGGTCCTCTAGTAGCTTGTGTGGGAAACGGGTGAGAAAACGTCCGTGACGCATGCTCACGTACTGAGATAAACAATTGTTATATTGTGAATTCCAGCACTCAGTTTAACAGGAGACACCACAACAGAGGCTCATATAGCTGTCCTGTACCAAAATTCATATCAATAATGTAGTGTTTACATTTTTTCGAATCTGCTCCATTATAAAGCATACAGCAGGCAGAGACGTGCACGCTCACTGCCGAGCGTCCTGGGGCGGGCGCCTCACGTACATCAATGGTGATGCGGGGCTCTGCACACAAAATGAATTTGCAAGCACAGAAGGACGTTTTCTCACCCGTTTCCCACACAAGCTACTAGAGGACCAGGGGCACTAGCATTGGGGTATGTACACTGTTACTGCGGACTGGAGTAATGAGCTCAATGTGCGCTTCAGTGTAAGGGGACTGCCACATAGACATCTATGCTCTCACTAGGTGGAGAGGCATGGACGTCATCTCGCGAGCCACATTTGCTGCACAGAATGCCCGAATGGAGTGAAAATGGCGCTGTGCTTCGGAGGATGTTAATTGTTGTAAAACATATTTTGTGGGGCACTAACACAACTGCTCTTCACCATATGTTAACAGCTGAACATGCAAGGCTTACATATTTACAATGTGAGGCTGCATGGTACAGATTCCCTTTAATGAAGCCCCACCTGTCTGACTCTGGCTCACGCCATCACTCTGGACTGTGCTGTCTGGATGTCTGACTTGAGGGGGGGGGCTCCCCCTTCTGGCATGCCATGGAGGGGCAGAAACCCATGGGAGATTGTGGCAGGGTCTGGGAGAGATGGATGGCTGGCCAGGGACTGCAGGGACAGGGCTGAGAGCTGCCTGCACCTCAAGCTGAGAGGGGAGAAAGCTTTACTGGAAAAAAAAAAACAACTCAGTCATGCTCAAACAGCAAGTTCTCTGGTGTGCATAAATATTTTATTTATTTATATATTTATTGAAGTGTTTCACCAGGAAGGTATGCTGAACAACATGTTGCCCGTCTCCTGGTGCGACTTGGTGGGTAGGAGTTCATGAAGATTGTATACAGAGATTTGGTACAATAATATAAAATTTTCATTTGATTACATTCAAATAAAACTGAATAGACTGTACAGTGAGCAATGAAACAGCGGAATACTTGCAGTTTTGACTAGATAGATACAATGCTAACAGTTTTGAACTAGATAGAAACAATAGCACAAATTAATGTTTGAAGGCAAATGCCTCATAACTGTGTAGCTAGCTGTTAGAAAGGAATTCTAGTAGTTTGAACTAGGGCATCCTAGTGAGGAATAATGCAGGCAGTAAGATTACAAAGGTATATCAGAAGTGCAAATAGTATACAAGTGCAAAAGAGATTAGCGCTAGACTTAAACAGGGCTAGGTGAATGGAGGTGGGGGGAGGGTAAGGCAGGTGGGAGGCATAACAAGTTGCAACCCTTACAGGATGATTTACAACCCTGTCAGGGGTCAATTCAGGGCTAGGCTAGAGGTGGTGAAGAATGCTGAGTAGAGAGATGGGGTGGAGGGAGGTGGAGAAAGGGGTTGAAGGAAGGGGGAATGGAGCAGCAATGGGCTTATCCAGTTCAGGCCCCTATAGAGGCAGGGGTGGATGAAGGAGGGAGGTGGGGGGGGGCTCGACCAGTTTTGGCCCCGACAGGATGTTGAGAACCCAGCCAGGGGATAGAGCAAGACAGGGATAATGGTGGAGGGAAGTAGGAGGGAGGTGAGGGAGGTAGTAATGAAGGGGGAGAGAGGTAAAGGCTTTCCAAGAACTAAAGCCCTGTGGGAACTGAGGGCCCTCATCAGGGTTCAGGATAGGCAATGGAGGAGGATGGGGGGGAAGAGGGAGGAGGAGAGAGGACTGCCGGGGCCTGATTCCTCCAGGATGCTGAGAACCCTGCCTGCACAAGCAGAGGTTGAGCATGACAGGAGGGAGGCAGGTTGAAGCAGTGAAGCGGAGTAGGCTTTAGGATACTGGGAACCCTGTGTGGGGCTGGGGGGGGTGGCAGAGGAGAAGGTAAAGTTGAGAGAGAAGGGAGGCCGGGTCCCAGAAAGGACCCCCTTCAGGATGCAGAGGAACCCTGCAAGGGGACTGGGATAGCAGGAGAGTAGATGGGGGAGATGGGTTGTGGGAGTAGGGAGAGGGTAGGGACAAGCCCATTGTACAACTTTGGTTGTTGAGAATCACAGTAGGGGTGAAAGTGAATCCCAGTAGGGAATGGAGAAAAGGGGGGGGGGGAGTGCTAGTAATTAGGGAGGTAGAGGTAGTAATTAGTAGGTGGAGGCGCTTTAGGGTGAGGCAGTGAATGGGTACTAATAAGGACTGCTGGTATTTAAGGGTGAGGGGAGAGGCAGGCAGTGTGTGGGTACTGTTATGGAGTGCTGGTGTTTAGGGGAGAGGGAGGTGGAGGTGCATCAGGGTGGAGTAGTGTGTGGGTAATATTTTTTTTATGTCTTTGGTAACCAGGTAAGGCCCACTAGGCACAAGTGCCTGTTTTCAGGGGCGACCTGGAAGCACTGGGCAGTTAAGTGACTTGCTCAGAGTCACACAGTATGCAAGTGGAGGTTGTGAGAATCAAACCCAGGTCTGGTCTGCTGGATGTACCAAGTTCGTTCACAGCTCATTACTCTAACCTCTAGGGTCCTAGCAGGAACAACAAGGTGCTAGGTAGTTATTGAGGGCAGTGCTCATGGAGTTGTAGGAGGATGAGTGATGAATTTGGGGAGGAGTGAATTCCAGATTTTAGGGAGGCGTTAAGTGTAATCCGATTATCCAATGAGGGTGGATCTACGGGGGACAGCCAGAGTATGAGAGTCTGTAGATCTAAGGGAGTTAGGGGGGGAGCATTATAAATTAAGAGGAGAGGTGGGAAGGGAGTCCTCCTAGCCAGTGTTTGGAGGTGAATTTAGCGCTGTGGGAAAGTTGTCTATTTGAAAGAGAGGAGAAGGATAGGGCATGATAAAGATCACAATAGTGGGTGCGAGAGGGAGCATCAAGGGCAAAGCATCAAAGGGTATCCAATCTGGCCAGGGAGGACTTGGGAGCAGCACCATAGACTACATCACAGTAGTCAAAAATTGGGAGGATCATCTTTTGAAGAAGTTCATGCCTAACCATAGGAGGGATGCAACTACAGTTCCTGAATAAGGCACCAAGCTTGGGGCGCAGTTTTTTCTGGATGGTTTCAGTATGTCCAGAGAAGTTTAGGTGTTGGTCCAGCCAGACACCTAGGTACCTAAATGGGGATGTGTCCTCAAGTAAAGTTCCATCGAGGGTGTGGAAAGTGGGCAGGGAGGGAAGCCTAGATAGTCTCTGCCTTGTGCCAAAGGTAATGGAGACAGTCTTTTTGGCATTGAGGAAAAGTTGATGGTTAGCAAACCAGAGCTGAACCTCGTCGAAGTCTTGCTGCAAGCTGGTTGTAACCTCAGCTGGACATGAACCAGATGCATACAGAACAGTATCATCGTCATACATGTGTATGGCGGAGGAGGGGGAGCAGACAGAGGGAAGGTCATTTAGAAAGATGGAGAATAGTAGGGGCCCTAGTACAGAGCACTAGGGGATGCCAGTGTTAATCGGGAGGGGAAGGGAGATGGCATCCGAGATCCTAACTGATTGGGTTCGGCCTATAAGGTAGGCCTTGAACCAGTTGGTGGCAGAGGGAGACAGACCAGCATCCGGGAAAGAGTGTTGAAGGCCTTGGCAAGGTCGACAAATATGACTGAGGTGATTTGGCCATTGTCCATCCCAGTAAGGATGCAGTCAGTAAGCCGTAGGAGGGAGGTGGTGGTGGAGTGTTTTTTCTTGAATCCAGACTGGAAAGGGGTGACAAAGGAGGTGTCATATAGAAATGTGGTAAGCTCGGAGAGGACAATGTGTTCTTGTAGTTTAACTAGGGTGGGGAGGAAAGATATGGGCCTATAGTTACTAGGGGATGAGGGTTGGTACTTTGGTACTTTAGTAGTATGGGACAAACAAAGGCGGTATGCCCATCATGGTTTGTCCTCCACATTGTGTGGATCATTGAGCAAATCCCTGATTTGTTAACCATTTGTCTAGTTTATTTTTAAAAGTCAAAATATTGGGTGAGTCAACTATTTCCTGAGACAGTTTATTCCATATTTTAGGTGCTCTTATGGTGAAGTAATTCATTCTTTTGTTGGTTTTTGCTTTCATAATTTCTAGTTGTCTGTTGTGTAGTCTTGCTACTATTTTTCTTGTAGAAAATTTTAGTCCACAATTTTGCATCTGTTCTGAATGTTTTGTAATTTTAAATAATAATAACAAATCCCCCCTTAGTCTTCTTTGAGACAGTGATTGTAGACCAGTAGATTCTAGTCTAGTAATGTAATCAAACTTAGAAAGATATGGTATTAGTTTTGTTGCTCTATGTTGAATGCTTTCAATTTTGTTAATATCAGAGATTAGATAGGGGTTCCAAAAGAGGGGGAACAATAATCCAGATATGGTCTAATGTGGGATCTGTAAAGTGGAAGTAAACATTGTTCAGTTTTATTTATAAATGTTTTATTAATCCTTCTAGGGGTGATTTTTGCTTGATTGGCTATCTTAGTACAGTGTGATGAAGAAGACAGATTGTTATTGATTAAAACACCTAGATCTTTTTCTACCCATTTAGGAAGAGGGAGGACCACTGCTTGTTTTCATGGAGAGGGGACTGAGGCAGTTGAGAAAGAGAGATTAAGCATTAAAGAGAGGGGATAGGCAATGGCCGGGGCTGAAAGAGAGAGGAGTTTAGAGTCGAGGCCATCAGGGGAGGCTCCTTTAGGGGGGCTGATGGTGAGGAGGGCTTTTAGGGCATCATTTGGGGTTACTATAGTGAAGGAAAAGGGAGGATTGGAGGATGGGGGAGAGTCACTCCATTGGAGGGTGGGGAGGAGGGGGAAAGGAAGGAAGGGAGGAACTTCAGTAGCTTAGTGGCACAGGAGGTATAAAAGGAGTTAAATTCCACAGCTACGGCAGGCAGGTCAGCCACTAGGGAGCAATTTATTTTAAGCACTGGGGTGGTGGGTGGGACGGGGGGTAAGAAGGGCATGGACCACCCTCCAGAACTTGGAAGGGGAATTTATGTTTGTGATGAAGGATGTTCTAAAGTATTCAGATTTAGCTAGCCTTGTAGCCCTGGTGCAAGAGTTTCAGAGCTGCGGTAGTTTGTGAGGTCACTAGGAAGCTGGGTTGCTTTATGACGCTTCCAGGCTCAATCTCGAGTTCGAAGGCAGACCAAAAGTTCAGGGGTAATCCATGATAGGTGGTTACCCCGACTCTGGTTTGTTTGATCGGGGCAAAGATATTGCAATTTGCAAGAAACATTTCATTAAGGTAAGTGAGGGCCTTATCAACCATGGGGGCAGATGTTAGGGGAGACCAGTCAGAAAGGGCAGGGTTGCTGAGGAGAGGTTCGAGGTCAGGGGATTTGAAAGAGTGTAGTTGCAAGGTTTTATGTGGTGATTTAGGTCTGTGGACTTTCCTGATTATGAATATTGGGTTGTGGTCACCAAGAGCATCAGGGAGGATGCCAGAGGCGATGATACGGTGGTGGTGGTGAGAGGTGAGAGCCCAGTTGAGTAAGGAGCGTTGTTTTATCTTGAGGTTTGGTCAGGTGGGTTCTGAGATCAGTTGGGAGAGATTTAAGGCTCCAATTTCATTTCTTGTTTTGGTAGTTTTAGGTGACAACCAATTTAAGTTGAAGTCCCCTAGGATGAATAGTTCCCTTGAGTGAGGGAGGGCAGTGATGGAGGTTAGGAGGTCAAGAGTTACCGACGGCTGGACATTTGGGTGACAGTAAATGCTGGTTACGAAGATAAGGAGAGTGAACAGCAGGGTCACGTGTATAGCTAGAGCATTGTGGGTCTCTGGATTTGAGGATGAGTAGATGGTGGAATATTAGTTGGAGATTAGAATGTATATGGCCACACCGTCACCCATGCCAGCACGGTCTTGCCTTAGGAGAGAGTATCCAGGAATGGAGACCGAGTGATCAGGGACTGTGCTCTTTAGCCAGGTTTCTGTGATAATTAGAATGTCTGGATTTAGAGTACTCACCATGGTTTAAAGGAGGTCTATTTTTTGCAGCAAGCTACGGATGTTTAGATGTAGTATGTTGAAGCCCTTTGGGAGGGCTGAAGGAGGAGAGGAGGGAGTGGCAGTAGAAGAAGAAACACCAGAAGAGCAGGAGGCAGTTGGACCAGGGTTGGGGTGAATGTCCCCAGCAGAGAGCAAGAGAAGAGTGAGGATGAGGAAGTGGAGCTTAGTGAACTTGGAAGGAACTGGCGAGGAAGTCTGGAGTTTGGAAGAGAAG
The DNA here is from genome assembly GCA_016271365.2 of Neoceratodus forsteri. NCBI lineage: Eukaryota > Metazoa > Chordata > Ceratodontiformes > Ceratodontidae > Neoceratodus > Neoceratodus forsteri. Next base: position 925,062,639 of record CM028132.1, read on the forward strand.
GGAGTGGAAGAGAGTGGGAGCAGAAGATGGAGGGCTGCAAAGAAAGTAGCCACAGTTAGCAAAGCCGTATAGGGAATGGTAGTGGAGTGAGACCGTAGTTCAAAGGTGGGTGAGGGAGTGATAGTAAGTATGTAAGTAGGAGATTGGTGATAGAAGCTGGGGGGTGGGGTGGGAAAATTATTTGGAATTGGCGAGTATTGAGCAAGTGGAGGTGGAAGGGAGAGGGACAGGAGTAGAAAAAGAGGGAGAGAGGAGAGAGGGAGTTGCATTGTTCGGGAAGGCAGGAAATTTAGAGAACTATAGAATAAGGAGAAAGAGAGAAGTGAGAGAATAGCTGTAGGGGGGTGTAAATTCAAGAGCCTATTTGGGCCACAGTTGTGGGACACAAGGCAGGGATAGATGAGAGAGGTTGGGAGTAGCAGGAGGTAGTTTTGGAGATGCCAGATATTTTGTAAGTATTATCATTGAACTGCATAGAATTTAACTTGCACCAGACAGTTGCGGGGGAGGGGGTGGTTACAAATGCAGAAGCAGTCTAGACACCCTCTTATTCTTGTTCCCATGGTGGCCTTTGAGTCCTGAAAATTTGGCACTGTAAAAGAGAGCAGAGTGTAGACTCTACTCCCAGCACTGCAGTAGAGCCATTGATGCTCTCTGCTTCCATGGTGCTAAGATGTTTAGCGCACGTACTGAAAACTGTGTTCAGTTCATATTTCTAGCAGTTTACAGATCAGCCTGCATCAATCAGGTCAGTAAAGAGGTGCAACCTCCCTCCCCAGTGTACTCACTGATGGGCAGAAATTCAGTATGAGTAATGTCTAGTCCTCACAGGTTTTGATGGATAGAGCTGAGGCAGTTGTGGCATTGCCTCATTGCATAGCTAAAGTCCATCCATTCTCCACAGATGCTGACTAGTATGACCTGTGGGGGTGTGAGGCCCAAGAGTGCCAGGACCTTCATCCTGCTGCTGTGGGAGGTTACCCTTTTGTTCTTCCTTGTCCTGTCCACAAGTTGCCGACATCAGAGCTCTAGGTGCATGCAGTTGTGCCGATGCAGAGATAGTTGGCATTCTCCCTCCCACGCTAAGCTGCACCAACTCTACTGTAGTCCAGCTAGCACTACTGCAGCAGAAAATGTAACCTTCCCACCCTTGGGGAAAAAAAGAGCACTCTCTGTGACTGCCAACCCCTCTCCGTGCTGGTCTTTCAGAAGCTCCTGTCTAGGGCACAAACCTGTGTCATCAGCATTGTGACCGGCAACACATCTGTTGCACTGACAGGCTTGCTTCGCATCCAGCTTTTTATTGATTTTTTTTCTCTGATTAAGTTACTTATTGGATGGTTTACTAGGGGAACTGACTAGGGACCTCAGTTTCTGCAGGTCTGTTTGGTAGGCTGCTATTACCACGCGCAGTGCGTCTCCCTGCTGCTAGCAGTCACTACTCTAGGCTTTCCCACCTTAATTCAAAACAACAGTGGCATAGAAAAATGCTTTATCTATAAGGTAGTTCAGAAAAACAGCCCTTAGAGAATCAAAAATGTTTCACGTTTTTCCCTCTTTTAGGCTGCTGATGCCTTGGGTGGGGGAGGTGCCAAAACACTGAGGCAGGCAACCATGATCTCTTTGTTTTAAGAAAGGGCAAAGACAGACTCATGGAATTATGTAGTGGTTAACCTGATGTCAGTTCCAGGTACAGCACGATTATAGAGACCATTATCAAAGGCAGAATCAATATTCATTTGGATAAATACAAGCTAATAGGGTAAAGTCAGCACGGGTTCTGCTTGAGCAGGTCTTGTCAGAGCAATCTAATAGACATCTTTGAGAAGGTGACTGGAAGGGTAAAGGTGAAAGGTAAAGTTAATTTATTTAGCTCACAACTAAAACATACATAAATAATTCATGGTACTTTATTACAGAAATGCCTGTCAAACCAGAATTGTTTTTAGGGTGGACAGAGACAACAGGGAAACTGAACTTTGTATACAAAATATGTTTTTTTTTTTATTTTAAAGCAACAAAGAATACCACAATATGTGTCGCTCTGCCCTTAGCCACACTTTGTTAAACCATAAGGGAAGTGACTAAATCCCATAATGAAACACACTCAGTGAAGTGCTTTATTGCATTACAAAATGAATCCTAGCTGTTTACAACATTAAAAAAAGGTTAAAAGGAGAAAAATATATGTTATTAAAGAAGGAGAAAACAACTGAACAGAATGCAAGTGTAAGGAGTGGAGCATCTACTTTGTAAGGGGCCTTAGAGGGGTGGGGATTGTTTAACCTGGAAAGGCACACTAAGTCAAAGCTTGTTTCCAGGTGCGACCTGGCTGGGAGCACAAAGAAGTTACGTGACTTGCTCAGGATTACACAGTATGCAAGTTGGGGTCATCAGGATTCAAACCTAGGTCTCCAGGTTTGCAGCTCAGAGCCTTAAACCATTACTCTATACTGCCTCCAAGAAGGTTGTTTCAGGGTCTGAGAGCACTCTTACTTTATAGTGTATGGATCAATATTGTTCTGTATAGTTTTCGTTAGCAGCAAAATGTTGTTCTGCTGCAGTAGTGACGTCCATAATGCAGCAGAACGACTTTTCATTCTGCTGCAATATGGATGTCACAAGGACATGATAGTGGGCTGCAAAGTGTCGGGGGCAATGGAAGGGTCACAGGTCATAAGGCAGCCAGTTATGTAAGTCACTCTAATGGACTAGTGTTGGTTCTGGGTTTTTTTTGGTGGGGCGCACTCTGTTGCCATTGCCGCCACTGCTACTGACGCTACATAAAGCAAAACCTGTCAGTAGTCAGACTACTCAGCTGGGAAGGGATATAGATGTAGAAACAGAAATAAGCAAGGAATTTCTTTTTCAATGGTATTTCCCCTTCCCTTCTTTTTTTTCCTGTCTCGGATTTCTGAATGATGTCATTACAGGAGAACTGTATTTTTGAATGACTGTCTTTATGAGTTCGTGCAGCAATCAATGAGTAAATGTTAGTATATTTTAAAATAACCTTATCCTGTGTATGTGTATTTTTTTCCACAAGGGTTCATCCATACATTATAATGAACAGTGTATGGCATCCCATACACAAAAAAGGCTCCTCTTCACCCTCGTGGTTACTATGCCGACTGAGGGACTTCGAGCTTTGCTTTTGAGGTAATCAGTCGGCATAGTAACCACTCGGGTAAAGAATGGCCTTGTTGTGTATGGGATGCCATACTCTATCCTACACAGAAATAAGTGCCACTGGGTCACCGAGGATGTTTTGGTGGTTACCCTAGCCTTATGGGCTCTGCGAGGTTCAGGGACCTTAGTCCTTTCATTTTCTTTGTTGTTGGAGGTGTGGATCCAAGGTTAAATTAGAAAAAGCACCATGCCTCTGGTCAGCGAAAGGCTAAAGTAAGCCTGGCTTAAGTATGGTGGATGGCTCCCCACTAGGCCATCCCACCCATGAACCAACTCACTTTATCAACAGTGCCCACAAAGCATCCACATAACACTTTAACATAAATAGTACTCAGATGGCTGCTCTGTTGGCCCAGCAGCAGCACATCACGCTGCTGAGCAGGCGACCCGTGTTCCACAGCCAGCTCAGGACACTACATCGGGAGGCAGGCCAGATTGTGTGGCACTGCACTGCAGTCAGTAGGGTTGGTGCTGGGCAAAAGGTGCCACAGCAACCCCTGCGGTAGGTCAAAAGAGTTTGCTCCCTTAGTAGGACATTGCTGCATATAGTTGAGGACATAGATGTTCCACCAGTGCCATGGGAGGAGGGAGAAAGGGACATACTGTAAGAAAAAAAAACTAAGTAATTTATATGATGGCTAGGCTTCTGGAGACCATTGGCTCCAAGCATCAACCACCACTGGTACCTGTCGAGAGAATACCATTTTGAGGGTGGGGGCTTCCCCTTAGAACCTCTGTCATAAAGGGAAGGTTGTTAAACGGGGCAGGACATGAATGGATCACAGGGGGCATCGGTCTGAAACATGGTATATCCCTGGAATAGGGGTTTATCCCTGCAACAGGAAAATATGGTGGGAGGAACATTATAGCAAAACAAAAAACCAACAACCTCAGACAAAGATTTCAAAGAAGAAAGGATTTTATTTTGGGTCCAGTATCAGGCCATAAATGGAAGAAATGGATTAGTAGCAGTGAGGTACAAAATTCCGGTATAGTTGCTCTTTTAGGTCCAGTCCTTTTCAATACTGACTGTTCTGCAGTGCCCTCCAAGGCACAGCTGAATCTATGCTTTCCCCTGGGCTGTGCTTATGTGTCCTTCCTGGCTCAGTCAAACCATGCTCGTCCTCACAACACAGTGAATAATAGAGTAGCTTGTTTCAGCACTCCTGTACTGGAGTCACTAGCCTTTCCCCACTGGTACCAGTGCTTAGCCCTTAGTTCTGTCTAGAAAGCTCGTAATGCTTTACTGGGTACCCAGCTGGAGCAATGGTGCAGCCTCATAACATTGTACATGGTTGACTGGTGATGTGCACCTAAAATAGCATTAGTAAAACCCCAAACTCAAGGGCCAAGCAAATGCAAAACCTTCATCTGAGGTATCCCATAAATTCTTTCCAATTAATTTTGCAAGTTGCAGGGCCTATCCACAAGTTTACTCATGGTTCCTGAGCCATAAGATCTCCCTCATTGTGCAGGGGTGGTGATGTCACAGTTTGCAGCGATTCCTCTCTGGCTGATGTCTGGTCTCTCTCTCCTCTCTCCTGTCCCTCTCCTTCTCTCCCTCTCTTCCTTCTGTCCTTCTGTCTCCTCTCCACCCCCCCATACCTGTGACTTCAGTGATGTGTTGGGGTTTCTGATGTGAAGTCTAGTATTAGTATATTTGATAGGGATGTACTCCAGAGTTCAATTTTAGGGCCACTTATGCTAGCGTTGTTTGTTAATGCTTTTCTGTTATTTCTAATTGTCAGTCTCTATGCCGATGATCTTGTTCTTTTATCTTCTGTTACAGAATTCTCCAAGTTGGCTTATTATCTCCAAATATTTTTTTTTTCTCTTCAGAATTGGTTTTCTAAGAATTTACTGATTCTTAACCTAAAGAAAACTAAATCAATGATTTTTGGCTCACGCTGCATGTTAAATAATGCCCTGCTCTTGAACCACGTGGCAATCAAGGTAACTTAACTGAGCAAGTTTCTCAGTTTAAATACCTAGGAGTTACTCTGGATCCCTTGTTCACGTTTTCTGACCATATTAAGTTTGTCTGCTGTAATATTAATAAAAAATTGGAGTTCTTTATAAGCTGAAAAGTTTTTTTCTTTTGAATCACGTAGAGTCATTGCTGGTGGTCCACCTTTACCCCATTATGATTATGTATATAGTTGTTTTTAGTTGAGTACTAAGGAGTTACAAAATCTTTCTGTTGTCTACAATAATATTTGTTGTTTTGTATTACTGGCTCCTTCTCGTACCCACCATTGTTATTTATATTCACAGCTTGGTTGGTTATCCCCGGTACAACGTATTCAGTATTTCTTTTGGTTGTATAGTTTTTAAAAATGTTTTTCCCTCTATCTGGGGTTGTTCTTAATGTTGCTTCATGTAAAACAATATCTGGTTAACGTGCTTTTACTGCAGTTGCTCCTCGATTCTGGAATAGTTTACCTGAATGTTTATGTATAAACAGTCTTTTCAAGTTTTTAAAAAGCAACTAAAATTTTATTTGTTTGATTTATGTACTTGTAACTGTAGCTGAATGTTTTTGCTGTATGTTGCACATTTTTTTGTATTGCATAATTTGTCCGGGTCGAGCCTGAAAAAGGACCCTCAGTTCAGTGTTGTTACCCAGTTAACAAATTAAAATAAGTAATAGAAAAATAATGTCATAGGACTGTGGCTGGGCTGGGAAACTCATTGAGGGGTCAAAAGCATGGTAGCTGGAGTTCAGTGCCAAAGATTGCAGAAGCATGCACCTAGGGAATAGTAGCCCAGGAGCTGAGTATAGCATTAGGTATTGACAGTCAATAAACAGGAAAGGGACTTTGGGGTGATCGCTTCTGAGGACTTAGAGTGGTAGAAGTGATGCAGAAAGAAAAGCAGTAGAGTGGGGGCAATGAGTGGGATGCAGGGGCACATAGGGAGGGGTATTACCAGCAGGAGAAGAGAGGTGGTGTTGCCACTCTTATCGCTCGCTGGTGAGACTCCACCTGGAGTATGTTGTTCAGTTTTGGAGACCGTACCACAGAAAGGAAATAGACAGTGTGGAAGCAGTCCAGAGGAGGGCAACTAAAATGGTGCAGATGCTGCATGAGGAGCCCTACGTGGAGAGACTGGGGGATCTCAACATGTACACCCTGGAAGACGGGAGTGTGAGAAGTGACATGATAGAGACTTACAGGTACCTCACATGGGTAAACAGGGTGCAAGTGGGGAGTCTTGTTCAAATGAAAAAGAGCACGAGGACTGGGGGTGTACTGTTAAGCTGGAGGGGAGGGAAGTTCAAGAGAGAGATGAGAGGAAATATTTCTTCACTGAAAGGGTAGTAGACACCTGGAACAGACATTCAGTGGAAGTATGGAGGCTATACCAGTGGGGGGGGGGCTTCAAGCATGCGTGGGATAGACATAGGGGTATGTTAGAAAATAATAAGGGAGGGGGGATGGTCCGCCAGAGGTCAGATGGGGTCTGTGGAGACAGATTAGGCAGGGAACATCTGTGCAGACTGAGTGGGCCTAGTGGGCCTTTTCTGCTGACAAACTCTATTGTTCTATGTCCATCCGATGCGGGTTGGGCCTCTCCTGGCTCCAGAAATCAGCAAATCACAGCCTGTGTGGCAACTACCATGTCAGTCATGAGGGATCTACCCCACTCTACATGTCATTGCATCCACTTCCACAGGGGTGGTAATGATGAGCACCTAGCAGTGGCACCAATTAAGTGGATTCAGTCACAAGTTCAACCTGAAGCTCGGTAAAGTCATTTTCAAAGCTATGACTTTAAGCTCCAAGCTCATGCGGCACTCTGCATGTAAACACCTCTGTTTCTGTATGCATGGGCTCTGCTGCTTCTTCTGTTTTGTATCTCACATAGATGCACAGTCTCTTTGTGTAGTACAATCTGTCAGCATTACTCAGCTGCTGGTCTGTTCGGTAGGTACATGCAGAATTTTCTCTCCTGAGATCTCACGCAGATCTGACTTGGGTTCAACTCAGATCCTGCTATTCACTGGGGAATCAGCAGCTCCAGCTGGTCAGCTGAGCTGTCAGTTAAGTTATGCAGTCTTGCAGATCTGTCATTCGAAAGGCGACTGATAGCTGTACAGGTGCCTAAATCAATTAGGTCCATCTCAATTCAAGTAGCCATCATGGCACTCTCCTCAGGCAGATTCACCAGATTGGGGGCCAGTAACCCTCTGATCCTGTGGCCATGCCATCTGGGGGCTGAGATGATGAAGATGGCTGCTGCATTGTAGTTCAAAGGTAGTTTTCCACAGAAGTCCTTATTTACACAAACCCCAATGGTTTCAGCACATCCACATCCCAAAGTAGTCCTGTGTGGGTGTGAGATAATGTCCAATCCAGACAGTGTAGGGCTTGGATAATTTTGCTAACAATGATGTCTTACTACGTCAGCAGCAACTGATACATTTGATGTGTGAGTAGCAAGAGAGCCTTAAAGGTACTGTAGCCCCGGGGAGTTAGTCAAGAACATTATAAGATTCTTGACCACGTGTCACTTGCCCATGGAATTCTAACCATCAAGAGCAAATTGGATTGCTGTATGCAAACTAACCATTGTTTAATAAAACATTTGCAGCTCTGCCATTCTTACAGGTGAATACATATGATACTCATGGCCACAGGAGGGGGATACTGAGAATATCCTTGCATTATGGGCTCAAATAAGATTGAGCTGCTTGGGTTGATGACCCCATGGGGATTAGTCCATATCTAACTGGGCAGTGTTGTCACCCAGGAAAAGATGAAGTGGACTAGGTAATAAATTAGTTACTGCCTCCTGGGAAACAGTATTAACCCACTTATGCCCCAAATGCTACAGCACACTCAGCTCCCCCACACTGCAGTAACAGTTGTAGCCAAATACAACTGCTGATGCTCTATTAATAATATGCACACAACTCAAAACTGACAACACATAACCAAGTGTTTTATTGAGGGATCAAGAATGTGGTCTTAGGAAGAGAAAAGCAAGGGTAAAATCAAATAAAATAATATGCATATTATCTTCCAGTGTTCTCCAAGGAACAGTGTACTCCTATTCACACGGCTGTGGAAAATGGGTAGAAGCAGAACTCTGCTGTGAATGAAATGTTATTTATCAGCTGGACTCTCCAGAGTAAATTGTAAAAAAATGAAAATAAAAAAAGTTATATCTACTGTTGCTGTTTGTGCACCAGCACGTCTAGGACATGACTGGAAACAAGTGCTAAATCTTTGCAATAATATTTACGTCAGAAATTCTTAAATAAAATAAAGCATTACTTCAGTCAGAGGGTGGTAGGACTGCATGTGGGGTAGATTGCTCATAAAAGTATTCAAATTGAATTGGGTCCTGTTAGCATAAACTGGATGAGTTCAACTTCTTGCAGAGGAAGTGTCAATGGATACAACTACTAGGACAGTAGGTGATGGATGTGTCGAATCACACTTCCATTCCAAAAAATATTTATGTATCTATTCATTAGGAAAAGAAACAGGTTTTATGTACTGTAATCCAGTTCATAAGCATTGTAACTCACAGAGCTGTCAAATTCATGGACAGCTGTAGCAGATCTAGGGAGGAAGAACATTTGAGGAAGGATAATGCAACCACAGGGAGATTAAAGAGACAGAGAGAGAGGGTATGAGAGGAGGTTAAGCACAGCGAAATAAAGTGATTTACTGAAGGTAAGTAGGTCATGCTGACCCATCAGCACAGCCATAGCGCTACCACTCATAATGCTGGTGACCATGATTCAGAAGCGAGCCCGCGTCATCGGGGGTTCGCAGGGTGGAGGAAGAGGATCGATGTCCCAGAGGATACTGTCCGAGGGGGGGATCGATCTCTGAGCTATGCTGCAATACTGCCACCTGGGTGATCACAGGTTGCAGTGAAAGTGGAGCCATGATGGGTGGGTGGGCACCTTCTGACTGTGGGACGTTGGAATGCTTACAGGCAATGTCCAATTCAGTCCTTGCCTGCGAGGCGCCCAGGGCAGGGAAACAGGAAAAGAAGCTCTTGGCCATAGGATCATGCTGCCTCTCTCCTCACAAGGCCCACACCCCTCACTGGGCTGCCAATCAACATGTGAGCTAAAGTCCTCCTGGACTTGGGGAACCTGGAGGCTCTGTCATGGGGGGCAAACCATGAGGTGCTGTCACGTCGGAGGTAAGTCTCAGGAATAGCAAGTGACGGGCCTAGGGGAGACAGTGGCTGATGGGGGCTGGTCGAGTGTAAGAGAAAAAGTACAGTAAATTTTAAAAAAAGGTAAGTGGATGGGATTCAGATCTGCTTCTCCAGGTCCACAGCTGTCAACACTAGGCTATACTGGCTCTTTCGCTAGGCTTTTATGGTGGTCAGTGATCGAATTAGGATGGGCCTTGCCTTCTAGGCCCTGCCCCATCTCTACCAATGACCATTTAGAATAAATAGTTAAATAACATTTTTTACTGTAAGGAACGCTACCTAAAGTACACATTTTCATGTTGTGTTTCTCTTTTTCTAAATTGTAACTCTCATTTTGGAGTTCAGCATCTACTACGAGTTACATCAGTAAAACGATCATGTAAGTAGTAGAGTTCTCTCATCTTTTTGTTTTGGTTGGTGTTGGAACAGTTTTATTTCTGAGCTGATCTCTTTCTTTTAGGTTCGGTGAAACAAGGCACAATCTTTGGGACAGCCTATTGGGTTCCCAGTTTATACAGTATACTGTACTTTTAGGAAGCTCAGATGAACTGGTTCTTGGAAGTTATTCCAGATTTTTAGTAAAGAAAACTATGAGCAGAAATTGCAGGCCTCTAGTGCAAAGAATTACAAGTTACTGCTTTAAAGGGGACAGGTAATATGTGCTAAAATTGGAAGATTTTTGTAATGTCCTTAGTATCAGAAATGAAATTCATACCACCAAATGATCCATACTTATCTGTACCTGAATGAACACTGATTTGAAAAACTTGTGGACAACATTCTGCACAGTTCTCTTCATGGAACCAGTAATCTGAAGTTTTTACTAAGTCATGGTTTGTGTACAGAATGCTGAGTATGAGCTGTTACCTAACAGAACCATGCTTAGAGCTCTGTACACAAATTGTGTCAGAGTTAAAACTCTAGATCACTGGTTCTATGAAGAGAACAGTAACAGAATGCTGCCCGTTATATAAAAACAATGCAGCATACTATTTTTGCTTCATTTTTGTTCAGATACAGTTACATATGGACCATTTAGGCTTCAGGGTATAATTTCTGTAAATGGGAACATTTATTTATTTTATTAGGAAATTGGTGACTGGGAAGGGCACAGTGAGCCGAGGCTTGTTTCCAGGTGCAACCAGGGGAAGAGAGTAGGGGATACAAAGTACACCACACACTGATTTGCAGTTACAATAAAGTGCACTCTTGAGACATGGGGCTGGATTTTCTGAAGCTACTGAATGCCACAAACCCCGGGTGCACCAAACATATGACGGATGGAGCTTGTGGCATTCTCTCACCTGGCGATCAGGATTTTCTATCCTTTGTGCTGATTGCTACAAGTTAGACCAGCTTTTTGCTGGTCTAGCTTGCGTTAATCCTGGCTACCCTTTTTAAGGGAGTTGCACCAAATATTTGGCGCAAGCTGAGTTAAACTAGGCAAACTGTCTCAATGGCACCTGACCTAGTAAAATTGGGCACAGTTGTGGCAAAGGTGTTTGGTGCAGCTGTTCCAAAAAAATGGGTTGGACACAGGGCTTGACACAAGCGGTGTTTCCTCCTTTGAAAATCCAGCCCATGGTTAATACAGGAGTAAATGTAAAATAAGCAAATAAACCCTGAGCAACAAGTGATCATTTCAGCAACACTTACGACAACTAAGTATGAGGCAATTGCAAGAGGAACCATCAGGGTGGGGGAAAGCAGTAGCAGTGGGGTGGGAAGGAGTTTAAGCTGGTGCTTGAGGGAGCCAGAGAAGGCAGTGAAGTGGATGGAAGAGGGGAACTGCTTCCAAAGTAATGGTAGGTGAAAAGAAAAGACTGATTCAGCAGATGAGCAGGGATGAGGAATGGCAAAAGTGAGAGGATCCCTGGAGCAGAGGGAGCAGAAGGCAGAGGGGATAAGGGAGAGTAGGAAAGAGGGAAGGGACCAAAACCAGTATATGGAAATGAGTGAGGTAGTGGATCTGGCAACATGAAGGTAGAGGGAGAATGGATAAGGAGCAGTATAGTGAACACTTATGAGTACCAAGAGGGGAGTTGGTAGCAAAATGGGAGAATGACTTGCAGAGGGTGTCCAGTCTGGCCTGGAAAGTGAAGGGAGCGGTGCCATAGACCACATCCACATAGTCAGAGACCGGGAGCACCATTTTGGTAACAAGCTCACAGTGGATCCGCAGAGACAGACAATCTTAATTGCAGTATAAGGCACCGAGTTTAGGGCAGAGATTGGATGGCATTAATGTGGGCGAAGAAATCAAGTTTGCTGTCTATGCACACCTAAGTACTTGAAGGATTGGACCACTTCTACAGGATTGCCATCCAAGATCGTGAAGATAAGAAGAGTTGGGATTCAGGCCTATTTCTAGCTGGTGCAAAAGGTCATAGACATTTTTTTTGTGTTGATCCAGAGTTGGTTTGATTGGAACCAGTGCAGAACATTGTGAAAGTCTTGCTGGAGCTGACTTTCGATGGCTAAGTTGGAGTGAATGGAGGTGTAGATGACTGTGTCATCTGCATACACAGGTCAAGGGAGACCATTAGGGAAGATGAGAAGAGAATGGGACCAAGGATGGAACCCTGTGGGACTTCCACCTGGATGAGGAGAGGAGGAGATAGGGCACTACCAACTGGTTCTGATTTTAGATGACCTGTGGAGTTGAGGCCTACAGAACCCATCTTATCCAGGAAGAGTGAGTACATTATAAACAGCTGCCAGTTAGAAATAATTTCCTGTCCTCTTTAATGATGTTAATTTGATTTTTCTCATTGGAATGAAACTTAAAATGGAATTTGTTTAATACATAGATACATAGACACTGTTGGCAGATAAAGGCCTATGGTCCACCCAGTCTGCCCATTTGAGCTTGTAAGTTCACTTTATGTTTTCCTAGAAGTCTGTTGCCCCTTACCTGCAGAGTTCCCTTATGTCTATCCCATGCATTCTTAAATCCCGTAATTGTTTCAGCCCCTACCACTTCCTCTGGCAGGGTGTTCCACTTGTCCACCACCCGTTCCGTGAAGAAGTTCTTCCTCACATTTCCTCTGAATCATCCTCCCTCCAACTTCATCCCATGCCCTCTAGTCCTGGAACATGTTTTTTGTTATTCCTGCACCCTGTTCTTCCCTGTAAGTTACTTGTATGTCTCTATCATATCCCCTCTCTCCCTCCTCTTCTTCAGGGAGTACATATTCAAGTCCTTCAACCTGTCCTCATAGGACTTGTGATGCAGTCCCTGTACCATCTTTGTTGCCTTCCTCTGAACCTTGTCTACCCTATGTCCTTACATAGGTAAGGTCTCCAGAACTGTACACTGTACTCCAGGTGGGGCCTCCCTAATGTCTTGTATAGTGGAATTATGACCTCCCTTTTTCTGCTGGTGATGCCCCTGCCTATGCATCCTAGCATCCTGTTTGCTTTACCTGCTGCCTTGTCGCACTGTTTCCATAACTTGAGGTCATCAGAGATGATAACCCCAAGGTCTCTTTCCTGCTTGGTGCATGCTATATCCTCACCACTCAACTGATATGTTGTTCCAGGGTTTTTGTGCCCCATACGCATTATCTTGCACTTCTTTGCATTGAATTTCAACTGCCAAACCCTTGACCATTTTTCAAGCTTCTGCAGGTTCCTCCTCATTCTGTCTACACCCTCTGGCTTGTCCACTCTGTTACAGAGCTTTGTGTCATCAGTGAACAAGGAAATTCTTCCTTCTAGATCCTGCGCAATGTCACTGATGAAGACATTGAATAGGACTGGTCCCAGCACTGATCCCTGTGGTACCCCACTGGCCACTCTTCCCTCTATGGAGTGACAGCCATTTACCACCACCCTCTGTGTCCTGCCACCCAGCCAGTTACCTTCCCATTGCACTACTGTCCTAGTGTCCTGTAATAGGAAAGCTGCATCTGTAGAATATCTGGTTTTGTATAAGTATTGCACTGAAGTGGTCCTCTTGTGACACACAGGAAATTATCCTTTCATCTCAAGATTCCGGTCTTTAAGAGTTAGTTTCCCCCACAGGGTCACACTCTTTGGTTTTAGCACTAGAGGCACACAACCTTGAAGGAACCTAGAACTTTTGGGCAGGCATCACCATGTATGGTGCCAATGCATGGCACCATCACTACCATGTGTACATCAGCATATAACCCATGCAGCTCAATTACTTTTCTCCCCACTGGCAATACCACAGTGAACCTCAAGGGGACCAGGATTCTGTTTTTATCTACAGCCTCTTTAGGTGAAGTCTTCAATGTGGCTTTCACCTCTATCTCTTTTCTTAAAGGAGTTCTATTGGGAGAGTTGAAGCACCGACCGCTGCACAGATCGGAGCTTCACCTCTCCGATCCCCCCTGCAAGCACCATAACAAATTACTAGTTTTTTTTACCTCATCACACGTAAAATTCAGCAAAAGCTCCAGTGGCACTGGCATTTTGAACATGGTGCTCTGGAACCCCTCGGGATCTTGCTGGTAATACCGTGAGATGATGACGCCCCACTGCCCCTACCATTATAATGCACTTATTTATGGAAATAATATATGTCCGATGACAAGCACCATTTTTACGTAATTTGCCTAAATCCCATGGGTGTGGCAAGCATACCCATGGGATTTAGACAAATTAAGTAAAAACGGTGCTTGGCATCGAACATATATAGCTTCATTTCCGTACATAAGTGCATTATAATGGTAGGGGCACTGGCACATCATAATTTCTTGGTATTACCAGCGAGATCCCGGGGGGGGTCTGGAGCACCATGTTCAAAATGCTGGTACCACTGGAACTTTTGTTGAATTTTACGCGTGATGAGGTAAAAAAAACTAGTAATTTGTTATGGTGCTTGCAGGGGGGATCAGAGAGGTGAAGCTCCAATATGTGCAGCGATCGGGGCTTCAACTCTCCATGTAATTCTCTTTTAATTTTTGAGATAACTAATTCTCAGCTGTTTCAGTTTTGAAAACTGTGAGAACAAAGTAGTTCCTTTGATCCACACAGTGTCTGTTGCTCATGCCTTGGGCCTCTTGATGTTGCTGGCCATTGCCCATCTTGTCAGGCTGTGATACAGGAAACTAGGAAGGGTCAGGCCATCTGTTAGTCTCAAATGAGTTCCTTGGGGAGACAATAGCTTGGTCCTGCCTAGGGCAACAAGAGTGGCCTGTGGTCTTATCTCCTCATCATTGTGTGAGAAATGGTGCTGATGCTCCTCCCCTCACCTGCAAACAATAAGCAAAGTAGAGGCAGCCTTTTGTAAGGCTTGGAGGTCAGTACTATTGACATCAAATTGAAGACAGCTCCATTGCCTCTGAAATGTGTTCCTATGCCTCCCACTGAGGTGAATTTCATCCCATTTAAGAGCCCTGCACAGATGCTTGGTGCCATTGCCCCAGAAGCTACATGGATGCATAGACATCAACAAGTACTCTCTTGGTGCTTTCAACAAAGAACAGGTAGCTCCCTTACCTGACTGGGGGATCCTCTGTGGTTTTCAGTAGTTCTTTTTTTGTGTAGCTCCCAAAGAAAGTGAAGGGATCATAATTTGCCTCCAAGGGGCTGGCAGTATGATCCCTTTAAAATTTCTACTAGCCCGCTCCACCCCTTTGCTCCAATGTTTTATGATGTCTGTATAGGGAGAGCACAGAGATGTACTTCATTCACTTCTATTGAGCGTCATTTCAAAAGCAGATTTTCCAGTTTTAAATTGGGTTTGGTAAAGATTTATGCCAAGGTTCAACTAATAAGGATCTTAATAGTTAAACCCTAGCATCGATCTTTACCAAAACCCGATTTAAAACTGGTAAATCTGCTTCTGAAAAGACAGTCCATAAAAGTGAATGGAGCACACACCCTGCCCTTTCCCTGTACAGATGTCCTAAAATGTCAGAGCACAGGGCAGAGCGGGCTAGTAGGAAGTGGAAAGGGATCATGCTGCCACCCCCTCAGGGGCAAATTATGATCTGTACATTTCCTTTGGGGGCTGCCCCCCAAAAACTTATTGAAGACCACAGAAGAGCTGCAATACAGGTAAGGGAGCTCCCTGTTCATTGTTGACACCAGAGAAAATTTTCAAGAAAGGTGCTCTTTAATGAGAATGCTCATGGCCCATCCAGTCCGCCCACCCTGCCTAACTTTTCTGCCTTGCCCTAGTGGCAACTCTCACCTTTTTTTTACTGCCCCCCCCCTTTCTCTAATGAAACCAACCTGCCTGTCCAGTTGTGGCTTGAAGCTGCTGATTTCCTCTACCCCAAGGTCCCCAATATTTTTGAACAGCCTCCTGTGGGGGACTGAGCCAAAGGCATTGCTGAAGTCAAGGCATACTGTATCAACTGCTTTCCTTTTGTCTACTGCTGTGATAACACAGTTCAAAAACTCAACCAGATTTGCTGACAAGCTGTTCCCCTCATAAACCCATGCTCTCTGGAGCCTTGCAGCCTGTCCCCTTCTAGGAAGCCCACCAGGTCCTCCCTCATTAGAGACTCCATGGTCTCCCCCCCATATCAGGAGTGGGAGGGGTGAGGGGAAGAGGATGCCACAGGGAGAAATAGGTTGTTGGAGGAAGTCCTAGCCTTCTGCTAGGCGCCTTGGGCAGACTTGGTGGGCCAGGTGGTCCTTTTCTGCCATTATGTTTCTATAAAAGTCAGGGTGGCCTATAGTTTCCAGGTTCATCCCTCGTCCACTCTTGTGTAGTGGAACCACAGCACCTGTCCTTCAGTCCCAAGGGACCACCTCTGTGGCTAACAAGCTATTGAAAATGTCTGGTACTGGCCCTTCTGTAACCCCTGCCACCTCCTTCAGTATCCTCAGATGTACGCAGTCAGGTCCCATAGATTTATCTACTTTTAACCCTGCTAACTTTTCCAGCACCCTTTTCTCCATTTTCTGGACCTTTTCCCCAAGATCTTTGCTCCTTCCCTTCCTAACCCCACAATCTAACTGTGGGCCATACTTCTCCTTAGTAAATACTGAACAAAAATAATTGGTTAAGAATCTCTGCCTTCAGCTTATCCCTCTCCTCCCATCCCTCATTGATCTTAAGTCTCACTATACACCCTTTGACCATTTGTTTCTCCCAGATGTACCGGAGGAATGCCTTATCCCCTTTCTTCACCCCATTACCAACCAGAGCTCCGCCTGCACTTTGGCCTGCCTCACCTTCCTGGTGGTTTCTCTTGTTGCTTGCAGATACTTCACCCTGTCTTCTTCTCTTTGTAGTAGTAAATTTTTTTTTATTCAGCAGAATAAGGGAAAAAACATTCAATTGAGCATTGCTCATTTTCAGTGAAGTCCCATGTGTTCACAGCAGCAAACTTCAGTTACAATATAAAATTTAAAAAAAAAAATTACACATAACAAAAAAAAAGACAAACTACAAATTACAAGCATCAAAATACACAATAAATAATAATCAACAAACATCACATTCAGTTCATTGAGAGAGGCCATTAGACCAGCATAAACACACTTTGACTATCCTTATGCTAGGAAAATGCCCTCTTTTTGGTTCTTACTGCTGCCTTATGCTAATGCTAATGACCATGGCACTGCTCATAGCACCATTCTCGGTGACATTTTTTTAGAAACTGCTGATCTCACTACTGTGATAGCCCTTGTTGCCAGGACAGTGAACTCCATCCCCAACGCCTTCCTCAGGAGTGGTTTGTGTAGCTCATGTGATCATGATTCCTTTGCCTTCCCCTACATTCTTGCTAGCTGCTTTCTTGAACTCATTGCCCTGGGTGCCACTCTTTTGTCAGATTAAGCAGGATCCGTTACCTCCACAATTTCCTACTCTGAGCTCATCTGTATCCCTGTCCCTACGGATTACCATGGACCAGTTTTAGAAGGTTGGCAATGGAGGCGAACTACTTCCCTGCATCCCCACTATCTTTGGAGACGCCTGTTGCCCGTTCCCTGGCTTCCTCGTGGGCACAGCTGCTACTGCTTTTATCATCTGCAGAATCACAAGATGTTAAATCCTATGTGGGCCTAATGGGAACCCTTCAGCCTACACCAGAGGGGATAGGGTTTACTTCTCAGCCGTTAGCTCGTCATTGTCAGATCACTCCATCCCTTCACTGGTATAGCCTACATTCTTCACATTCATGACAAAAATGCAGGAAGTCATGGATTTCCCTTGACTTACTGTTAAGGTTACTAAGAAGGACCTTTTTGACTTGAGGTGGCCACATTCGCTATTTGGAAGCACCTGCAGAATCTCTACCGGTTCCTACTGGAACCTTCGCTCGATATTTTCTACCTCCAGGTCTGCAACACCTGTTCTGAATGCAGCAGGAAGTTTCTCTACCATTCTTTCTTCCATTAAGGAGTCTTGTAAGCTTGAAAATTTGGGCAAGAAGACCTACTCATCTATTGCACTTAACACTCATGTTGCCAACTCAGGTTACTGTGGCCGGTTTTGACTTATCTTAGTGGCAATCAGTTTCTTCCTTGTCTATCAGACTTCCTTCTCAAGACTTCAGTCCTAGAGACAGTCTTGAATGGGCAAGAATATAAGCACTACCAACTAAGGGAGGCCTATGATGCTTTCCTCCTGATCACACATTCTGTAGCAATAGCCATTAGGCCTCAAGCACCACACATGGCTCAGAGTTGTTTTCCCCCAAAGCTGGATAGTGCAGCACATAGACTGAAGTGTAGGGAAATCCCCACCAAGCTCATCACTGCCCTCAGAGTCTCCTCTTAGTGAAATACCAATGTATTTTTTGGCCAGCAGACAATCTATTTCATAGTAGCCTCCCAAGACGTTCCATTGGGCCCTCACAATACTATTTTGACTCCTTTGGGTAGTGTGGGCTGCCTGTGTACTGTCCAGAGAGTCATTTAGGTTAGGAAAAACAGCTTCTAGATTTGAAGTTGTCCTTCCTTTGTTAGTTTAGATACTATGATCACAATACAGTACTTGACTGTGGATAGAAACATAAAAATTCATAGACAGAAAGACTTTCAGGCCATGTAATCTGCCCATTTCCTACCTAAGTCTTCGCCATTTTAGCACTGGCAGGTCCTATCCAGAGTTCCCATCTCATATTTCTACTTGGTTTACACCATTACCACATTTGCCCTTCCTTCCATCATTTTTGCAGATCCCATGTGTCTAGTCTATTGGCTCTTTTTTTTTTCCAGAGATTTTTTTTCTTTTCTGGCCAGTCATTAGAAATTACCCTGGTCCCAGGGGTGTACTCTGTTTGGATCTGTGTCTCCTGGCCTCCCCAGGCCCTGGTAGCCCACCAGCTATCCCCACAACTCTGCCATCTGTGACAGGGGTTCTGAGTGAGGGTCTTCCTCCCTCCAAGGCAGTCCACCATGTGGACCAGGATTCAGTGATAGCAGGCACTGGAACCCAGTGGAGCCAGGGGCCCAGGTTGTCATTCAAATGGCCGTGTATTTTTTTTCTTCCCTTTTCTGTTCCCTTCCACCTCCTCACATGAATCATTTTGGTTGCCCTTCTTTGGACTCACTCCATGTGATCTTTGCCCTTTTTTAATTGAAGGTGCCAGAACAGCACACAGTACCCCAGGTGGGGCCTCACCAAGGACCTGTAAGGGGCAGGCTCACTTCCTTTCTTCTACTTGAGAAGGCCCTAGAACGCACTGCAATATTCTTCTATCTGTCCCATACACCTTGTTATATTTGGCCAATGTCTTGAAGCTGCTGTTTATTATAGCTCCCAGTTCCCTCTTCTTCGAGATCTGCTTTAGCTAGGGCTGGATGAAACTAGAAAATTCTGTTTTTGAGGAATATTCGCAAAATTACATGAATTTTGTGAAATGTTTAAAAATGATTTAACTGGTCATAACTCAGTTATTCTTACAGCTAGAGACCTGAAATTTAGCATGCTTATTTTGTGTAAGGAATACTTAAGGAATGCCTAGGTTCATGGCATTTGAATGAGAGGCATGGTGTTTATAGGGGCTCAAATGCTGACAATGCATTATTTTTGTGAACATGTCTGAAAATATTTCTCTGCTTACAACGTAGTCACCTTTGGAGCTACATAACTGAAAATGTAAATGCTTGCTTTCTTGGAAGAGTTTTAGAAACTGCTAAAAGGGAGGTAGCTGGTTAAGTAAATGGTAACATGCAGGAATTTATAATTTCGCAGTTTGTTTGTTAAATTGTGCAAATATTGCACTGCTTGATGGCAAAGGGGGTTTAGGTGCTGGATGCCTTACTTCCTGCCATGCCGGTTACCCAGGTTTGGGAACAGACTATGGCCTCTCGAGGGGACCAGCCAGGGAAGAAGGATTGAGCATTCATGTGGCTCTTCTCCTTCAGGGATGGGGGGGGGGGGCAGCACATAACTCTGTTTGGTTTCCAACTAGCAGAGGCAAGGTGGCACAGCAGCGGTCACATACTTAGTTGACTGGGAGCAGGCACAGAAGTGTGTTGCATCTTATCTCAATACATGCACACCATAGCACTCATTGAGAAAACACTGCCACCAACAGAATGATGCCAGTGACTGTGCAGGCCCTGTACCGCCTCCTGAGGTACCCACTCACCCATGGTGGTAGTAAGCAGCAGATAGGGTAAGTCTTGGTTTCAGTGGGTAACAGGACTGGAGGATGGGAGGCAGCTGGGGGTCGTGGGAGAGAGGGAGATAAAAAAAGTGTGACAATTTTCAAAATAATTGGATGTTTGTAGCTGCACTGCTATTGCAGTTATACACTCAAACTGTGGCATACACACCCAGTGTAAATAGGTCCTGGAATCTAATAAAGCTGGATAAATGTGGTTTAGTAGATTGAAATTTACTGTGGAAGTTTTAGAAATTAGTTATTGGCAAAATTTGCTCAAATATTCATAACACATAATAGGTAATGCCACTGTGAAATTGAACTTTCACAAAACACTTATCACCGCTGAATCTATTTAGCTGTGCAGTACTGTTTGCATACCTGCAGTTCCTTTCTGGGTAACAATTTTCTCCTGCTTTTTTCTGAGCTTGATCAGATGGATTCTGTGGATGTGTTTGTCACACTGATTTCAATCAATCAATTTTTTATTTTACCAGGATAAAGTTACACCATTGAGAACACTCACTTACAAGGTGGTCCTGGGTACGTAGACACATAAAAATACTACAAGAAAATACATAGTGACAGTATGAGTCAGATACAAACCAGTTGGGCCAAAATATTTAAAAATCCAGTGGTAGAGCGGACAATTCATACAGCAGCGATGGAGTAGGCCAATCATGTAAATCTAGTGCTAAAGTAGGCAAGTCATATGACAGTTACGTGCAGTACAGGATTTCAAGGGATCAGAGTCAACTCGCAGCACTTAAGGTCAGCAGAGGGATAAATGAGATAACAGAGGGAAAGAGTCTGTGGGGCAGTTCTGACAAAGGTTGCTAGCAGGAAGTGCTGAGGAACACAGGGTCAGAATTAAGGAAGCCAGCAAGGTCAGGAGTGCTCGGGGGATGGGTAGGTGAGATAGGAGGAAGAAGGTACATAGGGAAGTAGAAAAAAAAGGAGGGAGTAGGGAGGTAGGGTAAAAGGAGAAGAAACATGAGGGTAGGTAAAAGGTGATGACCTCCTTGTTTTTTTACAGACAAGCTCTATTCAAAAGAGAGCCACCTACTCCTTTTCCTGTAGGACCTATCCCTTTGGAATAGCCAAAATGTCTCCTTCTTTGTCTCCTAGTCATTTTCTTCTGCTACTATGTCTCTGAGTTCCTCTAAGTTCTGAACTTCCATGTATATTTGGTGCTGAGACCAGTCAATTTTGGAGGGTGTGATTCTTGTATGTTCAACTTTCCTGTGAGAATTGTCCTTGTATGCTTCTTTGCACCAGCTGAGGGTGTGCTATTCTTCTGCTACTTAGCTCAGCTGACATTCCTTCGGTGAACCCATGCAGCTAACTCCTGCCACTGGTGACCCCTGTGCTACCTCCCCTATCTTACAGTTTGAATCCTCTTGGCTTCCCTTTCCATTGACATGACCATACCCCTTCCCTACTTGCAGAACACTATTCCATCTGTGGTTGACTACTGATCACATTTATTTGACTTGTACTGCAAGCAGGCAAATCACCTTAGCTGCCCTGCTATGCCCCTTCAATATTCCTGGGACAGTGATGACAAGCATCACGCTCCATCATGACTAAAGATAAAGGAGGAGGTGCTACTAGTTGGTGACTTTAATCTGTCAGATGTGAGGTGGAGCCTTCCAACTGCAGCTTCAAGAAGAAACAGGGCCATCCTTGACTCCCTACAAGGGGATTTTCTCAGATAGCTATTCAAGGAATCCACTAGGGATGGGACAGTGCTGGACCTGGTGCTTACAGATGAGGACAGAATTGCAGATGTCACACTGGGCAGTCCACGGGTACCAGTGATCATTGTATAGTGTGGTTTAACATTAAGGCAGGAACAGAGACTAACCACACAAGGATGAGGGTTCTGGACTTTAGGAGGGCACATTTCAAAGAATAAGAGGCTGCCTGAGAAACTGCCCTGTTTGGGGAGGGCAGTGACAGGGAGGGGTAACAGTGGTGGAAAATAAGGGACAACATAATTAAGGCAACACATCTCTGCATGAAAGAAGTGAGTAAAAGCAGAAAGAAAAATAGACTGTTATGGTTCTCTAGGGAGGTGGCCAAGGTGGTGAGGGATAAAAAGGTCACGGGTGGCATTCAGGAGGTATAAGGAAATACAGAGGGAGGATGACAGGGAGGTATACCAAGTAAAACAGAGGGAAGCAAGAAAGGCAGTAAGGGGAGCAAAGGCACAGACAGAGGAAAGGATAGCCAAAGGGGTAGCTAAAGGGGATAACACTTTCTTCAGATACATAGGTGAGAAGATGAAAGAAAGGAGAGAGATAGTGAGGATAAGCAGGGTGGCAGGAAGAGACTATACAGAAGAGGATCAAGAAAAAGCAGACATCCTGAACAAATACTTCTACTTAGTCTTGGAAGGGGGAACGGACCACTAGGGAAAAGCAGGAACAATGTAGGGGGGAACAGAAGTTCATTTTTGGAGGAAAGTGTCCTGAAGAGAATTGCAGCTATGAAAGTGGATAAATCTATGGGACCAGATGGGATACACTCAAGGGTGCTAAAGGAACTCTGAGAGGCACTAGCTGCCCCACTGAAGACCTTATTCAAAAGCTCATTGAAAACAGGCATGGTTCCAGAGGACTGAAGTGGAGCAGACATGGTCCCTCTCCATAAGAGCAGCAGCATGAAGGAGGCCAGCAACCATGGTCTCACATCAATGGTGGGGAAATTAATAGAAACCCTATTAAAGGAATGGTTGGTAGAGTATCTTGAATCCAGTGGGCTACAAGACTAAAGGCAGAATGGATTCACAGAGGAAGGTCATGCCAGACAGATCTGATTGATTTCTTTGTCTGGGTGGCCAGGGAAATAGATCAGGGGAGGGCAGTGGACGTGGTCTATCTGGACTTTAGCATGGCCTTTGACATTGTGCTGCACAGAAGACTCGTAAAGAAATTGAGCACCCTAGAGGTGGGATCCAGAACGGTGAATTGTAAGGAACTGGTTAATGGATAGATGACAGAGGATGGTGGTCAGTGGCACTCACTCTAATGAGGAGGGAGTGACCAACGGAGTACCACAGGGTTCAGTGCTTGACCAGTTCTCTTTAGTGTCTTCATAAGTGACACTGCAAAAGAACTTGAAGGGAAGGTATGCCTTTTTGCAGATGATGCCAAAATCTGTAATAGAGTGGACTCTCAGGAGGGGGTGGACAGAATCGTAGAGACCTTGGGGAAACATGGTGGTCAAGAGGATGGCAGTTGAGGGTTCCAGTGCCAAAAAGTGCAAAATCATGCATCTAGGGCATAGGAACTCAGGAGCTGAAAATAAGATGGGGGGGGGGGTTACTGACAGTTACTGAGCATGAAAGGGAACATGGAGTTATGATAACTGACAACCTCAATGTGGCAGGGCAATGTGACAAAGCAGTGGGTTGGGCCAGTGGGATAATGGGATACATAGGAAGAGGTATCTCCAGCAGGAAGAGGGAGGTGGTGTTGCCACTGCATCGCTTGCTTGTGAGACCCCACCTGGAGTATTGTGTCCAGGTCTGGAGGCCCACCTCATAGACAGGGTGGATGCAGTCTGGAGGAGGGCAACTAAAATGGTGCAGGGGTTGCATCATAAGCCGTATGAAGAGAGACTGAGGGATCTCAGCATGTACATCCTGGAAGAGGGGAGAGCAAGAGGGGACATGATAGAAACCTACAGGCAGTTCACGAAAGTGAACTGGATGCAGAAGGGGACTCTCTTTCAAATGAGAAAGAGCACCAGAACCAGAGGGAATGTGATGAAGCTGGAGTGGGGACATTTAAAAGGAAGTGAGGAAGTACTACTTCACTGAAAGAGTAGTGTAAGCCTGGAACAGTCCACCTGCAGAAGTGTTGGAAGTTAAGTAGGGAGCTTCAAGCATGCATGGGCTAGACATAGGGGAATAATAGTAAATACGTAGGGAGGAGGGAGGGAGGGTCACTAGAGATCAGTTAGGGTTTGCAGAGACAGACTAGGCAGGAACCATCTGGGCAGACTTGGTGGGCCAAATGGTCCTTTTCTACCAACAGATTCTATATTTCTGTGTTACAGGACATTCAGCCCTTGGTCTTTGTCCAGCACCTGGGTCACTGCATCAAAGAATTATATGAGGTTTGTCTGACAGGATCTCCCCTTCACAAAGTAATGCTGTTTAATGTCCTGGGGATCATGGTACTTCAGGAATTCAACTAGCTGCTCCTTGACTATACTATATCATATTGTTTTATTTTTTCTTGACTAGACTATTGTGACTCCCTTCTATCTGGCCTCCCAACATGAATATTGCATGGTCTTCAGCTTGTTCAAAATGCTGCAGCTCGAGTCATCTCTGGCTCTACAAAGTTTGATCATGCTTCTCCGCTCCTTGCCAAACTTCACTGGCTTCCAATTAGATACAGAATTGATAATAAAACACTTTAGCTCATATTCAAATGCCAAAATGGACTTGCTCCTTCATACCTATCGGAACTTCTCCATCACCATCTTCCACCTTGTAGACATAGTTTTTCTGATGCATATCCCTACAATGTTGCGACCACCAGACTGGCTACTTTTGATGATTGGGCCTTCTTGGTCTGTGGACCACGTCTTTGAAATGGACTACCACTGAAAATTCAGACCTGTAATGAGCCAGAACTACTTTAAAGCAAACTAAAAATCCATTTATTTACTTTATTTGAAATTTGACTACCAGGTAGGAGCAACTGGAACGCTCGGGCCAGAATTGGAAAGCACAAATACAAAATACAAAGATTAACTCAAGAAAACAGAATAACACAGAAAAACAAACAGTTCGGACAAGCACAGTTACAGACAGTTTGTGCCATCACATACTGATGCAGATGTTTCCTAAACATTTGATAAGAACATTTAGCTTTTATCACATCCTGATCATTGTGCATCTTGATTATTTTTGTGTGTCTCAAAGAGCTTCCTCACAATGTAAGTCATGCTGACCAGTTTGTACTTCTGTCTCCGCTGTCTGCACTCTTGTGTATGGGGACAACATCTCACCTTCTTCTTACTTTCTCCCAAGAATATTTCCTGTTATTGTTTGATACTCAAACAAAATGTGTGGCTTTATGGAACATACTAACTCTTAAAAGACAGGAAAATAACTTGCCAATAACTGTTCATCCTCTAGAGTATCTCCCCCATAGAATCACACCCATTCTCCCTCCATCCCCCCACAGTGGTGTCTAAATCTAACTCATCATTCTAAGGGATTCTATACATCCATAAGTAACTTGCAGTAACATGGATGTCTGACAGGTTCCCTGCTGACAATAGGTGCTATACAAATGGGGCAAAGTGTGCTGGGGGGGCTTAATGTCATATTTTCCCATGCTAGTAGGGGTCTACTGTTTGTACTTGGGGAACATAGTGTGTTCTTGGAATAAGTTTAAAATACAAAAAAAAAAAAGTTTTATAATGTTATTTTTAATGGGGTGATTGGCAAGCCTGTATTGAGGCTGAAGTTAACACCATCTAGGGGAAGGCAAATCGGCCTATAAGTTCTTACTGTTGCCTTTTTTTCTGCCCATTGAGCATGTGACAGACTTGTTTCCTATGTTGTTTACTTTGCTTGTTTTTCTCCAATCAGGGTATTGTTGGTGTCACAGGACCCCCATTCAGTTATTGTACTTTGCTTTTCCCTTTTGCCCTTTGGGTTAGGGTGCATGCTATTTTTTCCCCCTGTTTTTCTTGTGATCCGACACATTCTTCTCATTTTCCCCACTCTACTTCTCTTGATGGCTATGTTAGAACTAAGGTGCACGGGGCTTTATATGCAGGTGCACGTACAGTGCCAAGTGCTGGCACCATATGTAAAGTCAGCAACCCAAAGGTTCTTGGTTTCTTCTGGTTCTAGTGCCTTCAGAGGTCAGACCAGCAAGTATGGCTCAAATGGGGATGGAGAAAGAATCTCAGATTTAGAAGTGGGTAGCCATCAGGGAACAAGCGACCACCAAACAGTGTGGTTCACGATTAACATAGCCATACAATCAAGCCATACAAAAGCAAGAGTACTAGACTTTAAGAGGGCTGACTTTGGGAAAATGAGAGTGCACCTCAGAAAAGCACTAGCAAACAGGCAAGAAGGAGGGGTGGAGGAACAATGGGGAGTGATCAAAACAGCCATCACAGAGGCAACAAGCCTTTGTGTAAAGCAAATCAATAAAACACAATGAAGGAAAAAAAACGCTATGGTTCACAAAAGAGGTGGCAGGGAAGGTTAAGGAGAAAAGGACAGCATTCAGGAAATATAAGGAGACATAGAAGGAGCAGGACAGAGAACTTTATCAGTTAAAGCAGAAAGAGGCTGGGAAGGCAGTCAGAATAGCAAAGGCCCAAACCGAGGAAAGGGTAGCCAATTCTGTTAAGAAGGGGGATAAGACCTTTTATAGGTACATTAGGGAGTGAAGAAAGACCAAAGGAGGGATACTGAAGCTTAATAAAGGGGAGGGAATGTGGGTAGAGGGTGACAGTGAAAAAGCAGGGATACTGAATGAATATTTCTGCTCAGTATTCACAAAGGAAGAGGAGGGGGAGTTACCTAAACCAAACAAGAGAAACACTCTGAAGATGGGGTCGCTACCAGTCCATTTACAGAAGAAAGGGTTCTGAAAGAACTAATAAAATTGAACGTGAACAAAGCAATGGGGCCTGATGGGATTCACCCAAGAATTCTAAAAGAACTAAGGGTAGAACTAGTGACACCGCTGACTACTCTGTTTAACAAATCATGGGAGGATGGGGTGGTACCCGAGGACTGGAGGAGGGCAGATGTGATTCCTCTTCACAAAAGTGGGAGCAGGACAGAGGCAGGAGACTACAGACCAGTTAGTTTGACCTCAGTGGTAGGGAAAATGATGGAATCACTTTTGAAGGAAAGAATTGTTGAGTACCTAGAGGCCAGTGGGGCACAGGACCCAAGGCAGCATGGATTCACGATGGGAAGGTCGTGTCAGGCAAATCTAATAGATTTCTTTGACTGGGTGACCAAAGTAGTAGACCAGGGAGGGGCTGTGGACATGACCTACCTAGATTTTAGCAAGGCATTTGATACAGTCCCACACAAAGATTAATACACAAGATAGCCAGCCTTGGTGGGTCCCAAGGTGGTAGCCTGGATAAAAATTGGCTAGACAACAGGACATGAAAGGGTAGTAGTAAATGGAGTACACAGTGAAGAAAGAAGGGTTACTAGCGGGTACCGCATGGTTCAGTACTGGGACCGTTCCTTTTAATGTCTTTATAAGTGACATTGCAGAGGAGCTGGAAGGAAAAGTATGTCTCTTTGCAGATGACACAAAGATCTGCAACAGGGTTGATACACAAGATGGAGTGGAAAGGATGAGAGGGACTTGGCAAGAGTTGGAGGAATGGTCAAATGTATGGCAGCTCAGATTCAATGCAAAAGTGCAAGGTAATGCACATGGAAACAAAACCCAGGGGCGTGACACAATGGGGTGAGATACTGACAACAGTAAAAATAGAAAGGGACCTGGGGGTAATTATATCAGATGACCTAAAGGTGGGCAAGCAATGTTAGAAGGCAGTAAGGAAGGCTGGGGGATACTGGGATGCATAGGAAGAGGCATCAATAGTAGAAAACAGGAAGTTGTTATCCTTCTGTACAGACAATTGGTGAGACCCCATCTGAGTACTGTGTGCAGTTCTGGAGACCCCGTCTCCACAAAGACATAGACAGAGTGGAGGCTGTCCAGAGGAGGGCAACCAAAATGGTGTAGGGTCTGCATCAGAAGACATATGAAGAAAGACTACAGGAGCTTAATATGTATACTCTTGAGGAAAGAAGGGAGAGAGGGGACATGATAGAAACTTTCAAGTACCTCAAGGGAATTAACAAAGTCCAAGAAGGTAGCATCTTCTAGAAAAAGAGATGTGCAAGAACAAGGGGGCACAATTTGAAGATAGAGGGGGGACGGCTCAGGGGTAATGTGAGGAAGTATTTTTTCACTGAGAGGGTTGTGGATGCATGGAACAGCCTCCCTGAGGAGGTCGTGGAGTCAAGAACAGTGGGGGACTTCAAGAATGCATGGGACAGGCATAAGGCAGTCCTAGTGGGGGGTAAGAGGAAGTAAGCTGTTGGTTAACTAGGATCTGCAGCTTATCTGTTAGGTAGGAAAATGGGCAGACTAGGTGGGCCAAGCGGTCCTTATCTGCCGTCAAATTCTATGTTTCTATTCTCTAGAAGGTCAAGATACTGGCAGGTAAGTATTCTTTTTCTCTGGGCCAGCCCAGGAGCCACTAGTGCAAGAAATATATATTTTTTCTAAGTATTTTTTCCACCACTGGAGCCCTGGCAGGCGGCTATGTCCCTCCGATCGGAGGGACTTACTCCCGTGCTAGACAGCCCCCGGGTAGTTCCCCTGTGGGGCTAGGAGGGTGTTGCCAGCTTCTCCCCCCTTCTGGAGACCCAATTCAGATTCCGGGGGACTGCTCCCGGGAGCAGGGAGACCATCATCAAGCCTGCCAGGCTCGTTTTTCCTTTTTCGCCTGACCCCCCCTCCTTTCCGATGTAAGGACATCGGCTTTCAAGTCTCCTGACCTGTACTGCCCTCCAGCCACCACCAGGGGGCAGTCAGTGAGTGGGACGAATTGTCCCCCTCCCCTCAAGAGAGGAGAGCAGTTCTCCGGATGCTCAGTCCTCCTCCCCCCCGGCCAAACCCGGTGCCCCAGGCTCATTCCCAAATCCGGGTCGGCGGTGTGCTGCGAGGTGTGGCACTCAGCGCCTTGACCCTCAGTGTCACTGGGCTGGTGCAAATAATATTTTTTTAATGCATTTTTTATGCTGCTACTTATGACGTCTGATGGGACCTCCTTCCACCAGCACCAGGGTGTCCTCTTTTTCCAGCAGAGTAGCCCTATCCAAGTGCTGCTTTATCAGCACTACCTCCAGCTCGGTGCCACAGCCCTGGGACCCATCCAGTTATTGCTCCCACTGGAGGCAGCATTGTGGCAGGCATTGTCACAAAATCCAGCCAGTAGCCATAGCAAGCTGGGAGAATTGGGCCGTTCCGGAGATAGGAGATCCATAGTTGCATTGATCATGAAGAGAACAGGCATAGATTCCTCCTCCTCCCTGCTGCAGATACTCCCCTTTCTGTTTGAGTGAGCCTGCCACAGAACCCACATGTCCTGTGATGCATGCCCCTGTGTCTTGATGCACTACCACCTGATGTCTCTCAGGTGGTACTGGAGCTGACAGAAGTTTAATTCTCCCTCTCTGGAGGAGGGCAGCATCCTCTGGGACAGTCAATCCCGCTTTCCCGGCCGGTCCCCAATAACCCAGGCTTGTTCCCGAACCCAGGATGCCAGCACCATAAATGGTAACTCCATTGCTGTGTTGGTGGGCTTGCTCCAGAAATGGGGTTTCAACCCTTGGCAGGGTGATACTGTAAGCTATACTATTTCCACCTTTTTTGCCAGACTGGATGTCATTGTTCTATGTTTACACAGAGTATTTAAAACCTTTTTCTCTGTGTACTTATAAGTCAGTGAGGTACCTAGGTAAATGTTAAGATGGAACCCTTGTTTTCATAAAGGTTTCAGTATCTTGAATTCCAGACCCTTGTCATTTCCTTAGAAAGAACTGCTGAAAGGCACCTCAGTTGAATCTGAAGGCTGTTTTAAAGCAGTGTAAACACATGGGCCAAGTTTGCTATTTTTAGATGCAACACCACTTAGAGATCTTGAAATACCACTGATGTTATTAGTTTCTGATGTAGCAGCATCTGTGCTAAAAATCTTTCTGGATTTCTTAAATATTTTAGGATCTCTTGCACAGCTTTCAGATGTCTGAAACAGTTTAAGATTCCTGGCACAGCATGTCATGTTAGAGGTGCAGGGATGTGTAATCCACATGATATATGTGCAGAGAAGATGAGAACAAATTAATTACTGTAGTTGCTTGAAAAGTGTTGATTTTTTTTAGAATGGTGAGTAAATTATTGATTTTTTTTTTTTTTGCAAATGTTAAGTGGCAGTGGCTGAGGCAGTCAGCTGTATGTGGCGTATAAGAAAATGCGTATGTATTTGCAAGGTGAACTGCATAGCAAAGCAGCAATAACTGCCCCCCAACCCCCACTCAGTGTTTTCACTAATCAGTTCCCAGTAACGTCAGACTGGGATGCTGCAGCTGGAGACTAACAGAAATGTATATGTTTGGGGGGAGTTGAAGAAGAGTTGTGGTAAAAAATATCTAACAGATATGAACATATTAGTGGAATTTACCAAACTTAGAAAAGGGTATGCTTTTTTCCTTACTAAAACAACCATTTATGTCTTCTATGGTTGTTATATATCTATAATCTTCCATAATATGTGTAAATCATTTTATTTTCCCAGCTATCAATATATATGTTTATCAATGTATGCTAACACACCTGCACATCATTAGAGATTATTACTATCACTATATCTTGACATTATTTATTTTATATATCACATTCTCTGACATCTACACTTCCAGTCTCCCTTACATTACCACCATCTTGCATGGTCAATACAGTGGACCACACAAAACCAAGAGTCCTAGACTTCAAAAGGGCCGGCTTTGCTAAAATGGGAGAATGCCTCAAGAAAACATTGACAAAGGATGAGGGAGGGGAGAGTAGAGGTACAGTGGGTAGAGTTACCACCTGTTCTGATTTACACAGGACAGTCCAGATTTGGGCAGCTGTGTCCTGCAAAAGAAAACCAGGAAAAACACAACATGTCCTGACTTTATAGTCGAAAAAATATTTTCTAACGTTCTACTAAATGTTGCAGAAAACTATAATACCTTAACTAAAATACCTTAAAATGATAAGAAATAATAAAAGCAACTAAGAAACTGCAATAATTAGACTTAGTTCTGATTATATAGAGGAAACAGGTCTGTTGCACTGGTCGAGGTTATGTACCATCCTGCAAAAAATCATGTTTCAGTAAGAAATGTCCCACTTTGGCTTCTTAAAAGGAGGTAACAAAGGAGCCTGCAAGGCATCGCAGGAGACGAGGTTTGTCTGGGGGCAGGTATGAAGGGACACCTGGGCGGGCAGGCAGGGGGTAGGTAGACACCCACTAGAGGTGGGGATGGGGCAGGAAGGAGGGAGGTTCCTGAGGGGCGGGTGGAAGAGAGGCAGAGGAAGAGCCAGGCCTTTACGAAGGGCTGAAGAAGAGGGGATCCCTCTCTTCCAGGCTGCTCCCATGTTTCAAGGATCGACAGGACTCTACTCGCAGGCTAGCCAAACACAGAGGGATTCTTGAGGTAAGGCCCAGTCAGGGAACCGGGGCCACATGGCCTTCTAGTGGTGTAGCCAGGTGGCAAGCAGAAGATAGCGGGGGATCAGAATCTAGAAGAGTTAATAACTAGGAGCTGCAATCATGGAGAGCTGGGTGGGAAGCCTTCAGCCATATCTGTATTTAAAAAATAAATAAATAAAAGCTTCCCTGGAACAGTGTCAGAAGCAGGTGAGGTATAACGTAGGGAGATGTATCCTAGTGTTTTGCTTCTGACTCTGAGGCTGGGGCGGGGGTTGAATCCGAGCAAAGTTTTGGCATGGAAGCTGCGGGTCTCTGGGACTCAGGTGATAGTTGCACTGTAGCGCGCGCACGGCATTTCTTAAATCCAGATCTGTTCAAATGCTGTGATGCCCGCAGGCTAAGAGGATTCCCGCCATCTCCTTCTGGTGGCTACCAGGTGCAGCAGGTGAGGCTCAGCAGACCAGTGGCAGCCCTTAGACCTCATGGCTCAGCGTGCTCCTGTGCAGCTCACCGTTGAGGCTAGCCCCCCCTTCCTTTTTGAGGGGGACCATCGGCTACCGTAAGCTAGGGAAGTAAAAGGGGCGACCCTGTGATGGTTGCACTTTATTGCACGTTTGAATGTAAAGGGCCATTCCAGCCTATTGGGCAGCGGATGCAGCTCGGCACCCCAGTGGCAGTCCTCAGACCACGTTGCCTGGTGGATGCTGCAGTAAAATGGGGCAGCCATGGGACCGCGTGGCCGGCGAGTTGAAAAATGCTGTATTGGCTCTCTCTCTCTCCCCCCCCAGCCTTGCGGGACAGGGTTTCTGGCAATGGGGTGCACTTCGGGTGCCTTTCTGGTTCCGGGGGGGAGCGAGCTGCCTCCGGGGCTAAGCAGTGGTTTATCCTGTGGCGGGCAGTCTGTTCAGTCTGGGGCACAAGAAGTAACTGCACAGCTTGCACCAAGCAAGGGGCAGGGAGCAGATCCAGTTTTTGGGAAAAAAAAATAAAATAAATAGGAGTGATCTCTCTCCCCCCCTCCCCCCGATCTGGAGGCTTACCTGGTCAACAGAGGAGGCGGCATCTGACAGCTCGGCTGTTGTGACCATGGCAGGGGGTGTCCGGCATGGCATTTTACGCGATTTGTGTTTGGAAAAGCAAGGCTTCGATAGGCATTACCACAGGCATGCGCAGTGAAGCAGGAGACTGTGCATGCCCGGGAGGCTCCCAGCGTGCATGCGCGGCAAGGTGATTGTGCAAGTGTTCTTCACGTAGCATTAAACCCTTGCAGTGCCATGGACTGGTTCCTCAGTCAAGATTTCATATACGTTCTAAACCTATCAGCAGTTTAAGGGTTAAATATCAAAAGCAGACAACCAGAAAGCTTTTGTTTTGCAGGAGTTTCATAGAACATACTGACTATATTGATGTGGCTAACATTTGGTTTGAATCAAATCTTGACAGTGTGCATGATATACAATTAAAACATATATCCCATGCTAGGTAACTTGTATAATTGTGTTACTTACTAAGTAACCAGCATCTTTGGGTATTCATTTAAAGCTAGCAGGATTGGTGATGCTTTTCTTTAGCTGCCTCAGTACTGATTTTGTGCCTAGAACTGCTGACTGCTGTTCATCTTAATAATGTAAACATAGACAAGCATGCCCTTGCAACTCAGACCAGATACATGGTCATGGTTTAATAATGATAGAGGAGAACATGCCCTCCAATTCAGTGAGTGGGTCATTAGTTAAAGAGGGCGATGACTCTTTAACCCGTAGTGGTGCAAGGGAACCAAATTGCAAGGCAGGAACCTAGAAGACAAGGAGACCGGGGGCTTGGATGCTCCCAAAATCCTGCTGGGGTATAGTGTGCTCCTGAGCAAGGAACTGAACTTTAGATAGCAAAAAACAAAACAAAAACGGGTACAATAGTAGGAAGTATAACATTCTGTCCCCGGTGAAAAGGCCCATTGTTGTGGTGGAGGCGGAGGCTGAAATGGCAGCAAGGGTCAAGCAGGGGTGTTAAATTACATATTTCAGAGCAACTCAGCAATGGATTTTGAAAACCAATTGGTGACCTTCATTAAGGGGAAAGGCAAGGCGTGGAGGGATGTGCTGTTCCAGGGTGAGGGCGCGTTACCAAGCACATCTGGGCCAGTACAGCAGCCACAGACAGATGCGGGGCAGGCCAAAACCTGGATCTAGAGGTCCCACCACAGCTGGCTGATGTCCCTGGGTAAGAGGAGCCAGTGGTGGTGATCCATGACCCCACAGAAGGTGTTACACTGCCAGTCGAGAATAAAGAGCGACCGCCACCAGCCAAGAAGCCACGGGCCTGAAAAAGGAAACATGAGATGGCGATTTCAGACATGAAAGCAGGTAGGCTTGACCTCAACATGCTCTCTGCAGAGGAGTTGCGGGCCTTGATTAGGCAGGAGGGGCAGGGGTTGATGGCAAAAAAACAGAGACCACTGAAGCATAAAACAGGAGTGGCCGGGTATGGGGAGCCCGTTGGCCAACCTAATGCTCCCGCTAACCCGCCACCTTGGAGTTTGGGGCTGCCAGACACAGCAGCAGTAGGGCTGTCATTATCGGCACATGGGCAAAGTCCATCACTGGGATCTGTAGAGCTAGGGTAGTGACAGTGGCTTTTGGGTCAAGCAGGGTTGACACTGGGTATACCAGGGTTAAGCCACGACATATGGTTCGGGCAGGGGCTGACAGAGACAGGCCAGCAAGCCATGCCAGGGTCCTCAGTACAACCTGCATTGGAGCAGAAGCTTGACTGTTTGTTGGCCCTGCTCCCAGACAAAGAACTACCAATGGCAGTCACAAGTTCCTCAGCAGTCAGTGGAACACTGCAGAAGGGGACCTTGGAGCTTAACACCGCGACCCTACCAGCGGCATCGCAGCCAACACAGCTGGGGTTTGTGCCATTGGGGGAACTGATGGGGTCCCATTTGCCTGACAAAGTTAGGCAGCAAATAGTAAACAAGGAATATGTGGATTTTTTTTCACTTCTCAACTGGCCGAAGGAGCCTGAGGAGGGAAAGAAGGATAAGCATGAGAAGGATGACAGGGTTGAAAAGAAGAGCAAGGTACTAGTCCAACACACCTGGAAAATTGGGAAGTGGGTTTTGTAATATATGTAAGGCTCCAC
Organism: Neoceratodus forsteri; assembly: GCA_016271365.2. NCBI lineage: Eukaryota > Metazoa > Chordata > Ceratodontiformes > Ceratodontidae > Neoceratodus > Neoceratodus forsteri. The sequence continues at coordinate 925,096,985 of CM028132.1, forward strand.
ACCCAGGGCAACCTGGTGAAAACTGAAGGGCTATGGGTGTACTTTAGTCAGATCATGACTGTACATGCGAGCAAACCAGGGAGGAGTTGGCCGGAATATGACGAGGAGTTTAGGAGAAGGAAACAGAACGACACAGGGAGGTCTTGGGCTATGTTGGATCTGCCTTTACTGTGGACCACAGACGTGGGGCAGGGGTCCAACATACTGATAGCAGTTTTCCAGTTCTGCGGGCCCCTTCACCTAAAAAGGGGTTTCTGGGGAAGGGGAGTGGGGGGGATGGCATTGCTACAACTACAATCAAGGATCCTGCAAAGCAGAACAGTGCAGATACAAGCATGAATGCATGTACGTGAGCACCAGCACCCATTTCAGCAATGCAGGAGAAAGGTGGGAAATAACTGCCATTCCAGAGCGGGGGCAGGCCTGACAAGCACCCGTGGGACATCTTGAGTGGTGGCTGGATCAATACCCAAAAAAGAATCTGCTTGCTTCTTGGCTGACGGGTTTAGGTGTTGTTTCCGCATTCCTTACGAGGGCCCCCAGAGGGCATATGAAGTGGACAACCTAAGATCTGCCAAGGAGCGCCAGATGTAGTGCGTAGGAAGCTAGGAAAAGAGCAGCAGGGAGTATTAGTGGCCCATACGCAGCACCCTCCGTTCCCCATCTCCGGGTGTTACCAATCAGGTTGATCCAAAGAACGTGATGGGGAAATTCCAGTTGATTAACCATTTGTCAACCATTTCATTGATCCATCCCATACATCTGTGTTGTATGCATCATTTGATAAAGCGGTGGAAGTGGTGCGACAGGCGGGTCAAGGGGCCATGTTAGGTAAGACGGATATCGAGGTGGCATTTAGGTTGTTGCCAGTCCACCCAGAAGACTGTGAGTTGTTGGGGATGAAGTTTGAAAATATGTATTACATTGATAACTGTATGCCCATGGCATGCACAGTATTTGAGCAGTTTAGCACATTCCTGCATTGGGTTACAATCACAAAGGTGAAAAGGACTGAGCTAGTGCATTATTTGGATGATTTTTTTGTTCGTGGGCAAGGCAGGATCACAGAGTTGTGGGCAGCTGATGGAGGCATTTTACGAGGTTTGCACGGAACTTGGTGTTCTATTGGCATGAGACAAGATGGAGGGTCCATGCACACAGTTGTCCTTTCTAGGCATAGAGATTAATATGACAAGACAGGCCTTTCGGCTACTGCAGGACAAGCTGGTGGCACTGAAGGAGCTCCTGGGGAGTGTGACAAAGGCATGGAAGGTTACGTTGTGGGAATGGCAGCAGCTGATAGGGCATATGAACTTCGCCTGCTGGGCTCTCCCTATGAGTAGAACCTTCATGAGATGATTGACCAGGATAGGGTCTGGGTGCACAAAACCACACCACAGGATCCAGATAACAGAGGCAATGAGAGACGATTGGAACATCTAGCAAGCATTTCTGAATTGCTTTAATGGGGTAGCAATATGGCCAGTGCCAGTGTCCAGCTAGGAGCTGGAGCTTTTCACAGACGCATCCGGGTGGGCTGGATTTCGGTTCATACTTTCAAGGGAAGTGGTGCCCCAGCCAATGGCCAGAAGACTGGAAGGCATCGTGGATGTTGTCCCAGATAACAGTCTTGGAATTCTTCCCAATCGTGGTGGCATTGGTGGTGTGGGGTGACCAGCTAAGGGACAAAATGATTATGTTCCGGTCAGACAGCACCGGCGTGGTATATACCATTAAGGGCCAGTTGGGGGGGGGGCCTGATGGGTAACCTCATGAGGGTGTTTGTATTGAAATGTCTTTTGCTTAATATACAGTTCAAAGCAGTGCATGTTCCAGGAGTTGAGAATGGTATAGCAGATGCCCTTTCTCATTCATAGTGCCAGAGGTTTCGAGAACTGGCACCAGGAGTGGACAGAAACCCCAGGGAAGTCCCAACATACCTTTGTTGGGGTTTGGTATCCAGAAGCATTGGCGTTGATCAGGAATGTGCTGGCCCCCAATATGCAGGTAGCATATAAAAGGGGGCTGGACAGTTTTCTGGCCATACAGCAAGCACAAGGGTGGAGCAAGGCATAGCCACAGCTATGTGAATACATGCTGCGTACAAAATGGGGGGGGGGCATGCCAGCCACAGTGGAACAGCATTTGGCCAGCATAGACTGGTTCAAGAAGGTCAGAGGGTACATGGATTCCACAAGGGCATTCCCCCTTTGCAAGATGTTGCAAGGAAGGGCACGGATGGTACCACAGCGACCGGACCAGCGACAACCCATCAGCCCCACACAGTTTAGACGAATTTGGGACACTCTTCCCAGAGTCTGTTTGTCAGAAGGGGAAATGTGCCTATTCAGAACTGCCTATCTCATGGCGTTCTGTGGGCTTTTTGGGTATCCGAGTTGGTGCAACCAAGCAAGGCAGCACATCAACAGCTAGCACTGGGTGACAAGGAAGTGGTGATAACCACAGCGGGGGTATTTGTCCGACTAAGGAAAAGCAAGATGGACCGATCCACCTGGGGCTGCTGGTGCAGTATGCAGGGCCCAAACGGGGCACACTGGGAGGTTCAGGCGTGGGTACAAGATTATATGGTCTGGCAGACAAAGGTGGGGGAGGCCTACTTTCGACATGAGGATGGGTCCCTGATGACAGTGTATCAGTTCCGTCACGTGTTGCAGCAACTGGGGCTGGAGGCAAGCCAATTCAACACACATTCCTTTAGGATAGGAGCAGCATCACATGCCAAGGCAGAAGGGTTCACGGATGCGTAGATTCAGGCCCTGGGGAGATGGAGGTCTCAAGCTTTTGAGAGTTATGTCAGACCACTGATGTTTTAATTGTTTCTGTTTTCTTCTCTTGACAGGTAATGGAGTAAAAAAGATGCAGATTTGGGTGTGCGGACACTCATTTGTACATTGGGCTGCCATAAGGGCGGGGCAGCTGAAAGGGGGAAATGAGCTGTTTTTCTATCCCAGGTGGACAGAAGTCAGCTGGCTGGGACAATGAGGCATGAAATGGGAAGAGCTGTTGCCAAGTCTGCGAGCTGAAGTGCGACAGAGGCAGACTCCTCCTGATGTCCTAGTGGTCCACTTAGGGGAAAATTACCTGGGTCAGGGGAAATCCCTTCAGCTGCAGTTACGGGTAAAGAATGACCTTTCAAGGTTGAAGGGCATGTGGCTGAGGCTGTGCATCATATGGTCTGACATTATTCAGCGGCAACTATGGCACCATGCTTGCAATCCCAGGGCAGTTGAAAAGGTGCGCAGGTTGCACATTAGGGCTATGCGGCCATTGATGGCTAGCATTGTCGGGTCAATAGTGCACCACCTGGAAATTGGGATAATGAAGGGGGAGTTGTATAGGAAGGACGGGGTGCATTTATCAGAGGTATGTTTAGATTTATTTTTAGATAATATACAGCGAATTGTGGAGAAAGTGTTGGCATGATGAGTTTGCGGGGGTGTGAGCATGGAAGCTCACCCTGCAGTGGCTCAGTAGTCTTGGAAGATATGTGCAGAGGGGGTAACGGGATTACGAGTCTTTGCAACCGAATCCCCTCAGGGTGACGGGAGGTTGGTGCCGGATGATAGGAGTTACCCTGGTAAAAAGGGGGACAGTTGGGATGGCAGGCCTCTCTGAGCGTATGCTCACAGCAGGGCAGTGTCCTCTGATGGGGAAGGACACATCTGAAGCCAGTCTTGGGAGCCTTCCCTCATACCCCGGAGCTGGTGTCCTCTTGGGGTTTGGGATTAGCCAGTTGGTGGCCTCATAATAAGAGGTCGACCACTGGTGTATCAGAGCAAGCTGATTCAAGATTTCCAAGACTGTGTAGCTGCGCACATCACGCTGATTGGATGTATTGATAATTACAATTTGGTTTAATAAATACATGGCTGCTGCCATTTTCTCCATAACTGGTTGTGGTCTCAGTTTGTTCAGGTGGAACAAAATATTTGCCCTATAAGACAACCCTAACAGTGGGAGAACCTCAAGAGAGCCATAACAGAGCCTTTGTGTGAAGCAGTTTAACAAAGCAAGAAGACAAAGAAAACCATTATGGCTTTCAAAAGAAGTGGCAGGGATGGTTAAAGAGAAAGAACTGACACTCAGGAAATAAAAGGAAATGCAGAGGGAGGAAGATAGGGAACTGTATCAGGCTAAGCAGCAGGAGGTGGGAAAAGCAGTCAGTCATGCAAAGGCACAAACAAAGGAAAGGATAGCCTAGACAGTGAAGGAGGGGGACAAAACCTTCTTCCTGTACAATACATAAGGGAAAGAAGTACGCTAAAGGAGGGATAGTGAGGCTAAGTAAAGGAGGAGGGGAGTTGGCGGAGGGGAACCTGGAAAAAACTGAGATACTGAATGAATACTTTTGCTCGGTATTCACGAAAGAGGGGAAGGAGAGGGACCAGAATTATCCAGCAGACACACACAGGGAAGAGGGGTGGACACTTGACCATTCACAGAAGAGTGAGTCCTGAAGGAACTCTTGAAACTGAAGGTGGACAAGATGATGGAGTCGGACAAGATACATCCCAGAATACTAAAATAACTCAGAGAGGTGCTACTGATACCACTGACAGCCCTATTCAACAAATTGTTGGAGGCGGGAATAGTACCAGAGGACTGGAGGAGGGTGAACGTGATATCCCTTCACAAAAGTGGAAGCAAGGTACAAGTGGAAAACTATTGACCAGTCAGTTTGACATCAGTGGTGGGACAGATGATGGAATCACTTTTAAAGTAAAGGCCTGTGAAATATTTAGAAGCCAGCAGGGCACTGGACCCAAGGCAACATGGATTCACAATAGGAAGGTCTTGTCAAACAAATCTAATAGATTTTTTTTGACTGGGTGACAAGGGTAGTAGATCAGGGAGGGGCTGTGGACTTGGCCTACCTAGATTTTAGCAAGGCATTTGACACAGTCCCACACAAGACGTTAGTAAACAAGTTGGGCAGTCTGGAAAAGGGTCACAAGGTGGTAAACTGGGTCAGAAATTGGCTTAGCAACAAGACACAGAGGGTGATGGTAAACGGCGTGGAATCTGAAGAAAGGGGAGTAACCAGCAGGGTGTCACGGGGTTCAGTACTGGGGCCAGTCCTCTTTAATGTCTTTATTAATGACATTGCAGAGGGACTCGAAGGAAAGGTATGCCTCTTTGCAGATGACACCAAGATCTGCAATAGGGTTGACACTATTGGGGGGGAGACGATGAGGAGAGACTTAACAAAGTTGGAGGAGTGGACAAGAGTGTGGCAGCTCAGATTTAATATCAAGAAGTGCAAAATCATGCACCTGGGGAACAAAAATCCAGGGGAGGAATACACGATGGGGGGAGGTACTAACAACAACCAAATTGGAAAGGACCTGTGTGTAGTCATAACAGATCTAAAAGTAGCCAAACAATGTGAGAAGGCAGTGAGAAAAGCCAGGGGGGATGCTGGGGTGCACAGGGAGAGGTATCACCAGTAGAAAACAGGAGGTGGTGATGCCACTGTACATACAGTTGGTGAGGCCTCATCTGTACTGCGTGCAGTTCTGGAGACCTCATCTCCAAAAGGACATTGACAGGGTGGAGGCAGTCCAGAGAAGGGCAATGGAAATGGTGCAAGGGCTACATCAGAAACCATACGAGGAGCGATTGAGGGACCTCAATATGTATACACAAGGAAAGGAGAGAGAGGGGGGATATGATTGACATTCAAATACTTCAAGGGGATCAATAGAGTTCAAGAGGGCAGCATCTTTAAGGAAAGAAGATGTGCAAGAACAAGGGGTCACGATATTAGGCTAGAGGGGAAAAGACTCAGGGGCAATGTAAGGAAGTATTTTTTCAGAGAAAGGGTGGTGGATACATGGAACAGCATCCATGAGGAGGTTGTGGGGGCAACAACTGTAGGCAAATTCAAGAATTCATGGCATAGCAGAAGGCAACACTAGGAGCGGGAAGGAGGATGTAGGCTGCAGATCAAGTAGGATCTGGAGTTTATAGAAACACAGAAGTTGACATCAGATAAGGACTGCTTAGCCCATCTCATCTGCCCATTTTCCCCACCTAATGGATAAGCTGCAGATCCTAGTTAACCACAGCCTACTTCCTTCTATCCCACACTAGAATTGCCTTATGTCTGTCCCATGCATTCTTGAATTCCTCCACTGTTTTTGACTCCACGACCTTCTCAGGAAGGCCATTCCATGCATCCACAACCCTCTCCATGAAAAAATACTTCCTCATATTACCTCTGAGCCATCCCCCCATCTTCAAATTGTACCCCTCGTTCTTGCACATCTCTTTTTATGAAAAATGCTACTCTCTTGGACTTTGTTGGTTCCCTTGAGGTACTTGAATGTTTCTATCATGTCCCTTCTCTCCCTCCTTTTCTCAAGGGTATCCAGATTAAGCTTTCTTAGTCTGTCTTCGTATGTCTTTTGGTGCAGACCCTGCACCATTTTAGTTGCCCTCCTCTGGACAGCCTCCATCTTATCTATGTCCTTGTGGAGATGGTGTCTCCAGAACTGCATGCAGTACTCCAGATGAGGTCTCATCAACTGTCTGTACAGAGGGATAACAACTTCCTGTTTTCTACTGGTGATGCCTCTCCCTATGCGTCCTAGTACCCTCCAGCCCTCCTTACTGCCTTCTAACATTGCTTGCCCACCTTTAGGTCATCTGATATGACTACCCCAAGGTCCCTTTCCATTTTTGTTGTTAGTATCTCACCCCCATTGTGTACTCTTCCCCTCGGTTTTTGTTTGCCAGGTGCATTACTTTACACTTCTTTGCGTTGACTCTAAGCTGCCATACATTTGACCATTCCTCTAACCTTGCCAGGTCCCCTCTCATCCTTTCCACCCCACCTTGTGTATCAACTCTGTTGTAGATCTTCGTGTCGTCTGCAAAGAGACATACCTTTCCTTCCAGTCCTTCTGCAATGTCACTTATAAAGACATTAAAGAGGACTGGTCCTAGTACTGACCCTGTGGTACCCTGCTAGTAACCCCCCTTTCTTCAGAGTGGACTCCGTTACTATTACCCTCTGTGTCCTATTGTCTAGCCAATTTTTTATCCAGGCTACCACCTTGGGACATACTCCAAGGCTGGCTAACATGTATATTAATCTTTTGTGTGGGACTGTGTCAAATGCCTTGCTAAAGTCTAGGTAGGCCATGTCCACAGCCCCTCCCTGGTCTACTACTTTGGCCACCCAGTCAAAGAAACCTATTAGATTCATCTGACATGACCTTCCCACTGTGAATCCATAGAAACATAGAAGCTGACAGCAGAAGGAGACTGCTAGGTCCATCTAGTCTACCTATTTGTTTTAGGCCTATTTTGACACTCTAGTTGCCCTTTGTAGTCAGAGCTCCCTTGTGTCTATCTCATGCACTCATGAATCCCCCTTCCCACAGTGTTAACTCCCACAACCTCTTGAGACAGACTGTTCAAGGTGTTGACCACTCTTTCTATGAAGAACAACCTCCTGGTGTTGGTAGAGAACCTCCCTCCTTGCTGCCTGAAGTCATGTTCCCTGGTTCTGGAGCCCTTCTTGAAGTGAAAATGTTCCTATGCCTGTACCTTGTTAATGCCTTTTATGTACTTGAATGTTTCAATCACGTCCCCTCTCTCTCTCCTCTGCTCCAGAGAGTATGTATTCAGTTCCCTAAGTCTTTCCTCATAAGACATGTACTGTAGACCCTGAATCATTTTTGTCTCCTTTCTCTGTACTGTTTCCACCCGGTCAGTGTCCTGCCTGAGGTGAGGCCTCCAGAACTGGACTCTGTATTCCAGGTGAGGCCTGACCGGTGATCTATACAGTGGTAGTACTACCTCTCTCTTCCTGCTCGTGATTCCCCTCCCAATGCAACCCAGCATTCTGTTGGCTTTCAATGTTGTCTTCTCACACTGCTTATTAACCTTCAAGTCATCTGAGATTATGATATCTGGAAACTTTTAATCTTGCTGGGATGGACCAAGATGTTGTTTCAAATACTAGGGAAAACCATATCTTAGATCTAGTGTTAAGTGACCTCGGTGAGAATATTATTGACTGTAATGTAAATCCCCCACTGGGGTCTAGTGACCATTCTATGATTACCTTTCAGTATGTAGGTACATTGGGAACAAGTATGGGCAGAACAGTACTTCAAAGGTATAATCGAGCAGATTTTGATATAATGAGACACGAATTTGCTACTTGGGACTGGAAAACTGATTTTGGAATAAAGCCAGTTGCTGAAATATGGGATAAACTAACAAATAAATTAAGCAGCTTGGTTCAGAGACATGTACGTGTTGCAAACAAATACAATGGGGCAAAAAATGTCCTTCCACCTTGGATGACCCAATCAGTTAAAACATTAATGAAAGAGAAACACAGATCTTACCACCATGCGAAATGGGTAAACACTGAAGACAGCTGGGAGAGCTATAAAAAAAGTTTAAAGTTGGCAAAAACAGCTATTTTTTTGGCAAAAAGGAATTACAAGTATACCGTAGCTATTAAAGTACATGATAATTATAAATCTTTTTTACATATATTAATAGTAAAAAAGGGAAAAGCACAACTGTTGGACCACTAAAAGTCAGGAATGGGGAGATTATAACAGATAATATTGTATTAGTAGAGGAATTTAATAACTATTTCTCCACTGTCTTCAATGAATGTCCACAATCCAGCCAGGATGCAATAGCCACAACGCAAATTAATTCTAGTTATAAGATAGATTGTGCTGATGTACTCAAAAGACTTAAGCAACTTAAACAGGACAAGGCACAGGGACCCGATGGAATCCATCCTAGAATGATCAAGGAAATGGCGGAAATACTGGTAGGCCCAGTGACGTATTTGTTCCAGAAATCCATTGAAACCGGGGATGTCCCTGAGGTATGGAGACAAGCCATGGTTGTCCCTATACATAAGAAAGGATCAAGACAGGAGGTGTCTAACTACAGGCCCATAAGCCTGACTTCTGTGTTGGGAAAAATATTAGAAGGCATAATTAAGGACTTTATCACTGACTTCCTCGTTAACTCAGATAAGGTAGATAAAACACAGCATGGGTTTACCAGAGGGAGGTCGTGCCAGACTAACCTTTTAGAATTCTATAATAAGGTCAGTAAGTCTATTGATAGGGGAAATCCAGTTGATGTCATCTATCTGGATTTTGCAAAGGCCTTTGATAAGGTCCCCCATGAGGAGCTTGTGAAAGTCATTTTGGAATCAGATCTCCCTAGCAGGACCACACTATGGGTTAGGGCATGGTTGGCAAATAGAAGACAGAGGGTATGTGTGAGGGGAGAGTTCTCTGGCCAGGCCAGAGTGACCAGCAGTGTCCCTCAGGGATCTGTGCTGGGACCCTGCCTATTTAATCTATATATATCAACAATGCAGGTTGAAACAAGGGTTTGGCTCTCAAAATTTGCTGACAATACTAGGTTAGGGGGTACAGTAAATAGTACAGCTGATCACACCACTTTGCAAGTTGCCCTAAATAACCTGGAAATTTGGGCCTCCCAAAAACAATCTGTATTTAATATTGACAAATGCTCTGTTATGCATTTTGGTAAAAATAACAAACAGTATAAATATATCCTGGGGGGCACAGCATTAAAGGTTTCACAGGAAGAGAGGGACTTGGGGATTAACATTAGTAGTAATTTGAATTTCAGTATGCAATATAACAAAACTATGAAAAAGGCTAGTAGTGTAGCACATTGTATAAAAAGACATATCAAATGTAAGGAAAGGCAAGTGGTGATCCCATTGTACACTGCGCTGGTGAGGCCCCATATGGAGTACTGTGTGCAGTTCTGGGCACCCTACAAGAGGCAGGATGTGGAGGTAATGGAGAGGGTACAGAGGAGGGCTACAAAGAGAATAAAGGGAACGGAAGGACAGTGTTATGAGCAGAGGCTGCAGTCACTGGGGCTGCATTCATTGGACTATCAAAGGATGAGGGGGGATATGTGTTTGGTTTTTAGGGTACATACAGACACCTATCTTTGGGATAGCATGGGACTAGTGCATAGGGACCACAGGCATAATACAAGAGCACATGACCACCAACTGGCTAAAGAAAGATCTAGAAAATATAAAAGGAGATATTGGATTAATAATAGGGTAACACATATATGGAATGCATTGCCCTGTGAGGTGGTGGAAAGTAAAACTATATCTGAATTCAAAACAAAATTTGACAAATATTGCATGAACAATGGCATTAAAGGTTATTTATAAGTACACAGTGGCGAGCTTATGGACTCAAGTCTTCTAATGCTCTGTAATATCAATGAAATCAATGATTCCCAGATCTCATTCCTGGTTTGAGGCCACCAGTCTTTCACCTCCTAGGTAATAATCCTTTCCTGGATTTTTCTTTCCTAGGTGCATGACCTTGCACTTTTTGGCATTAAATCTCAGCTGCCACACTCCAGACCATTCGTCTTCTTTCTTGAGATCAGCTTCCATCTTGTTCACTCCTTCTGTGGTGTCCACCCTGTTACATATTTTGGTGTGATCTGCGAACAGACACACCTTCCTTTCCGCTCCATCAGCGATATCTGCTGTAAAAACAGTGAAGAGCAAAGGCCCCAGTACTGAGCCCTGGTGCACCCCGCTGGTCACCCTGCCTTCTGTTGATTACGTAGGTAGGGAATTGGGCAGACTAGGTGGGCCAGGCTTTCATTATCTGCCGTCAGATTATATTTCTACGAGAGAAGGCTGCAGGATTCAGTGGCAGTGTGGTCAGTGGGGAAGGAGACAGCACTTTCATGTGTCTTCAGGGCATGATTCACAACTGAAGGCTGTCAATCATTCTGTGCCAAACAGGAGATGTTTTGTACCCTTAAGGACCCCCACCTCCTTGTACTGTGCTCATGAATACCCTAGGGAGTGCCTAGTAATGCATGTTCACCAGTGCTATCAATATCATCTGTACCATGCCATCCATTAAAGTGTTGCTCAGTGAGTTGTGCATTGAGACACTTACCCCTGGGAGGTCATTGTCAACATGAGTGCTCTTCACCCTCCCTCCCAGCCTCCGGTTCCAGGCTCAGGGCATGAACCCAGATTGTCAGTGTACAAGAGCTATCCCCATGAAATGCTTGGCACCACAGTTAGCTCATTAAGACACATTTATGTTTAAAATGTATCTCTTCTTTTTTTTTTTACTCCTCCCCTGCTCCCTGACCAGCCACTTCTTTGGGTCACCATAGGCCCTGCTGGCACTCCATCCCCACCACCAACCACCACTCCACATCGCAGCCCTCCTGTGGTAACCCAGCGTAACCCTTCACTAGATGGCCCCCCACTGAGGGGGAAGGCGCCAACAGGGGCTGGCCAGCACACTGTTTACCTTGGACCAGGGTGCTGCTGAGGTGGTCTGGACTGTCCAGGGCTTCATGGCAGCAGGGGTCTGCAACAGTCATCCGGCTGGCCAGTGAGCGCGATTCCTCATTTTCTCCCCTGGGAGTGTGGCGTGCCACTGACGTCAAGTCATACACCAATGCCCATTACGCTCCCCTAGGCAGTGGGGCCCCATACATTGCAGCTCCCCCAGCCTCCGTCAGGAGTCGGCAAGCACTGGGCTAGAGACCCTCCCTCTCCTTCGGAGAAGGTGAGCAGTCATCAGATGCTCAAGCCTTCTCTCCCCCGGCCGCCCCTCTGGTGCTCGAGTCTGCTCCCAAACTCGGGTCACTGGTGTTGCAGCGGTAAATCTTTCCACTGTGCTGGCAGGCTGGCTGATTAAAATGTATTTCTAACATTTCTTTTTCAAAATGGACTTTTCATATAGCATTGTAACCACATGCGATATCAGTATATTAATACACCGGACTCCAAGTTTTCATTAAAAATAATGTTCCAAGCCTGGATGGTTCCAAAATTAATCCTTTGTAAATAAGTTGTCTTTCAGTAGGGCTCACTTTTGAACTGTCAGGGCTAAAAAAGTTTTATTTGTTGAACTTCTTATTGAGTGTTATGAAAAAACCTTACATAACTTGTTCAGATACATGTAAGAGCTTACTACTTGTACATTTGTAAAATTGTGAAAGGGATGAGATATTAGTATCTACTATTACAAGATTAGGAGGCTAGACTTGATCAGTAAATAAAAACCAAAAGACTTCCTGAATTGGCCGAATTGCAGTCAAATGCTACAGGTTAATAACTAAAACATTATTTTTTTCTGGCTTCAAATAACATATTGTGTGAACAAATTCAGTAGAGACAGGGATCCTGGTGTTCTATTAAGCTCCTGAGAGCCTTCAAAAATTATATCTGCCAATATTATACCTTTGTTATTGCATCCCGACTGCTGTCTCTCATGAGCAGGGCCCACTGGAAAAGTGTGGAAAAAGTTATACAAAATTGCGTAAACTTTTTGAAAAATTGCAGGGAAATTGTGGGAGTTCTACTTTAGACCCTAAGTGCTTCACAATAAATATTTTACTTTTTTTCTGCAGCATATATTAGTCAGCATAAACTGCTAAATGAATACACTGCTATTTGAATATGTTTTAAACCTGAAGAAAAGCTTATGTTCCTAAAATGAATATTAAACAGGTGAGTTTTGGCCGGCCCAGTGGCGCTGAGGGTTGAGGCTCTGGATGCCACACCTCACGTCCCACTGGCGACCTGGGTTCAGGAACGAGCCCGGACCACCAGGGTTTGGCAGGGGAGAGAGAGAGGATTGAGCGTCTGTTGGACTGCTCTTCTCTCTCGGGGTGGGATCCAGTAGTAGCCTGGTGCAGCAGCGGCCCCTGGTGGAGACCGGTGGCACTGCTATGCACTCGAACTCTTACAGTAAGGGGACGACATCAGACAGCTGCCTCTGGACATAGGTGGGAGCACCTACGTTGCGGGCTGTGCGGCATTGCACATCTCACGTCTGGGGCAACCAGAACACGGAAAAAACCAGCGCCAAGGATCAGGCGATGGCAGCTATCCCCCATGCTCTATGCCGGGGTCTTCTCGGGTGGCCTTCAATTTCCAGGATCCGCTCCTCATCCCGATGTTAGAGTCTGACTTGTAAGTGCACCCAGGTAGGAGGGGATGACGCACCCCAGATAGGGTTAACCGGGGGTGCTGACATCGGGGGGGAAGGAGAGAGGAGGCTTAGCTCAGGGATCCTCAGGCGAGCATGATAAGGGTAGGCTGCCTGAGAGAGGACCTTGGGGCTGTGATCGGAGGGAAAAAGAATTTGAAAAAAAAAAAAGATGAGTTTTGCCTCCCTTTCAACATTTTAAAACATCTGCCTCATACACTGCTAAATAGTAGACACTCCAGAGGGGGCAGAAAGGTTGAGAAGGGACCTAGAGAAACTGGAGAGATGGTCTGAAGCATGGCAACTAAGGTTTAATGCCAAAAAGTGCAAAACCATGCATGTGGGGAGTAGAAACCCTGGGGTGAGCTACAAAATGGGGGGGGGGGAGAGAGCTGTTAGCTGTCACTAGGAAGGAAAGGGACTTGGGGGTCATTATCACGGATGACTTGAAGGCCAGCAGGCAGGCAGCCAAGGCGGTGGGGAAGGCCAGTGGAATGTTGGGTTGCATTGGAAGGGGATTCACGAGCCAAAGGAAAGAGGTAATAGTTCCACTGTACAAAACCCTGGTGAGGCCTTATCTGGAGTACGGTGTGTCGTTCTGGAGGCCACACCTTCGTAAAGACATCGACAAGATGGAGGCAGTTCAGAGGAGGGCAACTGGGATGGTGAGTGGTTTACAGTAAAAGCCCTATGAGGAGAGAGTAAGGGACCTCAATATGTACACACTGGAGTAAACGAGGGAGCTGGGAGATATGATAGAAACATTCAAGTACTTTAAGGGCATAAACAAGGTCAAAGGGAACACTATATTCAAGTTTAAAAAGGGTGCTAGGACAAGAGATCATGACATGAGTCTGGAGGGAGGCAGCTTTATTGGAAATGTGAGAAAAAAAGTACTTTTTTCACTGAGGGGGTGGTGAATACATGGAATAGCCTACCTCAGGAGGTGGTGGCAGCACATACAGTGGCAGGATTCAAAAGCCGTGTTTACACGGCGGCAGCGCTGTGGAATGTGCACCGCTCCCTTCCCGATTCACCTGCTGTTGTCAGGTTTACACAGTCCGTCCTCACAGCGCTGCAGGTCACTCTGAGGAAGGGCTGAGAGTGCACCACAGGCGGAAAATAAAACAGCCTTTGTAGCAGAGCGAGCACAGCAAAGTGTTCACACTGCCATTTAATGCACTTGCTCCGCTACTGATCCCACATCTGAGTCGGATCAGAACAATTATCTGAGGAGCACTTAGGGTGTTTCTGGCAGTGTTTACATTGCCGACTTTGTAGCGCATCAACCTGTGAACATGGATTGATACTCTGCAAAGTCGGCAGTGTAAACAGGGCTAAACATGTGTCATGGAAAAGGCAGGTCTCACTATACAGGAATTCGTGTCGTATCATCAGCTTGTTACACTGCACAGTCAGGGGCTGGGTCAGATGCTCGTACACAGGTATGCCTGAGGCGCCCACGGTTTCCACCACAGTGTCACTGGGATGCAGGTACAATTCACAGGTTCATATCACAGACAATGATGCACCGGTGTCTACCAAAAAGGAAACATTCTTGTTGTCAACAGTTAGTGTCAATTTCTGTATTTTAACGGGGTCAGGGGTGAGGGAGAGCATTGCTTGATGTTGTCCTGCTATTTCCTAGCGATTGTACGTTGGCGGTTGCATTTCCTACAAAGGGTTGTGCACAGAAAAGTCGGCAGCGGGAGGGGGTAGTTCATACTGGGTGGCTCCCTCTTCCTGGGGACAGTTTCTGGCGATGTGGTCCATTTGGTTACAGCGGTAGCAGCGGTACTGGCTATGATCACCCCTTCCTCGCTCTGCCTGGGGACCTCCTCTTCCTCGCCCTCTCCCTCTGCCTCTTCCCCTGCCCCTACCTCCTTCGTAGTACATTAGCTGTGCCTTTACTAGTTTCTTCTGATCTTTTTCTTCGTTTCCCCTCTGTTGTCTCTCAGAGTGTTCAGCATACGGCAAAATCTCAGCTAATGATTTTGTCTCCAATCCAATACAAGCAGTTGTAACTCCTTTTTTTATCTCAGGCAAAAGTCCACTACATAAGGCATGCCCCAACAAATTTCCATATGCTGTATCACCAGGCTTCACCCCCGAGTGCTGTTTAAATATGGTTTCCAGTCTCTCTCTATATTCCTGCACTGTCTCGCCTGTTTTCTGCTTTGTAACGTGGATGCGGGGCCAATCAGTAGTTTTCTTAAACTTAGTCTGCACTGCCGTCCAAACTGCTTGCAGTTGGTTTGCTCTGTCGTCTCTTGCAGCATCCATATTTCAATTCCCTTTGCACTCATTCCACTGGAATTTTAAAGTTCTCCTGAAACATTCAGTCATTTCTCGAGTGGACAGGTCATACATTGCAAATAGGGCTTGCATCTCCTCTATGTATGCATCTACATCTTTCCCAGGGGGCGGTATACCCTTAACTGCATCAGTCAGTTCATCAGGGCTCCAAGGTCTCTCTACTCCTATCCGGGAGTTGGCTACATCAACCGGGTTAGGGTTGGGGTAATATACTACTGGCATATTAACTACAGGGTCCTCCCTCTTAGCCCTTAATCTGGTCTTTACGTAACCTACTGGAGACCAGACTTCTTGTTGCCCACTATGCGGGCCCATTTCCCCGCTAGTTGTATCGGGCTCTACCTGTGCCTCGGCCAGCATCTATCTAACATCCCCGGGATACCCCAGAACCACCAGTCCCCCTCCCACCGCCCCCTGATTTGGCGGCGGGGTGGTGAGTATGAGGCAGTGTCGCCGCAACAGAGCGAGGGCTGGTAGGGGTGGCATATTATTTCTTTTTGGCTTTCTTTTCCTTTCCTCCTCCTCTGTTTCTTGTTTTACCATTATGCCCTTCACTGACCTTTCATACCTACTTTCTGCTTCTCTTTCCCATCTATTGAACTTTGTCCAATCTATTACTACTTTCTTTTGTTTGCTTTCTACCTTCTCTAGAATGCTCCTTGCTTCTCGTAAGACATCCAGGCTAAATGTTCCTGTTAGGGGAAATAATCCATCTGTTCTCAGGTTCCATTCTGGGACCTCACTAATTGAGTTGTTCCCATACTTAGCAGCCATGCATTTTACTGGCCCACACAGGGGATCAGGCAACTTTCCCTTGCTTTGTTTCACCCCCACGTCACTGTCCTGTGTTTAGTTTATGTATTACACTTTACACCCTTCTTGCTTAGCTCTGTTACCGGGTTAGCATCGCAGATAAAACTCAAACCCCCTTTTTAAGTTACTTTTGTCCCAACAGTTCAGGTCCTGAGCTACTTTTGCTACAAAAGCTCAAACCTATGTTTTGATTACTTTTGCCCTGGCAACTCAAGCCTTCTGACCACTTTTACTAAAAGGACTCAAACTTGTCTGAGGTTACTCTTGTTTTAACAGCCTAAATCTCTAGAGTTTCACACCACTGTTTTACCACTTTACTTTTATGCTACTTTAAACTACTTTTACTTAGTTTGGAGTCAACACAAGAAGTTTCTTACTTTTTTGTCGATCTGCGCCATCCTGGTTGGTGCGTCCTCGATTGAACAGCCCAAAGCGGGTCCTTGTCTCGTCTTTGTGAGGTGGTCTCCCTGCAATGTCCCCTGGACATCCGCTGGCATACTTTAGGTCTTATTCCAGCGAAGACTCCACCAAACAGAGCTGTGCAGATCCTGCCGACTACTCCAAGATTGTCGTGGAAATTTCCTACTTGTTATACAGAGACAAAGAAACAGTCTTGTGCAGAGTTCAAACCATTTATTCACGTATGTATATGGAGAGACAGTTCCCCATGTTGTTATTGCATAGCTCCGATTACAATAGTAAGCCTCCTTCTCTTATACACTTGCCAAGCCACATAACAGTGTCATGGCACAACTTCATTGGACAGTAAACTTCATACAATACTGCTGTTAGTTGCTGATTGATTATGCTAATACTATGTTAAATACAATACTGCTGCCACTTACTGACTAGTTATGCTAATTATTATGCTAACTTACTTTAGCCACATCATCTATAAAGCATGCATACATTACTACAAGGAAATGCTTTGCTATGGAATTTTCCACCATCCACCAAGGACATGCTTGCTATGGAATTTTCCACTATCCACCATTTCATGAAGATTGTTTCAGTTCTGCAGCCATTTTGTGGTGCTTTCTGCACAGTTACATTGTGCAGCATTAGGTCTGTTATAAAATTTTCCTCTACACATGCATGGGGCAGGAGTAAGGGAATTCTAGGGGTGGGAAGGAAAAACTATAGCCAATGACCATGTAGGGTCACAAGTCACTTAGTCAGGTAATATAAATGGGCAGACTGGATAGGCTTGGTGGTCCTTATCTGCTGACAATTTCTTTGTATCTATGTATCTATTTAGTGAGTCACAGCAAATCGATATTAAATAAATCCAGAATAAAATGTTTTTCTGTTTCTGCATGTAGCATAATGAAGCCTGATCAACAGCTATTTACAGAGTGCTCATCAACGATTCACCCACTTTGGTGCAAAAAAAATTAAAACAAGCAGGTAGAGTCAGTGGCGAATAATTCAGTTTTAGTGAAATGTTGTTGAAGTGTTTAATGTTCATAATTTGCATTGTAGGTACTGTACACTATTATTGAAATCACATATTAAAACATTAAATCTGGGAGTTATTGGGGGCTGGCAGTACAGCCTAGAGGTTAGAGTAACAAACTGTGAATGAACTGTGTACAGCCAGCAGACTTGGGTTTGATTCCCACAACCTCCACTTTTTTTTTTTGCATTCCAGGGTCTGAGGGCTTGATATTTCACAGCCCCTCCCAGCTCCTCGCTGCAAGCCACCAAAAACTGCCATAACAGAAGGGTCTGAGGGCTCTTGATGTTTCACAGCCCTCCCCAGCCCCTCGCTGCAAGCCGCCGAAAACTGCCATAATGGAAGGGTCTGAGGGCTTGATATTTCACAGCCCTCCCCAGCCCCTCACTGCAAGCCGCCCAAAACTGCCATAATGGAAGGGTCTGAGGGCTTGATGTTTCATAGCCCTCCCAGCCCCTCTCTTCAAGCCACCAAAAACTGCCATAACGGAATGGTCTGAGGGCTTGATGTTTCACAGCCCTCCCCAGCCCCTCACTGCAAGCCAACAAAAACTACCATAATGGAAGGGTCTGAGGGCTTGATGTTTCACAGCCCTCCCCAGCCCCTCACTGCAAGCCAACAAAAACTACCATAATGGAAGGGTCTGAGGGCTTGATGTTTCACAGCCCTCCCCAGCCCCTCGCTGCAAGCCACCAAAAACTGCCATAATGGAAGGGTCTGAGGGCTTGATGTTTCACAGCTCTTCCCTGCCCCTCGCTAGAAGCCACCAAAAACTGCCATAACGGAAGGTACGGGACTCGGAGCACCAGACTTTAGACAAGACTTTATTTTTTAAAACTTGGCACCTTTTTCAAGCAGTGCTGTAATTTAAATCAGAGAGCTTCTTGTTTAAGCTCCTGCCTGCTTGATTTTTTTCTTCACCCACCCACCCATCCCCTGCCCCTTCCTTAATTAAATACTCTGTGGCTCCACCCCTGCTCTTCTCTGACTGATCTCTTTACTAGTAGGGGAGTATCTGAGTGGCTGTCTGCCAGCTTTATTCCTTATGAACTCACAGCACCCACTGACAACCATGGGCCTCTTCCTAAGACCAAATCTATCAGTCCCTCTACTGGTCCTAACAGTCTTTATTCCCCACCTTTGTCCATCACCAGCATCAACTGCTAATAACCCTGAGGTTTTCCCCACCCCTCTATCCACCCTCCCACCCACTGGGTTCTCCCTACCCTCTATCCATTCTCCCACCCCCACCCTGTCACCACCATCTCCCCCCACCCCATCCTGCCCAGCTCCATCTACATCTGGTCTCCCACAACACACCATTGCCAATGCTTTACCATGCTATCCCCACCATACGTGCTCTGCCCATCCCATACTCTCTTCTTGTTAGCTCAGCTTACTACTGCCATCGCTCACACAAACGATGTCCTCTCTCCTCAAGTTTGTCTCCATACCCCTACTCCATTCCAGCAACATTCATCCAAACCCTGGCCGTCTCCTCCCTGCCAAACTCAGACCCTCACTACATCGGGCTATGCATTGCTTCTATGAACATCTGTAGCCTCTTAAAAAAAAAAACATTTCCCTCCAGTGCTGGATGGCACAACATCAGCCTGACATTCTGGCAATCATGGAAACCTGGCTGTCTAAATCTACCCCGGACTCTGCGGTCACTCTCCCTGGCTACTCTCTTTTTAGGGAAGATAGAGTTGGTAAACGTGGAGGTTGCTGCACCGTCTATATCGTGACTGCTTAATGGGCACGCCTACCAATTCCCAAGCTCCCCACTAATGCGGCCAATGCCTATCCACTTAGAACTACCCACACCCCTCCAGGGCCCCTCTGACTATCTCGTAGCCTACATTCCCCCATGGAAACAAACCTAAGCAATCCAATCCCTAAATGACTACCTGTCCAGCCTCCGGCATCAGGGCGAGCAGATACTAGTGGGTGACCTCAACACCAACTAGCTTGCCAGTTCATCTGCCCTTACCAAGGATGCTTTTGCATGGTAACCAAGCCTACCCTTCTGAACCCATCCAATGGCTCTTACACATTACTGGACATCATCCTTGCCAACCGCCCGCACAGAATTGTGGACATTGTTGTCCATCCAAACTCCCTGGGTAATCACTTACCAGTAACTTTCACATGGTCCTGCTGTCTACCAAAACCTGTGCCCAGCATGGTCTCCCGCCAACTGATCCAACCAGGTAACCTCGCTAGGATTAAGCAGTATCTCACCCAGTGAGACTGGTCACCAATCAACCGGGCCCCTAGTATTGATGAAGCACTCTACTACTTTACCCACTCCTTCAATAAGGCCTTCGTCATCTTTACCCCGCTGGTCAAAACCCAGACTAAGGAACATAGTGCACCATGGATCACAACATCACTGCTCAAACAGCTCCACCATAGAGACAATCTCTGGCATAGAGGCAATTCCTCAGGCAAGCCTGGGGACGGGCAGTCCTACAATGCTGAGCGCAACAGATGTACATGGGCCACTCGTAAGGCTAAAGCAGAGTACTACAGATCCACACTAGCCTCCTCCTGGGGGTCTACCTGGAACTTCTGGGACAACATAAAGGAACTAAATGGGAAGTCTCACTCCCCGCCCCCGTCTGTACTCAACTTTAATGGAACTGCTATCTCTGACCCCGCTAATATAGCAGACTGCCTAAACACTGCCTTCTCAGATCTCAGTGCAGTTCTCCCTAGTAACTTCTTCGACCCACCCCCCCCAGCCACAGCCCCTCCCTCGCCCACCTTTCTACCTGAGGACCATCTCACCACAAAACTCTTGGCACTATCTAACAAAAGTCCTCAGTGTTACCAGCCTTTCCTCTGACTTCGTGGATTATAGGATCCTATGGCAGGTCCTTGACGTAGTACTTAACCCCCTGACTGATTTACTCAACCGCTCCCTCAGCCTGGACCAGTTCCCTTTAGCTTGTAAAAAGGCTGTGATCACCCCCATCTTCAAAAGTGGTGACACCTCCTCCCCTGGAAACTATCAGCCGATCTCTGATCTTCCTCCTCTCTCTAAAGTCCTGGAAAAAATAGTGGCAGACCAATTATCTGAATATCTTGCCTCCCACAGTCTCCTATTCAGAGAGCAGCATGGCTTCCATCCAAGTCATAGTACGACCACTGCTCTCATGGAGTTCTCAAATTTTCTTCACAAAACCCTTGACAAAGGCCACCTTGCAGGGGCTGTCTACATCGACCTCTCCAAGGCCATTGATACGGTCTGTCACCCACTCCTACTGGACACTCTCCTCAACTAGGCCCTTCCTAAAGGCCCACTGGACTGGTTCTCTAGCTATCTCTCTTCAAGGTCCCAGTGTGTCAAAATAAACAGCACCCTCTCCAGCACTCACCCCATCTGCTCTGGGGTACCACGACGCTCCATCCTGGGCCCTCTTCTTTTTAGTCTCTATGTAAATTCCCTACCCAACTCCTGCTCCAGCAAGGTCCTACTATATGCAGATGATGTGGTTCTCCTCTCCTCCCACCCTGACCCCTCCTCTCTTCAGGCATCCCTCCAGCACTCTTTCAGTCAAATTGGAAACTGGTTCAATGACCACAGGCTGGTCATTAACATTAAAAAAACAAAAGCCATGTTGTTTGCCATCATCAAAATAAGGCAAAAAACTCACCCCTCCATGTACTATCCGGCTTGGTCCACCCACTAGAACAAGTTAGCAGCTACAAATACCTGGGCATTACCTTTGACTCTTCCCTCTCCTTTCACTCGCATATCGACCTGCTCACCTCAGCAATTAACATGCGCATAGGCCTTCTCTACCATCATAAGGGCTGCCTCCCAACGGATGCCCTCAGATTGGCTGTCTCCTCCTCTGTGCTGTCTCTTGTAGACTATAGCCTCCCTGTCTATGCTGCTGCTGATGCCAACGCCCTCAGGAAAATCCAACTATCTCTAAATAAGGCCTGTAGGCTCCTCACTGGTGCAGACAAATGGACTCATGTATGCACTCTATACTCGCTGGCCAACATACTCAATCTATAAGAGTGGTTACAATATCAGACCTGCCCCGTGGTTAAAAAAATAGTTGTAGGTCTCTCCCCCCCCCAAGGGTGTCTGCATCCCTCCACCGTGCTTCACCCTCTGCCTGTACCCGTGGCTCCACTAAGGCCGCTCTCAGAGTCCCGAGGGTGCGGACATCACTCGCCCAGAGATCCTTTTGTTACAGGGCACCACACTGGTTCAATGCCCTCCCCTCCTCAATCTCCTCACTCACTAAAATAGGTCCTTTTAAGGCAGCTCTCAAGAGCCTCATTTTCTCCACCCACAGCTGTGAATACGCTCCACAAGCAGGATCCTAGCCCATAGGTGCCCCACTCCCTTCCCGGCCCCTTTCCTAGACTCTTGACAACAATCGCCTTATCTCAGGCTGCAATTCTGAATTTACTGTATTTGTCCTTGTAGCCTAGCTTTCACACTGTATAGACCTATGTACTGCTATTGTAAACTGTAACTCTTATCTGGGCACTGGATGGCTCAGGATTCTATGTTGTTTGTTCTGACACCTGCAAATATATGAATACTGTTTGCTATTCGCTGTTTGATATGTAACAAAAAACTTCTGTAACCTCCTATCTATCATTACCCGGTTAACAAAAGCTAAATAAATAAATAAATATTGCATTTGTGTTGCTGTCCATGTGTTGAATCCACTGGAACTCATGTGGAGCCTTTGGAAACGAGTCTTTGACTCAAAGGGTTGTAATTCCAATATGTATAATAAATAAAAAAGTATATTGTGCAACTCTGAGCAAGTCATTTAACCTCCCCAGTGCTCCTGGGTCACCCCTGAAGACAGGCATGTCTGCCTAGAAGGCCCTACCCGGTTACCAATGAAAATATAAAAAAAATACCAATGTATTTTTATTGCATCATGCAGTAGTCCGTGTACCTTGTAATTTACCTTTGTTTTACTCAAGCTGCAATGATTTTGTTCAGTTAAAGATAAATGTTCAGATACATTTTATAAGCTTGTTTTTAGATTTTAGTTTTTTTTATTATAGTCTTTGCATTTGAGCATCTAGGTTGTAGAATGCTAAGCACAGGGTCGCTGTTACCAACTATCTTATTCAAGTTTATAATCAGCAGGGCCATCTAAAATCCTCAGCTGTTTGAATGAAAACTAGTCTGAATGAAGGTATGTTCACAAGGAAAATGTTGCCCTACCACTTACAAAAAGACTTTGTAGTTAGCACCCCATTTAGATGAATGGGATAATTTGTACCTTTTCTCCCACTTGCTGTTTCAGTCTCTGTGGCAACAAAAATCTTTCTGATGGACTGCTTCAACACATATCAAATGTTAAGTGTTTGTATACTTTTGCTTGGCCAGTGGATTTTGAAACCAAACCAGACAAGGATTCTGTATTTTTTTTTTTTATTTCATGTTTAGGATTCAATACCTTTGAGCTAGAAGCTTGTTTACAAAGGTTCTGAGTCAGACATGTACACAGACATATCAGTGGCAATACACAACAGGAGATAAAGTTAAGTGACTTGCTCAGGATCACACCATACGTAAGTGGGGGTCAATGAGATTCAAACCCAGGTCTTCATGCCTCCAAATTTCCTGGCTTGCAATTCAGTGCCTTTAACCACTAAGCCATAATGTCTACACATTCAAAAGAAAGCAATATAACATTGTCTTATAGGGCACATGCTTATGTTCCACTTGGACAAGTTTTGGAAAAAATGTCCTCAGCCATGCATTTATTTATTATCCAGTTATGCAAATAATACATCACCAATCAACATGATATGTGCAGCTAGGTAGTCTTGGAAGAACTGAATCAGCTTGCTCTGATTTACCAATGGCTGACCCCCTCTTTTTATTGCATGGGACAGACATAAGGCAATTCTTGTTGGGGGTAGGAAGAAATAGGCTGTTGGTTAGCTAGGATCTGTGGCCTATCCTGTAAGTAGGGAAATGGGCAGACTAGATGGGCCAAGTGGTCCTTATCTGCTGTCAAAATCTATGTTTCTATGTTTTAGGGGGGCCACCAGTCAATAAGTGAGCCCCATGAAGACACCGACTCTGAAGCATGAGGGATGACTCTGCAGACCGGCTGCGGTCATGTCCTTCCCCATCAGAGGACACCGCCATGCCATGAGCATATGCTCCAAGAGGCCTGCCATCCTGACTGTCCCCCTTTTATACCAGGGGAACTCCAGCCATACCACACTGACCTCCCGTCAGCCTCCGGGGATTTGGCTGCATAGACTCATAATCCCCTGTTACCCCCTCTGCACAGACCTTCCAAGACTACTGAGCTGCCCAGCATCACTTACAACATAGCTGTGACATCCTATTCTAACCTAACCAAACCGACCTATCCACTCTCCCTTGCTGGAGAAGGCAAAAACCCAGAAAACCCAGTGGGGAAAAAAATGGAAAATTCCTTCTTGACACCTAATGCGATCACTCATAATGGGTCAGCAAGTTCCCTATACCCCCCCAGTTCCTTCCCTGGTTTTATGAGGGTGGGATAGAAACCTGGGAGTAGCACAAATGAGAGCAAACCTCTCCTCTGCAGCCCCTCTTAAGGGCTAAGTTCCTCCCTGTTTCTCAAACCACCTTCCCCCTGGGAACCTCCCACCTACCCACCCCCACCTGCCCACCCAGGTGTCCTCCATACCTGCCCCCAGACAAAGCCTTGCCTCCTGCGATGCCTTGTAGGCCCCCTTTATTGTCTTATAGGGCACATACTTTTGTTCCACCTGGACAGACAGAGACAGATGAGTTTGGGAGAAAATGACCACAGCCATGCATTTATTATCCAGTTATGTAAATAATACGTCACCGATCAACATGATGTGTGCAGCTAGGTAGTCTTGAAAGAGCATAATCAACTTGCTCTGATTTACCAATGGCTGACCCCTCTTTTTTGGGGGACGCCAGCCAATAATTTTGGGTGCAAAATTCCTGATCATCAATAAAATGTAAACAGGAGTCCAGATCAAGCCTAGTTGCTAGAATTGATTCAAAGCAATGATCATAACATTCAGTAGGGCTTCACTACCGTTCTGGACAATGAACATGTCTTTTAGGACTTTAGTGTGAATTCCACAGGATGCAGTTAAATCATGTGGGCTTGTGAGGTGTTCTGCCTCAACAATCTTTTTAGGATTAGGTCACTAGTTCTTATCTGCAATAAAATGTGCAGTTTAGGCTTGTAAGAAGAACCGTACTTCTCAAAGAATAATAAGCATAAAAGCAAGCATCTCTCTCTCTCTTTGGAACCTAAAAGGAAAGAGAAAAGAAACACAGTTTAGTACTATTCCTCCCACTGGGGTATGGAAAAGTAATTTAATCTCGTTTAAAAAGATTTATTTGATTGGCATATAGCCATTTATCAATGACAGTTACTGTGAGGCAGTCTAACTTGGTAGACTGCTGTACTGAGTTTGTTTACAGTGGGATAGGGCCTGTTGTTGGGTCTTGCCCATACATTGTGAAGCAAAGAAGTGAACCGCTTGGATGTCTTTGTTTGAGATATCTAACATATTTATCTGCTGATGCTCCATCAGCATGGGCAGTACAAAGGTCCCAAAATTAGGTGTTCTGGGAGTCTCATGGACTGTCCGGTCATAATTTCAAATATGGGGTACGCTGTGTACCTGCAGAGGGTGTCCCTCTTATTGCCATAAGGAGTAAAGGCAATTATGAATTCCAGTCCTTTTGGGTTTTCTGAATAAGTTTATTATAACATAACTTTGATCTGCCTGTTAGCCCATTCCACCTGTCCTGTTGACTGTGGGTTATAAGGGATATAAACTTTTGTTTTACCCATAACAAATCCAGAATTTCCTTTACTTGGCTATAAAGCCAGATCCCTGTAATCAGAATTTACCTTTATAGTTACCCCTACCTAGTAAATAGTTGGTTTACCAAGACATTTGCAGTCACTTCCGGCTGTGTTGCTTCGTTAGGTTGGTGATCACTAGTGAAAGCTTGCTCTTAGTGGTTGGCATAGGGCCAATGTAGTCAATCTGGATGTTGTTCCAGGGGCCTGATTGTCTCTGGGGTAACAATGTATTTTTCCTAGCTAGTCTAGGATTGTTCTGTTCACAGATCAAACAGTTACTAATGTAATGTTCTACATCATTTCTCATGTGTGATCATCAGACAGAGGATTTCAGTCTGTCTAGTGTTTCATTGACTCATTGGTGTCCACCAGTTGGAGTATCATGTTCTTGGTACAGAAGATAAAATCCTACTCTCAGGTGTTCAAGAATTACCCGTAACTTTTCATGAGTGTTACAGCAGTGATGTTCCAAATGCGTAGGCTATCACTGGATAGGTGACCTATACACTGCCCTCAAATGAGAGTCCTTCTTTTGGAGCATAAGGTTCACATTTTACAATATGCTCAAACCTTATGAATGTACAGTTTGTAAACTGTTAGGCTGTGATGTACACAAACAAGTCAATATATTTCTCACAGGTAATATCAGAGAATTGGAACAGAAGTGTGTCTTCTGCCAAGGAAATTCAGTTTAAAGAGAAACAGTCCCAGTTAGAAACTGTAATAAAAACATAGTATCTGCAGTGCTTTCTATAATTATCTCAAGGACATTTCTTGAAGTGGGCAGAACTTACCCCTTCCTGGAGTGCTGGTACCATTTTACGTAAGGAAACGTATTTTTATTCCTTTCTTAACACAAGCTGTGTATTTCTCCAGGATGTTCCAGCTCTCTAAACCATTCACAAATATTTGTGGTAATTAGGAGACTCCTCGCCTCCCTGCTTTTCATTTTCTTTGCCAGGCATGTTTTAATATTGCCTGTGAATCGTACATATACGATGATGCAATTACTAGCCACGCACACTCTGTCATCACTAAGATGTACAATAATTCCAGACCCTGCTGTCTGACCCTCGTTGGTGTGTGTGGCTGAGTCATCAGTCAAAACATGTCACACAGTGGTGTCTTTTAACACTTTCTGGGATTCTGTCAGAAAGGGCACTGGGACAGGTAGATCAGGGGGTTGGAGTGAACAATCGGGGGTCTCTCCTGTAAACTGTAGGCCATGGGCTAACAAGGATGGAGTTTTAATAGGAAGGATAGTGATGTCATAATCCTGTAAAATGAGAGACCAGTGTGTAAGTCTGGCATTGGATACAGAGTCATCTTTTACTCTGTCTGACAACAGAAAGTTAGTTGGCAAATGATTGGAATGCAGTACAATGGGTGCATATACAATGATGTACATAAAGTATATCACTGCCCAGTATGTAGCCAAAAGATTCATTTCACAAAGGTTGCATTTTAGCTCCACTGGGGCAAGCATCTGTGATGCATAAGCAATGGATCTGATGTGTCCATTGTATGTTTGGGCTAAAACTGCTGAGATTGCTTTATCTGATGTGGCAGTTTCAAAACAATGCCCTAAACCTGTGTTAGGATTAACGAATGCTGGGACCATGGTCAGTGATCCTAAAAGAAAAGACAATGATATCAGTATTATGATGCCTTGTACTTTCTTACCTGTAGTGCCTGCCATCGTCTGTACGGGAAATAACCCAGGCTGTTCCTTGCTTGTGC
Organism: Neoceratodus forsteri; assembly: GCA_016271365.2. NCBI lineage: Eukaryota > Metazoa > Chordata > Ceratodontiformes > Ceratodontidae > Neoceratodus > Neoceratodus forsteri. The sequence continues at coordinate 925,124,206 of CM028132.1, forward strand.
CTGCTATTGCAGCCACAGTATGGCATGATCCAGGTGTCACTGGTGGAGGGGGTTCTGCATCATGTGCAGGCAGTGTTGGCACTATCAGGGGTGCCTGCTATTGCAGCCACAGTATGGCATGATCCAGGTGTCACTGATGGAGGGGGTTCTGCATCATGTGCAGGCAGTGCTGGCACTATCAGGGGTGCCTGCACAGTGGCCACAGTATGGGATGATCCAGGTGTCACTGATGGAGGGGGTTCTGCATCATGTGCAGGCAGTGCTGGCACTATCAGTGGTGCCTGCTATTGCAGCCACAGTATGGCATGATCCAGGTGTCACTGGTGGAGGGGGTTCTGCATCATGTGCAGGCAGTGTTGGCACTATCAGGGGTGCCTGCACAGTGGAGAAAAGTGTTGTGCAAGCTGCACGTAGTTCTCCAGCTATGGATTGTGGTTCAGTAGCCATCAGGGGTGGAGGAAGTAGTGCTGAGACAGTTGTCAGCTCAGGTTCAGAAATCAAACCTGTAACCCCCCCCAACGTGGCCTGTGATGCTGAAAATATCACAGCCACGGGGCTTTCAGAATCAGGGTTGTCCCCTTCCCCATCAAATATAAAATTGGTTTCCCCACTGGAATGTTGCTGGATGGTAGCAACATTGTTTTTAATGTTACAGCTTAAGGTATTAATGCACTGCATAGGGAAATCAATATGTTCAGTCTTCTCAGGGAAAACTGATGTTAAACTGCATAGGGAAAATCATAACAATTAATGTAATTAACTAAAAAGTGTTCTTTAACCAAGGCCATGCTAATACAGCTAACATTAACAGCATAAGCTGTTTCTGCAGCATCAGGCGCTGACTTCATGACAGACTGCATATCAGCCTTATTCAAAAGTACGTCAATATCATTTTTAATGAGAATCTTCTGTCCCTCAGAAACACTAGTGTTACTGATAACATTATTAATCATGCCAAAAAACTCTGGTATGTTTTGTTTGGTTATGGCAGCAATCACAGATCCCTGTGACTGCAGGATTGAATCTCTGTGAGATGGTGGTCGGCCATTTTGGATTTCCTCATGGGCATCATGGGTTACTGTGTCATGACCATCATCACATGACCATGAGTGGCCATCTTGGGGATGGTATGGGGATGCAACCTGATGACATGTGTGTCCACCATTTTGAGACTCTAACAATTTTCCATTTTGTGAATCACAGAAAAACAAGTGGCTAGCCTTTGCTCTAGTCCATCCCACAGCATACTATGAGTGTTCAAAATCAAACTCTTCAACATGAGAAGAGGCAACGTCTTTGGGCATTAAGTTGGTATGCCCTGCCAATACCTCTGGCTGACGGCGCAAGTTCACCATATCTGACATTTTACTCCTACATTCTAACTCAGATACAGGAGTTAGCACACTGTAAAGTGCATTTTTTTTGGATTCCAAGACAATCACATGTTGTAAAACTTGCTTTTTATCAACAGAAGCTTTGTCACAGTTTATATTGAAAACCTTCACTTCAAGTCTGCTGTAATTAAAACACACTGAATCATGCTGTACAGTCAAGGTCTGGTGTTGAAATACCAGCACATACTGTAAACTGTTTCAGTAATTAATTCAGACTTATCATCCCTAAGTTCCTTGTTTTCAGAACGTAAGGAATCAGTGTTACTAGCCAGAACAGCATTCGTTTGAAACATTTTTTTTACTAATAAGTTTTGCCTTTTCAGCGTTTTCTCTTAAGGCATGCAGATTGTGGCTGCTTCTCTCATTAAAGAGAGACTCATTTATTAGACAGACAGACTCCAGCTCAACTGTAGTCCAATTATTCTTTCCATATTAGAAGCCTGTTTCAAACAAATTTCCTGCTTGAAAGCAGCAATCTCCATTCTGCAATCAATATATTCTGATTCCAAAACAGATATCTTATTTAGAACAGCATCAAAACAATTAAACAATGTTGCAATAATAATCCTTCAGGATCACTGGTACCACTTTTCAATTCCCCATAATGGGTAATGATATCCCTTAAAGGGCTACCATTGGATTCTGCTACCTCACCAAAATCATACCTACCACCATAAACAGTTTGGTGTTTAAAGGCAACCAGCCTCAACTCAATACTGATATATTTAGACCTGTCTTATAAGATAAGAAACCCTTAGCTGTTTGTGGATCAAAAACTCTGTGTGCAACCAAAGTTCATGAAAGGACACACACAGCCTTTGGCGTATCTGGACTCCTAGATGAGTATGTACCCATTAGGATGTGAATCCTCAAGAAAGCAGTCTAACTGTCTTTTTCAGATCCCTTTTCAGCTGTGTTCCCACAGAGAAAGTGTAGGAAAAAAAATAAAAATAAAACAACTCATTATACAGAAATTGAATATCTGCCAAGAGATTGTTTTGTCTGCACTGTGGAACACACAACAGACCGAAAAATGTAAACATAAGACACTTTCTGCTGCTTGTTACTAGGATTTCTTGCCCAGTGTTTTAATTTACAGAGGAAATTAAAACGAAACTTGGCAAACATCAAGACTCCACTCGCGGTCGCCAGTTATGTAATCTAAACACTTTTGGCGTGTAGGGTAAATAATAATAATACAGATTCTTGTGTCTCGGAGTCTACCATGAAACATTCGTAAACAAACAAGGAGTACTAATAAAGTTTATTATACTACTTATGCCAAGCATGTGACAAAGAAGATCACAAAGGAGATGGGTTTCTCACCACTAGTCTGAAGAATGTACATAATCTCCAGGATTGTAGATCTTCGGTTCTCTAAGGTCTTGTGTTCTCTCCCCATCCTCCAGCTCTCTGCCAGAGAGTACTAATTCTTCTAGAGCCAAACTAGTAGTGACTAGAGGAGCTATAATGGGTTGTGGACAACTATATACTACAGAAAACGGCATAACAACAGAGATTACAACATAGTTACAGATATGAGAAACAATATGTATTGGTCCTAAGTCATTCTCCATTGGATAACGACTTAGGAGACAGAATTACTAATGAGTATCATATGAGACAGAATATGCTTCCATTAGCATTATAGCTGAGACAAAAGAAATGCTGACAGGTTCAAACTACATGTGGCATTTCTTGCTTACATACAGTATAAACCATAGATACATAACAAAGGCTTTCTCTCTGTGTCAGCTTGCTTAGACAAAGAGAACTGCTAACAGGTCCTTATTACATATCTGCCTGAGTGTAAAACACACACTACATATAATTATATGAGAATATAAGCATACAATAATCACTGATGATCCCTCAGAGTCATCATATCAGTGATTAGGCAGATTATATATGGAGTACAGTATATGTAAAAGACAAACATAATCTAGATAAATGTATTATAATGAGGTATAATGAATTATATATTAGCAGCAGAGCACATTCCTAGCACCCGTGCTTATATGATCGATGGCCATATCTATATATTAGTGCAGAATAGCAGTATTACAGTACAGTAGACCAGGAATACAGTGTGAGGTGTATGTGGGATGATAGGGTGCATAACCCAGGTGTAACAAACCTCGGCATCAACTCTGCCCACTTCATACCCCGTTGTCCCAAGCAATAAAATTCTGCTCTCCTGGGGTCCAAAAACAAATCTCGCCTGGATGGCAGCCCAATGTATAAAGGAGTGTCTGCACACCCAAATCTGAGCCTTCCATAAGCCATCACCTGTCAAGAGAGAAGAGAAAGGTTATAACATCTGAGGTCAGACATAAGTCTTAAAATCCTGGGACCTCCACCTGCCTAATGCCTGAATCTGTGCATCCGTAAACCCTTCTGCCCTAGCGTATGATCATACCTCTCAAGTGTCCCGCATTGTGCTGGACAGCAAGCATTTGGCCCTTGTTTTGCAATTTGTCCCACCAGCACCTGTCATTGTCCCGGTTTGACACTGACAGGTAGTGCTGACCAGTGGGTATGGGCCCTTTAAAAATTCATGTTAGGTCCTGCGTGGCTGGCTGGCTAGAATGGGTCAGGAGTGAGCGCACGGTGGAGCAAGGCTGTGGTCTGCCCTCCTCAGCCTAGCCAATCAAAAGGGGTGCACTTGAAGTCTGGCGGTACTTTGTTTAATGGCACAGCACGCCACGCACTGCCGCAGAGGTCCGCACAACATGACGCACAGCCTGAAAAGTTAGAGTCAGAGGACTTGGAGTGGAGGAGCCATTGTTGCTTGGCTTTTGCTTTGCTGTGATGCCGGACAGGAAGTGTCACTGAGGCTGGTCGGTTCTTTGGAGTCGCGAGAGACTCGACGAGGAGGGGAAAAAAGGGAAGATACTGAGCCAGGCATGGGCGGTGTACTTAAAAAGTTGGATGGACGCTTGCAGGATCTGTTAGGTGCCACCGCTGGCCTGTGGTGAGGCCAGGGTATCACTTTCTTTTGCAGTCCGAGTCAGGAGGGAGGGAGGACTTTGTTGTGGGGTTTCGGCCTGGCCTTCTGCTGCAGGAACTCACCACTCGAGTTGTCAAAAAGACAGAGAGAGGACTCAGAGTCTTGGATTAGAGTTGGAGATCTCATCTGGTGTGTGCTGCTGCTCACTTGCTCTGCTGCACTCAGCACTGAGACTGGAGGTGGGTGTTATGACTTTCGTGAATTCAACTGATTCTGGCCTGAATTGATGCTGAGCTGTGCTGGCTGGCAACCAAGTGGAAAGGCAAGGGATTAAAAGTAGAAATAACTGGCAGTGGAGCTCACTCACTGATTCACTTTGACACATATTTGGAACTTGGAAGGAATTCAATAGTAGCAGTATTGGAGTTGAAGCCACAGGGTAAAAATACTGTATTATTTTTACCATACACCGCAGAAAAATGTGTCTTGTGGCAAGAGGGCCTGCCCTGCTCTTGCTATCCTTGTAACAAAGTGCATGCAAACACAGTACATTGGCTTTGGGAAATTGGGAATGTCCTAAGTTAAAGTGACTATGGATGGGATGAAATCCATATCTGTTCAGATCAGATCATGTTACACAAGTATGATAAGGCCTTTCTGCTGACACATCTATGTTTCTATTCTCTGATTTCCAAGATGCTACTGTAGCTTTGTTTATTCAGAAGTGATCTTACTTTATAACATAGAACTACCATCAAGAGATGCAGACTTTAGTGGCATCTTTAGGTATTAAAAGGTTATTGCTAAGAACCTGAAAGTCAGACAAAATATCCACTTTAGGGAATGGTTGGTGTGGATTAACATGAATCAAACAGCAAACAGTGAAAATAGTATCATTCACATTTAGATAAGCTGGATAGCAATCGGTACCCCTTTTTTTAGAAAAACTAAAAAGTAGATGAAATATGTCTACAAGACAGTGACACTGATCTGTAAATGTGAAAGGGTTTTATTGTTAGCAAGAAATCTGTGCAAGCTATTAGTGTGTCTTATCATATAGCACTTCACTAAAATCGCCTCACTGGACACCCATCCTACTGTAATCGCAATTTCCTTGTTCTCACAGTGTTATTTCTGCAGTGTTGTTATCACGCTGTTCTTATAGCATTATTTAATATTTTGATGTATGCATCAAACAAATGGAATAAAAGTAATAATATTTTCAAATTAAAAAAGGGGCATACTGTCCTCCAGTAGTGCCACTCCACTTTTGCACCATACAGGGGCCTTCAACTCCCAGTCATGCCATGAATAAACAACAAAAGCTGCCTGTGCCTGGCCTGTTGTGTGCTGCACTACTGCTGGTGCTAGTGCCGCTGTGCTGCCTTATTATTTGGGGGGTGGAGGCTGCAGGCACAGGGTACTGTTGGACTTGGTAGTAGGGTATTATTTGGGTTGGGCTCGGGAGTCCTGAGAGGCATCCTGATGATCCTCCTTCCTCCATGTTCCTTCCTCTTGCCTGGCTTCAGTTGGTTCCAGTGCCCTATATACAGTCACCAGTCTGCTCTGCAGGCAGCAGACTGCACACAAGGATTTTTTACTTAACTAGAAGGGTAGGAGGAGTGAGTGACTCTGAGTGTGTGCGTGTCCGTAGGCTGGAGCCGCCCTGCTGCCTCACTAGTGCTGTGGTTTCCTGACTGACTTGTTGGCTCTAGGCTGGAGTAGGCCCCTGCCATGACCATCCCTGATGATCCTGTCCCAGCAACCCTCGGCTCCCCAGGCCCCAACAGCAGGCTGGCAGGTCCAGTGATGATTATGTTATGTTGCTGCGGCTGCAAGCAAGCTCTGGCAGCTCTGCTGCTGCCAGTTCAGAATTAGATTCAGATCTTATAAGTTGCCCCTTGCTTGGCCCACCTACCCAGGCTGTGTGTCTTGTCTTATGTACTTAAAAAACACAAAATGTAAAAGAAGGTAATCAGATGTGATTGTGAATGTGATTGTGATGGTGTGGATGGGGGGGGCCAGGCCACGGTGGGGGAGGAGAGACTACTGGGGGGCTGCAGGACCAGGATGATTCATTGTAAATAAAAGATTTTTGTGGAAATTGTGATTATTTGTGTAACATAACAACAACATAAGAAAAGTGTCAAGCCACAGGCAGCAGATTGGGATGTATGTGGTCCATTTACTCTGCCGAAACCCCCAATTATATTTTTTCCCTAAGTTGCCCACACCACGTTGCCTGTTCCAAGCGAGTTTGAATTCCCTTACTGTCTTTGATGCCACCACTTCTGGTAACAGGCTGATTCACCACGATGGTCCGTCCGTCTAGCCCTCTAAAAGTAGGAGTTGCTGTTAAACTTGCCTCCCAGACCAGAAGCAAGTTGTGCCCTCTTGTATGCACCCACACTGCAGTGCCCTGTTCTCCTGGAAGAGGTTTTCCTTCTAAGTTTTGTTAATTCCCCTTGATGCACTTAAATGTTTCTATCATGTTTCCTCTGTTTCTTCTCTGTTCCAGACCGAGAACAAATTCAACTCTGAGTCTTGTGTCTCATATGGCACTCTTGTTGCACCCCTGCACCATCTTTGTGGCCCTTCTCTGCGCCATCTCCAGACAGTTGATGATGTCCTTGTTTAGGTGAGGCCTCCAGAACTAGTGGACACAGTACTCGAGGAGGTGTGGCCTCACCAACACAGATCTGTAGGGTATGATTACTTACTTCCTGGCAATGGCAATGCACATGTTTTGTTGACCATGGCGTGCAGAGCAGAGTCAGTGACCATCCATGATGATGATGATGATGATGACTGATGACAAAACAACAATGCAATCAGAGTGTGGACAACTGGAGGAGCTGTGCCTATCCTAACCTGTTTGTGTTTAATATGTGATTGTCTGGCAAGGGGGGCAGCCAGCAAGCGCTGTCATGGTGGGCCAGAGCTGGGTCCCGGGCTGGGGTCCTCCAGCGTTCGGTTCAGTTGTGGGCAGCTGAGGTGTGAAAGAGGAAAGGACAAAGGACAAGGTGAGGAGCCCCCTGGCTGGAGCCAATAAGGAGCATTTTTTTTGTGTTGTTGAATTGTGTGGCTCTGGTGCCCACCCTGCTTGGACTGCCTGGGTCTTCAGCCCAACTAGTGGTTCCACTTGCAGTTCCAGTCCAGCAGGTAAATAAAGTGTGTGTTACTCCTGAGTGGTGCAGCGCAGCAAACTGTATGAGTGCAGACTGCATTTTTCTGATTGCTGGTATTGGTAATGGAATGCTGGTGCTACATTTTATTTATTTTTGGATATTTTTTGTAGATTTTAAACATGAATGAGAAGTTGGACTTGAACTGCACAGTGATGGGCACTAGTGCTGCAGCAGCAGCTGTCTCAGTGACTTCGACACTAGAGTCACAGAAGAGAAAAAGAACAGAAGATGGCGCAAAGATGCCAGAGAAGAAGCAAAAGAGATATTCTGTGTTACAAAACACTAGGTTAAAGTGTCAACTGGGTCAGTGAGAGTCAACGCAGACCAATATCTGCTTTCTGCAAGACCCGTGGATGTGATTTTGCAGTAAGACATGGGGACGTCATGATGTTCTGCAGCATGAAAAGTCTGAGAAGCATCAGCAGAATACAAGGCAAACTGCTGGGAGAAAGGTGAGCGATTTCTTCTATACACAAACTGCATCCAAGATGACAGAGGCAGAAGTGGCTTTTGTGAGTTTGCTGGTAGAGCACAACTTATCTTTTTCTTATGCCGACCATATTATAACATTTATTAAGAAGCACTGCGGAGATCCAGAAGTCATAAAGAAGATGAGCTGTGGAGACACAAAAGCCAGCTGCATTGCCAGAGATGTTCTAGTTCCCAGATATCAAATTGATTATGCCAAAATGTGTCAAGAGGTCCCATTTTGTATGTGTCCGGATCAAAGTACTGATATTGATGATATTAAACTGCTGGTAATTTTAGTGGGATAGTTTGATCAGAGCCTGAAAAAGAGCAATTTTCTTTTTCTGAACATGCCAGAATGTGTATCAGAGACTGGAGAGGCAATGTTTAACTGTTTAATGGAGTCTTTAAACAGAGTCAGTATTCCCCCTAACAATCTTGTTGCCTTTTCATCAGACACACAGCATCAATGACTGGGAGAAATCTCTGTGTTGTCCAGAGTGAAGCAAATGAACCCAAATGTTGTAAATATGGGTTGTCTCTGCCATTTGGTATACATCTTTAGTAAATTGGCTATTAAGGCTTTAAAGGTACCTGTTGAGGAGGAGATTTCAGATGTGTATTGCCACTTTTCATCTAGTTCCCAGAGACAGCGGCTACTCAAAGAGTTTGCACTGTTTGTTGATGTAGAACCCATGAAAATAATAAAGCATGTCCCCACAAGGTGGCTTAGCTTACACAAGGTGTTAAAGCAGACGATTGACATGTGGGATGCATTGAAGTCCTGTTTCTTGTCAGTGGAATCTTGGACTGCCAAAGTCAAACTTATCTGTAAATGCCTACAAGGTCATGAAATTAGAGCCATGTTCATTTTTCTGAAATATGCACTGGAGTCCCTCTGTCAGTTTAATGTTAGGATGCAAGCACAAGAAAACCAAATGCTGACCCCACATAACGATCTGTGCAGGATTGTGCAGTTATTTGCTGGACGACTTCTAAAACCAGAGGCTGCAGTCAAACTTGTAAAGGAATATGACTGCAAGGTACGGGACAGACAAGCTAATTTTCTGTCACATAATGAGATACGTGTTGGCCCAGATGTTGAGGACCACCTTCAACAACATGATGACAGCATAAGTGGAACAGCAGTAGAAACCAACATTTATAAAAAGGCTGCATTATTCTATGAGACTGCTGAGGAAAATTATGACAAAATTCCCTTTAAGAGATCAGCTATTGAAAAATGCTGCCTTGTTTCTAGATCCTGCTTCAAAGCTCCATCTGTCAGCTAAAGCTGTAACTGATCTTGCTACTACTTTAGAAATTATAAACAGTGCTGAAGAAGCCGGCCAGCTGATGGACCATTTCTCAATGTATCAGGTCCATGACACAGATGACCTACTTCATGATCCTCCACAGACATCCAGCTACTGCGGTACTGTGCTAACAAGAATGAATGCAGCAGGTGAAGAAACAAACCTGCTTAAAAGACTTGTCATGACAGTCTTGTGTTTGCTGCACTCTAATGCCGAGGCTGAACGTGCTTTCAACATGGTAACAAGTGTAAAACCGAGCTGAGGCAAAGTTGAAGTGTAAAAACGTTGAATTCATTGTTAGCTATAAAAATAAATGAAGATCGAGAGTGCTTTGTGGTACATCACCCAAAAGAAATCTTGGAGTCTGCAAGGAAAGCGACTACAAAATACAACAGTGATCATGAGAACAAATGAGGCAGGGCAAGGCATATCAGCTGAAGAAATCCAAGAGAAAGCAACTATAAAATACAACGATCACCATTAGAGCAAATGTACTTTTTATTTTTTGCTACAAATTGTTGCTTTTCCATGTAAAAATGACAAATTTCATGCACAGATTCCACTTTAGTGCCATTACATTGAGTTTCAGGCTATGTTATGGTGTTAAAAAGTGTGTTAAATCATTAAAGAGCTGAAATTCTGATGTCCCTCATGGTGTCCCTAATTTCAGGGTGCTGTGTCCCTCATTGTCCCTCATTTTAAGGGTTGGTGTCCCTCATTTCAGAGTCCTTAGGTTGAGAGGTATGCGTGTAATGATGCCTCTATCCTAAATGAATGAGTGCTGAATTGATTTGCATCCTGCCCCAACTGCTACAACGCCCTCTGAAAAATGTGGCTAAACTGGTACACCATTACCGGAGTCCCATCTTCATGCCTAAAGAAGGCTCCATCTTCTGTTGCCTGCCTGGTCATATAATCCTACACCTAAGCCTGGATTTCCCACTGCACCTCTGGGGGCGCCTTCACACTACACCAGCATCCCGAGCACTCCGATTGATCTTGCTCTTTCTTAATTGGACAAATACTCCTGCCTTGGTTACTGCCACATCCCTATCTCCTGATGCCAGTTGCTGGTATGCTGTCTTACTCTGTTGTACTCTGTTGCATCAACTCAGACACCCGAAACACCCCACAGAATGCTATCAGGTAGGCTGTCCAGAACAAGAACGTGTCTCCTTCTGATGAACAAACCCTTGGGAGCTCATCCTGTATTTGCCTGAACAGTATGGGGCTAATTGGTCGGCACTGGTCTGGTCTCTTTGGTACCGACTATGCCCATCTTTGCAGCATCTTATGAAGGGGATAGGCTCTTGTGGTATCCATGTGCTCCTTGGCCTTCTGAAACCAAGCCATACCTGCCAAATGTTGTTTGACCGTGGCTGGCTTAGCCTCCCCCATCTTTTATGCAGCACATACTCGCAGAGCTGTTCCACTGGGACCGGTCATGCCTTTTCCAACCCTTATACATGCTGCACCATCCGGAGACTATCTAATAACCCCCTCTGATTTGCTGCCTGCATATTCAGTGCCAGTGCACTCCTGATCAACTCCCAGGCTTCTGAGTTACCAAACCTCAAAGGTATGCTGGGACTTCCCTGGGATGTCCTTCCTCTCCTGGTGCCAATTCTCAGAACCTCTACCACTGTGAATGAGAAAGAGAGTCAGTTATACCATTATCAATTCCTGGGACATACACTGCTTTGAATTGGATGAAGAGCAAAAGACACTTTAATACAAATACCCCAGCTGGCCAAGTGGCGTTGAGGGTTGAGGCGCTGGATGCTACACCTAGTGCCACGCCGGCGACCCGGGTTCAGGAACAAGCCTGGATCGTTGGGGGTTGGCAGGGGGAGGAGAGGATCGAGCATCCATAGACTGCTCTCCTCTCCTGGGGAGGGATAAGGGGACTATCCTGCACATGTACCACAGTCGCAGGACCTAACGAAGGGATACAATGTTGGGCAGTCGCCCTCTGGACGTGCTTGGGAGCGTGCACGTAACAGGTGGGGTGACATTGCACAGCCCTCGTTGGGGAGGAAATCAAAGCAAAAATCCCTTCCCCTCCAGTAGGTGAAAGCAGGGCCAGTGGCATCAGCCCCACATCCACCGCTGGGTGTAAGGTTGCACGTTCCAGATCCCCCCACAAGGCTACCCCACCAATCCTGTAGATAGGGTGCTGGAGGAGATGGCAGTCCTTCCCTGGAGGACGTAGACCCAGGGGGCTTGGGTATGCCACGTGGGCAATGGGGAATAGCCCTCAACTGGAATGGTGTGAACCGCGCTTTAGGCAGGATGGGATAACCCTGATGACCAAGATGCCCATGCTGGAGAGAGTCTGGAGGTAGGGAGAGTAGAAATAAACTGGAAAAAAAATGCAAATACCCTCATAGGGCCCTTACCACCCAACTGACCATTGGTGGCATATACCACACCAGTATTGTCTGATCAAAATGTTATGAATTTGTCCCTTAATTGCTCCCTCCACACCACCAATGCCACCACTATTAAAAAGAATTCCAAAACCATGACTTACGTTAACACTCCTGAAGCCTTCCAATCCTCCGGCCACTGGCCTGTGCATCACTTTCCATGAAGGTATGCACCAAATCCCAAGCCACCCAACGCATCCGTAAAGAGCTCTAGCTCCTGACTGGATACCATCACCAGCCAGATGGCTACTCTGTTAAAGCAATTTAACAATACTTGCCAAATGCCCAGATCATCTCTCACTGCCTCAGTTACTCTAATCCTGTGGTATGGTTTCATACATCCTGCCCCTACTCCTTCCAACCGTCTCATAAATGTTCTACCCATGGGCAACACTTAGCAGGCAAAGCTCAAGTGTCCTTTCAGCTGTTGCCATTCATGCAAGGTAACTTTACATGCCTTGAAAACCTTCCCCAACAACTCTCTCAGGGCTGCCAGCTTGTCTTGCAGCAACCGAAAGACCCGTTCTGCCATGTCAGTTTCTATGCCTAGAAATGGCAACCATGTGCATGGCCCTTCTGTTTTGTCCTGTGTCAGAGGTACTCCCAGCTCCACACACACACCTCATGAAAGGCCCCCAAAAGCTGACCACAATGCTGTGTTGCTGCTTCTTCTACAAACAAGAAATCATCCAAGTAGGAGGTCTCGTGATGCAGCGGACTATGTAGCAGCTTCTTCGGCTTGCTCCCATCACCCAGCATTATTTCTTAATTATTTGTGCATTCCAGAGAATTTCAATACCCTTTTCCTGTCGATAACAGTTCCCTACACCTCCTGAGAAAGTTCTGAGTGAAAATTATGGACGCTGAAAAAGGCGTCTCGCAGTACCGAGGCACACCCCACCTGTCTCCCTGGAGAAACTCAGCAAGCATTCCAGGGCCCAGCAAAGCTCCAGCAATAAGCCAAGTACTACAGTGGCCTCCTCTATGCAGGCCTCTGAGGTGACCCCCCTCACTCTAGAGCAATTTCTTAGAGAATTCAGCCTGTTTCGTGATGATCTGAAGTCCTTAGCCACGGAAGTCAAGCAGATGGCGTCTGTGCTCGATGATCTTTCTATCAGAACGGCAGATTCTGAAACTCTCCTTATTTCTGTAGGGAAGCGAGCAGATAAGTCGGATAGTGAGGTGGTTGAATGCAGCCACAGAATTAAGAAATTGGAAAACAAAATAGAAGATTTGGAGGGGAGGAGTCACAGAAACAATGTGGTGATCATTGGAATTCCAGAGAAAGAAGAGAGTAACAATACAATTTTATTTATACAAAAACTGATTGAGAAGATGGCTGGTCTCTCTCCCTTCGGAGTTTCTTACACCATAGAATGGGCCCATAGAGCCCTAAGGCCGATGCCAGCTCCGGGCTCCCCACCCCGACCACTTATATTCAAATTCTTTAACTACCAAGAGAAACAGTTGTTTTTGGGGAAAATTAGAGTTGCAGGAGGTACTTTGGGAAGGGAACAAAATCTGGATAACACAGGATTTGCCAGCTTCTGTAAGGAAATGGAGAACATTATTCCACCTTATTGTTACGAAGTTTATAGCCACTGGAGTCAAATTTAGGATGGGTTACCCTGCACATTTGCAGGTACTGTTAGCTGGATCATGGGTCACTTTTGAGGAAGTGGAATCAGTGCAAAAAGCCCTACAGGAAGCCTTGCCTGATCTTTTTCACTCTCGTTGAAAGGGGCTACACTGCTCTACTGGTTGCAGATCTATGAAAGTATAAAGATGGTAGAACTTTTCAAGTGACAAATACAAGTGCTCGGTAACAGAATGTAGGATTATCACACTTACTGGTTTGGGCGTCAACCCAATTTTTAAAGTTTCATACAGGCTACAGAGCATCAGATTATGATGCAAGGGATTCATCATATAAAGAAGGGCTAGTTTCTTTTCATAAGTCAACACTCAGTTTCAAGGCTGACTTTTCTGGTTTTCTTATACGGTGTCAAAGTTTTGATGAATACACTTTTGGAGATGAGAGAATCATTATGAAACGTTTAATTTGCTGTTTTACTGGACGTTCAGCTAACACAAGGGGGCACTCGATGTACAGGAATGGACTTCAGTTACATGGCTATTTCCTTTAGTATCCCTGGTCTGTTATATAACCATGGAACATTGTTTTTGTTTATAGAGGTTGGGTTAACTCAAGGGAAATAATTAAGAATTACTGAGTCTCTGCACTAAAACGATTTGGTCTAACTTTGATAAAGGTATATAGGCCAATATAATTTCTCACTAGTTTTAAATTGCAGCACGAGTTGAGTACAGTGTAGAATGGATGTTGATGCTCTAAGTGGCAACGGATTAATGAATATCCATCATTGTTGTAGAGGGAACACATTTTGTAGGTTAACATTCATTAGATAGCAATATCCTTAAGTTATAGGTGGTTAGAATTTAAGACAGGAATCTCTGTTATTTTGAAACATCACTAGGCTGGGCAACAGAGAAGTGGAGTTGAGGAAGCACATAGGACAGGCTGTATAGCATGGAAGGTACAGTAGGGGGGGGCATCTAGGGGATTAGGAATACAATTACTGTTAGGATTGGGATGTAACGGGATACTTAGGGGGGCACAGAGAAAGGGAAGGGGGATTGAGTATAGATAGTAGCAAAACCAGATCAGGAGATTTGCAACATAAGCAGGACCATTTTTTCTTGTTTTTTGGGGACTACTCTACTAGTGCCTGCATGTTTATGGGAAATGGCTAACTCCATTTCATTTTCATTTCACTTCATTTGTTTATTTTTTCATTTTTATACTGGTAAGTCTGTGGGACAAGCCCATTTTCACAAATGACCAGTTTAAACTAACTCCATCAGAATAGCTACCTGGACTGTTAAAGGGGTGAGGAAATAACATAAACAATATCAAGTTCTAAAACATCTTAAAATCTTAAACATAGACACAGATTTCCTTTCAAGAGTCACATTCATTAGATTCCGAGGCGTCTTAGCTAAGGGGACAACAATATGGTCAGTTTTTTGCCACAGAAGGCACAACTAATAGCTGTGGGGTGATGATCCTTATTCATAGAAAACTCCCATTCACAATGACTAATTTGGTAAAGGACCAACTGGGTAGATATATATTGGTACGAGGATTACTTTATAACAAAGATATATTGTTGGGTAGCATTTATGGTCCTAATCAGGACAAGCTAGGATATTTCACACAACTTGCCCTAGCAGTAACTCCATATAATTCCATCCCACTGATTCTCAGGGGTGATTTTAACCTGGTTTATGACCAAAATGTAGATAGATCAGGCCGGAAGAAAAAAGGCTTGTCACCTGCCCAACGTGTACTAAGGGAATTTATTGATCAGAGTGGAGTGTGTGATATCTGGAGAGTGTTTCATCTCCTGGAGAGGGAATATACTTATATTTCTCCTGTTCACTTCTCTTCATCCAGAATAGATTATATTCTCCAATCACACTCTCTTATTCCTGGGACTCTTGATACATCAATATTACTGGGTCCGCCCTTGGTCCATTCCCTGGTCATAACCCATATCTCTTTAATATCCTTACCCAAACGGGGTTCCAGATGGAAACTGAATGACCAGTTGCAGACAGATCCTGGGTCAATTAATAGTATTCAAGAACATATTGATATGTTTAAGTAGTTCAATCAAGAAACTTCTGGGATGCTGGGTATTATTTGGTGCGCTTTTAAAGTGTACATTAGGGGTATCCTTATTAGTCTAGCCACCATCAGGCTCTTGGGCTCAGTTGGAAGCAAGATTCTTTAAGGTACCTAGGTACTGAATTATCTAGACAATCTGGACAAATGATCAAATTAAACTTAGAGTCCCTAGTTACCATGATATCTCAGGACTTAGAGCGCTGGGCATCACTCCCAGTTTCTCTATGGGGCAGAATAAATTTACTTAAAATGAACATCTTCCCATGACTTTTCTACACCATCTCATTACTTAACATTTGGCTCCCAATGGCTTGGTTCAAGAAAATACAATCCCTGTTTACTAAATTTATATGGTCTAATAAAGCCCCTAGAATAGCTTATAGCAAGTAAACTGCTCCCAAAATAAAAGGGGAGTTATGCCTCACTCGTATAGGATTTTATTTTTGGGCCAGTCATGTTACTATATACTTAAGATGGCTTTCCAAGGGAAGAGTAGAGTCAAGCCCCATCTTGGCTTAAAATAGAACTGACTTTGGTATGTTCATGTGGTTTAGACCCTGAAGGATTATTACATGTTAGAGAAGGCTTGCTCCCTCTCAAGCTCAAACACTCTATAATAGCAGTATCCTTGAAGATCCATGCTCAGATATGTCATTATCTCAAATATGATCATGGTAAAGATATGAACCAGCCTTTAGTGGGAAACTTACAGTTTAAAATTGATAGAAGGACTATTTCTCCAAATCGGATGCCCGGTATACAAAATATGCAAATTACATGCGTTCTTAATGATAGGGGGTCATGGCTTACAGTGGCAGAATTCAAGAATAAGCTAGGGTTCTCACATAAATACTTCTTCAAAATGGTCCAATTGCGGCACCTGTTAATACAAACATTTGATAAGAACCCCTCTTTAACTAAAGGGATCTCCTTTAGTAAAGAATTATTTCCATTAAGTGGTGGTCCAAAAGCAGTCTCAAAGATATACAGCACCTTACATAATTGGAAATTTCCTGACTGCTTTGGCACTACCCGATTGTGGGAAACCTTATTCCCAAACCACATTATTGAATGGCCTGTATTCTGGCACAATTGTCATAAATTTGCGACACAAGACAGACTTAGACTCATGCAGATGTACATCCTTTACAATGCATATTATTCACCACAAAAAATGGCCAAACTGGGTTTAAAACCTTTACCTTTGTGTGCTAGGTGTATTCAAGAGGAGGGGACACTGTATCATATATTCTGGTCATGTTCTAAAATGGTTTCACTTTGGACTAATATTAAACAGTTGGCTGATCCCCTTCTAGGGCTTGGTGATCTGTTTACCCCGGAGGTCTGCCTTCTGGGTGACTTTTAAGGAATCAGGATCCTTAACTGCAAATATTACTTGGTCTCATATCCATGACGGTTAAAAAACTGATATTAAGACATTGGATTGACCAGGAGGACATTTTTTATAACAAATGGTTGACAGAATTGTTGGCAAACCTGTGAACAGAAAAAAACAATAGCCAACCTTAATAACAGAATGGGCAAGTTTAAAAAAATCTGGGACCCATTATACACTTCATTTTTTTTATAAAGTACATATTGTATGAAGAGATTGAATGGACTATCTAATCAAGTAATGGCTCGAACTGTTTATAGAGATCTATTTAGATAAAGGTTGTTGCTCGGGGGCAGGGGTGGGAGGAAGGATTCATATAACTACAATGTCTCAAGTATCTGGTACCATTTATATGTATGTCTGTCTTATGTGTGAAAGAAAAATTGTTGAATAAACTTTTAATTAAAAAAAAAAAAAAATCATCCAAGTAACATACTAGCTCAGTGCGTTGCAGCTTTCTCGTCATGGCTCAGTGCAAAAATGTGCTGAACTGTTCAAATACTGCACATGCCACTGAGCACCCCATTGGCATGCAGTTATCTACATAATACTGACCCTCAAATTTCATCCCCACCAGCTCTCTCTCTGCCGGGTAGACTGTCTTGCCTAACAGTGCTGCTGTCTCACTTTCCGTACCACCTCCACTGCCTTATCAAAGGAGGCATAAGAAACAGACTTGTATGCTGAGTCAATGTAATGATTAACTGGGTCTTCCTCTGGATATGACAAAAGATTAATCATCCAGAATTCCACCGGTGCTTTTTTAGGGACCAGCCCAATTGGAGATACCCTAAGCTGGGCACTGGGAGGAACTACAAATGGGCCACTGATCCTACCTGCTGCCACCTCTTTCTGAAGTTTATGTTGCACTATCTCTGGTTACTCCCTGGCTGATTTCAGGTTGTCTACCTCATATGCCCTGTGGGGGCCTTCATAGGGAATACAAAAACCAAATCTGAACCTATTGGCCAAAAAATGAGCAGTTTCCTTATTCTGATACTGCGCCAATCACCTCTTAAGGTTCTTCTTCCCTACAGGCATTGGCAGACTTGTCCTAACCTCCCCAAAAGGAATGAAACCCTCCTGTCTTTTGGTAGGGGTGAGAATTCCTTGTCTTTTTCCCACATTGCTGAAATGGGTGTTGTTGGCTGCATGCCATGCATTCATGCTTATATCTACAGTGCTTGGTCTTGCAAAATCCTTGACTGTAACTATAACAATACCCTCCCCCAACCCCTTTCCTATTCGCTTGAAACCCATTTTTTTGTGGGGGGGTGTCAGAGTGGGAAGCCGCTATTGGTATGCTGAATGCCCCCCCCATATCTATGGTACACAACAGTGGGAGATCCAACATAGCCCAAGACCTCTCAGTGTCATTCTGTTTTCTCCTCCTAAACTCTTCATCATATTCCAGCCAACTTCCACCTGGTTTGCTCGCATACATGGTCATAATCCAGCTAAAATATACCCAAAGCCCCTTGGCTTTTGCCAGGTTGCCCTGGGTCAGCAGGTCCACATAATGTAGCAAAATCTGCCTCCTGATTTTCCCAGCTGCGTTGAACCAGTGCCGTATCCTTCTTTTCTACCCCATCATCCTTCTCTTTCCTGTCTTTGCCCTCCTCAGGCTCTTTTGGCTGATTGAGGAGTGAAACCACGTCCACATACTCCCCGTTTACAATTTGTTGCCTTACCATGTCTGACAAGTGTGAACCCACTGGTTCACCCAGTGACACAAAACCCACCTGTGTTGGTTGTACAGAAACCAACTGCATCCCAGAGTTAACTGCCATGGCCCCAAGACTCGGTGTCCTCTCCGACTGTTGGGTTAACAGTGACTGCTGGCATTGGTTCCTTCACAGGAAACGGTGTTAACAAATGGTCAAGCTTCTATTCCAATGCCATCTAGGCTGTGAGCCCCAGCAAGGCCTGTTGACCAACTTCATTTTTTTCTTGCGCCACCATCATGCTGTGGCTTGACCTCGACTCCCCTAGTGGCTGCCCTACTTGACCCAAAAGCAACTGCTGTTGCTGTGCTTCCAAGACTCCCTGTAGTGGGACTGGCATCTGTGCCACTGCCAATTGCACTGCTGCTGGGGTCTCTGGCACCCCCAAATTACAAGGTGCCAGAATGGAGAGTAACCTTAGCCAAGCTCTCAGAGGAGCTCAGCTCAGCTCTGCTTCTCCCCGTTTGGCAGGTATGTAACCCTGAGGTTTCACCTGCCCCATGGCCCTTTTCTGCTTCCTTGGTTGTCTTTGTTTTTTTCCCAAAGGCCCCTGCCTTTCTTGACAAATTAGGGCCCGCAACTCATCCATGGAGAGCTCATCTAAATCAAGCCTACCTGCTTGCGTGTCCAGAATAGTCACCTCTTGCTTGTTTTTTTGGTGCTGTGGCTTCTGGGCTGGAGGTGGCTACTCCAGGTCCATGACAGGCATTGTTATACCTTCTTCAGAGTCCTCTACCACAATCACTGGCTCCTCTCATTGAGGGTCAAGCTTGTCAGGCTGTGGAGAGACCACTGGTTCCTGGGCTGGACCTGTAGGTGCCTCCAGCTTTGGCTGTTGCACCGGCCCAGATGGGCCTGGCAACTCCCTTTCACCTTGTCCTTGGAAAAGCACTTCCTACCATGCCTTGCCTTTGCCTTTAACCAGAGCAGCCAATTGGCTTTCAAAATCCATCATTGTATTGCTCTGCAAAACACTCAAAGGGATACCCCCCTAAGCAACCCTTTGTTGTCATTTTGGCCTCCACTTGCACCACAGCAATGAGTCTGAAATTCCACTGCTGGCTTGCTGTCTCTCAATCAACCTAGGCCTATCTGCAGGGCTGTAATAGGGAGCCTGCCTCTTCCTTTGATTGAAACCTTGGAGCAGCAGAAATGAGAGCAAACTCCTTGTCTGCAGCCCCTCTTAAAGGTTAAGCTCCTCCCACTTCTCAAACCACCCTCCCCCTGGGAACCTCCCACCTGCCTTCCCCCACCCCTAGTGGGTGGCTACCGCCCCCTACCTGCCTATCCAGGTGTCATTCCATACCTGCCCCCAGACAAAGCCTTGCCTAATGTGGTGCCTTGTAGGTTCATTTGTAAAAACCCTTCTTCCACCTTGCTCTGCATTGTTTCAACCAAACCCAATTCTGCATGCAAAATTGTCAATAAATTTGAGAGTATTGTATTGAAAATGTTAATACTTTTTACACAGTTCAAAGTAAAAACTCAAAAATTGCAAGAAATTGGAGAACGTGTCAGTTTATGTGGAGAATAGTCAAAATTGCAGATTCTGCAAGCAAATTGTGGTACATTCTTCCAGTGCCTCTGCTCATGAGTCAGACCTATACCAGGAGTGTTCTGTGCACATGCCAGAAATTCAGTAGTGGTCATAGTAAGAGAGGGCTCCCCTTGTTCTCCTGAGCTACCCCTGTAGCCTAGCCCAACCGCTTAGCAAAGCAGCATATGGGTTGCGATATGCCCCTTAGGCTTCTCTGCAGTCTCTGGATCACATTAGGTATTTTAATATTGAAACTATTGAGAACTATGGGGTCATCCAAGTGTATAGATTCCCCTTTAAATCAGGAATATGCATTCTGAAATCTGAGCCAGTTCAATATAAATCTGCCACACTGAGACAGCTGCCAACAATATATGTTGATATACATCATTACACTTTCAAAAGTGTATTGATGCATATTGACTTGTACAATAGGCATACATTGATACTTGAAAACTGTATCGATATGATCTATTCAAATGACTTCAAGTTTTCATTGGAAAAAATAATTGGTTTGTATCACTTACAGTGTAAGTTTAGACCTCTCAAAAGATAACTTCTTTAAAAGGTGCTAACTTTAGAACTGTTAGGGCTAGGAACTTAATTTTTCTATAAATGAAAGCTTGAAGTCAGCTATGTTGCTATATGGATATTTTTCATAAAGCCTTCTTAACTTTTTATGAGTATTGGTTTCATCAGGAACTGTGTAGTTTGAATTTGTAGCCTTGCATGCATTCATCTTACGCCTTTACTTGCGTAGTGAACATTTCACTCTCCCTTGGATTTTCTGCTGTCAAGTCAAAGTGTAATAATGCCATTTACATCTAGGGAAGGTCTGAAGATAGTTGTAATAGGTAAATTGTTTACAAGGCATAAAAACTGTGTTGCTTTTTTATTCCAGTTAAAATTCTAAATGCATCTGCTATCCAACACCAATCAACCTCAAATTATTTTCAAGTAACTTGGAAGGTACAGTATACTGTTGTAAAAACTTGTGGGCAAGTAGAAATGGGATGATAATATAGTAAAGGTTAGTTTTATATAGGAGATACGCACGTAGATGATAGGACCCAAGAGTGTCACTGAAAGTCAGGAAGAACTCTGATATAGCATGTATGAAGATGTACTGTATGTGAAAAAACAACATGTGTACGAGGGGAGAGTGATGCTAGCAATGGGGGTTTCCTTACTATCATTTCCAGTGCTGATTTCACAAGGATGGCTGACCCATCTCACCTACAAACCTACCATAATTGGAAGTACCAACATCTTTATATAGTAAGCCATAATGGAAGTTAATAGAACACTGTAAACTTTTCTCAGAGTTGTGGCAATATTGGGTATACATTTTGGGAGGGGCACTGAAGTAGGGAGATATTTTGGAAATAGTACAGGTGAACAGGTAGACATTTGAGGGAAGTGTGGAAGATGTGGTATGAATTTTGACCATGCACCCTGATGTAGAGAATCTGAATCCTTAAAGCATTGATGCTCATCAGTCCATCCTGGCAAGCTTTATATAATGTACATTGCAGCTTTGAAATAAATTTAAAAATCTCTGGATCTGCGTTAGTGCATGTCTCTTGTTTGTGTGGTAAGAATTTAGGGACAGGTGTAGAAGAAGGGGTTCAGATCTGAGTGAGTTGAGTGGGAGTAGGTGTACACATTTTGTAGGGAGAGTGGAATCAGGGGAACAAATTCTGAGTAGAGATCAAATCAAATTAGTGGTGCGGAGCAGGGGTTAGAAATTTTGGGAAGGTATGGGGATTGCAGTACGAATTTTGGGAGGAGTGCAGGAGAAGGAATGCAAGCCAAGGTCGATGGGGTAGTGGAATAAATGTTTCATAAGTTTTTCAAGCCAGAGGACAGTGTCCATAATGCTTGCCTCATATTTAATTTAATAATTATATTTATAGTCATCTGTCATTACTAAACCAAATGTTGTGGGAAGTCCTTGGGTAAGGGTTCAGATTTTTAAGAGAACATCATGGGTAGGAATGCAAATTGTGGGATGGGCTGGGGAACGCATTTTGGAAGTCATGCAGGGGCAGGGCATACATAATTTTAGAGGGATGTGGCTGTACGAATGCAAGTTGGGTTAATATCTGGTGGAGTGCAGAAGAACGGGTACAGTCTTTGGGAAGGGTGCAAAGTTTGGCACTGGTGAAGTGCAAAAGTTTTATCCTGGATGGTTGCAAGATTGCGAATACAGATGTTGGGGAGGCATGCAGTTTTTTTGTAGAGGTGCAGAGGTGCAAATTTTAGGAAGGGTGTACATTTTTCAATTTGAAAATATTTTAAGATTGTAAATACTTCTGCAGTTTTTACATACTGGTTTCCTTGGGTGCACTGATAGGAAACTGCATTAAGAAAACTGCATTAAAAAAAAGCAGGCTAATACCAAGTACTGGTACTGTAGTGCAGCACTAGGGAGGTTCTGCACTGATGAGGTGCCGTTCTTCAGATGAGATGTTAAACTGAAGTACTTTCTTCCATTGTCTTGAGGCAGTCCCGGTGGAAGCTAAAGATGCCATGCACTTTCTGCAAGAGTAGGGAATTTTCTCTGGTGTCCTGTCCAACATTCTTCTGTTAATAAGACAATGAGGCAGGTAAAGTACTGTACCCCTGTATATATATAAATCTGAAACATATCTGGTGGAGTAACCTACACACTATTTTATATAACAAATGCATAATATCTAAAAAAGAAGATCCAGCTTCCCCATCAAATTACAGACTGATCAGTCTGATTGACTGTATTGCAAACATTTTTACAAAGGTTATATTGAATGAACTAAATGTATGGGTAGAACAAAACCAAATAATACCAAGCAGGTTTCAGGAAAGACCACTCAGTGGTACCTATTTGTCAACAATCCACAAGGTAGTCTATATGATACATATGTGTAATCTCCAAATATTGAAGGGATACCAGTCCCAGCATTGATATACTGTATATGGATGATCTCGATTATATTTCAGTAACCCCTACTGGACTTCAAAGAAAATTAAAATCTCTAGAAACAGTCTGTAAAAAATCCACACTGCAAGTTAATAAGAGCAAATGTAAGGTCATGGTTAGTGGTAAGAAGAAATATAGAAGGACTTGGTACCTGGAAAGTGATATACAAGAAGAAGTCAAATCATTCTGTTATTTAAGGCTTAACATCAGTTCTAATTGTAAGTGGTTAGTGCAAAAAAAAAACACTATTGCTAGACTGAATGAGGTTACATTGGGCTGTACATATGGAGACCATTGTCATCCTACTGCACTGAAAGCTGCTGTAGCAAAATGAAATAGTGTTGCCCTGTATATGATGGAAGTTTGGGGATTGGATGTATATGTAACCATTTACATTTTATAGGGTGCTTTTGCAACTATCAAAGTCCATCCCCACTGAGACAGTAAGAGTGGAACCAGGGAAAGCAAGATTAGAAGTGATTGCTGACTCTAAAATGTAATCGTACTATATTCAAATTATGCACTAAGATGAAAAAAGACTAACTAAACAGTGCTTGATTTAAAAAATCCAGTGGCTTAATGTTGATTCCCATTCACCCTGGTGAATAAAGATAAAAGAAATTATAATGGAAATAAGGACTGACCATGCTTGGAAAGACTGCCTAAAGAAAGTGGTAACTGGTGCTGACTATATTAAAATAATAAAAGATAAACTATGGGAGTCGAGAAAAAAAAAGACATGGAGGAATAAAAACTTTAAAGATATGTCCTTGGTTTCTAAAAAATAAGAGTGAACATAGACTGGAACATTACTTCTTTTTTAATGGTTACAGAGGACAGGAGGATCTTTACAAAATATAGGTTAGAATTATTTTGGTCCACAATACTACAGGCAAGATATGATAAAAGACTAAGCAATGGTAGGGATGTGGACATAAGATGCGATTGTATTCAGGAAGGGAAGGGAAGGAAGATATCTTACATGTTGCTAGGTATAGTCCAAAATATTAGGATACCAGAGTGAAATGGTAGCCAATGAACAGGGTGAAAACAAAAAGAGCAACACCAAGGTCCACGAGTGAAGAAAGGCGAAACCAGAATGGCGATAAAAGTTTTACCTTTTCCCTGAGATGCTACAACCTCTAAGTTAGATATATAAATGAAATTGTGGGGGCAAAGCTCCCTGCAACAGGGAATGTGGATAGCCCCCATAAAAAGTCTCCATTTTGGCTTTCGCTATTATTTACTCGTGGTTCTGGGTTTGCCCTTCTGTACTTGCCCTTATCACACAAAACTGAATGAAATGGCTATGCTCATGTTTTAGCACTTTGTACCCTCTAGATGAAAACATTTTAAGAGGACTAGTGAACCCTACCCATGAGTCTGTAACTTGGGATGTGATCACATTCTTGAAAGGAACTGAACTTTAAAAAAAAAACATGGAAGCTAAGTACTTTAAAAAAGATTTACAAAAAGGGAAAGAAATACTGAAATAAGTAAAGAATAAAGGAACTGCTAGCCAAGGTAGTTCACTACATATAATCAGTGGTGAATTAAAGCTGTAAGTAGTAATATGTGGAATACACTTTTTAAAGTCTATTGAGACTATTATTTTCTGTTGAGACAAGACTTGAAGATTACTGGTTAAATACATTGACAAGTAGTGTAGGTAATCATGCCTGCACCCTGTAGTGCCCAGTTTCCATCCTGGTTAAGGTGTATAAATGGGATTTGCTAAAGTGCATACCTATAAATCCCTTTACATTATAAACCCATGTTACAAAAGGGTGTAAACTATCATGTGAATTACCTATTTTCTATGAAAATATGAAGTTTAGATAAGGAAGTATTCCAAAATGCATAATGTAGGATGATTTGCACAGTATGTTGTTACGCGCATGAGATAATGTATTTGTATTATTAATTTATTGGATATACTATATGTACGTATTGTGGATATTTATTGCTAATGTTAATAATTTGTATTTGGGAGCCCATTTTATTGATGTTGTAAAGACTTAAGAGTCAAACAATAAACTTATCTGAACCTGAAAAAAAAAATAGGCTAGGTCCCCGTAACCCACCCCACCAGGACATATCTGAAAATAGGGAGCTGTGATAACTGCATACCATGTGTGTGGCTCCTGCAGGAGTGGTGGGAGTCTGCACAGTTTGCTTAGTTCTGTTTGTAGTTTTAAGTAATTTGTTTATTATTTTAGTTGGTTTTGGACAGGTTATTGTTGAAGGATGTTTATTTTCTTTTTGGCTACCACTCTTTTAGGGCTTGGTCCTAAGCCTTGTGACTGATTTTCACAAGTAATTTTTAATGCTTTTTAAATTTTCAACTGGGTTCCAACTCATATATGCTGTACCCTGCCCATTGTTGCTTGCCTGCAGAATCTAAACATGCTGATCTGTGTTTTTAATCCATGTATTTTTTGGTAGCTTGGACTTCTTCAGGTATATCCAGTTTTCAACAACATCGGAATGTTCAATTTGATTTTTATTGCGATTTTAATTTGTCGCGTATGATTAATTAAAAATGGTCTACGTAATCTAAAGCATGCAGCTAGGTCAGTTAAATTATATAGTGTGCAGAACAATCAGTTGACAAAGTCAGCATGGTTAAGAGCTTTAAATGTGTTAAAGTTAAGACAATTAGTTTTACTGTTTCTTGTACTTTCAGGTGATGTCTCTCCCCACACCTGGCATAGTCAGGATACCCTATCAGATGTTCCAATGAGCTTAAAAAATCAGGCTCTTTGTTGAAATTGGTTCATTTAAATATCAGACATATTCCCTCTAAGAAAGTTGAGTTCGAAGCATGGCTGTTTGAGAATAAGTTTGATATTATCAGTTTGTTAGAAACCTTCTATGTTAAATTCTATGTCACCTGGTTAAATGCAAATATTTCTGATTGGGGAATGCTTCAGAAAGGCTGTAACTCTTTTCAAATGGATAGAGTAGGGAAAAAAGGGGTCATGTATGTTTTATATTTTGGATAACCTTTCTGTGGCTGAATTTCCTCCTCAGTACCAAAATGGTGTTTGTGACCTGTTATTCCTTAATATCATTTTGGGTAACAATAACATAATCATTCTTAATATTATCTTCATTCTCCCAGTTATGTGGAAGCTGGTGAGGAGCTTTAACAATTTTTGGTTACTTCCTCATGGGTGTGAGTGGATTTTAATGGGAGATTTTAATGCTAATTGGAATCATGAGCATTCAGATTCTTTTTGTGAATTGTTTTATATCCTGGGGTTGCATCAGATTATTAACTCAGCTACTAGGCTCAACTACAAAACAGGGTTGCAGTCTACACTAGACTGGATTGTGGTCACCCACCCATCTAGGGTTTATAGCTGCATTGTTCTTCCTGACAGAGTGACCACAGTCAAGTTTACTGTAACTGGACCACTAAGACAATTAGATTTGAGCCTGTGTTTGTAATGTGAGAAATTGAAGGAAATTAGCTGTCAGTCATTTTAAATGTTTTCACTTCATGTTGTTGAATGGTCCTTTCTTGAGAAGATATCAGATTTAGTTGTGGCCTACAAGCATTTTTGAAAATCGTGGATGGTATTTGTGATTCCTTTGTTCCATTTAAAAAACTGTGGTTTTGTGGTCAGAAATGAGTGGTTAACTTGTGATATTATGAATATGTTTCAGGATTTTAATAAAAAGTGGGCCTTATTTAAAAAGGCCAGAGATCAAGTTTCTTTGATTGCATATGAAAGGGCCAGGAATCACTGTAAAATGTTTACACACAAAGCTAAATTAGAATTTTTAATGAAAAAGCAGTTGAATTTGATTCAAAATTCTCACATTTTTTTGAATATCTTAAACAATCTTACTGGCTATAAGACTAGGAGTGAATGTTCCTCCCTTTATGTTAATGGTGAGGCACTTGGTGATCCTTTGGTATTGGCTACTATGTTTAAGGATCACTTTGGCTATCTTTCTAAGTTTCTGGTTAATTTCCCTAATCCCCTGTACACTGTTACTGAAGTATCTGATACACACTTTCAGAATTTCCCCATAAATGTTATTTTAAACACCTTTCTGTTGATCATATTTTGTCTTATTTAGACAAACAAAATCCTTGCCCGTGTATTGGTATTGATGGCTTTGACTTTGTTCTTCTTAAAATAGCTCATTAAAAGTATTGCATCTCCACTCACAAAACTGATTAACCATTCATTTTGTTTTGGCACCTACCCCTTAGTATGGAAACAGGTGACTATACAGCCAATATAGAAGTCTGGTCCCAAATCTACCATCTCAAATTATAGGCCAATTTCCCTGTTAGCCCCTCTATCCAAAATGTGTGAGCGAATTATAATGGATTATATTGTTGATTTTTAAATGAAGAATACTCTGTTGTCTCATGTGTAGCATGGTTTAGGACCTTGTACAATACTGAGAGTAACTTGATGAGGGTCAAGAACTATGTTGATCAGGCCACTGACTCTGGAAAATTAATGGCTTCTGTGTTCATGGACCTCACCAAGGCATTCGATCTAGTGGATCATGACTTTCTTCTGTTGTCTTTATCTCAGAATAATTTCTCCAAAGATGTTATTAATTGGTTTGGGGAGTACCTTGCTGGCCAAGAACATAGAACTGTTATTTATTCTAGTTTTACAAAAGTTAATTGTGGAGTTCCACAAGGTTAAATATTGGGACCTTCTCTTCTCCCATTTTTAAAATGATTTTGTCATCTTTGCCATAGCAAATGGGAATAGTAAACTGTAGGAGTTGTGAATCAATCTCCTACCATTCAAACTTCCCAAAAGTGCTGTTTTCCATGAAAAAAAATTGCTTTTATTTCTGTGCTGTGCTTCATTTGCATAACCCTGCCACTTTTTTTCTCAGTGCTGCAACCCCCAACAGTGACATCGTGCAAGGGAAATAAAGTTTTCAAGCACCATGTTGAAACTGAGACCTCTGATAATCAGTCTTGGTATTGCACACATCCTTTTTCTTTCACAATTTTGGACTCCTAGCAGAAGCTGGACACCAAAGGAAAAAAAAAAAGTAGTCTGACCCATAATTGCTGTCCTGAACCATTTATAATCATTCAGGCCCTATAACATAAACATAGAAAAATATCATCACTCTTCCACATTCTGACAGGTGCTGCCACTTCAGACCTGTGACTTCACCAGCAGGAAGCACAAGTCAAGCAACATCTACACAGACTAACAAATTATCTTTTTTACCTATCTGCATCACAAAAACAGTTTTCCAACCTCGGCCTGTCAGTGCAGTGGTTGGATTTCTGGTTGAGGCACCAGAGACCAGGGTTCAAGAACGAGCCTGGGTGCTGGAGGGCCAGCCAGGGAGAGGACTTGAGTATCAGGGACAGCTCTCTTCTGGGGGTGGGTGGGTGGGTAGCAATTCTGTGCTTGACTGGCTCCAGGTGGAGGTCTGTGGGTACAGCAAGCACCGAGGCAGACATAGGGGGAGGAAGTCATGGACACTGGCACTAAGCACCTTGATGTTAGGGCACATGTGATGCTAATAGGAAAGGAGGAAAAAACACCCTTCAGCTCTGAGGGGATGGAGCACCGAGTATGGCTCCTGCCTGCCTGACTGCCCTGAGCCCGATGAGACATGGAATTGTTCAGAGTGTATGGGCCCCACTTCGTCCCCGCTCAGGGGGGAAACTGCAGCTGGATGGGGGAACAGGACAGTGCAGGTAGCAGGGTGGACTCCATTGGTGCCCCTGAGGAAACGGAACTGGTAGAGATGAGAGGAGAGATAAATAGAAATAAAAAAAAACAGTTTTCCAGAAACGTTTCTACAGACTGTACTGCTGTAAACACTACCGACATAGGAGACTGCACTATGATAAGGGAGACAGAAAAATCAGCTATGCACTGTACCCATTATGCCTTGCTACATATATATACATATATGTTGACAGCAGATAAGGGCCTATGGCCCACCTAGTCTGCCCATGTGCACATGTACTTAGCTTCTTCCAGCTTCTCTAGAACTAGGTTATATGTCTATATATTAGGTGCTATTCTGCAGTCCCCACTACCATAATAAGGAACTTCACCTCTGAGTAACGAACATTTAAGTCAACTTTATAATGTACCCGGAGTTCCTTATTGCAGTATGTAAAACATTGACAGTTCCCTTGCATGACATCATACTGGGGGTGTGGCTGCACACAAAAAATTGGAGGGCAGGCAGAAACAAAAACGTACAAAAAAATGGCTGACAGATTTTTTTTATAAAACAAATTGCAGCTTCAACATCTGAAGCATGGGTGGTAATGGCATACTATGTGAAACAGGCATTTGCAGAATGTGACTAAATCGCTTTAAATTACCTCTCTGCTGTGTGTTCTTCATCAGAAATGCTTTTGTACACTGATGATGCAGTCATTTATGAAAGGGATAAGAATTGGAGGCCCTTAAAGTCATTATTGAAAAAGACTTTGACAACCCACAACAATGATTCTCACCCCGCAGGATGGTCCTCAATATAAAGAAAAAAAAACAACTAAGGCTATGGTCTTTTGAAGTCTAAGATGCTCTGTAATAGTGAGTTTTCCATTATGGGCCTTGATAGTAAATATCTAGACTCAGTTAGTGACTTTAAATATTTGGGGGTAGTCCTGGTCAGCACCCTTACCTTCGACTTACATGCTGACTATTTAGTAAAAATAATTAATCAACGTTTAGGCTCATTATTTCGAGTTAGTGGCAGCCTTTTACTGGAAGCCCGAGTTCTTTTGGCTAATAGTGTACTTTTCTCAGTTTTAGATTATGGTATTCTCTGTTATTTGTCTGCAGGTAGCAGGGTGTTGTCAAGGATTAGAGCTGTGTATAATGCCATGTGCCATTTCATTACTGGTCCTCCTTTACCTGTACACCATTGTACTCTTTCTGATTCTGCTCAACAACTTTCTTTTGAGGACTGTATAAAATTTAAGGTCTCTTTTTCTTTCATAAAATTGAACTTGGGATAGTACCTTCTTTTATTTCAGATTTGTTTCCCATACAGTGTAATGATTTTTCTTACTAGGTGACAAGATTCTGTTTCTTTCAAATATCATTTAGGAGATCTGCTCTTGGCCAAAGGGCCCTTGACTATGTTCATACTAAAGTTGCATAAGACAGTCTAGAAGGCTAAAAAGCCCATTTAAAGACTGTCCCCACAATTAAGTGGAGGTAACAGGAGTCACCAACTGTCATGTGTTTATCCAACCTATTCTTACAATAATAAATGATTCTGCCTGCACAACACATGCCGGTAACTTATTCCATCATTCTATTGCCCTACATACAAATACATATTTTCTCAAATTTGTTCTACACCTTTCACTCACTAACTGTTGATCATGTTTTCTCCAGTTAAAGATCTTTTCCCGAAAATGCAAACCTAATTTAATTCTTAAGCTATTCTGGTGCAAAACTTTATAAAGAAACAATAAATCACCCCTTATCCTTCTTCTAGATATGGACCATAGTCTCAGTGATTGTAGTCTGGTTACATACGGTTGATTCTTCTGACCTGATATCATTTTAGTTAGAATCCTTTGAGGACGTTCCAGCAGAACCCTATCCTTTTTCAAACAAGGATTCCAAAGTGAGGAGCAGTAATCCAAAACAGGTCTCACATATGATTTAAACACTTTAGTGAGCACTTCTGCGTTCCTAGTATGGAAACTTCTTCTAATACAATTTACCAAATGCATAGATCTGTTTGCCATGATTCTGCAGTGTGTTTCATATTTCATATCCTGTTGGATATGTATACCAAGATCTTTCTCGTAGTTGGAAGATCTTATTTTACTATTCTGAACATAGTAATCCTGTTTTATATTATCCTTTCCCATATTTAGCATTACACTTTTGTTGGCATTAAAACTCATAAGGTTCTTTTTAGCCGATTCCTCGATATCTAATAAATCCTGTCCAAACCTCAATCTATCTTCAAAAGTGTCTACTACCCCCCAACCTTAACATCGTCCACAAATTTAACTAACTTATTTTCACTATTCAGTTTAGATCACTCATAAATATACCAAATAACAAAGGTCCTATCACCGAACCCTGTGGCATCCCACTCTCCACCCTCACCGCCTCCGATAAATATCCCTGAACTCTCACGCTCTGGGTCCTATCCACCAACCAATCCTGCATTCACCCTCATGTCTAATAACTTTGATAATAACAGTCCATGAGTGACCTTATCAAAGGCCCCACTGAAATCCAGCATTACCACATCAACATTCTTCCCCGATCCAACTTCCTAGTGACCCAATCATAAAAACAGACCGTATTGGTTTCACATGATCTATTGTTTTACAAAACCATGTTGGCTATTGTCCACTAATCCTTTCCCTTCCATAAAGTTCTTTATTTCATCACTCAAAATCCCTTCAACTATTTTACTAATCACCGAAGTCAGACTTACTGGTTGATAGTTTGATGGAATGATTCTTTCCCCTTTTTTATAAACCGGCACCACGTGCGCCAGTCTCCAATCAGTTGGTACATATCCCTCAGCTAATGATTTCTGGCCAATCACTGTTATAACTGGTGCCAATTCCACTTCAAGTTCCTTATTGAACCTCGGGTGAAGCCCATCCGGACCAGCAGCCGTATCCACCTTTAGCGATCTTATCTTCCCAACTCCCTTAACATTAGATTTACCCATCCCTTCTTTAAACATCCTCTTATTATCATTTCCCTTAGTGAAGGCCTTACTAAAACATGTATTAAATTCCTCGGAAAGTAGTATGGGATCGCTACTTAACTCTCCCCCTCACAACCAATGGTCCCACAGATCGACTCTGTCCCTTTTTTTCCTTCACATAGGCAAAAAAGCTTTTTACATAATTTTTTGTCATGGCCAATCTAAACTCTACTTGTTTCTTTGTTTTCTGTATTTCTTTTTTCATCTGTTTTACTATTTGTTTATACCTTGTCATATTGTCTACTGTACTAGATTGTTTCATTTTTTTTAAATAGAGCTTTCTTTCTTTTCCCAGTTCTTGTGGTATTTTTATTTAACCAAATGGGCCTTTTTCCTCTATTATCATATACTTTTTTTCTTAAGTATGAGTCTGTCAATCAGATTATTTATTACATTAACAAACAGATCACAGGCATCTTGAGTAGTCAGGTAATTTATCATATTCCCCCAGTTATATTGAAGTAATGACTCTTTAATAGCCACATAGTCTCCTCTATTATAAATAAAATGAGTTGTAACTCCCTTTATCACCTTCTTAGTTTTATCAGTATCAAATGTAGTAGAATTATGGTCACTTGTGTCTGTAGGTGGTCCAATTGTTAACTGTTTTATTTCATCTGAAATATTTGATATATGTTGGTGCTCATGATTACAATAATCTTCTTAATTCCATCACATGCTGTAAATCTATTTCCTAGTTTAAAAAAGTTGTTTTCTCTGTTGGCTGTTCAAGCTAATTGTGGCTATGTGTAGTCATTGTTATAGCATTTTATATCTTTTATGTTTTTGTATGCTGGTTGCATTTGAAAACAGGCAGTTTGCTCAATGTGTCTTCCCAGGGTAAACAATAAAAACAAAGTGAAACGAAACAGTTTAATGTGTTTTCCTGGTTAAAAATTAAAATAAAACAAAACTCATGAATCATCCAATTAATAAAATATTTATAAATGTAAAACAATTTTTAAAGATTTAGGAAACAAAAAAATCCATCTCTTAAAAAAGTGGGGCAATCCATCCACTTTTTAAAACTTGCACATGAAAATGACCTCTTGTGATTTTAAGAGACCCTCACAATCAAGTAAATATTTGTGTTGCTTGGTTGAATATTTTCCAACAATTTATCAAAAAGGCCATAAGAGACAGGGAACAACTCAAGCCAGAGGCTGTTTAAAGGGACAGTAAACATTGCAGGGGTCACTCAAATTGTGAAAGCCCATAAAAAGATCTGTCAAATGACATGCTGAGCTTACCTGTAGGTGTCAGGAGTCCTAAATTATGAATACCTATATAATCTGTAAATCAAAACAAGGCAGCAGCCATTTCATTGAATCATGAGACCAACAATGATGTCACTGAGGGTCAAGCTGTAATTAACAACATGCAGCTTGCCCGTCAGTGACATCACTTCCTGTTTTAAAATGGCTGCAGCCATGTTCTGATTTACAGACTAATTAGTCATATCTCGGGACTCCTGACACCTACAAGGAAGTCCAGTGCCTCATTTGAAATTGTTTTCATGGGCTTTCACAATTTGAGTGACCCCTGCAATGTTTACTGTCTCTAAGTCTTTGCTGGGTACTTCACAAGACATGGTGGGTCTTGAAACAAGAAAAGGAAAAACAGGATGCGTCTGCTCCAGTATCCTGTCTAAATCTGCAAACCAGATTGGAGTAATGACTCACTCACCAAATAAAGGCAACCTTTTTCATTTTATTTCTTTTAAAAAGTGAATAAGAGGACAAATTACCATGTTTCATGACCTAATAGTCACTTCAAAAAGGCCCACCTTTTTTTCTGTAAAGTTGAAAACAAGAATACATGATTTTCAATATACAGTGTATACTGAGATATGAATTTTAACTAACAAACATATATTTTAAATTAGTAATTTCTCCAATATTTGTATAGTTCTGTATCTCAAATAAATATTTTAATTCATATTGAGAGGATTAAATCCTCTCTTCCTGAGTAATCCCTGAAAATGCAAGAACCCCCTCATGTGGAATAAAGAATTATCATAAACACTACATCAAAAAAGAAAACATATAGTACCTTTATAATAACTGGTGACCCCCAATAACTCATTTTTGAGAGTTGTAGAAAGCTGTATCAACCTGGTCAGCCATCCGAATGGGTTGATATGGCTTTCAGAGTCTTGTGCTTTATTGTGTGCAGTACCCAAACCCATGAAAACACTGTACAGCTCCACAAAATCAAAATCAAATCAAATTTTATTTATAAAGCGCTTTTCAAAATTATCAAAGCGCGAATACAATACAGATAAAACAACCAACAAACAAATATACCTTTAAAAACAATTAATAAACAATAGGTTGGCCTAATCAAAGGCTTTCTCAAATAAATAGCTTTTTAAAGAAGCCTTGAACTGCTCTGTGGACTGGCACTGTCGAATCCGCCGAGGTAAAGAATTCCACAGAGTTGGGGCCATAAAAGAAAAGGCTCTAGCCCCAGATGATTGCAGACGAACCCTGGGAACCTCTAGCAATCCCTTGTTGGCAGAGCGGAGCGAGCGAAGAGGGCAGTAAGGCCATAGGAGATCTTGCAAGTAGTCTGGGCCCTGACCGTATAGGATCTTATAGGTCAGCAATGTGACCTTGAAGGTGATTCTCCATCGCACAGGCAGCCAGTGCAGTTCGCGCAGCACAGGTGTGATATGGCAAGTTCTTGGGAGTCCCATCAACAACCTGGCCGCAGCGTTCTGCACCAGCTGCAGGTGACAGAGATCCACCACCGGCAACCCTAGATATAGTCTGAGACTAGACGGTTCTCTGTCACAGAACAGCTTCACCATTCAAAAACTTGACGGTCTGTGACCAATGCTTGCTGAGGTTGAAATCCACTTGTAATATAAAGCCATTCACAGTTGTAAACAAAAGAAAAAATTTAATGCTGGCCCGCTGGTACAGTGGTAGTGCTACAGCTTGCGATGTTGGTGACCCAGGTTCAGGGACAGACTCAGGTTACTGGTGGGCCAGCCAGGGGGAGGAGGCGTAAGCATCCCATGGACTGTTTCTCCTCTGGGGGGTGGAGGGAGCCTTGGTTTGGTGCAGGACTGACGTCTAGTGGTGGCTGGAGGTTTAGCTTGCCCAAGCCATTACAGTCAGGTGGAGTGTGATAGACGCCTGTGTAAGCCTTGGCATCAGTGCACGTTGCGT
Organism: Neoceratodus forsteri; assembly: GCA_016271365.2. Classification (NCBI taxonomy): domain Eukaryota; kingdom Metazoa; phylum Chordata; order Ceratodontiformes; family Ceratodontidae; genus Neoceratodus; species Neoceratodus forsteri. The sequence continues at coordinate 925,159,179 of CM028132.1, forward strand.
CTCTGGGAGGGGACGAACATCTAAAAATGTTTCAGCCCACACGACACCGACAAGATGGCTTAGTAGGCCCTCACCACCTGCAGGAGCATCCTGGAGTGAGGACCCAGATGAGACATGGAAGGTATGGGGCTTGGAGGGTGACTCGAGGGGTCTGGCTGCCAGCTCCTGCTCTGTCCCCACATGGGGGGTAAGCCATGGCTCTGTGGGGGGTTCCTTCAGGGTTCGCAATGCAGTGGTGAGGTTGGGTGACAGTGCCAGGGCTCAAGGTGGGGGATGAAGAGAAATAAAAAAAAAAAAGAAAAAGTTTAAATATGGAGAACCGTTTCATGGCCACCTCAACCAGAGACAGAGAGAAATAACAACTGAGACAGTTGTCTTGTATTTGTTTCCTTTGCACAAGTTATTATAAAAAATAAATTGTATGTAGATGTGTGCTCTGCAGTTTTTTTATACACCCTCGGTGTGTGATAATAAATAAACTACTCAAGCTTTGCTCTCGAGGTTTATATATTATCACACACTTTGGGTGTATAAACAAACTGCATATCACATACCTATATATGCATTATTCTTTATGTACCATTCAGTTCTTGTTTTTAAACAGTCTTCATTCTGCTTGTTAAACTCAAACATGGGAAGAGACAGGGATATATATGTATAAAATGATGTCTTTTCAGTTCTGACTCCTCACTGGTCTGGACCCTGTCACATGGCACTGCATTAACCAAGCATATTCTCATGCCCACAATACATGGTACGGGTGCATTAATTGAAAGCACAGATCATAAAAGATCAGTATACTGATTACATATCATCAGGATTAAAAAGGTCATAATTTAAATCAAATGACCAAGCAACATCAAAAAGAAATCATGCAAATAAAAAACACATACCCCCCACACATATACACATTGCTCAAAAATCACAAACTACAAAGGGAATCCATCCTACAACTTTGAAAAAAAAACATACTTTTCAAAAATCCGAACCTAAAAGGCCTCAGTGCTGCTTACACAAGAAAAACACCTTAAACACCAAATAAAAGCACAAAATATATTTCAAAACATCTAATTCTATGCAGCACGAGAAACATACTTACATATATCGCTAAACCATCAGCAAAACGACTACAAGCATTGCTCTAAAAGCTAATAAAATACTCACTTATCTGGCATGCAGAAACAAACACAGGACAAATCAAACTCCCTGCTTGAACCTCATCATCAACTAGTGTAGTGCACCTGAGTTGGGTCACATGACATCTAAGCAGCCACCTAAGCTCCCAGGTTGGATTCAGGTCACATGCAAAGTACATGAAGCATAGCCCAGGCTGATAGCTCAGCCTTACAGATCACATGGGAAATGCAGGAAGTTAAAAGGGAGGAATACACTATAACCATGGAAGCATAACTTCCTGCAATGTAACTGCACCCAACTAGTGAAGTTTACCAGCTGCAACTTAATCCCTACTGCATATCCAAGTTATGCTAATGCCTTAAAGCCAACAATTTAAAGATAGAGCACCAAATTACAACACTTCTACACTGCTAATAACTAACATTACTTAACATTTTCTAATTGAAACATAGAAACATAGAATATGTCAGCAGAAAAGGACCGCCAGGCCCACCCAGTCTGCTCCAGTATGCCTAGCTAGCTGCTAGGACTTTGCTATTTCCTATGGCCCCCTCCTCCCAATCCAAAAGACCCTTGTGCCTATCCCACGTTCTCTTGAATCCCCCCACAGTTTCTGCCCTCACCACCTCCCATGGGAGTTTGTCCCAGCTATCCACCACCCTCTCCGTGAAGTAGAATTTTCTAATGTTTCTTCTGGAGCTCCCCCTACTATCTACATATCATGCCCCCTTGTTTTTCATTGCTTCTTTAGCTGGAATATGTCCCCTACTGGCACCCTGTTAATACCCTTGTTGTATAGGAAGGTCCCAGTCATACCCCCCTTCCCTTCTTTGTTCTAGGGAGTACATGTTTAGGTCCTTCAGCTGCTCCTTGTATGACAGTTGACTGAGGCCCTTCACCATTTTTGTTGTCGTCCTCCGGATGTGCTCCACTCTATCCACATCCTTCTAGAGGTATAACCTCCAGAACTTGACTTCATACTCAAGATGTGGCCTGACCAGCTTTCTGTACCAAGGGCATTATGACATCCCTTTTCCTGCTAGTTATTCCCCTACTGATACAACCCAGCATCCTACTGGCCCTTGCCACCAGCTTCTCACATTGCCTTGTCACCTTCAAGTCCCGTGAAATGATTATACCAAGGTCCCTTTCCAGCTCGGTAACCTCTAGTGCATGCCTCCCCATCTGGTATTCTGTTCCCTGTTTTTTCTTGCCTAAGTGCATGATCTTGCACTTTTTTGTATTGAAGGACAGTTGCCACTCCTGGGACCATTCCTCCAGTTTCTCCAGATCCCTGTACATTCTCTCAACCCCCTCAGGTGTATCCACTCTATTGCAGACCTTTGTGCCATCCATGAATAGACATACTCTTCCCTCTATCCCCTCTGCTATGTGCCCTATAAATATATTAAAAAGGATTGACCCCAGCACTGACCCCTGAGATACCCCACTGGTGACCATACCCTCCTTTGGGGGTACCCCATTAACAATTACCCTCTGCCTTCTGCCCCCCAGCCAGTTCTGCACACACCTAACCACTACCAGCCCCAGCCCAAGAAATCTCATTTTGTGCAGTAGTCTCCTTTGTGGCACAGAATCAAACGCCTTCTTGAAGTTGAGGTACACAACGTCTACAGACCCCCCAATCCAATCCCCTGATGGCCCAGTCAAGGAACTCAATTAAGTTCATTTGACATGACCTTTCCTCAGTGAACCCATGTTGCCACCAGTCCTGTAGGCCATTGGCTTCCAGATACAGTAGTTAGTGATTCTCTTCTTTTGCAGTTTCTCCATGAGCTTGCACACCGCCGATGTTAAGCTCACCAGTCTATAATTGCCTGCCTCCTCCTTGTCTCCCCCCCTTATGAAGGGGGATCTCATCCACCCTTCTCTAGTCATCAGAGACCTCCCCAGATTCCAAGAATTTGTTGAAGAGGCTAGTCAGAGGTACTGCTAGTACTTTGCTAAGCTCCCTCAGTACCCTGGGCTGTACCCCATCCACCCCATCACCTTATCTACACCTTCAAACCCTCTAGTGCCATCAGGACCTCCTTCACCTGGAACGGACTGGAGTCAACTCCCCATCACCTCATTTTCATAACCTCCCCATCCTTCTTTACCATGAACACTGAGCAGAAATAGTTGAGTATTTCTGCCTTCCCACAGTCTTCTTCCACCAACCCCCCTTCTTTATTTTTCAGCCTGACTATCCCCTCCTTTGACTTCCTCCTATCGCTCACATACCAGAAGAAGGTTTTATCCCCTTCCTTGACCGTGTTGGTTATCCTGTTTTCTGTTCTTGACTTCGCTCTACTGACCTCAAAACCTGCTTCCTTCTGCTTTTCCTGGTATATAGCCCTATCCTCCTCCCTCTGTGTCATTTTATACCTCCTTAACACCTTTCTCTTTGCCCTGACCTTCTCCACCACTTCTGTATTAAACCAAAGTGGCTTCCTCCTCTTCCTATTTTTATTTACCCTCCTGACTTAGGCTCGTGGCCCCCACTATCACCCTTTTTATTACACCCCACAGTTCCTTCACCCCCCCAAGTCCCCAACCCTGCCAATGCTTGTTGAATGCATTCTCCCATTTACATGAAGTCCACATGCCTGAAATCTAGCACCTTCACTCTGGGCCGATGAACATCAGCAGTCATTTTTATCATGAACCAAACAGTGCTGTGGTCACTCATGCCATGGTTCTCCCCTACGGATACCTCTCCCACCCATTCCCCATTTGTAAAAATCAAGTCTAGGATTGCCCCCTCCCTGGTCGCTTCCCTTACCAGCTGCTTCATTAGTGCTCCCTGTACGGAGTCCATGATTTCCCTGCTACTGGTGGATGCTACTGATGGGGTGCCCCACTCCAGGTCCGGCAAGTTGAAGTCACCCAATAGCAGCACCTCCCCTCTGTTTGCCATCCTCTGGATCTCCTTCATCGTTGCCTTATCCACCTCATCCTACTGTGCTAGTGGTGTATATACCACTAGTGGCCTATATACCACCCCGGAATGTATGACTTCTCCCTTCCCTGTGTCCAATGATACCCATATAGCCTCATTCTCCCCCCATCTACCATGCAATTCTGTGGCCTTAATGTGTTCCTTTACATATAGTGAACCCCCCTACCCACCCACTCTGTCCTTCCTGTAAAGTACATACCCTGGCATTGCCATGTCCCAGTCCTGGCCCTCATGACCCCATGTCTTGGTGACTCCCACGATGTTCAGGTCCACCTCAACTATGACCGCTGATAAATCTGGCATACTGTTTCTTAGGCTCCTAGCTTTGGTGTACGTGGCTCTCCATTCGCTGGACCCATTTTTGTTGTCCCCTGGTGTATGTATCCTTCCCCTCTACCCTGTTTTTTTCCATCCTGGGGGAGGAGGCTGGTAGCCCTCCATTTCTTCTGTCCCGTGGTGTGGATTTGTACACCCCCCCCCGATTTCATTTAAATTAAAGAAATAAGGTATTCCATCGGGTGAGGATTATGCTTTGTCCATGCACCTCATGGTGGGAGAAGTCCTGCGACTACATCCCAACACTTGGTGCATTAACACAGCATAACCCCCCCCCCGTGACTTATATAATCTTCCAATATTTCCAATAGCCCTTCTATGTCTATTTCATTTGAATGTATCAAAATCTTTTGTATCACTAACAAATAATACTCCTACCTGAGAACCATATCATCTATTCATGCTGCATGTAAGAGAGTCTCCTTTTTCTGAATGTCGAATCAAACTAAGCTAAAATATGTTAAACTATTGTATCATTATACTGGCTATTACACCTTATATGGTAATACTTTGATATCACCTATTTATTTACTAGTTCATTCACTGCATCATTATACTGGCTATTATACCTTATACAGTAATACTTTGATATCTATTTATTTACTAGTTTGTCCACTGCATCCCTAGTGCAGACTGCAGTGTTCTGCTCAGAGCTGTGCAAAACGAAGATATAATCAAATTGTTAATTTTGTATAAGGTTTAGTTATAAAAGTTCAGATTTTCCTTTCTTGCTTCTAACAGAATTTTTCAAACTTAATTTTACTGTGTCAGTAGACGTTAGTTGACTGAGCCATTTTATAATTGCATGTGAGTACGTAGCCCTCAGTCTTAGACCTAATATAGGTATGGGGTAGGTAACTCAGAGGGTTTAAACTTTAAATATATTTTATTCCTATTATGAATTAAAATAAAAAAAAAAATAATTGTTTAAAATTGCTGCTGCTTACAGCTTATCTACTTGACAGTATAATCTCTAATGTTCTGAAACCATCAGCTACACAGAACAGTCACTCAAAAAGATACGATATACATATTACCTTCTCCACTACCGAAAGATTACATTTAGATGTTTTTGAAGTCCCACTAGCTATTATGCTTAAGCTTAAATAATTTGGTGAACATTTTACTTTTACATTTCTTAATACCAAAACTGTGGTTGATTTTACATGCCGTGTGCTTAGTGCTGTGCTCTCTACTACTGAAACATTACAATTAGACATTTTTGAAGTCCCACTTTAGCTATTATAATTAAGCTTAAATTCCTTTTCGAACATTTTTCTTTTATTTATTGAATTGTGTTGACCAGGTGAGCCCGCTGAGACTAGAAGTCCCTTTCTCAGGGTTGACCTGGAATTAATTACATGGAAACATGACATGACAAAGCAGCACAAAAAGTCAGATGCACAGTACAAGCCATAACATAACATCAACAACGAAATCACAGGGTTACAGTTGGCAACATTGGTTTAATTTCCATCACGTCTTTCCCTAGTTTCTCTCCCCTCCTCTTCCACATGACACCATTCTCTCCCTGCAGCTTTTTCTTCACATCTTTCCCTTCTGTTTCCGTCACTTTTTCCCCCTATTTTCTCTTCAACCTCCTGCGCCCTCCTTGCGTGGTTCACACTCTCAAAAGGAGGACTGGCTCATCAGTCTCCTTTCCACTTGTGCTTGCTCCTCTTTTTACCACCCTACTTCCTGCCAGCCCTTCCCTGTGCGGGGTTCATGTATTTTAAAGGGAGGGTTGTCCCATTAGTCTGCCGTACTCCTTTCCATTTGTGCTGCACTCCCCCATGTATATATTTATGCTGGCTGCTTAGCATTTATATGGTTTGTAAATAAATTTGTATTTAAATTGTGTATTTCTGATTTATTATGTGTTCCTGATCTATTGTTTTGTATTATCTGATTGTCTCCTGCTTTATGTACTGTATAATTCTTCAAATGATTATTTTACTGTATATCTTATTTGTAATGTAATTTAACTGAAGCTTAAAGAGATTTTACGACCTATCTGAGAACAGCTACCACTCACATATTGTGGTAGCTGCCCTCATGGACAGTTATTCTAGCCAGGATTTGTTAAGAAATAACAAACCATACCTTAGTGGTATACCTCATAACTTTTACATAGACCTAGCTGGCCCGCTCAATTTCTGGTGCCCTGGTGCTTCCGACATGCCTCTGCGCTTCAGCATGTAATGATGTATGGCCAGGGAGAGCGTGGAGGCATGCCCCATTGAAATGAATGGGGCTTGATTTTTCTTCCATTTTTAAGCTAAAGAATGGCCATGTACAGATTAATAAAGGACACCACCCAACTAACAAGAGCCTACGTAAATAAATAAATAAACACAATAAAGTACATGCACACAGACAGGTCTAAGTTAAAAGAGTAGCAAATTCAGAAACAGGCAGATTCGTTTCAGCGTTTTACACCTCTTAACACCAAAATTGTGACTGCTGTTACATGCCACGTGCTTAGTGCTATTTATGTTATTTTTCTGTGTATTCAAGAAGTAAGTTCACTAAATTTGACAGACTAAACATCTCTTTAATAGTAAAGGATAAATCATGTACTGTCATTTGTAACAATTAATCCTTTCAGTAAGGATACTCTGACTGTATCTTGTGGAAACTGCACACACTGTAACAGCACTTCTAAAATAAAATCCAATAGGAATTTGTATGGGAGTAAGGATGTTATGATCAGGGATTGTATCACATGCCAAAGTATAAACTGTATGTACTGACTGAAATGCCTGTGGAAAAAAAAATATATATATATATATATATATATATATAATATAGGATATGTTAGAGGCTGTGTGATACATGATTTATTCACACGAGTGCTGTCTGACCTTGGGTGACCTCACGAGTGGCATGAGCCATAAGTGAGGTGGCCAAGGGCAAACAGCACAAGTGTGAATAAATAATGTATTACACAAGGTCCCCCCCTGCATATTTTATTTATGCAATAGGGCTGGACCCCAAGTGTTCATGTAGTTTGTCATAAGTGCTTTTCCTTTTGTTATATTTGATATAGATTGTAGGGATTTGTTGCTGAAAGTGTGTTTTTGCGCCGCTTTGCTGGCCTGGTTGATATGACCATTGTTAAAGATGCAGTTTGTGGACATAGCATCATGGTTAAAATGTCCACGGTAGTTGGCTGAGCAAGCTGGTTTCAAAAAAAGCTATGGAAAAATGGCGGACCTGCTTAGCAAGGGCGGGAGCTTATGGAGAGTGAGTGAAGGAACGTTTTCAGGCAAGTTAATGGAAGTGTTTATTTTTCAGTGTTTTTGTTATTTGTTTAAAAAAAAAAACATATTTTCTTTTGCGGTGGATGCAGTTCAGAAGGAGGGGCTGGCTTTGTGGTGGGAGTGAATGGCAGACTGTAAATGGGAGGTGCTGCACCATGGTCTGTAATGAGTGTTTTTAGCAGAGAGAAAGGCGAGTACAGATGACAACTGACCCTGGGGAGATATTTAACATCATGGATGAAAAAAATGATTTGTGAGCTGGATTGCTTACTAAGGATAGAGCCCTTCTGTACATCAGTTAGATACCGTGTGCATGTGTGTCACAGAGAACATGAAACTGGGTCAGTGTAGTGCAGGTCAATATGGAGGGGGGCAGGATTCCTATGATGTGTCTACTATGTGTATAAATGTGAGATTTCACATTTATACACACAGTAGCTCAGATACACAGACTTATCACACAGTATGTATGTCCATGCCTATTGCATATATATATATATATATATATATATATAGATATATATTGCCATGGCCCTAATGAAAATATCACCGATATTTTCCCTGAGTCATGGTCCTAATGGAAATATCACTGATATTTTCCTTGACTGCAGTTTGACCTTTTGACATCATAAGTGGCAAAGCCACACTTGCTATCAAAAGGTTAAACTGCATAAGGGAAAATATCAGTGATATTTTCATTAGGGCCATGGCATATTTGATTTATGCAATGCCTGTCATTATGCTATGGCAAGAAAAAATCATGTATCGTGATTGTTCAGTGGCCACCTTCAACAGTGATGTTATCAAAGCAAAACATCACAGGATGAAAAAGGGTGTCAGCCTAATCACAGCAGAACATCACTGGATAAGGAGAAGCTTCAGCCTAATCCTGCACTGAACTGTACCTCCATTGCCACAACGTTGGACTTGCTGCATGGTTAAAAAAAAAATGATATTGTCATTCTAGGTCTGACCACCCTCAAAATATCAAAAATATTCACTGAAATTTATCCTCACAAGTATCATGTGATTATTTTGTAAAATTTCTATACTCTGTGAATTTCATTTTGTTAATATTCTTCTACCCATTTGACAAGTTACATTCTTATATACAGTATATCATGTGATTGTTTTACAAATCTCTGTGAATCTCAACAAGTAAATTGTCTTTTTTTTTTTTTTTTTACAGTTTTTGCTCCCCACGCAGTGGGGGTGGGAACTCCGCCCCGAGTTGCCCATCCACGAGCGCAACCTCTGTCAACCAACCCTAAGACCCCCTCCATGGCTTGCCCCCTGTGGCAGAGCCAGGAAGGGAGCTTCCCCTCCTCCCCGGAGCACATTCCAAATCCAGGGAGACAGTGGAGGTAGACCACCAGGACAGGAGTAGGGCTTCATGATGCCCACCATTTCCATTTTTCTGGACCCCCCCCACCTCCCGATGCATGACTGTGTATATGTGGGGGCACATGCATGTCACGATCGCTGGCTGCCTGTCCTCCCAGCCTGCGTCACCCTCCCAGCCCCCACAAGAGGGCATCCAACAGGTGGGACGATGATCTCTCCCTCCCCAAGAGAGGAGAGCAGTCCTCTGGATGCTCGATCTTCTCTTGCCCCTGCATATCCCTGACTGCCTGGGCTTGTTCCTGAACACAGGTTGCCAGTGTGGCATCGAGCGCCTCAACCTCCAGCACCCCTGGGCCGGCCGTAAGTAGTCTTTCTATCCATGTGACAAGGCACTGTTGTAAATGAGCTTCACAAGCTCAAAGGTGTTGTATCCGACATAATACATAAAAAAATAAATATATATATATACACACACATACACACAGTATATGTATATATAAATATATTTGCATTGCATATATATATATATGTGTGTAGGTATATATATATATATATCTATACACACACACTATTTATAATATTTATGCTTTGTGGTTCTAACACATGCCATAGAGATAATAAATATACAGTATCAGGGATATGCAGGGGAGGACCTGTATGATATCTGATTTATTTACACGAGTGTAGTCTGACCTTGGGTAACCTCACGAGGGGCATAAACCATGAGTGAGTTGTCCAAGGTCAAACAGCATAACTGTAGGTAAATCAGATATCATACAATGTCCCCCCACTGCATATTCCACTTATGCCGTAGAAGAGGACCTTATGTGATTTTTAGTTTTGTCTTTATTTATTTATTTTTAATTTAAAATGGAGTTGTTATTTTGTCAGCTAGTAGTTATAAGCCCAGTTGCTATGGGCATTGCTGTGTGTGCAGTGTAATGACATGACATCAAAGTCTCAGCATGTTTCCTGATTGGTGGAAGGAGCAGGATTTGAAAAAGACTGAAGAAAAATGGTGGCTCTGCTTAGCGAGCGCCAAGGGTTTTGGAGCGCGGGCTTTAGTATCACTGATGAAGTCCTGAGAAAGGAACAGAGTTTTGCATGATTTGCAGGGTATGAGCTGCATAGGAGACAGCCGTCTGAAGTGACTGAGGGAATGAGGGACATCTGAAATGTTTTTCGGGAATCATAGCAGCAGTAGTGGGGGGAGGTGACAATATTTGGAGGCTAGTGACTGTATTTTTTTTTGTGAGGAGTTTAGATATATTTTTTTTAATGTTCAGTTATTTTGGAAGCTATATTGAGCTTTTTGACAGAGGAGCATTCCTTTCATTTCCAAGAGGTGAATGAGTGGGTTTCCATTAAGTGTAAGCAGAAGGCACGGTTTCAAGAGTCGCGGTCCAGGAATTGTTAAATTAAAAAAAAAAAATTCACCAGGTAATGTTTGTCACTTTGTGTATGTGCTGGTGCAGTGAGGATGAATGTGAGCTGGTGTTTTGCTTGCAGTCTGTTACATGAGCTGAGAGCGAGGAGCGGTGTGAAGACTTGGAGGACTTAACAGCCCTACGTTTGCAGGTATTGCTTTGGGGTACAGAATGTAGTTTAAAACAAAATACTCATTACTTAAGTGGCAGAGTTTCAGCAGATGTATGCAGGCAGGGAGTACTTGTACATGGAGTGTGAAACTAAAACTGGAGTGCGATGCTGTACTAACTGAATGGTACAGTATGTGAAAGTGGAAGAAGTAGTGCCGCAGATGGGGGGGGGGGAGTAACGTCATAACTATGTGATACAGTAACTGTGCATAAATAATGTACACAGTTACTCAGATAAACTGATTTATCATACTTCATTTATGTCCATGCCTATGCATAAATATATGTTTATCTATAGTGTGTGTGTGTGTGTGTGTGTATATCTGTAAAACTACTATGTACTGTAATTAAAAGCGAACTCAGACAGAAGGATAGCACATCTGCAGTAGCTAGGCATTTTACGCAAGCAAATTATACATTACCTATGCTGACATTTTTTTGGTGTAGACAGGATAATCCAGTCACCATGAGGTGGTGATATACAGAAGATGAGTTAATACTAACTAGGGAAGCATTCTGGATTGTAAGGCTTGGGGCCACTATACCCAAATATCGGTTAAATGGAGTGGTGTACTGGCTTCCTAACCTATGATCAGATTAAACTTAATAGAGAGTTGGGAATACAGCATAATCCTGTTTAACCAAACTCCGTTTATCCGAATTTCCTGTTATCCCAAACTTCTCGCTGTTCCTCACATTGTTATGCTGTCACTTTGAAGTTCAGAACTAACTGCCATTTTTCATAGCCGATTAAGCGGTTGTTTACTTTTCCTTTGTTTCCTTTGTGTACAGTATGACTCTTCCGCTTTCCTCTCTCCCACCTGGTAGGCAACGTTAATGACCCCATCAACACCTTATAACAGGACCGCATTCTTGCACCCGTACTTACTGTTCAGCGTTATCCTCAGTGCTTGCTACTTTGTGCTCTGTGAAGCAGTGGCAAAATGAAAACGCTCTGTGCTGAACATTGCTTAGTTAAGGATTATCAAATGCCTTGAAAGCAGATAGAAAGTCGTGGAGGTGGTGCGCCAGTTTGGCATTGGAAATGCCACGGCCTGCGATATCCACAAGGCAAAGGACAAGCTGCAGGAATCTGCAGCAACAATGGATTGTTGTTTGGGCCAGGAAATGCTGGCTGGGGAAGATAAAACTGCGGAGCAAGATGTGACAGTGCCCCCACCACCACCCACAGATGCAGAGGCTGCCAACTACTTGGACAGATGTATCTCCTGACTGGAGAGTCAGCCAGATGCAGACAGAGTTCAATTGCTGTTGCTAAGACAGTTGCGGCTATGAGCTGTGTGACAGTGAAACAACAAAAAAAAAACAAAGATTAATTCAGGACTACCTGACAAAACTCTAAGGACTGTAATGTATTACTTTAGTTTTTTAACCTGAAATAAATTCTTTGCTTAACTGTTTTTTTAGTAAATATTCAAATAAAGTGTGACAGTAATAAGGAGAGAGTTCTGATGTATTCTAATGTGTCATTAGCTGCAGTGTGACTCGTTCCACTCGTGGTACTTTCATTCAACCAAAACCCCATTTATCCGAACATTTCGGATGTCCCCCAGCATGTTTGGATAAACGGGGTTACACTGTATTTCCTTGGTAAAACATGATTTCTATTTTTTTGGAAATACACGATAGAGCTAAGCATTGTATTATTATGGTAGCACGGTAGTGCTACCATAGTTAGGGTTGAGGAGCCATTTACATGTTAAACCCAAAATTTTGCACCTTAATAACTTTGCAACTGTTCAACAGATTTGCCTGAAATTTGGCACACAGAATCAAGACCCATACACCTTGGGATCTGCCAAGTTTCGTACCGGTTGGATATACGGCTGCGGAGTTATTAAGCGTGATCTGCGCGTGCGTTTACGCTTTTTTTAATTCTACGGTCGCGCCTACAGGTCACACGGTTTGCGCGACCAGTCCAAAATCTTCAGGGAATGTGCAGCCAGAGTCCCCGATGTGCCTTTTGAAGATTTCATGAAAAAATATTAAATGGTTCAAAAGTTATTCAAAAAACAAGTTCCCATTATAAGTCAATGGGAAAAGTTAAAAAGTTCAACACTTTCGCAAATGCACTTTTTACTGTCGCAAATGGCCCTTTTACTGTCGCAAATCCACCATTTTGTTTTCAGTTAGTGATCAGAAAAATTCTTGGCATTTAAAATTGAGACCCTCTAGCAACCTAATTCTTTTTGTATTCACCTAGTCAGGCCCTGAGGATGCTAGCCACGTCTTTTGTTTTGGGGTAAAACACTCCAGAAATATGTTTTTCAGATTTCTGGAAAAAGTACTTTCGCAAAGTAGTGTCGCACTCACGAAAGTGTTGCAAATTTTTGTGAAAGCTTTCACAAATCACGACACTACTTTGCGACACTATGCCCAAAATAACAGTAATTCTTTGGCAGCCCGCTGCAAAAGTACAGTTTGGAGTTTTGGGCTGAAATTTGGAGAGAACGCAGCCGACATCTCACAGATGTGCCTTTCAGAGTTTTGCTGAAAAAATATTACATGGCCTTAGAAATTCGGTACTCCAAAGTTGGCTTTTCCATAGGATAACATTATAGCGTTTGCCGCTTTTCAGGACCCGTATCTCGAAAGCGGTCGAGATACAGACTTTTTGTCAAAGATCCTTAGCCCCATCAGGGGGCTAAGTACAAAACTAGCCAGGAAAGTGATAATACATATGACTTTTAAATTGTTTTTCTATATCATACGGTTACTGAGATATAAGCAATTTACTATTCCAAGTCCTCATTTTGTGTTCCGAGAGTCATTATTTTGCATACATTCTTTCTACTCACTGTCTTTCTCTATACAGCTTTTGGGAAAAACCAGCCTGTGCGCTTACATTACTGTTACCATTACCGTTTCTGCTTGCGGTTCCGTAACCGTTTCACTTACCGTTCATGTCTACACCACCATGTGTGTTACCCTCTGCGTTTTCATTTGCGGTTGCATTTGCATTGTTTTTAACATTTCTGTCTACAGTACTGTTTCTCTTTCTGTTTACTGCGTCACCATAGCGCATTACGATTTGCGTTTGCGGACTAAGTTACGCATGCTGCAAGACATTACGTGCCAAGCAGCGCCCCTCGCCGCATTACATTCACTATTTCTCATTATCATTCTCAAAAGAAGGGAAATTAGAGGCAAAAACTCTGTTTAATGCATCAGTTAAGATTGTTCCACAGCGACAAAGTGAGGAAATTCGATGTTAGGGTTGAAACCCCTTTGCACTTCTCCAGCCACCCCCAACTGGAATCGGAGTGCGCGTGAGAGTCATCGGTCCTAACTGTCACCCCATTCTCCTATTTCTCAGCTTCTTTCCACATGTGATGGGGTGGCAGGGCCGACGACTCCAATGCGCACCCCAATTCCAGTTGGGTGGGTGGGCTGGAGAGGTGCAAAGGGGGTTTCAACCCTATCATCGAATATATTATAGGCTTATAGTACAGTATCTCTTGTCAGCCAATCACAACACAGGAAATCTGTGATTTAATACCCCACAAACTGCTACAGTCACATTTTAGACACACCCACAGTAGGTTATCTACATTTTACACATGCCCATGATAGGTTATCCACATTTCAGACACAGAAACAGTAAGTTGTCCACATTTCAGACATGCCCACAGTAGTTTATTTAGTCCACAGGAAAAAAGGGAAAAACTGGCACATTCCACTTTAAATACTACAGAACTTTCAAAATCCTGGGTTCAAAATTTCTAGTTGTATGATAGTAATAACATTCAATTATTTATTTATTTATTGAAGTCTCGGATTACAACCTTTGAGCTGGAAGCTCGTTTACAAAGGTTCCATGTCATGACAAAACTGGGATACAGTAGTTAAATTATACAAGTCAAAACAGTGTTAACAAAGAAAACAAACAGGCATTTCAGATACAGCCATTTACCATGTAGGATTATAAAAGTACAGATGTTATGGTGCAGTATATGCAACAACAAAATCATGTGTACCATAAGTGCACTAATAATGCAAGGCAGGAGAAGGAGAGAGGACCTTGGATGGGAAGGGGCTGGTAGCAGGGGGTGAGGGGAGGAGAAGGATAGTGAAGGAAGGATTAAGAGAAAAGATGAGGGAGAGGACTGGAGCAACCAAGTATGCCTTGTCAAAATTTAGCAGATGAGGGGAGTAGATAGAGAGGAGAGCAAGGGGGAGGGCATGCAGATCTAGGTGGGGGGAGATGGAGGGACATGGCTGGGAAAACTGAGGGAGGCATTGAGAGAAATATGAAGGCAGAGAGGGAGGTGGATGTGTTGATAAGGGCTTGAGCAAGTTAAAGGCAGCAGTCACAACAGCTTAGGGCTGCAAGACAGTCATGAAGCTTAGCTTTGAATGGGCCGAGTTTAGTATAGCATGTCCTTGCTGAGAGAGTTGAGCCAGAGGGGAGCACGATATAAGAAGGAGCGCTGACCCTGGGCAGTACGGTGGAAAGGGACTTTTAAGGTCAGGATGTTGGACCCCCTAGTGGTGTGGGTAGTTAGCCGGAGTATACTTGGAATAACTGACTTCTGTGGTTCATTGAACACCTCGGTCTTCAGCCTTGGTATTTAATCACTCACATCAGCTGGTTATTCCTTTGTATACTCTAGCTAACTGGATGTTATCACTTAATTAAACTTTTTTTAGATTCTTTGTCTTATTTGGCTTCACGTCTTAGCTGACACCTTAGGGTGGCACCCTAGTAAGAGGATGGGATGGGACACAAGTATTTCTGATTGTCCTGATTCAGCGTAGTTGTACCACTTTTATTTAGCAGTGGATAATGTACTTAATTCCATTTGACACATTAGTAAAATCTCCCTTCCCACACTTCCAAAATGCAGTGTATATCCCATTTCATCACGTTACTTCATGTGTTTAGTACATGTATCCACCTCAGGTACTGTACTTTAAATAGGGGTGGTTTTAGTATAGTTTTAGATCCTATACACAGGCTTAAAATCCTATGCATTTACCATTCCAGTTCACAGACTGAAACAAACAATCAAGGGATATTATTTCCAAACGTTATCCTTTTAAATAGATTTCTTTTCTCTTTTGTTGCTGTATTTCTGCCTCCTTGTGTATGATGTATTATCTGATGATACCATATTCTCAAATTTTGCAATATCCAGAATGTATGCATTGTTTTCTTTACTCCCCTCCTGTCCTGCCATAGTGTAACATTTATTAATATGGATTGTAGTGTAATATTTTACATTTTATGATATTTAGCTTTCACCTTTTATATTATTTTTGTAACATGATTATTTCACAAACATATAATACCAAATGGTCTGCGTATAACCTTCTTTAGGAAGGAGTGCTGGAATGCTAGAAATAAATCTTTTTAGGATGATGTTCATCTATCTTATTGAAAACCATGCCTGGGCAGTGAATTTTCGAACAACATGAAAAGGCAAGTCTTAAACTGGTGTACGTTGCTATGGTGTAAGTGAAACTTATTGTTCTGCCTAGGTTATGTTGACCTACTGGCAAATGTATTAAAGAATATTGTGTATGAAATGTAGTAAACACCTATGAGGTTGTGTAAGAAATAAAGTAATACCTCTGTTTTGAAGGAAACGGTACACCACACCATAAGATTAATATGTTATTTTGTTCTATGATTGGCTTACAATGGGGTGTTGGCATTTTTCAAGATAACAATTCTTTATATAAACCCTGTATAAAAATCGAATGAGCAGCACCACTACACCACCAAAGATGAAAAGAATATACATGTATATAAATTAATAAAACTCTCAAAAAAATAAACTAAAAGGAAAACAATCACTCTGAGTGGCTTGACTTATTTGAAGATAAAAAACACAACGTAAACTTACACCTACCCAAGACCTCCTTGCAAATGAGCTCTGCTCAATGGAGTGTTTCCTGGTAAAACTAAGTAAGTAAATAAATGTTCATTTATTCTTTTAGTGCCCACATAAGAAGATGAGCACATTTCTCTGTTTGTTTGCCATATTGGCACCATAAAAAAATGTAAGTGTGTAGGCATGCATGGTTTAGGGTAACAGTGTGGGCAGATATTTTAGTGGTTGAGGGTGCTGTATGACTTGAGCCAGGTTATATTTTGTGTCTAAGTACTTGAACATGTGCAAATGGGAGAGATCAAATCCCTTGTCTCCAAGGAGTCCACAGTGATTTGTAAGGTTTACCTTGAAAAGGAGTGACTTGAACAAGTTCACACTGCCTTGAGCCACAGACTAATGGAGACAGAACTGGTAAGTCTGCTTAGGCACAAGCATTCAAATTAAATGCGGGCTGTTTTATAGACCCAGATTAGAACTGTGGAGTTAATAAGGTTAAAAACTGAAGCGGATGTCAGGCTACCCATTAAAAGATACAGGCAGTATATATTTACAGAAATGATTATCTGGTACAACTTATGATACATGATTTATATTTAACTATGAAAGAGATGCTTAGCCTGCCAATTTTGGTGAACTTATTGACTGATTTAGAAAAATGACAGAAACATAGCTGTGTGAGCAAGACATGTAAAATCTGCCACAGTGTTGATATTAAAAGGCTTAAAGGTTAAATATTCAAAACATGATTTAAAGATGAATTATAATAGCACAAGCCTAATTGTAATGTTGCATTGGTGAAATATGTATAAAATATCTTTTTGAATTACTGTTCCATGCAGCTTATGAGTTTAAAAGATTAGAGATTAGACTGTCAAGTAAAAAGGTTGATAAGCAGCATACATTTTGAACAATAGGATTTTTGTTTTTACTTCACATGAGGAATAAAAATGTAAAGTTCCTGGGATGTGGATATGGTGTACTATCCACACGTCTGGCAAAATTCCTTTCCCCTTTAAATCTGGCCAGAAGGTCTTTAAGCTGGCTCCTCCCACCCACCCAGGTGGTATCCTCCTTGGCACCACCCTGTGATGTCAGATCTTCTTTTCTGCTGCAAGGGACAGATTCCCTGCATAGTGCAGTGTGTTCATGTAGGCCATATCTTTGTTCTCAAACTCAAAACTTGGCCTTCAGGTTACTTTGCGGTTTCACCGTTTTTGACATCATGGACTCAACGACTTCTAAGTCTGTACCTGGTTTCAAGCTTTGTCTGTGCAAACAGAAGATGTCACGCACGGACCCTCATGCCATGTGCGTTTACTGCCTGGGCCAGGAACGTGACTGCCAGGCTTGTGGCCTGTGCCACACTTCGCATCCCTCCACCCTGGAGGACTGGTACACGCAACTTTTGCTGGGTTGTCTAGATGAACAGGATCCTCCTTTTCGGTCCAAGGATGCCCGTCTGGCAGTCTCCGCAGCTGCGGGGTCTGCTGAACAGTTGATGGCTTTTGAGGAAGGAAGCTGATGCCCAGGCAACTGTGGGCTCTTCTTTGGTGTCTGCACTGGTTCTGCTGGGCTTTGGCGCCTTCTTTACCAGGGCGTTCCGGGACTTATGCCAGTCCCTTCCTATGGGTCCAAATCCTCAAAGAAGGACTCCAAGGTGAAACTGAAAAGTCCTGTTGCAGGTTGTGAAACTGGGAGCACTCTTGGGCCTCAGATTCCCACACTCCTGCTTTGTCGACCTTCATCAACAAGTCAGCTTTGGCTAGTGCTTCAGTCCAGGCCACTCACCCCATGGTGTCCATGTCGAGCCTGTTGGCTGAGATACAGACTGACCAGCCAGTCGAGATTTTTCTCGACCCAGTTGACCCATTGTTGCAGGATGAAGGGGATACTTTCATCTCCAGGACTCTGGTCCTGACTCTCCAGTCCTAGAGTGGGTCAGATCAGCCCCCTGACCCGGTCCCTAACCCTCAGGACACCAAGCTTGCAGGGGACTCTAGGTGTCCCTCACTGGTTCATGCCTCTCCCCACCATCCAGTCCACTGGTGGTCGACGTCTAGGACCCATAGCTTGAGGTGAAGTTGTCCTCACCAGAGTTGGTGGTCTCGCTCTTCACACTTGGGGAGAGGAGTGGCATCACTGCTATTACACTGTTCCTCCTCCTCTTCGGGGGAGGATCGACTGTGCCACAAGCTGTGACGACACTATGAGGAGCTTATTTGGCAGCAGCTCCCTTTGGGTGCTGGGCCTAAACTGATGCCAGCTCCCCCCTTCCCCGGTGCTCCCTTGGCTGCCGCCACCTTGGCCCGAACCTGTTCTGGCTCAGCCAATTCCAGCCTCCCCACCCATTCTGGTGGAACCCTGCTGCCTCAGCTGAAATATGATCCCCTATCCAAGGATGCCTGGGCTTCCTCACTAGCTGTCAGTAATGGTCTCTCAGGCCAATGAGCCCCACAAGGTTAGCGGGGGGGAGGGGCATCGACAAGTCTTTGACAGATCCTTGGAATTAGAGGATTCCTTCATCCACTCCAGGCCAGTTGACCCGACGTCGGGTGAGGATTTGTCAATGGACCATGGTCCTACCTCCTTCAGGGCCATGCTCCACCTGATTTTGGAGGCTACAGTGATACAGTTAGAGCCTGTATAGAAATGGGCCAAGTATCCCCTTAATGAAATCCTCGACTGGGGTGACTCTCTGGTGGTTGCCTTCCTGGTGGCCAGGACCATTTTTGGGCCTGCAGTGGAGCTCTGGCAGTGTCCAGCCTTCTCCCCTATACCATCAGCCTGTATGGCCCACAGGTATGCAGTCCCTACGGGTTCCCTCTCTGGGTTCACCAAACACCCCTCAACTGAGGGTGCAGTGGTCAACTTGGTGTTCTGCCAGATGGGCAATGTCAGGGATGTCGACAACCCCCCCCCCCAGACAAGGAATCCAAGAAACTGGATCACGTGGCCAAGAAAGTGTATGCAGCCTCTTCTCTTGGCCTCAGGCAGGCTAGTTCAGCCTTAATGATGGCTTACTTAACTCATACCTTGTTGGGCACCCTGGACAAGGTGCTCCCCTAGCTCCCAGTCAACCTTCAGATGATGGTCAAGCAAGTCCGGGACCAGGGCCATGCTGTGGCTAAGCACCAACTCCAGATGGTCATGGACACTGACGATTCCTGCATCAGTTCTGTGGCCATGGCTGTGGCTGTACACTGCTGGCTTTGCTGCAGATCTCAACCTTCACGGTGGATACCCAGCAAATATTGGTGGTTGTCCCTTTCCTGGGTACTGACTTGTTCGGGCCAGGGGTGGATGGTCACCTCACTCAGATTGAGAAGTTCAATGCTACCTTGGACTCCAGCACCTTGACCCAAAAGGATGTCAAGGGCTCTAAACCCCAAAAGAAGTCCTTTCTGCTCCACCCGTCCCCTGCAGCCAAGCCACCCCGGACTCCATCTGGGCACCAGCAGTCCTGATATCCCATGCCTAAGTTGATATCTTATGTGGTCCAGAAGCCTGGTGGTCGAGGTCCAGCAGTGTCTTCTGCTGCCCCTGCCTCTGCCTCAAAACCTGCCCAGTGACAGGTTGGGGGGTGCCCCCTCCTTGCCCGTCCTGTCTCCCCTGGATCCTCCCATGGGGGGCCAGCTCTGCCACTTTCTTTCTGCCCGGTCCATTGTTACCATAGACAAGTTGGTGATAAAAGTGGTCGGTCAGGGCTTACCTCTGGAGTTTGAGGCTCTCCCGCCCAGCTGAGCCTGCACCCCTCGAGAGGATGTGGTGTCTGCAGATGTGCTGTCTGCCCTTTCAGAGGACATCACCCTGCTCCTCCAGAAGGAGGTGTTGGTTCATGTCCTGGACTCACCAGATGGTCCAGGGTTTGTCTCGATATTTTCTGGTTCCCAAACAGACAGGTGGCTGTCGCCCTGTCATGGATCTTCACGACTTGAACAAGTTTCTATGGCTATGCATTTTCAGAATGGTCACTCTGAACCAGATCATTCTGTCCCTGGAGCAGGACATGTGGTTCTGCTCCCTGGACCTACAGGATGCCTTCTTCCATGTCCCCATCCATCCATCCATCCAACCAGCAGTTCCTTCAGTTCCATACAGAGGGGACACTCTATGAGTTGCAGGCCATGCCTTTCAGCCTCTCCTCAGCTAGGATC
Source organism: Neoceratodus forsteri (assembly GCA_016271365.2). Lineage (NCBI taxonomy): Eukaryota > Metazoa > Chordata > Ceratodontiformes > Ceratodontidae > Neoceratodus > Neoceratodus forsteri. Next base: position 925,179,831 of record CM028132.1, read on the forward strand.
TTCATCAAATGTATAGCTGTAGTGGCAGCCTTCCTGAGGTGCTGATGGGTCCAGGTGTACCCATACCTGGATACCTGGCTGATTGCAGGCCCCTCCAGGATGGAGGTGGATTGGTCCAGGGACTTGCCACTCCAGACCTGCTTGGACCTTGGCCTCCTGATCAACGAAGCCAAGTCAGAACTCTTGCCCTCGCAAGTGATTCACTTCATCAGGGTGGAGCTTGACTCTTGCTGAGCCCGAGCCCAGCTCCCAGTGGACAGGACGAAGGACCTTTCCTCCTTTGCCCAATCATTTCAGGTTGGGCAGTTGCGCCCTGCCAGGGACTTCCTGCACCTCATGGGCTACCTGAGGGCTAGTACCAGCATGGTCTGTTGGACCTGCTGGAGGATGTGCCCCCTGCAGTGGGGGCTGGCCCATCAGTTGTCTCAGTGTTGGGGCCACCTTGACCAAGTGGTCATAATGACCTAGCAAATGTGGATGCCATCCAGTGGTGGTTGGTCCCAGAACATCTCCAGGAAGGAGTCCCATTCATCCACTCAGAGCTGACAGTTACTCTCATGACTGACGCTTCCCTGATGGGCTGGGGTGCCCACCTGGGGGAACACAGAGTCCACAGTCTCTGGTCCCTCAAGGAGTCCCGATGTCACATCTACCTGCTGGAGCTTTGATCTGTTGACCTGGCCCTGACAGCTTTTGCTCTGCATCTCCAGGGTCAGGTTGTCCAGGTCCAGATGGACAACATGACCATTTACTACCTCAACAAACATGGCTGGATGCATTCCCTTCCTCTGTGCTGGGAATCTCTCTACATTTGGACCCTTGTCCTCAGCTTTAAGGCTGACCTGCTGGCCATTCATGTGGCTGTAGTGTCCAGCTGGCTGGCAGACACCCTCAGCTGAGTGGGTGAGGCATTTCATGGCTTGTCCCTCCATCAGGAGGTAGTCGACTGTCTGTTCTCCCAGTTGGGCACCACCTCAGGTGGATCTGTTTGCCTCCTGGGAGAATGCTAAACTGAGGCTTTTTTGTGCCTATGCCCCTCAGTGGGGGAACTCTGCAGGGGGATGCCATTCTGAGGCCCTGGACCCAAGGCCTCCTCAGTGCCTTCCCTCCCTTTCCTCTAATCCACAAGGTCCTGATCAAAGCTCAGAGGGACAAAGTATGGATGCTCCTGGTGGCTCTGGACTTCCACGCCAGTTCCGATACCCAGATCTCCTCAGCCTCAGCAGCAGATCTCCGTGGCTTCTGCCATTTTGCCTGGACCTGCTCTCAGGGGACAGTTCTTCACCCAGACCTTTGATCCCTGCACCTGACAGACTGGTTCCTGAGTAGCTAAAGTTCCAGGCTTTGGGGCTTTTCAATGAGGTCCTCTATGTGGTTGAAGCCTCTCAGAAGGAGTCAACATGTCGATGCTATGCCTTCAAATGGAAGAGATTCTCCATTTGGTGCCAGAGCAAGGGGCTTGACCCCCTGTCCTGTCTCATGGCTAGCATCCTCAAGTATTTGTGGTCCGTCTCTCAGTTGGGCCTTCGATCAAGTGACCCTTGGGGTGCACCTGGCATCCATCTCTGCATACCAGGTGTGGGCTGGTATGGTGACGGTGGTGCAGAAGAAGGTGGCCAGGTACTTTTTTAAAGGGCCTTGACCACATTTCCCCTCTGGTGCATGAACTGCCACCACCTTGGGACCTGTTGCTGGTGTTTGCAATGCTTATGGGCAAGTCATCTGAACCAGTGCACAGGTGCGAGATGTCACACATGTCATGGAAGACCACCTTCTTGTTGGCTGTCACATCTGCCAGCAGGATCAGTGAGCTCCAGGCACTCTCGGTGGAGTCTCCTTACCTGGTCTTCCACAGGGACAAGGTTGTCCTTCGCTCCAACCCGAAGTTCCTTCCGAAGGTTGTCTTGGAGTTTCACCTTAACCAGGTGATCAATCTCCTGGTGTATTTCACCATCCACACCTTGGAGGCTGAGTATAGGCTCCACACTCTGGACCTGAGGTGAGCACTTGCCTACTGTAAGGAGCACACAGCTGGAGATCAGGGAGAGGTTCACCAGCTGTTTGTCACCTATGCTGCAGCTGCACCTAGCAGACCGGCAGAAAAGTGGATGACTGGCAGGTGGATAGTCTCCTGCATCATCCTCTGCTATAGGTTGACTGGTAGGGAGCCTCCCCGTAGGGCTCAGAGATCATTCCACGAGATATACCACAGCCTCGGTGGCTCTTTCCAGGGATGTCCCTTCCCTATCCAGTAGATATGCAGAGCTGCTACTTGGAAGTCAGCACACACCTTTATCTCCCATTACCACACTGACCTTGAGTCACGCCGGGTTGCTGGCTTTGACTCCTCAGTTCTCCAATCTTTGTTCCCTAAATAGGGGTGGACACCTTGCTGCCCCCCCTCCTCCTGGAGAACTACTAGGAGTCTGCCAGAAGTATGACTAGTACACCATATCTGTACCCCTAGAAACACAAGTTACTCGCTTGTAACTGTAGTTCTAGGAGTCTTATATGGTGTACATCCACACAATCCACCCGACCTCCCCTGGCAACCCCACACTGGTCTGGCTTCCAGTGGGTCAGATCTGACGTCATGGGGTGGTGCGGAGGAGGATACTACTTGGGTGGGTAGGAGGAGCCAGCTTGAAGACCTTCTGGACAGATTAAAAGAGGAAAGGAATGCTGCCAGAAGTGTGGATGTACACCATATACCACTCCTAGAACAATAGTTACAGGTGAGGAACTTGTGTTTTAAGCCGTGTAAGTTACCATACCCTGTACCCACATTTTGTTGAACAGTGTGGGTTGCATTCTCACAAGCAACTTTAAAATGGCTTAGTTGGCTAACATATTTTCTCTGTACTCTCCCGGGTCGTACCTGAAAATAGGCATACAACTTGTCTAGTGTACCTACCTGGTCAACAAAAGCTAAATAAATAAATCTATTGACGGAGCAAATTTAAGGCTTGAAAAATTCTGTTAGAAGAAAGGAAGCAGAATATTAATTTTCATAACTAAGCCTAACACAAAATTATTAATATAATTTTATCACCATTCTGCAGAGCTCTAACCAGAACACTGCAGGTCACCCTAGAGAGGCAGTACACAATCTAATAAGTAAATAAATGATATCTAAGTATCATCTTTCATGGTGTAATTCAAAGTATAGTTTAAATACATTTTAGTCTAGTCTGATTTGACATTCAGAATAAGGAGAATCTCTTGCATGCAGCCTGAACAGAGAGGGATGTGGTAGTCAGACTAAGGTAGGCGTGCTTTTGTGAATGACACAAAAGACTCTGACACATCAAAATGAAATGAATAGAGACTAGAGAGGGAGTAAAGGAAATATTGGATAATTGTGTATATACAGTAACCTTGTTCCTTCCCAGCTTTGAGTTTAACAAACAGAATGAAGTTAATTTAAAAAGCAAAAAGTAAAGGTACCATATGTTTTTCTTCTTTTTTGATATAGTTTTTATAATAGTCATATGTTCCACACGAGGGTGTTGATGGAGTTTTGGAATTTGCTCTGGAGAAGAGGATTTAATCCCCTCAGTGCCAATTAAAATATTTAATTGGGATACAGTACAGTACAAATATTGGGGAAATGACTAATTTAATGTACAAGTTGATTAGCTAATTAAAATTAAAACTTAATAAAGGGGTGACATGATAGAGACATACAAGTACCTCACGGTTTGATCAGAGTGCAGGAGGGAGTCTCTTTCAAATCAGAAAGAACACCAGGAGCAGGAGACATGTGATGAAGCTGGAGAAGGAAGTTTAAGAGGGATATGAGGAAATAGTACACGGAAAGGGTGGTAGAAGCCTGGAACAGTGTAAGTAGTGGAGGTGAAGACAATTTGGGGGTGGGGGGGGGACTCAAGCATTTATTTAGTTAGTTTTTGTTAACCGGGTAGGTACACTAGACAGCATAGCTGCCTATTTTCAGGTACGACCCAGGATATACATGGGATAGATGTGATATTTTAGCAAATAGGCAGGGAGGAAGGAGAGCCGCCGCAGACCAGTTGGGGTCTGAGGAGACAGATTAGGGAGGGAACATCTGGGCAGACTGGGTTGGCCAAGCAGTCCTTTTCTTCCTGACAAACTGTATGTTTCTATTCATGTATGTATTGTGTAGAAAATCATGTATCTTTGTTCTTAACATGACAGACAAAAGTTGGGCACTGAGCTAGTTAGGGTCTATGGAGATGAATAAGGCAGGGAACACCTGGGCAGACTGGGTGAGCCAAGAGGTCCTTTTCTTCCAACAAATTATGTTTCTTTTCATGTATATACATTGTATAGAAAATAATGCAGTATATTTTTGTTCTTAACTTAAAGATCAGCTGACGCCTTCAGGAGAACATTAACAAAATATAATATTTAGACACATTTTAGTTTGTGCTTCACGTTAGTTCTGCATTTCTCCTCTCCATTATTTATTACTGAGGTAATGTGCATGAGAACAGGATCTTTGTTCCTGAAGAGTTTATCTATGCTTGTTGCTTTCCCCTTACCGGAAGTCATAATGCACTGCCTGTGACATCACAGTTACTCTCATGGCAACTGATTGTGATGTCATAACAGAAGATTATGGCTTCAAGTAAGGGAGTAAGCTATACAGGCAGATGAACTCTAAGGGATAAAGATCATGTAGGCCTATGGCACCACTTTCCCAACCCCAGTAACTTTACGCTCTCTTCCCCCCAACACATTTGTTGGAAGAAAAAAAAAGAATTCCCAATCCTGGCACCATGCTAGGTACTGACTGAGCTTTTTTTTCTCTTTTCTTTTAAAAACTGACTAGAGGAGTGGGCAACGTTGGAAGAGATTGGATTGATTAGAGTGTACAAACGGTGGTGTAGGAGTGCCTCTTATCCCCAATTTTAGCCTGCTGTACCCCATACCAAGGACCCAGTGGGGGGGCTACTGGGGCTGGAGGCAGAGGCAGTGATGTCATCAGGGGTGGGCAGTGGCTGCATAAAAGCGCAGCCACTCAGTTGTACTTCACAATGGCTTTTCTACCATCTGCTCACATGTTGTTGTCATCTGCATAAATGCAAGGTATAAAATAAACAGGTTCGCATTGCAGTTTGGGATGCAAAAATGGCATTTGCTAATCAATTACATTTTTGATTAGCTGCACTTGCTAATCAATTTTCTGAGCTGGCCTGTGTTTCGGATAGGTGATGGATTTTTTTTCCATCTTTCAAACTCCACATCGTTGTCCAGTTTCTGACCTGGCTCTGCCCAGGAATTGCCTTTTTTCTGCCCCGCCACCCCCCCATCCAATCTAGGGGTGCCAGAGGACAAGCACGCAGGGCAGAAACTGATTGGGACCAGTGAGATGGAGCAGCACCACCACACTAGGTGAAAGGGGAACTTCGTGAGCTCAGCTGTGTGTGTCCGGTCAATGCCCAGAGATGGTTTGCTACAAATGCCCAGAGATGGTTTGCTACAATTGTGAAGGCATGATCCAATGTTGGCCCCTGAGCTGCTCCAGACATGGGCAACCTGGCAGTGCATTGGGAGCAAATACAGAAGCAGGAAAGTCGCAGAGTCACTGGTGGTGCACATTAGACTAGGTGCCTGGATCTAATACAGAGGTACTGTCTACTTTTGGCTTGCTTCTGCAGCTAGGCCAGGGTTTGTGGCAGGTAGATTTTTTTTTGTGGGAGGGGGTTCATGCAGCATCTCTGAAAAAAATATCAGAGGGTCATAAGAAAAATGGAACCAACAGAACTGTGAAAAACATATTTTCTTTTGTTGTGTCTAGAATGTTTGGGGCCACTACATCAAGTGTGCGTGTGTGTGTGTGTGTGTGTGTGGTGTGGAGTGGGGGAGGGGTTGCATACTGAATTGTACGGCAAAGAAAAAACCTTTGACTCACAGAAACTTGCCAATAAACGATAGAGGTAGGTGGGGGATTTGAACTGTCAGGTGCCCTACACAGCATCAGAGAGGGGGCCCTCAATTGCCCTGAAAGACTGGTTTGGTTCCAGCTGGGGGGAGAAATAAATCACCCTGCACTGGTGCAGAGAAAAAAGATGGGAGCCTGAAGTGCTGCAGCAAAAAATGGAGCTGAAGTGTTTGCTTTTTTGGGGGGGGAGGGTTAAAGTGAAGCACCTGCAGATGAAGGCAGACTACTGGAAGTGCTGGGTGTTGGTGCATATAAAATAGCAAGTGTGGAGGTTGGTGGGGGTAGACTTGGGCTGCTGTGTGCCCTGCTGTTCAGTGTTATGTGGCCCTCTGTCTTGGACTCAGACTTTTCTCCCGTATAGTTCTGACTAATCCCATTTTCTTTCTCTGCCTACAAAAATGGAGTGGTAAGACTGACCTGACTGAGAATTAAAGATAAGGAGGTAAAATAAATAGAAAACTGACTCAAAACACTGTCTGATGTGCTTATTTTGTTGTTACAGTCGGCACGATTGGCTTCATGCTCCCGGTTAGGTGCCGACTTCACTGGCCTTGCTCGCCACTACATAATGAGTCACCCAGCAGCTTAACAGAGTTACGGTGATTTCAATTAAAAGTACATTTCACTTAAAAGGAAAAAAAAAACAGACAAGAAACAAATCTAAGTGAAGCCGCATGTTCCACTAAAGTCAGCTGCAGTCGGCTTTAGCTTTCAACTCTTCCCCATCCGCCCTGAACTAACTGAGCTGAGACGAGCTTCTCTTCTACAGCAAAAATGTTTCTCTTCTTACCAAAGAGGGTTTCCCTCATTGTCTTGGTTTGCACTTTCTTCTCCCGGTATAAAACACACACCTGCGGTACTGGGAGAACAACACACAGACCACTAGTGCCACTGTAATGTGCCGGCAGGATGGGCGAGTGCTTTCACAAAACCACAGCACGACAAATGGTGATTTCCAGCTTCACACTGACTAAAAGCAAAACCGAGACACAGGGAAGCCGGCTCAGAAATGTGTGTGTGTGTGTGTGTGTGTGTGTATGTGGGTGGGGGGAGAGTGGCATAGGGGCTATGACACAGAGCAAGACAGCACAATTGTTTCAGGATGGAAGGTTTGAGCAGCAGAGCCACAGAGTGTTTTGGAGGGTGAGAAACAGAATAAGGGTAGGAGCTCCATCTAGTGGCCAAAATAACCAGAACTACTTTTCTTGCCAGTATTTCTCCTATACACTGAGAAAAATGTTAAAACAAAATAATTATTAATTACTTTTTTCTTTTTCCTTTTTTTTTTTTTTTTAAACAAATGAGCCATTGTGTAATAGGAATAATGCACTACAGGGTGTGTGTCATGCCGGGATAATGTCACGCCTGGGGTGAAAGGGCATGAGGCTGCAGACCAAAAAAACAAAAGCTCCACTCATTTTGTAGATATTTTTGTGCTAAACAACTTTTATGCTCACAGTATCATGCTATCATTTTTCATTTAAAAGTTATTTGCATATGAATACGGTTAGTAGAGCTAAAATACATCTGCACAGCTAACATCTCTCTCATGTATGACATCATCATGGCAGCCATTTTAGGATTCTGAGAGCAGGATTTTTGAATCTGGAGAGGCTGTGTTTACAATTTTCAAATGCTATGAAACTGCATTTATCCTACTTTAATAAACTCAATTTCAGTATAAATGTAAACAATAGCCTTTCCTTTACAAGTCTATGGGGTCATTTAAAAAAAAATGTGTTAAAAGATGGTTTAAGTGTCATTTAACTTTTGTGTCTATGTTAAAATTTTTTAAAGTGGCACAGTAGTACCACTGTAGTTAGGGCTGAGAAGGCTGTTTAATGTTAAACCCCTAAATTTGTACTTTTATAACTTCACCTCCATTCAACAGATTTTCGCAAAAGTTTGCATGTGTGGTCTGGGGGGCAAAGTCTCTTGATGTGCCAAGTTTTGTTCTGGTTAGATATGCAGATTCCAAGATCCATGTAGTGCATTTTTAGGAAAACTCTGGATATTTTGCTGTTTTTTGTCATCACCTAGCGCCCCCAAAAGACGATTTGGAATTTTAGTCTGAAATTTTCATGGTAGAAAGGGCTTGACCCAGAATGGTGTCTTTTGTTGATTTGGTGAAAAATAGCAATCCATTCCCAAGTTATAAGGATTTGAAGTTTCAGTTCTGGGCATGCTCAGTACTATCTTTTGGATATATGTTTGACACCCTACTGAACCTGTTTAAAACCAACATTTCAAATCGTTATGTCTTGGTAAAGGATTCATATTTTTTTCACCAAACCTACAAAAGCTACCATTCTTGGCAAGCCTTTTCTACCCTAAACATTTCAGACCAAAATTCCAGACCGTCTGGGCTGTATTATAGTGGTGCGGTAGTTTTATTTTGATTAAATTTTGATTACTGGGTGAGCCCACTGAGCCCCGAAGGTCCCTTTTTCAGGGGCCACTATAGTTAGAGTTGAGTAGGCTGTTTAATATTAAACCCCTAACTTTGCACTTCAATAGCTTCACTTCAGTTCAATGGATTAACATGAAAGTTTGCTTGTGCAGTCTAGGGGCAAAATCTCTTGACGTACCAAGTTTCATTCCAGTTGGATGTGTTAGATTCCCATATCTATATAGTGCTCTTTCAGCAAAAATTGTTTTTTTTTTTGCTGTTTTTTGTCATCACCTAGCACCCAGATGGTTTGAAATTTTGGTCTGAAATGTTCCGGGTAGAAAGGGTTTGCCCCAGAATGGTGTCTTTCATTGGTTTGGTGAAAAAATATTAATCTGTTCCCAAGTTATAAGGATTTGAAATTTCAGTTCTGAGCACACTCAGTAGGATTTTTTGGATAGATGTCCGATACCCTACTGAGCATGCTCAGAACCGAAATTTCAAATCCATATAACTTGGGAACAGATTACTATTTTTCACCAGAGCAATGAAAGGCACCATTCTGGGGCAAACCCTTTCTACCCTGAACATTTCAGACAAAAATTTCAAATTGTCTGGGCTGTACTGTTCATGAGGTGGGGTAATAAAAAGACTATGCTGAAAATTTGGTGTACAAATACAGTAAAATGCCAGGTTATGAGTGAACTTTGCAGTATTTCAATGTTCACTCATAACTTTGCTAATTTTCAATATTTTGATTCCAAACTTCCAATTTAGCCATTTTTCCACACCGCTTCATAAACATGACATATGTATTTTTTTTTAAATCCAGGATGAGCTGTATTTTCACACGTCTGGTGCGAAAGGATATTTCGTCCAATAAAGTTTGTAAGGCCAGTCATAAGAGGACTATCTTGAAAACTTGTGGACAAAATTAAATAAAAAAGAGTGAATGTGTAAAGAGTGAATGTGCCAGGCCCTGCACTTCTGTAGGTGGACAGAGTCTTCCCTTGGTGCATGGCGCAAAGGGCCCTACACATCTGCACCTGTTCACACAGATCCTGAAGGGACCTGCATGAATGAGGATACGATTCCACTATCTCAAAAAGAATGGACATTCTTTGCAAAAAATCTTGTTAATGCACCATTTAGGGTAACTTAATACCGCAAAAGTAGGGAAATATAACAGTTACGTAAGAACTTACCATAACAGTAGATCTTTGAGAGATGTTCCTGCAGTAGTTCATTACACATAGGACTGCATCCTCTGGCATTAGGACCACATGGCAAACTTCTAGCTAGCAATCCATAGTGGGGGACCGCCCCGGGATGTCAGTGTGACACTATAAAGGGGCAGTCCCCATGCCCGCCCTCCAGTTATTTCCCGCCAGAAGACCCCAAAAGGGATATGGGAGAAAGGAGAATACTCCTTGAATCCTGGTCTGCTGAAAAAGAACCCTGGGAAAGGAAAAGAATAACCATAAGCTGGGGGAAGGTGGGAGGAAAAATATGACCTGCTGCAGGAACCTCTCTCAAAGATCTACTGTTACAGTAAGTTTTTACGTAACTGTTATATCTTCCTGCAGTAGGTAATTACACACAGGACTGAATTCCAAGCAGTCAAGAAGAAACAGTCAGAGACTGAGGCCCGGGAGGCAGAAGAGTCTGCAAATCAAAATCCCAGTTAGGACAATAGGCCCTGAAGGATGGCCAGTCCAAAGCCAGCGTTGTGCCTAGAGGCCATGCCCAGACTGTAATGCTTGGTGAAAGTATGGACAGTACTCCAGGTGGCCACAGCACAAATGTCAGAGACGTACACATTCCTGAAAAAGGCAATAGAAGTGGCCATGCCATGGGTCGAGTGACTCTTTACTTCCCACGGAAGTGGTTTCTCGTAATTTTGGTAAATTAAAATAAAGTAGTTAGCCAACCACTTAGCGAAGCATTGCTTGGAAACAGCCATGCCCTGACGTTTGGGCACAAAGGAAATGAATAACTGGTCGGACTTGCGCACCTCCTTGGTCTGTGAGATATAATAATGCAAAATCCTGTGCACATTGAGAGTGTGCAAAAGGTGTTTCCCCCTCATTGAAGTATTCAGGGTAGTAAACTGGCAATTGAATATCCTGGTTTAACGTAAACTCAGATGCCACTTTTGGTAGAAAAGAAGGGTTAGTCCACAGAGCCACCCTTTCTCTGTGGAAAATTAAATAAGGCTCCTTACAAACGAGGGCCTGAAGCTCAGAAATCCTTCGAGCTGAGGCAATTGCAACTAAAAATAGTGCTTTCCAAGACAAGTAGCGCATATTGCAGCTTGCTGTTGGCTCAAAAGGGGGCAAAGTAAGCTTCTCTAAAATTAAATTCAAATCCTAGGGGGAACCGAACTATGAACAGGGGATTTCAAGTGGAGGATCCCCTTAAGGAAGGTTTTGGAGACCTCCAGCTGAGCAAGATTTTTGCCATCCACTGGAAGGTGATAGGCAGATTTCGAAGAAAGGTGAACCTTCAGCGAGGAATAGCTGAGGCCCAAATCAAATAAATACAAGAGGTACTCCAGGACCTGGGGCACCAGGCAAGAAAAGGGGTCCAAACCTCTTCCACTTCATTGCATGTGTCATTCTGGTGTAAGGCTTTCTGGCTTCCATCAAAACTTGGGCTACTCAGCAGGAAACCCTGAAGCGTGATACCGCTACATCCAGAGGTGCCATGCATGCAAATGGAGAGATTTGAGGCCAGGGTGCACCAGGTTGCCCTGCTGCTGTGTGAAAAGGTCGTGAAGGAGAGGTAGCGCTACTGGAGGTTCCAACACTAGCTGCTGCAGCAGAGGGAACCAGATCTGCTGAGGTTAGAAAGGAGCAATGAGGATCATGTGTGCTTCCTCTGCTTGAAGCTTCAGCAGGACCTTCTGCAGAATTGGAAAGGGAGGAAAGGCAAACAAAAACCTCCCCGTCCAACAAAGTGACAGTGTGTCTCACCAAAAAACACCATGCCCGGGAATGAGCGAGCAACAATAGGGTACTTTTGGTTGGATGGGAAGGCAAAGAGGTCCAGCTCTGGTCAACCCCACTGGGCGAACAGGCATTCTACCACCCCTTGTTTCAGTTCCCACTCATGAGCCCGCGTGGTGGTGTGGCTGAGACTGTCTGCCAGGACGTTGTGAATGCCCAGGACATGGATTGCTATTAAGTACAGATCATGTTGGACTGCCCAGTACCACACCCGCATCGCCTCCCTACAAAGGGTCACAATCGGGTGCCTCCTTGTTTATGTACCAAACCATGGTCGTATTGTTGGTCTGGACAAAGTTAGTTCCTGGGCATAAGAGGTTCTGAAATGCATGGAGAGCATAGAGCACAGCTGTTATCTCCAGGATGTTGATGTGCAGATGTACTTCCTGCTGTGACCACTTCCCCTGGGTTCGCTGGGCTCCCCAACCCTGACCCAAGGCGTCCGTCGTTAGGGTCATGGAGGGGGAAGGGGATGAAAAGGAGCCCCCGAGGAGTGGATGGATAACTCTTGCCACTAAAGAAGATCCCTCTTCATGCTGTTGGAGCCCATGACTCCATGGTCCAGGTCATCCAAACACTGATTCTACTGGACCCTGAGTGTCCACTGGGTTACCCTCATGTGCAGTCTGGCCATTGGTATGGTGGAAATGGCAGTCGCCATTAGACGCAACAGCTGAAGAACAGAGTGAGTTGTGGTCCAACAAGAGTTGGCTACAGTAAAGGCTTGCTGCTTCAGGGAATCTGCTCTGTCTGGAGGAAGGAAGGCCCAGGCCTGGACCATATCCAGCACCACCCCAATGAATTGGAGGTGCTGGGAGGGCAGAAGCTGGGAGTTGTGGACTTGTAATTCACCATGAAGCCAAGAAGGGAAAAAAGGTCCAGGGAGTAGGAGAGAGACTCCTGCAGACTGCCCTGAGACAGGGCTGACAAAAGCCAGTCGTCCAGGTACAGGAACACATAAATCCCCCTGTGGCACCACCACCGCTAGGCACTTGGTGAAAACCTGAGGTACCGAGGAAAGGCCAAAGGGGAGACCCCTGAATTGGAAATGGTTCCCCTGGAAAGTGAACCTGAGATTGCGGTGGTGGGCCAGGAGGATAGGGATGTGCAGGTAGGCATCCTGCATATCCAGTGAACAAAGCCACTGATTTTTGAGGAGCAGGGCTAAGAGTCCCTGGAGAGTCAGCATACAGAACCACTTCTATTCAACAAAGAGGTTCAGCAGGCTGAGATCCAAGATTGGTCTCAGATCTCCCATCTTTTTGGGCACCAGGAAGAAGTGGGAGTAATACCCCCTTCTTTCTGTGTGGGAGGAACTGGCTGTATGGCTGACTTTGACAGAAGAGCCTGGATTTCCTCTTTTATTAGAAGAAGATGACTCGACAGGTAGTGGGACCTGCCCGGAGGATTGTCCGGAGGTTTGTCCAGGAACTCAATTGAGTGCCCTCTTGCAATTATCTGTAATACCCATGCATTTATGGTAATCTCCTCCCACTCTCTGAGGTGGAGGGCGAACCCCCCCCCCAACGGTTCCACCTGAAGATCTGGAGGAGGTAGAGGGGTTCCCCACAAGTCAGGAGGTGGAGGGAAGGACTGCTTGATGACCTCCGGTGGCTCTCTGGGATTTGGCTGGGGGGGATGTTGGCGCCCCTGAGCCCATGGCATGATGTGTACCCTGACATCTGGCTGGGGACTGTTTGTTCCACTTCCGCTGTGGGAGACAAAAAGGTTGCTTGGGTTTAAAACCAGAGTGGTACAGGGAGTGGACATCCCAAAGGGACCTGCCGCTATCTTGTAGCTTGGTAATAATGTCCTTTACATCACCCCCAAACAGGATGGGCCCACGGAAAGGCACATCCAGTAGGGTGGATTGGAACATCAGGTGCCAGGCCTGCTATATGGAGCCATGCAAGCCTTCTCAGGCAAATGCCTGAGGCAGTGCAGTGGGCCATCAAGTGTACTGAGTCATAGGTGGCTCGTAGGGCATGGCAACAGGAAGGCTTGGTAAGCCTCACCTTGCGGAGAAGTCTGTCCCTTGGTCTGGAATAGACTGGAGCTCTGACTCAAGATCTGCCAGGGAGGATTTCTGGTAAGAAATCATGTGGACCATATAATTTTTTTTTTTTTACAATTTTCTTTCTCTCTCCACCTCCAAAACTCCTTCAGGAGTGGTCACACGGGGTCTTGAGTCCTTGTCCCACCTGTCTGAAGCCCCTCTCGCCACAGCCATCTGCTGCTGCTACCACCACCTGGCCCCCCGGCTCTGAGTCCCCCAAGGCAGGACCACCAGCTAAGCTCCTCCTGGCGCTCCATCTATAATCCAGTCCAGTGGAGTACGTCGGATGGGAGCACACAGACAGCGAGGTGGGGGCCCGACTCTGGGCGTGGTGGACCACCCCCCATGTCCCCCGGTCCCCAATTGGGAGGTGGAGGGTATTTCTTGTATTTTTCCTCATTCCGCCCTCTCCCAGCCCCCCCAAGCAGAGTCGCAATGTGCAGTGACTCCAGGGAACGTCCTGTGGCTCCGTAACCCACTATCCAAGATCTGAAGCATTGCAGTACCTCTGATCTCCACCGGAGGTCACTGCAGTGCCAGGCATAGTCCCTGGATCCCCCTGAGGAAGGAGAGCTGTCCTCTGGATGCTCAATCCTTCCTCTCCCCTGCCGACCCCCAGCGGCCCAGGCTCATTCCCGAACCCAGGTTGCCAGCGTGGCGCGAGTTGTGGCGTCCAGCGCCGCAACCCTCAGCGCCACTGGGCCAGCAATGGGCCACATAATTAAGTGACCTTAAAGTGCAAGTGGAAGAGGCATAAACCTTGCGGCTGTATTGGTCCATCTGCTTGGACTCTTTGTCCGAAGGAGAGGCACTTAGGTGTTTTGGCTTGGCCGATCTATCACTGGCCACAGTTTTCACTGTGGAGTCAGCTTTGGGCTGCATAGTGAGATGAGTAACCCCTTCCGGGGCTTGATAGGTCCCATCAGCCTACTTGGAGACTGCAGGGATGGAAGATGGTTGCTGCCAAATGTTGGACGTCGGGTCCTTATGCTGCCCCGTCCACAGAGGGATGGGCAGGGGATCAGCATCTGATATGTCCAAATGCTCCACGAGCCTCTTTCTTTTAGGATCCAGCTCTTGGGTAGCTCAGCCGCATGCTGACTGGATAGACTGGAGGAACTCAGCAAATGAAGGGTCTTCCAAAAGAGATTCGGGGGACTCTTTTGGCTGGGGCTCGATAGGGGAATGGGAGCCCAAGCTGGCAGAAGAGTCAGAATCTGACTCTGAATCTGAGGATACAGGCCTGCTGGGAAAGAGGCCTTATCAGAAACATGCTCCATGGCCTTGTTGCCAGGTAAGACCATGGGGATGGAATCTCTGCCTGACGACCAGGGGGTTGGCAGGGGAGAGGCTCCTAGGGACCACCCTAGGGGCCAGCATGGGGACCATAACTGGCTGCGAGTGACCAAGCTCTTGGAGGAGCTGTGATTTGGCATCCTTTAACCATGAAGGAATGGTTCCTTGAGGGTCCGCCTGCGACCTATCTGGAGCCTGGGGCTACGGAGGAGGAGGCGGTCGTGGAGGCAGAGGCTGAAAACCTGGGTACCCCGAGTGAGGGTATGAGGGGTAGCCAGGGCTGATAGCCAAAGGGTAGCCTTGTGGGTTGTACCCCTGATATAAATGACCCTGCGGCGGGTACCTGGGTGCATAAGTGGGGCACCAGGTAATAAGGGTACTGCGGCAGAGGGCAGCTGGGGACCACACCCAGAAGACCAGTGGGTGGAGGAGCAGATGGTCCCAAAGGAGGCAGGGCCGAGGGACCACTAGGAGCAGATGGGTCCGTCGGCAGGCCATGATGATCCAGGATCCTGCTTGGGACCTGAGAAGGGCCTGGTGGAGGCTCAGGTATCGGGAGTGTGAGGAGTAGTTGGGGCAGCCAAAGAGCCATCAGACGGTGGGGGGGATAACCGGTACACCAGCTATCACCGGGTTGGGAAGGGTGTTGACTGGTGAGGAGCTCCTCCGGTGGGGTCCTGAATGGGATTTGACGCTAGGAGATCAGGCGTCAGAGGCACCAAGAAACCTGATGCCTGGTCCAAAGTGTTAGGGGGATCTAGGAGAAGTGACCCCTGCCAACAGGTCTACTGGAACAGTGGTGGACCCAATAATAAACAGATCTGACATCAGGGAAGATATCCCCAGAGTAACAACACTCTCCCCCTGGAGAGAATCAAGGGAGAACAAGGGGTTGGGGTCAGAGGAAGAGATGAGTCCTGGGAGGGAGAACCCTCAAGGGAGGAAAGTGGGTCTGGCAGCTGACTCTGCTCACTCTTGGGAAATTTGAAAGAGTCCAACAGAAGAGCATTGGCCGAGTGGTCGTCGGGTGAGCCGGCGACCAACTGATCGTCTTTGACTGAATGGGCACTGGAAGGACCGATGTCCGACTTATCGATCAGGGTCAGGCAGATGGCAGATGAACTGGAGTCCAGCTTACCAACTGGGGCTGAGCATTCTTCAGAGGAACCAGAGGGTAACTTACTGGCTGGAGAGCTGACCATAGGCCCAGAGGAAAAACCCTCCTGCAAGGAGCGCGCCCCTTCCGCTCACTGACCATGGTGGGAGGGGAGCCAGCGACTGATCCACCAGAGCGGATGGAGACCAAGTAGGAGGGGTACTTAATGAAGCAGAAGCCCCACTGGAAACTGCTTCATCAGTCTGGTGATGCAGGACAGAAGGGGACCACTCTCAGTCCTGGCACTTCTCCTCCTCCTCCTTCTTCTTCTTCTTGTGCTCAGTGGTGGGGGGAGGAGGAATGTTCCCACAGCTCCTGCAGCTCTTTTTCCATCAAAGCCAGGCACTTTTTTGAGCAGGTGGGCTTTCTGGCATCTGACCCGTGTGGCCCTGTTGAAGGATTGGCAGACCTCACAGTCTTGGACCTGATGCTTGGGGCCTAGGCAGAGGATGCAGCAGGAGTGTTCATCCCTGTGCGGGATCTGGGCGCCGCACTTGTCACACTTCTTTGGACGACGTGATGGAGAAGACATGCAATAAAAAGTACAACTGTAGAAAATAAGAAATAAGAAAATACTTATGGACTAAGACCCGAGCTAACCTGTGAGATGGTTTTCAGCTGTGAGACAGGCACCAGCTCATTATATACCTTCTCTGGGTATTCGAGTGCTTGCAATCAATTACGAAGCCTCCCGTCTGAGGGGTGGTTCCAGGACTACACTAGGCAGGAACCTGGACACTGTAGTTCTGCAGGAGTCCCCAAGAACTACAAAAACAGGGGTGTGAATTTTAATTTTTTTGAATACAGTTTTAGGGCGTCCTTGTGTGCAGGACAATCCGCATGAGGGGTGCCTGCTATGATTACTGAGATTATTATTTCTTTTATTTTTTAACTATTCCTGTGGAGGACTGACCCAACCTGATTGTAGCTTCTGGGTCATCTTGTTTAAATACCGGGCCCCTAAGCAAGCGACTTTGATAGGACTAAGACATGAGCTAACCTGTGAGAAGGTTTTCAGCCATGAGACAGGCACCAGCTCATTATATATACCTTCTCTGGGTGTTTGAGTGCTTGCAAACAATTACAGAGCTTCCCATCTGAGGGGTGGTTCCAGGGCTACACTAGACAGGAACCAGGACATAGTAGTTCTGCAGGAGTCCCCAAGAACTACAAAAACAGAGGTGTGAATTTTAATCTTTTTTAATACAGTTTTAGGGTGTTCTTGTGTGCAGGACACTCCGCATGAGGGGTGCCTGCTAAGATTAGCGGGATTATTATTTGTTTTATTTTTTAACTATTCCCGTAGAGGACTGACCTGACCTGATTGTAGCTTCTGGATCATCTTGTTTAAATACCAAGCCCCTAAGCGAGCAGGGTGTGCGTACTGAGACACACACGTTTGTGTGTGTGTCTTGCGGGAGCAGTGGATGCTAGGGCATGAGACTATTCCCATCTTCAAGCAAGGTAAGAGAAAGACTCATAATATCACAGGGATACTAGCATTCCCCGAAGTCTCAAACTATATCGAACTGAGACCAAAAAAAGACAGGATTAGAGGGGACATACAATATTTCCACTGCATATTAGAGCAGTAAGACTGGGAGGGTTTCTTTACCAAGTTGGTTGTAATAAATAAATTCTAGCAACAATAAAATCAGAGTAAAATAACTACAGGTAGAATCTGTGGGTGTCTCCTTTCTGTGTATTACCTAGCACTTTAGCACTTCAAGAGTATGTTTCCAATTCAGAGCAAGGAAAGTTATCCTGTCATTCAAACTACTGATATTTAACTCGGTCAGCCTTCTTTTCATATAAATACCCCATTAACACACAAAAGCTTCTTCATTAGCTAGTACTAAGGAAATCTGGATACCATTTAAGCCTTTCCTTATCCAATATATCACCCATTTGTAAATTATTTCCTTGGCTTTGTCTCCATTTACTTGGGTTCAAAATATATTGCCCCTTCTGGTCCTGACTAGAAAATGACCGAGTCCAATGTGTCAGATGTTTTAGGGCTATTGGTACAAGAAGGATCTATTAAACAATGTGAACAGTGTCCCATGTTTGTCCCACAAATACAATCATTTTTCAAGACAGATTTATGTAACAAGTACCATACTTTATTGACTCTACAAGTGAAAAATAAAATATTTTATTTTTTGTTATTTTTTTATTTTATTTTTTGTTGACCGGGTAAGTGCACTAGACAAATCCTGCCTATTTTCAGGCACGACCCGGGGGAGGGGGATACAGATGAATGACAACTGACCTTGAACCAGATTAAGCTGTTGGTGGTATTTTTTTTAGTGAGTGAGGGAAATTTGGCCAGGGCACCAGGGAAATTCCCTGACTCTTTTCAATAAATGCCATGGGATCTTTAACATCCACCTGAACTACCACCAATCCAGGCAGATGGGACCTCGGTTTAACGTCTCATCCGAAAGACGGAAATTAACAGAAGAGTTAAAGCAAATAAATGAAACTGTTAGAATTCTATAGTTTGTGACAACTGTTAACACCGAAGAAGCACAATTAAATCAAATTAACTTCATAAAAAGAAAATTACCTATTGTGGATAATGAGGCTAGCTTTGACTCTATAGATATTGAAAGATGCCAAAAAAGGTCAGGGATGACTCCACATCTATTAATACTGATTGGACAAAGGTTACTTGTAGAAGGAAACTTGAGGCAAAAAAGGCCCCTGCTCTGACCTCTACATAGAACAGATTTTCATGTGTTGCAAACATTGAAAATACTAATGATAACACTCAAGCACCTACCTTCCCAGAATGGCTGGTCACTGGTGACTCGATCATCAGATGTACAGATAGTCATATATGTAGAAGTGCCAAAGAATCTGCTACTGTTTCATGCCTTTCTGGAACCAAAATAAAGGATGCAGCTGATGTTTTGAATACTATTAATTTACCAGACAATCTATAGTTATTCTTCATGCCGGGACAAACAATGTTGGCCAGACCCCTGAAAAAGATGTCTGTGTCAAGTTATTAGACCCAGGCAACAAAATAAAACATAAGGGACATCAAGTTGCTATTTCGGGCATTTTACCAGTACCAAAAGCACACCCCTAAAAATATCAAATGATTCACAGAATCAACACCAGAGTTCAAAACTGGTGTAAAAGTAGTGAACAGACCTTTATTGACAACTGGGAATTATTTAATAATAAAAATGAATTATTTTCTAGAGATGGGTTGCATTTAAATAAAAATGGGGCAAGGTTGCTGGCTGAAAACCTGGAGGAAACTTTGAAAATGCTTAGTTTAATTGACTAATTGGAGACAAAACAAAATATATTAATAAAAAGACAATGAAGCCAAGTTCAGGAAATAACAAGAACGAGCTCCATGTCCTTGATCAGATATCTGTTTTGTCATTCAATGCCAGAAGCATGAATAACAAATTAGACGAATTAGGCGCCTTAATAGCAGCTAGTCCTACGAATATAATTTCAATCAGTGAGACCTGGTGGTCAAATAAAAATAATTTTTGAGGATTAAATCTAGATGGATATACACTGTATACACACAACAGGGAAAATAAAAATGGAGGGGTAGCAGTATATATTTAAAACACTATTAACTCAATAGATACATCACACAAAATAAGATTCTCTAATTCAAAAACTGAAACTGTCTGGGTCAGAATATGTAGTGGAAGATCAAAATCCATTATTCTTAGAAATATGTATTGCTCCCCGTCATCTCCTAAGGGTGTGACCGAAAATAATATAACAAAAATAGTAACTGCTGCAGAACTAGCTGAACTGGTGATATCGGGGGACTCAAACTTGCCTGATATTGACTGACCCAAAATCAGGCAGTCAGCTTACCTGGAAAAAATTTCTTGGCTTGCATAAACAGAGTACATTTAATACAAAATATCAATTCCCCCACTAGACGGCATAATTTCCTGAACTTAGTTCTCGGGTCATGTCAACTACAGATAAATGATTGCAAAATAGAATCGCCCATAGGCAGTAGTGACCATAATTCAGTTAGGTTCACACTAAAATATGAACATGTCCCCGTAGCAGGTTGCACTGAAATATTTTTCATTTAATAAGGCTGATGTTCAAAAAATTAAAGAGTATAGCACAACTAGATTGGCCTTCTCTAATAAATAATACAACTGTGGACCAAATGTGGGAGATAATTAAGAACATAATATTGGGTCTTAGTGAATTGTATATTCCAAAAATAAAAAAATACAGGAACAATACTAAACATCCAATGTGGTTGAATAGAAAAATAATCAAATTGATAAAAAAGAATAGATGTCACAAAAAATATGTGAAAAATAAAAATGTGACCACCCAGAGGTCATTGAGAATAGCACAAAGAAATTACAAGAAAGAAACTGACATGCAAAAAAAGAAGCTGAATTGAGATTAGCAAAAAATGCTAGGAAAGATAACTATAAAGCATTTTTCACATATATTAATTTGCTTAAAAAAAAAAACAAAGTAGTGTAGGTTCATTGTCGCATGAAAACAATACTGCATCTTCTGACAATGACATGGCATCTCTCTTTAATAAATATTTTTGAGGGGTATATGGCCCCAAGTCATTTACAACTAATAGCATGAGCAATGAGACAGTAGGCACAACAGAAATTGAACAAGAGGACATAAAACACCACATCCTGAACCTCAAACCGAACAGTTCCCCAGGTCCCGACAAAAATCTCTGCTAGAATGATACAGATAATGTCCGACCAAATATCATATCCACTGAAGATATTATATGAAGCATTGTTAAATACAGATAAAATTCCTGATGACTGGAAACTAGCACATGTAGTTCCACTTTATAAGAAGGGAGATAAATCTAATGTGTGTAACTATCGTCCCATTAGCTTCACCAGCACAGTATGTAAACTACTTGAAGGTATCCTTAAAGAGAAGTTAACTACGTTCATTCAATCCAATGATCCAGATCAACATGGTTTCAAAAGAGGAAGGAGCTGTATAACCAATTTGTTGTGTTTTTATGAGAATATAAGTGAGGCTTTACATGCAGGAATCCCATGCGATGTAGTCTAGTTAGACTTTAGTAAAGTTTTTGATCTAACACCACACTGGTCATTGATAGAAAAACTTTTGTCCTTTGAAATCAATGCCTTTATAATAAAATGGATAACTGAGTGGCTGACCAGTAGAAAACAAAGAGTTTTAATCAACGGCCATTTATCTGATATTGGCGAAGTGACTAGCGGTGTTCCTCAGGGATCCATGTTGGGTCCCATTCTATTCCAAATGTTTATTTCAGATCTAACACAAAATTGAAATTGCTGGGCATTAAACTATGCATATGATACAAAAATAGGGGGTCCATGTAGTATCCAGGAAGAAATCTATTATTTACAGCAGGACCTTGACAGTGTATCGGAATGGGTTTATAAATGGAGGATGACATTTAATATGGAAAAGTGTAAAGTTATACACATTGGCCGAAATAACAAAAAAGTCAAATATACCCTATGTGGAAACATCTGAGACACATGTTCTATTGAGAAAGACCTAGGATTTCTTGTATCTGACAAATTTGGGACTGATGCACAGATTCAAGCAGCCATTAAAAATGCAATAACATCATATGGTCTATTAAAAAGAATATAAAAACCAGAGACAGCACTGTTATGGTTCCTCTGTATCGTGCCTATGTTCACTCACAACTTGAATATGCATCTCAAATCTGGTTCCCATTTAGAAAAACTGAGAGATTTAACTTAGAAAGAGTACAAAGAAAATATACTAAATGCATTTTTGGGTTGAAAGAGATGGAATATGAGGATAGGCTAAAAACTTTAAATTTGATGTCAGTAGAAACCAGGAGGATGCGTTCTGA
This sequence comes from Neoceratodus forsteri, assembly GCA_016271365.2. Lineage (NCBI taxonomy): Eukaryota > Metazoa > Chordata > Ceratodontiformes > Ceratodontidae > Neoceratodus > Neoceratodus forsteri. Next base: position 925,201,540 of record CM028132.1, read on the forward strand.
CCTTCTATTTATGTATGATGTGATGCAGGATCCTGCTTTGATCTGTGAATTGGTAATTGACTATACCAGAAGCCACCCACTACAAATAAAGGGGAACAGATTTAGGCAAAACCAAAGAAAATATTTTTTTACATCGTGCATTGTAGATCCTTGGAATTACTTACCAGAATATATTATCCTAAGCAAAACAAAAAAGGAATTCAAATCAAGACTGGATAACTATATTTTATCTGGAGCATCATTATCATATTTTCATTAAATATTTTTATTCAATACTCAACAGAGCATATATGGGCTATTGCCTGCTGGCTCTGTACAACCCTCAGTATGAATCCTCATTATATTATGCAAAATGGCAGTCGACTGGTAGCAGAGTTCAACGCAAGGTATGACTGGCACAGGTCGATGGCGTGAAAGAACTGGAGGGTAGGCGTGGGGACCACCCCCTTCATAGTGTCACACTGACATCCCATCAGGTGATGCTGTGGGTGGTCCCCCGCTATGGATTGCTAGCTAGAAGTTTGTCATGTGGTCCTGATGCCAGGGGGCACAGTACTGTGTGTAATGACCTACTGCAGGAACCCTCTCAAAGTAAGATGTGCTTTAGGGTTTTCAACCCTAACACCTCACCGTCCAAGCAGCAAAAGGAAAAAACGTAAGTCTTTTGGGACTCTGGAGTCTTGGCGAATCAATGGTGGGGTCTTCCTTGGGGTTGTCATCCCTAATGCTCACTCCGTTCCCTAAACAAACAATGTCACACATGATCTCCTTTCTTCACACAGGGACCAGATGAAAGCTACAAAAAAGTGTGTTTCTAGCATGTTGCAAGACATACTTCTTTAGCTTTGAAGAGGGTATCACTATGAGGTACTGGCCTGAAGCTGCACCTTGTGTTTCAGACTGGAGGCTATGGGCTGGGGGGGGTGAGCATTAGGGTTGACAACCACAAGGAAGACCCCACCACTTATTCACCAAGACACTGGAGACCCAAAACCCAAATATTTTATTTCCTCTTGCTACTGTGGAGAGGGGGAGAGTTAGGGTTGGAAACCCTAATATAAAATATGTATGTGCAGTATGCTCTTAATGGGTGTTATGAACAATCGGGTGAAAAATACTTACTAGAGGTGCATACCCCACTCGCGTAGCTCTGGACAGGTGCACACAGGTCAGTATTCAAGAACAGCCACCACCTCTTTGAGTCCCCATCCCCCAGCATGCAGGACTGCACAGGACAGATGAGGGTGGAGTAGCAGACCCAGGCAGGCATCCAGTTGGATGCCCATCCTGGGCCCCACAGTAGATCTCCTGCACATTAAGGCACAGGTACAGATGTGTGAATAGCCAACGCAGGCATCTGCACCAGCGCAGCCTTGCCCCATCATCCAGTGGTACCCCCCAGCCAAGACCATGTTGCAGAGGGCCTCCGAGCACACAGATGGATGCCCAGATGTAGGACCCGTGCCCCATCCCATATGCTGCCCTTCACCAGACATCAGTGCCCCGATCCCGTGGTAGCAAGAGGCATACCCCCACCACACATTGGTGCCCCGTCCCGCAGTACTTGTACCCCCGACACATCAGAGCCCTGTCCTCGAGGTAATTGAACCCTCCCAACAAGAGCCCCATCATGAATGACTCAGCCCAGTGTATAACATCCTGAACACCCTCCCCCCCACTGAACCCTGAACCCAGCTCCCATGCCCCTCATTGGTGGTCAGTGTCCCTCTCCCACAGCACTGACAACACCACCCCCTGTCCCCTGTTCCTTCCAGGCAGTGCCGCAGCTCTGGATGGCCAGCAGCACAGCCCTCCTCACACTTCCATGGCCAACGGCTGTCCAAGTGATGCTGGGAGAGTGCTCCCAGCATCACTTGGACAACTGGCAGCCGTGGAGGTATGAGGAGGGCTGTGCTGCTGGCTGTCCAACAGCTGTAGCACCACCTGGCAAGTACAGGGGATGGGGTGGTATTGTCTGTGCTGCAGGGGAGGGGGCACTGACCACTAATGAGGGGTGGGGCTGCCAGGGGTCGGGGGTGTTCGGGATGGTATATACTGGGCTGGGTCATTCACGATGGGGCTCTTGTTGGGATACAACTATCTCGGGAATGGGGCTCTGATATGTCGGGAGTAAAAATACTGTGGGACAGAGTACAGATGTGTCAAGGTGTACAACTACTGAAGGGACGGAGCATAGAGTGTGTGGGGGGGTACGACTACTTCAGGGACGGGGCACCAATGTGTTGGAGGGTACAACTACACGGACAGAACATGGATGTGTTGTGAAGGGTACGACTACTTTGGGGATAGGGCATGTATGTGCTGGGGGTGGGTGGGTGGGCTGCATATGGGACATTGTGGGGTTCTGTTGGGGAGGGGTTTGGAACTGGCAGGCTGCCTGGACCGGGCGGGATTTCCCTGTGCTGCCCGGCACATACAACAGGTCTGGCAGGGACCCTCCTGCCATATCTAGCACCCTCAAATGCCCCCTATGTGCAACACTACATGCCTTTGTGCATGGCACATAGTGTAGGCACATCCCTGTCCCTCCCCCGGACCACCCTGGCACAGAGCTGCCCATGTGGCTGGGTACATGGGTGCACACTTGGCCAACACACCTATGATGAATGCCACTGGGGATCTGTGGGAGCCCCCTGCACGGCATTACCGCATATCTATGCCTATGCACCTGGTTTCCATGGCGTGTTGGCATAGTGCATGGGACCCAATGTGTTTTACTGTCTTATAATATTTTGTAGTATTTGTATGCATATACTGTATGTTTTGTATCCAACAGAATCACCTTATAAATAGAGCACTTGTGTAGCTCTAATGGTGCAAATTACCTGTATAAAAATAAACATTTTACTGTGACTACAATGTGTCTTTGGATAGTATACAAAAGGCATCAGACTAGCAATAAAGGAATATGAGAGTGGCATAGTAAGAGATATTAAAGATAATGAAAAAAATTCTTCAGCTATAGCAGAGGAAGGAGGAATGAGTGGGACCAGAATCTGGGTAGGGGCAATATTTTGATTCATTGACTGTAAAAAGGCTAAATGAATATTTTACCCCTGTATTTCCCACAGAGATCGTGGTAGACTTGTTACATTTGGACGACACATTTTTAGGATCTGCAGTGGAAACTTGCAGCACAATTAATATCACCGATAGCTTAGTCACTGTACAGCTAAGAAAGTTGAAGATGAATAAATTACAGAGATTGGATAGTATACCTACAAGGTTACTTAAGATGCTAAAGCATGTAACAACTGATAATCTGGCAATGATCTTCCCGAAGTCACCGGAAACTTTTGATGGGCTTGAAGACTGGAGGAGGGTAAATGTGACTGCTCTGTTTAACAACTCTGGCCAAAGCCAACATGGCTGCAGCCATGCTTGCCAAGCTCACGGTAAAAGAGTCCACCATGCCCAAGATGGCCACTGTGCAGTCATGCATGCGTAACTACTTGTGCTTGCACACTAAACATTGGTGGCCATCTTGAGCATGGCGGGTGACTGGCAACCAAACTAGTGCATGGGGGGTGGGTGGGAGTGAGCGGACTGTTTTGGAGTTGCGGAATGATCATACTGCAACTCCAAAACCATTCTTTGGTGTCCATCCAGTGGCTCATTTTTAGAGCTACCGCAAGATGGCTGCAGGCTCCACCCACTGCAGCCATAAAATGGGAAGTAGAATTGACCCAGGTAACAACAAGCTAGGAAGCCCTACTTCAACTTCGCGGGAAAATACTGGAGATGACTATTGAGGAGCAGATTACAATACAGAATAGCGATATCAGCTGTTGAGTTACAGTTGTTAGATCTGTCACGAACCCACTCCTGGGGGTCAGGCCTACTGAGCTCACAGTGCCCACCCTTAAGTGCAATCTGTGATGGGGGGCAGGGATACCCTCCTCATCCTTTTTGAATGCTTGCCGAGATCACGACTGCACTTCTGCCACGATGATCCAGGGTGTACCTCTAACTCAGGATAAGGCCACAATACCAGTCTCGAGTCTTGTGGCCAAATATGAACCCTTCCTTGGCTATTACACAGAGGAGGAAGACCCAGGTTTCACACTCTGTCTAGGGTAGCAACGTAACACCTGATTTGGCCATCATCCTACAGGACATGCAACAGCCTAATTCAAAATTCCTGCAGACTCATCCCTGAGACTTTGATATTCTCCCTATCCTTCCAGATCTCTTACAGACCCTTTTCTCAATTTGGTTGCTTATGGTGACCTCTCTAAGCAATTAACAGTTGTCACAGATTATTAATAAACCTTTGTCGTCGAGGCACAGTACAGGAAGCATAAGAAAAAATGGAGCAGTTGTAAAATTTGCAACAAGAGTTTTATTATTAATAACAGTAAAATAAAAAAATTAAAAAAATTGTTCACAATGACTATTTACCATGGCAGTAGAAACATAGAAAAGAGAGTCCTTCTGAGTTTTAGTTCTCAACTTCCAATCTCAGTCTCTGTCTCTTTTACAAAACATTGCTGCTCTTTTTTATAAGTCTGTGCAGGAGCTCATTAAGAAAATGCATGCTTATCACACAGTGTTCTTGTAAGTTTCCAGTGTTCTTGTCAGTTTCCGCAGGTGCAGCAAAAAGAACATTGTGACCCAGAACTGACCTATTTTTTACATCTTCTGCAAAAGGCTTAACAATTGCATCTCAGGTTAACCCCTTGAATTACAAATAGCTTTGCAATCATTTCAACAGTATAACTATGTACAGTTTTAGCTTTGCAATCATTTCAACAGTTTAACTATATACAGTTTTGGCTTTGTAATCATTTCAACAATATAACTATATACAGTTTTTAACAAAGGGATCCCATTATCAATTACATTTCCACAAAAAGATTCACATATATTTTTATACCAGCAGATATGCAAGGGGGGAAAAAGACAGAACAGTAAGTGAGGGTAGAGAGATAGTGAGAGGCAGAGAATTGCAAGACCATAGGTGTGATCAAGTCCTAGGTCTCACGAGAAAATTTGGTGTGCAACCAGACAGAGAAGAGACAGAAAAGGAGAGAATAGAACATATCCTTGCATTTAAACTCTTTCTCCATAACAACTGGGACAGGGCCATATTCAACCCTGCCACTTCCCCCCTCCTTAAGAGGGAACATGCTTTACAAAAACAGGTTTCCAAAACTTTCTTTTAATTATCTTCTAGCATTAGCTTATAACTCTTACAGTTCAGTGCATATGCAGCATAGCAAACAGAAAGTTTCACCTCACATTTTTTCACCCTTCAGAATTCTCCATTCCTGATCCATATCTTGACAGAAAATCAGCATTGACATTCTCTTTCCCAGATTTGTGCATCACTTTAAATTTAAATGGCTGTAGTGCCAGGTACTACCATATGATTATATAATTTTTGTCCTTCATTTGGTTAAGCCAACAGAGAGCATTGTGATTTGTTACAAGTATAAAGTCAACTCCTAATAAGTAAAACGTAAGGGGCTCCATGGCCCACTTTGCTGCAAGGCATTCCTTTTCAATGGTGGAGTACCTTTTCTCTCTGTTGTGCAATTTCCTACTTATCTATAGAATAGGATGTTCTTTCCCATCTATATGATTAATCAAGACTGCACCTAGGCCTACCTCTGATGCATCAGTCTGTAACAGAAATTGTTTCTCAAAGTCTGAACTTTTTAAAATGGGGACTGAACATAATGCAGCCTTAATGGCCCAAAAAGCCTTGTCACACTCTGGGATCCATTTCACATTATTCAGTAACCGTTTCTTTGTGAGCTCAGTGAGGGGAGTAGCTAACTCAGCAAAGTTGGGAACAAATATCTGATAATAACCAGCCAGCCCTAAAAATTACCTGGCACGTTTCTTTGTTTTAGTGACAGGGCTGTTAGCTACAGCTTCTATCTTGGAAACCTCTGGCTTAACGTATGCATGGTGTAAATCCCACTTAGGCTGACACCATTTGTCGTCGAGGCACAGGTCAGGAAGCATGGGAAAACCAGAAGCAGTTGTAAAATTTGCAACAAGAATTTTATTATTAACAATAGTAAAATAAAAAAAACTGTTCAGAATAACTATTTACAATGGCAGTAGAAACATAGAAAACAGAGTCCTTCTGAGTTTTTCTTCTCAACTTCCAATCTCAGTCTCTCAGTCTCTGTCTCTCTATCTCACAAAACATTGCAGCTCTTTTTTTCTATAAGTGTGCAGGAGCTCATTAAGAAAATAGCATGCTTATCACACAGTGTTCTTGTAAGTTTCCAGTGTTCTTGTTGGTTTTAGTAGGTGCAGCAAACAGAACATGGTGACCCAGAACTGACCTCTTGTTTACATTTTCTGCAAAAGGCTTAAAAATTGCATCTCATGTTAACCCCTTGAGTTCCAAATAGCTTTGCAATCATTTCTACAGTATAACTATATACAGTTTTAAACAAAGGGATCCCATTATCAACTGCATTTCCACAAAAAGAGTCACATATATTTTAATACTGGCAGATATACAAGAGGGGAGAAAAGACAGAACAGCAAGTGAGGATAGAGAGATTGTGAGAGGCAGAGAATTGCAAGACTGCTGGGCTGATCAAGTCCTAGGTTTCACAAGAAAATTTGGTCGCGCAATCAGACAGAGAAGAGACAGAAAAGGAGAGAATAGAATAGATCCTTGCATTTAAACTCTTTCACCTTAACAACTGGGACAGGGCCATATTCAACCCTGGCACAACCTTTTACAGTCACACATACAATATAAGAAATTCTCGCTCGGGCGTATATGTGTTTTTTTTGTTATATCCATGTCATGTTTTTGTTACATTGTTGCATTTAGCTAATTGTTATGGTTTTCATGGTCATGGAACCTTTGTAAATGAGTCTCTGACTCAAAGGTATTTTAAATTCAGAGACTGTAATAAATAGAATAATAGATAGATAAGTGTGTATTACAAGGCAGTAATACCATTGAGAGGTTTTGGGGGCATGGAACCTCAAGAGCAAAGCTCGAGAGGTCCATAAGTCCCCAAAACCGTGAGATGATATTATTGCCTTGTAAAACCCTTATTTTTCTGTAATATATGGACCCATTGATAATATTACAGTTCAAAGGTCATCTCCAACTGTAGTATTATCACTTTTCAGGCTAGTATTAGTGAGAGTAGTAATGTATTTCTGGCAAATTTTTGTATAACTTAGTATGGTATTATTGAGTCTTATCTATATATTACAAATAAATAAAACACAGAGTGTCAACACGGGTTCACTAAAGTGAGATCTTTCTAGTCTATGTACAGTATGTGGTATATTTATTGGCATGTGTTAACCAGGTAGGTGTACTGAGCTGAGAGCCCAAGGCCACAAAGGCACCATGGTTACCTGCTTAAGAGTCATATACAGGCCCCTGACTCAGACAAAAGAGGGGACATATATGTAGACAAGGAGATTAGGATGGTAGCAACTGGAAGGGAAGTCATCCTGTTAGGAGACTTCAACCTAAATTATGTTTATTGCTTGGAGCATCCCGGTGGCAAAGAGTACCAGAAATCAGGCACTGGTAGACACCTTCCAGTACAGCTTCCTGACTCTGCCAGTGGAGCAACAGCCTACAGACAGGACCATACTCAATCTAGTTTTGTCCAACCATTCTAGCATCGGGGGCTAACCATGGAAGAGCTGCTAGGGTCTAGTGACTTGAGATGTGCAAAGTGGGGCCACGTCGCATCCCATTTCTAAAGTGGCCCCGACTTTGGGAAGTGTTTCTTGGCATAGTTCTTCACTTATTGAAGTGCCAACTTCACCTGGCAAAAACTGTGTGTGCAACATTTTGCTGGCAAAGTGCTACCTTACTTTTTTGCTTGGCTAAGTAGCACTTTGACAGCAAAGAACTACGTGAAGTGTAGTGTGTAGCTTAAAAAAATGCTTTTTTTTAAAGCATTTCCAGCCTCCTCAGTTATTACATACCCACCTCTCCCCCACTCAGCCATTTGAAAATGCCCCCCCCCACCCAGGAGGCAGTTATATTCTTCCATCTCCCTACCAAAACCAGCAACATTAGTGCCAATAACATTACACAGCCATTTCTATATGGCTAAATTCCCTTCCCACCACCTGCGTGCAAACCGTCTTTGTAAATGGTAACACCTGACTGACAGCCAGTCGGTATCCTCTACAATGGAGAATGGCTGAAAAGCAAGGACCAATCAGTTGTGTAATTCGGACAGAGGTTGGGTGACTTGGGGCAGTTTAGTGTGGTCATGTAATGATTTTGGCACTGTAGTTTATTTTGTTGGTGGTGGTTAGTCCTATATGAGTTTGGTACTACCTTAACTAATAAAAGTGATTTTTTTGCACTCTGTCAACGTGGTCCGCATATGTCTTTTTGTCTGGTGAAGCTGAAGTTAGCCTGGTTTGTTATTTTCTTTATTGAAGCAGCACCACTACCTGGGTTGCATCAGTTGGCTGCTGTGGCTGCCATGGTAGCTGCCTTACTTGAACAAACTGTCTTATCTCACCACCCATGCCCAACTGTCGCTGCTGCTGCCACGTGTGACTTGAGTGGGGACTGGGAATTGATGTGACTGTTCTTAAGATGGTATGTTCACACCTTAGGCAGAAACATAGACAACCTCAGCAGAAAAAGACCACTGGTCCATCCAGTCTGCCCAGTTTTATCCTACTCTGCCCCGTGACCTGTTGTACAGACAGATTTTTCTCCCTACTCCCCCCTCATTCCCTGCCTTATTGCTATCCCCCAGCGTGATACTGTTAAGCACTTGACTCTGTCCCAGCTGTGCTTGAATCCATTAATGGTTTTTGTACCCACCACCTCTGCTGGTAGGCTGTTCTATGGCTCAACCACTCTCTCAGTACAGTAAAACTTCCTAGCATCCCTCCTGAATGTCCTACCCACAAGCTTGCCTTCATGTCCCCTTGTTTTTGACCCATCATTCCTGCTAAATACAGCAGTTCCTCTCAATTTGCCTTCTTTATTCCTTTCAGGAAGCTGAAGGTCTCTATCATGTTCCCCCTTCTGGCCTCCAGTGAGTACAAACTCAGCGCCTAAGCCAATCCTCAAAGGATCTGCCCTATCAACCCTGAATAATTTTGTTATTCTGTGTAACCTAGGGCTTTCTGGGGTAGAAATCTGTCGCTTGCAGCTGGTGCAGAACGCAGTGGCCTGGCTCTTGACAGGATCTGCTCGATCCTGTCATATTTCACTGGTGCTGCATGAACTGCACTGGCTGCCAGTACAGTGGTGGATCACCTTTAAAGTCAGTTTACTGACTTTCAAAGCCCTACATGGACTGGGCCCGGACTATCTGAAAGAGCTCCTGGTCCCTTACTGCCCTGGTCGATCACTCTACTCGGCCGATGAGGGGTTGCTAGAGATCCCAAGGGTTAACTTGAAATCATCTGGTGCAAGAGCCTTTGCGTATGCAGCCCCCACCCTTTGGAATTCTCTACCCTGTCAGTTGCGGGAGTGCACAACTGTGGAGGAATTTAAGCAAGGCTTAAAAAATTTTTGTGGCACCAAGCCTTCTCAGTTAATTGATTGATTTTCTTTTCTGATTTATTGTTATCTGATTTTAACTGAATTGATGTTTTTATGATTTTGATTCGATTTTATATTGTTAGGTGCCTTGGCTTTGGATAAGGCACCATATCAATAACATTTATTATTATTATTATTCACTGTCTGCAGCCTGTCTCTGTCGTTCCTTAGGAGAGGACTCCAGAACTGGGCATAGTACACCATATGTAGTCTCACCAGTAATCTATAGAGGTGGAGGTAGTATTCCTCTTTCCTCCTGCTATCAAAACCCCTTTAAATACACCCAGCATTCTAGTTGCATTGCTGTAAGCCTTATTCCACTGGCTAGTTTGTTTTAGGGAGTCACTCATGATGACCCCAGGTCCCTTTCCTTTGAAGTATTGGCCAGCTTAACCCCTTCCATCCAGTATTCCTTCCTGGCGTTATTGTTCCCTGTGTGCACCACCTTGCACTTTTTACACTAAATTTCAGCAGCCGGACTTTGGACTACCTCTTTAATCTTTCCAGGTCCATTTGCAACTCCCTTACCTCCTCCTCACTGTCTACTCTACCACAGAATTTAATGTCATCTGCAAAGAGACACATCTTGCCTGTATCCCTTCTCCTATGTTGCTGATGAACATATTGAAAAGGATTGGTTCCAGGACTGACCCCTGTGATACAACACTTATGACCTCTCTTCCCCAATTTTACCCTGTTTATCACCACCCTCTGCTTTCTCCCCCCAACCAACTTCCCATCCATTTAAGTAGGCCCTTTGCAGCTCCCAGATCCTCCAATTTCTTTATCAACCTTCTGCAGGGTACCAGTGATTATTAGCTAGAACACTGGTTCCCAATATCTGAGTAGACTTGACCTTGGCTGGCCCTTTTTGTCACACAGACTGCAGCATGCTTTAAGTGGATTTGTAGGTGATCAGTAGAAGACTCGCACACTACAGAAGATCTCTTTGTTTTTTTGGCTACATGACTGGACTGCTAGGTTTGTTTTGGAGCAATAGGATGGTGACTGCAAGATATTTTGTTTTTTTCTGCCATGGTGGAATGACATGGCTGGGCTCGATGCCCTGGTGGGGAAACACTATTAGCAGCAGCACTAGGGTTACAGTGAAGCTGATTAGCTGTGGAGTGGGCCTGGTCTTTAGATTTATCTGCCTGACTAACTTGTTTTCTTGCTTTTCTCTTCTGCATTATGTTTTTTTAATTTGGCCATCTCCTGCCATAATAGCCTCTACTCCTAGGTATCACAGTGATCATCAGAACTTATTGGTCTCAGTAAAGTAAAACTTCCTAGCATCCCTCCTGAATGTCCCACCCTCCTGCTTGCTTTCATGTCCCCCTGTTTTTGACCTGCCATTCCTGCTAAAGCTGCTTTGTTGGTGGTGCTACTGGTTTGCTTATATAAAATTGTGGGGTTTGTGCACTTCACCCTAACTCAAATGCCACTTTTTCCTCGGGTAGCAAGATAAAAGCAGTATCAGTGCCAGACCCAGACTCACTGTTGCCTTCCTTGCACAATGACTGAGCAGTAGAGCAAGGCTTGTTTGTGCTACTGCTGCAGATGCCTGATTTGGGGACTGGGGGCGGGGGCATCATAGTGCCTCATGATGAACAGGCAGTCATTCACGCCCATGATGCAGTTGTGATGCTAGTGCCACTGGCTCTGGCAGCTGATGTTGTGCGGTTTGTACAAGATGGAATGAGGTCTTACTTTTATAGGCTGGGATGGATCTCTTGCAGTCCCATGGGTAGGGGACCTTAGAGTACTTGAATTAGGAATAGTTGGAGATCTGCATGCTTCTGGTTTGCTCATGGTGCTTTCATTACCAGATGCACTGGACAACTGAGACTGACTGGGAAAGCTGCTGCTTGCAGTGGACATGGAACCTGCTGACATCTGCAAACCGAAGAACCATGTTTTTGGGGATAAACTATCATGTGCCAAGCCCTAGTCCTTCTTGCTTGCATAGCTCTGACCCCACTAGTATGAGTCCTTGTCCTAACTTCTTCTTCAACACCACTACTTATAGAACTAGTACTTGGTGGAACTTTTCCCTACTCCTCACATCCGCCTTGCATCCCTTTCTACTCCAGTTCTTTTCCTCATGGCTTCTACATCAATGGTGGGTTTGCACACATGTCTGTTGCATTGCCTGTTGACATCCCCATAAGCCCTTCTCACTATCACTGAGAGACCCGCAGCAGCGGGGCAGCCTGCTTCACTTAGTTTACACACAGGCAAACAATAAAGGTTAATTTTGGTGCCCAACAGCCCCATACCACAAGCAGTGAAATGATTTGTCAAATCCTTCAAACTCCCCCCTGCACCTTTCCCAGTCTACTAAATTCACTCTGCCCTAGCCGGCCCGGTGGCGCTGAGGGTTGAGGTGCTGGACACCACACCTTGCACCATGCCGGCAACCCGGGGTTTGGGAATGGACCTGGGTCATCAGGGATTGGCTGGGGAGGGAGAGGATTGAGTGTCCAGATGGACTGCTGTCCTCTCCTGGGGTGGGTTAGTGGGATTCCTGGCACTGTAGTGGCCGCTGGTGGAGACCAGGGGCAACACTAGCATCGGGACACAGATGGGGGCAGGATGATGGCAGGCTTCAGCGGCTAGAGGCATTGGTATGTCGCACAAGAAGCCATTGCATGCCATGTCCCGAGGCGGAAACCAGTAGCAGAGAAAAGCCCCTACCTCGGTAGAGGACGATGGTGGGACCAGTGGCCGGCCCCATGCCCAGTGTCGGGCCTTACCGTCCTGTGCTCCCGGTCTCCCTCCTCCTCTCTGGTCATTCCACTTGATTCTAGATAGAGCACCAGGAGGAGTTGGCAGTCCCACCCTGGGGGGGTTCAGAGCCAGGGGGTCATGTGGCCAGAAGTGGTTGGTGGGGAGAAGGCCTAAACTGGGGCTGCATGAGTTAGGGGCTTCAGGCGGGCAGCAGAGCCGTTGTCGAGTGTCCACACCCAAGAGAAGGCCACCGAGGTAGTTGATAAAGAGAACTGAAAAAAAAATCACTCTGCCCTGCTCCTGTTACAGGGGAAAAATTAAAAGGAAAAAATGAACATGTATTTCTGTGCCGTCTACCACCAGCACTCAGTAAAAAAAAAAAAAGATATTTCACAAATACCCCCTGCACCTCTCCTGATCTGCTAAATTCACTGACTGACTGCTCCTGGAGCAAGGCCAGCAGCTGCAAGTGCAGGTTTATTTATTTAGCTTTTGTTAACCAGATAAGCACACTAGACAAAAAACAGATGCCTATTTTCAGGTGCGACTTGGGAGAGTTCAAGGAAATATGGAGACAATTTCAAACTGGGAAAAGTTGTACATAGCTTCAGATAGACAAAAACATACATTTCAAGGTTATAACAAGGATTGCACGTAGGTTCAGGTGAACACAATACAGACATTACAAGAATCTATGATAGGAAGACAATTCAAAAAATACATAAGGTACAAATGTATGAGGCAAGAAAAATGAGCAGGTATGATCGGAGGAGGGGGACCTAATGTGGAGGGTTAGTCCACACAGAACCAATGGATGATTAATCCACTAACAGACCTTGTGCGAGACTGATGAGGGTAAAAACTAGGCAGACTTCATGCACCTTGAGTCTTTTTCTGTTCATAAACATCTATGTATCTGTGTAACATACAAACACAGTGGTATAAAATTATACACATATACAGTATATGCAAGTCATTGCAAAACCTACATTAGTGAACAAGTATGTTAGGGATTTTGAACCCTAATTTTACTCACCCCGTGCACCCCGCTGTGAACCTCGCTGAATGCTGAAGCACAATCTAGATTTTAAACATATGTTTTAACAGCAAATAACTTTGTGCAAGAATACGGTTACACCCTTTTCACTGACCATTTACAGAGAACCTTTTTCATTGTTTAAGTCTTAATTTATGAGGAGAGTCTTTTCAGGCTTAGTGGGAAACGAAACTCGAGGGAACACAGTCTCAAGTTGATGGTGTGGGGGTTGGGGAAGGAGAGGGAAGGAGAGAGGCTAGGAGGCACTTCTTCACAGAAAGGGTGGTGGTGGGTTGGAATGGGCTTCCTGAGGAGGTGGTTTTGTTGAAAATGGTAGGCAGCTTCAAGAGAGGCTGGGATAGTGTTAAGGGGAAAATAAGGGTCAAGAGGGGGGCAGACAGAGGGGAAGGGCAGATTGGGGAGAGAGCAGGGTCAGTAGTTGATGCTGAGGACCATGCAATATTAGCAGACTAGATAGGGCTAATGACCTTATTCCGCTGGCTTCCTTGTATGTTTGTATGTCATATGAGCTCAGGCAAGAACAAAATAAAATGAATCCATTATTGAGATCTACTACAGATTTGGAAATAACCCTGATTTTCTCATGTTCTGGGTTGAAGGAGTGTGGGTATGTCACAGCATTGGGTGTGCATAAATGTGCTCTATATTTCTATGAGTGCTGAGGAGTGGAATGGAGGGTAAAGCAGGAAATGAGATTTCTTATTTGGTAAACTAATTTTGCAGTCTGTCATCTTTATTTTAAATAATACTGTTTGATCCTTGATTGTATGTCACACTTAGCCTCTGACCGACTTAATTTATATAATAAATGCTGGCAGGACTATTTTAAATATTTAAACACATCTACACATATCGTCACTTAATCCATGGGTCGTTATATGTTCACATTGGAATCTCGCTTCTAGCTCTTTCGTTCGTTCTTCATCTCCTCTCTTTCTATCTTTTTATCTCCTTTTCTTCTTCCCTTTCCTTCTTTATTCTTGTTCACTTTCTTAGATATTATTCTCTTTTTTATGTTCTTCCCTTATGCCATCTTATACATACTTGTATTAAATTATAGCATACTAGAAGTACAATCACAACTACTCATATTTCTTGTTTGTATCTACTCCTTTTACCCCTTGAACCATAAATTGCCATATTTTCTCTCTATCATACATATTGTACTGTTACATATTGTTTTCCCAACATTTGTTTTCCCCTTTAATATCATTGTATAATACTTCAGACAACATGTTTTTTCCTTCTCCCATTAAGAATTTATGTAAGTGTATATTGGAGAATGTAGTGTTTGTATGTATAATCACAATAACTACAATAAAAAGATTAACTGCAAAAAATAATACTGTTTGACCACAGAGACAAGCAAAGCACACAGAACTTTGTGACTTCTTTTTCATGTTCCTTGGAGGTACTTTGAATATAGATGTTCAATGTGCATTAAAAATAGAAGAAAAGGAGGAATCTGGTTTCATATAGTACATTTCCTACAAGCTGTATCCCAAAGCACTTTACAGTTCAGCAGAGAATGTTGCTGACATTAGTCGGTGCGCAGGTGATTCAGATAGCAGAGGAATAGATTAAAGGGGGTTAGGGAGCTACAGGGAGAGTACATGACTAGCTCAGGGTTACACAGTGAGCACTGCAGGTGGTCATTGTAGGAGTCAAACCTAGGTTTACAGTTTCACAACTTTGTGCTCTAACCACAAGGCCGTACTGTCACCTTTAAAGAAAACTTTTATTTTCAGATTTTGGGAAGGGATTGTAAATGAAAGCTGGCTGCCGGATGCCTTCCCCTTTCTGGTTCCGATATAGTCAAGCTCTGCCCTTGTGCCTCCCCTGTTTGTCACAAAACTAGGGCGCGTGGGGGCAGCACAGTGGTGGAGCTTGACTGCATCTGGAAGAGGAAGGGATCGGGCAGCCAGTTCTCATTTACAATCCCTTCTCCTTCATAAAATATGAAAAAAAACATTTTAAAAGATGATCAGTTAAACTTCAGTATTGTCAATGTAGAGGGGTGAGTTTGGGTATTTGCCTCTTTGTGTAATATCACAGGTATTTTATTGACTGGAATTGTAGTGAGAATAATACAACATTCTATAAAACAACCCTGAATTTCAGACTTGCAGAAGACTTTCCTCTGGCCATATATAAGAACAAGTCATGCATGGTATGTATCCATCATTAGCTAAGTCCTCATTTGACCTCCTGGATGCTTTCAACTACATTTTATGGATCCAGTACAGCACACTTCATTTATCTGTTCCCCATAGAAAATAATGGGAAACAGGAGTGTCTACTATGTGTAAATTGTTATTAGATAGGGCTACAGTAGTCAATTGTAATTGCCTTAAGTTCAGTAATACATCACTTTTTTTTTGTCTTTCAATATTTTCATAATATAACTTGGTGGAACTGCTCCACACTGCCATATGGGAGATTCGTGTTTGGGTCTGATCTTGGGTTTCGTGGACAGGTAGTGCATCACAGAAATTATACCTTTATTTTTCTGGGGGGATGACTTGAGTATGGTGCACTTTCTCTCTCTCTCTCTCTCTCTCACTGTAGCTCTCAAGCCCAAAGCCTGGAGTCCTCAGATTGCAGCCACCAGAACTTTCTGGTGGCCACACTTTCTTAAACGTTGCAGCATGACCAGGGGTTGTATTACCACCTGTGAATCTAACACTAGGTTTCATGAGATTCAAGGTATAGCCAAGTGTCTTGCTACTGGGGTTAGATTAACAAAGGTAACTCAATCTCTGGAGTGCCCTGATGCTATTATTAAATTTAAATGTTTTAGTGTTTTTAAACTGAATGTTATTAATTTTATTAATTAAAATTCTGATTCAGAATTAGCAAAAATGGGGTATGGATAGCAGCCAGCAGGAAAGAAAGCAAAAGACTGAACTTCTCAGCATGACTTTCTTAATTAATTTTAAAACTTTTATTTTCACTTTTTTGAAAAATTCAAAACACAAGCTAGATTGTACTACTGAATGTGAGTACCTGGAGGAAATTTGAATCATGCCCAGTATGGGGAGATCCATAAAAACATGTAACAGGAGAGTGGCAAAGGGAAAACCGGCAACCTGCAGGATCCAAGAATGTGAAGCATGCTGTATGGAGGGTCAAGCACTGCAGCAGGCCCCCTAATGCCGCACTGCTGCAGGCCATCGGAGACTTCGATCGGAAGGTGAAGGGGACTAGCAACAAACTTACTGTTCTTGAAATGCAGCCGGATAGCCCCTTGGCCGATGCCAAAAAGGCCACTGACACCATGAACACCCTGTTGACTGCTGTTGCTGGGATACTCCAGGAAAAAATGGTTTTAAGGCTAAGACTGTAACTCTTGGAGAATGGAGTACAGATGGCCAACATGCATCTTTTGGACCTGCCATAGGAGTCAGAAGGGCAGAAAGTGGTTCAGTACATCACTGAACCACTGAACTCTTTTGCTGGGACTGGATCTTACAGAACTAATTGCGAGGGTGTACCACATTACATTTGGCCCACCTAGAATAGCCCTGGACCCTGCTCATGGGTACAATGGGCTTACATGTACAGGGCTCCATATTGTTGCCCACTAAAAGTAAAGGGCAGTTTCATACAATGGAGGATGAACAGCTATACTGTTTCCCAGATCTCCGCTTCAAGACACACAAACAGAAACTCTTGATACGGTCTAAGTGGGATTACAAGTGCTCATGGCTGTGCACACTGTTCAGTTCCCCTGCAGATCTCTGGCTCAGCTATGTTGTGTGCTTAAAAGTTGCTGTCTGGCCTGTAAGTGCAGGCATCATATTACAGAGATTAGTGCAGTTTGAATGTGATGTGTAACTGCTATCTCAGTTGGTCTTCAGTTAGTGGAGAGGGGAGAAGGAGGCTTTAGCTGGTGGCTGTGTGTGTAAGTGGATTTGAAGCATGGGTGTAGGCAGGCATACTCCAAGCACTCCATGGTGTGCGGTTTTATTTAAGGGGGGTAGCAAATAGGCTGTGAACTGCTTCCTTTTTCCATGAAAACTAAGAAAATACTGAACCTTTCTGTAATTTTATTCATAGGAGTCAAAACTAGGACTGGTCACTAATATTCTCTTTGCATCTCAAGGACAATACAAGTTTACAGGCTCTTGGCTGGTATGTAGGTGTCTTAGGGAACAATGCATGGTAACAACCATTGTCATGAGATATAAAAGTTATATTTATTGTGCCAAATAAGGCAACAAACACGGTCTTGGTATACATTTGTATATTGTCTGGCTACACCCCAGGGGTAGCTCACCCTAACAAGGGGGGGGGGGTAGCAGTGAGTCCACTTGGTGTGCAGATCTGAAATCCCTGGCTACACCCCTGATTTGAAGTATTTTCTCAGCTGCCATTTCTGTGTGTTAGAAATTGTATTTGAGGGCTGTTCTTAACTGCCATTTACTGTGCTTTTAAATTTAGTTTGAGCAGGATTAAGGGATTCTAGCAGACAAGTTGGTGATTGTGTGAGGTATCGCTGCCAGAGGACTCCTTGGCTGATTGTTTTTTTGACACTGCCTGTGGTGTCGTCACACCCTCCCACCCCCACAACCTGCTCACCCTACATTTATTGGGTGAGTCCCATAAGGCCTTGCAACTTCCTGCATCCATACAGGAAGAAGGAAAGAGAGGACGTATAACAAAACACAACAGAAATAAATCATATATTTGGGGGATATCAAATAGCCATCTTAAGTAAGCAGTTGATTGAGGAGGGAATCGGACATGATGGGAGTGGTGCAGTGCAGTGATTGTGGAGCGGCGGTCTTCAGGGAGACATTCTAGAGGCTGCGATGCTGCCCTATCTGCAGGCATCTCTTTGGGCTGAGGGAGGAGGTTGCCTGTCTCTGAGCACAGTTGGCCAAGCTGAAGGTGAAATCCACCCCCACCCAGAGACCACTGGGTCCACAGCCTTTACCTCAAAGGATGCCACGGATGAGGAGAAATTGGACTACAGTGGGCTCAGGGAGGGTGAGGGAGGGGGATTGAAGGCACATCCCCCAACTGATCCCACTTACTAACTCCTACACTGTTTTGGAGGAACAGGAAAGCCCCACTCAGGAATCAGAGGCTGCATCCAGGGAGGATGGGAGGGTCCTCCAGGATGGAGCCCTAGGGAAGGGAAGCAGGGAAACCCAGAGGATGGGGGGAAGCTTCTCCTAGTGGGGGACTCTATTGTCTGGGGAGTGGAGTTAGGGTCACTTAGCAGGGGAGAGAGGGAGGTCAAGTGCCTCCCAGGAAGCGCTGCATGAAGGGATGGGAAGCGGATCCATAGAATTGCTACGGCAATAGTAAGGAGAGAGCAGCTGGATGTTATTGTCCACCTGGGGACCAATGACCTGGCCAGGAGAAGGGTGGAGTTAGCCAGAGTCCAGGATGATTTCAGGAAGCTCGGGGGAAACCTGACACAGATAACATGCTCCATCTCATTCTCAGAGGTGCTACCTGTCCAGGGCACAGGGGAAGCTAGGGCACTCCACATCCATACCTTCAACTCCTGGTTGAAGGATTGGTGTGGAAGGGAGGGTTTTGGCTTCATAGGGGACTGGGGCCTGACCTGGGCAGATGCAAGCTTATATAAGGATGATGGCCTGCATCTGTCCAAGAAGGGGTCCTTGGTCCTTTGTGAGAAGTTTAAATGCTTCAGCTGTGAGCATTTAAACTGGCTAAGGGGGGAGAGCCAGGAGGCTTAGGAACCCCCCCCCATGAGAACATGCAGGAACATAAGTCGACTATGCGAACAGCGAAAATAGGCAGGGGCAGGCAGGTGAAGAATGTATATTGAGTAATATAAGGGCGGTAGGAGCACATCGGAATAGAAACTGGTGTGGGGAAGGATGCTGGATAGGGAGAACAAGAGCAGAGGGAGGGCAGACTGCAAAACATGGAAGGTCATGCCAATAAATGCCTGTAGCCTGGCAAATAAGGTTCCAGACCTGGAGACCTTGTTGGCAGATGAAGACCTTGACCTAGCAGCAATAGCAGACACATGGTACTCTGCAAATCATGGCTGGGAAGTCATTGTACCAGGCTATATATTGTTCACGAGGGACCGGGGGTTAAAAAGGGTGGGGGTGTGGCACTGTACAGCAGAGATGATATAAAGGCTACAGAAGTTCAGGGAAGACAGGGGGAGGCCGAGGTAATGTGTGTCACCCTGGAGCCAGAGAATGGCACAGCGATACGCACTGGGGTGATCTACAGACCTCCAGCACAGATGGAGGAAGCAGACAGGGAACTAGTAGAGAGTATACACGACATGGCAACTAAGGGGGAAATCCTGCTACTGGGGGATTTCAATATGCCGGACATGGATTGGGCCACCCAGATGGCTGTTTCAGCCAGAAGCACAGCCATCCTAGAATCCCTGCAGGGGTCTGGATTCAGGCAGCTGGTGCATGAGCCAACCAGGGACAAGTCAGTTCTGGACCTGGTATGGACCAATGGGTACAGAGTCAAAGAAATACAGGTGGAAGGGCAGCTGGGATCCAGTTACCACCACATGGTGTGGTTCAGCATGGAGACATGGACTCAATCAAGCCATACAAGGGCAAGAGTATTAGATTTCAGGAGGGCAGATTTCACTGAAATGGGTAGATATATACAAGCAGTCCTGGGGAAGGGAGAGATAGTAGAGGGGGTGGAAAAACAATGGAAGAAACTGAAAGGAGCCATAGTGGATATAACAAACCAGTGCATTAGGATAGTGACCAAAGGGAAAGAAGAAGGAAACCACTATGATTCTCCAAGAGGTGAGGGACAAAGTCAGGGCTAAAAAGCTGAGTTTCAGGAAATATAAGGGGAGCCAAAGGGAGGAAGATAGGGAGGTGTACCTTGAATGTCTAAGGGAAGCAGGGAAGGCTGTTAGGAGGGCGAAGGCGCAGACAGAAGAGCGCTTAGCACAGTCTGTAAACAAAGGGGATAAGGCATTTTATAGGTACATTAGTGAAAGAAGAAAAACCAAGGGAGGGGGATTGTAAGACTCAAAGCGGAGGACAGAGAGTGAAAGGAGGGGGATCTGGACAAGGCAGAAATACTGAACAAATACTTCTGCTCAGTATTCACTAAGGAGGAGGCAGATCAATAACCACAGTTGGGGTGCAGAAGCAGTGTGGGGGGAAGTGAACGCCAGTCCATTCACAGTGGAGAAAGTTCTGGAAGAACTCACAAGGCTGAAGGTGGATAAGGCCATGGGGCCAGATGGCATCCACCCGAGGATATTAAAGGAGCTACGAAAGGAACTAGCAGCGACTCTGGTGGCCCTGTTCACAGAGTCACTCAACATGGGTGTCATTCCAGAGGACTGGAGGAGGACACATGTAGTCCCACTGCACAAAAGTGGCAGTAGGGAGGAGGCAGGGAACTACAGGCCAGTCAGCCTCACCTCAGTGGTGGGGAAAGATCATGGAGACACTGCTGAAAGAAAGGATAGTGACACATTTGGAATCCAGTGGTGTGCAGGATCTGAGGCAATACAGATTCACAGCAGGAAGGTCATGTCAAACAAATCTAATAGTTTTGTTTTGATTGGGTGACAAGGGAACTTAATTAGGGAGGGGCAGTAGATGTCACCTACCTGTATTTCAGCAAAGCCTTTGACACTGTCCCACATAGAAGACTGATAAACAAGATGAGTAGTCTGGGCATGGGAGACAAAGTGGTGAACTGGATTAGGAACTAGTTAACAGACAGGAGACAGAGGGTGGTGCTAAATGGGGTGCAATCAGGGGAGAGGGGGTGACCAGTGGGGTACCTCAGGGATCAGCACTAGGACCAATCCTGTTCAACGTCTTCGTTAGTGACGTTGCAGAGGGGCTGGAAGGAAAGGTCTGCCTGTTTGCGGATGACACCAAGATCTGCAACAGCGTGGATACTCCAGAAGGGGTGCAGAAAATGAAGAGGGACCTGGAGAAGCTTGAAAGATGGTCAGAGATGTGGCAACTGAGGTTTAATGTAAAGAAGTGCAAAATAATGCACCTGGGTAGAGGGAAACCTGGGGAGAGCTACAGGTTGGGGGTAGAGGTGCTGACTGTCACCAAGGAGGAAAGGGACCTAGGGGTTATCATCCCTGATGACCTTAAGGTATCAAAGCAGTGTACAAAGGCAGCAGAGAGGGCCAGTGGTATGCTGGGGTGCATAGGCAGGGGTATCACTAGCAGGAGGCGGGAGGTGGTGATGCCATTGTATACAACATTGGTAAGGCCTCACCCAGAGTACTATGTGCAGTTCTGGAGACCACACCTGCACAAGGACATAGATAAGGTGAAGACTATCCAGAGAAGGGCAACAAAGATGATGCAGGGCTTGCACCACAAAACATACGAGGAGAGACTAAGGGACCTCAATATGTACTCACTGGAGTAGAGGAGACAGCGGGGGGACATGATTGAAACTTTCAAGTACCTTAAGGGCATAAATAAGGTGCAGGCAGGGGAGGTTTTCCAATGTAGAAAAAGTACTAGAACAAGGGTCACAATAAGAAATTGGAAGGGGTAGATTAAGAGGTAATGTGAGGAAATTTTTCTACACAGAAAGGGTGGTCGACACATGGAATAGTCTGCCACAGGAGGTAGTGGGGGAAAGCACAGTGGAGGGGTTTAAGCATGCTTGGGACAGGCACAAGGGACGCTTGAGAGGGAAGGGAGTGATGACGAGCCATTGATCACATAGGATCAGTGGCCACATACAATGTATAGGGCCTGCGGGCAGACTGGATGGGCCTAGCGGTCCTTATCTGCTGACAATTTCTATGTTTCTATGTTGGTTAAACTTTCCTATTTTCAGATCCTGTGGAAGCAGGAAAGAAGTTAGAAAATATTTGTAAAGACTGTAATGCACAAGAGAGGAAGAGAAGGGCGAGGACTGAGTATTGAGTCAGTGTTATATTTTATTTAGTTGTCCGGCACTAACAACCAGTGTGTTTAAATAACTACTTTTAGGACCCCCTTGGGCTAGATACCTAGTTTGTTTCATGGTTTGACTCGGGGTGTGTTTATTAAAACACCTTGTGGAGGTGGATGGAGGCACACTATAGCTTCAAATATTTCATAAAGTTTGGTATCTTTTTTTTCCTGGGCTGGTGGCCCTTTACTTTGGTGGGCTCACTGAAGGGAAGATGGCTGCTGCCTTACAGGTTTTTTGGCGGAGTGTGCTACATGCACACACGCCATTTCACCTAGCAGGTAGACTGAGTTTCAGCATTACTCCCAATGCTGTATCAAGGGTAAGAGCATAGTCTTTACTTGAGTATCAGTGGTGACCTTGTGTTACTGCTTTCCACTTGTTTCAGCGTGTTCTGGTTCCAGACTTCTAATTCTTACACCGATTAAATAATATGTTTCATAATCACGCAGTTAAGGGTAGTGTAATAGTGCACCTACCCTTGGAATACCATTATGTGTTACTGCCAAATTTTAGTGTTTAACATGACCTAGTGTACAAATTGGGCTGTATGTTTTCTGTTAGTTTACTAATGAAGTGAATTGGTTTCTTTTTTGTAAACTTTGTTTGTTGTTATTCAACAATTACATACAAGTTATGCTAGATCACCAAGCATTCAATATAAGAATTCATGACATTGAGGGTGCCACCCTCTTAATACATGCATATTCAAAGTAAGTTGATGATATAGAGGTACGTCATTATAGAGGGAGAACATTACATTTGTATAAGCATTAACTGTAAGTGTTCATTGCTATGTACTCAAGCCCATGAATTGCATGGATATATCCATAGTCTTATTTAAAACCAAGGGTCTCCGAATGCCTCCCTCTCTTTCATTGGAGGAAGGGAGAACTAAAAAACCATGCTATCTCGACATCAAGATTGTATTTCTAGTAGTACAAAGAACCAATATTTTAAACCCGAGTAGTTGAGTGAGCACTATTCAGCAAACGAGTTTATAAACATTTAACATGAGCTACTAATGAGAGAATCTTCAGATTAAACATTTCAACTGACTAAACGAAGGAGAATATACCCCAGTGTAAAGGGTGGTGGCAGCCCTCCCTCCCCAGGTAAGAGGCAAACTAACATTTTAATCACAAAGAGAATTTAATGTTCAGCCCTACATGGGGATACACCACTTACCCACCACACTCTCATACAGTATATGGAGGTTTAGAAAAATGAAGTCAGCTTGAGCCAAAGTCAAGTGTCTTCATCTTCAGATGAAGATGATCCCTGAAGTCCTGCTGTGGCTGGAGATGGCTTTGCGTGCTTCTCAGCCCATTTAAGCGCATCCCTAGCGTAGGAAAAAATAAACACTTTGCCTTCGTGGACGATCCACATTCTTGCTGGAAAGACTAAGCCATGAGGGAGTAAAGCTTCTCTTAATATGACCAGAACTCCATCAAAGTGCTTTTTCCGTTGTCTTGTGGCATAGCTCAGATCGGGGTACATTTGTACCTGCTGCCCATCCTGCAGTAGTGTCCCTTTTTGTCAGGCAAGAGCCAGCAGAAAATCTCTTGTTCCCACACCATCAGTGATCATGACAATGGCTCTTGGAGCCGCTGGGTTGTCAGGCCTTCCATGAGGTGTAACCCTGTATGCCTTCTGGATGTGTAACAGGCAACTGGAAACTGCTTCACCTAGTTGCTGCATTAGCCAGTCCACCAAAAACAGGGAAGATGGTCACCTTCTCTCCATTCTGGCATCCTGATCAGGTGGATATTCAGTGAACAAGCTTGGTTCTCCAAGGTTTCGAGGTGTGCTCATAGTTGTGTATTCTCCTTGGTGAGGGTAACCACTGTTCCCAAGGCTACATCCACCCGCTTCTACAGTGGAGGATTTAACAGAGTCCATTGTCATCTCCAGAATGACCACTCGGTTGGTGAGTGTGTCAAATTTTTGTGCTAGACCCAAAATGGTTTGTATGAGTCTGTTAATTTTAACCCCAGGGACTGCAATGTTTCTTCTGTGATCTCCGTTCTAGGGTCCGGCATTTTTCCTTGCGTCGACCTCATGCCTGGGGCTCCTACTCCCAAAGCTGTTTGCAGTTTTACCCCTTCACTCTGCTGCTTATCTTTTTTGCCCATTTTGGGAAGCAGACTTTCCGCCACCAATCTTTGTTATTTTAGCAAGTCGACCATCGACTGAAACTTATATTTTATTCTCTTGTTGTGTGACAATGCATAGAGCTTTAAACTCAGGCAACCATTTCACTTGGGCTCCACAGCGTTCCCCCCCCCCCAAACTAAATTGGTGTCATTGTAATGTATAGCTGAAGTTTGCTCCATTTGCTTCAAATCTACAAATATTATTACAATCTTCCTATGTTAGCATGGACACTGTTGTCATCTGGAAATGTTTTGGGGTGCACTGTCTTCTTGGTCTATGTCCATGGCTGTGCTGCATTATAGCCCAACTGGCAATTATTTACTGTAGGTCTCTGTGACTCTTTCGGATTCCCTTGTATCTAGTAACAAAGGTGGTGAAGTATCACATCGTTGTGCAGTTATAGCGGTGTTATCCATTTCTACACTCTGTCACCAGTACTAATT
Source organism: Neoceratodus forsteri (assembly GCA_016271365.2). Lineage (NCBI taxonomy): Eukaryota > Metazoa > Chordata > Ceratodontiformes > Ceratodontidae > Neoceratodus > Neoceratodus forsteri. The sequence continues at coordinate 925,226,393 of CM028132.1, forward strand.
TATCTGATTGTTGTCATGTATAAAAGTCAATAAACAAAAATTCAAAGGAACAATTCTTTTACTGCACATGAAGGTTCCCAGGCTAGTCCTTTTCAAATGCTGTCAGCCAATCTGAACACTCCATTCCCAGTCACTGTTTTACATTTCTTCATTCCACACCCTCATATAACAAATCTCTTTTCACACAGTATACAATAAGTCAACTTCCTGCTATGTTTCCCTTAAATTCAATCTCCCATGCACAACAACACTGAACTAGATGACATGCACTCCAATAACCCATTCGGCTGAGGCTTCTGTCCTCTCTTTTAGTTGAGGGCTGACACCATTTGATAACCCTCTCCAGGTGTTGGGCGGGGCCAGGCATAGACCAGGGATATCCTTTGTGGCTTGGAACAAGTTGACATCTGGTCACCGGATGGTTCCCACAACATCAAAAACCCAAATATTATACATTTACACACCATCTTATATTTTACTGCCAGGTATACCTTACTTTGGTTTTCCCTTTCTGTCAAAGCAGTACTAAATTACACTGTCTAGGGATTAGTTGTAGTCGCAACATATTTACAGTTACACACATGGGAACACAGTCCCAAAACTGCGCTCCTTGTTAGCACTTTAAAACAGGTTCGATCTTGACCCTGAGCATAAGTCAGAACCTTAGGGTCCCTTGATTAAGATTTTACCCTACACACATTCTCAGGAGCCCCAGGTCTCCCCTTATTCCCTGCAGTTCACTAGTGGGTGAGGTTATACCCCCGGACAGAGCCTTTCCTACTCTGCCTCAGAATTTACTAGATCTTCCACCTTGCTATGATCTTTTGGTTCGTAGATTTCTCACATACTGCATGACACTGCAGCATCAATTCAGCTGATATGCTACAGGCAGCACCACTGTAGGGACTATCACTCTGGCACTCCTGGCTAATGTCTACCCTGACTCTGGGAGCCTCACATCAACCAGTTTCCCACCCTCACCAGACGGTGTACTAAGCACAAGTGTGGCAGCATCTGCCTTAGCATGCCCTTTTGAAGCAACTGGCAACTTTCCTAAACCCTCTGCCAGATGCCCTGCCTCCAATCTCCATCCCAGTTTGGGATTAGTAGGCCATCTCCTACCTGTATCAGCAGCTCCATTTGTGTCAGCAGACCTCTCACCATCTTCAGCACAGCTAGAAACATCTCTCTTCTCTCTGGAACATGACCCCCCCCCCCACAAAAAAAGTGACAACTGCTTTGATGTGATCCTCTGTGTGCCGTAAGGCCCCATTAGGAACTTCCATTGAGGGGCAGCAACTTAGGGTACTCACACTCCCCTGGTATCCCCCTTATACTGTCCCCACTATTAATGATAATCTGCATTAAATGGCCCTCGGGCTCTAAATCTACAGAATCTTCACCGCTGTCCCGATGACTGTCCCTGGAGGCTACCAGACGAGCAGACAATCATTTCTGCTGTTGTGACACACTGGATCCATTGACAGCTGCTGCAAGTTCTCCTCACTTAGTCTACCCTCTGTTCTTCATCAAACTGAATGCTTTCCTTCCGTACTCTACCTTCCCTTCTTTGTCCCTCCTGACTTCCTTGCTGTACTCCCCATCTATCTATTCTTCCTGCTCGTGTGGCATATCTTGGATATTGTTAGGTTATACTTTGTTACTTAGTTCTGAGAGCTGTACTGTTGTTACTACCCATTTTTGTTTTCTACTATGTGTCCATGGTTGGCTACGTCATCACTGTATATATTCTTCTGTATTTACTATATCTCTGTATATACTGTTTTTTGTATCTCTTTCACGTGACTGCCCAGGTCCACCTTGTAAATGAGTTTACCTCAATGGTGTTTCGCCTGGTAAAATAAAGATTGATTGATTGATTGATTGATTGATTGAAGTGAGGTGCTCATACCTCTCAACCTCCTGCTTCATAAATCAGGGACAAGGCTTAAAAAAATCAGGGACAAAGGACCAAAATCAGGGACACGTCTTCAAAATTGGTGATTTCCACTCAGGAAGCTGGTAGAATAAGGGGCTTAATGTAAAATGCATTTTCTAAGGAAGAACAAGTCTGTAACTTTAATGTTTGACATTATTTTGTGCTTACAACCCACACTGATTGGTCACGGAAACACAATTTTTAGGAGGGACAGAGCAAAATTTTGAGGCAAAATCAGGGACGTCCCTGAAAATCAGGGACAGTTGAGAGGTATGGAGGTGCTCCTGCCTCTTCAGGTGGGCTGGCAAGTGACCTGAGGCAAGCATGTCCCGCATACACATCTTTACCCTCCTATCGCTGTGCCGTCTTGATGCTTCTTAAGCCATCACCCAGTTGGCATTCTAAGCTCCACCCACTGGCTGTCAGAGGCTCTACTATTGTAGGTTACATGGTCTGCCATTCAAGTAAAAAGCCCTCGCCTCTTGCTGGCAGGAGAGGGCAGTTGCTCATGTTTTATGAGGAACTAGATTTTCATTCTCATCACACTTTAATTGGGGCTGTAAAGAGCACTCTAGCCACACAACATTTGCTTGGTGGCCCCATATGGGCCCACTGGCCTTATCTGAGTAAGACTGCTCTAACAACCCCTGTAGCTTAGTAACAAATGGGACTTGGTGTCTCCAAGGAAACTGTCACCTATGTCGCTAATGGCACAAGTGGGGCATTTGACAAGGTCTTGAAAGACAGGGGAACAAAAAGGGTGACATATTTAGAGATTAAATATGTGTGTGTGTGTGTGTGTTTGTGTTTGTGCCGGGGTGGGGGGTGCTACCATGTAAGTGACCTGGATTCAAAAATTAGTTGGGGTCTAAGTATGGGGTTGAACAGAAAAAAGAGAGACATTGACAGCAGCGGTCTCTGACTTGAGGAAGATGGCACTGTTGTGATGCCCTCACTGCAACACCTATGGAGGGTCAAGAAAGGCTGTAACAAGTGTACCACCTCTTACTCTGCAAGGGGTACTGTGGACTAAAGCTTGGACAGATCTGCACAGTCCTGATGGCTCTTGGGAGAGAATTAGAACAAGATGACTGTTGCTTACCTTCCCCTCAACTGGATCTGGTCTCTCTCTTGCTCTGGTGTTTCTTTGGGACAGTGGGGGTGCGTAGTTCCTGGGAGATGGGATGGGGTGGGATGGCAGGCTTGAGAGGGGTCACCACCCTTGACATAGAAACAATCACTCTAAAAGAGCAAGAAATTAATTTGAAGTTTCAGAAGTTATGTCCAGTCTCTGAATATATGCGATTACACAAAACTGGGCAATGAACTGGCATCTGTTGCAAAATCTATGTACTGCAGTGCTGCAGAAGTCATTATTTTTTATTTATCTTTAAATGTACTGTTTTTTCATGGTGCTTGGCACCCAGCACCTCCTTGTTTACTGTAGCCTGCTGCCCCTCCTCCATGCTTGACATCAGGTGCCAGATACTGAAAAGTTAGAGCAGTTGCTGATGGGTGTTTGCCAACACTAACCAGGTTTTGCACCCAGTTTTGAGGTGATGTCTATATTCAGAGACCCGTGCAGTGCAGGATAACCCCGTTAGCATCTGAGCACTAACATAATGCTGTGCCCATACAAATGAGGGGTTCCCCCCTGTGTACTGGTTTAGCAGCAATTTCAAAGGTTTAAGTTGGTGGTTAATGGCACCCAAAGTGGCACTATTTACCACCTCTGGAAATGTAGTCTTAACTGGGCACAAAACCTGTTCCCCAACCCCACCGAGGGCAGGATGGCTATACTGTAGCCGCTCTCCCCATTTGCCCGTTTTGTGACATGCAGAAAGCTCCCTGGTGTCCGATGGCCCTGCCCCCACTCTCCAATCACCCATCTTGGTAATACAGTGTAGTCCCTGGTGTCTAGTGGCATCCCCCCACCCTTTGATCACCTGTCCTGGTACTTCTCAAGTATATGCTGGTGTCCAGTGGCACCCCCACCCTCTGATCACCCATCCTGCTACTGCAACATTATTCTCTGGTGTATAGTGGCACCCCTCACCCACTGATCATCCATTCCAGTCCTGCTAATGTATTCCCCACTGTCTAGTGGCAATTCCCACCCTCCAATCACCCATCCCAGCATGTCTAAAGTATTCCCTGGTGTCTAGTGGCAGCCCCCCTCACTGATCACCCATCCTGGTGATTTCGAACATACGGTGACCAGCCAAGGAGGGCTGTGCCAGTCGTCAATTTGTGCTCACCGCATGACCCAGCATCACTGGTAAGGGGGGGGCTGGCTGGGTGGTGTGCTGGGTGAGTGCGGGGTTGGGGGTTGGCCACCGAACCACCAATGTGTGCAGGTCCACTTGCCGACGGGAAGTCGGGGGGGGGGCAGGGACACCACTGGACATGAAGGATAATCTAGGTTACGTGGGCCAGGAGATTGGGGGGATGCCACTGGACACCAAGGATGCAGAGCAATATATGAGATGGAATTTGAGGGGGTGCCACTAGCCACCAGGGAATGTTTGGAATCACCAGGATAGGTGATCGGGGGATGCCGCTAGACACCAGGGAATACTTTAGACATGTCGAGATGGGTAATCAGAGGGTGAAGGTGTTACTCGACACCAGGGTATACGTGAAACCTACTGGTACGTGTGGTCAGAGAGTGGGGAGGTGCCACTGGACATAAGGGTATACTTTAGAAGTACTGGAATGAGTGGTCAGAGGGTGGGAGGTGCCACTAGACACTGGGGAAATGATGGCATATAGGGGATTGGTGCTGAGGGTGCCAGTGGACACTGGGGCAATGACTGACATCCATGAGCAGGTGTTCGGGGTGGGGGGGTGCCACTAAACACCAGGGAATCATGAAAATCTACTGGGATGAGGGATCAGGGGGCATACCTCTCAACTGTCCCTGATTTTCAAGAACGTCCCTGATTTTGCCTCAAAATTTTACTCTGTCCCTCCCAAAAATTGTGTTTCCATGACCAAACAGTGGGGGCTGTAAGCACAAAATAATGTCAAACATTAAAGTTTCAGACTTGTTCTTCCTTAGAAAATGCATTTTACACTAAGTCCCTTATTCTACCAGTTTCCTGAGTGGATATCATCAATTTTAAAGATATGTCCCTAATTTTGGTCCTTTGTCCCTGATTTTTTTAAGCCTTGTCCCTGATTTATGAGTCAGGAGGTTGAAAGGTATAGGGGTGGGGATGCCACTAGCTGCCAGGGATGATATCAGGATGGGAGCAACTATGCTGCTGCTTTCAATGCAAATGAGCCCACATAATGGTCCTGGAAATGGCCCCTCAGTGATCTGCATGCCCAGTGAACTTATTTGCATTTGACAGCTGAAAATCACGCCATGGCTGTCAGTGCTATCTGGACTGGGGGCAGAATTCCCTATGGTCTGGATACAGCCCTGGTTCATGTCAGGGTGGCGCAGTGTGACTTAGAGCTACGCCAACACGGGCCAATATTTAGTCGGATAGCGCTGGTCTGCTGTCTGACTGAATATAGCAGTCTCTCAGTCGGGCGCAGGTGCAGCACAAACCTTTATGCTCTGCTTTTGTGTATTTTTGAATATCTAGCCTGACGTAATTAAGCAATATCGATCAAGAAGCCAGTCATTTCTGCGGGGTTAAGGACTGGCTGGGGAGTTGGTGGCCCGAGGTGTAGCCAAGGGCTACTTCCCTCTAGTCGGTCCCTAATCCAAGGAAATGACCAGCTTCGAGGTTGTTATTGTGATTATAAATCTAATCGCAATAACGACTTTTGTTTTTGCCAGGTTCATTTATTCTTATTTAGGGTTTAGCTGTGTGGCATCAGCCATGTGTGCCACACAGCGTCAGTTTGCAGCTGGATCAGTGATTTCTAAGACATTAATGACCAATCTAGTAGCTAATCAGGAGCCTCGCTAGGCTCATGAATAATTAATTAGACTTATAATTGATGACATAACATGATATTCTAGCCAATGGATGAACTGCATTCAGTCAGAAATGCAAATACACAATACACAAACACTTCAGCAATGAACAAACCCTGGTGCAAAAGCTTAAAGAGGCCTGCCATAGAAATTACAACAGAAGGGGGCCCCGGTAAATCCCTTATCTTTTACAGAAGTTCCCATTAAAACAAAGGTCCTGCTGTCCTGGAGGTTAGTACAGAGGCACTGGTGCTGTAAATACTATTTACAGAAGAGTTAAGTCTGCCTGCAAGTGTTTATGTGGAACCTTTTCTGTGCTGCAAGTAGCATTTACAGCAGAGTCAAGTCTGCCGGCAAGCGTTTAGTGGAACCTTTCCTTTTTTTTTTTTGTTTTGTTTTAATTCTTTGGTAACCAGGTAAGGCCTATTAGGAACAAGTGCCCGTTTTCAGGGGTGCCCAGGAACAGTGGGGAGGTTAACCCGGGAGCACTGGGGAGGTTAATTGACTTGCTCAGAGTTGCACAGTATGCAAGTGGAGGTTGTGGGAGTCAATCCCAAGTCTGTTTAATGTACCAAGCTAATTCACAGCTCATTACTCTAACCTCTAGGCTATACTGCCACCCACTTTGGCTATCATTTTTTAACATTGAAGGGTTTTTTTTTTGCAAATAGTACATGGTTAGGGTCTGTTGTACATGGGTTTCCATCCTAATGAAAAAGTTATTGTACCACATTTAAAAGGTCTTTGAATTCTTTTGTAACCTTCTGTGGTACAACAGCCTTTTTTGTTTAGCAAAATCTGTTTATTCAACACAAAAACACCGACAATATAACACTGTATCAGCCCAGCAGGTCTAACATATAAACAATATCTCTTCCGGCACCATTTTAAAAAGTCTGCACCAAACAGATAAATAAATATAGTGGTGCTTCACATCCCTGATATCTGAGACAACCACAAACCATGTAGACAAACATGCAACCAACACCACACACACAGACAGACAAAAACAGAAGAATAACATCCTTAGAACAATTTCATACACTAAGCAAATAACTACAGCTCCCGAGCCTAGCATTGCTTCCCACTGTCTACTGGGTCAGAATATATCCCTCCTCAGCAAGAGGGAACAGTCTTTTTTAATAGAATGTTTTTTTTTTTGTAGACTTTCTTTATGCTCCCCTCTGGCCACTCGGACTCTCCAGATGGACACCCGGCTCAACCTTATCCCACCCGCCTGAAGTCCCCAGCCTTACCTTGCCAGTGGGGAAGGAACTCTACTCTGTTCACACTGATTTCCCAACCCCCCCAGATCTATGCCTTCCAGGGCGGGACTGCTGACACCTCCTGGCGACCTTTCTGAGATCTGGATGGTTGACCAGGTAGCACAGGGAGCACCAGAGGCAGGCTGAAGGACCCGACACTGGGGTTAGGCCACTCGACTCACCTTCACTTACTGAGGGCCAGGGCATTTTCATTTTTCTGTTCCTCCCTCTCTATTGGCTCAGACATGTAATGCATCCAGCGCATGCGTGAGTGCTCCCACACATGCATGCAGGATCGCCGCCACAGTCAATCCCCCTGACAGAGGATCCACAGGCAACTGTACCCTCAGTCACCACCGGGAATCACCAAAGCCTGGGATCTGGAATCCCCGTCCCTCCAGGACAGAAGAGCAGTCCTCAGGACGCTCAGTCCTGTCCTCCCCTGCTGACCTGAGCTCACTTACGAATCTGGGTTGCCGGCATGGCATGAGGTTTGGCATCCAGCGCTTCAATCCTCAGTGCCACCGGGCTGGCTTTTAATTAGAATGTTAACTCATTTACCCGCTTATGCCATTTATTGTTGTTGCTGCTTAGTTTTACCCTCCAAAACACAGAAAATCTTTGTTTCCACCACTTTAGTCAGGGGATTATGAATACGGCACTCCACCTTTGGCAGCTGTGCAATACATTTTTTGTTGAATTATGAAGTTAAATTTGTCCCTCTCAGCCCTTCATGGATCGGCAGGAGGCTTGTGTGTGTGTGATAGTTACATCAGGGGTCTGAAGGCCAACATTAATACAAATGACTTTGCATTTGTTAATAAACATCTCTTTTAAAAAGGATGGAATTTGACTGCAGCAAACTATGCTGTGTCATCGTTTAGGGTTCAATCACAAAGGCACAAAAGTAGGGAAATGCGACGTTAGGGTAACAGTTCCCTTGAAGCTTCATGATTGTATGCATGCTGTTCCTTGGGGATTGAAGCAGCATTGACTTTTCTCTACCTTTTGCATCAATTCTCAAAGTTGCATTTTTGTACCTTCAATGACAGTGGGTAATGCCAACGCTGCTTCAAACAGCCATTCAAATGCTGAGGAACCCCTTACTACACAATCATGAACATTCAGAGAGTTTTTACTGAAACACCACATTTTCCTGCTACTGGGGCTTTTTCATCATCCCTAATTGATGCTGAAATGTATTTTGCAATTAACATTATATATAGTGTAAGGAAAAATTCTCTTATAATTGTTCCACAGCCATTCCTCTTTTAAGGAGGACTGCCTTCACCCTGCAGGCCTGTATATTCTGCTGCAGCTGTGCTTCAAATACTGGTTCACAATCCGTGAGCAGCTTCAAGCAGGGAGGGACAGGCACGTGGGATTAGTTGGAGGGCGCAGATTGGATGAACTGACAGGCATTTTTCTGCCATTGCTGTCTATGTATACATCTATGTATGCTATTTTTCCATCTTTTCCCTTTTAGTAAATGCAATGGGCATCTAATTTATATACTGGTGGAAAGGATCTTTTCTTTTGGTTATTCTTTGGTAACTGGGTAAGGGCCTGTTTTAGGGGTCACCCGGGAACACTTGGGTGGTCAAGTGACTTGTTCATGGTCACACAGTATGCAAGTGGAGGTTGTGGGAATCAAACCCCAGTCTGCTTGTTACTCTAAGCTCCAGTATTGCAAGCCAAGGTTGAGAACTGTATGATGTAGTTTATGTCCTTTTAAGCTCTCACATTGTTGTCACAATTCATCTATTTACTTCAGTAAGTTAAAATAAGCAATTAGATATAATGTGTAATAATGGGTCAAAAACTGTATGCCTTGGAGGTGTTGTTAGAAATGAGGCACCTGCCGGCACGGTGACATAGAGGACTGAGGCGCTGATGCCTTACCTCAACCCACGTCAGTGACCCAGGTTCGGGAACGGTCCGGGATGCCGGGGCTGGCTGGGGAAGGAGGATTGAGCATCCATAGGTTGCTCTCCTCTCCTGGGGTGGATTAGGGGTAGACGTCGGTCGGCAGCAGCCTCTGGTGGAGACCAGGAGCACTGCATGGTGGAGTAAAGAGGGAAGCATACCACAAAAAGGAAAAATGGCTCCGTGTTATGCCGGATGACAGCTGCCCGGATCTCCGAGGCCATCAATGCCCCTGCAGCCATCTACCTCAGCAGCACCTAGGGGCTAAGACACTGCGCTGGTCTGCTTGCCCTGCCCAGGCTGGTGCCTTCCCCCTCGGAGGAGGGGGACCCACCCAGTGAAGGGTTACGCCGGGTCACCCTGAGGTGGCTGCTATCTGACAGCGGAGGCTTGGGGGACAGGATGGGTCAGAAGCATCCTTGGCACACCTGAAGGAGTGGCTAACATGGCAGCACATCGGGGAGAAAAGAAATGACACAAAAAAAAGAAATGAGGCACAGCCAGGTGCCTTTAAACATAACCCGAAAGTGTGATTATTTGCATTAATTACACATCCCTGAAGTGTCTTATTGCACTTTTAAAATACATTTGAAGCAAAAATACATCTGAAATGACACTTTTGCAATCATGGTGAATTATCCATAACCATGTGACTTGCCTCAGCCAATCAGAATGGCTTTATTTATCCATGCCTTTTTATAAAGGGAAATAAATCATACAGTTCTAAAATGATGCAGACCAGAAACATCCACCCTGAGATAACTAAAAGTCCAGTAAGCATTCAACAGTGATATAACTGGAACCAGTGTTTAAAAACAGCTCACAGATGCAGTTCAGCTGGAATGAAGTGGCAGATGAAAAAAAGGGGGCATGGGACCCTTAACCTGCCTCTCCACAAAAAGTGCAATTTCAGGAAAAAAAAATATTCTGTACCTTTAGCAGGTTCCTCATGTGGTAATCTCCCTTCATGTTCCAGATGGTCAGATATGATTAGTAGATCTTCAAGATCCTGTTCTTCTCTGAGCATATAGAAGAACGCACTAAAAAACTCATCCAGAGACTCTGCCTATTCTTTCAAATAAAGCACCTTCTCACAGTGGAAGGAAAAACCAGACTTGTACAAACCACATTCCTTCCACTGCTGGATTATGCAGATATTCTGTATGGCCAAGGTACGAGTGCAGCCCTGTCCAAACTTGACACCTTATACCACCAAGCTATAACATTTATTACAGGTGCACCCTACTCTATGCATCACTGCTTATTATATGGACTAGTGGGCTGGACGACACTCTGTTACAGATAGCAGAGAAATGCAGTCCTTTGGACATACCGAGCCTTCACAAAGAAGCTTCCGCAATATATCTCTGATTGCCTACTGTTCTGTCCCCCTCGTAGCTACACACTGAGAAGCCTTTCTTATATATCCCTTGTCATTCCCAGAGTCAGATCTCGTTTTGGTGCAGCTTCTATAAGCCATTTCCTCCCTGTTTTATGGAACAATTTGCAAAAAAATCCTCAAACTAGCCTCACCTGTGAAATTGTCCATGTTTAAAACCCTGTTCTTCCAAGCCATCACAGAATCCTGTAACTGCAGGAAATGATTTTCCCCCAAAAAACTAGTATTATGGTACATCCCCTGCCCACTATGCTGCATATATTTGTCTGCATGCCCTTTCCCCCACCTTCCTCCTTTTCCCTGCAGATTCCCTTATGTCTGTTTTAAATTGCACTTTATATGTACATATGTATATTCTTCAACCATTCACATTTGTTCATATGAAGCTCATGCCTTATTGTGTTAAATGATTAACTGTATTGCTATGCTTGTTTTGCTCTGTTATTATTGTATTGTTATGTTGGTTTTGCACTGTTGTCCTTCTCCGTTATATGTCCAGGTCCATCTTGTAAATGAGTTTTTCTCAATGATGTTTCGCTTGGCAAAATAAAGCTTGACTGATTGATTGACTGAAGAGCAGCAATTACTGTAAAAGTACAAGACTGAGATCCCACAAGACTCCTATGTGAGTTAGTATCACATATTGTTAGCAGTGGTCTCCAGTTTTACAAGATGATTAGGGATGGGGAGGGCTGTTTAGCCTCTTGCACATGAAACTGTGAAATAGAGGCATAGTAACTGACTCCTGGCAACTATGGGGATTCCGGATGTTGTCTGGATGCTGTAAAGACACTGCAGTAGGGTCATGTGTAATGCGTGAGGTATGTGGAGCTCAGGACAATGGACGGAAATCCTAGACCTGCCCCTGAGTACTCCAAGCCCCGTCTCTCATCCAGCCAACTTGTTCCCACCCCATTTCAACAGTGCCTTTGTGGGACATGGCTGCATGTTGTCCGCTCACAGAGCTGTCACTTGGGATGAACTCATACATATGGGCCACAGAAAGATGCAAATGGTGAGCTTCTGTCAAATTCAGCTCACTTTGTTGATTCCCTTGAGGTACTTGAAAGTTTCTATCATGTCTCCCCTCTCCCTCCTTTCCTCGAGGCTATACATATTAAGCTCCTTAAGTCTCTCTTCATATGTCTTCTGGTGCAGACACTGCACCATCTTAGCTACCCTCCTCTGGACTGCCTCCATCCTGTCTGTCTTTGCGGAGATTGGGTCTCCAGAACTGCACGCAGTACTCCAGATGGGTCTCACCAGCTGTCTGTACAGGGGATAACAACTTCCTGTTTTCTACTGGTGATGCCTCTCCCTATGCATCCCAGTATCCCCCAACCCTTCTTACTGCCCTCTCACATTGCTTGCCCACCTTTAGGTCATCAGATATGATTACCCCAGGTCCTTTCCATTTCTGTTGTTGTTAGTATCTCACCCCCATTGCGTACTCTTCCCTGAGTTTTTGTTTCCCAGGTGCATTACTTTGCACTTCTTAGCATTGAATCTAAGCTGCCATACATTTGACCATTCCTCCAGCTTTGCCAAGTCCCTCTCATCCTTTCCACCCCACCTTGTGTATCAACTCTGTTGCAGATCTTTGTGTCATCTGCAAAGAGACATACTTTTCCTTCCAGTCCCTCTGCAATGTCACTTATAAAGACATTAAAGAGGACCGGTCCTAGTACTGAACCATGTGGTACCCCACTAGTAACCCCTTTCTTCAGAGTGGACTCCGTTTACTGTTACCCTCTGTGTCCTGTTCTCTAGCCAATTCTTTACCCAGGCTACCAACTTGGGACCCACTCCCAGGCTGGCCAACTTGTATATTAATCTTTTGTGTGGGACTGTGTCAAATGCCTTGCTAAAGTCTAGGTAGGCCATGTCCACAGCCCCTCCTTGATCTACTACTTTGGTCACCCATTAAAATAAATCTATTAGATTTGTCTGACATGACCTTCCCGCTGTGAATCCATGCTGCCTTGGGTCCTGTGCCCCTCTGGCCTCTAGGTACGCAACAGTTCTTTCCTTCAGAAGTGATTCCATCATTTTCCCAATCACTGAGGTTAAACTAACAGGTCTGTAGTTTCCTGCTTCTGCCCTACTCCCACTTTTGTGAAGTGGAATAACACCTTCCCTCCTCCAGTCCTCAGGTACCACCCCATCCTCCCATGATTTGTTAAACAGGGTAGTCAGTGGTGTCACTAGTTCTACCCTTAGTTCTTTTAGAATTCTGGGATGAATCCCATCAGGCTCCATTGCTTTGTCCACCTTCAGGTTTAAGAGTTCTTTTAGAACCCTTTCTTCTGTGACTGGGCTGGTATCAACCCCCCGTATCTACAGTGTTTTTTATTGTTTGGTTTAGGTACCTCCCACTCTTCATTTGTGAATACTGAGCAAAAATATTTGTTTAGTATCTCTGCCTTTTCACAGTCACCCTCTGTCCATCCCCCTTCCCGTTATTAAGCCTCACTATACCTTCCTTGGTCTTCCTTCACTCCGTGATGTACCTATAAAAGGTGTTATCCCCCTTCTTAACTGAGTTGGCTATCTTTTCCTCAGTTTGGGCCTTTGCTGTTCTGACTGACTTCCCTGCTTCCTTTTGCTTCAATTGATACAATTCTCTGTCCTGCTCTTTCTGTGATTCCTTGTACTTCCTGAATGCTTTCTTTTTCTCCCTATCCTTCCCTGCCACCTCCTTTGAGAACCATAGTGGTTTCTTACATCATTTTGTTTTATTTGCGTCACACAAAGGCTTGTTGCCTCTGTGATGGCAGTTTTGATTATTCCCCATTGTTCTTCCACCCCATCTTCCTGCTCTTTTGCTAGTGCATTCCTTAGGCACTCACCCATTTTGGCAAAGCCAGCCCTTCTGAAGTCCAGTACCTTTGCCTTTGTATGGCTTGACTCTACTGCTGTGTTTATTGCGAACCATACTGTTCGATGGTCGCTGTTCCCAGATGGCTACCCACTTCTAAATCTGTGATCCTCTCGCCATCTCCATTTGAGAGTACCAGGTCTAAGATTGCTCCCTCTCGAGTGGGTTCCAGTGCTAGTTGTCTAAGGCATGCACCCTGTAGGGCATCTAGAATGACCCCACTCTTAGAAGTGGCTGCTGCAAATGCACTCCAGTTAACATCTGGCATATTCAGATCCCCCATCAGCAATATCTCCCCTTTTTCTGCCATTCTAAGAATACTTCCTATCATTTCCTTGTCCATGTCCTCCCCCTGAGATGGGGGTCTGTATACAACCCCTGTGCAGATTGTGGTGCCATTGCCTGTCTCCAAATTGACCCACAGTGCTTCTTCTCCTCCCTGTTTACCCTTTTGTTCTATAGCTTTGATTCCTTCCCTTATGTAGAGAGCTACTCCTACTCCTCTTTTACCCTCCCTGTCCCTCCTGTAGATACTGTATCCTGGTATGTTTATGTCCCAGTCATGGTTCTGTGTGTACCATGTTTCTGTGACTGCCACGATATTCAGATGTTCCTCCTTCACTATTTCAGGAAGCTTGTTTCCCAGACTATGGGCATTAGTACTCATTGCTCTCTATTTTTTAATGGCTTTACCTCTTGTAGCACTATCCCTGTCCTGATTGACTTTGCTTTCTTCATTCACCCCTGTCCTGATCCCTACTGACCTTTGTACCTTGGTCTTCACCTCATTTAGTACCCTGTTTGGTAGGGGGAGGCTGGGAATTCCCTACTGCTTATCAGTGCCTCCCCCCTTGACTAGTTTAAAAGCTTGCCAATGAAGCATTTAAACTGATTGCCCAGAAGACTTGTTCCCTTCTTGGACAGATGCAGATCATCGTGCCGGTATAGGCTGGTATCCAACCCCTTTCCCCAGTGAAGCCAATCCCCTGTGCTCTGCACCATTTTTTAACCATCCATTGAATTGAATGGTGCGAAGTACCCTCGCCTCACCCTTGCCATAGACAGGCAGCACCTCCGAGAAGGATACTGTGTGTGTTACTTGCCTTAGACCCTCCCCAACTCCACAAACTCCTCCTGCACTGCTCTAATCTCATGTTAAGTCAAGTCATTTGTCCCTAGGCGGAAAACGACATCGAGCTAAGTCTCCTGTGCAACTGTTCTCGTGATCCTGAGGATACGCTTCCTGTCCCTCCAAGCCATGGAGCCAGGCAGGCACCTTACTTCAGTTTCCCTGCTCCCCCCAGTTCTAGCCCCCTAATGATTGAGTCCCCCACCAGGAGCTGCTTCCTTTCTCTGTAGTGTCCTCTGCCTTCTTCCTGTGGGGCTCCCTTGCGACAGTTGTCCACAACCTCCTTAGTCTCCTCTGTGGATGCATCCATAGGGAACTATGCTCCATCAGAATGGTGTATGGATTGTGGAGTGGTACAACTGACTGAGTGTGCCTCTGTTCCACCACCCTCACCCTTCCTGAGCCCACTGTGGTCCAACTGCTGTGCTTTCTTCGCAGCCTCTGAGGTAGTGGTGGTAGCTCTGGTGCTCCCTGGGTGGAGGAGGTTCCCTTACTACTGTCCAGTGTGGCCTGAAGACGGGCAACGTGCTCCCTCAGGGCAGAGAGTTGTCTGCAAATAGGGCAGCATCTCAGCCTCCAGAAAGACTCCCGGAAGACTGCTGAACCTTTCTTCTCGTCCAAGGCCTGTAATACCGTGTAGCATAGGCTGTATTACATTCTGGTTTAATTTACTATTAAATAATTTAGCATGCCTCCTAATTTTGGCCAAATCGACCCGATTTCAAATAGGTAATCCAGTCCCAAAAATACCTGTGGCAGACCCTAAAATGTCTGTCACACCAGGAAGACCTAACCCTTTTTTCCCACATTTAGGTCTGGACACCCCATGGTGTTCTGTGGAATACTTCCCTGCTACAGGGTCTTGAGCTCGTGTTTGAAATGCTGCCATAATGTCAAGTAGCATTACTGTATGAAATTTAGAGCTGTTTGTTATGGAGCGATGACCGAATTCGGACATGTTCCAGTTAGATAAATTTAATATTACAGGTACATGCATGTAATTTACATTATTAATTAATACACCTGGAAAAAATTGCAGTTAGGCCACTTTTTGGGCTGGATATAAGTATAGGGCAGTTTTCATGATTTTTAGAAACAGTTTTAGAAATTACAGTAAGGTAACTTGATTTAGTAAGAATAGTGTTTAGCTGGCAATGTCTCTTCATTGAGATGTTGTGAAAACAAAGGCAAAAATTGGAATTCGCCATAATGGTAATGTTATAGAGTCCAATACCCTCTGGCTTATCTTTTTTTGTAGTACTTTTTTCTCCCATGGGGTTCCCAGCCGGCCTCATTGTCCTTGCATCCCCTGTGATCCGGCCACCATCTGACCTGCGCCATCTCCTACTGAGGGCAACCACCGATTACCCCACGGTTTACCTACCATGGCGGGGGGCGGCAGGGGTCAATCAACTCTCTCAATACACAACGAATCCGCTAACGGTGGTCCCTCAGAGCGGTGCAGGACATCATAGATGACCATCAAGCCGCAACAGCTGAGCACTTCCCCTTTTCCATGTTCTGTTGGAGGCAGGGCATGCAATGCTGACAAGTGCTCCCTGCGCACGCATCCGCATGCAGTGCACCCACCAGCTGCCCCGCCTACCACCCCATTCTATCAGGCCAGACATGCTGACACCCAGCCTCCATAGGTGTCAGACTTACGCTGGACACTGTACCCAGACCCACCTTGGGAGAGGAGAGCAGTCCATAGGACGCTCGATCCACTCCCTCCCCAGCCGACCCTCAGCAGCCTGAGTTCACTCCTGGACCTGAGTCGCTGGCATGGAGCGAGGTAAGGCTTCCAGCGCCTCAACCCTCAGCGACACCGGGCCAGCCCTCTTGCTTATCTTTTAAAAATGGCAACACTTACGTATGCCCGTCCTTCACAAATGTTCAAAAAAAAACAAGGTCGCTTGCTACGCAGTTCAAACTGCTAAAAGGAAAAATATTAGAACTATGTTTTTTATTTTATAAATTCATTTACCTACTGTACCCATGGGATACACTAGGGGCATATAACCTAGAAATGACATCCAAGATCAATAGGGAGATTCTTCTAATCATTTTAACTTGTTTTAACACTTTTTGTTACTGTTATGGTGTGACTCACATAACATGTGAATAAAATGTACAAGATTTTGTGTAACTCAGCTAAGACTGTTTTGTACATTAAAACCGAGAGAAAAAGGGACGCCTTTTTATCTCTGTTTTGTTTGATTTTATTTGATTTTTAGGAATCAAGTAAGGTGTGGTTGGCAGCCACAGCACCATCTACCCTGCCAATGGCACAGTTGGTAGGGGGTAGCCAAAGGCATACATTTGTATAAAATAATGCAGCAGCTTTCTAAAAATCAATGCTAATCTATCACAGAGAGAAGCAGTCTACAAGACCTTGCCTGCTCTTTCTTTGTGTTTGTTTTTTGTTTTTCTTTCTCTATCAGAACAGCTCAAGGAATGGCCTACTGTTCGCCTGTGGCCCTCTGGCTCACCTTGGGTGCCCCCCCGATGGAATAAAAAAGGGCTACCCGAGCACTATACTGCATCCTCTCTACTTACTCTGGAGCTTGATGTAAGCATCAGGCAAGGAGGAGCCGTCCAGAGCCTGTCAATTGACCTACGGCCCACCCAAACCATATTAATGGTGCCCCAGGACCTGCCCCTCCAAGCAGGCCCCTAAACGGGTGGACACCCTCCTGTGCCCCCTCAACAGCCTGGATCACCCTGCTATGCTGGGAATGGGAGGGGACACTGCCACTGCCCTATCCCCTGTGAGAGCCCTGCCATGACTTCCACAGCCCTGATGACCAAGGAATCCTCAAACATGGGGAAATGGTTGGGATCCTCACTAAGGCCCTACATCTCCCTCCTATTGGGCACTCTCACAACCCTACCCTGGGGGACCCATATTCCCAACGACACCACCAAGCTATCTGGCCCACCTCCCTCAGAGCACCCATAACTCACCAGCGCCACGATGCTGCACCCACCGATCCTGTCTACTCACTTGGGGCCCCCCCTTCCAGGCCCAACCTTGACCGCCGAGCTCCTGCCTTGCCTGCCTCTTCTCCCGATCTCTCCCCAGTTCCAACCAGCCCCTTACTTCCTGTCTCTCTCTCCTATTTATAAAAGAACTACTCTCTGGCACCACCACATGGCAGTCAGACAAAAT
The DNA here is from genome assembly GCA_016271365.2 of Neoceratodus forsteri. Taxonomy (NCBI): domain Eukaryota; kingdom Metazoa; phylum Chordata; order Ceratodontiformes; family Ceratodontidae; genus Neoceratodus; species Neoceratodus forsteri. Next base: position 925,244,035 of record CM028132.1, read on the forward strand.
TGAGCCCCATCACTACAACAAATCCTAAGTCTCTGGGGGGCAATTAGCAAAGGAAGGGGTCCCTTAAGGGAGTATAAGCCCCTCTCAAAAGAGAGGTGGTGTGGCTTACACTCTTCCCCCTACCCAGGAAATCAGTCCCTCCTGGGAATGATGACAGGGGGTTCCCCAAAGGTCACATACAACTGGCCAGTAATACGCATCTTCCCGGCCTACCACACATGGAACCATGTGGAAAAAACCGGCCCAAAAGTTACCCAACACTTGACACTAACTGATTTAACTAATTCCAAAACTAAAACACCTGTGCTAGGAGGTTCCAAAACTTAAAAACAATTAATAACCCCAGCACCTGGTCCTTTTGCAGTCTTTTCTCAGAACTTCAGCATGCACTAGTGTCTGTTGACTTACCAAATCTATAAGTCCCTTCACAGTTTTGTCCCTCACCCTGACATCTGTTAAACACATGCCCCAATTTGCCAAGGTCAAATTTGCTTCAGTGTTACCCTCTTTATTTTTATGGCATTTCTTGCAATATGGCCTGACTTTACAGTTATAAAAATAAAGTCTTTGGGTGCAGATTTTTTACCCCCACCAGAGTTCTTATCTGACCTGGAGTTAAATTGGGGAAAAAGAAGGTCTTGCCAATCCTTGGCCATTACTTCACTGCTGCATGGTCTGTTCAGCCATCTGATAGTCTTCAGGCAAAGAAATAGCCTTTTCCCTACTTTTTGGTCGGTGTTCTTTTACCCAAAGCTGCACATCTGTAAGCAGGATGTTAACGAAGTGCTCCATTGCATATATGTTGATGATCTTTGGTCTGTTTTGCTGTCTGGTTGGAGCCATTTAATGAGGAGTTCTCTGAGTCAAGGGAAGGCTTCTCAAGGATTGTCGACTGAGTGGTATTTTAGAGACTGAAATCTTTGCCGGTAGATCTCTCCTGAGATGTCATATCTTTTCAGGATTTTTTTTCACAAGGTCATAGTTTCCTGACTATGCAGTGTCCATATTGCTGTAAGCAAGTTAGACTTTCCCTGTCAAAGGTACCAGCCTTATTGCCCACTGCTCCTTTGGCCACTGGCAGGCTGCGGCAACCCTTTCAAAAACTATTAGGTATGCTTCAGTATCATCTGAGGGGCACAGCTTAGTAATTTTAATGTCTTTTAAGTTGTTTGTGTTTTGCTGCTCTGCTGGACCTGTACCAGATACTCCAGCTTCGATAATTTGCAAGGCATCCAACCATTGCTGCTCCTGTCACTGCATCTCTTCTCTGCTCCTCCTGTCACTACATCTCTTCTTTTCTCTTCTTCTCTGTCTCTCTTTGTTGTATAGCTTACCACTTGAAGAAAGCAGACATGCTTTCAGGTTCTGTCTCTGCCAGTTTTTCTTCTTCTGTCACTTGTGCTGGCTGAACAGTCTCAATTTGGACTTCTGTTTCTGCTAGTTTGGCTGCCATTCTTCTGGTAATCTCTCCTGGGCTTGCTGTTGCCATATCCATACCTTTCTTCTTTGCTTCCCTGGTACCAGGTCTAATACCCATGCACAAAACTCCTGTCTTAGAATTTGCATGGTGAAAATCTCACTTAGTCTGACACCACCTGTAGTCAAGGCAAAGGTCAGGAAGTATAGGAAAACCAGGAGCAGTTGTAGCATTCACAAGTAGCATTTTATCATTATCAATAACAATAGAATCAAAATAAAAATAAAATTGTGCAGGTTAGCTTTTATATAGGCAGTTCAAACAAAATAAAGACCTTCATCTGAGGGTACCTCTAATTCTAAATTTCAATCTCTCTCTTCAACAAAAGATTGCTCTCTTTATATATGAAGTCTTTTCCTGGCAGTTGACTTCTGCATTCTGAGCTCGTTAAGATACTTGTCCTGTTTTCACGCAATGTCCCCAAACTTTGTCAGTTTCTTTCCTGAGCAGGCTTGCAAATAGAACACTGTTTCCCAAGCTGTCCTCCTGCTAACAGTTTTGCAAACAAGCTTGAGGAGGTCAAAAGGTCAAACTGCATCTCAGGGTTAGCCCCCTGAGTTCAAATAGCTTTTTTGCAATCATTTCAACAATATAACTGTATATATATTTGCAAACCAGATAACCCAGTTTCACATAACAATTCTCATGTATTGTTTATAACCACAGATAAGCAAGAGGGAAGACAAAATAGAAATGACAAGAAACAGCAAGTGAAGGCAGAGTCCTATTCATACCCGATAATCTACACTATTGCCAAACTGATTCTGTCATAAAATGTTTAAGAGGTGAGGCGGTGTGAAAGTTCAGAACTGAATTCCAGTGGGCCACTGCCTGTCTGCCCAGTTTAACTCCAGGGCCTGTGGTGAGCAAGTAGCTAATTCTGACACTTTCTCAGAGGTACTACCTGCGAGAGGCAAGGGAGAGCATAGGAGTGCATGCACCAGGAACTTTAACTCATGGTTGAAGAACTGGTGCTGTGAGGAAGGGTTTGGATTCATTGGTGACTGGGGACCCACCTGGAGGATGGAAGTTTGTTCAAGCCTGACTGGCCTCATCCATCCTGGAGAGGGAATCCAAGCACTCAATGATAAGTTTAAATTAAGCATTGACAAGCATTTAAACTAGCAAAGGGGAGTGGCAGGCCAGCAAGGAGGGTACCTAATTGCTCACCCCCCACAGCTAGCAGTGGAACCAGAGGAGTGGCTATCAAAGCAGTGTGCAAAAGATGGAGATTAGTGCCCAAGAGGTGGATAGGCAGAAAAGGGGCAAAATTCAGCAGAAGGGCAGACAGCAAGGAGAACCAGGGATAAAGGACAACCAAGGAAGGGGCTGGAGTAGAACAGTGAAACAGTCTAGGGAGGTCAAATCATGGAAAGCCATGTGTGCAAATACCAGGAGCCTTAGCAACAAGATGGAAGATCTGGAGGCTGTCATGGTGCAGTCAGACCTGGACATTGTGGCCATCACTGAAACCTAGTGTAATGATAACCATGACTGGGAGATGGCCATACCTGGCTACAACATATTCAGAAGAGATAGAGCAGACAGGAAGGGAGGAGGAGTGGCACTGTATGTGAAAAATGACATAAGGGCCACAGAGATCCAGGAGGAACAAAATGGGGGAGAGATACTGTGGGTTAAGCTGGAAAGGAAAATGGGGACAGCCATCCGCACAGGTGTGGTCTATAGACCACCAGCCCAGGAGGAAGAAACAGATAGGGAGCTGATGCTAGCCATCCAAAGGATGGCAGACAACAGTGAGGTAGTGCTGGTTGGAGACCTTAATATTCCAGATGTGGACTGGAGCATTCCAGTAGCAGCATCAACTAGGAGCAGATTTAGCCTGGACTCCCTTCGGGGTGCCTTCCTCAAGCGACTGGTCATGGAACCAACTCGGCAGAAGGCAATACTGGACTTAGTGCTCACAAATAGGGACAGTGTGATGGGGGTAACAGTGGGGGAGCACCTGGGGAACAGTGACTCCAGTCATTGTGGTTTGAAATCACAGAAGGAGCAGAACCAAACCACACAAAAACATGTATTCTGGATTTTAGGGGGGCAGACTTTGGGAAAATGGGGAGATGCTTGAAAGAGGCATTAAGAGGAATGGGGCGGGAATCAGGGGTTGAGGAACAGTGAGCAGTATTTAAAACGAGGATTGCAAGAGCAACAGAATTATGCATTAAGCAGGTTAGCAAGGGGAAAAGGAAGAGGAGGCATTTTGGTTTTCCAAGGAGGTAGTGGAGAAAGTGAAAGCCAAAAAGATTGCATTCAGGCAATACAAAAAGACACAGGCAGAAGGGGATTGGGAGACATACCAGGAGAAGCAAAGGGAGGCAGGGAGGTCAGTAAGGGAAGCCAAAGCTCAGACAGAAGAGCACATTGCAAAATCAGTGGGTAGAGGGGACAAAACCTTTTACAGGTACATAAGTGAAAAAAGAAAGGCAAAGGGAGGGATAGTGAGACTGAAGGGGGAGGATGGGGGCCGCGTGAAGGATGACAACAGTAAAGCTGTCATATTGAACAGGTATTTCTGCTCAGTCTTTACTGAGGAAGAAGAGGGTAATGGGTCTGAAGGGAGTACAAGGGGTGGGAATGGTGCAGAAATGGACACAAGTCCCTTTACACGAGAAAGGGTCCTGAAGGAACTGGAAGTAATAAGAGTTGATAAAGCAATGGGGCCAGATGGGGTGCACACCAGGGTCCTTAAAGAACTAAGAGAGGTGATGGTTGAACCTCTGGCAATCCTGTTTAGCCAATCACTGGAAACAGGGGAGGTACCCAAAGACTGGAGGACAGCAGATGTAGTCCCCTTATACAAAAGTGGGAACAAAGAGGAAGCGGGGAACTACAGAGCAGCCAGCCTCACCTTGGTAGTGGGGAAGATCATGGACGCACTACTGAAGGAAAGACTGGTGGAACATCTGGTTGTCAATGGACTACAGGACTAAAGGCAGCATGGTTTCGCCAGGGGGAGGTCATGTCAGACCAACCTCATTGAATTTTTCGACTGGGTGACTAGGGAGGTGGATCAGGGGAGGGCAGTGGACATGGCCTATCTGGACTTCAGCAAGGCCTTTGACACGGTGCCACATAGAAGACTATTACACAAACTGGGGAGTATGGGTGTGGGCAGGACAGTAGTGTGGTAGGTAGGTGACTGGCTGGGCGTCAGGACACAGAGGGTGGTGGTAAATGGCTGTCACTCCAAAGAGGGAAGAGTGACCAGTGGGGTACCACAGGGATCAGTGCTGGGACCGGTCCTATTCAACATCTTCATCAGTGACATTGCGCAGGACCTAGAAGGCAGAATTTTCCTGTTCACTGATGACACAAAGCTCTGTAACAGAGTAGACACACCAGAGGGTGTAGACAGAATGAGAAGGGACCTGCAGAAACCTGAAGAATGGTCAGGGGTTTGGCACTTGAAATTCAATGCAAAGAAGTGCAAGATAATGCATATGGGGCACAAAAGCCCTGGCACAATATATCAGTTGGGGGGTGAGGATATAGCATGCACCAAGCAGGAAAAGGATCATGGGATTATCATCTCTGATGACCTCAAGGTAGGGAAACAGTGTGACAAGGCAGCAGGTAAAGCAAATAGGATGCTGGGATGCATAGGCAGGGGCATCACCAGCAGGAAAAGGGAGGTCATAATTCCACTATACAAGACACTAGTGAGGCCCCACCTGGAGTACAGTGTACAGTTCTGGAGACCTTACCTATGTAAGGACATAGACAGGGTAGAGAAGGTTCAGAGGAAGGCAACAAAGATGGTACATGGATTGCATCACAAGTCCTATGAGGACAGGTTGAAGGAATTGAATATGTACTCCTTGGAGGAGAGGAGGGAGAGGGGATGATAGAGACATACAAGTATCTTACAGGGAGGAACAGGGTGCAGGAATACATTATTTTTAAGCAAAAAAAAATGTTCCAGGACTAGAGGGCATGGGATGAAGTTGGACGGAGGACAATTCAGAGGACACATGAGAAAGAATTTCTTCACAGAACAGGTGGTGGACAAGTGGAACACCCTGCCAGAGGAAGTGGTGGGGGCTGAAACAATCACGGGATTTAAGAATGCATGGGATAGACATAAAGGAATTCTGGAGGTGAGGGTTAAGGGGCAACAGACTTCTAGGAAAACATAAAGTGAACTTACAAGCTCAAATTGGCAGACTAGGTGGGCCGTAGGCCCTTATCTGCCGACACTGTCTATGTATCTATGAAACTGACAGAGTGATCAGTTCCTAGGTCTGACAAAAAAATTTGATTGTGCAATTAGATGTGCGATCAAACATGCAAGAGACAGAAAAGGAGAGGATAGAACAGATCCTTGCTTGTAACTCTTTCTGCATATCAAATGGGACAGGGTCTTATTCAACCCTGTCACAGACTGGAGTCTGATTCTTACATGCCTGATGGTGTTTCTTTGCCTCAGATCACCTTATTGAGAATCAGCATCTTGTGTACATTCATAGCTCAGAGGAATGAACTTCACAGTGGCCCAGTGACTTATTGCCCAGGAAATACACTGAGCCAGAGTCTAAGGTGGGATTCAAACCTGGGTGTCCTGGCTCCCTTGGCTTTGTTTTCCATTAGACAACTTTTATTTTATAAATGATGAACAGCAACTGGTTGATTTTGCTAGGCATATATATCACTTGTTAAATACTCACTTGGGGTTGCGGTGGTCCTTAAAAATGGGGGTAAGGTTAAACTGTGGCACAACTTTAATGAATGAGACAGTTGCTTCTGCAGAATTATGATTGTCACTGAGAATCTCACTTGTTTTCCTTTCCTTTCTGTTTTTTTTTTTTTTTGCTATGTTTGTTTTACTAGATTGATTTTGTGTAAAGGGACTGGTGCTCTATATGGACCTGTAGTTGTAGGAGTGGCAGGTGTTCTGTATGGTTTTGTGTATATTACTGGAATTTCTCTCTTTCACTTGGCTAATGATGCTCCTATCCAGCAGTTAATAAAGGGTCATTTGCATATCTGTAAGGAGAATGGTCTTTAAGCCTATGCTTTTTGTGTAAGTTGTTTCAAATATTGGTTTCTCAAGCTTTACTGTTTAGACATGTCACTGATGACTTTTTTGAACTTTATTTTTATTTTTTAAATAAAATGTGTAGTAAATCATGGTATAACTATTCACTGTACACACCATACATGCACAGATGATACTAGTCCATTTTGTAAGAGGAAAGGGCAAGAACACGGTAAAATATCATATCCAATATTTATATTCAGACTAAGTAGACCTCAAAAAGACAATATAGGCCATAATTATATTCACAAACTATGAGCTTACCATCTACCCATTCCTTCTTCCATTTAACTTTAACTCGATTTATTAAACTTATAACAGTATTTTAGGGATTTTAGCAGTCCTTTAAATTTAAGTCAAAAAATTTTCTTTTCTGTTATCTCCCAAGTCTGACTGGACTGTCTGACACCTATCGAAAGAAATCCAAGATCCACCCCTGGATTGCTATTTTATCCTTAGAAAAGACATACAAGTGCTGAGGTACCCTTGTTAGTGTAAGTGTCACAGTTCTGATTGATAGGAACAGGAAGTAAAGAATTTTTGCATAGCAATATGATTACTGCTTCGATCATAAAGTTCCCTTATTATTATTCCAGGATGTGTATTGATTGTGATGCCCCCGTGCTATCCCAGTATAAGCAGAGGCAATCAAGTATCATGTTGTCTAATAGCTGGCAAGGTTAGTAACTGAACAGCTGTTGTGGTACACCATAGAATTTGGAAAGCCAAGTGGAATATGGCAACTAAAAACACATTCTGAAGTCAAAGCATGGCCACTCTGATGGCCAAGCAGCAGTGGGATGTCAATGACCCAGGTTCAGAAGGGAGCCCTGGCTTTCGCTTCAGGAGGCAGGCCATGGTTGAGACAGTTGCCACCTAACAGTGCATCTCAGCTGGAAAGGGCTGGTGGTGGGCTCTACCACCATAGCAACCTCTACATCTGGGCCAGGGAGCTTGCTCCTGCCACAAGGGGAAGCTGTGTGTGTGCGAGGCTGACAGAAACGCCACCCATGCTGGGGGAGGGGGGGAGAAACCAGGGCTGGCCTTAATCATTCTGGGCCCCACCACTCCATTCCCTGTGGAGCCCCCCACCCCACCCACACATCCAACATTTACACCTAATTACCCTTCTGGCCTGTATTATTAATAAAGCAGTAGCAGGTCTACTAGTTTAACCAGCATCTTTTAATTAGTGTCATTGACTGCATTGAGTTATTTGACTTCACCATTGGAAATGAATCTGACTGAACCTGGAGCCTGAACTTAAGTAAGTACGGTACTACTACTACAGTATTCATTTCCGTAAGGACAGACACATCATCACTGGACACTCACACCTTGGATACTCTGATTTGCAAACAAGTTAAACAACTTAACTTTTCTGGTGGTATGAGAGAGAATAGAAAGGATTATCATAGGAGGCAGTATAGTGCAGTGGTTTAAAGCTCAGAGCTGCAACCCTGGAGACCTGAGTTTGAATCCCACAGCCCCCAATCGCATACTGTGTGACTCTGAGCAAGTCACTTAACTTCCTTGTGCTCCCAGGTTGCACTTGTAAACAAGCTTTCAGCTTAGTGTGTCTCTCCTGGTAATAAAAAATCATGGGCCACCTGGAAGGTTGCCACCTGTCAGGTTTTTTACCTGGTGATCAGGTTTTCAGGGTCCCTATCAGGAAATTAGATTTTGCTCTGTGCTGATCACATTTTTGAGCCATTTTGAGTGCTCACATACTTTTGAAACAGATTTTGTCATATCATTCATTGTTTCAGCTACATGCCCAGGTTAACAAACAAGTTCTGTCAATAAAGCCCTTTGTTTTTGAAAGCAGTCAACCTGGAAGGTGTAAAGTATGGCCATTAACACTTACTTAACCTAATCTTTTCTACTGCAGCAAAGCTGCCCCCACCTTTTTTTTTAACTTTATTTTATATACATGTATGTGTATATATATATATATATGCATGCATACTCATAGATTTTCATATCTCGAACAGACCATATACATTAATTAGAATCCCTTCTGGGGAACATACATTTCCCCGTAACATACAGGTTTTTATATGCATTCTAGATATAGAGATACCACTTGGAGGGATAACTAAACATGCACTTCAAGAAGTTTAGAACAGAATTTTAAACTGTTTTAGTAAGCCCATGAGCAGTATGACTTTTCCTTTATAGCTTAAGTCCATAAGGGTCCCAAAAATCTTCACTCTACCAGAGGGCAGTTGGTGTCATACTTTATAAACTAAAAGTTTGAAGTAAACTCTATGAATAGCTTAGAACCCCCATCTGTAAACATTTTGGGTAGAGAGCCTTTAATTTTACAGTAATCACAGAGAGACATTATCCCCTGTTTAATAAATCCCAAATCATATAACAGGCATAAGGAATCTGCATGCTCTAACGAACAAAACTGCAGTGTCCTCTTTGCTTAAACTATGAGGATGAAACTTAGAAACAAAAAAAGAAGGGACAAGCCTAATCAATACTTTACAGTTCCACTGTTTCATCCCTCGGCTCAGAGTTGCTGTCTCCTGATTCCCGTCTTCTTGTGCAATCAGTGACAAAACGAGAGGCCCACTTCCCTGCTTCAGTGGGATCGGAAAAGGCCCACACTTTGCCCCCGTGCACAGTACTCAGCCTTGCTGGAAAGACAACCGTGAGAATAATCGATGTATCCCACAGCCCTTTTTGGACCCCATCGAATTTCTTCCTCCTGAGACGCATCATGTAGCTCAGGTCGGGGAAAAGATAGATGTTTCGGTCGTCCTGTGTGAGGGGTCCTACTTTCCTGGCAAGTTTAAGTATTCTGTCCCGGGAGCCAATTCCATTTGTAACCAAAAGTAAGGTTCTAGGATTCTCTGATTCCCCTCGATAGCCTCTTGGGGTGATCCAATAAGCTTTTTGATATGGAATGTTCAAGCTCTGACCCTCAGGTAATAGCTTTGAGTCCAGCAATTCTCAAAGAAACATAAGAGGGTGGTCTCCCTCTATCCCCTCGGGCAGGCCCAGGATTCTAACCATGCGCTGATCGGGCCTTGTTTTCCAGGGTCTCGAGCCTGGCCCTCATGTGGTGGTTTTCTTTTACTAAAAGCATGGTTGCTGCAGCAGACAACTCCACCTGGCATTTCACATCTCCAACTTTGAGCTGTATTCCCTCCACCGATTTCTCCACCACTGTAACTCGAGTTGCAAATGTGTCCATTTTGGTGTTCAGGTCAGCCACTGATGCTGATAATTCTTTGCAGCTTAATATCAATTGATGACACTGTCTCCTCAGGCTCGCTGTGAGGTTCAGCATGCTCCTCCAGCACAGTTCATACCGATTGGGATCCACTTGTTGATTTATCGCTAGCTCCTCCACCTCTAATTTTCTTGGGGTTACTCATTTTATGTTTATTGGGTTCCTCTTTCAATCTGTAGTATTTATTTTGTCAATTAATCACCCTAAAACCAAAAAATATAGCAATTTTAGAGCTTTTCTGGTAGAGCTAGGAAAGACTGCTGCCTGTCAGCTCGGGCTCAACAGCCCCCCAACCCCGCCTCCACCTTTTGTAACAATAGCAGAGCCAGTTGTCTTCCACTTTGACTTGCTGATAAACATTTTCATCTATAACAAAATTTAGGCATTTTAAAATGTTTTCAATTATTCTTGCTTCCTCAAGAAAAAAGTATGGGTCCCCAAGGTGCAGGGGCACAGTTTTCACCTAGCTAAAGCCAGCCCTGGGAGAGACCAGGGAATGAAAACCCTGGTAGCTGTCTGTATGACAGCCAGAAATCCCTCAGCCAGATCAAGGTATGTATATCTGCAAACTGGATATATCTCTGAAGCCAGATGAGCTTCCAGTCAGGGGAAAATGTACATGGGTGTGGGGGGGGGAAGGGGACAACGAAAGTATTACAGTACTGTAATCAGTATTATTTTACCAATGATCAAATCAGATGTAAAAAAAAAAATCCCTGAGTTCAACTTATCTCTTATCAGCACTGCAAAATGCCAGTCTGATGGCCTCTTTCACATCACAGTGAACTTAACACATGAGTTTCCTTAGAAAACGACAGGCTGCTATCCATCCATCCATCCATCTGTCTGTCTAGTTATCTCATTCATTCATTCATTCTGTTACTCTTCTCTGGGAATGTGGATTGAGTTGACAGACTTGTTTTCAATCATGTCCCTGGGCAAGGACAAGGGCAAATGTCTTGGAAATTTGGTAACAAGCATTTTTAGGGTAGCACTGGGAAATAGGACTACTGCCAGTTTTAGTCCATTCTGGAATTTATTTATTTATTAAGTATTTGGAATTCCAACCTTTGAGCTAATAGCTCATTTACAAAGGATTCTCATGAAAACATGGGGAAGGGAGCACAAACAGGAGTAGGTAAGACCGTGGCAGCCAGGAGGCGTTGTCAGGTGTCATGAAATAATAACATAAAGGAACTGCTAATAGGGAATATAAGGCAAGGCATAGCATAAGGTAATCATAGGTAAGTATAACATATTCATTGCATGGGTGTAGAAAACAAGGGAAACCATTCCCATAACATGCATCAGTCAACAAAAGTATAACATGAGTCATCAAAAGTATATCATGCGTGATTAAGATAGTAGCAATGTATCTGTGGCAGTATCCAAAACAGTAGAGTCACATGTAAAGTCTGTGATGTAGACAGCCAGCTCTGAGTGCCATATTAATTTGTTTTATTACATATAAAATATGTGATGGGAAGGTCAGTTTGAGGAAACTACAGTCTTGCTGAACTGACACATAAACCCCCCCCCCAGGGATAAGTTCAAAGGACAGGAGGTATTTTAAACTGCAGATATCTGGGGTGCAATTACCCTATCAATTTGCTTTCATCCCAGGAAATAAGATAAACCATTCATAATTCCCTCAGGGAAAAATCCTTTGACTTGCAATAGTTGTCAGGAAGAACTTGAGAGGGAAGGGTGTCAGAGAGAAGCCAGAATGGACATTGAAGAGAGGTTGATGTCTGGGCCAGGGAGGACCCAGACAAATTTGGAGGGTCCAATATACATTCCAGGGGAGCCCTTGAATTACATCAGTTAGACCTTTGAGGTGTAGATTCCAAGGCCCAGACGGGATTAAAGAGGCAAATATACTTTTGCTTTAAATACAATGACTTAGATCAAAGAAACTTTTGAGATATATGTGTAGCAGAGCACACACCGGTTTTGTCTGGTTAACCTGTGGAAAGGAAAGTTAGTGAGGTCACCTATTATTTTTTTTTTAAATATTTTATTTGGACATCCTGTATTGTAACATATAACTTTTAATACACCAAGGCAGAGTTTAATGATCTCAGAGAGGAGGCCGGCTCAGGACTGCTTTTATCCAACTAAGCAAGCCTTAGGAACACACAAGACAATTTCTGACTGAGAGAAGAGAGACCATCAAAGCACTGAAGTAAGGACCTTAGACAAGATTAGTCTGAAGTTATTAATTGTAGGAACTGCACTTTTACCTGTTTGTTTTAAGGTTGTATGTGTTGGGATATATATTTGTTCTGTTTTGATATTTTAAAATAAAGAGATATTTTTACAACGGAACTGTCTGGAGTGCCTTGACATTTCTTTTTATTTAAGTGGAGCTTTTAAAGGTTATAAGTAACACTGTGTATGAGCTTATTGTATACCAAACTGGGAAATGGATAGAGTTCTCTAAAGTCTTGCATAGAGTTCTAAGGGTTCATTTGAAAGACCTGGTTGTGTGCCCGTAGGCAAAGATATCTAGCCCCACAAAGATAGAATTATATGAGCCTGATAATTGGGTACGCTAACAAGAGGTTATCAGTTTGAATCCCTCCAGAGTTTGAGACTAAGGTGACTTGAACCCACAAAACAGACAAGAGGGTTACCTTGTTCTGTTCACTGTACACAAATCATACGCTCAGAGGTTGGCACTTTGGAAGTAGAGGGCTGACCGAGTTGGTGACAAAGTCCAGAAGAAGACAGGACTAGCAGAAGAAAGGTGTAGCAGGAGGGTATGGTGGAGGCAGCAGGGGGAACCTCGGGAAAGGTGAATGGGAGCAGAGGGGGTGCAGGCAGGTAAATGGGCAGATGGGGCAGGTGGGGAACCTCATGGTTCAGTAGAGCAGCAGAGGGTGATCAGGGGCATTGCTCAGGAGTGCCAGAGGCTACCAACAGCAGGGTCGGGTGCAACAGTAGCAGCATTCCGGAGGGGGATAGTATTCCAAAATGTGGACTTAAATGGACTAATACGAGGAAGGCTTGTGGTGGAGCGGGAGAGCTCATTTAACCAGGCGGGAGATCTGACCATGAAGGCTCGTTTCCGGGGCAGTTCTTCTGAACGGGACTGCTAGGGCTTGCTTAGTGAAGCTTCTTGTAGCATGTTCAGAAGGTTTGGGGTGGAATAAAGCTTGTATGGAGGGGGAAGCAAGTCCAAGGAGGGCCTTCTTCCCTAGAAGGCATGAGTGAAACTTGATGCGATCCAAGAGAGGAAGCCATTTAGTCTTAATGTGTAGGTTACACGTGTGTGTTAGGTGATCTGCACCTAAGATAAATCTGCAGACTTTATTGAGGGTTGCGTGGACTCGATGAGTAGGCTCATATCAGAGGCCGTGCCATAAATAACATTTCCGTAGTCTAGGAAGGGTAGTAATGTTCCAGTAACCACCAGGAGCCTGGCCTCTGGTGTGAGACAGAATCATAGTCTATAAAGGGCCCCTAGTTTCCTATTGACTGCAGTGGTGATATTGCAGATGTGTTCATCGAGTGAGAGGGACTCGGCTTTTGTGATTCCAAGGTAAGGGAATGAAGACACCTGTTCCAAGGTGGTGTTAGGGTTACAGGTAATTGAGAGTGGTGCAGTAGAGCTCCTCCTTTGACGCCCGGCAAAGAGCATTACCTTGTTTTTTTTGCTGTTAAGCACTAGCATGCTATCTCTGAACCAGTACTGTAGGAGGTCAAAGTCGTGCAGCAACTTCCTAGTGAGAGCTTCTTGGCTGGTGTTTTGGGAGAAAATGACAGTGTTGTCCGTGTATAGCAGGATCTTAGAAGTGGGGCAGGCATCAGGGAGGTTGTTCACAAAGAGGCTGAACAGATTTGGGCCCAATATAGAACCTTGAGGAATTCCTACTGTGACATCACAAGAGTTAGAGATTGCACTGCCGATTTTTACTTTCTGAGACCGCCCAGACAGGTAGATTGAAAACCAACCAACCATGGCGGGGAACAACCCTAGGCAACTTAACTTGTGGAGCATTAGCTGGTGATCCACAAGGTCGAAGGCCTTGGTCAGGTCAATAAAGATTGCCTTAACCAAGTGGCTCTGATCAAAAGTCACATGTACATAGCCAGTGAAGTCAACTAGTGCAGTATTGGTGCTATGCAACTTGCAGAATCCACATTGTTGAGGGGAGATAAGGTTATATTTATGCAGATGGTCCATAATTTGATCGGCAATGATTCTTTCCAGCGCTTTAGAGAGCGGTGGTAAGATAGAAATTAGTCTGTAATTGGATACTAGAGACCGATCGCCTCCTTTATGCAAGGGAGTTACCAGAGTGTTTTTTTCCAGATAGAGGGGAAGTGGCCAGGCTCAGGGACAAGTTGAACAGCCTAGTGATGGGAATGATGACCTCAGGTAAGGCGATAGATATCAGTTTCATATATATCCCATCATCTCCTAACTTTTTTTTTCCCAAAACTCTGATGAGGTATTTTCTTGTTTCCTTGATGGTTACCTGGTGAAAGTAGAAGGTTGGACAGGTCTTAGTGCTGGAAGGGGTGGGTGAGTGGTCTGCAGTCTGTGTACCACCATGATAAGAAGCTGGTCTGGGGGAGGCTGCGCTGTAGTCCATAAAGGCCTTATTAAAGACATTTGCCATTGTGGCTTCATCAAGGATGACCTCATCATTGTGGTGAAGCATAGATGGGGGACCTATCACTGGTTCCAATGAAGTTCTTAAGTGAGCCCAGAATTTCTTCTGTCCTCCTAGCATTATGATTGCCAGTTCTTGTGATACATGGCCTTGGCCTGATGGATTGCCCAAGTGCACTTGTTTTGGGCCACTTTATAGTTTGGGGCATCCAATGGAATCCCTATTTCCCGGGCTCAGTGCCAGAGGAGATCCTGTCGCTGCATCATGCCAATTAGTTAGGGGTTAACCCAGTCCATGCTACCTCCCATGATCATCTTCTTGTGGTATGGGGTGAACTTGTCTGCTGCTGCCTTGAAGTGACTGATGAAGAGCTGCAGGGCAGTGTCAACAGAGGGGTCCGAGTTAAGGACACTCCAATCTATCCCTTTAAGGTGATTTCTGAAGCTGCCCATTGAGCTGTTTTTATTTACTCTGTTCCTCAACATTCTTGGGGGAGGCTTGGCTTGTTCAGTTGACCACTCCCACTGGACTGGTGAGTGGTCATTGAGGGTGTCAGGGAGTACCTTGATATTCTTTAGTCTTTTAAGGTGTGTTGTTAGTACCCAGTCAATCAGAGTGCTGGTGCCCGTATGGTAGTTTGTTCAGGTGCAGCTCTTGACCATCTGCATTAGGTAGAATCTCGAGACTAGGTCTCTGTATGTGGCACTGGAGCTGGCAAGCCAATTAGAGTTAAAATTTCCCAGAACAATAGTTTCCTTATTCTGGCTTGCCTAGGTGTAGTAGCTAACGAAGGCTTCTAACCCTGCCTGCTGCCGTTCAAGTGGGATATAGACTGGGAAATGCAATAACCTACAACATGGTGTACATCAGTAAGCAGTAAGACATGACAGGAGATTGTCCTATGCTAATGTATCGACTGGCTAGTGCCTGAAGGGCAAGGAACTTCACCAACAATGAGATGCATTGACAAACATAATCCCACTCTGGAAATGTCTCATTCCGTTTATAAAATGTTTAGTTATGTTTCATTGTTAAAGCAGCAGTGCACGACAGTGGTGAAAATTTTGGCCTGTAGTCTTTTAATTCTGTTTTGGATTGCCCCCTTATCTCCTGATGTGTACAACACCCTTCTTTACCAATTTTGAGTCTGTTTCAGCACTTTTTTGTTTCACATTTGAAATATTAAAATGAGCGCTCCTTTCAGTATGGCATGGACCAGGTTTCCATCAGTACTCTTAGCTGCTTTTGTACACCTGTTGTCCCATAAGGTCAGGGAGCAGTATCTTCTGCATGCTTGTTCATTATAGTCACAAGAAAAGTGACCTCAAACAATGGGTGTTCAAAAACAACAGAGAATACTGATGAACACCTGGTCTACTCTGAGCTATAGTAAAAGGCGTGTTACTCTTATTTTTTTCAATTGTAAAAAAAAAAGTAATAAAAACAGAAAATTGGGAAAAGGGATAGTATACAAATCTGGAGATAAGTAACAATCTAAAATGAAATAAAGTATAGGCCGAAATTTCCATCACTATCATGCACTGCTGCTTTAAGCAGTTTAGTAGTGTTGTTCAATTCCCGCCACTTATAGCACCCACGGCTTATACAGGCAGTCATTTTTTCTGGCCAGATTCCCTTTTCCACTTGCCAAATCCATAGGATTTATTGTTAAAACTGCTGGTTATAGTACTCTATGCCCACCTTCTATTTCACGTTTGTTCTTTGTTGTCTTAAATGGAACAGGAGAATCTTAGTTGCTCTGGGGCTGTTGGAAACATAGTTTGGCACTAAGAGGCTACCTCCCGCTTAGACCTGACACCCAAGCGTACAGCAGCCAGTACCGATTAGTGGCTAGTTAGTGTTATGCCCACGTTCTATTTTGGGCAGACTAGCTGCTAATGTTTATTCATACTTCAGCATGCAGAACTTTGAATCTGTTGTGCTCCGCTGAGCTGACACTAACTACAGTACAGTAGCAGCTAATTTGCTCGAAATAGGTGGTGGGCATACAGTGCTATAACCAGAAGTTTTAACATTAAATCCTATTGATTTGGCAAGTGGAAAAGGGAATCTGCCCGGAAAAATGACTGCCTGTTTAAACCAGGGGCACTATAAGTGGTGGGGACTGTACTCAGAACCGCAGCTCTCAGAGCGGTCTGTAAATCCACAGATGCTGTGTGCAGGTTAAAGCATTTATTTAAAAAATTCACAAACAGACAAACAGCGAAGCCAACTCACATCCCCCTCCAGCTTGCAGGTCAAACCTGGTTGGTTCGACCTGCAAGCCAGAGGGAGATGTGAGTTGGCATTGCTATCTGCCTGTCTGTGGATTTTTTAAATAAATGCTTTAAACTGCACACAGCATCTGTGGATTTACAGTCCGTTCTGAGAGTCGTGCTTCTGTGAGTACTGGATGCTACTTTCTTATTGTCTGCACCAGTTATAACCAAGGCCACACTGATTTACGGTGATTAAAACAATTAAATTCCGTTTTCAAGACTTAAGGTTCCGGAATTTCACCGGTGATTGTTACTCTAATTTCCGGATTTTACCAGGATTCTGTTATCATTCTTTCAGTACGTGCATAAATAATCAGAATTAAAGAAGGCTTAACATACAGAGCATTAAATAAAGCAAACTGAAAATAGTACAGGAAGGAATTAAAACAAAAACAGACTTTTTTATAGATTTACTGATCTGATAGAAAATGCCAGATTCCATGAAATCTTTGTTTTTACCGGTTTTCAGGCAGCCCTAATTCTGGAATTTTACCGGATTTTCCGGTAAAAACCGAAAAACAGTGGCCTTGGTTATAACCCTTAGGTGCCCCCTTGAAAGCATCTCATTTTTTTTTTACTTTATTGTGCTTTTGGAGTGGTAATATTATTACATTGACTGGGGTTGCAGAGCCCCCTGAATAAAATGCCTACAACTACGGGACTGGGGTTGTGGAGAGACCCAAACATTAGAGCCTAATATCAAGTGTCACTCTGTCACTTGGACACAGCTTCATGAGTTTCAGACGTAACTTCTGGGTAGAGGTAAACTGCAACTGCTCTGGAATCATTGCAGTATGGGCATATATTAGATATGAGGCAGGGGTTAGGTTGTGGTTAGTGCCTTTCACTAGTTGGGTGCAGTTGCACTGCATCAAGTGGGTTATGGTCGAATGGCTATAGCTGGTCCTGTTTCTTTAAATGCATAGTGCAGATTTTGGCTTGGATTACTTCCCATTTGATCTGTGAGTCCTCGCTGGAAGTCAGTGCTGTTGATTTACTTCAAGGTGCCATGTCATCTGCATCTCTTAGCTGGACTTTATTGTACTTAATTAGATTGGAGCTTATTCACAGATTTTGCAGTGTGCTGTGTTGTTGTTTTCAAGGTAAGTGGATATTTTACTACTTTTTAGAACAATTTATGTTGACATTTTGTTGATGTTTTAGTGCTGTATGTATGTATCTTTTTGAGGACATATAGAACCACACCTTTGGAACTGTAAGCTGTTGGCATCAGGACCACTCAGAACTTTTTACTAGCTGGGGCCATCCATGATGATGTGCAGTGCCGCCGCCCATAAAATATGGGTGGGCCCTCACCTTCTCAGTTATTTCTCCTGCCATCAACCGCTTATCAGATCTGCAGAGAAACAAAGCTGTTGCTTACTTGAATTTTTCAACTTTCCTCTTTTAATTTTTGAATACTGTCGTCATCATTGTATGCCCCCATTGAAGAAGCCATTGTTAAGGTTCTGTTGTGGGGCGGAACATTTACAAAGATGATGTTCACACCATCTATTTGTTGCCTGGGACTCTCACAGGATGTGGAAAATTGAGCCATTTGCCAGGGTTTCATTCAAACCATGAGGAGGCACCACTGGAGGGTTCTGGAAGCTTTTCTGCCGAAGACTGACAGTATTATCTGTCCCTTGCTGGCCTAAAGGGTAATTTGTTTAATCACTCCAGTTTCACTTAATAGGTCACCAGGGTCTGCTTCGACCTGCCAGTTGCCTTGATGTGCAGGTATGCTGTTATAACAATGGTTGTCAAAACACAAGGACAAATCATCTAAACTTACATTGTCTGAAAGGCACCATTCTAAACATTCCAAGGATAAGATGCATGCTTCTCCTTCTCACTCACAGTCTCCAAACTGTTCAGGGATCTCTGAGAGCAAGTCAAAATCCAAGACTATGGCTGCTACTTCAGGTTCTATTGCTCCCCCAACATTCACTTTGACACCCAAGGTCAGAGTCTGGCTCTGGCTGTCCTGCTAACTGTGGTACACAGCATATACCATCAGGTACTTCCCAATGATGAGGATGTTGTCACCCCTGCAGTGTGTATCATTGATACTCTGGTATTTCAGACCACTGTGTTTGAATTATTCAGACAGCTACTGCCTGGGCTGCTTTCAATGATTACTGCATCATCGTCCCTTCTGGCTGGTGCATTGATGCCACCGACGCATCACTGGTTTGAACCCTGCAATCAACCCTATGCCACCACCATCGACGATTCATGCTGTAGATCCTCAGACGCCTCTTCCCCAGCTAGAAGAAGACGATAAGTATAATCCAGACCTCCTTAATATGGAGGAGGATTATGAGGAAGAGGAGGGTGTCATGGAGCTGTCTAGTGGTTTGTATGTCCAGCTCCACCCTTCTTCTCATGCAATGAGGATATTTTTATGTATACACCTAGATCTCCTCCATAGGATGCTTCTTTTCAAGCTCCCCTCAAAGAGGCACCAGAGACGCTAAGTTTCACTGCAGAAGAGGAAGACACTTGTGAAAGCAACCTTTATAAGTTCCTGTAGATGCCTACTGTGCCCTCCATTGGGATTTCTCCTGCATACCCTGCATCAGAGAATGCTACCCTGGCTGCTTAGCATAGGCCTAGCACAAATCCTGCTGTTCTCAGAAAGGCTGACAAGCAGTACCTTGCATCTACCACTAAGGCATTTTACTCATCCAGCCTGAGACTGACTCCATAGTCATTATGGCTGACCGGTCTAAAGCACCTCGTCATATGAGTTATCTGCTCCTGACAAAGAATACCGGAGGCTTGATGTTATGGGACAACAGACCTACTGTATGCTTCTACATCACTAGGTCTACATATGTAAGGGCTGGGCACCCACCAGTGTCTAGGGGTATGTGGTCATATTCTCATCAGAGGAACATCCGCCTCACATCATAGAATCTGTATCTGTACCATACACTTACCACCATCAAACATACGAACATACAAAGAAGCCAGCAGAATGAGGCCATTTGGTCTATCGAGTCTGCTCGTATTGCAGGGTCCCCAACATAGGAATACCATAACTAAACACTTGGGTACTAATAAACATGAGATCACACACAAACTAAATGTCCCAGTTCTGGAGCTGGGATCAATCTGGGTGCATTTCCTTGGCATTGGAGATAGTACACAGTATAAGGGCATTCCTTGTGGTTATTCTACACTTTCACAAGTCATCTGGTATAGTGCTAACTGCATCACACTGTACATCTCACTTCTTTTCACCCAGGAGCTCCAATTTCCATTCCCATCATTTGTAGGGTCTGACTATCTTGAATTACTCCCAACATCACTTTTGCCAGGTGTATCCCTGAACTAAGTGGTATTAAGATTACACTTGCAAGATCATGTTCAAATACACTTGAAGTTTCAGTGCAGTTCCTGACCTCCCTGTGAGGTCTCTGGAGCCCTGGCACTCCCAAGATAATCTGTGTGTGGCATATTCCCAGGTAGGTGGGAACACTATACCTGGAGGCAGATTATGTGCTTGCAGTTGTCTCATAGTGCCCACAAAGGACAACATTAGTTAAAGCATGTCAGCATTACAACAGTACTCCTAAATAATAGTTGGTCTGCCATACCTCCCTCCTTCTGGCAGCATATGGCTAGCCCTAATGGCCTAAAGAAGCAGGCTCCCATGTCTGACCTCTCCCAGGAGCACTTACCAACACCAACTGTTGCCATGGCCCCTCTTCCTGACACCCTTGAATTTGACTACCTGCCAAAGGGGAAATTCTTTAAGTTACCTGGATTTTCTATTACACTATAGAACATCCTGAATGCAAAGCTTACTTACAACTGTGCCCTTTGTGAACTGTGCTCTCCTTCAAGCTGAGCTGTCTCTTGACTGCGTCTGGCAGGAGTGGATCCACAAGGATCCCCGGTGACCACCCTTAAGGGGTGGCCCTCCACTACTCCAAGTTCCTTCTGGTTCTTGTTATGCTGGGGTCCTGGAGGCCCTCTTAGGAGACCCATCCTCATGGTGCCTGATGGCGGAACTCTGGAGACCTCAACAGGGGACCAGTGCCACTCGGTCCCCAGGGACCGTGCCACTATCCCTGCGCTCGTAGACCCTCTGCCTTGGTCAAAGCCGGAGGCGGGATTCTCTCTTGCTGTTCCTGTCTTGCTACAAAAACAGGCCTGGAATCTCCTCTGTCTACTTGCCTCCCCTTCTTATACTTTAAAGGAGGTGTGTCGGATCATGAATGTTCATGGCAGAGTTTTCCTGCTTCTAGCTGAGCCAGAATATCTTGTACACAAACATCCTGTCATTCTGTCTCCAAGCAAGCAAGGGCCTTCTCTCTAGAGGACAACTCTCATGGTCAGACTTAACCTTTCAGGAGCCCTCCAGTAACTGGCCCAACCCTAAGTAACAAGAGAGGATGAATACATATGTTACAAATTACCTGGCTTGTAAGATTAAATATTAAAATAGCTTCTGGAAATCTCTGGCATCTGTGGTCGACAAGCTGCCTGTTGGGCCCTCTAAATGATCCAGAAGACTGTTGCTCATGGATTGGATGCTGGGAAGCATCTTTTGAGGTCCGCTTATGACACCTTTGATGCTTCAGGCTGTGGTGCAGCCTCTGGCATTTGCCTGCACTGCTACTGTTGGTTACGGGTAGCCTGTTTTGCTACAGATGTCCAACAATCCATGCTTAATTCCCTGTTCTGTGGCCAGAAATTATTTAGCCAGAATGCGGACAGGACTTTCAAAGATCCACAGTCTTCAAAAATGACTCTCAGATCTCTTAAAGCCCTGACTCCTCAGCCCCAGTAGGTCCATGGCAGGGGTTCATTTTGGTGGCCATCTGCCCACCCCTTCCATGGTTCCCGTGGTCCAGACTGTGCCCCAGGGCATACTCCTTTATCCCTTCTCTTGCCACCTTGTGAACATTAAAGGCTCCTAATGGTGCAGGCACTGGCTACCCCTGTGTTGCCCCTGTCACCTTCCAACTCCCCTTAGCCGCCCCCTGCCATGGTGAACAAGCTGCCTGATGGATCGGACAAAGCTGAAGTCCAGAAGACTGTTGCCTATGGTTTGGAGGCTGGTAAGCACCTCTTAAGGTCTGCTTATGATGCCTCTGATGTTGCGGCTCATGTGAATGCTTCTGGCATTTGCCTGTGCTGCCATGTGTGGCTGGCCTTGCCACTGATATCCATCAATCAATGCTTAATTCTCCCATTGGAGGTAAGCAGCTTTTTAATACCAATATGGAGTCTGCTTTGTGGGACCTGCAGACATCTAAAATAACCTCATGATCCCTTCATACTTTTAATCCAAGCATCGGGGATGTGTCAGGGGTTCCTTTTGTAGACCACATGTCAACCCTGGTAAAGGCTATTCCTGGGGACCTGGCCATGGCTCCCAGCAGACCCAGAACCCCCCTTCCCCAACAAGCCCCTTTACTTCCCAGTGCCCATGCCAGGGTCACCAAAGGTGTGGAAGTTGGATGTAAGGCAGTTGCCACAGGAGCCGTCTGATTCCCTCCACCTCCCCCAGCCCCTGCAGCTTAGGGCATCTTTGTGGGAGGATGCATCTCCCTCTTCCTCTCAAAGTGGAGGGAGATCATGACAGATGCTTGGGTGATGGAGGTGGTTCAGTGAGGACTTGCCCTAGAACTCATCTCTGTTCCTCCCATACATCTATCCTTGCCAGACCATTACCCTCCAGGACATCTTGCCCTCCTGCTAATGCAGGTTTAATCCCTCCTTCACAAGACAGCCATAGAACCTGTCCTGTTTGCAGAGATGAAACAGGTCTACTATTTCCCAGTACTTCCTCATACCAAAGTATACAGGAGATTTATGTCCCATTCTGGACCTTCGGGGCTGGAACATGTTTATCAAATACAAATGGATCTGAATTGTCTCTCCATAGTCCCTGCTCCCCCTGGTGCTGCAAGGAGATTGGCTGTGTGCCCTGAATATGAAAGATATCTACATAGCAAGACTCACAGGTGTCACAGAAAAAGTCTTGCAGTTTATGCTCCAGGGCTCTCACTGTCAGTTTCTTGTCTTGCCCTTTGACTTTTCCTCTGCACTGTGTGTCTTTCCCAACTGTTTTGCAATGGTTGCAGCTGCTCTCCAAAGGGAGGGCGTTTATTTCTTTCCATATGTCAACAATTGGCTTCTGAAGGCCCTGTCGCAGGAGATAATTGTTTACACACTGTTCCATACCCGACAGATCTTTGAGCAGTTGTGCAATCTGGTGAAAGAGCCAGAATCAATGCTCACTCCTTGCCAGCATCTCCAATACACAAGAGCGGTTCTGGACACAGGGGTGGGCCAGGCATTTCTTCCCCCAGACTGTGCTACAGCATTGGTTGCCCAGGCTCAGTGGGTATCTAACAGTGACTATGTCTCAGCCACATGTCTACTATGACTGATAGGCCTCATGGCTGTTGCTATTCTCACTGTCCCACTGGTGCATGATATGAAGATTCCACAATGGTTCCCAGTAGGCTCAGGATTCAGATGAACTGGAGTGTCCGATATAGGTGACCCCTCCACTTCACGGCTCCCTGTTCTGGTGACTGGACCACCCCAACCTGGAGACAGGGACACCCTTTCTCCTCCTGTCTCCTCTTCTAGTGATGATGATGAACACTTCTAGTTCTGGGTGGGTAGCCCATTTGGGCCCCTTCCAGACACCAGATCAGTGTTTCCACTTTTACATGTTTCTACACAGCAGGCACTTTGGAGATGAAGACTGTTCAGCTTAGCCTACAGGCCTTCACTGCCCTCATTCAGGGTCACCAGCTGTTGACCTATATAGATAACATTTTGGTGATATGCTACATCAACCACCAAGGAAGGGTTCATTTGTATCCTTTCTGCAGGGAGACAATGCAGGTCTGCCACTTAGGCATGGAACATAACATGTTCCTGATGGCCATCTTTCTGCCAGGTACCTGCAATGCCCTCACAGATCATCTCAGCTGGTCCCAGGCACTCTGCCACCAGTGGGAGTTGTTGGGCTCCATTCATGGACAACCTCTTTGTAAAGTGGTGTCTCCTGGACATCGAACCCTTTGTGCCTCCATGCAATGCAAAACTGCCGCTTTGTTGCTCACTTGCTCCAGGGCCTGGAGTGTTAGGGTGAGACGTGTTGTCCCTATTCTGAAAAGGGAGGTTCATCATATATGCATTTCTCTGTTCTCTCTGATACAGAGGGCTCTGGTCAAGTTGTGGATGGAGTCAGCCACCCTGATTCTGGTGGTCCTGTACTGGCCCAGGTAAATTTTGGTTTGCTCTGCTTCTGCAATTGGCAGTGGAACCTCCTGTGCAGCTACCTCTACAGGGAGGGATGAGACCTCTGTCACAGGAGCAGGGCTGTCTGGTGCATCCAGATCCTCAATCCTGTACCTCCACACCTTGAGAATTTAGAACTCTCCTGCGTTAGTGTGTCCCCTGTGGTAACAGCTGTTTTACTCTCAGCTTACAAGCTATCTACTAGGTACTTCTACTCTCAAAAATGGAAACGTTTTATGGCTTGGTGTAGTGCCTGTTAGCTGGACCCCTTTACATGTTCAGTCAGTCAAGTTATGGATTCCCTCTTGTCCCTTATGGACATAGGCCTCGGGTATTCCTTGGTTAAGGTTCACTTAACTGGGGTATCTACTTTTCATGCCTTCACCAGTGGCAAGACATTGGCCCGACTTGAAGTTTCCTGCAGGTGCCTTAGAGGGATCCTGTTTCTGAACCCCAGTCAGAGCTTCAGTTCTGGTGAGGGACTTTAGTATGATTCTGGAGACCCTTACTGTATCTCTGTTTGAGTCTGCTGCCACTTGTGAGCTGCACTTCCTATCTTGGAAGACATTATTCCTTGTGGTCATGACAATTGCTAAACGTATTTCTGAGTTACAAACTCTTGATCTTACTTCTAGTTGGAGCTCTTGTAGCAGGCTACACCATTAGGACTATGCTGCAAGGCAGTAGAACCCCTTGGAAAAATTCTAGCTATCAGTACTCAGGGGGACCACCCCCAATGATGGACCACCTCCGATGCTGGCCAGTGGTATAAAGGGGGTGGTCCCCAGCCCCACCTCAGTTCGTTTCCCACTGTCGACCCATACGCAGACTCCATGGACACCTTCTGCTATCAGTCGACAGACACTTTGATGTTTTTCACTTTTTTTTATTTTACTCCGTGTTAAAGTTCTTTTGTGCATATCTTCGCCGTCTTCTACCTCAGAGCGACAGAAACCAAAGTGTGCCTGCGGAAAACAAATTCCGGCTAAAGATGGCCATTTGGCCTGCCTTATTTATTTACGCCCCAACCACGACGCAGTAGCCTGCCTGCATTGCTGCAGTTTTAACTGCCAGACATGCGTCCGTCACCTGAAAGTGCTGAAGAGCCACCTGTTGGAGCAACAACTAGTCTCCATGCAGAGGACCCCCTCCAACCATGGTTCCTCTTCCTCCTAGGTCCATGGGTCTTCTTCCCACAAGGATAAAAAGACCAGTGGGATGCACCATCACGGGGACAAGGAGAGACCCAGATCGGACTCCCGCTCCAGATCTCTGCATCGGAAGGCAGCTACTACGAGTTCCCACTCCTGTGGGAGGTCGGACTCTGCCCCTCTGGCAGCCCGAGCATCTTCCAGGCTACAACTGATGAAGCCTCCTGCTCTGGTCAAGATGTCGGGCACGGAGTCTTCGGGGCAAGGGCCTCCAGGCCCTCCTCTGAGTCTTAGGTCCTTCAAACACTCTTCCGGGCATAAGCCAGGGGACTCAGCCGGCACCTCTTTGGGCGACGGGCATGCACCCATCGTCTGCCAGACTGGGGCGTCAGCCTCATCAGACCATCAGTCAAGGCCTGATGACCGGAACAGACACCAAGAGCAGCATCTCCAGTCCAGAGTGCGTTCCCCAAAACATCAGATGACAGATTCCTGTTGCTTGATCTCGTTGTCCTTGTTTTCACCGCCTCCGGGATCAGATCAAGCTACACACCCTCTGCCAGCTTCCCCCAAGCTGCAGTCAGAAGTTCTGCCACTGGCCAAGCCGATGCTTCCTCCTCAGGCATCAGATTGACAGCTGCCAGACAATTTGACGCTGCCAGACCAGACTACAGGCTTGGCGTCAGACACCCTGCTACCTGTGGGACTGCCGCCAGGCATGCCGGCATCCCCAGACCTGTCATCAGGGTCAAATGCGCTGAAAGGTCTGATGCCTGGTGCACCTGATGTATCATCCCCAGTGCCAGACCCTTCGGGGCCCCCTATGGTCTTACTTATGGACGTGGGATCCCTGTTCAATTCATGGTGGAATACCATAAAAGGAGACCTCCTGCCCAAGGATCGTCCTGACCCCTTGCCGAGTCCATCACCCTTGGGTTCTCCACAGGGACCACCCAGACCACTTACTTTGCCACCCAGGAAGCCATCACCTCCCCCTCAGAAGGACACTCCTTCACCAGATCTATCGGACGAAGGGTCCCTGAGGCGTCATGAATGGAGATGCCACCGTTCATCCTGGTCTTCCTCCAGATACCAACACCACTCACATGGTCGCCGGTCTTGGTGCTCCTGTACCAGTCCTCTCTCTTTGGACTCATCCAGAAGGAGAGTTCCTCCTTATCCTCTAGGTCCGGGGGGGGGGGTTCTTCTCCTCCCCCACAGCCTGATGCTTGCAGGGATTCTCCCAGGTCGCCTCTGGACAACCTTACTTTCTTGGATGTGATGCGTCACATCCAGTTTCTCAACCAATGGGAGACTGAGGATTTGGACCCAGAGAGAAGGTGGCTTACCCACTTTCTGGGCATGAACGACCCTAAACCTTTGGTTGTTCCACCGTTAGTGGCACCCTTACAGGATGTCTCCAGACTTGCCTGGAGGTACCCCTCCTCCACCTCAACCATCCCGAAGAAAGCAGACAGGCTGTACAGGACCCCTACTAACAAACCCTTTTTGGCAGAACACCCCAAGGCTGACTTTATGGTCCTAATGGCACAACCAAGCAGCCTCAGCATATGAGTTCTCAGCCACTGGACAAAGAATCCAAATGTCTGGATCAATTTGGCCATAGTATCTACTCTTTGGCCACCTGCACCATACGCTTGCTGAATTTTTTAGCTCATATGGTGCAATAGCAGAAGTCCTTATGGCAGAAAGCATAGAACTGGCCCAAAAACAACCTGACTCTTCCAACAAGTTGGAACTGTTTGACATTCTGCAGTCCATCCCTGATGTTGGGAAACATGTATTGAGATCCTCCTATGCTATGATTCAGCAGACACCACAGCCAGGGCTGCCACAACCGACGTTTTCCTGAGGAGATACTCTTGGCTCAGAGTCTCTGGTTTTTGGCAGGACCTCCAGGATGATATATGAGGTGTCAGCAGTGGCTCAGTTGGTAGCACATCCACCTCTGGACCAGAAGGTCGTGGGTTCTCATCCCATTGGACTTGCACCTAAAAATTGCTGGCATCTGAGTGCAGTATTGGGGGGTGCTGTACTGCTGGGGTGTGCCGTCCTTCGGATGAGATGTTAAACCGAGGTCCCTTCTGCCCATCCTGGTGTTGTCCTGGTGGGTGTCCAGGTGGAAGTAAAAGAACCCAGGGCACTCTTCACAAAGAGCAGGGAACATTCTTGGTGTCCTGGCCAACATTCCCCTTCCCATAAACCAGTTCATGCAATTACCCAGGCTGTGTGTGGGTGATGATGTGCGATATGGCCGCCACCACACATTCAGTCACTTCACTACCAGTCTAGCATTGCTTGTAAAGCGCTTTGGGATACTGTGTATGAAAAGCGCTATATAAATGCTCATTCTTCTTCTTCTTCTTCTTCATCCTGGATGCTCCCTTCCATGGGACCATGCTCTTTGGTGAGGACACAGAAAAGATGATCACAGGCCTTCAGGACTCAAGCAAAGCAGTCCAATATGTATATCAAATGTACAAATCTGAACCAAACCCCACAAGATGGAAGCCTTTTCATCACCCCGGGGGTCAATGGCCCAAGGGGCAGCAAACAAGAGGACCCTTCAAATGCAAGGCCACCTCTCAGCCTACAGGAGCACAGGGACCTCGGAATGATAAATCCTCCCAGGTCTCCTTGCCTGCCCCCGGAGCAAATCCCTGACTCCTTGCCCCCCCCCCAGCATAGTCTTTGGGGAAACGGCAGGGAGTCAGTTCTCTCTCTATGTGGAGGGATGGACTAGCATCACAACAGATGCCTGGGTCCTGTAGATGATAGAGAAGGGACATGCATTGGAGTTTGTCCAGTTTCCTCCGGACAGTCCTCCTATCCCCTTCTCTTACTCCCTCTCCCATGCCATCCTCATTCAAAAGGAAATTCAGACCCTTCTAGAAAAGCGGGCCATAGAACCCATCCCAATGGGGGAAAGGGTTTTACTCCCACTTCTTGGTTCCCAAGAAGACGGGAGATCTCCATCCTATCCTAGACCTAAGCCTCCTAAACAACTTCATAGAGTACAGGAGGTTCAGGGTGGTGACACTGATGGATCTCATCCCCGTGCTTCATCAGGGGGATTGGTTCTATTCCCTTGATATGCAGGATGCCTACCTCCATATGTTGGTGCTTCCAACCCACAGGAGGTTCCTGAGGTTTGCCTTTCAGGGGAACCATTATCAGTTCCGGGCCTTTCCCTTTAGCCTTTCCTTGGCATGGCATGTATTCACAAAATGCCTTGCGGTGGTGGCTATGGCTCTCAGGAGACAGGGCCATTTCTTCTACCCCTACCTAGATGACTGGCTACTAGCAGCCCCCACCAGAGATGGGTTACTGTCTACTGTATCAGACACTTTCCAGCTGTTCAGGACTCTGAGAGTCACACTAAACATTCCATAGTTGTCCCCATGCCCCAGTCAATGATTGCAGTTCTTCGGGGCCATCCTGGACACCATGTGGGGGAAAGGCCTTCCTTCCACCTGACAGGGCAGTTTGCCTGTGGACTCTGGCTCAGAGGATTTCCTCATTCTGCCAGGTCCCTGCCCGGATGCTGCTTCAGCTCCTCAGTCACATGGCGGCTGCCATAGTTACCGTTCCTTCACCGTGCCTCTACATGAGAGTTCCCCACTGGACTCTCAGAGTGCAGTGGGATCAATGGGCAGACGATCTTGACCAGCCCATCCAGATCTCTGGAGCAGTGACTCAGATCCTTTTGTGGTGGTTGACTCTTCCCAACTTGGAGCTGAGAGTTTCCTTTTGGACAGACTCCTCACAACAGATCCTTACAGCAGATATGTCGGGTCTGGGCTGGGAAGCCCATTTCCGGGATCAACAAACCCAGGGAACATGGTCTTCAGTGGAACAAGCCCTTCACAGCAACGTCCTAGGGATGAGAGCAATTCTTTATGCTCTGCAGGCATTCTAGGTGGACCTTTTTTCCGGGCCCCCTTGTGATTCAGAAGGACAACATGTCCGTCATCTTTTACATCAACAAACAAAGGGGGTCTCATTCTTACCCTCTCTGTCTGGAGACTATGAGAGTGTGGTTCTGGGCCATTGAACACAGTTTGTCCCTCACCATGGTCCATGTTTCAGGAGTCCAAAACAACTTGGCTGACGGTCTAAGCAGGTCTCAGTCCAGGGCTCATGAGTGGGAGCTCCTTCAGTCAGTAGCAGAGGACCTCTTCGTAAGATGGGGGTGTCTACAGCTGGACCTCTTCACGTCCCTGGACAATGCCAAACAGCTCAGTTTCTGCTCGCTAGATCCAGGGCCTGGTGTTTTCTGGTGAGACGTGTTGTCCCTCTGCTGGAAAAGGTTTCGTATGCCTTTCCTGTCCTACAGAGGGTCTTGCTAAAGCTTTAGGTGAAGAGAGCGGACATGATCCCGATCACCACTCTCTGGCCATGGCAGATTTAGTTTCCCCTGCTGCAGCAGCTGGCAGTGGAACCTCCAAAACCCCTGCCCCTCTCCTCACACTTGTTATCCCCTGAGCAGGGCATGCTAGTGCATCTGGATATCAGGTCCCTACATCTTCATGCCTGCCTCCTGCAGACATAGCCACAACCCGCTTCTGGGTCTCCCCTAGGATGGCCAAGGTCTTGGTTGTGGCTAGAAAGCCTTCCACCAGGGCTACTTATGCCATGAAATGGAAGCATTTCTGTTTATGGCCTCTGCCGGTGACCTAGACCCATTCACCTGTCTGGTGAATGCTGTCCTGGAGTATCTCCTCTCACTTCCAGATTCCGGACTCCGCTATTCCTCCATTAAAGTGCACCTTTCTACAATATAAGCCTATCATACACCAGTGGAGGGCAAGTACACTGCCCAATTGGAACTGTCCTGCACCTTTTTGGGGGGCATGTTGCATCTGAAACCTACCCTTAGGGACCCTAGTCCCCCATGGGATCTCTTAATTTTGTTAGAAAAACTTACTTTGCCTCCCTTCAAACCAGGCACAGATTGCAAGCTTCGCTTTCTGTCGTGGAAAGCGTTATATTAAATTGCCGTTACTTCTGCTCAGAGGATTTCTGAGCTTCAGGCTGTGATGTGCAAAGAGCCTTACTTGGCTTTCCACAAAGATAGGGTGTCTTTGCGAACAAATCTAAAGTTTCTTACCAAAGTGGCATCTGAATTTACCCTCAGTCAGGACATCCACTTGCCTGTGTATTATCCAGAGTATTCTAATTGAGAGGAGGCCCTTCTGCAAACTCTGGACGTCCATAAGGTGCTTCGTTATTACGTTGATCACACCCGGTCTACAAGAAAATACAACCAGTTGTACATCTCATTTGCCCCAAAATCTATTGGGGTGCCAGTAGCAAAGCAGACACTATCCAAGTGGCTAGTAAACTGCATTACCTTCTGTTACAACAAGTGCAATAAACTCTTACCGGACTCGGTTAAGGGACAGTCTACCAAGGGGGTTGCCGCTGCATTCGCATCCCTTCGGAACATCTCTGAAGCAGACATCTGCACTGCCGCTACCTGAAGCTCAGTGCATACTTCATAAAGCACTACAGCCTGGACATTGCTTCTCGGCGGAGACCTCAATTTAGCCTAGCAGTCCTCCAAGGACTCCTCTCCTGAACGCTCCCTCTGACTTTAGTTTCCTCCTCCCTTCCCACCTGGGTCTATTTTGTACTGCTTGATACTCTGTCCTAATGGTGTAGCCTGCTGCAAGAGCTCCAAGTTGAAATAAGATAGTACAGTTACGTAAGAACCTATCATAACAGTAGATCTTCGAGAAGAGCTCTTGCAGCAGGCGTTGCTTTCCCTCCCTCCTTCCTTCCCCCGGTCTTTAGTTCTTAAATTTGGGGACATTCGAACCTCTTCGGTTCTCCATCTTTCTGTATGCCAGGTCTCCAGAGGAGAACCGAGATGGGACTGGGGATCGCCCCTTTATACCATTGGCTGGCGGAGTTGGTCCGATATCGAGGGCGGTCCCCACTGGGTACTGCTAGCTAGAATTTTTCTGTGGGGTCCTACTGCCTGGCGGCATAGTCCTAATGGTGTAGCCTGCTGCAAGAGCTCTTCTTGAAGCTCTATTGTTATGATAAGTTCTTATATAACTATACTTTACAGAACCTTCTTATCTTTATTCCCACAAGAATTGTAATTATCTTGTGTACCTATCCTCAATTTCTGCTGAAGATAATTTCTAAATGTATACTAAATCAGACTACTGACCTTCTGGTTTATTTCTTGACTCCTACAGATAGTGGGGAATGTTGCCTGCA
Organism: Neoceratodus forsteri; assembly: GCA_016271365.2. Lineage (NCBI taxonomy): Eukaryota > Metazoa > Chordata > Ceratodontiformes > Ceratodontidae > Neoceratodus > Neoceratodus forsteri. Next base: position 925,275,397 of record CM028132.1, read on the forward strand.
CATGCTTGACATCTGTTGGACGTTGCATTGGTACCTTGATTGTACTAAGAATTCTAGAAAATTCCCTCAATTATTGGTGGTTTTTGTTCGGAGGATGGTGGGCTCCCCTATTTCTAAGCAGAGCCTTTCCAAATGGTTGGCCTGCTGCATTTATTTTTAACAGAAGCACAGTAAGTAGCTTTCTGGTCCTGTCCGTTCTCAATCCACTTCTGTTGTGGCAACTTCCATGGCCTGTTTTTACAGTGTGTCCACCGCTGACATATGTGCTGTTGCCACTTGGAGTACTGTTCACACACTCACTGATGAACATTACAACCTGGACATCTTCTCTCATAGACATGTAGGATTTGGCTTTACTGTCCTACAAGGGCTCCTGACTCAGGGTATTTAGAGCCTTCCTTTCTTTCTCCCTCAGTTCTTTGGTACTGCTTAGGATTCAGTCCATGGTGTGGCTCAATGGAGGGAACATATCATCGAAGATAGAATAGTAACTTAACCATAACAGTAGATCTTCGAGAGACTCTCCTCCATTGAGCCACAGCTCGCACTCCCTCCTTCCCGCTGATCAGGTGGTTTCTATTTGTCCTGCCTGCAGCTGGTTCTCCTCTTATGTCCGATTGGGCATTTTAATATGCAGGATCCCATATCCTCTTCTGTGTGCCTGGTGTGTTCCTGGTTGCTTTGATCCCTTCTGGTTCAGTGATACTTTAAGCTTGTCTCCATCGGGTAAATAAGGCATGATGGGGCAACCCACATTATGTAGATGGCGATGATGCATATCGATGTGGGTAGCCTCAGCTAGCAAAAGTTTCTGATTGGTCCTGACACCAATGGCTTACAGTTCCACGATGTGTCTCAATGGAGGATAGTCTCTCAAACATCTGCTGTTACGTTAAGTAACTATTCTTTCTACTCACAGAAGCACAGACTCTTTTGGACATAGAAACATGGACTTTGACGGCAGATAAGGACCACTTGGCCCATCTAGTCTGCCCTTTTCCCTACCTACAGGATAGGCCGTAGATCCTAGTTAACCAACAGCCTATTTATTCCTACCCCCCCCACAAGAATTGCCTTATGTCTGTCCCATGCATTCTTGAATTCTCCCATGGTTTTAGACCCCACAACCTCCTCAGGAAGGCTGTTCCATGCATCCACTACCCTCTCTGTGAAATAATACTTCCTCACATTTGCCCCTAGCTGCCCCCCTCTGTCTTTAAAATTGTGTCCCTTGTTCTTGCACGTCTCTCTTTTCTGAAAGATGCTATCCCTCTTGGACTTTGTTGATTCCACTGAGGTACTTAAAAGTTTCTATGCCCCCTCCCTTCTTCCTCAAGGGTATACATATTAAGCTCCTTTAGTCTCTCCTCATACGGCTTCTCTTGCAGACCCTGCACCATTTTAGTTGCTCCTCTGTACTGCTCTATCCTGTCTATGTCCTTGCGGATGGGGTCTCCAGAACTGGACGCAGTACTCCAGATGGGGTCTCACCAACTGTCTGTACAGAGGATAACAACTTCTGTTTTCTGCTGCTGATGCCTCTCCCTATGCATCCCAGTATACCCCAGCCCTTCCTACTGCCTTCTCACATTGCTTGCTAACCTTAAGGGCCATCTGATATGATTACCCTCAGTTCCTTCCTTTTTGTTGTTGTTACTACCTTCCCCATTGTGTATTCTTCCCTGGGTTCTTGTTTCCAGGTGCATTATTTGCACTTCTTTTCATTGAATCCTAGCTGCCATACTTCTGACCATTCCTCCAACCTTGCCAAGTCCATTCTCATCCTTTCCACGCCTCCTTGTGTATCAACCCTGTTGCAGATCTTTGTGTCATCTGCAAAGAGGCATACTTTTCCTTCCAGGCCCTCTGCAATGTCACTTCTGAAGACATTAAAAAGGACTGGACCCAATACTGAACCCTGCGTTACCCCACTAGTAACCCCTTTTTCTTCAGAGTGGACTCCATTTACAATTACCTTCTGTGTCCTGTTGTCCAGCCAATGTTTTACCCAGGCTGCCACCCTGGGACCCACTCCCAGGCTGGTTAATTTGACTATTAATCTTTTGTGTGAGACTGTGTCAAATGCCTTGCTAAAGTCTAGGTAGGCCATGTCCACAGCCCCTCCCTGGTCCACTACTTTGGTCACCCAGTCAAAGAAATCTACTAGATTCATCTGACATGACCTTCCCACTGTGAACCCATGCTGCCTTGGGTCCTGTGCCCCACTGGCCTTTAGGTAGTCAACTGTTCTTTCCTTCAGAAGTGACTCCATCACTTTCCCTACCACAGAGGTCAAACTGACAGGTCTGTAGTTTCCTGCCTCTGTCTTGGTCCCACTTTTGTGAAGGGGAATCACATCCGCCTTCCTCCAGTCCTTGGGTACCACACCATCCTCCCATGAATTATTAAAAGAGTAGCTAGTGGTTTCACTAGTTCCCCATAATTCTTTTTAGAATTCTGGGGCGAATTCCATCAGGTCCCATTGCTTTGTCCACCTTCACAGTTTTAGGGTTGTTGCAGAACCCTTTCTTCTGTGAAAGGACTGGGATCGACCCCCACCACCACCAAGAGTGCTTCTGTTAATTGGATTAGGCACTTCCCCTCTCTTTGTAATACTGAGCAGAAATATTCATTCAGTATCCCTGCTTTTCACTGTCCCTCTGCCCATCCACTGTTCATTCTATTCAGCCTCACTATCCCTCCCTTTGTCTTTCTCACTGGCTGATGTACCTATAAAGGTTTTATCCCCTTCCTAACTGAGTTGGCTATCTTTTCCTCAGTTTGGGCCTTTGCTATTCTGACTTCCCTCCCTGCTTCCTTCTGCCTTAACTGGTACAGCTCTCTGTCCTGCTTCTTCTGTGTTTCCTTATACTTCCGGAATGCTGTCTTTTTCTTCCTGACTTTCACAGCCAAATAAGTGATACAACCTCTAACCATTCTGGAATGCATTTTACTCCCGATATTTGCTGTCCTGAAAATGGACTGTGGAATTATGTCCCATCGTGTACATCAAGGGTCTGAACAAATTCATTGAATGCATGGTTTCTCTTCATTCTTTGCTCCCCCATTACAAAAATGATGTGTGCCCTCAATATGAAGGGTGCTTATCTTCACATCATGATATGCTACTGTCATTGACAGTATCTCCTATTTATGCAGAAGGGCTAACACTATCAATTTCTTGGCTTGCCCTTTGGCTTGTCCTTAGCTTTACAGGTCTTCATCAAATGCTTAGTAGTAGTGGCTGCGGCTCTCTAAAGGGAAAGTCTTTTCTTGGTTTCTTAGGAGTTTTCCATCAAGCTGAGCTGTTTGAACAGCTGGCAGGTGCGAAACCGAAAGAACCGCTGACTTGGACGTTGCTTGTGAAGCCAGTTGTCCAGATGGGTCTTGATGATTGGCTTCGCAAGGCATAATCCAAAGCAGCAGTTCTTCACACTCTGTTTTGCACCAGCCAGCTGTTGGAACAACTCAGCCTGATGGTAAACAAACCCGTATCAGTGCTGACACTGTATCAACACCTTTAATACATTGGCAGGGTATTGGACACAACTGTGGCTCAGGCCTTCCTACTGGAGGACTGTGCCTTCACTCTGATGGCACTGGCTCATCTGATAGCCACAGTACTTATTTCTCAGGCAGACTAATGCTCCAGCTTCTAGGACTGATGGCAGTTGCCATAATGACAGTTCCTCTAGCACAGCTATGCATTCACATCCTTTAGTAGCTGCTCTGTGTCCAATGGGATCAACTATCAGACAACCTAAACCACTTAATCCTGGTCACATCCTTTGTCATGCCTTTTTTTGGTGGACGAGTCACTCTATTCTTCAGACAAGGGCTCCATTCTTTCACCCCACACCTCTTGTCTGTTACGTAGAAACATAGAATCTGTCAGCAGATAAGGACTTACAGGCCCATTCAGTCTGCCCCTAAGCCCAATACCTGATGTTGGCCTCTGACCCTATCTGGTTTGTGGCTTCCCCTCCTTCTATCCCACTTCTAAGGCTCCCTTATGCTCTGTCCCAGGTGTGTTTAAATCCCTCCACAGTGCTTGCTCCCACTACCTCCTGTGGCAGACTATTCCAGGTGTCCACTACTCTTTCTCCATGAAGAAAAACTTTCTCACATTTCCTCTCAATCTACCCCCCCTCCAACTTCATAGCATGCTCCCTCATTCTTGTACTCCTCCTGTACTGGAGGATGTCTTATGTGAGAGTTCTTATGACATACAACTCTGGGTTAGGATAGGAGCACTTCTGGGTACCGTCTGGACACAGGGTCTCTGGTCATCTCTGGACTGTTCTCTCACATCAACATTTTGGAGATAAGAGAGAACAGCTGTTCTTCTTGGCCAATAGGAGCTGTTCTTCCACCTATACTTGTCAGATAAATCCCTCCTTTCCAGATGGACAATGTGTGATGCACTACATCAACAAATAATGAGGTACCCACTCTTATCATGTATGCAAAGAAGCAATGAGAGTGTAGCATTGGACAGTCAATTATGAGGTGTTTCTGCCTGGCTCACTAAATGTCATAGCAGACTTGTCTTGGCTGGTCTCAAGCTCCATCCCACACATAGGAGCTTCTGAACTCAATGGTAGATAACCTCTTTGACAGATGGGATCATTCTCAGGAGTTATACATTTCTGCGTTCCCCACACAAAGTAAAACTGCTGCGAATTTTCTCACTCACTGGCTTCAGGGTCTGGAGTTTTCTGGTGAGTTGCATCGTCCTAGAAAGGAAGATTCCTGTATGCTTTTCCTCCAGTTCCTTTGATGCAGAGGGTATTCATCAAGCTTTCGGCAGAACTAGCCACAGTGATTCCAGGGGCTCCATTCAGGCCCAGATAAATTTGGTTTCCACTGCTGCAGCAAACAGTAGTGGAACCACCACTTCCTCTACAGATGTGATTCCTGTCTCATGCTACCTCCAGATCTCGGATCCCTGCATCTTCATGCCTGCTCCCAGTCTGTAAGCTGGCTCTGTTATGGGACCTTAATTTGGTTCTTGAGTCTCTTGCTGGAGTTCTTTTCAAAGATCAAATGCCAGTGTTGTACAGCTTTACAAAAAACACAGGATTTCAAGTCCCTGTGTTATGATTAGTGTTTTCTGAAAATATCAAGCTGTTTGATTTTGTGGTTTCCTGTAAATCAGTCTGTTAATGTGCTCTGCAGTAACTGAAAACAGTGAAGAACAGTGAAGATATTTCTTTCCCTATTAGAGAGTGATGACGTCATTCCTGCCCAGTTTGTTGGTGCAGCAATGGAGTTCTTAATTGCCTGTAGTAGCTCCCAGTCATAATAATCTGTAGGCCTAATTGTCTTTACTCCAAGTGTGCCACCATCCCACCTGGTTTGTGTTTAGATAGATTAGGTTACAATCTAGCATTCTGTCCTCATAAAGTGTAACTGAAGTGGTAGAAATGAATGTTTGTGAGAAATCTCCTGTCTGTATCACACCTGAGTTCTGTCACATAAAAACTCTGCATTGTTATTTGCCTATATAAATCCAGGGTTGTGTAATGGATATCAAATAAATCTAAAGTTTAAGTCATAAAAGTAATGTGTCCTTGATGTAGCCTCCATACATATGTTTATGTGAGAACAGCATTGTTATGTCAGATTGACAAACAGGTGTCTGCCACACTTTGTTATTTCAGGAACCTGTACTGTATGAACTCTCAATTTCATTTCTCTGAGGGATTCTGTGTGGAACTACATCATGCATGTGTGGAACTAGACATACTATATGTCATCCTGATGCCCCTGTCTCTTGCTCCTCAGTTGAGGCTCTTGCACTCTGCTTCCCACTGCCCCCCTCCAGTAACGGCCAATGCCACCTGTTACCTCCTGTTTCAGTCTCTACAGACAGGACTGCTGTGCTCTGCTAAGCCCTAGAGTCCCAGGGACTCTGTCTCCACAGTTGGGGCTACTGCACCATGCTGCCCAAGGCCACCAAAGGTGGGGCATTTGCTGCTCCCCTTCTACCCACTTCCCCTGCCCCCAAATGGGCAGGGCCACTGCATTATGTGCACTATGTCTCACAGTAAGGGCTGCTGTACCCTGATGCCATCCTTTGTCCTGCCACATGGTCATGGCATCTGCAAGATACTGTCCTCTGTCTTTGCCACCACATCCAAGGCTACTGCACCCTGCAACCATTTTGATATATTTAAGACTGCTGTGGCCTGCTGAGCTCTAGAGCCCCATGCCACCACAGGAAGGGCTGCTGTGCCTTGCTACCCTCTGTCCCCACCCTATAACACAAGATGAAAGTGTTTGTTTTTTCTTTCAAGCAGCTTGGGTAGTGTACCAAAGGATCTGACTCTGGTGGCAGGGAGCAACATGGAGCAACAACTCTAACTGTGGAGTCAAGAGGCTCCATGATGCAGCAGGGCATAGTGGTGGCAGGGGGTAGAGGACAGCTCGGTGCAGAAGTTTTGACTGTGGGGCAGGACACAGTGGAGCATCAGGGTACTACGCCCTGGCTGAGACAAGGTGCACGTGTTGCAGCTGCCTTGCCCATTTGGGGCAGTGCAGGGTGCAGCAAAAACTCCACCTTTGGTGGCCTGGAGCAGCATGGTACAGCAGCCCCAACAGTGGAGGCACAGGCCCTGGGACTCTAGGGCCCAGATATTCAAAGGGGTTGCACCTGGCACAACCAAGTTGTGCCTGTGCAACCCCTGCAATGCACCCTGATGTGATATTCAAAAGAGAGACTTGCGAAGCAGAAGCCCTGATGCGCCACAGCACATTGGTAATGTATGCAGCGCATCTGAAGGGGGCGTGCCCATGCATATGTGGCACATACCAATATTCAGCCTGGGATGTGTGGCACATCTGCTGGCACAACCCCTAGATGTGCCGCATACTGTAGCACAAAGTTGAGCTGGAAGAAAAAGGCTGAAATGCTGGCCACCCACAGGTGTGTGGCCGACATAAGGCGCAACACACAGACGCAGGGCCATGGGTGGCCACCTACCCGCCCAGAACACCGTCCACAAACACCTCAATCCCAACAGTGGTCTTTTTGGAACACTCCTGATTGCAACCATGGTCTACTATGTTATTAGACCATGGTTGCTGATGTACCACATGGTGTGTTTTACCTTATCTTGCTGCTTCATTTTGTTTCACTTTTTTTTGGCATGTTACAAAGGCAATTAAGGACTTCATTGCTGCACCAACAGACTGGGCAGGAATTACGTCATCACTTTCTAATAGGGAAAGAAATATCTTCACTGCTCTTCACTGTTTTCAGTTACTGCAGAGCACATTAAGAAACTCTGATTTATAGAAAACCACAAAACCAAACAGCATGATGTTTTCAGGAAACACTAATCATGACACAGGGACTTGAAGTCTTGTGTTTATTGTAAATCTGTACAACACTGGCATTTGATCTTTAAACTTGCTGCAAACTGTGGCATGTGATTAAAATAATGGGAAAAGTTGTTCCTAGTGGGCAAAACTTCCACACAGCGTCTGAACTTCAGGCTCTAATAGTGGAACCCCCATACCTGATTTTTCATCAGGAAGGGGTCACACTAAAAACCTGTCCTCACTTTCTGCCAAAGGTGGTTTCTGATTTTGATGAAAACAGATATTTCATCTTCTTGTATATTTTCCTTCCCCTTCAAATAAGGAAAATGTTTTGTTATATACTTTGGATGTCCATAAAGCATTATGCTTCTGTTTGGACTGCACTCTGGACAGTAGGACCTCCTCTCAGCTTTTTTTCCCTTCATCCCTGGAAAGAAAGGTTTGCCTGTTTGCAAATAATGCCTTTCCAAATGGTTGGCATCATGTATTTCTTTTTGTTACTGGAAGTATGGTAAGCAGCTTTCTGGTCCTTTGCGTGGCAACTCCACAAATGGCATGGCCACCTCTGTGGCTTGTTTTCATAATGTTTTAGCAGCTGACTATGATCTGCTGCCACATGGAGTTTTGGTCACACTTTCACTAAACACTATACTGTAGTCTGGATCTCATGTCCCGTAGACAAGCCAGCTTCAACCTTGCTGTCCTCCAAAGCCTTCTGTCTTACGGGATTCATACCCTCATTCTGCTCCTGGGTATCTTTTGTACTGCGTGGGAATTGTCCCAAAGGTGTGGCTCTGTGGAAGGAGATGTCCTTGAAGAAGGCAGTTTTAGTTATTTCCTGTAACAGTAGATCTTTGAGAGAATGTCCTCCATATAGCCAAAGCTCATCCACTTGCCTTCCCCCCATATGTCTGTAGGTGGCATATTTATGGAAGTACTTCCTGAAGTCACATGCTGTATACTCTTCCTCTGTCATATTTTGGGTTTTTATCCTAGTCCGTCACTTCTTATGTGTGCCTGGTTCTAGTCTACTGGTACCTGTGGGTAAGAGATCTTCCAAACTTGTCTTTGGCAGGGAACTAAGGAAAGGAGGGGGCCACCCATGCTGTATTGGCAGTAGCAATGTACATTATAAAGCAGTGAAACTGCCTCCACCAATCAGAGAGCAGCAGTTACTGTATCTCTTATAGAGTGTACAGTTGCTGCCTCGCACATTTCAGGACAGCTGAAAACTCCGTTCTATGTGAGAACGAGTGTCAAAGTATCAGTTGAAATTGGAGAAAGTAGATGGCATTATTTAAGTAGCAGCTGTGGTCAAACAGAAAGGAATTAAAGAAACGCAGTCCAGTCAGGCTACCAATAAATGCAGAACTGACATTTTTCATCACCCTGTCAGTGCTGTACTCAGAAATGAAAAACGGCAGTTCTATATTTATTGGTAGCCTGTCTGAGCTGCTTTTCTTTAGTTCCTTTCCTTTTGACACACAGCTGCTAATTTAAATAAGTGCCGTCTACCTTTCTCCTGGTTTGACTGCAGATCAAGCACACAGGTTCCCAGTCATTGTAATCCGTGCCTCCCCACCTCTCGGTCAACATGACAAAGCACAGGCAAGCCATGGCAGGCACCAACTCCTCACACACAGCGGGGAAAGTTGATCAGAAAAATCTTAAAAAATGGAATGAATTACTACCAAAATGTAAATTCTTGCTGAAGGCAGTTTCACCACTTCATAATATCTTAATAGGTATACTTTAGGTTGTCTGTTACAAGATAAGGAAGTTATCTCCTGCTGGTTTGGGCTGACAGAACCTCTCAGCTTCGCTTCATGGTCCTCTTGCCCAAACCAGCATGAGATAACCGTCTTATTTCATAAAAGACAACCCAAAGTATACATATTAAGATATACAGTAGTATATCATTGTGGGTTGCCCCAGTTAGCACAAGTTTCTGAGTGGTCCTGATGCCGACAGCGTACAGTTCCAAAGGTGTGACTCTGTGGAGGAGATTCTCTCAAAGATCTACTGTTACTGTAAGTAACTGAACTTTCTGCTATTGTGTAGAATTGTAATTTTTGAATATTTCCTTGTGTTCTAAGTACAGTAGGTGTGCAAGTTTCCTGTCTTGTGTTTGCTTTGATGGGAAGCAGCACTGAGGCTATTTTTGGAATTTTGAGTAAGTAGTATGTGTTCTCAGTTTTGTTGTATAGATTTCATGTTTTTTTTAGTTAGATATTGTTATTGTTGTTTAAGTAGTATGTCTTGATGTTTTGGTTTGCCATTTAAGATTGTTGAGCAATGTCGCCAGTGTGTGTGCGCATGCATGTGTTTAATGATGATTTTTGTGGGGTTTTTTTTACTTGCATGAAGTCTTCTTGACCTTGTTGGGTTGTGTTGCTTGTATTGTGATACCTAATGATTGTGGTCTTGATTACACCTCTGTGATATCAGCGGAGCATGAGTATGTGCTATGATTGTAAACTAATGTGTGATGGGGTCCTGACAAATGAAAAGCCAGAACTAGTTAGAATTGACTAGTCCCCATTTTTAAAAAAAGATGTACCAGGGATGAGAGGCATGAGAGTTCATCAAGAGCCTTTACTGCTCACCCTGAAGTTGGTTCTTGCGCTTTTAAAATGGGTTGTGCGTTCATAAAATGGGTTGTTTATGGTGTGAAATTAAAAAAATTTGCAAACAGAATAAAGTAACTTGTTTTGATTAAATAAAGCAATGACATTTTTGTTTTAAATTTTCTCTGACAAAATCGAAGATGCTTTCTTTTTTTGTATAATCTTTTTATTAAAATGTTTGGAATACATCACATACAATCATACCACAATTGCCATACACAGTTTGGCGCATAAATCCACAGAATATAGACATTTAGCAATTTAAATCACCTCATCATTAAAACCATGGAACAACATAACAAACAAACCAAACCAAAAACATATGTGCACATTTAAATATTTCATTTCTCGAAAAACCAATAATTAAATAGTACCTAAGGTTCCTCACATCAGTACCTACCAAATCCAATATTCAGGGGAGGTGAAGAAGGCGTCCATAGTGACAGGCTCCCATTTAGCATTTAAGCCACCAACAGGCTACCTGGCATAGCAAGCAGAAGAAAGGCCCTCTCTGGTCTGTTCACCCTTCCTCCAGCCCTTCATGCAGGATCTTCACCTCTGCCAGGTATAATGCTGCCATAAAGAGTTCTCACATCTGGAAAAGCGGTCCCCCGACCCTTAACTGTAAGTGAAAGTTGCTCCAGTGCCAAAATCTGGATGATCAGGGCACGCCACTGGTTCACAGATGGTGTTGCACTTGATACCCATGTGTTCTGAATGCAATGAAGGGCCAGAATTAGGAGGACCACAGCCCACCGTGGGAGAGGGGCCCAGTCATCCCCTCCAAAGTCCTCAACTCCAAACACATGAGAGGGACCACTGGGAGCTGTCTTCCCATCATCCTCCCCACCTCTTCCAGCACATCTTTGCAGAACAACTGAAGAACTGGGCAAGACCAAAAGCAGTAAAAATAAGTACCCACATCTACCTCACATCTCCCACAGACTGGGGACATAGCTGGGTGGAATTTATGTACAATTTGGTGTGGACAGTACAAGCGATGCACAAATTCAAAATAAGATTCCTCAAACCTATTGCAGACTAGGATCCCCATATGCAGTGTCAGCAATAACCTCCAGTTATTCTCCCCCATCTGTATACCCAGATCTCACTCTCAGAGTGACTTTGTTTCCCCTGTAAGGTTGGGGAAGAATTGTTTTCCCATCTGCACCACCTTGTGGATAAGACCGCTAGCATCTTGTCTTGTGCTATAGATTACTGTAAATGTTCCACCTGTCCCAACAGGGAGGTGTCGCTGCAGGCTTTCTAAATCCCAAACATTGGCCCTTAACTGTAAGTATCTGAAAAGGTGAGACCTATCTAGGTCTGTGCTCCCCCATAAAGTCTCACAGGAGCATAAACCCTCTTTAGTGAACAGATTCACTATACTTTTTATACCTTTCCTTTCCCACTCTTGAAATCCAGGGTCCTCCAGACCCAGCAGAAAGAAAGTTTTTTTTAGCCACTGGGAGCAGCAATGTCTCCTGTTCTCCTCTGCCCCTGGTGCACAAAATATGCGCCCAGCTCTGCAGCACCACTACCACCAGGGGGTTTACTTTCTTATTGTTCATATAGGCCTTACGGCCCCACCTGGCCAAACAGGCTGACAATCGGCTGTGGCAGACCTCCTCCTCCTCCAGATCCACCCAGCTCGCCTCTACAGGTCAATTCACCCAATCCTGGATATAATGGTGCTGGATTGCCAAATGGTAATTGTGCAGGTCCAGAAAACCCAGGCCCCTCCTTCCACACCCATCTTCAAACACTGCAGGCAGGCCCTAGGCCACCTTCCTTGTCAAATAAAGACTGAGAAGGATGCTTCCATTCTCTTAATGTCTCCTCACGACAGGCCTATGTGCAACATCTGCATGATATACAGGGGCCTTGGCAAAATATTCATTTTAATTAAATTAATCTTGCCCAGCCAAGACATGTCAGGGACCACTGCCGATGCAGGTCTGCCTCTACCGTCTTTATAAGGGGGGGGTATAGTTAAGTTCATATAGGGTTCCCAAACTTTTACCCACCTGAATTCCCAGTTAAGTGAAGAACTTGGTCACCTCTCTCAATCCCCATGGTCCCCCCATTCCCAAGCTTCCCATGCCCTGCAGGTGCATCATTTCTGATTTCCCCAGGTTTATTTTATACCCTGAGAACTGGGCAAAGGCAGCTATCACCCACAACAAGGGGGGCATCGACTTTCATGGTTCCCTAATAAACAAGAACATGTCATCCACATAAAGTGTAATTTTATGCATCTGGCCTGATGATCCCCACACCCTCACTATTTCCTGGTCCTGCCGAATGGCCACAGCCAGCGGCTCCAGTGCCAGCGCAAACAGCAAGGGGGAGAGGTGGCACCCCCTGCCTTGTTCCCCTGAATAGAGGGAATTTATCAGATAGGGATCCATTAGTCAGGAATTGCGCCTTAGGGGAGCTATACATCACCCGGACCACCCCCACAAATCCCTCCCCCAGATCAAACTGGGTCAAAACCTCAAACAAATTGTCCCACTCAATGTGGTCAAATGCCTTCTTGGCATCCATGGATAGCACACAGGTGTCCCCATGGGCCCAGGAGGCTCGCCACACTATATTCAACAACCTACGAACATTATGATAGGAGAGGTGCCCCTTAATAAACTCAGTCTGGTCTGGGTGGATGAGGCTCAGCAACACCTGATATAGCCAGCTCACCATGATTTTTGCCAGGATCTTTAAATCACAGTTCAGGAGGGATATGGGCCGGTACAACGCACACTCCCCAGGGTCCTTACCTGGCTTTGGAATAAGACAGATCACTGCGTCGAAAAGGTTGCCAGGAGGCTTCCCACTCTCCCTCCAACTCCCTGAATACCTCACGCAGGGGATGGCACAGGTGCTTCACCATATGTCTGTAGTATTCCACAGGGAAACCATCTGGGACATTTGCGTTGCCTAAACAAAACCCCTGTATTCCCTCCGAACCTCCTCAGGGGATATGGATGCATTCAACTTCTCCCACTGTGCCTCTGACACCTTGGGCAAGTTAATTTTGTCCCAAAAAAACCCTAGCCAATTTCAGAGTGCCACCACATACTGCCCGGTATAGCTGCTGATAAAACTGCCTGAACCTGTCTTGGATCTGCCGTCTATTTCCAAGCAACCTCCCACCCTCATCCTTAAGATATAACTGTCTGCCTCCTCCCCCCTTCATCAATTTAACCAGTAGGGGTTCTGGTTTATTACCCCACTCAAACAGCTGTTTTTTAGCAAGCGTCAAGGACTTCCGAGCCGCCTTCATAAGGAGGGCATTCAGGGTTCCCCTAGTAGTCTCCAGTAAAATCTTCACCTCCCCTGTCTCTTCTCCCGCCACCCTCTGTTCAAGATCCTTTAGGTGGCTTTCCAGAGCCAGTTGTTTTTCCTGCCACTGTTTTTTTTATATTTGGCAGCAAAACTAATTATAACCCCACGCATGTATGCCTTCCCTGCATCCCATATCACATGCTTATGAGGGGACGTACCCATATTAGTAGCCAGGTAGTACTTCCATTGGTCTACCAAATAAGTCTTAAAGTCACTGTCCCCTAAGAGGTAGCTGCTAAACTTCCAGGGGGGTGGACCCTCCCTCGGTTCATTCATTGTTAGGACCAGACAGATCATAGCATGGTCTGAAATTTGTATAGGGCTATGGGTTATGTTCTGCAGTCACATAAACCAACTATGAGGGGCATAAATACAGTTGATACAGGACCACGTTTAGTGGGGATTTGAGTAAAATGTATACTCCTTGCTCCATGGTTCGCTCTGCGCCAGCAGTCTACCAAGTCCAGATCACAGAGACCCACCTGCCAATGTCGCACCATCCCTCTAACCCATCCTCTTCCCTCTGAATGATCCAACTGTGGGTCCATGGTGCAGTTCAAAACCCCACCCATAACCAAGCCCTGGAATTACTCTTAAATTAAGAGGTCCAACATCCCCTGATAGAAGAGTGGGTCAAACACCGCAGGAGCATAGACGGACCCAAAAGTAATACTTTCCCCACACAACTCCTCTGTTACAAAAATATATCTACCCTCCTTCAGGTCCTTCACCACCCTTTTAGCTGAAAGGGGAGGTTTTCATGCAGCAGGATGGCTACCCCCCGCTTATGGGAGGAGAAGGATGCCACATAACATGCCCCTACCCAGCCCCTTACCAGTTTAGCATGTTCCAGGTTGGTCAAGTGGGTTTCCTGCAACATAGCTACCTGTGCCCCCTGTCGTTTCAAAGCTGTCATTAAACTTGTTTGTTTAACAGGGGAGGCAAAACCTCAAACATTCCAGGACACCACTGCTATATCCTTGACCTTAGCCATGACATACATTGAACCTTGTTCCCCTTCATCCTCGCACCCCATCAGACCTCTCGGTATTTCCCACTCTTGTTCCAGCATGTACAATCATGAGTCCCCAGGTATTCAAGCTCAAACATTTGCCATGTGCACATCAAACAACAAAGAACTTATTGAACATCAGAAACAAGAACTATAAAACATGGACATTCCCCACCCCCCGTACCACCCATCGCCCTCATCGGTGAGTAGTTGGATAACTTCTCTAACTGGTGGTCTATCTCAATTGTAGACCTGTCCCTCCCACCCTGCTCCCCCCTTTCAACTCATATGTGGCATCTTTTTTCACCATCTTATTTCTTCTGCCCTTAAGTCACTGGCAGTTCTCAGTACTCTCGAGGACACCCCCTTTCCCTCTCCAGTGGGGTGGCTAATCCTTCTACCCTTCCTCTTTCCCCACACAGCATCAGTGACCATACACCCAAAAACTGTGGTGTTCTCCTCTATTAAAGAGAAAAAAAAAGTACTGCTAATTATCCCTCTCCAGTAGGATGTTGACCTGCAGATAGGCCCTCCCTTCCCCTCATGGCTTCCAGACAGCTCAGCCTTAACAATGCCAGTTAATTCCCACATAGCCTCCTCCCATCCTTCCTCAATGACTTTTCCACTGCACAACCCTCACCCCCCTTCACCCACGCGGAGGTAAAACAAAGATTGTAGTCCACACGTAAAGTCCCGTGATGGCAGGATTACACTGCCATGCCACCATATCACCTCCTACTCTGTGGAGTGCACCTCCTGCTCCCTCGATGGGGTGGGGTGGAGCGGCAAAAATCCCCAACCCCCAACTACCTCAGCCTGAGGCTGCATCTCACTTAGTCATGGGTAGAGGCGCCTTCCTTCCAAGAGACTGTCCTTCTGGTTGTGGAAGGCAGCAGCCCCCCACACCTTCAGGTCCCTTCACCACCAATGACCATTTTCCCAGGCTTCAGTGCACCTACGAAGGTAATGAGGATTCAGTCCACATTTCACAGTTCAGTGCATAGATCCTTCTGTCTTATGTCTCAAGGCCAGGGGTAAAGGCACATAGTCTGATCACAAAGTTCCAACAGCTGAATAATAAGAGGGGTCCCAGGTCGCTACTCAGCAAGTCGAACATCCATCCAGAAAAAGATGGAAACTCAAGCAATAAGTCCCTCAAGTAACTCACTCAGCCCAGTTTGTGCTTCAACTCCTGCAAGAAGGACACTGCCTTGTCTATCTCCCAGAAAGAGTATGTGGCCACTTCATTCTTGATTTTGAGCGTGGCAGGGTAAACCATAAAATGTTCCACTTTTAGCTCCCTTAGCTGTGCCATCACTGCATTAAACTGTCACCATCTTTTCAGGAGTCACAGGCACACACCTTCAAACTTTAGTGGTCCATTAGCCCGATATGCTGCTAAAACAGCCTCCCGATCTTGAAAATTATGGAAGCACATGATGATCTGCCATGGGGGCTAATCAGCCACAGGCCGAGGCATGACTGCACGGTGTGCCCTCTCCAGCTTGTAATGGCCATTTTTAGGAGATGGCCGAGCAACTCTGGAAATGTAGTCACACAAAAGTCCAGGGTATTCTGCCCCTCTTTTCCCTCTGGCAACCCCCTGAGGCGGAGGTTCAAGCGACGATGGTAGTTTTCCTGGTAGTCAAAAAGGTCCTTAAACTCCTCTAGCTCCTGCTTCAGGGAGGCCAATGGTGCTGACATTGGGTTTACTGTGTCCTCGAGAGTGGAAATACAGTCCTTGGCCTCTGCAAGCCTTGTTGTCTGAGTTGACCTCCTGTAGCTTACTATCAGATTTCTTTTCCATCTGCCCCAGACATGGTTCCAAGGCTGCCAGCACCTTGCCCGTCACCTCACAACCCAAAGCGTTCATTTCTGCCACTGAGAGGGAGATGGGGCCTACACTCTCCGACTAGGCCCCCTGCATCTGCTTCTTACTGTTTTTGCTGCCTGTACGTGATGATTTCCCCACATTTTGGATAAGATACTTGTCCATTTTTGTTGGGGATAATATAGAAACATAGAAACATAGAATTTGACGGCAGATAAGGACCGCAAGGCCCATCCAGTCTGCCCATTTCTTTTTCTACCTTATAAATGTGCCATCGGCCTTTGCTCTGTCAGTGACCTATCTATTCATAGTCATTTGTATTGCTCCCTTATGCCTATCCCATGCCTGTTTGAAGCCCTGCACTGTATTCATAGCCACCACTTCTTGTGGTAAGCTATTCCATGCATCTACCACCCTTTCTGTGAAAAAGAATTTCCTCATATTCCCCCTTAATCGGCCTCCCTCTAATCTCATGCTGTGTCCTCTTGTCCTGCTATTATTTTCATCCTTTTTGTACAGCTTTTCTTTAGAATGCCTTGGAATTAATTGTAATTATTTGTCTTGTGGAGCGGAGCCAAGAGAAAACACGTCTTCATGCAGTGGTGCTCATCAGCGCCCCCCGAAGATGCTTTCTAATTTTTTTTTTCAGAGTGCAAGAGCAGTGTATTGATGTGTTGAAGAGTACGAGGTGCAAGATAATAAGATTTCTTTAACATAAGTCAAAACAAGAAAACTTGAAAAGCTGCACCGCTCATCTAAGGTGCAGCCCCAAAACTTCAAATCCTAAAACATGTTGATTTACTGTTTATATACTGAGGTTTGCATGTCTGTCTGCTCATTTGTTTTTGGTGTTTTTGTCATTGTGGGGACTTGGGCAACTTACATTCAGCCTCTAGGGGTATTTTGACCCGATTTATTATTTGCAATTATTAATTTCTGTTTTTTTACAGAATAAATATATTGTTATTTATAATGGGATTTCTCCTGGGGCTGCTTGTATTTTTTCCTTAGACTACAGCTTTTTGTTCTTAGTTATTGCTTTTCTGTCAATCAGGGAATATCACTATAACAAGTAAATTTGTATTTACTGAATATGTATTATATATTCAAATCTGTGATAGCTGATTGGTGGCATTGCTGTATTTATTTACAATTGTACTTTTGAACTCCACCCCCTGATGAAGGAGCCAGGTGTGCTCCGAATGCACATGGGGTTTTAATGCAGGTACCTTGTGTGCACTATTTTTATATTTATATCTGTGGCTAATAAAATAGCTTCAAACACTTTTTGTGTGCAAGTCTCTTTTTTTTGTTTTGTTTTAGGATTCTTTAACATGACTACAAGATCCAGCACCTAATTTTGCATCAATAGCATTTCGATCCATGGACAGGTGATGAGTCTCAGCTAATAAAGTTACTTCATTTTTCCTTAAAAAAAGGCAAACGATGACAGCAACTTTGGATATGTGGTTCTAACTGAATATCAAAATAGGCAAAGAAACTTGGCATTCTTCCCTTCATGAAAAGGCACTGCAGTCTGAAACTGTGTGTCCTGTTGTGTCGTCGTCTGTTCTGAACAGCCCAGCACAGTTTGTACAGAATTGCACAGGCTTGCTTGAAAATGAAGAATTTTTGCTCAGGACTGCTGATTGCAGTGCCTTATGCAGGATGGGGTAAGTTTTGCTATTCTCCTATCCATTTTATAATGTTTGTTAGGGATGGGAGACTAGAACTACTCTGATTGATTGAATCTTTGGCTGGACCTAGTTACTGTACTGTCTGGCTTTACTGCCTCATATGTTTAATCAGTCTATTCTCCCTATTTACTAGGAATGCTCAAAACTGGCCAATTCCAACCCAATTGTGCATCCATCAGAACGTCAGGATTTCCAACTGTGGTAAATCTGATTTATTTCTGATTCTGAGAACACCTCAGAATCAATCAGAAGTTCCAAAATTCTGCATCGAGTATATCCTAACAGAAGAATGCCCCATCATCACTGGTGGTACCCTACCTAGCAGCCACCCAGTCTTTTATCCTTCCGCACAACAAAGATCATCCTTCCTCCCCCCAACCCCTGTAACACCAAGGATCTCTCCTCCCACCCACCTTCTGCTCCTGCCTCCCACTCTCATTCCCAGCTTGAGTGGTGGTGGTGGTTAAAGTTTATGGTGCACTTGGCTGGTGATGTGTTGTCCTAATGACTTGAGTCTGACTCTTTGGATGTCCATGTCCAGTTGTCTGTCCAGTCACTGTCCACTTCTAGTAGTGCACACCCCCACTGCTCAAACCCCATTCCATTCCTTCATGTGTCATCAGATGGCCATAGTACTGACAAGTTATAAAGGTGCCCACTCCACACAGGACAGGTATAAATACTACTTTGACAGAGCTAGGGGGTCAACCGGCATAAACATTCCTGCTGCCTTGGCCGGACGTTAAATTGAATGCACAGTTGTGCATGCATTCATTCCATCTGTGATTGTCAGATGAAGTGGCAAGAGGGTTTGTGCTTGTCTTCTCCTAGCGCTTTCAAAGTTACAGTATATTTACCTGCCTTCTATGGAGTGGATACTTAGTACCAGTGATTAATAGCCAGCCAGCAACACATCTGGCATTAAGGGGATTTGCATCAGTGATCTGGTTTCCAAGCCAGTGCTCTAATCACAAGATTACACTGCTTTCTAATACGGTATCAGGTCACTTAGCAAGGTCAACCAAGGTATTTCTTTGTGCCAGAATATTTGTAAGCAATAACCCATGACAGGGTATGGGGTTATGGGGATTTAATGCACAGCTAGGTGCGTTATGAAGCACGGGGCCACAGGCTGAGTGTCCTCACAGCACCTCAGCCATTCATTAAATCCCCATAACCCCATACCCTAGCGTGGGTTATTGCACTTATAACATGGGTTATTCCAAAAACACAGAAAAACCCTCAACAACTATTTTTCCTACTGTTTAAACACCAAAAAAGTTACTGGATACTGTCACCTTGCAAAAAGAGTCCCAAACAAAAAAAAAAAACACATTTCCTTCCACTTATACTCATAGAAATGTCACACATACAGTACTGACATGATCTGTGACATTTCTTGTGCATAACTTCCTCTGGTACCATGCCTACTACATTTCATTCTATAGAAGTGTAGATGGCTACCTGCTCCCTACCTAGGAAGCACACTGTTCTGGCCAACCACTGTTGAAAAGAAGGTGCTTCCTCTCTCAGCCATTGCCTTGTTATCCCCTTACATGCAACCAATAATAAAATATATAGCAACTTCCTGGAAAGACCCCAAAATGGTATACTAGCCAGAGGCATGTTTAGCAATCGTGGGCTTGCAGATGCCTTTTTTAAATGTGATTCTATCTACCACCAGTAACAAGGCAGTTTTGGACAGGCCTAAAAAGTGTTAACTTGATCTGCTCGGGTCTTCCCACATTTCCTCCAGCATTCCCCCATCTCTCTCCCATATAAGATGCCTACACCACTGGGATACAGAACTGTCAGTTACGATACTTCCAAGAAAATTCCCTCCAAAAAGGGGAAAATGTGATTTTAATATGTAACACCTCTCACCCCTGCCTTTTCTACGGGAACGACAGGTGGCATGCTGTTGGCGTAGGCAGCAATACCTGGTGGGGGTAACATATCTACGGGTTCGGGGAAGGATGAGGTTACCTGGCACAAGAGACCTAGGTTTGGCTACTCTGCACAGGGGCACCCAAGTAAATCCAACTACAGGAAGCAATAACTGTAATGTCCAGAACCAGAATTGGGCTTTTTCAGTGTGGCTTTATTCAGACTAGATGACACATAACAAAGCATTGCATGGTCTCCCAAAGGGCTACGTTACTGTATGTGCAGATTAGAGGTTAACACAGTGGTCCATTTGAAGAATGAACACATTACTACAGTTGTCTAGCTTTGGACCCACCAGGCACTCAGCCCGGATTTTGCATACGCATTGGATACATAGCCCGACTGGCCCAGCTCCCCTGCCGGCCACTCGACTGATGGTCCACTTGACGAATGAACCCAAACTTTACTTGGAAAGACATCCCATCAAACAAGGAGACTCCCAAACTGTGGCTCCCCACACCACTTGAAGTCTGCGACTCCTAGAGAGATTTGTTTTCGTACTTCCAATCAAGCTCCCATCAAACAAGGAGTACTCCCATCCAACAAGGAGTAATTTTCCCATCCTGTGGCTCCCCACACCACTTAGAGTTTGCGACTCCTAGAGAGATTTTCAAGTTGCGACCCACGTCTGGGTACCCACCCCATCACTGGCCAAGTGCATAAGGCAAGTAGCAAAAACACAGAAGAAATCCATAGAGGTGGACCTGGTTACTAAAGATGGGGGGTTTTCCCACCTCCAGCTCCCACAGCCCATACCCGGCCATTTCTCTGGACACACAGAAAACTTTAGAACTGTAAAATGTAGATTGAACGGTGGATGACCTGAAGCATCCCCTCTACAGCGAACTTTAAATCCATTTAAAACTTTAAACAGTTAGACTGCTCCATTTGTTCATCCTAGTAGACATAGTCCTCCCAAATAGCAGTCCACATTACTTCCCAACTGAAGAAACCAATATGTTTGCCCCTTCAAATGGAGCCAAACACTCACCCATTTGTTGCAGGTGCCCCACAGGCGAAGTACTGTAACCTTTGCTGTTATACAAGAACAGACAAAAACAAAGTCAGGCAGCATCCTTCCATAGTGGGCAAAGGGGATTGCCCCTGGAACCCACAGAGAACTTTTTCTCCCCCCCCCCCAGAGGGAGGGGCGCACTGAGACCGGGGGAGCGGTCTCCCCCACTTTAAAAAAGGTAAACACAGGAACACTTCCTTTTTTCTTAGTGAGAGATCAGACAGCAGACTGATTGCTTCTTTCTTGCTTAAGGACAAACGGAAGATTCACTTTGAATTTCCCGAAGTTCTAAACTTCACTCCCTGAGCTGGAGATTCCAAAGTGGCTCATGCAGCTGCGGCAGTTCTATAGTGATGTCATCTCTCAAGTCTCAGCTGTGACTGAGGACAGAGTGAGACAGTGTGAAACCCATTTAACTGGAGTTTCACAAGCTGCCTTCCCTGCCTACCACTAGGTCTTACTGGGATTCTAGTAACCCCGGGTAACAAAGGGGTTACAAATAGTTTTTTTAAAGAATACTTAAGTCAAGTGTCAGAGGGTAGAGTGGAAGGCACATTTCCATCTCACTAATACTGCATTATATATGTGATAGTATGGCTAAGGTTCTGAAACCATCTGTAAGAATTTCCTATCAGGTGCCCCTAGGTAGTCCCGTTAAGGGTAGTAATTATCATTGTGCAAGGGAGTCTCACAGGCATTGGTAGTCTCGCCTTGTTGTTGCCCTGTTTTAATATATATGCTCTAATTTGCAAATAACGAAAGTGTTGTGAAAGTGGAGGTAAGAACACAGCAGGGGCTTATTACCAGATGCATTAACCTCCCCTTTTTTAAACATAGTAAAGTTTAAAGAGCTACTGATGCTTAAAATAAAACACTGAAAAACATAACATTTAGGTACAATTCAGCCTGCATTCCTTATGTATTCAAAAGACTTCTCCGCCCCATTACTCATTACTGAGAAATTTGCATAGAAACATGCTCTATATCCCTTAGAGTTATCTGCCACTTTTGCTTACTCCCCACTTCATGTCATAGTTCTCTGTTGTGACAGCACAATCTGTTGCCATGGGGGTAATTCTGATGTCACAAGTAGAGCATTATGACCTCGGGTAGGGAGAAAGCACTAGGAATAGTTGAACTCTTCAGGAGCAAAGATTCCATTTTCATGCAAATGGCCTCAGTAATAAATAATGGGGATAAGAAATACAGAACAAATGTGAAATACAAGCTGTACTGCATTTAAATTACTGCATATGCTTTGTTAAAGTTATTGTAAGGGTGTCAGCTGCTCTCTAAATGGCCATACCCGCCATTATGTAAGGAGAAACAAGTCGACACTTTTAAACCCATAGCGCCACAGCATTTAAGAGATAGAAAATCAAGAAATGAAATACTGATTTATGACCTAATTTAAGTACAGTAAACAGTTTAAAGCATATAAAATTGATGAGGCTATTATGTGTCACATAGAGGTAACATTAAAAAGAATGTTTTGAAAAATAGCATATTTAAATTAAATAACTTCGTTCTTTCTTCCCCCAGTGCCTTAAAGGACCAGTGTTACAAATACAGGTATTCTAATATCACAGACACTTTTTTATGCGCTATTTGAACGCCGTTTATTTCAATTAAATAAATGGCACAATAGAGAGGTGATGCGCACATGAAACTCTATGGCTAACACAATACAATGAAGATGTTTAACTGAAATTCCATCTTATAATTTTTATAGATATAAAAGAAACTTTATGAGTTTAGTAATGATAGTGAGATGGGCAGTGAGAAAAAAAGCTGTGAGGTTGGTATTTAAGGATATAGCAATTTTGCATACAAGTAAAACAATTGGTGAAAAGATGAGAGTGAATATAATTTAGGAAAAAGAATTTAAAACAATTGATGTGTTCTGTTATTTTGGAATTATTTACAGAAATCAAAAACCTAAGATAATCACAGGAAATAAGAAACAGAATATTGGTATATACTTGATTTCTGGTATGTAACAATGAATTAGTATGAACTTACAGTGCTAAAATATTTAATAAGTATGAATAAATGAGCAAAGTTCTAAAATGGTATATTTATTTGCAGTCCCCCAGAAGAAGCCTATTAAGGCAAAATGTCAGGGTTATGAAATAAATTTTATTTAATTTTATTTATTGAGTTCTTGGATAACACCTGTGAGTGGATGCTCTTTTGTAGGTTCCACATCAGTTGAACAGAAAATAGCAGAGAACAACAATTTATACATTTACAGAGATGGTACAATAAGTCACAGAAAGGCTCTCACAAGTAGACACTGTTGAGGCATTGTGCAATATATGCCTGCGTCTGTGAGTTCAAACACCCTGGAGAAGACAGACACAGAGAAGTAACAGACAAAGGTGACATAGTAGTGAAATGGGGGGTGCTAGAGTTTTGTTTGGGGGGATCAGTGAAGTGCTGAGGTTGGGAGGTGCCTCCTGGGTCAAGAGGTGCATCTAAGTGCAGCAGGTGATTACTGGGGGGGGGGTGATAGGATGCAGTCACAGGTGTCCTTGATAATGAGGTGCTGACGAAGACTTTGCTTCCATGCACTAAAAATTAGATGAAGCAGTCACAGTTGTCCTCAACAATGAGGTGCTGATGAAGCTTACACTTAAAGACAGCAATAGTTGCTACTCCGGAGATTGCAGGTGGTAGAGCGTTGATCCAGTGGGGTGCATGGTAGGAGAACGCACATTGTGCCAATGCAGTGCGGCATCTAGGGTCACTAAAGATTTGACTGTTGGAGCTTCTGGTCAGCCTAGCACTTGTGTGTCATGTGAGCAGGTTCTGAACTCCTGGTGGCAGCAGATTTAGTGAGGCTTTTTTGGCAAGTAGGCAGGTTTGGTATATAATTCTGTTCTTCATTTGGAGCCAACCTGCCTAAGCATAGAGTTCACAGGTGTGCGTGAGTCTTGCAGCACCTGTGAGGAGGTGGCAGGCCTTATTTAGTGCCAAAGGGATGCAGTGGAGGGCAGTGTCCATTACCGACCTGTAGATAGCCAGGCCATAATTGATGAGGGAGACAATTGAACTATTGAGGGCCAGGTTCAGGGCTCCATTTGTTAGGCTGTGTGTGTGGTGGTAGAGTATCCTGATTTTGGAATTGATGGCCTTTGCGGTATTGTCTACGTGCTGGGCGTAGGACATGGTGGAGTCAATTGTGATACCCAGGTACTTAAAGTGCTATATGAGATCCAGTGTATGGCCATTATCATTTTTGACAGACAGGGGGAAGGCCTTATGCTTACTAAGGGAGCTGGAGTAGATCATGGACTTTGTTTTTTTTATAGTTGAGTACTAATCTGTGTTCTTTAAACCAAGCTTCGGCGGAGGAGAAACCAAGTTGGAGGTCCACTTGTAGGTGCTCGGGGTGAGGATTGCTGGGGAAAATGACCACGTCGTCAGCGTACAGGAGCATATGACTGGGGCAGGAGCCTGAGAGTTTGTTTAGGAAAATGCTGAACATTAGGGGCCCCAGGATTGACCCTTTTGGGACCCCTGAGTGGACCGGCCTGCTATCAGAGATGACGTCCCCAATCTTGACCCGCTGTGAGCGATTGCAGAGACAGCTGTTGAACTATTGAACTGTATCTGGAGAGAGTCCGCTGCCGGTTAGCTGCTCAAGGAGGATTATATATAAAATAAGAAAATTTGTGGTGTATTGGCTTTTTTTGGCATAGAGCAGCTCACACAGCATTTATATTTGTGAATTTCCAGACTGGCAAGCTTCACATAAGAAATTGCTGATTAACAAGAAATTTAAGGGGATTTCTCTTAGGACTTCCCAAGACTGAACCAGTAATACGTACCAAAGCTTGTGGCGAGTGATAATGATTTTGCAGCATAGAAAACAAAAGGGGGAGGGAAACTGAAGTTCAACAGGGTGTCCCACAGAAAGCGCCAGGACACCCTGCTGAACACCTTCTCAGCATCTAAACTTATAACTACTGCCGGCATCGATCTCTGCACTATATCCTCCTTAAGAAGACGAGTTTGACCAATATTATCAAACATCTGCCACAGTCTGATAAAACCAGAATGATCCTGCTATATTAGGATTGGTAAAATACCCTCCAAGCGTTTAGCCCAGATGGCTCTAAATAACTTATAATCGACATTTAGGATCGAGATTGGCTTGTAAATGGAGGGTTGTGTTGGGTCCTTTCCTGGCTTCAGTATGGCCAAAATTGTGGCCATGTCATGATATTGGGGTACTACTTTCTGCATATCTCTATATGTTCGAGACAGCAAGAGCACTACCATGGGGAGAACAATTTATTAAATTCAGCTGGAGCCCCATCTGGGCCCAGACATTTAGCTGTCTTTGTGCTTGTAAGGGCTTTATGGATTTCTTCTCCCATTACCGGAGACTGAAGAAGCTATTTATGCTCCTCCTACAGGACTGGGAGCTACAATTTAGACAGATAGGTATGAGAGGAAGGCCCCCCCTCCGCCAAGGGAAGATGTAATGTGTATGTCCTGATAATAACCTTTTCAAGACACACACTGTCCTAGCAGCGGAATGAGTAACTGCACCAGTAGTGGGATCTAGCGGCTGTGGAATGCAGGCCGACCACTTCTTTGCATGTAATTGCTGCGCGAATTGGCATGCTCTTCCTGTTTTCCCTCCTCATAATAGTTCTGCCTCAACGAAGCAAAGGTGAATTCAACCTTCTGATGCAATATCTGCTTGTTCTGCCGTTTTACCTTCCAAATCTGAATGTCGGCCTTTTTATCTCTCAACTGCTGCAGTGTGCAAAGACTGGTCATATACTCCTGAAACAGGTGCTACGCCCCCAAACTCGGCATGCCACGTATGAGATTGTCACCTCTCTGAAGACAGCTTTTAGGGTATCCCAGAGGATCCAGTCTGCAACATCCCCAGAGTCATTATGTACAAGAAACTGCTGCACTATAATCAACACTGATTCTTTATAGAATTCCTTATGAAGCAGGGATAGATTTATCT
This sequence comes from Neoceratodus forsteri, assembly GCA_016271365.2. Taxonomy (NCBI): domain Eukaryota; kingdom Metazoa; phylum Chordata; order Ceratodontiformes; family Ceratodontidae; genus Neoceratodus; species Neoceratodus forsteri. Next base: position 925,301,190 of record CM028132.1, read on the forward strand.
CCAATTCATGACCTTTGGAGCTTACGAAATACAAACTTAACCAGAACTGGAATGGGGTCCAATAACATTTGGGGCTCCTGTCTTATATCTTGTTCTGTACCCAATATAGCCCCAGCCAGCTGTGACTCGCATGCCAGGCTGAGTAATGTGTACATTGTCTCCCAGTAGAGAATAGGGTATGCTTGACATCAACAATTCCCAATTGTCCTAGGGTAGCTTTAAAATACTTTTGTGCTTGTGTTACTCTGAATCTACTGGGGTACGTAGTGTCCAAATCAGGAGTCAAAGTCAAAATAATATCCCCCATAATTAGCCATCCCTGCATCATTGAGAGAACCCGGTTAAAGACCGTCTGAAGCACTCTGTTGTCAGATTATAGTGGGAAATATACATTTACCAGGGTTATTAAAGTTTCATGTAAGAGCCCCTGCCATAATTACATCATGACCTTCTGGTCTACATAATATTGTTGCAGATGAAACCGTGTGGTACCACAAAGAAGCATGACCACCTCCTCTGTTTGCTGAAGCCATAAGAAGATCCAGCAATATTGGGGAAGACATATTTTCCCAATTTAATGTGCTTGGTCAGAAATAAGTGCGTCTCCTGAAGAAATATGACATTTGGAGATCACATTTAATATGATGAATAATTCTCATACTGCAAACCAAATTATGCATACCACTAATATTAAATGTAAGACGCTTTACCAGTGCTATAGCCATCCCATCAGGATGGAGGTCACGCAGCGATGTATACAACCATAAATGGACATTGGTATCCAATGAACAAAGTGACCGCGATTGAGCACTTTCAAAAAGGGCGACTCAGTCATGGCACCTGTGTTCAGGGCTACCTGGCAGGGTAGCAACCGGATACTTGGGTTGGCGAGGTAGGATGACGAGAAGCGTACGTGTGCTCACAAATGCGGGGAAGGAGAGGAAGGGGAGGAAGTGTGCTGGGCAGCTGCCAAGCTGGTCAGCTAGCATGGTGGGGAGTATGGTCTGTTGGCAGTGTGCAGGGTGCAGGGTTCGGGTCCGAGCATCATGTTTTTTTTTTTGTGCTGGCAGGCGGCTTGTTATTTTTTTAAGAAATCCCCAGTTGAGAATTCTTAAGTGGGGGGGTGCAAGGCATAGCCCCCGCATACATGTAATTCCCGTCACCTTGCAGTTCGCTGCAAGTGTACATTGCCGTAATTCATTTTCGGCAATGTACACTCGCCCAAACGGCAATCGCTATTCCGTGATCGCCGTTATGACATAGGACCATGGACATCAGGGCATCTACAGTATAGCTATGAGACCATGCCAGCTGTGCACCATGGTGGTAGGATCACCTTGAACTTTGGGAAAACAAGAACCATAGACAGCAAACATACAGTATAACAGTACAGTGAAAGTGCAAAGATTGAGTGAAATACATTACAGGAAGAGGTAGCCAACTAACATACTAAAATTCCAGCAGAATAGGCCTAACGGTCTTTCATGTCTGCTCATTTGGTCAGCCCCCACCCTGGGAGCTGACCTTGCTTCCCCCCTCGCCCTTTCTGGCTTCTCCCTTCCCAGTCCCGGATATTCTCACTGCACTGGATTTTGCTTCCAAAACCCTTCCCCTGTACCTGTCCCACCCCCTCTTGAACCCCTCCACTGTCTCTGCCTCCACCAGCCCACTGGGCAGCACATCCATGGCTCCACCACCCCTCTCAGTGAAGTAGCATCCTCCTTTCTCCCCTGAATCTCCTCCCTTCAGCTTCCACTCATGCCCTCTAGTTGCCCCCCCCCCTTCCTTCGGAGCACCCTCACTGCTCCTCCCTATTTATCCCCTTCATGTACCTGACGACCTCTTTCATGTCCCCCGGTCCCTTCTCTCTTCCTATGTGTACATATTTTGCTCTTCGAGCCTCTCCCCATAGGTCCTGACCCCCAAGCCCCAAATCATTTTGGTTGCCCTCCTCTGGACCCTCTCCAGGAGTTTAATGTCCCTCTTTAAGTGTGGCCTCCAAAACTGCATGCAGTACTCAAGGTGCGGCCTCACCAAGCAGTTATACAGAGGGAGTATCACTTCCCTCCTTCTGGAGGTGATCCCGCTAGCGATGCATCCCAACATCCTGTTGGCCTTGACCACTGCCCTCCTGCCAGTCCCCAAGTTGTTTATCTTGACATCCACCACCACCCTGAGGTCCCTCTCAGCCACTGAGACTTGTAGCATTCCCCCCCCAAGGGTGTACACTTGGCCTGTGTTTCTGGCTCCCAGGTGCAGTACCTTGCATTTCCCTGCATTGAACCTCAGCTTCCAATTCCTAGATCACCTTTCCAGAGCCTCCAGGTCCCCCTGTAGGACCACCCTCCCCTCTCCCTATCCACCACTGCCCCCAGTTTTGAGTCATCTGCAAAGAGACTCATCTCACTCCTGATACCCTTCCTTATGTCAGAGACATAGGAGTTCAACAGGAGGGGCCCAAGGACCAATCCCTGAGGGACCCCACTAATGATCCCCCTTGGGGATGAGACTGTCCCACCAACCACAACCCTCTGGGTCTGGTCCTGGAGCCAATTGCCTATCCATCTGATCATCTGGTTCCCCACTCCCATTTCTCCCAGCTTATCCAACAGGCCCCTATGAGGAACAGAATCAAACACCTTGCTGAAGTCAAGAAAGAGGACGTCCACTGGTCTTCCCAGGTCCAAGGCACTCGTCACCCAGTCATAGAACTCCACAAGGTTTGTCTGACATGAATTTCTTGGGATGAATCCATGCTGTCTATTGTCCAGGCACCCCAACTTTTCCAGATCCCCTCCCAGCCTCTCCTTGACAATGCCCTCCATCACCTTGCCCACCACCTATGTCAGGCTGACGGGCCTGTAGTTCCCTGCCACATCCCTTGATCCCCCCTTGTGGATAGGCACTATATGCGCCACCTTCCAGTCCTGGGGCAGCCACCCTCTCCTCAGAGAGATGCTGAAAAGCTCCACCAGGGGTTTCGCCAGGACATCCGCCAGTTCCTTCAGCACTCTGGGATGTAATTTATCTGGCCCTGGTGCTTTCTCCATCTTAAGGGACCTGAGGGCTTCCCTCACTCTCTCTGTCATAATTTCTACCTCTGCTACCTCGTTCCCCTGCTTTGTCTTCCCCACCTCCTGCCAGTGATGCCCCCCCTCCCCAGACCTGCTGATTGATAAGGGCCCCCCCCTCAGTTTCACCGTCTCCTCCCATGTATGATGCAGACCCCCATTTTCCTTGGTGTAAACTGAGGCGAAGTACACATTTAGTACCTCAGCCTGCTCCCTCGGTTCTTGTGCCCATCCCTCCCCTGTTTTAATCCTAATCTGCCCCTCCACCGTTCGTTTTTCCCCAGTGTATCTAAAGAACCCCTTGTTCCCTCTCCTAATTTCCCTAACCAGGTTCTGCTCCTTCCTTGCCTTAGCCACCCTCACCACCCTAGTGGCCCTTCTGGCCATCAGCTCGTACTCCCATCAATCCCTTTCACTCCTTGAGCACTTGAAATACCTATAGGCTGCCTTCTTTCCGCTCACCACCTCCTGAACCTCCCTGGTCCACCAGCAGGGTTTTCTGGCCCTACCGCATTTTTGTCTTACTCTTGTACAGGTGCTGGTAGCATCCTGCACCCCACTCCTGATGATTTCCCACCTACTGTCAGTGTCCATGTCTGGCCCAATCCTATCCAAATGCTCCTTATGGATCCTTCCCATTTCCTTGAAATCCACCCCCCTGAAGTCAGTTACCGCCATCTTTGTGCAGCCTTCTACCCCTCCTCTACCCTTCTAACCCTCCCAACTGGGCCAGAACAGTGTGCTTCCTAGGTAGGGAGCAAGTAGCCACCCCTACTTCTATAAACATTGATAAGTCACCAGCCCAGTGGCATTGAGGCACTGTATGCCACACCTCATGCTGCACCAGTGACCCATTTTCGGAAACAAGCCCGGGTTGTCAGGAGTCAGTGGAGGGGAGGGGGAGGACATGGAGCAGGACTGAGCTGCCGTGAGGCAGCTCTCCTCTCCAGTGGCTGCCACCCAGTGGAGGATGGATGGCAGTTGGGGGATAGAAAGCAAGCGTGATAATGAGATAGTGAAGGAAACAATGGGGGCGGTGGCAACACAATCTATAGAGCCATCTATGCAAATGCTTGAAATCTAGGCAACAAGATTGCAGAGCTAGAGACCACCATGGCAGAAGCAGACCTGGATATGGTTGCAGTTACCGAGTCCTGGTGCAATGAAAACCAGGATTGGGATGTGGCCATACCAGGGTATACTCTGTTCAGAAAAGATAGGGTAGGTAAAAAAGGGGTAAGAGTGGCTTTTTATGTTAGGGACAAAGTAAAAGCCATGGAAATACAGGGAGAGCAGGGTGGAGCTGAGGTACTTTGGGTCGCCATGGAACATGTCAGGGGGCCACAACTCGGATAGGAGTGATCTACAGACGTTCAGCACAGAGGGAGAAGTGAATAAGGATATGATGGAAGCCATGCAAAGGATAGCATGCAATGGGGAGGTGTTGCTCGTGGGGGACTTCAATCTACCAGTCGTGGACTGGAGTCTACCAGCTGCAGCAACAGTCAGAAGTAGGGACATCCTGGAATCCCTGCAAGGGGCGTTCCTCAGGCAACTAGTTAAGAAGCTCACTCGTGGGTTGGACGATACTGGACCTGGAACTGACAAACCAGGACAGTGTTGTTGATGTCATGGTGGATGACAACTGGGGGTCCAGCGACAACTGTACAGTGTGGTTCAATATAATGACTGGGCCAGAACTGAGCCGCACTAAGATAAGAGTCCTGGACTTCAGGAGGGCTGATTTCAGGAAAATGGGAGAATGCCTCAGGGATGCCCTGGCAGGGGTAGAGGATCTAGAGGGAATCGAGGAACTATAGGCAAAAATAAAGGGGTGGGGCATTGAAAAAGCAACAAATCTCTGTATCAGGAAGGTTAACAAGGGCAAGAGAAAAAAGGGGCCGCTGTGGTTCTCTAAAGATGTAGCAGTAAAAGTAAGAGCAAAAAAAACTAGCATTTAGAAAGTACAAAAAGACACAGAAGGAGGAGGATAGGGAAAACTACCAGGAGAAACAAAGGGAGGCACAGTGGTGGCTCTACACCAGGGCCCGCCAGGGCACGTGCCCCGGTATAAAAATACTGTGCCCCAGTTGGTGCCCCATAAGGTGCAGAGCTTCCCCCATAGTAACAATATATCAGTGCCCTGGCTGCCATCTGTTGTGCCCCAGCTGTGCCCTGGTAACCATTTGTGGCTAGAGCCGCTAGTGGGGAGGCAGGAAGGCATTTATACATGGAAAGGCACAAACAGAGGAGAATACTACCCAATCAGTAAAAAAAGGGGATAAAACTTTCTTTAGCTATGTAAACGAAAAGAGGAAGACCAAGGAGGGAATAGTAAGAATCAAAGGGGAAGAAGGGGTTTGCGAGGAGGAGGAGGACCAAAAGAAGGCAGACATATTGAGCAATTACTTTTGTTCAGTATTTACAGAAGATGGGGTAGGTGACGGGCCAAAGATAAGGGACAATGGCATAAATGGTAGGAATCCGGACACCAGTCATTTTACAGAGGAGAAAGTCCTCAAGATACTAGCACAATTAAAATTAGACAAGGCAATGAGACCTGATGGGGTGCCCCCTGGATACTGAGGGAGCTCAAAGAGGTGCTGGCTGCACCTCTGACAATTCTGTTCAACTTATCATTAGAAACAGGGGAGGTTCCAAGGGACTGGAGGAGGGCAGATGTGGTCCCACTTCACAAACGTGGGAACAGGGAGGAGGCAGGAAATTACAGACCTGTCAGCCTGACTTAGGTAGTGGGAAGGACTAATGGAAACACTACTAAAGGAAAGGATAGTGGAATACCTTGTAATCAGTGGATTGAAGGATCCAAAGCAACATGGTTTCATAGGGGGAAGGTCTTGCCAGACAAACCTCATCAAGTTCTTTGACTGGGTGACCAGGGTAGTGGATCAGGGAGGAGCAGTAGATGTGGCCTACCTGGAATTCAGTAAGGCCTTTGACACCAGTCCACATAGAAGACTGGTGAACAAGCTGGCTTGTCTGGGAGTGGTTCCAAAAGTTTTAAACTGGGTAAGAAGTTGGTTAAGCTACAGGAGTCAGAGGGTGGTGGTAAATGGTGTCCATTCTGGAGAAGACAAGGTGACCAGCAGGGTGCCTCATGGCTCAGTACTAGGTCTGGTCCTCTTCAGTGTCTTTTATAGCAACATTGCAGAAGGGCTAGAAGAGAAAGAAGGGGAAAGTATGCCTGTTTGTGGATGAAACAAAAATCTGCAACAGTGTAGACACACAAGGGGTGGGGGGGCTAGGAATGAAGAATGATTTGAAAAAGTTGGAAGAATGGTCAAGGCTTTGGCAGCTGGATTACTATGCAAAATCATGCATTTGGGCACAGAGACCCAGGGGCTGTGTAGCAATTGGGAGGGGAAGTACTGGCAACCAACAAACAGGAAAGGAACCTGGGGTTAATAATTTTTGATGACCTGAAGGTAGCCAAGCAGTGTGATAAGGCAGTGGGGAAGGCTAGCAGGATGCTCAGGTGCATAGGGAGGAGTATCATTAGTAGGAAGAAGGAGGTAGTATTACTCCTGTACAGATCGCTGGTTAAGACCTCACTTCAAGTACTATGTCCAGTTCTGGAGGCCCAACCTCTGGAAGGACATTGATATGGTGGAGGGGGTACAAACGTGGGCTACCAAAATGGTGCAGGGCCTGCATCAAAAGCCCTATGAGGAAAGACTCAAGGAACTGAATTTGTACTCTCTGGAAGAGAGGAGGGAAAGAGAGGATATGATAGAAACATTCAAATACCTAACAGGTATTAATAAGGTACAGAAAGGTAGCATTTTCCATAGAAAAAGAAGCTTGAGGACACGGAGTCGCACTATAAAGCTGGAGGTGGGGAGGCTCAGAAGAAATGTGAGGAAATACTTCTTCATGGAGAGGGTGGTGGACACCTTGAACAGCCTTCCAGAGGAGGTGGTGGGTGCCAGAACGGTGCCAGAATTCAAACATGCATGGGACAGATATGAGGGGACCTTAGTAGTAAGGCAAGAGGAGAAGACAACCAGAGATCAAGTAGGGTCTACAGTGGCACAGTAGACAGGGGAAAACTGGGCAGACTAGGTGGGCCAAGAGGTCCTTATCTGCTGACAACTTCTGTGTTTCTATGTTTCTGTATTTCTGCACCTTCAATAGTTAATTACGATTAGCATACTGAGCATTATGAGAAGCAGCAGTTGGTAGGGGTGGTGGAACCTCAAGTACAGTCTTTGTACCATTTACAGTTTTTAGAAACAGACAAGGCTCTGGATTCTGAGAAAACTGAAAAGTCTTGGGTACTTCAAGCCCAGCACCCCCCTTTGAGGACATACCTTGTGTAGCTGGAGCCGAAACACCCCGTTTTGTAGATGAACCTTGAATGCCAGGACTTTCAGATGAAGTTACAGCCTCCAAGGATTCTGTAGAAAATAAAGGCTCTGCCCCAGACAGCCATTCAGAGCCATCCAGGGAACAAATCCACCTGGCCTTAGTCAAGGCCTCGTTAACAGATAAGGTACATATTTGCAGTTCTCTTTTTCCTGAACCATGACCTGTAGCCTTTAAAGCTTCCTTTTTTTTTTTTGTTGTTACTGACACACTAGACCGCCAACCGTGTCAGCCTAGGGGTCACTTTTCCTGCAGCCAGCATTCTCTTTGATGATAGCCCACAGCTGTTTCACACTGTCAGATTCAGCATGACAGCATCAGTTGGCTGTTCAAAGGGCCCACCACTGCCCTGTGTGTGCTGGAAGCAAAACCTGTACTTCACTGCTAAAGTTTCACTGTAGAAACTCTTTCCTCCTCTTCTTCCTGGATCAGATGTAACAAAGTGTTTCATTTGGCACACAATTCTCCATCTAGTTTCTGTTCTGCTAACACCATCTCTGACTCGACAGCAATGGTAAGGTCTGTGGACCCAGACTAGGTACTGTGGTTTTATTATCACACATTACTTCATGTTGGGCTGTGTTACTCCTTGTAACTAGAGCTTTGTCATCTGAGATAGCATCTGTTTCTTGGCACTGTGCTGCTGACTATAACATCCACGACAGTAGTCAAAGTGTCCACCTCTGAAGGGATTGCCTGCTCCCTACTCTGCATGGGGAGAGAAGCTGACTCCTCCATTTGGGTCTCCATCTCCTCTTTGGACTCCTCCATCCTCCTAGCAGGGAGTCAGCATAGCCTTCTGCAGGAAGAATAGTGGAATTGTCATGGTGTCCTAGCCAGATGTCCCCAATTCACTAAAAAATAAACAAAAAAAATGCCAACAGCTTAATCTGGCTTAATTTTAGTTGGGTTGCATCTGTACCGACTCTAACCCAGGCTGAAAATAGGCAGTATCGTATAGCCTTCCTTTCCCCGTTAACATAAACTAAATAAATACATAAAGGTAGTGAGGAGAACAAACGTGCAAATGGAGGAAAGGATTGGGGTATAGACGGGGGACAAAAAATCCTTTAGACATAACAATGAGAAAATGAAGACAAAGGAGGGTTGTGAGAGACTATGGAATTGGTCAGAATTGGTGGAGGAAGACAGGGAAAAGGCAAGAATACTGAACAAATACTTTTGCTTAGTATTCAGAGTGGAGGGGGAGGCAGGCAGGGAGATGGATACTGTACCATTTTTAGAATAGAGAGTTTTCAAAGGGTTAGGGCACTAAGGGGTTGACAAGGCCATGTGCCCTAATGGACTGCACCCAAGGCTGCTAAGAGAACTAGGTGAGTTCCTGGCAGCCGCACTGATGGTCGTTTTCAACAGCTCTCTGGAATCTGGAGTAGTCTGAGAGGACTGGAGAAGGGCTGTTACTCCCTATGGCAGCAGGGAAGAGACAGGAAATTACAGGCCTGTGAGTATAACGTCTGTCATATGGAAACTGATGGAGACCCCATTGAAAGACAGATTAGTAGAATTTCTGGAATCTGATGGATTACAGGACAGTAAGCAACATGGGTTCTCCAGGGGGACGTTGTGCCAGATGAAGCCAACAGATTTTTTTGACTGAGTAACAAAAGAGGTGGACAGGTGGCAAACTCTGGATGTGGCCTGCTTTGACTTCAGTAAAGCCTTCAACACAGTGCTGCACAGGAGGTTACTACAGAATTTAAGAGGTCTCGGGGGGGGATAAACAAAATAACCCAATGTATGATAAAAGCACGTGCTGACTGGATCGACCATCATTTTTTTTTCTGCCATTATTTTCTATGTTTCTGTGTAAATTGTTTGAGGAACAGAACCCTAAGGGTAGTACTGCGGGGGAATCCTCAGAAGAGATGGGAATCATGAGCAGAAAAACCCAAGGGTCCATATCGGGCCCTGTACTTTTCGATATATTCACAGGAGGCATAGGGGTGTGGCTGGAAGAACAAGTATATGCAAATGACACCAAAGTCCGCAATACAGCGGACACAGTGGAGGGCATCGAGGTCATGAGAAGGGACTTGGAAAGGCTAGAAGGGTGGTGCAGAATTTGGCAGTTGGTATTCAGTGCCAGATAGTTCAAAGTCATGCACATCGGACACAAAAACCCCAGGGCCAAGTACAGGATGGGAGGGGAGGTCATGGCATGTACCTCTGAGGAAAGGGACCTTGGGGTTATCAATACAGACAATCTGAAAGTAGTGACCCAGGTTTCAAGGTGATGGGGAGAGCAAATAGAATGATGGGTTACATAAGAATGGGGATACCAAGCAGAAGGAGGGAGATTATACACCCCCTATACAAGTCATTGGTTCACCCCCATCTTGAGTATTGTGTGTAGTTCTGGAGCCCTCACTTTTGAAAGAACATTGAGAGCGTGGAAGCTGTGCAGACGAGGGCAACCAGGATGATACAGGGGCAGCAGGGGAAGCCCTACGAGGAAAGACTAAAGGACCTCAACATGTACCCCTCAGAGAACAGAAAGTGAAGGAGAACATGACTGAAACCTTTAAATACCTCAGGAGGATGAATAGGGTGGAGTGCGGGGAGCTTTTTTTAATTTTTTTTTTATATAAGTATTTATGCTCCTTCTCTGGCTGCCTCCTTCTGTCCAACCCCCCCAGCCCCATCACCTTGATATCACTGGGACTTATCTTCAGCCCAGTTGCTGGGTGCGGAGCCTGCAGAGGGTCAGGCGTCATCCTGTAGTGAGGAATTTTCCTCTTTTTTTCTTCTTGTTCCCCATTGCTGGGGCGCACACAGCCAGATGTGCATGCATGGAGGTGCATGCATGTCAGCAGAAGTCCCGCAGCACCCTTCCTTTCCCTGGTACTCGACAGACCTGCACCTCCCTCAGGCCTCCACCTGGGGGCCGTTATCTGATGGGAGCACCAGTCTTCCCTCCCCGGGAGAGGAGAGGAGAGCTGTCCTCCGGACGCTCAATCATAGAAACATAGAAACGTAGACTTTGACGGCAGATAAGGACCACTTGGCCCATCTAGTCTGCCCATTTCCCTACCTACAGGATAGGCCACAGATCCTAGTTAACCAACAGCCTATTTCTTCCTACCCCCTACAAGAATTGCCTTATGTCTGTCCCATGCATTCTTGAATTCTCCCACAGTTTTAGACCCCACAACTTCCTCAGGAAGGCTGTTCCATGCATCCACTACCCTCTCTGTGAAATAATACTTCTCACATTGCCCCTGAACCGCCTCCTCCTTCTATCTTTAAATTGTGTCCCCTTGTTCTTGCAAGTCTCTTTTTCTGAAAGATGCTACCTCTTGGACTTTTGTTGATTCCACTGAGGTACTTGAAAGTTTCTATCATGTCCCCCCTCCTTCTTTCCTCAAGGGTATACATATTAAGCTCCTTTAGTCTCTCCTCATTGGCTTCTCTTGCAGACCCTGCACCATTTTAGTTGTGCTCCTCTGACTACTTCTATCCTGTCTATGTCTTTGCGGAGATGGGGTCTCCAGAACTGGACACAGTACTCCAGATGGGGTCTCACCAACTGTCTGTACAGAGGGATAACAACTTCCTGTTTTCTGCTGCTGATGCCTCTCCTATACATCCCGGTATACCCCAGCCTCCCCACTGCCTTCTCACATTGCTTGCTAACCTTAAGGTCATCTGATATGATTACCCCCAGGTCCCTTTCCTTTTTTGTTGTTGTTACTACCTCCCACCCATTGTGTATTCTTCCCCTGGGTTCTTGTTTCCCAGGTGCATTATTTTGCACTTCTTTGCATTGAATCCTAGCTGCCATACTTCTGACCATTCCTCCAACCTTGCCAAGTCCCTTTTCATCCTTTCCATGCCTCCTTGTGTATCAAACCTGTTGCAGATCTTTGTGTCATCTGCAAAAAGGCATACTTTTCCTTCCAGTCCCTCTGCAATGTCATTGATGAAGACATTACAAAGGACTGGACCCAATACTGAACCCTGAGGTACCCCACTAGTAACCCCTCTTTCTTCAGAGTGGACTCCATTTACAATTACCTTCTGTGTCATGTTGTGCAGCCAATGTTTTACCCAGGCTACTACCCTGGGACCCACTCCCAGGCTGGTTAATTTGACTATTAATCTTTTGTGTGGGACTGTGTCAAATGCCTTGCTAAAGTCTAGGTAGGTCATGTCCACAGCCCCTTCCTGATCTACTACTTTGGTCACCTAGTCAAAGAAATCTATTAGATTCGTCTGACATGACCTTCCCGCTGTGAACCCATGCTGCCTTGGGTCCTGTGCTCCACTGGCCTCTAGGTACTCAACTATTCTTTCCATCAGAAGTGACTCCATCACTTTCCCTACCACAGAGGTCAGACTGACAGGTCTGTAGTTTCCTGCCTCTGTCTTGGTCCCACTTTTGTGAAGGGGAATCACATCTGCCTTCCTCCAGTCCTCAGGTACCACACCATCCTCCCATGATTTATTAAAAGAGTAGCCAGAGGTTTCACTAGTTCCTCCTTAATTTTTTTAGAATTCTGGGGTGAATTCCATCAGGACCCATTGCTTTGTCCACCTTCAGTTTTAGGAGTTCTTGCAGAACCCTTTCTTCTGTGAAAGGACTGGGATCGAGCCCCCATCAAGAGTGCTTCTGTTAATTGGATTAGGCACTTCCCCTCTTCTTTTGTGAATATTGAGCAGAAATATTCGTTCAGTATCCCTGCTTTTTCACTGTCCCCCTCTGCCCACCCACCGTTCATTCTATTCAGCCTCACTATCCCTCCCTTTGTCTTTCTATGCTCGCTGATGTACCTATAAAAGGTTTTATCCCCCTTCTTAACTGAGTTGGCTATCTTTTCCTCAGTTTGGGCCTTTGCTATTCTGACTTCCTCCCTGCTTCCTTCTGCCTTAACTGGTACAGCTCTGTCCTGCTCCTTCTGTGTTTCCTTATACTTCCGAATGCTATCTTTTCTTCCCTGACCTTCACAGCCACCCTTTTGAGAACCATAGTGGCTTTTTCTTTCATTTGATTTGTTTATTTGCTTCACATAAAGGCTTGTTGCCTCTGTGATGGCAGTTTTGATGATTCCCCATTGTTGCTCCACACCTCCTTCTAGCCTGTTTGCTAGTGCTTTTCTGAGGCACTCTCCATCTTGCCAAAGTCAGCCCTCCTAAAGTCCAGTACCCTCACTTTTGTATGGCTTGACTCTGTAGCTGAGTTTAACGTGAACCACACTGTTTGATGGTCACTTGTCCCCAGATGGCACCCCACTCTAGATCTGAGATCCTCTCACTGCCCCATTTGAGAGTACGAGGTCTAAGATTGCTCCTTCACGAGTGGGTTCCAAACTAGCTGTCTAATGCCTGCTACCTGTAGGGCATCAAGAATGGCCCTGCTCTTGGATGTGGCTGCAGCAAATGTGCTCCAGTTAACATCTGGCATATTCAGGTCTCCCATCAACAGTATCTCCCCTTTATCTGCCATTCTAAGAATGCCTTCTATCATATCCTTGTCCATTCCCTCCTCCTGACATGGGGGTCTATACACAACCCCTGTGTGGATTGAGGTGCCCTTTCCAGTCTCCAAGGTGACCCACAGTGCCTCCTCTCCTCCCTGTTTACTGTTTTGTTCAGTTGCTTTTATCCCTTCCTTTACATAGAGAGCTACTCCTCCCCCTCTTCTCCCCTGCCTGTCTCTCCTGTAGGTTATGTACCCTGGTATGTTAACATCCCAGTCATGGTTCTCTGTGTACCATGTTTCTGTGACTGCTACGATATCCAGGCATCCCTCTTCCATCAAGGCCGCCAGCTCAGGGAGCTTGTTGCCCAGACAATCCTCTCTCTCCCCCCAGCCGACCCCCAGCAGCCTGCTCGCACCGTGAACATGGGTCACCGGGGTGGCAGGAGTTAAGGCACAGATCCCTCAGCCCTTCACGCCACTAGGCCGACTATGGGGACTTTTAAGTATGAGCATGAATGTGGTTACAAGAGGCAGCAGAATGAAGTTAATGAGGATGAGTTTCAAGAGTGAGTTTAGGAAGTAATTCTTCATGGAAAGAGTGGCGGAGCAGGTTGCCTAGGGAGGTAGTGTGGGCAAAGACAATGACAGGATTCAAGCATACATGGGACAGACAGATGGGTATCATTAAAAGAAGAATCACCTGAACAAGGTGGGGGAAGCTGGGGACCACATAGGGCCCCTTGCTACCCTATAGGGTAGGTAGGGTTAAGGAAGACTGGATGGGCCTTGCAGTCCTTTTCTGATGAAAAAAATCTATGTTTCTATCTATAAAGATGAACTTAGTATGTCATGTAGCAAGACCTACATTTTGTCTATTAAATATAGGATTTCTGCCCTAAATATCTCTCAGTACATGGCCTATCCTCACAACAGATCATGGACAATCTCTCTCCTTCCAGAATTGTTCCTCAAATGGTGGTATTTTTAGGGGTATAGACCTTCCTAATGCAGAGAAAGTTATGTTATTGTATAGTGTGTTATTTTATTTTCCTGTATGCTCCCTCTTTCCTGAGGTTTATGTACTGTTTTTTTTGTGCATCTTCAATGCTGTATTCCTCAAAATCATGTAATGATTGTGCAGAATCGTGTCAGTGCTGTCTGTATGTTCTAAAAACCAAAACTGAAAAAAATTTCTGTTTTGAAAAACATCGAATGGCAAGCCCTACCACCTGGTAGCCACAACCCTGTGGTCCAGATTTTCAGTACCTTGTCAAAGTCCATCAAGCTGTAATTAGAAAACAAGTATTTATCTTAGATATATGCAGAGTTTTTGTAGCATGCAGGTGATTTACTGTATCTAGAACAGTCTAAATCCAACTGACTGAAACTGTTTTACATTTTTTTGTTTTGCATAAAAAACTGTCAAACAGAAAGCTTAACAGTGGTGCAGATGGTAGGTGAGAAAATGGTTATCTAGCATTGCATTTTTTTCAGTAGAAAGTTATGTCTTATGCTAAAATGGCCCTTTCAAAATAAAGACCTGATGACTGTAGAGAGATGCATGAATCTCATTTGCGCACCCGTGAATTGGGGAAACAGCCAAGGAAAAGTAGGTGCAATATCCTATATTACAGAACATATCTCAGATACAAGAAAATAACAAAGCCCCGAATCTAACTCACAAGCTTTGGCGCTTTGTTGTTTTTTGTATCCGAGACACGTTTTGTAATAAAGGATATTGCACCTAGCTACTTTTCCCTGGCTGTTTCTTCGATTCACGGGTGCTGGAATACATGATAGCAGGACTGGTTTGGTTCTGTAGCACTGTGGTCCCATGGTGTGAGATTTACTTTGTTTGAAAAAATGAATCCCATTTGGTTGTAAAGTACTGCACTCCGATTATACATATTTTATATTTAAGTTGTAACATTTCAATTTTATTTCAAGTAGGGTCCCTGCACCTGGTCAAACCATGGTGGAGGTGGTGGGGTACCCAAAAGTCATTACAGTTGGCTGGCTATTCAGCCATTTTTTGAGCAGATGGAGCAGTCTATGTTTGGTCAAAATCCAAAACTATGCTGAGCCCTGGACCTAACCACAGTACAGTAGTCATACTCCCCAGGATAAATATTATCAAATGGAGAGCAAGAGCTGCTGGTTCACTTGAAGTAGATATACCCAGAGGCTGTTGTACATTGTAATTGGCTTTGTAGGTTCAATTTTATTTTTGTACAGTATATTTTATATCAAATATCACTATACACTTTACAGTAACTTGCAATAAAATTGAGTTACAAGAAATATAATATAATGAGTACAGAGTAATACAAATCGAGTTACAGCAATTATTTACATGTTGCTATGATGAGCTCAAGGGATATACATTATATTTATTTGACTACTTACTGTATTTAGCCAGGATTCTCATGTCTTTAACTGATTCCAGGAAGCTGTGAAACTGTAAACCTAGCAGACAAGGGTTTGAAACCTATAGCCACTATTTGCGTACTATGGGACCTGAGAAAGTCATGTAACCCCCTGTGCTCCTGAGGCATGCCAGGAAATAAGCTTTGGCTCAGTGTTCCTTTTCTTGCCAAAAATTCTAAAATAAATTAAAAAAGATTGAGCGCTCCATTGCTAGAAAGCAGTTCAGAGCAACCAGTTTTGCAGTCTGTATTAGAGATAAAACAAAAAATGTTTCAAAGAGGCATTTCTCTGTAGATAATTTATTTTGTCTTACAGATAAATACAAAGTCTTGACTATGAAAATGGTCATTCGCATTTGCACACACAAACAGATTGGATAGTCAGGCTGAGGTGCAGCATCTCATTTTCAGTTGGGCTCAGTGTCTACCCAGTTTTACTGCTGGAAGGACTGAAACACAGGAGGCTCGATTTTCAAAGCCTCAATGGGTGCAAGGTGCTTGCATCAAACAGAATTGAGGCGAGGAGCATCTTGCATCAAAACTTATGGCAGTCCCAATTTTTGAATGTAGGCTGCATCAAACTCAGGTGCCCTTGCATCAGACTGGCCCTGCACCAGCCCTAAACCAAACACGGGGTGGGGGGGTGTGCAGTGGTGGACAGGGCAGTAAACCAGACCTTTGATGCTGTATCCACCATTATGGTATTCTCAAAGGTCCACAAAGCCTGCAGGACCCACCTGGAGTTAGACCAGCCCAGAGCGGGTTCAGCACCCTACGTGCCAACACCAACTGGAGCTGGCATCAGTGGCCACCACTGGAGAATGCAGCATTGAGCCACTTTAAGCTGTTATTGGCCCCTCTGGGCTGTGTCATTAGTACTTTGGGATCAGCTCCCTGCCCCTGGCCTGGTTGGTGATTTGATCAGACCAGCCAACACACATAGAGAACTGCATAGGGTGTTACCATGCCCATCATTGAGTAGATATGTGTTCTTCCCTACGAACCTCTCACACAGTCCACATCACTGTACCAGAGAATGCCATTTCCAAGGTAGCATGTCTGGCTACTCTGGCAACTCACTGCACGAATCAAACACTAGCATAATCTGCAGCAGTTTGGCAATTAACCCAGACACTTTGTCAGTATTCTGCCTGGCAGATGTGGTGCTCCAGTGACTGGTGAGGCTGCATGACCCTCCCACAGCTTGCGGCAATCCCCGTCCATGTGCCGTTTGTTTGCCACACAGGACAGCTTGTGGCACACACTGGGACTTTGGCACCAAGACCATGTTTTTACTAAAATCTGGCACAGGGTCACTGGCTCACCAGAGTTTGCTGCAAGCGGGGCTTTGGTGCACCTCGTGCCGATCTAAGGGGGCCTTTGAAAATCAGCCTCAATGGGTTTGAGAAACTTGCTCTAGGTTGCTTAAAGAGTAAGGGGCTCTAGTAGTATTAAACCTAGGTCTCCTGATTCCTAGTTCTATACTTTACCCACTATGCCACACTGCATTCTTAAAACTAGAAAATGAGGAAATAGCTTTCCAGTTTAGAGGGAGGAAGCAGAGGTCAATCAAAAAGTCAGACATTTTCATTTATTTCAACAAAATAGGATGGTGTCACACCATTTGAGATGAGGCTCATTTGTAAAGGTATTCTGTTGGCATACAAGATGTATAAATACATTCCCTAGATACAATTGGTCAGATATTGTTGGTTTCTAGAAACATATAGGAATTGTAAAAATAAAATGAAGCACAATACTCAAGAGATGACAAATGCATGAATTAATATTTGGTCAGCGATGAAGTCAAAATATATTTCTAATGTGGCAAGAGCAATCTTTTAGATGTACAGTAACTAATGTGTGATTTATAAAAGGTTGGGGTGAAGTATGTGATTTCCTCCCATACCATCGCCAACTCCTCACCTCTGTTTAATCCAGCTTCTGACCCATGCATGCCACTGCCCTAGTTTTTCTCAGGGAAGCTAATGAAGCAACATCCACAAAGCTGTATATAAAGGTTGCATCACTGGTGCTATGCCCATTGACCTGACCAAACTTTTGATCTAGTTGATCGTCAACTTCTGAGAGCTGGGGCTTGACCCTCCTACAGTCTTGTTCACAAATTACCTTGAGGGGAGCATGCTGCAAGAGGTTGCACTGGACACTGTCGGCTCTAAACATTAGCTTCTCAAGCAGGGTGTACCCCAGTGTTCAATCTTGGCTCCCCTGCTTTTCTCAGTGTTCATCAATACCTTGCACACCCATTGTGTCTGAAGCATGCTACATGTAAATATTGATGGTGGTTGGCTCTTTTTTGGCCTGTATGGAGACTCACCTCAAGTATGACTTTCCAACTGTGGAAACCTGCCTAACTTGGAATAATCTCATTCTTAGTGCCAAGAAGACTAACGCCAAATTTTGATAGCCCTAGGTGAAGTTCTCAAGAAGTAAACAACGTACTATGTGACTGCAGAGGCTATGGGTCACATGGTACTGGAACTTCACATAGACCTTGAGGAGGTTGTGCTCACTGTAGTCTTAGGTGGAGAGAGCAGGAGTTAAGTGTCTCTCCTTCTGAGTGTCTTTAAAGCTCCATTTGCATGGCTGCACCAATTGTTACCAAGGTGCACTGGTGGCCCGTGATGAGGGTGCTGGGGAGAGGGTGCCAAAAATAATGGTGACCCGATCCCCAGCGCATTGTAGAAACGGCTCCCAGGGGATACGGTGGCCAGATGGGGGGGTGACTACAGCGACATCCTGTGCTATAATGTATGCTACCGGGGGTGGGAACAGGTACTACAGTGAGGTGGATGGGGTGGTGCCACGGTTGGTTGCCATGCTGACCCTGTGGCATGGTGGGTGGGTTACCGCATCAGTCGGCAGGGGTACTGGGTTCGGATCTGGGCACTGGTGCGTTTTTGTTGCGCCCGCCCAAACTTTTTTAAAATGTTTTCACCCCGGACATGCTCCCCTGGAGTGGAGAATCCTTTAATAGGGGGGTGCAGGGGGCATTTGGGGGGTGCAGACCCTAACAGAAAACATTAAAAACGAAGTCCCCGGTGCCCTCTTGCTGTGCGCCAGGGTGTCTAGAGTGCCGAAATAAATTTTGGGCATGCTTGACTTCTGCATAACGGCGATCACCTTTAGGCTTTCGCCATTATGACATAGATCCAGTGCATTCAGGTGCTACCAGTACCACCCACCCTGATACAGGATTGCATATACACAGCCCCTCTCAGAGCCGATGCAAGCCAAGCTGGAGAGGGACCGTGTGTCTGGGGTGGTTGCCTGCTTGGCAGGATTAGCTACAAGGTAAAATTATAGTCACATTTAGGACCACACTCTTGGGCAAAAATTGAACCCTAACCTGGAAAAATATGGAAAGAACTTAATTTAGCACAGAACTTGAGGCTCCAACAGAGTCGCCTATTTCAGTGCTAAATAATGTGCTTTACATGTTATTCTGAGATTGCATTATTTTGCCGAAGAGTCCACAAGAGCTACAGCACAAAACAGGTAATGCCCCTCACTCAACAATACAAAAACCTGATCTCAGACAGACTGCCCATTTCTTTTTGTTTAAAAATGTGATTGTTGATGGCAGCATCATCGGAGGGTAGAGGAGGATGCTAGGAGCCTGCCCTGTATGTTGGAGTGAGCAGTACTGCCTCTCAACACTACTGCTTACACTGATCACTCCCGAATGCATCTTAAAGTTGGAAGCAGCTCAGGGAAAGGCAAACGGACTGACTTACTATGATCAGGTAAGTGTCCGCATAGCTGCATTTGCACCACAGCAACCCAAACATTCGGGTTGATGCAGTGTAAATGCAGCCCTATAAACTGGCCTTTAGTCACTTGGATAAATCCCTCTACAGTGGTTCATTTGTCCTTAAATCAGTCACAGAAGTGATCCATTGTGCATACTGGATCTGGTGTGTGGTACTTTATTCTGTTTAACAACATTATTTAATGTAAAATGATGGTTTTTGTTTTAGCTATTTTTCAGTCAGAGTGCAGTCCTGCTGCGGGGGGAGAGAGGGTCAGTGCAGCATAGCTTAAAGGTCTGTATTTAACTGCGGGGGAAATCTCTGTACCTAAAGGTTTTTTTTCAGTCTGTGTCAAGGGATTTGTTTATTTATTTATTGAAAAGTTTCACCAGGTAAGGTACCCTGAACAATAAGTTGCTCATTTCCCGGTACAACCTGGGGGAACGGGTGATGGGAGTTGCATAGTAACAATGAGCACACATAAACTACACAATAGCATAGAGAACATAGGGTATGAGTGAACAACACATAGCAAGCAGAACAAGTAATTGCAGGGTGACACAGGTAAAAATCCAGTAGCTATACCCTCATGGAGTGGCAGTCACATCAGTAACCTAACAGCAAGAGGGACCAATGGACTGGCCCACTTCAGACTTATAGTAGCACAGAGCAGACAAGAGATGGTGAGATAACAAGGTGGTAGAGAAGCGAGTCTAGGCCTAGGGCTTGGAGAGCAGGACTATAGAGAGAGAGAGAGAGAGATGATAAGAAGCAAGCATGCAAAATAGGAGCCAGGAATGGCTCCGAGACTGTAAGTGCATTGAGTTGGTTTGGTTAGGCAACCAGACCAACAGGCTGGGTATGAGATAGGAAAAGGGGGGGACTAGGGGCAAGTGCAATTTACAGAGAGAAAGTTGTGTAGAGCTTGATTTAATGAGTCAGGCGAGGAGGAGGATATAATCTGGGTAGGAAGAGAATTCTACAGTTGAGGGAGGCGGTAGGAGGGGGAGGCCTGTCCACTAGAGGTGGATCTACATGGAACAGAGAGAGTTCTGTGGTCGTTGGATCTTAGAAGCTGGGAGAGGGGGGGGGAGATTAGGGAATTTAAGTAGGGAGGAGTGTCAAACCAGTACTTAGCGGTGAAATTTATGCAGTGATGCAGTCGTCCGTTTGTCAGGGAAGGGAAGGCTAAGGCTCGGTACAAGTGACAGTGGTGGGTAAAGAGAGGTGCATCTAGAGCAAACCGACAGAAGGAGTTGAAGAGGGTAGCCAAGTTAGCTAAGGAGGTGGCAGGAGCAGAGCAATAGACGATATCGCCAGTATAGTCAAAAATCGGGAGGATCATTTTTTTGGATCAATTCACGTCTAGTCTGGGGCGGCAGGCAGGAGTGGTTTCTGCATAAAGCACCAGGTTTGGGGCGAAGCTCTTTTATAATGGCATCAATGTGGGCTGAGAAAGTGAGATGTTGATCAACAAAATGCCCAAGTACCTGAACGACTCGGTGGCAATTATGGTTGCTCCATCGAGGGTAGTGAAAGAGGGGGGGACTGGAGTTTTCACAGTTTCAGGCACATGCCAAATGTCATGGACACAGTTTTCTTGGCATTAAGGAAGAGTCGGTGAGATTGAAACCACCTCTGGACATTACTGAAATTGTTTTGGAGCCTGGAGGCGACAACCCCGGGTGAGGACCCTGAAGAGAAAAGAATCGTATCATCAGCATACATATGTATAGAAGATGAGGTACAGACAGATGGCAGATCATTTAGAAAGATGGAGAAGAGAATCGGACCTAGTATGGACCTTTGAGGGACACCAGAGCATATGGGTAGAGGAGGGGAGATGTAGTTGGATATTTTTACCGACAGTGAGCGGTCATTGAAGTAGGCGCTGAACCATTTAATGGCGTGTTCAGACAGCCCAGCTGATGAGAGGGAGCAGAGCAGGAGGGAGTGGGATACGGTGTCAAAAGCTTTGGCGAGATCAATAAAAATGGCAGTGGTGATGTGACCGCAGTCTATGCCTGTCAGGATTGCATCTGTGATTCGGAGTAGTGAGGTGGTAGTGAAGTGATGTTTACGGAACCCATATTGGTATTGGGTGAGGATGTTTTTGTCAGAGAGGTACGAGGATAGTTGATGTAGGACTAGTTGTTCTTGTAGTTTGGCTAGTGTCAGGAGGAGAAACATAGGGCGGTGGTTTTCGGGGGAGGAGAAGTCATCACCCTTAGGGAGGGGGAGGACGATTGCATGTTTCCAATCAAGGGGGATTTCCGCAAATTGAAACAAGAGTTGAGAAGGAGCAGTCAGAGGAAGCAATGGCTGCGCAGACAGATTTAGTAACCTGTGTCCAACCCATCAGGGGAGTTAACTTTGCATGGGTTGAGGGCCTCCAAAGCCATCAGCATATCAGTAGTCAGGACTTTGGAGAAAGAAAAACCGAGCGGTGGGGCTGCTGGGCTCCTAGTAGATGCAGAGGACGAAATGTTTATGGTTGGGAGGGAGTCAAGAAGGGCAGTGATGCAAGAGGTGAAGTGTGAATTGAAAGCTGCGCAGACACTAAGTGGTCGATGACAGTATTATTGTTAGAGGGGGAGAGAGAGCCTGAGGGGAGAAAGAGAGTGAATTACCTTCCAGAATTTGGATGGGTTGCTTATGTTGGATTTAAAGGTATAGCTGAAGTACTCAGCTTTGGCCAACCAAGTTGCTTTTGTGCATTTGTTTCTGAGGACATTGTAGGCCTTCATAGTCTTTAAGAAGCATAGTACTTTTACAGAGCTTCCAGGCAGCATCACGTGCCCTTTGGCAAGCAATGAGTTCTGAGGAGATCCAGGGGAGGTGGTTTCCACATATGCAAATCTGGCGTAATGGAGCATGTTGATTCCAGACTTCAAGGAATCGGTCAAGGAAATAGTTGGCTGCATCGTTTAGGTTACTGGCAGCAGATATGGGTGGCCAGTTAGTGGTAGCCAAGTCGTAGAGAAGTGGAGCGATGTTCAGGGATTTGTAAGAACGGATTTGTAAAGTTTTGTAATGGACTTTGACTTTGTGAACTCTGTGCACCAGGAAAGTCATGCAATGGTCACTGAAAGCATCAGCTAAGGTGCCCGATTTGATAACCCTGTGGGTGTGATTTGCTGTTAATGTGACCATGATCAATCACACTTGCTGAGTGAATTTAATTTTTGTCAGTTATAGTGACTTGACTGAGTTTTTCAGTTGACTGGTGGTTCTCCTATG
Source organism: Neoceratodus forsteri (assembly GCA_016271365.2). Classification (NCBI taxonomy): domain Eukaryota; kingdom Metazoa; phylum Chordata; order Ceratodontiformes; family Ceratodontidae; genus Neoceratodus; species Neoceratodus forsteri. The sequence continues at coordinate 925,323,526 of CM028132.1, forward strand.
ACCCCAGTGGCCCTCTAAAATAAAAAAATATATATATTTAAATGATGCTCCTATTCATAGCAATGAAGTGCACCCCCGAGCTCTACAGACTCCAGCATCACAAAACACTGGAGTGTGGGGGCAGCACGGGGGTGGTACTTCTCTCATTCGGAACCAGGAAGGGATGGGGCAACCAGCTCCTCCGAGCCAGGATTTACAATCCCTTCCCCTTCAAAATCTAAACACAGGAAAATTCTAAAACCTGCCATATTCAGCTCTGGTGCAGGTTAGCTACCGATGAGATGCTTCAAGGAGATATTTAAAATGAGCAAAATTGGTGCTCTTGAAGGAACTTGAGAATTATATTGTGCTTTACACACTGTATACAAAAGTGCTTTACAACACAAACAGTAGTAGGGGACTGACAGGAGTAGAATTATGGAGACTTGAGAAGAACTGAGAACCATATATATTTTAATATTTTGGTGCAGTTGGAAACAGGGAGCTAATTGCAGAATTTAAGCAAGATAGGGAAGAAGCTGCGTGAGATGTGGCAGGAAGTGGAGAAGCTGGTAGAAGGAGGAGTAGCTAGTAGCCTAAGGGACAGAGGGCACACCATGGAGTACGGCCAGTCCAGCCAGGATAATACATTAGTTGGCCAGCACTTGCTCCCTCTTCTCCTCCATGAATGCAACTCAGTGGGTCAATTCCTGTATTTCCCCCTGGAGTTGCACCACAGCTGATATTACATGAAGAGTAAGATTGGCCGCACCTGCACCTGGTCACTCAGGAGTCCCCTGACCTTGAGTGCTACTACATGTCCTAGCTACCATCCCCCCTGCCACCTCCAAATGCACAAATTGTCTTCTGTATTTACCCTCTTTCTGTACCGTTGGAGCAGAAGGAGTGGCACCAGCAGCACTGGCTGCATCCTCTCAGTCGTTGCTTTTTGATGCGTCTCCCATCCCCCCTCTGCTTAAGTTTTAGGTGGGTGTATTGCCCAGTGGTCCCTAGATGGGTGCCCTTCTCCTATGCCTCACAATACTTTTGCATAGTGTGCAGTTGACCACACTATTTTCGGCCAGGCTGACACGACAACATCCCAGACCAGGTACTTGTGCTTCTGCTGCCTAGGGGAGGAGCCAGGGGAGGCTGTTGGTTTTGACTTGTTGCTATTGGGGGGGGGGTGCTGCCTCCTCAAGCACCTGCTCTAACAGCTGCCCCTTCCTCCAGCCAGTGCTCCAGCTGGCACTGGTGCTACCCATTGCAGATGCACTGCACGGGGAGTGGACAGCATTCCACTCTGGTCAGCATCAGTACTACTGCCATTCCCAGTCCCACTTCTGGTCTTAACACACCAGCTCATTTTTTTATTTAAGAGAGGAGAAAAAGGCAAAAATTTGAATTTCAGAAGATTCATTAAAGAAATATACTCAGAAAAAGAGTGTTTAGACAGTGGAAAGAAAGACTGTAACCCCACCCTCATTTCACAGTACATGTTAAATAGTATCACCCACAGGACAGCCCCTTGGTATCCCAAGTGTGATCCTCTTGACATAAGAGAATTTGCCATTTAGGACCACCCTCTGAGTCATATCTGTCAACTAGTTCCAAATTCACCTAATTAGCCCATCACTAGTCCTGCATCCCCTACCATTTGTACAAGTCTTTTGTGTGCCACAAAATTATAGGCTGAAGTTTGGATACAAAACATTGACTGCCTGACCTCTGTCTACCATCTATGTCACCTAGTTTGTTTGACACAACACAGCCTACTCAAAGATCATAAGACATGGCAGTTGGGGTTGAATGTCAAAAAGTGCAAACTCATGCACCTAGGGCATAGGAACCCCGGTGGCGAGTACAGAGTTGGTGGTGGGGGCACACTGACAGTTACTAGACCAAAGAGGGACATTGGGGTTAATATATCAGAGGACCTGAGAGCAGCACAGTGTGACAAAGCCATGGGCAGGGCGGGTGGGATTCTTGGGTGCATAGGGAGTAGAATCTCCAGCAGTAGGAGGAGTGAGGTGGTGATGCCACTGTGTCGCTCCCCGTTACACCCCAACCTGTAGTACTGTGTCCAGCTTTGGAGACTGCACCTCAGAAAGGACATATACAGGGTGGAGGCAGTCCAGAGGCAGCTACAACGGTGCAGGATTCACATGAGAAACATTACGAGGAGAGGCTGAGGGATCTCAATATATACACCCTGGAAGAGAGGACGGGGAGAGAGAGAGTGAGAGGAGAACAAAGTGACGTGATCGAGACCTACAAGTACCTCACAGGGCTAAACAGGGTGCAGGTGAGGAATCTGTTTCAAATGAGGATGAGCACCGGGACTTGAAGCATGCATGGGATAAAAACATAGGGCTGTATTAGAAAAGAGGCAAGGTGGGGGGTGGGACATCAGAGACTAGATAGGGTCTGCAGAGTTAGGACAGGCAGGGAAAAAGTGGGAAGACTACCTGGGCCAAGTTGTCCTTTTCTGCCATCAAATTCTATGTTGTTCCTCAAGAACCATTGTGATTTCTGTTCATAATGTGTTTTTCCACTAGTAAATCCACTACCTGTTCCTTTATAAGACCTTACACTGCATATGGCCAGTCAAAGCTGTAGAGGAAAACAGGGTTGTTTGACCACAGCTTGCTTCCACATGCTTATCATACTGCAGTGACCACCATGACACCACCCAGAGAAACAGCATCTAAACCCCAAGTGCTGCACACCTGAGAGGTCAACATCTGAGGCCTTCTGGTGTCTGAGTTGGTCAGCAAACCATAAACAACAGAGGATTGGGGCCTTGGCTGTACAAAATTTGTTAGTTAGGTCGGTACGTAGGTAGGTCGTAGGACTTGGAGGTGGGAATGGAAGCCCTGAGTAGGACTGAGTCTGTTTTGTAACACCATGGAAAAAGACCTGCAGCTAGGCCAGTTGTTTTTTTTTTTTCCCCCAACTCTGTTTTACTCCCTCACTGGCCCCTTAGACCTCTCTCCAGTGGGGTGTGGGAGCTCCCGTTTCCTGCCCTGCCTGGGGTCCTCCCATACCGGTTCACTGCTCCCAGGAGCTCTCCTCCAGCTCCACCATGCACCCCGCCCCCTGGCTCTGAGCCCCCCGTGGTGGGACCACTATTTACCCCTCCAGTGCTCTATAATCCAGAAGGGCAGCCAGAGAGTGAAGGAGAGACACAGTGACCAGCCAGGTAGGACCTGGTTGTGACGTGATAGATGTCCTTAGCCCCACCTTCTCCTGTCTGGATGCCAGGGCTTTCCCATTTTTATGGTTGCCCCGAGGGGTGCAGATGTGCAGTGACACCCTGCATGAGACAGGCACTCCCCCACACCCTTCGTAGCAGCATCCGGCCACACCCCAAACCCCGGAAGAGCGTGCCGCAAGTCGCGCCATCCCCGGCCACCACCAGTATACCCACCGCCCCCAGCAGAGAGAAACAGTCCGCCAGATGCTCAATCTTCTCCTGCCCCTACTAACCTCTGATGTCCTGAGTTCGCTTCCGAACCCAGGTTGTTGGCGTGGTGCCCAGCACCTCAACCCTCAGTGCCACCATGCTGGCCCAGGTCAGTTGTCTTAAGTGTGGATTATAAATAGTGATCCTTTTAAAGTTTAAGCTTGTTCGCTGTGCATGCCAAAGCCTCGTCTACCTCAAGTATCTGGCTTGCAGTGTTACAGCTGCTGTGGTACTTGGTAACTATTGTGTTAAAAAGGGTGCAGCATTTTCACACACACACACACACACACACACACACACACGGAATGCTTACCATGGAACACAAGAATTCAGTTTTATCAGCTGGCAAAGGACTGTGGAGGTTCCCCGGACATACTGGTCCATCTGGGTACCAACGACATTGAGGGAAATAGTGAGCTAGAGATACAGTCAAGGTTCAGGGAGCCTGCCAGGGTCTGTCATGACATAGGATGCACAGTTTCCTTCTCAGAAATCCTGCCGGTGACAAGGGCTAGTGGGGAATACAAGAGGAAGACTAGGGTGATAAACCAGTGGCTCAGGGAGTGGTATGGGGCCAGAGGGTATGGGTTGATGGGGGATTGGGGGGAGACCTGGGAGGATAAGGGGCTGTATGCTAGAGATAGGCTCCATCTCAATTCGGAGGGGAAGGAAATCCTTAAGTTGAAAATAGAGGAGTTCATTGGTTAAAGGTGAGGTTTAAAGTTGTGAAGGGGGGAAGGATGGGAGAAAAGGCTGTCGAGGGGGGTCCGATAAAGGAGGGACTCTGTCTCCACCCCCTCGGGGAGCTGGAGGAATGCAGGAAAAGGCCAAGTGGTAAGGTGCGGACCAGAGGAAGACAGAATCCCCACAGGAACACGAGCAGGGGAAATGGAAGTATAAGGAAATGGTGGAAGGTAGTCCTACTAAATGCCAGAAGCTTGGGCAATAAAATGCCTGAGCTCCAGGTGATGCTAATTGAGGGACAGGTGGATGTGGCAGCGGTCACTGAGACCTGGACCACCACAGGGCATGACTGGAACCTGAACCTGGAGGGTTACATGATGTTTAGGAAGGACAGGGGGGAGGGAAGGGGAGGAGGGGTAGCAATAATAGTCAAAAACTGTATTGCCATAGGAGGAGTGGAGGAGGTGGAGGGAACTGTGGAGGCAATTTGGGTCACCTTGATAACAAGGGGCAAGAGACTAAAAATAGTAGTGGTGTATAGACCCCCTACACTGGCGGAGGAGATGGAGGAGAGTCTGGTGGCAGATGTTGGGAGACACTGCAGACTGGGAAGGGGAAGGGTGGTGGTGTTGGGGGACTTAAACATGCCAGGAACAGACTGGGAGACTGACATCCTCGGTGGCCAGGGAACAGAGGTTGTTGGATGTCTTTCAGGACATGTTCCTAACTCAGCAGGTGGGGGAACCGACCATGAAGGAGTGGATACTGGATGTCATCCTGGCAGACAGTGACCAGATTCAGGGCCTGGAGGTAAGGGACCCATTTGCGGGAAGCGACCATGCCACGGTCTGGTTCTGCCTGAACCTAGGAGGGGTAGAAGGCTGCACAATGACCAAGGTAGCTGACTTCAGGGGGATGGATTTCAAGGAAATGGGAAGGATCCTTAAGGAGCACTTAGATGGGATTGGGTCAGACATGGATGCTGACAGTAGGTGGGAAATCATCAGGAGTGGGGTGCAGGATGCTACAAGCACCTGCACAAGAGTAAGACGAAAATGCAGTAGGGCCCAAAAAACCCTGCTGGTGGACCCAGGGAGGTTCAGGAGGTGGTGAGGGAAAGAAGGTGGCCTATAGGCAATCCAAGTGCTCAAGGAGTGAAAGGACCGAGGGGAGTAAGAGCTGATGGTCAGAAGGGCCACTAGGGTGGTAGGGGCGGCTAAGGCAAGGAAGGAGCAGAACCTGGCCAGGGAAATTAGGAGAGGGAACAAGGGGTTCTTTAGATACATTGGGGAAAAACGAAGGGTGAAGGGGCAGATTAGCATGATTAAAACGGGAGGGATGGGCACAAGAATCGGGGGAGCAGACCGAGGTACTAAATGAGTACTTCGCCTCAGTTTGCACCAACGAAAATGGGGGGGGCTGCATCATACATGGGAGAAGACAGTGAAACTGAGCAGGGGGTACCCTTACTGATCGGCGGGTCTGGGGAGGGGGCATCACTGGCAGATGGGGGGGAAGGCAAAGCAGGGGGACGAGGTAGCGAAGGTAGAACTCATGGTTGAGAGAGAGAGTGAGGGAAGCCCTCAGGTCCCTTAAGATGGAGAAAGCACCAGGGCTGGATAAATTACATCCCAGACTGCTGAAGAAACTGGCGGATGTCCTGGCGGGGCTCTTCAGCATCTCTCTGAGGACAGGATGGGTGCCCCAGGACAGGGAGGTGGCAGGGAACTACAGGCCCATCAGCCTGACATTGGTGGTGGGCAAGGTGATGCAGGGCATTGTCAAGGAGAGACTGGGGGGGGACCTGGAAAAGTTGGGCTGCCTGGACGATAGACAGCATGGATTCATCCCAGAGAAATCACGTCAGATAACCTTGGGGAGTTCTATGACTGGGTGTCGAGTGCCTTGGACCTGGGTAGACCAGTGGACATCCTCTTTCTTGACTTTAGCAAGGCGTTTGACTCTGTTCCTGTTGGATATGCTGGGAGAAATGGGGATGGGGAACCAGATGATCAGATTAATAGGCAATTGGCTCCAGGACCAGACCCAGAGGGTCATGTTTGGTGGGATAGTCTCATCCCCAAGGAGGGCCATTAGTGGAGTCCCTCAGGGATCAGTTCTTGGGCCCCCTCCTGTTCAGTGCCTACGTCTCTGACATAAGGAAGGGTATCAAGAGTGAGATGAGTCTCTTTGCAGATGACTGAAAACTGGGGGCGGTGGTGGATGGGGAGGAGGGGAGGGTGGCCCTACAGGGGGACCTGGAGGCTCTGGAAAGGTGGTCTAGAAAGTGGAAGCTGAGGTGCAATGCAGGGAAATGCAAGGTACTACACCTGGGAGCCAGAAACCCGGGCCAAGTGTACACCCTGAGGGGGGGAATGCTACAAGTCTCGATGGCTGAGAGGGACCTGGAGGTGGTAGTGGATGTCAAGATGAACAACTCGGAGACTTGTAGGAGGGCAGTGGCAAAGGCCAACAGGATGCTTGGATGCATCACTAGGGGGATCACCTCCAGAAGGAAGGAAGTGATACTCCCACTGTATAACTGCTTGATGAGGCTGCACCTCGAGTACTGCATACAGTTTTGGAGCCACATTTAAAGGGACATTGAACTCTGGAGAGGGTCCAGAGGAGGCAAACAAAATGATTTGGGGCTTGGGTGATAGGACCTATGGGGGAGTCTCGAAGAGCTAAATATGTACACATTGGAAGAGAGAAGGGACCGGGGGGGGGGCATGATAGAGGTCTTCAGGTACATGAAGGGGGTAAATTGGGGAGGAGCAGTCAGGGTGCTCCGAAGGAAGAGGTGGGGAACTAGAGGGCATGGGTGGAAGCTGGAGGGAGGGGAGATTCAGGGGAGAAAGGAGAAGGTGCTACTTCACTGAGAGGGTGGTGAAGCCATGGAATGCGCTGCCAGGGGGCTGGTGGAGGCAGAGATGGTGGAGAAGTTCAAGAGGGGGCGGGACAGTTACAGGGGAAGGGTTCTGGAAGCAAAAACCAGTGCAGCGAGAATATCCGGGACTGGGAAGGGTGAAGACAGAGAGGGAGAGGGGGGCAGCAAGTTCAGCTCCCAGGGTGGGGGCTGACCAAACGAGCAGACACGAAAGACCATTAGGCCTATTCTGCTTGCATTTTACTATGTATGTTAGTATGTAATTCTGCTGACAGAATGTTAACTGCTGCCAACTATACACACACTCATTCACAACAGAAGGCCTGATATGGAGCCAGAACCTCAAGTTTATCTGTGGCACAGCAAGTAGCAGAGATTTCACTGGTAAGCATATATTGTATGGAAGGGGGCTGTTCATGGTAAGCAAAGGAACACTTGAAACTTTAGCACTTAATGTTTTGGTGCCTCTTATAGTGATTCATATTATTTTGTTCAGCTTTATCTTTTACTGTGCGTAACCCAGCTATGATGTGTTCTACATAGTGGCACAGTCTGCAGAATGTAGTACCAGTTAAGACAGTCTCCATTTAGCTCCTCTCCTCCAATAGGTTTACCTACTCATGATTTGCTGTGCTAGGTTTGTGGCTTTAGGTTGTATGTGTTTACTGAAACCCCGCAAATTGGAAAATAAATGTCTTTTTGTACCACGTATGCTTTGTACAGTTGGCCTTCTTATTTCAGTTAGATTATCTATTTCTGCATATTATAAGCATAATATATCAAATAATATGTGGGGTGGTGTATTTAACGAGAATTTTACACACATCCAAGGTGTTGGATGCTATATAAACCCCGAGGGCAAAGCTCGAGGGGTGAATTTAAGCATCCATCACTGCCATTTGCTCTCTTGGTTTATATGTGCTAAGTAGCTCCTTGGTTATTCTTAAAGTTAAAACTCAGTTTGGCATATCTTTCTTGAGCTATTCCCTTCCCTCCCTGTGGAACAAGCTGCAAAACACTTTACAAATATCCTCTCTACTTACCTTGGCTACCTTCAAAACCTTAATTGCCAGGGCAGCCACAGAAATTTGCAACTGTGTTTCCTAAAACCTATTGCTAACCTTCTTCCCCCTCTCCCACCTCTACTTCCTTCCCCCTACATACCAGGGTACACAACCTACAGGAGAGACAGGGAGGGGAGAAGAGGGGGCGGAGTAGCTCTCTATGTAAGGGAAGGGATGAAAGCAACTGAACAAAAGAGTAAACAGGGAGGAGAGGAAGTACTGTGGGTCACCTTAGAGACTGGAAATGGCACCACAATCCGCACAGGGGTTGCATACAGACCCCCATGTCAGGGGGAGGGAATGGACAAGGATATGATAGAAGACATACTTAGGAGGGCAGAGAAAGGGGAGATACTGTTGATGGGGGACCTTAATATGCCGGATGTCAACTGGAGCACCTTTGCTGCAGCCACATCTAAAAGCAGGGCCATTCTTGATGCCCTTCAGGTGGCATGCCTCAGACAGCTAGTTTTGGAATGTACTCGTGAGGGAGCAATCTTAGCCCTTGTCATCTCAAATGGGGACAGTGAGAGAATCTCAGATCTAGAAGTGGATAGCCATTTGGGAACAAGTGACCACCAAACAGTGTAGTTCACAATAAACTCAGCTACAGAGTCAAGCCATACAAAAGTGAGGGTTCTGGATTTCAGGAGGATGGACTTTGGCAAGATGGGAGAGTGCCTTTGAAAAGCACTAGCAAACAGGCTAGATGGAGGGGTGGAGCAACAATGGGGAAATATCAAAACTGCCATCACAGAGGCAACAAGCCTTTATGTGAAGCAAATAAACAAATCAAAGCAAAAGAAAAAGCCACTATGGTTCTCAAAAGAGGTGGCAGTGAAGGTTAGGGGAGAAAAAGATAGCATTTAGGAAGTAGAAGGAAACACAGAAGGAGCAGGACAGAGAACTGTACCAGTTAAGGCAGAAGGAAGCAGGGAGGGTAGTTAGAATAGCAAAGGCCCAAACTGAGGAAAAGATAGCCAACTCAGTTAAGGTGGATAAAACCTTTTATAGGTATATCAGGGAGCATAGAAAGACAAAGGGAGGGATAGTGAGGCTGAATAGAATGGACGGTGGGTGGGCAGAGAGGGACAGTGAAAAAGCAGGGACACTGAATGAATACTTCTGTTCAGTATTCACAAAAGAGGAGGTGGGGGAGGTGCCTAATCCAATTAACAGAAGCACTCTGGATAGGGGGGGGTCAATGCCGGTCCTTTCATTGAAGAAAGAGTTCTGAAAGAATTCCTAAAACTGAAGGTGGACAAAGCAATGGGGCCAGATGGAATTCCCCCCAGATTTCTAAAAGAATTAAGCAGAGAACTAGTGACACCACGGACTGCCCTTTTTAACAAATCTTGGGAGGATGGCGTGGTACCTGAGGACTGGAGGAAGGTGGATGTGATTCCCCTTCACAAAAGTGGGACCAAGACAGAGGCAAGTGTAACCCCTAGATGGCGCTATCCCAGGGGCTACTACCCCTGCCTGATTTGCCACTAACAGGTTGAGGGGCCTGGATCCAATGGCGGGTGCCTCCACCCAGAGGTCAGGGTTTGCAATAGTTAAACTAACTTGGTCACAGCCCTCTGGGACACTGCAACCCCCCTTTCTTCCCACTAGTGGCCCACACAATATATCAGAATTACCTTCACAGTATACACTTACCCCCAGGTCTGGTTCCGGCACTGGGACCTCCTGTGAAATGAGATACAGTGCAACAATCACAGTACAGTACTTTAACATAGACAAATACCTCAGGCAGTATAACTTTGCTGAAACAAGCAGCTCTGATTTATTTAGGGGGATATAACAAGGACAGGGGGAAATCAGGTTAATTAGCTTATCACTCTAATAATCTACCTATGGCTCTGTGCACAGGCCTATCCCTATCAGTTACTGTCCCTGGGAACCCAAGCCCTAGTGGCTAGTCCAAATCGTGGCAGCTGGTAGGGGCCCTTTCACAGAGAGAAAAGGAGAATTAAACAGTCAGCAGTACAGTAATTCCATTTGGATTTAATGTGGCAATTCAACAGGGAGCGACCCTGAATTAGTACTCACGACCTCCAAATAAGATAGGGTCCTTCAATGTCAGCAGGGCTCACTTGAGGTACACAAACATCTTCACACATCCATATAAAGAAAGCACTATACCAGGCAGGCTGCATCTGTATCCCGATCGCAATTACTGCACAATACCCGGAGAACACACAGCAGATTCAGTTCCTGACAGACCGAGTACAATTTTAGCAATTCCCCAGTCTTCTACAGGGTGAGCCTAGTTTCTACTCTTCAGAGATCCTTTGATTCTTTTCACAGGACAGATTCAGTCCTAACAAGCTGCGACCGGAACTCTGGGCCTTACACACGTTTTTTGACTAAAACTGCACACTGAAAAAGCACAGGGCTCCTTCCTTCTTCACTGCCAAAGCTCAACTGAAACTCCAACCGACAAAACCGGGCACTTCCTTTGAGTTCCTCCCAGTTCTTGACTGGATTGGCTGTCACTCACAATAGACTGCTGCTGTTGGTCCAAAAAGGCACTGAAGTCTAAACTACATCTCCCAGAGTCACTGCCCATACAATCCTCTTGTGGCTGGCTCAGATTATGAGTCCAAGTTCTGATTCGTCAAGGCACCATTTAGAGCTAGCTTACCCCACACTGATTGGTCCAGTTCAGCAGTTCAAAACTAGAATGGGAACTAGCAGACACAGTTCTGACTGCAAAGAAAGCAGGTTAGACAAACTGTAATTTCATTATTACTCTAAATAATTTCTGGCAAACAGTTACATCTTTCAGATAGGTTCCCTTTGCACTCCTAGTGACTGCAAAATGAAGTGAATTGGCAGCAGCTTGAGTGGTACTCAATCAAAGAAACACACAGTCCCCCATACAAACTAATTATGTCTGCAAGCAGACAGCTCTTAAAGAGACAGTACCAGAGGTTCTAAAAACACTCACTGATAAATGGCTTAAATGCCAAACACCATTCAGGCTTGGAGCATTCAAGCAAGCTCCTGGAAGTCTTTTGGGAACCCCCATTTGCAGGGGGGTTACACCCTTCCTGGCCTGGGAAAGCTTGACGTCCGCGTCAAGCAAGTACCCCCATAAGTTTCAACTGCAACCATATACATTTGCATTAGGCTCGCACGTGTAATCATCAGTCAATATATCATTTTACCAAGAACACATTTCTGAAATATTGCAGTACGTCACTCTTTACACAGTATTACATACACATTGTACCATAACTCAAGTTATTACCTCTTGTACATGAAACCTGAAGAGAGGGGGCCCTTCCCTATCAGTTACCTTGGGGCTGGACGGGCAAGGGCACCATACTAGAGGGCAACACAAGTAACTTGGAGTTAGCACTGACGCTCAGTTTGGGCAATGAGCTCGGGGACACATACACTCCTTTATGGACAACATTGAGAGGCAAGTCCACAGGCCTCCCAAGTGAATCATAACTGAGGTGCACCACAGGCTTTACAGCTCGACCAGTCTTTCTAGGGGGAACTGTTACAGTCTCTGCACTCTGAGCCTCATTTTCAGCATTGTCCTCACTTGTCAGGGGAGTCTCCATGGGGGTAGAGAGGCTAGAACTTGGGCACTTTCAGCTCCAGGAGTTACAGTTTCTGAGTCCACAACATTTGGCTCGCATGGAGAGCTTTCGGACACTGGCAGTGGACTGTCAGGGCACTCAAAATACTCTTCTTGTTCGGGTGTATCACCAGTCTGCCCCAATCTATCATTTTCCTCCCCTGAAAGCTCAAACAGTTCAACCATGCACAATGATTCCATTTCATCTGATCTGATGCTTTGCACTTCACTTTCTGGGAGCATTGGCTCCAGGGATGAAGCTGGGCTTAGACAGTCCAGAAGGCCAGCTTCATCTCCAGTATTGACTAGAGGATTGCCCGAAACAATTGACTCAGTTCGTAAGAAGGATAGTATTCAAAGTCACTCTCACTTTCTTCCGATATGGACTGACAGTCATGCTCAACTGGGACTTGTGGAGGGAACACTTTAACTTTGCTTCTGTAGGTGCAGACTTTCTTGATCTTTTCTTAGCAGCAGCCCTAGTCACTGGTCCAGAGGGGCATCTTCTAGGGGCTCAGACTCAATTAAGATTTGTCCAATGGGCAGTAAATGATTTCTATGCATTGTTTTACATCTTTGAATTATTCTCAGGCCTTACTTTGTACACTGGCAGATCATCTAGTTTGCCCACTACAATGAGGGAGATGGTGCCATCTGTCAGCAATCTTGTGCTTGCCATGCAGTCCCAGATTTCTTAGCAATACCCGATCTCCCTCCTGGAGTTCCTGTGCTTTCACCTTTTATCATACCTTTCTTTGTTGGCCAGATTTCTTTTGGCAGCCATGGTTTGAGCCAGTTAGTACGCATGAGTTAGCTGGGCCTTTAACTTTTGCACATACTGTAAATAGTTGTCAGCTTGAACCCCATCAGGAGAGACCCCAAAACACACATCTACTAGTAGTCGAGCTTCTCTTCCAAACATCAGGCGGTGGGGAGAATCCAGTGGCATCACTTTTGGTGCAGTTATAAGCATGTACCAGGGTGCTAATTTGTTGGCTCCATCTAGGCTTGTCCTTTGGGTGCAGGGTGCTAGCATATCTAGCAAAGTGCGGTTGAAACGTTCAGGCTGTGTGTGTCCCCTGAGGGGTGGTAAGAGTGGTTCTGAACTTTCGCCTCCCCACAGAGAAAGCATCTCTTTGATCAGACGACTCTCAAAGTCTCTCCCTTGATCAGAATGGATTCTTTGTGGAGCTCCATAGTGAACAAAAAAGTTTTCTACAAGTACTTTGGCCACAGTGGATGCTTTCTGGTCTTTGGTGGGAAAGCTTGGGCATATCTCGTGAAATGGTCAGTGACCACCAGCACATTACTGATATTTCTTTGATCTGACTCCAAACTCAGAAAATCAATACAGACCAGCTCCATGGGTGCACTGGTGGTGATGTTAACAAGGGGCAGCCCTCTGGGGCAAAGCTTTCCTCTGTAAGCAGCGACACAAGTTCGAATGTGTTGCTCACATCAGCCCCCATCTTAGGCCAATAGAATCTGGATCTCACCAAGTCAAGTGTTCTGTCTATACCAAGGTGCCTCATGTGGTTGTGCAAGGACCTCAGTACTGAGTCTCGAAGGCAGTGGGCAGCACTAGTTGTTGTTTGTCTACTTGTCCCCTCTGTCTACTGTTTCTCTGTATAACAGTTTATTGATCAGTTTCAACTTAGGACCTTCTTTGTATAACAGTGCAGTTCTCAAATCAGTGGAGCGTAATTTGGACACATCTTTTCCTGCATAGAGGGCTTCTAAAGCTGCTTTGATCATGGGATCGCGGGATTGAGCCCGCCGAATACTGTCATATTCCAGCTGAGGCAGTGCACCAATGTCTATTGCAGAAAAGTGGCAATAAGCAGCAGGTATGCAATTCTCAGAGGCTCCCAAGCAATCCACCATGCAGTCCACTGCGTCCGTGGACATTTGTTCTTCCCTGTCAAACTTCCGGCAGAGTGCCCGAATGTCAGGTTCTGCCAATCGGACCCAATCATTCTGGGGAACAGGCCTCCGGGAGAGAGCATCAGCATCTATGTGGTTCAGACCTGCTCGGTATTCGAGAGCATAGTCATATGTAGATAATGCAGAAAGCCACCTATGGCCAGTGGCATCCAACTTAGCTGAGGTCTGCACATAGGTCAAAGGATTATTGTCAGTTTTTACTAGTATTTTAGCCCCATACAAGTACTCATGGAATTGGTCAACAATAGCCCACTTCAAAGCTAGGAACTCTAACTTATGTACAGGATAGTTCTTTTCGGATGGGGTCAGGCTTCTACTGGCAAAGGCCACTGGTCTCAGGCCATTCTCGTGCTCTTGGTACAACACAGCCCCAACCCTTGCAAGCTAGCATCAGTTGTGCAGGGACGTAAGGTTTCTTGGATCGGCATAGGCCAGCACTGGAGCATGGGTAAGTTGATATATGATCTCATGAAAAGCAGTCTCACAATCAGGAGTCCAGCGGGCCCCAAATACTTCACTCGGATGAAAATACACTCTTTCAGTCTTGAGGGACGCTGACTTTTGGTATTTTTTGTGGGTTGGGGGATACCCTTGAGTAAGGTTAAATAAAGGGCGGATCACTCCTGAATAGTCCTTGATGAAGCGCCGATAATAACCACAGAATCCCAGGAATCTTTGCAGTTCTTTTAGATTTTTGGGCTGTGGCCAGGTGGTCAAGGCCTCAACTTTACTTGGGTCGGTCTCTATTCCCTCGGTGGATACTATGTGTCCCACATACTTTACTGATGTTTGAAAGAATTGACACTTATCAATGGACAGTTTAAGGCCAAAGTCCTCCAGTCGGTCCAATACCTTAAATAATCTGCTCTCATGTTCCTCCAGTGAGCTGCCAAACACAATAACATCATCTAGGTATACCAGGCACTTCTAGTAAGTTCATGTCCCCACTGCACGCTCCATCAATCGTTGAAAAGTGGCTGGGGCACCTGAAATCCCTTGAGGCATCCTCATGAATTCTTAGAAGCAGCGGACAGATAAAGGCCGTCTTCTCACGGTCCTCTGGGGCCATCGGGATCTGGTAGTACCCTACGGAGATCCAGCACAGAGAACCACTTGCTCCCGTTTAGGCAGTCCAAAGCATCCTGAATAGGGCATTGTGTACTGATCAGGGATAGTCCACGGTTTAAGGTGCGATAATCCACACATCCTTACTGTTCCATCTTTTCCTCACTACCACAATGGGAAGCATAAGGGCTTCTGGATTCTTGTATTACACCAGCAGCTAACATCTCTTGCAGATGCCGTCTCACATCATCTATGTCAGCAGGTGCCAGGCGTCGAGACCTCTCACGAAATGGTCTTCGTCATGCAGCGGATATTGTGCTCAGCTCCTTGCACGCATCCTACATCCCATTCCTTTAAAGAAAACACCTGGTCTCTCTGGGCAAGCTTCTCACTGATCCTCACTTTCCATTCAGCTGGCAGCGGAGTCGCCAAATCAAACAAGTCAGGCGTTACTCTGTCATTCTTCCTTGAACTCTTGCTGCTGGGTAGCACTGCAGTGTCTGCACAATGCACATTAGCCAGGATGCAACCTCTGTTTACTCGAATGTCTCTTTCAGACACATTATGAACTTGGACCATTACCCTTCTGGCATAAGCATGGGCTCTAGCGGGCAAAATACTAAGCTTGACCAGCAGTCCCTCTGGCAATTTTCCATCGCCTGGTGCATCCAACATTAATATTTTATTCTTAACATCCTTTCTGATACGGACCTCTCCCTGTAAGGTACACTGGGCATTTGGCGCCAGGATCAGAGACTCAGGATCCTTCTTCCATACAATTCCGACCGGTTCCTCTGGTTCTGTTTTTTCAGCATCTCTCTGTGCCTCATAGGCCTTCTTAATTAAAGCTGGAACTCTTAAAGCTCTACTAGTCTTTGACCCCTGTTTTTCATAACACAACTGTGCCAGCCTTCCGAACATATGAGCATTTGTTCCAATCAACAAAGGGACACCATCATACAGTCCAGTGGGGGGACACACTAAGGCTAGGGTCTCTACTTGTTCGGCCACTCCAGCCACGGAGGTGGGGAAAGACAGCCAAATTCGGATATACCCGGAATAGGGGTAGGCCTTCTCACTTAACCCCCATACATGCAGTCCTTCTAATGGTTGTAAGGGTACGTCTGACAAATGCTTCTGATACCAATCCTGGAACACAATTGTCACTTGGGAGCCACTGTCTAATACAGCTCTTGTAGACACTCCATTCACCTTTACAGTGGTCTTCATGGAGGGACCCACTATTCTGGACCAGTCTGGAGAGGCGGTAGTGGGGGCCTGGGCAACTGACCTTGCCACAAAAGGACGTGAATTAACATTTTGGTGCCCTCACTGGGATCATGTGTGCACCTCTTAACCACTGATTTCTTCTCCAAGCTCTCCTTGTAGCCTATATGCAACTTTGTCAGTGTCTTTTGGGGACTGGCATTCCTTTTCATGTGCCCATCTTTCCCACAATTATAGCAAAACATACTTTCTGGAGTTTGAGCTGGCCGAGCCACACTGGGAGCCAGGGCAGGGTATTACTAACTGGAAACCTGGTGCCATCTCTGTCTGTGGCGTGATAAGCATTTGGATACATCTCGTCAGTTTCTCCACTTCCATGGTCAAGGAATTGAGTTTGGAGCTGTTATCAGCAGGAGATACATGGGTGGGTACCCCTACCCCATAGCAGATGCAGTCGGATATAGGTCAGGGCCTGCATTTGCAGGCGTGGCCTTCATAAAGGGACTGTTTTGAATTCCCGGATCTCTCTCAACAGTTAGCCCCATTGTGGCATATCTTTTCCTTGTCAGAGCACTCATTGACTATCAACCTCTGCCCCTGAACTTCACTTGATGGGTCACCCTCAGTCTCTCGGTCGTAGCCACAGCTGTTGGTGCAGGTACCTCCGAGGTCACCTTTTCTCAACTCCTCGAATTTCTCTCATTAACTCATCATAGGAGAGGGGGATTCCAGTCGATTTTCAGGCGTAACTGAAGCAACAGCAGTTCTGAGAAGGGGCAGACTTAAGGATTCTGTCCAGTCTGGTTCGGTCCAGTTCAATCGCTGGCAAACTACCCTTTCTGAGGCATTCTTGCAACAATTTTTCCAGCCGAGAGACATACACAGACAACAACCCCTTGGTACTGTTGTGCATTTCTTACTCTCCACCATAGGTCCTCATCAGAATCTGGGCTCCATACACATTCTCCAAGGCCTCAAGATAGGCCTGTGCAGTCGCTTCAGGGTTACTGGCCCGTTTAGCACGGATGGTAGCCAGGGCAGGACCTCGGAGGCTCTCACTAACCCTCTTTCGCTCGCCTCCCGAGCATTGCCATTCTAGCACTTGGGGGCAACATAGTTATCCAGGTCTCCCAGTCATCCTCCCTTGGGGGTGGGAGGGTGCCAGAGAAGATCCTCAACCTTCGTAAGAGTCGTGACTAATGGCAGGTGCAGAAATAGAGTCTGCATTGGTTCAGCCACCATCTACGGGCACTGGAGCAGGAGAGGGTGTTGGGGAGGAACACCCCAGGTGGCAAGAATAGTTTCTTCAAGTCCTCCACAGTTTTCCCTCCCAGCAACCATTCAGCAAATTTCTCCTCAAAAGTTTCAGATAGTGGTGGGGGCTGATTCCCCCCCGGGTCTTTACTGTCCTTAGTTATCACTCTCCAAGCAGTGAGGGCTCCCTCTGGGGTAATGGTCTGTGGCACTTTGGAGCTATCTATGGGATCCTTAAACTCTACTAGGGCCAGGAAAGTGTGGGTGAGCAGATTAGCATGCCGACCCACCACCACAGGGTTTTGTAAACTTTCCACCTTGGAAAGTACTCCCTGCACAGTGTCCGTATTGATACCCAGGGGGATGTCCAGGATAAGCATAGCATTTTGGGGTCGATCTCTCCCCAGTACACCTCCACCAGCCGGTGCACAGCCACTTCTGTCGGGTACCCATTTTTTCTTAACAGTGGTTCAGAATATGGCCACTAGAGGACACACAATCCCAGCGGTGAGCCTCCAAGATGTAACCCTAGATGGCGCTATCCCAGGGGCTACTACCCCTGCCTGATTTGCCACTAACAGGTTGAGGGGCCTGGATCCAATGGCGGGTGCCTCCACCCAGAGGTCAGGGTTTGCAATAGTTAAACTAACTTGGTCACAGCCCTCTGGGACACTGCAACCCCCCTTTCTTCCCACTAGTGGCCCACACACAATATATCAGAATTACCTTCACAGTATACACTTACCCCCAGGTCTGGTTCCGCACTGGGACCTCCTGTGAAATGAGATACAGTGCAACAATCACAGTACAGTACTTTAACATAGACAAATACCTCAGGCAGTATAACTTTGCTGAAACAAGCAGCTCTGATTTATTTAGGGGATATAACAAGGACAGGGGAAATCAGGTTAATTAGCTTATCACTCTAATAATCTACCTATGGCTCTGTGCACAGCCTATCCCTATCAGTTACTGTCCCTGGGAACCCAAGCCCTAGTGGCTAGTCCAAATCGTGGCAGCTGGTGAGGGCCCTTTCACAGAGAAAAGGAGAATTAAACAGTCAGCAGTACAGTAATTCCATTTGGTTTAATGTGGCAATTCAACAGGAGCGACCCTGAATTAGTACTCACGACCTCCAAATAAGATAGGGTCCTTCAATGTCAGCAGGGCTCACTTGAGGTACACAAACATCTTCACACATCCATATAAAAGAAAGCACTATACCAGGCAGGTGCATCTGTATCCCGATCGCAATTACTGCACAATACCAGGAGAACACACAGCAGATTCAGTTCCTGACAGACCGAGTGCAATTTTTAGCACCCCCAGTCTTCTACAGGGTGAGCCTGGTTTCTACTCTTCAGAGATTCTTTGATTCTTTTCACAGGACGGATTCAGTCCTAACAAGCTGTTACACAAGCTGCAGACCGGAACTCTGGGCCTTACACACGCTTTTTGACTAAAACTGCACACTGAAAAGCACAGGGCTCCTTCCTTCTTCACTGCCAAAGCTCAACTGAAACTCCAACCGACAAACCGGCACTTCCTTTGAGTTCCTCCCAGTTCTTGACTGGATTGGCTGTCACCAATAGACTGCTGCTGTTGGTCCAAAAGGCACTGAAGTCTAAACTACATCTCCCAGAGTCACTGCCCATACAATCCTCTTGTGGCTGGCTCAGATTATGAGTCCAAGTTCTGATTCGTCAAGGCACCATTTTAGAGCTAGCTTACCCACACTGATTGGTCCAGTTCAGCAGTTCAAAACTAGAATGGGGAACTAGCAGACACAGTTCTGACTGCAAAGAAAGCAGGTTAGACAAACTGTAATTTCATTATTACTCTAAATAATTTCTGGCAAACAGTTACATCTTTCAGATAGGTTCCCTTTGCAATCCTAGTGACTGCAAAAATGAAGTGAATTGGCAGCAGCTTGAGTGGTACTCAATCAAAGAAACACACAGTCCCCACACAAACTAATTATGTCTGCAAGCAGACAGCTCTTAAAGAGACAGTACCAGAGGTTCTAAAACACTCACTGATAAATGGCTTAAATGCCAAACACCATTCAGGCTTGGAGCATTCAAGCAAGCTCCTGGAAGTCTTTTGGGAACCCCCATTTGCAGGGGGGTTACACAAGGAACTACAGACTTGTCAGTTTGACCTCTGTGGTAGGGAAAGTGATGGAATCACTTCTGAAGGAAAGAATTATTGAGTACCGAGAGGCCAGTGGGGCACAGGACCCAAGGCAGCATGGGTTCACAGCGGGAAGATCATGTCAGACGAATCTGATTGATGTCTTTGACTGGGTGACCAAAGTAGTAGACCAGGGAGAGGCTGTGGACATGGCCTACGTAGGCTTTAGCAAGGCATTTGACACAGTCCCACACAAAAGATTAATTGTCAAATTAACCAGCCTGGGAGTGGGTCCCAGGGTGGTAGCCTGGGTAAAACATTGGCTGGACAACAGGACACAGAAAGTAATTGTAAATGGAGTCCGCTCTGAAGAAAGAGAGGTTACTAGTGGGGTACCGCAGGGTTCAGTACTGGGTCCAGTACTTTTTAATGTCTTTATAAGTGACATTGCAGAGGGACTGGAAGGAAAAGTATGCCTCTTTGCAGATGACACAAAGATCTGCAACAGGGTTGATACAAAAGGAGGTGTGGAAAGGATGAGAAGGGACTTGGCAAGGTTGGAGGAATGGTCAGAAGTATGGCAGCTTGGATTCAATGCAAAGAAGTGCAAAATAATGCACCTGGGAAACAAAAACCCAGGGGAAGATTACACAATTGGGGGTAGTAACAACAACAAAAATGGAAAGGGACCTGGGGGTAATCATATCAGATGACCTTAAGGTTGGCAAGCACTGTGAGAAGGCAGTAGGAAGGGCTGGGGGGATACTGGGATGCATAGGGAGAGGCATCACCAGCAGAAAACAGGAAGTTGTTGTCCCCCTGTACAGACAGTTGGTGAGACCCCATCTGGAGTACTGCATTCAGTTCTGGAGACCCCATATCTGCAAGGACATAAACAGGATGGAGGCAGTTCAGAGGAGGACAACTAAAATGGTGCAGGGTCTGCAAGAGAATCCATACGAGGAGAGACTAAAGGAGCTCAATATGTATACCCTTGAGGAAAGGAGGAGGGAGAGGGGGGACATGATAGAAACGTTCAAGTACCTCAGTGGAATCAACAAAGTCCAAGATGGTAGCATCTTTCAGAAAAAGAGATGTGCAAGAACAAGGGGACACAATTTGAAGATTGGGGGTGGGGGCTCAGGGGCAATGTGAGGAAGTATTTTTTCACAGAGAGGGTGGTGGATGCACGGAACAGCCTTCCTGAGGAGGTTGTGGGGTCTAAAACTGTGGAAGAATTCAAGAATGCATGGGACAGACATAAGGCAATTTTTGTGTGGGGGGGTAGGAAGAAATAGGCTGTTGGTTAAATAGGATCTGCAGCTTGTCCTCTAGGTAGGGAAATGTGCAGACTAGGTGGGCCAAGTGGTCCTTATCTGCTGTCAAAGTCTATGATTCTGTGTTTCCTCCTCTTGTGTCATTCCTTCATCTCCTTGCATGTATATGCTCCTTACATCTAATTCCTGCCTTAGGTGTATTCTATTATAATTTATTAATTTCTGTTCCACATGGTCAAACCCTGCTACCCTGGTAGACACCTGTCATACCTGGTGGTCTATTTTCAATGCTTTGTTACTGAAAGAATCTACACTGTATAAATCGACCTGTACACCAAGTTAAATGCTATGCTGGCTTATACTGTATGAACCATCCTGTATATATTGTAAATTGCTATGCTGTCTTTCGCTCGAAAAAAAATATAATCTTATTATGCCGAATACCCTACTTGTCCTAATGTTTTATTGTTGTTAACCTTGTAACTACTCCCAGGTTCTTCTCTACGATGTTTCGCCTGGCTAAATAAAGATTGATTGATTGATAGGGTATGTGTAAAATTCTCGTTAAACACACCACCCCATGTTTTATTTTATATAATTGTTGGGGAGCACTTTTTTCACAACAGCAATTTTATAAATAGAAACACATTGCTGTGCAGCCATGGTCAGGTTCAAGTGGCTGTTTCATGTACATTTCCAAGATTTTTGTTTAAGTATTTGGACGTCATAGCCCATTACCTAAGGGCAGAGGTAGCTCATTTCTGTAAGAAGCTGAATTTTTCAGCAAGTAGTTTTCAGAAGGAAGGGATCGTAAATAAAATCAAGGCCATGGGCAGCCAATCCCTTCTACTTCCTGGTCTGCCTGCTCTGCCCCCACGCTCTGATGTTTTGTGATGTCTAACCAGGGAGAGTGCAGGGGCATGCCCCGCTGAAGTCTATGGGGCTCATTTTCAAAATGATTTTACAGACATTTATGCAATCTTTGATAAAAACGAGAGCCACTGCTCAACTAATAGGGGTGCCTCAAAACGGAGCGCGCAGGTGGAGCCGAAGGACTGGGAAGTGAAAGGGATTGGTTGGCTATGCTTTTAATTTCATTTACAGTCCCTTCCTTCATGAAAACTACTTGTTGAAAAATTCTACTTCTTACAGAAATGAGTTACTGCTGCCCTAAGGTAATGGTCTGTAAAGCCTACTACCATATCTTTGAAATTTACTTTAAACATTTATAATTTTTTTTTAAGTGGTTCCTGGCAAAAGTGAAAAAGGTTTACTGTAAAAAGATTTAGTCAAATGTGAAAGTATTGCTTTTAACATTTAACTTACGGCGGAGCCCGAGTGCAAGAGGTGGTGAGGTGTCTAGCATGACAAAGGGAAGATAGCGACTGGCACATGCATGGAGCGAAGGAAACCTGGCACGTCTTTACCCTTATATCCAGCTGGTTACAACAATGAATTATAATCTGGTAAAATGCTTCCCAGTTGTTGTATGTGTTTTATGTCTAGCTGTATGCTTCCAGTGAGCTAAAGGAATAAAAGCCACTTATTTGGTATGAGATTCAGTTTGTGTTAAAAAGGGCATACGTCTGGGAAGACTGTGTCACTTGATGAAAGTCTTTTTTAACTCAGTTTTATTTAAAAGCACATGTAGAAAGAGTAGTGACATACCATATACTGTAGCATTTGTTTTCAAAGAGAACGCAATTCATAGACATCTTATACATTGAGTACAGCCGTCTCACAATTAATACAGTATAATATAAAAGGTATTCATTTCTGGTTGTTTCCAACCAATTAGCTTTCCAGGTCTTATTATGCCTTATGAATCCTATGAATTAATATGTCTTGGCATGCAATAAAAATAAAGAGAAAAGAAGACTTTCTACTCTATTTTCCCCATGTGTTAAATAACAACTCATGAACCAGTATAAACTGTGCAGTGTAATTATTGTGCCAGTTAGATGGCTATCTACTATATGTTCATTTTATTTAATTCTAGAGACTTTGTTTTGTTTTGTTCCCCCCCCCCCTCCTTTTGGGTTGGGGGGGGGCGTGATCAGAGAGTCATCTCTGCAGATGTTCTCCCCAGTCATGTTTAGTTCTGCTGTTGTGTGTTCCATTGCTTGTATCTCCAGCACTTTTGTGTGCCATTCCCTCACTATTGGGGTGAATGCTGACAGTCAGTGGGAAGTAATGCATTTGCAGGCTGCCATACAAAATGGGGTGTATAACTGTTTGTATTTGTGCGTCCCTCATGGAGCACCCTAATATCATAGATTTAAAACTATGGGGCAAGTGTTTGCCCCAGACCAAGTCCAGTTGCACCCCGAACCCCCCTCCAAAAGGCATTCTGTGCTGGAGATTGCCAGAAGATATGGAAATTTGATCCCACCTGGCCACAATTCCTTCAGCACAGAGAGGATCTCAAAAGTGCTGTGTGATGGGGACATGAAAAAATGTAGTACAAACTTTTCACCTGAACTCCCTCCAACTGAGGGAGGCTGACAGACTTTTTTGCTAAAGATTGTCTCATTTCTCCACTGTTACAGGAATCTCTGCCTCAGCCTCCCATTTCATTCTAATGTAATCAGAGGAGTGGGCTCCTGCTGTCAGGAATATTGCATAAAGCTGGAATATCAGTCCCCTTTCTTCTCTTAGTCTTGGCATCCAGAAGAAACAGTTTTCTTATATGGACAGGTCCCTGGTGATAATGGATAGGTCTACTTCCGTGAGTAAATAATGCCTTATTTGAAGGGACCAGAAAAATCAATTCAAGGAAGTCCAAGGTTTGGGCTTAACTGGACAAAGGAAGTGAACCCCCCCCCCTTGGTTAGGGCTTTGTGATTCCATCTCTTGAAGCCATTATCAGTTTTAGAAAGGGAGAACTCTGGGTCACCTGTTATGTGAGCGTTAGGGGAACCAAAGAATTAAGGGTACTGATGACTAATCTAGCTTTTTGGGCTGTCCTTAGGGTTTGTCTTGTCTGGGGATTATTTATGCTTTTCCATATCTCAGGGGAGAACTTAATAAAAGGCAGAGCGTATAGGGTAGCTAGGAGGGAAGTCACATTTTCCAGTTGGTACCAGCCTGTGCTTCCCTTTTGTGTCAGCCAGGAGACTACTGGTAGTAATTGAGCTGCAAGGTAATAAAATGTTAAATTTGGCAGCCCCAAACCTCCACACTCCCAAGGCTGTTCCAGAACTTTTTGGGCCAGTTGATGTCTTTCTCAGTTCCAGACAAATTTGATGTAAGTGGTACCTAGCTTTTTCCAATATGTCTCCAGAATCTTGAGTGGGATAGTTTGGAATAAAAAAATAGAAGTCTGGGTAGAATATTAATTTTTAAAATAATAATTCTAGTTTTATTGAAAGTCTAACCCTTGAATCCCAGGCATTGGCCTTAATTAGATTATTGTTTACAATAATTTAGTTGCACCCCACTCTTGAATGTAACACTGGTGCAGTCTGTTTTTGCTTAGTACTTCAACTACTGTATTATAAAATGGGTTGGCATTTCCTGCTCCCTAATTGGCTGAATAAGTTAGGGAACCCATATGTTAATTCCCCAGAAATGCACAGGTTGGAACAAGTTCAGGCAGCAGGATTTGGAATTAGACCAGTCACATATAGAATTCATGACTCACTTCACTCATCCCTGACTTCAATTACAAACATGGGGCCCTATGCATGATCAGGTGGGAATTACATGCCAGAGGTGTGAACCCCGCTCGCGTAGCTCTGCACATGCAGACAGGTGTGCACCGCTGGTATTCACCAATAACTGCCACCTGTGCGGCACTGCCCCCGCCAGTGCACAGTACTCCACAGGGCATCCGAGGGTGGAGTCACAGACCTAGTTGGGCATCCAATGGGAAGCCTGGCATGGGTCCAGGAGTAGATCTCCGGTGCAGTGATATGCAGGTCCAGGTGTGGGATAGTGAACACGGGCACCTGGACCTGTGTGGCCGTGTTGGCCACAGTCCCCCTGCCCAAGCCCCATGTCCCCTGCTGGTCTGCCACCACCAAACACACTGCATACCCACCCCAGATGTCTGGGGGCAACCCCCACCCTAACACAGTTCTGCACCATCCCTGACCCTGTTGTGACACCCCCCAATACACTGCAGCCCCTGCTATGGAGCAGTACATGACCCCCCCCACCATCATGTCCCTGTCCCCAACTGCGGTGTGAACTCCTCAAAACCATAGCAGGGCATCCGTGCCCGGCAATGTCCAGTACAGCACACCCTGCCCACCCATTCCCTCACCCTGAACCAGAATGCCCTGCCCTCACAGTGGCGGTCAGAGGAGCTCCCCCAACCCGTGGCACCAACACCACCATCCTCCATCCCCTGTACCATCCTGTTGGTGCCGCGGCTATGAACGGCCAGTGGTACAGCACTCTACATACCTCCTCTGCTGCTGGCTATAAAAATGATGCTGGGAGCATGCCCCTATACATAGGCAGTACACTCCCAGCATCAGTTGGATGGCCGGCAGCCAAGGAGGTGTGTGGAGGGCTGTGATGCTGCTGTTTTTAGCTGTGGCACCGACAGAATGGTAGGGGAGTTGCGGGGCAGTGTTGTTGGTGCTGCAGGGTGCTGCCACCAGACACCAATGGGGAGCCATCACTGGACACAATGGGGTCGGAGGTTCTGTAGTCAGAATGCGCTGACCAGGGTACCTGTGTGTGAGTGGGGGGGGGCAACGCAACATGGGGCCGGGAATCCTGTGGGGTAGGCGTTGTGGGCCACCAGGAGACCAGGGGGCACAAGAGTTGGGGTGGGAGGAGGTTGCTACTGCGATCGGGGCTGCCGTGTTGGGGGGTATGCTGCTCCCTACAGGGATGGGGCACACCTATGGTGAAGTGTGGGGGGGTGACCACTGCACACAGAGGGGGATGGGGCATCTGTGTGTGTGACGGGAGGGCTGCACTTCAGTTCTGGACCAGTGATCCAGTCCTGTGGGGGCCAACCTGTTTTGCTGTGACCGAGGCCGGTGTCTGGGGGTGTGTATGTGTGGGGGGATCACTACAGCTGTTGGGGCCCTCTGGTAGCCAGTATGCACTGTGAAGGGTGTGTAGGACACTTATGGCAGTGTTTCCCCTGGCATAACCTGTGCCCTTCTCTGCACATCTGCGGACAGCAATACTTGCCTACGCACCTTCGTGCATGGTGGGTAGTGCTGCCATGCCTCCCCGCCCACCCCTAAGGCATTGCTGTCCATACGGCCATGGGATCAGGTGTGTTGGGGCTGCATGCCCCAGGTTGTGCAACGTGCGTGGGGGGCGCAATGGGTGCAGAGTGGGTATGCGCCTCGGACCCACTCCGCCCATTCGAGCATAGAATAAGAAGAAGAAGAATCAGCATTTATATAGCGCTTTTCATACACAGTGTATCCCAAAGTGCTTTATAAGCAATGCTAGACCAATAGGGAAGTGACTGAATGTGTGGTGGCGGCCATATCGCACATCATCACCCACACTCAGCCTGGATAATTGCATGAACTGGTTTATGGAAAGGGGAATGTTGGCCAGGACACCGGGAATGTTCCCTAATTTTTGCGAAGAGTGCTCTGGGTTCTTGTACTTCCATCTGGACAACACCAGTATGGGCAGAAGGGACATCGGTTTAATGTCTCATCCGAAGGACGGCACACCCCAGCAGTACAGCACCCCCCAATACTGCAGTTGGATGCCAGCAATTTTAAGGCGCAAGTCCAATCTCGGTGTGGGACGAGAACCCACAACCTTCTGGTCCAGAGGCGAATGTGCCACCAACTGAGCCACGCTGACACCTAATGGGCATACGGCCCACTGTTACCACTTTTACTTACCGAAAACCTTAAACAAGGACAAAAAAAGTAAAACTCTCTTAAATTCTAAAAATTAAATAAATAAACATTCTTTCATCACATGATACCCTCCTTACATACATAAACAAACTTAAGAAAAACTACTGTAAGTACTATTCACAGTTTTAATTGCTGGTGTTTCTTTGGTGACCATGAGATTTCTCCCTTATATCCTTACCAGCTTGTCAGGGCAAACCATTGCATGTGTGGAAACAAAAATGATTGACAGGTGGGGAAGGGCTAATTTTACTAGTTACTTTTAACAAAATTAAAATATCTGTTTTCAATTCAAAAATGGGATTTTTTTTTTTTTAAATTATTTTTCAATTTATCCATTTTATAAGTGCAATATGGCACTCCAGGCCATTGGTTGTCTTGGGTTAATGCACTGCCAGGTGCTAAAGGCAGTAGACACAAGTGCCTCATGCCTCATTATGCACCTGGGCGTGCATTAACTGCTAACAACCAATGGCCTATTGTGTTTTGCTGCTTATGTGAGCTGTATAAGAGCCTACCCTGTGGCCAGATCTGTAGCAGCTCATTTCCTGACTTTCTTGTGGAGATCAGAGCTGATCATTTTGGTACTCCACATCTTATTTCTGTGGGTTTTAGAAGAAAAAAAACTGTTTGGGGCATAGATCAGACAGGTTCTCAGGACAAACATATATTCAACAACAGTCAGGGCACTTACCCAGGGCATAATGAAACAAGTTCAGGTCAGAGCCAACAACGCTGTATAATGCTATTTTATGGGGATTAGGAGCCATCTACAGGGAAATTGCTTTTATATGAAACCTCAAGCAGCTCAATATTTCTTCCGAACTGCCAGCCAATAACAATATCCACCTGTGGTTGCTGACCCTGTTAAAGTTAACACATTCTCTGGTGTCCACAGGTACATCCCACCCTCTGACTGATGGGCCCATTAATAAAAAATCATTCCCTGGTGTGCAGTGGCTCCATCATTCTCTGATCACCTGCCGTGTTAATGAATAATTCCCTTGCTGCAGTATAAGGTAGGTCTGGTCCAGTGGTATGGAGGAATGAGGCACTGTGTGCCTTGACTCCCACTACATCAGTGACCCAAGCTCAGGGACATGCTCAGGTTGCTGAGGGTCAGAGAGAAGACTGAGTGTTAAATCAGATAGCTGCCCTGTCCCTGGGTGGGAATGCATGCTGACTTGACCTTTGCTTCCCCCCGGTGAAGGCGGTAATCCAATGGGAGTGGGAAATGGCTAGCACATGCTATCCACTTACCTCAGTCACACACTACCACCTGGATGACTGGCTCAGTTTTAGATGTGAGTGACTGGTTGGGGGTGGCTCTCCCTTTCCTGGCCCCATCATGGTGGGGGCAATCCATGGGGAACTTTAGACTCAGTGGTCTGGGACAGGGAAGTAGCAGACAGCGGCGGTGGGGACAGGGCTGACAGCCTGCATGAGTCAACTAGCAAAGCAAACATTTTTATGGAGGGGGGGGAGAAATGCTGCAGTATGTATGATCTTAACACATATACACAACCCTCCCATAATGAGGGTTACAGTAAAGCTACCAAGTATAGGTAATATGTACAGGATTTCATACCAGGTCCTATGGAGCCAGAGGGAGGAGTCTTAAAGAGATGAGGTTTCTTAGACTTGTAGAATAAGGATCCACAGTTCTTAGCTAGTTACTAGGAAGGATAAGAAAGGTTAGATATACTTATCTGACGGGGAAGGAGTTCACATCCTGTGAGACTGTGAAAGTAAAGAGAAAAAGGTTAATATGGAGTAAATTCAGTAGTGGGAACAATAGAAAGGATTGCGATACAAAAGGGGTATAGTATAGGGTAAAAGGTAAAAAAATATTGCTTTGATAGAAAGTTACAGAATTAAATGAAGTAACAGATATAGAGGCATGTTTAAAGTAGTATACTAATATCATTGACTGTTTACCGTGAGCATCAAAAACAAAACACAAAAAGCAAAGTAATGAAATGTTCGTAACCAAGTTACTCGTGTTTTCAGCTTGACTTGCTCATTGTTTTTAGTGTGTGGTGTATAACACTTTAAGAGATCTGTATAAATGAGATGCACATTTGCATTTTTCAGACCCACCCCCGAGGAAGGCCCATTGAAGGGTCGAAGCACTGGGGCTAGTGGGTGCACACCATCATTTTGGCAGAAAGTAAATATTGCACTGACTCTATGAGTGCTGAACTTTCTTTTCTTATTACAAGCTGGCTGCTTTGCTAATGCGTCACCTTTTCCAGTGCACACCACTCTACACTACTTACACTATAGCCACAGCACTGACCACTGACCATCACAGAACTGACCCTTCCACCCCCTACAGTTACAGGACTGTACTGCCCCTCTGAGATTCACATGACTGAAACCTTCCACTGTACATCACAGCACTGGGCACCCACCCCTGACAGTCACAGAGCAGATCCCTTTTCCCAACGGTCACAGCACCACACCCCACCACCATAACAGCACTGCTACATGCCCCCTAAAGTCACATGGATGACACTGTCCATAGGCAGTTACAGTCATAATCCCCACCCCTAACAGTAACAACACTGTACCTCAGTCACTTCACTGAAGACCACCCCACATAGTTGGGACTGACCCCCCTCCCCCCCATGAACAGTCACTTAGTTTTGCACCGTATAATGTCTTTTAAATATAGGACATTGGTGTAAAACCCAGTTTGCGCTGGTAATCTAGGATCTGCACCTGGGCAGACATTTGAATATCAGGCCCCAGCTGTTATACTCGCCTTCGCCATCGACAGGACTCCATACCAAACTGGTAGAGAGTCTTGGGGTCTACCATGACTGATGAGAGTCTATGGAATGGGGATGGGGATGATGAACCTTCCCCTCCTGCCTCCCCCCATGGAGGGAATCAGTGGCTGTTATGAAGGTCCGAATTTAGTCCCTGGGATGGTGGAAGCTGTTGCTAGGTGGTTGGTGGTAATATGGCACTTCTTGGTGGCTGGTGGTAATATGGCACTTCTTGGTGGCTGGTGGTAATATGGCATTTCTGGGTGGCAGATGGTAATATGGCACTTCCTGGTGGCTGGTGGTAATATGGCACTTCTTGGTGGCTGGTGGTAATATGGCACTTCTGGGTGGCTGGTGGTAATATGGCACTTGGCTGGTGGTAATATGGCACTTCTGGGTGGCTGACGGTAATATGGCACTTCTTGGTGGCTGGTGGTAATATGGCACTTCTTGGTGGCTGGTAGTAATATGGAACTTCTTGGTGATGTAGGGCATGAAGAAATTGGGGTGCCATTCTGGCCTATCAGTTGCTATTTTCCCCTCATTTTCATGCCCATCCATTTCTTCTACTACAGAGTGTAGTCTAGTCAGACCTCAACATACATGTCATCCCAAGTATCTCTGACCACTACACCACTGAATGGTAGCATAAAACCCAGTAACAAGTTTATAAAATGTTTAACTGACCTGAGTGGACCAAGTTGACCCTCAGGCAGCTCGCATTTTTTCACAAAGGGATGCACTGGCTAAAGTTAATCATTTCAGTGAGCATTTAATGACACATTCCCAAGACACAGGTAATGTAACCCCCAACCAGGTATCTATCAATCTCTCTCTCTTTCTCTCTCTCTCTCTATATATATATATATATATCTATATATCTATAAACAATGTGTTGTATCAAAGCCTGTTAAACAGATACACTTCGATAAATTAACAAATAAATAAATAAACTGAGAAGACACTTTAGGTGCTTTACCAATAGAACACTTTTTCTTGAGAAAAAATGGAACTTTGTGTGCCCCAATCCGTATACTTAACTAGCCTACAGCTCAGACACTAACCACACCTCCTTCCTCTAACCAAGACACTATCCTCCCCTCCCTCCACAGACCCCTCTGACACTAGCCCCTTCCTTCCACAGCACCTCACACTAGCATGTTTCCCTTACAGCCTCCATGACAGTAGCCCTCTTGAATGTTCACCCTGCACAGTCCCCAAAATTTCCACTGCCCCCCTCTCACCCCAGACAATAACCCCTCCTCCACTTCCTGACACAACCAGCCGCACCAATCCTCACCACAATCCATCTGAACACTCATCCCTCTCTAGGTGCCCCACTTTCTAATCTTTGTGGATATCACCTCCCTCCTATCCCTTGACTACCAGAAACCACACCCCTTCCTCCTTAGCCATTTGAGACTCGCCCATACCCTTGTTACACACCTTCTCTGCAAGGTCCTCCTGGACACCACCTACTCAAACACCAGAGGCACGCATACATACACCCTTCCTTCTACACTTTCCCTCCATGTGCCGTAACACTAGCCCATTCCATCCCTCCAAAGCCCCTGACTGTAGCTTACCCGCCTTCCAAACTCTCAGACACTAGCACTTCCCTTTCCCAGACACTAGCCACCCAGCCCATGACACAAACCCCACCTCCTTTGCTGGGGTAAAAACTGTCACCATCTCACTAGCAACTGTTAGTAGAATTTATATTACAGTTATTAAGAGTTTCCTATAGGTAGCCCTGCAGGCATGTGCTGGAGAGGGTAACACTTTGGTAAGTACATCAACTGGGAGAGTGGAAAATTCTTTGGCAATTTTCCCCCGTCATTAGCCCTGCTGGCTAGAGGATGCAAAACTCAGTTTTGACCCCTAAATTTAATATAATTTACCTGCTCTGTACAAGTCACAGTGCACAGAGTTGGGTTCTTTTGGGTTTGGGATGGTGATAGAGGATGAAATAAAACAAAACAAACAAAAAGCAGCAACTTCCTGCAGTAATCTTTGTTACCCCCAGTCAAGTTTTCTAACCCAGTCAGCTGATTAAACCATCCCATCCCAAAAATTTAATATCCTTACTGGCCCACACTCCATTCATGACAGAGAGACTGACTGAAAGCTGCCTTGCAGGAGGACTGGCCTGTGTGTCTCAGTGCAGAGCAGACCTCAACCAGATGCTCAAGCACTCCCCATTTTCAACACTGACAGCACAAAATCCTCTCACTCATAGCCCTAGCTACACCAACTGCACATCCAGCACTCACTGTAGCCTCCCCCTCACCTACCTTCCTGCAACCTTCAAATCTCCCATGCATCTGATGACCTCTTTAGGTAACTACTGAAGCTGCTACGGGAGCTGGAAGGCAAATCCTCCCTCCCCATGCTGCCAGCAATTGAAGACTCAGGCTTACTTTCAAGTTCAGGCTGATCTCATGGTGCAGTGCCTCTAGGCCATCGAGGCAGCCTGTAACTGACCCATTTTAAACATTTTCAATTTACCTTTAAAAGAACTAAAATAATGAGCAGTAATAGACCAATCTACATCCCTGTAAGTATAGTTCTACTGTTGTCAGTCCTTTCACATTGTGGCAAAGGGAGGTTTAGGCTTTGGGTGTGCCACCCACTGGTGCAGCAGTTGAAATGGGAAAGGGAAGGAGCCCAAAATGATAAAAAAAAGCTTTTTTAAGGGCAGACATGAAAGGAGGAAGATCCTGCATGGAAGGCGTATACCATCAGGTGGATACAGGACTTAGGATGAAGGGATGTAGGTGAGGCACTATAGAAGACTGATCTGGGTCGCTGGGACTTCAATACAGCAGAAATTGTGGGTGGACAGGAAAGTGGGGCCCCAACTGAGGTCCATCCCCTTAACTGCAGGCTGTGGATGTTTACATTTATTTGAGGGGGTGCGGGGGTGAAGCCCCCCTGCAATGGGACCAACATGCAGTTCGACCAGCAAGGTGCAGAATACAATTGCCGGGCACGCATCTTGCTGTTGCCTGTTTTCCTGTGCACTGATCACCTTCATCCAATTTGTTTTCACCCTGTTGTGGGTAGCCTATGTGAGGGGCAACAGCTCAGCACTATGACATTCAGCACTTCACTCCCCCCAACCCTGCTCTAAGCAGAGACCATGTGATAGACTGAGGCCATGGTGGTCACTGCTTCCCAGCTGCTAGCAGTTCAGTGCTGGTTCTTTGTACCCCACCTACCCCCTAACACATGGCTGTGGTTTAGCCAAATGCTTAGGTCTCAACACCTCTGAAACTGGTGTTACACAGAAGTGATGGAGAGGCCCCAGTAAAATGTTTTATTGTCCTGATCAATCACCACCACCACCCAGAAAAATACAGACAATTGATCAGCTAGTCACTACATCAATGTATGAATGCATCATGAAATATCAGTATCTCTGATGATGACTACAGCTGCTAGGAGAGGGGAAGGCTGAAAATGCAGAGACATTAGACATCCCCAGCAGCACAACGCTACAAGGCAACTGGGAGGGTTGGTGAGCCTAGATTCTCAGGACTCCGTGTTTGGGCCTAAAAAACAAGTAAATGCCCGAAAAGTTCCCAGGTGGCCTAAGGTAAGTTCTTAAGTCATTCACCCTCTTCCCAATGCAATCATTTCTCACCTTCCACCATTATCTTTTTTTTTTTGTTAAACAGGTGTGGTTCCCTGGCACTGCATGCCAGAAGTCAAGGATACCTCTAAACCCCCATAGATTTGTGACCGATATGTCAATGATGGGTCCCCTCCCCTCCTGACTTCTGATCTATAATTTTAGGGAGGGAGCAACAGTATGTAAATCCTTGCTACCTTAAGTCTTCACCATCTCATGGTGCACCTGCTCCATTACAGTTCAAAGACCCTGTGCACAGCGGTGTGTGCCTGTGGTGTAACCTGCCTTGAATTAAAGCATTCAGATTTTTGCAACTTGGCATTTTCTGTAGGTTACTACATCATGCTGTTCTGCATGTCTGTTCTTCCTTTCTTTTGTGTACAGCGATCTCTCCTGTGGTCACCTGCTCCATTAAGGCACAGTAGTAGTAGTAGTAGCATGGAGCACCTGACAGGGGAGGGCAGAGCAGTCTGCACACTGATGATGCTGTGAGGAAGACTACACCCCACTCCAGATTCTGCACATGCTTCTGCCGCACTATAGCTTCTAGTACCTTAAAGAAGTTAGCAAGCTGTGAGACACAGCACTGAAGTGAGCCAGAAGGTGATTTCCCTAAATCTGAACCAGGGGATCATGACTGGTATATAACTGGAGTACAGAAGAGCCAGGGTTACTTGGAGACAGTTTATTTTTTAAAAACAGCTTTTTTCTCCATCTGGTGTTGCACGCCCAGTCCTCTGGCTTCAGGGCTAACCCCAATGGTGGAATTGATCCTGTCTGCTATTAGCCCCACCTGTCGCTTCACAGTGGCTGGCATAAATCCCGTCATGGGTGCCATGGGGGGGGGGTACTCTGAATGTGCATTAAAAAATTCAGCTATTGTAATTTACCCATTTGAGTATCTAGGTGCTAAGCTACTTTTATGCACTCAAAGGGACAGCAGTCTCAGCTTCACCACGCGATCTTCCCAATGTAACATAGAAACATAGAATTTGACGGCACATAAGGACAGCTTGGCCTATGCAGTCTGCCTATTTCCCTATCTGATGGATAAGCTGCAGATCCTAGTTAACCAGCAGCCTACTTCTTCCTACTCCCACCTCCTAGAATTGCCTTATGACTGTCCCATGCATGCTCGAGTTCCACCACTGTTTTGACTCCACAACCTCCTCCGGAACGCCGTTCCATACATCCATAACCCTCTCTGTGAAAAAATACTTCCTTAAATTACCTCTGAGCCGCCCCCCCTCTATCTTCAAATTGTGCCCCTTGTTCTTGCACACCTCTTTTTTGAAAGATGCTACCCTCTTGGACTTTGTTGATTCCTTGAGGTACTTGAAAGTTTCTATCATGTCCCCCTCCTCCTTTCCTCAAGGCTATACATATTAAGCTCCTTAAGTCTCTCTTCATATGTCTTCCAGTGCAGACCCTGCACCATTTTAGTTGCCCTCCTCTGGACAGCTTCCATCCTGTCTATGTCTTTGTGGAGACTGGGTCTCCAGAACTGCATGCAGTACTCCAGATGGGGTCTCACCAGCTGTCTGTACAAAGGGATAATAACTTCCTGTTTTCTACTGGTGATGCCTCTCCCTATTTATCCCAGTATCCCTCCAGCCCTCCTTGCTGCCCTCTCGCATTGCTTGCCCATGTTTAGGTCATCTGATATGACTACTCCCAGGTCCCTTTCCATTTTTGTTGTTGTTAGTATCTCACCCCCATTTTGTACTCTTCCCCTGGGTTTTTGTTTCCCAGGTGCATTACCTTGCACTTCTTAGCATTGAATCTAAGCTGCCATACATTTGCCCATTCCTCTAACCTTGCCAAGTCCCTTCTCATCCTTTCCACCCCACCTTGTGCATCAACTCTATTGCAGATCTTTTGTGTCATCTGCAGAGACATACTTTTCCTTCCAGTCCCTCTGCAATGTCACTTATAAAGACATTGAAGAGGACCAGTCCTAATACTGAACCCTGCGGTACCCCACTAGTAACCCCCCTTTCTTCAGAGTGCTCTCTGTGTCCTATTCTCCAGCCAATTCTTTACCCAGGCTGTCATCTTGGGACCCACTCCCAGGCTGGCTAACTTGTATATTAATCTTTTGTGTGGGACTGTGTCAAATGCCTTGCTAAAGTCTAGGTAGGCCATGTCCACAGCCCCTCCCTGATCTACTACTTTGGTCATCCAGTCAAAGAAATCTATCAGATTTGTCTGACATGACCTTCCCGCTGTGAACCCATGCTGCCTTGGGTCCTGTGCCCCTCTGGCCTTTAGATACTCAACAGTTCTTTCCTTCAGAAGTGATTCCATCATTTTCCCTACCACTGAGGTTAAACTAACAGGTCTGTAGTTTCCTGCTTCTGGCTTGCTCCCACTTTTGAAGGGAATCACATCTGCCCTCCTCCAGTCCTCAGGTACCACCTCATCCTCCCATGATTTGTTAAAGAGGGTAGTCAGTGGTGTCACTAGTTCTACCTTAGTTCTTTTAGAATTCTGGGATGAATCCCATCAGGCCCCATTGCTTTGTCCACCTTCAGTTTTAAGAGTTCTTTCAGAACCCTTTCTTCTGTAAATGGGCTGGTATCAACTTCTGTATCCAGAGTGTTTCTACTGTTTGTTTTAGGTACCTCCCCCTCTTCCTTTGTAAATACTGAGCAAAAATATTTGTTTAGTATCTCTGCCTTTTCACAGTCACCCTCTGCCCACCCTCCCTCCACTTTATTAAGCCTCACTATCCCTCCCTTGGTCTTCCTTCGCTCCCTGATGTACCTATAAAAGGTTTTATCCCCCTTCTTAACTTAGTTGGCTATCTTTTCCTCGGTTTGGGCCTTTGCTGTTCTGACTGCCTTCCCAGCTTCCTTTTGCTTTAACTGATACAGTTCTCTGTCCTGCTCCTTCTGTGATTCCTTGTACTTCCTGAATGCTTTCTTTTTCTCTTGAACCTTCACTGCCACTTCCTTTGAGAACCATAGTGGTTTCTTACATCATTTCGTTTTGTTTATTTGCTTCACACAAAGGCGTGTTACCTCTGTGATAGCAGTTTTTATTATTCCCCATTGTCTTCCACCCTTCCTTCCTGCCCATTTGCTAGTGCATTCCTTAGGCACTCACCCATTTTGGCAAAATGGCAAAGCAATGTAAAATATTAAGTCTTAGGCATCACAATTCTGTGTGCAACATCAACTTTATTAGAAGTGAAACACTTTACAACCATCCGCAGCTATGAACCTGGTGTAAAATATTAAGCCTTAGGCATCACAATTGTGTATGCAAAATCAACTTTATAAGAAGCAAAACAATTTATAACCACCCACAGCTATAGTAAGACACCTCGACCAGTTTTACAGGATGACTGCATTGTCAGGAGGGTGATGATGAGGTAGTAGTCCTGTGAAACCAGTAGAGATGAGGTGTCTTACCTGAGTTATGGGCAGTTGTGAATTGTTGTGCACCACATAAAGCAGATATTGCACACAGATTTCTGGTACTTTTCTGCACTGCTGATCACAAGTGGTGCATCTAGGCTGTTCCCCAGGTGAGGTGTCTTACCTGAGTTGTGCACAGTTGTGTATTGTTCTGCACCATACAAAGCAGATTTTGTGCACAGAGTGGTGGTACTTTTCTGCACTGCTGATTACCACTGGTGCATCTAGATTTTTTTCAAGGGGGTAACTGTTCCCAAGGTGAGATGTCTTACCTGAGTTGTGGGCAGTTGTGTGTTGTTCTGCACCATACAAAGCACATTTTGTGCACACAATTGTGGTACTTTTCTGCACTGCTGATCACCAGGGGAGCATCTAGATTTTTTCAAGGGGGCAACTCTTCCCCACAATGCAAAATATTACCATTTAAAGCTAAGATTAGGTCTAAACAGATTTTTGCTGGACTAATGAGGTTGTGGGTGCTACCTGGATACATAACTGGATCCACTAGTACTGACCACCCTTACGTAGTTGCTTTCCAGTACCCACACCTCATTTTGCAGCCTGTTCCCTCAAGGTCTGTCCCAGCCTACAGATCACTGCTAGAACCCTCAGTCTTTTTTCCTTCTAATCCCACCAACACATCCTCTCCCCTCTGCATTCCCTGTAAAGTATATCATCCCTGAATCACCATCACCACCCCCAGCACTGTCCTACTATTTAAACAATTATTACTGCAAACTGAATTTAAAAGTATTTGTTTCATGCAGTTCTCTAATGTGAAAAGTTTTGAGAAAACAGAAAGACAAACTTGTTCTGAATCATGAAAGGAAAATATGCACTACTCTACTGTGAAAAGTTTTGATAAAGCAGGGGATTACATTACAAACATTTAAAAAACAAATATGTTTTGAATCATAAAAGAAAACTATGTCAATATGTATAAGCTGCAATCTGTGACTTTACCTGGAGTTGTGTAAACAAACTACAAGCAGTTCAGCAGTTTATTCCTCATTTTACACAGCATTGCATTTTACTGTACTATAACACTGACTTGACCGGAAATGTGTCAACATCTGCCTTTGGCTTAGAGTTCCCCGGGGTCCTAGTGGCAGTCAAATAATCAACTGACAGCAGAATAAATTGTGACACTGGTGAACATAGAAACATAAAAACATAGAATCTGACGGCAGATAAGGACCGCTTGGCCCACCCAGTCTGCCCATTTCTCTACCTAATGGATAAGCTGCAGATCCTAGTTAACCAGCAGCCTACTTCTTCCTACCCTCACCCCCTAAGCATGTCCTGTGTTATTAAAAACCTCTACAGAACTATTTATTCAGTGCCTCTGCAATGGGAGGGGTGAGATCTGGCGGAGGGAAAGGCAGTGGAAAACTAATGCTATGGCAATGACTAATCACTGAGTAATTACACACAATAGCTTTCTTGAGCCCCTCTTCTAATCTACTTCATAGCATAAAGACAGCATGGCTTTGCCATGCAGCCTTAAAAATCAGTTCCACGTCCATATGAGTTCAACTCAATGTTTATTTATTTTATGGGTGGGATATTCAAAAGGGTTGCGCATGGCGCAACAGGGTTGCACCATGCGCAACCCACCAATGCGCCTCAGTGCAATATTCAATTGGGCAAGTTGCACTGCGCAACTCCCAATGCGCCGGGGTGCAACAGTAATGTATGCGGCGCAAGTGTGTGGGGCATGTCCACACATATGTGGCACATCGTGATATTCAGCCCGGAATGTGTGGTGCACATGCTGGCACATACCCACCTTCTACCGCTCGGGGGGGGGCACAAAGATGTGCCTGGTAAAACCAGGAACAAGTCCAGGCCACCCACAGGTGAGCCACCATATTGCAGGGTGCATTACGGCAGCTGCCAGCCATGGGTGGCCAACCACCCACCCAGAACACGGATCCCAAACCCCCTGCCCTGGGAGTGTTGTGCCCCCCTGCCCCATTGCCCGATCATGGGCATTAGTAGTAAGACAGTTCCAGGTGGACCTGTGTCTCTCCCCCTTGCCCGATCGTGGGCATATGATATATGAAGGTACCAGGTGGACCTGTGAACACCCCCCCTTGCCCAAACGCAGGCAACAGTACTATGAAGGTCCCTGGTGGACCCCCATTGCCCAATCATGGGTGGTAATTGCACAAGGGACCCTGGTGGTCCAGTGGTACCTCCTCCCCACCCGCCCACTGAGGTCCCAGCTAGCCAGCACTCCCCCATCATCGGTGGGTGGCAGCACCTCACCCACATGCCGCCCACCGAATGACAGTGTACAGCACTGTCTGTATGCCTATTGGTCCACTGCATGGATCAATGGGCGTGCAGACCATACTGTACTACACAGGCCTGATATGTGAATGAAGCGTGGGTTCGTCACATATCAAGCTATCTGTCTCATTCTCATGCCTATTGGTCCATGCAGGGACAACAGGCATTCAGATAGTACTCGTATGCTGTCATTCGGCAGGTACTGGTGGAATGTGGCAGCCGTGCTGCTGCCTGCCAATGATGGGGGGTGCTGGGTGGCTGGGGCGTCAGTGGGTGGGTGGGGATGAGGTACCACTGGACCACCAGGGTCCCTTGTGCAATTTCTGCCAGTGATCAGGCATTGGGGGTTACCACTGGACCACCAGGGATATGCATTGCCTGTATGCCCTTGATCGGGCAAGGGGGGTATGCAGGTCCACCAGGGACCTTCGTAGTACTACTGCCCGCTAAAGGGGAGTGTCTCACAGGTCCATCTGGGACCCTTCGTACATATATAGGCCCGTGATCAGGCAAGGGGAAACGAGACCGCCTGGGACCATCATATTGCTTCTGCCCCCATTCGGGCAAGGGGGGGATGCCCAGGTCCACCTGGGACTGTATCACTACTTTTGCCTGCAATCGGGTGACTGGGGAGGGAACACCACTGGTCCACCATGGACCTGTTCAGACCTCATGCCTGCGTTCAGGCGAATGGATGCGGACTGCAGCCTGGCAGGGTGCCAGGTGCAAGTCACTGGGGATCGGCGCACCGCGTGCAAAGGGGGCCATAATGACATGCAAATGGCCCCATTTGCACCTTACATGCCCAGTGCTGAATATTGTAGCTGATGCACCTAGCGCTACAACCACACTTGAGCTGGCGCATCCCCCTGCTCCCCTTCTGCCACTTGCACTGGCACAGTGCCACTGTGCTGTATGCAGTGTGTGCACCCTCAGTGCCATATTCAATGGTGCTGAGCCATGGTGCAGCACCGTTGAATATTACCTGGTCCATGCCCTGGCGCAGCACAGTTGCGCTGTGCCAAGGCTTGCGCCCCTGTCAGGCGCAGTCTGAATATCCTACCCTATGCCTGCAAGCAGTAAAAACAGTCGACCCTCCTGGGTCACGGGAAACAAACATGCTCTAACGTTTCAACTCTTACGAGTCTTTATCAAACACTTAGCTCACAGTTACAAACAAGAGATAGTTCCTGGGACAAACACACACTGCACAGTTATAAACAACAGATAGTTCCTGGGACAAACACATACTGCACAATTATAAACAACAGATAGTTCCTGGGACAAACACATACTGCACAATTATAAACAAC
Organism: Neoceratodus forsteri; assembly: GCA_016271365.2. NCBI lineage: Eukaryota > Metazoa > Chordata > Ceratodontiformes > Ceratodontidae > Neoceratodus > Neoceratodus forsteri. The sequence goes on from CM028132.1 coordinate 925,363,394, forward strand.
AGATAGTTCCTGGGACAAACACATACTGCACAATTATAAACTACAGATAGTTCCTGGGACAAACACTTACTGCACAATTATAAACAACAGATAATTCCTGGGACAAACACATACTGCAGAATTATAAACAACAGATAGTTCCTGGGACAAACACATACTGCACAATTATAAACAACAGATAGTTCCAGGGACAAACACATACTGCAGAATTATAAACAACAGATGGTTCCTGGGACAAACACATATTGCACAGTTATAAACAACAGATGGTTCCTGGGACAAACACATACTGCACAATTATAAATAACAGATGGTTCCTGGGGCAAACACATATTGCACAATTATAAACAACAGATAATTCCTGGGACAAACACACACTACACAATTATAAACAACAGATAATTCCTGGGACAAACACATACTGCAGAATTATAAATAACAGATGGTTCCTGGGACAAACACATATTGCACATATTGCATATTGCACAATTATAAACAACAGATAATTCCTGGGACAAACACATACTACACAATTATAAACAACAGATAGCGCCACTGCAAGCCAGCTCTTGTTTTACATATAATTTCATGCAAGCCATTTGAGCTTTGGCACATCTCAGTACCACAGGTATTTTGATTAACAACTGGCAGTGCTGAGACTGAAGAATAGTACTGAATGTACCTTTATGTTGTACTGTTCATGCACTGCATCCTAAAGTGCTTTATATTACAAGCATTAAACAGACTAGCCTAGCTGAGCTGCCACATCCCGTATTCGGTGTGGTCCTGCTTCTGTTTGGAGCAGCTTGACACCTCTCAGTATCATTGGTAATTTAATTTCAGTTTGTGTGTGTGCATGTATAATGAGGCAGTGAAGAAGGAAGTGTAATTTTTTTTAATGCATGGAGTTTTAATTTTTTTTTAAACTCTGGTGAGAGGTTTTTATGTCAGCAGAAAATATGGCTGCATTTTGAAAGTCTGAACATCCATGTGGTAGTTGTAAGGGTTTTAATACAGATAATGTAGTTGGCACTTCTGCTGTGGGTTTGTTGCAGGATTTATCATGACTAAGAACCAATTATATTACTTGAATTCTCCTGCCCGTTTTGTAATTAACTATTTTATTTGTAAATTATGACGGTTGTATCATAGTGCACTTTTTGTGCACTGTCCAATGGGAAGTACTGTAAATCTATTCAATACGGTTGTTATTGCCTCCAATGCATTCTTGGATGTTACCTAGACGTTTTCCTGATTAAAAATTTTAAATGAACAACTACATCGTAAAAGATAACCAGTGAGCAGCTACACATGTATATTTAGCGGGCTGCCTATTGCTTTGTATATCAGTGGGCAGATACATCTTCATTCCAGTCACTGATAAAGCATCACCCACTACTGATTGCTTAGCCTTGTATAGCTTTGTGACCCCCTTGGTGCTAAAAGTAGGAAGTGTTAGGTATTTGATACTATAGGACCACATATTTCTTGCATTCCTGAAAACCGTCCGCTCTATAAAGGAAACAAGCAACTGGTCCACTGCAAGCATTATATCCTGGGAGATGAAGGATGGATTCTGCTGTATTTGCCACCCTTTCTGTCATTTGTTCAACACTGGGCTGATGCAGGCTAATTACTGTAAAAATATTAGTACTGCAATTGGACATGGGAAGAGTGGTACAATAATTCCAGCTCCTAGGCAGTGGGTAGGGTGAATGCGATGATATTTTAATCCCAGGATAAAATAAATTATTGTTAACCATACCAGTCTGTATTTTTCTATCGATAGTAAGTTGTTAGCCTAATTCTTCCTCAAATAATTACATCTTCTAGGTCTCCGAACTCTGGTTGAGGCAAATGCAACCCAAAGTGGGACAGGTTAGGCTTACAGTTTACCTGCCATAGGCACAGGAGTAAAATATTTTCTGAATGTATACTTTGAGGTCATTATTAGCATGCTAGGATATTGTGGGGTTTGGGACCTAGAAGTTTTTTTTTACTAAAGGGAAATTACTTCTGTGCAAAATATGACTGAATGCTGAGATGGGAGTTGTATAAAAGCTTGGAAATTTGAAACGCTGTCTTCATGAGTCATCTGTGAAAAGGTATGATAAATATCACATCCCACTTACTTCAAAAACTTTGGGAAGATGAAATTCCTAATCACGCATTTCTTCACGATTTATAAAACAGGTGTGATGTATTTATACAATGCAGCAGTAAAATGTGGGTCACTATTAAAAGAACTCTTACGTTACCAGTGTTAGTTAAAAAAAAAAAATGAATTACACATTTTTCTTTTAAAAACTTGTATGCAATAAGTTACTGGCACAATATTAGCTGCTACCATTCCAGGGCTCTACAACAGAACTATCAGGCCTACTTGGCCAGCCTGAGCGTCCCACAACCAGATTTTTTTTTTTTCAGACTGCAAATTCTACTCTACAGTTACAGCAGGGACACTGGAAATGGTAATTAGTTATTGATGCAGTATTAGCCCCTGCTAAACATTTGAAACACAAATTGTAGTGGGATAGCAATAATGTGACCTAACTGGGAACTGAACTCTGGGTCTGCAATGCTGTTCCTGTGCTCTACCCGAGTTCTCAGGCCCCCTTTGCCCGCCTGAGTTTCCCAGAGTCATTTTCTCAGACTGCAAGCTAGGAACACTTGTTATAGCAATTAGTAACTGATTTTACATTTTGCATTAGTATCCCAAACAGCTCTGCACTCTGAGGAAGCATGGTATGGTATTATTTTAGCAAGATATGACCTTTAGGACCTGAAGTCCTTCTTACAGTGGTTGTCCTAATTTTATCTGATTACCTAAGCAATAACGTACTGTACAACCAGGGGTTACATTAACCATTTTTAATCACCACATATGGTTAATGTAATGCCTGTGAGTACTGTACAGCTTTTACAGCAATGCCCCCCAAAACAAATATTAGTTTACTGTTTTTTTTTTATAGTTGATTTTTTTTTAAATTACCTCATTTTTGAGGCAAAATAGTTAATCTGCCATCTGAAGGTTAGCGCTGGAGCTAGTGTTCTCATTCTAAATACAGAATTCTAGCCAATGGTGATGTGCACTGTAGCTTGCTATCTGCTATAGTAAGTGGCAGCTGGCACCTTTTAGCCTGTAGCTACTGGACAATTAAGACTGTGGTGGTTTACTTTTAAAACAAAAAAGAGAACTATAATAAGAAATCAATAGCAGTATCATAAAAGCTTATGAAAACTTGCTTTTTGATCTTTTTGATTCTCTCATTTGTTCCAGTGTCTATGCAAGTTTGTTTTTGTGTGTGTGTGTGTGTGGGGGGGGGGTGACAGCGTAAGTTACGTTGTTCCTGTGTCAGGCTGTGTTGCTGCTCTGCTACTTCTGGTGGTACAGAGCTGTTAAGGGGGCATATCTTATATGATCTCCCTAGCAGTTAGTTGTCATGGTGGCACAATGTGTCTGGTGTGGGCATACAGGTGAGACCTCTCAGCCTTAAAACTAAAGTGACCAAACAGATCCATGAATACTCAGTAGTAGCTTTTGCAAGTTCATATTTGCCAGCAGATGGTTTTTAAAATCTTAACAAACTGCCATGTTTGCGTTTATCTGAGAAATCAGATGAGTTGCGATCATTAGCTAAGCGGGGGGAAAACAACTTTTACACAGGTTACAATATAAGGGCAGGGAGCCCTATTTTCAAAGCCAGCTTATAAAACGTGAAAGAAAAATCCTGCTCTCTGTTTGGCTAAGAAGCATAGCACTCCAACCCATATAATTATTTGCCAATAATTACACGAACTGTAGTACAAGCCAGAAAGCCAGCCATCTCAAATACGGCTCGACCATGCTGAAACCTGACTGAGAATTGCTCTGTTTCTGTGTTGCAAAGTTCATTATAGCAGTGTCACTCACAGTGATAAGTCAAGGTGGCAGCTGCCTAGAAACCGGTGACTTTTTCCAAGTGGGGTGTGGAAGGCAGAATATTAACCCCACAAATTATGTGTTCTGCCTTCAGCTCGTCCTGCTTGAACTCAGACATTGCAGGAAAGAGTTCAGTCAAGCAAGATTTTTTTTTAACATAAAACAATTTACAGAAACTAGTTTTTTATTTAATAGCTTTGTTCTTTCTTTTTTAAAGGACACATTTTATAAATGCAATAAAACACTTCAGGGATGTGCGATTATGATCAATGATCACACTTCTCTCTCCGGTGTTTATAGGCACTTGGTGCAAGTGCCTCATACCTAGTAATAACACCCTCAAGAGGCATATGATTATTGACCAATATTTACACACCTTGTCATCCATTATTGCATACTGAGTGCACTGCTTGTCCTTTAGCTAGAAACCTCTTTGTGAATCTGACATGAAACAAAATTGTTCTCACATGAACATATTTATGGAGGCTACATCAAAGACACACCACTTCTATGAATTAACACAATTTAGTTTATTTTATATCCATTAAACTACCCTGTGTCATATAGGCAGTAAACAATGCAGAATTTTGATGAGACAGAACTGACAGCTGTAATACAGACAAGGTGATTTCTCACAAACATTCATACCGCTTCCGTGCAGCACTGAAACTCAAAATGATCAGCTTTTTAGTGAGAACAGAATGAAAGATGTTAAGCTAATCTACCTAAACACAAACCAGATGGGAGAATAAACACCTTGGAGTGAAAACAATTAGCTTCACAGACTGCTCTGACTATGAAGTGCTCCAGCCTCTTCAGTCAATCAGAGACTTAATTGCGGAAGCAGCAGGCTAGACCATTATGATGTCATCACTCACCGGAAGGAACAAAAAAATATTCACTGTTTTCAGTTACTGCAGGGTACATCAACAACTGTTGATTTAAGGAAAACTACCAAACTAAACAGCATGGGATTTTCAGGAAACACTAATCATGACACGGGGACTTGAATTCATGTGAATTCAAGCTTTTATTAAAAACATGGAAAAAGTGGTGCATTTGATCTTTAAGAACTATAGTGACCCAACCCAATCCAACATGGATTTATTAGTGGGAGATCACGTGTTATAAATCTCTTTAGCATCTTTGAGCATGTTAGCAAGGCACTAGATATTAACAGACCAGTGGATCTTGTGTATATGGATTTGATATGGTTCCACATTATGTAATCTGTGTAGCAAACTGTAAAAACTGGGAATCTCTGAGTATTTAGGTAAGTGGGCTAGGAAACAGCTGAGAGACAGGAGACAGGGAGTCAAAAATAAATGGTACAATGTCTAATTGAAACAGGGTAAGGTGACTAGTGGAGTACCACAAGGCTCCGTGCCAGGGCCTCTTATTTTCTATTTACTATATAGGTGTAAGACATGAGATTTGACTGCCAGGGGTAGCTTATGAAGTTCATGGATAATACTAAAATAGGGCACGGGGTTGGAACAGAATATTAATATAAGGAACTCCAAGAGGATGCGCAAAGACTCACTCAGTGGGTGCAAAGGTTGGGTATGTGCTTCAAGGAAGAAAAATGTGTTGCAATGCACTTTGGGAAGAATAACACATGCAAGCCATACCATTTAAACAATCAGCAGAGCAGGACATCTGCGCAACACAAGTCTTTGTAATCCCCCTCCACAGGTGTGCAGAGGGGAGTGGACCCTTTGAGGATTGGGCCCTTGGTCTTGAAACTGAGCCTTAGCATATCTCTTCTATTCTATCTAACCACTGTCTCAGTTTTCCATGACTACTAGCAGGGTCCAGTGCACCCTGATGGACTATTGATTGACCCCATCCTCAAAGGTCGCGAATTCTCTCCCCAATACTTCAGTTTTACTCTCTTAACCCTATCTATGACCTTCCCAACCCCTGGCAGGGTACCCCGCATCCTGAAGGGTCCTTTCTTGGGTTAGGTCCTATTCCCCCCAGCGTTTAAGTCACGCATCACACCTCCTCCTTCTTTTTCTCCCCCTCTTTAAATCCCTACAGCCTTATCCTCCTTTCTGTCTAGCCCCATAGCCCCCTTGCAAGGTTACACACATCCTGAAATAGTCTCTTTGGGACGTTGCCTTATCCACTTCTCTCTGGTCCCCCCAGTCCCCTTACAGGGTCCCTTGCATCCTGAAGGGGTCTCCAGGAACATGACTCTTCCTCTCTCCCTCCACCTCACCCCTCCCTCTCCTTTCCCCCCTTTCTTTCACGTAAGCACTTGTTTACTTATTAACCCAGCACTTATTATATTTTTTTTAATTTATTTATTTCAAATTCGGATTAAAACCTTTGAGCTGGGGGCTTGTTTACAAAGGTTCCAAGTCACGGGGGCTCGTTTACAAAGGCTCCAAGTCAGCAAGGAATACAAGACATTTACAGGTGATGAAACACTACAGAACAGAAAGAACATCAACTAACAAGTAATATTAGTGTGCAGTTACAACACTGAACAGGGTACAACAAGTGAGGAGAAACAGGACCACACTTACGGAGAAACATATTAATGCAGCACTAATTAAGTGCGGTACAGTGTTTAACAATCATGTTACAGTTCAGATGGGGCACTCCCATTTTGCAGAAATGCAGTTTTAGCAGCTAATGTGAGGCTTTGTCAAGGGGAGGTAGTAGATGGTGGGAGGTGTGGGGGAGGTGGGCAGTTGTGGAACAGGAGGGTGGGAGTGAGAGAGGTTAGTGTTTGACTGGTGCGAGAACGGCTGTCAGAGGCCATGGGTTAACAGAAACACTGGCAGTCAGATTTGCTGGCAAGAAGAGATCGAAGCCCATTTTAAAGTGGCCGAGGAGTCGGCAAGGTCTGCAGTGGATCATTGAACTATTTGGCCCACAGTAGGAGAGGGATCTTTGGCCAAGGGTGGTTAATTTGAAGGGAACAATTAGGATGGCCCTGGAGGCACTGCTTGTGCATTTAGATGGTTGCACAGGCTCAAAGAGAGCTGAAGTAGCACTAGGCATGGACCCCATCAGGGTCTTTTTTGCAACGAGGCAGGCCTGGTATTGGAGTCTGCAGTGGAGTGGGAGCCAGCCAATTTTCTTGTATAGGTCACAAAAGTGAGTCATTTTGTGTACTCCCAGGACCAGGCGGCAGGCCTTGTTAAGGATGGTTTTGACCCTTTTATGCACTGTCTGTGCCTGCCCCGTATACAACAAGGCCATAATCCACAGATGAGAGAACTGAACTGGACATAACAAGTTTCAGGACAGCTGGTGTCATAGAGGTGAGGTGTCTGTACAGGATACCAAGCTTCATGTTGGTGGACTTTCCCAGTTGCTCAGCATGGGCAGCAGTGGCGTCACCACGTTGATTTTGGGGAGGCTACAGCCCCCCCAATCTAAGTTAAAGCCCCCCCAATCATTTCAGTAAACAGCATAAAAAATAGCAGCCATATACGTTTTTGTTTATTGTGTCTGACTTGGCTTCCTTAAATTCCTTTAATCCTTGCAACTTGCGACTCGCTACTGAAGCCTGGAGGAGAAAATACAGACAGCCTGAGAGCAGACAGAGTAGCAAGTGGAGCGGGAACGACCTGCACAGTCGCAAGCTGCAAGGCAAAGACACTAATTGCAGCACGTTTAATTCACCGCAACTAAAGGGTACTCAAGCACTTTTATTTGGCAGCAGCAGCTGCAGCAGCCGAATTCAAGCTTCAATGTCCTGAGTAGTGAGTACACAGTTACACACATGGCACTTTCTGTGACTAGGTAATAAATAGCATAGAACCTTTTACACATAATCATCCCCCCAGCACCAAGTCCCACCAGCAACTGAGCTGGAGTGCTAGCACACTTCCTGACCTGTGGATTTGTTCTCGTCTGTCTGCCAGTGCCCTGATTTGACCTCAGTCTGAACTGCATGCAGATCGCTGATCTGATTCTGCATGCAGTTGAGACTGAGGTAAAAAAAATTAAGCCATGATAGCCAGCCATCTCTCTCTGCCTGACTTCCTCCCAGCTCCGGGCTCCCATCTGCAACTCCATCTCATTGAATGAACCACCTGCAACTCAGCTGCGGGCCGAAAGATTTAGACAAGCTGCTAGCAAAGATTGAGAAAGACATCCCTAGGGGTACACAGATCAATCGGGAATTAGATTCTGAACAGTTACTATGGTGGGAAATTTGCGAATACTGAAATACTCTCAGGAACCGAGGGGGGGGGCACATTTTTACTCATTCCAATGCAGAGAACTTTGTTTTGCATGATTTAACTCAGCTTTCCAATTCTGGACTTTTTCTGTTACACACTACTGGTATGTGGGAAGGCATCCCTGAACAAGAACTGCGACATACTGTAGGTTTAAGATGGCATACTGTACCTGCCCCGTCCTGGTGCTTGGTGAACTTTACATTCCTATTACACTTCAGGATATTCTATGGATTTTGCTTTTTATTACTGCTCAGATGAAATACTTTAAATGTTTCTTTAGCAGATGGACTCCACTTTTGCTGTGCACCCTTACTGGCGGCAGGCTGGGCAGCAACAAGGACCCGACCCGTCACCCACTTGATTGATTTAATGTGTAGTAGTACCTGATCCCCGATGATTCTTCAGGCCATTCTGCAGTCACTGCAGCAGCTAGAAAAAGGAAGAAAGACGGAGTGGAAAATGATGCGGATTTCAACCGCGCACAAACACGCTGCGATCTGCAATCGCGATGCAGTAGCTAGGTGTGCTCTCTAGTCTCTGGTGGGTCCCCGATAGGGCCAGGTCTGGAAAGATTTTAGTGGCACTGGATGGTGGGCAGCTGGCACTGGCAGCCAGGCGCTCAGGTAGTACTACTAACTGTGTGGTGTTGCTTCACTTGGTGGGGGGAATGATGGCAACAATATTTTTTTGTGTGGAACTAAACAAACAAGGGAACTGCAGAGTAGACTAATAGGCAAGGCAGGTTAGGCAGGCTCAACTTATACTCGGTAGTCAGCAGCACTGAAGCGGGTTTGAAGGACTCCCGTCCCTATCATGTGTGTCTGTCATCAAACATGAGATTGAGCAAGGAGTCCTTGCAATATTAATGCAAACCTGATTCAGTGCTGCTGATTACGAGTCTAAGTTGAGCCTGCCTGTCCTACTGCTGTGTACCATTCATTAAATATATGACTGATAACTAGGCTTCTCAAATATATTTTTCACCACTAAAATTCAGGAAATGCCACCATTTGAAGGTAAAATTTCAAAATGCCCCCTGGACCCTCCTAGCTTTGTTAGGATTTTGAGTAAGGGGCATTAGCCCCCCAACTTTGTACCCCTGGTGATGCCCCTGATGGGCAGTGAAGGTGAGGGTGTCAAGGTGAATCCCTAAGTACTTGAATATGTTGACTTGGTCTAGTACTTCTCCTTCGCTACTAAGTATATGTAGTGAGGACCCTCGAATCTTGCTCTGTGGGGCGAGACAATGATGGACCGTTTCCCTTTCTACAGGTACAAAAAATAAAAAAAATGTCCACTCTTTCTACATGTTATGCGCAACACTGTTTGTAACACCTGCCTTACAAGTGTTCGTTAATGTTGATCTTGTAACTTGAATACGACTCTTCCCCACCTCACCCATCCCTCTCCTTTCCCCTCTTTTCTTTCATGTAAGCACTTGTTTACTTATTAACCCTGCACTTATTATTGTCCACTCTTTCTACCCATTATGTGCAACACTACTTGTAACACCTGCCTTACAACTGTATGGTAATGTTGTTCTTGTAGCTTGAATGTTTAATGTCGCACTCCTATTGTACCTCTTCCCCCCAGGTCGCACCGGGAGACGAGCGACTTGTCACTCAGTGTGCCTTCCTGGTGAAACATTTCAATAAATAAATAAAACAGGAGGAGAGGAGAGGAAGGAGCAGATAACTGCACTTATGATGGACTAGGTGGAAAAGAGTGCAGCCCCTGTTTGCTGCTAAGCAGTAGCGGCTCTAGCCACAAATGGTTACCAGGGCACAGCTGGGGCACAACAGATGGCAGCCAGGGCACTGATATATTGTTACAATGGGGGACACTCTGCACCATATGGGGCACCAACTGAGGCACAACATTTTTTCACCAGGGCACGTGCTCTGGCAGGCCCTGGTGTAGAGCCGCCACTGCTGCTGAGGGATTAATAGTTTTTTTTTTCCCTAGGCCCACCCTTTCTGGCTGCCTGGCAGAAGTCAGTTGTCAGAGGTAATAACAAGCATTTGTCAATGCCAAATGTTGGCTTGCTGGCATTGGCATTGGCAGTGCAGGAGTGATGCATAATAGGAATAGCAGTGAAGTATTGAACTAACACCAACCCCCAACCCACCAGAGACTGAAAGGCGCTGGGTGTGTGTGTTTGGTTTGTTGGCCATATCACTTATGCCATTCCACCTCACCCCACCCTGCAGACAGCAACAGGTGCTGCAGTGTGCCTTGGGGTCTTTGGCATGTACGCTCACCCCATTCTATAAGGAAAAAGCTGAGATGGTTGCAGTATAGGAGAATGGGGTGAACGTTAGGGCTGAAGACCCCAAGGCACACCTTGATACCTGTCAATGGCTGCAGGGTGGGGGGTGGAATGCCGTGAGCATTACAGCTGACAAACCCAAGTAACGCCCCCGATGTCTGTATAGGGTGGGGTGTTACGGTTGGAAACCTAACGCCCTAGGTGTTTGTTGGTATTTTCACTCTAAATATTCAATGTGGTTTTTTGGGGATCCCACCTCATGAACAGTGGCAGTATAATTTTGTTACTCAGTCCTGAAAGGTGATTTTGTACAGTGACTGCGCCATTCGGTGACACAGATGCGGAAACACATTTCAGGCGGGATGTGAAAAATGACATTTGTACTGTTCATGAGAAGGTGTAAAAAAAATGGCAATGTTGAAAATCTGGAGCGAAAATATGAAAAATTGACAAAGTTAAGAAAATTGCGCAATGCACGCCTGTAACGCAATCATTTTTTGGACTTTTTCCACCAAATTTTCAACATGGTTATTTTGGGACCTCCCCTCATGAACAGTGCTTGAATTGTGTTAATCTGTCCCAAAAATTGATTTCCCATAGCGACTGCGCCATTTGGCGCCACAGGTGCGAAAACACGTTTTGGGCAAGATGTGAAAAATGACAGCTGTACCGTTCATAAGGAGGTGTGAAAAAAATGCCACTGTTGAAAATCTGGAGAGAAAATATTAAGAAATGGCGAAATTACAAACATGCATAAAAACTGTGCAACGCATGCTCGTAATGCAGTCATTGTTTGGAATTTTTAACCAAATTTGCAACATGGGCTTTTTGGGACCTCCCCTCATGAACAGTGGCACTGTCGTTTTGTTAATCTGTCCCAAAAGGTGATTCTGCGTAGCGACTGCGAAATCACCTTTCAGGGTGAAGAAACATAATGACAGTGCCAGTGTTGACAAGGTGGGGTTCCAAGAACCCCATGTTGAAACTTTAGGGCCAAAATTCAAAACAATGGCTGAAATATCAAATTAAGTTGACCCCCCTCCAATTAAGTCCCATTATACGGCTTACCTTCGATTCTTCATTTTACGGTTTGGCTTTAAGAATGCAGACGTGTCCCAGTCCACAGAAGATGACAGTACCTGACCTCCAGAGGTAAGTATGGGGTGAGGGGGGGTGCGGTTGGAGTGGGTGCGCAGAGGGAGGTTGGGATGGGGGAGGGAGGGGGACAGCTAGACAGTGACGGACCGCTTCCTTTTACAGGTACAAAAAATAACAGGCGAAGGACGGTTTTCTTCTTTTACAGGGAAAACTTTTTTTTATTAATGTGGGCATACTGGGGTTGGCTTCCAGTGTGCCACAATAGTGGGGGGGCATGCCGACACAGGATTGGGCACCCCGATGTTGGCAAATCATTTATAGGGGTTTGTGGGAGAGGGGGCCCATCTGACACAGAGTGGGCATCCTGGTGTTGGAAGAAAATAAAAAAAATGTCAACACACTGGGGTGGGCTTCCAGTGTGCCACATTAATGGGGGGGGGGATACATGCCATCACGGAGATTGGGCACCCTGATGGCTTTTCGGGAATGTGTCTGGTGTCAGGAGCTGCCATGTTTCAGCACACTGGGGTGAGCACCCAGTGTGTCACATTTAATGGGGGGGGATACATGCCGACATAAGGATTGGGCACCCCTGATGTCAGCTTTTCGGCATTGTGTGGCATGCGGCAGGAGCCGCCATATTTTGGCACAAGGGTGGGCCCCCACTGTGCCACATTTATGCCATTTCATAAGTTGCTCATAACTCCGGCCACATGCATTACTGTGCACTGTAATGTGCATGGCCAGAGTTTGTCATCTGCCACTGCAATAACGAAACTGCACCTGATTGCAGCGGCAGATTTCTTTCAAGTTTTTGGCTCTTTTTGAAGTCTACTGTCATCGCCAGCATTCTCACTGATTGGCTAAGGGATGCACCCACTAAAGCATCCCCTGCATTGGCCACAACACTGCCACACCTTTGAAATGTGCTACTACAAGATGTTGCTTATGCGTGTGCACAAGCCAACATAAAAAGGGTGTGCGTGAGTCAGTTCTAAAGAGTTTCAGCCAAGTTCTGCAGTGAGATGCTGTGAGTGCAGACTACCTGTCTGTACTACACAACCCAGTCCAGGGGCCTGTGTTTATTGTAGTGTAAGGCTGCACCAGGAAAGAAGGGTTACTGAAGTGGTATAGACTATTAGTAGCCCTCTGGGATACAGATATGGGTGACCTAGGCACTGGGCAGGTGTATCCGGAACCAATGGTTACTGAGGGAGTAAGTGCTTTAGTGGAAATCATACAGTTCTGCAACAGTATTGTGGAGAGGCTCCCAAGAAAAAAACGAGATACAGAAGGAGGGAATGTGTTCCCTTGATAAACATCTTGAAATGGGGGTAAATAAGAAGGAAAGCATCTACAGACTGGAAAGAGAAGAGAAATGTGAGTTTATTTTTGTGGACATTCATTTGATGCCCTCCCAAATTAATTGAAGGCAAAAAAGCATGTCTAAGTCTCGCAAGCTCTAATTCTGATCTTGGGAGGATAGAGGCCGGTTCATTATTGGAGCAATTTGACAGTGCAGAGGGGGACTCTTCCCACAATCTGGTGCTCAGATGTGCAAGTGGGAGTCACAAGTGTACTGTGCTCTGTAGACACAGACTGTTTTTGTTGCCCAGGTATTTCTCATTAAGCTTGTCCGCTGAAGGAGCTGTTGAATGAGTTTAGGTTACATGGTGAAGAATCAGTACCAGAACTGTTTGTGCAACCTGCCTATTTCTGTGATGTGTTTAAGGAAGGAAATGGTTTGCCTCCAGACATGCCTGTGTTGGCTCTTCAAGGGAAGTAGTCTCAAGATGGAAAGCAGCATCAGGACAACACTTAACATAGTAACATTTTTATTTATTTATTTATTACAATCTCAGATAACACCACTTGAGCTCAGAGCTCTTTGCATAGGTTCCACGTCAAGTTCACAATACAAAACAGAGTAGTACACCATTGCAGAGGACTGGAAGAGGGAATTAAGTGAGCAACAGACAGTCAGGATAAGGGGAGTGGAAGCCAAGAATGAACTTACAGGTATTGTATGCCTGAATGGAATGTACCAATCAGTTGTCTGCAGTGACAGGTTTAGTAGAGAGTTTGTAAGTGCACAGGTGGGGGGATGAGCCCCAAGTGCCAAGAGAGCAAGCGATACTGAGGAATTAAACTGGGAGAAGGGAGGGGGATTGGGGCAGCTGGTGAGGGGAGGGAGAGGAGGCAAGGAGGAGGAGCAGACTCAAAGAAGGAGTAGAGGCAGGGTAAGAGGGTAGGAGAGAGGGTGAGGCTCAAGCAAGAGTAGGGGATAAGGGTGAGAGGAGAGTAGGTGGAAAGTGGGGCAAGGCTCAAGGAGAGGGGGAAGGGGGAGAATCAGTGTCGGAGGTAGGGAGGCGAAGCTATGGGTGGCAGTCACAGCAGGTTATGTTCATCAAATGGCGCTTAAGGTGGACTTTAAAAGCGCCTAGCGTAAGCTGTCGCACAAGATCTTCCTGAAGAGAGTAGAACCAGAGTGGGGTGCGGTGCGCAAAAGACCTTTGACCTTGGGAAGTACGGCATTTTGGCGCAGTGAAGGACTGGTGCTCAGAGTTTTGTGTGTGCCGCGGATTAGTACAAGGCACCAGGACTTGACTAACCCCGGTCGGTAGGGTACCAAGGCTGATCTTTTTGGCCAGAAGGCAGGTTTGGAATTTTAGTCAGGCATTAAGAAGAAGCTAATGCACATTGATATACAGATAGCAAGTATGAGTGAGCCTGGGCGCCCCTAAGGTTAGCCGTAGGCTTTGTTTAATGCAGTTTTTAGGCGCTGCAGGGCAGTATCAGTGGCGGAGCCATATATGGGCAAGCTGTAGTCAACGAGGGAACCCACAGAGCTGTGAACTGCTATTTTAAGGGCTTCAGGGGTCAGGCACTGCCTGTGATGATAAAGCAGCCCAAGACGTTTGTTGATTGCTTTGGCTGTGTTGTCAATTTGGAGAGTGTAGGACAACAAGTTGTCAATAGTGATCCCAAGGTATTTAAAATGTTGGACCAGCTCCAAGGAGACCCCAGCAACATTACATATTGATAAAGGGAAGTTACAATGCTTGTTTTAAGGGCTGGAGAACAGCATAGTTTTAGTTAGTTTTATAGTTCATAATTAGCTTATGATCTATGAACCACTTCTCAAGACGGGTGAAATCACTTTGAAGTTGGTGCTCAAGTTCATCAGGATTTGAGCCATGTGTGAAAACGACTGCATTGTCAGCATATAGTAAAATGCAGCACTGGCTGGCTTGAGGGAGTTTATTCAGGAATAAGCTGAACAGGAGGGGACCCAGAATAGACCCCTGCAGAACACCGGAGCAGACAGGTTTGCTATCCGAGAGGGTTGCACCGATTCTAACTTGCTGGGATCTACGGTCCAGGTAGCTGCAGAATGACAAAACTGCATCAGGAGCCAGGTCTGTTGAGGCAAGTTGTTCAGTCACCTGGAGGCTCTGGAAAGATGGTCTAGAAAGTGGAAACTGAGGTTCAGTGCAGGAAAATGCAAGGTACTGCACCTGGGGGCCAGAAACCCGGGCCAAGTGTACACCCTGGGGAAAGCTACAAGTTTCGATGGCTGAGAGGGACCTGGGGGTGGTGGTGGATGTCAAGATGAACAACTCGGAGACTTGTAGGAGGGCAGCAGCCAAGGCCAACAGGATGCTGGGATGCATCGCTAGGGGGATCACCTCCAGAAGGAGGGAAGTGATACTCCCTCTGTATAACTGCTTGGTGAGGCCGCACCTCGAGTACTGCATGCAGTTTTGGAGGCCACACTTAAAGAGGGACATTAAACTCCTGGAGACGGTCCAGAGGAGGGCAACCAAAATGATTTGGGGCCTGGGGGACAGGACCTATGGGGAGAGACTTGAAGAGCTAAATATGTACACATTAGAAGAGAGAAGGGACCGGGGGGACATGATAGAGGTCTTCAGGTATATGAAGGTGGTAAATAGGGGAGGAGCAGTCAGGGTGCTTTGAAGGAAGGAGGAGGGGCAACTAGAGGGCATGGGTGGAAGCTGGAGGGGGGAAGATTCAGGGGAGAAAGGAGGAGGTGCTACTTCACTGAGAGGGTGGTGGAGCCATGGAATGCCCTGCCCAGGGGGCTGGTGGAGGCAGAGACAGTGGAGGGGTTCAAGAGGGGGTGGGACAGGTATAGGGGAAGGGTTCTGGAAGCAAAATCCAATGCAGCGAGAATATCCGGAACTGAGAAGGGAGAAGCCAGAGAAGGCGAGGGGGGCAGCAAGATCAGCTCCCAGGGTGGGGGCTGACCAAATGATCAGACGCGAAAGACCATTAGGCCTATTCTGCTGGCATTTTAGTATGTTAGTCAGGAGGGCATGGTTAACAGTATCGAACGCCTTAGTCAGGTCAATAAAGATAGCTCCGGTAAGTTGTCCATGATCAAGTGATTTGTGGATGTATCCCGTGAATTCTAGAAGAGCTGTGGTGGTGCTGTGCCCAGTTCTAAAGCCATGCTGCTTGGGGCAGAGGAGTTTGTACTTGTCTAGATATTTGACCAGTTGGTCCACAACTATTCGTTCTAGGGCCTTCGATAGAGGTGGTAGCAAGGAGATGGGTCTATAGTTCTCTGTAAGGGCCCGGTCCCGACTCTTATGTATGGGAGTGACTATCGCAGCTTTCCATTTATGAGGGAATACAGCTAGTCGAAGTGATAAGCTGAGGATGTGGGTGTGCGGAGACAGGATTTCTTCCAGGTAGAGTGAGATTAGTTTCAGATCAAGGGTGTCTCCACTGAATCTTCCCTTACCGAGCACCTTCTGAAGGTATTTCCTAGCATCCCCAATTGAGATGGTCATGAACCAGAAGGGGGGGTGCGAAGAGTACTGTGGCCCAGTGACAGGGTTGCTCAGGCAGAAGAAGTCAGGAGGGAGGACATGATTGAGGTCCGTGAAGGCTAGGTTGAAGGTGTCGGCTATGGTTTTTGGTTTGAGGATAGGGGAGCCATTAACGCTGATCATGTCCGGAGCAGTTTTGGGCACCTTGCTGGTAACCTCTATAAGGTTTGCCTAGAATTTACAGCCATCATTCCAGTATTCGGACAGGGCCTCCTTGTAGTAGAGGTTTTTGGCTATATGGATGGCTCTGGTGCAGCTATTTCTGGATTGTTTGTACTTTGAGGTGTCAGACTGTTTCCCTGTGGCTCTGGCTATGCACCAGAGATGATCTTGGTGTTTCATAAGTCCAAGGATGTCAGCGCTCATCCAGGGGCTGAAATGGCCTTTGATTTCCTGCTTTTTTATGGGGGCATGAGAATCACAGATAGTATTGAATTGGAGGATGAAGTGGTCCAGCGCACTATCGACATCAGGTGGGCGGGCCAGTGAGCATGAAGAATGCGGGCAGGAGCAAGGCAAGTGGCATTAAACTAGTTGATGGATACATACTTGGAATGAAGGGGGGGGGGAATTTGGCAGGGCCATACCTAGGTGGGTGAGGACATGTAGAGGAAATGTGGAGAAGTACTAATGAAGATAGAGCAAAAAAATATGGTGAGGTGAAAAGAGGTAACTGCAGGTGCAAGTTTTATTTAGGGAGAGTAGTACGGACAGTAGGAACTACAGGCTGAGAGTCTACGAGTATGATAAGCCAAGGCTGGGCGGAGTTGATTGGTAACTCGATCAGGTAGGGTCTGGAGAGAGAGAGGAAGCAGTGTGGCAGTGAGGGGGAGTGGTTATGCAGCAGAGTGGGGGGGAATAAAATTACAGAGAGCAAGTATAAACTAGGACAAGTTTTGAATAGTGAGTGATCTGATCTAAAAACAGATTTTAAACTCCAGATAGCAAGGTGAGAGCCTGCCACCAGAGCTGGCGAGGAGTGCACCAATCGGGAAAGTCCTGGGACAACAATGCCCAATCAGCATTAGGCAAAGGAACAGGTAGCCAATCAGATGCAAAGCTGTAGGAGTTGGGGAGTCCCGGGGACGTACCTGGAAGCTGCCGGGGGAAGGCTGCCCCTAGATGGGCTGGAGAGTAGCAAGTTGTCCGCCTCGGTATTGGCGCGGCCCCGGCCGCACGGGCTGGACCTGGAAGAATTAGAATAGAATTTGATGGTAGATAAGGACTGCTTTGCTCACCTAGTCTGCCCATTTCTCCCTACCTACAGTGTCACCCCAGATCCTACTTGATCTTTGCTCTTTCTCCTCCTTTCCTTTCCATTAAGATTCCCTTATGCCTATCCAATGCATTCTTGAACCCCACCACTGTTTTTGCTTCCACCACCTTTGTTGAAAGACTGTTCCAGAAATCCACCACTCTTTCTGTGAAGTACTTCCTCACATCTCTCTTGAATCTACTCCCCTCCAACTTCATTGCATGTCCCATTGTGCTCAAGCACATTTTTGTTCTGAAAAATACTTCCCTCCTGTATCTTATTTACTCCTGTGAGGTATTTGAAGGTCACTATCATATCCCCCTCTCCCTCCTCTCTTCCAGGGTGTACATACTGAGGTCCTTTAACTTCTCCTTATAGGACTTTTGATGCAGACCATGTGCCATTTTAGTTGCTCTTCTCTGAACCACTTCACTCTGTCTGTGACTTTCTGGAGATGTGGTCTCCACAACTGGACACAGTACTCAGGTGGGATCTTACCAGTGATCTATACAGGGGCAACACCACCTCCCTCTTTCTGCTGGTGGCACCCATCCCGATGTACCCCAGCATCCCATTAGCCCTCCCAACTGCCTTGTTGCACTACCTTGCCAGCTTTAGGTCATCAGATAGGATACCCTCAGGTTTCTTTTCTGTTTGATGGTCGTCAGTATCTCTCCACACATTTTGTACTCTGCCTCTGGGTTTCAGTGCCCTAAGTGCATGACTTGGCACTTTTTCACATTAAAACCCAGTTACCATACCCTTGACCACACTTCAAACTTTCTCAGGTCTCTGCTCATTCTTTCTAACCCCCCTCCCCCGCCGAGTGCCCATCATATTACAGATTTTAGCATCATCCGCAAAGAGGCAGACAGTCCCTTCCAGCTCCTCTGCAGTGTCACTTATAATGACATTAAAGAGGACCAGTCTCAGCACTGACCCCTGAGGCACCCCACTGGTCACTGTCCCTTCCTCAGAGTGAACTCCAATTTCTTACCCAGTTTACCATCTTTGGACCCACTCCTATGCCGTAGCGGGTCATAATGCCACACGCATAATAGCGTATGACATTATGGCGAACCCGGACCTGTGCACTCTTCAAGTTGGACCCCTCCGGAATTGAGAATCCTTAGTGGGAGGGGTCCGGGGCACAGCCTCCATATGGGGTGTGTGGGGTAGAGCCCCCACAAAACAAAAACAAGCAGATATCGTGCAATGCGCTTGTGCCGTACAGCATTCTGCCATGCGACATAACGACCTCGTGCCCTCCTAAGCTACCCAGCTTCCTTATGAGTATCTTTTGTGCAACAGTGTTGAAAGCCTTCCTGAAATCTAGGTGGCCCATGTACACTGCTCCACCCTGATCTAATTCCCTGGTCACCGAGTCAAAGAAATCTATCAGATTAGTTTGACATAATCCCTCACCCCCTTGAATTCATGGTGCCTCAGGTCTTGTAACCTATTGGATTCAAGATCAATCAGTCAATCAAATCTTTATTTAACCAGGCGGAACACTGTTGAGATAAACTCATTTTCGAGGTGGACCTGGCATATGTATACAAAAGTCAATATGATACATACATATAGCTTTCTTGACAGGTAGCATACAGGTGCATACAATGGATACAGAACAAAAAGGATATGCATGACAGCGTACAAATTTATGTACTAAACAGGCAGGTCACTTACAATATAGTCAGTTACAATAAATAAAAATTACACAAAGCATACGCAGTGATATGCAAGATCTATACTGCATATAGAAGATGATAAAAAGATGGGATGAGGAGAGAGGGCCAGAAGAAGAAACATTAGTTTGCAGGGGATGTAGGTTGAAATAAGGAAAGAGGACCAGGGCTTATGGGTAAGGATAAGAGAATGCCAGAAGAAAGCTGGGTCAGGGGAGTGAGGGCCATTTGCGGAAGCAGTTGCATGGCTCTTTGAAGGACCACAGTAATAGGAGGCAGTATAGCGCAGTGGTCTAAGGCTCTGAGCTGCAAATCTGGTGACATCCAGCAGACCAGACCTGGGTTTGAATCCCACAGCTTCCACTTGCATACTGTGTGACCCTGAGCAAGTCACTTAACCTCCTTGTGCTCCCAGGTCGCTCCTGTAAAAAAGCTTTCAGCTTAGTGTGCTATACCTGGTTAAACAACAACTAAAAAAAAAAAAAAAACGTTTTTGAAGAGGGACAGGGACAGCGACAGTGGAGTAGCGAGCTGAAGAGTTTTTTGTACGTTGGATATTCCACAAGATATTTCACAATCCTTTTCTTTGGCAGTGATTCCATTAACTTTCCCCACCACCAGTGTCAAGCTGACTGACCTGTAGTTGCCAGCCTCCTCCCTGCAACCACTTTTGTGAAGCAGGACTAAATCTGTCCTCCTTCAGTCCTCTGGATCCACTCCTGTTTCCAGTGAGCTGTTAAATAGGACTGCCGCAGGTGCAGCTAGTACGCTTTTGCTTACTTGCTTGACACAGAGTTTTGTTGCCTTCCCTATGCCCCCTTTTAGCTTTGCCCACTGTTCCTCCACCCCACCCAGGTCACCACCCCCACTAGTTAATCCCTGAAGCATTCAACCATCTTTGTAAAATCTGCCCTCCTGAAGACTAGGACCTTTGCCCTTGTGTGGTTCGATTCTGCAGCCTTCCTTATATTGAACCACACTGTACGGTGATCACTGGTCCCCAGGTGGCCTCCCACCTTGACGTCTGCAACATTGTCCCTGTTCGTGAGTACCAGGTTCCGTATTGCCCATCATGAGTTGGCTCCCTGACTAGTTGCCTGAAGAACAACCCCCGCGGGGAGTGCAGGATTTCCCTGCTTCTAGCTGAAGCTGCTGTAGGGAGGCTCCAATCTACGGTATACTGTCACTGCAGTAACTCTGGCACCGCGAAGACCATCACAGCGACAGGAATCGGGCAAAACCCACACGTCGCTGTCATGGTCTGTGCAGTGACCGTGACAGCCTCGCTGGGTGTTTCACCCCCAACCCGGTCCAGCTTTGACTCCTAGGAATCCTAAAGACTGAGGAGTGTGGGGGACGTAGTGTCACAATTGTATGTACCGACATCCCTGGGGCTACAATGCCAACAGTTGGCCTAGTAGCTGTCGCTATAGGGGATGTCGGTGCTAGCGCTGTCGATGCGCTATGGTAAAACCACAATCTACATCTGGTAGACAGCAGTCCCCCACCAGCAGCACCTACCTCTTTTCTGCCATCTTGCCAATGGTTTCCATCAGTACCATATACCCTTGCTGCTTGGCTGGAAGTCCTCTGTGCAGACAATGAAGTGAGTCTGTTTTGTTAATGTGTTTCCCCTGTATTTTGCATCATGCCCATGGTGCCACAAAATATAATAAAAACCTGGCCAGCCCCCTCCTGTGGTGGAAGGCTCTGTAGTAAACAGATGTCCAGGGGCCCGCTGCAGAGGAACTGTGTAAAGAGGGGGGTGGAGTAGCTGGGAAATCTATTTCTGTATGCTTTTGGGTATGTACTTGAGTATCCTATTGTACCCAGCTGTAGCAAATGACCCCCACAGGAATAAGATATTGTATCTCATATAACCATGCTGCCATCTATTTGATACAAATATTGAGTACATCAATACATGTCTGCAAATCTATAGGAAATTTTAAATGTGTCACTAATTATTGTTTGCACAATCTTGCTGTAGCTGTCTGTAGATATTGATCATTTATTTTTTGTGTGTACTGTATGTTGTATTGTTTTTCACGTTAACTGGCCGCTTGTAAAACGGGCTAATAGTCTCACCAAGGAGTCTCACTATAACAAATAAAATTAAATGAAAATGAAATGAATTAGGCTAACAAGTCCAGCTGATATTTAGCAATAATAATATGGGGGTTTAGACTGCCAGTGTAAACCCTGCAAAACACTTTACAAGCCATTAACAGTTGGCAACAACTAATAGGTACCTGCAAATGTAGAAGTTAAATAAAATTCAGAAAAAGTCAGGGGGATTAGGCTCAGTGTATATAGAAAGAATGTTTCAGAAAGCGAGAGAGAGGAACAGATAGAGAGGACATTAAGCAAAGAAAGATTAAGTGTCTTAATTTTAAAAAACGTGAACGTGTTTGTGTTGTAACCTGAAGGCTACACTGCCTCTCTAAAATGTACTGAGTATTGGGAACATATCTATATCTGGAAACCTAGACAATGGTGTGGATTTATGTACATTTTAAAATACAATTTTAGTAGACTTCTACTTTTCCCAAAGAGGCTTGCCCCTCGCCCCGGTTTTCTACAGGAGACTGTCACCAAACTGGCTTTTCCAAATGAGACATCCCCCAACTCTCCCAAACTGTCCTCTGTAAAATGAAACTCTCTTTGTCCTGCTGAGAATAGAAAACAAAAGTTTTATTTTGTATTGCCTTTCATATAATTGGAGAACACCATGGTCTAATTTTCTACAGGCCACACCCAGCAAAAGGTGCAGATAGTGGCAGTAGCTTGCTTCATTAATTCCATGCAATAGTTGATCCAGAAGCAAATGATTTGATACCTTTTAATGGACCAACATAGATGTAACAACAAGAACAAAGTGCTCTAGCTTTCGGACCAACCAGTCCTTCTTCAGAAGCTCATGGCAGTTGTTTAGAAAATACAATACTTATAACAGCTAGATAATGCAGAGAAAAACAGAAAAAAATCCCCATTGGTTTAAAATACTCATTTGAAAAAAAAAAAAAAAAAGATGATGATGTCAGAGAAGTTTAACAGTACAATACTGCCTTCAGCCAGAAAGAACCTTGGGTCAGATGTGCTTGGCTACCCCCACCCAGATTAAAGACAAACTAAGATTGTTATAGGGCTCATGAAATTTCAATGTTAGCATTATAGACAAGAATTTACCAGTAAAGTTGTCATAAAAACATCAGTGCACACTGTGTGATGTGTAAAACCTAGCTGGACCTGTCACCCAGCTGTATTCTCAAGCTAGATATAAGGCCCAAGAAATTTCAAAAACCTCAGGACTATATAAATGATAATTTAAATATAAATTGATAATATTAGTGTCAAACAAGAAACTCTAGTCGAGGAACCTCAAGGAATTAAGACCACATCTTAGACACTTGTGGTACATCAAGTTGTTAAATTCTCAGTGTATATTGACATCAGTACATATCAGGCTACATGGTCTTAATTCCTTGAGGTTCCTCGACTAGAGTTTCTTGTTTGACACTAATATTATCAATTTATATTTAAATTATCATTTATATAGTCCTGAGGTTTTTGAAATTTCTTGGGCCTTATATCTAGCTTGAGAATACAGCTGGGTGACAGGTCCAGCTAGGTTTTACACATCACACAGTGTGCACTGATGTTTTTATGACAACTTTTACTGGTAAATTTTCCTCTATAATGCTAACATTGAAATTTCATGAGCCCTATAACAATCTTAGTTTGTCTTTAATCTGGTGAAGGTTGCCTTTCAGTAATCACATCCTTATACTAACTGTGACACTCATAGCTTGATTTAGGAGTTATCTGCTTCAGCAGTGTTATCTTATGTCAGTTAAATTTACATGCAGTAGGATTCTTTGTATGTGTGTTCCACCAAGCACATCTGACCCAAGGTTCTTTCTGGCTGAAGGCAGTATTGTACTGTTAAACTTCTCTGACATCATCTTCTTTTTTTTTTTTTTTTTTTTAAATGAGTATTTTAAACCAATGGGGATTTTTTTCTGTTTTTCTCTGCATTATCTAGGTGTTATAAATATTGTATTTTCTAAACAACTGCCATGAGCTTCTGAAGAAGGACTGGTTGGTCCGAAAGCTAGAGCACTTTGTTCTTGTTGTTACATCTATGTTGGTCCATTAAAAGGTATCAAATCATTTGCTTCTGGATCTATTCTTGCAAGGACCAATACGGCAACTACTAACACTAGATTTCATGCAATAGTTGAGGCATTCTTCAAATATTTCAGTGATGGTAGTTTTGCAACCGCTTGGAATTATTTTCTAATCCTAAATTGTTGCAGTAATTGGGACTGACACCCAAAGATGATAGACATGGTTCTGACATGTCTGTTGTCTGTATTCCCACATAAAGTATTATTAAAAACATGTAAAACAGGCACGATCTTAGGATATTAATATTGTGAAACCTCACTGGCCAAGAGACATCCAATGACCATGCCTTATTTTCTTGCAACTGCATGCCTAAACCAAACAACTATACTTTTATCAATGGGATCACACATGTCATCATGTGCGGTTGTAGAGAAGATATGTACTTGGCAAGTCTCGCTTCAGCAGTGACACCCTCGACTTGAAGTTGCTATACCTTACCCTAGATGCGGTACTGCTGCCACTCACCAAAATTCTCAACCTGTCACTTTCCCTTAGACAGTTTCCCCAATGGTGGAAAGTTGCAGTGGTGACTCCCATTCACAAGAGCGGGGACAGGGCCTTATACATAAATTATCATCCAATCTCCATTCTCCCACGTCTATCCAAATCCCTGAAGTGGATCGTTTCAGACCAGCTCTCCGATTACCTGGCCAAGTATAGCCTCCAAAGTCCAAAGCAGCACGGCTTTAGAAAGGGTTACAGTACCTCTTCTGCCATTCTAGAATGTGCTAACTACATTCACAAAGCACTTGAGCGGGATCACTTAGTGGGATCAATATACATTGATCTCACTAAGGCTTTTGACACGGTCAACCACACTGTCCTTCTTGAGTCACTCCTGGCCCCAGGGATCTCCAGTGGTGCCATGACCTGGTTCAAAAGCTACCTGGATGACAGATCTCAGCAGGTACAGATCCGTGACACCCTTTCCATTAGCCTCCCTGTATGCTTGGGTGTCCCCCAAGGCTCCATACTGGGTTCCCTACCTTTTAGCCTCTTTCTTAATACCCTCCCCCAAATCTGTACCAATAATCTTCTCCTCTTCGCGGATGATGCGATTTTATTTACTAGTCAGCCTGACCCACTTCCCCTTGTTAGTAGTCTCCAGCATATCTTCTCAGCGGTTGAGTCCTGGTTCATCCAGCATAAACTGATTATGAACAACAAAAAATCTAAGACTATGCTCTTTGCTAGTCCCCATAACAAGCAAAAATCAGTCCCTCTTACCATCTTTAATAGTCAGAATGACCCCATCGAGCAAGTCTCTACCTTTAAATACCTAGGTACTGTATTACACTTGACAGTGCCCAGTCTTTTGCCAAACATGTTTGCCTTATCTCGAACATGATCAACTCCAGAATTTGAATCCTCTACCAACACAAGCACAGCATGACTCCTAAGGCATTATGGTTAGCTGTCATCAGCTCAATACTCTCTATAGTGGACTACAGATTAGTCATTTATGGCTCTGCCATTGACACTACACTTAAAAGAATAAGTACGGCACTCAACAAATCACGTCGTCTGGTCTCCGATGCTCAAAGTTGTACCCATGCATGTGACCTATACGCCCTGACTAACTGGTTGCACCTTAAAGGGAGGATTTTGTATCAGACCTGCCTGCTTGTGAAAAAAAAATCAGTCTAGGGCTCACCCCACCAACCACCCAGCATCTTCTCATACACATACCTAACTTGCATAGCACCAGGAGTGTGTCTAAGTACACCTTCCTGATATATTTCTGTTGGACCACCCAGGCTCAACATTCTTACATGCTTTGCGTGCCTAGTGGCTTAAACAACCTCCCCAGGATATCCTTGACAAACCCAAGTTTGGTTCCTTCAAACGCAAACTCCAACAGCACCTTACTGCACTTGGCAACTGTGACTGTTCTAACTAGTTTTTTATCCTAGCAAAACATTGCCACACCATTCTCTATTTTGTGCTAACATCTTACTACTCCCTCCCTCTATCAGCTCCCCTTCCCTTCGCCGGTCACCACCTCCCCAGTCCCCCCATCCTCACCCCCTGACAGCTCCTAGATTTTCTACACTCTCCCCTGATCCTTCTCTCTGTCACCCCCATGTCATCTGTGTTCCTTCCCACTCCCCCGCCCCATACCACTGCACTCCCCTTCCTTCAACCCTCAGCCTGACAAAGTTTCCTAGCTGACTGCTCTGCTTTTGCCGCTTCTCCTTCTCTTCAATCTGTTACTTGACAAAACCAGTAGTCTGACTGCTCAAACATTGCTGCATCACACTATTGGTGCACCAACCTGTAATTCATAATGTAAACTTGTATTTTCTACCTCTAACCCCCTTACCTGTTTCCCTCTACATCTTCATGCTGTTACCTTTCCTTGTTATTTATCAGTTTGCGCTAGGATTTGAACCCCATGCTCTTTTGACAATGTCTCCTTACTAATGGCTCAAGTGTCACCTATTGTTCTCATTGTCTGTGCCCCTATTATCATCTGCATCCACAAATGTACACAGTGCTGTTACCCAAATGTGTATATATTCGTTTACCACATAATTCTGCCTTGTGATTCAATATCCATTTGTTTGTACTATTTTATTGTACTTTGTCTGTATTCTAATAACCTATTATATGTTCAGATGTGGAATTTTTTAAATGAGTCTCTGACTCAAAGGTTTTGTAATTCCGAGAAATAAGTAAAATAAAATAAAAATAAAAATAAATATATACTTCTCAGGTGGTTAAAGGCACTTGGCTGTGGCTCATGCCTAACAACCAACCAAGGTGTTCATATAGTCATTATGGGCCAGATTTTCAAAGGGTGATGCAGGACTTGCATCAAGCTCTATATCTAACCCATTTTTTGATGCACCTGTGCCAAAAATCTGTGCCGCAACTGCACCTGACTTTCTATTCTCTGGTACAGTTGCAACAGTTTCCTGACATTATGGCAGCTTGCACCAAATATTTGGTGCAAGCCCCATAAAAAGGGTCCCCTGAATGCCACAAGCTGTTTATTTATTAAAATGTTTCACCAGGAAGGCACACTGAACAACAAGTTGCTCGTCTTCCGGTGCGACCTGGGGGGGGGGGGGAGTACAAATGGATGATTAAATAAAACATTAGTTTACATATAACATAACTGAGAGACATAAACATACAGTTACATTTGAAAACAAGCATTTGTCAGTGCCCGAATGTTGATTGCGTTGGTGTGTTGCGCTCGCTCACTGCCCCTATGTCACTCGCTCTGTTTCTCCTGGCACTGCTGCCTGCCCTTTTGTACTGGGCTCCTGCCTCTGCTGGCGCCTTTTTCTGCCCACAAAGAAATCTGCAGCAGTCCCGACAAAGCTCCGTTCTGCTCGCTCACTCCCCTTCTCTCTCTCGCTTATTCCGTTTCTGCCGGCGCTGTAGGCTGCCCTTTTCTATTGGGCTCCTGCCTGCCGTTGCCACCTTCTTCTGCCCACAAAGAAATTTGCAGCAATTACAATACAGCTCCGTTGAGCTCGCTCACTCCTCCTCTCTCACTCGCTCATTCTGGTTTCGCCACCACTGCAGGCTGCTATTTTGTACTGGGCCCCTGAGTGCATTGCCACCTTTTTCTGCCCACAAACAAATCTGCAGCAGTCCCAACAGAGTTCCGTTCAGCTCACTCACTCCCCCTCCCTCACTCACTCATTCTGTGTCTCCTGCCGCTATAGGCTGCCCTTTCGTACTGGGCTCCTGCCTGCATTGCCGCCTTTTTCTGCCCACAAAGAAATCCGCAGCAGTCACAATAGAGCTCCGTTGAGGTCGCTCACTACTGCTCTGTCACTGGCTCAATCTGTTTCTCTTGGCGCTGCAGGCTGCGCTTTTGTATGGGGCTTCTGGCTGCATTGGCACCCTTGTCTGTGCACAAAGAAATCTGCAGCTGTCCCGACAGACCTCCATTGAGGTCGCTCAGTATCTCTCTCTCATGCGCTCATTCTGTTTGTGCTGTTGCTGCAAGCTGCCCTTTTGTACGGGGCTCCAGCCTGCATTGGTGCCTTTTTCTGCCCACAAAGACATCTGTAGCAGTCCTAATAGAGCTCCGTTGAGTTCACTCAGCCCCCCTGTCTCACTCGCTCATACTGTTTCTCCCACCGCTGCAGGCTGCCCTTTTGTGCTAGGTCCCTGCCTGCATTGACGCCTTTTTCTGCCCACAAAGAAATCTGCAGCAGTCCTTACAGCGCTCCGCTGACTTCGCTCACTCCCCCTCCCTCCACTCACTCCCTCGTTCTGTTTCTCCTAGTGCTGCAGGCTGCCCTTTTGTACTGGCCTCTTGCACTCAGGCCTTTTTCTGCCCACAAACAAATCCACAGCAGTCCCAACAGAGCTCAGTTGAGCTCGGTCACTCCCCCCTCTCACTCGCTCAGTCTTAACCTGTCCCAAACACTGATTTCCCACAGTGACCGTGCAATTCTCCGGCAGGAGTGCAAAAACATATTTTAGGCAGGATGTGGAAAATGACAGCTGTACTGTTCATAAGGAGGTGTGAAAAAATGCCACTGTTGAAAATGTGGCGCAAAAATATTACAAATTTGAGAAGTTACAAGGGTGCGTGGAAACAGTTCAACGCACGCTTATAACACAATCATGTTATGGAATTTCATCACCAAAGTTTCAACATAGGGATTTTAGGACCTCTGCTCATGAACATTGCCACTGTCATTGTCTTAATGTGTCCTGAACACTGATTTCCCACAGCGACTGCGTTATTCTGCACCAGAACTGTGAAAACACAACTTGGTCAGGATGTGAAAAATGACAGCTGTACTGCTCAGAAGGAGGTGTGAAAAAATGCCACTGTTGAAAATCTGCCATGACAATATTACAAATCTGCGAAGTTACAAGGGTGCGTGGAAAGTGCGCAACGCATACTTGTAACACAGTCATTTGATGGGCTATCATCACCAAATTTTCAACATAGGCATTTTAGGACCTCTGCTCATGAACAGTATCACTGTCAGTTTCTTAATCTGTCCAGAACAGTGATTTCCCAGAGCGACCGCCGTATTCTGCGCCGGAAGTGCAAAAACACATTTCGGCCAGGATGGGAAAAATGACAGGTGTACTGTTCATAAGTAGGTGTGGGAAAATGGTAATGTTGTAAATCTAGAGTTAAATATTACAGATTTGCGAAGTTACAAGGGTGCGTGCAAACAGCGCAACACGTGCTCGTAACAGTCATTTTATGGAGTCTCATTACCAAATTTTCAACACAGGCATTCTAGGACATCTACTCATGAACAGTGTCACTGTCATTTTCTTAATCTGTCCCGAACACAGATTTCCCACAGCGACTGCACTGTTCTGCGCCGGAATGCGAAGACACATTTCAGCCAGGATGTGAACAATGACAGCTGTACTGTTCACAAGGAGGTGTAAAAAAATTTCAATGTTGAAAATCTGGCTTGAAAATATTGCAAATTCGCGAATTCTGACGTGTGTAGCAACTGTGCAGCACTGCGCTACATACAACAGTCATATTTTGGATTTTCCACCAAATTTGCAACATAGGCTTTTGAGCCCACCTCATGAACACTGGCACTGTCATTTCAGTATCAGCACCGAAAGGTGATTCTGCACAGTGACCGCGAAATCACCTTTCGGGGCCGATTAACGCCATGACAGTTCGAGAATTCATGAGGAGAGATCCCAAAAACCCCATGTTGAAAATTTGGTGCCAAAATTCCAAAAATTACTGAGATATGCATTAAAGTTGAAAAATCCCTATTTCTACCATTATACAGCTTACCGGCATTTCCTCAGTTCGCGGTCGGCTTTGAAGCATGCAGACGTATTCCCAGTCCACCGAAGATAGTCACCCCAGACTCCAGAGGTAAGAATGGGGTGAGAGGGGGCGTGGGGAGGCAGTGTGCACAATGGGTGGTTGTGGGTGGGGGCCAGAGAGCGCTGAGACTGTTTCCTTTTACAGGGGAAAAAAAAGGCGTCACGGGACCGTTTGAACTTTACAGGGGCATGTGGCACACTGGGGTGGGTTCCCATCGTGTCACGGGCTTTCTTTTGGGGGGCAGTAGCCGATGGGGATTGGGCACCCTGACACACAACAAAAAGGGGGTACTATTATGCCGATGGGGATTGGGCACCCGTTGGCAGACAATAAAAGTGGGGTTACTAATGGCGACGGGAGTGGGCTCCTGTCGACAACAAAACACAGGGCATTGAAGCCGACGGGGTTGGGGCCCCTGCTAAGGGTAAACACGGTTATAGCATTGTTTAGAACACGGTAAACCGCTGCCATGTTCACAAACAATATCAATATGTGAAGATCCCGCCTCTGCAATGACGGGTCGCTCCCTCATTGCAGCGGATGGCTTATGCTGCAGTGACGAGGCAGCCCCTGATTGCAGCAGCTGATTTGTCTCAAGTTGGTGGCAAGGTTCCAAACTACTGTCACCAGCAGTATGCCACGGCATTGGGGGAAGCGGGACAAGCCTTTGCAGGCTGTGGGGGCATTGGCCACAACAGTGCCACGCCTCCACAACCTGCTTCTGAGCAAGCTGTCCCAATATGTTTCTTGTGCTGCGCGCAATCAACATAAAAATGATACATTATTTATAACACACTTACAGAGTATGCATACAATACATTTGGCGATTGAACAGCCCAGACCTAACAACAAGTGCGAGTAATTAGCTCAAGTGAACTAATTCCTGTTTAAGTGCAAAGGAGGTGGAGAGGAGGGGAAGAAGAGATGTGGGAGAAGAGGGATTGATTAAGAAGGACAAGTCGTGCCTAGAGCTGGCCTTTCCAGGATGCAGAGAACCCTGCCAGGGGCAGAACTAGGTGATCACTTTGAAAAGGGGAGGAATGGGACCGGGGAAGGTCAGGGGAATGATAATTAGGTTGGCGGGTGTAGGATTTAGTGGGGGTATTGGTGGTGGAGGAGAGAAGGAAAAAACTTGCCTAAGTCCAAGTCTAGGCCTCTCCAGGATGCTGGGAACCCTGCCAGAGGGTAGAATTGGATGATGCCAAGTTGGCTAGAAAGGATAGAAGGGATGCGGGAGGGAGGGAAAGAAGAGGCTTGCCCAGTACTAATCTAGATCAGGGAAAAGCTGGACTAACTTGCGGCACTTGGTGCATAGGATTGAAATCCCAATTGTCGACTGGGAGAATGCTGCAAGACACGTATGCCATATGATCGGTGCAACAGGGGGCTTGTGACATTCTTGGGTCTTTGAAAATCTGGCC
Organism: Neoceratodus forsteri; assembly: GCA_016271365.2. Lineage (NCBI taxonomy): Eukaryota > Metazoa > Chordata > Ceratodontiformes > Ceratodontidae > Neoceratodus > Neoceratodus forsteri. Next base: position 925,394,093 of record CM028132.1, read on the forward strand.
CTATGACTGTACACTACATTGTGTGTTGCCCCTTGCAACACAGTCACATCTACAAGCTGTCAGAATACCGCATTTATCATAGTATTTTATTTTGCATTATGAAATGAGCTGAAAGAAATGCTGGCTCCTGATTGGTCAAGAGTTGTTTTCAGCAAGGTTGTTATCCCAGCAAAACAGCCCAGTTGAACGTAGCTCCCACAGAATCAGGACTAAATACTTTGTAAACTAATTCACCTTGCACTCAGGGCACAATGCCCACAAGAAATATTTTGGATCTGGTGCACTTCAGACCTGAAACGAGCATCAGGAAAGATCTGCAGTGCATACAAACTACATGTTTAAAGAAAAAAAAAACAAAAAGCTCAGGACCATAGCTGCCAAACGTGGCTCAGAAGTAATACCATTTTCTTTCATTCAGCTCATGCTGCACTACACAAGCTACCACCCATTACAGCATCTACTTGGTCCGCTCAGTTCCTCCCTTTACTCCATTGCCACTGGATCGCTTTTGTTAACAAAATTCCCACCAGTTGCAGGCTTTCTTAAAATGCCCCAGCAGCTTTCAAAAAAAGCTGCCCATCTGTGACCAGTGAGAGAGCGACAGGCCAGTGAGTGGAAGTTGTAATGGGCGGCAGCTTGAGTAGCACAGCACAGCAGGAGCCGAATGAAAGAGAAAGTCACTGCTTTTGAGCCATGTCCGGTAGCCATGGTATTTGCAGGCTTTCGTAAAATGTTTCAGACAAACTGCCTATCTGTTGAGGACTTCTGCAGTCACTGCTTCCTTCACACTCCTAATACAACTGGCTATCGTGAACCTGCTACAGTCTTCTGCTCATACTTGCTGAAATCGTATAGCACAGGTCTGCAGTCAAATCACACCAGCCGTGGGTAAATCCCAGCATAACCCACACCTTGTCATGGTTTATTGCTTAATTTTCAGATTGTACCATGGTTTATTATGTTAGCTCGCACATGCACAGCCAACATATTGTGGTAGTATCAGATCTGGAGGCGCGGTCACTGTTGGGCGAATGCAGGGCATGCATCAGTAGGTGCGTCCCTCATTCCCTAATCAGCCAGCAGCAGGGGCTGACACCCTGCATATCTAATGTGACCACAAGATCTGAGAAAAGATTCGCTGCAATGAAGAGCAAAGCTCTCATGCAAGCGGGACCTAACACGCCTCCCGACATGCGGGTAACATGGCAGCAGTGACTGATGCGCCTGTCCTAATAGCAGAGGCCCACTCCCCATCGGCATAATTCCCCATTTCCGCTGTGTGCCAAGGGGTGCCCAATCCCCTGCATCATGCCCCCAAAATGCCTTTCTTTGCCTAAGGGGTCCCAATCCCGTTGGCTTCAGTCCCCTTTCCCAGTTCAGTCTGCAGATGGGGAGCCAACTCCTGTCGCATGATGTACCCCTTTGTTGTGTGCCAAGGGGTGCCCAATCCCCCTCGGCTCGTGTCCTCCCCTCTACTTCCATATGTGCTGATGGGGGTGCCCAATCCCCCATTGGCTACTGCATCACCCCCCAAAAAAACACTTGGGTGGCATGCTGGAAGCCCACCCCAGTGTGCCAAACACCCTGTAAAAAAAAAAAAAAAAGTCCTGTAATTTTTATTTTTATTTTTTTTTTAATTTTACCTGTAAAAAAGAAAATGGTCCCTCGCGGTCTCCCTGCCCCCTCCCACAACCCGTGTCCACCTTCTGCACACCCTGCCTCCCCACACACCCCTCATCTCATACTTACCTCCAGAGCCCAGTGCGACGATCTTCGGTGGACTGGGAACATGTCTGCACTCTTCAAAGCTGACCGCAAACTGAAGAAATGCTGGTAAGCTCTATAATGGCATAAATAGGTTTTTTTCAACTTTGGTACATATCTCAGGCATTTTTGGGAATTTTAACACCAAGTTTTCAACATGGGGTTTTTGGGACCGTCTTCATGAATTCAGGTACTGTCATGGTGTTATTCCGTCCCGAAAGGTGATTTCCCGGTCACTGTGCAGAATCACCTTTCAGGACCGATTAATGAATGACAGTGCCACTGTTCATGAGGGAGGCTGTCAAAAAGCCTATGTTGCAAATTTGGTGGAAAAAATCAAAAAAATGGCTATTTTACAGGCGTGCGTTCTGCGGTTTCCACGCACGCTCGTAATTTCATGAATTTGTAATATTTTCACTCCAGAATTTCACAATTGGCATTTTCCCACACCTCCTTATGAACAGTACAGATGTCATTTTATGTATTCTGGCAGAAATGTGTTTTTGCATGTCCAGCGCAGAACAGCACGGTTGCTCTGCGAAATCAGTTTTTGGGACAGTTTGAGGAAATGACGGTGACACTGTTCATGAGCAGAAGTCCTAAAATGCCTATGTTGAAGACTTGGTGAAGAAATTCCATAAAATGACTGTGTTACAAGTGTGCATTGCGCAGTTTCCACGCACCCTTGTAACTTCGCAAATTTGCAATATTTTCATGCCAGATTTTCCACACTGGCATTTTTTCACATCTCCTTATGAACAATACAGCTGCCATTTTTCACATCTTTCCCTAAATGTGTTTTCACACCTGTAGCGCACAATGGCGTGGTCACTGTGCGAAATCAACATTTCGGACAAATTAACAAAATCACAGTGCAACTGTTCATGAGGGGAGGTCCCAAAATGCTTATGTTAAACATGTGGTTAAAAAAATCTCCCAAATAATTGGGTTACGGATGTGTGTTGCACAGTTTCTCTGCATGCTCATGACTTCACCAAATTTTCATATCTTCACTCCAGATTTTCAACACTGCCATTTTTTTACACCTCCTCATGAACAATACAGTTGTTATTTTCCACATTCTGCCCAAAATGTTTTCATCCCTGTGTCGCCAAATGGCATAGCCGCTGTGCAAAACCACCTTTCAGCTAACAAACTGATTGTGCCGCTTTTCATGAGGTGGGCTCACAAACAGCCCATGTTGAAAATTTGGAGTGAAAATACCAACACATGCCTATGGTGTTAGGGTTTCCATCTGTAGCACCCCACCCTGTAGAGACTGACAGATGTCAGGGGTGTGACTTGGGATCGTCGGCTGTAATGATCACACCATTCCACCCTCACCCTGCAGCCAGTGAGAGGCATTGTGGTGTGCCTTGCACTGTTCGGCCACAAAGTTCACCCCATTCTCCTGTGCTGTACCCACCTCAGCATATTTCCTTATGGAATGGGGTAAGTATAAGGCCCAAAGACCCCAAAGCACACCACGACACTTGCCAGTGTCTACAAGGTAGGGTGAGGTACAATGGTATGAGCGTTATAGCTGATGACCCAAAGGCACACCCCAATGCCTGTCAGTCTCTACATGGGTGGGGGTGGGGTTGGCATCACTTCAATACTTCACTGCCATTCCTATTATGCATCTCTAACTCTGACACTACCAGTGCCAATGCCAGTGAGACAACATTCGGCATTGACAAATGCTTGTTTACCTCTACAATCACTCTTGCTTTGGTGTGTTTTCACTGAGGTTGTTGTCATTTGAAATGTACTTATGTCTTTCATCTGTACCTATTTCTGTCATTTCTGGTAGTTTGGAATGTGGTAGTTCCTTGAAATTCTGCTGCTAATGATAACTGTTTTTCCTAATCCAGCAGCTTTCAGTGTTTTTGTTTTCTCCTAAAAATGCCTCAAGTTGATATAAAAACCCAGAATAAGGTTTAATAACAAGAAGGAGACAGTTGGGTGCTCCTGAGAAAACCGAGCATAGTGGAGACTGATGCGCTGCTGGGTGAGATTCCAAGCATGCCATTATTACTGGCAGTGGTTCCAGTAGGGCCAACATGATGCACAAATCTGCCTGTTGTGTGCGGATTACTTAAAAGGAAAGTGAGGTTAGTATTACCAGCTTGTCACAGGGCATTGAACTGGGCAGCTTCTGGGGAACACTCTCAAAGATAACACTCCAGACACCAGTTTAAATGAAATCTGCTTTCCTTTCAGTAACAGAATAAAACAAACAAAAAAACAAAAACAGACAGCTGCCATTCAGCTTCACAAACAATTCAGTTCAGTCCCTCTCCACCACTTACATCTCACTGAAATAGAAAACGTCTACTGCTTGTTCACCCTTCCCCCTTTATTACTATTGGTACACTTGCGTAGCCAACATCTTGCAGTAGTGCAGCTTTGGAGGCGTGGTTGCTGTTGGGCGAATGCAGGGCACGCACCAGTAGGTGCGTCCCTCATTCCCCAATCAGCCTGCATGCCAGCGCCACACCATGCATACATAATGTGGTGAGCACATCTAAGAAAGGGTCTGCTGCAATCCGAGCAAAGCTGCTGACTTCGGGGGTGCCCAATCCCCTGTCGGTTTACCCACCCCTCTGTATGTGCTAACGGGGGTGCCCACTCCCCATCGGCATAAATCACCCTCCCCCATTGTTAAATGCCGAGGGGTGCCCAATCCCCTCGACTTCGCCCCCGCTTCTTTAGGCACCAACCGGGAGCCCACTCCCCATCAGCATAAAGAACCCCCATTGTTAATGCTGAGGGGGTGCTCAATCCCTCGGCTTGGCCCCCCACTTTTGTGTGCCGACGGGGGTGCCCAATCCCCATCGGCATAACATCCTTCCCCACCGTGTTCTGTGCCGATGAGGGTGCCTAATCCCCTGTCGGCTACAGATCCCCACCCCGCTCACAGTGTGCTAAATCCCCTGAAACAAAAAAACTGTCCCGCAATGTTTTTTTTTTCCACCTGTAAAACGAAAATGGTCCCTCGTAGTCTCCCTGCCCCCCACCCGCACCCAACCTCTGTGCATCATGCCTCCCCACACCCCTCACCCCATACTTGCCTCTGGAGTCCGGCGAGATGATCTTCGGTGGACCGGGAACACGTCTGCATTCTTCAAAGCTGACCGCGAACTGAGGAAATGCCAGTAAGCTGTATAATGGAATAAATAGGGGTTTTTCAACTTTGCTGCTTATTTCAGGCATTTTTGGGAATTTTGGCCCCAAATTTTCAACATGGAGTTTTTGGGACCCCTCCTCATGAATTCTTGCACTGTTATGGCGTTATTCTGTCCCAAAAGGTGATTTCACAGTCACTGCATGGAATCACCTTTCAGGCCAAATAAAGGAATGACAGTACCACTGTTCATGAGGTGGCTCTCAAAAAGCCTATGTTGCTAGGGTGATAGGGCATCAAAAATTATTTTCTGACGTGCGTTGCGCGGTTATGCAGTTGTTACGCGATCGTAGTTAGCTAACTTGCAATATTTTCATACCAGATTCTCAATATTGGCATTTTACCACACCTTCTTGTGAACTGTACAGCTGTCATTTTTACATCCTGGCTGAAATGCTGTCACACTTCTGGCGCAGAATACGCAGTCGCCGTACAAAATCACTGTTCAGGACACATTATGAAAAATGACAGTGATACTGTTCATGAGCAGAGGTCCTAAAATGCCTGTGTTGAAAATTTGGTGACAATACTCCATAAAATGACTGTATTCTGAGCGTGCATTGGAGGTTACACGCACGCTCGTAAGTTTGCAAACTTATAACATTTTCACTCCAGATTTTCAACAGTGCCATTGATCTACACCTCCTAATGAACAATACAGCTGTCATTTTTCACATCCTGACCAAAATCTGTTTTCACAGTTCCGGTGCACAATAGCGCGGTCGCTGTGGAAAGCCCGTGTTTGAGACACAGTTTGAAAATGGCAGTGACACTGTGCATTAGCAGATGTCCTAAAATGCCTATGTTGAAAATTTGGGGACAAAAGTCAATAAAATGAGTGTTTTACGAGCGTGCATTGTACAGTTTGCACGCACGCTCGTGACTTTGTGAATTTGTAATAGTTTCACTCCAGCTGTTCATCACTGGCATTTTTCCCATACCTCCTTATGAACAGTACAGCTGGCTGAAATGCATTTCCGCACGTCCGGTGCAGAATTGCACGGTCGCTGTGTGAAATCAGTTTTCGGAAATGACGGTGACACTGTTCATGAGCAGAGGTCCTACAATGCCTTTGTTGAAAATTTGGTGCCGAAAGTCCATAGAATGACTGTGTTGCAAGCGTGCATTGCGCAGTTTCCATGCACCCTTGTAATTTCATCAATCTGCAATATTTTCATGCTACATTTTCACCACTGGCATTTATGCACACCTCCGTATCAACATTCCAGCTGCCATTTTTCATAGCCTGCCCAAAACGCGTTTCCGCAGCTGTAGCGCACAATGGCATGCTCGCTGTGCAAAATCACCTTTTGGGACACATTAGCAAAATCACAGCGCTATGCGTCTCCAGCTCCGCCGCTGCCAATGCCAGCACGACAATGTTCGGCTTTGACAAATGCTTGTTGGTGTCAGGTTTTGCTTGTCAACACTCCTCCTCCCACTGAGAGACAGCCAGCAAGTCTCAGTGAGGTCTTAAAGGGCTAACTTTATAATGAAAGGGGTTTGGTACAAACACCACCACAGCCCCCATCAGAATCTGCACTGCCTGTGTTGCAGGGTTGTGAAGCAGTTTGTGGGTGAGGGATATACTGTCTGTCACATACCCTCTCAATGTCAGAATTGGGCCCGTGGCACGCTGGGTTAGGGACATCAGAGACCTGCCCTCCCGAGAGGAGAAATCTGCATTACAATGCTGAGTACCTGCCCGGTGGTGCACACTAAATGAAAAAGGCTGCAGCGCCTAATACCATCTGGTGGTACAGGCATTGGTATCCCACATAACATGTAACCACTTGAGAAGTGCGTGATCAATGACAAGGGCAAATTTCCATCCCATCAGGTAGTAGCGTAGGGCAACTACTGCTCACTTTACTGCCAGACACTGTTTTTCCAGTGTGGCATAGCACTGCTCCCAGGGAATAAATATGCAAGCTAGATATAGGATGGGATGAATGCCATTCTCATAGTCTTGTGATAACACTGCCCCCAGCCACACCTCAGTGGCATCTGTATACAAAATGAAGGGATGGTAGAAATCTGGACTTGTATGACTGGCCCCTCATACATTACATTTTGGATGGCCTGAAATGTGTCAGACATTCAGGGGCCCAGCAAACTTTATTTGGGCCAGTTTTCTCATTGTGGTCAATCACTGGGGTATCAGGGGCTGAGAATTTCAGAATGAACCATTGGTAATACCCTGCAAGTCCAAGAAAGGACCTAATCTGTTTCTTAGTAGTTGGGATGGGACAGTCAGCTACAGCCTTTACTTTGTCAATAACTAGGCGTACATGGCCCTTCCCAACCATATGCCTCAAGTATTTGTTTCCTGCTACCCTTGGACGCATTTTGGGGCATTGGCCATGAGACCTGCCTCCCTGAGTGACTGAAGTACTGTGGCCACATCCTGCAAGTGGCTGTCCCTATTGGACAACACTGTCCAGGTATGCTGCTGCATACAGTCCGTGGAGATGGAGGATGCAGTCCATCATTCTCTGTAATGTAGCTGGGGCTCCATGCTGTCTGAAGGGAAGCATGGTAAATTGTTATAGGTCAAATGGGGTGACAAAGGCCATTTTCTCATGGGACTCTATAGTTAATGGGATTTGCCAATACCCCTTGGTCAGGTCCAGGGTACTAATGTAACGAGCCTTCCCTAGTCAATTCAAACATTCATCTACCCTTGGCACAGAGTATGCGTTGAACTTGCATACAGCATTAACTTTCCATGAGTCTGTACAAAACCGGGTGGTCCTGACTGGTTTTGGGACTAGCACAATAGGGCTCGACCATTCACTCTGGGATTTCTCAATGACTTTCAATGCAACATAGACTGGATTACCTCCCGTACCATCTCTCGGATTCTTTCCAGTAGTCTGAACACTTATTGGTGGATCCGGACACCTGGGTCTGTTTATGTTGTGCTGGATCTCATGGGTTCATCCTGGCTTTGGGGGAACACATCCATAGAATTCTGTACTAGACTCTGGGCTTCTTGCTTTTGGGTCTAGCTGAATTGGTTGTCTACTGGGACAGTGCTCTGTTCCTTTACAAGTTTATTTATGTAAAAATTGATAACCAGGAAAGGCACACTGAGCCTAGGCTCGATTCCAGGTGCAACCCGGGACAGGGACAGGGTACAAAATTATATGATACACGAGATATACGTAAGCATTAATCCCTTATGAAGGTGGCATCTAATGGGGAGTTAATGCATGGTTGGGACCATTGTGGCCTGAGGCCGAGTGCGTACAACGGTTCAACCATGCATTAATTCCCCATTAGATGCCACCTTCAGAGGGGATTAATGCGCTTGTGACCTGGTCTGCACATGGGTTTTGATGTCACAGATGTGTTTGTGGTGCTGTTATAAATTAGACCATCACAGTATTCAAGTTATAAAGTTCAGTTTAATGTTACTTTCACTACTTATTGCTAACCTCTATTACATACATATATATGTGTTTTTTTTCTACTTTTGCTCCTTGGTACATTACTGTGTTCCTCAACGATTGCTATAGATTTTTTCCTGTTTCTGATGGCTGTTCATTTGCTATCCTTGTTAGGAGGACTGCGATCTCCTGCTTTCACTGCTTCGCCATGAACCTCTGTGTCTCATTTGCATATAGCTTTTAGGGCTTTGTACGTGTAGATTACATTTTTTACCTAACTTGCTTCTGTTTGCACTAGTCGCTCCATTACACCAGTCACAGGTCCCTATTGTGTTTTCTCTTTCCTCTCTCTATGGCTTCTGCTGGATAGTTGAAGTTTACTGTCCAATATATGGTACCCGTCTCGACATTAATTATACTTCCAGTTTCTCGCTGTGTGCCTGTCTGTTCCCTTGGGTTGCGTCCCCTGTGACTCTGGTGTGCCTCTGTTATACCTGTCCTCCTCCTCGTCCAGTCTACCTACTTGCTGTTATTAAACTTGATTTCTCTCCTTCTTTGTCTTTCGTTTTTTTTTTATTTTTACACACTGCTCCTTTTTCGCCTGTGGCTACTTCTAGTACTTCACAAGCAACACAGCATTATCGTGCCATAATGCCTAGTTGCTGTTGTACCACCTGATGCGTTCTTACTAATTGTTTTCCTAGTTTTAGCTACTCTTTGTTTTGCCATGTTACAAAGTACAATATACAGTAATTACGGGATATACATAAGTTTGGCATACAGCACATACATAAGTATGGCATTACATGACCCAAGACAGCGTTTGGTAGGTACAACTTATACATTGGCATGACATTAAATACATTTGTATGACTGTGTATTGCTCATTGGATCAAGCCACCCATGGGATTAACACTGCAGAAGCTATAAACAGTGAAGCAGGTAATAGGACACATAAGAGAGAATATTTATATCATCAACTAAAGCATGAACGCAGTAGCAATGTTGGGTACCAAAAAGATAAGAGCTGGGGTTGGCGGATTAGTTCAGGCAAGAGGATGTGGCCGGTGGGATAGTGCACCTAGGGAGGGTGAACACACTGGCATGGAGGTGGTGGGAGGTGCCTGAAGTAGTTTTTGATGAATAATGCAGTTGGAAAGCTGAGAACACAGAAGGGAAATCAGTTCCATAGGTCAGGGAGCCGATCCGCGATGGCTTGTATACCGGCAAGTGAATGTGGTGCAGCCAAGGTGACAGAACGATGGTCACAGGAGTGCAGAGCATAGCCAGTACTGGGGGCCAGGACTACTTGGGAGGGAACATAGAAACACAGAATTTGACGGCAGCTAAGGACCTCTTGGCCCACCCAGTCTGCCCATTTCCCTACCTAATGGATAAGCTGCAGATCCTAGTTAACCAGCAGCCTACAGTACTTCTTTCTACTCCCACCCCTTAGAATTGCCTTATGACTGTCCCATGCATGCTTGAATTCAACCACTGTTTTTGACTCCACAGCCTCCTCCGGAAGGCCGTTCCGTGCATCCACAACCCTCTCTGTGAAAAAATACTTCCTTACACACTTACCTCTGAGCCGCTTCCATCTTCAAATTGTGCCCCTTGTTCTTGCACACCTCTTTTTGAAAGATGCTACCCTTTGGACTTTGTTGATTCCCTTGAGGTACTTGAAAGTTTCTATTATGTCCCCCCCACTCCTTTCCTCGAGGCTATGCATATTAAGCTCCTTTAGTCTCTCTCTCCATATGTCTTCTGGTGCAGATCCTGCACCATTTTAGTTGCCCTCCTCTGGACAGCTTCCATCTTGTCTATGTCCTTGCAGAGATTGGGTCTCCAGAACTTCACACAGTACTCCAGATGGGGTCTCACCAGCTGTCTGTACAGAGGGATAACAACTTCCTGTTTTCTACTAGTGATGCCTCTCCCTATGCATCCCAGTATCCCCCCAGCCCTCCTTACTGCCCTCTTACATTGCTTGCCAACCTTTAAGTCATCTGATATGACTACCCCAGGTCCCTTTCCATTTTGTTGTTGTTAGTATCTCACCCCCATTGTGTACTCTTCCCCTGGGTTTTTGTTTCCCAGGTGCATAACCTTGCACTTCTTAGCATTGAATCTAAGCTGCCATACATCTGACCATTCCTCTAACCTTGCCAAGTCCCTTCTCATCCTTTCCACCCCACCTTGTGCATCAACTCTGTTGCAGATCTTTGTGTCATCTGCAAAGAGACATACTTTTCCTTCCAGTTCCTGTGCAATGTCGCTTATAAAGACATTGAAAAGGACCGGTCCCAATACTGAACCCTACGGTACCCCACTAGTAACCCCCCTTTCTTTAGGAGAGGCAGGATGGCAGGGTACTGAACCGGACCTTAGTGATAAAGGTAGCGCAATGTGCAAGTCGACAGTTAGCAAGTGATGGAAGGGAGACAGTGTGGTAGAGGAGACAGTGGTGGAAGCTGTAGGGAAAGTAGTAGTGAATCAACAGAAGGCATGAAACAGTGTGTTGAGACTGGTTAGGGAGGATTGCGGTGCTGAGCTGTATACCACATCGGCATAATCGAATGTGGGAAGGATGAGTTTAGTAATTGTTTCCTTCCTGATAGGGGGTCGAGAGGCAATCCTTGTGCATGTACAGCATGCCTAGTTTTGGGTGCAGCCTGTTGTGAATTGAGTCAAGGTGGAGTGAGAAGTCCAATTTGGGATCAAGCCAGACACCCAGGTATTTGTAGGATTCTACAGCCTGAATTTGGGGACCATTGAGAGCATAGAGGGAGGGGGTAGATGTCAGTTTGGCTAGTTTCTGATCGGAACCAAAAACCATAGAGACCATTTTACTTTGTATTGAACTTGAGTGACTTGGCTTTGAGCCACCTTAATGTGTTCTCAAAATCTGTTTCGAGGACGGGTTCGATCTGGGCTAGGGAGGGACTGGTTGCGAAGATGACGGTATCGTTGGCATACATTTGAGCATGGGAAGCTGAGCAGGCAGAAAGGAGATTATTTACAAAGATAGAGAAGAGAGTGGGGCCAAGGGTCGACTCCTGAGGTACACTGGTGAGAATAGGAAGAGGAGAGGATTTGGAATCCCCCCAGCTGGATGAACTGGAACCTATCCAATAGGTAGGCCTTGAACCATTCGGTGGAGGTTGGGGAGAGTCCTAGAGCTGACAGGTCTTCTAAGAGAATTTTGTGGGCAACAGAATAGAAGGCCTTGGCTAGGTTGATAAAGATGACCAGTGTCAGATGACCTTTGTCCATTGTTGTGTGGATATGGTTGGTGAGGTGGAGAAGGGAGGAGGAGGTAGAGTGGAGGTGCCGGAAGCCAGATTGGAATGGGGAAAGAATGTCCTTGGAGGAGAGGAAGGAGTTCAGCCTTTTGGAAATGAGAGTCAAGAATTTTAGAGAGGGAGGGGGGGAGTGAGATTGACCTGTAATTGCCTGGTATGTGAGGGTCACTCCCCTTGTGTAATGGGATGATCTTGGCTAACTTCCAGGCCTTGGGAAGGGAGCAGGTGGAGAGAGAGAGAGAGAGAGATATTCAAGTGATGGGTGACTGAGGTTTAGGTCACAAGTCCAAGGTTCTGTCATCAATGTCCTCATCTGACACCGAACTTGAGGCCCCTTTAGGATCTTCTGGGTCACTGAGCAGTACCTCCCTGTCTTTCCTGGGTTCCAACAAATTAACATGGTTATTTCTTTTTTCTTTTTTTTCTGTCCATTTGTAAGACGTCATACTCAACCAGCCACACCTTTCTGATTACCTCATGGGGGGGGAGGATATGATTGAGACCTTCAAGTACCTAAAGGGCATAAATAAGACTAGGCACAGAGGGCATCTTTAACTAAAGCAATGAGGGCACAAGGGGTCATAGCCTGAAGTTGGTGGGGGGCAGATTCAGGAGGGAAATCAGAAGGCACTTCATCACTGAAAGGGTGGTGAGGGGGTAGAATGAGTTGCCAGAGGAAGGGTGTCAACAAGGATAGTGACCAGTGTCAAGAGGGGTTGGGACAGGGTAAAGAAGAAGATTAGGCCAACAGAGAACACGGGGGGATGGGGAACAGTGAGGGAAGAGAGGGGGTGGGATTACAACTCCAGGAGGGGGGGCAGCTACACGGTACAACTAGCTGCACACTTGAGCAGAATTAATAGACCAATATGGCCTGTATCTGCTAGCAATTTTGTTTGTTCGTATGGTCCCTACCATTTAGCTAGGCATTTACTCTCTGAGCTAGGCAAAAGAATGTGTACTCTGTTACTGGACTTGAGCTCCAGTAGCCTGGTCCTTGGTCATAGTGCCTTGCCTGGGATTGTTGTGCTTTTATTAGATCTTCTTTGGCAAATCTACTGTGTCCAATCTTTGTCTCATTTGTAATGCATATTGGAGCACATTAGGTGGACTATGCCTGTTCTTCCCACATCTCTTTTACGAGCTCCAACATCCCTTGAGGTTCTCACCTGTACAACAGTTCAAAGGGTGAGAACCCAGGCGATAACTGTGGCACCTCCTGAATGGCAAACATTAAACAGGATAGTAATTCATCCTAGTTTTTTTTTTTACTGTAATTGACACAAATTTAGACAGCATACCTATTAATGATTTATTCAAGTGTTCCACTAAGCCATCAGTTTGTGGGTGATGCACTGATTTCTGGGTGGATTTAACCTTCAGAAAAGCACACACCTCCTTCATAAGTCTTGACATAAAGTTGGTGCCTTGATCAGTTAGGATCCCCTTTGGCAGCCCGACTCGGTCAAACACCTTTATCAATTGTTTTGCCACTGATCGGGCTGTAGTGGAACATAGAGGAATAGCCTCGGGGTAATGGAGACAGTATAGCACAGTGGGTTAAGGCTCTGAGCTGCAGATCTGGAGACCTGGGTTTGAATCCCACAGTCACCTAGGTGCATACTGTGTGATCCTGAGCAAGTCACTTAACTTCCTTGTGCTCCCAGGTCGCATCTGGAAACAAGCTTTGGCTTAGTGTGCTACTCCTGGTTAAACAATGTTCCCTTTCCCTTCCCCCAATGGGTGGTGTAATCCAATATAACCAATATATACTGATATCAGGATGTACTTATCAAGGGTCCCACCATATCAACCACAGTTCTTTCAAACTGGGTGTCTGTTATGAGCATATGGATCAAAGGGACCCGTTTTATACTTGTGAGGGCCACCATCTGATAGTCGGAGCAGGAAGTACAAAAATCTGCTATTTTCTTTCATATACCAGGCCAGAAGAACCAGGCAAGTATGCATCACTTGGTTTTATCCCTGCCCAAATAACCCACAATAGGTATAGTATGGGCCAGCCTCAGTACCTCCCTTCTTGCAGACCTGGGAACCACTAACTGGTAACTTTAAGTTCAGTTTGTTTCTTAGGTTCTTCCCAGTACAAAATATCATCCTTCAGTTCAAAACTTGGAAACTATTATTCTTTTTGTTCATCTACCACATTACCATTTACCACAGTAAAGTTCCGATAGGCATTCCTGAGAACCTCAACAGCCCTTTGTTTAGAAAGTATGTTGGTTGGGATTTGAAAAATGTCTGGTCTGACCACCAGAAGGATCTCATGTAGATGTGGCTGCCGTGTCCTCATCTGAGTCACCTTGGACCTTCCCTGAACCCAGATCCTTGCGGTCCCCACCCACTACAATCTCAGACAGAGGGGCCCTTTCCTTTTTCTCCCTCTGTTCTTGACCCTGAAACCTTTTAGGCTTCTCTTCTGGGCCAAATAGTGTAGTGTCAGTAAAGGCAAATACATGTTCTAGTCCCTCTGTCTGTGTGGTCCCCTGTGGGCACAAATTTTTGGTATTGTTCTGCAGGAGGATTTGAAACCCTTTCCAGTCTTGACCCAAGACTACTAACCAGGGTAAAGTTTTGGAAATTCTCACCTTTATAATTCCTGCCCAGTTGCCAACTTTTAAATATACTGGGGCCGTAGGGTATTTATGGGATCTCCCCACTGACCCAGGTTGGGTCGTACCACAGATTCTTTAATGTCTGCCCACAGCACAATCTACCAGATTTGTAACTGTTTGATTCCCCGCTTGCACTGGTATTGTATAATGTTTTTCTGATTGGGACTTCTGTGTGTGGGCAGTTGCTATGCATTCCAAAAACTCACAGTCCATGTGGTCACAAAACTTACCGATATGCCCCACTTTACCATAAGAAAACATACAATGTTACTATCAGGTATATGATCTGCCCCCCCATTTGGGTCATTGGAGAGCAGGGTCTTGGGACTGGGGGAATTACACCAGACCTGGGGAATATACCATTTCGAAGTGGAGGAGTAAGCAGTATTTCACCACTGGACCACTTACCCATACTGCCATGTTTGTTCCCGTTCCCCAAAATCCTTTTTCTCCTCTTTTCCTGGGATCTTCTCCTTGAGTCACAGCCTGATGTTTGCTGTGGGTTCTGCTCTTCTTAGCAACCTCTGATCTTTCAGCTTCCAGATAACATTCTGTGATTTTTTACTGCTGCAGCCAGAGTGGTCTGTTCTTGTCGGTTTACCCAATCACACACTCAGTCTGGTAAAATGTTCCATAACTGCCTCAGTGCAATCAAATTCATAATTTCCTCTTTAGTGCACACCTCTGGTTTTAACCACCAAGTACCCAAGTCTTGTAATTTGTGTGCCAGCACTCTAGGTCATGTTCCAACCATGAAACCCAAAGTGCGAAAGTCCCATCGTTAACTCTCTTCATTTACTCTGACCTCATCTAAGACAGCCACGTTTACCTAATCATTGTCTCTGGCAGCAGCAGTTAGGCTTCTGTATGCAGCTTGGGCATCTCTGGTCAGGTAAAATTTGAGTAGCCCAACTTTCTCGTGGCCAGGAAATGGTACTGGTGACTCTCTCAAAAAGTCATAAGGTAAGACAGCTCCATGACGCTGAGCAATGGGGCATTGCCGTGACATGCTGGTAATCTGGGTTTTGCATCCCAAGCCCAGGTGTCAGGAGCGGAGGCCCTTTGGACGTTTTCCTCTTGGGGGGGGTTGCTGCATGCCGCTCTGACAGCGTATCCTGGTGGTGGCTTCAGAGGCATTCTTGGCGGCATGGGTGACCACACGCTGCCGAACGCCCCCGCCCTAGGATACCGTGAGTGACCGCACGCATATGTGGGAGGTGGGTGGACCCCAACCTGAAAACTGAAAAACACCCACCTGGCTAGCTGGATGATGGTGCCCAAGTTACTCCCTCATCACAAAGCCCTTCCGAGTACCACTCTGCCCCCCCCCCGGCCTTGTACTCTTGGAGGCTGTGAAGCATTTTTTCCTTCCCTTCCTTTCCTAGCCTGCCCCAGGGAGTTCACCCCTAGCAGGAATATGTCAGACTTCAAGATGCTGACAAGCCTGGAGATGGAGGAGATGGCAGCGGGTACAGGCTGGTGGGCAACGGGGCCAACAGTGCACTGCCTGAAGAAGTGGCCAGTCCGGTAGCAGGGGGATGAGCAAAAAAAAAAAGTCATTAGGAAGGCCTTGGGGTCATCCTCAGGACCCTTTTTTGTTAGCATGGGCTTGGGTCCTATAGCTACTGGATTATTTGTGACCTAAAGCTGGGACACAGTTTCTTCCTGTGTTTTCAGCCTGCTTCATAAACTCCGGCTACTAATGGTCTCTACACCATCCAGTCCCTTTACATCTGGGCCTGTTACACCACTTGTTGGCCTCTCTGAGCCTTCTGTTGCACCAGCTGTTGGTCAGTCTGCACCAGCTGTAGGTCTCTCTAAGGCCCTGTCCACACTGCACCGCTCAGACCCTGTAATGGATAGAAACCGTTACAACCGGGGAGCGGTGCAGTGTGTCCACACTGCTGCGGTGTCTGTTACGGGACCGGCACCGCTGGTCCACACTTCGGGAGCCGGGCGACTGTTATCGTGGCACCCGATCCCACAATGCAGCTCGCTGCGTGGGGACCGGTGCCACCGCTCCACACTGCGCCCGTAACGTTATCGGGGTGTAATCAAGTTTCGATAATTCTGCTGTTGAAACCACTCATATGTGGTTTCAACAACAGTCATTTAAAACGCCTTCGGTAACATTACAGGTAAAACGAAACCATTGTGGTAACGTTTGGGCACTCTGTACAGTTACAGAGGGGTAGTGTGGACAGGGCCTTAAAGAGAGCGCTTGCTGCACCATCCAGTCACTTTACATCTGAGTCTGTTTTGCTTGCTGTACTGCAAGCCATTTCAGTACTTTGTCCGAGTCCTTCTTACCCCTATTTAGACAATCAGATTTACTTTCAGTAACAGAATAAGAAAAAACACAGTTTATACTCAGCTTAACAAACAATTAATTTGTCTCTTGCTGTTTCTACTTGCATTTCACTGAAACAGCAACTTCCTTCTGCTTGTTCACCCTTCTCCCTTTATTGGGCTCAGGTGCTGCTTGTTAACACTCCTCGTCCCACTGAGAAACAGTTAGCAAGTTGAACACCCAATTCATTGAGGTTTTAAAGAGCCAGCTTGAAAACAAAAGGGGGTTTGGTATCAATGCTACCACAGCCACTGTCAAAACATGCATTGCCTGTGTTGCAGACTTGTGAAGCGGTTTACAGATGAAATGAGCATGACGGACATACACTCCATCACACAGCTGTTCTGTATTCTATTTATATTGGTACCTCACCATAGGGAGTTTACCTCCTACAGTCATCATTCCTTAAGCTACTTCAGCTAGTTTTTTACTCTGTGGCTTACAAGCTGTACTGGGTCCCACTGTCTGGGACAAGATGTTAGGAAATGGATGAGGTTAGCCCAGATAGCCTGGGGCTCCATTACAGCATGTAGAAGTTGCACCCAGGAAGAGTTCCACTTCTTACTATTTTCTTCGTACAGTCCAAGATGCTGAGACATAGGCATGGCCACAAAGGAATACATCCTGTTGCCCATCTCCTTCATCATCCTCACCTGTGTGTTGCATCCATGTGTTGTGTGTCTGTGTGTGCTCCCTGTGACCATTTTATTTCACCTTATTACTGGGGCAGTACCTGGGAAAATAAGGATCTATATGCAGGGAATAGGCTGCACCTGAGCGGGGAGGGAAAAGGGGTATTAAAGCAGAGGTTTGAGGTACATAGCGTCAAGGATAGATTTAAACTAGGTGGATGGGTGGTGGGAGTACAGCTAGTAGGCAGGGATAACAGAAGGGGGGAGACAAGCGTGCCTACCCTCCAAGCTATCAGAGAGGTAAATGAGGTGGGGACACAAGATGGGAGTAGGACGGGGGGTGAAACCAGGTTGGGGTGGAGAAATATGCAGGTTGGAGGGTGGTCTCACCGAATACGAGATGCTTAGGTAACAAATCAGCTGAACTACAGACTCTCTTGGCGGTGGGGAGGGTGGACATTGCGGCCATCGTGGAGACATGGGCCACCCAGAACCAGGGCTGGAATATGATGAACTTAGAGTACAGGATATTCAGGAAGGACAGGACTAGGGGGAAAGGGGGGGTGGCGATCTATGTGAGGGTGGGGATAAGGTGTATGAGAGAGGAAAGGGTGGAGGGCAGGACAGAGGCCCTATGGATGCAGTTTTAAGACTCTAAAAGAAAGACACTGAGGGTGGGGGTAGTGTACAGGCCACTAGCTCAGGGGGATGACCTGGATAGGGAGTTGGCCGAGCAGATTAGAAGAGTCTGTAGGAAGGGGGACACCATAGTGGTGGGGGACTTCAACCTCCCTGGGGTGGACTGTAACATCCGAACCACCACATGTGCAAAGGAGCAGAGATTACTAGATGCATTTCAGGACTGCTTCCTGGTGCAGTTGGTCCGCAAGCTGACTAGGGATGGTAGGACTCTGGACCTGGTATTAACAAACAGGGAGGCTGTAAGAAATCTGGGAGTAGAGGACCCCTGGCTGGGAGTGACCATCATACAGTGTGGTTCACACTCAATATGGGAAGGTTAACAGGAAGAACAGGTACCAGGGTGATCAATTTTAAGGGACCGGACTTTAAAAGGATGGGGGAAATTTTGGTTGAGCATCTGGTGGGAATTTAGACATGTATGAGTGCCAGCCATAAATGGAATATCATTAAGAAAGGGCTGGCAGAGGCTACTGAGACCTGCATCAGGACACAGAGCAAAAAGGGGAGAGCAAAGAAGCTGAGCTGGCTGACTCAGGAGGTAATGTAAGGGGTGAGGGCCAAGAGAAAAACATTCCAGAGGCTTAGGAAATCGGGAGGGCAAGGGGACAAAGATGACTACACAAAGAAGTCCAGGGAGGTTACCAGGCTAGTCAGAGCAGCCATGGCTTCCAGAGAGCTAAGACTGGCACTGGGAATCAAGGAAGGGAAAGGACTCTTCAGATACATTGGCGAGAGAAGAAGAAAGAAAGAAAGACTAGATTGTGAGGATTAAGAAAGATGGGGGGGGGGTAGAAGGGGAGGACCAGGCAGAGGCACTGAATGAGTACTTCTGCTCTGTGTTCAATGAGGAAAGAGGAGGCAGATACCCCATGGGAAGGGTGGAGGGCGGGGGCAGGGGAGGGGCGACTGATATAAGAATCACAGAGGACAGGGTGCTGGAGGGACTAAGGGCACTGAGGGTGGACAAGGCACCGGGCTAGATGGCATTCACCCTAGCGTGCTTAGGGAGCTAGTGGAGATCCTGGCAGGACCACTGACAGAGCTGTTCAGTACATCACTGGACACAGGATGCATGCCACAGGACTTGAGGATGGCCCATGTGGTTCCCATTCATAAAAGTGGCCCGAAGGATGATCCAGGCAGCTAAAAACCGGTGAGTCTCTCTTCAAGTGTGGGGAAACTCATGGATTCAATCCTAAAACAGAGGCTGGTGACCTTTCTGGAAGACAATGGGCTCCAAGATGGCCATCAGCACCATTTTGTATCAGGCAGATCCTGCCAGATGAACCCAGTGGAGTACTATGACTGGATTACCAAGGAACTGGACAGGGGCCATGATGTGGATGTCCAATATTTGGACTTCAGCAAGGCCTTTGACTCAGTGCTGCATGGGAGGCTGGGGGGAAAACTGGAATACATTGGGGTGGGGACAAAAATTGTCAACTGGATTACCAACTGGCTGAGGAGTAGGCAGCAAAGGGTGGTGGTGGTGGTGGGGAACTCTCCTCATCAAGGAACGTTACAAGTGGGGTGCCCCAGGGTTTAGTACTGGGACCGGTGCTGTTCGGGATATTCATAGCTGATATCTCAAATGGGATCTGGAGTAGGATGAGTCTGTTCACAGATGATACCAAGGTTGGTGCAGTGATAGATGACATAGAGGGGTTGAGAGGACTGGAGGAAGACCTGACCAAACTACAGGAACGGTTGGAGACATGACAGTTAGGGGTTCAACGCCATGAAGTACGAGGTACTACACTTTGGAGTAAGGAACCAGGGGAGGAAATATCAGTTGGAAGAGGTACAGTTGGAAAGCACAGTGGAGGAAAAGGATCTAGGGGTACTAATAACAAGGAGTATGAACCACTTGGCTCACTGCAGGAAGGCGGCTGCAAAGGCAAACAAGATGCTGGGGTGCATAGCGAGGTGAATCTCCTCCAGGCACCTAGAAGTGATCCTAACCCTGTACAGGTCAGGCCACACCTGGAATACTGCGTGCAGTACTGGCGTCCCCTCCTGAAGAGGGATATCAAACTGCTGCAGGGGGTGCAGCATAGGGCAACGAAGATGATACAGGGACTTGAGGGAAAATCCTATGAGGAGAGGCTGGAAGAGCTGCAGATGTGTTTCCTGGAAGAGAGGAGGGATGGGGGGATATGATCAAAACCTTTAAGTACTTAAAGGGTATTAACAGGATTAATACAGAAGGGATTCTTCAGATCAGAAGGGGAAGGGACACGAGAGGGCATCAGCTGAGATTGGAGGGGGGGAGATTCAGGAGGGAAATCAGGAGACACTTTTTCACGGAAAGAGTGGTAGATAAGTGGAACACTCTGTCCAAGGATGTGGGTATCGTGTAGAACGGTGGGAGGATTTAAGAGAGGGTGGAACAGAGTGGGGGAGGTTATAAGAAGGGAGAAGGGGAGGGTGGGGCAGCTGCAAGTTGAGGGGCTAGCTGCACAATTGAGAAGACTTGGCAGACTGTGAGGCCTGTTTCTGCTGGCATTTCATATGTTCGTATTAGAGTTACATCATTGAGCATTTGAAATGGTGACCCATAATAAACAATTTACAAACAAACAATAAGACTTGTTACAGCATATTTTACAGTACATTATAAGGTAAAACAATCATTAATAAAACTATTTAACAGAGTCACAAAATTGACCACAGCAGCATTTGGTCTGACCTGTAATATTATCTAAAAAACATTGTTTTGCTACATTTATTGAAAAGGGCTTGAAGTTAAACAATCAAAACTTGCATGGTGAAGTATTCCAATAAAAGGGCACCATTTGACTATAGAATGCATTTACCATAGAGCTAGAGGCAGTGTAGGCCCAAGCCACAAGGGGCCACTGCAGTGCGTCATGCATCACCACTTCCCTGCTCGTGTCAGGATTTAGCACTCCTGAACCACGGCCATCTGGCCACAGTACACCCATGCTAAGAACTAAACGTAGGTCACCTGCATGGTAGATGGTGACTCTGTCCTTGACCATCTGGGCAGAAAGGTCACTAATAACTATAATTTTGAGGCACTAAAGAAGAATGGGGACATAAAAAGGATGGGCAAACACAAATAATTGGCAGGCCACACTGGTGAAAGGGGGAAAAATGTGATCCCATTTAGCTCAGATGAGTTAAGAATGATGACCCATTATCTGCTGCTTCCCCCAATGCTCTGTTATGTGTGTGTGTGTCTGTGTGTGTAAGACAGTGTGTGACAATGCAGTGCCTGAACAGTAAGTGCAACTGGTGGTCTGGCAGGAGGAACTGAGCCTTACTGATGTCACAATTTGATGTTTGGGGTTACTCAAGGGACACATTTATGTAAGCCCACACCAGACTATACCATCAGACTATTGGCTGCATTTGTGGATGCCACATTACTCCTCCCACATAGTGGGGCACTGGAGAAGCAGCAGAGAATGGTGGAAGTGTGGCACAAATTGTCAGCAATGCCTTTTTGTTTGCACAAAGGATGGTGATGGGATGGATCCCCCCCCCCCAAATAGACATAAAGAGGGACACAGAGGATAGTGGCACACTTTGCAGTGTTCTGAAGATGATAGTAAGAGGGAAGGGAATGTTTTTTTAATCAATGTTTTTTTTTTATTTACTTTATTTATGCCCGGACTCCTGCGAGGCATCCTTTGGAGGTGCCCACACGATCCTGCCCCTACTTCTCCCCGCAGTGACCAGCCACCATCGGTTCACCTTTCTCGGAGAAACTTGCCAGCATTCCGGATCACCCCCCGGAACCGGGTCCGCCCACCCGCGGCAGCTCTTTTTACTTAAGTTAGAGGGTCCATCCCTCGAGAGGTTGGCCTGGATCCCCGATGTGGCATGGTCCTGCATTGGGGATGAGAGGGAGATCACTGGAGCCCTCATCATCTTCTCGGGAGCCGGGGTATTTTAGAGTTTTTGTCCCTTCCCCGCCCGGAGCATGGCTTGCAAGGCAGCGTTATGCCATTGACTCCATCCACCCTGGCTCACCGTGCTTGTTGGTGCACCTGGCCACCACCAGAGGTCACTCGAAGAGCGAGCAACACTCCCACCCTCCCCAGGAAGAGAGAGCAGTCCTCTGGACGCTCGATCTCTTCCTGCCCCTGCCGACCCCCGGCGACTCCCGGCTCGTTCCTGAACCCGGGTCGCCGGCATGACGCAAGGTGTGGTGTTCAAGGTCTCAACCCTCAGTGCCACTGGGCTGGCCAATCAATGGGGTTTACTGGCTTCAGCCTCTACATTTGAAACAGATTATTCCCAAATGCTGGGCCACGGAGTCCTGTTATTTTGATGCACGACTATCCCCTACTTACAGTCTGTATTTGGAGAGGGGTCTGTCTCTGTGTATAAGGAGGGGTCATTCCTTTTATTTTGGGTGAAGGACTTATGTTATTATGTGTGGATGGTGTGCATGTATCTGTTTTAAGATGTAAATATGTTCTCTGTATCCTGTATGAAAATGGTGTTTGTAACATTGTTTGTATGGTATGTCATTTTTCTCTCTCCGTTGCCCCTAACACTAACACACAGCATGCTCCCAGTTCAGGCCACTGTCCATGTGGTCATATCCTTGGGTCAGAGCTACTTTAAGTATTTCACAACATAAGGGTGCTGTATGCACCAAAAAGAGATGTAAGTTCTGAAGCCAGACTTATTTTGAACGTGCTAGCCAGTCCTATCGAAAACTGATGCCAAAAATGTGGCAACCAGGAAAAATATTTAAGGTGCTGGGGCCAGAGCCAAAACTGGTGCAAGCCTTAGCTGCTGAGATAAAAATTTTGTGACTTGAGAGCTTGTTTTAACCCCAAAACCTTGAAATTCCTGACCGTTATCCAGTGCAACCCAACCCATTAAGTTTGGATCTGAGTTTAACAGACTGGTATGGTAATCTTGTACCTTTCAACTTTACTGACTGGGCAGTGTTTTCCTTTGTAACGAGTTGAATGGCTGCTGTGAAATGTCAAAAAGCTCTCTGTGGCTTATATGTGTATCATTTGTACACAACAATCAGCTTGAAATGTATAATTCCTGAATGAGACACTCTAAATCATCAAGGGAGGTAAACGGTTAAATACTAACTGTGTGACCTACTGTTGGAACCTGACTAGGCCATCAGGATAGCATATCTAAAGACAAGAAGTTAAGGAGACTAGGAAAGAATAAGGGAGAAAGGCAAGTAAAAAGCAAAAGGGGATTAGGAGTTAGATGGAAGGAGGTCTGCCTTGACACCAGGAGACTGGGTATAATTTATTTATTTATGACTTTGGTAACCCGGGAAGGTGCACTGATCCTAGGGACCGTTTTCGAGCCGCGACCTGGGCCACTTACAATGGCACAGAGTTAAAATAGGCAACATTAAATAGAAAGGCAGTTTAACAGTGATAAAAATTAACAAAAAAAGGTTACAATGGAACACAGTTATACAATGGTTGCAAAGATACATAGATTGACAGAATCCAGTTGCAGAATACATAAGTCCTATATTCATTTACATAATAGATATACATAATACATATGCTCGATATACAGCAAGTTGTATAGGAAAACAGCTAGTGTACATCTGTGCAATTAGATGGAAACGGATAAGGTGGGCAGGGAGGGAAGGGGTGGGAGAGGTGGGGATCAACAAGGGGATTTGTAAGGCATGAAACTGGTTAGTTGGGCAAAGGAGGAAGCAGTGGCAAGAGGAAGTCTCCATGAGCCAGTCTTTGAGGTGGGATTTAAATAGGCAGTGTGTGTGTGTCGATAGAGCGGAGCTCGGCTGGCAGTTTATTCCACAGCGTGGGGGCTGCCGCCGACAAGCCTCTACTTCCCATATTGGTGGATACCCTGGGAACAGTTAGAGGAGGGGTGCTGTTTGAGCGGAGGCAGCGATGCCGAGCTCGGACCTTGAGGAGGGCTGCCAGGGGTGATTCCTGACCAGCGCGGATGGCGGTGTCAAGCATGCAGCAAAGGGCGAGTCGAAATGGCCTTGCAGTGGGAGCCATCTGAGAGAATTGTAAAGGACACAGTGGTGGGTAGAGAAAGGGGCAAAGCAAAGGCAAATCGACAGGCACTGTTGTAGGCAGTGGAGAGCTTAGCCATTAGGGTCCTGAGACGTCCTAGCATAGATGGGGGAGCAGTAGTCCAGTATAGGGAGAAGATTTCCTGGGCGATGCAAGTCTGGCCTCAGGGGTCTTGACATTGCCAGAATCTATAGGCTGCACCTAATTTCTGGTGAAACCTCTGAACTAAAGAGTTGATGTGTTCAGAGAAGGAGAGGAGGGTCAAGCAAGACACCTAGGTATTTGAAAGTATTGAGGTCCTCTAGGGCTTGGCCATTGGGGAGACAATATTAAGAGGGAGTGAGTCTTCGATTTAGCAAGGAAGGGCTTGGATCCGAACCGCATGGATTTCATTTTTTGGCGTTACCAGGAGGAGATTAGCTGCAAACCAGTTGTGGGCCTCAGCATAGTTTTGAGTAAAGAACTGAGGAAAGTCTGGCAGTGGATTTATCGCTGAGCTCCAGGCAGTGATGGCAGACAATGAGATGGACCTTGCAGCCATCATAGAAACAGGCCTCAGAAAATGACACTGGACCTGGCGGTCCCTGATTCCACAATGTTGAGGAGAGGTAGAAGAAAAGGTAAAGGGGAGCACATGTATCATATCTACTTTGGCATGTGGGAACGTGAAGTAATAGAGGAGCCATCAGTTAACCCTTATTTTGACAAAATCCTGCTATACAGATGTTACATAGACAATCTAAGTTTCCTGTGGTGTGACATAATAAAGGCACTAACCAGGTTTAAGAATTATTTGGAGGATAATAATTCTAACTTAAGGCTCACTGTAAAATCTAATGAGGAACAAACTGAACATCTGGACCTGGTTATAAAAGTGAATGAGAACAGAGATGGATTTGTACCTAAAAATTACAAACTGTAACTCTTTTTTTGATGAACAGCAGTTGTTATCCATGCCATGTGGTTAACAACATACTGTTAGTCAGTTCTACGCATCAATAGAAACTGTTCAGAAAAGAGAGTTATGATGTCAAGACTGCTGAACTGAGGGACAGGTTTAAAGATCATGGCTACACTGATGCAGTGCAGGATAGGCACAAGAGCAGGCAAACCATCAGGAGAGGAACACCTCTTACAAGGTAATACTAAGTGAGAGAGAACTGATCACGATAAACTGAATTTCTTGATGACTTACACTGTACCATCTGGCAGGATAATGGAAATCATAAAACAAAACTGGCACATAACATAATACAGTCAGATCCAGTGTTAGGAAAGCACACAAGTGACAACCATTGAGCAGTTTACAGAAGAGCCAGAAATACTTGAGATGGGGTAGTAACACCCAGCCTAGGAAGAGGAAAGAAACCTGGTTGCCTAGCTCCACCTATGGCCACTTTGAAATGCAGTAACTGTGTCCATTGTTCCGCTGTATGGAACACCGATGTATTTGAAGACCACGGTATTCAAAAACGTTATCAAATGAGGCATTTTATCAACTTTGCAATGAGAAGGTTGAATAAGGCCTTGTCCCCATTTGTTATGCAGAAAGAGTTAAATGCAAGAATCTGTTCTATCCTCTCCTTTTCTGCCTCTTGTCTGTCTGGTTGCAACCGAGTGTTTTTATGAGATCTAGGAACTGATCACTCTGATGGTCTCATGATTCTCCTCCTCTCACTATCTCTCTACCTTCACTTGCTGTTTCTGTCTTTTCTTGCCGCTTGCATATCTGCGGTTATAAAATATTTGTGAATCTGAATATGAAACAGGGATCCCTTGTAATCTTAGCTGCTGGGACAACAGAATTTACACCTTCTGTGATTATTGGATATGGCTTTCCAGGATTTACTGAGTTAATCACAGAAGGAGTAAATCCTGACGTTTCAGCAGCTGTGATTACATGGTGGACAGAAGGAGATGTTTTGGATCTATACCCTAGATGCTATTGACAACAGGTTGGGCATCAATGAAGATGAAAACTGGACTGTGTGCTGGTAAGGATGTATGTAGCTTGAGATCATAGGATATAGCTTATGGCTGAAGGATTATATTCTAGATATTATGGTATGTGTGTTACCTTCTCCTTTTCCCCTTTTTGGCCTGCCCATACACCCTTGTCATTATTCCTACCCCCCCCCCGGCACCCTTATTATGACTGCCTGCCCTCCACTGTTTGAATGAGGTTGAGGACTTGTTTTGAGAAGGTCTCAAGTAACTATCTGTCTACAGTATATGACTGGAGATCCATTAGAATTTGATAGGGACTTTACAGGTTTGAGAATAAAGATATCCTGAGTATGAGCAGCGAAATTCTCATTAAGCAATAAAGGAAAATGTGCCTTTGGATACACAGTGTCCCATTTCACATAGAGATGTAAATGTCATGGAACCTATGTAATGAGCTTATTCTCAAATGGTGTTATTCTACATCAGGAATAAAAAAAGGGGTTAATAGTTGATGATTCACTAGAATGAGCTCATAGGTGAACTGGGTAACTGTCTAGCCATAAGACTGAATATCTAGTAGAAATCGATAGCGACATTATAGATCTGAATATATTTTAAGGAGCTATTGCGAAATTTGCATTAACTAATATGGGTAAATTCGCCCTGGATATATGACTCCCCAGCTTACACACGCTACTTCAAAAATATAGAATCAACAAGAATGTGCTCAATACAGTGTGGAAGCTGAATGGCAATAGTAGAAAAGTAGAAGAAAAATGTATTTTTAAACAGGAGAAACATGTCATTTGGGCTGGGAAGCCCAGTTTACAAGACAGTCCTGTACAATGTTCATTAAGTTACACATGTAACAGTATAATAAATAGTAAACAAGACTTGCATCATAACTTACATTGTATAATAAAAAAACACAATAACTTAATATATAGGTGGAAAAGATACAATACTATGTGCAAGTACAACTGTAAACAAAAATGTGTTTACTGCCTCAGTAAAGGCATTAAATTTTGTTTCAACGCGTGTTGTAGGAGGAAGCTTATTGCCTCAATAAAGGCATTAAATTTTGTTTCAACGCGTGTTGTAGGAGGAAGCTTATTGCCTCAATAAAGGCATTAAATTTTGTTTCAACGCTTGTTGTAGGAGGAAGCTTATTGCCTCAATAAAGGCATTAAATTTTGTTTCAACGCTTGTTGTAGGAGGAAGCTTATTCACTCAATAAAGGCATTACATTTTGTTTCAATGCGTGTTGTAGGAGGAAGCTTATTGCGGTATGCTGCAGCTCTAGAAATAAAAGTTTGATCGCCATATTTATTAAACCATCTTTGTTGGTAAATTTTGTTCAAGTGTACAGATCGTGTTAATTCTTTCCTCAGGTTAGATACATCAGGAAAAAGTTTACGTGTAATATTATGCTCAAGGTAATATATTTTGTATTTAAAAATTAACTTTTTCCAAGTTCTAGAGAACTCAGAGTTAAGAGATTGCCACCCCAGACTCTCCAACATTAGGCAATGGTGCATCCTGTAATTACACTGCAAGACATACCTTGATGTATTATAGTGTAATTTATCTATCCTATCCAACAGACTTTTATTTGCCACCCGATAGATTGATTCCCCGTATCTCAAGGTGGGCAAGACAAGTTGTTCTGCTATTTTTTTCCTATCTTGAATTTTTAGACCTCTAGTAGTTCTCCTCAAGGCTCCAAGTTTCCTAGTTGTTTTTGATATTAATGCCAAAATATGATCTTCATAAGTCAAAATGAATCAGTAAGTACCCCAAGGTAACAATATCTGGATACCAATTTAATTTGAGTATGCAAGCTTGTAAAAATCTACAAATGTGATGTATATTTTTCATTTTTAGGGGAAAAATGCATTAATTTAGTTTTCCCTATATTAACAAGCAACTATGACCTGGTGAACCACTCCTCCACCCTGTTAAAATCAGCCTGGAGCTTTGTCCGAAGGTCCAACTCATCTACCCCTGAGGCAGTCATCACTGCATCATCTGCATGTAATCTAATATCTGACTGCTGTACCACAGTAGGCAAATCATTAACAAAAATCAAAAATAAAATGGTCCAAGGATGGATCCCTGAGGGACCCTTCTTGATATAGTAGTAGACTTAGACAAATGATGCTGTATTGCAACCCTCTGGGTACGTCCATTTAGATAAGAGTTGAACCAGTGTAAATGGCCTTCAGCAAAACCTAAGTCCTGCAATCCTCAAGCAGGAGGGAGTGGTCCACCAGGTCAAAGGCCTCGGACAAATCTATAAAATAGCTGATGTTTCCTTCCTGAGTTCAAAGAGGTACAGATGAGGTCATTAAACTCCAAGAGGGACATTGTTGTAGAATAGCCCCTGCAAAATCCTGATTGATATGGTGTTAACCGCTTACACTGATTTAAATAATCACATATCTGTCCATTTGCCAGCTTTTCTAAACATTTTGACAGAACTGGTAAAATGGATGTGGGACAATAATTTCCTGCCTCTGCTGGGTCTCCACCCTTATGAATAGGCACAATTTTACTCCCCTTCACATCCTTGGAAATACCCTTTTTCAAGACTCAGTTAAAGATATACGTAACTGTTGAAGCTATATTATTAGCTGCTAGCTTTAGAAATCTTCCTCCAAACCATCCAACCCGCTGCTTTATGAATATTTATTTTTAATAATTCTTTTTAACCTCTGAAATAGTTAAAATCCTAAATCTGAATGGTGGGTATTTTTCAGCAGATGAGCTCCTGTCATTTATTAAACTTTTAAGCCCTTACTAACTGGATTCCCAAAGCCTGGGAGGACAGAAAAAGGTGTTTAGGAAGTCTGAAGTCACCTCAGGAGAATCTGTTGATGTATTTTCAATTTTGAAGTTGAAGCTTTTTGACTACCACCACCCCTGGATTTGTTAACTGTTTAATAACAGCCCAAAACTTTTGGGGGTCCAAGTTCTGATCCATTTTGTTTCTGTAGTATTTCATTTTGCCCTTTTGTTAATTTCTACATTCATTTCTTTTAGTTTTAAACACTTCCCAATCTACATCCAGTTTTGATTTTAATGCTTTTTCCAAACCCTATTTTTAATCCTAATCCTTTTTAGTAATGTCTTTGTTATCCATGGAAATCTAAGAAGCTTATTATTTTTCTTATTCACTTTGGTGGCACGAGAATCACATATCCTTTGGAAAGTTTTAGTAAAATAGTAAATAGTCTGTTCAAGATCAGGAATTAGTCTACAGCTCTCCATTTTTCAGCTTTCACACTTTGCAAAAATTTAGGTTCAGAGAAATTTCGCATATCCCTTAACCAATTTTGTTTCAAATGTTTTTGAGAAGAAATTAATTGTGAATTAATACATTTTAATGTTATTATTATTATTATTATGATTAAGTGTTCAAAGTTAGCCAAATGGGATTGTGATCACTAAAATGGGGAGGCAGAGTTCCTGAGGCTTCAACTTGCAAATGCAGAGAAATAAATAATAAATCAAAACAGAATCTAAGGCAGATGTTTTTGTATACCGTGTTGGAGAATTAATTAATTGTTTTAGTCCCAGCTCTGTGGTAACTTCCATAAGTTGTTTACCCCGGGGTTTCAACCAATCACAATTCAAGTCCCCCATGAGTATTAATTGTCTATTTCTGGTACTGTCTCCTATTTTATTTAACACACCTCCCAGAATACTTAGGTTGGTTTTAGGAGGAGAATAAATAACAGCAATTACCAAATTAATTTGCCCAAGTCAACAACCAGGTATTCAACATTACTATCACTCCCTTTTATTACTGTTTCAACAAGCCCTAGGGAGTGTTTGATATATAATATCACCCCGCCCCCTGCCTTTCCTATCTTCTCTAGTATGTTGGTAACCTGGGATAGATAATTCTTGTTCATTAATTTTCTGAGAGAGACATGTCTCACAAAGTCCAAGAACGTAAGGGTTTGGGGCATTAATTAAGGCTGCCGGAAAATCAGTTTTTGTGGCTATACTATGAGCATTATCATGTAGGACCTTCAACTTTATCTTATTATTTGGGCATGGATTTAATTCTACATCCGCTCTCAGAAATAATATTAAACTTAAGACCCCATAATACCCCTTTACAGGTCTGAAAATGAGTAGGGGTTTAACATCAGTCTTTCGCTTGGCAAAACATAGTTACTCCAATTAACCGAAAAAACATTCCATCTATTTGTTAGTCTGTGGGATTTAATTTATTTATTTAGTTTTTGTTGACCGGGTAAGTGCGCTAGCTAACAAGTGACTATTTTCAGGCACGACCAGGAGAGTACAGTTACAGAACACAGTGATACATAAGAGATTACACAAAAGCAGGATACATAAGAAATTACACAGAGCAGGATACATTTGCAAAGGACAAAGTCACACAGTGTAGTCAAGCATAGCAATAAGGATAAAATTACATGTATTCAGTTGTTGAGAACTAGGGGAGAGGTGGTAGGGACGGGTGTAAGGGTAGGGCAGGAGAGATAGAGACAGGGGTGGTAGGGCCGAATAGCAAAAAGGGGAGGACAGGAGGGAGGTTAAGTGCCAAGTGCGGCACTAGCGGGAGAAGGTTACCACTTGTGGCCGGACGTGGAACTGAGAGATGGAGAGGTGGGGAACAGGACAGTGAAGCTATGGGTGCAAAAATAGAGAGGAGAGGGTGATGTGCAGGGGAGGGCGGTGGGGGACTAGGTGCAAGGGTGAGGAGGATTTGAACTAAAGGAATGGGAGGGAAGGGTAGGGTGGGAAGGGCAGGGGATATAGAAAGGGATGAAGACACGGAACAGATAGGGAATTGAGTGGTGGTAGGGAGATAGAGTGCACCTAGTAAGAGTGCAGCGGAGCAGAAGAAAGGAGGGAGGACAAAGGCGAGGCGGTGTAAAGCGGCATTGGCGGGGTAAAGTAGTAACCTGCGGCCGAGCCGGTGGAACTACGAGACGGCAGGAGAGAGAGGGGAGTCACGCAAACTGGTGGGAGCGTGGATATAATAGGAGGGGAGGGTGAGGACTGAGCATAGGGAGAAGAGGGAAGAATAAAAGAAGGAGGGAAAGCTGGCAGGAGAGGGGCAGAAAGGTGAAAGAAAGGTAGGAAGGTGGCGGCGAAGTTACGGCATTAGCGGTACAAGGTAGCAACCATTGCAGGTCGGTGGAACTGAAAGACGGCAGAGAGGGAGTGGAGGCGTTAGAGGGGGAGTGAGGCGGCAAAGAGCAGGAGAGGGGAGGGGCAGGAAAAAGGGAGGGGGTAATGACAGGGGGTACTGGAGAAATGGCTAAGTGGGAAGGGAAGAGAGCGGGCTGGAAGTAAGTGTTACAGGAACAGAGGGTGCAGGATAAGGAATGAAGGTGGGGGAAAACAGCTCAGGAGCGAGGGCAAGCTAAGTGACTAGGCAGTAATTAGAGAGTTTTACAATTGGCATCAGAACAACAATGTTATACAGTATCAACAAACATGAAACATAAAAGCAAAAAACAACCAAGAATAAAAAAAGCGCAAGTGCCTATAATACATAATAGGGGAGGGGAGGAGAACAGGTTAGGAGCATGGGATTCAAGAGGGATCAAAACAAACACATTTGTCCATCGAGGTAAGGAAAGCTCTGAGATTGTGCTTAAATGCATCGTGAGAAGGAGCATTTCTTAGTCCCTGGGGCAGCAAGTTCCAAAAGTGAGGGGCAGCATAACTGAAGGCTCCCGAGCCCTTTTTTGTGCAATACTATTTAAAAGCCCATTGGATGAATACAACCAATTAATACCTCGTGCAAAACTATCCGGTTCATTCAGCGTTGAAGCAAACATCAATCCACTCAAAATTAAATAACCCAAACTTTTTAAAATTAACATTTTTGTTATTAATAATAGCGGTGACCTAGGAGAAACTCCAGTGACAATACTGTTTGTACACCTATCTATCTTACTTAGGCGCTTGAGTAAACAAAATATTCTAAACTTACCAGTTATGCCATGGAGTTTATCAGAGGAAATGGCTTTACAAGTTAAAATTATTGTTTCTGGGTGGCGCAGCCGCTCAGTCTCACGCCCAAAGGCTCATGCCCTTTGGGCTAGTGCAGGAGTTTTAAGCACTACAGCCCCGCCTCTCCTGCGCCCCCATTGGTCAGATGTCTCACCACTGAGCCCCCTCTCACAGCTGTTCCCAATCAAATGTCAAAAGTCCATTTTCGGCAGAAAACACGTAATACTGCAGGAAGTTTGCTAATAGCAGTCTTAGGCAATAACAATGTCACCAGGCTGAACAGTTCCCCTCTCTGGTCGCAACACAGATGGAAATAGTGAAGGGGCTGGTCATTAATTCTTCGGGCAAGTGCAGGAGTTTTAAGCGCTACAGCCCCACCTCTCCTGTGCCGCAGTTGGTCGGATGGCTCACCACTGAGCCCCCTTCACAGCTGTTCTAACCAAATGTTAAAAGTCTGAGCCAAGGCCGGGCGACCCGGTTCGGGAACGGATCCGGGTCGCCGGAGGGCCGGGCCGGGGAGTAGGACTGCCGTCCGATGGGCAGCTTTCCTACTCCGGGGAAGGGTGCGGGTAGCACTCGGTGCGCTAGGGACCCCTGGTGGAGACCGGGAGTTCCATGCAGCCGACGCTTAACATGGGGGGGGGAGGCGGGGTGACGCTGGCGTCATTGCACGTCCCCGCCTCCTCAGGGGAGAGAAAAAAGGAGAAAAGCCCACGCCCAGCGTCTATATGACGCTCTGCTCCAGGAATGCCCTGATTGGCCACCGGAGCCGTTCCCCCCACTAGTTACTAGTTCCGCGGCCCGATAAGCTGGGGTCGGAGCCTGCGCCGCCCTCTCTGGGGCAAGCCAGGGATGACCGTGGGGAGTCAGCAATATCCGTGGCCGGGATCCTGGAGTCCGTGACCGAGCAGAGGGCGGACGAGGGCGGAATGAAAAGAAGAAAAATTAAAAAAAAAAAACTGTTTCGCAGAAGACGCTTGATTACTGTAGGCAGTTTACTAAAAGCAGCCTTTAGGCAATAACAATGTCAGCAGGTTGAACAGTTCTCTCCGTCACAACACAGATGGAAATAGTGAAGGGGCTGGTCATTAATTCTTCGGCAAGTGCAGGAGTTTAAGCACTACAGCCCCACCTCTCCTGTGCCCCAGTTGGTCGGCTGGCTCACCACTGAGCCCCTCTCACAGCTGTTCCCAACCAAATGTTAAAAGTCTGTTTTCAGCAGAAGACGCTGATTACTGCAGGCAGTTTGCTAATAGCAGCCTTAGGCAATAACAATGTCAGCGGGCTGAACAGTTCCCCTCTCTGGTCACAACACAGATGGAAATAGTGAAGGCGCTTGTCAATATGATCCTCTGATTACAACTGCTGAGCTTGGGAGCAGAAGGCACATGCAGTGGGGCTGGGAATTTCATCCTGATTCTCCCTGCCTTGCTGTGTGTACTTTGGTTGCTTTGCAACTGATGGGTGTCTCCATTGGGGCAGACCCATGACATCCTGGACTTCGCTGTGTGTGGCAGGGGTGTCAAGGGCTGATTGGTGGATGCTCTCTCTGCCCCTCTGCCCAGCTACTATTTAATTTAACTCTCACTGAGCAATCAGCGCAGAACAGTATGCGCGCTGCTAGGAAAACACTTCAGCTGTGATAAGGCATGAAAGTTTGCTAACTCAAGGATTTTGGGTTTATTGTTTTTATTTGGAAAAATATTGTGACAACATTAAGAAAAATAGTAATAATTTTGCTAACTTTATTAGGAGGAAAGAGACCCGAATGAATGAGCATTTGTATCACTAATGGCAGCATTCCCTATCGTTCTCATTGCAGGCATATGTAGAATCTTACCATAAAGATTTAGAAATCATTAATACACACAGAAATTGATTATTGGTAGGTTGCCTGTGTTATATTATTTGTGGACGCAGTTTGAGGCGCATTAGTGACTGTTTTTAAATGTGAAAGGAACTCTTGTGAATGTTTGGACAGTTTTCATGAACCCTTGTAACCTTTTTTGAAACAACAGTTGCTGGGCAATGTTATGATGACTGTGTTTCAAGTCAAGAGAACTGGAAGTTTACACTATGCAGGTGATCTTTGAAGACTAGGATTTGTGGATGCTGATATTAAACATTTTTTAAATGTACAAGGATTTTGTGTGATACTATGTCTAAAAACTAAGAAAAGATGTATGTCATAATCATCAGTGACCATGGTCAGATAAATGAACATTCTGTTTGTGGATTTTATTTAGGAACTAAAAATCGAAACTGAGCATTTTTGTGCCGGTAGAGAGTGAGTGAATTAACTATAGGAAAAAGTATGGGTCGGGGTGTGTAACAAGAAGTGTACACACACTCGAGCGGTTAGATGCCTATAAACCCACACCCTCCCGTGGGTTATTGCTTACTTGCACCTCTTGTATTATGCCATCAGTTTCTTTATCTAATGCATTAGTACATGCTTATGAGAATTAATATTTGTGCATGGGTTGCCTACATATTAGATATTGATGTTCAGTTTATCATTAGATGCAGCGGAAGTGCTGGAGGACTGGAGGAGGATGGAGGTGGTCCCACTATACAAAAGTGGGAATAGGGGAAGGGGTGTGTGGCCAGCAGCTGACAGGAGAAGACTCTCCTTTACTTGCTCCAGATAGAAAGGGTAGCAAAAGCTTTAAAACCTTTTTTTTTTGCAAAAGTTGTTCAGCTTAACTGTTGGATCCTAAGGCTAAAGTCCTTCCGACGTGCCTGGTGAATTTCAGGATAATTTCTGTGATGGGTAGAACTAAAATTGACTCTTTTAAAGAAGGGGGCAAAGGGAAAGGCCCTGCGACTGCCACGAGCAGAGCCTCTGGTGCTGTAATGGAGAGTGGAAAATCGGGGGACTTAGAAACCAAAGTCTAGTGCCATTTTACAAGCCATTCAGCAAACAGACACAAAACTAGAGACCTACAATACTAGGCTTATGCAGTTGGAGACCAAAATGCTTACCCTGGAAACAAACCAGACCGAGCTGTCTACTACGGTCTCTAAAACCGCGACTGTGACTGATGGAGTCCTGCGAGAGAACAAATTGCTTCATACACACCTGGAAGATCTGGAAAACAACGTTCGTGCCTGCAACCTCTGATTTTTGGGGATACCTGAAGGAGCAGAGGGAGCATACTTAGCAGAATACATGCACCAGCTGTAGCAGGATTTGTTCTGACTGCAGGATGAACATCCGATCCAAAGGACCTACCAAATAACACCGCGCAGGAAGCCCAACAATCCAGATCTCCCTAGGACTGTACTGGTAGTGACAAGTGGAGTACAGGTCAGGGATTTCATCCTATACAAAGCTAAATCAGCAGGGGCCCTTACTTTAACGGATGGCTCCAAACTGCATTGCTTCCCTGACCTCAGTTATTCGACGAGGATGAGACGCCGAGGATTTGACTCCGTTTGAGTGGGCCTACGAGAGCTAGGGATTAATCATGTGCTCCCAATGCCAGCTAGGCTCAAGATTATCTATGCCGCAAAACCTAGATTTACACCGATCCAGTGGATGCGGGTCGTAAGCTGGAGATGATCCGTGTGGACTTTGCCAAATCGGCGCCGGAAGTCGAGGAGAAGATGAAACCTGAACTGATGATTTACTGGACAATTTTTGCAAATTACTCAATAAAGTAGTCGGGTTGGCACCACAATAATAGTTAATAGTGATTTACTTGTTAAAAGTAATGCTATATTTTGGTTGGTTTGCCTGCATTTACGTGTTGTAGCAAGCTATATATATTTTAAAGGGAAGTGGTTTCAACTAAATCCAAAGCTTAAGCACCATGTAGGTAGTGCACAGGTTAACTTGTTTAACTATGCCATATAAATGTTTAAACATTTTGAAAAGTTGTCTGTGAATGAATGTGAGGGGGCATCTCTATTATTAACATGAAAGGGAAGAATTCTCTGAATATATTTTAGACATGGACTCCTGGGCCAAGTCAATAGACACAGGCCTCTCTGTAAAGAAGGGACTCTCTGGACTCTTACACAACTCTTTTAGGTATGGTAGTCCATGGTCTTGCTGCATAGGCCTTTTCTTTTTTACTTTCTTTAATTGCATTAATAAGATAAGCACCCCATGATGTTGTAGCAATGAAAGAAGGGATAAGAATGGATTTCCCATGTCGCAGCGACAGTTGGCATGGAGACATCCCCGACAGCGACAGACGCAGTGCCGACTGTCAGCATTGCAGTATTGGGGATGCCTCCATGCATCCATCAGGGGGCTGTGCCCCCTGAACCACCACACCTCTGTCTCTAAGTTCTACCTCAGGTTGGAGTTGGACCGGGGGGGGGGAACACTGGCGAGGCAGTCCCAATTGGCAGAGCAGACCACCACAGCAACAGGCGGATTTTACCCGATTCCCTGTCGCTGTGGTGGTTCCTCAGAATCTGGGGAGTCGCCATGCAATGGTATACTGATAAGAATTACCCAGCTTAATGTATCTGGAAAACAAAAATCCTATACCTGAATCAAAGAATGTATTTTGTATGTCCATTGCATAATGTACAAAAATAAAGTATACAAAATAAAAAAGTGGGAATAGGGAGGCAGGACATTATAGACCATTAAGCAAGACTTCGGTGGCGGGCAAGGTTATGAAAACACTATTTAAGGAAAGGATTGTGGAATACCTTAAAACCAGTGGGTTGCAGGATCCGAGGCAGCATTGGTTCATAGGGGGGAGATCCTGCCAAACAAACCTGATAATGTTCTTTGACTGGGTTACCAGGGAGGTGGATCAGGGAGGAGTGGTAGATGTGCCTACCTAAATTTCAGTAAGGCTTTCAACACCATTCCACACAGAAGACTAATAAGCAAGCTGGGCATCCTGGGAGTAGGTCCAAAGATAGTAAAATGGAACAAAAATGGTGAGGTAACAAAACTCAGAGGGAGGTGGTAAATGGAGTTCACTCGGAAGAAGGTAGGAAATAGCAGGGTGTCTCAAGGGTCACTGCTGGGATTGGTCCTCTTCAATGTCTGTATTAGCGACATTGCAGAGGGGCTATAAGGAAAGGTATGCCTGTTTGCAGATGACACAAAAATCTGCAACAGAATAAATGCACCAGGGGCGTGAAAAAATGAGGAAGACCTGAAAAAACTAGAAAACTGGTCAAGAGTTTAGCAACTGGGCTTCAGTGCCAAAAGTCTAAAATTATGCAAACAGGACATAAAAGCCAAGGACAACATATCATTTTGGGGGGTTGGCAACCACAAAACAGGAAAGGGATCCTGGGGTCATCATATCTGAAGACCTGCAGGTAGCAAGCAGTAGGAAAGGCTAGTAGAATGCTAGGGTGCTTAGGGAGGGGTATTACCAGCAGAAAAGGGGAGATAGTGATACCCCTGTATAGACAAATGGTGAGGCCCCACCTGGAATACTGTGTCCAGTTCTGGAGGTCCTGTCTCAGGAAAGACATAGACCGGGTGGAGGCAGTACAGAGAATGGCAACCAAAATGATGCATGGCCTGCACCAGATGCCCTACGAAGAAAGACTCAAGGAGATAAATATGCTCTCTCTAGAGGAAAGGAGGGAAAGGGGAGACATGACAGAAACATTCAAGTACCTCAAAGGTATCACTAAGGTACAGGAAGGTGGCGTTTTACACAGAGATGATCAAGGGCAAGATGGCACGATATGAAGCTGGAAGGGGGAGACTTAGAGGGGATGTGAGGAATTACTTCTTTATGGAAAGGGGGGGTGGACTTCTGGAACAGCCTCCAAGCAGAGGTGGTAGGTACCAAAATGGTAACAGGTTTCAAACATGCATGGGATAGACACAAGGGGGACCTTGGTAACAGAGTGGGGGGGGGGAGGCCAGAGATCAATTGGAGTCTACGGTAGCATAGTAGCCAGGGAGCTTAGGGCAGATAGGGCGGGCCAGGAGATCTTTTTCTGCTGACAGCTTGTATGTTTCTATATGTTTTTAATATCTCTCAGAAAACTTTCTTGCACTTGTTTCACTGAGCTTTTGATATTTATTCTTGCACTGCATTTATGGCTTCTTTGCACTACATGTACCAAGATGGAACTGTCTCTTTAAAACTGCATGTATAAATGTAATGGGCCATGGGGTTTTCAGGATCCTTTGATGAAGCACACATTCACAGGCAAAACATTGGGTGGTTTGAAACCTGCCATTCTGCAGCTTGCTGTAACATAATAAAGTGAACTTTTGCACAGTTTTTCATGGTCAGCATAAAACTTCATTGAGGTAAGGCTGCTCTGTAGCCTGGTTTGTTGTTTTGTAATGGGCAACTAAGGGGACCATTCTCGAGGCATCTAAGTTATGTATGAGAACGGTAACCTCAAGGAACAGGTACAAGAGACCAGCATGGTTCTCTGAAATGGTCAGAAAAGCAGTGAGGGCCAGAATAAAAGGCCTTCACCATGTACAAGGAAATGCAGGGGGAGGAAGAATGGGTATTATACCAACTGAGAATAGATCTTGTGAGGTAAACGAGGATCGGCTCAAGCACTGGACATGTACTTGCTGGAGATCAGATAAGAGAAGGGTGATATTATAGAGACATTCAAGTTCCTGAGGGGAATAAACAAAGTGAACTGCGAGGAACTATTTCGCATGAGTAACAGCTCAAGAACATGGGGGCAATAGTGGAAACTGATGGGAGGGAGGTTCAGGAAAGATTTGAAAAAGTTCTGTTTTGCAGAAAGAGAGGGGAACGGGAACAGTCAGCTGAGGTAGTGGGTGCCGAACCAGAAATGTTTTCATGTAGGGCTGGGACAGAGTGAAGGGTGGAGTGGTTACTCAGGGTGGTAGAAGTAGGAGAGGAACCGGGGGTTGGATAGTGAGGTCTAGTACCTTAGTGGGCTGGAATGTTTTGTTTCTCAGGTTACAGTTAGATGTGTAAACAAACTGGTTACAATTGTATATTTAAGTTTGTGACACCAGACTCTGAAGAGAAGGTGATAGATCTGACAAGGATCAGGCTATCCTTTTTGAGCGTTTGGGGGGACAGTGAAGGACTGAGAACAGAAGGGAACTTTTCTTTTAGTAGAAAAATTGTCATTTATGTCTGCAAGTAAATGTAACAATTTTAGTTATAAGAGTAAGCCTAGAGTCAAGTCTTTGCCTTTCCGGTTGTTTCTTTCATGTTTTACCTGAATGCACGTTTAATCCTTGTTTACGTTGTATTATACCTTGTAAATAAATGGCAGCTGTTTAACAACCTATAATATAAGTGACTGGTTGTGCTATTTTGAGAAAGGATATTATAGTGAATTTCTGTGGTATCCATCATTCAGAAAGTGATGCCATCATAGCTGATGTGAGCTAATGAATCCTTCCTTATACATGGAAGCAACAAAGCAAAGTATGGGAAACAAGACCACACTCCATCAGAGGTTCAATCAGTCAGCCTTTGTTTGATCCAGTGGGACTGGTGATTGGGTTCTACGGTCCAAGTGTTGGGTCACGACTACTTCATAGAGGGGCATGTGGGTGCAGGACACAGTACAGGGTGAACTAGGGTGGAGGTTTGTGCCAAGCTGTTGTAAGAAGGGTGCTGGCATGGATGAAGATCGTGGTTTGTGACACTTCTCAAAATACTTTTGACCTCAGTCCAAGTGTTTTCAATCACAGTGCCACAACACAATGTCAAGCAGAATATCTGACAAGTAGGCCTCTCGCTACAGTGGAACATGCATTCTTTGAGTAGCTTGACTGCTGAATTCACCTAGTCATGTGCTGCTGCTGTAAACCTGAGCACTCAGCTGCTGGGAGTTGGGACTACAGCAGGGCATTAGTATTCTTTGACTTACATTTTGAAAATGTATGGGGCAGTCAGTTAATTGTAGCATTACAGGGAAGGGCAAAAAAACAAACTGTGAAATGCCACCATAAGATTTGTGTGACAGCCCCTATTTCCAAACCTTACTAATATAGCACCTCAGAGGCTGACTTTAGCAGTGATTGAGAACACTGCACTCTCTGACACTTCAGCCTGTTACAGATTAGGTAATCAGAGGTTAAACTGGGCAGCAGCCCACAGGAACTCAGTTTCACCACCTCTTAAAAAACTGTATGACAGTTCCACCACCTCTGTTATCTTTCTCCGTTGACTACTATAGCAGAGTTCCACCACCTAGAAATAAGAGTTCCCTCATCTAAACCTTTCCAGTTTAACCACTGGGTAAGATCATTGACATGGTTGAACTGTTAGTTTAATGAGTATGAAGCCACAATGTGGAGTAATGCTTGTGCAATTTGTTAATAGCTGAAGGCTAGATGTATGTTTGGATGTTGATTGTCATTTGTAGTTACACTGGCCATTCACACTCTCTGTCCCATGAGGGACTACCGCTCTGTTGAGGTACTGGAAAGGCAAAGGAATCTTGAGGAGGGTTCCACCCATATAGAGGTGCCACAGGAAAGTGATTTATTTTGGCTAAAGGTACCTTAGGAAGGAACCCAAGGAGAGATGTGAGGCACTGGAGGAGGTGGGGTAGATGGTGGAACCAAAGAAAATAAGCTGCAGAACGAGGCTGAAGGAAGCTGGTTTATATAGCCCAGGAAGGAGGAGTGGGTGATTGCTCCTGCCCATCAAACCACAGACTTTGCCTTTTAATTTCATGGGTGTGTGCAGCCACAGTGTGAAGTAATGCTTGCGCAACTTGTTGGTAGCTGAAGGTTAGTTGTGTGGTTGGATATTGACTGTCATTTGTAGTTACTTTGGTCATTTGTACTCTTTGTCCCCAGTGGGACTACCAGCCTGTTGGTAGTCCCCCTGCCTGATGGAGGAGATCTCTGGGGATCCATAGCCTCAGCCGCCATCCCTCCTGTCAATTATACTATTATCAGGCTCACTGTGCTCATTTGGAATTTCAGTTCAGGGAGAACTTTTGGAGGATACCTTTCACTTTGTCCTCTAATGGGATAATGTTGTGGGCGTGTAGTGAGAAGATCTCTAAGCCAAAATAACTCCTCAATATGTGGACTGAGGAGAGAATAACGCTAAAGGCTAGCACTCAGCCTAGAAACTAGGAGGAGGCACAATCATCACTGGAAACTAAAGGAAAAGGATACAGAACAAGACTAAGTGAACTTTAGGCTGCCACAGGGAGAATAGCTTTTGGAGGTGCAGCCAACGTAGTCGGCACAGCTAGAGGAACCTGTGTGGGCTTAGGGCCGCACCATCCCACAGCTGAAGTTTTAAATACTACACCATGAGGAGCCACTGACCATGGGTCTGCATGGTTGACACTTCCTCCTTAGCACTGGACCTTCTCACCACCTGGTGGAACTGCTAGAAGGTGCTGCAGGAGACGGGTGTCCCGAAAATGCCCCCCACCTGGCAAGGGACTTACCCTCAAGATGTGGATTTCAAGGGGAATAAGCAGGGATGCAGGGGTGGGGAATATGATAATGGCCAGTAGGCATGCATTCATAGGGCCTGATGCAGAATGGACGGACTGCATGCTGATGCAGAGTGCAGGAATGATAGATTGGATTGGACTGAATGAGAACTGGTGGAATAACAGGCACAATAGTAAAGGAACTGAATGACAGTGTGTTGAAAATAGGAATGCATATCAAAGGTCATTATCATAGTGAACATCCAGCCATCAGTAGTAGTTGCAGGAGTTGTAGTACAACCATGACCGTAGTAAAAATACTAAAGAAGACGGACTGAGTGATGGCTAAATGACTGAGAAAGGAAGTACTGGGAAAGGCAGTGTGAATTGTCTAGGTTAATTGGTTGCAGGTAGCTGGAATGCAATGCATGCAGAGGGACTGCACAGAAAGGTTGCTAGTGCTAGTTTTGAATGCAGGTAAAGCAGTCTGAGAAAACAAATGAACTACAGGAGTGTGACTGAGTCAGCACACTGAAAACACACTGGAGTAAAATGAGAACATGTGAGCAGCAGGAGTAGCTGCCATAGAATGTAGGGAGCACAAGAAGGCACAGACCAAACCAAACCCAACAAGCATTAGTCAATGGTGAATGTTTCCTTGCATTGGTTTATGTGGCAGGTGTGCATTGTGTTAGTTGAACTTCTGGTGAAAGGAAAAGCCTGCCTGAACTATGTTTTGACCAGTTGAATACAGAAGCTCGGGTAATAAGAAGGCTATGTTGAAAATGTGGGGTGCATCACCGGCCCGGTGGTGCAGAGGGTTGAGGCGCTGTATGCTGCACCTTGCACCATGCTGGTGACCCATGTTCAGGAATGAGTGCTGGTCGCTGGGGGTTGGCAGGGGAGAAGAAGGATCGAACGTCCCAAGGTCAGCTCTCCTTTTCTGGGGAGAGGTGACCAGTTGTTGGTGCATGCCTGGCCCCTAGTGGCGGCTAGGGACTAGCACACCGACGCTGCAGACATCGGGTCAGAGGCAGGGCAGATGTCTGATGGGGTGCACATGTGGGAGTGTG
The DNA here is from genome assembly GCA_016271365.2 of Neoceratodus forsteri. Classification (NCBI taxonomy): domain Eukaryota; kingdom Metazoa; phylum Chordata; order Ceratodontiformes; family Ceratodontidae; genus Neoceratodus; species Neoceratodus forsteri. Next base: position 925,436,449 of record CM028132.1, read on the forward strand.
CGCGGCACTGTTGTCGACATCCTTGTACACTCCGCCCCTGAAGGGGAGAAACCAGGAGGAAAAAAGCTCACGGCGGATGATGGAGGAAGCTTGCAGGTCCTGCCCCCGAATCATCATGGCGCCGACCATTGTACTGGATCCAGTCTTGGTGGGTCCTGGGGATAGCTGGTCGGCATTGGCTGGTGGACATCGGGGGGTGGTGCTGGGGCTCCCTCCAGATAGAGAGCAGGAGTACAAATAATTTAGAAAAAAAATGTGGGGTGTAAATATTTAAGATTTCTACAGTTACTAGCATGCATACCGAGATTGCAGTGAGTGCCATAACTTTGTCATTTTTTCATATTTTGAACCTAAATGTTGAACATAGTCTTCCTATCACCCCACCTCATGAACCCTGTAGGTGAATTTTTTCAAATCCGTGGGAAAATGGTATTCTACACCACAGGTGCACATTATGAGCATTATGAGCAGGATGTGAAAAATGACAGCTGTACTGATCATGAGGTGGTGTGATAAAAAGGCTATATTGAAAATCTGGAGTGAAAAAATTGAAAATGACCAAACTTACATGCGTGCATGGAAAATTTTGAACGACCGGGTGTAACACGGCCATTGTTTGGAGTTGTTTCACCAAGTTTTCAACATGGCCTGTTTTGGACCCCACCTCACGAACAGTGCCACTGTCATTTCATTCACTTATCCTGAAAGGTGATTTCGCAGAGTGACCATGCCATTCTTTGCCACAGTTGAGAAAACACATTTCATGCAGGATGTGAATAATGACAGCTGTACTGTTCATTAGGAGGTGTGAAAAAATGGCAATGCTGAAAATCTGGAGTGAAAATATAAAAAAATTGGTGAAGTTAGGAGCATGCGTAGAAACTGCATAATGCACACTTGTAACGCAGTAATTTTTTGGAATTTTTTTCACCAAATTTGCAACATGGTCTTTCTGGGACCCCACCTCATGAACAGTGGCATTGTTGTTTCATTAATCGGTCTTGAAAGGTGATTCCGTGCAGTGACTGTGAAATCACCTTTCGGGACTGAGTAACGAAATAACAGTGTTCACAAGGTGGGGTCCCAAGAACCCCTTGTTGAAAATTTGGGGCCAGAATTCCTAAAATGATTGAGAGATCAACCTAAGTTGAAAACCCCATTGACTGCCATTATACGGCGCTTACCTTTGATTCTTCAGTTTACGGTCGGCTTTGAAGAGTGCAGACATGTCCTGGTCCTCAGAAGATAACAGCACTGACCTCAGGAGGTAAGTATGGGTAAGAGGAGGGGTGCAGGGAGGTGGGTGCTCAGTGGGATGGTGGGGCTAGGGGGGGGACTGGGGAGATGACGAGGGACTGTTTTCTTTTTACAGGTTAAAAATAAAAGTGGTCAGAGGACGGTTTTCTTTATTTACAGGTACAAAAAAAATTGGGCACACTGGGGTGGGCTCCCAGTGTGCCACATGAGTTGGGGGGGGTACATGATTGGGCACCCTGATGTCAGCAGGGGAACTGAGGGTGCGGGGCAGACAACTCACAGTGGGAGGGAGCGAGAGGGTTTGATTAGATGCCTGGGGCTAGGACGGCAGTGGGGAGGACAACAGCAGTGGGAGGCAGTGGGAGGATTTAATAAAAAATGTCTGGCCGGTGGGGGAATGGAGGGTGTGGGGCAGATTTCAGCAGTAAGAGGGAGCGGGATGGTTTGATTAGATGCCTGGGGCTGGGACAGGAGCAGGGAGGACAGTAGCAGTGGGAAGGATTAATGAAAGATGCCAGGCTGGTGGGGGAACGGCGGTTGTGTGCGGGATGGACTGCAGCAGTGGGAGGGAGTGGGAGGGTCTGCAGATTTGCAGTGCCAGCTATGCAAATGAGAGGAATGAAGCGCACTTTCTCATTGGTGCAGTTCATTTCTCTCAAGTGAGAGCTGGCTCCCCGCTGGGAAATTCTGACGGCCATCACACTTGGCTTTAGTGGTCATTGGTGTGTCAGGGTCATGCCCACTGTACAGTGCTCTGCAATGGACTCGTCCCTGACACACCTCTCAAATGTGGTACTGTTCCAAGGTGTTTCTTGCACAAGTGCAAGGAAACACAAAAACCAAACAGAAAGGCCCACCCCCCCAAAAAAAAGGAAAGTAGCAACCACAGGGGAGGGAGGGAATTGGAGCCTCGGCTTGCTACAGAGAAACTGAGCTGTGGAATGAGGCTGAAGGAAGCTGGTTTATATAGTCCAGGAAAGAGGAATGGCTGGTTGCTCCTACCCATCAAACCACAGACTCTGCCTTTTAAGTAGTTGGTGCCTGTTCTAGCCATATTTCTACTGAGGGAGGGTGGGTCACAGTGGAGCAAAGTACGGGTCATGTTGTTGGGAGAAGGGACTACCAGCAGATTGAAATGTAGAAAAACAGAAACATGGACTTTGATGGCAGGTAAGGACCGCTTGGCCACCCAGTCTGCCCATTTCCCTACCTACTGGATAAGCCGCAGATCCTAGTTTTACCAACAACCTACTTCCTCCTACCTCCCACTAGAACTGCCTTATGTCTGTACCATGCATTCTTAAATTCCCCCCACTGTTTTTGACCCCACAACCTCCTCAGGAAGGCTGTTCCGTGCGTCCACCACCCTCTCTGTGAAAAAATACTTCCTCACATTGCCCCTGAGTCGTCCTCCCTCTATCTTCAAATTGTGCCCCCTTGTTCTTGCACATCTCTCTTTCAGAAAGATGCTACCCTCTTGGACTTTGTTGATTCCCTTGAGGTACTTGAAAGTTTTTATTATGTCCCCCCTCTCCTCCTTTCCTCGAGGGTATACATATTAAGCTCTTTTAGTCTCTCTTCATAAATGATCTAACCCTTCACATCTATTACCTAGTGGTCCCTGGCTGCCCTGATGAGAGAACCCACTGGCTGGTGGACACCCCTGTTAGTCCTCGGGTGATGCCCTGGAATCCTTCCTGTTGCACGTGTCAAAAGGTATCACTTATAGTAAAGAGTTATACAGTATTTAGTTACTTGAGCTGAGATTTAAATTGATGAGATCTGCAGTATTAAAACAGAGACAGAAATGCATCTCCTCGGTCAAAGGTGTCGAGGTGTCTTAAACAAAGGACTTAAAACGCAAAAACTAGAAAAAGAAGGAAATGGGGATTTGCAGGGACTGGTGGGGAAATATAGCGGGGGGGGGGGAACAGGAGACATCTTTGGGTGAAATGGGCCCAGGAGAGGAGTCCTCCTTGCCTAGTGCCCATACCCAAGGGGTCCACAATGGGTGAGCAGGTGACTGGACTAGTCTCATTGACCTAGCCTTCTCAGGTAGTGCTGTGCAATGCCAGATCGATTAAGAACAAGACAGCTATTATAGCTGATCTTGTTGCAAAATCTGATGTGGTTTGCATCACCGAGACCTGGCTGGACGAAAATGCCGGCCCAGTTTTGGAATCAGCTATTCCAGCTGGGTACTCAGTGATACACTGCCCGAGAAAGGATTGTAAGGTTGGGGGTGTGACAATATGTTTTAAGTCAGACCTGAACCTCACAGCCCTTCCAGTGGGAGAGGCAAGGTCCTTCAAGGGTGTAACCGTTCAGGGGAGTGCGGGTGCAGGTTGCAGAATCCTCCTCATCTACTGACCACCTGGAGATGAGAAGGCATTTCTGCAGGAAGTTGCGGACTTCATAGCCAAGATGGTGTTGGAGTTGCCCAGATGGATTATTCTGGGTGAATTCAATGCCTGGGTCGATGATGAACTCTCACAGTTTGGTCAAGACTTCCTCCAACTAATGTGTTTGTTGGGCCTGATAAAAGGTTGTTACCTCCTCCACCCATATACATGGTCACTCGCTGGACCTCGTTTTCCTACTGAGAATGGAGGTCTTTGACCTGATGGTGGAACCAGTTGTATGGTTGGACCACCATACTGTGAGATTCTCATTCGAGCCCCTCCCCCAAAGAGACCCTCCCCTATGGAGTTGGTTCAGTACCAGCAGTAAAGGGGTTTGACCCGACAGGGTCTGATGGTGGTGCTGGACCTATCAGGTCCAATGAGTGCATACAAGGAGCCAGGAAAATTGGTTCTGACCTTAAATAGGGTGATTGCTGAGACCCTCGACTCTATCACACCTGTCTGTGTTCAATCCCTCACCTCACACCAGCGATCCCCCTGATATGATGGGATTCTCAGGGAGATGAGGGGGAGGGGTCTAAGGTTAGAGCGATGCTGGTGAAGGTCTGGTTTTGCAGTGGACAAACTTATATTGATGGCCCATTACAGGGACTGTCAATCAGCAATCTCCTGTAAGAAGGCAGAGTTCCTGTCCAAGGAGATTGCTGCAACGGCAAACAGACCAGCTCATCTCTTCCGCACCATGGACAGGCTTTGTAATCTGGCCTGTCTTCAATCTGGGGGAGCTTTTTCACAGTCATGATGTGATGAGTTTGCTCTGTTTTTTGCCGATAAGGTTGCCACCATCAGATTGGATATCCAGTCAGTGCCCTCGAAGGGGCATTCTGATGGAGGGCATGATGTTACAGGTACTCAGTCTGTCTGGTCCGACTTCGACCAGGTTGCGGTAGTAGATGTCGTGAGGGTCATCCGGGAGCTACGACCAACCTACTGTAGTTTGGACCCAGGCCCAACACGCTTCTTTGTGGGATGTGTTGATACCATTGGCCCGGCCCTTGCCAAAATCATCCAAAGTTCTCTGATGACAGGGTTTTTTTCAGAGCCCCTAAAGAAGGTGGTCATAAAATCCCTTCTTAAAAAACCTTCACTAGATCCGGATTGTCAAAAGGTGGTGGCTGTGCAACTGGAGACCTATTGAACAATCCACAACATCTATGAGCCTCTCCAGTCTGGATTTAGGAAAAGGCATAGTACTGAGACTGCTCTTGTTCGGGTGTTGAATCACCCCATCAGTGAGGGATCGGGGGAGACAGCGCATTCTTGTTTGCCTCGCTCTCTCAGCAGCGTTTGACACCGTGGACCATGGGGTGCTGATAGAGCATCTGTGGGTATGTTGTGGGCTGGCAGGTATAGTCCATAAATGGTTTAGATCTTACCTCACTGGCAGGTCACAGCGGGTGGTGTTGAGGGTTTGCTCCTCAGCCCCATGCCCCTGACATGTGGGGTCTCGCAGGGCTCCGATTTGTCCCCCATGTTGTTCATGGTGTACATGCTACCACTGGGGGACATTATAAGGTTGTATGGCCTGAGTTTTCACTGTTATGCAGATGATACTCAGCTCTACATGTCCTTTGCACTTGCATAGTAGGAGACAGTCTCAGTAATGAACACCTGCCTTGATGAGATCCAGGACTGAATGAGGGCGAACTAGTTGAAGTTGAATCCGAATAAGATGGAGGTACTGGTGTTGGAACCTGGCTGCCAGGGGAGGAGGGTTCAGCCTGACCAAGTCTCAGGGCTTAGGCTCAGTGACTCCCAGCTGCTTACTTCTGATCGGGTGAGGAACTTTTTTGTTATTTTTGACTGTGGCTTGACCCTGAAGCCACAGGTGTTGGCCGTGGTCAACTATCTGAGGAATATCGCCAGGATGAAACACCTGATACTCCGGGCTGATCTGCAGACACTAGTGCATACCTTTGTAGCATTGCACCTGGACTACTGCATTGCCCTGTACCTCAGGTTAGCAGGGGTAGATCTGCGCCACCTGCAAGTAGTACAGAATGTGGTGGCTAGGTTGTAGATGTGTCTACCTAGATCGTGTCATATTACACCTGTGCTGCGCTCTCTGCACTGACTGCCGGTTAGGTGGCGGATCTCCTTCTAGGTTGACTTGCTGACCTACAAGGCCCTACATGAACAGAGGCCCAGTTACCTGCAAGATCTCCTGTGTCCCTATCAGCCCACCCACTCCCTGTGCCTTGCTGATGAGGGTCTTTTGGCAGTTCCTAAGACTCACCTAAAGACATACAGAGCCCGTGCCTTTGTGTCAGCTGCTCTTATGCTGTGGAACTCCCTCCCTCATCACGTACAAGAGAGACAGACACTATACATTTTCAAGAGGGAGCTGAAGACATTTTTATTTAATCAAGGTTTTGTATTGTAACTGATATGCTTGATAATGATTATTTATGCATATGTAAGTCTATGTTGTGTGATTGAAATACTGTTTTAAAATTTGTCACTCTGTAAAGCGCATTGAGTCACAATTTGATAAATGTGCGTAACTAAATAAAGTTGATTGAGCGATTGAAGATCACAGGATCAAAGACTCCATGAGCTGTGAAATGTTGGGGAGTCCGGTCTCTCGCAAGCTCTTTGCTTGCTCTGCATCATATTGCTCTGCTATCTTATTGTGCTTCATGGTTGACATTTTTATATATATATATATATATATATATATATTATCTCCTCACTGCCACCAGTTGCCCCCTCTAACTGACCCCAGCCCCCATCACCTGGTATCATAGGACTTACCAAACCTGCCAGGTCATTGAGTGGGGGAGCCTGCAAGGGGTCAGTTGTCATCCACAGCTGGGGTGTTTTCCTTCCATTTTCTCCCTCTCCATTGCTGGGGCACATGCATGAGCGTGTGTATGTGGAGGTGTGCACGCTCTGCGGATGTCCGCACCACCCTCCCTTCCATGGTGCCCACAGTCCCGTTACACCCTCAGGCCTCCACCTGGTGGCAGTTTTTTGGCGGGAGCACCAGTCCTCTCTCCCCAGGAGAGGAGAGCTGTCCTCCGGATGCACGATCCTCTCCCTCCCCTGCCAACCCCCAATGGCCCTTGCTCATTCCCCAAAATGGGTCGCAGGTGTAGTGCAAGGTGTGGCATCCAGTGCCTCAACCCTCAGCGCCACCGGGCCAGTCTGGTTGAATTTTTTTAATAAATTTGAATGAGCATGAGCACTTTAATTGATCCGCCTTGTGTGTGTGTTTGTTTTCTAGTTTTGAAGAATGAATGTTGCCATATAGACCAAAATAAATGCCAAACACAGTAGTGCAGCACACCTCCAAGTTCACTTAAGCTGTTCAAGTTCAAATCGTAGTTAAAACTACTGTAGATCTGAAGATGTTTGTCTTGGCAGTTTGTCATAAAATGTTGCACTTTCTCAATTAAATCCAGCTCTTGTACTGGAGTCTTAGTGTGTGCTGTATTTGCTTTGTTCAGTTGTTATACTCTCCCATGCAAAACCCTGGAAATGTCAAGGCAGGGCTCATAACAACTGGCTAGCAACCCAGCACAAGGGAGTTAGCTACTCCACCTTTTACCTAACCACCAGCATGGGGAGATTTGCCACTATTCCAGGACAAAACCTTCCCAAGATAACTCAAAACCCATTCTACTGCACACTAGTCTAAATGCTCCAACTCCTTTGTGGTTGCTGCCTTGCAGGCACTCACCTCTCCATATAGGGCACCAGTGCTGTTCCTCTTCCAGGAGGGTTAGCCTTTCTTCTGGCCAGGATGTCTTCCACCAGGTACCAGAGGGAACCTCTCATCCCCTTACCATTCTTAGGTAACTTGGAAGGCACATTCAGTCCATTACAGTAGCAAGTGCCAGTGATGACCGGAGGTAGTATAGCACTATGGTTTAGGGTACTGAGCTGCAAACCTGGGTTTGAATCACACAGTCCCCATTTGCTCACTTTGTGACCCTCAGCAAGTCAGTTAACTTCCTTGTGCTCCTAGGTTGCACCTGGAAACAAGCTTTGGCTTAATGTGCCTTTCCTGGTTAAAAAATGTCCCCTTTCCCTAATTACTTTCTGCACAGGACACTACCCTTCAATCCCTCGGGTTGCTCCTAACTAGTAGTCAAGTGCCTTACTTGCTCCAGTGGGCTGCAAAGCCTACACCCAATGTCTCTCAACAAACTATCCCTCTTGATAGGTCTCTCCTCTACATTTATTGTATTTATTTATTGAAATTGTTTCACCAGGTTAACGTACAGAGGTATAAAATAATCTTGTTTACAGATGCGACTCAGGATTGGGGGAGAGAGAGGCAGAGAATCACACAATCACGGAAGAGTAACAACAAATAATATTTACAAAAACTATACAGGGATATCATATTTACAAGGCAATTAGACAACAGTGAGAAGGAGATCAGTGCAGTAAGTATGACAAAGAATGCACAAAGTGCTGTCAGGTATGGTCACAGTAAAGTACAGCACTAAGTTTAGGGAACTGTTTGGCTGAAGCTGTGCAGGTGGGCAGGCTGTTACCCATGGCAAGGTTATTCTTAACCTGTGGGAGTCTATGGCTAAAGTAAAGCTGACCAGATTTCTGCTTGTACCTGAGAATAAGGAACCTGTTTTCCATGTGGGCATGTAAATTGTGACTGGAGGGAGAAGCAGGTGTGAGCAGGGTGCTCAAATAACTGGCGTTTTTATTTAGCCTGCACTTGAACCCATAGCATGCTAGGTGCCTTGCCTATCCTGCAGCGATGGCCAGCTTAGGTGGTCATATAATGAGCAGTGGTGAGTCCAGATTGGACAGTGAAAGATAAATCTACCAAGGGCATTCAAGAGGGTTTCAAGCATGGACAGCTGGCAGTTTGGGGTAACATCATAGATCACTTTTAATTATTTTAGCTCTGGACTGGTTGTGTGACCAGTCCCAACCATCTACTCAGGTCCAAACTATCTAGCCAGAGGACCAGCAGGTAGGCGAAGCCTGCAGCCCTCTGTAGCTCTAAAAACAGCTTATCATGGAACTTCCTTTTTGGACTTTCGAATGTATCCATCCACAACTGCAAAATAGTGCACTCCCCCTCTGATTTTTGCTGTTTGCTGCTCTGTCAGGCAGGGGGGATGCTACTGTGCCTCCCAGCTTCTCAGGATATATTAAAAAAAAACCTTTGAAGCTGCTGTCATTTAACCCTTGCAGGGATGCAGAGTGAGCATCTGTCCAGCTCAATCAAATATATTCATTCTAGTTCTTTCAGCAGCCTAGGGGTCAACTCATTATATCCTTACTTTGACTGAATACTGACCCAGTAGCACATGGCTAATTAGGCGCATGTGTTTTGTGGGAGACAGAGCAATATGGGAGTGAACTGCACATCCTCTGTGACACAGGATGCCTTATATATAAGAAAATAGCCTATGTAAGAAGTAGACCCAGACCCCCCCCCCGGATCCTTACATATGCAAATTTCTTCAGCTGTGAAAGGAACTGTCTAAGATTTCAACAATGGCATTTTAAATACAGTAGCTTATTGCCTTCTTCTGGGGATAGTCATTTGAGCACAGAAAGGAATGTTTTCCTTAACTCAACTATGGGAGGGAAGTGATCAAACATTGTACTGAAAAGATGGCCAGGCAACCCCTTCAGTTCCTGACCTGCTGGCCCCACCCCCATGCTCAGGTAGTTTGTGATATCTAACCAGGCAGAACACAGGAGTGTGCCACATAGAAGTCAATGGAGCACATTTTTGAAACAGTTTTATGAATGTTAAAGCAACCTCTGTTATAAATAAAAGTCATTGCTCAACTAATAGGACCCCTGTTAGTTGGGCAGTGACTTTCATATAGTGGACCTAATGTAAAAATTCCTTTCTGGGCCAAATGAGTGTCGCTAGCATAAGGTAATGGACTAATGTATTTTAAAAGCCATTATCAAAATCTTAGACATTCTCTTGAAGCTGGGAGTCATCATGTAGGAATTTCTACTCTCTACTGTTGTCAGCACTTCCACGTGTCTAAGTTATAGAAACATAGAAATTGTTGGCAGATAAGGACCGCTAGGCCCATCCAGTCTGCCCATAGGCCCTATACATTGTATGTGGCCACTGATCCTATGTGATCAATGGCTTGTCATCACTCCCTCCCCTCTCAGGCTTCCCTTGTGCCTGTCCCAAGCATGCTTAAATCCCTCCATTGTGCTTGCCCCACTACCTCCTGTGGCAGACTATTCCATGTGTTGACTACCTTTCTGTGTGAAAACTTCCTCACATTACCTCTTAATCTACCCCCAATTTCATATAGTGCCCCTTGTTCTAGTACTTATTCTACCATTGGAAAGCTCCCGCCTGCAGCTTGTTTATGCCTCAAGGTACTTGAAAGTTTCAATCACATCCCCACGCTGTTTCCTCTCCTCCAATGAGGCTACATATTGAGGTCCTTATCTCCTCATATGTTCTGTGGTGTAAGCCCTGCACCATCTTTGTTGCCCTTCTCTGGATAGTCTCCACCTTATCTATGTCATTGAGCAGGTGGGGTCTCCAGAACTGCATGCAGTACTCCAGGTGAGGCCTTACCAATGTTTTATACAATGGCATCACCACCTCCACCTCCTGCTAGTGATACCTCTGCCTATGCACCCCAGCATACCACTGGCCCTCCCTGCTACCTTTGTACACTGCTTTGATACCTTAAGGTCATCAAAGATGATAACCCTAGGTCCCTTTCTTCCTTGGTGACAGTCAGCTCCTCTCCCCCAACCTGTAGCTCTCCCCAGGGTTCCCTCTACACAGGTGCATTATTTTGCACTTCTTTACATTAAACCTCAGTTGCCACATCTTTGACCATCTTTCAAGCTTCTCCAGGTCCCTCTTCATTTTATGCACCCCTTCTGGAGTATCCACCCTGTTGCAGATCTTGGTGTCATCTGCAAATAGGCAGACCTTTCCTTCCAGCACCTCTGCAATGTCACTAACGAAGACATTGAACAAGACTGGTCATAGTACTGATCCCTGAGGTACCCCACTGGTCACCACCCCCTTCCCAGATTGTACCCCATTTAGCACCACCCTCAGTCTCCTGTCTGTTAACCAGTTCCTAACCCAGTTCACCACCTTGTCTCCCATGACTAGACTACTCATCTTGTTAATCAGTCTTCTATGTGGGACAGCGTCGAAGGCTTAGCTGAAATCCAGGTAGGTGATGTCTACTGCCCCTCCCTGATTAAGTTCCCTTGTCACCCAATCAAAAAAAAAATTAGATTTGTTTGACGTGACCTTCCTGCTGTGGATCCATGTTACCTCAGATCCTGCACACCACTGGGTTCCAAATGTGTCACTAGCCTTTCTTTCAGCAGTGTCTCCATGATCTTTCCCACCACTGAGGTGAGGCTAACTGGTTTGTAGTTCCCCGTCTCCTCCCTACTGCCACTTTTGTGCAGTGGGACTACATGTGCCCTCCTCCAGTCATCTGGAACAACAACATAAACATAACACACAATTACATAATCAATCAAAATCTTTATTTAACCAGGCGATCACCTTGAGCAATGCTCATTTTCGAGGTGGACCTGGGGTTTCAGTACAACCAAATGCAGTAACAGAGAGAAGCTTTCTACAACGATGCACAATGAGAAACATTAGGACTTCATACAACAGTGGCATATATGCATAGAGTAAGCGATAAGATGTATACAATAATAAAATATGTAGTCATAGAAGAGGGGTGCAACAGTTGGGTGCAGGCACAATTATTAATTATACAGTAAATATTATACACCAGTGATAAAGGTAGGTACTACAAATCTAGTCTAGGGGAAAACTAGTAAGAAAGGAAACAAAAGTAGTAGTAATACTAGGTAGACCAGAACAACAATGAAGTCAGAGGAGGGGGGAATAATGGATAGGTAAGTGCATATATAGTAATGAATAAGGGACACCCCTGATGCTAGGGTTATTTGGTTCAGACCAGTGGGATTCTAAGCGTAAGGGCGATTTTAGAGATCTAGGTCAAGGGAAACAGGTACAGGTCTCCCTATTGTGGCACAGGTAAAGGGATTTAAAGATGGCCAGGCTGATGGGGTGAGTTGTTTTCAGTATTTTTTGCAGGTTATTCCATAATTGCGATAACACATAGCATAACACATAACACACATAAACATAAACACACAATTAGAACTACGAAACCAGTCATACAGAAGGTATAATGACTTGAATAGTTTTTTTTGGTTTCTATTACTAGCCAAAATAAGTATCTGTTTACAAGTATATGAGCCCTGTTTGATAAATGAGTGCTCTGCTATGCCATGCAGCTCCAAATGTCAGTACTAGAACAATGTTATCAAGTCAGTCTCTTCTGTAACTAGTTATTCTTTTGGCAACAAGGTAAGTCTCACTAGGTCCAGGGCCTGTTTTCAAGGGCAACCCAAGGACGCTAGGAAAGTTAAATGACTTACTCAGGGTCACACAGTATGCAAGAGGAGGTTGTGGGTATCAAACCCTATTCTGCTGGATGTATCAAGCTCATTCACAGCTCATTACTCTAATGTCTAGGCTGTTCTGCCAGCCCTATGCTGTGATTTAACAGCCCCCACACAGCCCCACTACACAATGCAATAACACAATGACCAAGCAATAGAAAACAGCACACGGGAGTAAAACACAAACAAGGGATATGGAATAAGGTTTATTAGGGAAGGCAGGAACAAGGCTCTGGGGAAAGAAAGGGAAGGGTTAAAACATGAACAAATAATTGGTAATCCCTGCAATCCCCTCTCCACAAAGGTCTGATTCAGTACTCATGGTATGCAGATCAAATCTGACCCTGAAAGGTTTCAGATGTATAATGCTGGTCTCTCTGGTGTACAGTAGCTGCAGGTTGCATGCTGTGACTCTTTACTGTATCACAGCAGACATAGTCATGTGAGAGGCTTGTAGATGAGTCAACAACTGTGGCACCCTGCAGAATATAGGGAGCTCTGAGGGACAAGGGAGAGGAGAAAAAAATAATAGTCGTGGTAATTTACCCTTACAACTGGGAGGGAATGGCCCCACTGCAACCCCTCCCCCAGCTGGCAACACTGTCTGTTGGGGCCCTGTCATTGAGCTTTGCATGGGGCCCCAGCAGGGCAAAAGCTTCCACTGGCTGAGGGAGTGAGAGAGAGAGAGACACACACACACAGACAGATAGAGACTCAGCTGTTGCATGCTTTGAAGAAATTAAGTGTGTGTGTCTTTTCCCCTATAGCAGCACCGCTCAGGAAAGTCAATGTCGGTGAAGTGTTGCGAGTGGTGTCTGGGTGTCTGTGTGGCTGTGGCTCTGTCATCTACCTCAAGGTATGTGGGCCACATAGACACAGAGGGAGCTCCTGTGAGATACACACAGACATATGCACTTCTCACTGTAAAGGCAAGTATGCAGAGTACATGTTGTATATGATTCTGCAAATTCAAGGGCCTATCTACCAAATTCCCACTTGCTCCAGTTAATTGAGAAATATGGTCTTCTACTTTACTCGTCACCACTGGACAAAGTTTAAGACTGAATCATCAGCTACAGGCCCTGATAGAAAAATTATTTTAATAGTATTTTGTCAATCAAATAATTAGCTGCAGCCAATCAACACATTTAACTGGTGGTACACAAGTATTGTTATACTGTATTATAAACAGGCTTATCACTAAGGGTTAGAGAAATAGGCCATTGGCAACTTCCGTTTGGCTTTAAACCCATACATTTGGTTAAGCTTCCAGAATTCGGCAAAACTATTTCATCTACAAATACAGTAATTGTCATGTTGCAAGTTGACCACAAATACGGGTAAGAAAGTGACTTGCATCTCTTCTGACTGTATACCGTTTACCACCACTCTCTGTTTTCTGTCCGTCAACCAGTTTGCCACCCAGTTGACCAACTTCTGACCCTCCCCGAGCCTACACAGCTTATTAATCAATCTTCTATGTGGAACATTATCGAATGTTTTGCTGAAGTCAAGGTAGGCGACATCAACTGCTCCCCTTGATCCACCACTCTGGTTACCCAGTCAAAGAAATCTATGAGATTAGTTTGATAGGACCTTCCTTTTGTAAACCCATGCTGTCTTGGATCCTGTGCTCCTATGGATTCCAGGTGTTGCACTATCCTTTCCTTAAGGAGTGCCTCCATAATCTTGTCCACTACTGAGGTAAGACTGACTGGTCTGTAGTTCCCTGCCTCCTCCCTGCTACCACTCTTGTGGAGCGAGATCACATGAGCCCTTCTCCAGTCTTCTGGGACCTCTCCTGTGCTCAGCGACTCACTAAACAGTTCTGATAATAGTTCTACTAGTTCCACCCTTAGCTCCTTTAGTACCCTGGGATGTATGCCATCAGGTCCCATTGCCTTGCTCACCCTGAGCTTATCGAGCTCTTGTAGGACCTTTTCTTTTGTGAAGGGACTAGTACACACCTCCCTCCCTCCTGTGTCCATGGTGCTGAGCTATGGGCCCTGCCCTACTGTCTCTTCAGTAAATACTGAGCAGAAGTATCTATTTAGGATAGAGGCTTTTACATGGCCCTCCTCCTCACATACCCCCTTATCCCCTTTGATCTTAGCAATACCCTCTCTGGACTTTCTCCTTTCACTAATGTATCTATAGAAAGTCTTGTCACCTTCTCTTACTGTTTGTGCTAGTGATTCCTCGGTTTGGGCCTTTGCCTGCCTTACTGCCTTCCCTGCTTCCCTTAGGGAAGTTTGGCATGCCTCCCTATCTTTATCCTGCTGCGTTCCCTTATATTTCCTGAAGGTCAGCCTTTTGGCTCTGCCCTTTTCTGCTACTGTTTTTGAGAACCAAAGTGGTTTCCTTTTTCATTTGCACTTCCTTTTCTCTCTAACACAATGGGAAGTTGCTTCAAGTATTAACGTCCACCTGAACAACCACTGGAACAGGCAGATGGGACCTTGGTTTAACGTCTCATCCAAAAGACGGCACCTCAGGAGTGCAGCACCCCCTCTCATACCGCACTACAGTGTCAGTATTGGAATTCAACCCAAGTGCCTGGTGTGGGGACAGAACCCATAGCTTTCTGATCTTCCGGCCTCAGAGGCGAGTGTGCAACCTGCTGAGCCACTGACACTGCCAACATGCTATACAACATAATATTCAAACATTTCAATGGGAAAAATCATGGTGTACATAACTGCCATAGGCTGTGCAGTGCTTATACAGTACATTGAGTCCCAAATGTCCAGCAATTACTTTTTCCAAAAGAAATAGGGCCAACTGGCCAGCAGTGGGAGCAATAGTGGAACATTCCTACACAGTTTGTTGTCCAGCTTTTTAGGACAAACCCACTAGCTCCCTGCTCTCTCAGACAGAAAGTCTGTTTGACAGTTCAACAGCCGTGGACCTGGTGGGGCTCGCATACAATATGTCCTCCAGCCCACACTACGACTTGTTTCATCGAAACCTCTCCAAGATTGTGGTACATAACGCCATGCATGCTGATGCTACGCCCATATCGCAGCATTCCAGAATCAGTTCAGTGTAGCCCTCGTACTCTTGCTTTGAGGATATGGTACAGTAGCATAGATTCTCTTCACTCTCCTGCATAAGCCTCACCTTGGCTCCACAGTGCGCTGAAGTGAGACTGGCAAATATAGTAACTCGTACTCCCACCTGTCTCTTGCTCACTTGGCAATCTTGCAGTGTTCCTGACAGCTTGGGCAGATATCCCTTGCCGTTACTTGGGGGCAACCAATACTCTGAGTCCTTCTCACTATTGGGTGTGATCGCCTGTTCAGTAGAGTTGGGACAGAGACAAATGGCCAAGATGCAGTGTCTGGCAGGCCTACCCTCTGGCGACCCAAATGGCTGTCTTAATGGTGGAGGGGGAAATGGACAGATCCCATATGAGCCATACGGTGGTGGTGATGCATCAGTGTTATCACTTACGGTGAATTAGCTCAGGGTTGGACACACAAGTGGGCACTGCCTCTTCTTTCCTGTGCCTTTCTGGGCACAAATGTCCTCCGGACTTAGACTGGATAGTGACTTGGTTCTACTTGCTGTAGCTGGCATAGTGAGAGAGGCTACATTTCTGAGTCATGACTGGGCATACAGAAGTGGCCTAAGCCTCAGTGGACCACTCACTGTCTTCTTCTTCAGTCCTTTCAGCCTCGGGTGGTGTAGGGATATCTGTATGCATGGAAGTACGTTAGCATGGGGGAGACCCAGCAAGCTGGTGTCATTACTCTCACACCCTTCAAAAAGTTCCTCATTGCCATGGCTGCCAATGTCGGTGTACCTCAGGGTCCACTGTCGCAGTCTCTGGTGACTGGTGCATCTCTCCATCCACTGCTCCTAGCATCCAAGATGCTTCTGTCTGCATCTTCTCCAGTTCAGTTTCTGTAGGCTCCACTATAGCTGTGACATTGGTGCTAACTTGCTTCGGGTGAAGCTGACCAGTAAGTCTCTGTGCGACAAAACCTACACAACATAACTCCTTGTGTGGCTGGTCCATCTATTCCACAGTTTCACAACAAAAGGCCCATGCACATGTCAGGAGCTGACACCTCACCTGGATGGCCTGCATCACTCTAAACTGTGCAGTGTAGCGGGACATGCTATCTACACTGCCACTGAGTAAAACATGTACCAGTTGGGTCACCACTGGGATTACCAGCATCTTTTCACCTCTAGCACAGCAACAGGGAACAGACCTACCTCCACCATTCAAGGTGTCTCCTGCAAATAATGACTCAGCTGCCCAACAGCACTGGTGGCAATTGTGCTAGCTCATTGACAACAGTCCCAACTCACACCAGCAAAGGCCACTTATTCCTCCTCCTAGTCCTTCTGGCTCTACACATGTAGGGTACATAAACAACAACTGTGACCATGTGCTCTTTGGGAAGGTTACTCCCCTGTGGAAATCCTGACTACTCAGATAGTGGTATGCTAATTTGTGTAGAGATCAGGGGCCCTGAAGGGTCTGGGGAAAGGGAAGGGCCACCACAGACAGGTGGGGGGCCAACAGTACAGGGTGAAAAGGGGGAGGATGTGGAGGCTGAAATCCCAGTAGAGAGAGAGAGAGAGAGTAAGGGAAGCCCTCGGGTCCCTTCGGATGGAGAAAACACCTAGGCCAGATGAGATACATCCCAGGGTACTGAGGGAACAGGTGGATGTCCTGGCAGTTCCCCTAGCAGAGCTTTTCAACATCTCTCTGAGGACTGGGTGGGTGCCCCAAGACTGGAGGGTGGCCCAGGTCATGCTGATCCACAAGGGAGGATCAAGAGAGGAGGTGGGAAATTACGGGCCTGTTAGCTTGAAGTCGGTGGTCGGCAAGGTGATGGAGGGTATTGTCAAGGAAAGGCTAGGGGGGTTTCTGGAGCAAACTGGGTATTTGGACAATAGGCAGCATGGCTTTGTCCTGGGAAGATCGTGCCAGACAAACCTTGTTGAGTTCTATGACTGGGTGACGAGGGCCCTGGACCAGGGTAGGCTGGTGGACGTCCTCTTTCTGGACATCAGCAAGGCATTTGATTTGGTACCCCACAGTGGTCTGCTGGCTAAGCTGAAGGAAATGGGGTAAGGAGACAGTTGTTAAGATGGATAGGGAATTGGCTCTCTGAGCATACTCAGAAGGTGGTGGTTGGAGGGCTAGCCTCATCCCCAAGGTGGGTTACTAGTGGGGTGCTCAGGGGTCAGTGCTGGGGCCACTCCTGTTCAACGCCTATGTCTCAGACATAAGGAAGGGGATCAGGAGTGAAATGAGTCTCTTTGCAGATGACTCAAAGCTAGGTGCAGTGGTGGATGGGGAGGAGGGGTGGCCTTGCAGGAGGACCTGGAGGCTCTGGAAAGGTGGTCGGGAAAATGGAAACTAAAATTCATTGTGGGGAAGTGTGTGGTTCTGCACCTGGGAGTCAGAAATCCAGGCCAGGGGTATACCCTGGGAGGAGTCATGATTCAAGTCATGGAGGGTGAGAGGGACCTGGGGGTAGTGGTAGATTTATTTATTTTTTGTTGACCGGGTAAGTGCATTAGACAAATCCTGCCTATTTTCAGGCATGACCCGGGGGAGGGGGATACAGATGAATGCCAACTGACCTTGAACCAGATTAAGCTGTTGGTGGTATTTTTAGTGAATGAGGGAAATTTGGCTAGGTCACCAGGGAAATTCCCCTACTCTTTTTGAGAAGTGCCATGGGATCTTTAACATCCACCTGAACTACCACCAATCCAGGCAGATGGGACCTCGGTTTAACGGAACCTCAGAAATGCAGCACCCCTCTCATGCTGCACTTCAGTGTCAGTACTGGGATATTAACCCAAGTGCCAGATGTGGGAACTGAACCCACAGCCCTCTAATCTCCCAACCTCAGAGGTGAGTGTGCTTCCTACTGAGCAAATGAGCAACTCAGAGACCTGTAGGAGGGCAGCGGCAAAGGCAAATAAGATGCTGGGATGCATCACCAGGTGGATTACCTCCAGAAAGGCGGAAGTGATCCTTCCCCTGTACAACTGCTTCGTTAGGCCACACCTCGAGTATTGTGTGCAGTTTTGGAGACCACATTTAAAGAGGAACGTTACACTCCTAGAGAGGGTCCAAAGGAGGGCAGCCGAAATTATCTGGGGCCTGGGGGAGAGGGCCTATGAGGAGAGGCTCAAGGAGCTTGACATGTACACCCTGGAGGAGAGGAGGGACGGGGGGACATGATAGAGGTCTTTAAGTACATGAAAGGGATCAATAAGGGAGGCCCAGTCAGTGTGCTCCAAAGGAAGGAGGGGGAGCAATGAGAGGTCACTGGTGTAAGCTGGAAGGGGGCAGGCTCAGAGGGGACAGGAGGAGGACGAGGTGTTATTTCACTGAAAGGGTGGTGGAGCCATGGAATGTGCTGCTCAGGGAGCTGGTAGAGGCAGAGACTGTGGACGGGTTTAAGAGAGGATAGGTACAGGGGGAGGGTAAATCTGACCAAGTCCAGTACAGGTGGAACATCTGGGACTGGGGACAGTATAACCCAAGGTGGAGGGGGACACACCAAAATTGGCCCTCAGTGCGGGTGCTGAAAATCAAGCAGACTCAAAAGACCATTAGGCCTATTCTGCAGGCATTTTAGTATGTTAGTATATTATGTTAGTATTCCATTATGCAGTCATGTCTGTATAAAACTTTGCATCTTTTCCAGCTAAGTGCACGACAGCAATTACTCTTCAACAAAATTAAGGCCTAGGAATTTCTTTTGCGTTGTGTCCATATCTCCTGCACATTAGCCACTTCTGGGCCAACTGTTGTCATCTTCCACGGACCTGGAACTCAGATGAGGTTGCCCCAAAGTACCAGGGTCTCCCACAGGACTTCAGGGGAAATAGATTTAGGCAGGCTGACCATCAGAGCTCTCCCCTTGTGGGGAAACCGCATGGTTTTCACACCCTCCTGGCAGTCCAAACTGGGTTGGCCACAACTCAGGGTCTCAACCTCCTGTAGACAGCGCCATTTGCTGCCTCACTTTCTCCTCTTATTTCCACACCCAACTTCTGTTGTAGAAACACACTTCCTCACACCATTCTAATATATTTTACCCCCCATCTAAGCTCAGCCACTATTTTAATCCTTGCCAGACTGTTCAATTGCCAGTCTCTGCATTGGCATTTTCAGTAATTAGCCACCTTCCTCTACCAGAAGGTGGGGATTATTACAGTTAATTATAGAAATTTACAGCCAGTCTTGGTGGCATGTTATCTTAGCATTTGTAAAATGGGAGAACAATTTAAACCGCTCTGATTGGCTAACCAGCTGTCAGACCCATGACCTTATAGAACCATATCCTCGTAACCTGCACTACATCAAAGCAAGCTGACGCAACACATCTGTAGTATCCATGTTCCTGCACAGCCAGTGTCACAAACGGTGATCTCCTCAACCTAGCCGTCTGAGCAAGTCCACAGTCGCAGAGCGCTGAATGTGAGCCGTGGCGACAAAGTCAAAATGACATGTGTCCTGAACTCAAAAACATACACTTGTTCCTCCACAGACACTGTCATGTCCCACTTATAAACTGTTTACAAAAGCATTTATCTAAAAAACGAACACGTTTTGCTTACTAATCTGACCACAACGAAATCAACGGATGTGTGTGCTGCACAAATGCATCCTCAAACTAAATCCACAGACTTGTTCTTCTACAGACTCTTTCAGCTGCCAGTTAGTGACATTTAAAAACGTGAACAAACTTTTCCTTACTACAGCAGACGAGCAGAGCGAGTGGGTGGGCCAATTTTACAAGTGACTATAAGCAGCATCTACGGCGGCTGGCAAGGGACATGCTCGCTCTTAATGAGCAGCCGCTCATTGTCAAAATGGCTTCTCTGTCCACTCTGAGACACCCTTCAGGAAATGGGCATGTGGTTGCAAGAATTCTAATTTAATACCCTTGTCCATGAAATGGAACAACAACCTCAGCAGCATCTCTCTGTAAGTGTTGTTGGGGGGGGGGTGCTGTTCTGGCCATCAAAATCAAACAGTGACTGTCAAAAATGGGCACATTCTTAGAAACCAGAGACACCCTATTATGACAGTGGGAAATCAAAAGAGGATGTGGAAGACAACCTCAGCAGTCTGCATGTGTGTGTGTGGGGGGGCACCACCCTAAGCGCCCTATATTGCCCATCAAACACTTCAGAAATGACCTCAATATAGGGACTATTTTACTCCTTCAGACATTAAAACCTCAAGTTTTAAACATGTTTTGCATTTTTATTGCTTTTTTTTCTTAAATAGTAGCTTGATGGGGCCCATTTTATAAGCGCAATAAGACACTCCGAGGTGTGGAGTTTGTGGCCTAATAAGAGCACTTCCCAGTTGCTAAAGGCACTGCACAAGCGCCTCGTGCCTCATAATGCACCTGGGGTGAGCTCTTATCAGGCCATAACCCACACCTCGTCATGTCTTATTGCTGGCTTAATTTGGGCTTGGTGGATATTCTAAACTCTGAAGAAGCCCACCCCCACACTATCTTTACAAGATTTGTGGGCATGTTTTCATGATTGAGGACTACCTTACCTTAGGTTTTACTCTAAGCCCGTTGGTTCCCAAATTTTGGTAGGTGATACTGTGGCCAGTATTTTGAAACATTTACTTACCAAATGCTTTGGGAAATTTATCATTGTAAAATATTACACTTGCCGGGGGAGGGGGGGACGTGCACTAGTCCCGCTCTTGAATGGCATAGCATTAAAATGGCAAAAAAAATTAGTTTTAAATCTTAAAGTCTTGCTCATTTTACTTTGACAGACCTTGGGAGTGTAATGGCAGCCAGCTATACAAAAAGCAGAGTCCGCTTCCATTTCTGCTCACTTCAGTGGCAAGTGAAGAGCAAACTCCATCCATGCTAGAGGCCCAAACCTGCTCAAAAGAGCATGGCCACCACGGGAGAAAAGAAAAAGAATTAAGAGTGATGGCGGCGATCCCAGCAGCGATTATGACTCTCCAAAATTAGATGAAAGCTGGTTTTGAAAGCAGCCCGGTGGTGCTGAGGGTTGAGGCACTGGACACCACACCTCGCACTGTACCGGCGACCCAGGTTTGGGAATGGGACTTGGTCATCAGGGGTCGGCTCAGGGGGAGGGAAGGAGCAGGACTTGGCAGCCAGAGTAGTAGCTGTCCTCTCCTGGGGAGGATCTTCGTCCCCCCCCGTAGTTCCGCTCCCGTCGGGTGGAGGACTGACAGGTAGCGCAGGTGGGCGGGTGTGGCAAAGCATCGGGAGGGTGGCCTGGAGCAGCGGCTTGTGACTGGGGTGCGATGTGAGTACAAAAATGGGAAAAAAAGCCTAATAAAAAATGTAATCACATGACTTCCTGTTTCACTTTTTCTAAGTCCCTAGTTTCCCATTAGCAGGCTATACCAACTCCCCACTAGAGGGTTTTCCTTCCGCTCCGTCTCCCTGCCACTCTGGTCCCTCCCTCCCTCCTCTCACTGCTCTTGGACTTTCTAGTTCACCCCCACTCTCTGCTCCTAGATTCCTGCTTTCCCCTTGTATCCTGCACACCCTTAGTTTCCTCCTCTTTCTCTGCCCACCAATTCCTGCTCCACAGCTCTTCCGACCCCCAGTCCCACACTCTGCACTTCTCACAGCCACCGCTAGGAGTCGCTACAGAACCTGCCTGTTTTAGCCTGTCGCCCACCTCCTCAAGTAGCACCCCACACTATACACCTAGTCACCACTAGGCATCTCATGTGGTGTCTCCCCCTGGATTTTGAACCTGGTACCTCCTGCACCACAGGCTGTCACCCTACCACTGCCACTGAGACCACCACAATGAAGGATATCAGTTTGCCCCCTTTATGCTAGCACTTGGTCGACTCCCTTGCTAGTGTGTGTTTTGGCAGCATTAACCCCCACAAACTAACCATGTTTCTACTGTTGTCAATACTTGTCATGCAATACTGTGAACTCTCTGGCCCATCCACCTTACACACTCTCCCATTGCTGGACTCGCACCCCACCACCTCTCACCCACTCTGCCAACCCCATCTACCCCCCCGCCAGCCCCCCTCAGCACTACACTCTCTCCAGCCATCCTGCCCTCTTCTCCACCAGTCCACCCCAGCCCTCCTCCTCATGCCTATCCCCTGCTCTCCCTCCTCTAAGCCTACCTCCATCACTAACCAGCTAAGAACCATGAACTCATTGCCCTCTTGAGGATAATCTCCCTGCTTCTACAAATGTCAGGCAACATCCACCCCAACCCAGGCCCTGTAGCACACAACCAACCACAGCCCCCCTCGGGGCTATGAATAGCCTCAAAGAATATCTGTAGTCTGACCAAAAAAAAACACACCCCTGCAATGCTGGCTTGTGCAGCATCAACCTGACATTCCAGCATTACCAGAAACCTGGCTCTCAAAAATGACACCCGACTCCTTTGTCTCTCTCCCTGGCTTCTCCCTCTTTAGGGAAGATAGAAAGGGAAAACAAGGTGGTGGATGTGCCTTTTATGTGCACGAAACACTGCTCTGCCAAGCCCTACCTGTCTCTATGCTGGACTTTGGGGCCCAAGCACTCTCTATAAAATTCACCCCAGTTCCTAACAGAGCCTCACTATTTCTCATGGATGCCTATATCCCTCCTAGAAACCAATCAGCTGCTATTCAATCACTCTCAGATTACCTCTCCAGCCTTCCCCACAAGATAAAACAGATACTAGTTGGGGATCTCAATATAAACTGGCTAGCTAGCTCAGCTTCCCATGCCAAGGACACCTTTGCTGCCCTAGATCTGTCCCAATTGGTTTCTCAACCCACAAGGACTAACCCCTCTAATGGTACACACACTCTGTTAGACATCCTGCTTACAAATCATCCTCGTTGAATGACTAATCGAGTGGTCCTCCCTAACTCCCTAAGTGACCACTCCCCAATCCTTTTCTCCTTGTCCTGTCACCTATCCAAACCCCCTGCCCAACATTACCGCTTGTGACCTGGCAGTCTCACTAAACTCAAACAGCACCTGGCTAACTGTGATTGGTCCCCTATTACTCAGGCCCTGAATATAGATGATGCCCTGAACTATTTCACTTGCACCTTCAACAAAGCCTGTGATGCTTTTGCCCCTTTCACCAAAATGACCTCCAAGAAGCATAATGCTCCTTGGATTACCCCCACTCTGCTGCAACAGCTCAAGCTAAGGGATAACCTCCGGGACCGAGCCACTGCCTCTAACTTGTAGGTGGACAGACAAGCTTACAATGCCACCTGCAACAAATGTACCTGGGCAATACACAAGGCCAAGGCGGAATACTACAGAACCATCCTGGCCACCTCCTGGGGTAGCTCAAGAAAGTTCTGGGACAACATTAAAGACCTTAATGGGAAATCACGTCCCCCTTCCCCATCCCAACTTAACATTAATGGCACCATCTCCACTGACCCACTGTGCATCGCCAACTGCCTCAACTCAACCTTTTCGACCTTAGCTCAATATTCCCAAGTAATTTCTTGACCCCATACAGCCCATCATAGTGCCTAACCTCCAGCGTTCCCCCCTCTATCTCAGAGTTATTACCCCACCAGAAGCTAAAACTTAGCTAACCAAAGCCCTCATTGGCTCTAATTACTGCAAAGACTCATTCAAAATGCGAATCCTTTTCCTGGTACTTGACACTGTCCTCTTCCCACTCACTGACCAGCTAAACCACTCCCTGTGCCTGGGACAGTTTCCGGCCACCTGGAAAACAGCAGAAATTACCCCAATTCTAAAGAGTGGTGACTGCTCCTCCCCAAATAACAACTGACCCATCTCAATACTCCCCCCACTCTCTAAAGCCCTTGAAAAAATCCTGGCTGACCAACTCGCAGAATACCTCCACATCCACAACTTATTATGCAGGAAACAACATGGTTTCAGAGCAGGACACAGCAACACTACCACCCTTACAGAATATTCTAACTCACTTCACTCTATGCTGGATGAAGGGCACCTTGCCAGTGCCATGTTCATTGACCTCTCTAAGGCCTTTGACACAGTCTCCCACCCCCTCCTACTGAACACATGCCAACCCATTGGGGTTTCCCATGGGCTCCTCGCCTGGTTCTCCAGCTATCTTGCCTCCACATCCCAGTGTGTTAAAATTAACAGTACCCTGTCCACCACACTACCAGTGTGCTCTGGAGTCCCTCAGGAGTCCATCCTGGGTCTTCTGCTCTTTAGCATTTATCTTAATGCCCTGCCTAACTGCTGCTCAGGGCAGGGGTGTAGCCAGGCATTTCAGATTTGTACATCAACCTGCCACACTGCTACCCCTCCCCCACTGTTGTTCATACCTGCCCCCCATACGACTTGAGTACAAGGTTCCTGGCTCTAATCAGATGATTCCCACACTAGACCTGCTGTCTCTCTGCGCTGCTAGTATGGTACTCGCTGCCAGCTGGTAAACGCCACTGACTGCACCATGAGTCCAAGACCATGGCAGAAATGTCTTCTCTCTCCCCTGCAGGTAGGCAGATTTGCTTCACTTGCCACTCTACATGAAGTCTTCATTCTTTTAGCTTGCTCTGAGTCTGTTCTTCCTTGTGCTGCTACTCAGTTCTTTTACTGCTTCTCTCGCTCCCAGTACAATTGAACTAATAGTATGGCTTCTAACTTTGCTAGGGCAATTAAACTCACCGCCCAAGACTTGCCACACCCCCTACCAGATTCCACAGCCAATCACTATGCAGGTGGACCATGCAGACCTAATTGAGACCTTCAGCTTCAACGTCTGTGATCCACTCTGCCACTCCCCCCCAAAACAAAGCTGAAAGAGAAAAGAAAAAGCCTGTGAAGCAAGAAAGGAATTTAAATGCGATGGACTAGAGAGGACGGAGTAATGCTGGCCAGCTTGTTTGCTACCCCCTGCTACTAAACTTGGTACGCCATGGCTTAATTGGAGTATCAGTAGCAACACCCTTGGCTCAGGGAACATTCTCCTTTATGCAGACGACGCAGTACTATATGTCTCCCACCCTGACCTTTCTACTCTCTGACTCTCCCTACAAGACTCCTTCAAGCAGATAGAAAACTGGTTTGCTGACCACAAACTAGTTGTCAACATTAAAAAACTAAAACCATGCTCTTTGTACACCGCCAAAACAGGGAGAATGACGATCACCTGAACATCTTGTTCACCCCCCTGGACCAGGTCCACACCTATAAATACCTGGGAGTCACCTTCGACACCACCCTCTCGTTCCATGAACATATCAAAGTACTCTCATCAGCCACCAATGCCTGAATTGGCTTCTTATACCGGCATAAGGACTGCCTGCTGCCAGAAGCCCTCCACCTGGCAGTAACGTCCTCAGTCCTGTCACTTGTGGACTATGGGCTCACAGTATATGCTGCCTCTGACCCCACTGCGCTCCACCAAATCCAGTTGGCAATCAATAAAGCATGCTGGCTCCTCTCAGGTGCAGACAAACGAATGCACACCTGCACCCTCTATGCACTCACCAATGTTTTCACACTAGAAGAAAGACTGCAATATCAGACATTTTTCCTCACCCAAAAAATCCACCTGGGTTTGACCCCTGCAGGTGTTACTGCTTCCCTTCAGTCAGCTACCCTCTCCGTGGCCACTCACACAGCCACCAAAGCTGTCTGGAAGGTACCCATGGTTAGGACTGCTTTAGCCCAATGATCTTTCCCTTTCAGAGCCCCCTCCTGGTATAATGTCCCCCCCCAACCGCTATCACTGCAATATCCAAGCTAGGTCCCTTTAAGGCTGCCCTGAGAACCTACATTTTATCTTCTCACAACTGCCAGTGCGCCCGTTAGCCAAATCCTAGTCCCTACTGTATTACTGGAGATCGTATATGGCCCGCTGACAATGCCTCCACTGAGGCAGCACTTATCTCCCACCTCTAAAGCCAATGGGCACTAGGCCTAACTTTATAACTTCATAGCTTATTTTCTGTGTTAAGACTCATGACAATGCCTCCCTGGAGGCTGCACCCTGTTATCTGACTGTACCCTTGTGACTCAACTCTGCTTAGCTACCAATTGTATAGGCAAATTAACTTCCTTGTATAGCAAATTAGCTTAGCTTCCACCTGTATAGGCAAGTTTCTTATCAGCAGGGCCACTGGAAAATTGCACCTGCAATTGTTTTGCGGAATCTGCAATTTTCACCATTCTCCACAAAAACTGACATGGTCTGCAATTTCTTGCAATTTTTGAGTTTTTATATTGAACTGTGTGAAAAGTATTAACATTTTAAATAAAATACTCTCAAATATATTGACAATTTTGCATGCAGACTTGGGTTTGGCCGAAACAATGCAGTGCAAGGTAGGTCAAGGGTTTTATGTGACACTGATTTCTTTTGAATCCTTGTCTTGTTTGATTTCAAAATCCACTGGCCAAGCATAAGTACACTTAAACACTTAACATTTGTTTTGTGTTGCAGCAGTCTATCAGAAAATATTTTGCTGCCACACAGACTGAAACAAAAGATGAGAGAAAAGGTGCAAATTATCCCATTCACATAAATGGGGTGCTAACTATGAAGCCTTTTTGTAAGTGGCAGGGCAAGTTTTTCTTTGTGAGCATACTTTCATTCAGACTAGTTTGGATTCAAACAGCTGAGGATTTTTGGATGGCCCTGCCGATTTTAAACTTGAATAAGCCTGTTGCTAACAGTGATCTCACTCTTAGCAATCTACTATCTAAATGCTCACATGCAAAGACTACAATAAAAACCTGACTAAAGTCTAAAAACAAGCTTATAAGACACAAAATGTATCTGAACATTTATCTTTAAACAAAATCACTGCAGCCAGAGTAAAACAAAGGTAAATTACAGGGTACTGTGACTACTGTATGATGCAGTAAAAATATATTGGTATTTTTTTACATTTTTTGGTAACTGCGTGAGGCCTACTATTTTCAGGTACAACCCAGGAGCACTGAGGAGGTTAACTGACTTGCCCAGAATCACACAGTATGCAAGTGGAGGTTGTGGGAATCAGACCCAGGTTTGCTAGATGTTGTCAACTCATTCACAGTTACTCTAACCTCTAGATTATACTGCCAGACCCAATAACCCCCAGATTTAAAGTTTAAATATGTGATTTCAAAAATAGTGTTCAGTTCCTATAGTACAAATTATGACCATTAAACACTTTAACAACATTTTACTAAAACTCAATTATTCACCGCTCTATCTGCTTATTTTTTTCTTGTACCAAAGTGGGTGAATAGCTGGCAGAGCACTGAAAACTATATTTTTTCTGGCTTTATGAAATATTATTATTATTAACTATTGATTTGCTGTGGCTCACTTTATAGAATCTGTTTAGCACTGTATGAGGCAGATGCTTTTAAATTTTGGAAGACAGGCAACGCTTACGATAACTTATCAGTGTAGTATTCTTTTTAGGAACATACATTTTTCTTTATGTTTTAAACATATTCAGGTGTCAGTGTATTCATTTAGCAATTTATACTGACTAATGTATGCTACAGAAAACATTAAAAGATTTATTGTGAAGCACTCAGGGTCTATGGTCGAACCCCCACAATTTTTGCAAAATGCTCTGCAATTTTGGGTAACCTTTTCCGTAATATTCCAGTGGCCCTGCTTATCAGTATGTATATTATTTCATGCCTGTATAACACCGTGCTGTATTCATCTGTCATGATCTGCTATTGTTTATCGTATTATTCTGTACCTGACATGGAGCCTTTGGAAACGAGTCAGTGACCCAAAGGGTTGTAATTCCGGTATTCTAAATAAATAAAATAAATAAACAAGTTAGTCAGTCTGGGAGTGGGTCCCAGGGGTGTAGCCTGGGTAAAACATTGGCTGGACAACAGGATGGAGAGAGTGATAGTAAATGGAGTCCACTCCAAAGAAAGGGGGGGTACTAGCGGAGTACCACAGGGTTCAGCACTGGGAATGTCTTTATAGGTGACATTGCAGAGGGGCTGGATGGGAAAGTATGCCTCTTTGCAGACGACACAAAGATCTGCAACAGGTTTGATACACAAGGGGCGGTGGAAAGGATGAGAAGAGATTTGGCAAGGTTGGAGAAATGGTCAAAAGTATGGCAGCTTAGATTTAATGCAAAGAAGTGCAAAGTAATGCACCTGGGAAACAAAAATTCAGGGGAAGAGTACACAATGTGTGGGGAGATACTAACAACAACAAAAATGGAAAGGACCTTGGGGTAGTCATATCAGATGACCTAAAGGTAGGCAAGCAATGTGAGAAGGCAATAAGGAGGGCTGGGGGATACTGGGATGCATAAGAAACATCATCACCAGTAGCAAACAGGAAGTTGTTATCCCTTTGTACAGACAGTTGGTGAGACCCCATCTGGAATACTGTGTGCAGTTTTGGAAACCCCATCTCCACAAGGACATAGACAGGATGGAGGCAGTCCAGAGGAGGGCAACCAAAATGGTGCAGGGTCTGCACCAGAAGCCATATGAAGAGAGACTTAAGGAGCTTAATATGTGTACCCTCAAGGAAAGGGGGCATGATAGAAACATTTAAGTGCCTCAAGAGAATCAACAAAGTCCAAGAGGGAAGATCTTTCAGAAAAAGAGGTGTGCAAAAACAAGGGGCAGAATTTGAAGATAGAGGGGGGACGGCTCAGGGGCAATGTGAGGATTTTTTCACAGAGGGGGTGGTGGATGCATGGAATGGCCTTCCTGAGGAGGACATGGGTTCAAAAACAATGGGGGAATTCAAGAATGTATGGAACAGACATAAAGCAATTCTATTGGGGGGTAGGAGAAAGTAGGCTGTTGGTTAACTAGGATCTGCAGCTTATTCAATAGGTAGGGAAATGGGTAGACTGGGTGGGCCAAACGATCCTTATCTGCCGTCAAAGTCCATGTTTCTATGTTAACTTGCAGGGTATAGTGTCAGGTCTCACTGAAACAAACAGCTCTCAAGCTTCCCACCTGAGTGAACTGGAGCAACGGTTGGGAGAACTAGAGGACACTATCATCGCTCTCGCCATAGAATGTAATATCCTTAAAAAGCAAACCGAGGAACTGCTGAAGAGAGTTGATAACCAAGAAAACAGGGGAAGGTGATTCAGTTTGAGAATTACAGGACTGCCCGAGGGTGTCAAAGGGAAAAATGCTGTGGTGGACATACAGAGATGGCTAATGTAGAACCTAAAGCTGCATCCTGAGGTTGCTAAATCTGAAATTGGGTGCACCCGCTGCACCGGACCCAAGCCCAAATACTCAGAAAGAGGCCCAGGCACATTCTTTTGAAATACCTACATTATCTGGAGAAGGACGAGATCCTGTGGGTGGTGAAAACTAGGGATGGGCGAACCTGCTCTGCTGCACTTCCAAACCTCCCTGGACTGGGCCAACTTGGCTCTAACCGGGAGAACCAAACCCATTTATGGCTCGACCCGAGTTGCTGAGTTGGCCCTGTTCAGAAATGGGGTCCGGTGTGGTCCGCCAGATTACAGGCATGCAAGTCACTAAACAAGGCAGGGCAGGGTGCAGAAATAAAAAAAGCAAAAAGCATTTTTCTTCTGGCATCACTTCAATATCTTTTAATTGTGCTTGTTCTTGTCACTCAGTGTTTGCTGCAGTACTTAAGGAGTCTTGCTGTATGACTTTTGGCAGCCTAACCCCATATTCTTACCCCATCAACCATTTGCCCTTCTTTATTCACCATCATAGCATCTTGAGGCAAAGTAGTAACTGTCCCCCCTTGCACAGTCAGTTTACCAAAGTTTTGAGGGTAACAACCTCTGAATGAGTGGGCTGCTCATTTTTCCCCAATTCAGTACTCACAGTCCTTATTACATTACTGTCTTTCTTCTTCCTGGTGATAATTTCAGCCACCATCTGTACTGTTCCTGCCTGCCACCGTACATCAGCTGACTTCACCCGTCCTGCATTTTGGAGCACCTTCTGAATGCTCCATCCAGTATTCAGTGGTGGTGTAAATGAAGGACATCCTATACGCAAACCCAGTTGTCTGTCTGCTGGCGACCACCTTTGATGATGAGCTGTTCCTGACACTATCATGCCTGCTGCTGACAGTTGACTTGAAATGTCCCTTTTGGCCTGTTCACTGCTTGCGGCTGACTGCTCTTGCATTCCAACAGCTGTGGCAAATGCAGAATCCTCTTCTGCCAGCAGCTGAAGAAGCAGGGCACATATTCTTGTAATCCCTGCCAACAGCCATGTCTCATCAGTATCTGAGGCTAACAAAGCTTCGTTATTTGAATTAGGTAAGCTAATTTTATCCTGGCACAGTTGCTGACTTTTCCACTTGTTCTCCTTCCATCCTCTGGGAGTTTACCTCCCATGCTGCCACTGCAGAACCTGTATTTCACTCTACTCCCGGCTCTGAACTGCTGGATTCAACACACCTGCTGGGGCTCCATTTCTCCACCTTCACCATCACCCCGAGGTTAGGTTCAGCCATCTTGCATACAGCAAGACAGCCTCACACTGCCCCCTCAAAAGAATAAGCCAGCATTTCCCTCCCATAAAACCGGTTCATGAAACTGTCCAAGGCTGTGTGTGGATGTTATTGCGCAAAATGACTGCCACTATACGTTCAGTCACTTCACCAATAAATTCAACAGCAGAGTGCAGAACAGACAGCAGCAGAGTGCAGACATTGCAGACTCCGCAGTAAAAAACTGTTTTTTTGTTAGGTCTACAATTCATCAGAGTAAATCAGAACCTTTTGGAAAAAAATCAGAGTTGGAATTAGAACTGGGTCACAGCCAGTTCACCTATTCCTAGTGAAAACTCAGGGGCCCCATCAAAACTGACAACGGATCTATCTTTATTTTTCAAGATTACAGCTGACAATTGTAGCAGAAAAGGCAGCATTTTGGGGACCTGAAAACAAAACTCCATCGCAGGAGCTGGGAGTTTGACCATCTTTTCCCCTACCACCTCAAGATCACCAGGACTGGGCACCTTCCAGCCTTTACAAGCCCTCATGAGGCAGAGGAGTTCATCACCCAAGAAGATGCCTCAGCTGAGGGTCAACTTTCCGTGCACTCCACTGGTCTGGCACCCTGAACAATCCAGCTGTCAGTGTGAGTACTTCTCTTACTTGACTTTGGTGTTCCCCCTTTCCCTCATTTAGTGGCACACACTGCTCTTCCCACTGACCCAAATGTACCCCGTTCCTTGCCCCCCAGCCACTATCAGACACTTTTGGTCTGCCTGGTAGCCCATAGAAATGCAGTGTTATCTGAGCATCTGTGAGCATCCCTACACGTAGGGCACACAGTGTTTAGCAGAACCATGTTTGACCTGGGGCAGGGGGTCCACACCTATACACTGGAGATGAGGGTATAGTAGCAAATTTCAAAATCTCAGTGTGGCGCTTATGGACTCTTCCCCCTTACCAGGTAAAAGTGTGCTGGGGCAGGGCATGGTGGGGTGCCACGGGAGGCGTGGTATCAACGATCCCAGTGTTGGATGGATTGACATTGTACAGAGCAAATCTTCATAATTATCTGCAAGGTGTTTTCTTGTTTCAACTGGTATGCAGACACCTTAAATCAGAAGGAACATTTATTTATTTATTTGTTTATCTATTTATTGAATTTTGGTAACCAGGTAGGCCCACTGAGACAATACAGTACCTTTTTCAGGGGTGACCCATCTATTGACTTTTATTTCAGTGCTATTCCCTTGACCACATGGAGGGGTAGCTATCCCCCTCCTAGGGCATATGGGTACTGGTGAGGAGGATTCCTTGGACTGGTAACATTCGCACACTTATTTACACTGCCACCATTTGTTTCATATAATTTCTCGCCCTGAGCGGAACTCGGCACATGGCAGTTGAATATGGCTTTTTAGTACTGCTGTGCTGGCACCTGGAGGACAGTCTGGTGTCAAGGATGTAAAGACAGTATTTGAGCAGCCAAGATACCACAGTTTGTGCAAACTTGATTTGCTTTGGGGACATAGTTACATAGTATTTGTCAGCAGATAAAGACCCTATAAGGAACTACATTATTTAGTCCCTTGTCCTTCAGAGCAGATCCTGCTTAATCTGCTTCTTTTCTTCCCTCCCTTCCTATTTCAGGACCCCCCCCATGCCTATCCTATGTATGTTTGAATCCCCCCACAGTGCTTGAACCCACCACCTCTACCGGTAGTCTGTTCTAGGCATCGACCACCCTTTCCGTGAAGAGGTACTACCTGACATTTCTTCTGAGTCCCCCCCCACCCCACCAACCTCATATCATGCCCTCTTGTCCTAGGGCATGTCCTTTTCTGAAGAATGCTTTCCTCATGTACCTTATTTATGCCTTTGAGGTATTTAAAAGTCTGTATCATATCACCCCTTTCTTTTCTATCCTCCAGAGAGTACATATTTAATTCCTTTAGTCTTTCCTTGTAGCTTTTTTGCTACATGCCCCTCACCATCTTGGTTGCCCTCCTCTGTACCACCTCAACCAGATCAATGTCTTTCTTCATATGTGGTCTCCAGAACTGGGTGTTGTATTCCAGGTGGGGCCTCACCAGTGGCCTATACAGGGGAAGCACCACCTCCCTCTTCCTGCTTGTTATACCGCTGCCTATGTACCTCAGCATTCTACTAGCTTTTCCCACTGCCTTGTCACACTGACTTGCCACTTTGAGGTCATTTGTTATGATTACCCCCAGGTCTCTTTCTTGTTTTGTGGTTTCCACCTCTACCCCCCGATACTTCACTCTTAGCACAAAGAGAGACGTTTTACTGTTACAACTGCAAAGCCTGTTTTTTTTTTTACTTAAGTTAAGGCCTCTGGCAAACTACAGGATGATGGATACATAGATACATAGAAACTGTCAGCAGATAAGGCCCACCAGGCCCATCTAGTCTGCCCCCTTTAAACTACCTGCGTGAGTGGCCTGTGACCCTACATGGTCACTGGCTATAGCTTCTTCTTTTCATCTCTAGAATTCCCTTATTCCTGTCCCATGCATGTCTGAATCCTGCTACTGACCTCGCCGCCACTACCTCCTGGGACAGGCCATTCCATGCATCCACTACTCTCTCAGTGAAAAAATACTTCCTTACATTCCCTCTAATCCAGCCACCCTCCAGTCTCATGTCATGACCCCTTGTACTGGTACCCTGTTTAAGCTGGAACATGTCCTTCCCTTTAACCTTATTTATACCCTTGAGGTACTTGAATGTTTCTATCATATCTCCTCATTCCCTCCTCTGCTCCAGTGTGTACATAATGAGGTTCCTTACCCTCTTCTTGTACCGTTTCTGTTGTAAACCCCCCCACCATCCTAGTAGATCTCCTCTGCACCGCCTCAATCCTGTCAATGTCTTTACGAAGGTGTGGCCTCCAGAACTGCACACAGTACTCCAGATGAGGTCTCACCAGGGTTTTGCACAGTGGTACTATTACCTCCCTTCTTTGACTCATGATTCCTCTCCCAATACACCCCAACATACTACTGGCCTTCCTCACCACCTTGGCTACCCGCCTGCTGGCCTTCAAGCCCTTCTTGATAATGTTGCCCAAGTCCCTCTCCTCTTTAGTGACTGTCAGCAGCTCCCCACCCATTTTGTAGCTCTCCCTGGGGTCCTCCTCCTCCTCTCGTGCATGATTTTGCACTTCTTGGCATTAAACCTCAGCTGCCACTCCTCAGACCATCTCTCCAACTTTTCTAGGTCCTTTCTCATCCTTTCCACTCCCTCTGGTGTATCTGCCCTGTTGTAGATCTTAGTGTTGTCTGTAAACAGGCATACCTTTCCTTCCAGACCCTCTGCAGTGTCGCGTATGAGGGCATTTGACAGCAAGCTGTTTGAAGTTAAGTGTTAAAAATTACTGTTAAAAATCTTTTTCATTCCACTATGCAGTTAGTTTGTAGACTTTTACAGGAAGATGTACCGAGTGCTCAATGGCTCAGAGGGCGGGGTGGGGTAGGGTGGAGGGAATCATTCAGAGTGTGGGCATTCATGTGTTTAACTTTACTGGGGTCACTGGCAATTGAGCTGGGATAGTCCAGTGATATTCAAAGTGGTTGCTGGTCATTTGACTGTTATGGTGTGCTTTGGGATGGGCAGAGGGGGATGCGTGTGGGGGGAGGAGGTGAGTTCCCTGGGGGCTGTCACATGTGTCATAGTATTTGTAATGTTATTTAGTTTTTTCTCTTGCAAAGTGCTACAACAGTGTTACTAACAGTGGGAAATTGCCTAGGTATTTACTTGGTGTAATACTTCTAGAACAGATAAAGAACCATAGCACCTGGAGCAGGATGTGGGATCATAAACTTTAGGGAGAATGTGGACTTCCACAGAAAGTCTTGATCTTGGCTGACAAGTTGTGTATTGGCTCATGGAATGTAAACCGGGTCAAAAACATAGTTAAAAGCAAGAGGGTGTTAAAGCAGCAGTGCAATGAAAATTCTTCAAAAATACAGGTTATTCTTTAACTTGAGTATTAGAGTCAGTATCACATCCAGTTCTCATTTTTCAGATGCATTCATCATGAAATGATAGTTTAATATAAATATTTTTAAAAGTTCATATTTAATTTGTGTGAATTAATGACCCCCGCCATGTTTGTTTTCAGGCATAAACCTCTCACAGTTCACTGGTGCGATTTCGCTGTTGGCAGTGCGTGCTCGATGCTGAGATCTCAGCGGGAAATCTGAAGGCTCTTTTCCCCCAGAAGACAGGAAATGTTCACTTTAAATTGTGAAGTTTAAAATAAAAATATGGCCATTGTGCATTTTTTGAGGACTGCCACTGCAAATGTCGCATTACTAATGAACAGCGGTGCTGGCTGATGTTTTTTGCAGTACCAACAGTTCAGTGGGCAAAATGCGCTCTCCAAGTCTCGGCTTACCAACTAACTTCCTGGTCCAATATTACAGCCATGGGTGTGCCAGCCAAGGCTCAACTAAATATGTATTATTAGTGCTAATATCAACTGTGTTGTAAGTGTGTGGAACGTAAAATCGGCAGCTGGGGATTCTGACTAGACTGTACCATTTTATAGTTATTTGAATTTGTGTTACTGGTCTGAGTGGGTGTGAGAATGAATTGCAAGGTGTTGAGAGCTCAGCTAAGTCTGTCCTGATGAGAGCTGTGGAACTGGGTCAAAATTCCTGCTTCTAGGAATCACTTGTCTGTTATCAGGAGGGTATAGAAAGGTAAGTAAACTGCTGATACACCAAGATGTGACGTGCTTTAGGTGACATAAAGTTTGTTAGGTGAACTCAGAAGCTGTATAGCTGAGCTGCTAACTAATAAAAGATGAGAGCTTGTGGAAAGGGTATTGCTGTAACACCCACAGGATCTATATTCTTTCTGACCTGCCAGCCGACTGCCTTATTTTAAAGGGAGTGGTATGCTGTGGAATGAATTGAAACTAACGGTAAAAGTAAAACGAGATACGTTTTGACTGATATGAAGGTGCTGACCAGATTCTGCTAGTTTGCAGCCTGCAGTTTATTTTCTTCCGCATTTACAAACCTCCTGGGTATGTGCAGGTTGCATTGTTGAGCTGAGCATTTACTCTGTGTTTCTTGATAAATGGTATTCTTTTTTAAGGCATCTAAAGTATTTCACACTAAACACAGACTCACACTGTTTGTGAACTATGGCACTGCTGCTTGACTGTGTTACTGAACTTGACATTTTCAGGTGGTCACTGTCGGCAATCTCTGTGAACGTGTATGGCACTGCAACATAAACACACCTCTGCATTGTGGGCAAACAGATTGTCATTATGGTTAACCTGTTGACTCATATTATACCTATGATGCATTCTGATTGCAAATGGTGGTCCTGGCAAGGGTCTGTGCTGGTTGAGAGGTGAGTCAAACTTGTAAAATATGGGGAAAAAAATAACAGTTACCTAAAACAATTTATTTTTAAAGGGACCATTCGTGGCTTCAGTACCCCAATGTAAATACATAAAAAACTGTTCCTAGCACTGATGCTTTAACTAAGGTATGAAAGCTGCACACTGATATATTGCTGCTACAGGATACCCAAATGACTGAAGGAGAACTGTCTAAAATGGCCAACAGTTGGAGAGATGTGCGGACAGGGGCCTGTTTTAATGGAAAGGCTAGGGGAACTGCTATCTGGCTAAGGCTGCAGTTCAAGGAGGTAATAAAGGCCACCAGATTGGATCCTGGAGGGCGGTCCACTCTAGCACTGACTGAAATGCATGATTGAACTGGCTTCTCTGTGGGGTCTGTCTATGGGCCTAATATTGAGGACAGTGCTTTCTTTAACAGGGTAGTGGTGGACAAGGCGACATTTAGTGGCCCTTGGTATATAGGTGGGGATTTCAACTGTGGTAGTGATATGATTTTAGATAGATAAAATACATCTCCATCCCCTCTACTGACCAGTGCTAGAACACTGGGCAACCTGGTGAACATATATGAGATAGTAGACATTTGGAGACTACAGATCTCCACAGCCAGGGATTGTAGTATCTACTCCCACTCCCATGCCTCCTATGCTCATATTGATAATATTTTTGTTTCAGCCATAGTGGCACACTCTGCAGTCCAGTCTGGGTACAAATTTATTTTAATCTCTGATCATGGGCCAGTTACATTGGCAGTCAGGACTGATGGCCAGGCGGCCCCTCCCAGAATAGGAAGAGTAGACCCAGTCCTGCATACACAGGATAAGTTCAAGCAGTACATTTCCAAGGCCATCTCAGAATTTCTACTTACCAACAAGGAAGGGGATACATCCCACACCACTTATTGGTAGGCCTTTATGGCCTTTCCGAGAGGCCAGATCATTTCTATCAGTAACAAAGAACAATCAGCCAGGCAACAGGAATTGGAAAGCAAAATACTGCAAATGAAAAAGGACCACATGGCCCACCCGCGCCAAGGATTATATTGCAGACTCCAGAAAGTCAAGCGGGAACATGATAACTTGTCCACAGTGGGCCTAAAAAGGAAAATACCATTGACCAGTGCTGGGCAATACTTTGAAGGGGTCAGGGGAGAATGCCTTGCCTGGCAACTGAGGAGTACAGAGGGTGTGCGCACCATAGCTCAGATACGCCAGGAAAAGGGTAGTTTGGATACCAGTAGGACAGCAGTTGAAACATCTTTTAGTAACTTTTATAAGTACCTTTATACAATTGAAGTAACCCCCACTTGAAAGCAATATGATCACTTTTTCAACAAAGCACCTGTATCCCCCTTAAATAGTCAGCCTTCTGGGGTACTGCATGGACCCCTGGAGATTACTGAGGTGAGAGTAGCGGTTAGGGCACTTAGAAGAGGGAAGAACACAGGTCCAAATGGGCTTCTATTTGATTTCTTCAGAGCCTTTGAAAGGGAACTAGAATACCATTATATAATATGGTGGCTGAAAGCCTGGAGTCCAGATGTCTGCCCATCATCATGCAGCCAGCAATGATAACTATTTTACCAAAACTGGGTATTGACCCTACCCTGCTTATCATAGTGACCAGTTTCTCTCCTCATTGCTGATTATAAAATAATTGCAAACATCCTTGCCACCAGACTGTAAGTAGTGCTACCCGACATCATCCAGCTGGATCAGTCTGGGTTTGTAAAAGGATGACAAGGGAAAAATAATGTCTGTCGCACTTTGAATGTGATTCAGCAGTGGGTGAGGCATGCAGGCAGTCATGGGGCAGCAGTGCTTACACTGGATTCTGAAAAGGCTTTTGACCATGTGGCCCACCTGTCTGTTCTCCGGGAGGAAGTACAGTCTCTTCTGTGCAAGCAGGCAATCAAACTGGTGCCAAGTCATCAAAGAAATCAGGGGTTCTATTCCAGGTTCTTCATGGTCCCCAAAAAGACCGGAGATCTGAGACCCATCTTAGACTTCAGTCTCTTTGTCCAGTACAAAAAGTTCTGGATGGTAACTTTGCCAGCCCTCATGCCCCTCCTCAAGACCAGAGACTGGCTCTGTTCACTGGACATGCAGGATGCTTACCTGCACATATCGGTCTTTCCTCCTCACAGGAGGTTCCTCCGCTTTGGCTTTCGGGGTGAACACTACCAGTTTAAAGTACTGCCCTTTGGCTTATCCTCTGTGTCTGCATGTCTGTACCAAATGCTTGGCAGTGGTTGCAGCAGCTCTCAGAAGAGATGGTCTGTATGTCTTCCCTTACCTGGACGATTGGCTTCTCAAGGCCCCATCCAGGGAACAGCTTCTACTGACTCTGGAGTGCACTCTCTTTTTTCCATTCTCTGGGCATAACGATCATCCTGCCCAAGTCTGTTCTAGTAACATCCCAAAGGCTGCAATAGATAGATAGATAGATAGACAGACAGACAGACAGACAGACAGACAGACAGACACTGTTGGCAGATAAGAGCCTATGGCCCACCCAGTCTGCCCATTTGAGCTTGTAAGTTCCCTTTACGTTTTTCTAATAGTCTGTTGCCCCTAACCCCTGACCTCCAGAATTCCCTTATGTCTATCCCATACATTCTTAAATCCTGTGATTGTTTCAGTCTCCACCACTTTCTCTGGCAGGGTGTTCCACTTGTCAACCACCCTTTCTGTGAAGAAATTCTTCCTCATGTTTCCTCTGAATCGCCCTCCCTCCAACTTCATCCCATGCCTTCTAGTCCTGGAACATCTTTTTAGCTGGAAAATAGTGTATTCCTGCACCCTGTTCCTCCCTGTAAGCACTTGTATGTCTCCATCATATCCCCTCACTCCTTCCTCTCCTCCAGGGAGTACATATTTAAGTCTTTCAGCCTGTCCTAATAGGACTTGTGATGCAATCCCTGTACCATCTTTGTTGCCCTCCTCTGAACCTTCTCTACCCTGTCTATGTCCTTACATAGGTAAGGTCTCCAGAACTGTACACTGAACTCCAGGTGGGGCCTCACTAGTGTCTTGTATAGTGGAATTACGACCTTTCTTTTCCTGCTGGTGATGCCCCTGCCTATGCATCTCGGCATCCTATTTGCTTTACCTGCTGCCTTGTCGCACTGTTTCCCTACCTTAAGGTCATCAGAGATGATAACCCCAAGGTCACTTTCCTGCTTGGTGCATGCTATAGTCTCACCCCCCAACTGATATGTTGTTCTGTCATTTTTGTGCCCCATATCCATTATCTTGCACTTCCTTGCATTGGATTTCAACTGCCAAACCCTTGACCATTCTTCAGACTTCTGCTGGTCCCCTCCTCATTCTGTTTACACCCCCTGGCATGTCCACTCTGTTACAGAGCTTCGTGTCATCAGTAAACAAAGAAATTCTGCCTTCTAGGTCCTGTGCAATGTCAGTGATGAAGACGTTGAATAGGATCGGTCCCAGCACTGAGATAGCCCACTGGCTACTCTTCCCTCTGTGGAGTGACAGCCATTTACCACCACCCTCTGTGTCCTGCTGCTCAGCCAATTAAAATATATAGGAGCGGTCCTGGACACTGAACAGGGGAAGGCCTTCTTACCCCAGAACAGGGCGGAATGCCTTATAGCTCAGGTTCAGTTAATTGCCGGAACATTCCTGCCAGACTGTACCTCAGACTATCGGGTCTAATGGCAGCGGCCATTCCCACCATTCCACTGTCCAGACTTCACATGCGCACCCTTCAGTGGACCCTTAGAGTGCAATGGTACCAGTGCACGGATGAGCTAGACCAACAAGTCCTCGTCTCCTCCCTGGTTCCCAGGGTACTGCAGTGGTGAATGGACCCCATAAATCTTCCTCAGTGGTTCCCTTCCAGATTTCTTCCCCACACCAGATTACAACCAGGGATGCTTCAGGTCTCAGATGGGGAGCATACCTGGGTCCCTTTCAAACACAAGGCCCCTGGTCCCAGTGGGAAGCCACCCTGCATATCATTGTCCTGGAGAGGAGGGAGGTGCTCTATACCTTGAAGGCTTTTCAGGAACACCTTGCTCCAGACCAACTGTTGGTGCAGTCAGGCAATCTGAGTGTTGTCTACTACATCAACAAGCAGGGCGGGACTCACTCATACTCCCTTTGCAGGGAGGTCATGCAAGTATGGTACTGGGCACTGGAGCACAGTCTGACACTCAATGCGGTCCACATGCCAGGAGTCCTAAACACTCTGGAGGACAGTCTCAGCAGGTCTCAGTCCAAAATGTACAAATGGGAGCTTCTCTCATCTGTAGCAGAAGGTCTGTTCAACAGATGCTATTGTCCAGAGTTGGACCTTTTTGTGTCCCCACTCAATGCAAAACTGCCCAATTTTTGCTCGCTAGATCCAGGGTCTGGAGTTTTCTGGTGATACATGTTGTCTTTCTCTTGGAGCGTGAGATTTCTGTGTGCATTCCCTCCATTTCCACTAATACAGAGGGTGCTGCTCAAGCTACAAATAGAAGGGGCCAACATAATTCTGGTAAACCCATTCTGGACTTGCCAGATATGGTTCCCTCTGCTTCAGCAGCTGGCAGAGGAACCTCCAGTCCCTCTTCCCCTTTGCAAGAATCAGCTGACCCAGGATCGGAGGACCCTGGTCCATCCCAACCTTAGGTCCCTCCATTTGCATGTATGGCTCCTAAAGGATGTAGGCATCTCCAGGTTCAGGGTTTCTAACTGAGTAGTGGACATCCTGGTGGCCACCCACAAGCCTTCTACCTGTGCCACTTATGCCATGAAGTGGAAGTGGTTTGCCATCTGAGATGCCAAACATTCCCCAGAACCATTCACCTGTCCAGTGAATCATGTCCTGGACTACCTGATTTCTTTGTCTGACTCAGGCCTCCAGTATTCCCTCAAGGTCCACCTTTCGGCTATTTCTGCCTTTCATGAGCCAGTGGGTGACCGCATTATTGCTCAATTGGATGTCTCCCATGCCTTTCTCAGGGGCATTCTGCACCTGAAACCCCCAATCTGACCCCCAGTCCCAGCTTGGGACTTAAATTTTATTTTGGAAAAGTTGACCCAGTTGTCTTTTGAGCCCATTGCAACTTGCAGTTTGCGCTTTCTCTCTTGGAAAGTGCTGTGTTTAGTTGCAATTACTTCTGCTCAAAGAATTTCAGAGCTTCAGGCCCTCTGGTACGAGGAGCCTTATTTGATTTTTCACAAAGATGGTATCTTTGCACACAAATCCTAAGTTTCTTCCTAAGTTGGTCTCTGAGTTCACACTTAATCAGTCTAGCCACCTTCCTGTTTACTTTCCTGAGCTTGCTAATCCAGGAGAAGAACTGCTCCATACATTTGATGTGCACAGAACTTTGAAGTATTATCTCCTTCGGACTAACTAGTCCAGAAAGTCTAAGCAATTTTTTGCTTCTTTCACCCCAGGCAGAGAGGATGCTTCTGTTTCTAAGCAATGTTTATCCAAATGGTTGGGAAATTTAATGTGTTTTGCTACAATAAATATGGCAAAGAATTGCCTGGTGCTGTCAAATATCATTCCACCAGAGGCATGACTACCTTGGTGGCTTGTTTCAAAGGGGTATCAGCTGCTGAAATTGGGGCAGCTGCCACCTGGAGTACAGTCCTCACCTTCACCAAGCATTACAGTCTGGACATTGCCTCAAGAGCTCGTGCAGGATTTGGCAGGGCTGTGCTACAAGGACTCCTGTCTTAAGTTTATAGAGATCCAGCCTCCCAGACCATATGTCTACTCTTGTAACTGCTTGGTACTCATTCCTACGGTGTAACCTGATGACTGAGATACCCCCAAAGAAGATAGAACAGTTACATAAGAACTTACCGTAATAGTAGATCTTTGAGGGGATCTCAGTTATCAGCTCTGAGATCCCTTCCACCATCTCCCTTCTTGGGGCTCCTGTTTAGGACCTGGCTATCTGCTGTTTCCATCTTTTCTATCTACAGGTGGGGCCCTCTGTCTCTTCTTAGTTCCCTAGGGCATGTGCCTTGCTCTCTTCATCAACGGAGGTAAAGAACTGTGGAGGGAGCGGGGCCGCCCATGCCTATATAGGGTTGGAGATGTTGGTGGACGTTAACAGCATGGGTGGCCCAAGTTGTACTGCTGAAAATCTTCCATGTGGATTCCCCTTCACTGATGGTAAAGGTTCCTATGCTATAACCTGATGACTGAGATCCCCCAAAGATCTACTGTTATGGTTCTTATGTAATTTTTCTTAATGTTGCAAGCTGGAAAGAACACAGCTGAGTGCCAGTGTTAGAGGGGACACCTTCAAAGTATATGGCAACCCTTGCTAAATGCCACTGAGGGGGACTCTTTCCTGATTTGTGGGGAAGTGAGCACAGAGCTTGACCAAATGGTTAACTAATACACTAAATGATTATTTTAATGACTGCCATGATGTAGTTGCCCCTAGCCAGCTGGACAAGAACAAAAACATGCTGATTTAAGTATCACCACTCCATAGTATTAAAACAGGTTATTACTTCCAACTGTTTATATGGAATCCATCATGTAATGTCATAATAAAATGCTGAACATAGAAACATAGAAACATAGACTTTGACGGCAGATAAGGACCGCTTGGCCCATCTAGTCTGCTCATTTCCCTACCTACAGGATAGGCCGTAGATCCTAGTTAACCAACAGCCTATTTCTTCCTACCCCCCACAAGAATTGCCTTATGTCTGTCCCATGCATTCTTGAATTCTCCCACAGTTTAGACCCACAACCTCCTCAGGAAGGCTGTTCCATGCATCCACTACCCTCTCTGTGAAATAATACTTCCTCACATTGCCCTGAACTGCCCTCCCTCTATCTTTAAATTGTGTCCCTTGTTCTTGCAAGTCTCTTTTCTGAAAGATGCTACCCTCTTGGACTTTGTTGATTCCACTGAGGTACTTAAAAGTTTCTATCATTTCCCCCCTCTCCCTTCTTTCCTCAAGGGTATACATATTAAGCTCCCTTAGTCTCTCCTCATATGGCTTCTCCTGCAGACCCTGCACCATTTTAGTTGCCCTCCTCTGGACTACCTCTATCCTGTCTATGTCCTTGCAGAGATGGGGTCTCCAGAACTGGACACAGTACTCCAGATGGGGTCTCACCAACTGTCTGTACAGAGGATAACAACTTCCTGTTTTCTGCTGCTGATGCCTCTCCCTATACATCCCAGTATACCCCAGCCCTCCCTACTGCCTTCTCACATTGCTTGCTAACCTTAAGGTCATCTGATATGATTACCCCAGGTCCCTTTCCTTTTTGTTGTTGTTACTACCTCCCACCCATTGTGTATTCTTCCCTGGGTTCTTGTTTCCCAGGTGCATTATTTGCACTTCTTTGCATTGAATCCTAGCTGCCATACTTCTGACCATTCCTCCAACCTTGCCAAGTCCGTTTCATCCTTTCCATTCCTCCTTGTGTATCAACCCTGTTGCAGATCTTTGTGTCATCTGCAAAAAGGCATACTTTCCTTCCAGTCCCTCTGCAATGTCACTGATGAAGACATTAAAAAGGACTGGACCCAATACTGAACCCGCGGTACCCCACTAGTAACCCCTCTTTCTTCAGAGTGGACTCCATTTACAATTACCTTCTGTGTCCTGTTGTCCAGCCAATGTTTTACCCAGGCTACCACCCTGGGACCCACTCCCAGGCTGGTTAATTTGACTATTAATCTTTTATGTGGGACTATGTCAAATGCCTTGCTAAAGTCTAGGTAGGCCATGTCCACAGCCCCTCCCTGGTCTACTACTTTGGTCACCCAGTCAAAGAAATCTATTAGATTCGTCTGACACGACCTTCCCGCTGTGAATCCATGCTGCCTTGGGTCCTGTGCTCCACTGGCCTCTAGGTACTCAACTATTCTTTCCTTCAGAAGTGACTCCATCACTTTCCCTACCACAGAGGTCAGACTGACAGGTCTGTAGTTTCCTGCCTCTGTCTTGGTCCCACTTTTGTGAAGAGGAATCACATCTGCCTTCCTCCAGTCCTCGGGTACCACACCATCCTCCCATGATTTATTAAAAAGAGTAGCCAGTGGTTTCACTAGTTCCTCCCTTAATTCTTTTAGAATTCTGGGGTGAATTCCATCAGGACCCATTGCTTTGTCCACCTTCAGTTTTAGGAGTTCTTGCAGAACCCTTTCTTCTGTGAAAGGACTGGGATCGACCCCCCTGTCAAGAGTGCTTCTGTTAATTGGATTAGGCACTTCCCTCCTCTTTTGTGAATTTTGAGCAGAAATATTCGTTCAGTATCCCTGCTTTTTCACTGTCCCCCTCTGCCCACCCACCGTTCATTCTATTCAGCCTCACTATCCCTCCCTTTGTCTTTCTACGCTCGCTGATGTACCTATAAAAGGTTTTATCCCCCTTCTTAACTGAGTTGGCTATCTTTTCCTCAGTTTGGGCCTTTGCTATTCTGACTTCCCTCCGTGCTTCCTTCTGCCTTAACTGGTACAGCTCTCTGTCCTGCTTCTTCTGTGTTTCCTTATACTTCCGGAATGCTATCTTTTTCTTCCTGACCTTCACAGCCACCTCTTTTGAGAACCATAGTGGCTTTTTCTTTCATTTGATTTGTTTATTTGCTTCACACAAAGGCTTGTTGCCTCTGTGATGGCAGTTTTGATGATTCCCCATTGTTGCTCCACACCTCCTTCTAGCCTGTTTGCTAGTGCTTTTCTGAGGCACTCTACCATCTTGCCAAAGTCAGCTCTCCCAAGTCCAGTACCCTCACTTTTGTATGGCTTGACTCTGTAGCTGAGTTTAACGTGAACCACACTGTTTGATGGTCACTTGTCCCCAGATGGCAACCCACTTCTAGATCTGAGATCCTCTCACTGTCCACGTTTCAAAGTACGAGGTCTAAGATTGCTCCCTCACGAGTGGGTTCTGAAAC
Source organism: Neoceratodus forsteri (assembly GCA_016271365.2). Taxonomy (NCBI): domain Eukaryota; kingdom Metazoa; phylum Chordata; order Ceratodontiformes; family Ceratodontidae; genus Neoceratodus; species Neoceratodus forsteri. The sequence goes on from CM028132.1 coordinate 925,481,299, forward strand.
TAGCTGTCTAATGCCTGCCACCTGTAGGGCATCAAGAATGGCCCTGCTCTTGGATGTGGCTGCAGCAAATGTGCTCCAGTTAACATCTGGCATATTCAGGTCTCCCATCAATAGTATCTCCCCTTTCTCTGCCATTCTAAGAATGCCTTCTATCATATCCTTGTCCATTCCCTCCCCCTGACATGGGGGTCTGTACACAACCCCTGTGCAGATTGTGGTGCCCTTTCCAGTCTCCAAGGTGACCCACAGTGCCTCCTCTCCTCCCTGTTTACTCTTTTGTTCAGTTGCTTTTATCCCTTCCTTTACATAGAGAGCTGCTCCTCCCCCTCTCCTCCCCTGCTTGTCTCTCCTGTAGGTTATGTACCCTGGTATGTTAACATCCCAGTCATGGTTCTCTGTGTACCATGTTTCTGTGACTGCTACGATATCCAGGCATCCCTCTTCCATCAAGGCCACCAGCTCAAGGAGCTTGTTGCCCAGACTACGGGCATTGGTACTCATTACCCTCCATTTCCTGATGGCCTTACTCCCTTTGCCCCATCCCTGTCCTTCTTGCCTTTGTCACTTTCTCCATTTACCCCTGCCCTTCTCCCTATCGACACCTCTATAGTTGGTGTTGCCGCACTTACTACCGTGATTATTTGGGAGGCTAGGACTTCCTGCTCCTTTCAGTGCCTCCCCCCTTGGCTGGTTTAAAGCTTGCCAATGAAGCATTTAAACCTATCACCTAGGATCCTGGTTCCCCTCCCGGACAGATGCAGCCCATCATGCCAGTATAGGCTTGCATCACTCCAGGTGGACCCCAGTCCCCAATGAAGCAAAATCCTGAGCTCCACCAGTTTTTCAACCACTGATTGAATCCCATGTTGCAGAACACCCTAGCCTCTCTATGCCATAGATGGGCAGCACCTCCGAGAAGGTTACCGCGTGCTACTTGACTAAGTCCCTCTCCAATTCCACAAACTCTTTCTGCCTCCTCTAATCCCTTTCTTAGCCAGGTCATTTGTCCCTAGGTGGACAATGACATCCAGCTCCCTCCCTGTGCAGCTGCTCCGGCAATCCTGAGGATTCACTCCCTGTCCCTCCAAGCCATGGCGCTAGGCAGGCACCTACCTCCCTCTCCCCTTCCTCCCCCAGTTCTACCTTCCTAACAATGGAGTCCCCCACCAGGAGTTGTTTCCTTCCCCTGCAGGGTCCCCTGCCACCCTCCTGTGGGTCTCCTTTGTGGAGGTTCCCAGCATCCTCCTTGGTCTCCACTGCGGGTGCCTCCATAGAGGAACCACACTTTGCCAGAATGGCATAGGAATTGTGGAGAGGTACAACTGGAGGGATGAACGACGCTGTAAGTGTCTTGTATGCAGTCTTGATTTATTTTGCACAGTTGCTTTTGTTCTGTGTTATTTTGTCATTTTTGGTTTTATATGTGCGTATTACATGTATTATGAAATGTTTGATGGTACTGTCATCTAAAAGTTTCAATAAAATGTTTACAGAAAAATATTACACTTGCAAGAAAGTGCTGCTGTGGCAGACTAGAGAGGATTTCATGTGATTTTAGTTTGCTGTTGAAAATAAACCAGAAATAATGAGAGAATATAGTTTTTTCTTCAGTGAACAGTATATTTTATGCATTTAGTTTTTCACAGAAGAAGGCTTGAGGCATTGTACCCAAAATGAAGTAAGAATAACTTACTTCTTACAGTATTTCATGTACCAGGACTGGAACTCCTTATCTTGGATGATTTTGGTCCGGTTTATGTAATGGACATTACGCGCTTCCAAATGTGTTGAGTGATATCAGTCTTGCAGTAAGGTGACAAGCTGCCGCCTCATGACATTGTCCAGTGCTGGGAAAAGATACGTGAGAGACTGCTAGATATAGGCACATAGCGAAACTGATTAATACATAACAAGATTTTTACTTGACATGCTGTATGTTTGTACTGCAGCCTACCCAAGAACTTTATCTGCAATTCTACCTCTGAGACCTATGTAATCTCAAGAACATGTAAAATCATGGGCTAAGAATAAATTCAAGAAAAAGTAACTTAGTTTGGCATCGCATTAACAGAAAGCATTAGAAGTGAAAGGTTGTTATTGGCTGTGTAAGACAACATGCTACATGTAAGAGGTAATAATCAGAACAGATTTGCCTGGTGCAACATTTGTAGCACTAACACTCAGACCTAGTTGGCTAAACAAACAAATTGGCATATGTTATTATTCACAATAATCAGTTCCTGAAAATATATTTACTGATGTTATGGGGAAACCTAATCAAGGGATAGGACGGGTCCACTAAATACGCTACAGACTTTATCTGATCGTGAAGATGTACTTAAATAAGGTACTGTATGCTACATATATGGCATCAACTTTTTAATGTGACATCCTGCGTAAACATGCTGTGGTTTTGTTTGCTTGTTTAGATTTTGTTAACCGGTAAGCCCACTGGGCCTAAAGTCCCTTTTCAGAGGAGATGGGGGATACAGATGGTAAGCAACTGAGTTGAACCAAATTAAGCAGTTGATGGTATTTTTAGTGAATGAGGAACGTTTGCTTGTGTGCATGCACAAGAAACATATTTCAGCAGCTTGCTGTAGTACTGAGTTGTGGAGAAGCGTCAGTGTTGTGGCCAATGCCAGCAGTCCATTTTGGGGCTGGTCTCTGTGGTGTCAATAGAGGAGCACGCTGTCGATGACAACAGAATTGTAGCATGCCACCAACTTGAAAGAAACTCACCTCTGCAATCAGGGAGCACCCCGTCATTTAACAATCAGGTGTTTCTGCTGCTGGGGCGGCCCCTGATTCCAGCGGCAAATCACAGCTTGCCTTGTCTGGTGTCCCATTTCAGTAAACATGGCAGCGGCTGTCACTGGCTGCCTCTCACAGTCCCTAAGAAAGCCGAAGGAGGTGTCCAATCCCCCTGTCAGCGTGCCCCACCCCAGTTCATTTGACGACGGGGTAGCCCAATCCCCATCGGCATAATGTCCCCATTTGTTTTAAATAAACATGGTGGCGGCTGTTGCTGTCCGCCTCTCACAGTCCCCATGAAAGCCGACAGGGTGCCAGATTCCCCTGTTGGCATGCCCCCTCTCAATTTCATTTGCCAATGGGGAAGCCAATCCCCATTGGCATAATGTCACCTCCCATTTGTTGGGTGCCGAGGAGCCTAATCCTCCTCGGCTCATGTGCCCCCAAACACTCTGTATGTGCTGACAGGGTGCCCAATTCCTGTTGGCTACAGCCCCAACAAACGCCCAGCATGCCCATTGTCCCTGTAATAGAAAACCCGTCCCGTGAAGTCTTTGTTTTTTTTTTTAAAAACCTGTAAAAACAGAAAAAGGTCCCTCGTTGTCTCTGGCGCCCCCGCCCCCAACCCGCACCCACCCTCTGCACACCATCCTCCCCACACCCCCCCTCACTCCATACTTACCTCCAGAGCCTGGTGCGATGATCTTAGGTGGAGCGGGAACATGCCTGCACTCTTCAAAGCCAACCATGAACTGAAGAAATGCCGGAAAACTGTATAATGGCATAAATGGGGGGGGGAGGGATTCAACATAGGTGGATATCTCGGCCATTTTTGCAAATTTTGGCACCACATTTTCAACATGGGGTTCTTGGGACCCCATCTCATGAATTCAGTGACTATCATCTGGTTATTCAGTCCTGAAAGGTGATTTTACGGTCCCTGTGTGGAATCACCTTTTGAGACCGATTAACAAAACAACAGTATCACTGTTCATGAAGCAGGCTCCCAAAAAGCTTATTTTGCAAATTTGCTGAAAAATTCCCAAAAATGACTGTTCTGAGTGTGTGTTGTGCAGTTTCCATGCACATTAGTAAGTTTCCGAATTTTATATTTTCACTCCAGATTTTCAACATGGGCATTTTTCACACATCCTTATGAACAGTATAGCTGTCATTTTTCACATCCTGGCTGAAATGTGTTTTCACACTTCCGGTGCACAGTAGCGTGGTCGCTGTGGGAAATCAGTGTTTGGGACAGATTAAGAAAATCACAGTGCCACTGTTCATGAGCAGAGGTCCCAAAATGCCTATGTTGAAAATTTGGTGACAAAAGTCCATAAAATGACTATGCTATAAGCGTGCAATGCACAGTTTCCATGCACACTCATAACTCCGACAATTTGTAATATTTTCACCCAAGATTTTCAGCATTGTCACTTTTGCATACCTCCTTATGAACAATACAGCTGTCATTTTTCACATCCTGCCCAAAATGTGTTTTCACTCATCTGGTGCACTATGGCGCGGTTGCTGTGGGAAATCAACGTTCAGGACAGATTAAGAAAATCATAGTGACACTGTTCATGAGCAGAGGTCACAAAATGCCTATATTGAAAATTGGTGAAATAATTCCACTAAATGACATTGTTACAAGCGTGCTTTGCACAGTTTCCATGTACGCTTGTAAGTTCAAACATTTTTAATATTTTCAATCCAGATTTTCAACATTGCCATCTCTTCACACCTCCCTATGAATTGTACAGCTGTCATTTTTCACATCCTGCCTGAACTGTGTTTTCACACATCTGGCACAGAATGGTATGGTCGTTGTGGGAAATCAATGTTCGGGATAGATTAACAAAATCACAGTGCCACTGTTCGTGAGCAGAGGTCCCAAATGCTTTCATGAGGTGGGGGTCTCAAAAAGGCCATGTTGAAAATTTGTAGTGCAAATACCAACAAACGCCCAGGGTGTTAGGGTTTCTAACCATAAAGTCCCACCCTGTACAGACTGACAGGGGTCGGGGTGTGCCTTTGGATTGCCGGCTGTAATGCTCACACCATTCCACCCTCACCCTAAAGCCAGTGACAGGCATGAAGGTGTGCCTTGGACTCTTCGGCCTCAGAGTTCTCCCATTCTTCTATACTACACCCATTTCAGCATTTGTCCCTATGAAATGGGGTGACTGTAAGCTGAACACCCCAGACACACCTCAACTCTTGTCGGTGTCTGCAGGATAGGGTGAGGTGAAATGCCGTGAGTGTTTAGGGGTGACTACCCACAGGCACACCCCAATGCCTGTCCATCTCTGCAGGGCGGAGGTGGGGTTGGCGTGAGTTCAATACTTCACTACCATTCCTATTCTGCATCTGTCTAACTCCTGCATGTCCAATGCTAATATCAGCAAACAAACATTCAGCATTGACAAATGCTTACTAGGTTTGTAAACCTGATGCATTTAAAATCAGCTTAGGGTTTAAAATCAGCTTAGGATTTAAACAGGCATTCTCCTTACACTACCAGGTTTGGTGTGAAGAGTAGGTGGTAAGAGATGGGCTTCTTGCAGCATTTCTAGCAAACCTGGGTTAGTTCATTATCACGACTAGAGGCACCAGTGCTGTCCTTTTCATTTCACAAGAGGGTGTGCATTTGCTAGGTGATAATAGGCATTCCTCTGGTGTGTGTGCTGCACCCTTGAGTATATTACTGCACTGGTGAAATGGCCTGGTAATATGATAGTGCAATAGTAGTGCTACCGCTTGCTATGTTGAGGACCTGGGTTCAGGGGCAAACATAATATAAGCCCCCCCCCATGTCTAGGGGTATACCTGATGTGAATTGAGGAGAGGGCACTATACAGCCAGAAACAGTCATTAATTGGGTTCAGTTGAGATGTCTTCAAGGATGCTAGCCTTACTTAGTGGAGAAGGCCTTACAGCAGCTGTGGGGGCAACAGTTGAGTGCAGAAACACAGTAGGCAAAATGATTAAGTCCATTGTCCACTCCAAGGTAAAGAAGAAAAACATGATTTAATATATCAGATTTGGTTAACCACTCCATTGGGTAGTGGGTGCAGTTCACAAGGTGGGCAGCCATGAGGGACTTGCCCTATACAGTCTGCAACAAACTTTGTTGTTAGAAGTTTTTAACACTGCGGTGCTCCCTCAGGGCTGAACAGGCTCCCACATCCTGGCAGCAGCAAACAGAGCAGGCCCAAACGCGAGGCCACAAACTGAATTTTCTTCTCGCAAAACTTCTCTCCTGCACAAAGCTTACTTTTCACGCTCACTTCACAGAACACAAGTTGGCAAAACTACATATACAGCTACAGATAAATAGAGTAGCTGAAACTGCAAGCAGTACTCCCAGCACCAGTGGTTCAAATCCAGAGCTCCCAAAATGGTTGGTCTCTGAACAGCAAACAAAGTCCCACAGATATTATCAAGTCCCGCTGTCCTAAGCCTTGTGCAGTTCTCTGCATCCCAGGAATTTCTAATCATCCCTGGCAAGCCTGGAGACCGTGCAATGCTCCACTCTTAGGCTGAATAGGCTTCCCAGCTCCTCCTGGCCAATTTGAAGTGCCACCAGAAATGGGGACAGACTGCCACCACTGCACTCCCTGCAACATACATCACCACCACCATGCTGTCCCAGCGACCTACCAAGGAACCTACTTTGCTCTCACCTGAAGACAAAAATATGGGTGCAGGGCCCACCCATGCCAACCCCACCAAGGTGCCGGGGGGGGGGGTCATGAGGTGGGCCACTTACTTTCTCCCTGGGCTCTGGAATACAAGGTATTGGTGGTCCCAAAAAGCTCACAGACTCCCGACCACTCACATTTTCTGCCAATTTTCAAGGGTGGTGGGCCGGGGTGGCAAACAGCCCACCCTGGCCCTGAACCTCAGCCCTCTTGACTGAACACACTTGGGCCACCTCCTCTCTTCTCTTCCCCAAGGACTCTCTCCTTTTGGCACCAAAAATTCCTTTTAAACCCTCTTGGCTGGGGACCCTCGCTTGCAGGCAGGATGCCAGCTCCAGACCTACAGGCACCAGAACTTCCTTTTGCACTAACTAGAGCTCCCAGATAAATTAGTTAGTAAGCTTCCAGAGGAGCTTACATTAAGTTATAGGAAGCTGGCTGAAAAGGGAGAGTTGAAGCATCTTGTTGACTGCTCCTACATGCTCGGGAGTGACATGCCTTCCACATTGCCACGTCACCTAGCAGAGGCTGGTTGTATTGGAGTCTTCAGCAAGGGCAGGATGCTGGCAGACACAGCTGCATCAGTGCACATCAGATATCCCAAGTAGTGAAAATGGAGGGGGAAAAACTCCACGGTTGTGGTAGCACGAAGGACAGTCTCCTACTAGCCCAGCATCATTGACCAGGCATCTGTTAAACAGAATCCTATCCCAAGGGGCTTATCCAGCTCTTCTGGCACCACCACAAGGAATAAGACATGGGGGAACTAAGAGGGAAAGTATTGAGGATGGTAGGTGATTGAGATGGAGGACCATCTGGAGCAACGGCCAGTTGAGCAAGACAGGTGTGTAAGTACTAGATTGAAAACAAAATGCAGCCTTGTGCATTCATGAGTAGCCATAGGGAAGGCAGGAGGCTTGGTTCACTTAATCAGAGAGCAGTATCTGCTGTGGTCACCTCAACCTAGTTTATGAAATTCCTTCTACAACATCACTGAATTCAAGCTTTTCTTTTGTAACCTAAAGGCTTGATCTCAAGTATTTTTTGACGTGGCAGCACAGCAAAAAAAGGGGTTCATGGAGTCTCATTGCGATTGGACCCTGTCCTAGCACTGCCATATTTCACACTTTTTTCAGCATTACCATATTTACTTAAACTAGTTAAATACATAATTTCCTCATGTGAGAAAAATATGGCTACTGTGGTGCTCCATCTAACATGGGCATATTCCCATAGATTTTAATACAAGCAAAAAACCCAGTGAGTCCCAGCCCCAGATCAGTGCCCTACGGAGATACTGGCAGAGGCCCACAAACTGCCAAGTAGAGTAGCATTATGAGAAAAACAGGAATTACCCACTCTCCCACAGTAATTAGAGTCAGGAGACCTTCCACTGGTAGGGGCAATGATCTTCTGTTTTCAAAAATGGCCAATCTGCATTTGACAGAGTCTCAAAATCTGTTTTTAATTTCTGCTTTTCCCCATAGCAGAGAGCAAGTCAACATGTTTTGTATTGAAAATCAGCTCAAAATGTAGGGATGGACAACAAACTGTGCAAAGTAGAGTTCCTTGCACTATAAAGTGGTTCAAATAGAGTTTGTTTTTCATGAACTGGTGGCTTAGTAATGACAGTTTTTTTCCTGGTGTTTTGTGTTGAAAATGGAAAATTACTAGTCCTAACCTGGCCAGGTTGGTGGTACAGAAAAACAAAATAAAGAACTGCCTAAACTCTTTTTGTTTCCAAGTTTGAACCCTTGTAGCATTCAGCTCATCTACAATGAGTATGTAAACTTAAATAAATGTAAAAAAAAATGTAATTAACCATATTCCTGTGGATGCTGTTGCATCTTCAGCATTTGCAGCCTCCTGGGCATGGTCCTGGTTCAGAGCAATGAAATGCAAAACAGGAGATTTCTGTGCAGGCCACATGACCTCCCTGTAATTGAGTTGTTCTCATTACAGAACTGGACAAAAGCAGATCTTCAGAGGAGATGAGAGGTTGCCTCTTACATGGGCTATCTTGAGTAAAATAGATTGCCAAATAAAGATAACGGTGCGCGGTGATGAATGAGTAAGCTGACATGGCTCTTTACGACTGCAGAGAGATTTTTGTTTCTGTCACTAATGCTGCTAATGACATGTCTCATTGCAAATAACATTCTTAATTCAGTAATTATATATTATTTAACAGTTAGGTGTGTTATTTTGTGCACCAGGAGACCATGCCATTGTGACTGATACAAGTAGATCGGTTACTGTATACTCCACTGTACAGAGACATCATCAATGACAAACATGTAGCAAATGGAACCTGAGTTCGAAAACGAAGTATATACGTGTATCATTATGAATATTGGATCCAATGAGAGGAAGGTACATCAATGAAGAATACTGGCGAAAAACTAAAGATAACTTGCTAAGGCAAATCCCAGCAGTCTGCAGCCCACCTTCACAGACACCTTTTATTGTTCAGTAATTAAAGGGCAGTGCAGATGCAAAAAGTTTCAGCAAACCACGCAACTCAGCATAGCCAGCATGTTTCAACATGTGAACGACTCTTCCTTGGGACCATCTCAGCGTGAACTCTCACTCAGCAGCATATTAATAGCAGTCATCTAACCAATGTGACAGTGTACTGTACCAAATCGCAAAAGTGCCAGAATCATTTAGCTGCCAACATTAACGTGTGTCAAGGTTTATCAGAATACATGTTCTTTTCTGGCCAACTTTTAGAATAATGAAAACGGGTAAGCTGCATGACAAGACCTAAAAGATGGTGTACTTTTATTAGGAATGATACATCTTTGACTAGAGTTTTAAACAGTTTTTGATTATAAGTAGATTTGTAAGTTTTGTAACGAAATTGCTTGTACTGATTGACTCTACACAGGAAGATTTCTGTAAATCGGACTTTTGTGCTAGATATTCTTGCCTGTATAAAAATACATTTTACATACTGTACCTACCTACCGTTACTCTGAATTCATACACCGATAGTCATTTATGTAATATGTATGCATGTGATGTGCATGTGTGCGTGTTACTAAATCATATTTAATTTCAAAACACAAAAGCAAAACATATTTTTAGGTTAAGCAGTTCCTAGAGATTCATAAAAGAATGGCTATTGTGCCGCTATCCTGCGGTAAAATAATGTTTTCCGTGGCCCACCTCTGTCCTGCGGGCTGCCCCAGCCCTATCACCCCAACTTCTCCCAGGCCTTGCTTCACTATGCTTGTTCTAGTAGTGATGTCTCAGTCACTGGGTACGGGGCCTGGGGGCTGCCAGAGTCATCTATTAGCCTAAGGGTGTCTGTCCATCTTAGTTTTGTCTGTTCCCAGAGTTTGGTGCACATAGAAGAGCGTGTGCATACAACATGAAGATGCCACATGTTCTTGTATGCCTGTGCCTGGCTCTTAGAAAGGAGGCTGCATGTTGCGCCACTTGGCCTCTGCTAGGTGTCAGTCAAGCAGAGGCATGCACTGTCCCCCCCACCCCAAAGGAGGAGAGTGGACACTAAGTCCTCCATCCTCCGGCTGGTCCACATGTGACCCTGCTCCATTCTCAAATCTGAGTCGTGTGGCAGGTGGTGTGGCACTCAGCGCCCCAGCCTACCATGCCATCTCACCAACTGCATCATGAAAGTTCTGAACTGCATCATCAGAATGATGCCATCTGCTGGTGTAAAGTGGTATAACAACACCTATGTCTACTACAGAAAGAAACACCCAAGATAGTTTGTCAGTTATAACATGGACATTGTGGGTCTGAAGCATGTCTTGCAAGTACTTTGTGGCATAGTTAATGCAGTGTTCTAGCACACTGCACTTCATCCTGATGTGTTTTAGAACATTAACAGTTGTGAGAAAATCGCTGCACAATTAGATCATGGAGGTTTGATTTAAACGTTGTTATAGTCCAGGTTATTGACTGGGTTAAGGAAGTTTCATAATAAGGGTCCTTGGACTACAAGTGAGTATTTCCCTAGTAATATAAGTGAGTATTTTCCTGTATCTGTTTGACTGGTCTTATCCTAAGATCCCCCTAGTGGTTGGATTGTGTTTCATGTGTATATGTTTAAGGCTTTTGTTAAGGGCTTTTGTGAAATGACTTCATATAAATTGTGGAATCGAGGTTTATTTAAGCTTTAGTGTAATGTAAGCCAACTGAATTGTGTGACAAGAGTGTGCTCCACTTCAAAATTAAGTCACTCTCATTCAGAAAAAAGCATTTAAAGAATATTCTTTCCTAAGAATGAATATAAATTCCTACTGTACAAGTACACTAGTTCAGGTACTAATTTTAGCATTTTTTACTGCATCATTGTAGATAACCACACATTAATTAAACTGCTGACAGCCTGAAAGGAAATAAAATAAACATTTTCATTCTATATTAAGTCTTACTGTCCTGTGGACTGATATTTTAGTCCAGAATTCATATATGTTCTAATTTTGTGGGCTGCCTAAGGGTTAAGTTTCTAGAGATCAAGTATATTCTTAGCTTTCAGTAGCAGAAGCAAGAGAGAATGTAAATGAAAACTAATTTGTATATGAGCTATTAGTCTGTTAGAACTGAAGAAATATGTATATTAGGTCTCTAGAATGACAACAGTTCACAGCATAGTATCTGGTATTTAAGAGATTTCAGAATGAAGCAATGGTCTGAAGAGAACCCAAACAGTTATATTAAAACAAAAGTACATTTATGTCCTGGACCTTGTCTGAGCAATGATAAATCGAAGTGATACTTGCAATAGGAGTCTCTGATGATTGCAAAGCACTCTCATCATCTGGAATTCTTCGCCTTCCATGCCCAAAATCTCTTTTGTGGTCCACATTCTAGAATACCAATGGGCCCCGTATTCAGAGTCGGGTGCAATTGCAGCACAGCTGTTTGCACTTGTGATAGTGCACAACTGACTGTGTTATTCAGATAGACAGCATGCACTGACGGAGTGGCACTAACTGACTGAATATCATGCCGTGCTAGTGCAACACTAAGTGGATCTGTGCTACGCCAACAGACCAAGGCTGTATATTGCCCAAAGGAGATAGCGCTGCCCAGAACAGGATAGTGCCAGGTCTCCTGTGGGCCATATTCAGCCCAGGCATGTAAATGAGCTCATTGGGCATGCGAAGCACTAAAGGTCCAGCTGCATGCCCATTATAGGCTCATTTGCATTTGGCGCAGAGAACCTCTGATGTCGCTGCCGCAGAGTACAGCCCTGGTGGTGTAGTGGTCCTCCATCCCCCAATCACCCATCCTGTCTGTTTGAATGATAACACTGGTAGTTTAGTGGTCCCCCTCACCCCTGAACACCATTCCTGTTTGAGTGATAACCCTGATAGTCTATTGGACCTCCACCCCTTGACTTATCTTCAACCTCCCACCTGTCCACCTGCTGAGTACCCTGCCCTGTCCCTTTCAACCCAATCCCACTCACCATGTGTACCAGTACACAGTGGTGCCTGCCACACCCTCCTCCGACCTTTTTAGCTGTCTGCCTTCTGACAGTCAGGTAGCGATCACATTTAGGGTAATGTTGTACATTCCAATTCATTAAATAATAAGATAGGTTCACCCTTTGGGAAAAAAGTTCTAATAATGTTTTATCTTGCTCAATGGAATTGGAATATTGTAAAGCATATTGCCACTGTGATAATTAGGAATTGCTTTAATTTACTTTTATTTTTTTTATTTTATTTTTCATTTGTTAACTGGGTAAGCAAACTGGATCAAAAGGCCCTTTTTCAGGTCCGACCCAGACTGCAAAAAAAACAAAACAACATATGAAACACACAAAAACATCACATAAACATTTTCATCTATTACAAGTACAACATGATTTATCAAGTAAAAAAGATTTATACACAACTTTAAAACAAGATTTACAAGTTGTCGAACGAATGGGGGCAGGTAAAGCATTCCAATAAAATGGGGCAGAATTACCAAAGGCTCAGAGCCCAGATTTGCACTTACATACAGTAATATCAAGCGACAACCATTGGATAACCTCAACATTGAAGGAACCAAACGTACAGTATCAAATCTGACAAATGGAAAGAGGACACTCATGAATAGCCATAAAGGTTAATAAGCCAAATAAATATTCAATACGGCAGTTAAAAGAAAACCAACCCAATTGGGAATATCAATCACAAGAATAGGTATGGTAAGCAGCTAACAAAATAAAATGACAAACATTATTGTATGCAACAGAAAGAATATTGAAGCCCAGCCTAAAATAAATACCAGTGACATAATCCAAGTGAGGAAGAAGAGTGCCAACTGCAATGGCTTTCCTAGTTTCTAAACTAAAAAAAGACTTAAATTTAAACAAAATACCTAATTTTTGATTGATTTTCTTACTAACAGGTACAACTTGTAATGAAAAATTTAGTGTGGGGTCCAGCAAAATCCTGAGATACTTAAATTGCTGTACCTGACCAATAATAGAACTATCCAAATCAAATACTTTTAGGCAGAGGCCAGTCTTTAACATAGAATTGGTTCCAAAAAAACATCAATTTGGTCTTCTTTGAATTAAGAACCAACAAATTATAATTAAGCCAGACACACATTCTATGAAAATCGGATTGAATCTTAGTAGAAATAATATCAGAAGAATTGAAATCAAAAAACACTGTGGAGTTAGCACTAGGAAGTGGTGCTACCATACTAAAACTTATATTAGTAAAAACACCAAAGTAGAGCACACACACCTCATTGATACAAGGGCAAGGTCTATTAAAAGTACATTTTATTAGCAAATGCCACCAACCTGACGCGTTTCGGATGCCAAACACATCCTTTCTCATCAATAGAATTACCTTGACAAAACAAAATCAAGTCATCGGCATAAAGTAAAAGTTTGCAATCAGAACTAACAGAAGATAACTGGTTAATAAAAAGTGAAAACAATAAGGGGCCCAAAATGGACCCCTGAGGAACACCACATACTACAGGAGCCCCCGGAGACTCAGTAGAGTCATAATCAATCATAATTTATTTATATTGCGCTTTTCAAATGCCAAAGCGCAGCACATAAAAACATACATCAATAATAAATAGAAGCTAAAATATAAAACACAATTAAAAGGACAGCAAAAAGGCTAATCAAAGGCTGAAACAAACAAAAACTCTTCAGAGAAGCCTTAAAGGATTCTGTGGATGGGCACTCTCTAATCTGACAAGGTAGAGAATTCCACAGGGTTGGAGCCACAAAGGAAAAAGCTCTGGCCCCAGAGGATTGAAGACGAACCCTTGAAATCTCTAGCAATCCCTCGTCGGTGGAACGGAGGGGGCGGAGAGGGCAGTAGGGCCGCAGAAGATCTTGCAAGTAGCTTGGTCCCTGTCCATGTAGGGTCTTACAGGTCAGCAATGTGACCTTGAAGATAATCCTCCAACGTACTGGCAGCCAGTGCAGTTCGTGCAGAACAGGTGTGATATATGGCAAGTTCTTGGTATCCCAGTCAGCAGCCTGGCTGCAGCGTTCTGCACCAGCTGCAGGCGGCGGAAGGCTACCCCCGGCAACCCTAGATATAGAGCATTGCAGTAATCTAGATGCGAGAAAACAAAGGCGTGAACCAATACAGGGAGGTCATCGTGTGGAACAAGGTGCTTTATCTGGGCTATATTCCTCAGATGGTAAAACGAGGACTTGAAAACGGCCGACACCTGAGACTTAAGTGTCAGCTCGCAATCAAATATTACGCCCAGATTCCGCACCTGTTCAGAAGGTCTCAACTGGTTACCTCCTAACACAAGGCCAGAGGGAAATCCAGGAGTCAACTTCTCTGCACGATGACCAGGGTCCACCACCAGCACCTCAGTCTTGTCCAGATTTAGCCTCAGCCAGTTAGCACTCATCCAGTCCTGGATATCAGCGAGGCAGTTGTTAAAGACCATAAATGCATCATTCTGTTCGGGCACAAAGGACATATAGAGTTGAGTGTCATCTGCATAGCAGTGAAAACTCAGCCCATAACACCTTATAATGTCTCCTAACGGTAGCATATACACCATGAACAACATGGGAGAAAGCACAGAACCCTGCGGCACCCCACAAGGCAGCGCAAAGGGAGCAGAGGAAAAAATTCCTGATACTACCTCTGAGATCTGCCCATGAGGAAAGAGTGAAACCATCTAACGACTGTCCTCGACAGTCTGCAGATCAACCGCAGATGTTCCAACAATATCCCATGGTCCACGGTATCAAACACTGCAGAGATCAAGGAGAACCCAGATCGAATGGCTCCTCCGATCTCTCGCAGTTAGGAGGTCATTAAGTACCTGAACCAACGCCGTCTCGGTGCTATGCCTCTTCCTGAAACCAGACTGGAAGAATCATAGATTCCATGGGTGGCAAGAAAGCCATCAAGCTGCAGTGCAACTATTTTTCAATAACCTTACCCAAAAAGGGCAGGTTAGAGATTGGTCTGTAGTGCATAGACAGTCCGGTCAAGGAAGATTTCTTCAAAAGGGGTGTCACAACAGCCTCTTTCAAGGACTCCGGAAACACCCCTTGGTCCAATGAGCACCAGACAATCTCAGCAAGGACTGGTCCGATCACATCCGTGCAACCCATGAGGAGGGGCGTGAGACCAGGATCCAAACTACAGCAAGTCGACCGCAAGCTCTGGACGATCTTCATGAAATCCATGATTGCCAGCTGGTTGAAGTCCATCCAGACAGACTGAGGCCTATAAGCATGCATCGATCTCCGCTGTGCTAATTTGAATGCGTTCTGCAGATGTCAGACCTGATCATTGACACCTTATCTTCAAAGAACTGAGCAAACTCATCACACTTTAACTGTGACAAGGCTCTCCGGCCCTGCAGACAGGCTGGATTGCACAGCCTATCGACAGTCTGAAAGAGCAGAGCTCATCAATTCCTTGATGCAACAATCTCCTGGACTGGAACTCTGCCTTAGTATGGGAGATTTCTGATTGATAGCCCAAATAATGGGTGATCAATCTAAGCCTGTCACTCTCAAGGCCGGACCTCCGCCAACAGTATTCCAATCTTCGTCCTGCTCTCTAGCTCTCAATGTCCCATCAAACCAGGGGACAGAGGGTGAAGGAGAGGGGTGAATTCAGACAGGAGCTATGGAATCCAGAGCTCTCACACCACACTATAATAGTGCACTACTAAGGCATCTGGATCCAAGCACACTATAGGCCAACCTCGATAGATCCAACACCACCATCAGACCTTGAGTAACACCCTTAAAGAGCGGTACTGGACCATCTCCAAAGGGGTTGATCTCATGGGGAGGGCCATAAAATTGAATTTATGGAGTGATGGTCAGACCACCCAACTGGTTCCACCACCAATCCGGTGATCTCCATCCCCAGGGTGAACACCAGATCCAATGAGTGACCCTGGATATGGGTAGCAGCGGTAACAACCTTGTGAAGCCCAACAAATTCATTAGTTGGAGGAGGTTTTGACCAAAATATGAGAGTTCATCGTCGATCTAAGCATTGAAGTCCCCCAGGACCAACCACCTGTAGGGCTCCAACACCAGGTCGACAATGAAGTCTGCTACTTCATGCAGAAAAATGTTCTCATCACCGGGTGGACGATAGACAAGTAGAGGTCTGCAGCCCACACCTGCTCCCATGATACATTCAAAGGATCTGGGGGATACCACTGGAACCTCCACAAGGTCCAATTCTGATCTAAAACAGATAGCGACTCCTCCCCCTTCAATCCAGTCTCGGGTAGTGTATCACTGAGTACCTGGCTGGAACAGCTGACACAAAAATGGGGCCAGCATTCTCGTCCAGCCACGTCCCGGTGATGCAAGCCAGGTCAGATGGCTCAATAAGATCAGCAATAATTGCTGTCTTGTTTTTTTATAGACCTGGCATTGCATAACACCGCCGGAGTTGGATGAGAGGCCTTGGAGGAGCAAGCCACTTGCCCACCATCAGTGGAGCCTTTGGGTATGGGGACCAGGCATTGGAAACCCCTGTCCTGGACCCATTTCACCCCAGGGCGTCTCCCTAGCCTCACCACCCCTATCCGTCCACTTCGCTCCTCCCCCTTCCGGCTGGGGCACCCGCCTCCCCCTGTGCCTCCTCTGAGCAATCCCCAGGGCCCAGCAATGCCAATAGACCTCAGGCTGCAACGGGGGACTATTGAAGGGGCGCAGGTCCCTCAGCCTGGAGGGGGAATAGTGCCTGCCTACAGAAACCCGGCCCCAACACGTGCTGTCAGAATATTCCTATAACCAGTCAGCAAAAATTAAACACACCAAAAACACTATAACTTATAAATAAAAAAATGCCCTCTAGACACACTAGAGGGGAAAAAAAAAACTCCCACCCAATCCAAAACCCTTAAATGCTAAATCAAATCACAATAAAAGTCCAATGAACAGTTTTAGGGAAATGGTGAAACCAGGCCTCCAAGTAGAGAGTTCGTTGGTGAGGAGACGCAGACCACAGTCAAGCTAAACATGAAATAAACACATCTTCAGTCCCCCAGGTCCTCTCACAACAGGGGACCACAGTCAAGCTAAACATGAAATAAACACATCTTCAGCCCCCCAGGTCCTCTCACAACAGGGGACTAACAAGTTCAGCAAGGGACTCTCACTCCCAATGAAAAATAAAAAGGTATCTGACCCAAGGCATTTGATGACCCCTCAACCCTCTCATGATGAAAGAGGTTGTACAAAGCAAGCAGAAAATAAAATGAATTGTCTTACCATAATCAGGAGAATAGATTAGTGAAAGTCCTCTTCACTGGTATCAGCCACACCACTCCACTCCACTTCTCGGCAAGCCTGATCCAGAAAATCCCCAACCAGGGGCCAAGAGAGAGGAACCACGGCCCACACCACGAAACTCCACAAGGCCAACCCACCGGACGGCCCTGCAGGGAAACTAGAGGACACTTGTCCTAGCTCGCTGGCCACCCAGCAGGGTCAGGCTGAGGTCCTCCGTGTAGCCATGCACCCCACCACCTAGCACTCCCGATGTGTCGGGGAACTGCTCACTAAAGCCAACAGAGTCCGTCCTCCAGATTTATCCAATACGACTTCCACAGTAAAAACACCCTTAATTCACAGGAGTCAGAGTCAAGAAAATCCTTGAACTACAAATAGTAGTCAAACAATTTGCAGCACTTCCACAATCCACTTCCCACAATTTCGACTCCCCTTTTTGGCCAGACCAACCGACCGAACTGACTCGCCGGACAGGGAGAAAGAAAGCTCCACTCCAGGGAACCGGCACCAGTCATCCACCGGATACACATCAGGAATGAACAGATGTCCAAACATTAGCTTCTGGGGTGCCAAACAGGGCGATACAAACCCAGTCCGCTACTTTCTTGTTTGCTCTTGGACAATCTCGAGCCTACCTCGTAACTAAGCTGCAGAAAGGTTTTTCTAACATTAGAAAACACAACAATTCAACAGCAGCGCTAACACCAAACCTCTTTCAAAATTTGTGTTTTTAATGCTGGCCTGCATCACTTCTTTGCCCCTAACTGTTCTAAAACAAAACAATAAAAATTTAAACAATATAACTAAATAAAATTTTAGCCAAAACAAAAATAGAATGAACAAAGCACACAAACTGAAATGCTGATGCTGGCTGGCTCACAGTAGCCACCATCTTGAAAACCGCATATATTGACAACCTGAGGTCTCATAGACAGATAATCCTGAATCCAAGCTGCAGGGTAGCAAGAAAACCCCAGTTCAATGAACTTTCAGTAAATAAGTCCATGGTCAATCAGGTCAAATGCCTTGGTCAAGTTAACCCTTTATGTGATCCCTGTCCAAGCTCTGTGTTGTATTAGCTGTTGTTACTCAATGGTGCCACATTTATATTATACATCCCTCTATGCGTACCTTAAAGAGGCAGGAAATGACTTTTACATAGTTAACTGCCCTTCCATGCCAGTTATGTATTCTCATATGCTTTGATGATTTTTGATAATTAAATAATCTAGCTTTGGGGTGCCCTCAGATCTGTATAGAGTTCCACTCTCCCCACCAGCTACTACTCTTTCTTTTCATATTTCTAAGACTTTCTATGACATCAAGAACACCATTCCATGTTATTCTTCTGAATGGCTTGCAGTGGTGTTATGGATGCCATAGAATGTTCAGGCAGTATGAAAATAGACAGCAACAATTGCCGAGGAGAGAAGGACTCTGGGTAGTTGCAAAGACAACAAAATTAGATTATTAATTTAACAAAAAAAGTCAAAAACATAGAATACTGGGTATCAATAAAAGAACAACTGGAGGGCATCTAGAAGTGTAAAAACTGTTTCCTGTCACTTTTGAGAGAAGTTGTCAACATATTCCTTTGTAAGAAGATGCTGATGTGTTCAAGTAATGTACCCTTTCCTGCAATGCCATAGTGTAAGTTTGTCTGAAGAGGAGAGAATGTTGCTGTTGGTGGCCTGGGCTGAGGTAGGAGCCAGAAATGTGACTTTATAAGGTGCCTTACATACAAGGGTATTCCATAATGCAGTGGGAACCAGAGAAGAGGGATGCTACAGAGAACAGCAAGCAAAGCACTCCACAGCTTTGTGCTTGTGCAGAAATCCAGTAACCAATGACAAAGCACAAAACAGCACAGCGCTCACCGCCTTCTTCAGTAAAGCAAGTCCAATGTAACTAGCAATGTAAATGCTTTTTATTTCCTCCAAAAGATACAGTATGTGTGCAAATTACATCCACACAGATGGTTTGACTAAAATACTGATTACACAGTAGACCACATCACAATTCTGAAGTGGCAGTCACTTGCTGTCATATTGGAGCCACTGATTCACTGAGTCCCCCACCCCCCCGGTTCCCAAACCTGGCTCCAGATCAGACTAATATCAACACTGCAGAGGCCATTAGGATGCTGAAGGACTGTTTGTTCTGGTGCTATTTTGTTGGACCAGTGAGCTGTTGTGGTTTAGGGTTGCCTGGACATGACTGACAACCTGCTGAGCCAGTGGGAGCTGGACATTTTTTAAAGAAGAAACCGGGGGCTATGCTGACTTAAGGAGCTCTGTAAGAGATCTGGGACAGGCAGGACTGTTGTGCAGGCAGAGATTTAAGCTGGGCTATCGGTGACTAAGCCTCAGTGAAAGACGAATTGTGAGTAAAGCAGCTAGTGAGGAAAAGTGGCATTAGCATGCTAACCTGCATGAAAGATGACATTGAGATAAGGACGGAGGAAAGAAAAAGGCAAAAATGAAGTCAGGCTGCAGTGGGGGTTCTATTAGCACTAGGTGTCAGGCTACAACCATCCAGAAGGAATCAGAAGCCATGTCATTAATGTCAGTATGGAACAACAGTAGCAAAGGTGTGAGAAAGCCAGTCAAACCTCCAGGAGGCAGCAGAGAAGCCAGCCCCTGTGAGCGTGTGGAGTGAGACTGGAGAGGAAACCCAATTGATTATGAGGTATGGTGGAAGTTCCACAGTTCTGAGGCCTACAGGGTGAGGAAGGAGCCATCTGATTGGGGAACCATGACTAAGATCAGGGCTTGCCCTGCTTTCAAGGGGATAGCCTTGTTGCCTACTGATTTGTTGCATTTTGTCATTGGCAAGGATCTACAAATACCTTGTGTTTGAGGTTTGTGCCATTGAAGCAATTGCATGAGGGGTTTTCTGTATTTGAACATGTTGCCCTGTTGACCGTAAAGTGTGCCAGTGCTGTCCAACCCATGGCAACATCAATGGGCCTAGGGAACTGTGTTTGAGGGAGCTCCATGTAATTATTAATGTAAATGTCTGGTACCAGGCAGGAGAAGGCAGCTGCCTCTAGTACAAGAGGACCATCTTTACTGGTACCATGAATGAGGTGTGGGGGGCTGAGTGTAGGCTGCACCTGGTTGGGCATAGTTATTAAAAACCAGCAAAAAACACTCAGCTACATGTGCCTATACCAATAACAATTACAATACAGGAAACCAGCAAGGGAGGCACCATCCACAACAGAATGCAGGTTACAGAGGGGTCAGTGAGCTCCTCTGTCAGTGTCTCTGTTTGGCCTACTAAATAAGTAGGTGTATTTGTGATTTTATTTGCACTTATTGCACAATAAATGTATTTTGCGCTGTGTTCTGTTGTGGATGATATCTTCCTTGCTGGTTGCCTTTGCAGTTTTTCCAGCCTCTGGAACCTGTTAGTTTGACCCCATCTGAGTAGGGCAAAAAAGGAGTCCAAGTTTGATTGCACCTGCTCAGGGTGCCTAAGAACTGTCCAGGGTATACAGTACTCCCCCAATTTTGGGAATCAGTTGCACTTTATTCCATCCTGTTAGGGCTTTGTACCCTAGAATAAGGTTGTGCTTGATATCTGAAGAATAACTTCCTCATGCTTTGTCCATGAGTAAGAGCATCCTTGTTTCTTACAAATAGGTTCTTACTATTCACCTTGTTTATACCCTGAGAAATGTATATATTTTAATCATGTCCCCCTGCTCCATCCTGGCATGCAGCGAGCACACACTTACGGCCTCCAGACAGTTCTCATAGGATCTGCTCTGCTGGCCCAAGATTATCTTGGTGAGCATTCACTGTAGCAACTCTAGTCTGCTAATGTTTTTCCTCAGGTGAGAACTCCAGAACTAGGCAAAGTACTGTAGGTAAGGCCTCACCAGGGATCTGTACAGTAGCAGAATTACCTTGCTTCTCCTACTAGTGAAAGCCCTCCCAATACACCCCAGCATCCTCAATCCCTTGCTGTATGCTTTGCTGCATTAACTTGTTTGGTTGAGGGGATCACTGATTATGACCCCAGATCTCTGTCCTCTGTTGAGAGTGAACAAAGGAAATTCCAGCTCCACTCACTCCGTGTATCACTGGTATCTTCTAAAGAGTGTGCAGTATAAGCATGAGCACCACAGAGTACTGTGCTCAAAAAAAGTTTATTTCCAAACAAGTGCAAACATGCATCTACAGCTGCCCTGCAACTTGGGAACAACCTCTTCCGGTTTCGCACCCGTGTGCCTCCTCAGGTAGAGGTTGTTCCCGAGTTGCAGGGCTGCTGTAGAAGTATGTTTGCACTTGTTTGGAAATACTAAACTATTTTTGAGCACAGTACTTTGTGGTGCCTGCGTTTGTACTGCTACCTCTGTTGAAGTGACCAGTCTAACCTCTCCCATCATGTATTCCATGCATGGATTCCATCTCCCTAAGTGCATTACCTTGCACTTCCTGGCATTGAGTCTCAACTACCAGGCCTTAGACTATCTTTCTAGTTTCTCTAGGTTCTTCTGGACCTCCCACAGTCCTTCATTGTGAGCTCACTGGATCCTTTGGGTTGAAAAGGGGAGTGAGTTCTATGGGGGCTTCTCATTCCATTATGCTCTCTTATCAATAGACTGCTGAGGAAGTACAGTGAGGGTGACTCGGTTGTTGGCAAAAGGGGGAATTAGTCAATCTTGGCTCTGGTGCCAGTGAGCAAGGAGTCAACCCAGATGGATACTGTTTCCAAAATGGGGCACTACTGAATGAGGTACTGATGCCAGCCAAGAGGGAAAAATGAGGGATAAAAGAAAACTGCTAGAACTTTATTTTACCTTGGTTTCAGAAATATAATTCATGGAGATTTGGATGGAATAAAACTGCTAATACTATTTTCCTTCAAAGCTGAATCTTTCAGTTAGCTGTGTCTTTAGTGATACACATTTCTTCATGGGTCTCTGTCAAATATATCATATTTATCACCATCACATAATCAGTCTTCCTTTCAGTTTGTTTATCCTAACATCATTCATACTTCTATCTGAGTTTAACATACATTAAGAGTGTTTTTAATATTTGATCTTAGAATTTTCTTACAGCTCTGAGGGGTTGTCAGAATAGAGACAAGTCATTTTGGATATTCTGGCAGGCTGTAGAAGAGTGGTCAAACTAATGAAGAAAATTCAGTGGAAGGATTATGGAGACAGAGTCATTGAAATAGGGTATAGTCGTTGCATAGGGAATGCAGGAACAGGACTGCCCTGGCCAAGGCTGGTCTAAAGACAAGACTGCACAGGGATCAGTGGGAACAGTAAACCCTTTCTGAGTTTGTCGTGCGCTGGCTGCAGATGAACTCACTGAAATAAGAGTTGTCATAGAGGGGTATGGGGGTGTGCATCCACTAGCGAGCTCTGTTGCAAGAGGCAGATCTGCGGCAGGTGAATCAGTAGGCAGGCTGCTGATGACTCACTTTCTGTTTTGGGGGCAGAGTTGGCAAAGTTTTCTAAGGACAGAGCCGAACCAATAGTGGTGTGGCTTGGTCCTTTGAAACAGCCCTGCATTACATTAACTTCCTGGTTGTGCGTTCACACTGCCGTAGCATTTACAGTGATGATGGCAGATGTGAACACGCTGAGCCTGTGTTTAAAAGAAAATGAATCCCTCCCACTCCCTCCCACTGCTCCTGTTCTCCCTCCATTCCCATTCGAGCCCCTGCCAGCAAATCACTCCCTCCCGCTCCTCCCACTGCTGCTATCCTCTCTGCATTCTTGTTTGAGCCCCCCACCAGCAAATCAATGCCTCCAACTCCCTCCCACTGCTGCTGTCCTCCCCACACCCTCAGTTCTGTTCAAGCCCCGCAATACATGCAGAAAATCCCTCCCTCTCTCTCCCCCCTCTCCCACTGCTGTTTTCTTCCCAGCACTCTCCGTTCCCCATCTCCCTGGACACTGGGGAGCCCACTCCCAATGTCCAGAAATGTACACATTGTTTCCCGTTAAAAAAAAAAAACCCAAAAAACAAAACTGTCCCCAATGTCTTTAATTTTTTAAACCTGAAAAAAAAAAGGTCCATCGTTGTCTCCCCATCCCAACCCTCTCACTGTGCACCCACCTCCCCTCACCCCCGCTTACCCATACTTACCTCCGGAGGTCAGAAGCAATGATCTTCTGTGGACCAGGACACGGGACATGTCTGCACTCTTCAAAGCCGACTGGCAAAGTGAAGATTTCAAGGTAAGCTGGATAATAGAAATCAATGGGGGGAAGGGGTCAACTTACTTTGATATTGCAGCCATTTTTAGGAATTTTTGGCCCCAAATGTTCAACATGGAGTTCTTGGGACCCCACCTCCTGAACACTGTCAATGTTATTTTGTTACTCGGTCCCGAAAGATGATTTTGCAGTTGCTGCGTGGAATCACCTTTTGGGACCAATTATTGAAATGATAGTGCCACTATTTATGAGGTGGGGTTCCAAACAAAAACCCATGTTGCAAATCTGGTGAACAAATTCCAAAACATGACTGTGTTAATGCGTATCATGCAGCAGTTCCTACACAAAGCTCCAACTTCACCAGTTTTAATATTTTCACTCCAGATTCCCAACATTGCCATTATTTTACACCTCCTTATAAACAGTGTAGTTGTCATTTTCATATCCTGCCTGAAATATGTTTTTGCACCTGTGACGCACAATGGCTTGATGGCACTGCAAAATCACCTTTCGGGATGAATGAACAAAATTACAGTGGCACTTTTACTGAGGTGGGGTCATAAGAATGCTACATTGAAAATGTGGTGTGAAAATATTAAAAAACAACAAAGTTACAAGCATACACTTAAATTAAAAAACGCAGGCTCATACCTTTGGTACTCTCAATATTTTGACCCCAAATTTGGATCATAGCCATTTCTTCACTGCACCTCATGAATGTGACAGCTGCTATTTTCCAGATCCTGGGCAAAATGTTTTTACATCCAGCTGATTTTGCAGCCACTGCATGAAAGTACCTTCGGACAGGAGTTGAAATTATACTCTTCCTTTCTTCATGAGGTGGCATAATAAGATGGCTATGTTGAAAATGTGGTGTAAAAATATTAAAAAAACAATGAAGTTATGAACCTGTGTTGAAATTTGCCAACACCAGCTCATAACCCCCCCACACACACACACACACACACACACACACACACACACCAAATGGCACCAGTGCACACAACAAACTTTTGGGATTGGCAAATGCTTGTTTAATACGCAAGAAAACAAAAGGAAAGTTTAAGATAAGCTGAGGCCCTTGGTGACTAAGGGGGAGGAACCTCTGAGAAAGGTAGGTACAGTAAATACCAGATACACTGAGTAATTACTTTTCGTCCGAATTCAGCCAGAAAGTTGAGCATCATGGATAGCTGTGGGTGGAAGTTTTGGGAGAATTACATGCCAAACAGGAGGCTGTGTTGATCATGCCTGAACTAGTAGGTAAGCATCTAGAGGGAATGAATCTGGAAAAATCTGGAGTCTGAATAATATGCACCTGTGAGTAATAGTGCATTTTAAGAGGGACTCTGTATGGACTTCCTGCTGATATCTTTTAAGATTCCTTACAGACAGGGATAGTGCTACTTTGCTGGGCAACAGCCAGTGTTATTCTCTTTTCAAGAAGATGAAGAGGTCAGACTGTGGTGATTACAGACCTGTGAGCCTTACCTTGATACTTTGCAATATGTTTGAGTCACTCATAAAAGACATAGCTCAGCACACAAAAGAGAATAGACTGGTGCAGCACACAAAAGAGCCTCGCAATGGAAGATACAGTACTTTCAAACTAACATGATTACCGTCTTTGAGGAGGTAACAAGGGTGGTGGAGAAGGGCCATGTCACGGACGGAGTCATAAATTCAGTACTGCATGAAAAACCCATGGAGAAAGCAGTGCAATATGGAGTCCACAAAGTTTACAGGAAGTAGATGGGTCCCTATTAGTTGAGCAGTGGCTTTCATCTTTATCAAACGTTAGCTTAAAGTTTAATAAAATTGTTTTAAAAATTAGCCCCATAGACCTGTATTGGGCTCGTCCCCGTGCTCTCACTGGTACCACGTCACAAAATGGGAGAGCGCAGGGACGGAGCAAGCAGACTCGGAAGTGGGAAGCTTGGTAGCTACCAGTTCGGGCAATATTACAATCCCTTCCCAAACATTATTCAGTGAGTAAAAAACGTTTATTTTCAAACAGTGGGGCTATTGCCGCCCCAGAGTAGCAGGCTATGAAGCCCAAACTGTGATTTTTTTAAATTCACACATTTACTTCAAAGTAGCATTACCTTTCTTCATATGCCCCTGCCTCCTGACCCTGGGGCATTCACCTACCTACTGCCTCTCTTCATGCCCTTATCTGAGCCTGTCTTACCAATGGCCCTGGTATCACTATTTGCTGCTATGACCATTACGGGTTTCTCTGCCTAGCCTCCCCCCTCCCTCTTTAACTTTCACAACTCCCTTCCTTTTTCTTATCAGCTTCCTAACTTCCCTTGTTGCCCCCTCTCACTCGTGTTTGTTCTTCTGCCTTCACCACACCGTAGTGTCCAATCTTGACTATGACCTGTATTTATCTGCTCATGTGTGTGTATAGTACTCATGCACTACCACTGTCATTACCCTGTGTATTATATTTAGCTCTATGTTAGTTAGTTATATATTGTGTGATTTTATTGTGTTCAGTGTGCTGTGTAATATTCTTGTATCCTGTCCAGGTCCATCTCGCAAATGAGCTTTGCTCAATGATGTTCACCTGGTTATCCATCAATCAATCAAAATGTTATTTATAGAGCGCTTTTCAATATATCAAAGCGCTATAAATAAAGATTTTGATTGATTGTATGCAGGACACACTTTAAAATGAAGAATTTATCCAACTGTTTTCCCTTCAAATAATTTAAAAATAGACCCATTTAGCCTTGGGATTGCAGCTGGGCTGTCAACTGGTGGACTGGAGCTTCTAAAATCTCTTACCAGCATTTGCCCACATTGACTCTTTTGTGGCTTACCCCAGTATCTGACATCAGCTCTAAAGGATTCAGGGATGCCATCGGAGTGGTTGCAATTAAAAAATATCAGAGCAGGGGAAACAGCTGAATCAACCAGGCAAAGTTTATATACAGTATGAGGCACAAAGGTAAGAGAAGACAAAGAAAAAGATCACTTCGGGAATACGTGTTGCGCTCAGTGTATCAGGAAAAATAACACGCCACCAGCACCCCATGTAAAGGCAGACTAGCACGCTGCTGACTTAATGATAGTAATCACAGATTATTCAGCAATGCCAGTCAGATAAAAACCAAAGTGCACAACAGGGACTCCCCAGACCATTACCCCCAACATTTCATTTCAAAATGCTTCCGCAGGGACTTCCTGAAGAGGTGCTTTGGGGCAGAATGATGGGAGTGGTATTCTGGAGTGTCTTTGTTGTGGACTTCCGCTTTGTTTTTAGCTGTATGTATATGTCTCACAAAGGTAAAGTAAACAGTTTTCACTGGGGCTACCACACACCATAGACGTGGGCCTTATATAAGGACATTCCCATTTAAAGGAACCTACAGTCAAAATTTACAACCAGATATATTGTGCAGTTTGTTTTGATTTGTGTTTGTAGTCCTGGTGTGTTTTTTACTTTGTTTGCTGTCAGGATTTTCTTTTCTAAATTTGCCTACTTGTTTTATGGCCCCTGGGGATCTCTATTTCTGTATCTTTTATTGCCTTTTCTTTTCCCACAAACCCTGCTGTCCATATAACAGTGATGAGTCAGGGAACCTTGACTGAGCGTCTTGTCTGCAGTAGCACTGTGCTGTTAAAGGTTGTTGTTCTGGCCTCAAATAAATAACTCTTTCTAATGACATTCTTTCTGGTTTCTAGGTGTGTCTAAGAATAGCCAGCTGGAGTAAATGTTTTGTTTTTAAAACTTTTCTTTAATTCAGACCATACACAACAATAAAAAAGGACACAAATCTCCCAAGGACATCAGTGCTGTACTTAGTGAACACTCTAGCTGTTGCCAGAAAACCCCACTTAATTATCCCTCAGGTGTTTGCCAAACTGAGGATGTAGCCTTTCTCAGTGTTCACTACATAAGAAGAGACTCTCAAAAGCATCATTCTCCTGCTGCAGACAGGACAGTAAACTGAATCAGTGGTCTCTGATGCATCACTGTCACATGGGACAGCAGTAAGCGTGGGGAAAGGAAAGGCAAAAAATATATATAAATAAAGTCATGGAGATGCCCAGTGACCATAAAACAGGTAGAAGACATGAAGAATTTATCCAGTACTGTTTTCTCCATGTGACAGTGATGCATCAGACACCATTGATTCAGTGAGTGCTGTCTTGCAAACAGATTAAGAAAAAAATCTAAGAGCAAAGAAAGGAAAGAACACACTAGGACTACACACACATATCAGAACACTGCAAAACTTGTTTTTGTAAATTTTGACTGCTATTCTCTATTAATGACCTGAAGAATGGGGTCAGAAGCAGGCTGCTGAAGTTTGATGTTGTAGTGGTGGTGGTGGTAGTAGTAGTAGTAGTAGTAGTAGTAGAGTAGGTTCTATTTTATAAGGCACCCTTTGGGAGCTCAAAGTGCTGAAATCCATTTTGTACATTAGGAAAGGAGAGAGGGATACTGTGAAGGCATACATCAAACAACATATAAATATAAAACCTTTTAATAAATACATCCAAAGCATTTAGATAACAGATATCCAAGGAACAGATTAAGGATTATGAAAAACCTGGGCAGGTCTAACACATGAGGCATTTTCTCAATCTGGATTTAAAAATTCCAAGAGCGGGAGAAAGATGGAAATAAACCAGTAATAAATTCCAAAGGGAGTGGGGCAGTCTCCAAGAACCGAATGCCGCCAGACTTTAAAGGACACTGTCAACCTTTTTTGCATCATATTATTTCTAGTTAAAACACACATTTTATGATTGCTTACCTTCTTTAAAATTCATTGATGTTACTATTTGTTTTGTCTGTCTCCTTGTTTAGTAGAATTGAAATGCATGGTAATGTGTTTTTATAAACAACTTTGTTTTGTTTCAAATCCTGAATCTATTCTTCTTGAATGCTTCCTAAACATTAGAAGCACCCCCAAACAGTGCAGATACTCATGAGGCAGTAGCCATCTAAACTCCCACTACATCATGAGTGGCTAGACTGTGTTGGCACTGTTCCTAAGTCCAGGAAAAATGCAGTGGGAGCTGATCAAGGAATTTAAACAAACCTGTTTTTTGTGTGGTAATACCAGTATGGTGAAAGTCTGTTTTTCACTTTTTAAAAGTAAAAAAGAATCAGAATCAAACTACTAGCTACATCAGCAGTCTTTGCAGAATGATAGCAATCATAAAATGTGTTTTTTAAACAAGAGACACTGTGAGGCCTAAGGGGGTTGATAGTGTCCCTTTAAATGAGCCAGAGGTACCCAGAGCAATCCTTGCCCCATGGGTCTTATCATTTTATCCTTAATGATCAACTATTGCAACTTGTACAGTTCTACAAGTCCTTGGATTTAAGGTTAGATTCTTAATGTAAGTGGAATATTTACGCAAATAAACTACCAAAAAATGTGGCTCCAAAATTATGATTACTCAACAAGTTTCACAATTTTCTCTCTCCTAAATCACGTTGTCACCTGGCTGATACCATGATTACCCCCATCTTGATTATGGAGATCATCTATAGGGTGGAACCTCAATGAGGGAACTGGGGAAACTGGATATTACGTATGACTGCTTTGTCTGCTTGAAATTTAATGTGAGGTATGACCGCTTTGCCTGCATCATCCTGGATGCACCCACACCAAACATCACTGTTCACTCTATGGAGAATTAAACTGGCTCCATTTGAATGATAGTAGACAACTTTATATATGGCATAATATGTATAAATGTTTTAAGCATATGGCTCTGAACTATATTGAAGATTTACTTGCACCATGAGCCATTACCAATGGTCTTAGATTATCTGAAGGCTTTGAGTATCAGCTACCTGCTACTAAAACCTAATGGGGTCAATCTTTCATTCATTTTATTGGTCCAAAGTTAAGGGATAGAGTTCATTATATTTAGGCCACCCACTGGTCCTCATTAGATTTTTTCCCTTTTACTGGATTGGTTCTGTGAGCAGCTAGGAAGCCACTTCCGTACTGCAGGAATAGGCTAAATTTGAATTATTTGCTAGTAATTTACTATGATTATTTTTTGCATTGTACCCTTTTATGACTATATATGAATCACTTATTTATTAAACTAAAAAACTGTGAACTTGTATGTTGTATAGCATTTTCTCTGTAATTAACTGCCACCAGTTTTTTATGTTGTCTTGCACATGCGCCAACAACATATTGGGGTAGTATGAGAAATGCAGAGGTGTGTCAGTGTTAGCAAATGCAGGGCATGCTTTAGAAGGTGCATCCCTCATTCACCAGTTAGCCAGCATGCTAGCACTGACACAAGTTTTATGCAGAGTGCCACCAACTTGAGAGAAATGTGCCACTGTGATCAGACACAAGCTTGTCATGCAGCAGCACAGATGATACCCTTTTGAGCAGTGCCTTTTGTGGTGAAACATTTCAATGAACAAGGTGGTAGGAGGTAAACAGCTGTTTGTGTTTTAACGTCTCCACCTGGCCTCCACCAGTCCCTGCCTAAAAGGTGGAGAAGGCGTTTTCCTCACCTGCCTCATCCATGTCCCACTGTCTCTGGTGCGAAGGTTTCTCCCAGCCATGTGGAGCAAGCCACAGCCTAAGTTTTGTACAGGCTGGGAGTAGTCAGTGCCTGAAGGCATTTTTATTGTAACTGCAATCTGATCACACTGGCGGCCCCCCTTCCCCACCTGCCAACATCAAGGTGCTTAATGCCCATGTCAGCCTGTATCCCCCTCATCCTGTAATATGGCACACTGGGAGCCCACCCCAGTGTGCCAAAACATGCTGTGGCTTTTTTTTCTGACACCGGGATGTTCACTCCTGGTTTTGGATGCACCCTCCCCACATAGCCTCTGGCCTCAGGGTGCCCAAGCCCGGGATAGCACTGATCTCCCCAGTACTTTGGCACACTTGGAGCCCACCCCAGTGTGCTGAAATGATTTAGTTTACCTGTAAGAAAGAAAACTGACCCACAACATTTTTTATTTTTCAAACCTGAAAAAAATGAAAATGGTCCCTCGTTGTTGCTGCCAGCTTGCCTCCAACAACCCACGCCCTCCCTCTGTGCACCCCACTTCCCTGCACCCCCCTCACCCATACTTACCTGCAGAGGTCAGGAGCAGTGATCTTCAGTGAACCAGGAACATGTCTGCACTCTTCAAAAGCAGACTGCAAACTGAAGAAATTACGGTAAGTCCTATAATGGCACTGAATGGGGAAGTTTCAATTTAGGTTGATATCTCTGCCATTTTTGGTCCCAAATTTTCAACGTGGGGTTCTTGGGACCCCACCTCATGAACACAGTCACTATCATTTCATTATTTGGTCCCAAAAGGTCATTTCGCGGTCACTGCATTGAATCACCTTTCGGGACCAATTAATGAAATAACAGTGCTATTGTTCATGAGGTGGGCTCCCAGAAAGCTCATGTTGCAAATTTGGTGAACAAATTCCAAACAATGACTGTATTACGAGTGTGCGTTGCACATTTTCCATTCACGCTCATAACTTCGACAGTTTTTAGTATTTTCAGTCCAGATTTTCAACACTGCTATTTTTTCACACCTCCTTATGAACGGTACAGCTGTCATTTTTCACATTCTGCCCAGAATGTTTTTTTGCACATCTGGTGCACACTGGCATGGTTGCTGGGGGAAATCAATGTTCAGGACAGATTAACAAAATCTCTGTACCACTGTTCATGAGCGGAGGTCCCAAAATGCCTATGTTGAAAATTTATTTAAAAATCCCAAATAATTGTGTTATGGGCATGCATTGCGAATTTCTCTCTACTGCGCTCATGACTTCGGCAATTTTCATATTTTCACTCAGATTTTCAACATTAATATTTTTACACCTCCTCATGAACAGTACAGCTGTCAGTTTTCACATCCTGCCTGAAATGTGTTTTCGCACCTGTGTCACCAAATGGCACAGTTGCTGTGCAAAATCACCTTTCAGCTAATGAACTGATAGTGCCACTGTTCATGAGGTGGGGTCACAAAAAGCCCATGTTGAAAATTTGGAGTGAAAATACCAAGAAATGCCCGAGGTGTTAGGCTTTTCAACCATAATGCCCCTCCCTGTAGAGACTGACAGGCGTCAGGGGTATGACTTGGGATTGTCGGCTGAAATGCTCATGCCATTCCACCCCCACCCCCACCCTGCAGCCAGTGACTGGCATCGAGGTGTACCTTGAACTCTTTGGCCCCAAAGGTCACCCCATTCTCCTATACTGCACCCATCTCAGTGTATTTCCTTATGGAATGGGGTGAGCATAAGGCCCGAAGACCCCAAGGAACACCACGACACTTGTCGGTATCTGCAGGGTAGGGTGAGGTGAAATAGCATGAGCGTTATTGCTGATGACCCAAAGGCACACCCCAACACCTGTCAGTCTCTGCAGGTTGGGGGTTGGGTTGGCATCAGTTTAATACTTCACTGCCATTCCTATTATGCATCTCTCTAACTCCTGCACTACCAATGCCAATGCCAACAAGACAACATTCGGCATTGACAAATGCTTTTTTATTTTTGCTATAAGGTGGAACCCATTAAAATGGCTCAGTGATGTATTCTATTCAACATGTGAATAAACAGATTACTATTAGCCTTGCTGGGGTATAGGGCATCATAATCTCATGGAATTTGCTGAAGATGCTAAATTTGCAAGAAAAGTGAACAAAGCAGGGGAGATGCACTACAGTGGGATCTGCAAACATAAGAAGTGTAGGCCAAGAAATGGGGGCCTAGGTGTAGTGAGAGAAGTGCAAATATGACACCCAGGGGGAAAGGAATCCAGCAAGCACATAATACTGTGCGGTGAAGCAGTACAAATCACAACAGAGGAGAGTAATCTAGTGGTAATTGTTTTATTTATTTATTTATTTATTCATTTGTTAACCGGGTTGGTAAAATGATCCAATGACCTTTTTCAGGCATGGCACAGAGCAGTGACTGGCACATACAATGGTAACAGTCAGTACAAACAACAAAAGTCACACAAGGATAATAACAGGCAATCAGTACACGTGCAAGTACAAGTCGGCAGATAAAACAGTGGTGTGGGAAGTAAAGGCAGGTAAACAGCACCATGTCCATCTAACAAGGTGAATATAGGGTTCTGGTAGGTGCTTAGCCATTAGACAGGAGGGAAAGGTGATTGGTGAGTCAGTGCTCAGGGGAGGAGAGTACTAATTGGAGGAGGAGGTGGGGGGGGCTGCAAAGATGGAGCAGCAGGGCTAGTTGCATGTGGGCAGATGCAGACTGAGGAGGACAGAAAATGGGTTCTTAAAGTGAATTTAGGTTTGGGGGGTCAGTGGAATGCTGGGGGGTGTTCCAGAGTGAGAGTCCAGCTGCAGAAAGAGCTGTTTGCCCATTCTAGTTGTAATGTTAGGGTGGTCAAGTTGGAGATGGGATGACTGATACAGATTGCATCTGAAGGTTCTTGGCTGGATCAGAAGAGATAGCACAGAATAGGAAGGGTTGTGTAAGGCATCTCTGACTGTCCGGACCAGTTGGTAGGAGCGTAGTGCTTGAGTGGGGAGGCAGTTTAGGGACTGGTATAGAGAACAGTGGTGGGTGGTGAGGGGGGCACAGAGGGCAAAGTGGCATATCTGATTATAGGTAGTGTTAAGCTGGTTCAAGTTGGCAGGCGGTAAGGAGTACACTATGCATCCATAATGACCCTTGTCCATGTCAGTGGCTCAGCAGGTACACTCACCTCTGAGGCTGGAATATCAGAAGGATGTGGGTTCTATCCCCACACCAGGCACTTGTGTCAAATCCCAATACTGACATTGTAGTGCAGCATGAGGGCAGTGCTGCACTGCTGAGGTGCCGTCTTTCAGATGAGATGTTAAACTGAGGTCCCATCTGCCTGTTCTGGTGGTAGTTCAGGTGGATTTTAAAGATCCTGCGACACTTTTCGAAAATAGTAGGGGAATTTTTTTATTCAAAACTTCGAAAAAATCATAATACATTACAGGCATAACATAAAGCAAAACTTTAAAACATTATATACATAAATGTGCTACATCACACAAAATCATAATACAAATTAAAAGAAACATAATTAAATGTGTCTTCATACATCTAATGTGAAAATGTCATATTCATAATGCCAGAACTTATGGTCACTGCTGAAAACAACCCCCACCACACTGTAAGAGTAGAGGACTATATTAATTATGGTGGAAAGTAAATTACAGTCATACCAGTTATTTCACACAAATACATAACAAAATAAAAATAAACCTAAATAAACATAACGTTATTCAGCCAATATAGAATTCCATGAGTACAGTTTCAAAACTGATCAAACCCCCTCTCTTCCCTACACTAAAAGAGCATAGGAAGGTGAATTATGACTAAAAGGTAAAGAAAAACAAATAGTGTTATATCACACAAAAAAGAAAAACTATATGTGTGAAGTATTACTAGCAGACCTCCGACTTGAAACTTCAGTACAATAATCCCAACATGCAGTACAATCAGAAGAACCCAAAAACCATTCCATCCTGTACCCCCTAAGGGGCAGGGGGATGCCCTAGGCATACCATACATACTATGGCATCATACATCCTCTATCCAATCCATATGCCTCCACCACAACTGATAGAGATTCAAAGGTGCTTGTAATTTCTCTCTATTCTTAGTGTCTACCAAAGCATTATGAATCAATCAAAAAAGTTGGTCCGTGATAATTTCTCTCTGTTAAATAGTAAACTGGACTCTTGCATTCCAAATGTAATATTTAAGGAGAAGCAAAATTAAGTGTATCGTACTGCTATCAAATTTGGTCCAAGCTTTGGGAAGAAGTCCTAGAAATAAAATGTCTTTGGCAACCAATTTAAAAGGTGAGTTAGTCCACTTATGATAAAGAAAAGACCAAAAAGGAAGAATGAAGGGACATGTGAAATACAAATGTTCCATGGTTTCTAATGCATTAGTACGGTAGGTATTCCTAGGACACATATGTTCTAACTTATCTTTATGTTTAAGGTTATCTTTAACATTTAACTAATCATGAGACCAACCAAAGCACGTCCCACATTTTACCTCGAAGTCTGGTGTGCCTCAACATTTGACCCACTTGGTTAACCACACTAGGCTCTCTATTCCAAAACCAAGGGTATTCAATAAAGAAATGCTAAAGGATGTGTGACTAGGAATCTTTTTGAGAGAGTGTCAATAACAATTGTTTGGGGACGGCCCATAGTTTCAGCTTCCCAAATATATATGCCATATAATAAGGCAATCCAGTCAAAGATTTTTGTTTCGGGATGGGAGATTGCATGTCCCAAGTAGTCACCCATGGTCTAATGTGATCGAAAATCCAAGGCTGCCAAAGACGACCACTGTTCTGTAGCACAGGCTTTATGTTATGGTAAAGAAACATACAGAAAACAAAACACCAAGGGCTGGATCATTTGGAGGCCCTTTTGTTGAATAGTTAAATGTGTAAATCCTCTCTTGATGGGGTTCAAGTGACTCCCCCAAATACATTGAAAAAAGCAACTATAAATTGTAGTCTCCAGATGTTTGGGTGGGGAAATATGATACAAAGATGTAAGAATAAGGGTAATAAATAGGTCTTAACCATATAAACCCATTTTAGCTTGGACATGTGCCACATATTCCATTTCTGAACTTTAGCAAGACCGTCTTTGAGCATCAGGGACCAATTATATGTGCACATGTCTCCAGAGCCAAAAAACACACCTAATATTTTAATGGGACCCTGCTGAACAGGGATCTGAAAAAGGCTGTTTCAGTATCAGCAATTGATCCTATAGGGAGACACTGACACTTAGTTAAATTAATATTAGAATGTGTTAAGGTCAAAAAATTCTGAACTTCTACCTCAGCCACTCTGCATGATGTAGGGTCTGTCATCAACAGACACACATCATCTGCATACGAAATTGACTTCATTTCTAATTCTTCACTCTGTACAGAAAGACCAGTGATAGATTCACACAGTTGTAGTTTATATAATAAGGGACTGAGAATCAAAATATAGAGGGGGTGTTAAGTGGCACCCTGTCTCACACTCTAGACACAGAGCACCTTTTCCCCACCCAATCATTGATGTAGGGTTGAACTACAGAATGGTGGTAATATAATTGAATCCATTTAATGAACTGCTCAGGAAATCCATAAGCCTTTAAACATAGCCGCAAGTAGGCATAGCTGACCTTGTCGAAGGCCTTGGCTTAGTCTAAACAAATCAAAAATCCCTGCAATTCCTCTTTGTCACCTTTTTCCATTATTTCCCTGAGAGAGATTAGGGCATCATGGATTTTCCTCTCTGGTATTGCACAAAACTGAAGGGGGACGATAATAGTATCCAGGGTTACAGCTAACGTAGCACTCAAGTTTCCCAATGATTTTACAGTCAACATTCAAGAGGGAAATGGGCCTCCAATTATTCAATACACTTCTATCATCTGTCTTATGTAAAAAGATAATCAAGCCTTCATACATACTGAATAGTAGAGTATTAGTCTAAAAAAAATGAGAAAAAATTTAGGACAATTCTTTACAAGGTTTTGGGAAAATATACTGATAGAATTCACAGGGAAGCCATCAGGGGCTGGCGCCGTCCCCAACCTAAGTGCCTGTATTACAGCAGTTAATTCAGGCTCCATCACCACCTTAGTTAAAAGGCCTAAAAAATGGTCCAGGACCTGCAGTAATTGACAAGAAGTCAACCAGTCCTCAACCGCCATATTCGATAATGGAGTTGACTGAAACATAGTGTTCTAGAACCGTCAAGATAGCATCCTTTTTGTAAACATACCTCTCTTCAAGGGCTTTTAAAAATGAATCAGTTTACTATTTTTCTGCTTATTTCAAGTATCAAAGGGGTTGGCGCTACCCTGGGCTCCACTCTGACCAAACCTCTGTTCGATCTCAAACATCTTCATCCAGTTGTATTGAAGATCAATCATTTCATCTTTAATTTCTTTAATTTGTGCCATCAGGTCCTCCCCAGATTCTTGTTGCATCTGGTGTAGCGAAAAAAATTTACTCGGTAAGTCAAAATATTGGGCTTTTCTACGTGTACCACTTACTCTCCCCATAAGCTGGAAATATTCCCAAACATATTGTTTACAATCCTCCACCATAAGACTGGAGAGTCGTAAAGCAAAAAGACCAACTGCCTGGCTTCAAGCAAGTGCTAAAACCTTGTGAAATGTCCAGGTGTTCCAAAAGCCCCAAATTGAGTCTCAATACCCTCTACCCTTGGGTGTACCTACAAAGTCTGAAATTGTTACTGTGAGTAAACAATGATCAGAAGTCGCCACTGGTATTACATGTTTACATCTAATAGGTAAGGAGGATAAGGAACCAGTAATCAATTCTTATGGAGGGGTCTTCCCCTTCAATTTCAAAATATCTACCATATCAGTAGTTTGTAGTACAAGGTTTAAGTAAGAAGCATCATAATAGATTTTGATGTGTTCAGACTCCTATCTTGACTCAACCAACTAATATTAAAATCTCCTCCAAACAGTATATTTTTAGAGGTATATATAAATAAGGCAAAATCTTTTTCAACAGTTCAGTCCTAACAGACTTCTGCTGGGGAGCATGTATACAGTATATTAATAAGATAAAAGTCTGTCCACTGAAATTTGATGTCTAGCAACAAAGCCCTGCCAGGATCTATATCTACAAGATGAACAACATTTAAGTCATGGCTCATAAAACAAATTCCCACCCCACTACACACATCCAAACCTCCTGACCAAAAGCTGGAACATCACACTCATGCTTTAGTTGCAGTAAGAATGTCAGCTGAAACAGACAGTATCCTGGAAGAAAACAACATCATAGGTAAAGTCAGAGAAGAGAGAAGGTAGCCAACCTTTTCTTCTCAGACAATATACCATTTACATTTAAGGAGACTAATTTAACCTCATAATGTCCCATTCAATAATTAAGCAGTAAAAACGAATCTCATGGGACTTTCCTGGAGGAGGCATTCATGCCCATCTGGTATTTAGTAGTTCTGGCTGAAATAGTCTGCTTGTTCCTGCTTGTTTACATCAGAGTGAGCATCAGCCTGAGAGGAGGCCCAAGATGCAGTGTCAGAATCCCTGTCTTCTTCCGAAATATCCTCTTGCAGAACAGAAAATTAGTTCGCAAGGGGGACAATATCAATTAAAAGACGGGATGTCCCTCTGCAGGCCTTCCTTTCCTGTTGCCTCTCACAGGCCGACTGTAAATTCAGGTGCTTTATCCCTGCTGCAAGTGGGGAGGAGGAGCCATTATCCCAGGCTCTGAGTCATCAGGAACAAGATCTGAGGACCTTGTTGGTTGGTGAGAAGTGGGTGTAGTGGGGTTTGGCACAGTCGTGTAAGTAGAATCTGAAGATGCACCAAGGGGAGCTGAAGGCCAACTCGAGGGCCCAAGTCTGGACGGCTGAAACACCGCAGCTTTTTTTGTTTTATGAATGTAGAAGTCCTGTATCCTATAGTCCGCATCTCCCATATTATGAGAGGCTTAGGGGCACCTTTTGGTCAGCACAATAGGCTTCCTAAAAAGGCTAGCATAGGATGGGTGAATGGTAGTTCGAGAAGCATCTACTTGAGGGATCTCCTCATTATCAGAGGGTATATCAGCATTATTATCAATAGTACCGTGAAGTAAAATGGCACAAGAGGGGTCAGGGGCCGAAGCCTGGGTGCTTCCAATACTCTCAGGAATCTATGTGAGTGGAGAAAATGAAATTGTAACTCTGGCCGCTCCCAGTGGCACTGTAGTTGCAGCAGCAGGCTGAAGTACATCCACAAGAATGTCACCTGAGTCTGTCTGTGGAGTAGAGTATGGTGGGTCAGGCAACCAAGGTCCAGTTGCAGTTTGTTTCCAGCCAGCTCCGTTAAAGCTTTCTCCAGAGACCAGCTGCCAGCAGTGGTATTTACCACAGAATCAGAGTCATCTGCATGAGTATCCATACCAACTGGGAGCTACGGTTGAGTGCTTGCTGAAATAAATATCTTTGCAGCTGTTTCCTCAGAAGATCTTGGAGAGCATTCTGGAACCGTTTACATTTTTCTCTTCTTCCATCGACTGCTGGTAAGCACTTTCTGTTACCATTTGTTGTTGGATTGATGTAAGTTCTTATTGTAGAACAGCTTGCTTCTCTGCAAGTGTTAATGCATCTGAGCAGGAAGCACTCTGTACAGATGATGCTGTACTGTCGTCTGGAGCTACATCCCCTGAGGTATGCATACTTAGTTCCACAACTTCATTTTCTTGATAATCCATACAGGCATCTGAAGCTCAGCAGAGACATGGCTTGCTGTCTGCACATCAACTTCCGGACTGGAGTCTTCCATCGCAGCGTCGGTGGTTCTCCCTACTGGAGGGTAGGGGAATTTCCCTGGTGCCCTGGCCAAATTTCCCCCCATTCACTAAAAATACCACCAACAGCTTAATCTGGTTCAAGTTCAGTTGGCATTCATCTGTATCCCCCTCACTTAGGTCGTGGCTGGAAATAGGCAGAATTTGTCTAGTACACTTACCCGGTCAACAAAAACTAACTAAATAAATAATCAAGGAGGGGGAGGAGGTTGCCACAGGCAACAACTAGGTGGGCTTTGGGTGAGTCAATTAGGTGACAGCAAAGCCCAATCTTCTGATTTATGCACTTGATCAGAGAGGCTATGTGGTCCATGTTTGTAAGGGATGGGTCCAGGATTACCACCAGATACTTGAAGGCAGGAATGGTGTCAAGGGGGGAACCCTCAGGGGAAAGGACAGAGAGAAAGCAGCCAGAGTGAGCAAGGGTGGAGAGTTTAGGTTTGGAGCTGAATAGCATGGCCTTTGTGAACAGTAAGCTGAAGCCAGACCGGCAATATGTTGCTCCAGTCAAAAGAGCTAGTACAATGCTGCGATGCATTAGGAGGGAAATAAGGAGCAGGTCAAGGGAGATTATCCTGCCCTTAGTGCCTTGGTTAGACCATACCTGGAGTGCTGCATCCATTTGGGGTCATTTCTGGACAAAAGGAACACTGAAGAGACTGAAAGGATCCAGCACAGGGCCAACAAGCTGATTAGTGGATTGGAGTCATGAGCTATGAGAATGGATTGGACATACTCAAATTATGTAGCCTAAAAAGGTGACGTCTGAGAGGGGCAAGATCATGGTGCTTTGAATATTAATCCAGATGGACAGGGTGGTGTATACACTGATGATACACTGATGTTTCAGCTTGTGAGTGGAAGTAGAACTACTAGGTTACTAGGCAGTTTAGACATAAGAAGGTCAAAGCCGATTGTGAATGTCTCCCACAACAGTGTGGGCATACTAGCTTCACCCCGTGCCCCATTTAGATGGTTATCAAGTCTGCCCTTGAAAACATCAACATTCTCAGCTTGGACTACATGATGTGGGAGGGTATGCCAAACTTTGCTGCTCTGATGGAGAAGTAGTTATCTCTACTGTATAACTAGAGGAGATGCATTTGAACTGGGGATGGGGCAGGATATGTTAAAATAATAGAAAGCATTACTTCACACAGATCGTGGTTGACATGTAGAATAGCCTGCCTGGTGAGGTTTTGGAAACTAGCACTGTTCAGGCTTTTAAATCAGACTAACAGATTCCTTGCAGTGACTGTTACACACAGGGTTTAAACTGACTACATTTTGGAATTATTTAATTTCTAAAAAATAAATTATAACTTTCAAAATAAGAGGGAGGACGTATTTGACTCCCAAAAGGGAAACAAAAAGAAAATTGGGTGACTTCAATTTTACAGACATACTGTAGAAGCCACAATTTTTTGATTTTTCTGAAAGCAGGGTGGAGGAAGGGAGTACTGGCAGTTTTAGAATGATCGAGTATGCCAAGTTAGGTAAAACACGGCAGCCTTGATGTATGTATGTATGTATTTGTTTATCTGTTGTTGACCAGGTAGTACAGTAGGTGCACTAGGCAGTCAAATAATTTAATTTGTGTTGCTTCCTCAATTTGCAATTAAAGTACCAAATACAAATTTTATTTGCATTCCTGGGAGATATTTTATCATATATTTTGTTGATCCTGTGACCCTCCTCCTCACTGTTAAACAAACAAAAGGCATGCATGTAAATTCCCAGACTCTTCCCTGGCTAATGGCACCAACAGCTGAATTTCCTGTGGCTGATCCCTGTCAGTGATGTTAGCTTGTGGGAGATTCGCTTTGTCTACTGGTTTCCTGGAGCTGTCACATGTTTGGAGAATTAAGTCAGTCATCCTGCACTACACCAGAGGCTATGTACAGGTAGTGCTACCTGCAATTATCCTCCGGAGTAGCAAGGTACTGATGACTGGCATGTCAAAGTATTTGACAGCTTCAGGTGCACTATAAGATAATTCTTTCTATCTATCTATCTGCAGTTTTTTCCCCTCAGTTTTAAAAATGATGCAAGGACAGGTCACTAATTGCAGTTCAAAGGGAAGATGTGGTCAGTTCCCAAACAATGTACAAACATCAGTCAGTAGATACCCAACATTCTCTTAGCCACTGTCTAACATTCCATATCCTCAGCTTTTAAAAGACAGCAACATGAGGAAAGACCTCCAGCACAACCACATAAACATGAATAGCTTAGCAGTACTAAGCCTCCTCCTTCTTCATCAGAAAGCTCCTCAAACGCAGCAGACCGTGAATTGTACTTCAATGAAAAAATGTCATGCAGGGATGTTTAGAACTGTGGGCCTCTTAAAGCAAACTGGGTTGTTTACCATCTCAGTTACTGCATTGCTCATAAAACACCCTGTGAAGAATAAGATTGCACATGCTAGCAGCTACAGGGAACATAAACCTTATTTATTTATTTTTATTTTTAATATTATTGGAAATTTAGGCATGTGTGAAGTCTGTTTAATATGCTCAGTGTATTGTTTTGCCTGTTTGTTTTGAAATAGTCCTATTCGTTTCTTAATTAGGGTCCCCTTGTAAAGGCTGCCTTTTCCCACTTTGTTTTTTAAATTATTTAGCAGTTCCAGAATGCAGTGACAGCAGCTGAGCAGTAGCCCTGCATGGAACGCTTCAAACAAGACTTCTGCTCAACTGATGTTACTGGGTTCCGGAACACGTAATTAAAATATGAATATTGGGTTGGAAAAAAGCAGCAATAACAATGGACCCTAAATAATGAAAACATTGTACTATTTCAAAACAATACACTAGGGTATTAAACTTCATACATACCCAAATTCCCATAAAATAAGGTTATGGTCTCTTCAAAGTAGAATCAATAAAGAATGGCAAGCAACAGTATATTGGAATGAAGTACTGAAATACTCCCAAAATCGTACATAGCAAAGCCTACACACTAAAGTCATGAAGAAACTGTGAAACCCTTGTATTCTGTATATATAGAAATATACGCAGTAGGGGCCTATTGAATACATGATTTATTTTCACAAAAGCTGTTTGACCTTGGGTAACCTCATGAGTGACATAAACTACGAGTGAGGTTTCCAAGGGAAACAGGTTAAGTGAAAATAATCATATTCAACAGGTCCCTGCTCTGTATTTCATTTATGGGGAGGCAGGTACCTATTGTTTTTCATTTTTTAAATAAGTGTTTTTTTTATTATTTAGGCATTTTGTGTTTTGCTTTTCCAAAGTTCCTCAGCTTCAGTGTGAAGGCCATTGTCATATACTGCATCATAACACTGGCGCCAGCATCAGTATGTCCCCGTGATTGGTTGAAGTCAGTGGCTTTTGGAAAATGTCACAGGAAATGACGTCTGTGGCTAATGAGAAGCTTCCAGAGGAATGAGTGTAGTAGCTTTTATCAATGGTGGTGTTGGGACTAGTAAGAGGACATTTATGGAGGTCTGCATTTTTTTATTTTAATTTTAAATTGTTACTATAATGTCACTGCGTGTCTGCTGACCTGTCCCAGAGAGAAGAGAGAGAACAAGTGTGGACATTGAACAGATATGCCAAGGAGGAGTGAGCAGTGCAGCATGAGAGAAGAATGCCGATTGTTTTGGGAGGCAGTTAAAAGAAACTACATAAGGTATTTCTTTTGTCAACAGCTACTGAGTACTGTAGTGGTAGGAGTGACACTAGACAAGTGAAGGAGTGTGTGGGTAGCGATACGGAGGATGGGGTGAGTGCGTGGCTCAAAGGTGAATAAGTTGGAAAGTACTGCTGTGAAAGAAAAAAAACACATTCGCTTTTCTGCTGCTTGATGTGAGAGAACTGCAGAGAGTTAAGAAGCAGATTGGTTGGCAGTATTGAGGTTGTCACTTGTGTGTGGTCTCTGGCTACGACAGCGTACAGAAGGTGGAAATAATGCTGACAGTCCAGCAGTCAGTGGTGGTCGTGACTTAGGTGATGATGTGTCTACTGTGTATATAAATCGGTGATGATGTGCTTACTGTGTGTATAAATGTGACAGTTCAGATACATAGATTTATTACACAGCATTTAGGTCCATGCCTACTGCATAAATATATGCATAAAATGGAAAGACTTGGCGAATTTGATTGAAATCAACATTCTTGATTAGTTTAGTACTGAAAAGTTCCTGAATCTGCCTAAATTAAAATGAGCTGTTAGAACACTAGTCTTAAAACTGTACATTGGAAAAATGCCCAGAGCAATGATCATTAAATGAGTAAGATAGCTGGTCAAGGAAATCTGGTCACAGTTCAATAAGGAGATAATATATCTAAAGAAATCACTGTGCTCTGTAGCCATTAAACTGTAGTTAATCAAAAGATAATTGAGTCTTAATCTGCCAACTTTTATATTCACGTTACCGAAGTTTTTAATGTTAGAAAGCTATTTTGTCACAAATGTTTTGGTATTCATATGGTGTATCTCTTGCCACCTATTAGCATAGTTTGTCAGTTTGTAGTTTTGTTTGCAGTTGACAAGGAAACACATTTAATTGGGAATTTGACAAGACAGCAAGGTGAAAAATGAAATGCTTGCAATTGAGCCTAACTGCGGTGGGGACCAAACTGAAAATGTCAGATGATGATTCTCATACTCTTATTTGTTTAGCACATCTCTTGTGAACCAGTCAGAACACCTCACAGATTAAAATAACAAGCTTTTACCAACCACAGACACATGTTGAAACCAACACAAAGTACACAATACATAACATCAAGCAAAAGTAATGTAAGACAAATGTCCCCAAAATGGAGAGAACAGTAATTACAGCTGAAAGCACTGTCCAAATGCCTCCTCAGATATAAAGGTCTGAAGACTTGATTGGATTTGAAAGATACTGCTAGTCAACAGTTCCAAGAGCTAGTGGTTAATTTATGTTTGGATCAGGCACTCTGGGAGGATGGGAAGGTGGGTAGAAGGCAGGACATAGTTGGATTTGGGCAGGGGTGGACAAGGGAAAAGACCAAGGAAAAGATCACACGATGTGTAGGAAACTGGCTAAGTGATAGAACCCAGAGGGTTTGCCCTTAATGGGAAACACTCAGAGGTCTAGGAAGTCAC
This sequence comes from Neoceratodus forsteri, assembly GCA_016271365.2. Lineage (NCBI taxonomy): Eukaryota > Metazoa > Chordata > Ceratodontiformes > Ceratodontidae > Neoceratodus > Neoceratodus forsteri. Next base: position 925,525,149 of record CM028132.1, read on the forward strand.
CAGTGATATGCCACAAGGGCTTGGTTTAGGTCTGGTCCTCTTCAACATCTTCATCTGTGATAGTGGAGTAGGGATCCAGGGTAAGGTCTGCCTCTACAAGAGCAATACTAAGATCTGCAAAAGAGTGGATAGTGAGGAATAGAAATGAGAAATGTGTGAGAGGAACTGGAATGACTACAGAAGTGATCAGTGGTCTGGTGGTTGAAATTCAACACTAAGAAGTGCAAGATAATGCACATGAGATAAAATAATATAAATATGGAATACAGAATGGGGGAGGGAGTAACAGTGGAAAGCACAACCAAGGAAAGAGACCTGAAGTAATAATATCAAACAATTTAAAAACATTGGTTCAGTGCAAAAGGGCAGTGGGGATGGCAGATAGGATGATGGGATGTATAAGAAGGGGAACCAGTAACCAGAGGGTAGAGTGATTCCACCACTGTACAGGACACTGGTTCATCCACAACTTGAGAATTGTGCGCAGTTCTGGAGCACGCACATGAAAAAAGATAATGACAGGGTGGTGGCAGTGCAGAGGGGGGTAACCAAAATTATTCAGGTCATCACTAAGACTTATATGGAGAGGTTGAAAGATCTCAACATGCAACACTTACATTTATAGGGTATCAGAGACGCTCACCTTCGATTTGTGGTTTTCATACCCTAAGAATGCATGTGAGACCACTCTTATAACTGTAAGAGTGGTCTCAGCAGTGTTATTAACATACAAAAAATAGGACTTAATGTAGAACAGTGACCTGTACAGTGGGAGGATCACCTCCCAACTTCTATTGTTTATCCTCTCCCTATGCAACCCAGAATCCTGTTTGCCATGTCTAAAGCCCTGTTATAGTGTACTGTTGTTTTTAGGCTCTCAGATATCATGATACCTGGGTCCTTTTTTTTGCTGTGGTGCTTTCTAGCGCCACTTTCCCTATTTCATAATTCATTCTTGGGTTCTTCTCCCAAAGTGAATCATTCTACATTTTCTTTTTTGCATTGAAGCCTAGCTACTGGATCTCTGACCAGATCTCCAACCTGCCCAGATCTGCCCCTCCCCCCCGAGTTCCCTTATCCCTTCCTCTGTGTCCACCCTTGTGCAGATCTTTGTGTCATCTGCAGACAGGCAGGCAGGTCTTACCCTTGATGCCTTCCCCTGTCATATATGAATACATTGAAAAGGACCGGGCCCAGCACTGACTGTTGAAGTACTCCACTTGTTACTTCCCTTACGTCTGAAAACTCCCCATCAACTACCACCCTTTGAGTTCTTCCCCTTAGCTAGTTCTCTACCCAAGTTGCCAAACTTTTCCCCCAACCCTAAGTTCCTTATCTTCTTGACAACCCTCCTGAGGGGACTGAGTCAAAGGCCTTGCTGAAATCCAGTACACCACATCTGCTCTCTGTCCCCTATCTGCTACCTGGTCACCCAGTCAAAGAAATCGACCAGAAATAACAGGCAGGAAGTCAACCAGTTCTTTCCTTAGTAAAAAAACAATTTAATTTTAACCAATTAATTTACTTTATTCAATGATTAATTTTCAATTCAAAATGTTAAAGACAGAACTTGAAAGAACTCTTAATAAATATTGAGGAATAAGGTTAGAAGTATAGAAGCTGAGGAGAGCCAAAGCTGTAGTGTTTATACGATTTGCTATTAGTAAATGTCAAATGAAAAGAAAGTGAGACAACGCAACACAACAAAAGCTATGGCAGAACAAGTACAGTATCTTGTAGGAATAGGCTGAGTAGGAAAAATATACAGAGACAATAGTGAATTCTAGATTATTTTATAAATGAGGTACAAAAAATCCATACATCTAAAAACAAAATGTACAGACCAATGTGGATGTCAAAAGACAAAACTATTAACAATTAAGGAAAAGCAGGAAGCATGTACAAAATCTAATCAGCAGGCTATACAGTAGATGAAAACAGTGTGCTATACAATATAACCTTGTGGGGGTGTAAACATAAGCTGTACGTAGGATAAGATAAGATGGGCAAATTATTGATGTAATCATGCCATTCAAAGAAGGTGGCATTGATAATTTACGTAACACTACTGCAACAAAGGAAGCAGTAGAAAATGACTCAAAGGCAAAATGTTAAGCAGGCTTCCGGACCAGATGTGATTTGTCCAAGAATACTGAAAGAACTGACTCATGAGTTAGCAATACAGCTTGAAATAATGTTCACTGAGTCAATTAGGACAGGGTCACGTACCTGATGACTGGAGGAAGGCTAATACAATTCCTATATTTTATAAAAGTTCTACACCAGAACCAGAAAGATGCTGACCAGTATCAGCATAAAGCTGCCTATACAGGCTGAAGAATTTCCTGAACAACAAGTCAAGGATCTCGATACTGAACATTTGCTACCCATACTCGGCTGTCCCTGCTGAGTACTCTGCAGTGCACTGCCTGAGGAAAGATCGCATGGGCGGGGGAGTGGCCATCATTTTACATCCAGCCTGAATTTCACGGTGCATCCAGTTGGTAATACCAGATCCTTTGAGTGTGTTGCTGTGCATGGGTGTCCAGGTGCATGTAGCAGGATTCTCCTTATTTACAGACACCCTGGGTCATGAGGAGAATTCCTGCAGGAGGTAGCGGACTTTGTCATTGGTCAGGTGCTGGAATCCCCAAGGTGCTTAATCCTGGGAGACTTCAATGCCTGGTCAATGATGAATCCTCATTTTGGTTATGACCCTTCCAGTTGATGTCGTCACTGGCTCTAACACAAGTGGTTGCTTCTGCAACCCACCAGCAAGGTCACACACTCGATCTGGTGTTATAGCATGGTCTTGTGGTAGATAGCCTCAGGATTGATCAAGTCTTATGGTCTGATCACTGCACCGTGGCTTCACGTTTGGAGGCCCCAGAAGTCCTCCCTGTGGAGATGGTAGCTGTCACCCTTTAAGGGGCTTGTGCTCTGAGGGTTTATTGCATTGGCTGACCTATCTAGAGTGGACGCAGCTTGTGCGATTGGCACCAGTGAGGCAGTGGCCGCCTATTATAAGGTGGCGTCTGAGGCACTGGATGCCATCTCTCCAGTTCATATACAACCCAGAGCTTCTCACTTGAGATCCCCTTGGTTTGATGGAGATCTCAAGGTGATGAAGATCAAGGGTCAGAAGTTGGAGCATTGTTGGTGGAAGACCCAGTTGGAGGCCAACAAACTGGCCCTGCGTGCTCACTATGGTGAGTATCAGGAGGCAGTTTCTCATAAGGCAGAATTTCTGTCCATGGAAATTGCTGCGGGAAAAACAGAACTTATCAGCTTTTTCAGACTGTGTATAGGCTACTTCATCCTGCCTGTCTACAGCTGAGAAAGTCCTTTTCATTCACTTTATGTGAAGAATTTGCTCTGTTTTTCTCTGACAGAGTGTTGCTATCTGGTCAGGGATTCCGTCATTGAGGTCATTGATATCTTGCAGTGGTCAGACCAGGGGGAACAGAAGCACTCCACTGATCTGGGAGGAGTTTAGGCCACTGGAGGTGTCGGAGGTTACTGGGGTGATCTTAGAACTAAAGCACAACTGGACCCAGCCCCGACACGTTTCTTAATGAGATGTGCAGAGTCTGTTAGCGTGGTGTTCGCCAGGATTGCTAAGTGTTCCATGGTGGAGGGGGTTTTCCTAGAAGCTTTGAAAGAAGTGCTGGTGAGACCCCTCCTTAAGAAACTTTCTCTTGACCCACATGTCCTGGCGATTACCGTCTCATCTCCAACCTGCCATTTTTGAGCAAGGTCGTTGAGAAACTGGTGGCACAACAGCTCGAGGAGCACCTTGTGTCTTTTGATATCTATTAGCCATTTCAGTCGGTTTTCGGGCAAGACACAGCATGGAAACAGCATTAGTTAGGGTGCATAATGATCTGCTCAGGGCTAGAGATAGCAGAGACAAATCAATTCTTGTGCTCCTCGATCTCTCTTCAGCCTTTGACACTGTCAATCACTTAGTACTACTCAATTGGCTCTGTGAGTATTGTGGATTCGCCAGACCTGTCATCATGCAGTTTGACTTCTGTCTCTCTGATAGGGTGCAACGGGTGGTGGTGATGAGGAATTTCTCCTCCTCCTCTCCAATGCCCCTGTCATGTGGAGTTCTGCAGGGCTCGATCTTGTCACCAATGTTGTTCGCAGTGTACATGCTGCCCCTGGTTGAGATCATTTGGCAGTTCAGCGTGGAGTTTTACTGCTCTGTAGACGACATCCAGCTGTATCTGTCATTTGCACCTGGAACACCCACTGTTGTAGATGTGCTTAACATCTGTCTGGCTAAAATCAATGACTGGATGTCTTCCAGCTGGCTGTGACTTAACCCAGATAAAACGGAGGTTCTGGTAATCGAGCCAAGTCGCGGGCATGATGGATTGTCGCCTGGAGTGAACACAGGTCTTTTCCTGGGGTCTGCTCCATTGGTGTCTTCCCTGAGGGTGCGTGATCTTGGTATGATCCTGGACAGCAGACTGACCTTTGAAGATCAGGTATCATCTGTAGTCAAACGTGTTTTTTTTCCCTCTTGAGGAACATTACCAGGATCAAGCCCCTCGTTCTGCCCGAAGATCTGCCAACTCTAGTGCATGCTTTTCTTACCTCTAGGCTCGACTACTGTAACCCTCTATACTTCAGGTTCATGGGAAGGACCCTCCAAAGACTGTAGCTGGTGCAGAACGCAGCAGCCTGGTTACTGATGGACCTGTCCGGGTCCAATCATGTGACTCCAGTCCTGCATGCCCTGCACTGGCTCCCTGTCAGATGGAGGGTCCTTTTCAAGATGGGCTTGCTCACCTTTAGGGCCCCATATGGACTGAGTCCTGGCTACCTGTTGGAGCTCCTGACACCTGCAACTTCTGTCTGCTCCCTCCGCTCCTCTTTGAGGGGCCTCCTGGATGTTCCCAGGATTCAGCTCAAAACATCAGGTGATCAAGCACTTAGTGTCATTGGGACGACCCTGTGGAACTCACTACCACCTGTTGTCTGGGAGGCCCCCTTGACTGGGGGGGGGGGTCAAACTGAGGCTCAAGGCCCACCTCTTCCACCTGGCCTATCTGGATTAACTGCTCCTGCCTGACCATATGATTTGTAGCTTATAAATATATTTTAAGAATCTGTGATCTGAATTTTATTTTTTATTTATTTATTGTTTTATTATTGTTATTTGTATTGTTGTATTGTTAGGCACCCAGAGCTTCTGGAAAGGGCGCCATACAAATAAATTTGCCTTGCCATTCTGGATTATAACACAGTTTTAGTTAACACTACTTAAACATTGACTTTACAGAAAGGAAAACTATATAACAAGAAAAGCAAGTTTTCAATTATGGGAGATCAAACCACACATCACTGCTCAGTGCACTCTTGGTTAAACCATTTACTGTTATCTTCCAGTTCAAAATCAGTTAACACAATATGCAAGCTTTGTGCATAAATTCCCAAACAGAAGGTTCCCTGGATGCTTACTAGACCAACTGACATTAAACACCAGCAACTTTAATTTACAGACCTCACCTGAAGACTTCGTCAAATTCCTTTTGTCCAAACTAACATGGGCAGATGTTTATTTGGGCATTGTGCATCCACAATTTGGAAAAAAATCACAGAAATCAGATGAGCACTGGCCAAGCCTTTAAACACTCTCAGGGTGTGTTTTAAAGAGGGTGACTACCTTCATAGTGACAACAGTGCAGCAAAATAAAGTGAACTCCAGTGCACAGTACTTGAGGACTGAATAAAGCAAGCTGAAGTTTTACTTGAATTTTTGTAAGTGTTAACTTGCCAAAGTGCTCAATGCAGACAATGTAAACAGAAAAGAATTTTACAGCCAATTTGAATCATGTGGTTCACTCAGTCCAGCATTGTAGTAATTTGGTTCAGACTATATAGCAGGTTGCACTTTCAGTCCAAAAGTGTGAATAGATTCAAATACCCAACAGAGTATAAAGTCCAACAGCCACGCTAGCCTGACACTTCGCCTCCTTCAGTGCTTCTCACTGCCGCCTCAAAGATCATCTCCTGTCAACCTCTAAGAAGCTCTTCATCTAATATTTATTGTCCAATTTTCAACTATACTGTAAATGATGTGCTCCTTATTTGAAGTAATCCTATTTACATACTCTTCCATGATCATGTATTGCTGTATGCTGTGGTCACTCTGAGAAAGGAACCTAGTTCCAGAAAGCCCACCTGGTCAACAAATAAACATATACATCTTGTAGGGGCATGGTCGCACCCCTATAGTTAGGGTTGAGTAGGCACTTCAATGTTAAACTCAAAATTTTGCACTTTAATAATCGGTCAATGTATTTGCATGCAAATTTGCACGCACCATTGCCCAGGGTAGATCTTTGGATATGGCAAGTTACATTCCGGTCGGATGTTCAGTTTCTGAGTTGACCGCATGACACAAAAAAAAAAGTCCTTTTTCGTGTAATGAGTCATGACAAAGGATCCTTTTTCATCAAGGGAGAATCTCTGCAGGCAATTCTGCTGCCCTCTCCCATACTCTCCTGTATTTCCCTGGTGTCTACTGGCACCCCCGATCTCCATTCCCTGTCTCTCTTGGTTTCCCCAATGTCTAGTGGCTTCCTCCACCTGCTGATTGTCTTCCCCCTCACAATATACATTTTTTCCCCTGTTGTCTAGTGTGCCCCCACCCACCGATCGCTGTTCCCCTTATATGAGGATATTCATTCCCTGGTGTCCAGTGGCACCCGCCTATCATCTTCCCCCTCGCAATACACATTTTATCCCTGGTGTCTAGTGGAATCCCCACCTGCCAATTGCTGTCCCCCTTGCATGAGGATATATTCATTCCATGGTGTCTAGTGGTACCCCCACCACCACCTGCCGACTCTGTCCAGGTACCTGAAACAAAGAAAACTGTCCTCAAGGTTTTTCTTTGGCATAAATGTCCCACGCTGATCAGCCCTCCCCACCCCCATGACACACTCAGCACCCAGTGCCCCGCACCCCCAAGTACACCCCCCAACCAACCATCCCTGAACAGGTCCCAGGTTTGAGCTCCACACTCCAATTGAAGACACGTCCTGCTACTGGACTGCAATATGAGGAACCAAGGTAAATGCAATTCAGTGTATTTCAGTTGGGGTTTCAACTTGTATTCATAACTCAGCCAGTTTTTGACATTTTGACCCCACATTTTCAACATGGCCTTTTGGGGACCCCACCTCATGAACAAAATGACCGTCATTACGCAACTCCTGCTTGAAAGGTGATTTTGCAGATGCTTGGTGAATTCCCCTTTTGGGTGGGATTTACATAATGACAGGTATATTGTTCATGAGATGGGGTCATAAGAAGGCTATGTTGAAAATTTGGGGTCATAATATGTAAAAATGACAAAGTTATGACCATTCATTGCAATTTTGCTATGAACGCTTGTAACTTTGGAAATTTTAAAACTTTGACCCTAAATTTTTGAACATAGACATCTTATTACCCCACATCATGTATGTCATAGCTATAATGTTTCAAATCATGGCCAAAATGTGTTTTCTCACCTGTAGCATGGAATTGCATTGTAGTTGTGCAGAATTACGTTTTGGCGGGATTCAAAGATTTTCTGTACCAGGTACATGAGGTGGGGTAATGAGATGGCTATGCTGGCAATTTCGTCATTGTTGTCCTATGAATGGAAGAGCAGGGCCGTTCCACAGTGACATACATATATGCATCTATGGAGGGATGGGAGCACAGGGCCCGAAGAACACTGCGCTTCCACAGGCAAATAAGGCTACGATGACACTATCTTAAAAAGTAAGGAAATTCTTTGCAAAAAAGTACATTAATGCATCAATTAGGGTTGAAATCAAACTGTAAAAGGAGAAAAGGAGGAAATACGACATTAGGGTTTCAGCCCTAACTTCCTCCCACCCTCCACACATCAACAGGCATGAGGTGTGCCTTGGGGTAATCCAGCCATAACATTCACCCCATTCTCCTATACTGCACCCATCTTAGCTGATTTACTTATAAAATGGGTTGAGCATTATGGCTGATGACCCCAAGGCACACCCCCTGATGCCTGTTGGTGTGTGCAGGTGGGGGATGGGAGGTTAGGGTTGGAAACCCTAAGATCATATTTCCCTCCTTTTTACAGTTTGCTATCAACCCTAACTGAAGCATTAACATAACGATTGGCAAAGAATATAAATAAATAAATCTTATAAAATACAACTTGTAAGTACCTTACACTGTCACTGGGCTGCCGTAGGTTGTAGGGGTGGCCCTTGGGTTCTTTCTTCTTTAACAGTAAAGGTGGCCCTTGGGTTCTTTCTTCTTTAACAGGAAGGGTGGCCCTTGGGTTCTTTCTTCTTTAACAGTAAGGGTGGCCTTGGGTTCTTTCTTTTTAACAGGAAGGGTGGCCTTGTGTTCTTTCTCCTTTAACAGTAATGGTGGTTTGTATCCAGAGTAAATAGAGTTGTGCTGTGCATCCATGCAGAGAAAAAGCCGATTAGGCCAGATGACTATTTAGTACAAACCCTTGGGGTGCCGTACCTACCCACCTCCCTACCGTGGTCACGTTCTCTACTAACCCTCTGATGGCAAGCACAGTAGAATAGCAGCCAATAATGATAGAAAATGTAAACAGTAAAACATAGTTTTATTAATCACCCACCCCTGGAAAGGAAAGTGGTAAAAGTTAGCAGACCATTCCCAAAGCACTGGACCCAAGTTAGTTGCTCTCATAAGTAGGGTCCAAGCCTCAACTCTGTATCTGAGCCACTGATTAGTTAGATCCTATGAAGGTGTAGCTGGTCTTACTCCTGACAATATAGGTTTGTCACCAACAGAAATATATTCCTTCCTGTACTGGATGTCACTACCCACTCCCACGTGGTACTATGACTAAAACAGTTAAGAGTGCTAACGAGTTAGGAGCTCCTACACAGCAGTCCCTGGGTACCCAGTGTTGAAATGTTGCAGGCCCATAGATGTTGTCGCTGGTTGGCCAGTGTTGGTGCCCTTCACCCGAAGACTCAATGGTTTGATGACACTCTGAAGGAGATGAAGAGAAGGGGTCAAAGGTTGGAGTGGTGCTGGAGGAAATCTGGCCGGGTAGATGTGAAGCTTAAATTGACGGTCCATTTGAAGGACTATCAATCGGCGATCTCGCGTAAGAAGGCAGAGTTCCTGTCCAGGGAGATTGCTGCAGCAGGAAACAGACCAGCTCAGCTGTTCCGGACTGTGGATAGGTTATGCAATCCAACCTGTCTCCAATCAGAGGAAACCTTTTCACAAATAAAGTGTGATGAGTTTGCTCTGGTTTTTTTTTTTTTTTTTAACTTTCTCTTTATGCTTCTCCTGTCTGCAGCACTTCTACTCCTTCAGGAGACACCTAAGGCCTTTTTAGTCCCTGCCCTCTTACCTGGAGCCTGGAGCAGTCCATCCACCATGTAGCCATGGCTATACCCCCCAAGTGAGTATGAGGTGGGGGCCCTTACACCCGGAAGTCTTCTTGTTTCGTCGGGATGCCATCACAGGCGCAGGTAGGGGCATTGGGGATTGGGGCCTGGTGCTCTTTCTGCTGGGAGCACTGCAGGTTATTTTTCCGTTGTTCTGGGCATGATGTGTGTCCCGATGTCAAGGTGCAGAGTGCTGACATCCATCACGCCACCCCCGTGATGGCTTGGGCTTGTTGTACCTCAGGTCTCCATCCGAGGTCAGACAAGTGCCGAGCCCTGGACCCCCTTCCCCAGAGAAGACCAGCTGTCCTTGAGATGCTCAAGTCTCATCCCCATGGCTGGCCTTCCAGCTCCCAGGCTCATTTCTGAACCTGGGTCGCTGGCGTCACAAGCAGAAATCCAAATGCTGTGCCACCGGGCCGGCCCTGCTCTGTTTTTTTGCTGATAAGATTGCCACTGTCAGATCAAGAATCCTATCAGCACTCTCAAACCGGCATTGCAGTGTTTGGACTAAGATTTCAAGCACCAAGATTGTCTGGTTTGATTTCGGCCAGTTGGAGATCATGGATGTTGTGCAGGTCATTCAGGAACTACGTCCCACCTACTGTGGTCTGGACCCAGGCCCTACACACCTCCTTGTGGGGTGTGGGGAGGTCGTTGGCCCAGTCCTGGCCAAGATAGTTTGGTGTTCTTTAGAGACAGGAACTTTCTGATTCCCTGAAGGAAGCGGTAGAAGTACCGTTTCTAAAGAAGAGCTCTCTTGACCCAGACTGCCTGGCTAACTACAGACTGGTCTTTATCCTGCCTTTGTGGGTAAGGTTATTGAGAAGATGCTGGCCATACAACTGTAGACCCATTTAACATCTCACGACATCTGTGATCCTCTCCAGTCTGGATTCTGTAAAAGGCATAGCACCGAGACACCTCTGTTTCGGGTACTTAATGATCTCCTGATGGTGAGGGATCAAGGGAGCCATTCCATCTTGGTGCTGCTCAATCTCTCTGCAGCATTTGACACTGTGGACCTTGGGGTGCTGTTGGAGCACCTGCAGGTTTTGTGTGGTCTGTCTGGGACAGTTCTCCATTGGTTCCAATCTTTCCTCACGGGCAGGACTCAGAAAGTGGTGTCAGGGATTTATTCCTTGGCACCTCTCCCCCTGTTCTGTGGGATACCGCAAAGCTCCATTTTGTCCTCCATGTTGTTCGCAGTGTACATGCTGCTGTTAGGGGACATTATTAGCCAGTATGGGCTGAGTTTTAACTGCTACACAGATGATACTCAGCTCTACATGTCCTTTGTGCCCAATCAGAGCAGAGTAATCGCAGTTTTTAACAACTGCCTTTCAGAAATTCAGGACTGGATGAGTTCTAACAGGCTAAGACTGAACCCTGATAAGACTGAGGTGTTGGTGGTTGAGCCAGATTGCTATGGCATGGAGGGGCAAGCAGGTCAGTTTACCGGACTTTGGCTCGGGTCTGTCCTTCTGCCTACCTCTGATCAGGTGTGGAATCTGGACATGGTAGTAGATGGTGGTCTGTCACTAAAGCATCAGGTGTCGGCCATTGTCAAGACCTCTTTTTACCATCTGAGGAACATTGCCCGGATAAAGCACCTGATCCCACCTAGCGATATGCCAACCCTAGTTCACGCCTTTGTAACCTCACACCTTGACTACTGCAATGCCTTTTACTTAGAGTTACTGGGGGTTGATATCCACCAATTGCAGCTGGTGCAGAATGTGGCTGCCAGGTTGTTGCCTGGCCTATCAAGATCTAGCCATATCATGCCTGTGCTCTGCTATCTGCACTGGCTGCCGGTGAATTGGTGGATCACCTTCAAGGTCAGATTATTGACCTACAAAGTCCTACAGAGACAGGGACCCAGCTACTTGCAAGATCTTCTTGTCCCTTACCGCCCCCTCCGTCAGCTCCACTCCGCTGACAAGGGATTGCTGGAGGTTCCCATGGTCCATTTAAAGACATCAGGAGCTCACTCTTTTGCTTACATGGCACCAACCCTGTGGAACTCTCTACCTTGTCGGACAAGAGAGTGCCAGACCACTGAGAGCTTTAAGTCAGAATTTAAGACCTTCCTTTTTACCCAGGTGTTCCCTTCTGAGGTTTGAATTAAGAACATATTGACTGTTTAAGTTCAGACTGTTATTATTAGGATTTTAACTGTTGTTTTATATTTTAAAATTTTTGTACAGTGCTTGGATCTTTTGTAATTGCGCTTTTAAATAAATGATTGATTGATTGATTGAAGATTTAACACAGAGTATTGACACCCTTCTGGTGCACTCTGCAGGAGGAATTGAAGGAATGTTTGGGGGATCCAGATGACTTAACTGCTGAAATTATAATGTTAATGGTTATGCCTCAACATCACCCCCCTTGGCATAAAACATTGTTACCCTTAGATATCCTGGCAGCCAAAAAAGCCATTACTCGCAGATGGATGACATCCACAACTCCAACAATATCTGACTGGCGGCAGATAGTTTTGCATATTTATCAGTTAGAAAAACTGACAGCTGGGTTTTATGATAAGCTTGCCTTAATATTAAATGGCAATGATGGATATGGTATATAGCCCAGATAGACACTGATTTTGAGCCTTAAGATATGGGATGGGATGGTTTCTGACTTTATCTTTGGCAAACCTTAATTGAGTAAGTTGGGTTCAGTGAGGATATCTGTTACAGTCGTTAGGAAACCAGTCATTTCATGAAATGACTAGAAAATTTTCAGTCATTTCAAAAATGACTGTCTCACCTGAAGTCATTTCGTGAAATGCCTAAAAGTTTCAGGCATTTCGTGGAAATGACTGACATTATGGGCATTCTATTACATTATTTGACTGTGCCTGTTTCACAGTGTCATTACATGAAATGCCTAAAAGTTTCAGGCATTTCATGAAATGACTGGCATTATTGTTCAGTCATATTGTGAAACCTGGCATTATGGGCATTCTATTACACTATTTGACTGATCACTTTAACAATATTTCAAAATATAAGATAATTTTCAGGAAATGCAGATAGGATCATTTTTTTTGGTTTCTTATCAATACCAGCCAGATTTTGTCTGACTCAGATACATTATCTCATTATCAGAAGAATGACACATTATCAGAAAGTAAACAATAGCAAGTTGATAACTTTAGATAAGGAGTTGTGATCTTACTTCAAGAGGGCTCTTGCAGTAGGCAACAATGGTAGAACTAAGCCACCAGGTGCTAGGACCACACAGAAACTTTGACTAGCAAAGTACCATGGGGGGGGGGCGCCCACTCGATGCCACATGACTGACGGCCTACAGTATGTAGTAGGTGGTCCCCCCACGCCCCCTCAGTTCTTTCCCTCCGTCAACCTGTGCGCCTCGAACCTAGCAGAATGTTGTTTCAGTCAACTGCCATTTATAAGTATAACTTTTATTATTTTTCCAATTAGTACGATAGTTTTCATCTTTTTTGACTGGCTGCATGTCTTCACTGACACCTTCTTAAGAATCCCGAAAATCTAACTGTGCCTACAGCAAACAGATTCCAGAAAAGGATGGCCATACCGCATGTGTCCTTTGCCTAGGCCCAGACCACGACACCGAGGGCTGCCAGGCCTGCCAGAAATTTAACAGGCCAAGAGGGGTTTCCATATAAAAGGAGGTTATTGGATAAAGTTTCTTCACTTGCTAATTAAGGACTGCTGAAGGTGGCTCAGGATTTTGAAATTAAGTTCAGAGAGGAACTTTACAAAAAGTATGAGAAGTGCCCAAAGTATATGACACCAAAGAAGGCAGAATGGCTGCACCATGCCCCTGATGACAGAGACCATTTGGAGTCACACCCTAAGGCAGACTCCATTGTCATTAATGTCGCCCATAATAGAACAAGGAAATCTAAACATGTGAGTGCCTTCCCTTCGGACAAGGAGTCCAGGCAGCTGGACCATTTCGGGCCATCTGCTTTCTTTGGCATGGGGGTACCGACGCCAGTTGTTGCCATATGGTGGATGACATATCGTCATGGGTTGGCACCAACAGTGGCACCACTACTGGTGTAAGCTCAGGGAGGTGCAGGTGTGCCACTGGAGGTCCTGCTCCTCTGTTTGCCAGCCTTGAACTGTTTGGATGAGCTGCATCACTGCTAAGAAAGAAGGGTCCTCTGGCAGTGATTTGGGAGGTTCCGTGGCCCGGGGCTCCTCTACTGAGGAACAGGACTGGAAGCCCGATGAGTCTGATTCATCATCCTCAGAGAGCTCAGGATCAGGTGTCAGGTGTCTGATCCAGCATGCATCAGAGGTGGCGTCAGTCCTTCTACCTGCTCTGCTCTCTGAAGGAGGAGACCTAGGATCAGATCAGACCTGGGTCGGCGTCAGAGGCCAGTCTGATGTTGGTGCTCCTGGTGCGGGTATCAGACGCTACTGCGCAAAAGATCACCAGGATTTAAACAGGGCATAATAGTCCACTGGTGCCGGGGGGGTGGTATGCTGGTGGACAAATGTAGCTTGAAGTCTGATAGCCCAGCATCAGGCAACCCAGCGTAGGGTATGTAGGTGCTGGGTAGCCTGGATAGGGACCCGACGCCAGACCTGATGGGGCCAGTGACAGCCAGCAGGGTGTCTGGTAACTGGGGGTTGAGCCAGATGGTCCTGGTTGAGGGCCCGAAGGGTAACCAGCTGGACAAGGGTAACTGGGGATCAGGTCTCTGATGGCTGGGGGCTGTGCGCGTTGGCCTCATGGGAACTGGTAAGTTCAGGGGTGGACCAGAAAGTGGTGTCCAAAACTCTATCCCCTGACTGGCAATGGAAGGGCTGGGGTTGCCTCAGAGGGACCCGGCATAGGGCGGTCCAGCTTTGGGTATGAGGGAGGCTCGAGGGGTGACGGCCTTGCCAGCGCTGGGTGGGTGGATCCCAGAAGAGGGTCCAACAGTGGCAGCTGGAGGTCTGCAGGTGCCTCAGGCATAGGCTGCATCCCAGCTGTAGTGGGCGATAGCAGGTGTGGGTCAAGAGGACTGGCACTGGATCCCAAAGAAGGATCTGTTGAAGGCGTCAGGGCTGGGCGGGCATTGGTAGACCCAACGTCTGACTTATGTGAGGTGAAGGGCCTGAGTGACAGGGCAGAGGAGGAGTCTCCCGAGCCTGTGGAAGTGCTGCTGGACACTGTTACCAGAGTGAGCGGCAGGGCCAGAGGCTGCCCAGAAGAGGAGAGGGCTGGCATGGCCAGAGTGGCTGACTCTCTCCCCCATGGTGTAGACCAGCGTCGGCTGCTGCCCCATAGGCGACCGTGGCCTGGAAGCAGACCGTCCCAGTCCCGATGCTTGTCCCACTTGTGCTTCTTTTTGAAGGAGTGGGAGATCTCTGACAAGACCCCCGGTGAGGAAGAGACACTTAGGGCCCACAGCTCTTTTTCCATGACCGCCAGTTTCTGTTGAAGAAGGTGGGCTTCCAGGACTTTCAGGCGTCATCTCCGCATGGCCTGATTAGGAGTAAAAGAGAGCTATCAATAACTGCGTTAAGGCCATTTTTGTGTTAGCAAGCCATGCAGAGATCAAACAGGCCCTGACTGAACTTAAGCACTGAGTACTTACTCCACCATTGTAATCAATGAGTATAGTGAAGTGATGTGTATTACTGTATGGTTTTAGAAATAAACTTAAAAGGAAAATAGTTGTACATGTTGTCTTTTTGAGTTAATAATCCCAATGACCAGGGATCAGGCATTTTACATAATGCCTACATGCTATTTTCAGTTATTTCGTGAAATGTCTGAAACTTTCAGGCAGTTTGTGAAATGACTGGTTTCACAATATGATTTTAACATATCTAGTGCTAAATGATGACTTTCCTTCAGAACTTGGGCATTGTTGTAATAAGGGCCATTGTGTCTGTTTCATTTTATTTTATTTATAGAATTTTGTAACCGGTAGGCCCTCTGAGACAAGACGGTCCTTTTTCAGGGCGACAAGCAATATGACAAGGAGTGGTAACACATCAAAAGAGTACAACATTTACATACAGCAATGCAAAATGATAATGTAAAGCTCTGTCAACAAAATCCTACGCATAAACATCATGTATGGGTTTTTTATAGTCGAAGATATGGAGATACTGGATAGTGGAAAGGTATGCTAGGAGAATCACACTAGGAGTAAACAGGAGTCAGGAGTCAGCAGAAGCAGGAGCAGGAGCAATGTGGGTCAGTTAGGAGAGATAACAGTGAGCTTTGAAACTGAGAGAGGGAGGAGCAGGCAAGTATAGAAGGAGGTAGAGAATTCCAGCAGGACACAGCTGAGAAAGCAAATGATCTCCTAGCCACAGAGAGATGTAGGTTTGGCACTGATAGAAGGGGAAAGGAGGCAGATCTGAGGGCGTGTTGGAGGAGACAACATTGAACAATACCAGCAAGGCAAGGAGGAGTGAGGCGATGGGCAAACTTATGGATAAAGCTTAGTGTGGCGTAATGCAGTTTTGATTCATAGGGCAGATAGTACATCACAATGATGATGATGCTGACAATTGGTCCCTAGTGCAAATCTGCCCATCTTGTGGTAGGCCTGTGAAAGGTGAGACTGAATGGATGCGGTAATAGAGAATAGTAACAGAGCCTCATACATGAGGAGAGGCAGGAGGGGGGCATCTGCAATCTTCTGGAAGGAGGACAATGTAAGGAAGGGACAGATGACATAGAGGACACCGATTAATTTGGTTAATAGTTTTGGTGAGGGCTGTAACATGTGCATCAAGGGTAAGTGAGGGTTCTAGGGTGACTCCTAAATATTTAAAGGACCTTACAGTTTTGAGCGCATCCCCAATATGAGAGAGTACAGCCAGAGGGGGGAGGATTGGTGCGGATGAGTTGGTGAACAACATGCATTTTGTTTTTCTAGTATTGAGGACAAGCTGTTTCTGAAGGAACCAGTCCTCGAAGGTGTGGAAGTCTAAGGCTAGCATTGAACTGAGCCACCCTACATCAGAGCGGAGTGATAGATGATAGCATCATCTACATATATGAACAGAAGCCCTACCACAGTTATTAGGGAGGCTAATATACAGAAAAAAAGTAATGGGCCCAGTATGGAGCCCTAGGGGACATCACCAGATAGGGAGCCTGCTCATTTAACTTTTTGGGTACATCCATAGTGGTAACTTCGGATCCAGGTAAGGGTATTGGCATCTAGGCCAAGGACATGCAGTTGTAGCAGAAGGTCATAGTTGACCAAGTCAAAAGCCTTGGTCAGGTCTACGAAAACTGCCCCAGTGGCATGGCTGTGGTCCATTTCCTGGAATATGTCAGAGGTGACCTTAATCAGAGCTGTAAGTGTACTGTGGTTTTCCTAAATCCATGCTGTGAGGTAGAGAGCATATGATGGAGATCAAGGTAACCCTGCAGATGGTCATAAATTATCCACTTTGTATTTTAGCTAGGGGCACAAATTGAGATTGGCTAGAAATTTTCCACAGTAGAATTGGGACCTCCTTGTGGATGGGGATGACCACCGCAACTTTCCATTTTCAGGGATGGTGCCAGAGAGAAGGATCGATTAAACAAATTACTGAACAGGGTGGGCTAGCGCTTCTGCTCCAATCTTAAGGAATTTAGGCTCTAGAGTGTCATGGCCAGGTGAGCTGTTGGTCTTCAGATTCCTGAGGAGACGGTGAACCTCATCAAGGGTTGCTAGCTTTAGGTGGAAGGCAGGGTGGTCCAAAGAGTCATCTGATGACTGGGGGACAGGTTGGGCAGGTGGAAGAACTAGAAAATAGTGATGTGTACCTATCCAGATTGATGAAGAACTCATTGAAGCCAGTGGTGATTGGGGGGGGGGTCAGTGAGAGTGACTCCCTGAGCTTCAAGGGAACTGGGAGGGGTCTCAGAGGTGTTACCCTTTAAGAGGGAGTTAACCTGTCTCCAGAATTCCTTCAGATTACTAAAATGCTCAATCTGGAGTCTCTTGAAGTAGAGTTATTTTGCTTTATGGATTGAGTTCTTGCAGTAGTTCCTTAGCCACCTATAAATTTGCCAGTCAGTGGGTAGCCCACTATCCTTATAAGTCCTCCAAGCCTTATCTTGAGAGGACATGAGTTGTCTTAGAAACATAGAAACATAGAACTTGACAGCAGATAAGGACCGCTTGCCCACCTAGTCTGCCCATTTCCCTACCTGATGGATAAGCTGCAGATTCTAGTTAGTCAACAGCTTACTTCCTTCTACCCCCCACTAGAATTGCCTTATGCCTGTCCCATGCATTCTTGAATTCTCCCGCTGTTCCTGACTCAACAACCTCCTCAGGAAGGCTGTTCCATGCATCCACAACCCTCTCTGTGAAAAAATACTTTCTAACATTACCTCTGAGCGTCCCCTCTCAATCTTCAAATTGTGCCCCCTTGTTCTTGCACATCTCTTCTTCTGAATGATACTACCCTCTTGTACTTCATTAATTCCCTTGAGATACTTGAAAGTTTCTATTATGCCCCCACTCCCTCCCTTCCTTCCTCAAGGGTTTACATATTAAGCTGCTTTAGTCTCTCCTCATATGTCTTCTGATGCAGACCCTGCACCATTTTGTTGCCCTCCTCTGAACAGCCTCCACTCTGTATATGTCTTTGCAGAGATGGGGTCTCCAGAATTGCACACAGTACTCAGATGGAGTCTCACTAACTGTACAGAGGATAAAACTTCCTGTTTTCTACTGTTGATGCCTCTCCATGCATCCCAGTATCCCTCTAGTCCTCCTTACTGCCTTTCCACATTGCTTGCCCACCTTTAGGTCATCTGATATAATTATTCCTAGGTCTCTTTCAATTTTTGTTTTTGTTATTAACTCACCCCCATTGTGTACTCTTCCCCTAGGTTTCTGTTTCCCAGATGCACTACCTTGCACTTCTTTGCATTGAATCTGAGCTGCCACATATTTGACCATTCCTCCAACCTTGCCAAGTCCTTTTTCATTCTTTCCACTCCACCTTGTGTATCAACCCTGTTGCAGATATTTGTGTCATCTGCAAAGAGACATACCTTTTCTTCCAGGTGCTCTCCAATGTCACTTATAAAGACACTAAAGAGGACCTGGTCCTGTACTAACCCCTGCAGTACCTCGCTAGTTACCCTCATTCTTCACAGTGGACGCCATTTAACTATTACCCATTGCGCCCCTGTTGTCCAGCCAGTTTTCTATCCTGACTACCACCATGGGACCCTCTCCAAGGCTGGCTAATTTGTATATTAGTCTTTTCTGTGAGACTGTATCAAATGCCTTGCTAAAATCTAGGTAGCCATATCCACAGCCCCCTCCCTGGTCTACTACTTTGGTCACCCACTAAAGAAATCTATTAGGTTTGTCTGACATGACCTTCCTGCTGTGAAACCATGCTGCCTTGGGTCCTGTTCCCTACTGGCCTCTAGGTACTCAACAATTCTTTCCTTCATAGGTGATTCCATCATTTTTCCTACCACTGAAGTCAAACTAACTGGTCTGTAGTTTCCTGCCTCTGCCCTGCTCCTACTTTTGTGCAGTAGAATCACATTTGCCCTCCTCCAGTCCTTAGGTACCACCCCATCCTCCCATGATTTGTTAAAGAGAGTAGTCATAGTGTTACTGGTTCTACCCTTAGTTCTTTTAGAATTCTTGGGTGAATCCCATCAGGCCCCATTTCTTTGTCCATCCTCAGTTTCAAGAGTTCTTTCAAAACCCTTTCTTCTGTGAATGGATTGGTATCAATCCCTATTCAGAGTTTCTCTCTTGTTTGGTTTAGGTACCCTCCCCTCATCTTCCGCTAGGAATACTGAGCAGAAATATTTGTTCAGTATCCCTGCTTTTTCACTGTCACCCCTGCCCACATTCCTCCCCTTTATTTAGTCTCTGTATCCTCCCTTGGTCTTTCTTCTTCACTCCTTAATGTACCTATAAAATGTTTTATCCCTTCTTAACAGAATTGGCTATCTTTTCCTCTGGTTTGTGTGCCTTTGCTATTCTGACTGCCTTCCTGCCTCCTCCTGCTTTTAACTGATAAAGTTCTCTGTCCTGCTCCTTCTGTGTTTTCTTATATTTCCTGAATGCAATCCTTTTCTCCTTAACCATCACTGTCACCTCTTTTGAGAACCATAGTGTTTTTTCCTTCGTTTGTTTTGTTGATTTACTTCACACAAAGGCTTGTTGCCTCTGTGATGGCTGTTTTGATTATTCCCCATTGTTCCTCCACCACTCATTCTTGCTGCTTGCTGGTGTTTTCTGAGGCACTCTCTTTTTCCCAAAGTCAGCCTCCCTAAAGCCCAATACTCTTGTTTTTGTATGGCTTGATTCTATGGCTGTGTTGTTGTGAACCACACTGTTTGGTGGTCACTTGTTCCCAGATGGCTACCCACTTCTAAATCTGAGATCCTTTCTCCTTCCCCATTTGAGAGTACCAGGTCTAAGATTGCTCCCTCCTGAGTGGGTTCTAACACTATCTGTCTGAGGCATGCCCCCTGTAGGGCATCAAGAATGACCCTGCTCTTGGATGTGCCTGCAGCAAAGGTACTCCAGTTAACATCTGGCATATTCAGATTCCCCAGTAACAATATATACCCTTTTTCTGCCATTTTAAGGATGCCTTCTATCATTTCCTTGTTCATTTCCTCCCCTGAGATGGGGTCTGTACACAACCCCATGCGGATTGTGGTGCCATTTCCTTTCTCCAGGGTGACCCATAATGACTCATCAACTTCCTGTTTACTCTTTAGTTCTGCTGCTTTGATCCCTTCCCTTATATAAGAGAGCTACTCCTCCTCTTTACCAACCCTGTCCCTCCTGTAGACTGTGTATCCTGGTATATTGACATCCCAGTCATGGTTCTCTGTGTACCATGTTCAGTGACTGCCACAATATCCAGGCATCCCTCTTCCATCAAGGCCACTAGTTCAGGGAGTTTGTTGCACAGACTGCGGCATTGGTACTCATCACTTTCCATTTATTTTTTTTTTTTGATGGCTCACCCTTTATCCCCATCCCTGTCCTTACTGCCTTTTTCTGCATTTATCCCTGTCCTGCTCCCTACTGACTTTTTACTTTAGTGTTTACCTCTCTAGCTACTGTGTTTTGTGGGGAGGCTGGGTTTCTGCCTTTTCAATGCCTCCCCTTGGCTAGTTTAAATGCTTGTCAATGAAGCATTTAACCTGTCACCCTAGGATCCTGGTTCCCCCAGACAGATGCAGACCATCGCGCAGTATAAGCCTGCATCACTCCAAGTGGCTCCCCAGTCCACAATGAAGCCAAAACCCTGAGGCGCCACACCAGTTTTCAACCATTCATTAGATCCCATGGTGCGGAATACCCTAGCATCATCCTTGCCATAGACAGGCACCTCCGAGAAGGTTACCATTACATGCTACTTGTCAAAGCCCTCCCAACTCCACAAGCTCCTCTTGCACCGCTCTGATCCCATTCACAGCTAGGTCATTTGTCCCTAGGTGGACAATAACATCCAGCTCCCTCCCTCGTGCAGCTGCTCCCATGATCCTGAGGATTCACTTCCTGTCCCTCTGAGCCGTGGCACCAGACATGCACCTTACCTCTCTATCCCCTTCCTCCCACACTTCTAGCCCCCTAATGATTGAGTCCCCCACCAGGAGTTGTTTCCTTCCCATGTGGGGTCACGTGCCACCCTCCTGTGGATCTCCTTTGTGAAGGTTCCCAGCATCCTCCTTGGTCTCCACTGCAGGTGCCTCCATAGAGGAACCACTCTTTGCCAGAACAGCATATGAATTGTGGAGAGGTACAGCGCGAGGGCTACACCTCTGTTCCACCACGCTCTCCCTCCTGAGTCCACCTTGGTCCAATTGCTCCTCTTTCCTGGCAACCTCTGAGGTAACGGTGGTGGCCCTGGTGGTCCCTGGGTCGGGGAAGAGGTTTCACGAATCCTATTGTGGTCAGCCAGGAGATGAGCAGCCTCCTCCCTCAGACCAGAGAGGTGCCTGCAAACAGTGCCATATCACAGCCTCCATAATGTCTCCTGGAACACTACTTCCCTCACTGCCATTGCACTGCACCACTCCATCTTGACTTTTGTGTCCCCTCTCCTGTTGCTTTGTATGCTTACTGTCTCCTCCCTCTATGTATTTTTACACTTACTTTCCTACTGCCTATGTGCCCTTACAACCCTTGCCCTTCCTGTTCTGGGACAGGAACTTCCTGTAGTCTTCAGTAGTCTCCTTCTTCTGTGCTTGGATTCCGACCTCCAGCAGCCACGGTGGGAGGAAGAGTTATTTTTTAGTTTCCTTCAAGGTTAATGAAACTCAGTGGTAGAGCTGGGGGGTTGGGGCGGTCGCTGCTGGCTGCCCCAGTGTGAGTAGTGGTGCCACCACCAACTTTATTCAATGTTTAGTGCCCATTGTGGAGCCCTGTGATTGACTGAATGGCCTCTGTGGCTCCCAAAAGCTCCTAAACCTGGCTTCACCACTGATGAAACTAATGTGTCTCAGTGATCCTTCCCTTCCTACTGCCAAACAGGAAGTTCCTGTTGTCAGTCAAATCCAGCGACTATAAAACTAGAACTGGCTTTGGGTGGAAAGGAGGGCAATTAGTAAAAAGTCTGTAGTTCTAGACTGCTATATCTTGCTCTGAAACCAACGTTCTCCTCTGTCAAAGACAGCAGGAAGCTGCAATTGGCGACACCTGCTTTTGTACTCCTAAGCTGCTAAGCCACACTCCCAATTAGATTCATCCTCTGCTCTGACTCAGTAAATTAAGCTGGTGCAGTCCCCTTCCTCAGAGAAACACACAGTGACTTTCTTTTTTACTTAAATGAGCCCTCCTTCTTAATAAAGTATCTGTTTGCTTAATCCAAACAGGTACTGACTCTTGCTGAGATAGAAGTGATTTATCAGTAAAAATCTGTAGTTCTAGATGGCTATTTCTTGCTCTGAAACCAAAGTTCTCCTCTGTCAAATTCAGCCTAAGTCCTTGGTGAACCACAGAGCTTTAACACCTTTTGCCTGACATCCCTTACGCTTCAGACTGGATTCTATCGAACCACCCTGAACGATCTCCAATGTTTCTGTACTCCCGGATACAATAAGTGACCACCACCTGTCATCTGCTCCTGGTCAAACAAATACCACAAGCCCCTCCCAAGCTTATCTATGCCAGGGATATCAAACAAGGGCATCTCCAGCTGTTAAAATCCCATCTAACCAGGCTGAACTGGGCAGTGCTCGACTCCCTCAATGACACCAACAAAGCTCTGGACCTATTTATCAAACGTTTCAACGAAGCCTGTGACATCTATTCACCAGTGAAAAAGATGAAGGTCAAAGGACAGACCAACCCCTGGGTTACTACTGACCTTTTAACTCTGCTCAAGCACAGAGACCACCTCTGGCATTGTGCTCATGCAACTCCGACGCAAGTAAACATACAATTATACAAAGCAGCCAGAAATGATTGCACTCGAAAAATACAGAATGCTAAACACAGCTATTACAAAGGGCTCTGACCAACTCTTGGGGCCAGGGAAACAAATTTTGGAACAACATGAAAGAACTCACAGGCAAGGATCCTAAAGCACAACCCACTATGCTCAACCTTCATGGCACTCCTACACTCGACCTAGGTACCATCACCAGCACTTTTAATAATGCATTTACAAACCTGGACAGTGTCCTTCCACCAAATTTTTTCGACAACCTCTCCCCTCCAGCTCCTCCCAAGTTACCCCCCAACTAGAAAGTACAACCCCAAAGTTTTTTAAGGAGGTCCCACCACAAGTAGCTAGAAAATACATTCAAAAGGCCATTGGCAAACAAGGGTACAGTGGTGACTCCCTTGACCTGAAACTGCTGGCACAAGTCCTCGATGAAATCTTAGAACCACTTACAAAGATCTTTAATCTCTCGCTTAGATTGGGCCATTTCCCCTCTCTCTGGAAGAAAGCCACTGTCACACCGGTTCACAAAAGTGGAGATAGGACACTGCACACCAATTACAGACCTATCTCACTCCTCCCCCCACTATCCAAAGCGCTGGAGCGAATAGTATCGGACCAACTAGTTGAATTCCTGGATAAGTACAATGTACAGTGCCCAGAGCAGCATGGCTTCAGAAAAGGGCACAGCACCACCACTGCACTACTGGAATTTACAACCTTCATCCATGCCAGCATGACGGGAATTGTGGAGGGGCAGTATTTATAGACCTTACCAAGGCATTCGACACAGTTAACCACCCCCTACTGCTCAAGCAACTGTCCTCCATTGGGATCTCCAATGATGCCCTTCCATGGTTCACCAGCTACCTTGATAATTGGATGCAACGTGTAAGGATTGCAGGGATCTCTTCGGATGAGAAACCGGTCCGCTCTGGAGTCCCCCAGGGGTCTATTCTGGGCCCTCTACTCTTCTCCCTCTTCATCAACAATCTCCCCAGTGCCTGCCACCAAAAAATATTACTATACGCAGACGATGCAGTCCTGTTTTCCAGCCACCATAACATTACAGTCCTTGAATCCCAGCTGCAGCTTGACTTCAAGCGCGTCGAAGACTGGTTCAATTCTCATAAACTTGTCCTGAACCACAGCAAGACTAAAGCCATGTCCTTCTGTAACCGACAGAGCAGGCACAATTCTCTGTCCTCACCATCAAGAACCACGCTGGGAACCCACTCGAACATGTCATGGAGTTCAAGTACCTTGGTATTACCCTGGATAAGTACCTCTCCTACACTCGCATATTGACACTGTTGCCAAGACCGCCAATATCTGGATTGGACTACTACACAAACACAAGCACTGTATGCCTCATGGATGCCCTCAACTAGCCATCTACAGCTCTGTCCTCCATCATTGACTATGGCCTTGCCATCTATGGCTCTACACAACAAGTGCCTCCGCAGAATCTCAGTTGCTCTCAACAAAGCCTGTAGACTACTGACGGGTGCAGCCTGACAAACTCACACCTGTGATCTCTATGCACAGGCCAGCTGGCTACCCCTATGCAGCAGAATACAATACCAGACCTGCTTACTTACCAAAAAGATTCTCCTTGGTCTCATGCCACCTGGTGTTAGCTCACTCCTTACTACCTACAGTGGCACTCAACAAATACATGGTGCCCAATCTCTAACCTTTCAGGTTCCCAGATGTCGTACCTCCATGGGTCAGCGGTCCTTTATCTATAGAGCCACTCAGTGGTTCATTTCCTCAATAAAGAAGCACTTTCCTCTACTACACTTGGACCCTTCAAAAGGAATCTCAAACTTTACCTCACCTCTACCACTCAATATGACTGCTCCTCTGAACAGAGATCTCTAAACACTTCCCAGCTCACTCATGTCTCACAGCCGCCCTTTCCAGTCTCATTTCCTCTGGCACTGGGCCTTCCTTGTGACTCATTTCCTGCTTCACATCTCCACTGGTACAAGACATTTTCCACCACCATCAGACAGTGGCCCATTAGCCTGCCAACTTCCTCTCCCGGTCGAACGCCTGCAATACTAACTGTCTATGGTGCCCTCTATCTCTTATTGTTACCGCAGCCAGCTGCCTACTCAAGCTGCTCATTATATGAATATTATATCAAAGTATGTTATAACTGAGTATCTTTATTTTTTCTTTTAGTTGTTTTGGTTGTTTATTGTGCATTCTTTTACTACCTCTGTTTGTATGTTGACCCTCATCCTTTGACGTGGAACCTTTGTAAACGAGCAGTTTCTGCTCAAAGGTATTTGTAATCTGAGAATTTAATAAATAAATAAATAAACTTTAAAGGAGCATGTCGGTCAGCAGTGTTAGTGAATTTCAACAAGAAATAGTCTAGTGCCAAGTTAACATCTGGCAGTGTGTTTATAGGATCCCAGTTAATTTCCCTGATGGTATCCATAAAGGCGTTGACATAGATTCTAGACATGTTCCGTACAGTGATGATTTTAGGTGGGGGGGGGTTAGGGAAATTGTTACGCCAAATGCAGAGAGTCAGCGAGTGATCCCTTATACTGTCAGAGAGCACCCCTACTGATTTTATCTTCAGTGCACAATTAGTGACCACCCAGTCAAGTAAAGTATGGTTACCTGTCTTTGTGTTAATGTGAGTAGGATCACTAATCTGTTGAACCAGATTTGAATCAGCCAGGACAAAAATCAGTTTGGAAGAGTTTGGATTCAGCCAGTCAATATTAAAGTCATCTCCAAATAAAAGGTAATGCCGTGGGAGGTTGGCAAGGGAGGTTATAAAGGAGGGGAGGTCAGGGACAGCTACCATAGGGGGCATGTACACACAACCCACTATGATTTGTTTTACAGTGCCATGGGAAAGAAAAACTGATCTGACAGCCAAGGGCCCGGATTCAGACACATGGATTTCAACCATGTCTAGGTGATCCCTGGCATACATGATGACACCACAACCCCTTTTTCCTAGATGACCCTTCCTGAAGCATTTATAGCCAGGCAGAGCAACCTCATATTTATTTATATCAGTTTCAGATTAACACCTTTGAGCCAGAGGCTCATTTACAAAGGCTCCCGGTCAGTAGGTACAGAACAACAGGACAAAATTGTACACATAGGTGAACAAGAAACTAACATAAAGTGATACTTGCTAACACAGTGAGTACAGTATTACAAGTTCAGCAGTTCAGTTCAGTAAGGAATACGTTTTACAAAGAAGAGTTATTTACACAAACAACACTGCAAGAGTGTGTTACAATATTTGGGAGAGTTCGGGGAGCAGTCAAGGATGAAGGGTCCCAGGCTATCAGGTGGTAGAAAGGTAGAAGCAGCTATACTAGCCTTGTCCGTAGAGAGGCTGGGGGGATGAGGGGAATAGTAAGGAGCGGGGATGAGGTTGATAGGGGTTGGAAGGAGGGTGGGGTGCCATAGGGCTGTCCTAGTGTTGAGGGGGTAGGGTAGAGGATAGGGTGAAGGGAGGGGAGAGAAGAGGGGGGAGTAGAGGGGGTTGGTGGAGGTGGAGTGGTGTGGATGGTCGGGTTTGCAAGTATTGGGGCAGGGGGAGCATCATCAGTTAGAATGACAGTGGCAGTCATATGAGTTTGCTAAGTGGGTACGTGGCCTTGTTTGATGTCTGCTATTGTTTGATGCATGGTTTCAGTCAGGACTCAGAGATGCCCAGGATGTCCGGGGTGTATTGATTAATCCAGGCTTCTAGTTCAGGCATCTTAGGTCTGAGACTATGTACATGTAAGTGGGCAGTTGTTAGCTCTTTCAGCAACTGATGAGATGATACTGGGGAGGAGGCAGATGGAGGTATGGTGGGTCCAAATTTAGCTCAACATTGCCTGCAAGCGTTAATAGCAGGAGAAGCAATAGGAGTGGTCTGATTGATGAAGTAAGTAGGCGCTCATATTTTTAGCAAAAAGAGGACATTTGTGGTCTTCTGTGTACCAGCTATCAAGGTATACCACTGCATGTTTTGGCAGGCAAGGGACAGTAAGAAACACCGACTAGGGGTTAAGGATCGAGATGGTGTAGTGGGACCACCTCAGTGTACAGAAGCGGGTGTGTTAGGGACACGGTTATGAAACAGTTAGCAAAATATAGAATCAACAAGCATGACAGGATGTATAGTCCTGTGAACTTAGCCATGGTACACAGGTTGGCAGGTATAGATCACAGCATTGAAGATTTGCTGGCATGTAAGTAAATTGCAGGGGAGAGCTGTAAGAAAAACTGGATAGGTAGGAACAGGCAAGTTCATGCTGCAGGCAGTAGTGCAAATATGTAGTAAGGGAGAACTGTGCAGAGGACAGTTTTGTCTTAAATATGCTGGAGGGCTGTATGGGCTGTAGCCAACAGCAGCCTGGGTTTAGGGGTGGAGCACTTGCACATTTAACTGAGGCTGGGGGTGGGAAGGTGGGAGAAAATTCTTGCTAAGGACTGTCCCAAGAATGTGGCTTATGGCCGGGTGACAGGTCTTGGCACCAGAGCAAGTATGTCAGCTGATTTGGCTTATGGCCATTGCAAACTGTGAAATTCAGCAAACTTCAGCAAACAAGCTTGCCTTTCAATTTTACAGTTCTAAAATAAACAAAGTCAGCAACCCTGTATTTGGGATCAGGCAGAATCAAAACAATAGTAGAAGTGGTTTTAAGTTTGGCGCCAGAAGAGCCGCCAAAAGTACAAAGGAGCTACAGAGCATAGCAACCAACAGGAGCTGATCTCAACTCCAAAAGAGCCAATCAAACCCTCGCCTAAAGCTGAGGAGCCAGTACCTTCATCCACTGTCTAGGTAGGTGGTCCAGTAGGAAGAGCACTCAGCTGGCTTCTGACCAAGCCGGGGTGTTGAGCCACAGTCAGCCCAAACAAGGTGGTTCAATCTAGAGAGAAAGGGAAAGAGAATAAAGGTCAGGGGTATAAAGACTAAAATTGCAGGCTACATTTGAATCGGTGGGAGTGCCACCAAGTTCAACAATAGCATGGGGAAGGGAGTGAGAGAAATTAGAGTACATGGGGCAAGGTTAGAGAGTTGATTTCAGCAGGGGCTTTGGTGGGGGTCAAGGTCTGGCACTGTGACAGGGTTGAATGTGGCCCTGTCCCAGTTGTTATGGAGAAAGAGTTTAAATGCAAGGATCTGTTCTGTTCTCTCCTTTTCTGCCTCCTCTGTCTGGTTGCGCAACCAAATTTTCTCGTGAGACCTAGGACTTGATCACCCCACCAGTCTTGCAATTCTCTGCCTCTCGCTATCTCTCTACCCTCACTTGCTGTTTCTGTCTTCTCTTCCCTTTTGCATATCTTCAGGTATAAAAATATATGTGAATCTTTTTGTGCAAATGTAATTGATACTAGGATCCCTTTGTATTAAACTGTATATAGTTATACTGTTGAAATGATTGCAAAGCTATTTGGAAATCAAGGGGTTAACTTGAGATGTAATTTTTAAGCTTTTTGCAGAAGATATAAACAAGAGGCCAGTTCTGGGTCAGGATGTTCTTTTTGCTGCACCTGCTGAAACTGACAAGAACATTAGTGTCAGTGGCTCAGCAGGTAGCACACTCGCCTCTGAGGCTGGGAGATCAGAAGGCTGTGGGTTCTAGCCCCACACTAGGCACCTGCAATGCAGCATGAGGGGGTGCTGTCTTTCAGATGAGACGTTAAACCGAGGTCCCATCTGGCTGTTCTGCTGGTAGTTCAGGTGGATGTTAAAGATCCCATGGCAATTCTTGAAAAGAGTAGGGGAGTTTATTGAAAAGGAAATCAAACAACAAAATTACAGAACATAAATACACCATCAAAGAAAAATAAAATACATCAAGTATAATCAGAAATTAACACGATAAGTAAAATAAATAATCATGTAACAGGTACACCAGAGTCTGTAATCCGTGGCAGATTTCTCCAATGTGCTTCCAGTAAGGAAGACCAAAAAAATTCACATTCTTTGGCATAAATCCGCTTCAGTTCTGCTGTAATATTCAAAATAATAACATCAGTAGGGGCAACCGTCTGTTGTAACATAAAGCCACAACGAGCAGTCCAGAGATACCATTTTATGACTAAGCAAATAATATTTAAAGTACTAGGATGGAATCTGTTCCAGTGACCACTATATATCCCATGCATAAGAACTTTGAATGACATTGAGGAAAAGAAAGGGACGGACCAATGTCCAGCCAAAGTTACCCAAAATGCATGAATAAACACACATGTAAAAAATAAATGCTCAAAAGTTTCTTCTTGTAGCTGACACTGCTGTTTATATTTCAAATTACCCATAACATTTAGTTTCCCATGACAATTCAGCCAATGAAAATCCCATAAATGAACTGGGATTCTAGGATCTGTCAATAAGGCCAAATGTTTATCCTGAAGACACAATGGTCTATGAGGGAATGTAACTAATTCCATAAAATAATCATTAATAATTTTACTATAAAGTTGTTGCCTGCTAAGACCAATTATTGATTGACTAGTAACATGCCACATGCGTAATTTCTGAAAAATGTCTCTACAAAAATTGGGAAATGCTGAATTGTATTTCAGAACTGCAACCTGGGATCTCTCCCAATCATGAAACCAGGATAAAACCACCTTGTAAAAATGAGGAGCCCATACTTTATCCTGGTTCACCAATAGTGGCCTAATATTTGCATAAAAAAATAAACAATAATAAAACACCAAAGGATTGATCATATTAATTCCTCTTGATTTACAGGGTAAATACAACACATTCCTTTTAATAGGGTTGAGTCTGTTACTCCAAACGGCTTAAAAAAATAAACTATATAATGATGCTTCAGACTGTTTAGGAAGTGGGTAAACTTTGCTCACATATACAAATTGTGGTAACAATTGTGTTTTAATCAAAAAGACACGTTTCAATTTACCCATCTTCCAATCAGTCCATTCAGACACTAGAGCATGTCCAAAATCTATTTTCAGCTTCCAGTTTAAGGCATTCAGATCCCCAATGCCCCAAAAGAAACCTAAAATTTTAACAGGATGTAAAGATATTTGAATGCCCAACAACTCAGTATCACTATACTGTTGTCCTCCCAACAAAAGCACTCGACTTTTCGTTGTATTTAAACTAGCATCTGACACATCAGAATAAAGCGTACTAACACCTAAGGTAGCCACCAAAGAGGTTTCATCTGGCACCAGAAGACAAAGATCATCTGCATAAGCCAGATATTTGTGTGGGCATTGCAGTGCATCAAGTTGTAGCGATCTGATACCTTGATGAGCAGAAATATTCCTCAATAAAGGGTCAATACAAAATACATAAAGGAGTGGGCTAAGGGGGCAACCTTGCATTACACCTCATTTCACTGGGATAAGGAGACCTAAAAATGCATTAACTGTAGGGATTACTGTGGCATTCTTATACAAAAGCTATATCCAATTAATGAAGGAATGAGGGGTACCATAGAAATGAAGCACATTCCACAAATAAACATGGTTCACGGAATCAAAAGCTTTTCACTGGTCCAATGAACATAAAAAACCTAGGACCTGATTTCCACAAAACATTTCTCTAAGGAGCAGTAAATGATCCAGAATATTGGCTTGGCTGACAGAACAAGCCTGAGCTGGACTATTCACCCAGGATGCAATACGTAAAAATCTTGCATTCAATATTTTAGGCAAAAGTTACAAATCTGTATTCAGTAAGCAAATAGGTCTCCAATTG
Source organism: Neoceratodus forsteri (assembly GCA_016271365.2). NCBI lineage: Eukaryota > Metazoa > Chordata > Ceratodontiformes > Ceratodontidae > Neoceratodus > Neoceratodus forsteri. The sequence continues at coordinate 925,555,697 of CM028132.1, forward strand.
TTCAAAAGTTGTCGGTCTCCAGATTTATAAATATGTACCAAGGAGCCTTGTGCCATCCCAAAAGGTAAGGCAGTCCATACTACATAGGTAAAAACCTGTGCCAATTCAAAGAGTGTTAATAAGAAATTTATAAATCTCAGCTGTAAGGCCATCAGGACCAGGGACTTATTAGTGATAAAGACCAAACTACTTCAACCAATTCTGCTGGTTCAATATCAGCTAACACCTAATTTTGAAGGGAATCAGGGTAGGATGGAATGTCCAAATACTGAAAAAATCATGAAATCGATCAGAGGCTACAGAATGCTCTGAGAAAAATGAAGTAGCATAATCAGAAACCAATCTCGTAAGCGTAGCATGATCCTGATGTAACGACCAAAATGATCCCATAGGCTTGTCATTTGCTGTGACTGAATCCTTGTTTTACTGGAATCAAAGGGACAAATGGTCACCATACTGCCATGAATCCCAAATTGTTGCTGAAACTTTAATGCTTCCATTTGTTTTAGATGGTATGTACATAAAATATGTTTCAAACATGAAATGTGTTCCTGATAATTATGGGTCAAATTATGAGATAAGAAAATCAATAACTGCAGTTGTTTCCTAGCATGTAAATATTGCAAATATTGATCATCCCTTTCCCATTTACTCAAACTCTTTAATAGCAAACCATAGCAAGCCCAAGCCATAGTACCATTACAGCTCTAGCCAAAGTTACTAACGACTGGTTATCTGCATTGGACTCTAAGAAAACTACTGGTGTGGTTTTCTTGTATCTAAGTAAAGCATTTGATACAATAGATCATAACTTACTAGTTCACAGCCTTACCAATCTTGGCTTTACTCCATCTACTACCCAATGGTTCAAGAACTATCTATCGGGTAGGACTCAGAAAGTCAAATCAGGAAATTTGTTCTCTTCCTCTCTGCCTACTGTCAGGGGAGTCCCACAGGGATCTATTCTAGGTCTCGTCCTCTTCTCTTTATATATAAACAACCTCGACCATCAGATCACAAAGTCCCAGTTGCATTTCTTTGCAGATGACACTGTCCTGTATACCTCTGGGCCATCGTTAGAAGCAACTAGGGACATCCTTCAAGCTGACTTCTCGCAATTAGAAAAAAACTTAATCAATGCAAAGTTACTCCTCAATGCCAAAAAACAGCTATGATCCTACCCATGCACCTCACATGCTAGTGCCCTGCCTTGCCCAATGATTTCATAAATACTACCCTAGGTGAGCAGCTGGAAATAGTTTCAAAGTTCAAATATCTCAGTTTCTGGTTAGATAGCAGGCTTTCTTTTAGTGATCATATTGATGACTTGGCTAAAAGGCTCAAAATCAGGTTGGGTTTCTTCTTCCGCAATAGATCTTTCTTTCCTGCTGAAATTAGAACTAGATTGGTACAGGCCACTTTTCTCCACCTCCTTGATTATGGCGATGTAATCTATAACTCCTCAGCTTCTACTAATCTCCAGAAACTAGATGTTCTCTATCACGCTCCATACGATTCTTAACAAACTGCCCCCCTCTAATTCATCATTGTGATCTATATGCCTTAGTTGGCTGGCCCTTGCTCTCCATTAGATGGACAGTCCATGCAGGTACATGGACTTTAAAACTTCTTCAGAATAAACTACTGCAATACCTATTCTCCTTAATACTTATAGTGTGCAGTGTCTATTCACTTAGGAAGTCCAAGTTTCTCCTACTTGACGTACCTAGGACCCGCACCTCCTTTGGGAAATGTGCTATTTCATGTTCACTGCCAACTATTTGGAATCGACTACAATCATTTTTGAAATTAGCCAGTATTGTCCCTGTTAACTTCTTCAAAAGGATAGTTTTCACTAAATTAAAAGACACGTGCAACTGTCTTTAATGAATTGCCTTCACTAGGACTCAAACTAGTGATCCCGTGATTTCCCAGGTTTCATTCCTACACTTCTTTAACTCTGTTTTGTACCACTTTCAGTGCTTTAGGTGGAATCTTTATTGAATTGTTATGGAATTACTGTTATTTTCCAATGTATGTAATGTATTGCCTTTACAAACAGTACAAATTTCTCTTCATGAACCGAGAGCATTTTGGGTGCTCTTTATCATTTTGCCTATTGTGTATGATGATGCAAGCTCTTATCATGATGAACTCTGTTTTTTATGATGCAAGCACTTAACTATTTGTCTGTAAGTCAGTCACAGGACTTCATTGTAATGTATGTATGTCTCAGGACCTCCTTGTGAATGAGCTTGCTCAACGGAGCTTTCCTGCAATAAACTTGAACTTGAACTTGAAGATAAGCTCTCTTTTAAAGGAAAGTAGCCCAAAACGTGGGCTCCCTTCCTCGGACAGCTTACCCTCCGGTTTAGGTCTGACCAGCAAGAGCGGGATTTTCATGCGCCACAACTTGCTGTATTTACATTTTTAAAACTCAGGAACCCAGAAGTATGGAGGAGGCAGGGATACTCCATTTGCTGAAGCGGTGCAGCGACACACCGCCGGCTTCAATACTTTTGTATTTAGCAAGCGTGCGGCTCGCACCGCTTCAGCAAATGGAACTCCCCTGCCTCCTCCATACTCGGGTTCCCGAGTTTTAAAATGTAAAAACAGAAAGTTGTGGCACACGAAAATCCCGTTCTTGCTGGTCAGAGCTAAACTGGAGGGTAAGCTGTCTGAGAGAGGGAGCCCATGTTTTGGGTTGCTTTCCTTTAACATCCTCCCACCACAATATTGGAGAATCGTATAAAAAATAAACAGTCTTTTTAGCAGAAAGAAAATATTGAATCTGCATAGAACATTGTTCCTTATGCAGTAAGGAAGAATTACATTTCCATAGATGTCTCCCAATCCTAATTTCAGTCCCAATATCCAGTATAAGCATAGAATGATCAGAGAATTCCACAGCCACAACCACTGCATGTGCAATTTGAGAAAGCTTCGTGAGAAAGAAAAAGTCAATCCTTGTAGATTGGTGGCCTTTTTGAACTATAGGTATTACTTTATGGAAATAGGGAAAAAAAAACATTCATGAGGTCTGCCCTGTGTAAAATATCATTCAAACAATTTGAATCACAAAATAATTTAGATGTTTTAGTATTTTTCTCCTTATCCCTTTTCCCTAAGCCACAGTTAAAGTCCATCCCCCCCCAATCACTGTCTGAGCCATATGGAGAAAAGGCTGAATTAATTCAAAAAGGGTTATTCTTTCAGCTTTTGATTGCATAGCATAAATATTTATCAAGAGAAATAGCTTCCCAGATATCCAATATTATACAATGGTAAGAAAGAATCCTGGACTCTGATTGGTCAGTGTATGCCTGAGACAGTGATGTTATTACACATAACATCACTGTATGGATAAGCATCTTTATCCTTTGTTTTTCTCTTAAGAAACAAAGATATACTGTCTCACTAAAAATCTACTAAAACATTTAACATTTGTTTTATTTTGTATAAAATTTAGCTATTGTATATTCAGTAATATAGCATTGTGGTAAATAGCATATCTCAGGAAGCACTCGGCCTCGCCTCGTGCTTCAACCCACCCCAGGAGTGACGTTATTACACGATAACACACACCTTGTCATGCCTTATTGCTTAAATAAAGCCCTTCCAGGCAGTAAATCCAACAACTTGATGCATTTGAAAGAGATACCAGAAAATAAAATACCAACACCAGAACATTGGTCCATCCCCATGGACCAATAAGATGGACCTACATACCAGGCAGAAGTAGCAAGTTAGGACATCAGATATAGTATGAAGTCTAGTGCCTTGTAAAAAATAAATCCCAGGTTGTTGTAGAAGTAGAGCAGAAAGGACTATATTCTTTTTCTGTAAACTCTTAATGCTATTAACATTAATTGAGTGTATACAGAGTGTCATAAAAATATACTGAAATCTATTGTGTAAAGGAACCACCTGTGTTTTAGCTAGTTTGGAAGCTGGAATCGTTTTTGCTGGCCTCTTCCTTGCTAGGGTACCTTTCCAGGAGGCTTTTGTCAAGGGTGAGGCCATTATTTCCTTGTCCACAACTTGTGGGACAGAGACAGGCTCCACCTCGAGTACAACAGACTGAGAGGAAGCAGAAAGGTCAGCGGGAAGGGGATTCGAAATAACTGAGTGATCTATCAGAGGTTCAGGAATAGGGCAAACAACAGGCTCCTGTAATGGAATGGGGGAAGGGTGAACTCCCCCTGCTTGCTGTCTCTGGGCAACAGCAATCTAAAGCCTCTGTTCCTCACCATCAGCTCCAGGGTTTTTATTATAAGCTGACCAGGAACAACTTTGATAAGAGTATCCTGTCTCCTCACAGAGGCTGCAAACCAGCTCATTCAGGCACTGTGAACCAACATGTCCTAATTCATTACATAACGAACAATGAACTTTGTCACATACACTGCTGATATGACCTTCAGACCCACATTTGTAACATACCTTTGGTTGCCCTGCATAAAACATAACCCCTATCCCTGCCCAGGAAGAAGAAGGTTGAATGCTGAAGGCCATTCCCATAGGTCTCAGCATAACCTTAAATCTCATCCACCACGTCAGTATTGTTCACTGTCAAATATAGCAGTCAGGCCTTCAAGAACAGTGCAGCGTTGATTAATCCAGTAGGTCAGATCTTTAACACTCACTCCTTCATTACGAAAAAGTACAGTAATATTCTTAATTGCAGGTTTAGTAAGAGGTATAATCTCAAAGGGGGCCCATAAAGGAGTATGCTTCATGGTGTTATACTTGTTCCAAAACCTATCCAGGCTGCTAGAAGCTTTAAAACTGACTTCTTAGGTGTGTGCCCCCGAAACATGAATAAGTCAGATAGATTTCAGCTGCAAAGAACTGCAGCGAGTCCTTCAAGAAAGTCTTCCCAATATAAACCCTGTCTGGTACTGTATCCAAGCCCTGCTATGTAGAATACAGACTGCATTGTGGCATTTTGCAGGAGCCACAGGTAGAGTGAAATAATGAGGCAAATGTCTTGCGTGCATTGTCTGGTTTTAAAGGATTCAATAGAGCATCAGGTTTAGAGCCCACAGTAAAGAGTTGAGCAGCTGGGTTCAAAGAAACAGGGTTCCGTGGTGGTGTTAGTAAAGAGACTGATTTCAAAACCATATCAGGAGAAGAGGCATCAGGCAAAGGTATCTGAATAGGAGACGTACCTGAAACCCATTGTTCCCAACCAGCAGCCGAAAGTGCAGCAGTTACAGACCAGTCAGTAGAACATCCAGGAGTTTGTAGAACATTCAGACCTGCAGGGTTAGGCCGAGTTGCTGAATCTGAATCTGGGGTGTTGTCCACTGGCGCAGCCTCCAAAGCCTTTGATGCTACTGCGTCAGCTACAGGGATCAGCTGAGTGTCAGAAACTGTCAGCGGCAAAGAATCCTTAGAAGCAGCAACTGAAACCACCAGCGTTGGGCTCATAAAAGGAGTCGCAGCAGAAGTAGTAGTACGTTGTAAATCAGCAGGAAAAAATTCTTTATCCAAGCAATTCTCCTCTACCCAAGTAGGTTTCAGTGTTTCCTTCACCATGAAAGGCGCTGGTTCAGAGAGAGGCCGGTTAGCTAACAAGGCTTCCTGTTATGCAATAATTTCTAAAAGCTGCCGCTTATGACTTTCCAGTTTCAGATATTCATCATCTTCTTTACCTTGCTCAGTCTCCTCCTCAGAAATACTAGTTTCATGATCCACTAAAAGCTGATCCCCCACCAACTTCATTCCAGAGTAGTGAGAAACAGGAGGTGGAACGATCCCTCCTGCCTCCTGCACATCCATCTTTTTCACCAGGTCCACACCAACTGCCACCATGCTGGACAGCAACAGCACCCCCTACCAATGAGTGGGATTTCCCCAGTGCACTGGCCAAATTTCCCCATTCACTAAAATACCACCAACAGCTTAATCTGGTTCAAGTCAGTTGGCATTCATCTGTATTCCCTTCCCCGGTGCGTGCCTGAAAATAGGCAGAATTTGTCTAGTGCACTTACCTGGTCAACAAAAACTAAAAATAAAATTGGAACCTTACAACAACACTGTGTGGGAAGCATGCTGTTTTGTTAATGAGCTCCTGCACAGACTTATAAAAAGGAGCTGCAATGTTTTGCAAAAGAGAGAACCAGAGACTGAGGCTGAGATTGGAAATTGAGAAGAGAAATTAAGAAGGACTCTGTTTTCTGTTTCTACTACCATTGTAAATAGTTATTCTGAACAATAACATTTTTTTATTTCACTTATTAATAATAAAACTCTTGTTGTGAACTTTACAACTGCTCCTGATTTTCCTGTGCTTTCTGACCTGTGCCTCGACGACAGGGACCAGGGGTGTTTAGAATGCACAAAGGAAGAAAGGAAAGAGAGTTAGCAGACAGAGGGCCAGACTGAAAGATAGGAATTTCAGCTGGGGGGCATGGAAGAAGTATTTGAAAGCAGAGGGGTTAGAGAGGTTAGAAGCTGGGCCAGAGCAAGGTACAGTAGAGCACTTTCAGGAGATAGAACAAGCCAAAAATGCACTTTCACGAATTAGAACAATCCAGAAATAAAACAAGTACACCAAGCTGTCAGTTGGGTACTGGCACAGTTGCACGAGTACAATTATTACAAGTAATTTAAGCAATTATTACAACTGATTAAAGCAACCAGGTATGGTCTGGAACAGGGAGAGTCAGTAAGGGCTGAGTCAGATCTAATAGCAAAGTTTAAGCCCACCACGGAAATAACTGGAGTGATCAGGCACAGGAGAAGCAAGATCAAGCAAGCTTAATTTCACAAGGGCTGAGCATTAAGTTATTTAGGAAAATTCTTGCTAAGGATTGTCCCAGAGTGCGCTTTATGGCTGGCAACAGGTCTTGGCGCCAGAGCAGGGCTGTTGGCTGATTCAGCTTATTACCATTGCAAGCTGAGAAATTCAGCAAACTTCATCAAACAAGCTTGCGTTTCAATTTTACAGTTCTAAAATAAACAAAGTAAGTGACCCTATATTTGAGACCAGGCAGAATCAAAACAGTAGTAGGAGTGATTTTAAGTTCGGCACCACAGGAGCTGCCGAAAGTCCAAAGGGAGATGCAGAGCATAGCAACCAATAGGGAGCCGATCTCCACTCCAAAAAGAACCAATCAAGCCCTAGACCTACAAGCTGAGGAGCCGTACCTTCCTCCGTTGTCTGGGCAGGTGGTCTAGTAGGGGAGAGCGCTCGGCTGGCTTCTGACCAAGCTGGGGTGCTGAGCCACAGTCAGCCCAAACAGGGCAGTTCAATCTTCCTCCGTTGTCTTGGTGGCAGTCCGGTAGGGGAGAGCGCTTTGCTGACTTCTGACCAAGCCGGAGTGCTGAGCCATGGTCAGCCCAAACAGGGTGGTTCGAGCTTCCTCCATCGTCTGGGTGGATGGACCAGTAGGCAAGAGTGCTCAGCTGGCTTCTGACCAAGCTAGGGTGCTGAGCCACGGTCAGCTCAAACAGGGACGCTCAATCTAGAGATTGATTTTACAATTAATTAGCGTGATGTAATTGATTTTGTTGACTCACATTAGACATGCTTTGTCTAATAAAAAATATATTTAAAAAAGATTTACTACAGAGCAATGGGCTACTTAATAGTTCCTTCAAGACCATGACATTTCTAAAATGGCTTTGAACCTCTGTGAATGAGGTATTTATAATCTGGCCCAATGGCCAACTTGCAAACAAACTCTGTATTCACACACAGTTCCTTGAAGTAGGGCAAGCCCCATTAGTTCTTACAGTTACCAGTTTGGTGGGTCCGCAGGGTGCTGCAGGCCTTTGTCACTTTGACCTCTCGCTCGCTAGGTGTCAGTGTGGCTCAGTTGGTAGCACATCCGCCTCTGGACCAGAAGGTTGTGCGTTCTTGTCCCACACCATGATTGGACTTGCACCCAAAAATCGCTGCCATCCGAGTGCAGTATTGGGGGTGCTGTACTGCTGGGGTGTGCCATCCTTTGGATGAGATGTTAAACCGAGGTCCCTTCTGCCCATCCTGGTGTTGTCCTGGTGGGTGTCCAGGTAGAAGTAAAAGAACCCAGGGCACTTTTCGCAAAGAGTAGGGAACATTTCCGATGTCCTGGCCAACGTTCCCTTCCCATAAACCGGTTCATGCAATTATCCAGGCTGTGTGTGGGTGATGATGTGTGATATGGCTGCCACCACCACACATTCAGTCACTTCACTACCAGTCTAGCATTGCTTGTAAAGTGCTTTGGGATACTGTGTATGAAAAGTGCTATATAAATGCTGATTCTTCTTCTTCTTCTCTGTCTCTGGGATTGGCTGGGTTTCAGTACAGGATACAGACTACCAGATCGGACCGCATTCTCTCCAACATTATTTCTCTCTCTCTCTCTCTCTTTCATCAAGTTTAGCTGGGTTTTAGGCAAAACCCATACAGCGTTTAGGAAGTTGCTACACACTGAACTCTTCTGCTGTCATGTCCTGTGCAGGCTAGCATGCAGGTGTCGCTTGGTCTCCTCCCCAATCTTAACCCATATGGCCCACTAGACAACACAAACACAAGGGCCTGGAGTAGCATTATGTGTCCTTGTCAGGAGGACCAGCTCCACTCTCCTTGGGATCTCTCACAGATCTGCTTGGTCCTGTCCAGCCTAGCTTAATTCACAGCCATTTCAGCACAGCACAGATTAGTCTATCTCTCATCAGTCACAGCTCACTGCAGCTAATAGGTTTGGACAAGTCACAGTACACTGTCCCACCTTCTCCTAGAGGACTGCAGTGGAGCTTAGACCAGGAACTTCATCAGTTGGCTATCCCAGGTCAGCAGGTCACAAGATGGCAGCCCCGTAAAGTTCACACATTCACCCTGCTATATAACTACTGCCACAAGTCTCTTCAACCACTGATCCCCTGCTTCACACCAGAAATTCTGGGAGTTGGCACATCTCCAGATGATCAGCTACTCTAGAAGATGGGGGTTACAAACTTGTATTCAGTGTCCAAATATGGATTCTGTAAAGGAAATCATGCCAGAGAAATTCAGTTTCATCATATGAAATGTAATTAAAATGGGATGAAGGCAAAATATAAGTATTGTTTATCTAGACTTTCATAAGTTTTGTGATTTGGTGCCACCAAGAGCTAAATTCATAAAATAAAAGGTAAGAGTATTACAGGAGATGTCTTACAATGTGTAATTACTTGTCTGGTGCTAGTAGAAAGAGCTGTAATTAATGTTAAACTTAATCATTTGTATCAAGTAAGAAGTGGGATGCCAGAAGGATTAGTGTTGGGACCTCCTTCTTTTTAATATAATCATATATGGCCTAGAAATAGAGTTCAGTACCTGGATTTCTTATTATGCAGATAATACTAACAGCGACACCTAGGCACTACCTATGCAAGCTGGCATATGCTCCAACTGTGCTTTGCTGGCCTACAGAGTTCTGGACTGGGATGATACTGCCCATGCCTAGTGCATCAGTGGCATTCACAAAGTCTGGCCGCCTCCAAAAAGTGGCGCAGAACTTAGCAAACTGGAAGGGGCAACTATGGATGAGTAGCTTTGCTGAGCACCGGGCTTCCATTCAGAATGTCAGCTCGGCAACCTAGTGGATGCCCTGCTGCACATATACAGGGGATCCTGGGATGTGGTAACCCATGTTGGAGGCTGCCATAGCCTCCAGCTGATTGTATGTACTATCTAGCCCATGCCCTGAACCCCATAGTGCAGAGAATTGTTGGACATGGGACTGTATCATCCATTTGGGGCTGTTTGGATCCCAGAAGGCTAACTGGTTGGGAATGAGTTACTTATGGTTGGTGTCACACAATGTAAGTAACCAAATCTCTTCCCTAGACACATGTAGGTGGCATCATGTATGTCACATTATCTGGTCTCTGCCACCACACCCACACTCCAGCCACTTGTATACCTCTGAAGGCAGGCCAGTTTGGGTGTATTGCATGCATGGATTTGCAGTGGGGAGCATTTGAGCATTCAACAGCAGTCCCTCAAGATCCCTGTTGGCAGCAAATGCACTTATTGTAGCCTACGCCATGTATTAGCAGCATGTAGGTATAGTGGAGGGCCCCTTGAGACAGTAATAAGTTAACAGAAGTATATAAATCAGCTTCTGAATGACATTAACAAAGTAGAGGCCGAAAATAAAAGACGAGTTTTAATATTGAAATGCACAGTTTTGCATGCTGATAAGAAAAGACTAGATTAAATTAATTTCTAAATAGTATAGAAATCAGTGCTAGCAACCAAAATAGTAACAGCAACTTAGAAAAGGAATTGGGCTTCACTATAAGCAACAAATTAAAATAAAGGCTGCAATATAGATATGCAGTAAATAGATCAACTATAACTCTTGCCTATGTTAGAACATTTTTAAGTAGATCAAGAGATATGCACATTATTATTATAATAACTGTGTCTTCCTTTTCCCCATAGGAAAACTGTGGCACAATTTGACATTATAAAGGAGCATTTATAATGGAAAACACATCCATTTTCCTTGCTCTATGCATGCGCCAGCCAGCTCTTTCTCTCAAACCACTGGTCACTTCTTTTTCTCCCAGAGCGAACTCACCACTCGGACTTGGCAATAAGTAACTATGGAAAAGAAAATCAACGCATGAAATAAACAAAAAAGAATAATAATTTGGCTGCTGTTCCAAAGAAGTAAATAAAAACACTTTTAAATAAACAAAATAAAAGCGACCTCTGACTGTGCGCTCTAACCTAACAGGACCACTGCACGAAGGAACATCTTTTATTTTATATAATTGTTGTGGTGAAAAAGGAAGACCCAGCAATTATATAAAATAAAAACATGGGGTGGTGTTTAAACTTAAACTTCACACACACCCTCAATGTTAGATACTTTCACAACCCTCCCCGAGCTTTGCTGTCGGGGTTTATGTAGCATCTAACACCTTGGGTGTGTGTAAACGTCTCGTTATACACACCACCCCGTACTTTATTCTCTATGTAAAGTGATTTGATCTCACAGAAAAGGCACTATATTTTAAACATCTGCGTACTACCAAGTAATGTAATAATGTAACTGAAAAGATCCTTGGTTAGGCCTCATCCAGAAAGTAGTGTACAATTCTGGTCACCGTATGATACAAAATAGATGTGCAAGAAAAAGTTCAGAGGAAGGCAACACAGATGTAGCCCAGGCGCTGTGTGCCTGTGGGCTACTACCTTGCCTGTTGGTCCTGAAACAAGTTAAGGGGGGCCTGGGTCCTGCTACAGTGGCATTTGGGGATTCTATCCCAAAGTTATGACAAATAGCATAGTGCCTCCATCCAGAGTAAATGGTAAGTGGGTCAGGTGACCAGCTGGCACAGCCCCTGGGATGCTGCACCACCCACCTCTACCAACCACCCCACACTCCCAACGATTCCCCAGTGACATTAACCATACATGACATGCACTTGACTTTCTACAAAATACTCTTCCCATAGCTTTTCCAAACAATAACTCACAGCTTTATTGGGGAAAGAGGGTTAGGACAGAGGTAACTGGAAAAGGGGTAGCTATGGAAGAGAGAAAGGTAAGAGCAATGAGTAAAGCAGTAACAACCGGGCCCATAGGCCAGATCACCCCTGGAGTCCACCCCCACTGGTACCAGTGTAATGTTTGAACGGTCTATCTGGGTACCGAATAGGTGAGCACAGAGAAACATATGGAATACCAGGAAAAAATGTTGTGGTGCTTCTCAGCAATCAAATCATTAGAACAAAAAAGGTAGCACCCACATTCCGGACAAAAGAAAAGGACATCAAGGAATTGATTTGTTCAATCCTTTATGGCATCAAAAAAGTGCAAATGAAACACTGGCCAAGGTAGCTATAGCAAAAATACAGCCCAACAACAACCCCCCCAAATGCCACCATCAGTAACTGTTTCAACAGTAATTGCCTTAATAATGTTGTACCAACTACTATTAATAGGGTATAGTAAGGGGTGTGGAGTAGGAGGGGCATAAGGGGAAGAAGCCCACCTCAGCATGACAAGTGTTTTGACTCATTTATTTATTTATTGGTTTATTTTCTTTTTAAAAGAAAAGTATCTGAGGATCAGTGGCAGGATTTTAGGACTGTAAATTAATAAAAAGGAACTAGGAGAGCTTCAGTAGCAGACAAGTAGTGGAATAGCAGTATAATTGCAGTATAATGTGGGGAGTGGTGCACTTCAGTGGCTGTGGGGTAGCCATATTCAGGCAGACCTTCTGGACACTGAGGTGCTGCCCTGTTTGCATGCATCTCTCTGGACTGCGGGATTAGGTAGCCAGACTCAGAGTGGAAGTAAACTGGGTCAGGAGTACCACCACCCCTATCCAGAGACCACCCAGTCCAATGCAACTGCCTCAAAGGATGCCGAGAACGAGGAGCGCTTGGATGACAGTGAGCTCAGGGAGAATTAGAGTGGTCAGGCAGAGGCACATCCCAGATCCTATTCCACTCAAGAACTCATAAGCCACGCTGACAAACGGGGACAACCAAATAGAGGTACCCAGAGAAGTGGAAGGAAAGGATGTAGAGGTTAGCCAAGGAGGTGACCTCAGCGGGGAAAGCAGTGGACCCCAGAGGAGGAGGCGAATCCTGGTGGGGACTCCATCATAAGAGGGATCCAGCTAGGAACACAGGAGGGGGAGGACAGGGAGGTGAGGTGCCTACCAGGTGCCATGGCATGGAGGGATGGATGGAAGGAAGATCCTGGGGATAACTGGGAAGGTAAGACGGAGGGTGAGCTGGATGTCATTATTCACCTAGGTACTAATGACCTGGCAAATGGTGAGCCAAAGGAAGTTCAGGAAGAGTTTAGGAAATTAGGGAGGGTCTCAAGCAAGTAGCTACTTCTGTCACTTTCTCAAGTACTACCTCGCGAAGAGCAAGGGAGGCGATAGGGTGCATGCCAGGAACTTTAACTCATGGTTGAAGAACTGGTGCTGTGAGGAAGGGTTTGGATTCACTGGTGACTGGGGACCCACCTGGAAAGATGGAGGTCTGTTCAAGCCTGACGGCCTGCATCCATCCTGGAGGGGAATCCAAGATCAATGATAAGTTTAAATGCTACATTGACAAGCATTTAAACTAGCAAAGGGGGTGGCAGGCCAGCAAGATGGGTACCTACTTGCTCACCCCACAGCTAGCAGTGGAACCAGTGAACCAGAGGAGTGGCTGTCTCTACAAAGCAGTGTGCAAAGATGGAGATTAGCCAGAGGTGGATAGGCAGAAAAGGGGCAAAATTCAGCAGAAGGGCAAACAGCAAGGAGAACCAGGGATAAAGGACAACCAAGGAAGGGGCTGGAGTAGAACAGTGAAACAGTCTAGGGAGGTCAAATCATGGAAAGCTATGTGTGCAAATGCCAGGAGCCTTAGCAACAAGATGGAAGATCTGGAGGCTGTCATGGTGCAGTCAGACCTGGACATTATGGCCATCACTGAAACCTGGTGTAATGACAACCATGGCTGGGAGATGGCCATACCTGGCTACAACATATTCAGAAGAGACAGGGCAGGCAGGAAGGGAGGAGGAGTGGCACTGTATGTGAAAAGTGACATAAGGGCTACAGAGACCCAGGAGGAACAAAATGGGGGAGAGATACTGTGGGTTAAGCTGGAAAGGAAAATGGGGCATCCGCACAGGTGTGGTCTATAGACCACCAGCCCAGGAGGAAGAAAGAGATAGGGAGTTGATGCTAGCCATCCAAAGGATGGCAGACAAGGGAGGCAACACTGGTTGGAGACTTCAATATTCCAGACGTGGACTGGAGCATCCAGCAGCAGCATCAACTAGGAGCAGATTTATCCTGGACTCCCTTCAGGGTGCCTTCCTCAAGCAACTGGTCATGGAACCAACTTGGCAGAAGGCAATACTGGACCTTGTGCTCACAAACAGGGACAGTGTGATGGGGGTAACAGTGGGAGAGCACCTGGGGAACAGTGACCACCAGTCATTGTGGTTTGAAATCACAGAAAGAGCAGAACCAAACCACTCAAAAACACGTATCCTGGATTTTAGGGGGGCAGACTTTGGGAAAATGTGGAGATACTTGAAAGAGGCATTAAGGGGAATGGGGCAGGAATCAGGGGTTGAGGAACAGTGGGCAGTATTTAAAATGGGGATTACAAGAGCAACAGAATTATGCATTAAGCAGGTTAGCAAGAGGAAAAGGAGGAGGAGACCATTATGGTTTTCCAAAGAGGTTGCAAAGAAAGTGAAAGCCAAAAAGATTGCATTCAGGCAATACAAAAAGACACAGGCAGAAGGGGATAGGGAGAAGTACCAGGAGAAGCAAAGGAGGCAGGAGGTCAGTAAGGAAGCCAAAGCTCAGACAGAAGAACACATTGCAAAATCAGTGGGTAGAGGGACAAAACCTTCTACAGGTACATAAGTGAAAAAGAAAGGCAAAGGAGGATAGTGAGACTGAAGGGAGGATGAGGGCGCGTGGAGGATCACAACAGTAAAGCTGACATATTGAATAGGTATTTCTGCTCAATCTTTACTGAGGAAGAGGAGGTAATGGGTCTGAAGGAGTACAAGGGGTGAGAATGGTGCAGAATGGACACAAGTCCCCTTTACGAAAGGTCCTGAAGGAACTGGAAGTAATAAGAGTTGATAAACAATGGGGCCAGATGGGGTGCACCCCAGGGTCCTTAAAGAACTAAGAGAGGTGGTGGCTGAACCTCTGGCTATTCTGTTTAGCCGATCACTGGAAACAGGGGAGGTACCCAAAGACTGGAGGACAGCAGATGTAGTCCCCTTATACACAAGTGGGAACAAAGAGGAAGCGGGGAACTACTGACCAGTCAGCCTCACCTCGGTAGTGGGGAAGATCATGGAAGCACTACTGAAGGAGAGATTGGCGGAACATCTGGTTGTCAATAGACTACAGGACCCAAGGCAGCATGGTTTCACCAGGGGGAGGTCATGTCAGACCAACCTTGTTGAATTTTTTGACTGGGTGACTAAGGAGGTGGATCAGGGGAGGGCAGTGGACATGGCCTATCTGGACTTCAGCAAGGCCTTTGATACCGTGCCACATAGAAGACTATTACACAAACTGGGGAATATGGGTGTGGGCAGGACAGTAGTGTGGTAGGTAGGTAACTGGCTGGGCGGCAGGACACAGAGGGTGGTGTTAAATGGCTGTCCTCCACAGAGGGAAGAGTGACCAGTGGGTACCACAGGGATCAGTGCTGGGACCAGTCCTATTCAACATTTTCATCAGTGACATTGTGCAGGACCTAGAAGGCAGAATTTCACTGCTCGCTGATGACACAAAGCTCTGTAACACAGTAGACACACCAGAGGTGTAGACAGAATGAGAAGGACCTGCAGAAACTTGAAGAATGGTCAGGGATTTGGCAGTTGAAATTCAATGCAAAGAAGTGCAAGATAATGCATACGGGGCACAAAATCCTGGCACAATATATCAGTTGGGGGTGAGGGATATAGCATGCACCAAGCAGGAAAAGGGATCTTGGGGTTTCATCTCTGATGACCTCAAGGTAGGGAAACAGCGGACAAGGCAGCAGGTAAAGCAAATAGGATGCTGGGATGCATAGGCAGGGGCATCACCAGCAGGAAAAGGGAGGTCATAATTCCACTATACAAAACACTAGTGAGGCCCCACCTGGAGTATAGTGTACAGTTCTGGAGACCTTACCTACGTAAGGACAAAGACAGGGTAGGAGGAGGTTCAGAGGAGGGCAGCAAAGATGGTGCATGAATTGCATCACAAGTCCTATGAGGACAGGTTGAAGGAACTGAACATGTACTCCCTGGAGGAGAGGAAGGAGAGAGGGGATATGATAGAGACATACAAGTATCTTACAGGAAGGAACAGGGTGCAGGAATACACTATTTTTAAGCAAAAGATGTTCCAGGATTAGAGAGCATGGGGTGAAGTTGGAGAGGAGGACGATTCAGAGGAAGCGTGAGGAAGAATTTCTTCACAGAACAGGTGGTGGACAAGTGGAACACCCTACCAGAGGAAGTGGTGGGGCTGAAACAATCACAGGATTTAAGAATGCATGGGATAGACATAAAGGAATTCTGGAGGTCAGGGGTAGGGGCAACAGACTTCTAGGAAAACATAAACTGAACTTACAAGCTCAAATGGGCAGACTGGGTGGGTCATAGGCCCTTATCTGCCGGCACTGTCTATGTATCTATGTATCAATGTAGTGACTACCTTGAGAGTGTTAATTTAACGCCTATTGTTAATTTATCAGAATATACTTTGTCAGAAGCTGAAATATCTGTTCTAAGCAAGGGTTTGGCTTTCCAGTCCATCAACTGATATAAATTTCTTTAACACTTGGCGTGGTTTACACAAATTTGGCTGTAATTTGAAGTTTAAATGTATTTTGAGGAATGAACAGTGCCCAGCCACCAAACCCTCCGAGACCAGACTCGATCCTAGATCTGAGTACTGTCACCCCAAACCTCATAGTGTTCACCTTCATTCATAATTGTGAGTAGGATTTAGAAAACCTACAGAAATCTGCCTCCAGTCCTTACAGAGACATTTGCAGTAAGGAAGAATGTATTGCTTTAAAAGCATTAAATGAAAATGCTAAGTCTATGGATGGGGGGGCAGTAGTTGTCTTAAACAGACAAGACTACATAGAAGAAGTCATGAGATTATTAAATGATGCCTCCTTCTATAGGAACATTTCTAAAAATGTTATATAACAATTTAAAAAGGAAGTGGATGTATTACTGAGTGAAAATTATGTTAGGGGGTACATCACTGACATTCTATAATAAGACCTTCACTGTGAATTGTCTTGTAATCCCTGTGATCTGTGCATTACCCAAAATACACAAGAGCCCAGTGCAGCATCCAGGTCATCCAATATTTTCAGGGCAGGGTTGGCTGATTGAACGCTTGTCTATGTATACAGACCAATTTCTACAGCCGCTGGTGCAGGACCTAAGGTCTTACATCAAGGATTCTACTGAAGTGGTAAAGTTGATGAAGGAGCTATGCATAGAACAACATCAGTATTTTGCAGTAGTGGATGTTAGTTCCCTTTATACAATTACCCCCCACCAGGAAGGATTGTAATCCCTCTGTTATTTTTTAGATGCAAGAACAGACGTTGAATGTCTAAACACCCTCACACAATTTTTGGTATCAATGGCAGAAATGGTACTGCAGAAAAATGTTTTTCTTTTTCAAAATCAGTTGTACCACCAGATTCATAGCACAGTGATGGGCACTACAATGGCTCATAGTTCTGCCAATGTGTTTGTAGGAAAATGGGAAAATGACAATCTGTATAGCGCCTCCACAAATCCATTCCGGTCCGGGCTGGATTTGTGGCGGTGCTTTATCAATGACATTTAATAGTGTGGAAAGGCACACATGAAGAATTTGGCCTTTTCATTGGATGGATGGAGGAAACAAGTAGCTGCCTATGATATAAGTATGAGCTGAGTCAGACGGAGATCATGCACCTTGATCTAAAACTTTATAAGGATGGGAAAGGGGGAGTATGCACAACTCTGTTTCAAAAGAGTACAAATAACAATAGCCTTTTACGGTATGACAGCTGCCACCCCCACCACTTACGTTTTAATATACCAAAGGGTCAATTGATACGTACTTTATGTTACTGTACTGAAACATCAGAATTTAAACAAAAGAGAGGAATACAAGTAAAAAGGTTCCTGGATAGGGGATATAGCAGACAGTATATTGCTTCTGCCATACAAAAGGTGGATAAGATGGATAGGAGCCAGACTTTACAATATGCAGGCCCTGTCAGAAACGACACAATTGAATGCCCTTTTGTAACACATTTTTCTAGGAGGGTGGAAAAAGTGAGACAGATTATCCATAGCAATTGGTCTATCTTACAGCTGGAGTCTAAACTTGCTGCTATAGTAGAACAGGGACCTAAGGTATTTTTTTGGAAGTGTAAAAGCATAAAAGACATGGTTGTCAGCAATGTAGTTTCAGGTCCAGAATCATTAAGACAGGCTTTGCTGGCTCCTGCACTAATGAGGCACACACCGCTGTGGCAAGTGCACTTATTGTAGATATATTCGCACCTGCAAAGTGGTTAATCATCCCACTACAGGGAAAAGTATTCAGATAAAGGATCTGATCACTTGTAACAGTAGTGGAGAAGTTTATCTCTTAAAATGGAGTTGTGGGGCCTTTTATGTGGGCAGGACAGTACGTAAATTCAGGGTCAAGACTGGAGAGCATGTAAGGGCAGTGGAGAGAGGAGATACGTCATATGCCACTGCGAAACATATTCTTGAGAATAAAACCAAACAACATTATTCCAACTTCATTGGAATTGAATTGATCGGTCGGGGGTTTGAAGAAAATCATAGGTCAAAGACAGAGTTATTGGATATTTGAGCTGGAGGCATGCCGCAATGAAGGTTTAAATGGTAGTACTGATTTGTCTGCATTTTTAAAGAAATACAGATGCTGAGGGCTAACCAAATAAAGGGGACTGTGATATATGAGAAGTCACATAAAATGTTTAGCCACAGTCTGTTGCATACATATACTTATTTATTTGTTTATTTTCAGTAGATGGATAGATCACCTTCTTTTGCAGGGGAAGGTGAAGTTTTGGTGCCTGGGACTGCAAAAGCACTGTATATAAAAATAATTTATGTATATGAATAGATGGATTGATTTCAAACACTCATAGTTGAAACTGGTTATAAGAGCCAGCAGTGGAATTCATCAGTTTAATTTAGTTTGATGAATGGAATCAAAAATTAAAAATAAAACCACTGATATAGAATTACATGTATATTTTTGAACAAAAAAAAAAACAGTTCCATGGAAGTGAGAAACAGATACCCATTTTTACCTCTAACACTGTGGTATTGACATTTAGACACTGATTGAACTGTGATGTATTTTTGCACTAATCACTTTATATGTATGGTGATAAGCTAGTATGGAACATGTGATGTGAACCAGAGTGATATAAATTAAGCATCTTTTCTGCGTGATAAATTACTCTGAAGAAGCCTAGCAGCATGCTAGGAGTAACGTCAGATGTATTTTTGCTATAGCCACCTTGGCCAGTGTTTCATTTGTACTTTTTTTGATGCCATAAAGGACTGAACAAATCGATTCCTGGATGTCCTTGTCTTTTTTCCCGGTATGTGGGTGCGCCTTTTTTGTTCAAATGTACCCAATAGGTGCAGGCCTGGATATTGCCTCAGGCTGGCTGGCTGTTGGGGGCCCTAGGATGTTGAAAAAATTAGTTAAATCAAACTGAACACTCCTTGGTTTCTGGGCAAACCCGAGTACTCACAGTTTGTTGATTCTTCAGCAGTCTCCTAAATGCAGTGGCTTCCACCAGCCTGGGAGTGAGGGCTCCATTCTCAAGAGGCACAACACTAGGCAGAAGATTGGTACTTGCTTTGAGGCCTTGATCTTGATTGGAGGTCTAGCAATGTGTCACCTTGATTGGAGATCTGGCCACTTGTCACCTTCTCCAGTCTCTTCTGACTTGTTGCAGAGCACAGGCACACAGGTCCCTACCAGCCCCAGAAAGCCCAAACTCAGAAGTGGTTCCACAGCCCAGCTCCCAAAATGGGTCACAGACACCTTAGCACCTCAGCAAGTGCGTGACCTCCTGAAACCAGCAGGCCCCACTTGGAAGGGGTTAGCAAGTTCCTCCCTGGCTCTGGAGAGTGCCTCCAAACTGGTAGAGATCATTCTGTTCCTGCACCAAGTCTGCAAGTCCAGGGCAGCCAAGCAACTTTCAGCTTCCTTACACCAGTGCCATTGGACCACTGATTTGCAAGCTTTGAGCAACAGCTCCACTTCACGCTATGAGACACAGCAGCTGCAGGGTTCTTTGATAATGCAAGCACCTGCTCACCTTTGCTCACACAGTCTCTGCTTTCAGGCCAGCTTCCAGAACCGCTCCAGCTGGGGCACAGCACTTTGTCCAGTTCTCTAAACCATTTACACAGTCTGGCTTGCACCCAGTTTCTGAGACTCTCAGATATCCAGACCGTTTCTCAGAGTCCCAGTATCAGTGCAGGATTTCCTCAGCAGCAATTCCCAAACCAAGTCCTGTGAAAAGTCTTAGAAAGTTTTTAGATCTTTCAGCAGATATCCCTCCTGACTCGATAGGAGCCTGGACCAGATTGCCCCAAACTCCAAAAGTCCCTGGAATTTCTCCCCAAAGTCCTGCCCTCTGATTGACTGCCCTGCATTATCAATCACAAATATCCATCGTGATCAGCACCCTTTAATTTCCTATTGGTGGAGGTCTCTTGGCAGCTGAAATAGTTAACTCCTCCTCCCAGGAGTGCTTTCTCACAATCTTTGGTGCCCAGTTATTTGATTGTATTTTGACCCCTGTCATCAGCCAATCAAAACGGCTGCTCCCATGTAGTCCCATGATGTCCTATAGCAGTCCCAACTTTGAACAATCTTTGCAGCCCAAGTATTTACATTTATTTTGCAATTTTCCCTGTAAATGATAGGTACTCCTACCCCCTGTTGAGCAACCACACAAGCAGTTGACACTGCTTCCCTATGAGCCCATTGCTAGCTTCGATCTGTCTTGTCCCTGAGAGCTGCGATTGGGCTAATTAATATTCAAGAGCCCTCATTATACATTCATGTTTCCCCTGGTTCACAGGGCACTTAAAAAAGCTGGTTTTAACTCTCAAAATCACTATCCATGCATCTCTGGCTGATGTCCGACTCCCGTCCAAGTGAACCAGTGGGTTGGCATCACCAGGGAGGCATCTGGGCGGCCACTGGAATGCTTCAAAGAGTGGCAACCTGAATGGCTAGACCACATACCACTGCACATGTGCAAGCTGACAGACCTTTTGAAAACAAACACCCAAGTCGCCGGTCATGCTGCTTGGACCCCTGCAGCCCATTTAGGGCTGCAAACCTATGTGGGAGCCCAGGGAACTCAAGTAACACCCCAAAGAGGGGGTTACACAAATTACACTGTAGATGGCATGAAGGACTATGAGAACAGAATATGTAACTTAGCCTGGGTTATTCTCAGTGGGCAGCAGATTAGGAAATACCATAACATGGTATCAGTCTTCCAATTGGTGAAAGAATGACTCCAAATGATTATATGAAACTAGTAAATATGTTAAAGACGTGACAACTAGAGGACACCAGTTAGAAGATTCAGAAATAGTGATGGTTTTGTGGGAAAGACTTTCATGATAGGTAGTTTAGTTATTTGTTTTTCTTTACCAGATAATTGCACTAGGCAAGGAAATGCATATTTTTCAGTTACGAGAGATTACAAAGTCTACAAATACATTTAAGACATAGCAACAGGCTAAAATTACTTGATACAATGCCAAGAGGAAAAATTGTAGCACATTATCAACTGTCAAAAGACAGTACATCAGAAAAGAAAAAAACAATATAGATGAGATCATTGGATGAATGCTAAAATACTGCAGTTTTTTTAGAGCCTCTCAATATTATAACACACTACCTAATTAATAAAATTATTAACTGTTTATGTAAATAGGAATTACAACCCTTTGAGTCATACACTCATTTCCAAAGGCTCCATGTCAGAATAAAACATAGATGTTCATACAGTACATACATAGAATAAATGTGGGTGAGCAATCATACAGTGTATGACTACAATGAGCACTGTTTAATGCCTATACATTTGGTAGCTAAAAACAGGGCAGAGCTAGCGACATATTTACCTAAATGAGCGGTTAAGACCTATACAATTGGTAGCTAAAGCAATGCATGATATGAGTTGGTAGTAAGCCGACTCAGGGAGGCCTTGTCTTATACATAATACAATGCATTCATTGTTCTCCTATCACTATGTTTAAAGCTCTTTTGAAATCATGGCTACTTCAACATAGTATTTGTACTTGTTTACAATGAAGTATTTAACTTATTTGTTAAAGTGTTTGTATTTTTGTATTGTTTGTATCAATTTGCATTGTTTGTATGTTCTTGTCACTAATGAAAATGGACAGTTATTTATGTCATTAGCTTACAAGTGTAAAAAATGACTTTTACAAAATGTGGGGCAAGCCGGCCGGTGGCGCAGAGGGTTGAGGCGCTGGATGCCTTACCACACACTCGCGGTGACCTGGTTCAGGAACAACCTCAGGTCGCCGGGTGCCTGCATGGGGGGGATGGCAGAGCAGGATTAAACATGCCAGTGGGCACGCTCCTCTCCTGAGGGTGGTGAGGGTGTGCTGGTGCCCCCCCCATAGTTCTGCTCCCACTGGGTGGAGGTTCGGTGGGTAGCGTAGATGTACAGGGGGCGACAAAGTATCGGGAGGTGGAAGGGGCTGAGCTGGCACCACTGGGTGCAAAAAGTGCCTCCACACGCTTGTACGGTTGTGTGCAGGGGCCTGCAAAGGGGGAAGGGTGGTGGTGGTCAGGGGAGAAAATCTGTAAATTAATAAATAAATAAATAAATAGTAATACATATGTGTCCCCGTTGCCAGTTGGTGGGAGGAGACGATGGGGACCAAAAAGTTAAATAAAAAAAAATGCAGGAAAGCATTGATCAACAGTGGAAAATGTACACAAAACTAACATGTGTAGGGTTACCTACCAATACCCATATGGCGTGACACTATTAAGTACAAGAGCACACATAGCTCAGTAGTAAATGTTTCCTGTGATTAGGTTTGAATATGGATTGCATAGGACTACAACAAATGTCTGAAAGGAGGGAGTTTCAGAGTTTTAGAAAACCCAGCACAGACTACACTGGGCTTGGGATGCTCTCGATAGCTATCAAACACTGTTGCAAAACAAGTGGGCACTTATCCCCTGTTTCAAATGAAGATGCTGCTCCGTAGTACCTAGTACAAATACGAAGGTTTATTTTGGTTCCAACTTCCGACACGCAAACGAATATAACCTCACACCTGACACGTTTGGAAGAATCCTTTATCAAAGGCAAATCATGTGTAAAGGCCCTTTTACACAGCAGTATGACATCATCAAATGGTGACATGATTGTCCACCTGCACGATCGGGGCTCAACCAAAAATAGTGCAAAGTGAGTAAATATCGAAACCATGCATATGGAAAAAAACACAATGGTATACTAACAGTGATTATCCAGAGTTTATACAACACTGAAAACCAATATTACCACTATCATGTGTGGAGATCAGTTCAGTCCATAGAAACATAGAAATTGATGGCTGATAAGGGCCAATTTGCCCACCCAGTCTGCCCCAATATTCCTGTCTGTAGCACCTCTTCAGCCCCCTTTAGTTCTTTGGATCCCCCCAGCTTCAGTGCTAAGATACCCTTATGCCTATCCCATGTCCTCTTGAAGCCTGCGATTGTTTTAGCCTCCACCACCTCCACCAGGAGTCTGTTTCAAGGTTCCACTATCCTCTCTGTGAAGAAAAACTTCCTAATATTCCCCTTCAGCCTCCCCCTTTCAGCTTCATTATGTGTCTCCTTGTTCTTGTGCATCTTTTTCTGTGGAAAATGCTCCCTCCCTTCCTGTACCTTGTTTGCACCCATGATATATGTATATGCCTCTCTCATGTTTCCCCTTTCCCTCCTCTCTTCCAGGGAGTACATGTTTAATTCATTGAGTCTGTAGTCCATAGACTTGTAATTTCTAATTTTCACTGGCCTTGGTTAATTGTAAATAAAAAATATCACAAAGCTAGCATCAATTTATGCTCACCCAAAAGAGTTGAGAAAATTACATGTGCTTATGTATCAGTATATTAATAAAAGCATGTGCATCCTGAGAGGAAGTAGACTGGTTGCCAGAAACAGGAGGCGAATCCAAGTCCTGGTGCACACCACATCTGGAACATCTGGAAAGATAAAAACCAGCATTAGTGCTACTCTATATAAATTAATATCTTTCTCACAGTAGCCGTTATTTATGAGGCAGCCAATTCATGTGCTGGTATGTATTTCACTAACAGATTTGGAAGGTATTGCAGCTGCATCAATATAAATGTGCAGTTCACAGAGGTTATCTAAGGAAGGAGCTAAATCATAACCACCATTTAAGCCTGGATATGCAGGCTCCCAGGCTAAAACTCAAAATCCTTCTTATTTGAGCGAGAGGTTATCAACCCCCAACTGACTGGGGCTCACCTTAGCTATACTTTTGTAGGTGAAGCCATGTGTCTCTGTATATTCATATCATTGTATGTGTTGTGCTGTGGCATACTGTGTGTTCCCAGTCATAATGGCAGTCAATGTTTGCCCACCTCACTGTGAACTGCCTAATAGTTTTTCCTAATTAGACAGCTCCACACTTGCACAATGCAATATATATTATTCCTGTGGAGTTGCATGTTATATGTTATCTGATGTTATACTTCTTCCTGAGTGTGGATCCTAAAGCTATTTCCATGTGAAATGGTTTGACAAGTCATCACGACACTTGCATGGAAAACAGACCCTAGGGCTACTAGGCAGCCACGTGTTCATTCTCTGACTCTGCTGCCTACTGTAAACCAGTGTGTTCCTAAGGGTGGTAGTCCTCATGTAGGCCATCCTTGGGGGTTTCTTACTGGATGTCATCTAGTGCACTATCCCCTTGCAACACATGCCAGTGTTTCTTAATGATGGATTCAAAATGACTGGCATGTGTTGAGAATGCTGTGACAAAACTATACCTCTCCATTTGTGGTTCAGTCCTTGAAGTCCCTTGCAACAGTGAGCCCCTATGTGACCTGCAAAGTGCTCTGCTTTTTCTTTCAGAGTCATGTTGTAACCCCTCTCCAAAAAATGAGTAGGGAGGTCTTGTGCTGCCACATTAAAATCCTGTACATTGCTACAGTTTTTGCAGAGTTTTAGGTATTGTACCTTTGGAATATTGTTTACTATATGGCATTGTAGCAACTAGACACCAATAAAAGCACTGGGTCTGTTTCTTTGCAGCAGATGTTTGTGGAAATACTTTCAATCTCCTTTGTTGATTTGGAGGCCCAAAAACTTAATGCATTTTTGGTTGGCCTTGAACAGAAATCTCAGGTGTTCATTAGTAGAGAGCAGATAGGATACAAACTGATCAAATTTAGATAATGAATCCTACCACACGACAAACACATCATTAATAAAGTGATGCCAAAAGACAATTTGTTAAAACAGGGGTTAGTTTCACTGTCTTGTACTATTCGTGCCTCTCATAAACCCGCATAAAGATTGGCCACACTGGGGGCTAAAGTTGCCCCATTGCTGTACCCTTCATTTGTAAATTGTAAACATTCAAAAAGGAAAAAAACATTACTGTTGAGTACAATCCATCTCTGCCAATTTGATCAAGAAATCTGTAGTAGGCTCTGCATTTTCATCTTGTGAATTAAAAATAAAGCACCAAGACATCTTCCTGAGAATAGTGATATACAGTGACTCAATATCCATTGTAATGAGATATGAGTCACTGTCTATCTGTATATCCTCCAGCACCTGTAAAATATCACCAGTGTATTTGATTTAAGGTCTCAACAAGTTTACAAGTGGTCTTATATAGTAGTCAACGGATTGTGGGAGCAGCTCAGTTATTGAACCGATTCCACTCACTACAGGGCTACCCGGTGGAGAATTCAGTGAGTTCTGTGCTTTAGGAAGTATGTAAAATGTTGGACAATTGGGTGGTCCATGTTAACTGTTCTGTATTTTTATCGATTTTGCTCTAAAAAGGCATCTTTAATTATCTCATTTATTGAATGTTTAAACTTCCAAGTGTGGTCTTGTTCCAGTTTGCAATACAGCTCGTTATTAAGTTGCCTTAACACTTCTGCTTCATAGCCACTGGTGTTCATAAGAACAATACTGCCACCTTCGCCTGTTGTATCGAGATATGTTTTTCATTTGTCTGATCACATGGCTTTTTTTCATTCGTAGTTAGATTCTTGAAAATTTAGCTGTGGTAAACTCTCATACAGTCTTTTAAAATCTCACTCAGCAGAGTTCTTGAAAGGTTACAATGGTTGCACTTGGTCGTGTGTGGAATGCTGACTTGCATCTAAAGTCACCTCTTGTGCCGCAGTATGTTTTTGGCTCAATGTTGATGTTCTGATGGATGATAATGCCGTATACCACATCTCTCTTTTCTTGTTATAGAAGGGTTTCAAGTTTAAATTTCTGCAAGCTTTCTGGAGATCAATGATGGATTCAAACTTATTTATTGGAGTAGTTGGTGTAAATGACAGTCCTCTGTTTAGAAGGCTATTTTCTGCATCAGTTAAGGCTCTTTCAGATAGATTGATTACTTTTGATAGGTTGTTTGTAGCTCTTATGATGTTGTTGGTACTGTTGTTGGTTCTGTGCACCTCTCAGTAGGTACCGCTGCTGATGTGGCTGAATGTGCTGCTGATGGTACATTTCTTGATATTGCTGACCTTCCTGACCTCTTCCTCTGCCCCTCCCCCATGTCATCCACCTCTTTGGTTTCTTTTGTTGGAAGCCCTGGTGGCGGTTCTTCCTAGAGTTCCTACGGGTATTGGGGGTTCCGTGAGGGCCTTCTATTTCTGAAAAATGGGTCGATGTATTTGCTGAATCATCCATTTCAGAGCCACTTTGATCTGAACTGAGATTAAAAGACACTTTTCTATCTCTTTTTTAAAATGCACCTGTATTGTTACTTGTTATTTTTCCAGCTATAAACACGGTCCTCCAGCTCATAGTCATATTTGTCTCTTTGAAATTTCTTTTGTTTCACTGCTTTTAGCTCTTTATCCAATTTGGTAATCAAATTTTATTTTTGAGGTTCTGATTAAACCTGTGAGTCACTGTGATCTGTGAAAGTGAGTACTATGGTTTCTTTTTGCTTTATTTCTTCTGCCATATATAGCTGTAGCTGCAGTACGTTTCCAAATCTGTTAGTAAAATGCACACCAGCACATAGAGGCCCGGATATTCAAAGGGGTTGCGCTGGAGCAACCCCGCATTGTGCCCCAGTGGGATATTGAGAAGGCTGCCTGGTGCAGCGCAAATACTGATGCGCCAGAGCGCCAATGAAATGCATAAGGGGCTCAACTATGAGCCCCCTATGCGGCACACAGGGGATATGCACATGCATATGCAGCATTATCCCGATATTCAGCCCGGGATGTGCGGTGTATATGCTGGCACACCCTGCACTGCGCTGATAGGGGGACTCAAAGTTGAGCCTGTAGTAGGCGGCTAATCACGGTCAACCACAGGTGGGCTGCTGTATTGCAGGGTGCAACACAGCAGCGCAGCCATGGGTGGCCACCCACCCGCCCAGAACACTGTCTGCAATCCTTCACAACCCTGGTGGTCTAGTGGAACCCCCGTGCCCGTAGCCACAATCATGTGGAATATGTTTCTGAAGAGATCCCTGGTAGTCTTTTGGCCCCCCAGTCCCCAATGCCCCAATGTGTATGAAACATGACCATCCCTGGTGGTCTAGTGGTCCCCCCTTCCACCCGAGCCTTCAATTCCCCAATAAATGACATTAAGATGTCCCTGGTGGTCTAGTGGAAACCCCCCTGCCCGTTGCTGCGATGGCAGTGAAATCCCATATTGAGATGCCCTGGTGATCCAGTGGCACCCCCCACCACACAGAACCCCGTGCCCACTCCGCTTCTCCCCATCATCGGCGGGTGGCTGCATCCTGCCCGCACACTGCCTGGCCACCTGCCGAATGACAGGTACAGTATGGGCTGTAAGCCCATTGGTCTCCAGTGTGGACCAATGGGCTTGCAGGACATACTGTACTAGAAAGTCCCAAATATGTGAATGGAGTCATTCATAGATATGGGACTGTCTAGTACAGTATGCCCTGCAAGCCCATTGGTCCACACTGAGACCAATGAGCTTCATGCCCATACTGTACTTGTCATTCGGCAGGTGGCTCAGCAGTGCGCGGTGGAAATGCAGCTGCCTGCTGATGACGGGGTGGAGCGGAAAGGGTGGGGTTCTGTGTGGGTGGGTGGGTGGGGTGACACTGGATCACCAGGACGCTTCAATATGATGTTACCATGATCATGGCAGCGGGTGTGGGTTTCATTAGACCACCAGGAGGTCATATTGTCATTTATCGAGGACTCAGGTGGGAGGGGGACCACTAGACTACCAGGGCTGGTCATGTTGCATACTCATCGGAAAATCAGGGACTGGGGGCCACTAGACTACCAGGGCTATCTTTAGAAACATATACTGCACGGTTGCAGCTATGGGACAGGGATGCTCAGGGATCCCAGCACACGCATACTGTGCAGCCGCCAGGTGCAGTCGCCAGCCTGCCCAGGCATGCACATGGGGTTATAATGACATGCAAATGGCCCCATTTGCACCTTGCATATATTATGACCTCATTTGCATGCCCCCTGCTGAATATAAGATGATGCACCTAATGTAACTGCACTTGTGCTGTAGCGTCCCGTGCTTCTATCAGTGGGCTTGTGCTGGAACGCAGAGCCACTGCATATCACAGTTTGTGCTCTGCCCATACCATTGAATATCACCTGGACCTGGCACCCAGCGCATCACAGTTGCACTGCGCCTGGCTTGCGCCACTACCTGGTGCAGTCTGAATACCCCGGCAAGACAGTACTGATCTCCACATAAATTATGTGTTATGTTTGCTGATGTGTCAGCACTGAAATAAACCTTCGTATTTGCACTAGTTACTACAGAGTAGCATCTTAATTTGAAAGAGGGGTGAGTGCCTGAATTTTCTGCAGTAGTTCAAGAGTTTTGTTGCATAGCAGGGAAAGCCAGGTCCCCAAATTAGCGAACATTTAGTGTTTAATAACATGACTTGACCTTGGGACCTTAAGGAGGAGTCCAGCCACAATTTCTAACATCAGTATATTCAGAATTTGGATCAGCATTACCCAATCAGCCTCATGCTAAAATGAGATCTCTAAGTTACTTTGTTTAAATGTTACACATCATTTTGTAACCCCAAATTCACTGCCTGTTCAGAAAAGCCAGTTTCAGTAATGAGCTACTGATGATGTCACAACCAGAACTCACAGCCTAGTCCTTCTTGTAAACTACCTTATACAACTTACAGTATTTCTCCCACATTACATAAAACTGCAGCTGTAATAAACATCTGAAAAAGAAAAGCTGACACTGGGTGAGTTAGGGCATGCATTTCCATGATATGCAGATGCAAGGTACAGTACTTGTGAATGAGATTGGGGGGGATGGAATACATGGTTTCAGAATGACAAAAATGTGTTTGATTTTGGGATTTCAATATTGAGTTTTCTGAGAGCACACCCTGCTGTGGGACGGCTGCTTGCAGAGAGTTAGATTTATGTTGATTTTTGCAGGCCAGCCTGCAGCAACCACTGGTACTTGGCAATAAAATTGTTTTTTCCTACATTTGCAGTTAGTATAACAGTTGGTTACAAATTTTGGGTGCTATAAACCTCAGTTGTTGTGTGTTCCACACACATTACTGGAATGTCTGGATTGTTGACTGGCATTCGGCTGGGTGATGCAGGTGGGGCCCTTGTTACAGCCCTTTTTACAGATGCTGGGGTAGGGGACCCCTTTTATACTGAAGACCCATCAATCCCTGAAAATGCTAACAGTAATGAGCAGTCTGAACAAACCTCAGCACCTCAGACTGAACCTGAGATAAATTTGGCTTTTGAGAGTTAGAAACTGCAGTCCTTAAAGCAAGATGAGAGTTTGGCGCGACAACCCTAGAGGCATATGTCAAGGTGGGCAGGGTGCCTCATGGACTGAGGGTGATCAAATGGCCAGGTTATGGTGAGGAAAGAGTTAACTTAATGAGCGATTGGAAAAAACAGATGCAAGATGCATCTATGTTTTTCATATATTGTTTGATATGAGACTACATTGAGCAACAAAGAAAACTGAAGTGCTTTTAAAAGCTGGTGAAGATCGTGTCTTGGGGTTTGAAGACGATCCATTTTTCCAGGAATTTAAATTGATTTTGAGAGAGACAGTCCTGAAACAGGAGGAGCGGTTGAAACAGCAGAAATTAAAAAAGTGGGAAAGAGATCGTAAGGCTGCCTATTGGGCCATGTGTTCACCTGGAAAAAGAACTTGGGTCCTGTTTTTGGACCCTCCCATTAGGAGCGTTATCAAAAACCCTTTTGGAGGAGGAATAAGAGAACTGGTTATAGAGATCATGACAATGGTAATGTTGATACAAACTCACATTCACCAAGTTCAATGCTCAAGTCCATCCTGAAGAATCCTAACCAGACATTCAACTATTTTACATCTGCATCTGAAACCGAGTCGTCTGATGATTTTTTTTAGAGAAAGAGATCGAGGAGAAAGAACCTCAGAACACATTGACAACCACCATGCCATCAGTGACGTCAGCTACATCAGCTCTGTGATGCAGTCCAAGATCAGTACAGTTCCAGTTCAAAGCCATAGGAGGATGGGGGGATGCCAGAAGCGGGTGCGACAGCACAAGAAAGAACTCAGGAGCAAACTACAAGAAGCAGTCTTTACAACAGCAACATCATGATTTAGGCAGGCAGTATAGTGCAGTGGTCTAAGGCTCTGAGCTGCAAATTTGGTGACATCCAGCACACCAGACCTGGGTTTGAATCCCACAGCTTCTACTTGTATACTGTGTGACCCTGAGCAAGTCACTTAACCTCCTTGTGCTCCCAGGTCGCTCCTGTAAAAAAACTTTCAGCTTAGTGTGCTATACCTGGTTAAACATAAGAGGATACTGTATGGGGGCAGTTAACAACGCATTGTATTCTCATCGAGAGAATTACCATGGTCTATATAAGCCTCGAGGAGAAGCTAGAAGGTTTTCAGTAACCATGTAACCCCAAGATTAGAATTAATGCGAAAGTTGTTAACTGCTCCCCATACGTTGTCTTTTATAGTGTATGGGGAAGCAGTCCAGGCACATAGTTCACAAAAATAGGAAGGGAAAACAAATGTTTACCTAAGTGAAGACGTGGACAGGATAAAAAAAAAAAAAAAAAATCGCTGTCCCGCCTTGCGACTAGGAAGTTTATAACTAGAGGTCAAAACGGGTCTATGTCAACAGTGCGCCATCTGGAAACACTTTGAGGGTACTCTTCTCGATTACCAGGTACCTGGCGAGAAAAGTAAATTAAAACTAAGCAAACGAGTAACACCGCTTTTGAATGCTGCTGAGTACGGTGAGATCAGGATGCGCTGGTGCGGTGGAATGTTTATCTCGCTGTGATTTTCGTTTCCTAGAGTTATGCCATCGATGATGTACCATTGATGGGTTAACAACTTCATCACGCCACATCGATGGCATAACAACATGAGGAAAGATAAAAACACCAGATAACAACGTTCCACCATACATTATAACTAAATAATGATGCTTGCAGGACCTACCACAAACCCCAGCCTGCGAGGAGAAAATAAATGTCATCTATCTCTTTGTTTGAATTGAAAGACACACAAACAGGTACTCTCCAGGGGCCTTAATTTTGTTCCAACATGTAGCACTAAACCATTTTGAGATGTACATTGATATAAGAAGTACACTAAAAATTGAATTTAAAAGTTTTTTCCTCTAGAGTTCAAGAGTGGCAGGGTCAGGGGTTGGATACAGAAATGGGGCTGCACTGCGAACAGTCAGCCAATAGTACAACATGTGACTATACAGGCACAAATAATTGTCTGAGTTTAAAAACCTCTACTTTTGTGCCTGCCTTACCCCGCAGTCCTAACATTTGAAAGAGCTGTCCCTAACAATTTGGAAGATCTGTTTTGTGACTCTGGGTTTAATAACTGTTCAAGAGCTGAAAGGGATGCCCTACAGGGACTGCAACAAAATCCACATCTAGTTATCAAACCTGCAGATGGGGGAATCGTTTTGATGAATTTGGACAAATCTAAAAATGAAACATGAAACAATTGTCTAACACCTCTTTTTATGCAGGGCTGAAGTGTGATGCCACTGTGGGTTTTAAGGCAGAAATAGATAAGTATGTGGAAAGGGCTTATGAGATGGGTATCATCACTAAACAGGCTATGAATTTTCCAGTCAGGCAAACTATTTATGTTTTACCTAAAGTTCATAAATCATTAATTTATCCCTCAGGTTACCCAATAGTATCTGGAATAGGTTCCCTAACAGAACCGCTATCCAGATTTGTGGATAGCTACATACAGTAAAATATCTTGTGCCCACACTGAGATCTTACATTAGGGATACAACTCAGATTTTGGGCGTCCTGGGGGATCTGGAATTGGAACCTTCTTGGTGGTTGGTCACTTTGGATGTAGAGTCCTTATATTCCCAATACTCCCCATGATGGGGGCCTTGATGCAGTGAGATTTTGGCTTGAAAATGACTCCACATATGATCCAGCATTTTGTGATTTCCTTGTGGATCTGTTTGAATTTTTACTGACAAAAATAGTTTCCTGTTCCAGGGCCAGCAGTTTTTACAAACTAAGGGCACTGCAATGGGGGCGACTTTTGCCCCCATGTACGCTAACTTGTACTTAGGCCAGTGGGAACAGGACTCTATTTATAATCAGACAACAAATCCATTCTATGACATCACTGATCTTTAGCAACGTTTTATCGATGATATGTTGATGGTGTGACGGGAAGTTTGGCACAGTGGAGGATTCTGTGAACTATTTGTGATGGTCTAACCCTAACCTTAGGTTCACTGTAAATCAGTCTCTTGAGAGAATCCACTTTTTGGATCTGGACATTCGAAAGAGCCCAAATGGGGAGATAGTCATAGATCTATACTGTAAAGAAACTGACCGAAATAGCTTGCTACTAGCTTCCAGTTTCCACCCCCGCCACACCATCAACATCCCCAAATCACAATTTTACAGCGTCAAACAGAACTGTTCTGACCCTATGACTTGTGCTGCAAGAAGCACTGAATTATGCCAGAGGTTCATTGACAGGAGACACAATATCACACTTTTGGATCAGGTACATCAACAGGTTGACCAAGTTCCCAGACAGGAATTGGTGAAGTATAGGTATAAACAGGGTACAGTACATGATAAGGTTCTGTTTATCACAAAATATGGCAGCGGATAGTGAGGTTGTCAGAAATACCTTAGAAAAACATTGGGA
The DNA here is from genome assembly GCA_016271365.2 of Neoceratodus forsteri. Lineage (NCBI taxonomy): Eukaryota > Metazoa > Chordata > Ceratodontiformes > Ceratodontidae > Neoceratodus > Neoceratodus forsteri. The sequence continues at coordinate 925,588,720 of CM028132.1, forward strand.
CATTTTGGCAACTGAACCAGCCTTGAAGGAGGTAGAAGAAAAACCACGTAGCGTATACAAAAAGGGGAAGAACCTGAGGGACACTTTAGTCCACAGTTTTTTACCATACAAAAAACCTAGTTCCCTGGGCTGGATCCCCACTGCTCTGAGGGGATGCTACCAATGTGGCTGATGTGTACAATGTAAAGTGGTACTCAAAACCAAAACCCTTTCTTCAGTTAACACCACCTGGGTTTTTGACATTAGACATTTTGTAAACTGCAGCACCAGCAATGTTATTTATTTGGCTACCTGTTTCTGTGGTGCCATCTATGTCAGCATGACCAGCCGCCCACTGAAAACCTGCATTTGTGAGCACCTAAGTTCAGTAAAACTCAGAGATGGCAAAAGTGCACTGAGTCTGTACATACAGGATGTAGGGAATTACCAGCATCATGAATTTTCTTTCGTAGGAATTGACCATGCTTTTGTGGGACTGAAGGGAGGAAATGTGGGTGCCATTCTATCAGAAAAAGAAACCTATTGGATATACACTTTGGGCACACTTAGGACACTAGGTTTAAATGATGGCATTTATCTTACAGCACACTTATATAAATAATATGTACTATTGCCGTCTTTGTATTATTAAGTTTGTCTCAGTAATTCCTGTCAGTATTGACAGTGCATGACAATAGTTTGTGCTTCGAAGCACAGCTTGTCAGAGTTTTAGATTTTTTGATTCATATTTTGTGCGATTATGCACATATCTTTGGACTTGCACATATAATTAACTTTGTGTATGTGCAGGTTGCACTTATATATAAGTCTACAAGCATAGATGGAATTACGAGGATTAGCTGAGGCGCTTTCAGATCTAGAATTAAACACATAGGTTGTGTGTCATTACATGTATATATGTGTTCTTTAGGGCCTATTTATAGTTGGAGGTATATAAGATTATTAGTATTATTCTTTGATATAATTAAAATCACCTTTTGGGGTTTGTCATATTAGGGATCCCCTACAAAATGTTTTTTTAAATGTTCTGAGGCTATGCATGACTGGAAGTCCTAATGCTCAGGACTATATGGCTCTGTAATCATGCAATATTTTGGATATTTTGGCAATGCATCTCCTCAGACCCCTAGTATTTTGTATTTCATTTATGTCTGTAAGTCCTTTCATTATTAATATATATTACTACTTTCAAATACTTTTAAGGTGCATATAATAGGTTTTCTTTTGTCTTAATTCACTTATGTGTTTCTTTTAAATTTGGTATATGGGGTTGTTTATAAACATTGTAATTTATTTGATTATATTATAAATGTTGGCTTGATGTGTTCTCATATGATATGATAATATTGACCAATTTTTTTTTTTAAATTGTTGTAACTTATCTGTCTTTGAAATTTCCAAACTGTACAGTATTGGATGAACAAATAAAATTGAATTGAATTGACCAATCAAGAAATTTGCACTGCCCCTTTAAGACTGTGCTTTAAATTGATTACCATTACACCTGTGGGACACTTCCTGAAGAGGCTACTGCGAAACTGATAGAAGTCAGTGAGGCCCTGCCTTGCTCTCCGGCCTTTGCTATCAGCATTAATGAGGTTTGCACCATTTGTTTACTGCTGTATCATTAAACTGCATATTTTTTGACATTTACTTTGTGTCATGGCCTTGCTTGGTGGTGGGTAGTGCTTGATTTTGGGATTTCAGTGTTGAGTTTTCTGAGAGTACACCCTGCTGTGGGGCGACTGCTTGCAGAGAATTGGATTTACGTGGGTTTTGGAACAAGGAGTACCAAAGGGTTCTGTCCTGGAGCCGCTATTGTTTTCAGTGTTTATCGATTCCATTCCTTCTACCCTAGCCTACACTCAATTAATTCTTTATGCAGATGGCATTATTATTTACTTTAGTGCTACTTCTACTGAAGAAATTAATTTAGCATTGAATACAGATTTTGCTACATTGAATTCTTGGTTGCTGCAACATCATCTTTCATTAAACAGTAAGAAAACTAAATGCATGCTTTTTGGATCTAAATCTAAGTTATCCAAATGTTCATCAGTGTTGATTTTGGACTCCAGTGGTACCTTTTTAGAGCAAACTTTTGAATTTAAATATCTAGGGGTACTTTTGGAATCAAACTTAAATTTTTCATCTCATATAAAGATTGTTAGTAGACACAAGCTAATCAAAAATTAGGAGTGTTGTTTAAATTTATTAGCTGCTTAACACTGGAAACCAGACATGTTATTACAGAAAGTATATTATTACTGATATTAAATTATAATAACTCTTTTATGTTTGCAAATCTATCTTCTGCTGATCTAACTCTGTTAACTAGGACATTTACTGGGATTTGCCATTTTGCATTAAATATGCCATACAGTATGCATTATTGTGCGCTGTATGCAAACACTGGCTGGTTACCACCAAGGCTTGTTAGTCTATATCATTTATAAGACAAAGAACCCAGCACTCAAGCACTGAGGCAATTGTTACCCCAAAGGGCACTAGCCAGGAAGCCAAGTTTCAAAGAAATACAAAATCACACATACCCCATAATGCAAAGCACCATGGGCTGCATATGCAAATCACCACAGAATATTACGCTGGTTCAACTTTAAGCAGAAATGCATGGTACCAAAAGGTCTCTCACACAGTCTGCAAAGGGTGCTAACAGAAGACACATACATGTGTTTCGTCCTACCAGGACTCATCAGTGTTGCTCGTCTTTGTGACACCCCAGTGGAATGAACCAGCTACCCTAAGATGGTCTGTCTGGGTTATGCTGTGGTGACCCCAATAAAAAGAAAAAAACAAGCTAAAAGACAAAGAACCTCAGCACACAAGCATGGAGGCAATGGTTACCTCAAAGCTGGTTCATTCCATTGGGATGTCACACAGACGAGGCACACTGATGAGTCCTGTTAGGACGAAACACGTGTATGTGTCTTCTGTTAGCACCCTTTGCAGACTGTGTGAGAAACCTAATGGATTAGGAAGGCAGTGTTTGTATACTGGATTCCTGATTGCTAGAACCAGGATTTGGGGGGGGGGGGGCAGAGAGGATGCCTTTTTTACAATTATGTGACTTGTGCAGTCATTTTTTGGCACTTACTACTACAGTCTTTCATGTTTTTATTTAGTCTTCTGAACATCAGTCTGGATGCAACATCCACAGTGATGTTTCCATTTATGTACTTAGAGTGGTGCTATGGTAGGTTCAGTTTCAAATCCTGCCTGTCATAAATCATCAACAGTTTTGACCATTTTGATGCATTTCTCATTTACATTAGTTTATCATTTGGTTATTGAAATATAAAAACTGTTGTTTATCTAGTTGTGTTCACTAACATTCTTTTCTTTTTTTTCTTAATCCTGATCTATATTTAAAATTTATTTTTACTAAAGATCATCTAGTTCTGTATTTGCATACCATGACAGGTTGCCTCAAATTAAACAAAGCAATTTTGGTATACTGTATTCAATGGCCTGTATATGGTATTTTGTTTATCATCGATCCTATCTGTTTAGATGGATTTTGTGTGTGGGGGGGAGGGGTGAGCGGACATCAGCTAATCACAGAGAAAAGTACCCCTTTAGTTAGATGTGGACATCCAATATGGGCCAAAAGTACTGTTTAGTTGTAGTACTGCTTGTTTTTCTATATAGCTGACAGCCGAGTACTGGTTACTAAAGCAGACAAATCCTCTGCTTCATATTCCAAACTTTGACTGGTAGTGAACACTTCTAGCAAATAGTGACGTCCTCTACTCACCCACACCCATCCACACCACACGCACAACTATAAAATGACCCAGTATCTCAAATAAATATTGAAAAATAATAGTTGCACCTCATGCCACAAGTGGGTGATTAACAGACTGTGAATCTAACCCCTGTACTTACCTTACTGCTTCACTGAATAAAAGTAGAGCTGTACGGAATGGGGAAATTCTGAATTCATGGAATTTCAATGAAACGTCACAGAATTTTGTCAGAATTTTGCGGAATGTTTAAAATTTAGTAATGTGGTCTTTACTCGGCTGTCATTTAAGCTAGAGCTCTGAGATATGGCATGTTCACTCTTTAGGTAGAGGGCCAATAACATCCTTATCATTAAATTTGGATGGATAGTTTCAAAATTATAGGTGCTCAAAGTCTGTCATTTTATTTTTTGTGCAAACTTTCATGAACATTTTTTTTCTGCATATAACCCTGCCATCTAGTGGGTCAGAGATCATAGATTTGGCATAATTCTGTGATGATAAGTGTAATGTGCTAGATTTCATCTCAGAATTATATGTGCTGAAAATTTGTCATTTTATTTATTGCTGGAAAGTTTGTGAAACAGTTTTTTCTGCATATAACTCGGGCACCACTGGAGCTCAACATATATAAATTAGCACAAATAACCTTTTTGTAATGCTTATAGAAATACAACAATCTAGCTGGCCTGGTGGCATGGAGGGTTGAGGCACTGGACGCCACAACTCATGCCACGCCGGTGACCCGGGTTCGGGAATGGATTCGGGTCATTCAGGGTTTGGCTGGAGCAAGGAAGGATTGAGCGTCCAACAGCTCTCCTTCCTCAGGGAAGGGAGGACAATGTAGCACGCTGTAGACTGACCCCCAGCAGAGGCTGGGGGTCCGCACATGTGTGCTGCTCAGAATGGGGTGGACCAATGCACAGGGAGTAAGACTTCCTACGCAGAGGCATGGGCAGTCATCCTGCCCATTGCACGTGCATGGGTCCAGGGAGAAAACCAGGGGAAAATACCTCACAGTGGTAGGATGGTGACTGACCCCCCATGGGCAGTCATCCTGCCCATTGCACGTGCATGGGTCCAGGGAGAAAACCAGGTGAAAATACCTCACAGTGGTAGGATGGTGACTGACCCCCCATGGGCAGTCATCCTGCCCATTGCACGTGCATGGGTCCAGGGAGAAAACCAGAGGAAAATACCTCACAGTGGTAGGATGGTGACTGACCCCCCCATGGGCAGTCATCCTGCCCATTGCACGTGCATGGGTCCAGGGAGAAAACCAGAGGAAAACACCTCACAGTGGTAGGATGGTGACTGACCCCCCATGGGCAGTCATCCTGCCCATTGCATGTGCATGGGTCCAGGGAGAAAACCAGGGGAAAATACCTCACAGTGCTAGGATGGTGACTGACCCCCCATGGGCAGTCATCCTGCCCATTGCACGTGCATGGGTCCAGGGAGAAAACCAGAGGAAAATACCTCACAGTGGTAGGATGGTGACTGACCCCCCCCATGGGCTTCGCACCGGTGGCCAGGCAGCCATTCCAAGCCATGAACGGCTAAGGTAAGATCCCGGAGGAGCCGGGTGATGGGGGCTGGGGGGTCGGTAGGATTGGGGCTGCCATGGGGAGATTGGGGAGTAAAAATGTAAATAAATAAAAAGAACTAGAATGATCTAAATATGGAGAGAACTGGATTACAGATTTGTAAATTTTAGAGGCTGAAAACTTTACTATGTAAATATTTGCTAAATTTTGTGAAAACTATCCAAAATGTGGATGTTTGTAACTTCTCCGCTCTTGTAGGCATGGTCTTAACATTTGGCATGCATGTACACACTCAGTGTATCCTGGTGTCTAACACAACTGGATAAATTGGTTTAAGAAGCAAGAGATGTAGTCCAGTGGGACTCAGGGGACTGGCCCCAGTGCAAAGCTAGGAGAGTGAGCATTGCTTCTCCAAGTAAATCACAGAAACCAGTTATTTTTCTTTAAAGATTAAAAGACTCACCAGGGCTGAAGTTTCTCAGAGTAAAAAAATGTTCCTTTATTTAATCCAATGTTAAAAACTTGCTTGCAGCCACAGCACCGGACCCAAGGCAGCACGGATCACAGCAGGAAGGTCATGTCTGATGAATCTAATCGATTTCTTTGACTGGGTGACCAAAGTAGTAGACTAGGAAGGGGCTGTGGACATGGCCTACCTAGACTTTAGCAAGGCATTTGACACAGTCCCACACAAAAGATTAATAAATTAGCCAGCCTGGGAGTGGGTTCCAGGGTGGTAGGCTGGGTAAAACATTGGCTGGACAACAGAATGCTGAGGGTAATAGTAAACGGAGTCCACTCTGAAGAAAGGGGGGTTACTAGTGGGGTAATGCAGGAATGGTCAAATGTATGGCAGCTTAGATTCAGTGCAAAGATGTGCAGAGTAATGCACCTGGGAAACAAAAACCCTGGGGAAGAGTACACAATGAGGAGTGAGATACTGACAACAACAAAAATGGATAGGACCTGGGGGTAGTTATATCAGATGACTTAAAGGTGAGCAAGCAATGTGAGAAGGTAGTAAGGAGAGCTGGAGGATACTGGGATGCATAGGGAGAGACATCACCAGTAGAAAACAGAAAGTTGTTATCCCTCTGTACAGACAGTTGGTGAGACCCCATCTGGAGTACTGCATGCAGTTCTGGAGACCCCATCTCTGCAAAGACATAGACAGGGTGGAGGCTGTACAGAGGAGGGCAACCAAAATGGTCTGCACCAGAAGATATACGAAGAGAGACTAAAGGAGTTTAATACGTATACTCTCGAGGTAAGGAGGCAGAGGGGGGGACATGACAGAAACTTTCAAGTACCTCAAAGGAATCAGCAAAGTCCAAGAGGGTAGCATCTTTCAGAAAAAGAGATGCAAGAACAAGGGGACACAATTTGAAGGTTGGGGGTGGACAGCTCAAAGTAATGTGAGGAGTATTTTTTCACAGAGAGGGTTGTAGAATGCATGGAACAACCTTCCTGAGGAGGTCATGGAGTCAAAAACAGTGGGGGAATTCAAGAATGCATGGGACAGACATAAGGCAATTCTAGTGGGGGATAGGAGTAAGTAGGCTGTTGGTTAACTAGGATCTGCAGTTTATCCATTAGGTAGGGAAATGGGCAGACTAGGTGGACCAAGCAGTCCTTATCTGCCATCAATTTGTATGTTTCTATGTTTCTAATGAAATCCTTTACTTCCTGGTTCCCTGCACCCACTCCCTGCACACACTTTAAGAAAACCTTGATTGGTGAAATGCGTCAGGTGACCTTAGTTGATGACGCTGCAAACTGTTATTAAGGATTATATTAACTAGATGCGTACTAAGCCTAAACAGAAGGAACACAGTACTTGTCAATTGTCAGCTGATGAAAATTATGTGAACTTTGTATGATCACAGTAGGTGGCACCAAAGCACAAACAGAGACATCATTACTAGGCCATCTCACTCTATTCCTGATGTAAAAAACTGGATGGACAAGAGAACTGGGCACCAGCTGCACCCATATATTTAACAAAAATCAATTAAACCTTCATTTTTAAACTTCAAATGTCTGATAAGACAACAATACAAACAATTCAGCACAAATACTGAAGTAAATTAAAAGGCAAGACACATTTTGTGTCGTATATCCTCATTTTATTTCCTGTCCTCTTTAAGCCCCTTCTTTTTTAAGGCTGGCTGCATGACACACCAGTTCCTTTTGTGAGCAAAGTCAGGAAGTGTTATGCAGATGTCCTACTGAAATGCACAGGGAGGCTGAGGCATAATTTTTCAGTGTTGTCAGTGAGTGAGTAGTTTGCTTTGCTGTTGCTCTTTTGCAGCTGTTTGTAATGCTTTGCTAACTTTCTATTGACTGCAAAGAGGACGGTGCATGAGAACCTGATGAGCAAGTGGAGACTCCCACATGAATGTGCAGATGACGTAAGTGATGCACTGAAGAAGTCTTCAGGTTGTTTAGCTTAGCCCCCCTACCCCCGTGACCGCAGGAATGACAATAAATAAGCTCAGAGAGAAAATACTAATAAACGTTTAGTCTGCAAAAATTTGTGATTGGAAAATTTACCTTTATTTTTGTACTGAAAAAACAAATGAAATTGTCTATTTAAAACTGAGAATTTTTTTACTACTAATTGTTGTCGTTTAAAGGGACAAAGAACAGAAGAGCTGTGGCATAGTTTTATTTTATATAATTACTTTCATACACACTGTATTCCAAAAATGTTTTATAAGGGACAGGAGTTCCATACAGGTAGCACAGGGAATGTAGAATATAACTTCTGGTTACCAGCAGGCCAGTCAGGGACCTGACTGGTCCAGTGCCCAACCCATCAGGAAATTACAGGCAAACATGGACCAGTGACCGTTCTCTGCCATCACTGTCTATATTTCTATTAATAAAACAAATCTGTCGCCCTCCCTCAACAATCTGACAGATCCTGCACCCAAGCTGGCCCATCAAGGAATTAAAAAAATCTGGCGGTCTCCCCTCTAACTACTTGACAAGCCCAATACCTAACCAGACCCATCGGGGAAGAAAAAAATAATATATCCCTATTTCCCAAATTACCTCATGATTCTGGTATGCAACCCAGCCTATCCGAATAAAAAAAAAGTCCCCCTCCCCCTAACAACCTGACAGACTCAGTGCCCAATGTGGCCTGTCAAGGAATAAAATGTCCTTCTCTAAATTGCCAGACTGGTCCAATACCCAAGCTGGCCTATCAAGGAAACTTAAAAAAAATGTGCCCCCCTCCATCAACAACCTGACAAATCCAGTGTTCAATGCCCACCTGTCAGGGAATAAAAACAAAACTGACAACTTAACAGATCCGGTGCCCAAACCCACCAGTCAGGAAATAAAAAAACCTGTCCGTCTTCCCCCTCAAGTATCTTATCCGTCCGATGCCCAAACTAGCCCATCAGGGAATAAAAAAAATCTGTTCCCTTCCCTCCAACTTCCTGATGGGCCTTACGCCCAACCTAGTCCCTGTATTTAGCCAAAGAGAGATAAGGGAAGCAGCAGCAAAGTGGCGAACAGAAGATGAAATAGGTGGGGTAGCAAAACACTACTTTCCCTATGCCAATCCACTGATGTCACAGGAGGGGCTCAAACACTCCACAGGAGGCTTGGGGCTGTTACTGCGCTGTTGCTCATCCCCTTCTCCTCTGGCCTACAGCTCAGTAGCCTGTGAGACTGGACTGAAGGGGGCTGGCGATGTACATTTCTGAGGCTGTAACCCCAAGTGCCAGTGATCTTGGCTCCACTGCCCACCTCTCCATCTCTCGTTCTTTCCTTCTCTTCAGTCTCAGCTGTGCACTCTACCCAACACACACATAGGGATCACACTGCCATGCATGCATGCATGCTGCAACCTAACATGCTGTACAGCAGAATGTCCGGTGTCCTACCTGGCCCATCAGGAAATAAAAAAAACTGTCCCTCTTCTGCAAACTACCTGATGGGTTCAGTGCCCAAGGAATAAAAACAAATCTGCCCTCTCCAAGTATCTAACAGGTCCAGTGCCCAACATGATTTGTTAGAAATTAAACAAAATCCATCCCTCTTTCTCTACCCAACTACCCGATGAATGCAGGGCCAAACCCAGGCTGTCAGAAGATAAAAAAAGGCTGCCACCCTTCCCTCAACAACCTGATGAAACCGAAGCTCAACCCCCGCCTATCAGGGAACAAAAATAATCAGTCCTCCTCCCTCAAACTGCCTAGCAGGTTTGATGCCCAACCTGGCCCATCAGGGAATCAAAAACATCTGTTCCTCTCCCCAACTACATAACAGGTTCAGTTCCCAAACCAGCCCATCAGGGAGCAAAAATATGTGTCCTTCCCCCTGCCCCCCCCAGCTACCTGATGGGTTCAGTGTCCAAACCAGATAATGATGATGTGGGTAGGGGGGAGCTATAATAAGTGAGTTTGGGGCTTGAAAGATGAAATTAATCGCAGGCTGTTGGGTGGTCTTGAACCACTGTGTACAGTGTAGGCAGTATTACTAAAAAGCAGTGCTGCTGTGTCAAAGCCCTCCCTGTGGGCACTGTATACAAAAAAATGAATAAATATGTGTAAAACTTACACAGAAGGTGGTCCTCATGTAACTACAGTTATAACAGTGAGATTGCTGAGATAGTAAAGCCTGCTACAAAAATAAAGATAAGAAAAACAAGACCTGCCTTATTGACACTAGCCAACTCCTGTTTTTTCACTGTAAGGAATGTACAGTATTCTAGGATAGTTTCACTCATCTAGATGTTCGTTTTTAGTTGTCTGCCTGTTCACGATGGAGTTCTCATTCAGATTTACCTGTACTACTTGCTATGCATTGATCAGTAAAAGTGATGCTCAATACGTGTTTTTCTCCAGTGAAACTTTGACTTACCAGTCAATTGTCATGCTTTTTTAATTTTTATATCATAGTCTCATTTTAAAAGTTATGTTTCATTTTGTAGAACATTTTGCTTCGTCATTCTTAAGTGAAAATAGTGCTCCACCTACTGGAAAAAGCCTGTACTTTCCAATATTTAGTTATTTATGAACAGTTATGAAGCATCTTACTACCCAGTAAATATGGCATGGTTTAAAAATTACCATTAGTATGCAAATTTGTTAGGAGCAATCTGAAATAATTTTAAAAATATTACTGCTATTTTATAGAAAATACAGCTGATTTTCAGCTGTCTAAGTTCAGAAGTACAGTTGCCTTTACACCGAAAAAATCTGCAATACAAAAATATGAATTGTATAGAAAAACTAAGAGTGCTTATTGTACTTATTTTACTAGTCTGACAGTTACTGATATAGGTTATAGGTTCATTGTTTCTTCATATGGGTTCTCGCATCCGGATTCTTTACCAAGATGCTTATTTCCGTTACATTGATGATTTGTTTATAATTTGGACAGAGGGCACTGACACACTTAAAGATTTTCATCGGGAACTTAATAACCTCCACCCAACTATAAAGCTTTCCCTGGAATATTCTGCCACCAGTGTATATTTTCTGGATACCACTGTCACCATTAAGGATGGAACCCTACATACCTGTCTTTACAGGAAACCGACAGAGATACTTACACAAGAAAAGTAATCACCCGAGCCACACAAAGAAATCTGTCATATATAGTCAAGCACTTCGGTATCACCGCCTCTGTTCAAAAGAGGAAGACAGACACACACATCTGGCGATGTTGAAAAACACCTTTATTGAGCAGGGACACTCATCCAGAGAAATTGACAGAGCAGTGGAACGTGCAACACAGGTCCCAAGAGAACAACTACTGCAATATAAGGAGCGGATGACTACCAACAGAATACCCTTAGTAGTCACATACCATCCTGACCTTGAACTTCTACGTAAGATTATTAAGGATCTCCATCCAATAATTAGTGAGGATGAAACCCTTAATTGTATTTTTCAAGAACTACCACTACTATCTTTTAAACAACCGCCTAATTTAGCCAACCTGATTATTAGGAGTCAGTTTGAACTGGAACAGAATACCATGACATCATATGGTACACAACCCTGTCATTAACGCAAATGTAAGACGTGTACCCTCATTTCCACTTCAGACTGTGTGGTTAGATCACAAAACAGACTATTCAAGATACAGGGGAATTATACATGTACATCAAGTAATGTGGTCTATTTTATCCAGTGCAAGAAATGTCCTCACACAGGTTATGTGGGGGAGACAAGCCAACAACTCCGTACTAGAATGAATTCACACAGACATTCTATTAATAACAAGAAGACTGAGACACCAGTAGCCCAGCACTTCTCCCAGGATGGCCACTCAATCTCAGATATGTCTGTGATGGTCTTAAAAGAACATTTCATCAGTACACAACAGAGACGGGCTTCTGAAATTAGTCTTCTTTTACTTCTCAATACGGTGGCTGATGGAATGAACATTGATGTTGGTTATATGACACATTATCCCACTTAATCTTACACAGACCTTTACTTTAAAAGATGGACATAAATACTTTAGTTCTTCAGTGGGCCTTTGATTTTGTAAGTTCATGGTTATCTACATGTTGACTTCTCACCTTAACACTGTGATGAGTGTGTGTGTGTGTGTGCGTGTATTGATGTAAGTATGTATGTATGTATGTATGTGCTTGTTTGTGTATGTGTTGTGTTTTTGTAGTGGGTATGGTGTGTATGTGTGTTTTGTTTGTGTATGCGCGGTGTGGTGTGGTGTGTGTGGGGTTGTGTTTGTTATATTTGTGTGTTGTGGTTGTGTGGGGTGTGCAGGTGTGTGTGTGTGTGTGTGTGTGGTGTGGTGTATGTACACACGTATGTGTGGGGGGAGCGTGGCATGGGGCAACTGTTATATGGCTAGGACACTTAGTTTTCACATATAGTGTACATTTACTTCCTTCTACTACTTGTCAGTGGTTGGATTACACACTGTCACGTTTTTAAATCTGCTCATATTAAGATGCATATCTCATTTACTTGGGGGTTCATAAAAGGTGTAATTCCTTTGGGTAAAGATTAATATTGATGTGAATGATGCTGTATTATGACTCTTGTACATACAGTATATCTCATTCCTACTAGTTACAGTGCCTTTCCCAAGGAGAGAAGGGGGGGGGGGGGAGAGGGTGATTGGAGGATTTAATCCTTGGAAGTTTTCATTTAGATTCCTTAGACTGATTTTGTGCATTTTTGTTATACACTGACTCTGTGTTGAAATCTGCACTTATCAGGCTCATGGTCTCATTTCCTTGGGGGTCCTTGACAAGTATTTTTATTTGGCACTTATACTTACAAGTGATACTATCATGCATCATATATATATATATATATATATATATATATATATATATATATATATATATATATATGTGTGTATGTCTAATTTGGGGCTTGTTTTTCAACTTGCAGTTATACCTAATTTCAGGATTTTGTCTCTCATTATCTGTTCTTTAATACACCAGGACACTTGGAATGTAAGTTGTGAGCTCATCTTACATGTATTAGAGAGAATGCTATCCCAAGGTTTTTTTATCACTAGAATGCTTTCTTTGCATACTGAGACATTTTAAAATTTATGTGAGAACTCTCTGGTTGTTGAGAATCCTTGATAACCGTTGCACTTCTGAGGCTTCTCAGTTAAAAGCATATTGGTGTTAATTAGCCTCTCTGACGTAATCTTCTGTTATGTTTTAAATGTATATGTTAAACCAATGAGAATTATTTCTGTTTTTTCAACATAATCTGGTGTTAATAGTATGGGGATTTTCAAAATAACTGCCATAAAGCTTCTGAAGAAGGACCGGGTTGGTTCGAAAGCTAGAACACTTTGTTCTTTTCTGTAATATCCATGTTGGTCCAATAAAAGGTATCAAATCATTTGTTTTTGGATCTGTTCTTAAAAGGACCAATACAGCACCTACAACATTTTTTTTACCAAGATGCAGCATATATGCTTCCAGTGGGATCATTCTTCAACAATCTTGGCATCCTCACAAAAGCACCTGGGCCAATGTCATCACTGTGCCTACTGATCTAAAACATATAGAATAGTGGATGGATGAACATCCACAGCAAGACTGCGTTTCCATCGAGGGAGTTGATGACATCATAGAGACCTCGAGAGCGAAGCTTGAGAGGTCTCCTCTTGATGTCATCAACTGCCCGAGATGGAAATGCAGCCTTAGTTGTGGCTGTTCAGCCATCCACTGTTTTGTATAGTATATGAGTGCCTTCGATTTGTTTCTCATTATTTTATTTATGAAGTTATTTGCTGTGGGTGCTGCTCCATTCCCACTGGTGCTCTTGCTCTCTCCCGTTCCCACTGCTGGCACTTCTGCTCGATCCATCCCACTTTCACTTCTCCACACCGCTTAGTGTTAAAATAAAAAAAGGAAAAAGAATTAGTTCTTTCTGAAAGGGAGCCATGTATGGCTCTTTGTGTCCTGACTCTAAATTCAAAAGTCAGTGGCTCTGATGCTCGGCACTCGCTAAATCGCGCCACCATGTTTGTTTTAATTTTTACATCGATGCTTGGCTGAGCCAATCAGGTGACAGGTCAAGGTTAAAAAGTTGTTGTACTATCGATGTGACGTCACATCGATAGTACAACTTTTTTGACCTTTGAACTGTCCTACAACAAGATTTCAGCAGTTGCTGAAATTCATGCACAATCGAAGGCACTCATATACTATATACAGATAAATAAAACTTACCTTAGGATTTTTTAAACAAGACTACTATTGAGTACAAGACGCTTTGTGACAGCTACAGCTGGTAAGGCATATTGGTTGGCTGCTAGTGTAAACTGTGTATTAATTTTAGCTATTTATTTCCAATAGGATTACATACTGTATGACTGCAGTGAGATTATTTTTTATTATTATTCACAAAAGCACTTATCATATACGGTAATATAACTGTTGTTTAAATGTACTCTGCCTTTCAGGGATCAGCAGATTCATACACAAGCAGACCATCTGATTCTGATGTCTCTCTGGAAGAGGACAGGGAAGCAATCCGTCAGGAGAGAGAACAACAAGCAGCTCTGCAGCTGGAAAGAGCCAAAGTATGTTCACAATAAGCCTGCTATAAATAACCTTTTCTTGGCTCCCTGCACTTGGCCAAAGATCATTAATTATAGGGCTGTTGGGTTTTTAATTTATCACCATTATCTTTAATTAAATTTATATCTGTTATGAATTTTAAAGTGATGTTAAAACAACATTTATCATATCATTCTTGTAACTCTTTCTGAATGTTTATACTGTATATATTTGGCTGGGGAGTCAAAAACAGTGTAGTCATGAAGTCAAAAACAGTGGGGGAATTCAAGAATTTATGGGACAGTCATAAGGCAATTCTAGTGGGGGTAGGAGGAAGTAGGCTGTTGGTTGACTGGGATCTGCAGCTTATCCATTAGGTAGGGAAATGGGCAGACTAGATGGGCCAAGCGGTCCTTATCTGCCATCAAATTCTATGTTTCTATGTATTTGTATGTGTTTCTTATGTTTCTGGTCACCGCACAAAAACAGGCATTATTGCTCAAGGGCTTACCAGGTTACTAAATCAGATCAAATTTCCATTCAGAAATAGAGCAACGACTTAATGCTTAGTCAGTGAGTCAAAATCAGCATTAATGAAGCTTCTCTATAGGAATTAAGTGCCATAACAACTGTTTGGGGACAGTTTATCTATATATGCTTAAGTTAAGCACAGAGAGGTCTCTCCACACTAATGTTTTGATTGTGTTTGCGTCACGTATCCATGACACATAGGCAACCCTAAGTTGGAATGCTGCAAACCGGAGGGCCAGTGGCCTCCCAGTGGCATTCACAGAAGGGGCGCGTGCCCCTTGAACACTGGATCCCCGGCTGATTGTGCTGCTGTGCTTATGGCCAGTCCAGGGGCATGTCTGCACTCTGCACCATTCACAAAGGTGCGGAGTGCCAGGTGAGGGGGGCACAGGATATGGCAGCAGGGACCCTGCTATATCCATTGCACACACACCCTAGAGAAACCACACAAGCTGTGGGAGAACAAAACACCCCTCTACATTGTTGCCCCAGTCCTCTGGTTGGAAAGGGAGGGCTTGGGGCAGCCATTCGGGCATTTGCATGACATTTTACAGATTTGTGCTCCTGTACCTTCCCAGAATCCTCTGTTAATGTGGAGCAAGGGAACCACTTTGGGGATCCAGGATAGGCTTCCAGTTGGATGCTGTCCTCTGTATCTCGATCCACCCCACGCACAATTTCATGTTCGGGCGGGGGCACAGATAGGTGCCCTGCAGAGGTGCGCAGTAGTGCATACCACACACCATGCACCTATTCACAGGTGCAGAGCAGTTCAAGCCAGGTACGTGCAAATCTCAAGTACTCTGACCCTCCATAGTGCATAGCCCCTAATATGCTGTGATGAGATTTGAATGGTTACTTTTGCAAGAAGTACAGTATTTGCTGACAGATATTTTCTTTCACTCGTGGCAAGTCATTTCAGTGACTTGCCAAGATTTTACCTGGAATTAGGCACTCAAGTAATCAGTCAAGAATTACTGTATAATTACTGATGAGTGTTGTTATAAACCCTATTTCCAGTTACCCGATTCCTTGTATCAACTTGGTTAGTGTCATAACAAGCTATACAGTTATTATGGAACTCCATAATAACTGGGTAGCCAGTTGTTATCACCTTAATCAGAAACCTATCTTTTATCATGTACAATTTCATTGAAGTCTTGTTAAAGAGCATGGAATTTACTTTAAAAAATCACAATTAATGCTGTGACTTACTGCGCGGCCTCACGCTCCCTCTTCCCCGCTTGAGACACAGTCTAGAACAGCACACATCTTTGTGGGAAACTGTCACACAGTGGTGGATCATGTCAGTCTCACAGTTTGTTTGTTTTTCAGCAACTGTCAAAAGCCAGCAACATCACTGCACAAAGATCATGTCAGACTCTCAGTTCTCTTCTTGGCAGCCCCCTTCCTTAGTAAACCTTGAAGCTGCTGATTGCTTTTTCCTGACTGAGTGTAGAAAAAACAAGGCTACCCCATCTACAGTTTACCAGTAATTATAAAAAGAAAAACATTTGCGCAAGTGTGTATCGCTCATTTGTTTCACACACTCTGTGTGTAATGCCTAGTTAAAAAACCTCAGGTTTCACTCTTTTGGTTTAAGTAGCATCGCACATGTTGGGCTGTGAAAAAAACTTGTAATACATATCTGCACATATATTATATTATACATATATATATATTTATATATATATATATATATGTCTCTATATTATATGTATTAGATAGCACATTTGAGGGTGCGGCCGCCTGATATACGCGACGCTTTGGTGTGCTGAATGCACTGCAGGCCGCAAGGCCGAGTCCACAACTGCCTAAGGCGTAGTGTATATCAGAGCGCTATCACATACTCTCAGAGGGTATATCTATCTTATAAAATGTCAAAATTGTTTTGAGGGGGGGTAAAAGTAGAGGTGCGGTCGCTCTTGATATACGCAGACGGTCATGTGATGCTCAGGAGCCAATAAGTTCCAATAAATTTCCCTACCCATTTTATAAATGTATATATGTGTGTGTATATATATATATATATATATATAATTAATGTTATCTGGACTATACAGTCCTTTGTCATTCTTAGAATGCCTTGATGGTAGCTGTCCACTGGACTTCTTATTCAACACTTAACTTACAGAATTCTAGCTTAGAAAGATGGACTTTGATGGCAGATATGGACCGCTTGGCCCACCTAGTCTGTCCATTTCCCTACCTACAGGATAAGCTGCTGATCCTAGTTAACCAACAGCCTATTTCTTCCTACCCCCAACAAAAATTGCCTTATGTCTCTCCCATGCATTCTTGAATTCTCCCACAGTTTTAGACCCCACAACCTCCTCAGGAAGGCTGTTCCATGCGTCCACCAACCTCTCTGTGAAAAAATACTTCCTCACACTGCCCTGAGCTGTCCTCCCTCTATCTTCAAATTGTGTCCCCTCGATCTTGCTCATCTTTTTTTCTGAAAGATGCTACCCTCTTGGACTTTGTTGATTCCACTGAGGTACTTAAATGTTTCTATCACGTCCCCCCCCCCCCCTTCTTTCCTCAAGGGTATACATATTAAGCTCCTTTAGTCTCTCCTCGTATTGCTTCTCTTGCAGATCCTGCACCGTTTTAGTTGCCCTCCTCTGAACTGCCTCCATCCTGTCTATGTCCTTGCGGAGATGGGGTCTCCAGAACTGGATGCAGTACTCCAAATGGGGTCTCACCAACTGTCTGCACAGGGGGATAACAACTTCCTGTTTTCTGCTGTTGATGCCTCTCCCTATACATCCCAGTATCCCCCCAGCCCTCTCTACCGCCTTCTCACATTGCTTGCCAACCTTAAGGTCATCTGATATGATTACCCCAGGTCCCTTTCCATTTTGTTGTTGTTACTACCTCCCCCCATTGTGTAATCTTCCCTGGGTTTTAGTTTCCCAGGTGCATTATTTTGCACTTCTTTGCATTGAATCCAAGCTGCCATACTTCTGACCATTCCTCCAACCTTGCCAAGTCCCTTCTCATCCTTTCCACGCCTCCTTGTGTATCAACCCTGTTGCAGATCTTTGTGTCATCTGCAAAGAGGCATACTTTTCCTTCCAGTCCCTCTGCAATGTCACTTACAAAGACATTAAAAATGACTGGACCCAGTACTGAACCCTGTGATACCCCACTAGTAACCCCTCTTTCTTCAGAGTTAACTCCATTTATAATTACTTTCTGTGTCCTGTTGTCCAGCCATTGTTTTACCCAGGCTACCACCCTGGGACCCACTCCCAGGCTGGTTAATCTGACTATTAATCTTTTGTGTGGGACTGTGTCAAATGCCTTGCTAAAGTCTAGGTAGGCCATGTCCACAGCTCCTCCCTGGTCAACTACTTTGGTCACCCAGTTAAAGAAATCAATTAGATTCGTCTGACACGACCTTCCTGCTGTGAACCCATGCTGCCTTGGGTCTTGTGCCCCACTGGCCTCTAGGTACTCAACATTTCTTTCCTTCAGAAGTGATTCCATCACTTGCCCTACCACAGAAGTCAAACTGACAGGTCTGTAGTTTCATGCCTCTTTCTTGGTCCCACTTTTGTGAAGGGGAATCACATCTGCCTTCCTCCAGTCCTCTGGTACCACACCATCCTCCCATGATTTGTTAAAAAGGGTAGTTAGTGGTGTCACTAGTTCTCTGCTTAATTCTTTTAGAATTCTGGGGGTGAATTCCATCTGGCCCCATTGCTTTGTCCACCTTCAGTTTTAGGAGTTCTTTCAGAACCCTTTCTTCTGTGAAAGGACTGTGATCGACCCCCCTATCCAGAGTGCTTCTGTTAATTGGATTAGGCACCTCCCCCACCTCCTCTTTTGTGAATACTGAAGTATTCATTCAGTATGCATGCTTTGTCACTGTCCCTCTCTGCCCACCCATCATCCATTCTATTCAGCCTCACTATCCCTCCTTTTGTCTTTCTATGCTCCCTGATATACCTATAAAAGGTTTTATCCCCCTTCTTAACCGAGTTGGCTATCTTTTCCTCAGTTTGGGTCTTTGCTATTCTGACTACCCTCCCTGCTTCCTTCTACCTTAACTGGTACAGTTCTCTGTCCTGCTTCTTCTGTGTTTCCTTATACTTCCTAAATGCTATCTTTTTCTCCCTAACCTTCACTGCCACCTCTTTTGAGAACCATAGTGGCCTTTTCTTTCGTTTTGATTTGTTTATTTGCTTCACACAAAGGCTTGTTGCCTCTGTGATGGCAGTTTTGATATTTCCCCACTGTTGCTTCACCCCTCCTTCTAGCCTGTTTGCTAGTGCTTTTCTAAGGCACTCTCCCATCATGCCAAAGTCAGCCCTCCTGAAGTCCAGAACCCTCACTTTTGTATGGCTTGACTCTGTAGCTGAGTTTATCATGAACCACACTTTTTGGTGATCACTTGTTCCCAAATGGCTACCCACTTCTAGATCTGAGATCCTCTAACTGTCCCCATTTGAGAGTATGAGGTCTAAGATTGCTCCCTCACGAGTAGGTTCCAAAACTAGCTGTCTGAGGCATGCCACCTGAAGGGCATCAAGAATGGCCCTGCTTTTGGATGCGGCTGCAGCAAAGGTGCTCCAGTTGACATCTGGCATATTAAGGTCCTCCATCAACAGTATCTCCCCTTTCTCTGCCATCCTAAGTATGCCTTCTATCATATCCTTGTCCATTCCTCCCCTGACATGGGGGTCTGTATACAACCCCTGTGCGGATTGTGGTGCCATTTGCAGTCTCTAAGGTGACCCACAGTGCCTTCTCTCTCCTCCCTGTTTACTCTTTTGTTCAGTTGCTTTTATCCCTTCCCTTACATAGAGAGCTACTCTGCCCCTCTTCCCCTACCTGTCTCTCCTGTGGTTGTGTACCCTGGTATGTTAACATCCCAGTCATGGTTCTCTGTGTACCATGTTTCTGTGACTGCTACGATATCCAGGCATCCCTCTTCCATCAAGGCCACCAGCTCAGGGAGCTTGTTGCCCAGACTACGGGCATTGATACTCCTTGTCCTCCATTTCTTGATGGCCTTACCCCTTTTTGCCCCATCC
The DNA here is from genome assembly GCA_016271365.2 of Neoceratodus forsteri. Classification (NCBI taxonomy): domain Eukaryota; kingdom Metazoa; phylum Chordata; order Ceratodontiformes; family Ceratodontidae; genus Neoceratodus; species Neoceratodus forsteri. The sequence continues at coordinate 925,608,632 of CM028132.1, forward strand.
CTGTCCTTATTGCGTTTGTCACTTTCTCCATTTACCCCTGCGCTTCTCCCTATCGACATCTCTATGTTGGTGTCTACCTCACTTAGTACCCTGATTTTTGGGGGGAGGGGCTAGGATTTCCCTGCCCTCTCCAGTGTCTCCCCTCATTAGTTTAAATGCTTGCCATGAAGCATTTAAACCTATCAGCTAGGATCCTGGTTCCCCTCCTGGACAGATGCAGACCATCACATCAGTATAGGCCTGCATCCCTCCAGGTGGACCCCCAGTCCCCAGTGAAGCCAAATCCCTGAGCTCTGCACCAGTTTTTCAACCACTGATTGAATCCCATGGTGTGGAGCACCCTAGCCTCACCTGTGCCATAGACAGGCAGCAACTCCGAGAAGGATACTGTGCGTGCTATTTTTCTAAGGCCCCTCCCAATCTCCACAAACGCTTTTTGCACTGCACTAATCTCTTTCTTAGCCAGGTCATTTGTCCCTAGGTGGACAATGACATCCAGCTCCATCCCCTGTGCAGCTGCTCCTGCGATCCTGAGGATCCGCTCCCTGTCCCTCCAAGCCATGGCACCAGGCAGGCACATTACCTCCCTCTCCCCTTCCTCCCCCAGTTCTACCTTCCTAACAATGGAGTCCCCCACCAGGAGTTGTTTCCTTCCCTGGTTAGGTCCCATGCCACCCTCCTGTGGGTCTCCTTTGTGGAGGTTCCCAGCATCCTCCTTGGTCTCCACTGTGGGTGCCTCCATAGAGGAACCACACTTTTCCAGAACCCCATAGAAATTGTGGAGAGGTACAACTGGAGGGATGCACCTCTGTTCCACCACCCTCACCCTCCCTGAGCCCACTGTGGTCCAACTGCTCCTCTTTCTTGGCAATGTCTGAAGCAACGGCAGTGACCCTGGTGGTCCCTGGGTGGGAGAGGAGGTCCCACAAATCCTGGCCAACTCAGTCTGGAGATGAGCAACCTCCTCCCTCAGCCCAGAGAGGTGCCTGCAGATGGGACAACACCGCATCCTCCAGAACGTCTCATGGAAGACTGCTGCGCCACAGCCACTGCACTGCACCACTCCCATCATGTCTTATTTCTGGCTCCCTAATTGTTGTTTGGAATACTTACTCTTTCCTCTGTTTGTTTATTTCTGTCCCTACTTATACCTCTGTGCCCTTTTAGCTCCTGATCTTCCTGTTCTGAGACAAGAAGTTCCTATATTTCTCAGTAGTCTTCTTACTTGCTCAGAGTCAGACCTCCAGCAGTTGGGGGGGACGGAGAGCTACTCTTGCCCTTTTAGGATGGTCAGTCTTTGGTGGCTCTGTGATCACTCACTTCCTGCTCTCAAACAGGAAGTTCCTGTTGTCAGTTAAATCCTGTGCCTATAAAAGTAGAACTGCCTTTGGGTGGGGGGTTGCAGGGGAAGGAAGGAGGGCAATATAGTCCAAGTAGAGAAGTTTAGTTATACCAGCAGGACCTTCCTCCTGGTGCTCTGCTTGTTCTCTGGCAGAAGCTGTCTAGGGCAGTGTTTAAATCTGATTTTAACCTGGCTCCTTCTAGCTAAACCACTCCCCCTACTTTGCAAATCTTTTAACACTTAGTTAATTTCACAGATAATTCCCTTCAGCCACCTGTGACAAGCACCTAGATAACTACACAGATAACAGATACGCAAATAACAATTCACTTCAACTAACTCTGACAAACACACTTTTTTTTTACTCTAAATTGAAGGTCCCAGTACAAGAGTTCTAGTTCTTAGTCAAAGTAGAGAAGTTTAGTTATACCAGCAGGTCCTTCCTCCTGGTACTCTGCTTGTTCTCATGATAGAGGATACTTGCAACATTTGAATCCGGGACCAGTCCAAACAGTATTACATGGCTGTTATGCCCATTTGCCTACTTCCTCATGGGGTTAGTGACATGTTTCCATGTTCATAGTTTATTATCATTGCTTTAGACTTCTTGGAAAGTGTGACGTTGGATTTTAAAACTAGGCTCAATATGCAATAAAGGGAAAAGGCATTTCAGGTTGTTAGGATAATATGGAGTGAACTTAATGGGTCACACAGCCCTACTTTCTCTCACTATACCTTTGCACCTATAATAATTTTTTATTAAACCAGCATGGATAATTTACATGTACACAAGTTTTTGTGGACACACACACACATATGATCTTTGGGTGCCTTGGAAGTTGGAACAGTAGAAGCAGATTGTATACGTAAGGTTATTTACCTTTGTTTGAACTGCCAAGGCACCAGATGAAGGGACCTGTGTGCCCACAGTTAGGGCCAAATGTGCTTCTCGTGGTCAACAGGCATCAAGCATAATTGTTTCTAACTACAGTGAGGATAGGCCCAAAACGCTAGAGTAAATTACAACATTAAATACTTTATTTTCCATTAAAGAGCACCTTTCATGCCCAATTACAATATGCCCCCCCCAGCCCCAAAGGAAGCTTACCTGCCTCTGAGTTCGCTGTGGTATAAAACACAGTTTTATATGGTGCCATTTACAGGAATGGAGGGATCGTATTTTTGGCTTTGAGGAGCCGATCCACTGATCCCATCCACTTCCTGGTTTGTAGATACACCCCCACGCTGTTCCCTCTTCTGATATCACAATGTGCTAGCGGGGGCATGCCATAGTGTGCCCCCATGCTACACATTGTGATGTCAGAATAGAGAACAGTGTGGGGGCATATCTACAAGCTGGAAAGTGGATGAGATTGATGGCTTGGCTCCTCGGAGCCAAAAATACAATCCCTCCATTCCCATTAATGGCACCATATAAAAATGTGTTTTATAACACGGTGAACTCGGAGGCATGTAAGCTTCCTTTGTGGGGGGGGGGTGCCATGAAAGGTGCTCTTTAAATCAAGGAAATTGTTATTGAAAACAGAACAGACCATTTTTAAGGGGAGAGGGCCCTATTTAATGTAAAGTTAACACAGAAAGTCCTGACATGGACTGCTGCTTTTAGCATAGTTTTACTGTTCTGAAGAGTCAGCAGTAAACTGTGGATGAGAAAGACACATCCAGTGTGATATGTTGCTTAGCCCAGAACCCCAAAGCCTACCCATCACTTCAAGATCACATATCCAGTGGCATCTCAATATGTTATGCTGTAAATGTGATATAAACAAATTAGCCAGCAGCTGGGATAGTCTGAGACCAGCTAAATGGAAACTTTGAAGTTACAGTGTTTTAAAGTTAAATGTTTTCAGCGTAAACCTAACCATGCCACAGGGGTCCAAAACATAAAAACTTAATGAAACAGTATTCCGAATTGTTTTAAAAACTCAGTGTACAATTTGAAGGACTTCATATTGGGGAAATGAAGCAGTAATACACAACAGAGTGTAGTATATATTGGGATATTGTCATGCCTAGGGTGCACTGTGAGCCACAAGGCAAAGCCGAGTGCCTTCAATCATCCAAGAAGTGATGCTATTCCAAGATATACCATACCCTGAAGTATATTACTGCAGTTATAAAATGATCCCAAACTGTTGAACTATGGCTGATCTTGGGATTTAGTTCTGACCCATGATGAAATATTGAGATATCATCACGGGTCAAAGACTGCTTCAGACAGTCAGCTTTCAGGATTTTTACTTTTTTTTTTTTTTTTTTTACAGCGGGATGTCCGTCCTAGCTGAGAAGTACAATAATTGTATGGGAACTTGTTAAAATAAAATGTTTTGACTTAAACCTAAGCAAGTCATGGGTTCAGGGAAGCAACACAATTTATATCAGAACAGAAGGTGTTACACAAGAACAGAGTTAATAGAATATGGGAAATTTTACAAGGTATAAATACCTTTACCTTTCACACTGCAATATGCCTTAAAGGCAGATATATTATAACCAGGGGTGGGACAGCAGTTCTAGAACAAATTAGATCCATCCCCAAAATGAGTGGGGTTGAATTTTTAGAACAGAACTAGAACTTTTTGGCTTAAAGTTCATTCTCATCCTGAAAAACTACAACAGTGTATAGACCTTTGTGCCACTAAATAGTCCCCTTCCTCTTTCTACACCCCCATTCTGATGCTTGACTGCCTCCTACAGTTGTTACCCAGTCCCAAAGCACAGCTTAAAAATGAGGCTCCTTTCCTTCAGTCTGCAGCATCAGCGAAGAAAATGGTATTGTCTAAAGAATTAAATGTCAAAGAGAGGCACCCCATTGAGGAGCCTGTCTTATTCATTCCATACTTTCAGGAGATAATTTTACATGTTTTTCATTTTTATTTCTAATTATGTTCATGAAGTTTAAACTCAGACTCGGAAAGTTCTGATTTACTAGAAAAGTTGGGTACTTTGCAGAACCTGAATTAGAACTCAACCTTTTTTGAGCTCCCCCACCCTAACACACAGACTCTGTGATTCCGAGTTCTTACCTTGGAATGTAAAACATTTTTAGACTTTGGTAGAAATCATGTTAGTTGTTAGTCACCATAAAATAGGTTTGTTAGCTAAAGCAAAAAGGAAGTCGACAGCTTGTGCTTGCACTATCACAATGTCTGTGCCTTATCATCTTTAACTAAACCTGGGTCACCCCTGAAAAAGGGACCTTTGGTCTTGGTGGGCCTACCTGGTCAAAAAAATAAATCAATAAATCAATAAATAAATCTGCTTACTTTGCTAGGCCAAACCCGTAGCATTTGCTGTCAAGACAAATGTGAGTTACTGTGACGCACTGGATGAAGATGTTCCAGTTCCAGGCACTGCCATCTCATTTGATGCCAAGGACTTTCTACACATTAAAGAGGTAAGTTGAAGGTGCATAATGATTTTTATGTTTTTTTTTGCTGGGATAGTCTCAAGGGATGAAGCGTCTCATTGTTGTGAGGGTTCTGATGGTCAGCAGATGTATGATTAAGCAATAATACATGACAGGGCATGTGTCGTACTGGGTAACGTCACACCTTGGGTGGTTGGGCATGAGGCTGTAGGCGATGTGCGTCTAAAACTTTTGAAGTGATGTTATCCCACAGCACACATCCAGGAGTGCATTATTGCAATTATAAAGTGGCATGCTTGTAACAAAAAAAAGGTGAAAAGTAAATTTCTAGGGACGTGGATATGATGTTCTATCCACACTTTCCGGCAGTTGCCTTTCCCTTTAAGACTTGCAGAAAATGTCTTCAAGCTGGCTCCTCCCACCCATCCAGCTGGGTGATAACTCCCTTGGCTCTGCCCCATGACATTAGATCTTCCTTTCTGCTGGAAGAAGCAAGTTCCCTCCTTACCGTTCCCGCATTGAGCAGGCCCTGGCACTTAAATCTTCGGATTTACTTCCAAAACGTAAACTAAAACTAATTTGAGTTTCATCTTCAGCTTGATCTTCGACTGCGATGGAGGATAAATCCTCACCCAGATTTCACTGGTGTCCATATGGGCAGAAGATGTCATGTACCGACCCCCACGCCTCGTGCATCTACTGCTTGGGCCACGATCACAATCCGCAGGCCTGCGACATTTGTCGGTCATTTCATCAGATGGTTCTGGAGGACTATGTTGCCTGCCTGAAGCTGGGTCATCCAGAGAAACGTTATCCGCTGGTCAAATCAAAGGATACCTGTTGGGTGGTCTCCATGGCTGCGGGGTCCGGCAAGTAGTTAGAACAACTGGAGGCCTTCGAGGAGTAGGTGGCCCAGGCCGCGATTCAATCCTCTTCTACCTCGTCCTTTGTTCCGCTCCAGTTGGGCTCCACTTATTCGGCCTCCTTCAATGAGCTGTGCCAGTCCCTCCTGATGAAGGGGCAGGCCCTTCCGATTCGCACAGTCCCCGCTCACGCAAGAAGGAGTCCAAGAAGGATAAAGAGTAGACTCATCATCAATGATCCTGGTACTGGGAGGGTTCCCACTCTCAGGAATCTTTGGTTTTGACAATGGTCGAAACTGTGGCCACTGGCTTAATGGAAACCCTGTCAGCCAGTTGGCTGAGATGCCAGCTGACGATGCGGCCGAGATTTTTCTAAACCCTGTCGACCAGTTGTCATCTGAAGAGGCTGACAACTCTCTTTGCAGGACTCCGGTCCTGCCAGTGACAACTGAAGGAGTGTCCCAGCTAGCTGAGCCAGCCCCTCTGGTCACCGACCTAGACCAGGAGGAGCCGTGGATCACCCCGGCTCCCTCTGAGGCCTCCAGTCAATACCACTGAAGGCTGAGGTCTCAGTCTCGGTCATCTACCTCCTCTGGGTTGAGCAGGTCCTGGGGACATTGGCGGTCTCGCTCTCAGCACAATGGGAAGCAGCACCAATGCTATTCATCTCCATCCTCCTCAGGTGAGGAGTGGCTTCAGTGCAAATCGTGTCGACGCTATGAAGACCTAATGTGGCAACAGTTAGTGCTGACTGGGCCAAAGCCAACAGCGGCTACCACCCCAAACATCAACTGGCTGTCGCCCGAAAGGCCAAAGCTCCCCACCGGGGTTGGTCAGCACCGTTCCTCCCCAGCGGAGTCAGTCAAGACCATTTTGGCTTGGCCAAAGCTGGCTTTTCCACTGATCATGGTGGAGCTGCCACCCAAGCAGCCATCGACCGAAGCTCCGACCAGGGAGTCTCGGTCGGCTAAGGAGCTTCCCCATTGGCTGTCAGTCAGTTTCACACCTGACGGCCCATGGCAGGTTGAGAGTGATTCAGGTAGTTGCCCACTTTATGCAGACTCCTCAGAGTCCAAGGATTCCTCTCTGCACTCCCGTCCACTGGGTACAGAGTCGGTGGGGGATCTGTCGATGGATGAAGGCCCCACTTCATTCATGGCATTCTCTGCCTCATCTCCTAGTCCACGGGGATGAAACTGGAGTCCGTTCAAAAACAGGCTTGCTGCCAGCCCACCGACACAGCGGTAGTGCTACCACTTACGATGCCGGAGACCCAGATTTGGTAGTGAGCCAGGGTCGTTGGAGGGCTGGCCGGGGGGAGAAGGATTGAGCACCCGACGGGCCACTCTCCTTCTCCAGGAGGGGTGGGCAGCTCTCCTCGCTGCAATACTGCCACCAACTGGGTGACCACGGGTGGTGCTGGTGCAGCAGAAGAAGCGGATCACTTGGGAGGGGCAGGCATCGGTCGAGGACCGGAGCAGAGCTGCACCTCTATGTGCCTCCAACTCATTGGTCCTCCTCGTGTGCAGACACCTGCAGGGGGAGGGACCAGAAACCAGGAAAATACCCCAGGTCTGCACCAGGAGACGAGCCCTACACCAGTGACCGGGAGGGCCGAGAGGTGCAGCTTCGGATGCACGCTCCCCCTGAGGTCTCGGGGGAGGTAAGGAGAGAACTTCTCCACCCTGCCTGGGGGGTTATCTGGGGAAGTTAAAGGGTCAAACTTGAAGCAGGACTCTAATAGGAGCTAGAGTCTCTGGTCCATCCCAGCGTAGCTGAGCAGCACATTGGGACTCCAAGGGAAGGGGTAGATCTGGGAACAGTAGGAGGGAAAAACAGTAAGAAAAAAAAAAAATGGCTAACTACCCCCTTACAGAACTCTGGATAAAGGGAACTCTCTGACAGAGGCTTTCCCAGTGGCTGAAGCCATCGTTGGCCCTGCACTGGAGCTCTGGAATTGCCCCAATTGTTATCTTACACCCTCAGCCTGGATGGCCCGCAAATATGCGGTCCCCACCGGTACCCTTTTAGGGTTCATGGAGCATCCCTCAGCTGAGAGGTTGGTGGCTGACTTCGTGTTCAGGCGCTCGGGCCATACGGGGGACGTCAATAGACTGCTGGATAAAAAGTCCAAGAAATTGGATCACTCAGCTAAAAAGGTCTATGCTGCCTTCTCACTCGGCCTCTGTCAGGCGAGCTCGGCCATCGTGATGGTACACTTCTCCCATGCCCTTCTGGGCTGTCTGGATGAGGCGATGCCTCATCTTCCTGAGAATCTCCAGACTACGGTCAAGCAGATCCTGGACCAGGGTTGTGCTGTGGCCAAACAGCAACTTCAGATGGCCCTGGACAATGGAGATTCCTGTGCAGACTCGGTGGTGGCTGCAGTTGGCTATGCACCGTAGGGCTTGGCTGCAGAACTTGACCTTCACGGTAGACACCCAGCACAAGCTGGTGGATCTACCTTTCTTAGGCACTGACCTCTTTGAGCCCAGTGTGGAAGGTCACCTCCAGCGCATTGAAAATCCCAATGCCACCTGGTACTCTGTGACATTCACCCAGAAGGACTCCAAGGGCTCTAAGCAGCAGAAGCGCAAGCCATTTTGGTCTTCTACTCCTGCAGCAAAACCAGCCCAGCATCACTCTGGCCAGCAGGTTCAATCCTGGCAACCTCTGGCCAAGTCCATGGCCTCGGTGGTCTGAAAACCCAGAGGGAAGGGACCCGGTGACTCCTCAGCTGGATCCTCCTCCTCCAAGCCTGCTCAGTGACGGGATGAGGGTTGCCACCCTCATGCCTGCCATGCCTCCCCTAGGTCCTCCTGTGGGGGGGCCGGCTCCACCACTTCCTTTCTGCCTGGTCTGTTGTTACCATGGACAGGTGGGTTGTGGAAATGGTCTGTCAGGGTCTGCCTCTGGAATTCGAGCAGTACCCTCCAAGCCGAACCCGCACCCCATGGGAGGACTTGGTATCTGCAGATACTCGGTTGGCTCTTCAAGATAACATAGCCCAGCTCCTCCGCAAGGAGGTCATGGTCAGAGTTGTGGATCCTCCAGAACACCCAGGGTGTCTCCGGGTACTTCCTGATGCCAAAGCGGATGGGGGGGGGGGGCTGGTGTCCCATTCTAGATCTGCACAACCTAAACAAATTCCTCAGGTCCCGCACCTTCAGGATGGTAACTCTGTCCCAGATCATACCATCTCTGGAGCAAAACATGTGGTTTTGCTCTCTGGATCTTCAGAATGCATTATTTCATGTCCCGATCCATCCGTCCCACCGAAGGTTCCCCTGTTTCTGAATAGAGGGAACCCTTTATGAGTTCCAAGACATGCCTTTCGGCCTCTCCTCGACCTCCAGGGTCTTCACCAAATGCATAGCCATAGTGGCAGCTTGCCTGAGGTACCAAGGGGTCTGGGTGTACCCCTACCTGGATGACTGGCTCCTAGCAGGTCCCTCCAGGCAGGATGTAGAGTGGTCCAGGGACCTGGCCCTCCAGACCTGCATAGACCTTGGCCTCCTGGTCAATGAGGTCAAGTTGGAACTTGTGCACTTGCAGGTGATCAGCTTCATTGGGGCAGAGCTAGACCCATGCTGAGCCAGAGCTCGGCTTCCGGCAGACAGGGCGGAGGTTCTCTCCTCCTTTGTCCAATCATTTCTGGTTGGGCACTTGCACCCTGCCCGGGACTTCCTGCACCTTCTGGGTTACATGGCGGCCTGCACTAGCGTGGTCCAATGGGCCTGTTGGCATGTGCACTCCCTGCAATGGGAGCTGGCTAGCCAATGGTCTCAGTGCAAAGGTCACTTTGACCAGCTGGTCACTGTGACCCAGAGGATGTGGGACACCCTCCGGTGATGGCTTGTACCAGAGTATCTGCAGGAAGGGATCCCATTAGTCCTCCGTGAGCCGATGGTCATCCTTATGACCGATACCTCTCTCATGGGCTGGGGTGCCCATCTGGGGGGAACACAGAGTCCACAGGCTCTGGACCCTTCAGGAGTCCCGATGACACATCAACCTGCTGGCATTCCGAGCAGTCCGGTTGGTGCTGACTGCCTTCGCTCAGTTTGTTCTGGGTCAAGTGGTCCAAGTCCAGATGGACAACACCATGACCATGTACTACCTCAACAAACAAGGTGGAACATACTCCCTGCCCCAGTGCAAGTAAGCCCTCTGCATTTAGACTCTTGTGTGCAGCCTGGCGGCAGATCTCCTAGCCATCCATGTGGCAGGAGCCTCCAGTCAGCTGGCAGATGCCCTCAGCCAGGTGGGCGAGGTGTCTCATGAGTGATCTCTCCATCCGGAGGTAGTTCACAGTCTGTTCTCCCAGTGGGGCACCCCTCAGGTGGACTTGTTCACCTCTAGGGAGAATGCAAAGCTGATGCTGTTTTGTGCCCATCCCCTCAGCAGGGAATGCTGCAGGTGGGATGTCTTCTTGAGGCCTTGGACCCCAGTCCTCTTCTATGCCTTCCTTCCACTTCCCTTGATCCACAAGGTGTTACTCAAGGTCAGGAGGGACAAGGTACAGATGATCATGGTAGCTCCAGACTGGCCCCACCAGTTTTGGTACCCTGATCTCCTCATTCTCCTTTTGTGAGTCAAAATCTGGAAGTCATTCCAATTTTTGGAAGTCAAAATACTTCCTAAATCCCACAGTTTGAAAGTCAGTACTCTAAGAAGGATCAATTTATGGATGTTAATATGAGTATTAGTGGTAAAATACAATTTCTTTTACAAAAATCCATAATTTCTGAGCTTCTGTGTCTTCAGTTTGGGAAGACATCCAGTTTTGTTTTTTACATTTGGAAGTCAATGACTTCCTCCCCCTTTATTCTGGAAGTTTTTGCCTTATTTTTGGGAGTCAAATACTCCCAAAATGGAGTTAAGTGAAGCCCTGCCTGCAACCAAATGGATGATTGGCAGGTGGATCACTTCCTGCATTGATCTTTGCTATAGGTGAGTGGGTAGGGAGCCTTCCGAAGGGCTAAGGGTTCATTCCACCCGCCATACCACTGCGATGGTGGCTGCTTCTAGGGACATCCCTATCCAGGAAATCTGCAGGGCTGCTACCTGGAAGTCTGCACACACTTTCATTTCCCATTACCACATTTACCTCGAGTCATGCTGGGATGTTGATTTTGGGTCCTCAGTTCTCCAATCTCTTTCCCCTAAGTAGGGGGTATGCACCTTGCCTCCCTCCTCCCAGAGAACTGCTAGGAGTGTACCAGAAAGTGTGTATAGAACATCATATCTACATCCCTAGAAACACAGGTTACTTACCTGTAACAGTAGTTCTAGGAGTGGTATATGATGTTTATCCACACGGACCCACCTGGCCTCCCCAGCTTTGGCGAACACGCTCTGCTACTAGCGGGCAAGATCTGGCATCATGGAGCAGAGACAAGGGATTTACCACCTGGGTGGGTGGGAGGAGCCAGCTTGAAGATGTTTCCAGCAAGTTTTAAAGGGAAAGACAACTGCCAGAAAGTGTGGATGAACATCATATACCACTCCTAGAACTACTGTTTCAGGTAAGTAACCTGTGTTTTTAGTTGCTTTTTGAATAAATGTGATGATGTGCTGGTATAACATCACTGCTGAAGGTCAGCACTCACCAGTCAGAACCCAGGAATTTTTCTTGCCATTTTATAATAATGCATTTGCAACAACAGGATTTTATGACAGACAACATGACTCATGAAAGAAAGGCTGGGTTCCAGTCAGTACTTGCAGATATTTTTGCAACCGAAATTAACTTTTTTTGTATTTCTTTACTGTCAAAAGTTTAGAATGGTACATCACAAACAGGATAAGAAGCAATTATAATCACAAAGGATTATAGAACAATTGATGAAACAAGAATAAACAGAAAACCAGTATGTGTCGCGTAGTGTTCAGAACTAAAACATAAAAGAAGAACAAATAAAAAACATCCCCACTGCATGTCTTATACTTGTGATGAACAGAAGGAAAACATCAGGACTAAACTTGGACACCATGAATAAATACTATTATACATCTAGCCAGCAACCCCTGAAATTCCATCTCTAAGAAAGGCTATGCCTGCCTCCCAGATTATAGGAGTTAGTCACAGTCTTTTCCTTTGAAGGTGTACCACCTTGTCCATCTAAAGGATGGCATCCGGGACTGAACCAGAAACGTGAGGCACTCCATTTGCTGTACCTGCCCCACCAGATCTATTTAATCAGTTCCTGTAGTGGGATCTGCCTGTAGCCACTTTTTGTAATTGCTTTAGCCACAGTAGACACCAGAGTATTCCATAGACAAAAAAGTTTCCCTTCCCTTTAAAGTTGGGGGTGTCACCCCCAAGGACCATATGAGTACAGAAAGAGGATCTGAGAAATTAAAGATTAGGCAGACCCCATTTTGTACATCCTGTCAAAAAGTGTATAACTTCAGTCATTGCCAAACTATGTAGGCATGTGATGCCACCAGCTCGCCACATTGCCTCCAGCAGGTGGACAGGGTGCCTGAGTTCCATTTACTACACACTTGGGGAAACCAGAAAACAACAAATGAGTACTATCCAAATTAATTCTCTCCACCTGGGGGAGAAGGAAGTAAGACAAGAACTCTCCCAGACTTTGTTCCACTGTCTATCAGTAATCTGAATGTTAAGATCTGTGTTTCACTTTTCTTAAATGCAATCATTAGTATAACTCAGGATGGAGTGGTAGGCTAGATAAAGATATGAAATCTGCCCTTTAGGTGATACTAAATCTCACACAGAACTAATAGAAGTTATGGGGAATCCCACCAAACCCTGACTTAAATGTTTGTAAATATAGTCCCTATGCTGAAAGTATTATAATCGGTATGTGTGCCACCAGTGAAATTGGGTGAGGCACTCCTCAAAGAGCTTTACTGTATGGAGACATTACCTGTCATGGTACACAAATACCTGACCTGGCCTGTTGCCTAAACCATGGATCCAAAAATGTTAGGGCAAAGGTAGAGTCCTAAGCCCACTACCAAAAACACTACAGGTATTTGGAGTAATGTTTATGCCCAAAGCCTCTAACCCAACCCTCCAAGCCTGCCCTTATCAACCAAAGCACCAATTTCCCTACTCAGTGACGCACTACAGGGTCAAAAAAGGGTAATTAGCAGAGGTATTTCTTTATTTTACCCTATATCAGTGCACCATATTAGTAGCACATCCCCACAAAAGGACTACTCGTGTCTTGGTTTACCCATATCCTTTCAGAGTTGGTAAGGCCCAGCCCCCCCATGTTTTTTGAAACTTGGAGTGTCATCCTCCTAACTCTTGGATGGTTACCTTTCCAGACAGAGGAAAATATCTTTTTTAGTCACTGGTAAAAATACAAGTTGTGGTACTGAACATGGGACATACTTGAACAAGTATAGACATCTAGGGAGGGCATTTATTTTAATTGCCTCCACCCTAGAATGCATTGGAAGAGGTAATGGTGCCAATCTTCTGAAATCCTCAGACAGTTCAACTGGTAAAGGGGCATAGTTGTCCTTATATAAAGACCCAGAGTCAAACCCCAAAGTGATGCTTTAGCACTTTAACTTAGTTAGCCCCCACTTGATGGGATACTGCCTTTTCAGATGAGTAGTCACCTGCTAGTGAAACACCAGGACCTCCGTCTTTGTAGTATTTAAAGCATATCCTGAGAGGCAAAAGAAATAATCAGTCTGAGACATAACTGCCCTCAGGGAGACCTCATGGTCCCCAAAGTACAGCAGCACGTCATTTGTGTAAAACGCAATTTTGTACTCTGTGCCTCCCACCTGAATTCCGGTAATTGCCCTGTTCAGATGAATACTTTGAGCCAATGGTTTAATATATAGGGCAAATAAAATCTGGTATAGGGGCACTCTGATCATGTCCCCCATCCAAAGGGAAACTACCCAAAATATGACCATTGGCCCACACATACGCTGTGGGTGATATATGTACAGTATATATAGTGTTAATAATTCACAAGCAGATCAGAAAACCCAAATCCAGCAAGGATCCCCATTAGATATTCCCAGGACACCTGCTCGAGAGCCTTCTCAGTATCTAAACTCAATAAAAGGGCTGATTGTTTAGAGTTGTTCAGGTGATCTGTAACATGTACAGTTCTTCGGATATTGTCCTGGGCCTGGTGACCCATGATGAAGCCCATCTGGTGTAAATGAACAATTTTAGATATAATAGCTTCAAGATCTCTTGTCAGAATAGCAGTAAGCAACTTATAATAAATCAATATTTATGACTGGAACAGGTTGGTAGGAAGAAACAGAGGAGGGGACCCTGCGAGGCTTAGGAATCACTGAGATGACTCCCTGGTGCCAGAATGAGGCTAGAGACCCCTTTTAAGCACAGGCCACCCCACTTGTCTTCTGCAGTAACAGAATCACCTCTCCCTTAAATTATTTATAAAATTCCTCATGAGATCCATTGGTACCTGGGCACTTCCTCATTTTCAGTCTTACAATGGCACCCTCCAGTTCTAAGGATGAGACTGGGGCAATTAAGGCAGCATTTTGATCTGGGGAGACCTATGATGAATTGAGTTTGTTTAGAAAAGTAGTGAGTTCCTGGTGGGCCAATCCTTACTTAACTGAATATAGTCTCTAATGGTAGGCTTGAAAGGCCTCCAACATATCCTGAGTCTTAATAATCTTTTACTTTGTTATTCTAATTAATAATCTCCATTATGTGAGCCTGTGCTATTTTTGCCCCAAACTGGTCTGCCAACATAGGGAGGGAACTTGGGTCCCCCTTAAAAAAATGTCTAAAAAAATAACAGTTTTTGCTTAACTTTAGAATCTAATATGGCTCCCAATGCTTTTTTAGGACCTGCCAATCTCTTCCCTCAGCATCTGTCCAACTTAACTTTATGTTGGGCTTCTAAATCCCCTATCTGTCTCTCTAAGGACTGTTGCCTGGCCTCCCACAATTTCTTTATCTTGCAAGCAAATTCTGTATGTCTGCCCCACAGGATAGACTTAACAGTATTCCACAGTGTACCTGGGGACAACTTCAGGGTGCCATTATCCTGAACTGCTTGCAATATCACCAGTGGGATCATATCGTTCACCTCGTCGTCTTGCAATAAAGAGACATTCATGCACTAGAACGTAGTCCTTTTAAACTTGTCTAAGGATTCTCCAAAAAATATGGGCATGGTCAGATAAACCAAAGGTTCCCACCCAACTATCAATTAAAGACCCCACTCCCCTGTTCCTTGTGTATTGCAAAATAATCCAGTCTAGAGCAGATCTGGTATATCAGGGAAAAATATGTATAATCCAGAGCCCGGCCATATAAAGACCGCCATGCGTCCAGAAGACCCAGGTGTCCCAGTAATTTCCTAATCTTCTTAGCAACAGAGTGTTGCTTTCTTAGAATTTGGGAAGTACTGTTTAGAGTAGGTTGGGATATTATTTTTAGATCCCCACTGACTATAAGAGCCCCTTCCACCCATTCAAAAATCAAAAGAAGCAACAATCTACAACAAGAATAATCAGCGCGCCCAGAGGAGTATAAACTGAGGCTATTGTAATTAATGCTTCATCATTTTCCCTTTAATCAGGGCATACCAGCCTTCCTTATTTGTCTTTTGATCCATCAGTTCAAAAGCCACAGAATTTGGCACCAGAACAACAGTCCTCCATCCAGCTTTGTATGAAGAGGTGACCACGTTCTGGAACCAAAATCCCTTCAGCATGTCATGTTGTCGATTTGTCTGACCTTGCAAAGTTACTTCTCACATGTGAACTCCAGTGTACTTCATTATCTATAGCAGTGGTGGGGTTCAAAAATACCTGGGATAGGCACAAGGGAATCATAGCGGTAAGGAGGGGGGGCGAGGAAGAAGTGCTGCAGATCACGTTGAGTTGGCAGTAAAAAATACAAGTAGAAGAAAATTGACAGACTGGGTGGGTCAAATGGCCCTTATCTGCCGTAAGATTCTATGTTTCTAGTAACTGTATGAACTTGAATACACCAACAGCTGTGCAATAAACAAAACTGGCGAAGTTGTATGCTTCCATGGTTGGAGATTTGTGACAAACGATCTTTGTTCTCTCTCTGGCCATACCAGTTCCCTACCCTGTGAGAGATGGTGGAGGATACTAGACCCTTACAGTAAGGACCCACCTCATGAGCCAATCAAAATATTGTATAGCTCAGAATAAAAGCATCACATACTATAATCCCCACATAACAGAAAATACACACACACACACACACACCAGCCTAGTAATAAAAATAATACATTCCAGAGCCACAGGCCTTCTGGACAATGGTACAAAGTCTCCAAGTCAAGAAGAATTTTTGCTTGGAGGC
The DNA here is from genome assembly GCA_016271365.2 of Neoceratodus forsteri. Classification (NCBI taxonomy): domain Eukaryota; kingdom Metazoa; phylum Chordata; order Ceratodontiformes; family Ceratodontidae; genus Neoceratodus; species Neoceratodus forsteri. Next base: position 925,624,552 of record CM028132.1, read on the forward strand.
AAATTACATACAGTACAACAATCATGGGTTTCATAGTATATATACAGTAGCAGCTATAGATAATGAAGTACACTGGAGTTCACATGTGAGAAGTAACTTTGCAAGGTCAGACAAGTTGACAACATGACATGCTGAAGGATTTGGGTTCCAGACCATGGTCACCTCCTCATACAAAGCTGGATGGAGGACTGTTGTTCTGGTGTCAAATTCTGAGGCTTGTGAGAAGGCCTTGCTGTACTCCCCTCAGGTTTATGATGGTATAGCCACAAGGAAACCAAAGTAGGTTGGGTGAAGCAAACAAAATGCTTTTTGTTGTGTAAAACTACCATGGCAGTCCCTAATTAGGACTGATTTCCCATAACTGTTGAACTGGGAAGGTGGGTAATAGAGTCCTGTGGCAGGCAAGGGAACATGCCTAGTAGCCACTTGGCTGGCATGACTACCCAGGTCCCTGAGCAGTCACTCCACCAAGTCCCTCCCCCAACGTACACACCGCTACCCAGCCCCAATCAATCCAAATGTAAGCATACCAAAATAGACAGTGGTTTCAGTAGCAAAACAGAAAGTCATTACCCCAGACCTATTAGAGGCCTGAAACGAGGGAAATGCATCGAATATATGAGCACACAATACAAATATGTACAGTATAGTAGAGTCCTGGTAATTTAATGGAAACAAGAGCATAAGCCACACTCCAGACAGTCAGAGTGAACCAGAACATCCAAACAGTCTGTATGAGCCACAACAAAAAGGCGACTATCTCAAGAGAGGGAAAAAACAAATGTTGCATAGCGTTCCAGTCTCCCTATATCCCAAGTAAAGTCATGGGAGGACTCTGAAAACAGAATGAGTCAAAATAAAACAGTACTTGGAAAGAAGCTTCCTTCAGGTCTGTGGATCAGCATCTACTTTCGACGTGGTGCATCTCTTTTGTAGATTCTGCAGCACTTTCTTAGTGTTCTGCAACATAACAAGGGCTGCCACCTTCCCACTCCAGCAAACACTCTGTCTATGGACCACAGACCAGTCCGTTGCAGCTGTATGAGGTTTCTGGTTCACTGCTGGTGGTGGGAGCTGGCACCCTCTGTCTTTCAATGCAGCCTTGGCTTCCTCTGATGAACCATACACCTTAATCCCCTCCTCCCAAATGACTCCCAAAAGGTACAGGGTGTTAAAAATCTGCTTTTCTCTAAGCAATTTCGTAATAACATTGTATGCCTTCCTCTTCTGTATTTCAGGGGATAGTCCTGATCAAACAATAAGCTGGCCATGTTGGAGGCAGTATAGTGTAGTGGTTAAAGGTACTGAGCTGCAAACCTGGAGACCTGGGTATGAATCCCATCAGCCCCAACCTGCATACTGTGCGGCCCGAAGCAAGTCACTTGACTTCCTTGTGCTTCTACGTTGCACCTGGAAACTAGCTTCAGCTTAATGTGCCTTTCCTGGCTAAACAATTTTCCCCTTGTACTGTACATCCTTTTTCTGCCATGCTAGTCTTAAGATTTCCTGTTTAGTTTTAAAGCTAGTGAACTTCATGATGATTGTGCATGGGTACGCTTGTGGGTTGATGGGCTTCAACAGCAGAACCTGCTGTGTCCACTCGATATGCACCTCCACCCTCCTAGGAACTCTACAACATCTCTCAGGAGATCCTCCAATGACTCAGACATACGGCCCATTTCTGCCCCTTCAGGAAGGCCATACAGCCTTAGATTCTCCCATCTGGATCTTGCTTCAAGATCTGCATGTTTTTCTTATAGGAGCATCACATGATGAATCAGTTTCTCCATGGCCGGCCCCTGTTGTATAGTGACATCCTCAATTAGACTCACTCTCTCTCCTCAGTTGTCCCAACTCGTTTCTCTACTTTAGTCAGTTTTTGATTTAAGTATTTGAATTATTTTTTGCTGTTCTCCCAAGACATTTTAATTTCTGTTATCAGTATCTCAAACCAGCTTCTGGTGAGTATCACCATCTCCACATCGATGTCGTATTTGGGGCCTGTAGTCTTAGCAGGGGACAGGCTCCAGCTGCCATCTCTTCTATGTTTTAACTCATAGACTTTCCTTTGTTATTTTTATATCTTTAAATCAGGACCATCTTGAAAATAGGTCTTATGACCTAAAGATGTGAAATTGTGATCTTATCCTGTGTAAAAAATAAAGAATTTTACTACTACTACTGCATCTCTGCTTCTGCCATCCATTCAAGCACCTTCCTGCCTTGGTTTTGACTTTAGAGACCTGGATCTGGTGCAACAGTCATCCCATTGGCTCCCCCTGACATATTGGTAGAGATTTTCTGAAAATAAGTATGGGGAAAATAACAGCCGGTGAGAGGGGAACTCAGCACTAGGCCAGTCATATGCTGTGAGACGTCACCGGAAGTCCAACCAGACATTAACTTTCAGGAGACACCTTAAAAATTTGCAGCTGCTACAGCTAGATTTTGAAAAACACTCATGTGACATGATATTTAAGTATTAGAATTTAACTACCACCCACATGCCTGACAGTCATAAAATGGCTCTCGGCAGGCAAGACTAGTTTTCGTGGCGGCAAGAGATGCACAGTGGACTATATTTGTTATTCACAAAGAAACTTGCACACCAGATGGAAGAACACTTTCTCACCTGATGTTAGTATTCTCACACTGGCTAATCCAGCAGTTCTCACACAAAATTGCCTATTTTGCATGAGTATAATGTGAATTTTATTTATTATTTTAATTTTCACACTGGGATAGCCTTCTTTTTCTCCATCATATAGTTCTAAAGACATACAGTACAACAATCATCATCAGCATCAGATGTTACAAAGTTGTACATATCAGTGACAATGCAACTAGTGCCACTAGCCACTTGATATGTGTTTTGCCTAGCTCATGCAAGAGCTGTAAGAGGAATCTCCAGGCCCTTGTGTAAGTATACAAATGGGTCTATCCAGTTGTGTTGCTTCTAAACAGCCTGTTTTGTGGGAGCAGTGAGGCAGTACTCGTCCCCCTTAGTGGCCCCACTTATTCCCAATATTAGCTGTGATTTATGTGAGGCCATAGATTTAGAATAGTGTACGCCCTGTAGGGCCCCAAGCACAGAGATTCCAAATCTTCCATTGGGATGAACCGGGCCAGAAGTGCTGGGCTCCAGTGTTTCCCAACTCACCCATGTGGTCCAGTTGTAGCAGACGGTGTAAATTCTATTATTTACACTGAGCCCACCATCCCCTTCTAGACATGCATTGTTTTTAGACCCACACCCATTCCATATACAGTTTGTGCTGCACAAGTAGACCCATTTCCACCCAGTGTGGGCAAAACCTGTTGCTTGCATCATGATGGAGCCAGAACATACCATTCCAGTATGGGTTGTTAATGCAAGGCTAGGTGGAGCAATCAAAATGGAGGTGGGGAGTAATCATTCAGACCAGTTCTTCACACTTTGAAAAATTATCCAATGGGCTTGATTCCAGAAGGGAGGATGCAGGGCTTGCATTAAGCCCTGTGTCTGACACGAAGGGGGTCGCAGGTGCGCCAAAGCCCCTTGGATGCAGAGCAGTCCGATTTTCAAAGAGGTGGCATATTTGCAACATTTTCCCCACTTGGGTCATCTACGCAACTCCCTGGATTCACTGTCACTGGAGGTGATTGTCATGGGTGACTTCAACCTCGATTGGCTCTCCCCTAGTTCTAAACCACTAAAAGATCTCTGTGATGCTTATGGTCTTACCCAGCTTATCTCTGAGGCCACCCACCCAAATTATAAAAATCCTGCAAATAGTACACTGTTGGACCTAATTCTTGTAAATAAGTCCCACTTTATAACTCACACTGGTGCTTTTTTCAGTGACATAAGTGACCATAGTTCCATATCCTGCGTGAGGGCTGTTCCTAAACCTATCTCCACCTCTAGATATATATTCAAAAGAAGTTATCGCAATTTTGACTGCTATGCCTGCCTCAAAGACCTAGAGAATACCAGATGGCAAGACTTCTACCTAGCTACTACTGTATCTGAGGCCTATGACCTGTTCCAAAATATAGTCTCAAATGTCATAGATAAACATGCACCGTTAGCTAAAATTAGAACTAGGAAAAAGTTGTGCCCTTGGTTTACCGATAATCTGAAAGCAGCCTTGCATAACAGGGATGCCCTATGGAAAAGAGCACGCAAATCTAAACAGCCAACAGATTGGGCAGCATTCAGACTGGTGAGGAACCAATGCACAAAGATTATAAGGGCCGAGAGCCAAATACTTCCAGTCGGTACTGGACTCCTCATCTAACCGCCTACTAAGTTCTGGAGAACACTGAAGGAAATTGAAGGGCACAGTTCAGCTAACTCTCTCCCTGCCAAAATCTCATCTGGTAGTATTACCACTGCTAGTAAACAGTCTATTTTAGATCTTCTAAACAATCACTTCACTACAGCCAGGTTAGCTTTCGATACCTCTCCTGCAAATAAACTGCACTCCCTGACCATTGTCCCTGCCTCAGCCTGTTCAACCATAAATACCCCCATGCAAGAAGCAAAATTCTCATTCTGCCTCATCACTTTGAAGCAAGTGGAAAATCTTCTACCATGCCTGATACAAGAAAAAGTGTGGGCGCTGATCAGCCTGATCCAGTCTTCCTAAAACTAAGTTATCATGTTCTGACTGTGCCCATCACTCATCTCTTCAACATGTCACTTGCTCGAGGTGCTCTCCCATTGGTGTGGCAAATAGCACATGTAATCCTGCTGTTTAAGTCAGGTGATCTGAATGACCTTAACTACAGACCTATATCTCGCCTTCCCACCCTATCTAAATTACTCAAAAAAAATAGTCAATTCACAACTAAGAAATCACCTAGAATCATTCCCATGCTTAACCTCATACAGTCCAGATTTAGACTGAATCACAGCATGGTAACTGCTGTAACCAAGGTGATCAATGGCTGGCAACTAGCAGTCAACTCTAATAGCCATGTGGGTGCTTTATTTCTCAACCTGAGCAAGGCATTTGACATGGTGGATCATGACCTACTACTGCTCATACTACGTAAGATTGGTCTCGATTCCACTGCATTGCAATGGTTCTCTTGTTGCCTTATAGGCCAGCAGCAGCAAGTCAAAGTGGAAGGGGACCTCTCCCCTCTGAAAACACTTTAGAGGGGTGTACCACAGGGGTCTATATTAGGTCTGTTACTATTTGCAATTTATATCAATAATATCAACTCTGGTATCAACTCTACAAACGTTCACCTTCTTCTGATGATACCATCCTCTACATCACCAGGCCCACTCTTGAACTTGCCTGTAAGGACCGGCAACATGAATTTAACTTGTTACAGCAAAACCTCCTGCACCTAAAACATCTGTTAAATGCTAAAAAAAACAAAGCCATGTTTTTTCCCCCGCATGTCAACTCAATAAACCACTGTCCCTTAGGTGTCACACCACAAATCACAACCCTCCTGGGGGAAACCACTGGAGTTAGTGGACAGATTTAAATACATGGGCTTTTGGATTGACTGCAAACTTTCCTTCTTTGCTCATACTAAGGAACTGGCAAAAAAAGTTAAAACAAAGACTAGGTCTCTTTTTTCGAATTAAACACTTACTAACACAGGATGCCAAAACAAAACTGGTGCAAACTACTTTCCTCCCTCTCCTGGACTATGCCGACTTTTTTTATAGTCATGGACCTAGCACTGTGTTAACCAAACTCGACACCCTGTATCATAGAGCACTACGATTTATTACTGAAGCACTGTACTCTACCCATTATTGCTCCCACTATTCCCAGCTTGGTTGGAAGTCACTTAAATCCAGGAGACTAAAAATTGCAGCTACTTGGACCTATAGAACAAGCTCCCCCAATACATTTCCAATTGCCTGCTAACTTGTACCCCTGGAAGTTACTCCCTGCGAAGCCACTCCTACATCTCTCTTGATACCCCTAGAATCAGAATGTGCTTTGGCAGATCTTCTATGAGCAATTCCCTTCCTGTCCTTTGGAATAATCTCTAAAAAACCCTGAAACTATCACATTTTGTTAACATGGCCACCTTTAAAACTCTGCTTGCACGTTCTATTAAAGATACTTTTAACTAGTTTCCTTAACCACCTTCATGTCTGGAACTTTGTATGCTTGCACTCTACCCCAGCTCTCATCTAGTATGACTTGTTGCTGTTACCTCCTCCTCTTCCCTGCCATCGACAACCCCCCTTATGCTCTTGCTGACCTGCTTCTGCCTCTCAACTTAATAGTAATCTTATTTCTTGCTTAGGTGTACTATACGTTGTTGTTATATTGTGCTCTGTGAATTTTATATGATTCTATCCTGCGCTGTAACGCATTTTTGACTTATGTTCTCCTTGGCCCAGGTCTACCTTATAAATGAGTTCTTTCAATGGTGATCCACCTGGTAAAATAAAGATTGATTGACTTTACGACTGCATGCACCAAAAGGTTGGTGCAAGTGCCGTGATCCCAGATGCAAGGTTAGACCAGGGAGAAGGTGGTCTGACTCCTTGTGTCCCACATTCTGGACTTGCAGCGGGCATTTGCAGCACACTACATTGATAATCGTGCTTGCCACAAGGCGTGATGCAAGTCTCAACTTGCATCGCACACCCTGCCGCAAGTCCCCTGTGGTGCCACAGAACTTTATAAAATTGGGCCCTATGTCTTTAACTATATGAAAGGCTTGTAAGCAACCCAGCTACATCTAATTTATGCTCTGTTTTTAATACATCTTTGTATACAACCCTTAAAGGGGTAAAACTCATTTAATTATACATATGTTGTAGGAGTGAATTTAGCTACCAGTAAACTTGAACCTAACTATATACCTGCAGTATCAGTGGCTCAGTAGGTAGCATGCTTGCCTCTGGGGTCAGAAGATCAGTAGGTTGTAGGTTCTAGTACTACATTAGGAATTTAATCTCTAGCTGCTCTGTACATTTTTTTTAACTCCTAGTGTCTCACTGCCATGACTGCCTGACCAGGGATAGACATGCTTGTTTATCTTGGGAAACTTAAGGATTGGTCGAGTATTGCAGTTGAGGTTCAGTGGAAAAAAGTGCATCTTGGGAAACGTGAGAAGTGATCAAGTGCATGGCAGTTGGGGTTCAGTGCCAAAGCATGCAAAATCATGCACCTAGGACATAGGAACCCAGGAGTGGAGTATAGGGTGGGTGGGGGGAGGCACTGACAATCAGTAAGCAGGAATGGGACCACGGGGTTTATCATAACTGATGACCTCAAAGTGGCAGGGCAGTATGACAGAGCAGTGGGTAGGGCTAGTGGGATGCTGGGGTGCATAGGGAAATGGAAGAGAGAGGTGGTATTGCCATGGTATTGCTCGCTGGTGTGCCCCCCAGAGTACTGTGTCCAGTTTTGGAGGCTGCACCTCAGAAAGGAAACAGACAGGGTGAAGGCAGTCCAGAGGAGGGCAACTAAAATGGTGCAGGGGTTGGACTAGAAGCCCTATGAGAAGGAGAAACTGAGGGATCTCAACATGTACACCCTGGAAGAAAGTAGTGTGAGAGGGGATGTGATGGAGACCTATGAGTACCTCACGGGGTGAACAGTGTGCATGAAGGGAGTCTCTTTCAAATAAGAAAGAGCACTAGGATCTGGGGGCATGCACTGAAGCTGGAGGTGGGGGAGTTCAAGAAGGATGTGAGGAAATACTACTTCACTGAAAGGGTGGTAGATGCCTGAAACAGACTGCCAGCAGAAGTGGTGGAGGAGAAAACAGTGGGGTGGGGGGGCTTCAAGTATGCATAGGATAGACATAGGAGAATATTAGTAAATATGCAGGGTGGGTCCTCTGAAACCCGTTAGGGTCTGCAGAGACAAAATAATCAGGAAACATCTGGGGAGATTCCGTGGGCTAAGAGGTCCTTTTCTTCTGAAAAATTCTATCTTTTTGTATCATTAATTTGAACTATATTCCCCTTCAGGAAATGCTTTATAATTACTGGTGACCCACTTTATCACACAGTTTTCAGGCATCTTTAAAATGCTGTAATAACTTGAAAATGGGTTATTATGGCATTTTGTGTCACTCAAGCCTAGTGCATCACCTTATTGGCTTTTACTTCATCTGTGGGCAGGACACACAACACAAGCAACATGGCAGCTCCATTTTGCCGGTACCGGAGCATCCGCGCTGACCGTCTGCCTACAAGTTCAGACACAAATAAAGTATTTATTTTTGTAATTGTTTATGTGGTTGATCCTCCCTTCAGATCAAACAAATATATATCTGTTTAATCCTGCAGTACTCATGCTGTGGTCGGGGCTTCGGCAGTCAGTCAGATTGGGAACCGACCGTGGCTGACTGAGTGCTCTTGCAGTGCTACAGTAAAAAGTACCAGCAATTATAAAAAATAAAGTCTAGGCAGGGCTGGCCTTAGGGTATATGGCACCCCTAGACAAACGTGCCAGTGGCGCCCTCCATTTTTCCTTTTCAGTCTTCATCTCACCCCGACACAAACCATGACAAGTGGTGCCCACCCAGATAGCAGTTTTGTCTGTCCTAACTGGATCTGATGGATAGTCCATCTATCTGACTCCAGATCCTAGAGCATACCTGACTCCATTCAGATTTTGCAGTGAAGGTCAGATATGGGACCCAAGTTTGGATAGGCAGATCCAAGGTCATATGTCTGCCTAAGATCCCTCAGATCCAAGGTAGGACAGTGGAATCCAAGGTCAGATTGTGGGATATGAGGTCAGATGTGTGCCTCAGATCCCTTGGACAGTCACATCACATACTTGGTATTCTACTGGATCCTAGGTGATATGATCCAGAAATCAGATCCTAATGTTTTCTCTGATGCCATAGATACATAGAAACATATTGTAGAAACATAGACTTTGACGGCAGATAAGGACTGCTTGGCCCACCTAGTCTTCCCATTTCCCTACCTACAGGATAAGCTGCAGATCCTAGTTAACCAACAGCCTAATTCTTGCCAGCCCCCTACAAGAATTGCCTTAAGTAGCCAGTCCCATGCATTCTTGAATTCTCCCACAGTTTTAGACCCCACAACCTCCTCAGGAAGGCTGTTCCATGCATCCACCACCCACTCTGTGAAAAAATACTTCCTCACATTGCCCTTGAGCCATCCCCCCTCTTTCTTCAAATTGTGTCCCCTTGTTCTTGCACATCTCTTTTTCTGAACGATGCTACCCTCATGGACTTTGTTGATTCCACTGAGGTACTTAAAAGTTTCTATCATGTCCCCCATCTCCCTCCTTTCCTCAAGGGTATACATATTAAGCTCCTTTAATCTCTCCTCATATGGCTTCACTTGCAGACCCTGCACCATTTTAGTTGCCCTCCTCTGGACTGCCTCCATCCTGTCTAGAGGGCCTGGGCTCCGGTATTTGAGAAAATTGGTGGTACTTGCTGGTATCTGATTCCACTGGACACAATTTGAGCAATACTACATTTTGCTGGGATTCAAATTCTGACTTCTCACAGCCATGTGCTTCAATTACTGTGCTACGTTTGCTGTTTTGCAAGTTTGAGGTTAAGCATCTCTGACACAAACTTATCACAGATCAGTTCAGCTGATGAACTAGAGGAGGCAGACAGTATATCATGGTGGTTTAAGGCTCTGAGCTGCAAGTCTGGAGACTTGGGTTTGAATCTTACAGCCCCCACTTGCATACTGTGTGATCCTGATTAAGTCACTTTACTTCCTTGTGCTCCCAGGTTGCACCTGTAAACAAGCTTCAGCTTAGTATGTCTTTCCTGGTAAAAAAAAATTATTCTGGATCTGTGGACTGGAAAACTGTGCTCAAATCAATTTGCTTGGATGGAAAATTGATTCTGGATCAGTTCCGCTGGAAAGCTGATCACAGATGAGTATGTAGAGTACAGTAACAATAGTTATGGACACAACCTACAACTAACCTGCCAGGGGGGTGCCCATCCCTTCAACATCTACTGGGTCCTGGGTTGTGGCTGCCTTGAACCAACCAGTTAACAGAAGCAGTTCCTCCAACCAGCACATTTCCATCTTTTTACTGGTGGCAGTGGTGCACCTCCTGGTACCTAGGCTGTTGCTACTCTGCCCCCCTTCCCAGGCAGCTGACACTAGTATAGATTCTTTGAACCAGTTAGCAGAAGCAGTTCCTCCACCAACAACCAACCAGCACATTTTTTCCATCTTCTGTTTACTGGTGGCAGTGGTGCAGTCAGGAGCACTGTCTGCAGGGACAAGAGAGACCCCCCTTACCTTACCCTCTCTCACTCTCCGGGACTGAGGGTGGTTGGGATGTGGTGTGGGATGGGAGTAGGACCAGACCAATGAGACTCAGACCACCAGAAAGAATCATGAATTATATATAGGCAAAAAAAAGCCAACACAATGCACAACTTAAGAAAAAAAAAAACAGTAAAAGCCTAACCGCTCAAGTCACTCACTATGCAGTGGTCTCTGGACTAGTCCTCCTCCTGTCACCGATGTGGATGAGCCTTCCCTGGCTGCGGCTTGCCATGCCCTTATCAATTCCCCGAGACCCGACACATGTCGATGAACGACGTTGTGAATCCCAGCCCTCCAGGCCAGTCGATTGATTCTTCAGGCTGGACCGTCGTCGACGACAGCATGCGAGACTCACTCGTCGATATGGCGCAAAGTGGCAATGTGCTGTGTGGATTCAGCACACATAAGCACAACAGTTGGGTTTCTGGTGAGTGGCTGGCATTGTCTAGGGAGGGGCAACGAGGTGATCAACGATTCAACGGATGGGACTGTCTGGGGCAGTGGGCGGGGCGCTTGCATGCACACTACAGCCCGAGCCACCTCTGCTGCAACAATTGGCTGCTGCTGTGTTGGGTCCTTCATTGGTTGATGCCATGCTGGGTTTGCTGCTGGCAGGCTGTACTGGGGGGGTATTGGGGAAAAAATGGAAACAAAATATATATATATATATATTTAAACAGCGAGTCAGTCATTTGTGGAATGGGGTTTCCCTGCAGGCGCCCTAGGCGACTGCCTAGTTTGCCTATCCTTAAGGCCCGGCCCTGAGTCTAGGAAGGTGTGTGTTATGATGTTTTTTTATACAACCTTGGTGAGTGATGAGCTCATAAACCTCTTCAGCTTCTCTCTCAAGGTTTATGGCTCATCACTTACCTCAGGTGTGTAAAAAAACATCATAACACACACCTGTCTAGCCACTATACTCTATGTTATTGTCACAGTATATGCTGATTGGCAGAAAAGCAAAAGCATGATTTTTTTCACCATATCATAATTATAATTTTGACAGTTTCATTTCCTATGTTAGTGTTGACTGATAGGAGGTAATGCTCCCATAGAATATTCCTAATTGCAGTAATTTAAATGTCAGATTTAGTAACAAAAGATGAATTTACAGCATGTAATGTTTTAAAAAATAAAAAGAAATGCATTTGGATTGTTGGAGCACTTTTTTTTTCACAAATTCTTATGAACATTTATTCCATCTTAAAGTCCCCTTGACTTCAGAGGGCAACATTAGAAAAACATAACTTTAAGACACACTTCAGCATATAATTCACATATTCTCTGTAGTTAGCTTCCTTTTTTTAATAAAAAAAAATTAGCATTACAGGATCACGATTGATTAGGCTTCATCTGCACTGGGTAGTTGCCTATATCTGACATCATAATCCTCTGTTTATGACATCATAAGGATTCCCACAGCAACAGATTATGATGTCACAAGCAGAGGATTATGATTATGGGTGTAGACAAAAAATCAGCACAGAAGACATCTGGGGAATAGTGATTCTGCTTTTTATGTTAATGTGTCTAGTTTTAAAGCATAAGGGGGAAGTCCAATACAAAAACGGAACCTGAAAAAGGGTGGTTTTTTTTTTTTTCATTTTTATTTATCTTTTTTCCCTGCTCACACCCCCTTCGTCTCCGCAGCTCACTGTTGGGGACATGGTGAGAGGACACAAATCCCAGATGCAGTCCTCGGACCCCATCCTGTCTCAGTTTACCCCTCCCCAGGTGAGGAAGCAGGGAGGGGGGACTACCCCCCCACTTGTGCCACATGCCGTGCCTCCGACCAACCCAGGTCTGCACCTTCCCCCACCAGCCCAGTACTAGGCGAGCCATGAGGCCATTTTCTTGTTTTCCTCCCGGTAGCCCTGAGGACATAGGTGGTCAAGGTGGTCCGTGGAGAAGGCACACGCTGAGACGTGATGCCTCTCAAGGACCCTAGCCAATGTCCTCCTCTCCCACATGGCACCCCACACTGCACATCTACCCGTGTGCACCCAGGTGGTGGCAAGCAGTGGAAGCAGCGTCCCTCCCTGGAGGAGAGCACCCCTAGGGCACTCAATCCTCCTCCCCCCTGGCCAGCCCTCCAGCTCCCCGGGCTCATTCCTGAATCTGGGTCACCAACATCGCGAGTGGTAGTGCTACTGCTTCATTAACGGGCCGGGGGGTGTGGTTTTCTGTGACAGAATGCCACTAGTATTTCTGCATATGCTAACCCAGCAACCTAGGCAGCCATTATGTTTCCCATTCTTTTGGCAAAGGATCATGAAAAGTTAGTGCTGGCAAAGATACAGGATCAACTTCATAAGGATAAGTCCTATTATGAAATGGGTAGAATGAATGCTGAATTCTGATTGGCTGGGAGCTGCTTTCAGCTGGGCTGTTATCCCAGAACAATGGCCCAACTGAAATTATTATGTTTAAAAATGCATAAAATTTGCTAAAAATGACCCATTTCATAATCGCAATAAGGCACTCCAGGGGGTGTGTTATGGTGGGCTTACGGCCCTTCTCAGGGGGGGTGGAAGCCCTCAGCTACGCCTCGTGCTTCAGCCCACCCCAAGGTGGGCTGTAATCCTATCATAACACACCCCCTGTCATTCCTTATTGCTTAATCAATACAGTTTGCACGTGTCAATATATGTAAATTAAGCAATAATGCCAGGCAAGGGATGCAATATAATGCTGTGTCAGCTTACCTGAAGTGTGTTCTGAGGCATGAGGCTATAGGCCAAAAGACTCTTGAGAGGGAATTATATCCCATGATATAACACACCTGGGAGTGCATTACTGCAGTCATGAAATGGATCTCTTTTGATTTTGTTGACTGATGGCATGACCCATTTTCAGACTAGGATTATGTACTGAGATACCATCCTGGCTGAGTGCAGATTTAGACAAACTAACTTGGGGATTTTGACCATCTACGTTATAAAATACATCAATACACATGTATGGATAATGTTATGGTTAAAACTACTACATAGTGATGTATAAAGACATGCACTGAAGTATATCAACACATGGAAACTGTACTGGCAGGGCAGACCATGCGGAGATGACTCCAAGCTTTTGTTTAAAACAAAATGAAGTTCCTAGTCCCAATGGTTCCAAGGTAAGCTTTTATTGTGTGTGTGTAATTTCTTTATACTGTAGTGTATGGTGGAATGCTGTTCTGCATGGAAATCCATGCCTGGAACAGCATTGTTGTGCTGCAATAGCGACGTTATGATTTTGTTGTGATGCACTGAGGATGTCACTACTGCAGCACAACAACATCGAATGTTGTCATGCAGGCATGATGAAGTGTGGCTGAGAGCTGACCCAGAAAGTGAGTGGTGTTGGAAACAACAGCTACAGCCTGTGCTAAAAGTAAGGCAGTTTAAGTACTGGGGACCTTTTTTGGACACAGGATTTTAAACTGTGGTTGCCCATACACTATACAGTAGTGATGCAACACAGTCCCCATACTCCAGGAGGAGAGTGTCCCAGGGATACTCCAAATCCTCCCTACCATCCTTTGCTTATAGCATCCAGGACTGGGGGATGGGAACCCAAGCTGCCATCATGCCAGATCAGCCCCTTACTACCTATTGCCACAGAGCTGACTAGTTAAACCTTTCCTTCTTGCCATAGGTGTTTATCCTCCTTGGCAGCATGACCCCCATCCATCCCCTGGCAAGCTCCCAACCCAGTCACCTCCTACCTTCACTCAGAGAGGTGGGGATCTGTGGCAGTGGTGGGGGTGGGCTTGAGTGTATCAGGTGATGTGATTCTGGCAGCTCCAATTTTCATCCAGCAGGTATTCTTTCCTGTTCTGCCTCCCACGATACCAAGCAGCTCTCTGGCAGGCCACACATGCACATAGTGACATCCCTACAGAGGAGAGCGCTCCCTAGCCTGCTGCAGGGGCTGTCATGGTGGCAGAACCTGGCACCAGTCCCACCTTTCCTGAGAGTGCTGGCACACAACAGCACCATCCCAGCCCGCTCACCCATCCGAGCCACCTCCCAAGTCAGGTTCCGTACCCAGGTCGTTGGTGTGCCCAAAAAGAAAATTAAAGAACATTTCTTTGCAAGGGGCTAACTTTGGGATCTTTAGTGCTACAAATATTTATAGATAAGCTTTCAAATTTGCTTATAATATTTTTGAATATTAATAATTGCAAACTACACCAGTATAACAATTCTATTTTGCCCTGACTCAAGTTGTCATTAAAGCGTGACATTTCTAGCCTTAATGGTTACAAAGTTAACCCTTTCCAAAGAAATTATCTTAAGAAAGATTTAAATTTGGTACCCTTTGGGCTAAAAACTTTTTTTTTTAATGAAAACTTGGGAGTCAGGGCAAAACAGAATAAGGACATTGATACAGTTTTCAATTAAGCAATAATGCCTGACAGGGTGTGTGTAGCGCTGGGATAATGTCATGCCTCAGGTGGTTGGGCATGAGGCTACAGGCCAAGTGTGTCCAACACCTGAGAAGTGATGTTATACCCATGACATATACCCTGGGGGGGCATTATTGCTATTATACAATGGCTTGTTGTCATACAGAATAAAAAAAAAAAAATTAAAGATGTTTTTGTTAGTGTGGAAAAATATTTTTGTTTCTTAAGAGAAGATGCAAAAGATGCTCCAATACAATCAGTCAGGAGGTTCACAGTGCTGAGACTAGGCCCGTGATGTTATACTGGGATAATATCACTGTGCCAGGTACATAATGACCAATCAGAGTCCAAAAAATTATCTTGCCATTGTATAATTATTATTTTCTAACAATTTCACACATGAAGCCTGCAAAAGCATGGAAGATTTGGTACTACTAGAAGGGAGACCAAAATGTTCGCAACATGATTAGGGTCATAAGAGGAATAAAAATTTGGTTGAAAACTACGCAATAATTAAATAATGCATAGTGTGATGAGCCCACCCCTTGTGCCACTTCCAACTGGACTACTGGTTCTATTACATTCTGTCAGACCTGATACTTGCCTGAATTGCAAGGAGAGGCAGGCATGTCTTCAGATGAATTAAAAAAAGTTTTATTGAAGGAAGGAGAGTACAAGTCAAATCACAAAGAAACTGAGCCACTAATAAAACTGTAATACTATAGAAGGTTGTACTCCAAGCAATGCTGTAGACTTTAGACAGCTGCTATACTCTAAAGTAGTGCTATAGACTGCATATAGACTATAAGTATCTGCTATACTCTAAGGCAATAGTATTGACTCTAAAGAAATGTCGTGCTTTACATTTCAAGAATTCTAAAACTCTAAAGACCCTTGCCAGGGGTAACTCAGAATGGTAGTCCAGTTAATCTTTTGTGAAGCTGAGGATGATGACCTGTACGTGGACTTAACAAACAATGGGGTTCACACAAGTCAGACTGTCAGGCCAAAGGCACTTCCAAGATTTTTTTTTTTGCACCAGTGAATAGGTCATGGCAGACTGCTGATCAAGACAGAGCAACTGGATTCCTTCATGGGACCCTTTGGGTGTTGGTGAGGAAGTCATGGCAGACTACTGAACAGGGTCCGTATTAAGCACAAAAAATTTGTAATCCGGGGATCTCAAGCTTTCATCGCTCCTGGATCTGGCTGCTTTCTTCACTCCTGGATCTGGCTGCTTTTGTTGCTCCTGGATCTGGCTACTTTCTTCGCTCCTGGATCTGGCTACTTTCATCGCTCCTGGATCTGGCTGCTTTTGTCGTTCCTGGATTTGGCTGCTTTTGTTGCTCCTGGATTTGACTAATTTCTTCGCTCCTGGATCTGGCTGTTTTTGTCACTCCTGGATCTGGCTATTTTCTTTGCTGCCGGATCTGGCTGCTTTCATCGCTCCTGGATCTGGCTACTTCCTTTGCTCCTGGATCTGGCTGCTTTTGTCACTCCTGGATCTGGCCGTTTTCTACGCTCCTTTTTGGTTTTATTTGATATACTTTGTTGAGTTTTCAGAGTTACAAAACAACCAACATACAATAAGAATACAACATACAAACAACACAACCCCCCCAGAGCCCCCTTCCCACCCCCAACCCGAAGGTATTAAGAATAGTAATAAAACAGTCTGTCTGAGACAATACCATCACGCTCATCCTAACTTTACTCCATGCCTAACATCTATACATCTTAATAAAATCCCAAGGCACACTAGCACTCCATTAACCTGCTCAAGGGGAAGAGGAGATTGAAAATAAAGTGTGTAGTATACCCCATTTTCTATTCTACGTCTCTGTTTATTTATTTATTTAGCTTTTGTTTACCGGGTAGGTACACTAGACAAGTTATATGCCTATTTTCAGGAAAGGCCCGGGAGAGTACAACAGGTATAACAGGTACATCAATACAGCAAAGCAGGTGAGCAAACACTTATACATTTGTGGTGAGGTACAAGGAGTCAACAAGACATAACTGTACAGTTATGGAGACTGGTTATCATCTTTTCCAATCGCAAATTGTATAAAAACTCACTAAGCCATTCAGAATATGTAATTTCAGATTGATCCTTCCAGTGGTGAAGTGCCACTCTTTTCACAGAGAGGGAGACCATAGATAGACAGACAGTATGTCATTTCTTTAAACGGGACTTCTGAATATTCTCCTACAAGGCAGATTTTGGGAGTGAAGTACTCATCCAACCCCAAAAAGGGATCTGCCCATTGTCTAATCTTTTCCCAAAGAGAGGCAACTTTCAGACACGCCCACAACACATGCAAAAGGGACTCATCTGCCTGACCACATCTGGAACATAAAGAAGAGGGCAATTTCCCCATCTTAGCCAGGTGCAGAGGGGTACATTATGTAAAATGTAAAATTGAGTAAGGCGCAACTTATCGCTAGTCAAATAAAGATATGTCAGCCCAGATGTGATCCCAATTAAAATCAGAAGTGAGAAATAAGGAAGACCACTACCTAGAGTAGCCCGAGATTTCTGGGAAAAGCTTAGAAAACAATGCAGATGCAATCTGGGAGACCGAATGGGGTTGCCACACTAAAATTTGGAGTAAATGAAGAAATTCCCCTTGATTATTAGTCTAAGAAGCCGTGCCAAACCGATTAATCAGTAAATGATGAAGTTGGTAAATTTTAAAAACATGTTTGGGCGACAAATTAAGATGCACTAATAGGTCTTGGCTACTAAGAATTTGGTCACCAGAAAGAAGGTCAGAGACCTTCTTCTCTCTCTCAGCGAAGGGAACCCCTCAGGAGTCAACATTTGTCCTCCTAACTTGAAACTGGGATTATGGCACAATGGCTGAGAGACATTTGTAAAATTGTCATAATACAATGCCCAACACAATTGGGCATGAACCTTTAGAGAGATGAAGATGACTGATTTCTGAAGTTGTAAAGGGAGCTGTTTAGGAGGAATAAAATATAGGCCATCAGGGGAGAGGCCCATGTCCTCAATCTGCATCTGTTCAATTTGAAGCCACAATGGGACATATGGGGTAGTACCTTGCATTGTGGTAGAAGTAGACCATCTAGCATATTTAGCAATGTGACTCGCCAAATAGTAAATAAAAAAGTTAGGCAGTTTAAGTCCTTCTAATTGTTTCGGGGCCCCTAACCAATGGTAAGCCGGTCACGGGAATGTACCTTTCCATAGAAAAGCAGAACTAAGACTATGGAATTTCTTAAACCATTGAAGGGGAAGCAGGAAATTCATCATCTGCAAAGGGTAAAACAACCGTAGAAGAATATTCATTTTGATAATACTGATTCTGCCCTGTAGGGACAAAGGAAGGGATGCCCACCTATGGAGATCCTGATGAATGGTGTTTACTAAATCATCCAAATTTAACTTTTTCATTAAAGTAGTTTTTTGAGAAAGGATAATACCTAAATATTTAACCCTGGTAGCCCACACCAAACCAAATGAAGCCATATCCAACTGCAGGACCCTAGAGTTTAAAGGCATTATCACCGTTTAATCAATATTAAGGTTATAATTAGAAACCCTGCTAAAGCCCATAACAATATGCAAAGCTTTAAGAATAGAAGTGATGGGGTCTGAAAGATGCAGTAAAATATCATCTGCATATGCAGAGAGCCTGAGGTCTACTGGGCCAATGGGAATCCCTTTAATAAGGGGTGAAGATTTAAGAAGATGCAACAGGGGCTGTAAGTAAAGGTTAAACAAAAGAGGGGGATAAGGGACATCCTTGACAAATTCTGGAGTGCAGGACAAACCCTGCTGATAGCACTCCATTACAAAATATCCTTGCACTAGGCTGGGAATATAACTCTCGAATCCATTTTTATAAAGAATGAAGGGAAACCAAATTCATCCATAACTGTAAACAGAAAGGTCCAATTAACCCTATCAAATGCTTCCTCTGCATCCAGGGAGACCAGAGCCATAGGTTGGTTGGCCTCCCTGGAGGTGGAAAAAATATGGGACAACTTTCTCAGGTGGTCCAGGGAGGACCGGCCTTTCATAAAGACCACTTGTTCTGGTCCGATCAACCCCTTCCAGACCTGCATAACCCTGTTAGCCATTATTTTGGCAACGATTTTCACATCATAATTCATATGCAAAATAGGATGATAGTTGGTCACCTTATCCCAGGGCTTACTGGGCTTGGGCAAAACCACTAACAAAGCTTCTAATGAAGAGGATTCTGAAATACCAGCTTCATAAAAGTAGGAGTACAATTGTTGAAGAATTGGAGCCAGATCCACAGCAAATACTTTGTAAACATTTGGGGGAAAACCTTCCGGTTCCGTTGCCTTATCCAAGGGAAGTGACTGGATGGCAATCAAGATTTCCTGAAGGGAAATGGGATGGTCCAAGAAGGATTGCTGATCCAGGGTCAAATGGGGGAGCTAAATAAGAGAAAGGTAATCTTGAATATCTAGAACAGAGGGCGAGTTAGCTGGAGGACTATACAGTTGATGATAGTATGATTTAAATTCACATACTATCTCCTTGGGTGATGTTTTAGGGGAATTATCAGTCAGGGAAGTTATAGAAAGGACTATGCAAGAGGCTTCCTGTTACCTTAATCAGAGAGCAAGAAGGTGCCCTGCCTTATCCCCGGTTTTAGGATGGCATGCTCAGCCCATTCCCTCAAGCTCTCCACATACTGATCCCTCAGTGTTGCCAAGAGTTCCTGCTCCTGCTCAGAATCTACCAGTGAGGGAGTATTCTCACCATAATATGATCCAAGAGGAAACGAAGAGTGGCCTTCTGTTTCCTCTTCCATGTGGAGGCCATCCTGATAAAGTCTCCATGCAGAACACATTTAAGAAAACACCAAAGCTTATCTACATCAGAAATAGATCCCTCATTCTGCTCCATAAAATAGGTTATGAGGTCTCTAATTTTAGCTAATTCCGGATCTTCTTTAAGTAATTGACTATTAAGTTTCCATAATTTATCCTGATGAAGGTTGGGCGAGAGGGTACAGTCTAGCCAGGTGGGCGAATGGTCATATAGTATTCTAGGGGTAACCCCCCAACCATCACATCATGTAGGATAGTTTTGCTAACTAAAAAGTAATCCAACTGGGAAAGAGACCTGTGAGCTGGCGAGTAGAAGCTGTATACCTGATCGGAAGGATGTAGCACTCGCCATGGGTCACACAGGCCTCCTGTATCCATCATATCATGAAGGGATCATTGAGCGGGGGAGAGCCCCAGAACTCTACGACCGGTTCTATCAAAATCTGAAGTCAGGGTTAAGTTCTAGTCCCCGGCCAAAATGATTGGAATGCGGACATAAGGAGCCAGCAAAGCTAGTAATTCAGAAAAGAATTTAGGGGAATCAGTATTAGGACTGTATATGCAGCCTAGAAGGACTTTGGAATGATCTAGCACCCCTTTTAATAATAGGTAACACCCCTTAGGGTCCTCTACATTTTGTAAAAGTTGGAACTTGACCCCCTTAAAAATTTATACCGCCACCCCTCTTTGGGCTGTGGAATTCCCAGCTGCAAATACCTGACCAACCATCTGCCTGTGGAAGAGAGATCCTTCCACAGAGAGAAGGTGGGTCTCCTGAAGAAAAGCAATATGACAGTTTAACAGCTGGAGGTGTTTTAAAATCTGGTAATGCTTCACCCTAGAGTAGGCACCTTTTGCATTCCACATCATGACATACTTCATAATTACCTAATGGAGTGTGGCAGAAATAATCCAAGTAGGTCAAGTAGACCTCTAAAGAGGAACCAAGAATCAGAGAGTAACTCAAAATACATCAGTGAATTGGCCACCACACAACAGAATGCTTTCAATCAGTTAAAGCAAATCCTGAGGCACCCATTCTTGCCTGCCCAGACTACTGTAAATCATTCCTAGTGTATACCAATGAGAAAAAGACTGAGGTAGAAAGGTCAGTGGGGGATGCTGCAACAGAAGGTAAAGCCATCAAAAAATGGAGAGCAATGAGTACCAATGCCCGTAGTCTGGGTAACAAGCTTCCTGAATTAGTAGCCTTGATGGAGGAGGAACATCTGGATATCGTGGCAGTCACAGAAACATGGTACACACAAAACCATGACTGGGACATAAACATACTAGGATACACTATCTACAGGAGGGACAGGGAGGTAAAGAGGAGGAGGAGTAGCTCTTTACATAAAGGAAGGAATAAAAGCAACAGAACAAAAGGGTAAACAGGGAGGAGAAGAAGCACTGTGGGTAAATTTGGAGACAGGCAATGGCACCACAATCCGCACAGGGGTTGTATACTGAACCCTTCTCGAGAGAAAATGGACAAGGAAATGATAGAAAGTATACTTAGAATGGCAGAAAAAGGGGAGATATTGCTGATGGGTGATCTGAATATGCCAGATGTTAACTGGAGTGCAGTTGCAGCACCCACTTCGTAGAGTGGGGTTATTCTAGATGCCCTACAGGGGGCATGCCTTAGACAACTAGTATCGGAGCCCACTTGAGAGGGAGCAATCTTAGACCTGGTTCTCTCAAATGGAGATGGAGAGAGGATCACAGATTTAGAAGTGGGTAGCCATCTGGGAACTAGCGACCATCGAACAGTATGGTTCACAATAAACACAGCAATAGAGGTCAAGCCATACAAAGGCAAAAGTACTGGACTTTGGAGGCTGACTTTGCCAAAATGGGTGAGTGCCTAAGGATGCACTAGCAAATGGGCAGGAAGGAGGTGGAAGAACAATGGGGAATAATAAAACTGCCATCACAGAGGTAACGAGCCTTTGTGTGAAGCAAATAAACAAAACAAAAGCGATGTAAGAAACCACTATGGTTCTCAAAGGAAGTGGCAGTGAAGGTTCAAGAAAAAGAAAGCATTCAGGAAGTACAAGGAATCGCAGAAGGAGCAGGACAGGAACTGTATCAGTTAAAGCAAAGGAGGCTGGGAAGGCAGTCAAAACAGCAAAGGCCCAAACCCGAGGAAAGATAGCCAAATCAGTTGAAGGGGATAAAACCTTTTATAGGTACATCAGGGGCCGAAGGAAGACCAAGGGAGGGATAGTGAGGCTTAATAAAGGGGAGGGAGGGTGGGCAGAGGAGACTGTGAAAAGCAGAGATACAGTATTTACAAATGAAGAGGGGGTACCTAAAACAAACAGTAGAAACACTCTGGATACAGAAGTTGATATCAGCCCATTTACAGAAGAAAGGGTTCTGAAAGAACTCTTAAAACTGAAGGTGGACAAAGCAATGGGGCCTGATGGGATTCATCCAGAATTCTAAAAGAACTAAGGGTAGAACTAGTGACACCACTGACTACCCTTTTAACAAATCATGGGAGGATGGGGTGGTACCCGAGGACTGGAGGAGGGCAGATGTGATTCCCTTCACAAAAGTGGGAGCAAGGCAGAAGCAGGAAACTACAGACCTGTTAGTTTAACCTCAGTGATAGGGAAAATGATGGAATCACTTCTGAAGGAAAGAATTGTCAAGTATCTAGAGGCCAGAGGGCTGACAGGACCCTAGGCAGCATGGATTCACAGTGGAAAGGTCATGCCAGACAGATCTGATAGATTTCTTTGACTGGGTGACCAAAGTAGTAGATCAGGGAGGGGCTGTGGACATGGCCTACCTAGACTTTAGCAAGGCATTTGACACAGTCCCACACAAAGATTAATACAAGTTAGCCAGCCTGGGAGTGGGTCCCAAGATGACAGCCTGGGTAAAGAATTGGCTGGAGAATAGGACACAGAGAGTAATAGTAAATGGAGTCCACTCGAAGAAAGGGTTACTAGTGGGGTACCGCAGGGTTCAGTATTAGGACCGGTCCTCTTCAATGTCTTTATAAGCGACACTGCAGAGGGACTGGAAGGAAAAGTATGACTCTTTGCAGATGACACAAAGATCTGCAACAGAGTTGATGCACAGGGTGGGGTGAAAAGGATGAGAAGGGACTTGTGCAAGTTAGAGGAATGGTCAAATGTATGGCAGCTTAGATTCAGTGCTAACAAGTGCAAGGTAATGCACCTGGAAACAAAAACCCAGGGAAGAGTACACAATGGGGGTGAGATACTAACAACAACAAAATGGAAAGGGACCTGGGGTAGTCATATCAGATGACCTAAAGGTGGGCAAGCAATGTGAGAGGGCAGCAAGGAGGGCTGGGGGATACTGGGATGCATAGGAGAGGCATCATCAGTAGAAAACAGGAAGTTGTTATCCCTCTGTACAGACAGCTGGTGAGACCCCATCTAGAGTACTGTGTGCAGTTCTGGAGACCCAATCTCACAAAGACATAGACAGGATGGAAGCTGTCCAGAGGAGGGCAACTAAAGTGGTGCATGGTCTGCACGGAAGACATATGAAGAGAGATGAAGGAGCTTAATATGTATAGCCTCGAGGAAAGGAGGAGGGGGACATGATGGAAATGTTCAAGTACCTCAAGGGAATCAACAAAGTCCAAGAGGAGCATCTTTCAAAAAAGAGGTGTGCAAGAACAAGAGGCACAATTTGAAGATGGGGGTGTGGCTCAGAGGTAATTTAAGAGTATTTTTTCACAGAGAGGGTTGTGGATGCATGGAGCGGCCTTCCGGAGGTTGTGGAGTCAAAATCAGTGGTGGAATTCAAACATGCATGGGACAGTCATAAGGCCATTCTAGGGGGTGGGGGTAGGAAGAAGTAGGCTGCTGGTTAACTAGGATCTGTAGCTTATCCAGTAGGTAGGGAAATGGGCAGACTGGGTGGGCCAAGCGGTCCTTATCTGCCGTCAAATTCTATGTTTCTAATGCAAGTAATCGAGGATTGGGAGCTGTCCTACCACAAGAGCAGGATGAGACAGAGTGAATAATAGCTTATGCCAGCAGAGTACTCTATAGTTCCAAGTGGAATGGTGAAAGATACAGTTCTTTCAAATTGGAATTATTGGCATTAGTGTGGGGCAGTGACTGAAACATTCAAGAACTACATGGCTGCTAACTCTTTTACCATATACACTGATAATAATGCACTGGCTCATCTGAACAAAGCAAAGTTGGAAGCACTAAAACAATGGTGGGCATTCAGATCACCAAATTATGACTGCACCATATGCTACCACTCAGACCAAGCAAACACCAATACGGATGCACTGTCTCATTTACCTGCTCGGGACAAATCAGAAGAAGATGCAACTCAGTAAGAAAATCTAGAGATGCTTCCATTCCTTCAGATACCAGCTGAAGCCAAGCAAGCCTGTTCTCAGTGGTTACCTCAAAGTGTGAAAGATGAACCAGAAGCCAAATCCCCAGGGCTCAAGCAAGACAAGGACATTTGGAAATTAGTTCAGATTCAAAGCCTAATTATCCAGCAAATTCAGAAACTCATAATCACTGCCAAGGTCCTGATGCCACAAGAATGACAGAAAGCTCCAGACAGACTAGTCAAATTATTCCAGCATCGGAGCCAATCACCCTCCAGCAGGGAAGGCTGATCAGAAAGACCAGAGATCCCAAAACACACAAGGATATACTGCAAATCGTACTTCCCTGCCAAGCAGCACCTATCACTGGCTGTATTTCATGATTTGCTTGGACACTTTGGCCATAAGAAGACTGAAAGCAACCTCAGAGAACATTTGTAATGTATTGGGTTGGGATAGGACATTTTGAAGTGGTGTGACAGCTGTGAAGCATGTAGTTTGAAACATAATCCCAGCAACATAGAACAGGCACCACTGGTACTCACCATCAGCAAAAGCTCCTTTGAACGTATTAGCATTGGATCATCTCAAGCTAGGTACCAGCGACAACAGTTGTTTGTACCTGCTCACGATAACTGATCATCATAGCAAATTCTTAGTGGTAATTCCAGTGTAAGACCTCACAGCTAAATCCACAGCTCAAACCTTCAGGGATCACTTTGTAAAGCTGTATGGGTATCAAACTCAAGGGACAGTTCCTGAGTTGCACCAATTCAAGGAACTACGTACACTGTATGGAAGCCATAAAATGTGAACCACTGCCTATCATTACAATCAAGTGGACTCTGTGAACACACCAGCTGCACCATTATCAAAATATTGAGAGATTTGCTGGAACCACAGTGCCTAGAGTGGCCTACTATCCTTCCAGAATTAGTATACCTTTACAGTAACACTGTCCACTATTCCACGAGGCACACCCCATACTACTTGATGTTTGAATGTCACGAATAACAACCAACGGACATAGCACTTGGAGTGCCTACAGAATCTGTAGAGGTATCTAAAAGAATAAGTACAAGAGCATCATGACTGTCTACAGATTGCCAGTAAAGCACTGTCAAAGCAAATCGCCATAGTGAGAGAACAACAGCACAACCTGTATGACAGAAGAACCAAAGCAGAACCTTTACTGATTGGAGGGAAGATTACTGCTCAGATACACTCACAGTTGCCAGAAACTGAAAACTATGCTATGAAGTGGTTCAAAGTCAGGTATACAGAAATTAAAGGCAGACTTTTAGAAAGGTACCATGCTTTTAAGCAGTCACTATGGGCACCACAAATTCAAGGCAGTTATTTCAGGACAAACAGGATACTAGGGATGGGCAAGTCGGCTGCAGCCCAGTTCTGAGTCTGACTCTGATTTATTTCCAAAAGGTTCTGATTTACTCTGATGAACTGTAGACCTATTTTTAGTCTGAGTCTGAGAAATGCATCAGTATTATTCTTTTAGATCCCTCTGTTAAAAAAATAAAATTCAATTAAAAAAAAGTCTGTATTTTCATGTCGTTTCAAGGCCAACAAGTAACCAGCAGCAATAAAAAAAAAAAAATACAACACCCACCAGTGCTGCAGTAGTGAGTCAATGAACGAGAATGTCAGGGAAGGATACCAAAAAAAAAAAAAAGCCGTATTTTTCTCCAGTCTCTTACGGAATACTCCCTGGACCCTCATGACCAATAAACTGTGAGAAAGGCACCAGTCGTGATATGGGGCACTGGAGGGAGACAACCAATTGAGGTCTGTATTTGTTTGATTGACTGTTGTGTCAGCCAGAGTGCCATACAGATTTCGGGGAGGGGGTTCTTACCCATGTCTCACACTCTGTGTTGCCAATCTCTGTGCCTGAACTACTACTAGGTCATATTGCCATACTACATTTTGAAGGAGGGTGTCACATCTTAGACTCTGTTGCCCATCCCTGTGACTGAACTACTACTAGGTCATTGTGCCTCATGTACAGTATTTTGAGAGGGGGTGTCACGTCTCGGACTCTGTTGCTCATCTCTGCATCCAAACTAATACTATTAAGTAATTAAGTTGGACCCCAAAAAATTGATTCAGAACATGTGGCCAACACCAGCAGTATGGCTGAAATTGGTATACGTAACAATAAAAATATTTCCTAAAAGAAATTTAGGGGGAAAAAAAGGAAAACTCACTGCTGCAGATATATTTTATTTATTTATTTATTAGAATGTTCAGAAAGAACCTTTGAGCATGAGCTCTTTCACAAAGATTTTCTGTCAGAAGACAATACAATGTAAAGAGATAACATCAGAACACATAAAATAAATTACAACAGATTTAATTAATACAGTCGATGAAAATAAAGCAACACAACCAGAAAAAGAAAAGAATGTTGGTGAATCCCCTGATCAGAGTAGTGCAGCACTGTTGACATTGCCAGAAAAATTAGATGAACACAAAAACAGGTTGCCAAAACAGTTAGACCTAGAAAGTCAATGATTAAGGAAAAGGCTCTGTCTAGTACCACTAGACGTGGCACTCCATGATATGCCACTCATGCATATCTGGCTCCTTCATCATAAAGCAGTATCTCTGATGAAGATGTTGTAAATGTACAAAAACAAGAACACTATATAATGTATCACAGTTATGCTCTTCCAAAGGTGATGAATCAGAACATGATTCCGATGAGGTAGAGGATGCCACCTGGGTTCCTGCACAGAAAACAAAAACACATAAATCATGCACCATCACTAGCCATAGCCAGTAGTGGAAAAAAATTAATAGCAATCATAGTAGATCTGGGGACAGCCACAGTGTGCATGAATCAGGGTCAGAAACACTAGTCACCAAAATTGCTGCTGTTCCTGGTATGACGACGAAACGTTCCACCTCAGTTGTGTAGAGCTATTGTCACATAAGTCCCCAAAATTAATATTTTGCTGTCTACACCTTTTGTCTTCAGAAAGTTAGCAGGGGTAAAGTGAGGGGCCTGTTCGGGACAACATCACTAAAAAGGCATTTGCAAAGAGCACATCCAACCATTTCGCTGAACAGCAGTCCCAAGCAAGGGAAAATATCTGTGATGAAAACAATCCTACAGATAACAGTGATGGTGAAGAGATCGAGAGACAGGGCTGGAGAAAACATGTTCGACTTCACCGACAAAAGTATTTGGACATGCTACAGCTTTGCCACTGCAGTCTTGTGGTTTTTGCCCTCCAGCATGAACTAAACACAGACCATTAGTGCGATGCTTGAATAAAAAACTGCCTACAGTAGATCACATCAAGTAACATTAAAAATTAATCGGTAAATAGCTGACTTTATTGCCAAGGACCTGCAACCATTTTCTGTGGTGGAGAATGAAGGTTTTAGAGCCCTTTTAAAATATTTTGCTCCACATAACTTACAACATACCAAGCTGTAAATATTTTGCAACTGTCGCTGTTCCGAAAATATACAAAGGTATGCAAAGTAAAATAAAATTGCTTCTTAAAGAGAGCGAATATGGTGCTGGGCACCTAACTTCAGACATGTGGACGAGTTCTCAAACCACTGATTATATATGTGCATCACAGCACATCGGGTGTCATAAACATCTTTAAACACCATTACAAGCAACAGTGTACAGGAAGGAAGACGAAGAATGGCAGCTCTTTATGTTAGCATGTTTGGGATGCATCACACTGCTGACAATATTTTGGAGGAGTTACGTGACAAAATTTCTGAGTGGGTAGAACCCCTGGGACTCAATACTGAATTTGTGGTTTTAAACAATGGTACCAATATTGTTAGTGCATTGAAAATGGTGGTTTTACTCACATTCCGTGCTTTGCACACTCATTAAATCTGTTAGTATGAACTTTCCTTTCCAGAGATAACAGTATAGTAACTCTAGTGGGAATTGCAAATAAGATCTGTGTCCATTTTAGTCACTCTGTAACATCATAAGGTATCTTGGCTGACCTCAAGAAAAATGTTCTGACAAGATGGAACTCAGCGTTTTAGATGTGAGCAACTTCTCACACAAACAAAGGCAATCCATGAATATACTGTACGTTGGAGCACAATGTAGCAGATGGTGTTGTGCTGAGTTCCTTCCAGTGGGGCCACATGGAGTATCTTACATTGCTCTTGACTCCTTCTGAGGAAGCAACTCAACAGATTAGCAAACTGAATGCTACTCTAAACCAGGTTATTCCCATCATACATTTACTGAACAAGGAAGTCAGGAGGCTTTGTAGAGGTTTTGAACACAAGGGAGACACATCTGGTGTATCCCTTATGGACAGACTGATACAGCAATTCCAAAATTCCGGAAGACTTAATATCTAAAACAGATTTCAGATATATGTATATTTCTATGAATACAGTCTACATATTTTCAGAATTCAGAGAGATATGTCTTGTACTTGATGCTGACATATTATATATACGTTTGTTATACTATCAAAAATGTTAGTGTTTTATTTACTTTTTAAAGTTCTTATGGACTCTATAATGAAAAAATGATATACAGGTATGCAAGTTTAATTTTACACTATAATTTTTATAATAATAATAATTAGAGACCCGTGTTTTTCTTAAATAAGAAATAACAAGAATTCAAGCTATAAAAAGAAATACCAAGAAATTCAAGGTATAACAAGAAATTCAAGCTATAACAAGAAATAACACGAAATTCAACATATGAAAAGAATAAAACAAAAAAAAACATGAATAAAGTGAAAAAATGTCTTTTTTGGGGGAAAAAAATAAATAAATACTTGCAGCGGTTGTTGTTTAGGCTCTGTTATTACCACAGAGCTGGTCCACAAGAAAACGACAGTGGAATTGTTTCCTTCACAAAACCATTCCAGACCATAGTAAAATGCTGCTTAATACAATGTAGTGTACTAGGAATGTGATTTCTAGTGTGTATAAGCTCATTTTGAGGTAGTTTATGAATGTAAATGTAATAACAAGAAATGTTCAATACATTTTCAATAATAAAAAGAAATAACAAGAAAATTCCAGAAAAATAAAAAGAAAAATTATAAAAAATAAAAAGAATCTCACAGGTCTCTAATAATAATATACTTTATTTATATCGCACCTTTCTGAAACCAAGGCGCCTTAACAACAAGCTTCTTAAAACAATAAATAAAACACAAATACAATAATACTGAATTCATAAAATGCGTAAAGCATCATCATCAAGAAAAGGCTGACAACCACAGATGGGTCTTTTAGGCCTGTTTAAATTCCTCCACAGACATGCACTCCCGTAGCAGACGGGGTAGAGAATTCCAGAGGGTTGGGGCCACGTACATGAACACATGGGCCCCTGAAGATTTCAAAGAAACCCTCGGAACCTCTAGCAACCCTTCATCTGCTGAGCGGAGCGATTGCTTAGGGCAGTAGGGTACCAGTAGCTCTTTCAGGTAGACTAGGCCCAGTCCGTGTAGGGCTTTATAAGTCAGAAGACTGACTTTAAAGGTGATCTGCCACTGTATTGGCAGCCAGTGCAGTTCACGCAGCACTGGAGAAATATGACAGGCACAAGGAGTACCCATCAATAGCTGGGCTGCAGCATTCTGCAAGTGGCAGATATCAACCCCAGGTAGCCCTAGATAAAGGGAGTTGCAATAGTCAAGGTGTGAGGTCACAAAGGCATGGACCAATATAGGCAAATCACTGGACGGAAATAGGTCCTTAATCCTGGAGATGTTCCTAGGGTGGTAAAAGGATGATATGACGACTGCTGACACCTGCGTTCATAGTGTCAGCCCGCCATCAAAAATCACCTCTAGATTCTGCACCTGTTCAGAGGTTGGGAGCTGGGAGCCACCCAGAAATAATCCCAATGGCAAACCAGCTCCAATCTCCTCTATCCAGTGGCCCGGGTCCACAACCATCACCTCCATCTTCTCTGAGTTCAACCTCAGCCAGCTCAAATTCATCCAGTTCTGGATTTCAGTGAGGCAGTTGTTAAATACAGAGAGAGCTCTATCCTGGTTGGGTGCAAAAGATAGGTAGAGCTGGGTATCAGCATAGCAGTGAAACCTCAGCCCATACCTTCTTACAATGTCTCCGAGGGGCAGCAAGTACACTGCAAACAACATGGGGGACAACACCGAACCCTGAGGAACCCCACATGACAGAGAGACTGGGTCAGAGGAGTTTATCCCTTACACCACCCTCTGAGTTCTGCCAGTGAGGAACGATCTAAACCACCCGAGGACTGTACTAGGCAGTCCACAGATGAATCTCAGGCATTCAAGAAGTAGCCCATGGTCCACAGTGTCAAACGCTGAAGAGAGATCGAGAAGAACCAAGATAGAATGGCTCTTGCAATCTCTTGCCATCAAGTGATCATTGAGCACCCGAACCAGTGCAGTCTCAGTACTATGCCTCTTTCGAAAATCAGACTGGAGTGATTCATAAATGTCATGGATGGTCAAATGGTTCTCCAGTTGTACAGCCACTACTTTCTCAATCAGCTTCCCCACAAAGGGAAGATTAGAGATTGGTGCGTAGTTAGCATGGCAGTCTGGGTCCAAAAAAGCTTTCTACAAGAGGGGCTTTACCATCACCTCCTTCAGGGAGCTAGGAAATGCACCTGTCTTCAAAAAGCACCAGACTATCCATGCTAGGACCGGGCTGATAACATCACAACAACCCTTTATCAGGGAGGTTGGGCCCGGATCCAAACTACAGCATGTAGGCGCATACCCTGGACAATCCGCATGACATCAATGAACTCCGGCCAGTCAAAGGAACTCCAGGAGAGTCCAGAGGCAGTGACTGGGTGCAGATCCATCGCTTCTCCTATAGAGGATGCAGGCTGGAGGGATGCCCTGATGTCAGCCACGTTAGCCAGAAAGAAGCGAGCAAGCTCTTCACATTCTACTTGTGAAAAGGCTCTTTGAACCTGCAGGCACGGCTGGTGTGCACAGTCTGTCTACAGCTCGAAAGAGTTGAGCTGGTCAGTTCTGAGCAGCCTCAATCTCCCTGGACAGGAACTCTGCCTTCTTATGGGAGATTGCGGAATGACAGACTTGGTAATGTTCCATCAATCTAAGATGGTCAGCATCAAGGGCAGCTCTCCGCCAGCAACGCTCTAAGCTTCGTCTTTGTCGCCGCATCTCCCTCAATCATGGGGGCCGAGAGTGAAGTGGGAGAGGGTGAACATGGACTGGAGCAATGATATCCAGAGCCAAGGAGATGGCTTTATTATAGGACAAGACCAAGGCATCCGGATCATTGCTCATGCCATGAAGCTCCTATAGGTCAAGCACTGCTGCCAGGCCCTCAGAGCTTACATCTCGTAAAGAGAAGTACCTGACCATCTCCACAGGGGTAGGCCTGCAAAGGGGGGTGCAGAAACTGAACCCCAAGGTGTAATGATCGGACAATCCGACAGGTTCCACCCCCAAATTGAAGGTTTCGACCCCCAGGAGGAAGACTAAGTCAAGGGAGTGACCACCTTTGAGTGGCAGAAGTAATAACTTGTGTAAGTCCCAATGAAGTCATCAATTGGAGGAAGTATTGTCCAAATTGTGAGAGTTCATCATTGACCCAGTCGTTGAAGTCTCCTAGGACCATCAGCCTGCATGACTCGAATGACATGTCGATGACAAAGTCCACTACTTCCTGCAGGAACCGCTTGTCATCACCTGGTGGACGGTCGATGAGAGCAATCCTACAACCCACACCTGCCACTACAGTACACTCGAATGACTCACCCTCCTCAACTGGTACAAACGGGAGGCCCAGTTCAGTCTTAAAACAGACCACAACCCCCCCCCCACGGTCTAACCTCGGGCAGTGTAACATCGAATATCTGGCCGGAATAGCAGCCTCTAATATAGGGCCTGCATTCTCATCCAGCCAAGTCTCGGTGATGCACGCCAGATCCACTGACCCAACAAGCTCTGCAATAACTGCAGTCTTGTTTCTGATGGATCTGGCATTACACAACACCACTCGGGTAGGACGGGCTTCTGGAGCTGCTCGAGCTACTTGCCCTTGGGTATGGAGACCAGGCATGGAGAACCACATTCTAGACTCCATTTCTCCCCAGGGTGTCTTCTGGATCTCACCACCCCAATATGATGGCCCCACTCATTCAACCTCCCCTGTTGGCACCCCCCTACTCCCACTACGAGCAATACCCAGCACTCTACAGCGCTGGTATGTTGACAGCTGTAATGGAGGGGGGGAAGGGCGGAGGGCATGAAGTGCGGAGGGCGAATAGCGTACGACCATGGGGACAGGCCTCCTACACATATTAAAGACTCAATGACAATACAACACCCCTATAGAAATCCCCAATTAAATAACTAACAACATTTTCCAAAATTAAGACAAAAACCCCAAAGTAAAAACTAATACAATAAAAATAAGCAAGACACAAATAACCAAGCACATTAAACCCCCTAATTTACCACTCCGTCCCTCTCTCTCACAAAGGGGAGTAATTTCACTAAAATATTACAATAAACCTAAAATATCCCCCCACAATTATAAAACAAAAATATAATAAAACTCCTCCCAATACACTCTTGCCATCAATCAATGTATGATATCCAAATAATAAAAGGAATTAGTCTGAGTGGTCCATATCTATATTCAAACCACCTTCAAAAAAAGTCTTCTCGGAACTCCCTGAAATATAAGACCTTATTTCAGTTTCAATATAAAATAATCTAGCAGTCCTCCACAGCAGATCAGACAAACGACACCAAATGTTTGATGAATGGGCCAGGCATGCTCCCACCTCCCCTGGCCGACTATGCCAAAGCTTCCCAATCCCAGACTCTGCTCTCACCAAGGGTCAGAGAGACAAGAAGACAGTAAAGAAAGGAGGAAAATTCAAGCAAACAAAGTCTAAACAATGTCCCAAAAGTATTGTAAATGTACAGGCAGACAAGCTGCCATATAATATTGGTCCAAGTTCAGAGTCATAAATGATCCCAGCATTAATCCAGTCAGATTACCGCAGAAACAGACCTCGATGGCCAAAGAAAAACAGGCCTTAAGCCAGACTGCAGTCCCAGAACATTCAAGGTACAGCCCAGGAGATCTTCAACACAGCAACAGGCTGGGGCATGCAACTAGATCCCATGGGGGAGCCCACCCTCCAAGTGCACCCACTCTCGAGCCTCGGCACCCAGCCGCCGCTGACCCACAGCTACAGTCTATGTTTAACACTTATATATATTCTCTACAAAATACTACATTAATGCACCAGTTAGGGTTCAACATAATTCCAAAAAGATATGGAAATGTGCTAGGGTTTCCAACCCTAAGTCCCCACCCCAACCCCAATCAGCAAAAGTAAAAAACATTAGGATTTTGGGTCTCTGGGGTTTTGACAAATCAGTGGTGGGGTCTTCCGTGGAGCTCTTAGCTCTAATGTTCACCCCACCTCTCATCCAATAGCCTCCTGTCCAGAGCAGAAGGTACAGCTCCAAGCCAGTGCCTCATAGTGATACAATCTACAGTGGTAGAGAACTATGTCTCGCCATATATTGCCAACACAATCTGTTGTAGCTTTCTTGACATCACATTTTTGAAAGGACATCATGTCTGACATTGTTTGTTCAGGGAAATGAGGTGGGTATTAGAGATGAGAACCCCAAGGAAGACCCCCTCACTGATTTGCCAAGACTCGGAGACCTGCAACCCTAATGTTTATTTCCTTTTGCTGCTGTGGGGAGTTAGAGTAGGATACCCTAACACCACATTTCCAGCATTAAATTGAACCCTAACTGGTACATTAACGTAGTTTTTTTGTAAAGAATTTCCTTTGTTTTTGAAGTAGTGAATCCATAACCTCATTCACACAGGTTGGCATAAACGGATGCAGATGTGGTGTGCCCTTTGGGCCCTGTGCCAAGGGAAGACTCCATCCACCTACACAAGTGCAGGGCCATTGCAGGCCCTGCACTTCTGTTTAGTGATGAATGTGAAGAATTCATGGTGCTGTATGATGGGCTGCAGAAGCACAGGGCCCTCTGGTCCCTATGCTTGCATGTGGCTGGAGATACAGACACACAGGGCAAACAGTCCATCTGTCACCCAGTTTACTGGCCCTCTGCCTCCCATGGGTACTGAGGTTCAGAGCCCTATGCCAAGAAAAGAGCTATTTTCACTACGTGGTACCTGGCATGTTTTGGCTACCCTGAAGCTTTCATTCCCAGGCTGGAAGGGAGGTGTTGCATAACACTGCCATCCCAGTAGCCTCACCCCGTGTAGCTGGGTCACTGAGCTCGCCCCCGAACTCTGCTCACCACCATGGGATCACAAAGCATACTCACTGGGGTGAAGATTGGCACTACACACAAAGTTTCTTAATGATTAAATATTTTTTTATTTTTACCCCAAATTTTCAAGATAGTCATTTTATGACTTCTCTTATAAATGTGGCACGTGGCATTTATGGTATATTGTCTGAAACATCATTTTGCACCAGAAGTGCAAAAACATGTCTAGCCCAGGATTTTCAAAAATGACACCTGTCATGTTTATGAGGTGCTGTGGAAAAATGGCTGTGTTGAAAGCTTGGAATTAAAATATTGAACATTTGTAAAGTTATGAGAGAATATTATAATTATACAATGTTTACTCATAACGTAGTCATTTTTGCATATTAGTAAACCAAATTTTCAGCAAAACCTTCTTATCACCTCACCTCATGAACTTGGTAGTAAAATTTTTTTAAATTCTTGCCAAAACATGATTCTTCCCCACAGGTATGAAAACACATTTTGGCCAGGATTTGAAAAATGACAGCTGTTGCCTTCATCAGGTGGTGTGAAATAATGGCTATGTTGAAACTTTGGGGTCAAAATATTAAATATTACCAAAGTTATGAATGAGCATAGAACAATTTCACCGTATGCCCATAATTTTTTCATTATTTCATAGTTTGACCCCAAAATTTCAAGATTGCCTTTTTAAGACCCTACCTTATGAGCAAGTATACCTCTCAACTGTCCCTGATTTTACCTCAAAATTCTACTCTGTTCCTCCTGAAAACTGGGTTTCTGTGACCAAACAGTGGGGGTTGTAAGCACAAAATAATGTCAAACATTAAAGTTATAGACTTGTTCTTCCTTAGAAAATGCATTTTACACTAAGACCCTTATTCTACCAGCTTCCTGAGTAGATATCATCAATTTTGAAGATGTGTCCCTGATTTTGGTCCTTTGACCCTGATTTTTTTAGGCCTTGTCCCTGATTTATGAGGCAGGAGGTTGAGAGGTATGTGAGCAAGGGTGGTGAAAAGTGACTGCAAAATCACCTTTTGAGTCAAATGTGCATAATTCCATCACCATTGCTCATGACGTGGAGTCCCAAAACAGCCATGTTAAAAATTTGAGATCAAAATATGTTAAAATGGCAAAGTTATAAAACAAAGTTCAACCCCATTGGAATTCTTTTAACCACACTTACCTGATTTTCTCACATGACAGTCAGAGGTTCCAGCAGCAAGATGTGTCTTCAGTCAAAGAGTGGATCTACACCATGGGATATGTTCAGGTGAGTGAAGGTGTGTGGGAGATGTGAGGTGGTGGGTGCTGAGTGAGAGGTCGGGATGGGTGTATGAGGGGTGTGTGGGAGGGTCAGATCATCAAGGGACCATTTTCTTTTTTATAGGGTAAAAAAATAACCATCAAGGTACAGTTTTCTTTTTTCCAGGGGACATATTCCAACACTGGGGATTGGGCACACCAGTGTCTGGCTACTGTTTGGCGGCACTGGGGGTGGGTACCACCATGAACACATTGGGAATGGGGGGGCAGGCAACCTGGAGGGGATGGGGGCAACAGAAGTAGGACCAGGACTGGGCACCCTGGTCTGCTAACTTTAACATTGGGAAGAGGGTCGGGCAACCTGGGGGGTAGAAAGACATGGTACCAGGAGTGGGCACCCCAGTCTGCTTAAGAAAATTTTACATAGACCGGTAGGTAGACAGACTTTTAGTAAAATGTAGTTATTATAGTAACATAAAAATACTGGAGGAAAAACGAAGGATCATAGTGTTCATAATAGTCCTGATGGAGATGTACAGTGTAGTACTTTTTATCTGAGAAATTTATAAACAGTCTATCACCATTTTTTTTAAGTAACACATGTATGGTATTATCGCACAAAACTGTAGCATACCACACAAAAATCTACAGCAACAGTCTTAATTATTTATTTATGTTTTATGTGGTGCTCTCGAATGAAAATATATTGCTTTATATCTAAAAGATATAGAAATTAGTTTGATTTACTGTTTCTATATGCAGTTTAGTATATTATATCTAAAGAAGAGCAACAAGTGTTTTCTTCAGGGGCTGTGCCCCTGCACCCCTCCACATAGGATTCTCAACTCCAAGTCAGAGCTGAGTTGGGGGTGTGCAGGACCCCCTACAGACAGTGCCAGGTGTAGCGGGTTCCCTACCGTGACATGGCACTGTTATCTCTGTAGGGGACTCTGCTGTCAACACATCAACGTCGGCGATGTATACCAGAATAATCAACTAACAGTTTGGTGAGTGCATCTATGGAAGCTGAGGATTATGAATGAGCAGTAGCTGTATGACCTTGCTGCAGAAATGAGCAATTCAATTTGATCTTACAAGAACCTCTATTTAGTAATTGTGATGTGCAATTGATTAAATGATTGCTAATTTTTGCATAAAATTATCTTAGAAATGTCACGGGGATACAGCTGTGATGATTAACCTATAAAAATTTTTTTACTGAAGCTTGACCTCTGGGGTACAATCGCCGCTCCTGATATCACTACATGGTGACCATTCC
Organism: Neoceratodus forsteri; assembly: GCA_016271365.2. Lineage (NCBI taxonomy): Eukaryota > Metazoa > Chordata > Ceratodontiformes > Ceratodontidae > Neoceratodus > Neoceratodus forsteri. The sequence goes on from CM028132.1 coordinate 925,661,233, forward strand.
CGTTGCAGTCAGTAATGAATGAGTCAACATTTCTAAGGTAAAACCCACTAGAAAACTGTAGGCTTCATAAGCATACATCGTATTCTCAGGCAAAGCTGTTGAACAGGATTATATTTGGTTCCCATGCAAGAAGTGTACTGTTTGTATTCTGTCAGGCTTGGTTCACACTGGTCATGCCTCACTCTTGTCCTGCTCTCTATGTGCCCCTGGTCTCCCCCTTATTATAAAGGAAAAGGGGTCAAGTGTGCCTCATTAATGTGATTTATTAATCCAAATTTGCATTACTGGTAGAGTTGTGATTTAGATTTGGACTGGTAGTTGGGTGGGGGGGGGGTGCTGTTTCATAGAGAATATCTCCACAGAATCAGCCACTGGAGTAACTCAATATTATTAACCAGAGCATGAGGTAGAACACACCTGAACAGTCAGCATTAATTATTTTCGGTTCATATACAGCTTCTGACTATGCACATGCCTGTAATTCCCACACTAGAGACTGTCAGAAACAGAGCATTTAGGGGATCTTGAAGACATGAAGTAATTGCATGTCTTGTCCTGGTTTAGGAATTCATTTCATGTTGAGCTCCAAAGGGAGTGGTGTCTTGGCTGCAGTGCTGCTGAGAAACATCCTCCCTAATAGTGAGCAGGTGGGTACAGAAAAAGCTGGCAGTTCTGGCTATTGCTGGCACTCCCCTAATCCTCATTTCTCCCCTCCTCCTTCCCTACCTTCCTCTAATAACGTCCTGGAACAGGAGCTGGCTCTACAGGTACTCTAAACCCTGGCTGTTGCTGGTTAATACAGGCATGGATTGGACCCTCTTCACCCTTTAATAATGTTCTGAATGGGAAGCTGCAGGCTCTGGGAGCCCTGGCTGCTCAGGGAACCCCAAGAACCCTTTTCTTTCCCATCCTATCTCCCCTCCTTTAATAATGTCCCAGAGCCGGACCTGGCGATGCAAATGTAGGGGGCCCTGGCTGCTGCCTGGAACCACTCCTGATAATGTCATAGAAAAGGAGCTGCAAGCATTGGGAACCCTTGCTGCTGCTGGAACCTGGGAGTGCTGGCTACTTAGAGAATCCCAGGAACTCAGACAAAAAGTGCACACTGGGAGCATGGTGTTCAAGAAACTTACCAGTAGAGCATCGACAAAGTTCTGAGCGCACACTATCCTTAAAAGAGGGACACAAACTCATTCAGAGTGTTTACTCTTTTCAAAGTTCCATTTTATTAAAGTAAAAAGCAGATGTAATCCCGTCTGACATGTTGTGGATGCACTGGTCCTTTTTTTTTTTAGTTTAGTCTTTGGTAACCAGGTAAGGCCCACTAGGCACAATTGTCTATTTTCAGGAGCAACCTGGGTGCAAATCAAAGGCTGTGGATTATCAAACACACCAACATTTAAATACCAGACAGAGTAACATAATGCTGTGACACCCAGTGGCTGGGTACATACCCATGGGTTAGAAACGTAATTGTTGTAATTACTTCACATATGGTGCAACCCTGTCAAGTACTAGCCAATACAGAGTATAACTAAAAAAATATATAAAGTGCAAAATACATAAAAATACATTTAAAAACTATATAGGTACAAGAATCAGTACAGCATCAGAAAAAACGGAAAAGAGGGGGGCATGGGGGAACAGGATAAGATAGAAAAGGATCATAGTGAGGCTGGCCCAGTAGCACTGAGGGCTGAAGTGCTGGACACCTTACCTCACGCTGCACTGGTGACCCATGTTCAGGAACAAGCATGGGTCGCGGGGGTTGGCGAGGAGGAGAAGGATTGAGTGTCCAACAGACCGCTGTACTTCTCCGGGGGCCGGGTCTCACTTCCTGATGCCTGATTGCCCCCTGGCAGAGGCTGGGGAACAGGGCGTGGGGTGACAGCTCTGGGTGGAGTCTGGGCAGAGACCTGGGGGGAGGAGCATGTGGACGCATGTGCCTCTGCCCCCACCAGTGTCATTGCATGCCCAAGACTAAGGAGGGGGAAGTGAACAGTGGAAAAAAGGAGGCATCTCTCATGCGGCTTGATGGCTGTCCACGAGTGTTCACCGGTAAACTGGTGAACTTTTTGCCCTGCACAACATGATCACATGCCACGCATTTTTTACATTTGAAACAACCATGAATTTGGCTAAGCCATGCACACAGGTTATTCTCTCTAAGTGGCTGTGTACCAATGAGTCCTTCAACACTAGTGCTCTTTTGTAGCACATTCTTATTGGTTCTTTGCTGATCTCTCTTAGGCCAGGGTTGTCCGTTAAAATGTGCCAGTGATGTTTTAGAATAGTTTCTAGCTCTCTAGCTTGGGTGGAGTAGCTGGTTACAAAGTTAAATCTAATATCCTCATCATTGTTTTCTGTTTTCTTCTGTAGCAAAACATTCTTATCCATTCTACTGGCATTCTCTCTTGCTGTTGATATTCTATCCTTAGTATAGCCTTACTGTACTAGCCTTTTCTGAGAACTCTCCTGCTCCCTCCTCAAAGCTCTCTTCTATAGTGCAGTTGTGTCTGGTCCTTAAAAATAGCCCTGTTGGCATATTATATGCTACATGAGGTGGGTGGCAACTGCTAGCTAACAAAATGGTATTTCCATCTACCTCCTTCCAATAGATATTCACTTTCTACTGCTCCCTTCTGATTTTTCTTCAGCCTAAGGTCTAGTTATGTTATAATTTCTCTGCTGTTCTGATAAGTGAACTTTAAACTCAGGTTCAACCTGTGCAGCAACTCTACAAAGCAATCAAAATCTGTAAGGCTACCTTTACAGATGACCAATACGTTGTCGATATATTGTTTCCAGATAATGACTTTATTGTAGAAGACATTTACAGTTTCACATAAGACTGTTTCCTCCTCCCACTTCCGAACATACAAATTAGCAATGGAGTGGGTGCAAGTAACCCCAATTATTGTGCCTTTTCCTTGTAAAAAACATCTCATTCAGTTCAGAATTCCTGTTCAGAAAATGTGCAGCAGCATCCAATGCTCCTTCATGAGGGACATTGGTATAAAGAGCTTCAATGTCCATCATAATTAGATACAGATCTTCTTCCAAAGTGATATTAGAAATCAGGTTCAGTACCTCTTTAGTGTCTTTAAGGTACGAAGGTAGTTTAGCAAGCAGTGGTTTTAAGTGAGCATCACAAAATTGTGAATGGGGCTCTGTAAGTTAGCCTATCCCACTTACTATGAGATGGCCTAGGGGGTTGTCTAGAGTTTTGTAGACTTTTGGTAGTACATAAAATGTGGCTCTTATGGGAATTTTTGGTACTGAGGAACTCCTTAGTCTTTGTATTGATATCCCCTCATAAGAGCTTGCTGTAAAGGTTCATCAATTTGGAATTTATAGCCCACTGTAGGATCCTGATTGATCTTTAAATAAAACATCTGGGCTCCCAATTGTATTTTTACTTCTGCTACGTACATATCTTTATCTAGTAGGACGACCACTTCACCTTTGTCAGCCTGTTTAATAATCAGGTTGCGGTTTCCCCTGTAGTGTCATTATCACGTCCCTCTCTCTTTTGTTGAGGTTATTATAAAAATCAGTATGTGGTGAGTTAAATAATTCCTCAAGATCATTTTCTACGTGCACCTTGAAAATCGTTACCATTACAATGGGGGGAGGGCAGAAAGTGGAGGGATTCTTAAAGGGGTTGAACACAGCGTTCGAGGGGTTGTCAGTCACATTCATTTTGTTGAAAAACATTTTTAAATTGAGCTTCCTAAAGCTCACGTTCAAGTCTAAAATTGTTTGTACTCTGTCCATTGTTTTTGTGAGCACAAAACTCAGGCCCTTTTTAAGTGGTTTAGTTTACGCTATGGTTAAAACATGTGTAGAAAGATTAATTATCTGGTTGTTGACAGAGGTGTTACTTACCTCCTCTGTCATCCTCGTCTCCTGTATGGTCTTCTGTGGGAAAACCTCCCCCTGTTCTGGCTGTGTTGATATTCATCTCTGCGGCCATAATCTCCATCTTCTCCCCCACCTCGTTCTGTTCCCCCTCCTCCTGTGTAGTCTTGTATGTGTTCCTGCAGTCTCGGACTCCTCCATGGTAATGGGGGTGAATACCTTAGGAGCGAGCTGCTGTTGTGGAAGCTCTGTGTGTGTGGGGGGGGTCCATGCTGTGTTGTTCCTTGTACAAAAAAGGACATCAGCCCCCTTCTTCATTTTCGGACTCCGTCCATTACTGAAAGCAAAAGATACATTTTTATTCTATCTTAGGATGCCCCTTGGTGTAGACTTCTTCCAATTATAGTGCCCCTTTCATAATCACCCTTGTAGCTGATAAATTTTGTATTTTATGCCGTCTGTAAATCATTGTCCAATTTTCTTATGGATTTTTTAGTTTTTTGTTTAACTTGTCAAATTCATTGTGATCTTTGAACTTTAAAACTTCAGTTTCTTGCAGTTTTAAATCTTCTCTCAGTTTAGATTATTCCTCTTTACTATGTTTAATAATTAATTTTATTAATTTAAAAATGGCTTCCATTAAGATGTCTTCCCATTCCTTCATAAACATTGTATTTTCTGTGCCACAGGCTGCATTTTTTAATAATTGTAAGCCTCTTGGGATCCTGTTTACCTGTATATAAGCTTCCAAGTTTGTGTTGTTCCAATAAATCCATCATAGCTGGTATGTAATTATCTCAAGCCTCGAAATGCCTCCAGCAGTGTCTAGGCTTTTGGTGGTATCTGGGCTACCCCCATCTTCTTCGACCAAGACTGGATTGGCAGTTGCTGCCATTGAGAGTAGACAGTCCACATATTCCAGCAGATTTTCTGCTATCCCTCCACTGGAGCTTGGAAAAACCAAGTTGGGAGTATTTTCCAGTGACAATGTAGTTCACTTCTCAAGTCTGTTATTGCTTTGGCATATGGAAGTGGTGTGTACACCCTGAAGGTTTTACATGGCAAGGGAGTTAATTAGTTCTTTGTGATCACAACTCTCCAGGATTTGAAATCTGTTCCTTTCTTCCCTTGCTCGTAATCCATGCGTGTCACTTATAAATTAGATACTCACAAAAAGTGTGTACTGGGAGCGTGGTGCTCAAGAAACTTACCAGTAGAACATCAACAAAGTTTTGAGCATACACTAACCTAAAAAAAGGGACACAAATTCATTCAGTGTTTACTCTTTTCAAAGTTCCATTTTAGTAGATAAAAAACAGATGTAATCCCACCTGACCTGTTTCGGACACACTGGTCCTTTATCAAAGGCTAGGGATTATCAAACACACCAACATTTAAATACCGGACAGAGTAACATGTGATGCTATGACTCCCATTAGCTGGGTACATACCCATGGGTTAGAAACATAATTGTTGTAATTGCCTTCCATCTGGTGCAACCCTGTCAACTACTAGTTAATACAGAGTATATCTATAAAACTGGAAGCTGGGCTGTCCCAGTGCACAAATTACTCTTTCTCTAATGTACAACCTGGTGCTGCACAAATAATACTACATTTTCAATCACATGGGTATATAGTATTATTTGTGCAGTGCTAGAACAATGCGATGAAGAAAAATAATGTAATGTCAGGACAACCAGGTTCAATTATAGTGGTACATGACTGGTTAGCCACCGGCAGGAAGGGTTTTCTGGGTGGCCTGGGTTCATGTCCCAGCTGAGGCACTTACTTCTTTCTCTCCTCTGTTTGTATGTATTCTACGTTACCACCAAGCTTGACTGCGGAGCAGATGCAGAAACAGTAAAAACACAATTTTTCAGATGTAAATAGCTTAAAAACTACAAAACTCTCAAACATCAAACCCACCTAGGAAATCCTTCCCCATCAACCTATACAACCATACAAAATTTCACAATTGAAAGATTTATAGCTTTTTGTCTAGACAACAGCTCCAAAATTCAGAAAAAAACACAATTGAAGTCAATGGGAAAAACACAGCTTTTTCACACATTAATTGCTGTAAAAATACTGAACAGATTTACATAAGACTTTCAGGAATTGCAGATTCTGTCGTGTACAAAAAATCTTAAAAAAGTTTCATGTAAAACCATCTTTCTACAAGAAGAAAATAATAAATGAAGTTTAACATAGAACTCGGCAGCCACCCTAACTATAGGGACGCTACCACACCCCTATAATATATTTATAAAATGGGTTTGCAGAAACTGAAAATGTGACTGGTCAAACCACATCACCTGACCGTTGATTAAATCTGCTATTTAATCAACAGTCAGGCAGCCGAACTATATCCAACCTATGGCTGTAGAGACTGAGAACTAATATCCCTCCATACAGAGGGAAGTTTAAGATTCTGAAAAAGTAAAGGGTGATGCACAGTAACACTGATCAGCACACTATCCCCCTGCTCTGCTCCTAGGCAGCTTAAACTTGCTTTTCTGGGCAGTTCTGTCTTTCTTGCAGAAGCAAGCTAAAGATGTATATGTGTGCGCAGAACATGGCCTCACCTGCTTCCTCTCTCACCCATCCTGTCAGTCACAGAGCAGGAAGTGCTAGGGAGATCAGTCTGAGTGAAATGCTGTTCCTATAGCAGCAGTACCATGAAGGCAGAGCCATGCAAGCAAGCAAGCTTGTCAATGGTCATTGGAGCCAACACCTTCTCTCTGTCTCTGATACACAGGGAGAGGTAGCAATTCTCGTGGGCATGAGGGCAGGAATACTTTCCATCACGGCCCAAGAAAGAGGAAGAGCAGTGGCTAGCTAATAGGAGATGAGTCAGTGTTGGTAAGGGGAAGGAGAAAGAGAGAAAATGAGTGAGAGAGCAGCGGCCAGGAAAAAAGTGCTTAAAATGTGTGTGTGTAAAACAAACTTCACAGATCAGTCTGTTACATAAAGTCTAAAGGAACTGTTATTATAAAAGTAATGTTTATATCTTTATGTGAACTACTTTTACATGTGGCAGGATGCACAGCAATTTCTCATATTTAAACAAAAAAAACTTCCTTTTTTTTTTTCCTTTCTTTATTTTATTCTTTGCTAACCAAGTAAGGCCCACTAGGCACAAGTGCCTGTTTTTGGGGTGACCCGGGAGCACTGGGGTGGGTCAGTGACTTGCTCAGAGTCCTACAGTATGCAAGTGGAGGTTGTGGGAATCAAACCCAGGTCTGCTTGATTTAGCAAGCTCATTCACAGCTCGTTACTCTAACTGATAGGCTATACTGCTAGGCCACAGCCAGCTTTAATGAAATAACCCATTTTATAAGCACAGTAACCAACTACAGGGCATGGGGTTATGGGGAATTAAAGCACTTCCTGAGTGCTGTGAGGGCACTCAGCCTGCAGCCTCAGTTCTCACAATGCACCCAGGGCATGCATTAATTCCTCATAACCCCATGCCCTGTAGATAGATATATCTGGTAACTGGGTAAGGCCCACTTGACAGAAGTGCCTGTTTTCAGGGGCAACCTGGGAGTTTAAGTGACTTACTCAGAGTCAAACAGTATGCATGTGGAGGTTATGGGAATCAAACCCAGGTCAGCTGGATGTCACAGCAGAAACCTATTGTAGATATTAATGTACAGATTGTGTAAAGTATGTATCTGTATGTTGTAAGAGGCTAAACAATGTCAAGAACCAATTCAGATTCCAAATTCAAATTGAGGTATTTACATATGTACCACGCCCATCAGGTGACTAAGTGGGGCAGGCCAGGTGACTAGGTGGGCAGGGTATATAAAGGGAGCCAGAAATCCCTGCAATTTTGTTGTCAGCCAGCCTTGCTGGTGGAATCAAATCAATCTTTATTTTTATAGCGCCTTTCAAAAATCAAGGCGCTGTACATTTTATAAATACATTAAAACAACAAATATAAACTATTAAAATCTACTCAGTTCAATTCAATTACCTCCAATTAATCTGGGAAGGCCAGATAAAATAAATATGTTTTTAACATAGTTTTAAAATTAGTGATAGTCAGGCATTCTCTTAACTGACGAGGTAGAGAATTCAACAGGGTTGGTGCAGCAAAAGGAAAAGCACACGCTCCAGATGTTTTAAGATGGACCCAGGGAATCTCTAGCAGTCCCTCGTTGGTGGACTGGAGAGGGTGACTGGGGGAGTATGGAGTCAGGAGATCTTTAAGGTAGTCAGGTCCCTGTTCGTGTAGGGCTTTAAAGGTAAGTAAACCTACCTTACAGGCGATCCGCCACTGAACTGGCAGCCAGTGCAGTTTGTGCAGAATAGGAGTAATATGACTGGACCTAGGGGTACCTGTCAACAACCTGGCTGCAGCATTCTGCACCAGCTGCAAGCGGCAGATATCAACCTCAGACAGCCCTAGGTAGAGGGCATTGCAGTAGTCAAGATGGGTAGTGATGAAGGCATGAACCAATGTCAGGAGTTCACCGGGGGGGAATCAGGTGTTTCACCCGGGTGATGTTCCTCAGGTGGTAAAATGAGAATTTGACCACAGCTGACACCTGATACTTCAGAGTCAAGACATCATCAAAGACAATGCCCAGGCTACGCACCCAATCTGAGGTGATCAGCTGGGCACCATCAAGCCAAAGGCCCAACATGTGCCCAGTACTAACACCCAGCCCCGGGGGACCTAGCTCCCTGACCAGTACCTCGGTCTTATCTGGATTTAGTCTCAGCCAACTCAAGTTCATCCAGTCTGTGATCTCAGAAAGGCAGTTATTTATCACGGAAATCGCATCAACCTGTCCAGGCACAAAGGACATATACAGCTGAGTATCATCTGCATAGCAGTGAAAACTTAAGCCGTACTGCCTAATGATGTCTCCTAAGGGCAGCATAGGGCTGTGAAGTAAGGCAGAGTAGCAGGGCCGGGCCTGGTCCTGTGAGGTAAGGTAGGTAACAGCCCTTACTGAGCTGAATGCTCTGATCTTAGCCATTGGATCTTGGAGCCCCTACTGAGCTGAATGCTCTGATCCTAGATACTGGATCTTGGAGCCCCTACTGAGCTGAATGCTCTGATCCTAGCCATTGGATCTTGGAACACCTAAGCCATTAGGAGTTCTGCTAATCCTGACATTGTCCAGTCACTGCATTACTGCTGTTGAAGTTGCACTTTAAGAGAAACTTTTTGGAGGCTTTTGAAAACAAAAAGAGCTGTGATCATTGAAATTCTGGTCTCCTGTATTTTCCATGCAACCCACCTGCCACAAATGGTGTTAGCAGTGGGATTTTCTGACATAATGTACCAAGTAGTCAAGGAAAATGTCCAAAGAAGCTGGAGTGCCTGCAGTGACCACAAGAGTTATGGAGCAGAAGGAAGCTGAGTGTGAGACTGAGAGGTTGGGGGCTAAAACAAAAGTGAGCAGACAATTGGTTACATCCTTTGACCTTGGCAAGCCAGAAGCAGATGAGAGTTCACTGAAGAAGAAGAAAAAGAAAAGGGAGTACACACCACAAATAATGGCTAGGGAACTCACAGGATTCCGAAAGTAGTGGACAAACCATCAAGAAACCACTGACAGAGACAGAGAAAGAGAAAGAGAGAGAGAGAGAGGCGAGAGAGTGAGAAAAGCAGAGGCATGCTAAGCTACAGTCCTTGGCAGTAAAGCCAGAACCACTTCCATAGGCTGGAGAAGCTCCATTCCCTACTCTACATTAAGAAATACATCTGAATCGCATAAGATCTACAGATAATATCAAGGCATTCCTGACGACATTTAAAAAGGTTGCCTTGGTATGTCATTGGCCCAGAGAGCAGTGGGTAGTGCACCTTGTTCCAACACTCACTGGTAAAGCACAACAGGCCTACAGCAACATAGATGTTACACAGGCCTACAATTATGACTATGTCAAGCAAGAAATACTCAGATGATATGATATATCCTGTGAAAATTACAGGCAGAGATTTCGAGGCTTGAAATTCAATGTCACAGAAATGCCCAGGGAGATGTTTACTCATCTAAAGGACTTTTGCTTGAAATAACTTCAACCTGGTTGAAAAACAAAGCAGGAAATGGTGGACATGATAGTGTCTGAGCAATTTTTTGCTCATTTACTGGCAAGGTCCAACTCTAAGTCAGAGAACATTGGCCAGAAAATAGGGGGAGAGCAGTGACCCTAGCAGATTACTTTTTGGCTGCCCAAAGGAAGTCTGTACCTTTCCAAAGAGGACCCCCTCCTATGGTAAGATCCAGCCAACCTACTTCTACATTGGGTGAGAAAGGGAAGGGGTACAGAAAAGAGAAGGGGTCAGTAAGCCTTCTGGGGACATTATCTGCTTTAAGTGCAATAAACCAGGACAACTGGCCCATAATTGCCAAAGTAAGAAAGCAAAGGTCCAGCTAGCCCTCTATGCCAAAGGACAGCATCTAGTGCCAGTTGATATTAATGGAAAAACTGTCCCAGGGTTGCTAGATTCTGGGAGCCACCAAACATTAGTGAAAGCTGCACTAGTGTGAACTGTAGAAAAAGAATGGCCTGGTATGGACATAGTACATGTGCATGGAGGTGGAAAATCCTATCCAACAATAGATATCGCAGTGACAGTAGCTGGGTAACCTTATGTAATAGAAGCTAGGGTTGTATCATCTCTCCCCATGCCAGTTATCATTGATTCTGATTTTCCCCATTTTCATGAGCATTTGAAAGACTGTGATATTGACAAGTTATCAACAGTTGTTCAAACTAGACTCCAGACTAGGAAGCAAGAAGGACTTGAGGAACTGTACCCTTTTGACAATCACATCTACAGAACCCCAGTGAAGATTAGAAAGAGTAAAAATGAAGAGAGAGAAAGGAAAAGAAGGCATGGTTGGAATCCCATAGTGATCTGATAAATTGATGTCACTCTACCAACAAATGTTGGGGACTTAAACAGTGATTTGGACTTGGGTTTACAATGTGATATAAAATGCGAACAAATGAATGATGCTGTTTAAGTTTTCTGTGTAACTCAGTGGGTAAGATGCATGGGGACACTCAATATGTGATCAAACATGATATTTTCTATAGGGAATGTACAAACCCCAATACCAAAGAAATTGTGTACCAATTAGTAGTTCCTCAAAACTATAGGTAACATACTAACAGTTAATACGTTTATCAAATTGTCTTCCTCTGGCTGGCCACTTAGGCTTGACAAGACCTTTCCCAGACTTTTAAGATATTTGTTTTAGGCGGGCATCAATGATCAAGTGGCAGAATACTGCTGAGCATGTCCAACTTGCCAAAAAGTAGCTGCTGCCACCGAATAGGATGTTGTGCTTCTGGTGCACATGCCAATAACAGAAAAGCCATTTACTAGATTAGCTATAGATGTGGTGGGACCTCTAGAATGTAGTACTAAAGGTAATAGATTCATATTGGTAGGTTGCAACTAAGCCACATGGTACCCTGAGGCAATACCAATACAAACAGTGATGGCTGAGAAAGTAGCATAGGAGTTACTAAAAACATTTAGCCGGGTGGAGATTCCTAAAGAGGTCTTAACAGATAAGGGGAGTCAATTCAACTCTGCTCTGTTAAGATCACTCTCCAAAGCTTTGGGCATTATAGCAATTCACACTTCTCCATACCATCCCCAAATGGACGGCATAGCTAAAAGATATAATCAAACCCTAAAACAAATGCTTTGAAAGTTTGTTGCCCTTGAAGAAAGAGACTGGGGCAAGTCTCCTGCTTTTTGCCTATAGGGAAGTGCGCAGGCGTTAACTGGGTTTTCTCCTTTTAAGATGTTATATGGATGAAATCCTAGGGATCCACTAGATATTGTAAAGGAGACGTGGGAGGAGGGAACCCCTTAAAAGAACAGCATTTTAAAATACACCGAAATGGTGCGCCAGCACTTAGCAAAGTGTTTAGCACTGGGCCATGTGAATCAGGAAAAGGCCCAAATATGCCAAGCCCAATACTACAAACATGGAGTTCTGAGTATACAGTTCAGCCCAGGAGATAAAGTGTTATTACTGCTACTGACCAAGGAAAACAAACTCCTTATGAAATGGCAAGGACTATACTCCATATTGAAAAGGGTAGGAGTAATGACATATGAGGTGGAATTATCAGGGAAATGACATCACTCTAAAATATATCATATGAACTTGCTATAAAAATGGGTAGAGAAACAGCCCCACCAAGTAATGTTTGTGCTGCCTTCCCAAAGAGTCGACCTAGATAAGGCCTATAAGACTCACTGTACATGATGACTTGAGTGATGTAAATGTCAATGCGTCTTGACCACTACTCAGAAAACTGAACTAGATTCGATTCTCAAAAATATGAGAAAAAGTACACCTCTGTTCCTGGAGCAGCAAAGTGGGTTGAATGCGTTATTATAACTACCACAAATAAACCAATTCGGCAAAAACCGTATCACTTGCCTAAAAATCTAAGAAAAGAGGTGATCAGGGAGGGATAAAACATGAGAAAACTAGGGACAAACGAAGAATCACATAGTGAATGGGCCTCTCCCATGGTTGTGGTAAGAAAGAAAGAAGGAGGGATAAGAATTTTAGACTTCAGACTTCTAAACCAAGTCTCATTGTTAGATGCCTATCCCATGCCCCATGTAGACGAACTCCTACTGTATATCATCTAGGGAATGCTAAGTACATCTGTACCTTTGATATGACAAAAGGGTACTGGCAAATCCCCCTAGCCCAAACATCCCATGACAAAACTGCTTTTGCCAACCCACTGGGTTTTTACCAGCTCATGGTGATGCCCTTTAGATTACATGGTGCAACCACAACATTTCAGCGATATATGGATCTCATATTGCCACCATATGGAGAGTTTAATGTGGCATATCTGGATGATGATGTATACAGCACAGATTGGGAAACCCACTTATTACACTTAGATACTATCCTTGCAGCATTGCAAAAGGTAGGCCTCACCATAAATCCCAAAAAGTGTGCTATAGGCATGGAAGAAACAAGGTATTTGGAATTTGTATTGGGAGGTGGAAATGTTAAACTGAAACTGCAAAAGTGAAGGTGGTAGCTAAAAGCCCACACCCTCTGACTAATAAACAAGTCAGATCTTTTTGGGGCCTTGCTGGCTACTGTCACCACTTTATCTCTCATTTTTCTGCAATTGCTGCACCCTTAATTGACTTGACCAAAAAAAGCACAGCCAAGCAAGGTGTATTGGACACCTCAGTATGAGGATGCCTTCCTTGCCCTAAAAGCCCTTTGTTCCAGCCCTGTGCTAAAAGAACCAGACTTTAGCAAACCTTTCCTAGTCCATATAGATGCTTCAGACGTAGGTCTAGGGACTGTTCTTAGCCAAGCAACAAATGGAGAAGAGTATCCTATTGTGTATGCTAGTAGGAAACTCTTTTATCGTGAAAAAAACTATTCTATGGTTGAAAAGGAATTTCTAGCAGCTAAGTGGGCCATGGAATCCCTAAAGTTCTATCCATTAGGGAGGGAATTCACCTTAATCACGGACCACAATCCGTTGTGTTGGTTGCAGCAGATGAAAGACAAGAATGCCCGTTTGACATGTAAGTTTACAGTGTTACATCAGTCAGGTAAGCAGCATATCAGTGCTGATTATCTGTCATGATATGGTGCTGAGATTGACAGAGATAAAACACCTCAACTCTCAGACGTTTCTAGGGAAATGAACGGGCATTAAGGACTCTGAAGTTTCGTTGTATGATATAATAGGACTTAAAAAAAAAAGGGAACCCTAGAAAACCGCGTAAACTTACCCAAGGTCTTCTGCACTGCCAGGAAGCTGGTTCTTCCTGGGGGACTGATTCTAATTTTCTGTACCTTATATGTACTGTAAGGCTGTTACACTATAAACAGCAGACTGTGTTAGGACCTACACCCTGCCCTGTCACATTGGCCCTGTCTGGAAATGAAGCAGTGGAGTAAAACTGCATGCTTTGTGCTGTGTGATAAATTCACATAAAACCACGAACACAGGATGTGTTTTTTCATTGAATTAGTAATTAATGTTAAGAATGGTACTAAAAATGATGGTACTTATCTAGAAGATGCCATTCCCTCACCTCTCTATTTTGGAGAGCATTTCCTGATCTTGAAAGGGGGAAGGAATTTGGAACAGACTCCGGTGTTGCAGTAAAATGAGTCCCTATAGAAACAGACTGCTCCTTCAGCCCACTGTATATTCAAAAGGATTGTTTGGAAGGTGGGATTAGAGGCAGGATTATGCCTCACTAAATCCTAGTAAGTGTTCTACACCACTGTAGAAAAGTAAAGAAGTATTTAAACCAGAAAGTTATTGTAGATATATATTTTTTTTATTGAATTCTTGGATTACAACCTTTGAGCTACAAGCTCATTTACAAAGGTTCCATGTCGGGGAAAATGTGAATGTACAATAGGAACAAACAGAGTTGCTGGTACATCAAACAAGTGACAACAGTAAGTGAATGACAAACTACATGGTATAGGTTCATGACTCAGCATACAAGCTAAATTGGTGCATCAATAATATCTAGAAAAAGAGCAAGAGGAGGCACAGCAGTTCTTGGAAGTGGGGGGGATGGAAGATGTGTTAGCTTGCAGTAACCTCCGGCAGGGGGTCACCTTGTCGGAAAGGGTTGGGGAGTGGTAGTACAGAGGGTTTGGAAATTGGTGGGGGGGCTGTGGACCCCGGAAATAGAGAGGGGTGAGACTGAGGGTGGGAGATGGGTGGGTGGAGTGGGTAGAAGGGGGGAAGTAGCAGGTTGGACAGTGCATAAGTGCGAGGCAGGTGGGGTAGTCAGTAATTTGTTCCTGGGGGAGTTGATCAGGTGTGGCAGGTGCATATCACTTGGCTGGACAGGTGGGATCTAAGTGTGGATTTGAACAGGCCGATTTAGCTGATAGTGGCTAGTTCAGGCAGAAGCAAGGTGAGCCATAGCGGGGCATGGTATTCAAAGGATTGCTGACTTTGGGTGGTGTGATGGTAGGGAATCTTGATGGAGATATAATTGGATGCCCTTGTGGTCCTTGTTGGTATGGCCTGGTGTATGAGGGAGCTTGGTCCAGGAGGCAGTAGGCTCAGTGTTGCTTTTTGGCAAGAAGAGAGGTTTGATAGCAGGCCTGGTCATTCAGATTTAGCCAACCGGTTTGCTGGTAGAGGTGGCAGGTATGGGTTAGACGCGGGGCTCCTAGTGCAAGTCTGCAAGCTTTGTTAAACATAGTGACGAGCCACCTGAGGGTGCTGTCAGGGGCTGCACTGTAGATGGTAAGGCCGTAATCAGTAGTTGAGAAGACCGAGTTGGTGATGGCGAGCTGGAGCACTTTATCAGTGAGGCAGCTTCGGTGCTTATATAGCAGGCCAAGCTTCCTGTTAGCTGTTGTGGCGACATGATCGACATGTGTTGCGAATGAGAGGGAGCTGTCTAGGGTGAGCCCCAGGTACTTGAATTTGGGGACCATTTTAATGACGTCATTTTGTTTATTCTGAATGTTCAGAGTTGAAGTCCTGTGGCGGCTATGGGCTGGGGCAAAGAGCATGGACTTTATCTTTTTGTGGTTGACTAGAAGTTTAGCTTTGCTAAACCAGTCTTCCACATTGTAAAAGTCCTCTTGAAGTCACTGCTCCAGCATGGTAGGGTCAGAGTGACTGGAGTAGATTTCCGCATCATCAGCGTAGAGAAGGATTTTTTGTTGACAGGCTAGTGGAAGGTTGTTTAGAAAGAGGCTAAATAGGAGGAGGCCCAGGATGGATCCATGAGGGACGCCTGTGGACACTTTCTGGGGGTCCAAGAGTACATTATTTATTTTTACCTGCTGTACACGTCCTGAGAGGTAGCTCCAGAACAAGCACAGTGAGTCAAAAGATAGCCCCGTTGCCTCTAATTGGGCCAGGAGAAGGTCATGGTTGACTGTGTCAAAGGCCTTGGTGAGGTCAATAAAGGTTGCCCCCACCAAGTGCCCACGGTCGAAAGTGGTGTGAATGTAACCCGTGAACTCAAGAAGCACTGTGGTAGTACTGTGGCGTTTACGGAAGCCATGTTTCTGCTGGCATTGTAGCTGGTATTTGTCGAGGTGTTCAATCAGCTGATCATAGATTATCCACGCAAGGGCTTTTGAGATGGAGGGGGAAAATTGAAATTGGGTGGTAGTTGACATGGGCAGTCTTACTGCCGCTTTGTGGATAGGGGTTACGACTCTGGCTTTCCAGAGTTTAGGGAAAGTACCTGTGGTGAGGGACAAGTTTACGATACTGGTCAGTGGTGTTAGCAGTTTGTCAAGAGTAAGAGAGATTAGTTTTAGGTCCAGGCCCTCGGAGCTATGCCTGAACTTCCCAAGGACTTTGGAGAGGTATTTTTTACCTGTCTTTTAGATAATACTCTGATGTAGAATGGGGGGAGGGGCATGATTTGTTGGAAGGGAACTTAGGGGTTTGGGTTGGTTAGTGCTGGCTGGGACTTCAAAACTAGGGGGAAGCACTGTACTGAGATCAGTAAAAGCCTTATTGAAGATGTCTGCAATGGATTTGGGGTCTTGTGTGTAGGATCCTTCATGGCTCAGCATTGTGGGTGATGAGATATCCCGTTTCACAGTGATTGCATTAATGTTCTCCCAGAATCGATGGCTGTCTCTCCAGGAGGAGTTTAGCTCGAATCTTTGGTAATTGGCTTTTGCCTGATGGATTGCAATGGTGCATTTATTCCGTGCTGCCTTGTAGTTTTGCATATCATGGTCTGCGAGAGTATTTTTGTATTTATACCATAGGCAGTCCCTGGAGCTCATCAGGGCAAGGAGGTGGGGGGTTATCCATGTTTTGTGTGAGCCACTGACTTTTCTTTTTGATATGGGGCAAAGATATCACAAGCAACATTGTAAATTTCTCTAAATGTATCCAGTGCTGTGTCAATGTCTTTGGCACTTAGGATTGGTGCCCAGCTCAATTGCTGCAGGTGTTGCTTAAATAGCCCTTTTTTAGTATACAGTATATTATCACCTTAGCAGGCAGTTTAGGGGCCTTGTTGAACTAGGCAATAATGACTGGTGAATAGTCACTTAGGGAGTCTGGGAGCACTTTTATGATCTGGGTGGTTAGTTAGCACCTAGTCTAATAGGGTACTGGCACCCAATCTCAAATTTGTACAGGTGGGTTGGTCCACCAGTTGGAGGAAGTTGATTGAGGAGACTGCATCCTTATAAGTGGCAGAATCCTAGGACAACCAATTAATGTTGAAGTCACCCAGCACAATGACATCGCTACTGGAGCAGAGGTCGGCTAGGTGCTCATGCAGTACTCTAAAGCTCTCTGCTACTTCCCTTGGGGGTAAGTAGGCTGAGATGAGAGTAAGGCCCTTGCCCTGGGTGCCCAGGGTTATCTGCACAGAGAGAATCTGTACGTTTTTTCCAGTACTTAATTGTGGGAGAGCTACTCTCTGTAGGTAATTTTTTATATATATAATGCAGCTGCCTCCCCTCTTTCCAAGCCTATCGAGGTAGAAGGGGGTGTACCCGTGGAGCTGGACTTGACTGTCCTTGGTCCTGGATGTAAGCCATGTTTCAGTTATGGACATGATTTCTGGGTTGTGTTGCACTACCCAGGCTTGCAACATGTCCAGTTTTGGCAGAAGACTGCAGATGTTGAGGGATGCAGTGGTGATCAGTTGGCTTTTCCTGTTTTGCACTGCAGCACTGCAACTGGGGCCAGGGTTAGAATATTAATGTGTGGATTGTGCCAAGTATGTATCCGTATGTTGTAAGTGGCTAAACAATGGCAGGAATCAATTCAGATTCCAAATTCAAATTGAGGTATTTACATATGCACCACCCCCATAAGGTGACTATGTGGAGCAGGTCAGGTGACTAGGTGGGCAGGGTATATAAAGGGAGCCAGAAGTCCCTGCAATTTAGTTGTCAGCCAGCCTTGCTGGTGGAAGGGCTGTGAGGCAAGATAGGGTATCAGGGTCGGGCCTCGTCCTGTGAGGTAAGATGGGTAGCAGCCCTTACTGAACTGAATACTCTGATCCTAGCCATTGGATCTCGGAGCCATTACTGAGCTGAATGCTCTGGTCCTAGCCATTGGATCCTGGAACTCCTAGGCCATTAGGAGTTTTGCTAATCCTGACACTGTCCAGCTACTTTGCTATACATTACTGGATGCAGTTGAAATTGCAGTTCAAGAGAATTGTTTTGGAGACTTTTGAAAATAAAAGAGCTGTGATCACTGAAATTCTGGTCTCCTCATCTTCCATATCACCTGCCACAGTGCTCTGTGGGTATGTTGAGTTGTTCACCCTTTACACTGGCTGCTATGGAACTGTAGAGATTTTAGTAGTGCCTTTATTGGGCCCAATTCTACTTCTGTGGAGCTGGCTGTCAGCCATTCTGCGGTGGGTCCTGAGGTAGAGTGTGCTCACCTACCCATGTCAAACCAGCCACCTGGCTTAGTGCCACTTGGCGCAATTTATTTTGAATAAAAATGTTAAAAAAACCATGGACTCTGGTTACAGTATTGGGGTTGCCCCACCTCTTGCTCTGCCCTCCGGAACCTCTTTTTAGTTAAATCAAAGGTCTGTGGCCCACTGCTCCACCTCTTGGGTGGTTCTTGCTCAGGACCTTGCCCACCCCCTCATGGCCTCGGCCACTGCCCCTGCACCGTCTGACACTTTCAAGACTTTTTTCCTTTTAAAATAAGACTGTTCTGGTGGTCAGCAACTACAAAGTGGTGCTGCCACTGACTCACCACCCCGGCCCTGGGTGATGTGCTGTTGGGAGGTTGGCTGGGAGGCTGGCCCTACTGCTGCTATGGGAGGTTTGAGGTGGATGCTCCTAAGGACAGGATCTCTTGCTTTGCTTGACATTCCTGTTGGTTCACCACCATGGCCGCATTCTGGTGCACTTCTTCTCACCTTGATTGTCACTGCCATGGCCCAGTGTGGCCAATAACAAGGAACTAAGTTAAACTTTAAGTTTTTATAAATAAAACAATGAATGGGTCCACACTGAGCACACACTGGTCGCTGACTTGCTGCTGCTCCTAGAACCTGTCAGACACTGCTGCTACTTCTGAGTGGGGGGGGCTGCTGAATTGCTTACCGCCATGACTGGGCTAGAGTCACTGTTGTGTGCTGGACCAGAGGGAAGGCATGTCGACAGAGCCAACAGATGGGTTCAGTTGCACCCAGGTGAGCCCATTCCTTTGTCACTCCATGCATTCTTCTCCCACACCAGTCAAGACAACTATAATGGTCATACCAACCTTACTCCAGTGCTTAGAGTTCTATTGTTTGAACCCGAGCTTGAGCTCAGAGGCCTCCTATTTCAAAAAAATACCCATGCACTGGGCAGGGGGAGCAGACCTGGCATGTGACCTATCTTTCTTCATGCTGCCTGTTATTGGGAGGGGTGTTCTGTGCAATCCAGCAGACAACAGAAGAGGAAAAAAAAAAAACATGTTTCATAGCATAGCCTGGCTTGTGTTTACAAGAAGAACTGCCTATTATGCTGGACCGCTGCTGAAAAGGGGGGACTCTATGGGATGTTGGTCGTAGAGAACATTTTTGGGATGCTGGCAGGGGTACACAAAACTGGGTTGCTGAGAACACTTTACAGTGGGCAAAGAGTCCAAAACAAATGCTTTCCGGTTCTTTGTATGTCTCCATATCCCACAGTTTTCTTTAACTCTCTCTGGTGAGTACGAGGGATCCCTGAGCACCTAAGGAGCACCTATCTATGCTTCGCTAGGGTCCCTAGGTTTATTTCTGTAGGCCACAAACTCTGGGACACTACAGTAGTAATGCTAGAAGTCAGAAAAAGTTAAAAAATATTTTTTATTAAAAAAAATGTAAATGATCATGATGTTTTATGTATTGATGCAAACAATTGTATTGTTACAGAGTATTGCTACAAAAAATATTATCAACACCATGCCGTTTTTTGGCTGTGTTACCACTAAAACATGTAGCAATAATATACTGAAAATGCAGGTGCATATAATATTGATATATACAGAATAGTGTCAACACATAAAAGCAGTATCTACAGAGCTAATTCTTAATGGCTAGAGTCCAAATTTTCATTTAAGAAACAAATACGTTTCTAGATCCAGCAGTTCCAAAGTTGGACCTTTTAAATATAATTCCTTTTAAATATGATAACTTTGGGACCAATAGGGCTAGAAACTTTATTTTAATGAAAGCTTGGAGTCCGCTTACATGATAATCGATTACATAGTGCTACAGTTGACATATATTTGGCACTTGGTACTTGGTAGAAATTGGATGGAATTAGGCCAAGGATCATCGAGTCTGTCCCCCACTCTTAGTAGGGCAAGTCTTAATAACCCAGATATTTGTCCAATTCATATTTAAATTTGTTAAATGCAATAATGCTAACTAGGTCCCTTGGAAGTTTATTCCAAACAGCAATAGATCTTGAGGTGAAATATTTATCCCTTTTTTTAGTATTAGTCATGGGGAGTTCAAATTGCCTGCTGTGTGATCTTAGGTTTTGACATCTATTATTTGGTACAACATTCCTTCATTAATGTATTGTCACTTAAGATATTATGGAAAAGGAGACAGTCACCTCTTAATCTTCTAACTTCCAGTGGCATAAGGTTATGCTGTTGTTACCTGTTAGGTTAAGACAGCGAGTACAATCTGGGTATCATTTTGGTAGCATGTCTCTGAACCCTCTCGATTAGGTCTATATCTTGTTTGAGGTACAGGGGCCAGAAGGGAGATGCATAGTCAAGGTGAGAACATACTGTACATAATTTCTGTAGAGATTTAGTATGCTTTGTTCATCCCGAGTTATAAATGATTTTGTTTATATTTATGATTTTGTTTGCCCGCTGTACCAGTGGCCTAATGTGGGATTTGTGGTTGAAGATATTATCAGTTAGGATACCTAGGTCTTTATCAGAGTTTACAGTATGTATTTTAACGGAATTGATAGTGTAAGAATATAGGGGGTTGTTTTTCCATAGATGCAGGACCACACATTTACTCAAGTTTATTTCCATTTTATTATCCTTAGACCATTTGGAAATTATAGTGAAACTATAAGAGAGTGATTATATTTTGCAGGAGAATCAACTTCGTCAGCCAGTTTGGTATTGTCAGCAAATTTAATAATTTTAGATGTAACACCTATGTGGAGATCTGTAATAAAACTATTGCATAAGAACAGACCCAAAATTGCTGACCCCTTGGGAACACTGCTAGTCACTTCCACCAAGGGAGATGTTTTACCATGAAATCTAATCTGCTGATTCCTACCATTCAGCCATGTATTAACCCAAGTAATGAGATATGGGCTGAATGACATCACTGAATAATTTTTTAATTAGTATACTATGGGATACTTTGTCAAAAGCCCTTTCGAATTCAAGCAAGAGGACATCGCAAGGTCTTCCAACATCAAGACTTTTTTTTTGGTTATGTATTCATAAAAAACAATGAGGTTAGTTAAGACACAATTTCCCGACGGCCCGTTGGCACAGCAGTGGGATTTCTGTTTTGCGTGCGGCGGCAGGTTCAAGGCGGATCCGGGTTGGCCGGAGAACCAACGGGGAAGGATAGAGCATCCTATGGACTGCTCTCCTTCTCCGGAGGGTGGGTGGGGGAAGCAGTCGGAGCACTGAGGACTCCTGGCGAAGGACGGGAGATCTCACGCTGCCGATGCTAATCTCTCTGGGAGGTGGGGCGGACGCTGGCGTCATTGCACGTCCCTGCCTCCGTGAGGAAAAGTTAGAAAAACATAGGCGGGCGAGGGCCACTGTCTATATGAAGCCCTCCCCGGAAGACCTCGCATAACCACTGTTGCTGTGGGTCCCCCGACCAGATACTAGTTCCGTGATCATGGAAGACGTGACCATGGCCCCGCCTTCCGGGGGGTAAGCCAGGGGTGACTGGGGGACTCCGGCAGCCATAGATAGTGGTAGAGGCTTCCGGGGGGCCATGACCAGGGCTGACAGAAAGTGACAGGGTCCTGCCAGGAAAAGAAGAAAATAAAAAAAAATTTTTAAAAAAAAGACACGATTTCCCCTTTTTGAAACCATGTTAAGTATTGTCAATCAGACCTAGTCTTGAGGATTCCTCTTCAAGTCTATGTTTAACTAAGGTTTCTAGAACCTTGCAGGGAATGGTTGTTATACTTATCGGACGATAGTGTCCATGTAGATTTTTATTACCTTTTTTGAAGATTGGGGTTATTATTGCAGTTTTCTGTTCAGATGGTATTTGGCAGTGTGTTATAGATTTGTTAAATAGAACAGTTAGAGGAACATTGATGCTGGAAGACAAGTTCTTTAGGAATTTAGAGTTTATACCATCAAGACCAGCTGCAGTATGTGATTTAAGATTATGTAAAACTTTCTTTACTTCATCACTGGTGAAGTTAGTTGTCCCAGCAGTGTTCACATTGTTATTATTATTAGTTGACTCTTTATTATTAAATACAGTTGAAAAATAGTTATTCAAGATATAGAAAACATAAAATGGTACACAATGTTTTTTAAATCCTGTTTTTTAGCAACATATTATTATATACTGCATGTACTTTATAGACATACAACAAAAGTTTCCCGTTCGACATCATACTAGTAAACAAATCTCACCTATTTTCCCACTCTGGTGTCTTCTTCACCGACTTAAGTGATCATTGCTCCGTTGCTTGTATAAGGTCAGCACCTTAACCAATCTCTAAATCCAGGTTCATATTTAGAAGATGTTTACATAGTTTTGATCCTCTGGCCTTCCTCACAGACTTGCAGAACTCACTGTATTGGCGGGAATTCTACATGGCCAAGATGGTCGAGGCTGCATATGAGACCTTCCAAAACATTGTTTGCAGGGCAATAGATAAATATGCCCCCTGGTCAAAATCTGCACCAAGAAGAAAATATTCCCTTGGTTCACAGCCAAACTGAAGTCTGCCTTGCTCAGCAGGGATGCACTCTGGAAAAAGGTCCATAAATCAAAACTTCTTTCTGACTGGACTGCCTTCAGGTCAGCTAGGAATCCCTGCACAAGGCTTATCAGAACTGCAAAGGCTAACTATTTTCATACAACTCTGGACCCCTCCACCACATGCTCTGCTAAGTTCTGGAGAACACTTAAAACTATTCAAGGCCATGCCTCCTCTGCCCCCCTCAAAAATGTTGTATGATGGCTCCTCCATCACTGACAAAGCCGAGATTCTACACCTCCTAAACAAACACTTTGCCACTGCAGGGATGGCCTTCCATTCATCGCCGGACAATAGCTTCCAAACTCAGCTTGCAACCCAGGGCAAAACTATCCCTGTCCCTAACCACCATGCCCTAGACACAGGTGTCTCCTTTCAGCCTGTTACTCTCAAAGAAGTGGAAGACCTGCTCCTCCAGTTGGATATCAGACAGTACGCAGGAGCAGATCTTATTGGACTGTACTTTTAAAGCTCAGTCATTGAGTCTTGGCAGCACCAATCACACACCTCTTCAACTTGTCCCTTGACATGGGTGAACTCCTGTCAATCTGGAAGACTGCTCAAGTCATACCCCTTTTCAATTCTGGAGATCCATGTGACCTCAACAATTACAGCCCGATCTGCTAACTTCCCACCCTCTCCAAACTGCTGGAGAAAATAGTCAATAATGAACTTAGGAACTATCTTGATGCTTCTAACCTGCTCAATCCAGTACAATCAGACTGTAGGCCCTGTCACAGTACAACCTCAGCACTTGCTAAGGTAATGGATGACTGGCAGAGAGCCCTTGACTTAAAGAATTACGTGTGTGCAGTCTTTCTTGATTTAAGTAAGGCATTCAGTACCATGGACCATGGCCTGCTATTGTTTACCCTTCATAATAATGGATTGGATGCACTATCCCTGAAATGGTTTTGTAGTTACCTGTCAGAAAGTATGGAGTTATCCAAACCAGTGGGTGATCTTTCTCAGCTGAAACCGATCAGCAGAGGAGTGCCGCAGGGCTCCATTTTGGGACCCTTACTCTTTGCACTATACATTAATAATATTGACAATGGAATCAAGTCAACCAACATCCACCTTTTCACTGATGACATGGTCCTCAACATCGTCAGGCCTACTCCTGAGAGTGCTTGTACGTACCTGCAGTCAGATTTCGATATAATACAATGCAACCTCCTTAACCAAAAACTACTTCTAAATGCAAAAAACCCTCAAAAAACCAAAATCATGCTCCTGTCTCCACTTGATCCATCGAAATCTGGCCCAGTGCCACCTATCACCACATTGCTTGGTGAATCACTAGATTATGTTGCGAAATTCAAAATACCTAGTGGTATGGATTGACAACAGGCTGTCCATCACCGAACATGTAGAGGAACTCTCAAAAAAAAAAAAAACTGAAGCAAAGGCTATGGGGTTTGGTCCACTGGACCACCAGGGATTAATTCAACATATACCAATGATCGGGTGGTGGGGATTGGTCCACTGGACCACCAGGGCGTAATTTAACATATGCCTGCGATCTGGCGCGGGGGGGGCACAATGCTCCCTGGGCAGGGGGCATGTGGACTGTGTCCTGGGTGGCTGGATGGCCATCCACAGCAGGTGGCTGCCATGTTGCACCTTGCAATATGGCAGCTCACCTATGGGTGACCAGGATTTGTTCCTGGTCATACCAGGCACAACTTTGCACCCCCCCTGAGCGGCACAAGGCGGGGTTGTGCCAGCATCT
The DNA here is from genome assembly GCA_016271365.2 of Neoceratodus forsteri. Taxonomy (NCBI): domain Eukaryota; kingdom Metazoa; phylum Chordata; order Ceratodontiformes; family Ceratodontidae; genus Neoceratodus; species Neoceratodus forsteri. Next base: position 925,685,793 of record CM028132.1, read on the forward strand.
GTGCTGTACATCCCAGGCTGAATATCGGGATGTGCTGCATATGCATGGGCACACCTCCTGCACTTGCACCAAATACATTACCGATGCGCCCCGGCGCATCAGGGGTTGCGCAGCGCAACATGACCCTTTGAATATCGCACCAGGGCGCATTGGTGGGTTGTGTCATGCGCAACCCATTTGAATATCCCACCCATTGCATATAATTATTTTGTTGTACTCAGAGTTGTTGTATTACCCTTTGCCTTAACATGTTCCAGGTTGTCTATGTTGACTAGTTGTGCTGACTTGTGTTATTGTTGTTCTATTGCATCACTTGTGTTACTACCCAGGCCCACCTTGCAAATGAGCTCGCTCAATGGTGTTCCACCTGGTTAAATAAAGATTGATTGATTGAGGTATGGACACAGCAGAACTGCATCATTAGGATTTCTACGTGCCGATCGGACTCCAAGCTTTCATTAAAAAAACTATGTTTCTATAATTAATTCAAATGCTACCCTTTCAAAATGTAACTTCAAGCATTATATAGTAATTATTTTTTGGAAATGGTCAGAAAATGCTAGTGGTTATTCTAAGAATAAACACATTCTTTTCTAGTTAAAAATGCTAATGTTTATCAGTATTTCTAACTGGAATCATTTCAAAGCCATTCCTTTTCTATGAAGCTATTCTTAGAAAGGACTAGTTTCTCAATACAGTAGTAGCGCCGAATTTGTCAAGCAATTTTGTGAGTTTCCTTATTTATCCTTCACAAAATTTAGGGGAAAAAAATCCTCTACAATTCTTTTTGCTATACGTATGGAAAGAGGCCAGTTCCTACTGTATTACAGTACTTAAGTGCCATCTGATAGATTTTCAACTACACTCTCCGATGAGACAACCCTCTTTGCTTAGCAGTGAACACACTAACAAATGAAACAAAATCCCTAACTAAAGGTTTCACAGTTCGCAATAGGGATTTTTAAAAATCCTTAAAAATCCTTTGACTCATTTGGTGCTACTACTGTACTTCTATCTCTGTTTCCAACATTAACCTATTTCTAAGGAATTGCCTTTAGAAAGTTTAACTTGTGGAACTGTTTAGAAACTTTATTTGGAAAGAAAGCATGGAGTCAAGGCAACATTGAATAGTTCTTTAAAAAATAGATTTCAGTTATCAATAATGACATGACGTTTTGTAAAAAAAAAACTTAAAAAAAAATATTTATGTTCAATATTTTCAAATGTTTTGTTTGGACTACCCAAATAAATACATTTCCACTTATTTTGGTATCATAGTTTGTTGACAGAAAACTGCAATCTGATCACGAAAATTGAAAAATGTATTTCATGTTCAGTGATTTTGATGTCTTCCACAGCTTTTACAGGCTTTGCCTGAGAAAGCTGAAGAAGATATAGAGAATAATGCCTATGGAAATGTGTGTTATGAGGATTTTTCACACACCCAAGATGTGTGATAATCCATAAACCCTGAGAGCAAAACTTGAGGGGTTTATGAGATTATCATACACCGAGGGTGTATGAATAATCCTCATCAGACAAACATTGCACAGACATTTTTTATAATAACTGCTGCATGGTTTGGGGCGACTGTTTAGCCAAAGGCAGAACTGTTAGTATGGTAGAGTACTGCTTTGTTGTGGGGACAGAGTGAAAAAGTGGTCCAGAGCCACTGTGGTTTCATTTGTGCTCCAGTGAAATGCGAGGAGGAAAACGCCATAATAACCCGCTATCAACTTATTACGGAATTCATCGGGTTAGTACAGTGTTTTATCAGGACTGCATATCCAGTCATTATCCAGTTCACCAGTTATTATAATAAATTATAACCTAAAATGTGTATAAAAATTATGCTTTTCAAACTTACTCTTGAGATCTCAGAGATTCTTTAGATTCTTGCAAATATTTTCATAGAACTGTAACTAGCAGATTGGATCAAGTATATTAGATGACAAGGCATAGTCTGATCCAGTCTGGCAGACTGAAACCCCCAGTGTGAAAAATCCATGGCACTGTCCCAGATTATCTGAGTATGATCACCTCAAAATTCAGACCTGTATATTTTCATAGGTTTCATAGGTAGTTCAGAGCAGAGAAGACTGATAGTCTGTATTGCTCGCCATTTATTAATATCCCCTTATTTTTGTATTAATTAAGTATCTATCCAACCTGTGATTAAATTCCTCAATGGTTTTACATGCCACTACCTGTATAGGGAGGCTATTCCAAATTTTTGGTACTCTTACAGAGAGCCACTATTTCCTTTTGTTATTATGATATCTTTTACCTTTGGTCTGCAGGGGGTGTGCTCTTGTCTAGTAGCTTTGTTCCCTAATGTCCAGATTCAACATGTCCCACAAGTCTGGGTTTGAAAAGACTTTATGCAGCCGGCTCGGTGGCACTGAGGGTTAAGGCACTGGATGCCACACCTCGCGCCGTGCTGGCAACCCAAGTTCAAGAATGGACTTAGGTCGCCGGGGGCTGGCATGGGAAAGGAAGAATTGAGTGTCCCACGATCGCTCTCCTTCCTTCAGGGCTGGGTTAGGGATATGCGCCGCACTGCATTGACACCAAGCGGAGGCTGGGTTTTCGGCAGGTGTGGGCATTAACATGGGGGGGAGAGCTGGCAGATGTCTGCACGTTAGTGCATTGACATCATTGCACATCGGGCTCTCTAGATAGGAAAGGAGGAAAAACATCTCCTAAGCCTCCTAGAGGATGACCACCGTTGCCTGCTTCACCACCCGCTGACTAGTAAGGGGGCAGACTCCTCTGTGCGTAGCTCGATCACTCAGGATGGAGGAGGGTTAGGAGGGTCCCCTTCTCGTCCCGCCTGGGGGGTAATCGGGGCCGTCAAGGGACCCCAAGGATTCGCAAGTGTGCGGCACTCTAGGAGCAAACTCCGGAGTAGTCAGTAGGGTTGGGAAGCAGAGCACCTTGGTGGCCTGAAGGAGTGGAGGGTAGGAGACAGTAGAGGTGTAGAAATAGAAAGTAGAAGAAAGAAAAGGTTTTATGCATCATGCATATATCCCCTCTGAGCCTATGGTTCTCAAAATTATACATACCCAATTTCTGCAATCTTTCACTATATTCCAAATGTTGTACCCCTCTAATTAATTTGGTCACCCGTCTCTGTACCCTCTCCAGTGCTCCAATTTCAGTTTTTCCTCCTGGTGCCCACAATTGTGTGCAATATTCCATGTGTGGTCTAACCAGTGAAGTATAGAGTGGAATGAGGACTTCTTTGTGTCTACTCTTAATATGCCGTCTAATACAGTTTAGAACACTGCTTGCCTTTTTAACTACCTGATTGCAGTGTACCTTACTACCAAGGACATTTGGAATTCTTACTCCCAGGTCCCTTACATCTGTGACTTCTCTTAATGAGGATCCATTTAATCTATAGTTATGTTTAAGATTTTTGGAACCCAGGTGTATCAGTGCATTTTCCAGCACTGAATGTAAGTTTAAACATCCTTGCCCAATCCTCCAGTTCTCCCAATGCTTATTGTAATATTTCTGCATCCTTCTTGTTATTTACTGGAAGACCTAACCTTGTGTTATTAGCAAATTTGGACATCCAAGTCTCACCCTTAGTTTTCATAGATTATATAGAAACATTAAACAATGCTTATTTAATTATTTATTTATTTTACCAAGACTTAAAGTCATTGGTGGGTTATGTGATAAGGATGTCTGAGTAGCAGCCTTCTAGCTGAGCTTCCGCTGTTCCGAGTAACAAACTACCCGAGTAACAAACTACCTATTGCATTGATTTATATCCAGTTTCATTTTATCTAGTGGCATCTAAGGACTGATCAAAGGGTCCAGCTGCTTATTTGCCATGTGTAAGGAGTGCAATGGAAACTGAAATGAGGTTAGCACTCCCCAAACATACACACCCTCCTATGCCGGAGAAACAAAGCAAAATATCCAGGCTGCAACCCTCGTCCTCCCATAAGGGACCAGTTGCTACCCTCAACCCTAATCTGCTCATGGTAGAGCAATTCCTCGAAGAATTCTGACCATTCAGGGAAGAAGTTAAATCACTCACCTCTGAAGTAAAATCCATGGCAGTTGACATCGAGGATATCTCCAAATGCACCAGAGACAAAGAAGTGCACCTCATATCATTGGAAAGGATGGTGGATCGAGTTGACCCCGAATTTGCCCTTACCAGGCAGTGGATTGCTAAACTTGAAGCGAAGGTGGAAGATCTGGAGGGCAGGAGTCATAGAAATAACACCGTGATCATTGGGCTGCCTGAGAAGGGGGAAGGGTCGAATGCAATGCTGTTCATTCAAAATTTAATCCAGAAGGCTTCTCCTTTCGGGCCCGCTTACTGCATTGAGCATGCCCATAGAGCTCTACGGCCGCTGCCTCACTATATGCACCTCTCCGTCCCTTAATTTTCAAATTCTTAAATTTCCAAGAATGGCAGCCCTCTCTATTGAAGATGAAGGAGCCCCAGGAGGTAAAATGGGGAAACAGGAAGACCAGGGTGGTGCAAGATTTGCGGGCTATGGTCTGGCAACGGCACACAGCATTTCACCCCGTAGTTTCCAAGCTGATTCCAGCCAGGGTGAAATTTCATATGATGTATCCAGCTCATCTACTAGTCTACTTCCAAAATCAGTGGAAGAGCTATGAAGATCCCATGACAGCAGAGTGGTAGCTGCACTCCCTGACCTATTTTAGCCACGCTGAAGATAGCACTGGGAACCCAGCTTGAGTTAATATCCTGGTATGTAGATCGATTTTGAGACTGGACTTACAAGTGTGCAGCTTTACCATGCTAAAGGTATCTTGGCCTCTAGATTGAACCCTGGAAAATGCCTTGTCTAAATTTTCCTTTTGTATACCTTCTCTCACCTCTATTGGGCACGGGGAGCTAAGATTTCTGTTAGTGCTTAACTGAGCCTACCAATCTTCCACAACATGCTACGAGAGTCTCCTTTCCTTGGTACCCTTATAGTACTGCAGCAAGTATGGGACCTTCACTCTGAATCAGTGTACTGCATAGCTCCTGGTAAGACTGTTCAGTGATATGTCCCCATTTTTGCTACTCCAGCCCGATAGCAGGGAGACTAATGGGACCTGAACTGTAAGCGAGAGAACTCACCTTTTGACCTTTTATTTTTATGCTATTGCACTGGCCAGAACGGTGCTCCACACTTGTATTTTAGTTACACAGCTATGCTAAGTGCAAGCAAACAGTTGCCTGAATAGCTCCCTGTATTTTCAATGAGAGTACCTTGATTTGAACTGCCTGTCAATTCTTTTTTCCACGCTGGGTCCTTTTTCTTTTTTCCCTCCGTTTTCTGTTCTTCTTTTTCATTTTTATTTAGTGGCAAACGCAAGGTTCCTAAGCCTATATTTCTTAGTTTGCCAGAGACTTGGGTCCCAGTCTTGTATTATCATAAACGGACAATAGAGGGGAACAGAGGCATTTCCTTGAATACTTTGCATGTTTTTTTACGCAGTTAGATGTTCAGGGGTTTGACATGTTAATTAGTAGTTTGTTTGTACTGTTAGATTAATACTGATTAAGTAGGCGGGGGGGGGGTCAGTGACTTGGTAAGTCTTTTCACCACGATTGGAATGTTTTGTGTTGGGAGCTAGAAAGGGGGACTCCTCTCTGGTGCTGACAACTCTCAGCTCGTATTAGATCTGGAGTCACCACAGGGGATGGGGAGGACAGGGGACTATGCTATGTTTCATGTAATTGTTTTCTGTGAGGCTCTTGGGAGGTCTAGTGTCAGGGTATTCTTATTGGGAGTTATGGGGAGGGAGGGCATTGTAAGGCTTCACCTTGATTGGGCTCAGGTATGGATAGTGGTACAGGAGCAGGCATTTCACCCAGGTAACACAGGTACTCATGTAAAATGGTTAATCAGACACAATTTTATCTTGGAACGTGAGAGGGGCCAGAAATAAAACAAAACGTTATCAAATCTTGAGGCACTTATGCCACCTTAAGGTGGATGTGATATGCCTTCAAGAGTCTCACCTCCTGGCCTCTGAATCAGGGCTGTTCCAGAGACAAAATATAGGGCACATCTTTACAGCGGGGTCTAGCATGCAAAACAAGGGCACAGCTATCCTCATTGCACGTTGGCTGCCTTTCTTTTGCCTGCAGACCCTAAGCGACCCTAATGTCCAATATTTGGTGATCCAGGGACCCTTAGATCAGCATGAATTGATAATTGGGTGTTTTTATGACCCCAACATCGATTCGCCATTTTATTTTTACTGAGCTCCTCTACATTCTATCTCTCTTCTCCAACCTCCCTATGTTTCTGGGAGGAGACTGGACCCTCCCGCTCACACCGAACCTGGACAAAACATATCATAGATCCCAGGGTTTGTCACTAGAAAGGGCCATACGGGATTTAGTGTATCACTTGCAGTTATGCAACTCCTGGAGAACCCTTAACCCATCCTCTAGGGCATGTACTTTTCACTCTCCAGTACACGGGTCTTCTTCTAGAATAGACTATTTTTTAATGACCAAGCGTTCTCTCCCTGGCATTCGGGATTGGGACATCGAGGTAGGAGTCATCTCGGATCACTCCCGAGTTTGGTGTCTGGCTTCACTGGTTCCACCTAATAAAAAGATACCCTTTGGAAGCTCAACAACCAGCTTTTGAAGAACTCTGAACTGGTTAAACAAATAGCCCATGCTATTGACCAGTACACGAAAGAGAACCTATACTCCACAGGGAAGCCAGACATCGAATGGAGTGCACTGAAATGTTCTCTTAGAGGAGAACTGATCAAACTAGCCTCTAACAAGAAGGGGAAGAGGGAAGAGCAAATCTCTAACCTGCTGGAACAAATTAGGCAATTGGAGAGCTGTCTCCCCTTATCTGGAGATGACACCACCAAAGCCTCCCTCTTAAAATTCCTGGAATTTTATCATGAACTGTTGAGGGAAAAAGTGGAGTACGCCATTCTTAAATCCTGTTCACTTTATATAGACCAGGGAGTGAAAGACGGCCACTTATTAGCCAGTCGGATAAAGCAGCAAGAATCTGCCAGATTGGTAAAGGCCATAAAATCCAACACGGATGGGTCCATTAAAACCACCCCAAGGGAGACAGTATCTGAATTTGAATCATACTATAGAGAATTGTATAGCTACAGGGCAGTACCCCTTCCCCTCAAGAAATAGAGGCATATCTGGCTCCCCTTCCCTTGCCATCCTTGGGGTTGGAAGAGAAAAACCTTCTAGTAGCCCCCATCACAGAGGCAGAAATCAGAGCAATAATCCGGGAGCTCCCTCTAGATAAGGCCCCAGATCCAGATGGAATCTCCTCTAATTTTTAAAAGAAGTTGCAGAATCAATTCGTCCTCTGGTTGCATGGGATTTTTACTTTTATACTGTCAGAGGCTCCGTCCGACCCTTACCTTCTAGAGGCCCTCATAGTGGTTCTTTACAAGTCTGGCAAGCCTGAGGATAGTGTCACGAGTTATAGACCTATCACCCTCATCAACAATGACATCAAGTTCCTAGTTAAATTGTTAGCCAACAGGCTGAGTCAGGTGCTCCCTGTCTTAATAGGTCTAGAACAAGTAGACTTCATGGCAGGCAGATTGTCCCAAGATCACCAAAGAAAATTGGCTCACATTTTCTCCTCATCCAGGGACTCTGTCCATCCAGCGGGTCCTGGTTTCCCTGGATGCGGAGAAAGCATTCAACAGAGTAGACTGGGACTTCATGTTTAGTGTGTTGACTAAGTTTGGCATTCCAGATCAGTATATTCGCTGGGTCAGATCGTTATACACTGGCCCCTGTGCTAGAATATATTGTAATGGCGTGATTTCCACTTCCTTCCCCCCTAATGTCGGTTACCCGACAGGGGTGTCCCCTGTCACCTCTTCTGTTTAATTTGTATTTAGAACCTCTATTATGGAGACTAAGAACCAATCCTGATATCCATGGTGTGGAGATAGGCTCCCACATGTTAACAGTTTCAGCCTATGCGGATGACATTCTGTTGCACCTAACCCAACCCACCTATTCTATCAAGGCAGCTCTGAAGACTATATCAGAGTTTAGTGCGCTCTCCAATTACAAAGTTAATCTATACAAGACCCAAGTTTTCCCCTTGAATAATAGGACACATAGGGCCTCACATAGTCTTGCTGGCTTACCGTGGTCCCAAGATAGCTTTAAGTACTTAGGTATTTTCCTAGCTAGATGCTGTACTCAGTTGAAGACACTAAATATTGACTCCTTGCTCTCCAAGACACAACAAGATTTAACCCTTTGGAAGGACATGCCCCTATCTCTTTGGGGGAGGATTAGTTTGATAAAAATTAATATTTTACCCCTTGAGTATGTTGAATCTCTGGCTGCTTCTTGTGTGGTTCAAGAAACTACATGGGATTGTTTTTGATTTCTTATGGCGCAGCAAACCTGCAAGGTGTGCTTATCACAAACTTGCCACCCTGAAAGAGAAGCGGGGTCTACGTCTCCCTCACTTTGGTCTGTATTATTGGGCCAGTCATTTAAGTAAACATCTTAGGTGGCTGCAACCAGTAGAGACTCTACACACATTTCCCTATGTCTCATCCTGGCTTTCCATGGAACAAGAACTAATTGATTCGAGTGACATCTCTCAGGAGGGCATCCTCCATGTATGGGTCAAAGACCTCCCCAAAACATGGAGCGGTTCTCCAGTTATCACCTCTATGCAGGTTCACTCCCAGTTGCGTAAAGTCTTGAAATATAACCCCATTAGGGATCCACAGCAACCAATACTGCGGAATCCTAATTTTCACATTGGAGGTATCCCTTTATTGGAGGCTTGACTCTCGTCTCTCAAAGGGAAATGTCCCCAAGAGTTAGCGATTGGTGACTCCTATCTCTCAGTTAAGGACATGATGATGAGATTTCCAGCTGGTCTGGGAGGATATTTCAAGTGTTATTTGTTTCGACATTTACTGATTTCTAAGCAGCTTTCACTGGGTACTGATGGAGGAATAAAGGAGATTTTTTAACCCCTAACTGTTTTGTCTCAACAGCCTCATTCTGCCTCCCTTATATATACTTCTCTATATGACTTGGTCTTCCCCCAGGTGGCTGGAGCCTTTCCTTACTGGTCAAATATGTTTCCTCAGAGGGTCCTCAATTGGGACAAAATCTGGAGGTCCTGTCATTCTTACATCACACAAGATAGGCTGCGGATCATGCAATACTCGACCCTCCAAAACATGTATTTGACTCCAGTGAAGTTGCACAAAATGGGTAAACTCCCCTCTTCAATTTGTAGCTGCTGTGGTCAAGTGGAGGGTATCCTATATCATAATTTCTGGGAATGCCCTTCTGTTACAGCATTCTGGGAGACCATTAAACAGAGGGCAGATCCCCTTCTGGGCTTAGAAAATTTATTTTCCCCAGGAGTCTGTCTACTGAGTGACTTCAACGGAGTTGAGATCAAGCAACAAAGATTCCATATGGCCATGATTGCCCTTTCTCTTAAGGCCTTGGTGCTTCATCACTGGAAAGAGGATACTGCCATCTCTTATCTGGAATGGCTTCAGGAACTATTAGCCAATTTACGAGTAGAAAAAAATGATTGCAAGTCTACATAACTGTACGCATCAGTACAAAGAAAGATGGGAATCCATGTATACTCTCTTCAGTCTCTAAGGGTGTACTGTTTAAAAAAGAGCACTGCCAAGGGTGATGGCTGGGGGGGGTAGGGGAGGACTTATGTAAGTGTCAATTTAATATGATTGTCTTGTAAGATATTATAGTGTTGTACCTTTTCTTGTCCTGTGAATGGCTTTATTTTGTATGTCTGTCCTGGTTGAAAAGTTAATAAAGTTAAATTTGGGGGCGTGGCCTGACCAGGCAGAAGATGGCAGCATAGTTCAGAATCTCTGCAAGAATGACTGCAATCTAACCTCATTCAGCATTATGGCAGATCTCCAAGCACAGCAAAGCTCACTTGTTAGAGTGGAAGCAATTTTTTTCCAAACTGATGGCTGAGATTAATTATTTAAAAACCTCCACCCAATAGAATGCGACCACTCTTGAAACTTTTAGCCAGAAAATTGCATTTAATGAGAAAGCAACGGCCTGTAACATCACTACTATTCATGACCTCCAGACTACTGTCCGCAATCAAGATCAAACTATTAAATCCCTACAAGCCAAAATTGACGATATTGAAAATTGTAATTGTCGCAACAATTTACGATTTTTTGGCTTCCCTGAAGGTGTAGAATTAGGAGACACTACTGCGCTTTTATTACATGTGCTGCCTGCAATGCTTAAACTGCCTCCTGACCTAACGTTAATCATTGAGTGGTCTCACCACACTCTGGGTCCCAGGCCGACATCAAACCAGCAACCAAGGCCCATCATTGCTCGCTTCTTGAACTATTCCCATACAGAATTAATACTGAAACGAGCCAGAGAAATGGGAAAACTTCAGTGGCAAGAGTTTAATATTTCCATCTACAGAGACTTTTCAAAAGATTTAACCATCAGAAGGAAGGCCTACAATCCACTTAAATCCTCCACCAAAGAAGCATTAAATTTACTCTATGTTACCCTGCGACACTACGCCTTTTCTCAGGCTCTTCCTTCAAGGATTTTGAAACCCCTGACACCTTAGCCAACTATCTAGAGGTCTCTTTCTGTAATCTTACCCTGGGAGGTTCAGCAACAATTGGCATCCAGAACACAGCTTTGGTATCCACACAGAGGGTGGACAACGAGGTACAGGAATGTGGGGAAAGTGTTGCAGAACTCGCAGCCCTAAGCAGCAACGCCGCAACTGATTTGACCCCAAGGCAATCAACACAGCTGCAGAGAAGCTTCTAGCAGGGCATTATTCTTCAAGACTTTCATGCTGTTCTAGTGAGGTTTTACCCCAAAGACCCAAAGCTGCAGCCTCTCACCTTCAAATCAACCCCTCTATTCCCTTGAGCAATAAGTTTGCTGTCTTGGAGGATGACATGCACTCCTCACAGGAGGATCTTTCCCAGCAAATTTCAGATGAACATCCCTCTAATTTGGGCCCTGTGCCTCAGGGATGTATTTCTGCTGATACTTCATGGGCAGAAGTTGTTGCAAGTTCCCCCCTCAAATCCTTACAGCCGCCCAAAAAGAAACAAACAGCAAAGACCAAATGCAAGAACATCAATAGTCATAATTCTACTAATAAATCTAAGGTGTCATGAGCTTATATGGTCAGTAATATGGTAGCAGTTGCTATATCTTGGTAGGTTCTGCTTCCAGGATACTTAAAGGGAGTGCCAGTACACTTTTTATGCCTAGCCACCCGCTCTACAGTCTATGCTACTTGGTTGGTTTCACTCCCAGTGGGTGCAGAAAGCAAAGGCTGTACGTCGCGGCGCGATCAATTTACTTTTTGTTGCTGTGTTTAAACGAGCAGCTTAAAAGTCTTCAAGGGAACTTTGGTATATCAGCAATGCTTTTCTAACCCATTATTTTAGTGTTAGATCTTATACATTACCTCAATAAACAGGCTCTCTGTATCTAGCCTTTTACTCTCCAGTTTAGCAGTGCATCAGGTTTATAGTCTTTTGGCTGTTCAGTTGTATATCTTCAATCGGTATGCATCCTAATTATTGCCTTTTCTTTTTTCATATGTGAATTATTATATATTACAAGGCAATTTACCCCTTCCCTTTCCTGATGACAGGTTCTTAAGTATTATTGGCAACTACATTTAATCTATCTCCTTCCCTACGCTCCATTATTCTTACTACCTCCTGTTTACAATATGGAACTATCATTAGCACTCAAAGGGGTGGGCTATGTTTGATGTACTGTTGCAAAGGATTGTTAATCTACATCTTCCTTATGCTCCTTATTTTACTCGAAGCCTACAGATATTATAGAAATCCACTGCTATTCGGTCCCTCCTGTTTTGGGGCTCACTGGGCCTAGTCTTCTAGACCTAGTCACCCCATATAACACCTATTTATGTGATTTTTGAGTAATCAGAGCTGATTTTTACTATGACTATCTCTTCTGTCTACAGTTATCACCGAAGCCTATACCTCTCCACATAATCCCGATTTGCATTTGGCTTGGGGCGTAAGGGCTTAAATTGACCTCCCCGTTCTTCTTTCCCCCTCAATATTGTATTTATTATGTACTTATTCTGTTGCACTGCAAAGTATACTCAGAGTCACTCTAATGTGGTAATGATCTACTTTTCCTTTTATATTTGTTCATTTGCATTCCACCTGGCTCCCTGAATTCCTTGCTTTATGTCTAGGCTATACTGGCATCTCATATATGGTTCTTTAATTTACTGTTATTTCAAGTTGGTATATCTTGTACTATTACTACTAATGTTTATAAATAAGTTCTGGTGTTTAGCTTTATCCTTATACCTTGTCCTGTTAGCTTAGAATTAAGCTGCGGTTATTACAGTCCCCTGCCTTTCTTGGTATTATTCCCTTTCAGTTTAGCTTATCAGGAATACTTACTTTATTATATTACTGTGATCAGACTTGGGTTTGGGCCGAAATTTGTAACCGGTCCTCCCTAGTCTCCTCCCTACATTGACGCCCCAGAGTGTGGTGAGAGTCTCTTAGCCAGTTGACTGACTCATATCTCCTCACACTCATAAAACGTTTTCTTTGTTATTTAGCTTACTAGTATTGTTGTTGTTGTTAATGACTTTTCTCCTTCCCCATCTCTATTATAACTTTAATAAGATATCTGTGCCACTCATGTATCATATATCTTACTTTTTTTGGCTTGAATGTTCCTGCCACACTCTGCATATATGTAAGCTCTCTATATTGTATTCTAATCATCCTCTGCCTCATTTATTTGTCCCTTCACACTCCAGTGATTATTCCCTTTCTTTAACACTAACAATATGAGTGACATACTTTTTTATACATGGAATGTGAAGGGACTTAATTCTCCTTGTAAGCGGAAGCAAATTCTTTCACATCTCAAAAAACATAAAACATAAATTGCTTTCCTTCAAGAAACAAAATTATTAGCAGAGGATGTTCATAGAGTTAAAAAAAGATTGGGTCAATCAGATCTACAAATCATCCTATACCTCAAAAAAAAGAGGAGTTGCTATTCTTATTCATAAGAGTCTCAAATGGTCCCTTGTAAACTCCGTTTCCGATACTGACGGCAGATGGGTGATGGTCAAACTGAATACCAACTTTGGTCCTCTTCTGCTTGTTAACGTCTATGCACCCAACTCCGATTCCCCAGAGTTTTTTCATAATTTAGCTCAACAGAGTCTATCCTTTAACACTGATAATACACCAGTTATTCTTGGAGGGGATCTTAACTTAGCTTTAGAAGCCAGCATTGACAGAAGTAACCCACTACAGGGGCCCACCCTAGAAGTATTAAAGCCCTCTCATTACTAATGCAAGATGTTGGATTAGCTGATGTATGGCGCCTCCTTCACCCCTGTGATCGAGAATTTACTTTTTACTCCTCACTACATAAGACATACAGTAGAATTGACTACTGGTTAGCCACTGCTGTTATAATGGAAAAAATTATTGATTCATCCATCTCTCCCATCATAATCTCGGACCATTCCCCTGTCAAATTGCAACTTTTGTGGGGCCCATTAGCAACTAAATCTTAGTGGCGGCTGGACCCTCTCCTTCTCAATGATCCCAATTTCTTACCCATGATCAAAGCACAAATTCAAGACTTCCTCTTTCATAATACCCCAACTGACTCTTCTATGTCCTCTGTATGGGAAGCTCTTAAAGCTATGATTCGAGGGAAAATTATCAGTTATGCTGCACATAGGAAAAGAGTAAGGGAACAACAGCTGGCTGACTTGGAAAAATCTCTTAAGACTAAAGAGAATTTATATTTTTCTTCTAATAAGCACTGTCCTGATTCTCAACTTCATCTTGAAATTCTTCAACTTAGAGTTAAACTTTACAAATTAATTTCTCGTAAAACCAAACTTGCCTTGTTTAAACTTAAATATAAGTTTTGGGAATACGGCAATAATAAAAATGGGAAACTCCTCTCTTACCAGCTCAAAGCACAACAAATGGAATGACATATCCTATGCCTAAAAGATGAACTGGGTACAAATTAACTCCGACAACCCATCTATAAACCGTATCATGAAAACCTTTTATCAAAAACTATAACACAAATCCTCCATCTACTTTACAAATTCAACAGTTCCTTAAATTGTAACATCTTCCTCATCTTTCTACTCTTAAAACAAATTCTTTAGATGAACCCTTCTTGCTTCAGGAAATCCAGAAAGCTTTGTCTTCTTTGAAATCCGGCGAATCCCCCTGGGGGTGATGGATTCCCTGTCGATTTCTATAAAATGTTTTCCGACACCTTATGTCCCCTTCTTCTTAATGTTTATCAAGAAGCTTCCAATACTGGCAAGCTTCCCTCATCTTGCACTGAAGCAATCACAATCCTAATCCCTAAGAAAGAAAAAGACCCTACTCATCTCGCAAGTTACAGGCCCATCTCTTTATTAAACACGGATGGGAAGATATTTGCTAAACTACTAACTTCTTGACTTGAATCCTTGATTCCCAAGCTAACTCATTGTTTGCAAGCTGGTTTTATTAAACATAGATCTGGTTCTGATCACCTGCATTCCTTATTTAATTTAATTCGCAAAGCCAAATCCCTCAAGACACCAGCTGCAGCCATAGCTATTGATTTCGAGAAGGCCATTGATTCCTTAAACTGGGACTACCTTCATCAAGTTTTATCTTATTTCGGTTCTTCTCATATCTTTTGCTCCTGGATCAAGCTATTATATAACTCCCCTGTTGCTAAAGTACTTACTAATTCCACCCTTTCCTCTTACTTTCATCTAGCAAGGGGGAACTAGACAAGGCTATCTCCTGTCACCTTCCCTATTTATTTTAGCCATGGAACCCCTGACTGCTTGTTTACGTCAATCTTCTGGCATTATGGGCATACCTGTGAGCAATTCAAGATATGTTTCTCTCTCCTACGCGGATGACCTTTTAATCTTACTCGAAAACCTGAATGAGGTTGGGCCCCTGTTGGTTGATTTGCTTAATAATTTTACTAAAATTTCTGGCCTTGCTTTGAATTATGGCAAATCACAAACTATGCCCCTTAACATCCACTGTAAAGCCTTTATGAACATACCTCTTGGATTCCGCTGGTCACCACAGGGTATAACATATCTAGGAATCAAAATTACTAGTAACTTAGGGAAGATATGGTACATTAACTTTAACCTCTTATTTGATAACATCAGTACAATTCTGGACAGATGGAAGCTTCTTAATCTCTCTTTCATGGGGAAAATTGCAGCCATTAAGATGTCCATTTCTCCCAAGATTCTTTACCTCTTTGTCAATATTCCTTTAGTCTTACCATTCTCCTTTTTCACTAAAATTGATAAACTAATAGGTAACTTTATTTGAGATGGGAAACCACCGAGATTTAACCACAACAAACTTCGATCACATTGGAATAAAGGGGGATTCAGACTCCGCTGGTTCAAAGGCTACTTCTGGGCTTTCCAAATGGCCCAAGCCATTAAATGGTTTCAGAAACCCTTCCCTCACTCACCACTATGGGTTGCAATGGAATCTGCATTGTGCCCGGGAGGAGTTCCCACTTCCTTCATTTTTAATCCCATTTCCTCCAAACTAAAATCTCACTCGACTATGTCATCATCTGTTCGTTATTGGAAACTAACCCACAATCCAAATCCAACCAACACCCTGGTTTTATGCCCCCTTATGGGGAAATCCACTGCTCACTCTAGAAGATCACCCAATTTTCTGTCTTAAATGGAGGAACAAAGGCATTTTCTTTCTCTGAGATATCTTGGACCAGAATTCACTCACTCTTAGATCATTCTCAGACTTGCAGGTCACATGGAAACTTCTTAAACAGGACTTCTGGAAGTTTTTACAAATTCAGGCAGCTTATAACTCTCTCTCTCTCTCTCTCTCTAGTATAGTGTATAGGCATACTCTTCTAAACCCATACATCTCGCACTGGACTAATTTATCAGTAAAATTAAATAGCTCCATTTACAAAGACATTATTGATACTCTATCTGATCAGTTTATATAGGCCAAAAATAAATGGAGTACTCTTCTAACTACAATGTTTCAGACGCACAATGGAGTAATTGTTGGCATATTGCACAAAATACCTTTAAAGATGCCCGTAGTTCTTTAATACAAACTAAAATCCTACATCTTTGGCGTAGAACCCCCTCTGTGCTTCAACGAATGGGCCTATTAAATAATGATAATTGCTGGCGCTGCAATTTGGCCATCGGGGGTCTACTTCATATCTTGTGGTCTTGCGCTCCCATTAATAAGCTCTGGCATAAAGTCTGTTTACTTGCCTCCAAAGTAAGAGGACAAAAACTACCTTTTGACCCCAAGCTATTCTGTCTAGGCATCCTTATCCCCAATAGCTCTCTCCTCTCACATGCACATTTTAGATGGCTAAACATACTTTCTCTTCTGGTCCAACATCTGATTCTTATGAAATGGAAATCAACTCTGGTGCCTTCTCTTTCAGATGTTCCTCAAAGCCTCTCTCAGTATGCCTCCCTAGACCGATTGTCTCATGTTACTCATAATCGACTCACTGTATATGACATATGTTGGCAGGAGTACTTCAAGTACATCGAACCTAGTTCTTCTAGACCTTAATTCTCAGGGATATTTAGCCCTCCTTCTTATTTCGCTCTTAGATTAGGTTTTCTCAAAACTTTTGTGCACAGATTTCTCTTCTTTTTTTCTCTTCTTCTCTGTTTTCTCCCTCTCTCCTTCCCTTCTTCCTTGCTTTTTTCTCTCTTCTTCTTTCCTTGCACACTTTTCTCTTATCTTCACCTCCCCATTACTGAACATTGTTCATATTACCACATTTATCACTTTTTGCAATTTACTGAATGCCTTGCCATAGCCTGCCCTAGCATGTATTTCATACATGGTTTCTATTTCTGATCCTATAATACCCTATTGATTGTAACCCTTCTGCTCTCCACTTACATCCTGTCTAGGTTTATGTTTTATTATCAATACATGTATATAAGGCTTCTCCAATATGTTTACCCTAAATACTATGTTTTGTTAAGTGATATTTTATACCTTACCTGGAGGACCATCTTCTATTGTATTAGATGTGTGCTTTCTTATGTACTCTAATTTTAATAAAAAGATAAAGTGAAAAGAAAAATAAAGTTAAATTTAAAAAAAAGAGTCATTGGTGAAAACCTGTCTATGATGAGAGTACATAGCGACAGGGGGGCTGCATTACAGTAACATGCACAAAATCAGTCACACAAAACAAAATTAATTAGTACCCTAACAACTAAGGAACAATTACTTGCACCCTTTAGGGAATTAAACACTATTTGGTGTTGGCAAGAGAACATCCTTAGCATTTAGCAAAGTTTGGGTACCAAGCAGGATTTAGTGTTTGGAGTATCAGCTTGGAAACCATGAGATAGTAGGTTCAAACCCCACTAGAGCCAAATATGCTTTGTGTGACCTTGGGCAAGTCACTTAACCTATCACTGCTCCTGTCCATCCAGATTCAGAAATGGGGAGAAGCAGGACATCACTGGAAATGAGGTGTTGCATCTCGGCTTGGCTATCCAGTATAAATCAATTGTAAAAATAGTGATGTGCTAGGGGTCACACTGTTAGTAAGTTGCAGCTGTGGGTTTCAAACCTGGGTCTCTAGATTCATAGCACTTTGCTCCAACTGCTGGGCTATACTTCTGTCTAGTGATACACATTATTTTTATTTTATTTATTTTTATTTATTTAGTTTTTGTTGACCAGGTAAGTGCACTAGACAAATCCTGCCTATTTTCAGGCACAACCCGGGGGAGGGGGATACAGATGAATGCCAACTAATCTTGAACCAGATTAAGCTGTTGGTGGTATTTTTAGTGAATGAGGGAAATTTGGCCAGGGCACCGGGGAAATTCTCCTACTCTTTTCGATAGGTGCCATGGGATCTTTAACACCCACCGGAACTACCACCAATCCAAGCAGATGGGACCTTGGTTTAATGTCTTATCTGAAAGATGGCACCTCAGAAGTGCAGCACCCCTCTCATGCTGCACTACAGTGTCAGCACTGAGATATTAACCCAAGTGCCAGATGTGGGAACTGAACCGACAGCCCTCTGATCTCCCGGCCTCAGAGGCGAGTGTGTTACCTACTGAGCTACTGACACTGCAATATGCAGTGTGAAGGAAGTTTCTGAAGAATACCCTGATACTGCCTGTCACAAACCCACTCAGCAGGTCAGGCCCTCTGCTCCCACAGTGCCAACCTCTGAGCACAGTCTTGTGAACAGGAAACTGAAACAGGGTAACCCACCTGTCTGTTTGTGGGTTCGAATCAACCTTTGGTCTCAAGTCTTGGAGGGATTCAAACTGTGAATCTCTTGTTAACGCGTACCCAATGTACAGGCTCAGATAGTTCTGCTCTTCGGGAGGGGCACATATCTTTCACCTACGGGCACCTAACCAGGTGTACAAAATGAACCCTTAAAAACTCTATTAAAGACCTCAGAATAAACTCTTACCTTTTCCCAGTTTGGTATTATCAATAGCTTTGCACAGTGTCAGCTTTAACCATATATGCCTCACTTGTCAAATAAAGAATTTCAAAGGCACACCAGGTAGTCTCTAAAGTAGAGGTTTACTTAAAAATAGATAAAAAAATGTCAAATATAAATACAGAACAGTACATCACAAAACCATACAATCACTTAAAAAAACAAGTTTAAAGTGCAAACAAAATCTCCTACCCAGTACACTTAGAATGGTCTTTTCTAATGTATATCTTCTAACAGTGCCTGATGTTGCTTTTTCAGAGTCCAGAGATGAGTGTGTTAGTGGAAAACATAATACTGTTTTAAAACTAGCTTTGCCAACCTCTTTGCCTGAGGTCACCTAGCTCCTCCCTGTCAGAATATAAAAAGTTATACACCCAGGATGTCTTATCAGTCAGGATGCAAATTAATTAAGTGACATTTCAGCAAAACCCATTTCACAAATTATGGCACTCTTTTAAAAAACATCTCCTCTTTGATCTCAAGTAGCTCTTCTTCCCAGGACACATCAAAGAATCTTTTATGACTTCGTACTAAAGCGTCATAAGCTGCTCTCTTCCTCTAAACGTTGTAAAAGTTTATGATTTCCCATGCTAGCTGCTGACAAGCTACAATTAAGTCAGATAAACAGGAGATCCTAATTTAGGTCTCTTCTAGCTTGTAATTATCTCCTGGCCTTCCAAGTAACACCTTGTAGCTAAAACCTGGGGGTCATTCCACAGGCTGTCTCAGTATCTCTCATGAGAGACATTCAATAACACATTTTTATATTTCAAAAATCATACAGCAATCAGAACCAGCTGTCTAAGTGTCTCACTGCCTAGCTAGTTGTTTTGATCTAGATTCATTAGCTTTAGTTCAAGGAATTTAGTAACATACAATAAGTGTCCTTATATAAGCATCAAGTACAAGCGGGGTAGTTAGGACTATGCATTAAGTACAAGCGGGGTTGTTAGGACTACCTATAAAACATTAATCAGGTACAGATTACAGATTACTTATAGTTTTGCATTAAAGTGATCTACTGAGATACTGATTACTGTTGGATGACTTTGGCGGCAACAGGGCTATGTTTCATGTTTCATGTTTATTGATTCAGAAACAACCTTTGAGCTAGAAGCTCATTTACAAAGGGTGCACATCATAGTAAAGCATACAGTACAACACATTGTAAGGTCACAATCAGACTGCAAAATTGCATAAGCTATTTTCACAGTGCATGCTATAGTTTCACACAGTTTCAAAATTAATAACTTTATTATAGACATGTAGTATAATGAGCAGGGACATTGAAGAGTATGGCATACTGAAAGTGCTAACTAGTGAGACTGTGAAAGAAGAGAAAGGCTTACAGAGAAGGTAAGAGAGCCCAATGCTGCCAGATGTAGGCTTTGTCGGATAGGAGTAGATTAGATAGCTAGGCAGGAAGGGGAAGGGGATTGAGTCTTTGAAGAGTTGGGCGGGGAGAGGATGAGGAAATAGTGAGGGTGCGTGTGGGAGAGAGGAAGTGAAGGGAGGAGCAGTCTGACCAGCGTATTTTGCAAAGTCTTAGAAATAGCCTAACAAGCACATTTTGTGGGTCTTTGGCTAGAATGAGATGGGCCCTCATGCACTAGTAAGGATGGGGTGGAGGGAACAGAGCTTTCCATGGCAGGTATGGTGGATGAAGGTAATTAACTAGGAAAGAGGTGTCAGAGGTAGGAGGCTAGTGCTGCTCGTAAGTGTGGGAAATGGATCTACCAAATGGAAGTTGGTTACTTGAGGCAGTTGCAGGTGGATCATTTGGTGAGGTGCTGAAACAGTAGTGTTTTGAAGATCTTCAGGCTTTCAGCACCAGTTAGGAGAATAGGGTGATCATTCATCCATCCATTGTGGAGCCTTATAGGAGAAAGAACGTTTCCCTAGGGATGTTCTTCTGAAGGGTTAAATCACACAATGTTGGCAACTTAGCTGATTTGCATACAAGATGGTAGGGCACTGCTGTACCATGTTTAACAGACAAGGCACTGTTGATCCATGGTCAGTTGCACTGCTGAGCCATGTAAAGGTGGGAAACATAACTAAAAGTAATCCAGATTGCCTTTGCCCCAAGGAGCTAGTAGTGCCAAAAATAGCGGGCAGAAATATTATTAATTTTGTAAAAGTAGCCAGTTATTACTTTTTATTTCTTTATACTTTTCTTTTTCCATTTGCTCATAAGGTTTTCTACCTATTGTATAAGGTGGTATGTAAAGAGCACTACTTTACCTGGATGCTGATATATTTAGTTCTGTTCCTCTATGTACCTTATCAACATTGCGATCTCACTTATTGTGACACTGGTGAGCAATCTTGCAGCACGAGACTGGCTCGGTTTGGTCAATTGTGACATCACTGATGATGTATAAGGAATAGAACTAGCTACATCAACCTCTGAGTAGAGGGTATACCCCCCAACAGCAACACCAGTACAGCGACCTACATCGCTGCCAACAAAGTTGACAGTTCATCGACAGTTCGCTGTATTGGTGCACCAAAGACAGGGGCACACTGTCTCCTGGTCCTGTACCCCCTTCCCCGAATCAACTCCAACTTGGAGTTGATTATAATTAGAATGGGGTGTGCCCCCCGCATGGCGGGTTCAGGGGGCAAAGCCCCACAATAGATAAACAGACCAGGAGTCCATTGAAATTTATGTCAACCGTAACTTGCGGTCAACATAAATTCCATCGCTGTGATGCCGGTCAACGAAATTGTTGTCGAACCGGCATCGTACAGCCCGTGTAGACTGCTGTTGCACACATCACATCAAGTATTGTCCGACAGAAAATCATATCCAGAAACCCATCCTTTACCCAATGGCATAAATGACCATTCTCCAGTTATTTGCTATCAGAGTGGCCGTAGGCCTCGGTCATCTCCTATACATGTACCCTCTAGATCTATTTGTAATCTGAACATTAGTGAATTCAGAAATGCTGTTGCTCAGATTGACTGGTCCTTTCTGCATGCCATCCCATCGGTTGATTTGATGTTGGATTTATACTGCACATGAATTTAATATGGTTTGCAATCTTTTTGCCCCTATCTGTTGCATATATATTAAAAACAGAAGTCAGGACTGGATCACCTGGTTACAAAGACAAAAATAGAATATTACTGTATTTAAACTCCCAATTTAAAAATTCTCAAATGGTCAGCCGCAAATTGGAAAATAGTTAATCTCATGGGAAAAACTGGCTCTACAGCAACACTGCTTCTTACCACTAACACGGTAATTTGACAGATCCGATGCATATTGCCACAGAGCTCAAAATCAGATTTTGTGAAGCCACAAAAATTGCACCATTGGTTGATCTATCAGACAGGAACTCAAAACTGCACAGCACTCACCACTCAGGAACAAAGGACAGTGCAGACTGAGATCCTGTGTGTTAGGCCCCTCATGTTATGCTCAAATAAGCTTTTTCATTTGAGCAAAACATCAGGGGCCTAACACACTGTTTGCTGAGTCTGGCTGTTTTATCACTTTTGTATGTGAGAAATACATATCTCCATGTTTTGATACTCGGGATTTGAGTTTGGACTGTCCTTTGTTCTGAAGTGGTGAGTGCTGTGCAGTTTTGTGTTCCTGTAATTTCTGGTGTTTGCACTTGGCACTGACAGTCCCAGAGTGACCCTGCTTGTTTCCACTTGCTCTACGAGGCCTTGAGCAACCTGGGTCTAGCTATGGTGCTCCTGATGCTGGTTTAAATTTAGATTACTAAAGACAGGTGACATTCTAAAGTACTATATGAACCTGAACCTAAAAACAAGAATAGGGTTGGACAGTATTGATCTAAAACACTTTTCCATTGTTATTCATGTACGGGCCCATCGTCTGTGCACTGTGTACAATGATTCATTAGCTGTCAGTGAGGTCCTGGGGTTATGAATGCAAGCGACCATGGTCCCTTTTTTTTGGTTAAATATGGTGGGCGCACTCTGGCCAAAATTTACCAACCTATTTCCTTACTTGCTCCATTGTCTAAGGTCCTGGTGAGGATTGTTTTTGACCAATGTAAGGAGTTCCTGGACACTGGCAATTTGCTGACACCTTACCAGCAGGATTTTCAAGCTAATCACAGCACATTCACAGCTGTGATTGAATTTACTAATGATCTCCACAGGGCCTTGAACAATTGGGACTCTGTTGGTGTGCTCTTCTTGCATCTTCCCAAATGATACGATCTGGTGCACCATGGTCACATGCTCACCAAGCTACAACTTGTGCTGTTGGTACCCACTTGAGGATGAGTATTACCCTGACCTTCTGCCAGGGGATGATGAGGAAGATGAGAATGAGACTAGCCCCGCTCCCTCTTCCTCTGTGGTCCCCTTGGGGGAAGGGGGACTCTTCAGACTACACCCCATGGTCCCTCCCCCAATGATCCCTCTTTTAATGCCATCATGAGGCAGCTCCAGACCACCATAGGTTTCGAGGCAGAGGAGCAGGACATTGTACGGAGGAACCTCTTGGTGTATCTGGAGTTACCAGACTCCCCTCCTATCATAATTCCTCCTTTAATACATGCCTATGAATATGTCACCATGGCTGCCTTGTGCAGGCTGAGCATGATCCCTGTCATGTGTAGGAAGGCCCATAAATTATACCAGGCCCCCTCAGGGAAACCCTTCTTTTGGGAGCAACCTCAGGCAGACTCCATGGTCATTAATGCGGCCCATGATAGGACTAAGAGGCCCAAGCATCTTAGCTGTCTTCCTCAGGACAAGGAATCGGACATTTGTCTCTGCCACACTGGCAATTAGGGTTCTAAACTATATTGGTCACATGATAAAATACCAAAATTCACTCTGGAGAATGGCCAAAGGCACTACAGAGGCCTTCCCAGAGGGTACTCAGAAGCAAGAGCTACTCTAGACCCATCAAGTGGGGGCAGACGTGGGCAAGAATCTCTTAAGGTCAGCCTGTGATGCAATTGATGCTTCTGCGAGACCAGCTGCAGTGGGCATTTGTCTCAGGCAGCATTCTTGGCTGAGGGTGTCTGGTTTCACCACTGACATTCAACAGTCCATCTTGAATGCCCCTTTAAGAGGCTATAAACTCTTTGGGACAGATGTGCAAGACATCCTTTCTAACCTGCAGGCCTTGGGCAGGACCCTGCGGTCGGTCCACTCCCTTTATCATACCCAGTCAAAAGGTACCCAGAAAGTGCCCTTTTGTCAGGCCTATAGCAAACCTAAGCCAGGCACTAGAACCCCAGTCAAGTGTCGGGCAGCCTCAGCCCTGCCGACACCTCCTGCCCCAGCTGCCAAAGCACCCAGAGGAAGTGGAGCAGCACCGGCCACAGGTACCACCTCAGCCTGACTCCTTACCAGACCCCCCTCCAGATCCTATTTATTTATTTCGTATTTGTTGACCGGGTAAGTGCACTAGACAAATTGTGCCTATTTTCAGGCACGACCTGGGGAAGGGCGATACAGAGTAATGCCAACTGACCTTGAACCAGATTAAGCTGTTGGTGGTATTTTTAGTCTTCAGGAGGTGGTGGTTGCATCTCCTTCCTCCTCAACAAGTGGTGGGAGATCACCACAGATATCTGGGTGTTACAAATCATAGAACAAATGTCACACTCTAGAACTTTTAGACTGGCCTCCAGAGTGTCCTCTAATTCAGCCTCATTACCCACCAGATCACATTCCCGTGTTGGTGGGGGAAATTCAGGCCTTGTTACAAAAAAGAGCCTCTGAATCTGTTCTGGTGCACCAGAGAAACAGAGGGTTCTATTCCCACTTGTTTCTCATCCCCAAATCCACAGGGGATTTGCTGCCCATTCTGGACCTAAAGAACCTCAATTCCTACTTCCAGTACAAAAAGTTCAGAATGATGAACCTACAGGGCCTCTTACCCCTGATACACCAGGGAGGCTGTATCTGTTCTCTGGACATGCAGGATGCATACCTGCATATCAAGGTGTTCACTCCCCACCGGCAGTATCTCAGATTCCACTTCCAAGGGGAGCATTACCAGTTTTGAGCCTTGCCCTTTGGCTTGTCCTTAACACCCCAGGGTCTTTACCAAATGTCTGACAGTGGTAGCTGCCACCCTCATGAGGGAGGGCTTGTATGTCTTCCTTTAACTGGATGATTGGTTGCTCAAAGCACCGTCCAGAGATCTGTTAATTCAGACTTCGCAGTGCACCATTCAGTTGTTCCGGATGGTGGGCATCACAGTCAATCTGCCCAAGTTAGTCCTGACCCCTAGTCAGTGCCTTCAGTACATTGGGGCAGTGGTGGACACACCTCAGTGCTCTGCCATCCTGCCACAGGACAGGGCAGACCGCCTGAGCGCTTAGGCTCAACTGATCTACAGCAGTCAGTATGTAACAGACAAAACCTTCTTGAAGCTTCTGGGTCTGATGGCTTTGGCTATTGTTACCGTGCCACTGGCCAGGCTGCACATGAGAATTCCCCAGCAGACATTAAGGATCCAGCAGGATCAATAAACCGTCGATCTCCAGCAGCCAGTTTTAGTCTCCTGTCCAGTCAAAAAGGTGCTGTGGGGGATGGAACCCAGCAACCTACTGAAAGGGGTTCCCTTCCTCCTTCCTTCCCCTAAGCAGATTCTCATGACAGTTGCTTCAGGGTCAGGCTAGGGGGCTCATCTGGGGTCCCATCAGACTCAAGGGATATGATCCCCCAGTAGAGGTTACCCTCCACGTCAATGTTCTGGAGATGAGGGCTGTTCTGTATGCCCATCAGGCCTTCCAGACTCACTTGTCTCCAGGACATCTGCTGGTCCAGACAGACAACACCAGCATCGTCCATTACATCAACAAACGTGGGGGGACTCACTCATACCCGCTGTGCTGGGAAGCGATAAGGGTGTGGTATTGGGTTCTAGCACACGGTCTAGAGCTTTCAGGTGTCCATGTTCCAGGCATGCAAAATGCACTGGCGGACAGTCTCACATGCTCACAATCCAGGATGCACAAGTGTGAGCTGCTGACCTCGGTCATAAAAGACCTGTTTGACAGGTGGAGCCGTCCAGAGTTGAACATTTTTGTGTCACCACTCAAAGCAAAAGTGCCGTTTTTCTGCTTCCTTGCTCCAAGGCCTGGAGTTTTCTGGCGAGATGTGTTGTCCCTCTCATGGAAAAGGAGGTTCCTCTATGCCTTCCCTCCCTTCCCCTTAATTCAGAGGGTTCTGATCAAACTTCAGATAGAAGGGGCCACTCTGATCCTAGTGGCTCCCTTCTGGCCTTGCCAGAACTTGTTCCCTTTACTACAGCAGCTGGTAGTGGAACCCTCTGTACCTCTGCCTCTGTTCCCCAGCTTGCTTTCACAAGAGCAGGGCATTCTAGCCCATCTGGACCTCAAGTCTCTTCATCTTCATGCATGACTCCTGAAGACATAGCCATTGCTAGGTTTGGAGTTTCCTAGAAGGTGGCTGATATCCTGGTGGTCACCAGAAAAACCTCCATCAAGGCCATGGATTCCATGAAGTGGAAGCCCTTTGCTCTGTGGGCTGCTTCCCATCACCTGGATTCTTTCATTTGCCCAGTGAATCAGATTGTGGAGTACCTGTGCTCCTTGTTCGATGGCAGGCTGCAGTATTCTTTCATTAAGGTTCACCTGTCAGCCATTTCAGCCTTCCATGTGCCCATCAATGGCCATACAGTGGCACAGCTGGATGTGTCCAGTACGTTCTTGAGAGACCTCCTACACTTAAAGCCTCCCTTCTGCCATCCAGCCCCACTGTGGGATCTGAATTTGTTGTCAGAGAAGCTTACTTTGGCTCTGTTTGAGCCAGCCTTGACTTGCAAACTACGCTTTCTGTCATGGAAAGTATTATTTTTAGTTGCTATTACTTTTGCTTGGAGGATTTCCATGCTTCAGGCTCTCATGTGTAAGCCCCTTTATTTGAATTTCCACAAAGACAGGGTGTCTTTGCACACCAGTCCTAAGTTTCTTTTTTTTATACTTTATTTTTGTTCATTAAGAGAGCAAACAGGTTACATTAACTACCAAGAGAAACAAAACTTTTACACATTTAAATAGCCATATAGAATATGTAATTAAATAACGCACAAAACCTTTTCTTTTATTTTAGGGGGATTTAAAAAAAGCAAAACAAAACCAATGTTATTCATGAACTGTATTATTTAAATTAATCTATAAGATATAAATTCATTCGTACTCCAAGCTTATACTTCCCTACAAAAATTATTCTTACAATTAAGTATCAAAACCCCTTTACAGTATTTAGTGTCCAAGCCAGAAACGAGTCAATATAAAATCAAAAAAGGGGGACCATAGAGAAATGATTTTCTCCATTATCTAAGAGTTGTCCAAATTTTTTATACAGGATGATATTTGGTGACCTCCGCCTCTTCCTCCTACTCCTCTAAATCAGAGCCAGTATCATCAGGGATCTTAACATTATTCTCAAAGAAAAGTCGAGCTGCATCTGGGTCCTCAAAATATTGAAACTTCCCCTGGAAATGAACTCGCAAATGAGCTGGTGCCATTAAAGCAGATGGAATCCCGGCTTCCTTAAACTCTGACATTATGGGCAACATTCTCTTGCGTCTCCTTTGAGTGCATAGACAGAAATACGGATATAAATGTATATGATGACCTTCGTAATAGCACTGTTTTTTCTGTCTTGCCATCTGAAGAATCTTGTCTCTATCAATCAGAGTACTGAAAGTTAAAATAATATACCTTGCTCCAGTCGAACGTGCCTCAATGATTGCCTCAATCAACTCCTTTGATTGCCGTGGTGGAGGACGATAGAGTGACTCTAGGTAAATAGGTAGTTCGGTAGGAAAAACAATGGGGAGTGCCATCTGAACTGCCTCTGTAAGATCTGTATTAGGAACTGTCCCAGGGAAACCTATTAATCGTAGGTTTCTCCTCAACATATTGTTCTCCAGTTTTTCTGATTGAGACATCTGAGCCAATTGCTCGTGAAGTGTCGCAGTAGTGGCTCCTTCCAGTGTAACAACTCTTGCGGAGCCAGCCTTAATCTCCTTTTCATTATTTTTTTATTTCCTTCTCTGTATTCTCCACTCGTTCCTCTATAGCAGCACAACGAATAGCTATCTCCGTTAATGTTTTCTCAATTCGAGCCGAAGATTGTCTCAATTTGGCTTGGAACTCCATTAATAAAACTTTTATTGACGCAAGTGTGGGCTTCTGTGATGCTTTCTGCTTTCCGCTAACTTCCGAGTGGATCATCACCTCAGGAGAGGTGCCTGCTCCAGTACCTCCTTGAGCAACCGCAGGCCCTCGGGCTGGAACTCCTCTCCCAGTAAACTTTGGGGAAACAAATTTGTCCATGGTGTGTTAGAGAAGATCCATCAATTGTATCCAGTAGAAGTATTTATTTTATTTTAGTTGTTTAACCAGGAGTAGCACGCTAAGCTGAAAGCTTTTTTACATGAGCGACCTGAGAGCACAGGGAAATTAAGTGACTTGCTCAGGGTCACACAGTATGCAAGTGGAAGCTGTGGGATTCAAACCCAGGTCTGGTCTGCTGATTGTCACCAGATTTGCAGCTCAGAGCCTTAAACCACTGCGCTATACTGCCTCTTCAAAAATTTAAGGCGTTTTATGGTTGATACGATGGGTATTCTTATCAGAATCGCGGAGCTCAAAACAAACATGTGTAGCTTAATCCAGTTCACCAGTCCTAAGTTTCTGCCTAAGGTGGTGTCTGAGTTTACTTTACATCAGTCCATCCACCTGCCTGTGTATTATCCAGAGCATGCCAATCCAGGGGAAGTATTGCTCCCGAATACTCTGGTATTATATTCACCATACAAAGGACATTAGGAAGTCCTCACAACTGTTTGTTTCTTTCTGAGAAGGGCGTGAGGCTGCCCATGTGTGTGTGTGTGTGTGTGTGTGTATATATATATATATATATATATATATATATATATATATAGGAGTGATGACGTTGGCTGACTTTGTCATAGAGCCCAAGTAGACTGCTAGCTTAAACGTTTTCATGTGGTCCAAGTGCCTGATGGCAATAGTTACAAATGGGTTGGCTTGCTGCAAGAGAGTCTCTCGAAGTTCTACTGTTACGGTACATTCTTATGTAACTGCACTTTATTAGAGTACAGGCTTAGGAACAAGAAGATCACAGGTTCAAACCCATTAGTTCCAAATACTGTGACCTTGGGCAGGTCACTAACCTCTCAGTGTTCCTGTCCACCCAGCTGCAGAAATGAGTAGAAACATGACTGCATCCTAAGTGTCTTAGAAATGAATATATTGCGATAACCATAGCAACTGCTAAGGCTGAACTTGATGGCAGTCCAGAAGATTTGTGACATTTCCTGCAGCAAAGCAGGAAGGGGGAGGATCAGAGGGGTATCCACACAGTGTCCTCACTTACAGGGGCACAAGTAATATAACTTGTTATGAAAAGCTATACAAAAACAAACAAACAAAAAAAATATATATATATATAAATGACAAAAAAAATCAAATTTTTGCTTTCATTTTTCTTCTAATTACTTGGACCAGGTTATAAACTCGGCAACTCAACTGGAATGGATATTATTAACTGCAGGCACTGTGGAACACTTTTCAGAAGGACAGTTATACAGGATATAGGCGCTTTCCATCAGAGATCCTAGGGCTCAACTCCAGGCAGCATGGGCAGAGATTGCATGCCTCAAATCACATATTCAGGAGGAAATATATTACAAGAACTGCACGCCATTTCCCCAACATCCAACTAAAGCTCCTCGACCGCAGAGGGTAGTTGGTCCGGGAGGTTGGCAGGTGGTTAGGAGGGGCAAATCTGGTGTGCCATCACTCAGTGCTCACCAACGTATCACCTCCACAAACCATATAAAAACTACAGACAGGAATCTGCCTCTATCTCTGAAATCAAACAAAGGGGCAGAGGACACTGCAGAGCAGGACACTGTAGCACAGGAGCTAGTGCTACAGAACTCACCCAAAACAAGGACCAAAACAAAAAAAGCAAAAAGGAAACCCAAAACACTTCTGATCATAGGAGACTCCATGATTCGGCGGAGAGTTGATACCTACCTCCGGCTGGGGGTAATGGTCAGATGTCTCCCAGGTAGATCAGCGTAGAGAGACACTGACTGCATTGCTAAAATCGTGAAGGAAGCAGAAGAAAACATCGACGTCCTGGTACACATAGGGACTAACAATCTCACCAGCCCATCAGTTGTGGAGACCAAGGAATACCTGACCAGGCTGGGAGACAAACTGTCATCCATTTTGTCTAGCATCTCCTTCTCTGAGATCCTGCCAGTCTGGGAGAGGGGAGCAGATGGACGGAAGGTCAGAGAAGGGGAGATAGGGGAGCTAAACATGTGGCTCAAGGGCTGGTGCCAGGAAAAAGGACATAAATTTGTAGGTAACTGGCAACAGTTTTGGGAGCAAAAGTTCTTTAAATTCAGTGGACTGCATCTGACTAAGGAGGGAGTGCATTGGGGCAGAAGTTTGACGTCTTTGCAGAATATTTAAACTAGCAAATGGGGAGAGGGGTGCATCACCTGATAGATCGAATGGAAAGAACAGCCCACCCTCTCAGCTAGTGATCAAACAGGAGTTCAGCATGTTTGTAGTTCATTTGCATCACCAGGTAAGGAGAAAGGTCCAGCTCCCCACACGACACGCAGGGGAAACGCCAGACCTCGACCAGGAACTAACACACCAAAACCTGGCCAATGGAAGATCATGTACACAAATGCCAGCAGTCTGGGAAACAAGATCTCAGGCCTGCAGGCAACAATGACAGAGGCTAAACTGGACATAGTAGCTGTTAGAGAGACATGGTTCACCAGTAACCACACTTGGGAGACTTCAGTACCCAGCTGTGAACTGTTCAGAAGAGACCGAGGTGCAAAAAGGGGGTAGTGGCCCTTTATGTCAATGAAAATATCAAAGCTACAGAAATTCAGAATACACATAAGGAGCCAGAAGAACTGTGGGTCACCCTGGAAACAGGAAATGGGACAGCCATATGAACTGGGGTTGTCTACAGGTCTCTAGACCAGGGGAGGACATAGACATATTACTGTTAGAGAATATACAAAACATGACAGCTAAAGGAGAGGTTCTGATAATGGGAGACTTCAGCATGCTAGATACAGATTGGTCAATACCAGCAGGAACATCCTCCAGAACTAGACAGATAGTGGATTCCCTGCAGGGGAGGGCCTCAAACAACTGGTACAACAACCCACAAGAGACAGGGCTATCCTAGATCTAGTATTGACTAATGGGGAAAGGATCACAGATCTCCAGGTAGAAGGTCACCTGGGGGCCAGTGACCATCACATGGTATGGTTCAATTTGGCCACTAGAACTAAATCGTCCCATTCCAAAGCAAAAATATGGGACTTCAGAGGAGCTGACTTTGATAAGGTGGCCAAGAAAGTTAAGCTAGTCCTGGCAAGAAGAAATACAGATAAGGGGGGTACAGGCAAAGTGAGCAAGCATTAAGGATGTAATACTTGAAGCAACATCCCATTGTGATAGGGAGAAAAACAAGAGCAAAAGAAGGAGGAAACCACTTTGGTTCTCAAAAACAGTAGCAGTAAAAATCAAAGCCAAAAAGTTGGCCTTCAGGAAATATAAGGGAATGCAGCGGGACAAAGATAGGGAGGCATACCAAACTTCCCTAAGGGAAGCAGGGAAGGCAGTAAGGCAGGCAAAAGTCCAAACCAAGAAAACACTAGCACAAACAGTAAAAGAAGGGGACAAGACTTTCTATAGATACATTAGTGAAAGGAGAAAATCCAGAGGGGCATTGCTAAGACCAAAGGGGATAAGGGGGAGTGTGTAGAGGAGGACCAAGAAAAAGCATCTATCCTAAAAAAGATACTTCTGCTCAGTATTTACTGAGGAGAATGTAGGGCAGGGCCCACAGTTCAGCACAATGGACATGGGGGAGGAAGGTGTGCACATGTTCCTTCACAAAAGAAAGGGTCCTACAAGAGCTCACTAAGCTTAGGGTGGACTAGGCAATAGAACCTGATGGCATACATTCCAGGGTACTAAAGGAGCTAAGGGTAGAACTAGCAGAGCCATTAGCAGAACTGATTAGTGAGTCTCTGAACACAGAAGAGGTCCCAGAAGACTGGAGAAGGGCTCATGTGATCCCACTCCACAAGAGTGGTAGCAGGGAGGAGGCAGGGAACTACAGACCAGTTAGTCTTACCTCAGTAGTGGGCAAGATTATGAAGGTACTCCTTAAGGAGAGGATAGTGCAACACCTGGAATCCATAGGAGCACAGGATCCAAGACAGCATGGGTTTACAACAGGAAGGTCCTGTCAAACAAATCTCATAGATTTCTTTGACTGGGTAACCAGAGTGGTGGACCAATGGGGTGCAGTTGATGTTGCCTACCTTGACTTCAGCAAAGCTTTCAATACTGTTCCACATAGAAGATTGATTAATAAGCTGGGTAGGCTTGGGGTGGGTCAGAAGTTGGTCATCTGGGTGGCAAACTGATTGGCGGGCAGAAAACGGAGAGTGGTGGTAAACGGTATACAGTCAGAAGAGATGCAAGTCACAAGTGGGATACCTCAGGGCTCTGTCCTGGGGCCAGTCCTCTTCAGTATCTTCATCAGTGACATTGCAGATGGACTGGAGGGTAAATTTTGTCTGTTTGCAGATGACACCAAGATCTGTAACAGAGTAGATGATCCAGATGGGGTGGGCAGAATGAGAAGAGATCTGGATAAACTAGCAACATGGTCGGAAGAGTGGCAACTGGGGTTTAATGCAAAGAAGTGCAAGATCATGCACATAGGGAAGAGAAACCCTGAAGCCACCTATAGGTTGGAAGGGAAGTTGCTGGCAATCACAAGGGAAGAAAGAGACTTGGGCATCATCATCACAGATGACCTGAAATCATCCAAGTAGACAACTAAAGCAATCATCCAAGCAGACAACTAAAGCAGTAGGTAAGGCTAGAGGGATGTTGTGGCATATTACTAGGGGTATCACAAGTCGTAAGAGGGAGGTAATAATCCCTTTTTACAAGACACTGGTTAGGCCACATCTGGAGTACTGTGTGCAGTACTGGAGGCCACACCTGCACAGGGACATTAAAAAATGGAGGCAGTCCAGAGAAGGGCAGCCAAAATGGTGCAGGGACTGCATCAGAAAACATATGAGGACAGATTAACGGAGCTCAGTATGTATACCCTAGAGCAAAGGAGGGAGAGAGGTTATATGATTGAAACATTCAAACATCTTAAGGGCATTAACAAGGTGAAACAGTCTAACATGTTTCAATATAAGTAAAATAGCAGGACAAGAGGACACAGCATGAGATTAGAGGGGAGGCCGATTAAGGGGTAATGTGAGGAAGTTATTTTTTACAGAAAGGGTGGTGGATGCATGGAACGGCCTACCTCAGGAAATGGTGGCTATGAATATAGTGCATGGCTTCAAACAGGCATGGGATAGGAGATGAGTATGAATAGATAGGCCATTGACAGAGTAAAAGCCTATGGCACATTCATAAGGTAGACAAAATGTGCAGACTGGATGGGCCTTGTGGTCCTTATCTGCCGTCAACTTCTATGTTTCTATTTTCAGTATCTACAAATTCCAATATTTGCTGTAAGACCAATCTCTCCAGACAAATCTCTCCCAAAAGTAAAGTGAAGTAATATTAGGAAGGAGTGGAAATTCTCTGTAAATTCAATCTTCATAGGTAGCTTTAAACTTAAATATACAGTAAGAATAATTTTTTCAGCCTTCCAATGTGATAGTCACAGACCCAGTGCTGGAGACAATTTGGATTTTACAGTAAGAGGTAGCATAGTCTATTGTCTTGAACACTAGCATGGGAACCAGGAGACTAAGGATACCTATGTTCTGATCCTACCAGAACCTCTTACTGTACTCTACCATTTATTCTGTATGTATTTGTTAATTATTTAATTATTCGTGCTTGTAATCAATTGTCAGTGACCTGTGGCTGCTTTAACTCTCTCCCCAAGAGCCACTTGAAAAATAGACACCCTAATGTTGATATCTGGGAGAGAAAAAATCTAACTAAATAAATACACTAACAATCTGTGTAACCTTGACCAGGTCATTTAACATCTGTCCATATAGCTGTAAATATTGTTAAATGTAAACTAACACAGTTCCGGCTCCACTCACCACGCATGCCTTCAGTAAACTCAATGGAACAGACAAAAACTAGGCACCACACTAACACTGTGCAAAGGGCATGGGGTCATAATGTCGTAAGACATATATGCATGTCAAAAATCGATGCTGCCAATACAGAGCGACTTTTACTGCGGTATAACTTTTTGTGGGGCTCTGTTCTCAACCCCCACCAATAATGATTCTTAACTTCGTGGGGGAGGGTTAATCCCAAAATTGCACAAAGTCGGGAAATAAAATCCAGGAATCAAACCTGGTTCCAGATGCAGCACCTGGGTTCCTTGCTGGAATGGCTCAGTCCATTGAGCCATGGCAGCTGCTCAGCAGAACCCTGTAGCAGCAAAGGTCTTATCCTATGCCTGGGATAGTGTGAGGGTGCAATACTGCGTACAGCAGTATTAGCGGTATTGCACCACTTGCTCTCTCATACAGCGCTATTTCGGGTTAGCGCTAATGTCGTACGCTATTCAGCGTATGACATTATGACCCAGTAGGTGTGCAAAGATACTTTAATGTTTTTCAAAAAGTGCTCAGATGCAAAAAAAGCAGTTGCCCCACAGTGGACCTGTGGGGCAACTGCTTTTTTTGCATCTGAACACTTGAGCACTTTTTGAAAAGCATTAAAGTATCTTTGCACAGTGTTAGCATGGTGCCTAGTTTTTGTCTGTGAAATATTGGTAAATCCAGAATTCCACTAAAAATGATATACTGAGTCTCAGCTAAGCTATCCAGGGCAAAACAATTATAAAATAAAAGTAAAATAATGCAATTCGTGCTTCACGTAATATATCAGGCACCTTTTTTTATTGAAGTGATTTTCTGAGGTTCTTAGAGTAGGAGTTAACATACATGAAATGGAAACTTTTCCTGGTGGCAGTCTCTCCGCATACATGTTAATAATTTTGCTGTGGCCATTATTGAATGGGAAGGGACTGTAGTTTGGCCCTGACAAGGTGGCCAACCAGTCCCTTCCACTTCCTGATTAATTTTCACTCTCCTGCACTATGACGTCCAGCAAGGGAGAGTGCAGGGGTGTGTCCCATTGAAATGAATGGGGGCATTTTTTTATTAGCATTTTGTACATTATGATGGTGAGTTAGAGATTAATGATGGCCACCACTCGACTAACAAGGGCACAGGCTGTCTTAATACTTTTGTGGCCATTAGGCATGTCAGTTATTTCTTCTCTGAGAAAGCTTAGTAGTACACTAAGTGAAATGCCAGTCTTTGCTTTTTTCCTGCTGGATATGTACCTGCATTTGCACTTGTTGATGATGTTTATAAAAATCCACTTTATATTATTGAGTGGTCCTGAGTCTCTGTTTTTGGAGTGATGGGTGCTTTCTACATTCTTTAGTGCTTAAATAAAATGAGCATTGATCAACACCTTAACATTTGCTTGCAAGTTTTACTAGTGAAATTGGCACGCTTAGTGATGGAAGGTGAATTTAATTTAAATAAGGACTTACCTGCTGATGAAGTATGTGCTATGTTGGACGGTGACCATGCATGACCTATTGCCTACTCACTGGGAATTAAAGGAGCCCCTGCAGGCATCATCACAAGAAGGCCACTTGGGGGACAAGAGAATGAGCCTCCGTGGGAGGCAATCCATTTACAGCTGGTGTCATGGCAACAGAAGGAGCCCTCTCAGTGATCATGAAAGGAGCCACCATCGGCAGTATCACAGGAAGCCCAATCAGCCAACATGAAAACAGCCACCATGGATGGCATCTCAAGGAGCCAGCTTGGCAGGAAGCTGACATCACAAGGATCTTGCTTGGTGGGCATGATAGGAACCACCATGGCTGGCATCACAAGAAGCTTGCTTGGTGGACATGAAAACAGCCACTGTACAGGCAGCATCACAAATAATCCAGCAGGCATGAAAAGAGCTGCTGCAGGTGATATTACAAGGAGTTTGCTCAGTTGGCATGAAAGGAGCTGCCACGGATGGCATCACTGTGAGCGCTCTGTGGGCATGAATGAAGTCACTGGGAGTGGCATTTGAATGAGCCTGCCATATGAGCTTGAATGGAACTGCCACAGGCAACATCACAAAGAGCCCATTCAGTGATCACAAAAGAAGCTGCTATGACTTCCATCAGAATGTGCTCCAGTGGGCATTAAAGAAGTTGCTACGGGTGATATTAGAAAGGGTCCGCTCAGTGGGCATTAAAGGAGCCACCATGGATGTTATTGAAAGGAAAGTGCATGGCAAGCCGTAAATGACCTCTTGCCAGCAGCATCATAAGGAGCCCACTTGACAGGCACAAAAGAGGCCACTGCAGGTGGCTTCACAAGGATCCATTCAGTCGGCATGAAAGAAACCCCTACAGATGGCATCACAAAGACACCATGCAGCAGGCACAAAAGGAGCCCCCAGATGGCATCACAAGAAACCTGATCAGCAGGTATGAAAGGCGCGGTCATGGGCAACAGCAAAAGAAGCTGGTGGGCTTGAAAGGAGGGACAATAGGTGGCATCACACGGAGCCCACTTGTTGGGCAAGAGAGCAGCTGCCATGGGCAGAATTACAAGCAGTCCACTTACCAGGTGAAAATGAAGTTGGGGACACTCAAGTGGGCATGAATGAAGCCACTTGTGGTGATGGCATCCAAATGAGCCTGCCGCAGAGCTGCCACAGGCAACATGACAAGGAGCCCATTTATTGGTCATAAAAGATGTTGCTATGGTTTTTATCAAAATGAGCCCCAGTGGGCATTAAAGAAGTTGCTAAGGGTGGCATTAAGAAGGGTCTGCTCAGTGGGCCTGAAAGGAGCCACCATGGATGTCATTAGAAGGCGTGTGCACAGCAGTCATTAAAGGATCTGGTGCCAGCTGCATCATAAGGAGCTGACTTGGCGGGCACAAAAGGAGCCATAGCGGGTGGCTTCACAAGGATCCATTCATGGGCATAATAGGAACCCCTGTGGATGGCATTACAAGGAGACCATGCTGCAGGCTCAAAAGAAGCCCCCCCCCAGGTGACATCACAAGAAGCTTGCTCATCCGTTATGAAAGGAGTGTTTGTGGGCAACAGCAAAAGAAGCTGGTGGGTTTGAAAGGAGGGATCACAGGTGGTACCACAAGGAGCCCACTTGGCAGGTGTGAAAGGAGTTGCCATAGGTTGGCATTGCAAGGAGACCACTCAGCAGGCAAGAAAGGTACTACAGTGAGCAGCTTCACAAGTAGCCTGTTTGGTGGCTGCAAAAGGAGGTTCTACGGTAGCATTACAGGGCGTTTTCTTGTTGAGCATGAAAGGAGCCACTGCAGGTGACATCACAAGGAACCCACTTGCAAGTGTGAAAGGAACAGCAGTGGGTGGCAGCACAGGAAGCTCTCTAGATGGGCATGAAAGGAGCAGCCATAGGCGGCATCGCAAGGTGCCCACTTCAGCATGAAAGGAGCCACTGCAGGCAGCATCAGAAGGAGGCTGCTTAGCAGACATGAAAGGCATCACTCTGGGTGGCATCAAAAGGAGCCCACTCAGCGGGCATGAAAGGATTTGCCGCAGGTGGCATTAAGTGCAGCCCACACAGCAGGTACGAAGTGCACCACTGCAGGCAGTATCACAAGGATAGAATAATAGGATCCAGCACTCCAGTCTGTAATAAGAAGTACACCTCAGGATCCAGGTGAGTCTTCAGACTTGCCTTATTTTATCCAGATACATTTTAAAAACATGGTCATCACAATGGCTTCGCATACACACAGCAGCAGAGAAGACTCACTGTAGCCCCAATATTTCAGGTCTATGCTTGTCGGTGGTTTGTCAAGGCGAGTGACTCCCTCTAATGGACATCTTATATAGTCACCATTTAAAGGTACATCCACACATACAAGTAAGTGTATTACATAAAGTCACCACTAGTACTATATGTAAACAATTTAAAACCAGTGGACAAAAAAGAAATCAGAGTCCTAAATCATATTTCTTAATTTCAGAACTTGTACAAAGCATATTTGCCTATTTTTAGCCTTAAAAGTGCAGTAGTATTGTAATAAATTCAGACAGTTGGCATTGTTCCATATAGTTCTGCCTATAAATCTGTCTTAATGTCTCCTCTGCTCCCAAATATTTCATTGGCATCATCATTTGGAAAGGAATAAACAGAGACAGTATATGTCAGTAAGTGCACATCCTAACAATTGGGCAAGTTCAGTCTGATCTAATCTGATCATAAGACCTGACCAGGAGAGAACCCCCAACTTTTATACCCAGTCCACTTCCCTTTTGGCCACATTGTTTTCACCGTCTTCTACAATTGGCCCTGCA
Source organism: Neoceratodus forsteri (assembly GCA_016271365.2). Classification (NCBI taxonomy): domain Eukaryota; kingdom Metazoa; phylum Chordata; order Ceratodontiformes; family Ceratodontidae; genus Neoceratodus; species Neoceratodus forsteri. The sequence goes on from CM028132.1 coordinate 925,723,848, forward strand.
CAAACACTATACCTGTAAACACTGGACTATGTTCCTGTCCTTCACCCCATCTACTCAACATGGGTGGGCAAAATATCCTATTCTTTTGTTGTATGGCCCGCATGTGTTCACCAGTTCTTTCCTTAAACTTTCTTTTAGTGTGACCAAGGTAAAATGCACCACATGAGCACAATGACAAGTAAGTAATGCTGGCTGCATCACAGTTGACGAGCTTATTAATACAGTATTCTGTATGCTCCTGTCCCTTCAGCTAAGGAAGATGTCAGTGGTTTACACCACAGTGTAATATTTACAGTGCCCACACCTTTTGCAACTTGATGGTGGGGAGGACAACCATGTTGCTTTGTTTTCAACTGGTTGAACACGGTGTACAAGCATGTCTCTGATGTTTGTAGCCTGCCTTTAGACTATCCCTGGCAGTACTTCTGTACCGTCCCTAAGTTTGGCTTCTGCTGTCAGGGTGTGTCTTAAGGAGACCACTTGTTGGGCATGAAAGGAGACGTCACAGGCGGTATCACAAGGAGCTAGCTTGGCAGGTATAAAAGGAGCTGTTGTGGGTGGCATCACAAGAAACCCAGTTGGCCGGCATAAAAGGGGCCACCGATGGTGGCAGGGCTTGCCAGTAGTGGCAGATGAGAACCCTAGGGACTCCTTAAAAACAAGGTGCTGGCCATAGTGGATGGTAGCCCTGAATGGCTTTTTTTTTTTAAATTGCTGCTTAGCGTGGCAGATTGAAACATAGAAACATAGAAGTTGACGGCAGATAAGGACCGCAAGGCCCATCCAGTCTGCCCATTTCTTTTTCTACCTTATAAATGTGCCATCGGCCTTTGCTCTGTCAGTGACCTATCTATTCATAGTCATTTGTATTGCTCCCTTATGCCTATCCCATGCTTGTTTGAAGCCCTGCACTGTATTCATAGCCACCACTTCTTGTGGTAAGCCATTCCATGCATCTACCACCCTTTCTGTGAAAAGAATTTCCTCACATTCCCCTTAATCGGCTTCCCTCTAATCTCATGCTGTGTCCTCTTGTCCTGCTATTTTCTTATATTTAAACATGTTAGACTCTTTCACCTTGTTTATGCCCTTAAGGTGTTTGAATACCTCGATCATATCACCTCTCTCCCTCCTTGCTCAAGGGTATACATATTGAGCTCCGTTAATCTGTCCTCATATGTCTTCTGATGCAGTCCCTGCACCATTTTGGTTGCCCTTCTCTGGACTGCCTCAATTTGGTTAATGTCCTTGTGAAGGTGTGGCCTCCAATACTGCACGCAGTACTCCAGATGGGGCCTAACCAATGTCTTGTACAGAGGATTATTACCTCCCTCTACGACTTGTGATACCTGCTAATACACCCTAACATCCCCCTAGCCTTACCTACTGCTTTAGAGATCTGCTTGGATGATTTTAGGTCATCAGTGATGATGATGCCCAAGTCTCTTTCTTCCTTTGTGACTGCTAGCAACTCCCCTCCCAGCCTATAAGTGGCTTCAGGGTTTCTCTTCCCTATGTGCATGATTTTGCACTTCTTTGCATTAAATCAGTTGCCACTCTTCTGACCATTCTGCTAGTTTATCCAGATCTCTTCTCATTCTGCCCACCCATCTGGATCATCTACCCTGTTGCAGATCTTGGTGTCATCTGCAAACAGACAAGCCTTACCCTCTAGTCCATCTGCAAGGTCACTAATGAAGATGTTGAATAGGACTGGCCCCAGGACTGATCCCTGAGGTACCCCACTTGTGACTTGCATCTCTTCTGACTGTATACCATTTACCACCACTCTCTGTTTTCTGCCAGTCAACCAGTTTGCCACCCAGTTGACCAACTTCTGACCCACCCGAGCCTACCCAGCTTATTTATCAATCTTCTATGTGGAACAGTGTCCAAAAGCTTTGCTGAAGTCAAGGTAGGTGACATCAACTGCTCCCCTTGGTCCACCACTCTGGTTACCCAGTCAAAATCTATGAGATTAGTTTGACAGGACCTTCCTTTGTAAACCCATGCTGTCTTGGATCCTGTGCCCTATGGATTCCAGGTGTTGCACTATCCTTTCCTTAAGGAGTGCCTCCATAATCTTGCCCACTACTGAGGTAAGACTGACTGGTCTGTAGTTCCCCGCCTCCTCCCTGCTACCACTCTTGTGGAGCGGGATCACATGAGCCCTTCTCCAGTCTTCTGGGACCTCTCCTGTGCTCAGAGACTCACTAAACAATTCTGCTAATGGCTCTGCTAGTTCCTCCTTTAGCTCCTAAGTACCCTGGGATGTATGCCATCAGGTCCCATTGCCTTATCCACCCTGAGCTTAGCAAGCTCTTGTAGGACCCTTTCTTTTGTGAAGGGAGTAGTGCTCACCTCCTCCCCCTGTGTCCATGATGCTGAGCTGTGGGCCCTGCCTACCTTCTCTTCAGTAAATACTGAGCAAATGTATCTATTTAGGATATATGCCTTTACAGGGTCCTCCTCCTCACATGCTCCCTTTTCTCCATTAAGCTTAGCAATACCCCCTCTGAACTTTCTCCTTTCACTAATGTATCTATAGAAAGTCTTGTCACCTTCTTTTACTGTTCGTGCTAGTGTTTCCTCAGTTTGGGACTTTGCTGCCTTGCTGCCTTACCTGCTTCCCTTAGGGCAGTTTGGTATGCCTCCCTATCTTCATCCGCTGTGTTCCTTTATATTTCCTGAAGGCCAGCCTTTTGGCTCTGACCTTTTCTGCTACTGTATTTGAGAACCAAAGTGGTTTCCTTCTTCTTTACTTCCTTTTCTGTCTAACACAATGGGATGTTGCTTCAAGTATTGCATCATAATGCTTGCCCACTTGTACCTGCCCCTCACCTGTGTTCTTTTTGCCAGGGCTACTTAACTCTGTTGGCCATCTTATCAAAGTCAGCTCCTCTTAAGTCCCATATTTTTGCCTTGGAATGGGATGATTTAGATGTAGTAGCCAAATTGAACCATACCATGTGATGGTCACTGGCCCCAGGTGACCTTCTACCTGGAGATCTGTGATCCCTTCTTTGTTAGTCAATACTAGATCTAGGATAGCCCTGTCTCTTGTGGGTTGCTGTACCAGTTGTTTGAGGCCCTCCCCTGCAGGAATCCACTATGAGTCTAGTTCTGGCAGATGTTCCTGCTGGTATTGACCAATCTGTATCCGGCATGTTGAAGTCTCCATTATCAGAACCTCCTTTAGCTGTCATGTTTTGTATATCTTCTAACAGTAATGTGTCTATGTCCTCCCTCTGGTCTGGGGGCCTGTAGACAACCCCAGTTCTTATAGCTGTCCCATTTCCTATTTCCAGGGTGACCCACAGTTCTTCTGGCTCCTTATGTGTATTCTGAATTTCTGTAGCTTTGATATTTTCATTAACATACAGGGCCACTCCTCCCCCCCTTTTTGCACCTCGGTCTCTTCTGAACAATACATAGCCAGGTACTGAAGTCTCCCAAGTGTGGTTACTGGTAAACCACGTCTCACTAATTGCTACTATGTCCAGTTTAGCCTCTGACATTATTGCCTGCAGGTCTGGGATCTTATTTCCCAGGCTGTGAGCATTTGTGTACATGATTTTCCATTGGCCAGATTTTGGTGTGTTAGTTGTTGGGTGAAGTTTGGCGTTACCCTGTGGATGGTATGGGGAGACAAACCTTTTTCTTACCTGGTGATGCAAATGAGCGGCAAACACGCTGAATTCCTGTTTGACCACTAGCTGAGGGGAGGGGTGTTCTTCCCATTCGACGTATGGGGTGCCCCTCTCCCCATTTGCTAGTTTAAATATTCTGCAAAGACGCCAAACTTCTGCCCCAATGCACTGACTCCTGTTTAGTCTGATGCAGTCCATCAAATTTAAAGAACTTTCGCTCCCAGAACTGTTGCCAGTTCCTACAAATCTGTGTCCTTTTCCTGGCACCAGCCCTTGAGCCACGTGTTTAGCTCCCTATCTCCCCTTCTCTGACCTTCCGTCCATCTGCTCCCTCTCCCAGACTGGCAGGATCTCAGAGAAGGAGATGCCGGACGAAATAGATGATAGTTTGTCACCCAGCCTAGTCAGGTGTTCCTTGGTCTCACAACTGACCGGCTTGAGATCATAGTCCCTATGTGTACTAGGACATCAATGTTTTCTCCTGCTTTGTGAACAATTTTAGCAATGTGGTCAGTGTCTCTCCATGCTGATGTACCTGGGAGACATCTGACCATCACCCTAGCTGGAGATGGGTATCAACTCCCGAATCATGGAGTCTCCTATGATCAGAAGTTTTTTGGATTTCCTTAGTGCTTGTTTAGTTTTGGTTCCTGATTTGGGTGAGTTTTGTTGTGCTAGCTCCTGTGCCGCAGTGTCCTGCTCTGCAGTGTCTTCTGCCTCTTTATTTGATTTCAGAGATAGAGGCAGATACCTGTTTGTAGTGTTTATATGGTTTTTGGAGGCAATGTGTTGGAGAGCAGAGAGTGATGGGGCTCTTGATTTGCTCCTCCTAACCACCTGCCAACCTCCTGGACCAACTACCCTCTGCGGTCGAGGTTTTTCTGTTGGATGCTGGGGAAATGGCGGGTGATTCTTATAATGTATTTCCTCTTCAATGTGAAATTTGAGGCGTGCAATCTCTGCCCATGCTGCCCGGAGCTGAGCCCTAAGATCTCCAAAGGCCCAGCATGTAGGACAGTGTCCTAAATCCTGTAAGACTGTCCTTCTGAAAATTGTTCCACAGTACCTGCAGTTAATGAAATCCATTCCAAATAAGTTGCTGGGTTTGTAACCTAGTCAGAGTAATTAGAAGGGAAAAAAAAAGAAAAAAATGCAAGTAATGGTTTAATTGTGCTTTGTTTAACTTGTTATAACAAGTTAAATTACTAGTGCCCTGTAAATGAGATCACCTTGTGGAGCCCCACTGATCTGCCCCTTCCTGCTCTGCCACAGGAAATGTCACAACTGTGGTACCCTATAAAAGGAGTGTGAGCGTGGGGTGGTTGGGGATGGGGTGGGTGGCTGGGCCCTTCCCCTGCCTAAAAAGAAGAACCACGGACGAAAGAACAAGGAGGTAAGAGCAGAAACAATCAGTCAACAACAAATGCAGTAACCCTGAAAGTTTATCCTAATGTTAGATAAAACTGTAAAACCTGTAAAGCACCACCTGTAATAATTTCAGAGAAGATATACCCTGTAAGAAACACTTTGCTTCAGAGAAAAATAAAGCAGTAACAGAAGATATACCTTGCAAAAGACAGTTTGAATCAGAAGATTACAGCAGTAATCTGTTCGCACACCTGTAGGCACACCTTGTAATAATGCAGAAGAAGGTATACCAGCAACAACAATTTGAATCAGAGAAAAAATAAAGCAATGAAATGTTAGCAACAAACAGTAGCAATCCCTGTGAGTAAAAAATAAAAACACCACCACACAGTAAATCTGCTTAGCCAAACTAAGTCTTAATCCTTCTCCCTTGCTCTGGTACGTTTCTCTACTCTGCCTTTCAAGCAGCTCCTGGAGGCCTGAGCATCATGAAGGTGGAAATTTCAGCCACATAACAAGCCAGACTTTGTACTTGCACCAGCTTTCCATATTATCCACATATCAGCCTCACAGCAAGACTGATCCTTCAACTAGTGACTCACATCCAAATAAAAAATATCAGCCTCACAGCAAAGCTGGCAACTCAGTCAATGAATTGCATCCAACTAACCAAAGACTGAACAGAAAAATGCCAGAAGATGATCGTGTTGATAATTCTGCCATGCAATAGGCTACATCTGCTGCACAAAAATGGTCACATGTTTGCATGCAAATGAACCTAGAGGCCAACATCACCATTGGATGGCAAGGTGGAGAAGTTCATTTCTGCATTCCTCACTGTCTACCACCCTGACAAACCTACACAGCCCACTACCATCATCCCAACATCTTTGTTTTGCAATTTGCAAAAAAGAAAACAAAAACACAAGTAACGTTCAGTACCAATATTTGCTTGCAAGTTGTATCAATGAAATTGTTATGCTTAGTTTGTGATGGAGGGTATATTAATTAAATAAGTGTTTTTGTTATAGTGAAATCATTATGCTTAGTAAGTGATGAAGAGGAAAGTAATATGAATAAGGATTAAACTGCTGTGATTGGGTGGGGGAATCCTGAGGATGTTGGGACTTGAGCAGTCATCTAGGAAAAACTAGGAATGGCGCAGAGAGGGTTTGAACTGGTTAAGTAGGAGATACTAAGGGGAAAGGTCACAATAAACCATCAAGGATTAGGAGCACCAGGAATGGAGGGAGTGGGTGTGAGGATACTGGATGGGACCATAATACTGTATTGTTTGAACTGGTCATGGGTAACTGCAGACCCTTGTCAAAAGCTGTGTTTCTGGACTTCTGAAGGGCAGATTTTGACCATATATGGAAAAAAGTCAGGGAAAATATGGAGGGTGGGCATAAGAACAGGAGAGCAGAATGGAAATGTAGTGCAATTAAAAGGGCAATTCTCAAACCAACTTGACATTAATAAAGATAGTAAGTACAAAAGACTAATCTGGTTCTCTAAAGAAGTGTAACCCCCCCCCCATAGGAAGAGAGAGACCTACAATGAGATTAATATCCATTTACGATCTTTGGGCCAAAATCCATCGTGGATTAGAGTGTCCTTTTTCCCTCTCTGGAGGAGCTGTCAGCTATTGGCTGGGAGCACCCCAGAAGGGCAGAGATCACAGAGGCCAGACAGAAGAGTGCAGGCTCCACAGGGAGTTTAAGGGTGGGAGTGGAAGAGATTGCCCACTTCTGAAGTGGTTCAGTTTTTGGGAGTATCAAGGAGCCCACCCAACTCCTTTCTGAGGATGTGGCAGCAGACATGTGAAATAAGACTTCTGTGAGGGGTGCTGACCCTTTAGAAGATGAGGGAGGTAGCTGCTAATATTAGCTGCTGAGGGGTTCGACCCTGTGGATTGGAGAAGTGCAGCTAGGAGGCAGTGGCTGGAGGAGAAGGGCAGAAAGTGACTTCATGTCCACTGCGGGAATATCCACCCTTGTCGTACCCCCTGGGAGCAATGAGGGGCAGAGTTTGAGCCACTGAGAGGGACAAGAAGGGACTTCATGTCCACGAGGGGAATCACCACCATTTCTTAACCAGGCATATGGGAGCATCAGTGAGGATGGCTTCCATGGGTACTGTGCCACTCGGCTATTAGAGTAGCGAAGTAGCTCCAGTGGGGCTGTAATGCATATGAAGTGAGTGTCATAAGGGGTCTGTAGCAGCGAGAGTCAGGAAGCTGCAGTCTGGAACTGAGAATTGGATTTGTGGAGTTGCAGCCACCAGTGGGTACTACCATAGAGGGGAGTACTCCGCTAGCGAGAAAGAAGTGAGCCTAAAAGCTATAAAGGTGCTGAAGGATCCTGCCACAGTATGAACATAACCAGCAAAGGGAAGATGGTTCAAGTCTGACAAGAGGAGAGTAAAAGCAGAAAATATTTGCTCCAATGGAAGCTGCTACATTGAGACATATAGTGCGTTTAGAGATTTTATTCGCCAGGGAAAAAAAAAAGTGATGACCAATTTGTATAGACTTTGTACTTTGCACCGATGGGCACTGAGCTATGGACAATGCCATAACTGAGAACTAGGGACCCAGCAGTCAAGTGCCTAGTGTTTACCCATGGGACATAATGTTTCTACAAAGGCTCCATGAAATAATCAAGTTTCCTGAATTAATATTTATTAAATTTTGTCTAATGTTTCCACACTGTTTGGATTGATTACTGCCTGCATATGATTATTCTATTAACTCAGTTGCTTTCTAGTCCTGCCGCTCTCTAAGGAAGCCTGCACCGTAGTCCAGAAGAACATAAGGTGAGTTAGCTTAAGGTTTCCATTGTGGTGGCCCCCTCCCCACGTACTTAACACCACCATACCCCTAGACACTGGGAAGGGGGGAAACACCCTTCCAGGTGTCTGGGGTATGGTTGTGTTAAGTCCATGGGGAGAGGGCAACCACAATGACAACCTTAAACTGACTCACCTTATGGTCTTTTGGACCAGGGTGCAGGCTTCCTTATGGGATGCATATTTATGGAACACATGCAAACAGAGGAGAGAAAGAAGTAAGTGCCTCAGCTGGAACTTTGAACCCAGGCTGACTGGAATATCATTTCAATTGTGCTACCAGCTGCACCATCAAGGCAACTGGAAAATGGGCTGTTTCTGAATCACTTACTTCTTTCTCTCCTTTTTTTGTATGTGTTCCATAAATATGCACACCACACTCATATGATTGAAAAATGTAATTTTTTGTGCAGCACCAGGTTGTGCATTGGAGAAAGAGTAATGTAATCAGGGACAGCCCAGTTTTCAGTTGCCTTGGTGGTGCAGCTGGTAGCACAATTGGAACAGTATTCCTAGAGATCTCAGTACAGGGCTCTTTGGGATGTACATCAGGGGGGAGGCGTCCCCAGACAAGAAAAAGGCCTCTGAAAGACAATCCACTGGGATAGGTCGAGAGGATACTTCTTCCCACTCAGTGTCCACCTCAACTGCAGGCTTCTCTTCTTTAGGAGCAGACTCCTGGCGTGCCTATAAGTTCTGGTGCTTTTGCTGTGGTGGGAGGGCTCAGCAACTTGCCAGCTGAGGGAACAGCTGTTGATACACTCAAGAAGGCAGACTGCTGGGCAGAAATAGCTTCAGATGGCCTGGACTGTTCTGGTTTCCCCACCACCATGGAAGAACTGAACTCCTTGGGGGTCATTAGCCTGGGTGATGGCACCACTTTAAGAAAAGGGGAACTGTGCCCAACACTGGTTGCTGGGCTCTTCGTTGGTGCTGTACTTGCTTGGGGGGAGGGCTCACTCTTATCAGCTGTGGTGGAAGCATCCATTTCTTTCCCAGGGAGCATGGCCCAAGAAGCTTTTCCCATCCTGTGGGCAATGGCCTTCTCCAAACCTACAGTTGAAGTGGCTGGAGTTTTCCACCTCCAGATACTAACAGGGGGTATCCAACCATGCACTCGTGGCCCCACAGTATGGCACCATGTACACACTGGGACAAGCTCTACTTCTGGTACGTAGTATGTGCACAAGAGACACTCCTGAGAGGGGACCAATTTCTGTGACTTCTCTAGTCTCGCACAGCCACTTGAACACTTTCATGGGCACTTTTACTTCTACTTTGGGAGGTGCAATTACTGTTACTAGGCTACATTTAGACAGAAGGCTAAGTGCCCATCTAGTCTGTCTCCCACTTCTAGTGGGCGAATTTTGTTGTTTGAGACATAGATATTAAATACTTGTCAAGCTCCATTTTAAATCTGCTAAACACTGTAACCTTTACAAACTCCTGAGGTAACATAGAGGCCCTAATGGAAAAATAATGTCCCGTTTTTTAGTGCTTGCCGTCTGGATCCTAAGTTGTTTATTATGAGATCTTAGATTGAGTGATATATCAGAGAATGTAATGCCACACTGAGCCATGAAATCTGGATTATCTAATAATTTATTTAAACTTTGGTAATTGGGGAAAGGCACACTGAGCCAGGGCTCATTTCCAGGTGTGGCCTGGGGGGTTAGGTAAATGGGAAACATAAATATTTGAAAAAGTGACATAAAAATAAAGTACAAAATAATACAACCAGTTTCAGAGCTCACGGTGCAGTTATACAAACACACTAGGATATTTACCTTAGTATGAACATGAAAATAAAAAGCCTGGTGCAGATAAATCAGAACTAAGTTAGGGAAGTAGTTGGGGCAGAGGCAAGGAGCAGTAAGAGCGTGTCTGAGCAGGTGCTTGAATGCTGGGAGTGAGGTGGCTTGCTGTAAGGTAGATGAAAGGTGGTTCCAGAGGGAAGGTAGATGGAAGGAGAAAGCATACTGACCAGTTGTAGAGTGAGGGTGGGGGAGGGAGAAGGATCGTGGCACCCTGGAGCAGAGTGGGAAGGAGAAACGACTGGCTGGGGATAGCAGGGAGGAGAGATAGGAGGGGAGAAGTACAAACCAGAATTTGGTAATAAATGCTAAGCAGTGGACCTGACAATGGTGGGAGAGGGGAGGGATAGATTGAGAAGAGTAGAGGGGAGCAATGGAGAGTGCAGAATGGGGAGTTTGTGGTGAAGTGGCAAAAGATGTTTAGGAGGGTATCTAGTTTGGCAAGGGAAGAGGGGGGAGCAGTGCCATAGATGTCAGCGTAATCGAGCATTGGGAGAATTGTTTTAGTAACCAGCCCTTGATGCACGGAAGGAGAGCGGCATTCTTTGTCTGGTACATTACTCCAAGTTTTGGGTGGAGTTTGGAGTGCAAGGTGTCCATATGGATTGAGAAATCAAGCTTATTGTCTAGCCAGACCCCAAGGTATTTGAAGGCTGAGACAACTTCCAGGGTGGAGCCATCTGGAATGGTGTAAATGGGGGATGAGAGAGTTGAAAGTTTTGTCTTGTCCCAAAGGTCATTGAGACTGTTTGCTTTATATTTACCCTCAGTTGGTTTGCCTTAAACCAGTTACTGTATAGTACCTTGTATTCGTGTTTCTTTTATTTCACGATGTCAGCTGATCGTCCAGTTTCATGGTCTTTTGAATTGGTGGACCAGAAATCAGCTGAGCTGGCATTTAAAAATTTTCAACTGTAGGCAGTAATTCCCTCTATAGTATGTTGTTAAAATCATGCTGGGAAGGGGCCTCAATGTGAGGATGGAGCCTTGGGGAACCTCAGTGAGGATTGGGAGGGGAGATGATAGGAAGGAGCCCATCTGAACTGACTAACTCCTATTCATGAGGTAGGAGCTGAACCAGTTCACTGCTGGTGCCACTCGTTTGACTGAGTGCAGCTTGCTGAGCAAGAGTGAGTGGGTCACTGAGTCAAAAGCCTTCACCAGGTCGATTAAGATAGCGGCCGTGATGTGACCAAGATCCATGCCTGAGAGAATGGAATCTGTGACCCACAGTAAGGAGGAAGTAGTAGAATAGCACATCCTAAAACCAGCTTGGACCAGGGAGAGAGTGTTGATGGCAGTGAGGAAATCAGCAACCCTAGTGTAGACTAGGGACCCCTGGAGTTTGGCTAGGGAGGGGAGGAGGGAAATGGGATGGTAGCTTCCAGGGCAGGAAGAGTCACTGCCTTTGTGGAAAGGCAGGACCTTGGCCATTTTCTGGGCTAAAGGGACTGTGCCTGAGGAGAGGGAGAGATTTAGCAGGTGTATAAGGGGGAGGACAATGACAGGGGTGGAGATACGAAGGAGCTTGAGGTCAGTACCATCTGGACTATTCTTAGCTGGGTTAAGGGACATAAGTGCACAATAGACCTCCTGCTGGGAGATGGGGAAATGGTAGCCACTAGGGGAGTGTGGAGTTGGGGGGTTAGAGGAGGCTGTTGTGGGCAGGACGGAAGTTCACATATGATAAAGAATTAGTTTAGGGTGTCCACTGCAGAGGTATGGTCTGAGATGAGGGTACCATCCACTGAGAGTATGAGGGTGGTTGACTGTGGGGGGGGGGGGTCAATGAGAGAGTGGATGGTTTTCCAGAAACTTGAGGGAGAACTGTGCCAAGAGTGGAGGTTCTTGAAGTAGTCTGCCTTGGCTGTCCAGGTGGCCTTTCTCCATATGTTTCTTAGTGATCTGTATGCTTGGAGGTCAGCTTGGGTCAAAGAGGATTTGTAGGTAACCTACACGCGATCTAGCAGTTTACAATGGGCAGTTAGGTTGGTGCTGATCCAGGGATGGTGGATATGTTTTACCCTCACTTTTTTTAGGGGTTCATGAGTGCTACAGGCTCTAATGGAGTTGCTGATAAATGAACTGAGGGCAGAGGCAATGTCAGTAGCAGAGAACACAGGGGACCAGTTGGTTCTGAAAAGGTCTTGTAGTAGGGCGTTGGTATCAAGCACCCTGAGGGAGTGATGCCATATGTATTTAGGGACTGAGTAGGAGGGACACACCTTCCCAATGCAATAGGTCATGCAATGGTCACTAAAAATATCTGGGAGGATGTCTGTTGCAATAATGTGGTGGGGGTGAGAGGAGAGCACCCAGTCCAATAGGGAGTGGTTTAGAGAGCATAAGAATAGAATATCTCCCCTTATCCTCCTCACCTCAAGGCAAAACAAACCTACCTCAATCAATCTCTCTTTATATGACATTTTACTAAGCTGCAGGATTAATTTAGTAGCTCTCCTCTGAACTCCCTCAACCAAATTAACATCCCCCCTCAGATATGGGGACCAAAAGGGGACCCCCTAACCCAGATGTGATCTTATATAGGTTCTGTACAGGGGCAAAAATACACTGTTTCTTGATGCTTGTTGATGTAAAGGATTTCTTAAGTAAGCAATAAGGCATAAAGGGGTGTGTGCAAAACATATGTTACAGCACGGCCAGGGGTGTAGTAAGGCAGGAGGCCGAAGGCTGAGTGACTTCAGCCACTGGATGTGCTGTAAAATATGTTTTACACACATCCCTGAGTGCCTTATTGCACTTATAAAATTGGCTCCTTTTTTTTTTTACTTTTTACTGTTGGAAAAGGCATGTTTCTATGTAGAAACAATAGATTTACTTGTGTACATTTGTGATAAAATTAGTCCTTCCGCCCACTGCAAGTGATGTCTTTGATGATGTCATTGTATTATTGCCTACTTTCTTCTTCTTCCTGTCTTTTTCTCTGTTTTTCTCCACATTCAAGATATATAATGTTTATCATGGAATGTTTACTCCGGAATACATGGATTCAAAATTCTGCTCTGTTGCACTGGCAGAATGTTTCTCTCCTAACACACACTGTACACACACAGACAACAAAGGCCTTTGTTACAGCCAGAAACTCAATTATCTCACTGTCAGGGCAAGAAGAAGAGAGTTCCCTGATGAGCAGGTAAAGACAGAAGTGTGGGGGTTTACTGTCAGCAAAGAAATAGTTGTAGTGAAAACTATAAACAATACTTATTGTTTCTAATTTGTTTATGTATGTAAGGAGAGTGTGATAATTAGGGAAGCGACATTTAATTAATTTGTTTTATTTTCTATTTAAGGTAGTTTTATTTTTAGGGCACAGCTGAAGTTTTTTTACAGTGTAAAGGGTAGCAGCCATGTTTGTGGTGGAAAATCAGTTCTGGCTGTATGGGGCTAACTGAAATGCCTATGTTCCAAATGCCCGTTGATCTGGGTTCCAGACTCTTCGCTGCTGAGCAGCTCTTTTTTTAACCATGTGGAAACCATATTTTACACATAAATAAGAGCCAATCATATTACTGGATTTTACCCTGCCATTTTATAATGGTTCTTAATAACTTATTAGCAGTCTGTGTTATTTTTCTACAATGAGTGGATGAAGAAAATTTATCATATATTATAACCCCCAAACCACACTCATTATTTATTGATTTTAACTGGCAATTGTTTAGAGTTTAAGAGTACAGAGGGTTGCTTCTTCCAAAGTGTAGAACTGTGCACTTTTTGCAATTAAACATTATCTTCTTATTATTTGTCCAAGATTCAATATGTTTTAGGTCGTCCAATAAAGATTTATGTTTAGCCAGAATGCAACCTCCTAACTGTGAATTATCTGCAGATTTTGTTATTCTGTTCTTTATATTTTTATGCATATCACTAATGAATAATATACCAAAAAGTGTTGGGCCACACACTGAACCATGGGGAACACCACTACTTACCAAGCCGTCCTCAGAATAGTGACTGTGAATCCTAACTCACTGAGTCCTGCTACAGTAGTTAGCCAGTTTTTCACCCATTTATTTATATTTATTTGTTTGTTTTTGTTAACCGGTAAGGTGTGCTAGCCATAAGAATGACTATTTTATTTATTTATTTATTTTTATTTATTAAATGTTGGTGACCAGGTAGGCCCACTGAGCCCCGAAGGTCCCTTTTTTCAGATATTTTCAGATATGACCCATGAGGTTACAATGCAGTGGTACAGGGTGCATGAACATGATCTGAGCAAATATGGGTGACAAAGTAGTGGTACAGGATACAAGACAAGATAAAGTAATGGTACATAATACATGACAGGATCTGAACAATACAGAAACAGAGACAAATGCAAAGCAAACTGAGCACTTCTTAATATAATAGGCAAAGTAAAATAAAACACAAAATAGTAAAGCTAGCCAGCATACATGTTGTACTAGATAAGTGCTATCATAACAAGGCAGAAGCATGTTTTAGCATATCTTAGTAACACTCATAGGAAAAATAATATCATAGGTCATTTGGGCAAGGCAGCAGCTACAAAGTGGGTAAGGGCAATTGCTAGAATAGTGAAGTACACAAGGTCCCCAAGAATAGGAACACAATGCAGCGAGAGGGGAAAAATAAACAAGCTAGGGGTGCAGATGGGGTTAATAGAGGGAGAATATGGGGCCGGTACAACTGAGGTAGAAAGAGAGAATATTTTTATTTATTTTAGTCTTTGGTGACTGGGTAAGGCCCACTAGGCACAAGTGCCTGTTTTCAGGGGCGACCTGGAAGCACTGGGCGGTTAAGTGACTTGCTCAGAGTCACACAGTATGCAAGTGGAGGTTGTGAGAATCAAACTCGGGTCTGGTCTGCTGGATGTATCATGCTCGTTCACACCTCATTCCTCTAACCTCTAGGCTATACTGCCATATATTGGGCCAGAGGTGGAGTGACAGGGAGAAGAGTTAATAGGGAGGAAGGAGGGGATAAACAAGTGTTGGTAGTTGAAAGACAGTATGTTCAAGGGGGACTAAAACATTTGCATAGTACACTAGTGCTGAGAAGAGAACTATGCTTCTTTTTAAATAGGGCATGAGTGGATGAGAGCCACAGATCAAGAGGAAGTGCATTCCAGTATTTTGGGGCAGCATGAGAGAAAAAGCAAAGGCACCCTTGTTAGTTTTATATCTAGGTATTTGAAGCAGGTCATGGTCAACTGATCTGAGGCCATAGGAGGAGGACTGGGGGAGTAGCAAGGAGGCAAGTGAGACAGGGGAGTTAGGTCTCATAATGCTGTCCATGATAGAGCCATGGGCAAGCTTCATGAGGATGGAAGGAGGGGCAGTTAAGGTTGGTGTAGAGCTGACAGTGGTGTTTGAGCCGAGGAGCTGCTGAGGCATAGAGGCAGATATTATTGTATGTAGTATCCCACTTGTGGAGAGAAGCCTTAGATGCATTAGCATAGGTTGCTGCACCATAGGTGAGAGATGGGAGCAGAATGCCTCTGGTAATAGCCAGTCTCGCAGAGGGGGTCAGGGCATAGCTAGTTTTATAAGCCACCCCAATTTGGGAGTTGACAGATTTGCAAGTGGCTAGAATATGTTGATCAAAGTCAAGGGACCCATCCAGTAGAATCCCCAGATATTCAAAGGAGCTTACCATTTCCAGTACGGAGCCGTCAAGACAAGAGATTTTCAGAAGACTTTGCCTAGCTTTAAGTTTAGCTGCTGAGCAAATAACATAGCTTTCATTATGCCTACATTGAGGACAAGCTTCTTTCTATGGAGCCAGGTTTGGACAGTGTAAAAAGAAGCTGTGACATTGATCTCAGATACGTCATTCGAGCTGGAATGTAGGACCAGATCATCCTCATAAAGGAGGACCAAACAGACAGGGGTATCATTTGCAATCTGGTTTATGAAAATAGAGAAGAGCAAGGGGCCCAGGATTGAGCCCTGATGGACACTTGTGTTGACAGAAGTGTGATCAGATGTGGCTGAGTTGAATTTGACAACCTGGGTTCTGTTTGATATGTAGTTTTTGAACCATCCCATGACCTGTGGTGAGAAGCCCAGGGAGATAAGATTGTCAGGAAGAAGAGGGTGATCCACAAGCTCAAACACTTTGGTAAGATCAAGGAGGATAGCACCTGTCAGAAGACCAGAATCCATGGCACAGATTGTGTCATTTGTGAACTTAAGCAAGGCAGTGATGGTGCTGTGCCCTTTTCAGAAACCGTGTTGATCATGTGAGAGGAGCTCATACTTAGTGAGATAATCGATGGTTTGAAAGGCAACCAGTTTTTTGAGGATTTTACTCAAAACAGAGAGGATAACTATAGGTCTGTAGTGGGAGATGTCCGTTTTATCCCCCTTTTTGAAAACATGAGTGATTTTGGTGATTTTCTATATGTCAGGGACTGTGCTGTGACAGAGGGATAGAGTAAATATTCTAACCAGGGGCGTGGTGATAAAAGAGGCAGTGAGTTTTAGAAGTTTGGACTCGAGACTGTCTGAACCAACAACGGTAGTATCAGATAAGGCATTTAGTAGCTTTAAGACATCAGCCCTGTGAATGGATTTAAAACAAAATGGTGGGTTATTAGGCCTACCATTGCTGGGTGAGGGACCTAACACTGGTTGGGTTGTAGGGAATAGGGAGGTGAACTTTGACAGGTCACAATAAGGTAGGTTAAAAGAGTTTGCAATGGTTACAGGGTCACTGCAGTGCATCCCATTTCAATTCTATTCAATTTATTGTAAAGCAAAATTGAGAGAAAAATTTCTCCTTTGCAGTTGCATCCATCAGAATAAGACAAATACATACTCATAACATAAAACATAAAATCACATACATAAGTTACATGTGTTCACATACGATATAGTTATAATTCATTTAAAGTAGCTACATTCACATGTCATAGATCCAAAAAGCAATAGTTTAAAATGTGACAATGTAATAATAGATATCAATTTCAGGTTTTTTTGAATCGATATCCAGGTCGTAGGAACAGCAACAGCCAACCTGTAACTACCAAATCTGGTTTTAAATCTTGATAAGAAATAATGAGGTAAGTCAGCAGATCTCAGTGAATATCTGTTATGATCTTGAACAGTAACAGATCCTTGCAAATATGAAGGTAATTTATCCAGAACAAATTTATAAACATAAGTTATCCAGTGAATTTGTCTACGAACTGTAATTGCCAACCCAATATAGAATAAAGATTGCAGTGATGAGTTTGCCATGGAAGCTCAGTGGCAAATTGCAATACACTGTGATAAAGAGGATTCAGTAATTTCAGAAAAAACAAAGAGATACAGTACACTGCATGCTCAGTCAGGTGACAGGGTGTACAACCCCTCCACAGCCACTTGTTAGTATCTAGTTTGTAATCAAATGATGTGATAGGGGTTTCCCTAAGTGATGATTGATTTTGTGGCCATTTAAGGAGGATTATGTGAAACACACTCCACCCCCAATGAAGACCGATTAGTTGGTTGAAGCGCAGGGGAGTGTTTTCTCAGACATGGGAGAGCGGTCTTTGTTTAAGTGATTTAAGAAGTGCTGTTAAAAGTTGTTATATTTGTTTTGTAGCACTGGAAATAAAAACAGCTTTTTAACTGCAAACACAGCATCTCTTTATTGTCATTTTACAGTGGAGTGCAGAGCTTTATTTTGATTTAGTCCAGTAATTTCAGGACTGCATCAGTTGTTCTCATGTAGACACAGTCACCATAATCAATTTATGACAGAAACAAAGAATTTACCAACTGTTTATGAATTTTAAGACTAAAGCAAGATTTGTTCCTATAGAAGAATGATAAGTTCTTAAGTTTATTGGAAAGCATATGAATATATGATTCAAATTTCATAGAATCATCTAACATAATACCTAAATACTTATATAGAGGTTCTAGTCAGATTAGTCCCATCCAGTGTTTTAATACTTAAAGTTGTTGCACTTTGGTTAGCTACCTTGGATTTCCCAGAAAATAAAGTCCATTGAGTTGTGTTTATATTTAACAATAAATGAGAGTTAATTAAGGTTCGCTGAATATTGTCAAAATCTTTCTGCAGTGTTTTAATGGTTTCTATGGGATCCCTGCTCTGTCAATATAAGATAGTGTTGCCAACATACAAAAGAATATTAATGTCTACTGGCACACCCTCAGCCAAATCATTTATGTAGATAACAAACAATAGGGGTCCCAGTACTTACCCCTGGGGTACCCCCTTGTTAATAATAAGTCAGAGCAACATTCTCCTACTTTAACACACTCCAACCAAGAAGACAAATAAGTAGAAAACCAAAATAAAGTACCCGTACCCATACCCGAGATTTTTAATTTATTCAGTAATAGGTTATGATTGACAGAATCGAACACCTTCGATAGATCTAAGAAAATTGCAGGGACCCAGTAACCCTGATCAAAGGCAGTGAAAATGTAATCGACTACCTTAGTTACTGCATAGATTGTATTGTGACCTTTACGAAAACCAGTTTGATTTTTTGTTAGTATTCCATTTTTATCCAGATATTTTATCAACTGTCTGTATACTAACTTTTCCAAGACTTTAGTAACAGGTGTCAAGACAGATATAGGTCTATAACATTCTGGGTCAAGGTACTCTTCTCCTTTAAAAATTGGCACTACACAGGCTGTTTTCCAATCATCAGAAATGTACTTAGTGATAAGTTGAATATGCAAGCTATATACTTAGCTATTATTGGGACCCCAATCTTATAAAATATAGGGTCAATAGAGTCTTGGCCTGTCCCTTTTTTAACATCCAGCCTAATTAGTTCAGTAAAGTTTTCTTGTTCACTAATCTCTTTAAAGAAAAATAAAGATCCCTTAACTTGTCCAGTAAAATTACTACCTAATATAGTCTTAGATTGATTAGGAAATTTTTTATCAAAAGTGCATCCTGCTTCGAGAAAATATTCATTGAAAGCCCTGACTTGCTCAGTAGGTTTGCAAATAAAGACATCTTTATAGTGCAATATTTTTGGAAGCTTTACAGCCTGTGATTTACCCTGTAGTTGTTTTATACCATTCCATATTTTCTTTTTAATTACTAGATGCATTTGTAAATTGTTGACTATAATAATTACTTTTAGCCTGTCTTATCTCCCTAACACATTTATTTCTTATAGTTCTGTAATTCTGCATGTCCAAACCAATTCTAGTACTTCTGGCCTTTTTCCAGAGTTGTTCCTTTTCATTAATGAATTTTTTTTTAGTTGTCATTAAACCAAGGTGCAGGTTGTGACCTAATTCTCTTTTTGGTTATAGGAGTATACCTATTAACTACTTCTAGAAAGGAATTTTTAAAATAGATCCATGCAGAATGAATATCAGGGCAGCAATAAATTGATGCCCAATTAACCTTGTTCAGCTCCTGGCAGAAGGCTTGTTCACAGAACTTAGAAAATTCCTAGTAACAATAACATGGGCTGTCTTAACAGGCTTGATTTGATGTCTGATAGAGGCCACATAGCAGTGATCACTTATGTCAGCATCAAACACGGAAGAGATATATCTATGAAGTATGGTAGTCATTATCAAATCAAATAGAGTGCCTCTATCTAAAGAGACCTTGTTGGACCGTGTTGGAATATTAATAATTTGAATAAGATTAAGTGCCACCAGCTAGTTTGTTAATTGATCAAATGGTGTCAATAAGTCCCAGTTCAAATTACCTATGATCAACATTTTTTGATCTAAATAAGGGACCAACATACTGTATAACAGAAAATATTGGCGCCCATTAATATTGGTGCTCTGCCTTGCACAAACTTATTAGTGCCCAATAATATTCGCGATCAGACTGTGCAGGCATTTAGCGCATCCAACAGTATGCTGCTGCATCTGTTAACTGTAGGTCTGTCTAACTAGCTGTTGCCATAGGTGTTAATTACAGCAATCAGCTAGCATACATGACCTACAGTAACCTGCAACAGCGAGGGGGCAGCTGTGTAAAATCAAACATACTGCATGGTGCAGCTCCAGCTTCAATATCCCACTCCATGTACGGGTCATACCTGCCAGCATACATCTATTGACACTCTTGTGGCATTACCTCACCACATCAACATTTAGTACTGCTCTCCTCTACCCCACCCCCATCCACAACCACTAACATGCCCGCAAGCTAACTCCCGATGCCACCTACCGCTTCCTCCTCTCAGCGTTCTCCTGAGTTTCCTTCTGCCAAACACCAGCTGACTGGAAAACATTTTTTTTCTTAAAATATAAAATGGAGCCACAAAGTACAAGTGAGAGCAGGAAGCATGCACAGTGCATATGCTCTCACTCGCTCCATCCATGACCACAGCCACACTGTAGTATGACTGACATAAAAAGCTACAATCAACTCGAAATACAACATAAATATTCGCGGTCCATTTGGCGCATTCACTATAAATAGCGAATATAGTGAATATTAACGGATTGAGAATATTTCCTGTTATACAGTAGTTACAAACATTGTAAAGTATCTGAAGGAGCTGAAGGAGGTCTATAGCAAGCCACTAAATTAAAATTAAAGTTTTGTGACACCCCTACATTTAAAACAATCATGTCTCATTTCTTAGGAATAGATTTGGCCAATTTTACTGTTTCTGATCATCCATGTTTTAAATAGACTGCCACTCCACCCCCTTTAGTTAATCGATCCTGCCTATACATACTATACCCATCAATACATATATCAGCATCTTTAATTTTATTACTTAAACAAGTTTTTGACATAATAACAGCATCAGGATTCGAGTTATGTATCCATGTACGTACATGAATAATCTTTGTTAACAAACTTCTCACATTTAAGTGAACTATTCCTAAGCCTGCACGCTCACTAAATTCTTGCAGGCTAAAATGATGATCTAGTATAGGGCCTGGGTTTGCATGCACATTTCCAGAAGAAAGCAACATCATTAATATAAACCACCTCAAAAAAGGTAAAGATTGATGTCTATTTCTATTGCACAGTAATGGTTTCTTAGTTATTCTTTTAAACTTATATCCCCATAATGCCAGATTTTTGTATAGCTTTTTAGAAGTTACACCCAGTTCTCTAGTCCCCACATTAGCCGAAAGACTAACATAAGCATCGGGTAAAAATAACATACCATAATCTTTGTCTGTGAAACACACTTTACTAGCAGCACTACCAGTACATTCTGTTACAGACATATTACAAGCAATGCTGCCGTAGTTTAAAAATAGGACTAACATAACCCCCATATAATATTGTATAAAACATGTTTACAATACACTACAAAACTAAATAAAATAGTTCTTAATAAACAGTGACTTAATTTGCTTTTCACTATAATCCCTTTAAAGAAACAAATAATCCCTTTAAAAACACCAAATAATCACTAATTTTATTCCTATAGATCTCAGTGATTTATACACCTCTCAGGAATCCTGCTGGAGCAAGCTTTTCTAACAGTTGTTTTTCTACCGAGTGGCACTTGCACCATTCAGACTTGCGCCCACACGCATGCTCTTGCAGGCAGCGTGAGTTTAAATACTAATTGTCCCTCCATAACCAGTGACACTCAGCTACGGGCCCGCCCCCAAGCCCCCTCGTCAGCTGAGCAAGTTTGTGAATTACACAAGTCAGCAAAACAGAACAGGAGCAATCCTTTGTTGTTTGAACAGAACTCACTTCTGCAGCTCAGCATCTGGGTTATTACAGCAGCACCACAGTCTCTCCTCAGCACGATGTTTCAGCATACGAGGGCACAAAAATGTGAAATCTGGTGCTTGCAGGCAGCGCGAGTTTAAATACTAATTGTCTCTCCTTAACCTGTGACGCTCAGCTACTGGACCAGCCCCAAGCCCCCTCATCAACTGAGCAAGTTTGTGAATTACACAAGTCAGAGAAACAGAACAGGAGCAGTCCTTTGTTGTTTGAACAGAACTCACTTCTGTAGGTCAGCGTCTGGGTTATTACAGCAGCACCACAGTCTCTACTCAGCTCAATGTTTCAGCATACGAGGGCAGAAAGACATTTAGGACCGTATCATTAGCTGTATGGGGTTGAGAAGAGCCAAGGAAGGTTTTGACATGTGTCCAAAATTTCCTAGAATTCCCTGCAGCCTCTATTAGGAGACCTTTACAATAAGAACTTTTTGCCAGTCTGATTTGCCTTTTTCACAAGTTCTGTAGCTTCCTATACTCGTAGTCAGCTGGTAGACCAGAATTCTTAAAGCGCCTCCAGCATTTATCTTTCATGCAGATTTGGGAAAGGAGCTCTTTATGAAGCTATCTGGTTTGTTTCCCACGAGCGAGATGCGTAGTAAGAGTGGTGTGTTTGTCCTGCAATGCCACAAATTGAGAGAGAAAATAGTCAAGGACTGACTATACCTCCTGGGTCTGATATAAGTAAGACCAATCAACTGAGGAGATATCAAGAATGAAGCCCACTCGATCAAGGGAGGCAAAGTTTCTGAAGGAAATTTATCTTGGCGGGGGTACTGGGGAGGGGCTCCTACAGCAGAAGATAGGGGAGTGTTCACTAATAGCATCTGCAAGGATGCCAGCAACAGTAATTCTATCAATACAGTTGGTCCGTATCCAGTCTATCACAGTACTAGAAGTAGAAGAGGGTGTGATTCTCGTAGGGTCTGTAATCAATTGGTGAAGGTTGTGACTTTGAATTAGTGATAGGAGATTATTATGTGTTTTGCCTGTCCAGTTGAGGTTCAGGTCCCCAAGGATAGGAGCTTCATTTTGTCCAGCGGCATGAACAGTCTGGACTAGAAGTTCCTCAAGGCCCGAGAGACTGCTGCGAGGTGGGCTATAGGCACAAACTATATGCAACTCCTTTGCACCGAGTAATAGGATGGTGTGAAGGGATTCACACGAAGCGAGATTAGGTGCAGGAGAGACAGCGATATTCAGGTGGGACTTGTAAAAAATGGCAACTCCACCGCCTCTTTTGGGTGAGTGCCTGTCACAGCTGAGGAGATTATAGTTGGGTAGGGTGCAGACAGAGTCCGGGATAGATTGCCTAAGCCAGGTCTCAGTTAAACAAAGAAATGTCTGGACTGCATTGAGCTACCCAAACCTCCTGTTCAGCAAGGTTGCATAAAAAGCTTCTAATATTTAGGTGGGTTACACATAGACCCTTTAAATTGGTCAAGTCAGCATCAGAGTGTGTGTAGTGAAGCTGAGGACCAGGGTTTAGTTTCACATCACCCGACATCAGGAGGGCTAGGAGGAGGATGTACCAGAGCTTGCGATGGACGAAGAGAGATTGGATGAGAGCTGAGGGGTACAGACTCCTTCTATAGGTATAGAAGGCAAGGAAGGAGAAAGGCCTTGGGAGTAGTATGGGGGTAATGTCACACTGTTTTATCTGTCTAAGGAGCTGATTGGAGAGAGAGAAGTTCCTGGCATTTGGTGGGGTGGGATCAGAGTACTGAGAGCAAGGAAGTAGTGAGAGCCATGTAAAAAGAGACAACACAAGCCCACAAGTAGAGAAACCAAGAGTTGGCTCTTCATGCTTGATAGAGGCCAAGTAGTGTTGGAGTGCAGTAGTAACTGAAATTAGTTCCAGGAGAGAGGTAGAGCAGTTGCCGGGGGGGCTGAAAATATATTGGTGCGAAATAGAGGAGCAGAGATAAGCATTTGCCAGGAGTTTTGTGATAATTAGAGAGAAGACTGGTGGGTAAATGCAGGTAGTGGGGGAGAGAGCAAGTGAGATAGGTAGTAATAGATCTAGGTGTGGAGAGAGAGAGAGAGGGGAACGACTATGATTGGTAGTAAATTACATAGGGAGCATTTGAGGGGTGTCCGTCAGGAGTACAGTTGAGAGTACAGTGATTGGCTAGATAGCTTTTAGGGGGAAACTATCAGGGCAGAAAACCCATTTAAAGAGTGCCGGGGGTGGAGCAGGGTAGGTGGGAGAAATTCACACTGTAAAAAGGTATACACATGAGGCGTAGTGAGGAAAGAAGTAGAAAGATAAGGTTTCAAGAGCAAAATCACTACAGCCAATAGAGAGGAGCAAGGAAAACAGGGCAGCCAATAGGAGCTGCCAGCAGAAGATAGACAACCAATAGCCGTAGCAGCTTTCAATGCTGGGAGCTTGTGGGGAGTTAAAGCGGTGGCAGGCAGCGTACCTTTCAGCTTGGGGTTCAGTGAGATCAGGCAAGAGGTCTGCGACTGTACACAGCTAGCCGCCACCACAGGACAGAAGTGTGCCCGTTCAGGAGTGGATGATCTAGAGGGAAGGAAAAGAAGAGAAGATTGATTTAAACAGAGCTGAGAGGAGTGGTCAGGGCTAAATCAGTGGGTGGGTTACAAGCGAAACAAAAGGCAGGCCAGACAGGAGGTGAAACAGGCAGGGGAGGGGTTGGTGGCAAGGAAGAGAGAGGTCTGGTGGGGTAGGGGGGGCAGCAAGTCAAGTGCAGGTAGCAAGGTGTAAGATTAATTGGGCAGGAGAGAGCAGATGCTGAGTGGAGAGATGGAAGAGAAGATAGACTGGGGTGGGGGAGCAGCAGGGCAAGTGCAGGTTGCGAAGCGTGAGGCTAGGTGAGTGGGAGAGAGTAGACAGTGAGTGGAGATAAGGAAGAGAAGATAGAGTTGCTATGCTAGGCAGCAGGGGAGGATTAGAAACTCAGAAAAATTAAACAATCTAAATCATAGTATATGGCACAAGTTAAGGCAAATCACAAAAATGCAATGTACACACAGGCTTCACTATACATATGCTTCTCTAAATTCTCTGTAATCTAAATTGGAAATTAAAACTGTAAAAAGATATACAAATGAGAGCGTAGCAAGGAAAGAAGTAGAAAGACAAGGTTTTAGGAGCAAAATCGCTACAGCCAACAAAGAGGAGCAAGGAAAACAGGGCAGCCAATAGGAGCTGCCAGCAGAAGATAGATGACCAATAGCCATAGCGGCTTTCAATGTCGGGAGCTTTCAGGGAGTTCAAGTGGTGACAGGCAGTGTACTTTTCAGCTTGGGGTCTGGTGAGATCAAGCGAGTGGTTGGCAGCTGTTAACAGCTAGCCACCACTGCACGGGAGCAGGAGTGGCCAGATGATCTTTTAGCTTGGGGTTCGGCAAGATCAGGTGAGCGATCGGCGGCTGTAAACAGCTAGCCGCCACTGGAGGGGAGCAGGAGTGTGCCCATTCAGGGCCAGATGACCTCTCAGCTTGAGGTCCAGCAAGATCAGATGAGCAGTTGGTGTCTGTAAACAGCTAGCTGCCACCGTAGGGGAGTGGGAGTGTGCCCGTTCAGGGACAGATGATCTTTTAGCTTGGGGTCCGGCGAGATCAGGCGAGAGGTCGGCTGCTTTAAATAGATAGCCACCACCGCAGGGGAGCAGGAGTGTGCCCATTCAGGGCTGGATGACCTTTCAGCTTGGGGTCCGGCAAGATCAGGTGAGCGGTCGGTGGCTATAAACAGCTAGCTGCCACCACATGGGAGCAGAAGTGCGTCCGTTCAGGGCTAGATTATCTAGAGTTAAATACTGACTGGGATACAGTCAATATTTAACTAAATATTGACTGTATCCCATATTCCTTAATTTATTAACCAGCTTCTCATGTGGGACTTTGTCAAACACCTTCCCAAAGTCCCAGATCACCACATCAATGCTCTTGCTAACATTTTCATAAAAGAAGATCAACTTAGTTGTACATGACCGCCTCATTACAAAGTCATGCTGTGTCTTGTCAATCAACCCAACTGCATTTTGCTCATACTCAAAACGCTATTTAAGAAGCCTTTCCATGGTTTCACTAACAAGGGAAGTCAAACTAATTGGACGATAATTCCCCACATTATTTCCAATACCCTTTTTATGCAATGGAATAATAACTGCTCTCCTCCAGTCACTGGGAACAGCACCTTTGGCTAGGGATTTCTTGAATAAAATAGTGAACGGATAAGCTGTGACTGATGCTGGTTCCCTAATAAGCCTTGGATGAATCTCATCAGGACCAGAAGAAGTGCTGCTTTTGATTATATTTAGGGCAGACAAGACCTCTTCCACTGTAACATATTGGGAGGCATAATGGGAAGGTTCAAGTGACACATTATTCTGTCCCCCTGTGCTGTAGGTTGAACAGAAGTAACTATTAAATAGGTTGGAAGACTCAGTCAAATCCTGAAAGATTTTTTCATTGTCAAATAATGGACCGGTAGTCCTAGGATTATTTTAATTATTGTTTATATAGACATAGAAGGATTTCTGATTATCCTTTGTATAGGCTATCTTGAATTCAGCTTTTTTTCATTCTCTTTTTTTCACAGCTTTTACCATTCGTACTTCTAAACTATATCTTTATTTATTTTTATAAGATGGCATTCGTTTAAATTTTGAGCACATATTTTCTTTTTTCTTGATTTTTTTTTAGTGGATGTAGTCAACCAAGTTAGTATTTTCCCTTTTTTATTATAATTATGTCTAAGGGGGACATATTTCTTTTCCAAGTCACGCAACATATTTTTTAAAAGCAGCCAACAGTCTTCAATCAAAAGAATAGACATTTCCTCTTCCCAGTTGAACAATCTTACATGTTTACGGATGACTTTGAACTGACCCCTAGCATAATCTTTTGAAAAAGTTTTTCCAACAAGTTTATGATTACATTCAATCAAACAGCATGAGATAATATTGTGATCACTATTACAAACTGTTACTAGCACCTTCACATTAAAGAGGTCTGATTCAATATTGGTGATGACAAAGTCTAGAATATTAAGTCCCATTGTAGGTTCACAGACCTTTTGTTCCAGCCTATTTTCCAACAAGGTATTAATAAATTCATTTTCCAGTTGAGAGATACCAGTCAGTGTAGTCCAATTAATTCCAGGTATACTAAAATCACCTGTAATCCTCACGCCATGCTGGCGACCTAGGTTAGAGAACAAGCCTGGGCCGCTGGGGGTCGGCAGAGGCGATAGAGGATAAAACATCCAGACAACTGCTCTCCTCTCTCAGAAGACAGAGATTTGCCATCCTGCTCACTGACTGCCCTCTGGTGGTGGCCGGAGGGTAGTACTGGTCAGGAGGGCACATGCCAGCATCCTTACGCTGGTGGGGAGGGGGGACTGGAGAAAAAGGAAAAAGGAGCCATCAGGTTCCATGATGGCCACACCAGTGCCCCGGCTGGCCCCTGACATCTAGATTTTGCTCCAAGGGTGGGGGTAAAACCGGCGCACCTTCTCCCCAGCCCTGCCATGGGGGGGGGACCTATGGGGGAATTAGGGGAGTGTCGGTCAGGGAACGGTGCAGCTGGAGACCGAGTCCCTCTGAGGGAGGGACTGGAGCTACCTGCTGGACTCGGGGTCATAAAACCTATATGGAAAAAAATAAAATCACCTGTAATTATTGTATTACCTAGACTGGCAACCGTCCATATCTCTTTAATCACAGTATTATTATACTCTTTGCTACTTGTTGGTGGCTTATAACATAGAAACATAGAATTTGATGGCAGATAAGGACCACTTGGCCCACCTAGTCTGCCCATTTTCCTGCCTAACAGATAAGCTGCAGAGCCTAGTTAACCAACAGCTTACTTCCTCCTACCCCCCACTAGGACTGCCTTATGTCTGTCCCATGCATTCTTGAATTCCCCCACTGTTCTTGACTCCACGACCTCCTCAGGGAGGCTGTTCCATGCATCCACAACCCTCTCTGTGAAAAAATACTTCCTCACATTACCTCTGAGCCGTCCCCCCTCTGTCTTCAAATTGTGCCCCCTTGTTCTTGCACATCTCTTTTTCTGAAAGATGCTACCCTCTTGGACTTTGTTGATTCCCTTGAGGTACTTGAAAGTTTCTATCATGTCCCCTCTCTCCCTTCTTTCCTCAAGGAGTATACATAATAAGCTCCTTTAGTCTTTCTTCGTGTGTCTTCTGTGGTGCAGACCCACACTGCCATTTTGAGTTACCCTCCTCTGGACCAGCCTCCACTCTGTCCTGCTGGAGATGGGATCTCAGAACTGCACACAGTACTCCAGATTGGGTCTCACCAACTGTCTGTAAGGAGGGATAACAACTTCCTGTTTTCTACTATTGATGCCTCTTCCTATGCATCCCATTATCCCCAGCCTTCCTTACTGCCTTTTCACGTGCTTGCCCACCTTTAGGTCATCTGATATAATTACCCCCAGGTCCCTTTCCATTTTTACTGTTGTCAGTATCTCTCACCCCCCATTGTGTATTCTTCCCCTGGGTTTTTGTTTCCCATGTGCATTACCTTGCACTTCTTTGCATTGAATCTGAGCTGCCATACATTTGACCATTCCTCCAACCTTGCCAAGTCCCTTCTCATCCTTTCCACTCCATCTTGCTTAGCAACTCTGTTGCAGATCTTTGTGTCATCTGCAGAGAGACATACTTTTCCTTCCAGTTCCTCTGCAATGTCACTTATAAAGACATTAAAAAGGACTGGTCCCAGTACGGAACCCTGCGGTACCCCCGCTAGTAACCCTCCTTTCTTCACTGTGTACTCAATTTACTACTACCCTTTGTGTCCTGTTGTCTAGCCAATTTTTTATCCAGGCTACCACCTTGGGACCCACTCCAAGTCTAGCTAACTTGTGTATTAATCTTTTGTGTGGGGCTGTATCAAATGCCTTGCTAAAATCTAGGTAAGCCATGTCCACAGCCCCTCCCTGGTCTACTACTTTGGTCACTCAGTCAAAGAAATCTATTAGATTCATCTGACATGACCTTCCCATCGTGAATCCATGCTGCCTTGGGTCCTGTGCCCCACTGGCCTCTAGGTACTCAACAATTCTTTCCTTCAGAAGTGATTCCATCATTTTCCCTACCACTGAGGTCAAACTAACTGGTCTGTAGTTTCCTGCCTCTGTCCTGCTCCCACTTTTGTGAAGAGGAATCACATCTGCCCTCCAAGATTAATTTAGTTTTGTTCTTTAACTGTAACTGTATCCAAATGGCTTGTGATAGAAGTAAGGGAATCATCAGTAAAGTGGTACAGTATTACTTATAATCAAAATAATTTTTTGCATAAATACAAACTCCACCCCCTTTTCTGTGATCCCTATCTTTATGAAAAAACTGATAACCAGATATCTCACACATCCAATTACATGTTGTATACCACCATGTTTCCATTATTACAGCAATGTCAATATTATCTCTATAGAGAATGATTTCCAGTTCTGATTTTTTAAAAGATTGAGGCTTCTAGTGTTGGCTAAAATGATTTCACAAGCCTTTAACACATTTGTACAAGTAGCATTTTAGCCTTCATCAAAACCACTTTTTACTGAGCCCCCTTTGTTATTAGTTTAAAGATAGTGAAATATGATTCCTGAACTGTTTCCCCAACATAGCACTGCCTCTCTTATTTAGATGAAGACCATCTCAGCTAAAGTAACTAGCATTGTTATAGAATTTTTCCCAGTGTGTTAGGTAGGCAGAACCATTCATGAAACACCACTTGTGTAACCATTCATTAATTATCTTTGTTCTTTTCAACCTTTTCAAACTTGCCCTAGAAACGAGTTATAGTTCTGAGAAGCAAATCTCACAACCTGTATCCTATAAAATGGAACTAAGTTCAATGAAATCATTCTTTATATCATCAATGTCAGATGTGTTAATGTTACTAGTTCCTGCATGAATAATAACCAGTGGGTTTTGACTAGCATCTTTTAAGATGTTGGATAACATTCAGGTTATATCAGCTATCTTAGCCCCCTGAAAACTACTCCAAGTTCTATTGAACTCATCAGGGTTGTAAACAAGTCTATCAACAAATTTGATTATAGTATCTCCCAAAATATAGGTATTCCATGGAAGTGGGAAAGCATTATCAGAAAGAAGAGGTTGAGGAGAAATAGAAACATCAAGTTGAGAATTGCTAACCATTTCACTTGATGAAATGGCAAGATCACTTTTTTATTATGAGATTAGTATTTTCAGGTTGTGAATCATTGCTTACAGGTGTCAGTGATTGCTGTACTTCAGTGCCTAATGGGATTAATGCCAACTCAGTTAGGCTAGGTTGTAAGGAAGAGAGTTCATCAGACTAGGAAGAGAGTTCATCAGACTGAATCTCCCTGTCTTGTATCAACAGTGGCTCACAGTAACATAGTAGTTGACAGCAGATCAGGATCGCTAGGCCCACCTAGTCTGTCCGTATTCTTTGCCTGCATCAGTGGCCACTGACCTTACTTGTATTTTTGGGACTGTGCTAGTTTTCCACAGTTGTGACCCCCTTCCATCATTGCAACAGCTGGATATCCCTAGACATGGGATGGGGGGGGGGTGCCTTACAAATGTGGAGGCTCATCCGGGATCCCAAATATTGAAAGCCAGGGGTGCTGGGCATGACATGCGGGGCTACTGACAGAAGGCACGCATCTATTCATTTAAAATCAAAATTCATTGCTCTATGTCCTTTCTTCAATCTGTTGTAATCCACCCATGGATTAGGTTTACTGGTTTTCCTTCCTCTCCTTTGTGGTGGCATTCAGTCTGCTATTTGTGGCCTCCACCCTGGGGAGGAGTCTCTGTGGGTTGGAGTTTGGCCGCAGGGTTGGCTGGTTATAAATGGGGCTGTTTGGCACCTTTTTGAGGGGAGCTTTCCTATGCCAATTATTTGGCAGGTGGTTCTGCAGGAGCAGGGCTGACTGCTGGCTCCTGCTCCTGGACTGTAAACTCTATTGAGAATTACAGTGGTGATGTTATAGTGGTGGTGGTTTGCTTAGCTCAATGCAAGATCAGGAGGTCTGGAATCAAATTTGCAGCCCGAGTTGGCTGGTTTGCGCAAGAAGGACATGTTCCATATCGGGTGTGTTGAGAGTGGCAAGCATGTGGAACTGGTGGGATTTGGGGAGTGTGTGCCACTCTTCCCTGATCCTGTGCCATTTTGGATCCAGCTGGGAGCCCCAGTTGTGTGAAGGGAGCCAGGATGAGGAGTCGGCCAAAGGAAGGAGCCTGGATGATGGGGAATGTCTACCCCAATGGCTGTTAGGGAGAAGTCACCCTCTGAGCCATTGTCATGGAGGGGAGGTTATGTAGTGTTCCCTGGTTAAAGAGGCCTGCATCCCACCTTTGCAAAGGTGTGAGAGGTACAGTCAGATGTTCAGAGCTTAGAGAAAATGCTGCTGCCATATAGAGAATTTCTGGCCTCATTTAAGCTGCTGCTTTACCCAGCGTGTGACCACCCAGCCCAGGGATTGACCAAATATAGGTGGGGGTCTGCATGACCACATGAACTGCCAAAATGAATTGCCTTGCTCCATGTGGGTTCCTGTAGCCCAGAGAACAATTCTGTTCATATGTTTGTGCCTGGCCAGCAAGTTTATTAAATCGGGATCCCCCTGTTCCTACAAGCTGGTATGGAAATTCCATTTGTTGAACTGTTGTTGTATCTAACCCTTGTTTTGAGTCCTGGAGCCCAGCATCCCTGACCTGGTAGCCAGCCAGGCAAGAAGTCCCAGCCATCAATGAAGCCATCTGCCGGTAAGGACTGAACATTTTTTCTATCTTTGGGACTGTGCTAGTTTTTCACAGTTGTGACCCCCCCTCCCTCATTGCAACACCTGGATACCCCTAGACATGGGACGGGGGGGTTTACAAACGTGGGGTCTCATCTGGGATCCCAAATATTG
Source organism: Neoceratodus forsteri (assembly GCA_016271365.2). Lineage (NCBI taxonomy): Eukaryota > Metazoa > Chordata > Ceratodontiformes > Ceratodontidae > Neoceratodus > Neoceratodus forsteri. Next base: position 925,755,140 of record CM028132.1, read on the forward strand.
GACGCCAGGGGTGCTGGGCATGGTGTGCAGGGCAACTGACAGTCTGGCCTCATTTTTGGGACTGTGAAGTGGACCAAATGGTGTGGTGGCTGATTTAATGCCTCTGAACTCAAGTAAGCACTTTGCTGTCTGCGAGGGCAGCTCGCAGCATATCCAGGACATGTTAGGACCATGCAAATTGCTCAGGAGGTAACACCTAATTGGACAGTGACAGGCTGTTTGGAAATGTGGGCTGTGGATTGGGAGTGTGAGGAGGTGTATAGACTGGTGAGGAAAACTAGTGCCATTCTGGGAACAACCCACTGCTGTGAGGGAGCAGAAGTTGAATTCCTGCCTCTAAAAATGGTAACAATGGCAACTGCACCTGAAGGCCCTAAAGTTTCAGTCCCAGTGGCCATGCTAAGATGGCTTTGGAGTGTAGTTGAGTGCTCTACCAGGAAGAAATGTATTTACTGTGAGACAGAGTGAGTGAATGTGATCCTTCAGCCTGTGTGCAACCAATGTCAGCAGAAGCACCCTGATGTCTACATCCCTGGCCAATTCCCCAGGCTGCTGGGGCTGGTGGGATCCATTACTTCTACAGACTCTGTTCTGAATGAATGGGATGAGTTAACTGCTGCTTCCACAGCGGTTTCTGCTCCTGAAGCCACTCAGCCATCAGAGGTCCTGCCAGCAGGTGAAGACACTAATTCTAATAATAATAACTTTATTTTTATGGCGCCTTTCAAAACCAAGGTGCTTAACAGAAATAAAATCACATAATTAAAAATTCCATAACAACATAACCCATAACAGATCTTAAAATCCAATAATACAATCATACAATCATTAAACTCTGCCCCTAAGGTGAAGTCTGAGACCCCGAAAATGCCCAGTGAAGTAGAGTGACCTTCCCCCGGCTACCTACTTGGCAGTTGCCCAGCCTGAAGTCTGTGATAAGGGACCAGAAGAGTCAACAGTTCCAACAGCATCAAAACCACTCAAGGAGCCCTCACCTCCTGGCTCAGGTTGTGGTTGGGGCCGAGGTGCCAGACCAAAGTTACTGACTCCCCAGGACTTTGAAAGCCCTGCATGGCCTGGACTCTCTAATCATGTTGCAGCTGCACCCACTCCATCTGAGAACTGAGTGGAGTCCCAGGATATGCCATAGTCTCCCCAGAGTACTTCAGAAAGGTCTGGTAAAGTGGACACTGGTTTGGTGCTATATGAGGGGTGCAGCCATGTTAGCTATGGAGACCTGGAGTGTGAAATCCCTACAGAGCAAGAAACACTATTTGTGGTGCCATGGAAGGACAGGCCTAGTCTGGAGACAAAGTGCCAATGTCGCAAGGAGCAGTATGAGAACATGGCAGATGGTGACCCCAGTGTCTGGAGTTACTGGGAAGCTGTGTGGCTACTGGATGGGCAGGCCCCTTGGCTCACAGTGCACCAGCTACCTGAATAGAGCCAGGCAGAATGGATCATCTGCAAGAAGATCCATAGTGACTACCCCCAGTACCCATATTCATATCTCCTGGAGAGACTCTGAGACATCATTGAAGAGAATCAGCAAGATTGGGTTTACTGGGGCACCCTGGACAAGCTGTACAAGAGGAATAATCTTGGCCCAGATCGTATCAGCTATGCCCTGCAACAGGTACAGAATATGGTGAAGTCAATGTGTGCCAATGTAGTATGGGAGGGACTGACTCTGTTTAAAACATTCACCCTTGTCCAAGACCTGGAGGGACGTTGGATCAAGACCTGCATGGCTGGCATGGATTCTTTTGGTCAGGCCACCACCAAGCCTCCACCATCTTATTATTTTGCCCAACATTAAAAAAGCAGTGTCCAGTGTCAGTTCAGTGGCCCCCTGCAGCTGTGACCTGAAATACTCTTTGGACAGTGACTATTCTACTACTGGGTGAGATTAACCCGTTTTACTATCTATTTCGGTTGTATTGTTAATGTCTTGGACTGCTGTTTGCTTTGTTACACAGGTGGACTCAGCACTAAGGTGCTCTCTTCCCTAGGAACTGGTTGTTTTCCTGCAGTCTGCGACTTTTATACAGACTAAGGATCTTTTCATGTGAAACTAACTACCCTTGGTAATTGCTTTTTATTCACATATTTATTTAGTGTTTAACTAAGAATGGGCTTGCAAACTCTGTTTACCTTGTTAGTAACTTCTCTGGGAGATATGAGTATGGGAGATATGAGTATGGGTGCTGGGGGTAGTCACTATGGATCTTCTTGCAGATGATCCATTCTGCCATTCTTGCTAGTAACTTCAGAATGATTTAAATACTGCATTTGGGTAGATCCTTGGAGGTAGCTAGATTGTCTACTAGGATTTTCTGACAGTTAAACTATTTTTAAATAAATTACAGGTGGCTGAGGAGTTGAAAAAGGAGCTTGCAAACTCTGCTTATCTTGGAAGTAACTTCATAAGTGTTTGAATACTACATTTTGGTTGTCCATTGGGGGTAGCTGGATTGACTACTAGGATTTTGGGACAGAAACTATTTTTAAATAATTTAGTGGTGCGTAGGAGTTTGTGATAGTTAAACTATTTTTAAATAAGTTACTGTGGTTAAGGAGTTGTCATAGCAAAACCTGCAGTGTGAATTGAAACACAGACAGCCTTAGGTGCAGGAAATTGTTTTCAGACCACAAAGTGTTGTATTGGAACAGGAAAGGCTGCATCATAACCATTGTCAACAAATTGCCCTGGGTGGAGATATCCAGACTAGATCAGATTACTGTAAGTTACTGGAGGCTGCAATATTTAGAGACACAAAGCACATTTTCTTGACCTGGAAGGACACTACTTCTTTATTCAGCTGTGAGCTGTGTGAGAAATTCTATATTACACTTGATATCTGCAACAACGTGCACTTTTGCTTAATTCTGTGGGAGGTGAAACTAACTACCTTTGGTAATTTCTTTTTATTCACATATTTATATAGTGTTTAACCAAGAAGGGGCTTGCAAACTCTGTTTATCTTGTTAGTAACTTCAGAAGGATTTAAATACTGCATTTGGGTAGATCCTTGAGGTAGCTAGATTGTCTACTAGGATTTTCTGACAGTTAAACTATTTTTAAATAAATTACAGGTGGCTGAGGAGTTGAAAAAGGAGCTTGCAAACTCTGCTTATCTTGGAAGTAACTTCACAAGTGTTTGAATACTGCATTTTGGTTGTCCCTTGGGGGTAGCTGGATTGACTACTAGGATTTTGGGACAGAAACTATTTTTAAATAATTTACTGGTGCATAGGAGTTTTTTGATAGTTAAACTATTTTTAAATAAATTACTGTGGTTAAGGAGTTGTCATAGCAAAACCTGCAGTGTGAAACAGGAAAAGACAGTCTTTCAAGCTACAGAGGGAGGTGGATCTAGGTTTACGTTTGTTTGTTACAATTCTTAAGATTTTCAGTGCAGGAAGAGTTTAAAGCACAGCTGACTAATTTTGGGGCTGACAGCTTTCGGAGCACAAACCACCAGGCCTGTTTTGGGGCTGGGGGTGTTTACCTGTGTCTGACTTGAATGTGTAGATTTTTCTCTGTTTGATTAGCAGGGTATTTTCTCTGTCAAATTGTTGTGTAGGGCATCTTGCTGACAGGAAGGCACTCATCGCAGTGGTGGGTCAGAGCTTTTAGCTGATTGTTTTGTGAGGGCACAGTTTAGGCCCAACCCCTTCCCACCCCTCACCCCACCCACCCCTTGGAAATAGTTCCTTTATACCTGGGGTTCTGACATCATTTCCTCAAGAGTGCATATCACTGTCATAGCCTGTCTAGCACACTGCACTGACAATATAAGCATACACATTGTATAATATATATTTATTTCTATATAACAAACCAATCACACACACACACACAAAAAATGTGGGGAGTAGTGAAATGTAATGGCTGTGGGCCAGCAGTCTTCCGGGAGTCTTTCTGGAGGCTGAGATGCTGCTCTATTTGCAGACAGCTCTCTGCCCTGAGGGAGGAAGTTGCCCGTCTTCAGGCCACACTGGACAGTAGTAAGGGAACCTTCCTCCAGGCCACACTGGATGGTAGGAAGGGAACCTCCCCCATCCAGGAAGCACCAGAGCCACCACCACTACCTCAGAGGTTGTGAAGAAAGCACAGCAGTTGGACCACAGTGGGCTCAGGGAGGGTGAGGCTGGTGGAACAGAGCACACCCAGTCAGTTGTTCCACACCACAATCCATACACCATTCTGAGGAGCATAGCTCCCCTATGGATGCACCCACAGAGGAGGCTAAGGAGGCTGAGGACAACTGTCACAAGGGAGGCCCACATGAAGGAGGCAGAGGACACCACAAGGAAAGGAAGCAGCTCCTGGTGGGGGACTCAATTATTAGGGAGATAGAACTGGGGGGTGCAGGGAAAACTGAAGTAAGGTGCCTGCCTGGTGCCATGGCTTGGAGAGACAGGAAGCGCATCCTCAGGATAACGAGAAGAGCTGCACAGGAGTCTGAGCTGGACGTCATTGTCCACCTAGGGACAAATGACTTGGCTCATCATGAGATTAGAGCAGTGCAGAAGGACTTTGTAGAATTGGGGAGGGGCCTAAGACAAGTAGCACACACAGTATCCTTCTCTGAGGTCCTGCCTGTCAATGGCATGAGTGAGATGAGGGTACTTTGCACCAAGCAGTTTAATGAATGGTTGAAAAAATGGTGTGGAGCACAGGGGTTTGGCTTCAGTGGGGACTGGGGTTCCACCTGGAGGGACACCAGCCTATACTGGCAGGATGGTCTGCATCTGTCCAGGAAGGGAACAAGTCTTTTGAGCAATCGGTTTAAATGCTTCATTGGCAAGCTTTTAAACTAGTCAAGGGGGGAGGCACTGATAAGCAGCAGGAAAATTCCAGCCTCTCCCTACAAAACAGGTACTAAATGAGAAAAAGACCGAGGTAGAAAGGTCAGTGGGGGATGCTGCAAAGAAGGTAAAGCCATCAAAAAATGGAGAGCAATGAGTACCAATGCCCGTAGTCTGAGTAACAAGCTTCCTGAATTAGTGGCCTTGATGGAGGAGGAACATCTGGATATCGTGGCAGTCACAGAAACATGGTACACACAAAACCATGACTGGGACGTAAACATACCAGGATACACTGTCTACAGGAGGGACAGGGAGGGTAAAAGAGGAGGAGGAGTAGCTCTTTACATAAGGAAAGGAATCAAATCAACAGAAGAAAAGGGAAAACAGGGAGGAGAAGAAACACTGTGGGTAAATTTGGAGACCAGCAATGGCTCCACAATCCGCACAGGGGTTGGAAATGGACAAGGAAATGATAGAAAGAATACTTAGAATGGCAGAAAAAGGGGAGATATTGCTGATGGGTGATCTGAATACGCCAGATGTTAACTGGAGTGCAGTTGCAGCAGCCACTTTGAAGAGTGGGGTTATTCTAGATGCCCTACAGGGGGCATGCCTTAGACAACTAGTATTGGAGCCCACTCGAGAGGGAGCAATTTTAGACCTGGTTCTCTCAAATGGAGATGAAGAGGGATCACAGATGTAGAAGTGGGTAGCCATCTGGGAACCAGCAACCATCGAACAGTATGGTTCTAATAAACACAGCAATAGAGTCAAGCCATACAAAGGCAAAGTACTGGACTTTAGGAGGGCTGACTTTGCCAAAATGGGTGAGTGCCTAAGAAATGCACTAGCAAATGGGCAGGAAGGAGGGGTGGAAGAACAATGAGGAATAATAAAAACTGCCATCACAGAGGTAACAAGCATTTGTGTGAAGCAAATAAACAAAACGAAACAATGTTAGAAACCACTATGGTTCTCAAAGGAAGTGGCAGTGAAGGTTCAAGAAAAAAAGAAAGCATTCAGGAAGTACAAGGAATCACAGAAGGAGCAGGACAGAGAACTGTATCAGTTAAAGCAAAAAGAAGCTGGGAAGGCAGTCAGAACAGCAAAGTCCCAAACCGAGGAAAAGATAGCCAACTCAGTTAAGAAGGGGGAGTAAACCTTTTATAGGTACATCAGGGAGCAAAGGAAGACCAAGGGAGGGTTAGTGAGGCTTAATAAAGGGGAGGGAGGGTGGGCAGAGGGTGACTGTGAAAAGGCAGAGATGCTAAACAAATATTTTGCTCAGTATTTACAAAGGAAGTGGGGAGGTACCTAAAACAAACAGTAGAAACACTCTGAATACAGAAGTTGATACCAGCCCATTTACAGAAGAAAGGGTTCTGAAAGAACTCTTAAAACTGAAGGTGGACAAAGCAATGGGGCCTGATGGGATTCATCCCAGAATTCTAAAAGAACTAAGGGTAGAACTATGACACCACTGACTACCCTCTTTAACAAATCATGGGAGGATGGGTTGGTACCGAGGACTGGAGGAGGGCAGATGTGATTCCGCTTCACAAAGTGGGAGCAAGGCAGAAGCAAGAAACTACAGACCTGTTAGTTTAACCTCAGTGGTAGGAAAATGATGGAATCATTTCTGAAGGAAAGAATTGTTGAGTATCTAAAGGCCAGAGGCTGGGACCCAAGGCAGCATGGATTCACAGGGAAGGTCATGCTAGACAAATCTGATAGATTTCTTTGACTGGGTAACCAAAGTAGTAGATCAGGGAGGGGCTGTGGACATGGCCTACCTAGACTTTAGCAAGGCATTTGACACAGTCCCACACAAAGATTAATATACAAGTTAGCCAGCCTGGGAGTGGGTTCCCAAGATGACAGCCTGGGTAAAGAATTGGCTGGAGAATAGGACACAGAGAGTAATAGTAAATGGAGTCCACTCTGAAGAAAGGGGGATTACTAGTGGGGTACTGCAGGGTTCAGTATTAGGGCCGGTCCTCTTCAATGTCTTTATAAGCGACATTGCAGAGGGACTGGAAGGAAAAGTATATCTCTTTGCAGATGACACAAAGATCTGCAACGGAGTTGATGCACAAGGTGGGGTGGAAAGGATGAGAAGGGACTTAGAAACATAGAAACATAGACTTTGACGGCAGATAAGGACCGCTAGGCCCATCTAGTCTGCCCATTTCCCTACCTACAGGATAGGCCGCAGATCCTAGTTAACCAACAGCCTTTATCTTCCTGCCCCCCACAAGAATTGCCTTATGTCTGTCCCATGCATTCTTGAATTCTCCCACAGTTTAGACCCCACAACTTCCTCAGGAAGGCTGTTCCATGCATCCACTACCCTCTCTGTGAAATAATACTTCCTCATATGCCCTGAACCGCCCTCCTTCTATCTTTAAAATTGTGTCCCCTTGTTCTTGCAAGTCTCTTTTTCTGAAAGATGCTACCCTCTTGGACTTTGTTGATTCCCTTGAGGTACTTGAAAGTTTCTATCATGTCCCCCCTCTCCCTTCTTTCCTCAAGGGTATACATATTAAGCTCCTTTAGTCTCTCCTCATACGGCTTCTCTTGCAGACCCTGCACCATTTTAGTTGCCCTCCTCTGGACTGCCTCTATCCTGTCTATGTCCTTGCGGAGATGGGGTCTCCAGAACTGGACACAGTATTCCAGATGGGGTCTCACCAACTGTCTGTACAGAGGATAACAACTTCCTGTTTCTGCTGCTGATGCCTCTCCCTATACATCCCAGTATACCCCAGCCCTCCCTACTGCCTTCTCACATTGCTTGCTAACCTTAAGGTCATCTGATATGATTAACCGCAGGTCCCTTTCCTGTTTTGTTGTTGTTACTACCTCCCACCCTTTGTGTATTCTTCCCGGGTTCTTGTTTCCCAGGTGCATTATTTTGCACTTTTTGCATTGAATCCTAGCTGCCATCGTCTGACCATTCCTCCAACCTTGCCAAGTCCCTTTTCATCCTTTCCACGCCTCCTTGTGTATCAACCCTGTTGCAGATCTTTGTGTCATCTGCAAAAAGGCATACTTTTCCTTCCAGTCCCTCTGCAATGTCGCTGATGAAGACATTAAAAAGGACATGACCCAATACTGAACCCTGCGGTACCCCACTAGTAACCGCCCTTTCTTCAGAGTGGACTCCATTTACAATTACCTTCTGTGTCCTGTTGTCCAGCCAATGTTTTACGCAGGCTACCACCCTGGGACCCACTCCCAGGCTGGTTAATTTGACTATCAATCTTTTGTGTGGGACTGTGTCAAATGCCTGCTAAAAGTCTAGGTAGGCCATGTCCACGTCCCCTCCCTGGTCTACTACTTTGGTCACCCAGTCAAAGAAATCTATTAGATCCGTCTGACATGACCTTCCCGCTGTGAACCCATGCTGCCTTGGATCCTGTGCTTCACTGACCTCTAGGTACTCAACTATTCTTTCCTTCAGAAGTGACTCCATCACTTTCCCTACCACAGAGGTCAGACTGACAGGTCTGTAGTTTCCTGCCTCTGTCTTGGTCCCACTTTTGTGAAGGGGAATCACATCCGCCTTCCTCCAGTCCTCGGGTACCACACCATCCTCCCATGATTTATTAAAAGAGTAGCCAGTGGTTTCACTAGTTCCTTCCTTAATTCTTTTAGAATTCTGGGGTGAATTCCATCAGGACCCATTGCTTTGTCCACCTTCAGTTTTAGGAGTTCTTGCAGAACCCTTTCTTCTGTGAAAGGACTGGGATCGAACCCCTATCAAGAGTGCTTCTGTTAATTGGATTAGGCACTTCCCTCCTCTTTTGTGAATACTGAGCAGAAATATTCGTTCAGTTTTCCTGCTTTTTCACTGTCCCCCTCTGCCCACCCACCGTTCATTCTGTTCAGCCTCACTATCCCTCCCTTTGTCTTTCTACGCTCGCTGATGTACCTATAAAAGGTTTTATCCCCTTCTTAACTGAGTTGGCTATCTTTCCTCAGCTTGGGCCTTTGCTATTCTGACTTCCCTCCCTGCTTCTTTCTGCCTTAACTGGTACAGCTCTGTCCTGCTCCTTCTGTGTTTCCTATACTTCGGAATGCTGTCTTTTCTTCCTGACTTTCACAGCCACCTCTTGGAGAACCATAGTGGCTTTTTCTTTCATTTTGATTTGTTTATTTGCTTCACACAAAGGCTTGTTGCGTCTGTGATGGCAGTTTTGATAATTCCCATTGTTGCTCCACACTCCTTCTAGCCTGTTTGCTAGTGTTTTCTGAGGCACTCTCCCATCTTGCCAAAGTCAGCCCTCCTAAAGTCCAGTACCCTCACTTTTGTATGGCTTGACTCTGTAGCTGAGTTTAACGTGAACCACACTGTTTGATGGTCACTTGTCCCCAGATGGCAACCTACTTCTAGATCTGAGATCCTCTCACTGCCCCGTTTGAGAGTATGAGGTCTAAGATTGCTCCCTCACGAGTGGGTTCCGAAACTAGCTGTCTAATGCCTGCCACCTGTAGGGCATCAAGAATGGCCCTCGCTCTTGGATGTGGCTGCAGCAAATGTCTCCAGTTAACATCTGGCATATCCAGGTCTCCCATCAACAGTATCTCCCCTTTCTCTGCCATTCTAAGAATGCCTTCCATCATATCCTTGTCCATTCCTTCTCCCTGACATGGGGGTCTGTACACAACCCCTTGCGGATTGTGGTGCCCTTTCCAGTCTCCAAGGTGACCCACAGTGCCTCCTCTCCTCCCTGTTTACTCTTTTGTTCAGTTGCTTTTATCCCTTCCTTTACATAGAGAGCTACTCCTCCCCCTCTTCTCCCCTGCCTGTCTCTCCTGTAGGTTATGTACCCTGGTATGTTAACATCCCAGTCATGGTTCTCTGTGTACCATGTTTCTGTGACTGCTACGATATCCAGGCATCCCTCTTCCATTAAGGCCACCAGCTCAGGGAGCTTGTTGCCCAGACTCTGAGCATTGGTACTCATTACCCTCCATTTCCTGATGGCCTTACCCCTTTTACCCCATCTGTCCTTCTTGCCTTTGTCACTTTCTCCATTTACCCTGCCTTCTCCCTATCGACACCTCCATGTTGGTGTTTGCCACACTTACTACCACATGATTGTTTGGGGGCTAGGATTTTCCTGCTCCTTTCCAGTGCCTCCCCCCTTGGCTAGTTTAAAATCTTGCCAATGAAGCATTTAAACCTATCACCTAGGATCCTGGTTCCCCTCCCGGACAGATGCAGCCCATCATGCCAGTATAGGCTTGCATCACTCCAGGTGGACCCCCAGTCCCCAATGAAGCCAAATCCCTGAGCTCCACACCAGTTTTTCAACCACTGATTGAATCCCATGTACGAAACACCTTGTATTTCTCCTATGCCATAGATGGGTAGCACCTCCGAGAAGGTTACCGTGCTTGCTGCTTGACTAAGGCCCCTCCCCAATTCCACAAACTCTTCCTGCACTTCTCTATCCCTTTCTTAGCCAGGTCATTTGTCCCTAGGTGGACAATGACATCCAGCTCCCTCCCCTGTGCAGCTGCTCCGGCAATCCTGAGGATTCGCTCCCTGTCCCTCCAAGCCATGGCGCCAGGCAGGCACCTTACCTTCCTCTCCCCTTCCTTGCCCAGTTCTACCTTCCTAACAATGGAGTCCCCCACCAGGAGTTGTCTCCTTCCCCTGCAGGGTCCCCTGCCACCCTCCTGTGGGTCTCCTTTGTGGAGGTTCCCAGCATCCTCCTTGGTCTCCACTGTAGGTGCCTCCATAGAGGAACCACACTGCCAGAATGGCATAGGAATTGTGGAGAGGTACAACTGGAGGGATGTGCCTCCGCTCCACCACCCTCACCCTCCCTGAGCCCACTGTGGTCCAACCGCTCCTCTTTCTTGGCAACCTCTGAGGCAACGGCAGTTTCACTGGTGGTCCCTGGATGGAAGAGGAGGTCCCACAAATCCTGGCCAACTCAGCCTGGAGATGAGCAACCTCCTTCCCTCAGCCCAGAGAGGTGCCTGCAGATGGGACAACACCGCATCCTCCAGAATATCTCCCGGAAGACTGCTGCTCCACAGCCACTGCACTGCACCACTCCAGTCATGTCTTATTTCTGACCCCTTAACTGTTTGCAATCCTTACTCTTTCGTCTGTTTTTTTTCTCTCTCTCTCCTTACTTTCTGCCTGTGTGCCCTTTAAGCTCCTGATTGTCCTGTTCTGAGACAAGAATATCCTATATTTCTCAGTAGACCACTTGCTTGTTCTTGACTTGGCAAGGTTAGAGGAATGGTCAAATGTATGGCAGCTTAGATTGAATGCTAAGAAGTGCAAGGTAATGCACCTGGGAAACAAAAACCCAGGGGAAGAGTACACAATGGGGGATGAGATACTAACAACAACAAAAATGGAAAGGGACCTGGGGGTAGTCATATCAGATGACCTAAAGGTGGGCAAGCAATGTGAGAGGGCAGCAAGGAGGGCTGGGGGATACTGGGATGCATAGGGAGAGGCATCACCAGTAGAAAACAGGAAGTTATTATCCTTCTGTACAGACAGTTGGTGAGACCCCATCTGGAGTACTGCATGCAGTTCTGGAGACCCAGTCTCTGCAAAGACATACACAGGATGAAAGCTGTCCAGAGGAGGGCAACTAAAATGGTGCATGGTCTGCATCAGAAGACATATGAAGAGAGACTTAAGGAGCTAAATATGTATAGCCTCGAGGAAAGGAGGTAGAGTGGGGACATGATAGAAACTTTCAAGTACCTCAAGGGAATCAACAAAGTCCAAGAGGGTAGCACCTTTTAAAAAAAGAGGTGTGCAAGAACAAGGGGGCACAATTTGAAGATAGAAGGGGGGTGGCTCAGAGGTAATTTAAGGAAGTATTTTTTCACAGAGAGGGTTGTGGATGCATGGAACGGCCTTCCGGAGGTGGTTGTGTAGTCAAAAACAGTGGTGGAATTCAAGCATGCATGGGACAGTCATAAGGCAATTCTAGGGGGTGGGGGTAGGAAGAAGTAGGCAGCTGGTTAACTAGGATCTGCAGCTTATCCATTAGGTAGGGAAATGGGCAGACTGGGTGGGCCAAGCGGTCCTTATCTGCCGTCAAATTTTATGTTTCTATATACGTAGTCCAGGACTTCTTACTCTGGTGCCGGTTTTCTCAATAGCCAAAGTTTAAATGCAAAAATATTGTAGTCTTAAAATGTTCCGTTTATGCAGTGTTTGTAACATGCTGTGTTTAGTTAAAATGTTGCATGTTGGCAAACTGTATCTGATTACCGTGTGGTGATTGTGAACCTGGTTATTGTATTTGGCAGCACTGCAGCAGTGTTGGCAGTGTGGGTTAAATAGTAGTGTGAGTTTAATAGTAGTGTGAGTTAGGTAGAAGTTAGGTCTTGGATGCTGCCACCTGGGTGCCATGCAATTTGTCTTCGTTCCTGGGTCACCAGTGTGCTGGGTTGGGATGCTCTGGATATCAGGTCCTGTAGATTGAGAAGGGGTATGCCCTTAGTTTTGGTTGGCTTGGGTTTATATGCACTGTTTCAGTGGTGTCCCAGTGGGCCAGGGCCTGGGGCTCTGTGGAGAAGTGCACATACTCTGCAGAGCTGCTGCAGCTCGGTAGCTGTGTAGATGCTCATCGGGATGGTGAGCATCTAAGGGGGATGGGGAGTGTAACCCACCCATAGGTTGGGTTTACTGGTTTTCCTTCCTGTCCTTCATGGCAGCATTCAATCTGCTGTTTGTGGCCTCTGCCCTGGGGTGGAGTCTCTGTGGGTTAGAGATTGGCCCTAGAGCTGGCTGGTTATAAATGGGGCTGTTTGGTGCCTTTTTGAGGGGAGCTTTCCCCTGCTGAGTATTCGTCGGATAGTTCTGCAGGAGCAAGGCCAATTTCCTGCTCCTGGACTGTAAAATATATCGAGAATTACTGCGGCAATGGTATAGCTCAGGACAAGATCAGGAGGGCTGGATTTGAACTTGCAGCCCGAGTTGGCTGGTGTGCAGAAGAAGGGCCCGTTCCATACTGGGCATGTTGGGAGTGGCAAGCATGTGGAACTGGTGGGATTCAGGGAGTGTGTGCCACTCTGTTCCCTGATCCTGTGCCATTTTGGATATCCAACTGGGAGTCCCCATGGTGTGAAGGGAGCCAGGAGGAGGAGCCAGCCTAAGGGAGGAGTCTGGATGGTGGGGACATCTGCCCTGATGGCTGTTAGAGGGGAGTTGTCTGCTGAGCCATTGTCATGGAGGGGAGGTAGTACGGAGTTCCCTAGGTTAAGTGAGCCCACATCCAGCCTTCCTGAGGGTGCGAGAGGTACAGTCAGAAGTTCGGAGCTTAGAGAAGATGCTGCTGCCATATACAGAGGTCCAGGCCTTGTTTAAGCTGATTCTGCTTTACCCAGAGTGTGGCCACCCAGCCCAGGGATTGACCAAATACAGTGGAAGCCGGTTATAGCTGACTCATTGGTGACAAGAAAATGTCCACTATTCCCAATGTCCGCAGTAGCCGGCGAGTCTAAAAAAGTGCAATGCTTTGAGTACAACACGTATAACTACACAACACCACACCGCACAGTACTGTACTACTGTACGTGTTTTGTTTATTTCATAGGATCGTAGGAATTACGAGTCGTAAGCCAAGAGGCCATTAGGACTCGACCATGTCAATTTAAAAAGACATATTTCCTGTCCCCCATAACAGCATCCAGGGATGACTTAAAAGTATTAATAGTGGAGCTGGTTACAACCTCTTCTGGTAATCTGTTCCAGGTTGTAACCACTCTCTGACTAAACCAATGTTTTCTTGCATTCGTTTTAAAAAATTCTCCTTTTAATTGAAATTAATGGAGCCTACTGTTCCTAGTTGTAATCAAGCTAAGACCTAGGGATTTCCAAAGAGAAGGATGTTGTGCCACTCTATAAAGCAGGCACAGATCTCCCCTTAGTCTTCTATATTCTAGACTGTATAATCCTAGGCTTTTCAATCTGTCCACATAATTCATGTTCTGTACCTGGTTGATATATCTAGTTGCTTTTTTCTGGATACTCTAACATTTTTATTTCACATAATTTGTACGGTGCCCAGAATTGCACACAGTACTCTAAATGTGGTTGTACAAGAGATGTACAGTATACAGGGGGAGTATCACATTCATAGCTCTACTTTTTATGTTCTTAAATATGCAACTCCACATCCTACTTGCTTTTCTCATTGCAGCTTTACATCGTTCAGTTGAAGTTAGATTTGTTGTTACAAGAACCCCCAGATCTTTTTCCATTTCTGATACTGGAATTGACTGACCATTTATGTGATAAGATGCCCTGATATTCTTGCCCCCCCCCCACATGCATTATTTTACATTTGTCCAAATTGAGAGTAAGCTTATTATCCATTACCCAAGCTACCAGCATATCTATTTCTATTTGCATGTTATTGGCATCTAAGCCATTATTCACTATGCTTCCTATTTTAACATTGTCAGAGAACTTCGTCATCCAGCAAGATTTGGTCGTTTGTAATGGTGCCACAAAGAGACTAAACAGAATGGGATCCAACACTAACCCCTGGGGAACCCCACTGGTAACTTTGACCCAGTTTGATGACTGTCCTGTCTCAGTTACCCTTTGCTGCCTTCCTTGCAACCAAGCCTTAACCCATCTAACAATTTTTATATCTAGTCCAACTTCGATAAGTTTCTCAATCAGTCGGTCATGTGGAAGGGTGTCAAAGGCCTTAGAAAAATCTAAATAAAGTGAGTCGACTGATAAGCCTACATCTACTGCACTACTGACTGAATCAAAAAAGTGCAGTAGGTTAGTTAAGCATGAACAACCTGACTGGAAGCCATGTTGATTTATGTCAATGTGTCCTGCTTCAGCTACATGTACACATATTAGGTCTTTAGTTACGCTTTCAAAGACTTTACTCACAGTGGACGTCAAGCTAATTGGTCTAAAGTTAGCACAATTTGCTCTGGAGCCATTCTTATGAAGTGGTGTCACAGAAGTATTCTTCTAAGCCTGTACTACAATACCCTCTTTTAAGGAACTATTTAAGATGTCTCTCAAGGGGCCAACTAGGACATCTGTGAGCTTCTTTAATAAAGCTGGGTGTATGTTTTCTGGTCCTGGAGTTTTATAAGAATTTAGATTCTGTAATCTTAACAATACATCACTTTCTGCGATGGCGATGTCATTATTAGGTAGTCCCATAACTAGTTGATCCCATCTGTCAGGTGTCATTTCACTCTTTGGTGTATAGATACTAGCAAAGTATTCATTGAATACAGTAGCTATCTCCTTTCACCAGATTTCTATTAACCTCCAGATGGTGTGGAGCTGGATTTTCATTTTGTGTATTATTTACATATCACAAAAAGGCTTTTATGTTATCTCTTGAGTTTGTAGCCAAATTAATCTCATGTTTACTCTTTGCTTTTCTTATACTAGTTTTGCAAAGTCTGCATTTTAGTAGTCATTGTAATTGTTTGATGTCAGATTCTTTTTGTATTTGTAATATGCCTTTTGACAAAGGTTTATCGTTTTTTAATAGATTTGTGGAACCAGGGTGGAGTTTTGCCATTTCTGTTTTATTCAGTTCTGATAGGGATGTAGTTTTGGATACAATGGTTGAGGACATCAACCAGTCTGTTTCATTTAATCTCTACTGATAAATCCCTAAACTCATCTTTCCAACCCCAACCTTCAGTGAACCGCCTAATTCTATTGTAGTCGGCCTTCTCATAACACCTGACTTGTGTGTTATTCCTAAGCGGGACCCAGTCATTAATGATCTAGCTGCATCATAATATGATCACTAGTGCAAAACGGTTCTCTCACACAACACATTTGATAGTATTGCCATCCATATTTGTCAGTATTACATCCAAGATGTTATCACCGCGGGTGGATTCTAGCACTAATTGTCAGAAATTATTAAGAATGTTATAGTCCAAATTTCACCCTTTCACTGTCTTTTGCCCCCCCCCTTCAAAACAACTCTGACTCAGAGTTAGATATCTTTGGGGGAGGAGGTGCGGGGGCACAGCCCCCAATAGAAAACACACAATGTCTGACAGGTGCAATTTCACCTGTTGACATTGGGGATCTTGCCATGCCAAACTTCGGCAACACTGTTTTCGATTCAGCATGATAAAACCAATTTACACCCCCCCCCCACCCTGGAATGATTCCGTTTAAATCACTATACGTTTTTTTTTCCTTTTTAGAATACCTGATATAGTTCTTGCTAAAATGCTCTACCCAGCTTTATTGAGATGTAAACCATCTTTCGTATAAAGAAAAGTTCTTCTATAGACCTCATTCCAGGTATTCCAAAAAGTAAAAACCATTTGTCTAGATTGGTTCTCTAGTCTCGCATTAATTCTTTGAATTTTATAGTTTGGGAGCAGGAAGTGAGTGATCACAGAGACACAAAAGACCCACCATCCTAGAAGGAAAAGAGTAGCTCTCTATGCCCCCCCAGCTGCTGGAGGTCTGACTCTGAGCAAGTAAGAAGGAGACTACTGAGAAATATAGGAACTTCCTTTCCCAGAACAGGAAGCTCAGGAGCTTTAAGGGCATGGAGGCAGTAGGAAAGTAGGAAGAAGAAAAAAAAATTATGTAAAAAAATAAACAGAGAGAGGAAAGAGTAAGTATATAAAGCAACAGTTAAGGGGCCACAAATAAGACACTACGGGAGAGGTGCAGTGCAGTGGCTGTGGAGCAGCAGTCTTCTGGGAGACGTTCTGGAGGATGCGTTGTTGTCCCATCTGCAGGCACCTCTCTGGGCTGAGGGAGGAGGTTGCTTATCTCCAGGCTGAGTTGTCCAGAATTTGGGGGACCTCCTTTTCCACCCAGGGACTACCATGGGCCTCAGAGGTTGCCAAGAAAGAGGAGTGGTTGGACCACAGTGAACTCAGAGAGGGTGAGAGTGGTGGAAGAGAGGCACATCCTTCCAGTTGTACCTCTCCACAATTCATATGCCATTCTGGCAGAGTGTGGTTCCTCTATGGAGGCACCCACAGTGGAGACCAAGGAGGATGCTGGGAACCTCCACAAAAGAGACCCACAGGAGTGTGGCATGGGACTCCACAAGGGAAGGAAACAACTCCTGGTAGGGGACTCCATTGTTAGGAGGGTAGAGCTGAGGGAGGAAGGGAGGGGAGAGGGAAGTAAGGTGCTTGCCTGGCACCATGGCTTGGAGGGACAGGGAGCAAATCCCCAGGATCACGGGAGCAGCTGCACGGAGGAGGGAGCTTGATGTCATTGTCCACCTAGGGACAAATGACCTGGCTGGGAAAGGAATCAGAGGAGTGCAAGAGGAATTTGTGGAGTTGGGAAGGGGCCTTAGACAAATAGCACGCACGGTAACCTTCTCAGAGATGTTGCCTATCTCTTGCATGGGTGAGGCTAGGGTGCTCCGCACCATGAGATTCAATCAGTGGTTGAAAATCCGGTGCAGAGCTCAGGGTTTTGGCTTCATTGGGGACTGGGGGTCCACGTGGAGGGATGGAGGCCTATACTGGCACGATTATCTGCATCTGTCCAGGAGGGAACCAGGATCCTACGTGATAGGTTTAAATGCTTCTTTGGCAAGCATTTAAACTAGCCAAGGGAGGATGCACTGAAAAGGAGAAGGGAAATCCTAGCCCTCCCCCCTAAAATCAATGTAGTTAGTGAGGTAAACACCAAGATAGAGAAGTCTATAGGGAGAAGGACAGGGGTAAATGGAGAAAAAGACAAAGGTAGTAAGGATAGGGATGGGGCAAAAAGGGATAAGGCCATCAAAAAATGGAGGGTAATGAGTACCAATGCCCATAGTCTAGGTAACAAGCTCCCTGAACTGATGGCCTTGATGGAAGAGGGATGCCTGGATATCATGGCAGTCACAGAAACATAGTACACAGAGAACCATAACTGGGGTGTCAACATACCAGGGTACACAATCTATAGGAGGGACAGGAAGGGTAGAAGAGGAGGAGGAATAGCTCTCTATGTAGGGGAATGGATCAAAGCAATGGAACTAAAGGGTAAACAGGGAAGAGAGGAGGCACTGTGGGTCACCCTAGAGACTGGAAATGCCACCACAATCCGCATAGGGGTTGTATACAGACTCCCATCTCAGAGGGAGTAAATGGACAAGGAAATGATAGAAGGCATCCTTAGGATGGCAGAGAGAGGGGAGATATTGCTGATGGGGGACCTGAATATGCCAGATGTTAACTGGAGCACCTTTGCTGCAGCCACATCCAAGATCAGGGCCATTCTCCATGCCCTACAGAGGGCATGCCTCAGACAGCTAGTGCTGGAACCCGCTCGGGAGGGTGCAGTCTTAGACCTGGTATTCTCAAATGGGAATGGAAGGGGATCTCAGATCTAGAAGTGGGTAGCCATCTGGGAACAAGTGACCACCAAACAGTGTGGTTCATGATAAACTCAGCTGTAGAGTCAAGCCATACGAAAATGAATGTACTGGAGTTCAGGATGACTGATTTTGTCAAAATAGGAGAGTGCCTCAGAAAAGCACTAGCAAAACAGGCATGAAGGAGGGGTGGAGCAACAATGGGAAAACAGCAACAAGCCTTTCTGTGAAGCAAATAAGTCAAAACAAAAGAAAAAAAAACTATGGTTCTCAAAAGAGGTAGCAGGGAAGGTTATGGAGAAAAAGATAATATTCAGGAAATATAAGGAAACACAGAAGGAGCAGGACAGAGAACTGTACCAGTTAAAGCAGGGAAGGCAGTCAGAATTGCAAAGGCCCAAACCAAGGAAATGATAGCCAACTTGGTTATGAAGGGGATAAAACCTTTTATAGGTACATTAGGGAGCAAAGAAAGACAAAGGGAGGAATACTGAGGCTAAACAAAGAGGAGGGTGGGCGGGCAGAGAGGGACAGTGAAAAAGCAGGGATACTGAATGAATATTTCTGCTCAGTATTCACAAAAGAAGAGGAAGGGGAGGTACCTAATCCAGTCAATAGAAGCACTCTGGATAGGGTGGTCGATATCAGTTCCTTCACTGAAGAAAGGGTTCTGAAAGAACTCCTAAATCTGAAGGTGGACAAAGCAACGGGGCCTGATGGAATTCACCCCAGAATTCTAAAAGAACTAAGTGGAGAACTAGTAACACAGCTGACTACCCTTTTTAACAAATCATGGGAGGATGGTGTGGTACCTGAGGACTGGAGGAGGGTGGATGTGATTCCCCTTCACAAAAGTGGGAGCAAGACAGAGGCAGGAAACTACAGACCTGTCAGTTTGACCTCACTGGTAAGGAAAATGATGGCATTACTTCTGAAGGAAAGAATTGCTGAGTACCTGGAGGCCAGTGGGGCACAAGACCCAAGGCAGCATGGCTTCACAGCGGGAAGGTCATGTCAGATGAATCTGATCGATTTCTTTGGCTGGCTGACCAAAATAGTAGACCAGGGAAGGGCTGTGGGCATGGCCTACCTAGACTTTTTAGCAAGGCATTTGACACGGTCCCACACAAAAGATTAATAAACAAGTTAGCCAGCCTGAGAGTGGGTCCCAGGGTGGTAGCCTAGGTAAAACATTGGCTGGACAACAGGACACAGAGGGTAATAGCAAATGGAGTCCACAGTGAAGAAGAGGGGTTATTAGTGGGGTACCGCAGGGTTCAGTACTGGGTCCTGTACTTTTTAATGTCTTTATAAGTGACATTGCAGAGGGACTGGAAGGAAAAGTATGTAAATTTGCAGACGACACAAAGATCTGCAACATGGTTGATACACAAGGTGGGGTGAAAAGGATGAGAAGGGACTTGGCAAGTTTGGAGAAATGGTCAAATGTATGGCAGCTTAGATTCAATACAAAGAAGTGCAAAGTATTGCACCTGGGAAACAAAAACCCAGGGGAAGAATACACAATGGGGAGTGAGATACTGACAACAACAAAAATGGAAAGGACCTGGGGGTAGTTATATCAGATGACCTAAAGGTGGGCAAGCAATGTGAGAAGGTAGTAAGGAGGGCTGGGATGATACTGGGATGCATAGGGAGAGGCTTCACCAGTAGAAAACAGGAAGTTGTTAGCCCTCTGTACAGACAGTTGGCGAGACCACTTCTGGAGTACTGCATGCAGTTTTGGAGACCCCATCTCCACAAAGACATAGACAGGGTGGAGGCTGTCCAGAGGAGGGCAACCAAATTGATGCAGGGTCTGCACCAGAAGACATATGAAGAGAGACTAAAGAAGCTTAATATGTATACCATCGAGGAAAGGAGGGAGGGGAGGACATGATAGAAACTTTCAAGTACCTCAGGGGAATCAACAAAGTCCAAGAGTGTAGCGTCTTTCATAAAAAGAGATGTGCAAGAACAAGGGGGCACAATTTGAAGATAGAGGGGGGACGGCTCAGAGGTAATGTGAGGAAGTATTTTTTCACAGAGAGGGTTATGGATGCATGGAACAGCCTTTCTGAGGAGGTCGTGGAGTCAAAAACAGTGAGAGAATTCAAGAATGCATGGGACAGACATAAGGCAGTTCTAGTGGGGGGGTAGCAGGAAGTAGGCTGTTGGTTAACTAGGATCTGCAGCTTATCCATTAGGTAGGGAAATGGGCAGACTAGGTGGGCCAAGCGGTCCTTATGTGCCATCAAATTCTATGTTTTTATGTTTTTTAGGGTGACAATTATTTATAGGAAAAATTCCAGAAATCACAACCTTTGAGTCCTTTTCTTTAATGAGAGTCCCTATTGAAAGTAATTCAGAAGTGATGTCCTTTTCGTGTTCTTTCCCCAAGTTATTAACCCCAGCATGAACAACAACAGTCTTGTAATCAATACCACTGCTAAGTAATTTCTGAAGTATTCTATGATTCTTAGTGCTCTTTGCTCCAGGCAAGCAATTTACTTCTTTTGTAAGCTTATTATCATTACATATTAATGACTCACACCCTGTCAAAGTGAGTCACCTATTAGAAACTCCACGATTCTTCCTTTATCTTCTGTGCCTATGCCTGGGGGTTTGTTAATTTGTAAGTTTGTTTCAGGTCCATTGTCTGTGTCACATAACACTGAAAACCTGTTTGATAGATCTAGCATAGAATTACCCAGAGCTCTTCTACATGATTTTTTGTTAGTTGATTGTGACACAATAACCCAGTCCCCTTCGGCAGCAGAACCAGATTCCCCAGAGCTTGGTTCAGATGACATATCACTGTCCATTTTCCTTCTCTGTTTGGGAGGTCCTTACTATTTAGTAAAAGTTTTGATGATGTTAGTTTGAAATTAAGTTTATCTAAATCGATACATTTAGGCCATTTAAAGTCTAACAAGGATCTATCCATATCAACATATACAGTACGTGTTATAGGAGCCTCATTTGATTACAGACCCCATGTCACAAAGGATATATAACAATTGCTAGTTAGGTTCAGTCATAATACTCTGAATTAATTTAAAGGAGGACTGCAACAGTAGGATGTATATATCAAATAATTTTATGCACTTACAGATTAGCCAAGCTCATTGTGGAGGAACAAACTGGCACAATTTATTGAAGGTAAGGAAGCTTGGTAATATGAACAAGAGAACTTAAAGTGAGTGATAACAATTACCCTCTCACAGAGTTGAACTTAATCAGGACAGATAAATTAGAGTCTGGGACTACAGATTACTCACAAAAATGAACTCAAGTTACTCACAGTCTGGTATGCCCTTCCCCCCTTCGGCCCAGCCAGACATGCGTTAAAACGCATGTGTCTCGGTGCGCAGCGACCACGTGTTCACCCCACATGAGCTCGTCCCACTCGTTCAGGGCATCTAAGATATAATACATGACCTGGAAATCATCCCGGTCACGTGACCTGCCTGAGTGAGCTAGCGCTATATAAGAATGAATTAAATTAAACTTTTTAAAACTCCTCGACCTTCCTTGACTGCCTTGAGGAACCTAAACTTATTTGTTTATAGTGTATGGTGGAATGCGGTTATGTATGGAAATCCATACACCACAAAAAGTTGTTCTGCTGCAGTAGTGACGTCCTCACTAATGCAGAACGACTTTTTGTTCTGCGTTAGTGAGGATGTCATAATACAAGGGGCTACAGCAGATGTCCTGATTCGTCCCTTGCTGTGTGAGAGGGGCGCGCAAGTGTGCTGGGCAGTGGCAGTTGTGAATCCACAACCTTGGCAGAACCGAGTGAAAATATGGAAAAGTGAGTCTCTTTTTGTCTTTTTGTTGGCACCATACACTATAAAGAACAGTTTATGGTTACCCATACACTACAAGGATATTCTTTCACCTTGTAGATACAATGCCGATCTGGAGACCTCACGAGCTTCGCTCTCGAGGTCATCAGTCGGCATTGTATCCACTCGGTGGAAGAATAGCCTTGCAGTGTATGGGTAACCATACACTATCCTATATGTTTTTCACTGTTGTTCTGTACAGTAGTGCTGTGCTGCATAGAAGCTGAGTATTAGTGAGGGAAAGGAAGTGCTTCAGTGGAAACTGTTAAAACTTGAAACTTTAATGTATTTTTCTGTGCTCCAGTGGTCAGGGAGGGGAGTGAGGTGCTTATTGGGTTACTGTGTACTCGGTGATTTTGCTTTGCTTGCCTGCATTGAGGGTGTAGGGATGCCAGTCTTTTTCAGTTTGGCTCAGGATGTCCCGGTCTGGAGCGATGTCTGTATGTTGTTCCATAGCGCATCGTAGGGAGGTGAGGGCTGCTGTCACATCTGCAGTGGTGACCAGCTTCTCTTCGGTGGCATCGGGGTCTTATTCCTCCTCCTCTTGTGGCTCCAGCTGCAATTCTCTCATGGACTCTACAACCTCCTCAACAGCATCCATTGTGGGTTCTGGGTCGCTCTCTCCAAACTGACACAAGGAGTCAAACTCTGTCTCCGACGGCCCAGTCGGAGGTGGGACAGCTGCTATCTCTTCCTCTTCCTCAGGTTCCGCTGTTTCAGTCTGTGTAACAAAGCCAGACTTTCTGAAACAGTGGGAAATTGTTTCTGTTGTTACACTGTCCCATGCAGCTTTCATCAAGAGCACTGCATCCAGCAAATTTATCTTTTTAACGCAGTCGGCTGCAGTCAGTTCAGCTCCTTCTTGAGAATCCATCTCTTGGATCACCTTCTCATGCATGTTTTTTTTTTTTTTTTATTTAAACATATCATAGGAATTACAATCTTTTGAGTCGTAGACTCATTTACAAAGACTCCGCATCAGACAAAATCATACATACAATGATACAGAACAGCAGTAAGACATCACAGCTTAGACTGAGGTAATTTACATATAATAGTCAGGGTGGATGATGACCTATACATGTGGTAGCTAGGGTATCAACATAAATTCAAGAGTTACAGTTACAGAGTAAATGCAGCCTCGGGGGCATTGTCAGATAGCAGAAACAGTGATCAGCAACGAAGATGTCTTATACAGGTGGAGGCAAATGGTAGTGGTACCATGCATGGAATAAAGATTCAGTAGTAATAACAGTTAGGATACAAATGCATATTGGTATAGACAGTGCAACCCTGGAGCTAGCAATTAGGTCTGATTGAGAAAGTCAGTGGTTCAGAAGGCAGGGGAACTGAGTGAGGGTGCAGTCTAGAGATGACATTGTTAAGGGCCAGCTAAGGGCAGCTCTGTTGTAGTGCCACTTGAAAGTGAAAATTATCTGCTGATCGAGGGGCTGAATAATCAAGATGGTGTTTGGGGGGAGGAAGATCAATTTTATATTTCTGAAGCCAGATATGTTTGGGTGGCCATTAAAGTTATCCAAAAGAAGGGCAATTTTATGACCCCTAAACCATCTGTCCCAATTTCTGATCCACTCGGTGAATATGTCACCACTCATCCAAGTCATCCAGTTGTTCCGATACATAACAGGCAGATGAGTTATGTTGCAGAAACACTGCGGCTTGGCTGACTTACCAATGACAAGCTACTTTTTATTTTCCGACCCCGTCATATTATAGTAAGCGAGAATGGATAAGCATTCCTTCACTTTCTTCTGCCCTTGTGGGAGCTTGTTCTTGAATGTCAGGGTGCCATAGCTGACACACCAGCATTAAAGATGTTTTCAGCCGCAAACCCTGACAAGATGATGGACAGGACATCACAGAGCCAGGTGCTAACACCAGTGCCATCGGCATTCAATTTTCCTCCATGCACTCGCGGGTAACAGATGTTGTTTCAGCTTTTCCACCACTGAAGCCAGCCTTCCGTGGAGCTAAAATCTGGCTTCCCCAATCTGATTACTAGCTGTTTCATTTTTGGGAGCGATAAGGGGCCATTAATGAGAGCTTCTCATTCTCATACAGATCTGAAACACTGGAGTAAAGCCTCCTCAGCCTTCCTGTCCTTCCCTTCCCTTCCCTCTTACTTTTCTGATTGGGGTTCTGGTTGCTCTGCCATTCCTGTAGGAGCATTTCACAGGCTTTAAACAAATCTGACACAATGGACTTAGCAAGGCTAACATGTATGGCTAGATCCCGCACACTCATTTTGGGGAGTGAATCAATCTCTTGCAGGATTTCAGTTTTCTTCAAGAGCATCAGAGCAGACTGCTTTCAGGTAGCCATGGTAAAGACACAAACAGCAGACAGTACACAGCAATCCAGGGTGAGGTCCACAATTAAAAACTTTTAAATTGTGCAATTTATGCCTACCACCACTGCTAATTGAAATCCGATGGTGCCTGTTTAATTATCTGAAGCACAGCACATTGACAGTCAGTTGAACATGTTAATTACACCTCGCACCTAGCTCTAAAATGTAGTTTGAGAGCGCAAGTTGGGGGAGAGAAATATCCACAAAATATGGCGCTTAACGTCCGTTTAAACAGACAAAAAATGACCGTCCTGGTGGTGCTGAGGCACTGGATGCCACACCTCTTACCACATCGGCGACCCGTGTTTGAGAACAAGTACAGGCCACCAGGGGTCGGCAGAGGAGGGAGAGGATTGAGCATCTGACAACGGCTCTCCTCTCCTGGGGCAGGGTGGTTATGTTGTCCCACTCCTTGACTGCCCTCTAGTGGAGGATGAGAGGTAGTGCCAGAGCTAGGGAGACAGGTTGCGTGGCATCCAAGCGCATGCATTCACAGCCACGAGGGGGAGGGAACCCAGAAATGAGGAAATCGGCTGCCGGCTCCATGGCAGGCTCTCCAGTGCTCTGGCGCTGCGGCCTCACGGAGCTCTCTGGCTTGCTCTGGACATGTGCTCAGGGAGGGGGATGGCCCTCCCCCTTCCGCTCTGCTATGGGGGGATAATCTGTGGGGATACAGGGCCCAAAGAGATCCAGAAAGGCATAGCAGAGACCGGGGGCTGGCAGAAGAATAGAGACCTGCCGGCAGGCCGCAGGAGAGATAACCACTTGAATTAAAAAAAGAAACCAGACAAAAAATGAATGGATCTCTATGACAATGGTTTGGGACCACACTTTTTGTCCATTTAAACCGCTTGTCTGATAAACCCAAGTATGGTGTAAGTGGAGTCCACTGCATAGGTGGATGTCTGCACGACCATGTGAACCGCTGAAATGAATTGCCTTACTCCATCTCGGTTCCTGTAGCCCGGAGATCAATTCTGTACATCTGTTTGTGCCTGGCCAGCAAGTTTATGAATTGGGATCCCCTGTTCCTGCAAGTTGGTGTGGACATTCCGTTTGTTGAACTGTTTTTGTATCTAACCCTTGTTTTGAGTCCCACAGCCCAGCACCCCTGATCTGGTAGCCAGCCAGGTAAGAAGTCCTGGCCATCAACGAAGCCATCTGCCAGTAAGGACTGAGCGTTTTTCTATCATTGGGACTGTACTAGTTTTCGACTGTTGTGACTCTCCCCCATTGTAACACCTGGATACTCCTAGACATGGAGCAGGGGTGCTTACACTATGTTTGTTATTAACAGCCCAATCATTATCATTATCTCCTTCATCAGTTTCCTCACCCTTCCTGAACCTTTTTTTACTCGATCCCTCAGGACGTAAAGTGGTAGAACACCTGGTGTCAGTGATAACTTTGTTGATTCTTCTTTTCTGTTAATGCAATTTTATCATGTAGTAGAAGTCTGCACGACAGCTTACTAAATTCTAATTCGGCAATTTTTAACTTTAGATGATAAATTTCCACACATTGTGAGGGCACTTAAATACCTCAAAGTCAGAATTAGACAAGCTAAACTGAGCACATATAATGCAGGATATTCCTATCTCTCCAGATAGTAAGGTTACCATGCCTGTTCTTATATCCATTATGAGAGCAATGAAATTCAAACAGCTCTATAATAAATCCACCGAAAGAGGGAATAATGTTCTTTTGGTTTGTTTTTATGTAGGCTACAAAACCACACTACTCTCCACAGTAATATATTATTATCTAAACCTGTTACTAATTAAGTAATATAAATGTTTCCTACTTTACTTGAAGATGATAACTATATATATATATATGAGTATAGCGCAGTGGTTTAAGGCTCTGAGCGGCAAATCTGGAAACCTGGGTTTGAATCCCAAAGCCCCCACTTGCATACTGTGTGACCCTGAGCGAGTCACTTAACTTCCCTGTGCTCCCAGGCTGCACCTGTAAACAAGCTTTCAGCTTAGTGTATCTCACCTGCTTAAACAATTGGAAAAAAATAATAATAACTGGGCCCTCAGCACCCCCCCCGCCCCAGCAGACACACGCAGATGCGCTGGTCTCTGCGCACGTCTGTGCGTGTGCTTGCCTTGCTCGCTGAGGGGCTTGACTTTATGTCCTGTGACCCAGATATAGCTCTCACAGGTCATGGACAGAGGTTTACACAGTTTTTTGAAATACAACTAATTAAAAGTCTAAAATGTCCTCTTGGGAGTAGTAACCAAGGGCTACACAGCTCCACAGTATTAAAACCCATATAAAATGCTCCGGTATGTTTGGAGATCATTCCACACTATGAAGTTCCTGGGCTGACCAGGCTGCAATACCCAAAGGACTCTGCAGCTAGTGCCTAGCAATGGGCTGATAATGCCTATAACTCCAAGCCAATGTTAAATTGAGTCTGTGCTCCTGTGAAGCTTAACACACAGTGAGCAGAGGGTATAATGCAATGTTCTGCCACCAGACAGTTGCGAGACAGAAAACAGATAATCTTACTTACCAAAGTTAATCCAAATCTAAAATGAGTGCTCAGTCCTGTCTTATTTGTGAATGAAAGTTTGAAACCATGTTAAACACTGGGCTAATCTGATCACCTCCTGAAACTACAATGAAAGAAAAATTGTTACTTCTCGATCCCACTTTTTAATTCAAGCTCTTAACTCCCCATCTGTGCTTTAGCCAGTCTCGTGCACCGAGACTTGATTGGGCTGAACCCTTCCAGGTGGCCTCCTTATTTCTGAGCAGCAGAATAAACACAAATACTTACTAGGGTGCAGTTCACTGAAATCCAGGTGCATTGCACAAGTTCACCCCAAAATGGGTACATGGGGTTACAGGGGAGATGTTGGGGTTCTTTCTCTACAAAAAACAACAAAGCTGGAGCTGAAAAAGATCTTCTCAATAACAACCACGCTGCTCCTCTGAACAGGCATACTCCCACAGGGCTCCAAGCTGTGTGCAGCCACACACCCTCTTGGCACAACAGTCCAGTCCTCATATGGTTAGCTGCTGGTATGCCGTCTGTTTGCTTATCCCATACATGTTCAAGCCACCAGTCTCCTCTTGCCAGTCCAGATAGCTGCAAAATTTCATAGTTTCTCAGCACCATCTTACACACCAGCTTCCAGCAGGGAAAGTCCAAGCAATTCATAACTTTATCCAGCTACCACCGTGGAGCCAATCAGGGGCAACAAGGCACCTCAAATCCTGGACTGTCCCCCACTTGTAGCCCCCCTTCCCCAGTGTCTAGTGGTATGGTGGTGTTAAGTCCATGGGGAAGGAGCAACCACAATGGAAACCTTAAGCTGACTCACCTTATGTTCTTCTGGTCTGGAGTGCATACTTCCTTACGGGGTTGCAGGGCTAGAAAGCAACTGAGTTAATAGCATAATCATATGTAGGTAGTAATCAATCCAAACACCCTGGAAACAGTAGAAAACATTTAATGAATATTAATTCAGGAAACTTGATTACTCCATGTAGCCTTTACAGAAACATTATGTCCCTCGAGAAAACACTAGGTGCTGGACTGCTGGGTTCCTAGTTCTCAGTTCTGGCATTGTCCATAGCTCAGTGTCCATCAGTGCAAAGTCCACAGTCTATAAAAACTGATCATCCCATTTTTTTTCTCGTGAACAAAATCTCCAAACACACTATATGTCTCTGTGTGGCAGCTTCCATTGGAACAAATATTTTCCACTTTAACTCCCCCCTTGTCAGACTTGAACCAGTTTCCCTCTGCTGGTATGTTCATACTGTGGCAGGATCCTGCTGCACCTTTACAGCTTCTAGGCTCACTTCTCTGTCTCCAGCAGAGTACCCCTCTCTATGGCAGTACCCAGTGGCAGCTGCAACTCCACAGATCTGATTCCCAGTTCTGGACTGCAGCTCCCAGACTCTCGTGGCTGCAGACCCCTTATGACACTCGCTTCATATCCATTACAGCTCCACTGACGCTACATTACTCCTCTAATACCTGAGTGGCATGGGACCCATGGGCACCATCCTCATTGATGCCTTCATATGCCTGGTTACGAAATGGTGGTGATTCCCACCGTGGATGTGAAGTCCCTTCTTGCCCCTCTTAACAGCTCAAACTCTGCTCCTCATTGCTCTCACTGGAGTTACTTTACTCTTCTAATAACTGAGTAGCATGGAACCCATGGAAGTCATTCTCACTGATGCTCCCATATGCCTGGTTACAAAATGGTAGTGGTTCCCACCATGGACGTAAAGTCCCCCCTTCTGCCCTTCTCCTCCCACCATTGCCTCCTAGTTGCACTTCTCCAATCCACAGGTTTGATCCCCATGGTGGCTAGAATTGGTGACTACCTCCCTTGTCTTCTGAAGGGTTAGCATCCCTCACTGGGGTCTTTTATCAGATGGCCACCACCACATCCTCAGAAAGGCATTGGGTAGGTTCCTTAACACTCCCAAAAACTGAACCACTTTGGAAGTGGACAATCACTCCAACTCCCACCTACAAACTCCCTGTGGAGCCCATGCTGTTCTGTCTGGCCTCTGCAAGCTCCACCCTCCTAGGGTACTCCCCAGCCTATAGTTGCCAGCTCCCTTGGAGGGAAAAAGGACACTCTAACCCATGATGGGTTTTGGCCCAAGGATATTAAAGGAATATTAACCCCACTGAAGGTCTTTCTTCCTACAGGGGTGGGGAAGGGAGTTTACAGAAGTAAAGGAGGTGATGAAAGCCACAAATAGAGCCTCCACCAGGTACAAGAAGTAACATGGGGAGGATGAGGAGGAGCGGGGGGAGAGTACTGGAGTAAGCTGAAGGAGGCAAGAAAATGGTCAGGGATGGATGGCCAGACAAAAGCTGCAAACTGCAGAGGGCATCAAGAGAAGGAAGAAAGAATTTCTCTGGTACAATAGGGAAAAAAGGAAGATGAGTAGGGAATTGCTGGGTTAACAGAGCAAGAGAGGATAGTTGAGGATGATGAGTAGAAGGCAAATGTTTTAAGAATTACTTCAGTTCAGTATTCACAGTGGAGGATGAAGGGCCTCTACCAGAGAGTAGTGGTGAAGCATCAGCTTGGGGGGCTCAGGAAATGGGGCAGGTAGAGATAATAAATGATATGGAAAAAAAACAGCTTGCTTCCCTAAAAACAGATAAGGCAGTGGCCCCAGATGGGTTGCATCCAAGAGTTCTCTGGAAACTGGCTTCTGAACTGGCTTAAGTCCTTGGCTGAACTATTCAGTAGCTCACTACAGGCTGGGCTCATTCCAAGGGACTGGAAGACCGGGTCTACAGGGGAGACTACTGGGAGGATCTAAGTAACTGCAGACCCATTAGCCCTAGCTTTATTGTAGGTAAACAAATTGTTAACAAAGGTTTTCTCCCAGGGACCTAGTACTAGTAAATAGAACTGTAGTGACAACCTCCATCCCTCTCTATGGTGCCAGGTGGTGAGAAGAGCAGCTCTGCTAGTTAGACAAGGGGGGCCGGTGGGGGTGGGTTACATAAATAAGAAGGGCATTACTGCATCTCATTATCTCCCCCTTACTACTACAGTACCAGTTAAAGTTTAAATGTATCTCTTCTCATTCTAACTGGTCTCATTACCTCACCTCCCATCTGCTGGTTCCCATCATTGACATCTGGTGCTCCTAAACAGCAACCTACACAGCCCACCACAGGCCTTCAGAGCTGGCTGTCATCTGACACAAACACTAAACTGCACTTTGTTGTAAATGCAGTTTAATGGTTCTATTGCCAGACGGTGGCCATCCATCAAGGGCTGTGCCTTTTACCATCCATGGACTGGGTAGATCAACCCTGAGCTGTGAACCTATTTATTTATTTATTTAGAAAGTCGGATTTACAACCTTTGAGTCATGGACTCATTTACAAAGGCACCTCGTCACAGGGAGGGTAGACAAGGTTACAGTGTGAGGTACAACAGAGATAACATAACAGGTGCAGTACAATAAACATAAAGAACACATTTACAAAAGTGATTTACAGAATAGGTTGTTTACAAAAGGTTGTAACCAAGTAAAATATTACAATTATATACTGGTACGTCCAGGGAGAAATATCTAGGAATGAAGAGGTTAGGAGGGGAGTGGGGTGGGAAGGAGGGGGGAGGAATGGCAGTCCAGAGGATGTTGTCAGAGACCTTGGTTGTATTCCCCCCGCTTCCACTTACTCATGTCACCCTGAGCAAGTCGCTTTTGGTGGGTGGGGGTGTTAAGAGTGCCAAGCTTTGAACCTGGAGATTAAGGTTGCCTGCCCCACAACCAAGTACATACAATGTTACCATAAGCAAGTCACTTTTGGGAAGGGGTTAGAGTTCTAAGCTTTGAATCTTGAGACCAGGTTCAAATCCCACCACCACTGATTGTATTCTTGAGATAAGGATTGTGAAGACACTGCACGAGAGAGGCACATGGCAGTAACTCATCCCTACTGTCACCAGTGGGTGCTGCTTTAAGTACCACTACAGAGCTTGTAGAGACACAGAAATGTGTGTAGGGAGAGTTAGCTAGAGACAGACAAAGAACTAGTCTCTTGATCAGGATGCAGCATAACTTTATTTTCCAGCTGTGATTATTCCAGGTATCATACACAGTCCATGAAAAGCACATCACACAGTGAAATCTATCTCACAATGGAGACCACTTTTTTTCCTAATGAAATGTGGATCGCTGTTTGTCCTCCCCTCTAGAGGTGGGGATGAACAACTGCAGGCATTACTGTCTATGCTCTTCTCCGGAGGTGGAGGTTTTTTTTTTTTTCTGTTTTTGTTTTGCTGCACACCCCCGAGTGTTCCGCCCTGCCCTCCCCAGACCCCATCCTCACTCCTCTGGACTTACCTCTCGAATTATACCTCCTGGATTGCCCCCCAGGGCAGGACATGAGGTTGGGCCAGAGTCAGTGGAAGACAGGATAGGTCAGCTTTGGGAGTGCCATGGCTGGCAGCTGGGGCTGGGAAGCGGGCATCATTTATGGTTACCATAATTTTCCCTTCTGCTTCCTGAAGGAGACGTGGTGTGCAATGACACCAGCATCTGGCATGCCTCCTGAGAAGTCCATGCACTGTTCATAGCAAAGCCCCCAGCCCCTGCTAGGGGTCTGACTTGCACTGGACACACAGCCCCCCTCCTCCCCCAGGAGAAGGAGAGCCATCCCTAGGACACTCAATCCTTCTCCCCCCTGGCCGGCTCTTGACTTCCTGGGTCCTGGTGTCACAGACGAATGCCATGCCGCTGTGCTGGTGGGTCAGCCCTCCAGAGGTGGATGTAAGGAGAGCTGCCAAGCCACACCAGGCTTTGTTTGTCCCTCTCTCCAGAGGGGATGAGAGGAGAGCTGCCGTGCCATGGTTGGCATTGCTGTCTCTCCCCGGAGGGGGATAGGAGAAAAGCTGCTGTGCTATGGCGAGCATTGCTGTTCTCTTCTCTGTAGAGGAAAGCCACTGAGCAACAGTGGGGATTGATGTCTAACACCTTTTCTGCAGTAGTATGAGAACTGAGCCACCAAGCCACTGTGGATTATCCTCTCTGCACCTTCTCTGCAGTAGTATGAGAACAGAGCCACCAAGCCACTGTGGGATTTTCCTCTCTGTACCCCTCTCCAGAGGGGAACAAGAGGAGAGCCACCGAGCAGTGGCAGGCATTGTTGTCTTGCCTCCTGTCACAAGTGTGGTAACAACAAAGCCCCCGAGCTGTGACTGGCAATACTGTCTGTCCCTGTCTCTATATGTGAATAAGAGAAGTCCCACCAAGCAGTGGCAGTCATTTCTGTCTGTTCTCCTGTCCAGAGAGGGATGAGTAGAGCGTCGCCTTGTGGCAGCAAGGATTGCTGTTAGTTGGGGCACAACTTACACGTATGACAGAAAGAGACAGCACAGGTAAGTGGAGGAGATGTTGCCTCTCACTCAAAAACCACCTCAGACTAGCTGAGAGCAGTGCTCTGCTGCACAGGTACTGGTTGCCCAGAGGGATAGTGGATCAATGCTTCAGCTGTCCACTTCCTTCCTAGGGGTAGTCAGCTTCCAAAAGAAAGCCTTGGATTGGCCCTGCTGGGCCCACTGAATGCGGGCAGACTGGCTTGCTGAGTGAGTGCAGAGGAGAAACGAGGATTCGGAAGAAGCAGCTCCCTAAATGAGGCCAGGGCTGCTGATCAGGGGAGCTGAGTACACTTAAAGGGAGGGGGAGAGTTATTGTTTACTCAGAGAAGAGAGCAGCAAAAGTTACTTTTTGGTGCAGGAAAGAGGGGAAAGTTCCTGGAGTGACACCAAGAGCAGGCTCTCCACATCTTTTCCCCTAGAAAAGGACCGGGGGAAAGATGCCCATTTACTGGTATAGTAACTGTGTCATGAGTGCTTAATAAGAAAGGGAGGGTGCTTTGCCCTAGACTATGACTCTGTGACCCTGCCAACTAGATTTTCCTCTTGGGGCCAGGTGTGGGTGAGTATGGCTGCCACAACCCCTGGAGCTGCTCACCTTCCCACGTGTCTGGACTAGCAAGTTTGTCTGACATTCACTTGGGAGCACAAAAAGTGGCTAGGTCCACAGCTGCAGTCATTCCATAATGTCTGGGGACCCAGTCGCTCTCTCAGTTCCTGTCCCCAAGTAGCTCTACTGAGAGAGGACTAGAGAAACTTTGCTTCGTGAAAAGCTTCATAACGTTTTCTGACTCTGCTTGCCGCTGCATGGAGTTCTTCACCTGCCAAGGTATCAACTTCAACAGGCAAACATTGCTTGTAGTGGCACTTTGCCATTGAAGGTGCCATGCCTGGCAAAATGGGCATTAAAGATGAGCTGATGCCAAATTTGCATTCTGCCAACATGCCAGAATCCAGCGTTTTGGACACAACGGTGAAGCAAGTCCAAAGAAATTTGTACTGCTGTAGTGACTGTTAATAGTGCTGTCCTATGGTCTTCTTATGTAAAACCCCAATGCGAAACAGCAAATCTTTGGGTGAATAACTGTTTAGGCAATTGTGAGGCCCCAGGTTCCTTCAGTAAAGTAGATGGTGTAAATATAAAATGTTTATCCTGAAAGATTAGACCATACAGAGAACTAACATAGTTTAAATTCACTGCATTCCGTATTATAGTGGTATATTTACAGACTGAGTATTGCTGCCCTATGGTAGTGCTATTGAGCAATTTGTGGAAAGAAAAAGGAAAAATATTTAAATTTATAAATACACAAATAACTTATCACACGCAAAAACAGAATCCCAACAAAACATTACTACAACATTGCAATGGGGAAAGCCTGTGCAAACAAGTATTGCTGTCCTATGGCGGTGCTGTTGAGCAATTTATAGAAAGAAAAAGGAACCAGAAAAAGGAAAAATAATTAAACTTATAAATACATAAATAACTCAACCACACAATAAAACCAGAATCCCAATAAAACATTAATACAACACTGTGGTAGAGAAAGCCTGTACAAACAAGAAGGTTTGTAGTTCAACTTTAAAATAAGCAACTCAGATACTTAAACATATGTAAGCCCCCCATTGGGGCTTACCTTGGTGGGCTGTGGCCCCATGAGGTCCTTGTTCTGCCTCTGGTCCCAGGGACTGCTGAAATCAGGACTGGTGGGCTTTGTCAGTGGTTCCTGGAGGCTTTGGGCCAGTTGGAATGCCTGATCTTCATGGCTGCAGCTGCTGCAGTCCTTCAGTTCTTGGCCCCATCCAGAAACAGGGGGCCAAGGCCCATTTGTGTTTCTTCACCTCCAGGTGAGTTTGAGGGATGTCCAGTGGTCCAGGGAAGCCAGGGGGCAGACCACTCAGAACGTAAACAAATATGACTATGCAGCGCCATTTGAGCATGTGAGGCCAGTGAACTGAGGGAGCCACGGCACTGTTTAAGTGTTTGGCTGACTAGCCACTATTTAAAATGATCCCTGACCCCAAGGCAGGCAGCGGAGCCAAGAATCAGCGGGGATCTACTGGAGAACACCTCCGGGCATAGCAAGTGGGGTTTCTGCCCGTGAATAGGGCTAATTGTAAAATCAAGGACTACATGTATTGGGGCACAAAATGTAATGGCAGCCCCCATGGGACTTCTGTAGCAGGGAGCCACTGGGAAAGGTTGAAGGGCACCAGAAATACCCAGGAAATAAGCAGCCAATTAGAAGGGGGTATGGTAAAAACTATAAAAGAAACTGTTAGCTCGCCAAAAGGGGAGTTCCATGGGATTTCAGAGAGAGCAGAGCAAGAGAGACTGTTGGGGGCTACCTAGCTCAAAGGCCTTTCCTGCCAGCCCAATGGCCTTTCTGGCGCCAGCATGAACCAGAGACATAGCGCCTGAGAGAAGCTTTGAAAGCAGGGAAAAGGATTGAACTGTTGAGAGATTTCCCTGAATTGAGATTGGAGCCTGTGGTGAGTCTGTGACTTGTGAATAACTGCCTGCAGAGCTAAGAAAGTGCAGCCTGAAGCAGAGAGTAAAGAAATTTGCAGTAGAGAGTAAAGAGATTCTGTAGCAGAGGATAAAGAGACTGAGCAACTGTGTTCCCCCTCGGACGGACAAGTGTATTTTGAGACTGTTTTACCACTTCTAACCAGAGAAGTAGTGTGTGCTGGGGCTACAGACTGAGCCAGAGCCCAGCTGCCAATGTGCATATTGGAAGTTGTGTGGCAAACAGAAAAGTCTAGAGGAACGTCCAGCCTGCTCTGTCCTCCAGACCAACAAAGCGACCATAGAGAGAAAGACATCGAGAGACCTGTCAGGTGAACACTGCATACAAAGGCCTTAGAGGTGAAGTTTGAAAAGGCACGACAGGTGAAGTCCAGTGTTCCTCAATCCTACAGCCAGCTGCTGTTTCCAGCATTCTGTTGCTGTGGTGCACCACCAACTGTGATACCAGAATGGTACCATTGGACTGAATTCCTGCAAACCCTCTGAAGCTCCAAACTGCAAGTACCTCTGAGCTGTGGCTCCAAGGAGTTATCTGCATTTTAGCTAGCTAGCTAGTTAGGTTTCAGAGGGGTTAAGTCCTGGGCAGGACTCTGCAAATGCCAAGAAAAGTCCAGGCAGCCAAGTTAAAAGCATTCTGTCAAGTTTCTATCAGTGGGCCCCAACAAAAGTAATTTCCAAGTTAAAGACTTACATCCACCACTTTCTAGCCTTCTGAAACAGCATCTCAGTGTGGTACCCACCGCAACTAACTGTGTTACTTAACCGGCCATAGGGGAGAAGCCGGGTGCACCCACAGGTGGGAGGTGTTGGGTACAGTCATTTGTGGAATTGCTTTGTGTGTTATTCTCCATTTCCACCCCCCCCCCGTAATAAAAACTGTAATTGGTTTGTGTTATATTCTGTTATTGTGGATTATTGCACAGTGGGTACTGTGATTGTGTGGGGAGATTCCTGTGACGGCAGTTCTTGTATTCTCATAGGGGGTGGTAACCTGGCATTTATCCAACAGGTATTCTATATCACTACCCCAGTAGGAGGCAATGCTCCATTCTTCTCCTGTGTATCATGCAAACCAGTGAACTCAGGCTGGCCCCCTCAGGAGGTGTGTCCAGGTGAGACCCAAGGGCCCTGGAACAGCCAAGGTGAATTGAGGGGCTGTTATAGTATATGGAGGGGCAACAGATTCCACAGCATGGGTGC
The DNA here is from genome assembly GCA_016271365.2 of Neoceratodus forsteri. Taxonomy (NCBI): domain Eukaryota; kingdom Metazoa; phylum Chordata; order Ceratodontiformes; family Ceratodontidae; genus Neoceratodus; species Neoceratodus forsteri. The sequence goes on from CM028132.1 coordinate 925,791,136, forward strand.
TGCTGCTACAAATGACTAGTCCCAAGAAGAGGCAAATGCGCACAGCTAGCATATTCTGCTTGGTAGATGAAGAGGGCATTAGAAGTATAAGGCAACACGATGCCTTTATGCTGTCAAGACACAGTACATTTAGGGGTTTGTATATCAGTAGACAAACTTTGAAGGTGATGCACCATTTCACAGGCAACCATTGCAGGTTGCTCAGCACAGGTGTGATATGTGAAGACGTGCTTGAAGATGTTACCAGGGTGTCTGCTATATGCTGCACCAGCTCTGCTACATCTCCCCCCTCCAAGTACCCTTAGGTACAGAGCTTTGCAATAGCAATGATGTGATGTTATGAATCCATGTACTTGATTAACAAGGTGCTCAACCACAAGATATGGCTTACACCTGGCTATATTCTTGAGATGGAAAAGCTTCTTTGCACTGCTGCTGACATCTAATGTTCCAATATCAGCACACAGTTAACATCCAAGTTTTTAGCCATATTTACAGCTTGGAGGTAAGTGCCATCTAAGGATGATAATAGTAGCATAACTCTTGTTATTTCCAGAGGTCAACAGCAATGTCCAGTAAGCATTTGGCTTTATTAGAACCCCTCTGATAGGTAATGGGTATGACCAGCAATACACAAAACTGCACACAGTGTATGATATAAGCAGAAGTGAAAATAAATTGATATGTAGAAACTCAGCTACCAATTGATATATAGAAACTCAGCTACTTATGGGTACCCTCATTTACAGATCCCTTCATGACGGTGTCTGTTCCCCTTTAATTAGGCTCCTTAGCATAAAGCGTGGTACACAAAAATGAAGGTCTTCCTCTTAATGCCTCCTTGATTATCCCTGGACTGCTGCTGATATGGGGAAGAGAGCCATCTCCATCACTGCCCCCAAGCTCTGTAATGGCCTGCTAGCCTTGCTCCACTCACTAGGCACTCCTCGCCTACTCAAAGCATACTTTCAAAATGCCCTTTTATCTACCACGGCTTGCAGGTGCACTTCCTGACTTCATTCAGGGTGGGGACTCATTTGTCAGCCTCTCACCCCACTTGACTGACAGGTGCCTGTCCACTTGCCACAAAGCAGACTTTATTCCTCATCTGTTTTGGCTAGGCTGCATTCCCCAACTCTCCTTATATGCCGTTTCTTTGCACTAACTTATTTGTTGTTACTGTCTGTCCATAAGCAATGTGCCCAACTCTGTAATTGTATTACCTATGTATTGTACTGCTGAATCTCGTGTATTGTATTCCCATGCACTGTATGCTATATTCTCATGTATTTTGTATCTCCATGTACTGTACATGCCATCTATGTGGCCTGGGTCATACCTGAAAAATGGTCCCTGGGATCAGTGTACCTCCCATTACCAAATAAATAAAAATAATAAATGCCATCCCACTTTCCTCTTCTAAGCAGGGGGAACAGATCAGGGAAGGGATGACCTAAGAGGCCTCCATCAAGTCACTCTCATTACCAATCCCTAAAACTCCAATAAAGTCCAGCAACCAGAGAAGAACAAGCAGTTACCTTATTCCAAGTTCTCACAGACTCCACAGTAAAGTGGGGCTGATTGAGTTGTGATATCTGGCAGATGAAACACTGACCAGGTACCACCATCACATTCACAAACTCACAGGCAAACCTCAGGTGAACAAACTGTAGGCTAGCAGGTGGTCTTTACGTTTGTGTATACAGTTTCTGGTTAAACTAAATAAAATGAAAATTCGGCTACACTAAAACCTTGCTTAACCTAACAAAGCAGAATACATTAAAAAAAAATTACTTTTCTTCCCCGGTACTGTAGCATGCTCATACAGAAGCCTTTGTGAGGTGTATAAAAAATACTAGCTGGAAACACAGACCCAGTTCAAAATACTTTGGCATGCTGGGAATATCTGGGAGAGTGATTACTGAAAGAAGACAGAATGAAGATGAGTAAACAACTGTAATCAGTGTTGAGAATATTGTGTTACAAAAAGGGAGAGTACCAGTGGGATAAAAGCACTGATATTATGCTGCATGGGACAGTTGCTCAAATAAACAACATTGTGTCAGAAATACTGCTTTAGTAAATCTCACCACGGATATATTTTCTGCTGTTAATAAGGGATGCCCACTGGTGCAGTCTTTATTGATCTCACCAAAGCATTCAACCTGGTAGATCATCAACTACTGCTTGCGAAATATAGGCATGGTGCAGGAAGAAGGGGTTTGACTACATTAGGGACTGGGGTCCAACCTAGAGGGATGAGGGCCTGTACAAGAGGGATCGCCTCCATCCATCCAGGATCCTTTATATGCATAAGGGTGATGTACAGTCCACCAATGCAGGGGGAGGATGTGAACAGGGTTTTGTGGGAGGCCATAGGCAAAATGGCAAAGAAAGGGGAAGTAATTATGGGTGACTTTAATCTACCAGATGAGGACTGGAACATCCAGGCTGCAGCTACAACTAGGAATAGGGTCATCCTTGACTCCCTGCAAGGGGCTTTTCTCAGGCAGCTAGTTACAGATTCCACTAGGGATGGGGCAGTACTGGATCTGGTATTTACAAACTGGGACAGTATTGCAGATGTTGCAGTGCGTAGCCCCATGGGTTCAAGTGATTATCCTACAGCGTGGTTTGATATACTGATTGGGCAGGAGAAAAAAACATACTAGGATGAGGATCCTGGACTTCAGGAGAGCAGATTTTAAAGAAATGGGAGACTGCCTTGGTAAATACCTTCAAGGAAGGGATAGCAGGGGGAAGGTGGAGGTACAATGGAATAGAATAAAGGAGGGAATAACTAGAGCAATGGCAAGCTGTTTAAAGGTAATAATTAAAGGTAAGATGAGAAAGAGGCCACTGTTGTTTTCGAAGGAGGTGACTAAGGCAGGAAAGGAGAAAATAACATCTTTCAGGAAATACCAGGAGACCTAAGCGGAGGCAGACAGGAAGGTACATGTAGTGAAACAAAGGGAGACAGGAAGGAAGGTAAGGGCAGCAAAGGCTCAAACTGAGTAGGCACATGAGCGAATAAAGGAAGGCAAGGGATAGTATAGTGAAGATCAGGAAACCAGGAAGGGGAAATATGCAGAGGAAGACCAAGAAAATGCTGACATTTTAAATGAATACTTCTGCTCAATCTTCACAGTGGAGGGGGACGGACTGTCCTGCATTGACAGACATTGGGGGGTGGAGTGGATCGTAGTCCATTTACAGAAGTGAGAGTCTGCTGGGGGCTGGAAGCCCTTAAAGAAAACAAAGCAATGGGACCAGATGGGATTCACCCAAGAGTACTTAAATTGAAATGTCCACATTGCAGCGGCCCCACCTCTGTGTGAAGCAGGGCCCGATTAGTAGTTTAATAAATAGTACAATTTTAAATGCTTACCGTGCCATATTATATTTTAAATGTTATCTGGCTGATCCTGCACCTTCCCCACTGGCATTCTGCAAACAAGAGCGCTCCCCGGCGTGCCCACAACCACCTGCGGCTGTTCCCAGTATGACGTTTCCGGTGGGGAGCAACTGAGGAACCTCCATAGACTTAGTGAATGGCAATACTCTCAAAAAGCTCTGGTTTGGAGCCTATGTTCCCCCCGTGATATACCTAGAGCAGGTACAGACTGCCAGGGTACCTGTCAGTCTACGCCTGGTCTCGGTATAGTACGGACACATGTAGGCTCCAATCCAAGCTTTCTGAAAGTACTACCATTCACTAAATCTGTGGAGGTGCCCTGGCTGCTCCCCGCAGGAAATTTTATACTGGGGACAGCTATGGTGGTTGTGGGTGCACCGAAGGGCCTGTTTGCAAAATGTCAGGGTACAGGATCAACCAGATAACAGTTAAAATATAATATGGCGTGGTAAGCATTTAAAATTGTACCATTTATTAAACTCCTACTCAGGCCCTGCTACACATGGAGGTGGGGCCTACTGCGACGCAGACATTTTTCTTCAAGGAATTAGTGCTTGCTGCCCCTCTGCCAATCTTAATTAACATCTCACTGGAGATGGGGTGGTTCCAGAGGAATGAAGGAGGGCCAATGTGGTCCTTCTGCACAAGAGCAGCAGCAAGGAGGAGGCCAGTAATTACAGGCCAGTCAGTCTCACATGAGTGGTGGGGAAGTTAATAGAGTCTGTGCTGAAGGAGAGACTGATGGAGTACCTGGAGACATGTGGGATGCAGGACCACTGGCAGCATAGATTTAAAGGGGGGAGGTCATATCAAGCAAATCTCATAGATTTCTTTAACTGGGTAACAAGGGAGGTAGATTGGGGAGGGCAGTGGATGTGGCCTATCTGGAATTCAGTTAGTGGTCACACTTAATTTTAAAGTGTCAGTTTCAGTGTAACTGCAGGGCAGGTAATCACTAATTACATGCAACAGGGGTAATTACAGTGTAGTTACATTTTGTTTCATGTAACTGCATTGTAGTTAATGTAGTTACACTGTAACTGCAGTGTAGTTAAGGAAATTTGGAAGTAAAGTGTTACCCAGTAAGGCATTTGACACTGCTCCGCATAGGAGACTGATAAAGAAACTTAGTAGTAGCCTTTGGGTGGAGAAGAAGGTGATGTGCTGGATACCAAAGTGGTTGAAAGGTAGGAGACAGAGGGTGGTGGTAAATGGCAGTCACTTGGAGGATGGGAAAGTGACCAGTGGAGTACCTCAGGGATCAGAACTGGGCCCTGTCCTATTCAACGTCTTCATAAGTGATACTGCAGAGGAACTGGAGGGGGAGGTGTGTCTCTTTGAGGATGACACAAAAATCTGCAACAGGGTGGATACCCAGGAGGGGGTTGAGAGAGTGCAAAGAGATCTGGGGAAACTAGAGGAGTGGTCTAGGGAGTAGCAGCCAAAAAGTGAAAAGCCATGCACCTACAGTGGGAAAATCTGGAGACTGTGTATAAGACTGCGGGAGATACTTACAGTAACTACAAAGTGCATAGGAACTAGTAACCATTCACTAAAAGATGATTTAAGGCATACAAATTGTGTTTGTGTACATGCCATAAAAACACCCTAAAATCCATCAATGTTTCAGGATGTTCAACCCTTCCTTAGGATGGAAGTCATTTTCTAAAGTAAAGCAAAAGTTTTTGTATGCATATTCTTGCATTCTATATGTGCACTAACATTTTACCCCCCCCCCCACCTCCAAAACATGCTCAGAGAAACAAATGCATACATAACTGGTATTTGGATTATATACACCTGTGTATGAAGCAAATTATATTAAAAACATCAATAAATCACGTTTCACAATATCCTTCATCCAAGAATATTTTTTTAGGACAATGTACTACTCAATTAATTTCTGCTCCTGACTGTGCAGTTCTGTCACCATGTGAAAATAAATAAAGAACTTTAAGCATGTGTTCTGGTTTTACTTCCTCAGACCTTTGTGTACTAAAATAACAAAAATTATCTTTACCTAATATTTGTTTAACAAATTCTCTTTCTTGTCTTACACTTTCACTTCTTCAGCTGCAAATGAAAACAAATAGGAAATGCCATTTGTGCTGTACCACATTCAAATTCACCAAGTTTCTAAACTTAATGTTGGCTATATTTAGCAACCCGTTTCAAACTTAATAATAGCCATTTTCAGTAACCCATTTTTATGTTATATTTTTCTCTTAACTCTTTGATAAGTGAAAACGTTCTTACCTTAAATATGTGTGCATTCTTTCTTGGCTCCTCATTCTGATTCGAGTGAGCACGGAACCAACAAGCTCTTTTTTTTTTTGTATAATTCCTGTCAGGGGCACGCTCTGACCTGGTGACATCAGATGTGCAAGCCAATGCCTGATGTTATGCACATTCACACGTAGAAACGAGGGTGGAGCCTCGCCATCTCCCCCCCCCACCTGGAAAGTTTAATCCAGCACTCAATGGCAAGGAGCCTAGCGCAGGGAATCACATAAATTACTTTTTTACATTTTATTATGTATTCCATTTGCATGTCTGTTCTTACCTCTTGCTGCAAATCTGTTCAACATCAAGAGGAAAACCTAGCCTCCCTTTCAAGGGGAAGAACATCCATCACTAGGAGGAGGTCAGGTAGGTCAGGGGGTGGTAATGAGCGTATTATTTGTATAAACATGCATCCCAATATAGCACTATAAAATTCTTCTTGCCTAGATCCCCAAAGTATAACTGTTAGTGCTGGTATTTATAAATAGATCATGCAGCACCTGTTAGAGGATCAAAGGAATTCTATTTGAATAATGCAGTCTTCTATCCCTCTATTCCATCTTCAGTAATATCCTTTTTGATCCTATCCTCCCCATCTTTACCTGCGGATTGGTCTGTGGGGGACTCCCCCACTTTAATATCTTTGTCTTCTGAGCATCTGTCTCATAGGTTTGGTAACCACAATAATTTATGTACAGAAATATCCTTCTCCTTGTACAGAGAACCTCCATAAAATTATCCAAAGAGTTAAAAGAAAAATGTAACTTAAAAACAGGTTGCTGATCGTGGCTATTATTAACTTTAGAAACATGGCAAATTTGAATGTGGTAGAGTACAAAGGGCATTTTCCATTTGTTTTCATTTGCAGTTGATGAAAAAGTGTAAGAGAAGAAAGGGGAATTTGTTAGACATTAAGGAAGGATAATTATTGTTATTTAAGTACACAAAGGTTTGAGGAAGTTAAACCAGAACACGTGTTTTAAGTTCTTTTATTTATTTTCACATGGTGACAGAACTGCGCAGTCAGCAGTAGAATTGAGTAGTACATTGTCCTAAAATCATCCTTGAGTGAAATAGGAAGGATACTGTGAAATACATAATTTATTGATGTTTTTTAATGTAATTTGCTTTATACACAGGTGTGTGTGTAATTTAAATACTGTTAGGTATATATCTGTTTTTCCGAGCACATCTGGGTGTGTGTGTGTAAAATGTTAGTGCACATATAGAATGTATGAATATGTATACAGAAACTTTTGCTTTACATTGAGAAATGCCTGCCACCCTATAGAAGGGTATTTGGACACCCCAAAACATTGGGGGGCTTTAGGATATTTTTATGGTGTGAACACAAATACACTTTTTATGTCTTAAGTCATCTTTTGGTGAGTGGTCACTAGTTCCAATGCACCTTGTAGTATATTTGTGGCTTTCATGCAAACAGTTTACTCCTTCATTTGAGTTTCTTTATGCTCAGGGAGGATCTGGACTGTCCTTTGCAGGTACTTACAGATGCCAAGCAAGAAATGGACATTGGGGTGATCATATCTGATGATCTCAAGGTGGCAGGCCAGTGTGACAGGTAGTCCAAGCAAGAAACACCGCGAACAGACGGTCCAATTAATAACCATGCAGTGCTCAATAAGGGCAGCCAACCCTGATAGCAAATAGACTCCAAAAATAGAGAGCGCAACATCACCTCTAGCACTGGGTAAATGCTTTATACAGGTGAAGACTGAAACACAAAAAGGAGCGTCGAGGCGCTAGGGATGTTTTGGTTTTTTGCAGCGATCACCTTGCACTGTTTTTTTATTGTATATTGTTACTGTGAAGACTTCAATAAAAGTTTGAGTGTTTTTTTCACTATAAGACGCTCCTTTTTGTGTTTCAGTCTTCACCTGTATAAAGCATTTACCCAGTGCTAGAGGTGCTGTTGTGTTCCCAGTGTAACAGGTAGCAGGCAAGGCAAGCAGGATGCTGGGCTGCGTAAGGAGGGGCAGCTATACCAGGAGAAGGGAGGGGGTGTTGCCACTGTGTGGCTCACTTGTGAGACCCCACCTGGAGTACTGTGTCCAGTTCTGGAGGCCACACCTCCACAAGGACATCAGCATGGTGGAAGCGGTCCAGAGAAGGCCTACTAAAATGGTACAGGGGTTGCACGAGAAACTTTACAAGGAGAGGCTGTGAGAGCTCAACATGTACTCCTTAGAGGAGAAAAGAGCAAGAGGGGACATGACTGAGACCTATAAGTGCCTCATGGGAGTGAACAAGGTACAAGAGAGGAGTCTCTTAAATATGAGGAGTAGTACCAGAATGCAGGTCATGCCATGAAGCTTGAGTGGGGGAAGTTTAAGAGGGATGTGAGGAAATACTTCTTCACAGAAAGGGTGGAGAATGTCTGGAACAGCCTGCCACACATCGGTGTCAGTGGCTCAGCAGGTAGCACACTCACCTCTGAGGCTGGGAGATCAGAAGGCTGTGGGTTCTAACCCCACACCAGGCACTGGGTTAATATCTCAGTACTGACACTGCAGTGCAGCATGAGAAGGATGCTGCACTCCTGAGGTGCCGTCTTTCAGATGAGACGTTAAAACAAGGTCCCATCTGTCTGTTCTGGTGGTAGTTCAGGTGGATGTTAAAGATCCCATGGCACTTCTCTAAAAGAGTAGGGGTGTTTTTATTCATAAATCACATATTGCATACAGTGTTACATAGTGTCACAGATTTTGAAAGAAAAAACAATAATACTACAGTAGAAGAAACAGAAAACAAAAAGGGATTATAGCAATACAGAACAACACTGTAAATAAATTAAACTCTGAGTCATCACAACCAAGTTGACTTCATAAGATCAAAATATCAAATTAAAATAATACTCCCAAAATTATAGATTACTATCCGAAGGGAGAAAACACATTCTTCAAAAGCAAACATAAGGTAATATCCTGACATTATGATGTCCCCTTATTTGTATTTAATAAAGATTTGAAACCCTTTCTAACATTTAAAAACTTTATCACTAGGGTATAACATTAAATCTTTCTGGTACACTTTCCCCATTGCTTGGGAAACTAGATGGCTAAATACTGTATAAGGCATCTTTTTTTTGGTGTATAACCCATTGGCACCTGGCCTGCCATAAATAATACCTCGGACAGCAAAGGAAAATCATGAAGGTGTCTTGATGTAACTGTGAGTGCCCATAGGGGTAATCCCCTATCACTAAAATATCATATGTTAAGCTCTGCAGCCATCCCATGTTCCATCTAGTGGCTAAAAATAACCATAATTGTTTTGAATTGGAACAAAGGAATAAAAAATGCTCCATGGATTCCTCTTTATCGATACAGTCTGGATATGGACAATTCCCTTCTGCTAGTGCTTTATGCTTAGCATTGCCTCTGATATTCCATCTCCCATATATCATAAGCCATAAAATTTCCCACATCAGTTGAGGGATTCTACTATTTGTGAGTTTTTCAAAACCAAAGGGGTAGAGCTAGAAGGACAGTTTTTAAAGCAAGGCTCAGTAAGGTATGTCTGAGCCAGAACATCTTGATATAAATTTTTCTGAGTACCCTGCAGAATGGATAATTTAGTGATATTCCATTTAAAGAGTTTTGGGGCTGCTGGCCAGAAATAATCTGGTATATGCAGATGGGGATGTAATTTGGGAGCCATATTATGCCATGCTGCTAAATATCGTCCCAATGTGAGTTTCAGTAAACAATGAGCAGTAGAGGTTATTGTGGATATACCATATTTAACAGTATGAAAAAAGAACAAAGAATGCAAAAATGCTATAGGTTCTATCATACCCAACCCACCCTTGTCTTTATGTAAATAAGTGAAACGCTGTTTAATGGGATTTAATTTATTGCCCCGGTGTCCTGGCCAAATTTCCCCCATTCACTAAAAATACCACCAACAGCTTAATCTGGTTCAGTTTCAATTGGTTACCATTTGTATCCCCCAGTCGCCCTTGAAAAAGGGACTTCTAGTCTCAGTGGGCCTACTGGGTCAACAAAATTCAATAAATAAATAAAATCAATAAAACAGTGGGTGCTTCAAACATGCATGGGATTGGCACATGGGTATAATAAATAGAGGGGAGGGAGGGAACACCTGTGACTAAATGATGTCGAGGGTGTAGTGTTAGGTAGGGAAAAGAGAGTAGACTAGATGGCTTACTAGTCCTTTTCTGCTGACGCATTCTGCTTTTTTATGGAAGCATGTTCTGACAGTGTGTTTTGACATGGAGCAAGTATGGTAATTCCTCAACAGCGAAAAGACATGGAGGAACTGAAAGTGAAGTTAGGAGTGATAGAAGCAAAAAAAAATCACATGAAATGTGAAAATGGTGGATGAATTTAACCATCAGAATTCACAGAACTCCCCACTGGTATCTAGTAAAGACTTTCAAATTACAAGGCAGACTGGTGACCGGAGTCAAAGTGACAAATGCTTTAGTAGTCTGTGATGATAACAGTAGTTTGGAACATCTAATTAAAAGTGGATTGAGGATAGGCTCCTCTGAATCAGAAATTATTGAAGCTGTGATCTGTGCAGTAAGTCCAGGGCTAACACTTACTATAATTATGTAACATTGGTTGGAAATGAATCGATCTGATTGGTTGATGACATCATACAAGGGTTAGGTCAACAGCTGGAAACCCACAAGTATGATACAATTAGAATTTTAACTGTTTAAACATTAATTTAAAAAAATAAAAAGAATGTTAGTGTAATAAATGAAGTTATTCCAGGGCTTGGGTTACCTTTGTTAATGTAATCCTACTGGCATTGTCGTACCATTGTATTGTATTTGAACCTGTTGGATTCTATGTAACCCCCGTAGGTTGCATCTGGAAGCAAGCGGTCCCCGCTCAGTATGCTTATCTGGTAAATCTTTAAATAAATAAATAAATAAATACATAAATAAAACACACTGCTTCTCATGCCTCCCCAAATGATATTCCTCCAACTCCTGGTCATAACTTAATGCTTAAAACAGTTAACGCAAATTAAGCATTTTAATTGGCTAACAGCTTTCTAAAATGTGTAGATTAACAGCTGGAAACCACCATGTACAATGAGTAACTAGAATTCTAACAGTAAAAACATTCATTTAAAAATGAAAACATTGTCATTATGTAATAGCATTAAACTGGAGTTGGGTTACCTTGATGAGCTAACCATTGGGCAAGGCAATTTTATTTTTATGGCACCCAATCCCAGCGGCTCTGGGTGTCTCACAATGAGTACAATTCTATAAAAAGCAATTAAAATTAATACAAAATACAGCCCTCTGCTGTGCCTTATGACTCCTAGGGTTAGATAAACTGTCTTCAGCATCCAGGGGTCAGAGAGCATTACTTCTACATTTTTGTGACTCTTTCCCCAGTTTCCCACTCTAGCAGGATCCTCTGGGACAGCACTCCAGCAGTGATTAGCCCTGCCACCTGCAACCAGCTGACAAACCCTAGCATGGCCAGAAGAGGTGCACTATGTTTTAAACTAAAACAAAGACCTTGCCTGAGATCCTGTGTGTGGGTGAGCCCTTTGAACCAGCTGCCCACAGCCACGCCATTCCTTCCACTATCCTGGAACAAATTGCAGTCCTCCATCAAGTTTTCTAAACTAGTCTCTTTCAATATACTGAAACCCTTGATCAGCAAACTGCCTTAAGGAAGTCTGCCATTGTCATGCTAGCTAGCATGTCATTTCATGCTATACAAATTTTACCCAACATTAAGTTCTTTCTGTGCCTCCAAATCGATAATTGTATCTTTTTAGAATTGTTTGGAATTATCATAATTGTTATTTTTATGCCACTGTTTTGTTTTAGTCATGTACTCTCTCTTTAATTGTATATTTGCGCTTTCCTGAACCATGCTTTGTCCACCTCTATATTGCCATATCTTGTTTGTATTGTATTGTTCTGTCCTTAGCAGGACCGCCTGTAAATGAGCTTGCTCAATGGAGTTTTCCTGGTGAAATAAACTTGAACTTGAGTTTGAACTTTAAACTGGCTGCCCACACAGTACCTCTGGAGTCTTCAGCATCCAGGGGTTGCAGAGAGTTACCTTCACAACTTTATGACACCCCCCCCCCCAGCACCACCGATTTTCCACTCCAGTGGGAGCCTCTGGGACAGTGCTCCAGCGATGGTTAGCCCTTCCCCCTCCAGCTAGCTGGCCAACCCTAATGTGGACAGAAAAGGTGTGCTACTTTTTAAACTAAAACAAAAACTTTGCCTGGGATCATGTGTGTGGGTGAGCCCTTTAAACTGGATGCTCACACAGTAACTCTGCAGTCTTTAGCATCCAGGGGTCAGAGAGAGTCACCTCCACAACTTTGTGACTCTCCACCCCAGTGACCACCGATTTCCCACTGCAGTGGGACCCTCTGGGACAGTGCTCCAGTGGCATTTAGCCCCCACCCCCACCAGCCAGCCGACCCACCCTGGGTGGCCTACTCCCTCAGAAGGTGACTCTCCTAGTGGTCCTCCACGGCAGTCCTTGTGTGAAGGGCCGAGAGCAAAGGGCATTATGGGAGTCTGCTCAAGGAGTCCACCTAAGGAGGCAGCCGGTGGCCGAACACGCTGCTCGAAGTAATCAAGAGCCATCTGAGACAAGATACACAGTGTATGACACTGAATTTGATCATTTGAACTCTAACAAATGTGATGCTAACCAAACTGCTGCCACTGCTGTAACAGGCATAGTTACTATTACTGACCATAATAATCAAGTTTATACTGTGAAAAAGCACTGTCATGCTACTGATATAATAGTTTGATATTAACACAATTGTTTATTAATTGACTGCTTAAGCACATCACTGCTGGTTGCAATTCCTATCTGCAGTTGCACTGTGCCAGAAATGAGCTGATGTTCAAAATTATACAATGGCAAGGAAAAAATCCTGCCCTCTGATTGGTCAGCCGCCACCTTGAACAGTGATGTTATTCCAGTACAACGTCACTGTATCAAGGTCAGGCACACCTGACCGCACCAAAAAGAAAATAAATATATTATTTATTTTATTGAAATTGTTTCACCAGGAAAGGCACACTGAGGAAATAGCTGCTCATCTCCCGGTGCGACCGGGGGCGGGTTGGGTACAGAGGAAACAGGATACATAATAATACAGTAACATTGGTACATAGAATATATAATATACATTGAGGGTTACTCAGACATTGACTCGCAAGAAGCAGTAATCAAGAGCAGAAAAAAAAAAAACAAGGACATTAAGTGCCTATTGGACAAGTGCATCTGTTGAGCTAAGAATAGTCACTCCATCCTGTCCCTTGCTTCCCTGCCAGATGGAATCCTTCTCATAGCAGCAACTATCCCTGATGCCTGCCTGCCTCCCATATAAATAACACATAACCTTCCCCCATGTCAGGTATCATGTTAGGCAGTGATGGTATCCACTTACCATGCTGATATTTCAACTACCAGTTGCCCAAATACCAGAGGAGCTCACCACAAAACAATTTCAAACCACTGCTGCAAGGAGCTTCACATTTCAGTTGACCATTGTGGAGGCGCGTGCTTGGCTATCCATTTTTCAAAAGAGCTGCAAAAAACGGTGGATCTTACTTCGAGTATGAGCTCCTGCAGCAGGCTAAACCTTAAGGACTATGCCACCAGGCACTAGGACTCCACGGAAAACTTCTAGCCAGCAGTACCCAGCTGGTGTCTGTCCCTTATGTCGGTCTGCCCACCGACACCCTCTGTATAAAGGGGGTGGTCCTCATCCCCACCTCAGTTCTTTTCCTGATGTTGATCTGTGCGCTTCAGTTCCTTGGACATCTCGTTGCATCTGTTGACTACCATTTTCCGCTTCTCATTAGAGTACTCGATTTTTCTTTTTTTCTCAGAAAAACAATATTTTCGAGTTGGTTTATGTCATCTACATCTTCTTCATCTTCCACCAAGGGACAGAAGTCCAAGTGTCTATGTGGGTGGTAGATTCCCGTGAAAGATGACCACCCTCGGTATCTCTTCTGCCTGGGGCCTGACCACAACGTTAACACCTGCCCAGACTGCAGTAAATTCAACCAGTGGACCAGGATCCCTCACCACAAGACACTCCAGGCCTACCTAATGGAGCAGCAGCTCGATGACCTTCAACACCTGTTGAAGGCCAGCTCCTCAACCTCTCGGTCGTCATCTTCCCGTAAGAGAAACACGCAGGAGGGAAGCACCAACACTGAGAGAAGGAGCACAGTAGATCGGAGTCCCACTCTAAATCTCCTCATCAAAAGGAGAAACACTCCGGTTCGCACTCTGGCAAGAGAGCGGACTCTGCCCTCCTGCCAGGCCTTGTTTCCTCTGACCTGCTGTTGATGAAGACTTCCGCCCTTAGCCTGATGATGGGTGGGAGTTCTTCAGGGCAAGGACCTTTGAGTCCCTCCCTGAGTCTTAGGCCCTTTCAGCATACTTCGGGGTCTAAGGCCAGGATGTCAGCCAAAAAGGCTCAGGCGTCTTTTGCCTCTGGCTCATCGTCAGCCTCCGATGATAAGAACGTTCCCCCTGAGGGAAGTCATCAGGTGCTAAGATGAAAACCCTGATGCACACCTTGGACAACAGGCCTTCCGATAAATGGAAGGACCAGGGGAAGACCCCACAAGGTAAGGTGCCCAGTGACCAGACGTTAGGGTCAGCCACCCTACCTCAGATGCCTGTATGTCTACCATCTGAGAAGCTAATGTCAGAGCTGTTGTCTCCAGTGGATAAGCAGCCTGATGCCCAGGCACCTGTAGATCAGACGCCGGGCCAGACACCTGCAGCTCCGGTAGCCGATGACCAGATGTCAGGGGACAAGATGACAGGTCTTGAAATTCTGCCTATCCCTGACAAACACCCAGATATGATGCCAGGACTGAGTAATCCACTGGATGCTCCCACAGGCCCCACCAGCGTACCTACACCTCAGGCACCAATGGTTCCTCTGGCGGACGTCGGACAACTTTTTGCATCACGGTGGAACATAGTGAAAGGGGACTTACTTAAGAGGGATGAACCCCCAGTGCCTCCTCCACCATAGCCTCCCAACCCAGTCCTGAACAAGGCTCCGATCCTGGACACTCAGCCAGCTTCTCCGCCCACCCCCAGGAGCCCCACTCCTAAGGGTTCAGATTCAGAACCTCCCAGACGTAGGGCCAGGTATCGCCACTCCTCCTTCAAGTCATCTTCCTCTGATGGCAGGAGCAAATGCCGGCACGGGCAGAAACATTTGAGGTCTGACTCCTCTTCCTCTTCCAGAAGGCGCCCTTCTTCTTTGGGCTCTTTGACCAGGGGCTACTCCCCAGAACCAGCCAGTCATTGCAGTTCACCCAGATCCCCACCATATGACCTGACATTCATGGACTTAATGCGTCGTATCCAATTCCTAAACCAATGAGATATGGAGGAATTGGACCAAGAGAGAAGAAGGCTCCTTACCTTCTTGGGCATGAGTGACCCTAAGCCTTTGGTCATCCCCCCCTTCTGGTCCCTCCCTTCCGGTACTTGACCAGATTGGCATGGGAACACCCTTCTTCTTCTTTGGCTATCCCCAAAGAGGTGGACAGGTTATACAAGCCCCCTAAGGCGGAGCCCTTGCTGAGCAGAATCTAAGGACAGATTCCATGGTCCTAACCCCAGCACATGGCAGGGACCGAGCAACTCAAGCACATGAGCTTTCAGCCTCCCAACAAGGAATCTAAGAAACTGGAGCAGCTTGGGAGAAGAGTTTATACCTCTTCCACTTGTTCTATTCGATCCTTAAATTGTTGGGCACATATGGTGCTGTATCAAAAATCTCTGTGGAAGAAATTCTTGAATTGGCTAAAAAACAACCAGACAATCCGGCTCATACATAGCTTATGGATATCCTTCAGTCCAGTCTGAACATAGGAAAACATGTGCTGAGAGCATCCTATTACTCAACGGACACAGCTGCTAGAGCCGCGTTCACTGGGATCTGCCTCCATTGCCACTCTTGGTTGCGGTTATCTGGGTTTAGACAGGACCTGCAGGATTCCATTCTGGATGCTCCTTTTCATGGGTCCATCCTCTTCGGGGAAGAGGTACAGAAAGTTATAATGGATCTGCAAGACTCTGGGAAGGTGGTGCTGTCCGTTCATCATATGTACCGGTCAGACCCCCAGCAGCCCAAGTGTAAGCACTTTCAGTGCACGAATGCCAAAAACAGAGAGGCCAACAGCCCCAAGGTTGTTTCAAAAGAAAGACTTCCTCTCAACCATCTGGAAACAGCGAGCCTAGGAGTGCCAAACCCTCCCAGTCTTCACTGCCCACCCCAGCCACCCATGCATGACTCCCTGCTTGCCCCCCCCTCCAGTGTAGTCAATGGGGGAAACAGTAGGGTGTCAGTTCTCCCTCTACCTAGAAGGGTGGACAAACATTACAACAGATGTATGGGTTCTGGACATTATCAAAAAGGGTTATACGCTGGAATTTGTCAAGTTTCCCCAGACAGTCCTCCAGCCCCTCTCTCGATACTCTCCAGCTCACACAGCCCTCATCAGGGATGAGATCCAGGCCTTGTTCTTGAAACGAGCCATACAGCTTGTTCCTCTTCCTCAACAGGGAACCAGGTATTATTCCTACTTCTACTTGATTTCTAAGAAGACCGGGGACTTAAGACCCATACTGGACCTGAGTCAATTGAACCAATTCATCGAGTACAAAAAGTTCAGAATGGTGACCTTACCTGAACTGATCCCCATGCTAGGTCAGGGGGATTGCTTATGTTCCCTGGACATGCAAGATACCTACTTGCACATCCCAGTGTTTCCAGCTCACCAGAAATACCTTTGGATCACCTTCCAAGGGAATCACTATCAGTTCTGAGCTTTGCCTTTCGGCCTCTCCTCAGCACCAAGGGTGTTTACCAAATGTCTCACAGTAGTTGCAGCAACTCTCAGTAGACAGGGCCACTTCATCTATTCCTACCTAGACAATTGGCTCCTAACTGTTCCCTCCAGATCACAGTTAATACACACCCTCTCGGACACATTCCAGATGTTCCAGTGGCTGGGGATAACAATCAGTCTCTCAAAGTCCTGTTCTTGGCCCTGCCAATGTCTGCAGTACATAGGGACCATTCTAGACACAAATCAGGAAAGGGCCTTCCTCCCACCTGACAGGACCACTCAGCTGAGAGATCTGGTGTCCAGAATAGCTTCAACCAACCTAGACACAGCCCAAACTATGTTGCAACTTCTGGGACATATGACAGCTGCCATACCTACGGTCCAGTTGGCACACATGCATATAAGAGTTCCCCAATGGACTGTAAGGGCTCAGTGGGACCAGAGGTCCAATGACCTCAAACATCCCATGTGTATTTTGAGGGCTGTTCCGCAAGCGCTGTCATGGTGGCTAACTTCTCCAAATTTGAAGCGGAGTACCATTCCATTAGATTCACGAGCCAGATCCTGACCACAGATGCATCGGGTCTAGGATGGGTGCTCACTTTTAGAATCACCGTACTCAGGCCACATAGTCAGACCCAGAAGTGCCCCTGCACATCATCATTTTAGAGATGAGAGTGATTCTGTATGCCATGCAGGCCTTTCAGGTGCACTTCTGCCAGGGTCCCCTGCTTGTTCAGACTGACAACATGTCGGTAATCTTTTATATCAACAAGCAGGGGGGATGCACTCCTACCCTCTGTGCAGAGAAGCCATGAGAGTGTGGTACTGGGCCCTAGAACACAGACTAAAGCTGACAGTGGTTCATGTTCCCGGCATACAAAACATCCTGGCAGGCAAACTCAGCCACTCTCGATCCAGGAACCATGAGTGGGAGCTGCTTCAAGAAGTGGTGGACAACCTGTTCGAAAGATGGGGCCATCCAGAGCTGGACCTTTTCACATCCCCATGCAGTGCCAAACTGTCCAATTTCTGCTCTCTAAATCCCAGGCCTGGTGTTTTCTGAAGAGATGCATTGTCACTCTGCTGGACATGGAGGTTTCTTTATGCATTCCCCTCCCATTCCCCCTTCTGCAGAGGGTGCTGCTCAAGCTGCAGGCTGAAGGGGCAGCAATGATTTTGATAGCCCCATTCTGGCTGCGCCAGATATGGTTCCACCTCTTGCAGTGACTGACAGAGGAAACTCCCTTTCCACTACCTCTGTCATTCAGCTTGCTATCCCAAGATGACAGCACACTGGTCCACCCAGATCTTCGGTCTCTACACCTTCTTGCATAGCTCCTGCTGACCTAGCTGTCTCCCATCATGGAGTTTTGTGGAGGGTGGCTGAAGTCCTCATAGAGGCAAGAAAGCCATCTACACAGGCTACAGATGCCATGAAGTGGAAACGTTTTTGCATCTGGGCAACTGCACGTTCCCCTGGACCCTTTTACTTGCTCGGTGAACTCAGTCTTGGAGTATCTACTCTCGCTCTCGGACATTGGGCTGCACTACTCATCCATTAAGGTGCACCTCTGTGCCATCTCGGTTTATCATGCACCTGTGGAAGGTAGAAACATTGCTCTGTTGGATCTCCCTCACACCTTTCCATGGGGCATGCTTCATTTGAAACCTCCCATTAGGGATCCTGTTCCCCTGTGGGACCTTTTATTTGTTCTAGAGAAATTAACCTTGCCTCCCTTTGAACTGGCCATGGATTGTGACCTCTGCTTTCTCTCATGGAATGTGTTATTTTTAGTTGCCATTACTTTAGCTCAAAGAATTTCAGAGCTTCAAGCACTCATGTGCAAAGAACCTTATTTAATTTTTCACAGAGACCTGGTATCTCTTCATACTAATCCTAAGTTTCTACCAAAGGTAGTATCTGAGCTGACACTAAACCAAGATATCTGCCTTTCAGTTTATTATCCTGAGTATTCAAATTGGGGGGAGGCCCTCCTTCACACTCTAGATGTCCACAGGATCCTTCATTACTACTTGAACCAGACTAAGTCGGCCCGTAAGTCCTATCAGTTGTTTGTTTCTTTTGCCCCAAGGGCTCTGAGGAAGCCTGTTGCAAAACAAACCCTGTCAAAATGGTTGGTCAATTGCATTGTGATCATCTACAATAAGTATGACAAACCCTTACAGGGATGACTCAAGGGACATTCCACAAGGGGGATGGCTGCATCCTTCGCAGCTATGAAAAATGTTTTGACGGCAGACATCTGCGCTGCCGCAACCTAGAACTTTGTGCACACTTTCATCAAGCACTACACTCTATATATTTCCTCCAGAAAAACAGCAGGATTCAGCCTAGCTGTGCTCCAAGGCCTTCTATCATAAGAATCCAATGTTTTTTTTCCTACCACCCTGTTTCCCTTGTTTCCCTCTGGAACACTGCTTGGGACTCCGTCCTTAAGGTGTAGCCTGCTGCAGGAGCTCATACTCAAAGTAAGATAGTACAGTTACGTAAGAACCGACTGTAACAGTAGATCTTTCAGAAGAGCTCCTGCAGCAGGCGCTATTTTCCCTCCCTCCATCCCCCTATTATACTTTCTGCTTCTTGGAATTTTTGGCATCTGCCTCAGCTTCCTTCTGCTGCTCTACCTCCGGGTCTTCGGTGGGTGAACTGAGGTGGGGCTGTGGACCGCCCTTTATATAGAGGTTGACATAGGTGGGCAGACCGACATAAGGGGTGGACCCCAGCTGGGTACTGCTGGCTCGAAGTTTTCCATGGAGTCCTAGTGCCTGGCAGCATAGTCCTTAAGGTGTAGCCTGCTGCAGGAGCTTTTCTTGAAGATCTACTGTTACAGTAAGTTCTTACGTCACTGTACTTTTCTTTTTATTGTAAAACACTCACTGCAGGGATGTCACATATTTCCATCTCCTAATACCCTCTCCCTACTGTCCAGCTCACAGTTGTGCCATCTTAACCTGACAGCTCACAAAAGAAGCACCATGCACATACTTGAAAGCCTACCTGCTCCGCATTTCTTCCGAGCACAGTGGCTAGGGCTTCTCAAAATGAGTTGTAGAAATCTAAAGGGGAAAAAATACAAAAAAAAGTTACCAAAATTCTCCTAGTTTTACTGCTTCCTGTCATTGTCTTTGTGTGTCGGGGGGGGGGGGGAGTAGACACTTGCTCCCGGAAAGCGGCAGACAGAGCCAGACAGTATAATAGCACTATTCACCAGCTCCACCTACTGGCCAAAACAGTGGAAAAGAACTTTTTTTAATGTGTATACCTACCCCAGTAAAATATTAAGTAAAATACATTATTTTATGCATTTTTGTAATCTTTTTCTTTCTTTCTTTACAAACAAGCCATTGTATAATAGCAGTAATGCACTCCAGGGTGTGTGTTTTGCTGGGATAATGTCACTTCTCGGCTGTTGGATGCACTCAGCCTGAGGCCTCATGCCCAACCACCTGAGGCATGATGTTATCCCACCATGACACACACCCTGTTGTGCATTATTGCTTAATTGCCCTCTCCTATAAACTGCTGAATTTCATCTAAACTCACAGACCCTGCTAATTCTTTATCTGGGTAATCCCTACAAAGGTGTAACCATACTTTGTACTATAAAACCAGTTCCAATCTCGTCATTTACATTAACTGCAGGTCAGCTAACTTATTTATCTGAAAGCTCTGCTGTCTTGTTATCAATCTCTTATAAATATTATTATCCACAATATCTAAGGGAAGTAACACATTCCAATATTTAAATTACCTATAAGACTAGATAATATTGGATTATGGAGAAATTGCTACTGGGGGCTTTGATGCTGCTGTGTTACATAGGAGAACCCCTTGCAAGGGACCATCCTGTCCCTCCCCAGAAAACAGATAAGAAACTACTCACTAGGGGGCCACTTCCTAAGTGGTGCACATACACCATATGAATAACAACTTATCTGACCACTGCACAGCCAGTTACTGTGAGCTTGCTACTACTTATTAAGGTCTCATATGACAAATACTCCCTTGTCAGCATCACTAACTCTACTCTAGGAATCAAAACTAAAACAGAACAGCAGGATTATCTGCTACATAGAAAATGTCAGAACAGTAAAACATTGATTTTACTACTATTAATATGTTCCGGTAATGTCAACGTTAATCCTGGCCCACTCTCACCAATTGCATCACCCTCTGAATTACCACCCCTTAAGGGACTGAAATTCATCCTAATCAAAGTGTATAACCTTCTCAAAAAATTGAATGGAGTAAAAGCCTTGGTCTCATATACGAGTCCTGATATCCTCATCCTCACAGAAACATGGCTTAAGGACTCAGTATCTCACAAAGAAATTGCAATACCCTCATACAACCCCTTCCGATTGGATAGATCTACCAGGGGAGGCAGCCTTGCCATTTACATTCATAAGAAATTCAAGGTGGTAGAATGCAGCTCCCTTTCATTGCCAAGGGGATTTGAATGTCTGGCAATCTAACTTTCCTTATCAGCTGCTGAAACTGTAAGCACTGTAGGTTGCTGCAGACCACCTAGTGGTGGATTAGAACTTCTGAACCATATCCATGACCTGCCAGATACCAGCCAAAATGAAACAATAATATTAGGAGACCAAAATCTAGATTGGAACTCTCAAAAATCAAAGAGCTTAAAAAACCTCTGTGATGATTTAGGGTTAGCACAATTAATTACTGAGCCCACAAGACTAAACATAAAAAACCCTACCAATGACTCCACACTAGACTTCATATTAACCAATAGGCCCATTAAGTTCACCCATGCAGCAGTATTCCACAGTAATCTCAGTGATCATAGGCAGCCTATGTTGGAGGCCCAATAAAGCAAGAACACCATTCAAAATTCATCTTCAAAAAGAGGTCCACAAAGTTTGACACTTCACACTTCCTAGCTGATTTGAACACTATAAGTTGGCAGCAATTCTACTTTGCCACCTCAATTCAAGAAGCAACTGGGCATTTCAATTAAATATAGCTGGGGATCATAAATAAACATGCACCCCTGATAAAATAGAGGGTCAGAAAGAAATCATGCCCTTGGTTCAATACTGAATAAAAAAAAAGCCTTAAGAACATGGGATAGACTCTGGGCTATTGCGAGGCATACAAAAAAATTACGCTGATTGGACTGCTTTTAAACAGTCGAGAAATTCATGTACCAAACTCATAAGGACTATACTAAAGCTAACTTTTATCTGAAATCATTGGATAACTCTAGAAGTAGTGCAGCCACATTTTGGAAAGTGGTCAAGAATATAGAAGGCCAGAAATCGATTCCCTTCCATCCCTATCAAAATTGAGTCGCAAGGCAAATTAATAACTGATCAACAAAATAATTCTGTAGGAACTAAATTCCAACTTCAGGACTTGCTTTTGATAACTCCCCAGCAGCACATTATCCTACCCCCCCACATGGAAAACACCTCCACCCAGATTCAACCAACAAACATTTTCACATTTCAGCCCATTATATACAAGCAGGTGGAAGGCACACTACTAAGTCTTGATACAAACAAAAGTGCTGGAGCTGAATGAACTTGACCCCGATTCCTAAAAATTGGCTTCTGTCACCTATCGGCACCTATAACCCATCTTTTTAATCTCTCACTTTCTAGCACTGAACTCCCTACAATCTGGAAAATGGCACATATCATACCTCTCTTCAAATCAGGTGATGCATGCAATCTAAGTAATTACCAACCATGTGTATTCTGCCCACTCTGGCCAAGCTTCTCGAAAAATTAGTAAATACTCAGCTAAGGGAATACCTAGAGTATACAAACTTTATAAATCCCATGCAATCTGGATTTAGACCCAAACCCAGCACTACAACAGCCTTAGCTAAAGTCACCAATGACTGGTTAATAGCTCTTGATAGAAAGCACATCACAGAAGCTGTATTTCTTGACCTTAGTGAAGCTTTCAACACAGTTGACCACAATATACTGCTACACAAACTAAAAGATATAGGAGTGGATCCAGCTGCAATGTCATTGTTCTCAAATTAGCTGGCAGAAAACAACAAATCATAGGGGATGGTGCTTTCTTCTCCTATACAATGCTTCCTAGAGCAGTACCACAAGGATTACTATTGGGCCCATTACTTTTCATGCTATATATTAATGATCTTGATAGAAACATTAATTTGGCTACTGTACATTTCTATGCTGATGATATGTTCCTTTATATCTCTGTACCCTCCCTACCCAGTGTCCGTGATGATCTACAATCTAAGTTTAATCAACTATAGCTTGACCTATTCCAATCTAAACTATTACTAAACACTAAAAAGATAAAAAAAAATTTTATCTGCTAATGTGCTACTCTTCACTTTACCTCCCCCCACTATAACCACACTCTTAGAAGACTCACTGGAAGTGGTGGACAATTTAAAATACCTTGGTTTATGGCTGGATAGACACATGTCCTTCAACACACACATCAAGGATTTATGGAAAAGGCTGAAAATAAGATTAGGCTTCTTTTATAGAAACAAGATGGAAATGTGAAAGAAAAATGTGACTCACTGGAACTTGAACCCCAGGCCCCTGGCGTACTTTTCCTTTTCCTTTCATATTCCCATCATAAATTAAAATTGTCTTGGAGTGGCTTTACTGTACTAAGAATGTTACCTGGTTATCGCTTCTTTATAGAAACAAGAATAGCCTCCCAATGGATGTTAGGAAACGATTAGTGCAAATCACCTTCCTCCCCATCATGGATTATGCTGACCTGATTTATAGCTGCTGTTCAAAAACCTATCTAAACAAACTAGATGTGCTCTATCACAAAGCCCTTTGTTTTGTTACTAACTCAGCACCCAGAAAACACCACTGCCTACTATATGCTATGGTAGGGTGGTCCTCTCAAACTACAAGGAGGCATGCAACTCTGTATATCTGGGCATACAAAGCAATAACCAAAAATCTACCACGTTATATCTCAGACCTTGCCATCTGGACTCATAGTAGCTATGCACTAAGGTAAAGTGATAATATTCTCCTTGGTATCCCAAAATGTGCTGTCCAATTTAGATGAATGGCCATTAGCAGTATTAGCCCTAAGATTTGGAACAACCTGTAAAACTCACTTAAACTCACCAGCATAGTGAGCCTTGGTATCTTCAAATCCCTTCTAAGAAATTATAGCATTGGTACTTATACCTGTAATTAGTATAAAGATATGACTATCATTATACTTAATACCCACTGGTCCTTCAACTAGGGTAGATTCCTCCTGAATCACATTAATGTAGGACACGATCTACTTTTATGCATACCAGGATGCCCATAACTTGTATTAGATAGGCACTTAGCACCCTCTTTTATCATAAATCTTAGAAAACACTATACTGTAGTCTATATTTTCTCTGTGTGTATTGTACTACATACCTACTGTATATTAATGAATTTCTTGTGCCATGTATGTAACTCTCTAAATTGCTCAGCCCTGGGTCGATATGTTGCGGACAAAAACAGCATGTCAACATACTGCGCTATCAATATAGCGACAACAACTATAACACTCAGTTCAAACACTGAGTGGTAATAAAAGCTAAAACCACACAGAAAAACTTGCTTTTTGCAGGGCCTCTGCCCCTCCCCCCACACCACCCGTTATGGGAGGCTGTACCCCTGAACCCCTCACATTAGAATAACCACCTCCAAAGGGGAGGCAACTCTGGGATGGGGAGAAACCCAGGCAGAGGGAGAACTGGCAACCACACAAAACTTAAGACAAAATAAAAAAAGACACAGGTAATCCGGGACTGGGAATCAAATCCCAATCCACACACTCTCCGTTGCCTTCAGCTCTACCCTCTGAGTCAGCTGCTTGGAGAACTGCCACCCAGCAGAGGTCTTATTCTCTGCATCACTGCATCCCAGCCAACAGCTACAGGGATAGCACTACCGCTCCTTCACCATATTCTACCTGCACAATATTTTTCCCTGTAGCTATTTTACTGCATGTTGTTTTACATGCGTGGTTTTCCTTGTGACATTATGTGGTCGCAATATTGACCAGGTACCAAATTGCTTTATGTATATTATATTGCATACCTTCTCTAACAAATGTCTTGTGTTATGTATGTATCTTTTTAAATATTGTATATTATAATGTTGAATGCCTACCTTATGCTGTCCTACCCAGGACCTTCTTGTAAATGAGCTTGTTCAATGGAGCCTTTTCCTGGTGAAATAAATAAACTAAACTAAACCCCTGATTAGGCTGTAATGCTTAAAAGGTTATTCAGAGGGAGGAGAATTATTCTCTTACAAAACTGAAACAAATTCTGCAAACACAGTATGCTGAAAAAGACACAACACAACCAACTTATTTTAGAAACCTGGGCTGTGCTACTATATTTTTCACAACAGGCACAGAAGATTCAACATCTAGATACCTACCCCTCCTTTCCCATTCATTTTAGTTGGGAGCAGAATTTAACAACCCCTCTGTAGAAGTCCCCTCCACCACTATCAGAAACTGACTAAAGCTGCTCCAGAGCTCAGAGACACTACATGACTTTTTAGTACATGCAGTGGATTACCAACAAAAGGTTATCTTTGCATCAGAAAAAGCAGAATTTGACTTCAAATACCACCATGTGACAAACGTCTGCTCCGCTTTCACCAGTCTGTCACAAATTCACACACAACAGTGACCAGACATCTGGAGGGCTCCTTGTATTTCAATGCTGCCACCATTTGGTTGATTGATAGGGTATCTTGGCCTGGTTCTAGTCGTAACCCTGGCCACTGCTCACCCAATGCAAGGCCTTACTTTTGACACAGAACCAACTTTTCAGTCACTGTTGGGAACCTCTCACCAACTCTGTATCAGACACAAGTTAACTTCCTTACTTGTGGTTTATTTATTTACTTATTTATTTATTCATTTCAAGAGTTTCACTAAGAAAAGGGCAAACTGAGCTAAATAGCTCATTTTCAGATGTGTTCTGGGGGAAGGGGATGAGGAGAGTGCAGTCACGAGTTACATCAATGAAGTTATAATTATAGTGCATTAGACACTGCTTGATTGGGATGACTTTGTAGATTTCATATTGTCTCGATTAAGCAGGTGTCTCACTTACACAATGCTTCCAAACTGGAAAAGGACCTGGGGTAGTCATAACAGATGATCTAAAGGTAGCCAAACAATGTGAGAAGGCAGTGAGGAAAGTCATTGGGATGCTGGGGTGCATAGGGAGAGGTATCACCAGTAGAAAATAGGAAGTGGTGATGCCACTGTACAGACAGTTAGTGAGACCTCACCTGGAGTACTGCATGCAGTTCTGAAGACCCTATCTCCATAAGGACATTAGACAGGATAGAGGCAGTCCAAAGAAGGGCAACAAAAATGGTGCAGGGACTACACCAGAAACCATATGAGGAAAGATCAAGGGAACTCAACATGTATACCCTGGAGAAGAGGGGGGACATGATAGAGACATTCAAATACCTCAAAGGGATTTACAGAGTTCAAGAGGACAGCATCTTTCAGAAGAGGAGATGTGCAAGAACAAGGGGTCACAATATGAGGCTAGAGGGGGAAAGACTCGGGGGCAACATGAGGAAGTATTTTTTTACAGAAAGTGTAGTGGATGCATGGAACAGACTCTCTGAAGAGGTTGTAGGGGCAAAAACAGTGGGCAAATTCAAGAATGCATGTGACAGGCAGAAAGCAACTCTAGTCGTAGAAAGGAGGAGGTAGGCTGCAGATCAAATAAGATCTGGACTTCATACATTAGGTAGGGAAATGGGCAGACTGGGTGGGCCAAGCGGTCCTTATCTGCCGTCAGATTCTATGTTCCTGTGTTTGGACAGCATTAGTGCTGTATTGGACCTTGGCAGAAAAAAAGAACACAACCATATGGCTATAGGTTATACGAAACCTTGTGTTCATGCAACTTGTGCTAAAGCCACTTCCTACATCCCTCTTTGATTCACCTCTAGCTCTGATAATGTCTTTGAGGTCAGTGGGGACAATCGGGCATCTGGAGGTTATTCTGTGGTGTGGTGCTGTGGATCAGGTTGGCGCAGCTGCTGAGAATGTTACTGCTGCTGAGCCTGGTCATCAGAATCGGTTGTGCAACGAGGTTATTCTGTAGTGCTTTGCTGCGGGTCAGGTTGCTGCAGCTGCTGGAAATAATGTTGCTGCTGAACGGGTCAGTGAGTACTGAGCTAGGATTATTGGAAATCCTAGTGTGTTATATGGAAGGAGTTGTAACCTGCTTCCTCTGTCATGTCCCACGCAGTATACAGTGGGCATCAGTGGGGCACAGAGACTGAATTAGGGGACAGAGGGATGGTAAAAAGAGAACATGGGGTTAGGAAGGCTATGTGAGGGAGACAAACAAAAATATGCGACTCTGAAATGCCAACGATTTTGTCAACGCCACTGTCCCAATTAACCAGGTGCTAATGTCCCGATTAAAGGATGTAATTAACACGAGTCTCTATGGGAGAAGAAAACGTTCCTGGTGGGATCTCCCAGTTAAACAGGGCACCCCATTTAACTGTGTCCTGATTAAGTAGGATGTACTATTACAATAATAAAAAGTACACCATAGACAATTAGGAAAAAGCACAGTGTCCGAGTAACACAAAACATAGCATATCAGTAATAACAGTTTAGCAAAGTGGAACTATCAGCAAAATGAGGGAGGGAAGGGAGATTGCAAGTACAGTGGGGACAAGTCCAAGGGGACTAGTGGACTGATAAAATCAGGGCAATGGGGGAAGGAGTAATATGGAGGGAGGAGGAGGAGTGGGGCTAGCCATGGGTCAGGGGTACTAATCCAGCAGGGTCTTGTTTTTCTTGCACGAGTGAATCCCCTATTACATTTGATATAGAAGCAATACATGGAAAACTAATATTGCAAAAAGGCAAATCCTGTATGGGATCTGATAATATCACAGGTCACTTACTGTACCTACTTGCAAATTATTTGGTTCCTCCTTTGAAGCTATTGTAACCCCCGCCCCCATTCCCTGGGATTACTAGAATCCCATCAGTGTTAGGTGAGGAAGGCAGCTGGTGAATATGTAGTTAAAAGGTTTTTCACCTGCTCCCTCTCTGTTTATGTGGTCTCAGTTGCGAGCAGCGAGGGGATGTCATTTAGAAGTCTCGCAGCAGCATAAGCCACAATAGCAAGTTGTGAGTGGGGAATTTTAGAATTTTCAGTGAGTCTTAGTTCTGATGTTCAGTATGAACAGTTGGAGGAGTGAAGAGTTGCAGTGTGGGCTCTAAGGAGAGCTTACTTTTTCTCACCCTAGTCTGAGAACCATTTGTCTGCCTTGTAGAAGTGGTGGAAACCGTCTAGCAGGACTTCCTGGTTTCCTCATCCCTGGTGAGATAAGAAGTGACTGCAGAATGGATCCGAGGGGCAATCCCCCGACATGATCCAGGACACTGAAGCTGCCTTTTCTGTGTACAACTGTGAGTAATCTGACTTTGGGCATTCCCAGGAAAAGTGTACCTGCCTTGTTTTCTTTAGGGTGTTTACTCTGACAAAGGGACCTATGCACCCAGTTCTGTTTGAGACTGTTCTCAAGCTTTTTCCTAAAGTTGGCTGACAATAGTGGAGTCCCCCGTGTCACTTAGCACGTTGTACAGAACTTTACCCTTACACTCCTATGTAGTGTTTTCTAATGCTGAATGTGCTATACATGCCAAGATACATAGTTCTACTGTTTGCTAACTGTTGAGGTGTAACTCTGAAAGAATGGCTGAGTATGGACAAGGAAGCAAAAGGTGGGCAGTCCCTCATCTGGAGTGACCAGTTCAGCACTTCAGATTCTGTAAGGGCACCTGTTTATTCAGTCCATGTGGCCAATGCCTGAAGATAAAGTTTACCCCCTGGTGTGGGTTGTCCTAGTCTTTTTTTTTCTTTTTTTTTTTTAACTTTATCTCCATTCCTGGAGAACTCCTTCCAGCAACCTTGGGGCTACCCAGCCTCTACCCTCCTCTGTGACTAGTCCGTCTCTCCCATGCCACCGAAGCACCACCTCCAGGTCTTAACCCTCCAGAGGTAGGGCCGCCCTATCCGACCAGGATGCTCTATCTTTCAGGGGAAAGTGCCCGGCACATGAGTGGTCCCAGAGAGGAGATAGCCCAGATTTGGAGGTGTGGGCTTGGGCAGGCGAGGTGCCTTCATCTATCCCCAGGTACGGGGTTTTTATCATTTTTTCTTCCCGTGTTTTAACTCCTCCTTCTCCATGCGGAGCCTGGCCAGCAAGGCAATGTGGTGCCGTGGATCTGCCCCCAGGCATCGCCCGGCGCGCCCTGATGACAACCCCTTATGCCAGCCAGAGGTCACTCCATGAGCGAGCGCACCCCGAGCCCACCCTCTGAGAAGAGAGAGCAGACTTCTGGATGCTCAATCTCTTCCCTCCCCTGCTGACACCCTGCGGCCCCAGCTTGTTCCCGAACTTGGGTTGCCAGTGTGGCGCGAGGTGTGGCGTCCAGCGCCTCAACCCTCAGCGCCACCGGGCCGGTTGTCCTAGTCTTGAGCACCAGTGTGCTCTGTCATGGCCAGTTGCCACATTGCCTACCTTAAAGCCTATGCCATATAGGAATAGGTTCTAAGTCATGGCCAATGCCACTAGAAGAAGAAATTGTGTGCTCCGTTGTGGCCATTGTCACCCGAAGATGTGTGTTTTCAGCTCAGGCAGTGCCGCCAAAAAGAGTTCCAAATCTTATGCTATATGAGAAGTTTGAGTTTCTGTTTCTCTACAGATGTTGTTCTGTATTTGCCTCGTGCCACAAAATGTAAAACCTTAGGGATCCACCTTTGCTTTTGTGTATCAACTGTTTTGAATAAAGCCAAACTCTAGAATCCCAACCTGGTATGGATAATCTAGTTAATGCTTCCTGTGTGGAATTACTGGGTACCCCTCCAGAAGTGCAAACCTAGCATAGCCCTTAGCAAAGTTTCTCTCCTTAGGACCTGGGTTAGTAATGGTCATTTTGCAGTATTGTAAATACTGTTTATGCTTTGTACCCCCACCCGTCTTTTCCCCTAGACAGAAATAGTATGGGAGGTATACTTACTAGTTAAAGTGGCCAGTCGGGGGGGGGGGGTACACTATTATTTGAGTCATGTCTTATAAAGAATTTTGTCCTAAAAGAATGAGAATTAGCTAATGTCATACCTATTCACAAAAATGGTCTGAAATCTGACTGGTCGAATTATCGACCTATCAGCATCACCTCACCTATATGTAAAATCTTTGAAAGTTTGGTTAAGGACATTCTGTCACCCATTCTTAACAATTTTGATACTGAACAACATGGCTTCACAAAAGTAGAGGCTGTTTGACAAATCTGATGTGTTTTTATGAAGAGATTAGTCAGCTACTGGATAATAGAACTCCGTGTAATGTTGTTTTTATACACTTTAGCAAAGCCTTCAATGTCATGCCTCACTGGGCCTTAAAAATCAAACTACTAAATCTAAATATTAATAGAAATGTTATTAACTGGATCTGTAATTGGCTTGAAGGTCAAACACAAAGAGTCATAATTAATGGGCAGTTATCAGATGTAGGCCTTGTTACCAGTGGGGTATCTCAGGGTTCAGTGCTCAGACCATGTCTTTTCCAAGCATTTGTCTCTGATCTCACAAAGAATTGTCTTTCTACATCTATTAAATATGCAGATGACATTAAAATCCAGGTGGCCAAGTGTTAATGATGATGACATTAGCATTATTCAACGTGATTTGGACATAATCACCACATGGGTAGATAGATGGGGTATGAAGCTAAATAATAATAAATGCAAGGCTGTGCACTTGGGTTTACAGAATCCCAAAACATCATATGTTTTAGGGAGATTTACCCTATTAACCACTACTGATGAAAAGGATCTGGGAGTGTTGGTTTCTAATAACCTGGAATATGCCCATCACATTAATGATGCAGATAACAAGACAAACAAAATGATTTGGTCTGTTAGACGTAATATAACGACTAGAGACCCTAGGGTGATGATGCCACTGTTTAGGGCCTATGCACGGCCACATCTGGAGTACATGTAAAACAGCTCTTGTGCCGCCATAAAAAATCAAATATTAATCAATTAGAAAGAGTTCAGCATAATTATACTAAATATTTAAAAGGAATGCATAATCTATCATATGAAAATCAACTAAAACATCTTAACCTTATATCACTCGAAACACGCCGCTTAAGAGGGGATTTACTATTTCAGTATGACATAACCCAGGACCCCGCTCTAATGACTGAACTAGGATTACAGTTTAATAACAACAAATATAATATCAGAGGTCATCCACTTCTGTTATCTGGTAAAGCCTTCAATTATCAAACGAGACAATTCTTCTTCACATTGGGGTCATCAGTCCTTGGAATAAGCTACCGCTCAATATTATTATAAGCAGAAACAAAACAAAATTTAAAGCACGGTTGGATGCCTACTTATTAGCTGGACACAACCCTAAATATTATGAATATTGAATAGTATGGTAGCATTTATGGGCCTTCGGCTCTCTAGCTCCTTCAACACCTTAGTATGAATCTTGTATCAGTGGTAACTGCAGAAATGAGTAGTGAAGACACTGTAGTGCTCTTTGGTAGCAGAACACCAGTTAGCTCAATAGAAATAGATTGTTACCTGTCTCATAAAACACTGTACAGTCACAGAAAATATTAAATATATAAAAACTGAACATTTACACTACTAAATTACAGAATATACAGTAAAATACAACACACACTAGGGAATGCAAAAAACAAACATAAAAAATTATTCAGAATGAATTGAGAAAGAAGAACCTCTCAAGTTTCCAGACTACAGTCTAAAAGATCTTAATCCAACTCAGGGTTGTTTCTTTTGGGAACCAAGTTGCCAGTAAGGTGTGAAATTCAACAGACGAGTTCCCTTTTCTTGTAATGGATATCAGATGCATTCTATTCACCAGCTGAATCTGCTGGTACCTGAGCTGTGGTGCCAGGTTAGCCCTCACAATGGGTCCGCCCACCTATCACATCATCCTGTCTGTCACAAGGGTTAGCTTCACTTTGATCCAGAAACTAGCCCAAACAGGTTTCCAGCTAATACCCATACCCCCAGATGATGTTGCTCAGTGGGAGTTTACCTACAGCAAACCCAGCTATTCCTGTTATTTGATAAGGTTACCAAAACTACAAAAGGCTCCTCCGAAGCAGGGCCCTCAACTAGATGGACCCTCTGATATGATCAGGACAAACTTTCAACACAGTGTTTCTGGGTTTACTTCACAGAGTTCCTTTGTAGTTGCACTGATCGGACTACAGCCCAGTAAAACAAAGCCCTGCCCTGGCACATTCCTTTCAACTCAAACTGTTTTTTGTGACCTTTTTTCACTTTCTGACCACTGATGAATTTACAAATCTGTGTCTCTGTTACACGCCCTGACGTAGTTTACAGTCTGTTTGTGCAAGTAATCATCACAGGCCTGCAGAATGACAATATTAAAGCAAACTTAACTCCTTATCTACAAGATGCAACAGTTAGTGACGCTGAATGTGGCTCGTAGCACTGAGGCAGAAAGGCAGTAAAAAAAACAATCAATTCCACTAAAAGTAAATGCTGTACAATCTTCACATAAGGGACCAGACACTGGTATTTCAAATGTGACAATAAGAAGGAAAAAGCTTTAAAAATCATGATGAGGAAAACTGAAAGCATCGTTACAAAAATCATCAGTTAGCAATTCAGATGGCTTGCCTCACAAAAATGGGTAGCCCAAAAGGGAATCACAGTAGCACTATAACATTTCAGTTTAGAATAAGACAACTAAAGGTGATGGTTAGATGTGACAACTTGAAACATTTGGATTTTACGTCAAGATGTGGAGAGATAACAGTTCAATCATTACTGAATTCATGGATTTTCATTCTCTGTGTTCTTGAACTGCAACATCGATGGAACACTGTTAAGTTAATGTAAACCAACTTTATCTTTTCTTTTTCCTTTTTTCCATATTCAAAATGTTTATTGTGATTAAAAACAAGCATGACAACATGTACAAGCATCAAACAGAGTGCAGGGGTGTGTCACAATACGTGCAGTTAGACAGCAGCAATAAGTTGTCCTGGTTCCTGAAATAGTCCTGTTACACTTATATACATTAGACATAAAAAAGTACATCTCCATGTCTAAAAGAGGACTCCCACACCCATCTCTCCCCAGTCCCCTGTTTCACTCAGGAGGGGAAATCTTTTCCACCATGGTTATGATAGAAAGTATATTCACATGCAAAAGTGATCCTCAAGTTCCATCACGGTACAAATAGAGGCTCTACATTCATATAGTGTAGCTTCTAAGATTGTTTTTTTGCAGTTAAATTGTTTATTGAGAAACTTTTGAATTTTTATACAGTACAGACAATTAATGAATGCATGGTGCGTAGGTTATAAATGTTACCTGGTTACAGACTGATGATCAAACACATGCGAGGACAAGTGCTAATCCATAGTCTCACACTCCACTGCTATAATCGCATATTTAAGCAGGATCATTTAAAACAGAACATAGATTTCAGAGATTCCCCCTTCTACTGTTTTTGGCCCTAGGGCATATATCCAAAAATTTTAACCAACTTTAATCCTACACCATTTGTTTGACCTTTTCATGGGGGTTTTAGTATGTCCTTGCCCTTGCTGTGAGATACAGATACAGCTCTGGATTTGATATATGTCCGATAGGGGTTCCAGATCTCCTGGAAAACTTGGTTTCTGCCTTGTACTCTATGTGAAAGTCTGACATTGAATGCTAGAGTTTCTACTGCTTTTAACCATTCTTGCTCAGTGGGGATTGCCTCAGACCTCCATCTCTTGAGGATAAGCCTCTTGGTTTCCACTGAGACTGCCATTAACCACTTCCTACCTTGGGAGGGTACCTTCAAGTCTCTTGTTTTGAGACCTAGCAGTAATACTTGAGGTTCAGAAGGAACTACCATGCTCAGCATGGAGGAACAGGTTGCACTGATTTTTTTCTCAGAAGGGGAGGATCTGGGGGAAGTCCCAGATTATGCGTCTCAGATCCACTCCCTCCCTCCACGTCCAGCAGTTATTGTTAGACATGAGGCCTAGCCCTCATAGCTGGGCAGGGGTTTGATACCATTGGTGCAAAATCTTATTTTGTATTAAACAACTTCTTTGGTCTGTGCAGGCCTGTTGTGCCAGGTGCCAGCAGCCTTGCCATTCTTCCTGTCATATGATTATTTGGATGGGGGTTTGCCACTTTTCCCTTGCTGAGGCAGTGTGGTCAGGGGCAGCATCCCTCATATGTTTATAGATTGCCCCTGACCTCCCCATTTTAGTTGCTGACCTTTGCCTTGTCGGCATTGTTTTCCTCCCATATTTCAGAGGCCCGCATGTCAGGCAACAACATTTGGTCTTTTTCCACTGGTTATACAAGTCTCGCATTTGGTGGTGCCTCCAGAAGTCAGATTTTGGTAAGCCATACTTAGCTTGCAGGTCCTGAAAGGATTCAAAGGCCTCATGGTCTGGGGTCAGTAGGTCAACAATTCTAAGTATGGATTTACTCACCCACGTAGGCCAAAGAACCCTCCACCCTCCAATCTTCAGCACCGGTTTGCCCCATAAGTATGTATATATCCCTATTTTATGGCTCCTCTTGATTGCCTGGGCTACTTTTTTCCATGCTGAGTGAGCTGTCTTGATTGTAAGCCATTGCTTGCAGTGTTTCAGAAGGGGGTTGCCAAGGAGGACAGTGGGGTGAGCTCCCTCAGCCGCTACTCTATCTCAATCCGTGGGGGGGCTGTGGTGTCAGTGAAGCTCTGCATAGTTCTGGCAACAGTAAAGGCCTGCATGTAACTTCTGAAATTGGGGAGACCCTACCCCCTTGTGTCCAGTGTGCTCTCAGCTTGGGTCTGCTAAATCTCGGTAGCTGGGAGCCCCACAAAAAGTGTCCTATGAGGGAGTCAATTTTCTTGAACTAGGTTTCAAGGATCAGAATGGGGAGGTGGGCCAGAAAGTAAAACACTTTCGGGGCTAGCAAGCATCATTTTAATTGAGTCAGTTTTCCCTGGGAGTGACAGGTTCATGAGTTTCCATCTATTACGCTCAGCTTGCATATTTGTTATTAGCAGGTTAAGGGTTATGTGGATTAACTTGATCAGTTGTGAGGATAGGAGCACTCTTCTTTTTTTTTTTAAACTTTATTTTGCAGGTCAGCAGACAAACACATGTAAGCATCATTGCTCAGTTAACGCAGAGTTAGGATTGCATATCAGTGAGAATACACATGCTATTCCAGTTGTACAACTAAATAAATAACAGCCAAGAAGTGACAATAATGTTACAGTTCGAGCATTCCAACATTGTTATACATAGCTATTATTACAATAAATTACCTGATATTCTGTGGTCATTAGTTATACGAATTTTCAACATTTGCATTTTCCCTGAGGGAATCAGGGCAAGTGTATCCCTCCAGGAAGTGACCGCAGGGCACCGAAGGGCCTGAACAGTGAACACAAGGGGCCCGAAGCCAATAGTGGAGTTCTATAATAATGTTCTGTAGCTTCCTGACACCCATCAATGCTTTTTATATACTCGGAAACCAGTTCTCTGGCAGTGCTCACTCCAGTAGGCCCCAGAGTCACTCAAACTTATCCTCTCTATTGGATAGGAACACTCCTAAGTAACGGATATTCTCTTTTGAGCAAATCAATCCAGACTGGATCCCCATGTTTGGAGAGGCCTTGGTATTCAGGGGGAGGATTTCAGATTTGCCTTTGTTAATTTTTAGGCCTGAGAGTTGTTCGGAGTGGCATATCGTTGACAGGATGGGGCAATACCTACTTGTAAGTCCCTAGTCAGGATAAGGCAGTCATCAGCGTAGAGTTTTACCTTGAAATCTTCTCAGCTCATCCTAATACCTGGAATTTGTTCATTGGAATGAAGAGCAGAGGCCAGGGGTTTGATTCCCAGCACAAAGAGCAGGGGTGACAATGGGCACTCCTGTGTAGTGCCTCTTTGCAAAGTGAAAAGTTGAGAGAGAAGGCCATTTGTAAGGACCCCGGTTACTGGTTTATTGTACAACGTGCTGATCCATTGAGAGAATAGCAGGCCGATATTCATATGGTTCATCACTGCTTGCAAGTACTCCCACTCAACCTTATCAAAGGTTTTCTCAAAGTCAATGGCTATCGCAGCTACAGGTGAGGGCAGTACTGCCCTCTGGAAGATTATGATAAGGGAGCGCAGATGATCTGTGCTGGATCTACTTTTAATGAATCCTACTTGGGAAGGATGTATTAAGGTCGAGAGTATCCTATACAGCCGGGTTGCAAGGATCTTGGCCAATATTTTTGCATCGGCATTGATCAGCGAAATGGGTCTGTAGCTACTAGGGAGTAAGGGGTTTTTACCTTCTTTCGGCAAGACTGTGATCACTGCTTCTTTCATTGAGTCCAGAAGTGCTCCCCTGGAGTGGGCATCCCTCATCATAGTTAACATGAGGTGCACTATCTGAGTTTTGATCACCTGGTAAAAGTCTGCAAGAAACCCATCTCTCTGGGGACTTGTTTGGGGTCATATTATTTATGGCCTGCACCACTTCCTCTTCCTCTATGGGTCCTCTAGATCTTGTTTTGGGGATTCTAAGATGGAAAGTAGCTTAGTCTGTGCCATAAATTCCTGAAAACTTTGTAGATTAAACATTGTATGGGATTTATATAGGGATTCGTAGAATTGTGTCATACAGTTGTTAATCGCTTGGGGGTATTTGCGACCTTGCCCCAGTTGTCCCTCACTTGATCAATGTGCCTTTCAGCCTGCTGCTTCCTCAGTCTGTATGAGAGGGGCTTCCCCACCTTAACCCCTAGGTCCCAGTATTTATGCCTCAGCCTGGCAACCTGCAACTCTGCTTTTCTAGTAGCCAGGGTGTTGAACTGTATTCTGCGGGCTGTAACGTCGGCCCTGAAAGTTGGAGAGTTTAACCGTCTAGGGTCTTTTTTTAAGGTTTCTTCTTTCAGTTTAAGTAGCTCCTCTAGTGTTTTTGCCTCTTGCGCCCTTTGCTTTCTATGGTGGGCTGCATATCTGATAATTTGGCCTCTTATAGTGGCCTTGAAGGCCTCCGGAGTCCCAAATCATCTGTGGTGAGGCTCACCCTTCGGGGATACCAGCAAAATAGGTAGTCATCTGCTGTGTTAGCCAAGTTTGGAACTCTGGATCTTTTAAGAATAGGGACACTAGCCTCCAAGTGAGCGATTTAGTTGTTTCTGTGTTTAGGTGAGCCTTAAGTCAGATAGAGGCATGATCAGATAGGTATAGGGGGGGGCTATGGATGCCTCTGCTATGGCCGTGTTCATCTTAGATTATGTCAGCCAATAGTCTAAGCTGCTGGCCATGGTCTGTGCCTCAGAGTAGTATGTCTAGTCCTTGACTGAAGGGTTAAACAATTTTCAAGTGTCATATTAGGGGCTTATATATAACTCTATGTCCTGGAGCATACAAGGTTGGTGACCCATATTCTCCTCTTTCTGAAAATTCCCAAGGGAAGCACAGTCTTCGTTCAAAAGTTGAAGGTAAGTAGCAAGCACTGTGCTATCTACACGCATTCTGGTCTGTAATGTTGCAGTTTCTATTCTTTTTTTTTTTTGTATAACCCAGTGCCAGACTTCCATGCCCCATGAGACACGCCCTCTGTCTAGCACAACAAAGATTGACCGAGGGGATAAAGCACTGCAAAAATACAAACTTGTCATAACTGTACTATGAGTGTTGGTTTATCTATGGCTAGGAGGGGACACCGCCTTCCCCTTCAATAGCCTTGGTAAACCCTCTGTGGGGTGGATGAGTGGCTCCTTTTACAACCTAGTATGCCCCCAAGGGAGTGCTTATCTCCCTGATGAGGTCTAACAGATGTGTGTTGCTTTTCCCTAGGAGTCAGATTACCCACTACCAAGGAGAGAAGTAGATCTAATCCCCCTCATATAAGCTGGGGGGAGGGGGAGAGATAAGAGGAAGCTCCTGTGATTTCTCCACCTTACTCCTGCCTTTCTGGATTTTGGTACCCCAGGCCAGCAGGGGGGAGTTGGGGGGGGAAGGTGGAGCGGGTGGTAGTCGTTAACATTGGGGGTGGGGTTAATATTCTTTGGCATGGAGATGGGGCTGTTGGCAGGCTGGGTTGACTCGTTCCTGGAGGTTCAGACCCTATGCAGCGAGAGGGGGGTAACTTACCCCAGGCTTCTTTGCTAAAATGGTGATCCCTCTCCTGAGGTAGGGAGATTCATCTCCTTTGTAGTGGAGGCTCACTCATTGCCCTTTCTGGAACATGTTCCCTCATGGGCACCCTTTCATTTTACCCTTCCCATATGGAACACCACTTTCTCAAGGTAAGGGGGGCCAAGGTGAGGGTCTGTGCTCCACTCCACAAGTCTTGCTTTCCACTCTCCACTTAATCACAGCATTGGTGGGGATAAGCCCCAGAAAAATTTTTGGCTAACTAGCCGCTATAACTGTAATGTAGGCAGACATCAAGCATCATAGGACAGTTAATTCTAGTACCCAACTTGGAACTAGGAAACATATTTAACCAAGCAAGCAATCATCTTTACATCACTGATTTGATGGCACCTCTTTCAATAAGCCAGAGGAGGTGATAGTTCTTTAAGGGGCTGCCAACATGGGGAGTGATCCATGATTCTGGTGGTTCCCTACTATAGCAAAGCAGCAGCCTCTTTCCCTAATGGGGCACCTTGGACTGGATAAGAGCAACAGGCACTTGTCACTGGTCCATGAGGGTTGCTTTGTGTTATGTCACTGATGCAGGGCACCTTAGATACGGCCGTATTGTTGGCATACATAAAACATCTTAATGCTAGTACCCAACCTGAGAGTAGGGAACATATTCAAACACTCAGGCAGCCATCCTTGCACCACTGGTGTGACGCCTCCTCCTTCACATAAACTAGAGGAGTTATTAATTCTGCAGGGGGCCACCATCATGCAGAGCTAGCCACACGTGTGGTGGCTCCAAACTATAGTAAGGCAGCAGCCATGTTTGCTAGCGGTGCACATGGCTGGACAAGAGCAATAGGCCTTTGTCATTGATCCAGGGGGTTTACCTTGTGATGTGCCACTTGTGCAGGGCACCTTAGATTTCATCACCCCCCTTGGATCTAAATTCGAGAGATGGCAGTTGTGTGTGTGTGTGTGTGTGTGTGTGTGCGCGTCATTACTGCACAGGGTGAAAACTTACATCCTGCCCCCCCTCCCCCATTTTCAGGCTACGCACCTCTGGGGCCCCTTTAAAACCTGGCCCACAAACATATATACATACATCAAAGCAATCAAGCCACTGCCCCACACCTAGAT
The DNA here is from genome assembly GCA_016271365.2 of Neoceratodus forsteri. NCBI lineage: Eukaryota > Metazoa > Chordata > Ceratodontiformes > Ceratodontidae > Neoceratodus > Neoceratodus forsteri. Next base: position 925,830,120 of record CM028132.1, read on the forward strand.
AGGGGAAGGGTGAGGCATTCCTTATCTTTTTTTTTTTTTATCCTCTTATAACCCCTGCAGATGATCATATTATAGTTCCACCTTAGCAGGCTCATCCAAATTGAAATTCCAGGGCTGGTGCATCCAATAGGGCAGCTAGTTGTTCAGCATTGTACTCATCACCTCTCTCAGCTCCCTGGATGCAGTCAGCCCAATCGTCCCCCAAGAAAGACCACTCAGGCAGTTGAGGAGAAGGTTGAGTGGGAGGGAGGACTGCAGGACCAGTGGCAGGGGGAAGCTCAAGCGTGGCTGGCATGAGCTCCCGGAGGGGCTCATATCTATTTGAGATTTTAACAGGTGTCAGCTCTGGGGAACAGCTGCTAACATCCGAGGTGGCAGCCCTTTTCTATCTGCTCCTGGAATGCTCTCTCCTTCTTGCAGCTTGGTTCCGTGTGGCTGGATTCTGTTTTTTCTTCTGCCTGCCACTATTCATCTGCTGCCACAGAGCCTCCTGTGATTGACCCAAAGTGACTTGTGTTATCTCCATCCTTGATAACTCTCTGCTTCTTGCCTGGGTGAGGGGGGGGCTGGTTAGCCCCTTGCCCTTACGATTGTAATCCAAGATGAATTGCTTAACATCGATAGGGTGCTCGAAGGTAATGTACTCCCCCCTACCTGGATTCTCAAACTTACTGAGTATCAGAGGGAGGTGCCCATCCTACAAAACTCATGCTTTACAGCCATGCACAGCCTTTGCCAGTTTGACAGGTCATAGGAATAATCCTGGTAGATTTGGATTTTATGGCCATTTCATAGAAAGGAACCCTGTTCCCTGTCTTTTTTGAGGTACATTTTTTTTCTTGGATATTTTAGAAATTTACTCAGTATAGGACGAGGTTCTCATTGGGCTAGGGCCAAGGAGCTAATGACCTGTGAGCCCTTCAATGTCAGGGTAGGCATTGTTGTTTAGCTTAAGAAGCCCTGGTAGAAACATGTGAAGAAAAGAAGTCATGTCGCACTCCTCTACCCCCTCAGGCACCTCCACTATTTGAATATTCTGCCTCCAGGCTCTGTTCTCCAGGTCATCCACCTTGTTTAAAAGATATTGTATTTTCTGGTGGTTTTGTTTGGCCTACTCATGGTTTTAGACACCTGCTCCATTTTCTCCACCCTGGCGGCTAATGCGGCTAAGTCGGCATTGGTTTTCTTAACCTCTGATTTAAGGTCTGCAGTATCAATTAATATTTTGTCCAACTAACTCAGGTTAATGGACAGGTCCCAGGTTTGCTGCTGTGAGGTGGATGGTTCTCCTCACACCTCTCTCGTTTTTTATGCCATGCTGCACTGTGAAGTGGTATAGACTTATGGAGCTCCATGTGGGACTTCCTGAAACTGCAGCTTACCAGCTCAAAGGGGCCCGCTGCCTCATGGCACTGTAGAGATAAGTTGCGGGTGCTGCCATGCGATGTGCCGGTTATTTGTCCTGAGTTTGGTATAGATCAGTAGCACTATTCGTCCGCTTGCAGGAGATCTGCTTTCCTCCTCAATGTCATGCTGCTTTGCTAGTCGGTTGATGGAAACTCTCCTATGGTGGTGGACCCGCAACAATTTAAGCTGCCATCTTGTCTGGTGGCTATCCCCCCATAGCATCCAAGATTGTAAAAGTTCCTGAAATTGAGATGCCCTGCCTCTTAGGACAAAGGTGAGTTTCTCCATAGTATGTAGAGTACACAGTCTGTTATCACTGAGAAATTGTGGGATGGAGTTCTTGAAGCCTAAGCCACATGATGGCTTTCTTGACTTCTAGTACCAAGATGTTGACTAATGGTTTGGGTCCCCATCTACTCTCCTGAGGGGGGAATGGCCAAAAGTACCTGTGATGAACAGATCCAGCCTCTGTCTAGAGAGAGTGTTGCTCCAGAACTTCTGAAATACTGGGCAGGAGAAACAAAAAATGTGAGTACTACTTGCATTTGAGTGGCCACACCTGTGCCATCAGAGGCCATGTTCTGTGCCAGTGTATTTAGCTTGGATCTTGGGTGTGCTATGGTATCTGGACCTGCATTTCCAGGAAAATTCTCACCATGTATTGGAGGACATAATCCTAAGAGCTGGAGGGCATATCTGGTCCAGGTAGCCATGGAGAAAGTAGACTGCAAGACCTAGTTCCAACCTGTAACAATATGCTCTGAGATGTTATCTCAAAGGTCCTGAAGGCCCCTATAAAGATGACCTATAAGGTGTTGCCAAGTAGTTCCTTTCATGTGGTCAATAAAAATTAGAAGGAGCAAAGGTAGGGGATCAGGGAGCCTGGAACACCCCTGCAGGAGTGTAACAGATGTGTTCTAATCTTGAGATAGTGAAAATGTTCCCTCCCTGTTAACCCATATGATTCTTTTACAACTTGGAATAGAAAATACCCTGTTTGTTTAGAAATTGGAGAAGGTATTGGAGTCCCAGGTGTCTCCATCTGCAGAAGGCAAGGTCAATCTGCAGTGGAAAGAAATCAGAGTTCTTTCCCAAAGGTCTGCAGTACCGTAATAACTGAGTATGAATTGCTTTGCGTGGAGTTTCTACCATTGCTCCAGAGTGATGCAGTATGGGTTGAAAAAATGCTTGATATCAATCTCATTCAGGGGATACAAAAACAAATATTTTGCTGTGTCAGAGAGGTCAGTAATGGGGATTTGTATGTGTTTCCATGCTGGTTGATAGGAAGGAGAAAGCCAGACGCAGACTATATGTAAATGCATTGCCTGCGCACGGCTTCGTAAGTGGGGCTCATTATGGACCCCATTTTCTCCAAGTAATTGAAGAATGGTATATTTAATTCTTGGACAGTACCCCAACCCCCTCCTTTTATGGCATGAAATTCATCAGTGCCAATCTTTAAAATATATCTGGGAGGGTACCAAGGGGAGGGTATGTAGAAAATAGACAAAAGGAGGGGGACAGGCACTCACTGCTGTAAGCCAAGCAATAACCAGAGGATGCTGATGTATGATTTCTACTACTTTATTCCATAAGGTGCTTGAAGTGCTGTGCAAGAAACAGAGCTGGCAGGCTACAGGTACAGACTCAAAGTTTTACCTTTCCCACAAGGCTTTGTCAAAAGTCTTGACAAAGCCTTTTAGGAAAGGTGAAATGCTGAGTCCGTATCTGCAGCCTGCCAGCTCTGTTTCTTGCACAGCACTTCAAGCACCTTATGGAATAAAGCAGAAGAAATCATACATCAGCATTCTCTGGTTATTGCTCAGCTTCCTGGTGTGAGTGCCTGTCCCCTTCCTTTTGTCTGTACCATGATTTGAACTGGAGCGTCCAAGGTCTCATGGTGTGTCTGACTCTCTGTTTTGTATGTAGGAAATACAAAGTCCTCAGCAAAATGACCATCCTAACTGAGTCTATATGGGGAAAAAATCTCAGTGAGAATGAATTCCACGTATCGAGGTCTTGTGTAATTTGCTGTGTCAGTGGTTCAGTGTTAGGAATTTCTGTGTTATCTAAACTTTTGGAATGTATACACTCAGGCACTTAATCATATGCTTATTCCATTTGAATGAGAATTGCTGCTTTTTCTCCAAGGAAGGGATATAATGTATGTGAAGTAATTCAGTTTTCTGTAGGCTCAGTTTAAAATCAGAGACCTTTCCAAACTCTCCAATCTCCAACCATGCTGTGGGGATTGAGGTGTCTGGTTACAACAGCGTTAAAAGCACGTAATCAGTGTAAAGAGAAATTTTGAATTTTCTGCCAACCAAGGGGACCCCTTCCATATCCACTCACTACTTTATTGCCTATGCCAATGGTTCAGTATATAAACCATTCTTTTTCCATAGATTTTATTGTGAGCACGTGAACAACAAATATGATGTGTACTGAAATGTTCTATAATTCTAAACTGAAATAATCATTGTTTTATTATTAAATATTAGACAAGATAATTGGATATTGATATTTCGGCAGGTCCGTGTACATATGCTATGCATTGTCACCCTTTTTACAGTTCATATGCTCGGAAACCCCTATGGGCTTGATTCTCAAAGGCCATAGATTGACACAAGGTGCCTGCATCAAAAATACATGGCGCAAGTGCCACCTTGCATCAAAATATGAGTCCTGAGTCATTCACGAAAGCAGCCTGTGTCAACCACAGGCTGCCTGCCCCAAAGGGGGCTTGCGCTACCCATGTGCCCAAAAACGAGCTGCGATCTTGTGTTAGGGGGCATGTGGCAGACAAAAGCTGCCACATCCCCTAATGTGGGAGTCTCAGAACTCTCCCAGAGGGAGAATTTTCAAGTACCCCTAGTTGGGGCAGGATTGAGGGATCCTAGCTGGGGAGTTTGTGACTGTGTGTTTGTATCTGAATTTGAAGTCTTTTCTTATCTGCTATTTCTGTGTGCTTTTCCATTTTGTTTGGACAGGATTGAGAGATTCTAGCTGATAGGTTTGTGACTGTGTGTTTGTAATTGGCTGTGTCTGAACTTTAAGTGCAGGCATCACATTACAGGGATTTGTGTAGTTTGAATGTAAGATCTTAACTGCCATTTCAGTTTGATTCTTCATTTAGTTGGGGCAGGATTGAAGGATCCTAGCTGGTGAGTTTGTGACTGTGTGTTTGTATTTGAATTTGAAGTCTTTTCTTAACTGCCGTTTCTGTGTGCTTTTCCATTTAGTTTGGGCAGGATTGAGGGGATTCTAGCTGATAGGTTTGTAACTGTGTGTTTGTAATTGGCTGTGTCTGTACCATGGTGAGTGGAGTGAGGAGCCACTGCCAGAGGACTCCTTGGTTGATTGTTTTTGGACACAGCCTGTGCTGTAGTCCCACCCACCCCTGAGCACGCCCTACATTTATAGAGTGGGTCCCATAGGGCCTTGCAACATCCTGAATCCTTACAGGAAGTAGCGCAGAAAGCATAACAACAAAAAAAACAAAAGAAAAACTATATATATATTTGGGAGATAACAAATAGTCATCTTAAGCAGGCAGTTGATTGAGGAGGGAAACAGACATGATGGGAGTGGTGCAGTGCAGTGGTTGTGGAGCAGCTGTCTTCAGGGAGACATTCTAGAGGCCGTGATGCTGCCCTATCTGCAGGCACTTCTCTGGGCTGAGGGCGGAAGTTACCTGTCTTCGAGCAGAGTTGGCAAAGCTGAAGGCGGCATCCACCCCCCACCCAGAGACTACCGGGTCCACAACCAGTACCTCAATGGATGCCAGGGAAGAGGAGTGATTGGACTACAGTGGGCTCAGGGAGGGTGAGGGAGGGCGGTCGAAAGCATATCCCCCAACCGATCCTGCTTAGTAACTCTTACACTGTTTTGGAGAAATGGGAAAGCCCCACTCAGGAACCTGAGGCTGGGACCAGGGAGGATGGGAGGGTCCTCCAGGATGGAGCACTAGGGAAGGGAGGCAGGGTCACCCAGAGGAGGGGGAAGCTTCTCCTAGTGAGGGACTCTGTTGTCTGGAGAGTGGAGTTATGGACACCTAGCAGGGGAGAAAGGGAGGTCAAGTGCCTCCCAGGAAGTGCTGCATGGAGGGATGGGCGGCTGATCCATAGGATCGCTATGGCAATAGCTAGGAGGGAACAGCTGGATGTCATTGTCCACCTGGGAACAAATGACCTGGCCAGGAGAAGGCTGGCGTTTGCTAGAGTTCAGGAGGATTTCAGGAAGCTGGGGGGAAAACAGAAACAGATAGCATGCGCCATCTCATTCCCTGAGGTGCTACCTGTTCAGGGCACAGGGGAAGCTAGGGCACTCCACATCCATACCTTCAACTCCTGGTTGAAGGATTGGTGTGGAAGTGGGGAGGGTTTTGGCTTCATAGGGGACTGGGGCCGGACCTGGGCAGGTGCGAGCTTATATAAGGAAGATGACCTGCATCTGTCTGAGAAGGGGACCTTGGTCCTTTGTGCGAAGTTTAAATGCTTCATCTGTGAGCATTTAAACTGGCCAAGGGGGGAGAGCCAGGAGGGCTAGGAGGCTTAGGAACACCCCCCCATTGGAACATGTGGGAACATAAGTTGACTACAGGAGCAGCTAAAGCAGGCAGGGAGGGGCAGGCAGGTGAGGAATACATAATGAGTGATACGGGGGGGCACAAGAGCACACAGAAAAGGAAACAGGGGTGGGGGAAGATGCTGGAGAGGGAGAACAAGAGCAGAGGGAGGGCAAACTGTAAAACATGGAAGGTCATGTTAACGAATGCCCATAGCCTAGGAAATAAGGTTCCAGACCTGGAAGCCTTGTTGGTAGATGCAGACCTTGACATGGTACTCTGCTAATCATGGCTGGGAAGTCAGTGTACTAGACTATACACTGTTCAGGAGGGACAAGAAGGGTAAAGGGTGGGTGAGTGGCCCTGTACATCAGAGATGGTATAAAGGCTACAGAAGTTTAGGAAAGACAGGGGGAGTCCGAGGTAATGTGGGTCACCCTGGAGCCAGGGAATGGAACAGCAGTACACACAAGGGTGATCTACAGACCTCCAGCACAGAGGGAGGAAGTAGACAGGGAACTGGTGGAGAACATTCACGATATGGCAGCTAAAGGTGAAATCCTGCTACTGGGGATTTCAATAAGCCAGATGTGGATTGGGCCACCCAGGTGGCTGCTTCATCCAGAAGCACAGCCATCCTGGAATTCCTGCAGGGGGTTGGACTCAGGCAGCTGGTACATGAGCCAACCAGGGACAAGTCAATTCTGGGCCTGGTGTGGACCAATGGGAACAGAGTCGAAGAAATACAGGTGAAAGGGCAGCTGGGGCCCAGTGACCACCACATGGTGTGGTTCAGCATGGAGACATGGACTCAGTTAAGGCACACAAGGGCAAGTGTATTAGATTTCAGGAGGGCAGATTTCACTGAAATGGGTAGATGTATACAAGCAGTCCTGTAGAAGAAAAAGGTAATACAGGGGGTGAAAGAACAATGGGAGAAACTGAAAAGAGCCTTAGTGGAGATTAACAAACCAATGCGTTAGGACAATGGCCAAAGGGAAAAGAAGAAGAAAACCACTATGGTTCTCCAAAGAGGTGGGGGACAAAGTCAGGGCTAAAAGGCAGAGTTTCAAGAAATATAAGGGGAGCCAAAGGGAGGAGGACATGGAGGAGTACCTTGAATGTATAAGGGGAAGCAGGAAAGGCTGTTAGGAGGGCAAAGGCACAGACAGAAGAGGGCTTAGCACGGTCTGTAAGCAAAGGGGAAAAGGCATTTTATAGGTAGATCAGTGAAAGAAGAAAACCCGGGGCGGGGGATTGTGAGGGTCAAAGGGGAGAAGGGGGAATGTAAATAGGGGTATCTGGACAAGGCAGAAATACTGAACAAATACTTCTGCTCAGTATTCACTAAGGAGGGGGAGGGTCAAGGACCACAGTTGGGTTGCAGAGGCATGGGGGGAGAGAGGTAGACACCAGTCCATTCACAGTGGAGAGAGTTCTGGAAGAACTCACAAAGCTGAAGCTGGATAAGGCCATGGGGCCAGATGGCATCCATCCGAGGATATTAAAGGAGCTGCGAAGGGAACTAGCAATGCCTCTGGTGGCCCTGTTCACAGAGTCACTCAACACAGGTGTTGTTCCAGAGGACTGGAGGAGGGCACATGTAGTCCCACTGCATAAAAGCAGCAGTAGGGAGGAAGCAGAGAACTACAGGCCAGTCAGCCTCACCTCAGTGATGGGAAAGATCATGGAGACACTGTTGAAAGAAAGGATAGTGGCACAAATGGAATCCAGCAGTGCTCAGGATCAGAGGCAACATGGATTCACAGCAGGAAGGTCATGTTAAAATGAATCTAATAGACTTTTTTGATTGGGTCACCAGGGAAATAAATCAGGGAGGGACGGTAGACGTCACCTACCTAGATTTCAGCAAATCCTTCAACACCACCCCACATAGAAGGCTGATAAACAAGATGCGTAGTCTGGGCATGGGAGACAAGGTGGTGAATGGGGTTAGGAACTGGTTAACAGACAGGAGACAGAGGGTGGTGGTAAATGGGGTACAATCTGGGGAGAGGGGGGTGACCAGTGGTACTAGGACCAGTCCTGTTCAATGTCTTCATTAGTGCATTGCGGGGGGGCTGGAAGGAAAGGTCTGCCTGTTTGCAGATGACATCAAGATCTGCAACAGGGTGGATACTCCAGAAGGGGTGCAGAAAATGAAGAGAGACCTGCAGAAATTTGAAAGATGGTCAGAGATGTGGCAACTGAGGTTCAATGCAAAGAAGTGCAAAATGATGTACCTTGGTAGAGGGAACCCTGGGGAGAGCTACAGGTTTTTAGGAGGGAGCTGACTGTTACCAAAGAGGAAAGGGACCTAGGAGTCATCATCTCTGATGACCTTAAGGTATCAAAGCAGTGCACAAAAGCAGCAAGGAGGACCGGTGGCATGCTGGGGTGCATAGGCAGGGGTATCGCTAGCAGGAGGCGGGAGGTGGTGATGTCATTGTATAAAACATTGGTAAGGCCTACCCTGGAGTACTGCGTGCAGTTCTGGAGGCCACACTTGTGCAAGGACATAGATAAGGTGGAGACTATCCAGAGAAGGGCAACCCGGATGGTGCAGGGCTTGCACCACAAAACTTGTCAGGAGAGACTAAGGAACCTTCTATATGTACTCACTGGAGAAGAAGAGACAGCAGGGGGACATGATTGAAACTTTCAAGTACCTCAAGGGCATAAACAAGATACAGGTGGGGGACCTTTTCCAATGTAGAAAAAGTTCTAGAACAAAGGGGCACAATATGAAATTGGGAGGGGGTAGATTAAGAGGAAATGTGAGGAAGTTTTTCGACACAGAAAGGGTTATCAAAGTTTGGAACAGTCTGCCACAGGAGGTAGTGGGGGCAAGCACAGTGGAGGGGTTTAAGCATGCCTGGGAGAAGCACAAGGGAAGCTTGAGAGGGGAGAGATTGATGAAAAGCCATTGATCACATAGGGTCAGTGGCCACATGCAATGTATAGGGCCTATGGGCAGACTGGATGGGCCTAACAGTCCTTATCTGCTGACAATTTCTATGTTTCTACCCTTAGACTAGCCATGGCTGGTCTAAGGGACATAGAAAATCTCCTCTGGGAGAGTTATCTGTTTGTAGCAGTGTGCTGTACTCCCCCCTCCTAGAAAATCTCCACTGGGAGAGTTGCCTGTTTGTGGCAATGTGCCACAGCCCCCCTCCCTGATGTCTCTGTTAAGTTAAAAATGATTGTTCCTTTCCCTAGTGGTTGAGTGGCCCCCCTTCCTGATCCCTGACAACTGATGTCCCTGAAATAAATGTCTATGTATAATCTGGTGATCAAGTGGCCATCCTGCTCCAATCCCCAATGTCTCCTTACTGATAAGTAAAAATATTTATTTGTCCCCTTTACTAGTAGTCTTGTGGACCCCCTTCCCAATCCCTGATGTCCCCGAAATAAATGTATATAAATAACCTGGTGGTCTAGTAGATCACCCACCCCCCCATCCAGCAGTGCCCTACCATCCTACCCCCCCCAAGTCCATAAGGAGCCATCGCCTGGACACAGCCACCACTCACCACCATGGCCAGCTGCCGACTGAGGCTCTGATTGAGCACATACTATATATAGTAGCTCAGTGATTGATAGCCACGAGCGCATACTATATACAGTTTGCGGTCACACAGAGCTCAGTCGGTGGCTGGCCGTGGTGGTGAGCAGTGGGCTGTGCCAGTCGCCAGCTCCATTACAGGATGGGGGGGAGCGGGGTGGTAGTGCACTGCCGGCTGTCGGAGGTGGGTCCACTAGACCTCCAGGTTATTTATATACATTTATTTCGGGGACATTGGGGATCAGGGAGGGGTGGCAGTAGACCACTAGGTTACTCATATACATTTATTCCTGGGGCATTGGGGTGGGGGGTCCAGTAGACCACCAGGTTGTTTATACGCATTTATTTTGGGGGCATTGGGGATCAGAGAGGGGGGCCACTAGACCACCAGGTTATTTATTTACATTTTTTTCAGGGCCATCAGGGATCAGGCAGGGAGGGACACTAGACCACCAGGGTCTAGAGTGGTGCATGGCCACACTGTGGCTTGCGACAAACCCTCCCAGTGCACCCTCTGTTTGGTGCACGGCCATGGTAGCCGCAAGCTGTGAGACTTTGCCACCGGGACCCTGCCCAATAGAGAATTGGGTGCAGGGTCCCTGGCACACCAGGCAAGCTGCTGTTTGCCTCAGCTTGTGCTGATCTAAGCCTGTTTTGAGAATCAAGCTCCAAGAGTTTAATAAGTTATCCTTGCAAGATGAAAGGGAAATAACACAAGAGTAACAGTATTTTTGAATCTGATAGCTAGAACTTCATTATTGCTGGATATGTAATGAGTACTTTCAAACTCAGCACTACAGATGAGTCAAGACAGTAGACTATGTAGATGACTATCTGGGAACAGAGAGGTCACATGTTCTGCTACAGTATAAGCTATGTCAATATAAGCCCAGACTTCAGTGCAGCAGTATGTGTTTCAACAAATGTTAATGCATGGCTATCGAGTGATACTAACATTTTATGATGAGGCACTGTTGAAACTGACCAACCACCAGAAACTACAACCCCTGCTGTGTACAGAATAAACAAGATACTGGGAATAATTTCCTACAACATGGGTGCAAAGGTTACCATACTCTGCTTTATTGATGAACTATTCATTCTAAATGATTTATTACTGTAACAGTTTTATAAGTAACAAACTCTACTAGATGTTTGGACAATCTTAACTTCAGTTGGGAGTTTGTGGGGTCCCAAGTTTGTTCATAAAAGTAGAGGGTCTAGAATATAAACATTCTTTCTTAAAAGAGAAAATGCTGCAGAGAGCTGACACAGTTTAGATTAACTGCATTCCACATTATATTGTAATTGCATACTTTTAAATGCAGTCTTATTGTCACTTGATGGTGCAGTTGAGCACTTTCGGGGAAGAAAAAAGGAACCAGGTCTCACTGAAGAGCACCTTTTCTAGTGCTCACAACAAAAACCTGGAAGGATCCTTACCTGGCCCCAATTGCAGTGGTGCCAGCCTCATAATTTATGTATGTCCTGATTTTAGAAGGGAAGGGATAGTATTTTGGTTCCATGGAGTTGATCCCTTCCACTTCCTGATACTGAGAGATGCCCCCAGGCTAGTGCATTTTGTTGATGTCATTATATGTCGATGCAGAGCATGCTTCATGAACATTAATGGGGCCATTTTTTAAATTCTGTTTCTCATATTTTGAATGGTCATTTGGAACAAAACAAGGCCACTGCTTAACTAACAAGGTCTTATCAGCTGAGCAGTAAGCTTGATTTGTTCTGAGTAACCATCTAAAATATGAAGCACAGAGTCAAAATATGGCCCCATTAACCTATGGAGTACACCTCCACACTGTCCATATAATTATATCACAAAACGTGCTAGCACAGGGGCGTCCCTCAGCATCAGGAACTGCAAAGAATTGGTGACTTGGCTCCACAGAGCTAAATATGACTCCTTTCCTTCTAAAATTGGGACACATGTATCAGTTGAGGCTGGCACCACTGCAGTTGGGGGCAGGTAAGGGTCCTTCCAGGTTCTTAGGGGTTGGGAGTCATTACAAAAAGTGCAGGAAAGGCACTCGTTAAGTATTTGGAGTAGACTCTATTTTGTTTAGCTAGTGTGTGCAAAGCTGGTGAGACAGAGGTGCGTCTAGAAAATTAAATAAAGTAAGGACAGAAACACCAGTTAGAAGCTAACAGAAAACTACCACATGACAGCTATCTTAGGTCCTTGAGGCAGAAAGAAAAACCTACCTTTTGCATACAAGTGCACTAAGAAAAAAAGTAAAAAAAAAAAAAAAAAAAATGAAAGCGGAAAGTCAAGTGAGAGAATTTATAAAGAAATAAAACCCTTAAGATGTAATGAAAATAAGATTCAGTTTTAAGCATTTATGATTAAGCTTATGGGAAGATCTAAGACTGAAATTACTGAAAAGCGTCAGAATGAAAATCAATAAATGATTTATGTATTTAGAAAAGCAAGAGGCCATATAGGACAGAAGTACTGAGATTATGCTGAATGGAGCAGTTGCTAAAATAAGAGCATTGTGCGACAGAAAGACTAGTATGTTATACAGTGGCAGCTCCAGCCTCTGTTGACTACCAGGACATGGGGAGCACAACAGCTGGCAGCTAGGACACCTGCTCTGGTGTGCCCTGGTGTAGAGTCACCAGTCTTTTTAGAGACTTTAGTCTTTGAAGAAAAAATGTATAATCAGATTCAGCATAATAAAAATATTCAAGAAAAAAATAGTAAGAATCTTTCCTGAATGCGTAACACAGTAGTGGTTTGGAGTAGTTATAAGTGAATTTGAAATGAGTGCCACTCCGAGCACAAGAGCTGTGCACCGAACATTTATCAGATAGGAGGAATAGTTTTATAGTATGTTAGTAGGGTAGGAGTATAAAATGTATATACATATAAAATGATATAGTATCTTCATTGAAATCTGGCATATCTTGTGTGTACTTTGAACCCCCTTCCAGCTCCCATTATTGAAAGGGTAACATGTTCTATGATTCTAGTACAAGAAATGCAATAATGTTATGAAAAAAAGAAATTCACGTAAACTATGCTAATTTTCCAAAATGCATTATTTAAAAATGTGCAATTATTCATTACAGAGCGATAGTGAGAGAGTGCATGTGGATGTGTGTGTCCATGTGGAAAAGTGTCTTTCAAGCTGCTCATCATAGGGAATAGCAAATCTCGTTATATTAATTAAGTGATAACATTCAATTAGCTGGAGTATATGAAGAAACAGACTGGCTGATGTGGGTGATTAAATGCTGAGACTAAAGGCTGAGGCAATTAATCAACCACAGAAACTGGTTATACCCACTATACCCCAGCTAACTGAATGTTATTACAGATATGTGATTAGAAACTTTGAGTCCAGGATTTTAAAAATTCTGTGTTAATTTGCCTTTTTCCCCTTTTTTCTGTGGACTAAATGGATAAACTACTGTGGGCGTATCTGAAATGTGATCTGAAGCTTATCTGTTAGGTAGGAAAATGGGCAGACTAGGTGGGCCAAGCGGTCCTTATCTGCCATCAAATTCTATGTTTCTATGTGAATAGCCTACTGTGGGTGTGTCCAAAATGTGGATAACCTACTATGGTAACCCATGAAGACAGCAACTGCGGAAAGGTGAACGGTCATAACGGCAACAGAATTACAGTGCCAACACTTTTCTGCAACCAGCGGTTCCCCATTCCTGAGTGTGCCCCCAAGTTGGACTATATAATTAGGGGTATGTGAGGCAAAGCCCCACAAGGGAAGGTGCGGAGGCAAATCCCCTTCAAGAAAAGGTTTTTCCTAAAGTTGTGCAATGTGGATTCAGCACCGTTGTGACCATTCGCCTTCCTGCAGTCGCTGTTAGGACAAGGAACCCTTACTATGGATATGTCTTAGCCCTTAGTTTGCCGACAGAATTACAGTGCATAGTAATTCTGGACTGATATATCAGTCCATGGCACAGCATGGGTTAAATGTGGGTAACCTACTGTAGGCATGTCCAAAATGTGGCTGTAGTAGTTTGTGGAGTATTAAATGACAGTTTTCCTGTGTTGTGACTGTCTTACATGAAATACCAGTCATATAATAAATAATCTCAACATTTTAATCATCTGAATTAACAGAAGTGTATAACTGCTATAATGTTTGTACTAAAAGACAATTTATCCACTTATAAGTGGATGACTGGATTTCAGAAAATGAATTTCTAAGTGTCTTTATTTGAATACCTTACAGAAGTTTAACAATGACTGGTGGATAGGACGACTAGTTAAAGAGGGCTGTGATATTGGTTTCATTCCAAGTCCACTCAAACTAGAGAACATCCGAATTCAACAGGAACAGAAAAGGGGACGTTTTCATGGAGGGTAAGAAATGATATTATAAAAAAGGTCTAAGAAATGACGTTTTTTGACTGGCTATAAACATTTTAACAGCCTTATGTTAATCTTTTGTTAAGATACATGTAGAGCTTAACCATATGCTGAACAAGATTTAACATTGTTTAAAAAAAACACATTTTTATTGTAATAGCAATAAGGCACTTCCGGGGATTATGTTAATGATCAGTTAATCACCCTCTAGAGGCATGCGACACTTGGCTACACCTCATGCCACATTACACCCCTAGAGGGTGATTAACAGACTATTAACATAACCCCTGGTCATGACTTATTGCTTAAATGTAATTAGTTTGTGAAAAATACCACTACTGTGGGGCATGCCCATTATAGCAATAATGTATTCAGCCGTGGTGCTTATCATCTTCCTTGTCTGGTTACTATGAATGTTCTGCTGTGACTTTATAGCTACACTGGGGAACAATGAATTTGGAAACAAAACTGACTTCATTGTGAACTAAACTTTTTATGGCTGAGACATTTTAGTGGCTTAAATATTACAGGCTTAAAAGATTTCATAGATGTTGATAAATAGTCTGTTTATACTGGCCAAATAAGGATATGCATACTTACGTATATTCAGATGTCCTCTACTGTATAAGGTTGAGTTCAGATAATCAGACAGTGGATATATATAATGACTGACTGATAAGCTTTTTCTTCATGGTATATTAGTTGGGAGCTCTTTGCATAACACAGCATGCTGTGAAGCAAATTAACGCAGCTGACTAGATAGGTTAGAACTAGCACGGACCGATGGATCAGTTTTGCTTTTTATAACCTTACAAATAAAACCAGGACACTAAAACTGTTAACTCTGCTGTATAGGTAAAAGCTGTCATCAGTTTGTAAGTTAAAAAAACTGGAAAGCTTTGGCTTTCTGCAAGTTATTGATGTTAAATAAGCAGAAAGGTCTTTGTTTTTGCACTCTGCCTTAATGATCGTAAATGTGATTTGTAAATATCTATCTGTGAGTTGCAGCACAATTCAGACGCATATCTAATGCTTGTGCCCAGTAGATAGTCATCTTACAAACAGGCAACTCTCCCACTGTGATAAATTCACCTCCAAGCACTGGCTGGGTGAACTCCCTTCCTACCTCTCCCCCTCATTTATAACACTCCCCACTCCCTCTCACTCCCCTAGATCATCTGACTCCAATACTCTGGCGGTCCCCCGCAGAGCCACCCTTATCAGCCAATCTGGTTATTCTCACTGCCTCCCAAAAATGTGGAATTCCCTCCCCCTTCAAATTCGTCACTCATCCTCCTACTCATTAACCCAACTCTTCCCTCCACTTCTCCACATCCTGAAGGGCTGGGATTTCGGCCTCTCTTCTCTCTTTCCTTCAGCCTCTCTTCTGCTTTTCTGAAGCCTATTCCGCCTCGCTGCCTACAACCTGCTTCCCTCCTGTTGTACTCTACCTGTCACTGCCACAACCTGCTCCCTTCCTGTCATGCTTGACCCCTGCCTTGTGCAGGCAGGGTCCTCAGCATACTGGAGGGGTCAGGCCCCAGCAGACCTTTCTCTTCCTACTTCTTCCATCACCTCCTCATTCCATCCTCTTCCCCCCCCCCGCTGCTCTGTCTATTGACATACCTACCTCTCTCTCACCTTCCCTTCTCCCCCTTACATAGCCCTAGCAATGGCTGACCCTTAATCTCTAATGCACTTGTAGTTAACTTGCACTTCTCTTATACCTTAGCCAACCTGTTCTGCTAGTGTTTACTCCTCACTAACTTCCTTAGATGAAACTACAACAATTCTATTCAGCCATTTTCTAGCTACACAGTTATAAGTCATTTACTGTATGCCTAAATGTTATTTTATACTGTTGTATCTATCTAGTCCAAAAGTGTTGGCATAGTATCTATCTAGTTTGAAACTGTTAGCATCCCACTATTTCATTGCTCGTGTACAGTCTGCTCAAATTATTTTAATGTAATCTACTGTAAATGTATATTGTGTACCAAATTTCTGTAAACTATCTTCATGTTCTCCTACCCCCCAGGTCGCACCAGGAGACGAGCAACTTGTTGCTCAGTGTGCCTTCATAGTGAAACATTTCAATAAATAAGACCACTTATAAAGTGGTCTAATTTCAGGCACAAGTGCTCCAATTTGCAGAAATTAGAATGGCTCACACATCAAAAAAGTAATGCATGCATCATTTATTTGATGCAAGTTGTTTCAAATGTATGTGCATGTACAAAAATACACCACACAACTTTTGGCGTATGTTGGGTGCTGCAGTTAAGCTGCATCCCGAGAGGGATGTTACAGAACTGGGGCTTTTAAAATCTCGACCTCCCTGTATCTTTTATTGACTATTTGGTTGTTCAGATCAAAGCATGTCTGCCTCATGTTGTGCTAATATGCCTGACAGAAAATTCACTGGTAAAAAGAAACCATTGATCAAATACTAATATATGGAAAAATAGCTTACCATACATATTCGTCATCAGAAACATGAACAAAGTTTTTTTTTTACCATATTTGGAATGAGTTGTAGAAACTCATGTAAGTGAATAATTAAGTACAGATTTCCGCAGGTAAAAATAAGGTAAAAGTGCAGAAATTAACTACCAGTTCACCTTCCACTACTTACTTTAAGGGAGCGCATAGTAACACAGTATATGCATTGAAATTTTACATAATCATGAAATATTATTTTAAGAGAAAATCTAAAATATATGGCCCATGTTTCAAGAGAGGTTCTTGTATTGCACTATGTGGGTTCCAGTTGGATATGGGCAGGAAAAGCATCCCGACTAAGACCAAAATCTTGGATTTTCAGAGGGTAGACCTCAGAAAGATGGACAAAGTGCTAAGGAGCCACCTGGCAGGCATCAGAGCAGATATGGGGTGGACCAAAGGTGGTTCATCATTAAGAAAGGAATATTATTTGCCACAGAGGAGTGTGTTAGGCTCAGGGGGAAGAACACAAGGGCTAATGCGCCCCACTGGTTCAGTTCTGGGGTCTCCCAGGCAGTAAGGGAAAAGAGGTTAGCCTATAGAAAAATCAGGAAGACCAAGAGAGAGGTGGCTGGGGAAAATTACTTAAGGTTGGCTAGTGAGTCAAGTAAGGAAGTCCAGTGAGCTAAAGCACAGAAGGAGCTGCAGATAGCTGAAAGAATTAGGAAGGGGAGAAGGCCTTCTTTCACTATATAAGTGAGAAAATGGACAAGAAGGATGGGATTGTTAGACTTAAGAAAGGGGAGGAGTGTGTGGAGGATAACGGGGAGAAAGAAGAGATACTAAATTAATACTTCTGTTCTGTTTTCAACAGGGAGAAGGACAGACCAGTTCCTTCAGGATGGAGAAGAGGAGCTGGGGGGGGGACACAGATATAGTGATAGAGAAGGATAGAATGAGGGAGGGGCTGCTAACATTAAAGGTGGACAAAACACCAGACCCGGCAGAGTACATCCAAGGGTAGTAAGGGAACTGGCTGAGGAACTGGAAGGGCCACTGGCAGGCTTATTTAATAGTTCATTAGAGTCAGGCATGGTATCGCAGGACTGGAGAACAGTACATGTGGTGCCCCTCCACAAATGCGGTCCCAAGGATGGCCCAGGAAATTACAGGCCAGTCAGTCTGACCTCAATCATGTGCAGCCTCATGGAGGCCATACTTAAGGAAAGGTTGGTAGAACATCTAGAGGAGCATGGTCTCCAGGATGCGAGGCAACACAGGTTTATGGGGGGAGATCATGTCCAACAAATCTGATTGACTTCTTTGATTGGGTCACTAAGGCAGTAGATAGGGGCCAAGCGGTAGACATCCTCTGTCTGAATTTCAGTAAGGCCTTTGACTCTGTGCCTCACAAAAAGTTGAGCAGGAAGTTGGTGGATCTCGGGGTTGGGAATAAGATGTCCAGATGAATGGAAAACTGGCTGAGGGACAGAACATAGAGGGTAGTTGTGGGGGGAGAGTTATCTGGCACCAGAAAGGTCACCAGTTGGGTCCCGCAGGGCTCAGTACTGGGGCCAGTGTTGTTCAATGTCTTCATCAGTGACATTGGGATGGCATTATGTGTAAAATGTGCCTTTTCATGGATGACACCAAGCTCTGTGGGAGACTGGACACAGCTGAAGGGATACAGGAACTACAGAATGATCTGGAAAAGCTGAGGAGGTGGTCTGGGATCTGGCAACTTGGCTTCAATGCCAAGAAATGCAAAGTTATGCACATTGGAGTCAAGAATCCCAGAACAGAGCACTACCTGGGTGGAGTCCAGGTGTCTGATCAGAGGAGGAGAAGGACCTGGGAATGATGATCGCTAGTGACCGGAAGCATTCTACACAGTGCAAGAAAGCAGCAACAAGGGCAAGCAAGATACTGGGATGCATAGCTAGGGGGATCAGAAATAGGAGAGTGGAGGTTATACTACTCTTGTACAGGTCACTGGTGAGGCCAGATCTAGAGTATGAAGTTCAGTACTGGTGCCCACACCTCAAAAAGGACATTAACCTGCTGGAGAAGGTAAAGAGGAGAGCTACAAAGATGACAGTGGGTCAGCAGGGTAAGGCATACGAGGAGAGATTGAAGGCACTCAACATGTATACCCTGGAGGAAAAGAGAGAGAGAGAGGGGACATGATTGGGACCTTCAAGTACTTGGAAGGGATAAATGAGGTGGATAAGGAGGGTCTCTTTAAGCTGAGTGGCAACCATAACATGGGAGGACAGTCTTAAGCTAGAGTCGACCTGTGAAGCAGCTGCCCAGCATGTTCCGAGATTTCAGGCCTGAGATGACTCTTGTTTCACTGAAGTGCCTTCTACTACTAGGAACTGTCTGCATTTACTCTCCAGTTCAGTGACTGTTCTGCAGGTCTGAGACTGATCCTGGGCCTATGATAGGTCTGGCATTTGGGGGCTTGGCAGAGGCAGCAGTTGGTAACGGATCTAAGGGGGCGGAACCAGTGACATAAAAGCACACACCACTCACAACCATCTGTGAGCCGACCTGTGGAGCAGCTGCCCAGTGTGTTCTGAGATTTCAAGCCTGAGAGGATGCCTGTTTCACCAAAGTGCCTCCTACTGCTAGGAATTGTTTGCATTTACTTTCCAGTTCAGCAACTGTTCTGCAGGTCTGGGACTTATCCTTGGACCATGATAGGTCCAGTGTGTGGGGGCTCAGCAGAGATGGCAGCCAGTAACGGACCTGAGTGGGCAGGGCCTGTGACATAAAAGGCCACACCGCTTACAAGCGCGAGTGTTAGCATGAGCATTTGATTCGATAGAAATAATTTGAAGCAGCAGCACTGGCTTATCATTTTATTCCAGCTAGTTAACTCACATTTGAATACAGCCCAGGTTCAGAGATTCACAATTGCATATTTTTATCAGGTATTACTGGCTCAGTTAACATGAACCTATCTTTGACTATATGTATAATGATTTGGGGTCTGTATTTTATGTTGGTATGTGTGGACTGCTTAGATCTCAGGCGTACGGAGGGTAAGGTTAATGTAAAGGAGTTATGGAGGAAGGGGAAACAGACCACAAAGACAGAGGGTGGGAGAAACTCTTCTGGCAGATTGACTATAAAGCTGGTTTGATTCAAATTCCTCAGAGAAGCACTTTAACTGATGCAACATACTCCTTTTGGGTAACAATACATAAGGGGAAATTGTCAAAGGGTCTTAGGCTAGGTGTAATTCTCAGGTTGCAGATCTGCAAAATTACCAACTTTTGTCTGATGATGTTACTAATACTTTCATGAGGATGTAGAAAATAAGCCAGGTACCTTATACCCAGGGGTACACTGGTGGCACAGGACCGGGGCTGAAGATAGTCTGTTTGAACATTAGAAGTCTCCAAGTTAACACGGATGAATTAAGGGTTTGGGTTGAGGAAGGAAAATATGATGTTGTGGGGATATAAGAAACTTGGCTGAAAGAACATGTTATATCAAATCAAATTCTAATAGATGGTTATTCAATACTCTGGCAGGACAGAGAAGGAAACAGAAAGGGAGGTGGGGCGATGTTTTTCATAAAGAATAACATTCTAGCTGAAGAAGTGGATAAGGGACCCATAGACGGGAAGATTGACTATTTAAGTATTAGGGTCAGGTTGGGAGTTACAGGGTATAAGCATCTTTATCTCACTTGCTTCTTCTCCCCTCCTCAGTTTAAGTTGGCAGACTATCCAGTGTTTGATTTCTGGACTAATTTAAGCAAAAACAATAGAGAACACATTATATTAGAGGATGCAAATACAGACTGGAAAAATGAGAGGGACGTAGGGGAAACTAAAGACAAACATGGATGCTGCCCATTTTGTCCAACTGATAGAGGTACCTACTCATAATTACAAAACAAACAATCCTACTGTAACTGGTTGGCTAAGCTCAAATCGACCTGCTGACATCTCAAGACTTGATGTTTTATCTGAAACAATATCAGACCACTGCCCCATTTTTTGCATACAAAAAATGCAAAAACAGAAAAATACCCCTTGGTTTATAAACAAGAAATGTATTAATAGGTTAAATGTGGAGGCTTATATAAGGGACCTAGAACAAGCAGACTGGGGAAAGGTAATGGCATTGGCCAACCTGGATGGGAAGGTGGAACAGTTTAATGGCTATACTATGCAGCTACTAAATAAACACACCCCTGTTACAAAATGAAGGGGCGGAAGGGAAATTTTCACCATGGTTAAATAAGAACTTAAGGGAATTAATTAAATCTCGGGAAGCACTAAGGAAACAGTACATAGATAGCAAGGATGAAGAAAGTTTAAAGCAGTATAAAACACTCAGGAATAAAGTTAAAAGGGAAATAGTTAAGGCAAAATAGGACTAATTCCAGCAAGCTCAAATAAACATATACACGATCCAAAGAAATGTAGGTAATCTTTTAGACACTTTTACAGTCCCTAGGACAACGAAAGTATTGAAAGTATAAAAGTAGGTAAAGTCCTGATTCAAGATAGTAAGGCTATAGCAGACTATTTTAACAGTTTCTTTTATATTGAAAACAATAAGTGGCAGGAATGTAGAGGCAGGAATCATAGTTGAAGATACTATTAAACAGAAGCCTGCACTGCAGGATAGTGAGGGGCATATCTTTACATTTGATAGGATAGATGAAAAATCAGTTATAAAGCTGACTATTAAGCCTTTAAGAAGGAAAGAGTGGAGGTGTGGATGAATGGACTCCTAAAATATTAACACTATCAGCAGTTTAAAAGGTCCATTAACTGCCTTATTCAGCTTGTCATTAGAACAGGGATTTGTCCCTATGAAACAGAAATAGTCAGGTGTGGTTCGGAGGGGGGGGGGCAGGTTTGCTATGTCTAACTACAGGCTGATCTCTCTTTTAGTAGTAGCAAGCAAGCTGCTGGAGAAGTGTGCTCTTCACCAGCTGCTTGCTTACCAGGAAGGGCATAAATTGCTCATAGACCAACAACATGGTTTTTGAAGTGGACAGTCCATGGTGACAGCGCTGACCGATTTCGTGGACGCTGTATTGATGGCCAGTCAGAGTGGGAGAGCCACTGGTGCAGTTTTTGTGGATCTGGCTGGTGCTTTCGACATAGTGGACCATGAACTATTACTGTGTAAAATGGGGAGTATGGGGTTAAGGGGACTGAGTCTGATTGGTTTAGAAGGTACCTAAACAGCCACATACAAAGAGTAAAAATTGTAAGCTCCTTGTCACAACTTAGAGAAGTAAATACAGGGGTCCCTCAAGGATCAGTGCTGGGCCCTCTATTGTTTTCAATCTTTATGAATGACTTGCCCCCCCCTTCATTGAAAATAGTATAGTTTATGCAGATGATACAGTAATTTGGGATTCTGCTTCATACAGTAGTGACATACAGTCATCCCTTCAAAACAAATACAGTATACTGGCTAAGTCATTTAGGACAAATAGTATGCTTTTAAACAAAACCAAAACGAATGTAATGTTGTTTGGGACTCCACAAAAATTATTGAAGCAGGGAGCATTACAAGTCCTGGGACAAAATGGCCTTTCACTCCCATTGGTTTCCACTTTTAAATATTTGGGGATACTTTTGGACCTGATTTTAAGTATGATCTCACATATTGATCAACTGAGTAAATGGATTAATCAAAAACTTGGTTATCTCTTTATAGAAACATACTGTAAATTCCTTGACTGTAGAGGCATGTCAAGTTATAACCAAGCAGGTCCTAATGCCAGCATTGGACTACGGCAATATTATGTTCATCCAGTGTAATGGGGTATTTGAGTCTAAGTATAGGATTTGATATAACAACATATGCAGATTCGCCCTTCGAGTACCATTAAGAACTCACCATTGTTTGTTACGTGAAAAATTAGGTGTACTCTCTCAAGAGGTGAATAAAGTGCATTGTAGCTAATTTTGTTTACCATGTAGCAAAGTCAGTCTGCTGAACCCTTAGTTTTATCAAGCACACTGGTTCTTAGAAAACGAGAGTGGCAAATTAGAAACAGTGGGCTACTATCTTTTTCTGTTCCTGTTTTTAAATTACAAATGAGCAAAAGAGCTTTTTCCTGGTATGCACCTTCTATGCTGAATGAATATGGTAATCTGACTAGGGGAACACACAGAACACGGCATTTCAAAGAACTGTTGTCTAAATTCTTACATTGTAAACATGTGTGTAATTGTAATTAAGTGTCTGTCATTACATTTTATCTGTATATTTGTATATGATGTTTTAAATGTAAGGTGTGGCTGAAAAAGGGCTGTGCCCTGTCACGTCCTGGTTAAAAATAAAACAATGAAAAAATAAAATGAAGAGCAGGGGTGGTTAAGGTGGGAGGTCAGGAATCACTGTTTTACAGAGAGGCTGGTGGATACTTGGAATGCACTGCCAGAAGAGGTGGTCTTGTTGAAGACAGTGGGCAGCTTCAAGAGATGCTGGGATAGGCATAGAGGGAAGGCACAGATCATGGGTAGGGAGGATGAGAGGAGTGGGGGGGGGACAGTAGCTCAAGCTGTGGACCCTGCAATACGAGCAGACTAAGACCAAATGGCCTTCTTCTGCTGGCTTTGTAGACCTGCCTGACCTACGTTCCCTAATGTGACTGCCATGATTCTATGTTACAGTATAAGGGATATCGGTATTTACTCATGCTTGCTATGATGTACTATTCAGTATTGTATTTGTGGTCTTAGCGCACCACCTACAGCTATTAGCCATAATGCTATGATCAGCATATTATATGAATCATTCTATTGTAACCCAAAAGTAGTGTTAGTCAGCATAATACTTATCACTCTGTAAGTGCAACCCTAATGGCCTGGGGTGCAAGATGCCCACCGTACCCACCAATTGAAATGCTTTGTTTAGCTTTTCTAGTATGCAAATGAGCCCATTATCAGGTAGCGGACCTTCTTATCTCTGACTTTAAGAGTTTGTGTATTCTGTTTTTCACTGAGTTTTTCATTTTCATTTCTTTTCATTTTTATTTTATACTGGAAAAGCATGT
Source organism: Neoceratodus forsteri (assembly GCA_016271365.2). Classification (NCBI taxonomy): domain Eukaryota; kingdom Metazoa; phylum Chordata; order Ceratodontiformes; family Ceratodontidae; genus Neoceratodus; species Neoceratodus forsteri. Next base: position 925,853,503 of record CM028132.1, read on the forward strand.
GGGCAAATTGCCCATTTACACAAGTGTCCAGTTGTCCAGGTTGTAACAGCGGTGAATAGGTACAACTAGTAACAATCATCGGATTATAAATCTATACAGATAGAGACCAATTTACAAAGCAGGACAGTTTGGTGCAGCACTGGTAGAGACGTATACAATGAGCAAACACAATTTCATACAGGCGAGTAAAATTCTAACTGGATTATGTATAGTAAACAATATTTACAGCAAGACTAAACCATATGTACAAATATACAAAGGTGGGCCATTATAAGGGAGGGGAGGAGAAAAAATATGGAGCGCTTAGGAGGAATGGTAGTCAGGGAAGACAGTCAGGTGGTCAGAAAATTATAGAAAAAATGAATGCTAGGGTAGAAATAATAAGTCAATCGGCAGAAGTCCATTAGGTTAATCCTGGCAGAGGTGAAAAGCTGAGGAATACTATGAAGGACAGTGGCAGGCGGGTTTATTGAACAGGTGTTCCTTAACATTAACAAAGTGCTGAGAGAGGGGCTGCTCATAAGGTTAGGAGGAAGGATGTTAAAAAGCTTGGGACTGCTGTAGGTAAGTGATCTCTGCCCCAGAAAGGAGTTGCAGCGAGGGACCAAAAAGGGGGAGATAGTAGCACTCCTGGTGACATGAGCTAGGCAAGTCTTCTTGAACAGGGAGGAGACACTGGGGGGAAGGTGGTTATGGAGGATTTTGTAGAGGAACGTGGAGGCCTTCCAAGTGAATCTATCATCAAGGGAGAACCAATGTACTGATTCATAAAGGGTACAGCTGTGAACACGATGGGGAAGTCCCGTAACAAATCTGACAATGTTATTGTAAGCCTTTTCAGTTTCTGGAACATAACAGAATTACTTTGAGGTGAGTATATGATGGATCCGTAGTCAAGGAGAGGTAATAGCAAGCTGGTAGTTAATCTAATTCTAGATTCTGGGAGGAGTTGCTTGATCCTGTAAAGGAGTCCCAGTCGCTGGTGAATTTTATTTATTAGTTGTGTTACATGTGGGTCCGAAGGAGAGGTGCTCATCTAGTGTAAGTCCAAGGTATTTAAATTTTCGCACCCTTTCAATAACATTACCATCATTATCAATGAGGATAAAATTGAAGTTAGATGGTTTCCGTGTACCAACGAATACCATACATTTAGTTTTTTGGCAGTTTAGGACCATGCCCTGATTGATGAACCATGAATGAAGGTTGAGGAAATCTGATTGAAGTTTGGAGAGAAGGGTGGAGGGATTAGCATCCTTACAGTATACGGTGTCATCCACGTTAAGGATGATGTTAGTATGTGAACAGATGGAAGGTATGTTGTTGATAAACAGAGAAAAAAGGAGTGGACCAAGTATAGCCCCTTGTGGAACTCCATACTTAATAAGGCATTCAGAAGATGGATGACTCTCAATAACTGTTTTGTGATACCTTGAGTGAAGATAGTTGCCAAACCAGTTGACTACGTTAGTAGAGAAATTTAGATTGGCAAGGGAAGTCTGTAGAAGGTTGTGGTCCACCAAATCAAAAGTTTTGGTAAGATCCACAAATACCGCACCTGTGTACAGGCCATCATCCATGGCCTTATAAATATCCTGTGTGAACTTTTTTTTTTTGTCAATTCTGTTTCACTCTGGTCACCAGCGTCCTGGGCATCTCTCTGGTGGGGACCCACTCGGCGTCGTCTCCATCACCCACTGTGCCCTTCCCCTGACCGAGGAATCGGGTGCTGGGTCCCACCCCCGGGGCCTTGAATGGGAGAGGCGGGCACCATGGAGAGTCAAGTCAGGATTGGGAGCCGACACTGGGCTTGTGGGCTCAGCCACTCGAGCCCTGCCATTGCCCTCCAGTAAACCAGGGTTTCAAACAACATGAAGTCTTGCTGTATTCTGACTATTGCAGTTAGCCCGAGCCTTTAAACTGCCCCGGAGGACAAAGGGTTAACTTTCAATGCAGAGCATAGACTGCTGAGCTCGAGCTTGGTTGAGGTCTCTGTCTGGAGCCCTTTGGAATCCATCCATCAGATTCTTTACTCTGCCTCACTGAACAGTCGCTCCGGAGATTTCTCCTTCAGCTCGGTTCAAAATTTGGTTAAAGTCTCGGTTAAGTTGTCGGTTTTTACCGAATTTATTTCAGCACGGTTGGTTCAGTCTCTGTCTGTGGTACTGTGAGTACTAGATAGGTTTTGTTCTGTTTTTCTGTGTGGAAATTGTAAAGTGTTAGATTGGTTTAGCTGAACCGATCATTTGTATTGAATCCTTGTGTTTTACTTTAGAGTGTGGTTACCAGTTCTAAAAAAAAACGTGTTTTGAACGTTTTTTTCCAACACCCGTGACACGGTTAGGAACCGATAAGAGAGTCTTGCCTGACGGTTGTCATAAAAAGGGTAAGTTTGGTTAGATTGGCCATGTCTGAGAAACCCAAGAAAAAAACCGGGCCCACTGGGTTTCAACACTGCAGTGAGTGTGGGGAGGTCTCTGCTAAGGCCGACCCCCACACCACCTGTGTTTATTGTCTGGAATTTGAACACCTCGATTCAGACTGCCAAATTTGTAAAAATGTTCCTAAATCTACCCTTGAAAAGAGACTAGGTAGACTGAGGGAAAAGGAGGCAGAGAAGTCCTCTGACCTGGATGGCCAGCCCGGTTCGGTTCCGACCGAACCAGAAGGAGTGCCCTCTGACCATGGTGATACTTCTTGAACGAAGGAAGACCGATCCTGAGGGTCGGTTCCTACAAAAAGGAAACGCAAAGAAAAATCGACCGGTTCGGATCCAGAGGTTCATGTTCCGACCGCTGAGGAAATAGCCAGAGTGATTCAAATTGTGGAATCGCTTTGCCTGGTTCCGACCGATCCAGCACCTTTTCGCAGGGGTTTGGTTTGGTCGGTTCCCCCGGTTCAAGATTATACCCCTGAAGATTTTTATGAACTGGAGTTTGTGGAGGAGGGGGAGTTTGAAGATGCTGGTGATGATGATGAAAGTCTAGATGCGCCTGTGGAACCGGACATCTCCCCAGACAGACCTTCTGGTGTATCCCCTCCTAAGCTTTCTGAGTCCCCTTCCCATTTTTTGTTTTACAGAAAAGTGGCTGAAACCCTCCAGCTTCCTGTGGAGGAGGCAATGGAGGATCAGGAGGAACCTGATTATGTGGAAATGATGGACATCCCAGAGCCCAGGAGACGGTCTATTCCCCTTCACAAATCCTTTGGGAAACAGACACAAAAAATCCTGAAGTCTCCTAATTCTGTAGCCCCTGTTGACAGAAGGATGGACAAGAGGTACACACTATCAGGCTCGGATATGGAGTTTTTATACCAGCAATGCAGCCATGTTGGGGTAGTGCAGGCTGCTGCCTGTGACAAGGCAAACATTCCCTTGGCTTCATACCCCCCAGATAAAGACTCCAGGAAGATTGATGCCATGGTGAAAAAACAGTACATGGCATCTTCCTTGGGACTCAGGCAGGCAAATTATATGGCCTATACAGCCAGGTACCAGAAGTCCAGGTGGGACACTGTACTTGCACTGGCTAAACAGGCCTCCCCCAGCTAGCCAAGGAGCTGGAGGAGGTGGCTGCAGATGGGATTGAGGCATCAAAAGTTCAGTTTCATGCTACTGTGGACTCCAATGATGTGTCATCAAGAGTCATGGCTACATCTGTGGCTCTTCAGAGAATGGCTTGGCTCAGATGTACTAGCCTTTCACAGGATACCCAGGCTAAGGCCATGGATTTTCCTGTAGTGGGTAAATCTCTGTTTGAGGAGCAGACAAAGAATTACATGAAGAATATGGATGAGTACAGGACCACTTACAGGAGTGCTCAGGCCAAAGAGAGACAGGCAACTCCTCAAAGGCAGCAGTCTAGGGGCAGAGACAGGCCTTTTCATAGGCCTTTCTACCAGGGACAGGCCTCTTCTTCCTTTTCACAGAGGGGGTTCTTCAGAGGCAGAGGCAGAAGGGGGATGAGCAGGGCTGCATCCACTCCTCAGTCTAAGGCCCCTGCCAAGCAGACACCCTGATGGATCTCCCCGGGTCGACTCTCCTATTCCAGTAGGGGACAGGCTGACTTACTTCGTCCAGGACTGGATGTCTATTACATCATACAAGTGGGTCCTGGAAGTAGTAGGCCAGGGACTGGTTCTCAGCTTCAAAAAATTTTCGAAGATGAGAGCCAGATCTTTTCTACCTGCAGGTCTCTCAGGAACCCTTGCCCTAGAGGTAGAGGTTTCATCTCTGCTGGCTTTAAGAGCCATAGAGAGAGTACCTACCCTACACTGGGGCAACAGTCTGTACTTCAGGTACTTCCTGACCCCAAAAAAGACAGGGGAGTGGCAACCCATCCTAGACCTAAGATATCTAAACAAACATCTTTTAAAACCAAAGTTCAAGATGGTAATTCTGGGAATAATCCTTTCCTCTCTAAGGCCAGGGGACTGGCTAGCCTCCCTGGACCTCAAAGATGCCTATTTTCACATTCCCATCAGGTGCTCCCACAGAAAGTACCTCAGGTTCGAGTTGCCCTCAGGCCACTATCAGTTTAGAGCAATGCCCTTTGGCCTAACTTCAGCCCCAAGGGTCTTCACAAAGTGCCTGGCAGTAGTAGTTGCCTTTCTAAGGAGGCAAATATTTCAATGTTTCCATATCTGGACGACTGGCTCATAGTGGGCCAGTCCCCAGACCAAGTCAAGTCAGACCTGCAAGTGACCCAGCAAGTGCTTACTTCTCTAGGATTTCTTCTCAACCTTCCCAAGTCAGTTCTCGAGCCAGTGCAGCTCCTTACCTTTATAGTGGCAGAGCTGGATACTATCAAAGCAAGAGCCTTTCTTCCCCTGGAAAGGGCAAGAGTTCTTATAGAACTGGCTTCTTCCTTCAGCCTTCAGGTGTCTCACCCAGCAAGGCATTTCCTCCAGCTCTTGGGCCACATGGCAGCCTCTACAGCAGTGGTCCAAGGGGCAAGATTCCAGATGAAGGACACTCAGTTCAATCTGAGGGCCTTTTGGTCCCAAAAGAAGGATTCCCTTACTAAACTGATCCCAGTGACTCGGACCCTGATCCAAGCCCTTCAGTGGTGGCAGGATCAGGACAATTTAAGGCAAGGGGTCCCTTTTGCCACTCAGCCCCATTCAGTGGTCCTTACCATGGATGCTTTCCTCCTGGGCTGGGGAGCCCATCTGGGGGCCCTCACTGCCCAGGGACTGTGGTCCCCTCAGGAATCTCTTCTCCATATCAAGCTCCTGGAACTCAGGGCAGTTTTTCTGGCCCTGCAAGCTTTCTCTCAGTCATTGCAGAACAAGATGGTTCAAGTCAGAACAGACAACACCACCACCATGTGGTACATCAACAAGCAGGGAGGCACGCGGTCTACGGCCTTGTGCACAGAAGCCATGAAGTTGTGGTCCCTGGCTTATTCCCTGCAGACCTCTCTGATGGCAGTCCACCTTCTGGGGAAGGACAATGTGCTAGCAGATGCACTGAGCAGGATTTCACAGAGCCATCATGAATGGTCCCTGGACCCTCTGGTCTTGAAGGTGATTTTTTCCAGGTGGGGCACTCCAGAGATAGATCTCTTTGCAGCCCCAGACAGTCACTAACTTCCTCTCTTTTGTTGCAGACCCCCAGTCTTGGGCACAGTCCCTCTGGATGCTCTGATTCTGAACTGGGAGGGAACATTTCTGTATGCTTTCCCTCCCTTTCCTCTACTGTTCAAAGTTTTAGTCAAGATAAAGTCACAACCTTGCAAAGTGACTCTGATTGCTCCAGACTGGGCCAGACAGCCTTGGTACCCCCTGTTACTGTCCTTAGCAGTCCATCTTCCCCTGCCTCTTCCCAGGAATTACAACCTGGTAACCTCCTCTCAGGGGAGGATTTGGTACCCCAATCTTCAGTCTCTCAATCTCAAGGCATGGCTCTTGAAGAGTTAGAGTATGCAGATTTGCATCTGTCTCAGGGGGTTCTGGACATCCTCAAATCCTCTCGAAAGCCCACCACTAGAAAGACCTATAACTTCAAATGGAAGAGATCCAGCATTTGGTGTTCTAAGCAGCATATTTCCCCAGACACTGCTGAATTGCCTACAGTTCTGGATTATATGGTCCATCTTAATGGCCTAGGCCTCAGACCAGCTACTCTCAAAGTACACTTGTCAGCTGTCTCTGCTTTTCTGTCAGTGGGGAAGTCTTCCTCACTATCATCTCATCCTGTGTTCTGTAAATTTTTCAAAGGATTGCTTCATACCAGTCCTTCATTCAGAGACCCTGCCCCTGCCTGGGATTTAAATGTTTGCATTGCTCAACTTTTGCAACCTCCCTTTGAACCTATGTCCTCAGCACAGCTTAAGTACTTGACTTGGAAAACTGTGTTTTTAGTAGTCATTACCTCTGCCAGACGTATCAGTGAACTGCAAGCCCTGTCAGTGGAATCTGATTTTAGAAGGTTCTTGCCCAAAGTGGTTTCAGATTTTCACCTGAACCAGTCTATGTCTCTTCCTGTTTTCTTCACTGATCATTCCTCTTCAGGAGAGAGGAGGCTACACAGTTTAGATGTTAAAAGGGCCCTTAGCTACTATATAGAGCGTACCAAGGGTCACAGGTTTGATTCCCTCAGCTGTTCCTCACTTATGGAGAAGTGGGAAGGGCAAACCTGCCACCAAGAGAACTGTTGCCAGGTGGATTGTATCTTGTATACAATTCTGCTATGAGAAACTAGGAAAAATTCACCCTCAGGCCTGAGGGCTCACTCCTAGAGGTACAGCTGCTGCCAGGGATATTCCTCTCTTAGAAATTTGTCAAGCAGCCACCTGGAAAACAGTCCATACCTTTACTAAGCATTACTCTCTGGATATCCTGGCTAGGAGTGATGCTCGGTTCGGCACAGCAGTACTTCAGAGGCTATTCCCAAAGTAGGTTCTGTCCCTCCTCCATGGAGGTACTGCTTGGTAGTCTGCAATGGTCAGAATACAGCAAGACTTCATGTTGTTTGAAGAAAAAAATACTCACCTTAGTAATTATGTTTCTTCTAATGGAGTCTTGCTGTATTCTGACCTCCCTCCCTGCCTCCCCTCTCAGAACCTGTTTTTGGGAAGTGGGTGGGCAGGTGCAGTGTTGCATCTCAGGGGTGCTCCTTTTACACCCTCTTCTTTTTGTTTGGGTGTTTGTTTTATCTTTATTCTTATTTGGATTGGTTTTTGGTTTTGGGTTTCCTGACTTGAGTCTTCCTTTGGGGATCCAAAACTTTTTGTTGCCAGTTGGCTAGTAAACATTATACAATTTTCACATAGAATTGTTAGTGAGTTTTTGCTCGTAAGAATCTGATGGTTGGATTTCAAAGGGCTCCAGACAGAGACCTCAATTGAGCTTGAGCTCAGCATTCTATGCTCTGCATAGAAAGTTAGCCCTTTGTTCTCCGGGGCAGTTTAAAGCCTGGGTCTAACTGCAATAGTCAGAATACAGCAAGACTCCATTAGAAGAAACATAATTACTAAGGTGAGTAATTTTTTCTTTTCCACCTTGGTTACATCAGCAATAAGACGTGGATGTGCAATGATGTCTGCACCGAGGGCATACCCTCAGTTGACATCCTCTGCTGCCTCACCCCTGTAAGTGGCACACTACTGTGGTACCTCTGGTCTCCACTGGGGGCCACTGCAGAGCAGTGTGTCCCCAGATACCCACCTCAGGAGAGGAGAGGAGAGGAGAGGAGAGCAGTCCTCGGGATGCTTAGTCCTCCCCTCCCCTGCTGACCCCTGATGACCCATGTCTGCTCCTGGACCTAGGTCACTGGTGTGGCACAAGGTATGGCGTCCAGTGCCTCAACCCTCAGCATCACTGGGCCAACATCCTGTATGAACTTAACGAGTGCAGTTTCTGTGTCGTGTTTAACTCTAAAATCATGTTGTGCCTTGGTCAGGATGTCGTATTTGTTTAAGTGATCCGTGACTTGAGAGTAAACTATTTTTTCCATGATTTTGGAGTGGGGGAGGGGAGAAGCGAGATGGGTCTGTAGTTGCTAACTTCTTGTTTAGAACCAGCTTTGTGCAGAGGCCTGATTGAGGCAATTTTTCAGACTGTGGGAAAGGTACCAGGACAAAGGGAGAAATTCAGAATATTTCTGAGCCGCGTGACAATTTCCTTTATAACGAGTTTTAGGATGTGGAAGTCAAGTTCATCAGGGCCTTGTAGGATCTAGGGTTGTTTTTTCTTATAAGTTTTATAGTATAAGCTAGTGAGAGAGCTTTAAAAAAGAAAGTGGGGAAATCTCTTTTTGGGGGAAGGATATGATTAAGAGGCTGATTATGGGCAACAGAGGAGAGAGGGGTCTTGTACTTGTCGAGGTCCCCGGAAAATGAATTGAACAAGTTAGCCACGCTTGTGGGTTCATTGGTTAGTTTCCCTTCTGCCAGAAGCGTAGTCTGCTCGCACTTCTTGTCTTTGCCCAGTAGAGAGTTTAAAGTTCCCCGAGTTGTTTGGAATTTGCTCTGTTGTAAAATTGATTGTTCTTGAGATGGTTGATTTTTGCAGTACGAACCGCTGACTTGCAACTGTTGCAGAGTGTTTTATACTCTTGGAGGAGACCGAAAGAGGGAGACTTCCTGTGCCTACCCATGCCTTGTCTCTAGAATGTATAAATTTAGAAGGTCAGGTGTGATCCACTCGTTGGATCGCCCATGGACTCTGTTCTTCTTTAAGGGAATGTGGAAGTCGCAGATGCCGTTAAATGTTTTGGTGAATTAGTCTAGGGCGAGATTAATGCTTTCAATATCTGATGTGAAGGACCAGTCAGCTGATGTGAATGCAAGAGCAAGTTCTTCTAAGTTTGCTTTTTTTAATTGTCTAGTGAAGATGTAATTAGGTGCAAATTTAGGGGCTTTAGTGGACCAGCGACAAAACACAGCACAGTGGTCACTGATGGAGTCAGGAAGAACACCCAAGGCTGTCACTCTAGAGGGATTAGAAGTTATGATCCAGTCAATGGTAGAGCTGTAGCCTGTCTTATAATTTGTTGTTGTTGGGGGTGGCTATTAACTGGTGCAGTCCAGAGCTGGCAAGTATTTATTTGGCGCTGTCAGACTGACTGCTGTTCCAGTTAAGGTTAAAATCCCCTAAGATGATCCATTCTTTATTGCTTGGGAAGGAAGACATGTTTGAGAGGAGGGATTCAAGCTCCAAAAATGGTGTTCCAGGGGGTAGATAGACAGAAGTGATGGTTAATATTTTGGTCTTACCAATGATTAGATTGATGGAGAGGGATTCGAGTATGGAAGTTTCCAATTCCAGGTGAAGTTCGGTGTACAAGAGCTGATGAGAAATAAAGAACAGGCAGCTACCTCCTCTTTTTTTCTGTCTTTCCTAATTAGAGAATAGCCTTTGTGCGGGATTTCATTAGAGGAAATTTTGGGGGATTAGTCAGATCTCACAGAGGGCGATGATGTCACAATTGTTGTATACAACCCAGGCTTCAAAGGCAGTTTCTGAGCTAGGAGACTTTGAATGTTAAGGTGGGCAGTGCTGATACCTTTCTTGTCATGACCCATGGGAGGGTTCAGGGAGAGCTCAGTAGATGCTGGCCCTGGGTTAGGGTAAATGGAGCCTGAGAGGAGGAGCAGGAGCAAAATTAGATGAGTTAGCCTCCAGTTTTTGCACAACCGCTTAAGCATATTGTAGTTTTTATGGCTTATGAATTTTGTTCATAAGGGGTGATTGAAAAGTGTGAGGCAGCAGTGTTCAGTGAAGAGAGCTAATGGGGAGTACATAGTGTCCCTGACCAAACTGGGGGTTTGTGGGTGGATGGTAGTCATCGGGGTTCCAAAGTTCATGATTTCTGTGCTTGCCGCACATCCAGGGTCCAGCCAGAGGAAGCAGTTGAGTGTCTTAAACAGGAATTGAGTAGTTTAAAAATATGGGGAAGCAAACACAAACTAGACTTCAGTGTAGACAAATGCTCTGTGATGTATCTAGGATATAAAAATAAGACAGCTAACTATACATTACAGGAAAGGTTATTAAAGAAATTAATATAGAAAAAGACCTTGGGATAACAGTAACAGAAGATGTCAAATTAAATTTTCACTGTAGCAACAACAACAAAAAAAAGCTTTAGAATATTAGGGTGCATAAGCAAGAACATTGCCAGTACAGACAGCAGAGTACTGATGCCACTGTATGGAGCACTTGTGAGGCCACACTTGGAATATTGTGAGCAGTTCTCATCTCCGCAGACAAAGGGCAGTAGTAGACAGCTGGAAAGTGCATAGAGGAGGGCTACCACAATGATAGCGGGTATGAAAGACATTTATTACAGAGGAGGGCTACCAAAATGATGTCGGGTGTGAAAGACCTTTCTTATGAACAAGCAATAGAAAAGTTGAATATCTACACATTAGAATATAGAAGGCTAAGGGGAATCTGTCTGATTTTCAGAGCATTTCAGGACATTGATCTATGGAATTGTTTTGGGCTGGAAAAAACAAATAAAGGAAACACCATATGATACTGGAAAACATGGGCTACAACTGAGGGGAATTGTACAGAACCAAAAAGAGAGGGCAATGGATAACACAAAGGGTGGTTGCTCTCTGGTATAAGCTTCCAAAAGAAGTTGTAGTATACACTAGTATGGTGGAGTTTAAAAACAAATTAGATACACATTACAAAATAAATAAGAAACTGGCTATTACCATTAAGAAATTATTTATTTATTTATTGAAATGTTTCACTAGGAAGGGCACACTGAACAACAAGTTGCTTGTCTCACAGTGCATCCTGGAGGAAAGGGTAGTGGGAAATATATACATGCATACATACAGCAATCATTATTACAACAGTAGTAGCAGCGGTGAATTAACACTAACAAAAGAACATAATTAAGTGCAGCACATGGACAAAATTGTAAATGGCAAGCCTCTGTGGGCAAAAATGTCTTACTGGCTTGTAAACATCCTGTGCTGATTTCTATGAACACAACCACCATTAATTGGCACTCTTGGCAGTCTCACACGAGAGGTCAAGGACTGAATGGGCATGCAGTCTGAACTACCATATCACCAACATGGCGATCCTTCCATGACAAGGTCGAGGCACATTTGCAGGGCAGTGTGGGAAGGCTAGCCTTGTGATAACCCATGGTGTACTTATCCACATGACAGGTACACCGATGGTGTGCTTGTCACATGGATTAGCAGAGGACTTCAGATTCCATTGCTGTCAGTCTAGCACCTTTCCTGAGCATGAAATTCACACACAGAAAAAAGGACCCCTTTAGAGCTACATTGTTATGTTCTTTTAATTAAATATCAGTAACACAGTTTAAGACATTCCTGATGATCAAGTAGTTCTGTCTGTTGGGCATGGTTTCGGCATAACTCATATTTTCCTTGATTTTATGTCAGAATCGCGAATGCAGAACCATGACTATGAAAACAGCGACAGCTTGAAGGCGAACTGGAAAGACAGCAACAGTTGTTTTTGTGGTGCACCCCTCATTGTGAGGGGCTTTGCCTCCGGCACCCCCCCTTTCTAACTATACTAACTTCAAGGTGGTAGCACCTAGGAGAGGGGGGAATGCGACTGTCGCCATCATTCCATTAGCCATGAAGTCATCGCTGTTTTCATAGTCACAGTTTTTGCATTGCTGTCATCACAGGCTACCGTTTTCCTTGACAACCACCTCCAGCTTTTGAAAATCAGAGCCAATGGCTATTCAGATTAACAATGCTCTTGCTTGTCCTGCTGGATTAAACTGATGTTGATTTCCCATCACCATGTGAAAAGTTATGAAAAAACAAAAAAAAACAAACAAACCTGGAAGCTCATTATCACAGGGTTGGCCACATTTGCCATCGAGATAGATTTACCCATCACAGGCTGAGCTGGCATTCTTTGAAACTGCAGAGTTTGCTCTAGGTATGTGTGAAAGTATTGTCCTATGATTTTACTATTTTGACTAAACCGAGTTCTGTGGAATTTTCTTCTCCTCCCAAAATTTTAAAGAAATTCCACCAAACAAATGCGCACCCCCAAAAAAAACCTGTGAAATTCTGTGAGATTTTTATTTTATGAAATTACATGAAAGCAGAATTTAAAAAATTGTAAAGTTTATCATACATTTTCACAGTTATTTACATTGTATAATTTTACATGCTATTTCTTCTTATGTATTTAGAAGTATTAAATTCCCTGCTTCTTCCCATGAATCCCCCTGGTCCTTATTGGAAAGGAGCCCTTCCTAGAATCTGCGTGCTACCCTGGTAAAACAGTATGTTTAAAATAAAATAAAAAAAAAAACAGGAACTCGACAATCTCTGTAATGAAAAACCATGGCTGAACTAAACCAGTTGTTTGCATCACTCCACTGCATTTTCCTTTAGACTTTTAATAGGCCTCTTGAATTCATGGGTTTAAAATCAGATTTTAAATAATGTGTTACAGCTACTTACTGAAAATATGGCTTTTGGTTACACTGTATTTCCCCATGTATTGTGCATGTTAAGTTAAATGATTTATTGTATGGCTAATGACTGTGACAATATTGGTGCCTCTTGCTGTGGGATCTCCCAGTAAATGAGACTGTCACAGCTGAGCAATTATCCCAGTTAATTCTCAACCTATAGGGACTGTCTAGTGACATTCCTACCTCCTTTTGTTACTGGTCAGCCATGCACAAACAGTGCATTCCCCTTGGAAACTGGGCATTTGTGGATCATTTTAAACTGAAAGTACTTGTAAAATCTGGCCTTCAAAGTCTGCACTTTTACTGCAGATAATTTGTGGTGGCTTTCTCTTGTGTATTTCCCCTGCCAGTGCTTGCACTGCAGTTGTACTACACTAATGTTTCAGTCCCCAAATAGATTTCACAGTAAAGGGCTTGAATGTAGAAAGGGCAATGCAGCAGTAATCTTGTAATTTCCCTATGGCATTTAGTAATGATCTAGAAGGTTGCTATTTTTTGTGATTCTGAAAAAAGATTGTCAGCCTCAGTAACTTTTCCATGGCCAGATGAGGAGTAGGGGTTTACGAGTTACTGTATATGAACATACAAAGTTGCCAGCAGGAGAAGGCCATAAGGTCTGTCAAGCCTGCCTGATGCAGAGCCTTATGTACTTGTGTTTACATTGGGCCCTGCACCCCTCCCCCATACTCTTATCTTCCTCTTTATTCCACCCTGTCTTGAAGCCACCGATCATCTTCTGATTGACAGCTTCTGCTGGAAGCTCATTCTACCCTGTCACCACCCTCTCCCTAAAGAAGTTTCTCCTGACTACTTCTTGAACCACCCACCAGTTTGTAAATGTGTCCCCTTGTGTTCTTGTTTTCACTGAAGCATAAGAGATTCCAGAGACCTACCTGAATTATAACTTTAAAGTACCTGAAGGAATATATCATGTCACACTTCGCACTTATCTCCTACATCAAGTACATGTTAAGGTTTCTCAGCCTTTCCTGGTATGGGCTGTTGTGCTGACCCTAGATCATCTTCACAACACTTCTGTGCACTGTTCTGAACTGGTTTATATCCCTTCTGAGGTACGGATTCCAGTATTGCACACAGTACTACAAGTGCAAACCCACCAAAGATATGTACAGTGGTAGGATCACCTTCTTCCTTCTGTAGGTGAACTCCCTATCTATGCACCCTAGCATTCTGTTAGCCTTGGCGTTGCCTTTTTGCATTGCATGGATGACTTTTGGTTGCTAGTCTTAGCTACCCTCCAATCCTTTTCCTGCTCTGATACCATGGTCTTTATCCCCTTCCCCACTCTTTATTCTGCTCTCAGGGTTTTTGCAGACAATATGCATGACTTTGCACTTTTTTTGCATTGAAACCCAGTTGGCAGATACCAGACCACCTTTTAACTTCACAAGGTCTTCTCTTAGGTCCCTGACCCCTTCCTCCAAGTCCACTCTCACACAGAAGTTAGTGCTATCTGGAAAGAGGCATGTGTTGCCTTTGATGCTGACCTCTGTGTCATTTGTGAACACAGTAAATGACACTGGTCCAACCACCAGCTCCTGCAGGACCCCACTGGTCACCTCCCTCATTCCTGAGAGTCCCCCCCCCCCATGACCACCACTCTCTATGTCTTTCCACTGAGCCAATTTGCCAACCACATAGTCAATTTGTTTCTTACCCTTAGCTCCTCCAATTTTCTTATTAACCTCTTATGGGGAACTGAGTCGAAGACTTTATGTGTAGATATGGTATGTCTACTGCCTGCCCCGTCTACTGCCTTTGTCATCCAGTCAAATAAGTTGTTCTGGCATGACCTCCCTGCCATAAACCCATGCTGTCTCTCGTTCCGGAACTTGTTAACTTCAAGGGACTAAACTAGCCTTTCTTTTAAGATGGTCTCCATCAGTTTGCTAATTTAGAGATCAAACTAACAGGTCTATAGTTCCCTGGGTCATCCCTTGGTCCACTCTTATGCAGCAGCACTACATTTGAGGTTCTCCGTTCCTGCAATACCACACTGATATCTAGTGAACTGTTAAACAGGTCTGTTGGCAGCCTTTCAAGTCCTGTTGTCAATTTGCTCAGCAACCTGGTGTGCATGCCATCAGGCCCAATAGATCTGTTGACCTTTAGGGTCTTGCACCCCTCAGGACTCTGTTCTCCATTGTCCTCTCCTGTACCATAACCACTTTCCTCCCCTCCCTATTCCCATCTTTTCCTGTAGCACTGGCTCCTTTTTCTGCTTTAAAAAGATGGAGCAGAAATATTCGTTCAATACCCCTGCCTTTTCTTCACTGCCCTTCATCCACCCAGGCCTGGTTTTTAGTTAAAAGGAACACTGTCAACCTTTTTTGTATCATATTATTTCTAGTCAAAATCTACCTTCTCTAAAATTCATTGATGTTGCTGGTTGTGTTATCTGCATCCTTACTTAGCAGAACTAAAATTCATGCCAATATATAGTTATACCCAACCTTGTTTTGTTTCAAATCCTTGATCTACTCCTGTTGCATACTTCCTGAACATTAGAAACATCCCCAAACAGTGCAGGCACTCATGATGTAATAGTCTTCTCTACTCCCAATGTATAATTAGTGGCTAGACTGTGATGTGTGTGGTCCCAAGTCCGGGAAATATGCAGTGGGAGTTGATCAAAGAATGTAAACAAACATGTTTTTGTGTGGTAACACCAGTCTGGTTGCAAGTTGTTTTTCACTTTAAAAAAAAAATGAAAATAATCTGAATCAAACTACTAGCTACAGCAGCAATCTCTACAGAATATGAAGAATCATAACGTGTTTTTTAGGGCTGCAGCTGGGTGGAGCCCTGTAATCCTTTTATGACCACTGAGCAAAAAGTCTCCACACTCCTTCCGAATGAACATGTTGGATTGCATCACAGTCGCCTCCGTGTCTGTGAAGCAGTCTGCAAATGTTGTCCCTACTGACCGCAGCACTGCACTATTGCACAGTGCCAGTGGTCACGGCACACTCATGTCCAAGATGGCTACTGCACTCTACTGTGCATGCACTAACAGTTGCGTATGTGCAGTAGCATGCAGCGGCCATCTTGGTCACGGCAGAACAGATGTGTTCCACTGTGACCACATAATGTATTTCTTTATTTAATATTGTCAAACTTCCACCACCTGAACCCTCCCTTCCTCTCAGCACCCAACAGCCCCCCCCCCACCTGAAACATAACTGTGACACTGGAGGTGCCCATTCCCCAGTGTCATGATTGGGGATCATCTGTTACTTTTGTGGCACTGAGGGTGCCCAGTCCCCCAGAGTCATTATCGGGGAACATTGGTCTTCTTTTTTCCACCTAAACCTGCAACTTCCCAGTTCCCCAATCCATTCTCTAATGACTAGACTAAACCACACTGCATCTTAGGGTATTATGGTGGCAAAAATATTGAAACTGATAAGTCATTTATGAGTACATTAGAGGATCAAAAAGTTGATCCAACAGTGAGGGAAAGGGGGTCCACAGTGGTTTCTGGATGTAATTTAAATTCACATAACTGGCATTACCTTTGAGTTCAACTATCAAAAAAGTGAAAATACATTTCTTTAGCCAGCTTCACCATGGAGATCAGTTAACCTTTGATCCTCACTGTTTAATAAATAGAGAATAAAGTATGAGGTGGTGTGTGTAATGAGATTTTACACACACCCGAGGGGTTGGGTGGCACATAAACCCAGAGAGCAAAGCTCGAGGGTTTACCAAACATCCAACCCGAGGGTGTGTGTAAAATTCGATTTACACACCACCCCATATTATTTTATATAATTGCTGGGTTAGGCTTTTTATACGCCAATTATATATAAAATAAATGGTCTGAAAGCGGCTGCGTCTGGATGATGTTTAGCCGAGTCCTCGGTCGCTAGCAGCTTACTTTTTCTTGTTTTGTTGTCCTCTTTATGATGTGATTTTTGTTAGGAAGTTTTTTTTTAAATAGTTACTTACCGTCTAGAGATAGTGGCGGCGGTGCGATTTCGACCGATGAAGAAATCTGGTGGCGAGCGGTGAAAACCCGGAAGAGCTGTAGGTTGGGCATGTGATAGTAGGAAACCGTGCGCATGTTTGCCATTATAAATGCTCCTTTATAATGGCAAATTATGCCACGGTTTCCCTATGGGAAAAAGCCTAACCCAGTTATTATAGCAAAATAATTATAATGTTCTTTGCAAGTAGGTTTACTTAATATAGGGAAAAAGAAACGTTAAGTAACTTTCAGGTGTCCATTTCTGAGAAAGCTGAGGCTGTGATTGGGGATCGTTCGTCTTTTTTTTTTGTTTGTTTGTTTTTTCAGTTGGAAAAAAAAAAACAGTCCATTGATGTCTTCCCCCACATGACCGTGACACTGGGGGTGCCGAATTCCTCAGTGTCGTGATCAGGGATCATCGGTCTCTTTTTTTCTTTTTTCCCTTCTTTTAACCTGTAACAAAAAAAAGGTCCATTGATGTCTTTTGCAGCCGTTCCATACCCCCCACCCGACCCTCCCACTCAGCATCCACCACGCCGCACCTCCCAAGTCCTTACTTACCCATCGAGGGGTCCAATGCTGTTATCCTTTCTGGACTGAAGACACTTCTTCACTCTTTAAAGCTGGACCATGAACTGAAGACACAGGTATGCAGTTCAATGTATTTCAGTAGGGTTTTGAACTTAGTGCCATAACTTGGGCATTTTTACATATTTTTGGCCCAGATTTTCAACATGCCTTCTTTGGGACCCCACTTTGTCACTGTTATTAGGCAGATCTGTCCTGAAAGGTGATTTCACAGTCACTTTTGGGCAGGAGTTGAACATTTTTTCTGCCCTTGTTTATGAGGTGGGTCATAAGAAGGCTATGTTGAAACTTTGGTGTAAAAATATTAAAAAACAACAAAGAAACATGGTACACACAAAACCATGACTGGGACGTAAACATACCAGGATACACTATCTACAGGAGGGACAGGGAGGGTAAAAGAGGAGGAGGAGTAGCTCTTTTCATAAGGGAAGGAATTAAAGCAACAGAACAAAAGGGTAAACAGGGAGGAGAAGTACTGTGGGTAAATTTGGAGACCGGCAATGGCACCACAATCCGCACAGGAGTTGTATACAGACCCCCTTCTCAGGGGAGGAATGGACAAGGAAATGATAGAAAGTATACTTAGAATGGCAGAAAAAGGGGAGATATTGCTGATGGGTGATCTGAATATGCCAGATGTTAACTGGAGTGCAGTTGCAGCAGCCACTTCGAAGAGTGGGGTTATTCTAGATGCTCTACAGGGGGCATGCCTTAGACAACTAGTATTGGAGCCCACTCGAGAGGGAGCACTCTTAGATCTGGTTCTCTCAAATGGAGATGAAGAAAGGATCACAGATGTAGAAGTGGGTAGCTATCTAGGAACTAGCGACCATCGAACAGTATGGTCTCAACACAACACAGCAATAGAGTCAAGCCATACAAAGGCAAAAGTACTGGACTTTAGGAGGGCTGACTTTGCCAAAATGGGTGAGTGCCTAAGGAATGCAATAGCAAATGGGCAGGAAGAAGGGGTGAAAGAACAATGGGGAATAATAAAAACTGCCATCACAGAGGTAACAAACCTTTGTGTGAAGCAAATAAACAAAACGAAACAATGTAAGAAACCACTATGGTTCTCAAAGGAAGTGGCAGTGAAGGTTGAAGAGAAAAAGAAAGCATTCAGGAAGTACAAGGAATCACAGAAGGAGCAGGACAGAGAACTGTATCAGTTAAAGCAAAAGGAAGCTGGGAAGGCAGTCAGAACAGCAAAGGCCCAAACCGAGGAAAAGATAGCCAACTCAGTTAAGAAGGGGGATAAAACCTTTTATAGGTACATCAGGGACCGAAGGAAGACCAAGGGAGGGATAGTGAGGCTTAATAAAGGGGAGGGAGGGTGGGCAGAGGGTGACTGTGAAAAGGCAGAGATACTAAACAAATATTTTTGCTCAGTATTTACAAAGGAAGAGGGAGGTACCTAAAACAAACAATAGAAACACTCTGGATACAGAAGTTGATACCAGCCCATTTACAGAAGAAAGGGTTCTGAAAGAACTCTTAAAACTGAAGGTGGACAAAGCAATGGGGCCTGATGGATTCATCCCAGAATACTGAAAAGAACTAAGGGTAGAACTAGTGACACCACTGACTACCCTCTTTAACAAATCATGGGAGGATGGGGTGGTACCTGAGGACTGGAGGAGGGCAGATGTGATTCCCCTTCACAAAAGTGGGAGCAAGGCAGAAGCAGGAAACTACAGACCTGTTAGTTTAACCTCAGTGGTAGGGAAAATGATGGAATCACTTCTGAAGGAAAGAATTATCGAGTATCTAGAGGCCAGAGGGGCACAGGACCCAAGGCAGCATGGATTCACAGCGAGAAGGTCATGCCAGACAAATCTGATAGATTTCTTTGACTGGGTGACCAAAGTAGTAGATCAGGGAGGGGCTGTGGACATGGCCTACCTAGACTTTAGCAAGGCATTTGACACAGTCCCACACAAAAGATTAATATACAAGTTAGCCAGCCTGGGAGTGGGTCCCAGGATGACAGCCTGGGTAAAGAATTGGCGGAGAATAGGACACAGAGGTAATAGTAAATGGAGTCCACTCTGAAGAAAGGGGTTACTATGGGGTACCCAGGGTTCAAGATTAGACTAGCTCCTTCAATGTCTTTATAAGCGACATTGCAGAGGGACTGGAAGGAAAGTATGTCTCTTTGCAGATGACACAAAGATCTGCAACAGAGTTGATGCACAAGGTGGGGTGGAAAGGATGAGAAGGGACTTGGCAAGGTTAGAGGAATGGTCAAATGTATGGCAGCTTAGATTCAATGCTAAGAAGTGCAAGGTAATGCACCTGGGAAACAAAAACCCAGGGGAAGAGTACACAATGGGGGGTGAGATACTAACAACAACAAAAATGGAAAGGGACCTGGGGGTAGTCATATCAGATGACCTAAAGGTGGGCAAGCAATGTGAGAGGGCAGCAAGGAGGGCTGGGGGATACTGGGATGCATAGGAGAGGCATCACCAGTGAAAACAGGAAGTTATTATCCTCTGTACAGACAGCTGGTGAGACCCCATCTGAGTACTGTGTGCAGTTCTGGAGACCCAACTCCATGAAAGACATAGACGGATGGAAGCTGTCCAGAGGAGGCAGCTAAAATGGTGCAGGGTCTGCACCGAAGACATATGAAGAGAGACTTAAGGAGCTTAATATGTATAGCCTCGAAGAAAGGAGGAGGGGACATGATAGAAACTTTCAAGTACCTCAAGGGAATCAACAAAGTCCAAGAGGGTAGCATCTTTCAAAAAAGAGGTGTGCAAGAACAAGGGGCACAATTTGAAGATGGGGAAGGCTCAGAGGTAATTTAAGGAAGTATTTTTTCACAGAGAGGGTTGTGGATGCATGGAACGGCCTTCCAGAGGAGGTTGTGGAGTCAAAAACAGTGGTGGAATTCAAGCATGCATGGGACAGTCATAAGGCAATTCTAGGGGGTTGGGGTAGGAAGAAGTAGGCTGCTGGTTAACTAGGATCTGCAGCTTATCCATTAGGTAGGGAAATGGGCAGACTGGGTGGGCCAAGCGGTCCTTATCTGCCGTCAAATTCTATGTTTCTAAAGTTATGAGCCTAGGTTGCATTTTGTGAATGCGGACTCATAACTTTGGTACTTTTAAATATTTTACCCCAGATTTACAATATAGCCATATCTTTACAGCACCTCATGACTGTGATAGCTATCAGTTTTCAAATCCAGTTCAAAATGTTTTTTTACATCCCGGAAGGTGATTTCACGGTCCCTGCATGAAATCACCTTTCAGCCAGAAGTTTAAAATTGTCTCTGCCTTTGTTAATGAGGTGGGGTCATAAGAAGGCTATGCTGGAAATTTGGTGTAAAAACATTAAAAAAGAAAAAATTTATGAGCCTACTTTGATTTTTGTGAAGGCAGGCTCTTAACTTCGGTAATAGTCAATATTTTTACCCCAAATATTCAACATAGCCATTTCTTTACAGCACCTCATGAATGTGAAAGCTGTCATTTTTCAACTCCTGCCCAAAATGTCTTTTTGCATCCCAAAATTGATTTTGCAGTCCTTGTGCAAAAAACCTTTAGGCCAGGAGTTGAACATTTTGTCTGCTCGTCTTCATGAGGCAGGGTCATAACAAGGCTATGTTGGAAATCTGGTGTAAAAATATTACAAACCAACACATTTTTGAGCCTATCTTACATTTTGCAAATGCACGCCTGTAACTTTGGTAATTTACAATATTTTTACTCCAAATTCCTCAGTTGCAGCCTATTGACTTTGACCAGAATTTGTTTTAAATGAGGGACTTTTTGAGGTCTAAGGGGATTGACAGTGTCCCCTTAATAATGCCGTCTTTCGTAGTCCATTTTTCTCTAATGTAACTGAAGAAGGCCTTGGCCATTTCCACAATTTGCAGTACTTTCATTGTCATGGCCTACCTAACAATCCTACTATCCTACTTTCTCTTCCCCAAGTAGACTTTCCCGTCTTCCTCCTTGGAGTCCTGGATAGGAGGAGCAGTTCAGCAAGATCACTATTCTCAGCCTTTGGCATGGAAAAGACTAGCTTGCATGGAACATGAAAATTAGAAATTTACTCTTCAGAATCTCCAGGTTTGTGGCATGACTGGGCTGGTGACTCTGAGACAGTGTCATGCTGCAGTCAGGGAACTCTGGGTCAGGAAGCAACATTGTATATCCTGATCTGAAGGCTTGAAATAAGTGGATACATTGTGGATTTGATACTTTTATTCCTTGGGGTGGGAGGCAGTGTTGGAAATGGGTAGGAACCAGCATGAGTTCAGTTCAGGAAATGACATTAAATGTGTAACTCGGTTCCAAGACTGAAGCGGGAAGGTTAAACTTTACCCCTGAGTGCACAATGGTGCACCAAGAAAATAAGGGTGAGAGAAATGGGTCAAGTAAATAAGGGTGAGAGAAGTGTGTCAGAACCATCTTTGGTTGAACTTCGAGCTGGGACCTGAAAATTCGGTTTGATTTAGTCAATTTAGCCCAACCACTTCAATACCCAATGCAATAATTAGCATATGGCTAAAACTGACAACAAATGGGGGGAGTCCTGAGGTCAACAAAGAATATTAATTACTAAAGCTTACTTGTAGCAGCTGGTGTTTACATGCCACTGCTGGGGATTGGTTTGTTTGTGGCGGTGTGACATGGCCATGGTGAGTATGACTGCTGCATCCCATTTCTGAGTTATAGTTAGCTCAGTTCCCTTTAGTTTTATTAGGAAAATAACCATTGATACAAATTCATTTGCAATGGCATCCCTTCTAGTACAAAGGTTACATATACAAGTTTTGGTTACAAAAGTAGAAATACTATGTATACATTGCCACTTTGTGAATACACTTCACGGGATACATTTAGTGTACATGGAACATATCACATTCAGATCTTTATGTGATCCCTCTTACTCCAGGACAACAAGTACAATTTTTGGGAGTAGTCTGCTCAGATCATTCCTTCAATGCTCTTACAGGGGAACCTTTACCTGAATAAAACAGAACTCTGCAGAAAAGGAGTTCCTTAGTTGGGAAATAAAGTGACTGCATGAAAAGGTGGAGCTTTGTGTTCTGACTCTGAGTCTCCATCTCTAAAAGGGATCTATGATGCCGATGCAACATCCCCCACAGTGACGTCCTCAACAGCATCGGAAACCTGTCGTCACCCCTGTCACTGACACATCCACGCAATGACTGGCAACACCATGAAGCCCAATGCGGGGGCAAACCATACTTTAGATCTCTAACTCCACATCACACAGACAGTGGAGTTAGATATATACCCCCATCATCGCAAAGTCCATCAAAGTGAAATCCCCATTGCTGCCGATATAGGCACGGTCGGGGGTTTCTCTGTTGGGGGTTTGCTTTGCCAGTGTCACCGTAGAGACAGCATACCCTCTAAAAGTACCATATTCCTCAGGGTTGCCTTTTTATTTTTGGGGTGTGACACTTAAGCATTCTCTTAAGAAATCTGGGACTAACCCATAGACACTTGTAACAGCAAAGATAGTTTTGTGGCATTTTCTGCAAATTTGGATTGACACCCATCCCATCAATTTATACAGCTCACAGTGGTGAGTTGTTCTGGGACAGTCCAAGATGAACCTTGCTAAATGGTGATATATTGCACGCCCAGTCTATGCAGGCTTTTGAGAAAGGGGTTATCATAGACAACATTTGCTTAATCAAATCGGAGTGCCAGCTGTGTCCATATAATTTTTTTGCTTCAATCTGGTGGATAACAGTTTTTATATCTATGAAGCAACCCTAATCTGGTCCCTATTTATTTAGACAAATAATTGATACGAGTGTTTCCGGAGCTATCTGGCTCCATCCAGAAGCGTAGGCATTTATATTTATTTACCATCTCTAATGACTGGCCAGCTAAAGCATGAGCTACAGACTGAGTGTTTGGAGCATTTCTCAAGTATGCTGGGGCTACAGACAACATTAGCTTTGTTTTATCTGAGTTTAGCTTTAGTTTAGAATTTGTAAGAAAATAAAACCTTGTAACACAGAAAACCCATTTGGAAGGGTTATCTGGACATCTGAGAGGAACTTTCCAGATGCATAAATAACTGTGTCATCTGCATAAAGGTGGTAGTTCAATTTGCCAATGTTTTCTCCTAGATATCTCAGATATATCTGAGTAACAACTCAGTACTGAACCTTGGGGGACCCCGTCTAGATGTCTAGATTTCCTAAAGTAAGACCATTTACGACTGTATACTGTTTTCTTTTGTGCAGATGTGAAATGAATTTTGAACATTGAAACATGGGGAGGGGACACACCACAGCTTGGAGCCACCAGATCCTGTCTCTTTAAAAAATACACAGCTTTGAATATATTTTCCAAGTAAACACCGGTTATGGTGGAAGGACTCAGGTCTTCCTTGTCTGACATTGCCCCAATGTAGTGTTCATGCTTGTTCTCATTTCAACGCCACATTCTGGCTTGGGTGCTAAACTAGCAGGGAGAAAAGAGACAGATAGAGAAACCACATAATTTTTTTGCAAAATGAGCACAGTAATGGAATCAAGTCAGCAGCAACAAGTGTGTGATTGTTATCACCAGACATCATAACAATATGTAGTTTAGATACAGCAAAGCTTGTCCCATAGTCAATAACCTAAACTCAATGAAGGTAACTGAATCTAGACTAACAAATCACTCTGTATGTGATATTCAGGTCTAAATGGCCCAGAAGGGAACCTTAGTGGGTGAATAATTCCACATCAGGGATAGCTTGCTAGCACAGTGGGCAGCCTGAGAAGGTGCAATTACATCAGGTTGGGGTCACCCATATAGAACACTAGCGCAGTGTGGCCAAATTGAAATAGTAGTATTCATGTCACACACATGGGGGCATTAGTAAGGGTAACAGGATATCTCAGCAGTTGAAGCCCTGAAAATAACAATATTCAGGCCACCAACATAGGGCGATGGTAAAGGTAGCAGATTATGTCAGTGGTTCAGGTCCTGCAACAGATGTGAAAGATTGTGAGATAGCCCAATTAGAGCTTAGCACTGAGGTCTGCAGTAGGATGTAACTCACAGCATCAGGGTCTCACAGATATTTCTATGGATTGTGTCTATATTGGCACATACCGACACATTAGCTGAACATTTGAACAGTTACAAGATGCACTGGTACCTATCAATGTCCTTTAGTCCAGGGTAAAACGGGCAGAATGGCCTGCTACTGGCTGCCTTCTCAGCTGATGGCCTCAAAATACGCCCAAGATACTGCAGACTTTGTACTGTGACACTTTGAACTCTGGACTGTAGCACAGAAGGCCGCTAGGATGGGGGTCATTGAAAGGAAGAGGTGACTGAACTTGGAGGCTCTCTATTGGCTGAAGTCATGTCCTGGGGGCCGGAGTGAAGCTGGGCCTGAAGGTCTGGCTGCGATGATGATTGGTGGAGAGGGTCAACAACCAGGATAAAGTGCCTTTTGACCCCCAACTGCAGGGGTTGGAGTCCAGTGGTGAAGAGGAGCACTGACCATGCTCATCATTGTTTAAATTTGGTACCCACAGCTTGCCACTTCAGGACTGGTTGGAGCCATTTTTCTTGGAGGCTCCCAATTGGTTGGAGTTGTGTCCTGGGGGTCAGTGTAAAGCAGGGCCTGAAGGTCTGGCAGGGGCTGCTGCAACTACATTAGATTATGATTGGTGGAGAGGGTTCACTGCCAGAAAAAAAGCCCCTCATGACCCCCAACTGCAGGCATTGGAAACTGGTGATGAAGGTATCCTTGGTGGCAGCACTGGTTTATGAGACTCTGGCAAGGATAAAGCAATCCAGTATCAACACCAAGCAGCCCTGAAGTGTCTCAGTCAGTGGATAATTAGGAGAGATGGTGTACCCTGCTACTCCAACTTGGTAAAGGGAAGGGTTAAGCACTCTTTCACCCACACTGCAGCCCCAAATCCTCTGGCAATGACACCTAAGTGCAGTATGTTGGGACAAAGAGATACTGTGTCCAGAGCAGTATACCCAGTTAAGTACCTGCTTTAAATAATTGTTAATATTCATTGTTGAGCTCAAGGCTTACCCCTGTAGTCTCTGTTTTACCTCCACACTTTCTCATTAGCACCATATATTTTCAAAATTTATAACAACTCCCCTAGCAACAACAAAAAAGTTATGTATCCAAGAAGATAAATTAAAAGGCAGTACATTAAGGGCATTACATTTAGCTTTGCAACATTTTACTATGTATGGATGCAGAGTTTTTTCTTTTTCTTTGTTTTGTAAAGTTTTTTATATTACTTGAACTGTGTCATTGAGGCAAAGGTCAGGAAGCACAGGGAAACCGGAAGCAGTTATGAAATTCGCAAGTAGCATTTTATTATTTTCAAAAACAATAAAATAAAAAAATAAAACTATTTAGGATAGCTATTTACAAAGGCAGTGCAAACAAAGTCCTTCACCTGAGGGTATCTCTCATTCTAAGTTTCGATCTCTCTCTCTTTCTCACAAGCATTGCTTCTCCTTTTAAAAAAAGTATTTGCCTGGCAATTAATTCCTGCATCCTGATCTCATTAAAGGAGAACTACTGAGAGAGGTGAAGCCCCGACCACTGCACAGATCAGGGCTTCACCTCTCCAATCCGCACTGCAAGCACCATATGAAATTCACAGTTTAAGTATCTCAGTACTCATAAAAATCCTCCGAAGCTCCAGTGCAGCCGTCATTTTAATAATGATGCTCCTCAACCTTCCCCCCGGGATCTCGCTGGTAATACTGCAAGAAAGTAATGCTGCACTGCTTGTACCATAATACTGCCCTTATGTACAGAAATAAAATAATATGTATATCTCCAATGCCCGTCATTGTTTTTACTGACTTTATCTAAATCCCATGGGTACTTAAACTGTAAATTTCTTATGGTGCTTACAGGAAGGAAACTGGCAAAGTTCTGATACATTTTGTGAGAAACAGGGTCCATCTTAAAGGAGTTCTATAGGGAGCGGTGAAGCCCCGACCACCGCACAGAGGGTTGAGACGCTGAATGCCACACCTCGCACCATGCCAGCAACCCGAGTTTGGGAGTAAGCTCGGGGGCCGGGGGAGGCAGGGAAAAGAGAGGACTGAGCACCCACTAGGCAGCTCTTCTCTCCCGGGGGAAGACTGGGAGTTTTCCAGCATTCCAGCGGCCTCTGGTGGAGATCGGGGGCACTGCAGAACCTGGACTGCACGTCTAGCAGCGTGGGTGATGCCGGCAAGGTTGCCATGCGCCATGGCATCAGGGGTGTACCACTCAAGGGGGGAGGGAGAGAGTAACGGAGCGAGGAATCACTACAAGGGAAAAAACCCTCCAGCCTGGATAGGTGATGGCCCCACAGTGTCCACCTGCCACAGGCCCAACACTGGACTTCTGCCTCTGTCTCTCTGATCTCCTGGCGGGGCTTTGGCTAGGGGGGCTCCGTGGGAGAGAATAATGTCTTTGAGGTAGGTGGAGGTCACAGCATGCGGTAGAACAGGGGATGAGTCGAGGCCTGAGAGAGTTCCGCTGTCCGGAGGTAATAAATAGAGTGGTAAAAAAAAAAACCAAAAACAGGGCAATCCTGCACCACCACCAACCTCATTGCTTTCTACAAAAAAATGAGTGAAAGTATAGATAGAGGCCTACCAGTTGATCTGATCTCACTAGACTTCCAAAAAAGCATTTGACAGTGTTCTGCATGATATATTAATAGAAAAGATGTTAAAACTAGAACTGAACTCCTATATTATTGCATAGATTAAACAATGGTTATATAACAGATCACACATTAAAATACAAATCATACTTTCAGACCACATTAAAGTCACAAGTGGGGTACCACAGTGATCTGTATTGGGCCCTATTCTTTTTAGAATCTTTATTAGTGACCTACATGACAATGTTAAGGGGAATTTAAGTAAATTTGCTGACGACTCAAAGATTAGTGCAGAGGTTGAAACTGAAGACAAAATTTATATCCTTGAAAGGGACCTATTACTCACAGAAAATTGGGCCTTACAAAATAAAATGGCCTTTAACATTGACAAATGTTCAGTCATCCATTTAGGAAGGAAAAACACTATGCACAACTACGAATTGAATGGAACAATAATTAAAACAGTTAACTCAGAAACTGATCTTGGAGTGGTGATAAATAAAGATCTATCCATGGGAGATCATTGCAGGAAAGTTGTGCAAACAAATAATAGACTTTTAAGCTCTATTAGGAAGGCATTCATTACTAGAGCTGAAGCATGTGTTGTCTCTTTATATAAATCATCTGTCCGTCCACACCTAGACTATGCTGCTTCCTTCTGGGCACCATATTTGAAGATGGATGTGAGGAAACTGGACGGTGTATAGAGAAGGGCAACTAGGATGGTCACCAGGGTCAAAACATTTCCATATCCAGAGAGACTGAGGGAATTAAAATTGTATGATCTACAGTTGCGTAGCGATAGAGGTGATATCGTAATGCATTTTAATATACTCTGGGATACCAATTTAAGTAAAATTTGTAACCTAGCCCCAGCTATAAAACCAATAATCTGAGGTGTCATAATAAGCAATTGTTTGTACAAAGAGCACTAACCAATAAAAGGAAGTTTTACTTCACTACAAGGGCCTGTAAAATGTGGAATGCTTTACTGCAACATATAGTAGATACAAATGATTTTAATAAATGTAAAAACCTACTAGACAGCTACCTCCTGGGCAATCAATTATGTCCCCCACTGGTGTGGGAAAGGCAGTCCAGATGGGCCTTGAGCCTACTTCTACCTTTATACCTACTGAGTAATCTGTCTGCTAAGAGGACAGAGATAGGCTGCTGAAATGAGATTAAAATTGTTGCCAGAGGCAGAAGCAGCTGCTCATAAGAATTAACTACAATCCCTTTGCTCCGCAATGACAGGACTCCCTGGTCAGTTAGCAAGTGAGCTTCAAAGAGCCCAAGGTCTTTCATGTCAGGAAACTGGCCTGTTTATATAGATACTCCCTGCTGGGGCAGACATGGCTCAGACCAGTGAGAGGGATCTGTGATTCCACAAAACCCAAGATTCTGGTTTAGGCCAGCTTTCCA
Organism: Neoceratodus forsteri; assembly: GCA_016271365.2. Classification (NCBI taxonomy): domain Eukaryota; kingdom Metazoa; phylum Chordata; order Ceratodontiformes; family Ceratodontidae; genus Neoceratodus; species Neoceratodus forsteri. Next base: position 925,881,598 of record CM028132.1, read on the forward strand.
TAGAGGTGGTACCACAGCAGACCAAGAAACTGTCAAATCCATGATGTCATAATGACATAGTTGATGATGTGGCATAGGGCTGGCAGCTGAAGACTTTTGAGGTCTTACCAAATCAATCAGTGTTGGAGGCTTCATACTTTTACCATCTAAGGTTGGAGTCTGCCATGGCTCACAAAGTTATCCTGTGTGGTAAGAAATCTTTCTACTTTGCTAATGTAACAGGGTGACCCCTGTTCAGTCTATAAACATAATAAAGAGCTTGTTTAATTCCATATGTGAGGTCTCTGAATCCCCCCCTTCTTTCCTTTCACCCATTATCCTTTTATATTTATTCACGAACTGTCCGATTTTATTTCTCTCTCTCTCTCTCTCTCTCCCTCTCTCCCTCTCACTCTCTCTAATTTATCGCTGCTAGGCTGGCCAACTGCAGTAAAACTCCTGTGCTATCACTTTCTTTGATTCCGTCTGCAAGGTCTGTTGGACAGAAATAAGAAAGACAGACACAGAAAAACTGGTTGGTAGAAACAAGGGCCATATGTCCGGCAGGTTCTGTTTCTGATTTTTGTTGAATATTACTGTTGAATTCCCCCGGCTGTTTACAATGGACTGTGATAAAAGGAAAAGTTTGTTTGGCCCATTTTCCAATATAAGGGCTGTTTTAGAGGAAAACGGCTGGTGGTGTAGCATAGTAATATATGTTTAAACTACTGCCCAGGAGAATCCCTTATTTTAGTTTAAGGGAGAAAATGAGGTGTTTTCTGCCACAAAGTAGCTGAATCAAGTACTCCTTATGTAGGGCAGTGTCTGTAAACTGTGCGACAGTACATGCTGTGCACTTCAGTTTTAAATCAGAGCTGAACATGGCACTATGGGGTAAGTTATGTGCAGCAGAAAGGTTTAACCCTGTAGTTACCTGCTTCAAATAGCCATCCCCTTTATCCCTAAATGGAACTTTGGTATGCAGTCAAACAGTGCACCGCTCTGATAAAAAAAAAAAAAAGCACACAGCGCATGGTGTGCCACTGCAGAGCTAGAGCCAAAGTGGACACTACGGGGTACTTGTATATAATAATCCTGTAGTTGCCTGCTCTAGGAGAGCAGCATACATAAGCTGACTGAACGGCTCAAGAGGAAAGAAAATGAGTGTTCAGCCAATGGCTGAGAATAAATAAAAAAAAAGGGGGGGGCTGAATTGAAAATGTTTCCTGACGGCTTGCTATTGCAGCCATTGGACAGTCGAGAAGATGCTGAATGCTCTTAGGGGGAGTCATAGAAATGCCTTGTGCCCCAGGTTGATATAAAATAAAAGAAATACAGAATATTGGGCATCAGAAAGGCTGAAAATAAATACTGTTTTTACAATATGAAAATAAAACTATTTGGCAGAGATTTACTGAGCTGGTAGGAGAAGGGAGAAGAGGAGCACACCCTCATTCTCCCATTCCCCTGGCCAACTCAGAGACTCCTGAGGGAACTAGACGTGTGCTGAACTAAAGTGAGTAAAATAAGATTGCTATACCTGTGTTTGACCCCTTGTCTAATGTTTTGCACTCTTGTGACCTACTATAGGGCTGGCAGCCCACCAAATGAAAGTATTTATGGTGATTCTTGAAGGTGATGTCACTCCATGAAAGGAGGGACTTAGCCCCGTTATGAGCTGAGGTACTATAATTAGGAGGTTCGAAGGCTTTAAAACAAGGTACTTCTGTTGTATGTGAAATGTATATGTACAGCATGTTAGTCTGCAGAATAGTGCAAGATGTGTGAGAAACCTCAGTGGAGTGTGAGATACTGTAGTTCTGTGGGGTTTTAGAATAATTATTGATCACATGATGGTGATGTCATCCCTAGGTGGATATAAAAGACCCACCACTAGAGGCATTATTTAGATAGTGAGGTCAGTTAGATACTGGCCGTTGAAGGTGAAAGACCGTTGGTAGTGTGCAGTTTTCACACTGTTCGTTGAAGATTCATCATAGACCGAAGCAAGCCTCAGAAACCGTTTAGGCGAAACAGTCATCTAGGGTTACCACTTGTCCCTATTTTCGCAGGACAGTCCTGATTTGGGCAGCTGTGTCCTGCAGAAAAACATGAAAAATACTAAATGTCCTGACATTATAGTAGAAAAAATATTTTCAGATTTTCCTCTAGATGTTGCAAGAAACTATAATACCTCAACTAAAATACCTTAAAATAATAGAAAACACAAGAAAGAACTAAAAAATTACAACACTTAGTCTTAATTCTGATTATTTAGAGAAACCATGTCTGTTGCATTGGTCGAGATGACATATTGTCCTGCGTAAAATCCAGTTTCAGTAAGAAATGTCCCACTTTGGGCTTCTTAAAAGGTGGTAACCCTACAGTCATCTGATTTCTTGACTAACCTTTTTATTTCACTTTTTGTATTCATTTTATTATTTATTTTGATTCTGAAATAAAATGATAAACTTTTAGCCCCCCTTTGGGGGCTTACCTTACTGACCCACATTCTCTCCTGTTGTCTCTTCTTCTTGTTGACGGCTGGCTTTCCCTACTACTCCCCTAGCCCTCTGGTGCCTGTAAATCTTTCCCGGGAAGCTCTGCCATTGATTTCAGCCCCTTTAGGGCTTAAAAATTCTGAAAATGTGATCGCCGCTTTGGCCATGCTCCACCAAAGCTTGCAGTGATCGCGCAGGTGCACAGTAGCACCTTGATGTTTCTGACTGCAAGTTGCAGTCAAAATGGGAGGTGTTTGATGGTCCCAGTGCTCCTGGAGTGCTAAATGGGGGCCAGTTACCTGAACACGGTGGCAAAGGAGCTGCTTGGGGGTTAAATAATTAACACTGAAATTGGGGTATGAACGAAACCTCATGAATCATTCATGAGCCCTCATGAATATCCTAACGGATCACTATCTCATTCGCTCTACAGCGCACGTCAAAACCGCACAACAGGAAAAGCGCGGTACGGAAGAGCGAGAGGGTGCAAAACCGCAAAAGGGTGTATGTGCGGTAGTACACCCTCTCACTCTTCCCAAGCAGAGGATAAGACCTCTGCTGGGATGAGGGGCCAGCAAGCAGCTGCCATGGCTTGATGGGATGAGCCACAGGTAGCAAGGGAGGCAGTGCATCTGTGGACCAGGTTTCGATTCCCAGTCTCAGACGCATGGAATGTTTTTATTATTCACACTTTGTGCGAATTTAAGTGTTAACCCCCCCAGAGTTGGTTATTTAGGTTGAGGGGGTTTGGGGCCGCAGCCCCAGTAACATGGGAGTGTGTGGGCGGAGCCCCCTGCAAGACATGCAGTTTTAATGTTGGCAATATACCGTGCTGTATTGGCAGCGTGGTATACTGCTGTGCTGTAATGTCTTGCGACATTATGACCCCATGTCCATGAATATTAATGAGGTTGCTGCCATCCACCTGAGGGGACTGTGTTTTGGCTGCAGCGACCGAAAATGTACTGGGGCTAACTGAACAGGAGTGGGCAGGTTCTACAGGGAACATTTGGGGCTACAATCTGGTGGGGCGTTTGGCTACATAAAGGTTATTGTTGGGCTGCACGTGCCCTGAAAAGCTAGGGGAACTGTATGGACTCCCTATAACCAAATGGGAGCTTACACGTTGGTGACATTTAACCCCTTTATTGCAGCCAATCAGTGATCTAGGTGCCCAAACTGGACACAGAGGGACTCCTGGGAAAAGGATGGGACTAATTCTGGTGCCTAGAGCATGCTCCAATAAACGAGCAGGAAATATTGATCACCATGGATATCGAATATTGATAGGCTCCATCAGCCAATCAGAACGTTGGATTTTGTGCTGAAACAGTGTGGACTTTCTAGGATTTTGTTCAGTCTGTTCCCGGGCTCTGATGAGTCAGGAGTACCTTGTGAGAATGGACTTTGGATGTGAGGGGCTTACCCAGGCCCTGTGTGGAGACTGCTGTATTGCTGAATTGGATATTGCTGAAATTGGAGACTGCTGTGTTGCAGAAACAGACTGAGAATAGGGAAGAGAGAAAGAAACTGAACTGTGGTGCTGATTCCCCAGGTATGGAAGAGTTGCTTGCCATTCATGGGAGAGACCAAATGCTGCAGACACCCTGCACTGGGAAATTGAGCTAGACAAAAGGACTGAGCAGATTAGCTGAGTGCTACAGTTGCTGCTGGAAAGTCGTTTGCTTGTGTGGATTGCAATTGCATTTTTCTGTAAGAGGCAGAGCATCTCTGGTTGTGGGGGTGTTAGACAGGAACTGTGTGTGTCTTGCGTGAAATGGTTGAAGTGACTGAGAGCTGAGGTCTTGCTGTAGCCAAGGAAAGGAGTTGGACACTGCTAAATTGAAAGTGTGGACTGGTGTGCAGGAGGCTGTTGCTGCCGAGTTTTCCCCCTGCTGGATTACACTGGCACCGATCAAAACAGAGGCTAGCACCCACCAAAATTGGCACTGGACTTTATTGGAGTGGTTGCCTGAAAAATCTTGCTTGTTGAGAGCTCAGTGCAGGGACTTCAGGAGGACACCCTCTGTTTTTGGGAGTCCTCACCCAGAGCAAGGGAAGGAACTTGCTAACCCCTCCCAAGTGGGACTCACTGTCTCAGGAGGTCATGGGTCATGCACCTGAGTGCTAGGGCACTCCAGTCGTGGGAGCTGTGCTGTGGGGCCACTCCCAGGTCTGGGCATTCTGGGGCTGGTGTCCTGCCACAGTGCTCTGCAGTGGGCCAGAAGTGGCTGAAGGTGACAGGCAGCAAGAACTGCAATCAAGGTGACAACTACAAGATCCTCGAGCAAGTTCCATCCAGATGGAGGGATCCTGGCAGGCCTGTTTCTTGATTTTGCTGCACAACTCCAAGGAGCTTCATTTTCCCCATGGTGCTGAGAGCTTCAAACCGTGAGTGCCCAGGACCTAGTTCCTTGGAGGGAAATAGGAGAATTGCTTGTTAATAATTTTCAGGTTTCTAAAATATTTCAGGGTCCCAACAGCCAGCCAACCTGCGGCACCATACCAGGCCTGCACCTAGGGGGGTACCCCTAAGAACATCTGGAAAACACTGGTACCAGTGGGGGTGGGTTCGGCCTGCAGGCCCCAATGTTTGGTGTGTTGCTATATCATTAACCAGTTTTTCTATCCACAGCCATCCTTGGTCCCGGTACCCCCTTCCTTAGTCCTATACCCCCAATAAAGCTGTGGTATACTGTTTGAAATTGTGTGTGCAGGAATTCTCTTAGTCTGTCAAAGCATTACTGTTCATGGTTTTCGGTGGTACTGAATTGTTGGGTATCCAGTGTGGGGTGTTTGGTAGGGGAGGTGGGTAGGTGCAGCATCCCAGGGGACTGTATTAGCCAGTCACCTGACACACTTCTAATTCTCTCTGGGTGGAGGCACCGCACCATTTTTATCATCTTTGGGATAGGACCCCCGAATACCACTGTAGCAGGACCCAGGACACTTAACCTGTTAGAGGGGCAACTGGCCAGGGTTAGTAGCCCACTGGCACACAGCACCTGGGCTACAAATGCACTTGTACATTTTTTATGCACCTGACTTTTGGTCTGCCTGATTGTGTTATCATAATCTCACACTCCATCACAGCTAAGAGTTAAGAAGTTATAGGAATGTTTTTCTTTGTGTCTCTTCTGCTGTATGCAAATAATTTATTTTTAATTTCTATAGTATCTCTGTAACTTAATAGTTTTTTTTGTATTGTGATATCCTGTAGATTGTGCAAATATTGTGAAGTAGGAAATATTATTTTTATATACTTCATGCCTCTGTGACTGAATCTTTTGGGGGAATAGTTAACTGTTGATATTGACAAATCAATGATCTGCCTCTGAAGAGGGAGATGATGGCTACAGTTACCATATACTAAGAAGTGAAGTGTCTTCTCAGGAGTGACTTACAGGGGAAGGCCATTTTGCCTTTGTCAAAGGGGCACTGTACTGTGTGAGCAGTGGATCAGGTACAGACCAAGAAAATCCCCAGGTAAGAAAATCACTTCTGAGTGGTGGCAGCTACTGAGGTGCCCTTACAGTTGTGGAGGGCTGAGACAATTGGCAATCTGTTGCAGACTGCATCTTGAGCGTTGACAGGTTGCGATAAAACTGGTGCCAGTGGTGTGGATTTGAAAAGAATTGTCAATAACCTAGTTAACTACCCAGTCACTGAACAAGATGTTACATAAGGGAACATAGTGTACACTACCACAGTTATTTTTGTTTTTAGAAAGAGTACAGTAGTTTGAGAGAAGGCGTTATGTCTGGACCGTAAGAAAAATAAGCCTTACTAAACTTGCAAGAGTTGTGCAAAAGGAGAGAGGTGGACATGTGTGCAAACCTATGCACCTTCTATGCCTCATTCTTGTTGCCAGAGTCTTAAGCTTTTGGGTCATGACAGAGATGGGCAAAGTCAATAAAATTCACTCCATGAAATATTTTGCGGATTGTGCTAAATTTGCAGAAAGCAATTCACAAAATTCGCTGAGTCAGAGCCCAACAACTACTGTCTGCTGCCCCCCCCCGTCGATCGCCACCCAAATATACAAAAATAATCAAACTCCCTGGTATCTGGTGGAGCCCCCAACCCACTGATTGCCAGCCCAAAAATAATAAAAATAATAAAACTCCCTGGTGTCTAGTGGACCCCCCACCTCACCGATTGCCAGCCCCAATAATAATAATAAGAAATAATAAGAAATCCCTGGTGTCTAATGGTGGACCCCCTGCCCCCCACCCATTCAGGTAGTGCCTGCCCCCCCTTAGCAACCACTCCGCTCTACCACGGTCTCCACCCCGACCCTGAGTGGGCCACTGGCACAGCCCTCCACTCACCTCCATGGCCGGCAGCCTGACTGTCTTCTTTTGTAATGAAATGAATAAGTTTGTGATTGTACAAGCATGCGCTCATTCATTCAATCAGCCAGCCAGCTCGTCAGTGTCAGGGATGTTTTTTCAGGGGTCTAGAGAAGGGAGGAGGGCTGCTCTGGTGATCCGCAAGGGTGGTGGGATGAGGAGGAATGGTGTTGTGGACCCCTCCTCAGGGTTGGGGTGTGGACCATGGAGCAGCATAGTGGTGGTGGTGGGGGGGTACTACCTGAATGGCTAGGGGGGGGCAGGTGGTCCACCACTAGACATCAGGGATTTCTATTATTTTTTATTATTATTGGGGCTGGCAATCGGTGGGGTGGGAGGATCCACTAGACACCAGGGATTTTGATTATTTTTTTTTTTATTATTATTTGTGCTGGTGATGGGTGGGGTGGGGGACCACTAGATACCAGGGATTTTAGTTAACATATATATATATATATATATATATATATATATATATATATTGTTTTTAAACTGGGGCTGGTGATTGGGGGGGGACACTAGACACCAGGGATAGATCGGGGATGGTGTTGAGGGAGTCCCCATTTGTTATCTTTACTTGCTTTGGGGTTTTTAAGTGCAATTTGCACTTAAAACCCCAAAACGCAAGGCGAAGTCACAAATGGCAAATTTTGGATAATTTTAAAAAACTACACAAAGTGCAAAGCGGAGCAAATTTGCTGACTTTGCGGCATATTCGCCTGCAAATTAAAACTTCACTGCATCTCTAGTTATGACCCTGGGGGGTTTCGTTCTCTAGGATTCAGAGGGGACAAACTTTTTGCAGCCGATCTCTATGGCCTCCACCTTCCTAGGGGATGCCATGGTGGAAAGCTTATGCATGTTGGCTCGCTCTGCCTATCACATTGTGTCAACTGTGTGAGGTGTGTGGCTTCAGCATTGGGTAGCTCATCAACCTTCGAGGACCAAGCTGTTCAATGCAGCCTTCAAAGGGAGGCTTGATATTTTGGTTCTGGCCAGGATGCTGTTTTGAAGGATATCCAGGATAAAGGGCCACCTTCCAGTGTCAAAGCAATAACAGTAGGCTGCATCTGCTCCAAAAGGTCTGGGAGGTGGCCAGCAGAGGCAGTTCCAAGGGAATTTTCACAGAAGATGGGCCCAAATAATACCAGATGCTTGAGTTTTGAAAATTCTGGCTTTAGGCTGTGCAATAAACATTTCAAACATTCTCTCACGGGGGGGGGCGGGGTCTTTTGTCCCTCATAATGAGCAGGGCCAGGGATTCTACTCAATCTATTTGTAGTTCCCAAGAATGTTCTTCTTTGAAAGTGGACTGATGATCATACCTCTCAACTGTCACACATTACGAGTCACGTCACTCATTTTATCCCTTAGAAACCCTCTGTCCCACATTGAGAAGGTGACATTCCACACTGACCTCTGAGACTTGTAGCAGAAATATATAATAATATAAGATACTAGGTTATAAGAAAACATTACAATCATGAGTGCACTTATTTCCACAGTATTCTGAGCTTGCAGTGTCATGTTTGATGATGTGTCACACATTTTGTCCTGTTGTCACACATCTTGTCACACATTTGGGTGATAAAAGGTTGAGAGGTATGCTGATGATAAATCTCCTTCTCTACAGAAGTGGAAAAATGAGTACTTAGAAATAACAAGACTTGAAAGAATGTGCCATTTTGTGCTAGACCAAGGGCATAGCTTCAGGCTAAAATGGGACACCATTTTCAAGTTATTCACTTCAGGGCTTGATCAACGATGTAGGTTATACATATAATGTATACTCTCACACAAGGTATGGTGCTTTATTAAGATTTACATTGGTAATGTGTTACTTTCTAATGAGTTGCAATCACTGACTCCTCACGTTAAGCTTTCTCTGTCTCTTTCACTTTCTTCTCTTATTTCTCTAGTCTATGTGCCAATTTAGGCATTCTTTCTCTTACCATATAGGACTAAAGGGGAGAACTGCAACTTGAGTGTGAATCTTTAGTGGCATTAAGTAACTTAATAGATAGTAAGGATTGGGTAATGTTCTGAATACTGTTTTATTAGATGTTTTATGTTGTTGTATGTTATAAAAAAATAAGTTTTTAAGGTAATGTTATTTGATGTATTCATGATACTACTCCATGTTTAAAAATGATGTATCTTTTGTTTATGAATTATTACAATAAATTTTTTTATTTATTAAAAAAGAAAAGGAGAGAGGTGGGTTATGAAGAAAGTCAATCAAGGGCAGAACTCATAAACATCCTAGAGGAAAGTGACCAGGGAAGCTCTTGAAAAGTGGTCACTGCTAGCTGACGTCGTGAGACAGAGGCTGGAGAGTATGAAAAGAAGCCAGAGCCAGGAATTGAGGCAGCTTTGCAGGTACAGAGGTTGAAGCTGGAGCTTCTTGCCCTGGTTCAGGCAAAGCTGAGGTAGAGCTGTGGAAGATGCAGCTGAAAACAGAGGATCAAGAGAAAGAGGAGAAGCATAAGACTGACGCAGAGCTCCAGAAGATATTGCTGGAAGTAGATGAGTGAAAGAAAGAGCAGAAAGGCAGTGCCAGATGAGATCCAGCGGAGAGAGGAACAAGACAAAGAGCACCAGCATGAGTGAGAGATAGAGATGTTGCACTAGAGGATAAAACCACAAACTGTGAGTAATGGTATCAGGGGTTTGACCCAGGTATCTAAAATTAATTCTAAACTCGTTCCCAGATATCAGGAGGGGTATGATCTTGATTTAAGATCTCTCTGTGGCGCTCCACATTGTCAGTGGGTAGTCATTACAACTGAGTATTGTGCACCCCTACTAGGGGAAATGGCACAGCCCAAATGCTTAGAAATGTTGGGCACATGAGGATTCCTGACAGCAGCAACTCTCCAATCTTAGTCGTGCCATCGAAGGGGAAACATCTCTCAAGCTTCTCTGATGAAAAGATTACCTTTAGGCCTTGGGGATACAATTCTGCATCACAGGTTGGGGCTGCCTGGTGACAGGGAGCACCCCTAAATTAAAATCATGCCTGTTAAGCTGTGGCTTTCACGTTGGTTAACCTACGCTCCCCATTTCATTGCCTGTGCTTAGATTGGGGGTCACATTTGCCTCTTTGTTCAGGGTGTTTTCATAAACAGGTTTCCAATTTTCCCTTTTTAGAAACAATAAAAAAGTGCCACAGTTAAGTACCTGTTTTTCCTTTTGGAGTTTTTAGCATAGGGCTTTCCGAGGGGGAGGGGCCTTTCATCTTAAGCATTACCCCCCCCCTTCCCATTATTTAGGGTCTTTTTTTCTGTTCAGGTAGTTGTTTTGAGGGGACTTTTCCCCTCAAAACTTGAATATGTTTTCTGCCTAGTGATGGGCATTGCCCTTTTAATTGTTCTCGCCAGTCTTAAAAAAACAAACAAAAAAACATGTGAATCATAGCTGCTGGGGAGAGATTTGTTTTTAGCTACTCAGAACACTTTTGGTAGATTTTTCAAGTATCCTTTCTGCCCCACTTCAGCTGGCGTTTTTTTCTCGGCTCTGTAGAGCCTCGCAGTTTCCCATTTACTATTTTGTTGCATGCCTTGTTTGCCATTGAGGCTCCTTAGTCGCGCACACCATTTACGCTCCTGTGGTGTGTGCGCACCTTCTCCCTAGCGTTTTTCAGCCCTTAGGGCCATTGGACTCGTGCTCTGTTATCCTTTTCCTAGCGTGATCTTTTCGCATGCCTGTGTGTGCATGCGCTCCCCCCTCAACGTGACAATGTAACGCTTAGTGTTGAGAGGTCACGCATGTGTTCTTCAGAGAGAGAGAGAGCACATGCGCCTGCAGATTTAGCTGCCTGGGTATTTCAGATTTTTGCAGCCTCGGGTCCCAGGTTGAGTTTGTAGGTCAGCCAGTGTTGCACAGTTTGCTGTGAGTTCCTGTCTTCTAGCCCTTCAGGGAGCCCAGTTAGTAACAGGGTGGATTCGGACCTGGCTCTCTTGATCCTCGACTTAGTCACCGCTGGTTCACGCTGTCTCTGTCAGCAAAGATGCCCCTGCCTTGTTGGTCACTTCTCTCCCTGATCCCTCCTCTGCTGCTGTTGTGTGCGATCGTGTACAGAATGCCTTTTTAAGTGAGTTTTCTTCTGCCATGCTTTGTAAGTGCTCAGCTCTTGATATTATGCCTGTTAGTTTTAAAAAAAAGTTTTCAGCTGTTTAAGGTGGTGCATGTGGGGAGCCAAGCTAGTTTGTACCCACCATGCTGATTAGCCATGCCCCCCTCTAATTTCTAGGTTCATATGCATGTGAAATCTCCCTATGCCTCAGTCCTCCTCAAACTGTATTGGCCTTAATACTTGCATTTTGTTTTGTATTCAGCTTTTCAGCCTGCTTTCAATCTTTTCTAGTAGCAGGCGCAGCTAATCAGAGGTTTCTTTAGTCCTTTTTTTCACCCGCCTTAGGTCTGGGGGTCACAGCAAGGGGTGGCATTATAGCTGGAGGGGGTGATTAAAGATTACAGGAATGAGCTTGGTATATCCAGGAGACCTGGTTTTGAGTCCCACAACCTCCTTGTGTACAGTGTGTGACTTCATGCAAGTCACTTAACCAGCCCAATGCTCCAGGGTCACTGCTGAAAACTGGTCTTACCTGGTTACTAAGGAATAAATAACTGGCAAGATGTGGGTGACAACTGCCCAAAATGTTTGAACAGTCCTCTGTCATTTATCAACATTAGCAACTGCAGGGCTATTTAGGGAGGCAGTATAGCGCTGTGGTCTGGGAAGCAGTTTAGTACTGTGTTCCAGGGTTGTGAACTGCAAACCTGGATACCTGGGTTTGAATCTCACAGCCCCCACTTGCATTATGTGTGACCCTGAGCAAGCCACTTAACTTCCTTGTGCTCCCAGGTTGTACCTGGAAACAAGCTTCAGCTTAGTGTGCTTTTCCTGGTTAAACAGTTTCCATTTTTCCTTTTCTTTGGCACCATAGCATATTGGAGACCTCTCATTTTCCAGACATGTAAGACCTGCAAAAGTGCAAAGAGACCTTTCCCATGGGTTTCTATTGCCCCCTTTTTGTGTTTCTGAAGCTAATATGTCCCAGTCTGATCTGTGAGCTGGGGGTGGTGCACCTGGTGTACCAGTTGGCAGTGGCAAGCAGAATTGCATAAAGAGAGCTTCTGGGCCCTGATGTTCTGTAGAGCATCATAGCAGATACAGTTGATGCCAGATCAGGCTCCTCAGGTCAGGGAAGCCCACACAGGGATGTCCAGGTGTGTCGCAGCAGGACAGGGCTTAAAGTTCTGGAGGTAGACGTCGACCATGACCATTCTAGGGTCAGGATGAGGATATTGATTTTTGGTTTTTTTTGAGGACAGTCCTGACCTAAAGATTTTACTAGATGAAGAGGAGGATGAACCCTCTGAGGAGGAGGAGGAAGGGGAGTGGACAGAGCCCACAAGGAGGATTTCTAGCCCTTCCCTGTTTGATACCAACTTTTCGCTCTATCTGACAGCTCAGCGATGGATGTCAATCCTATCCCAGCCACATCTTTGTCTGCTCCTAGTCTTTTCTGGTCTTTATTACGGTGATCAAAATTTTGAACATGAATGGGCAGGTGAGGAATATCTGCTGAAGCCTAAAGTATGATGTTTTTCATTTTTTGGAAGAAAATGCTTGCAAGTGGGAAACCCCTCCTCTGGCAGTTTATAATTCCGACATAACCACTGATCCTATTAAAGGGTCCTCGGCCTTAACGGATTCACACGACAAGCATGTGAATGTTGCATGCAGAGAGCCTGTGCCTTTAGTGGTGCAAACCAATGCACCTCCTATGCCTTGTTCTTGTTGCCAGATCCTTAATCGTGTGGGTTATGACCCTGGAGGGGAGCTCGTTCTCCCAGATTCAAAGGGGATGAGCTTTTTATAGCTGGTATCTATGACCTCCACCTTCCTAGGGGATGCCATGGTGGAAAGCTTATGCATGCTGTTGTGTCAACTATGTGAGGTGTGTGGCTTCTGCATTTTGTAAACATAGAAACATAGAAGATGATGGCAGAAGGGGATCTGTGGTCCATCGAGTCTGCCCAAGCGAGGCATCCCGGGACCTATTGTTCATTGATGTTCTGTCCTCCTAGACACCCAGCCTAGCCCTTGCCAGTGCCATGTGTTTGTCCCCAATACTTGTCCTACCCGTGCTTAAAGCTTGATACTGACTTTGCAGCCACCACCTTGGGAGATGATCTATTCCAAGATTCCACCACCCTCTCTGAGAAGTAATACTTTCTGATGTCCCTCTTGAACACTCTACCCTTCAATTTCCACTTGTGCCCTCTTGTAGTAGAATTGACGTTCCTGGTAAAAAGCTGCACCTCTGGTGCCTTGTTGATGCCTTTAAGGAACTTGAAGGTCCCAATCATATCCCTCCTCTCCCTCCTAGTCTCTAGTGAGTACAGTTTCAGAGCCCCAAGCCTCTCTTCATAAGTGATTTCCTGAAGGCCCATGTATCATTTTTCTTGCCCTTCTCTGGACCACTTTCAATCTATCAATGTCCTTTCTTAGGTGAGGCCTCCAGAATTGTAAATAGTACTCCAGATGAGGCCTCACTAATGACCGGTAAAGTGGTAGTATCACCTCCCTGTCCCTGCTGTCTATCCCCCTGTCAATGTATCCTAACACCCTGCTATCCCTGTTGTAAGCCTTATTGCACTGACTTGGCTGCTTGAGGTTGTCCCTAATGATGACTCCCAGATCATGTTCCTCAGCAAAAGAGCTCAGCTGGACTCCATTTAGCTAGTATTCTTCCTTTGGGTTGGCTCTACCAAGGTGCATCACCTTACACTTCTTAGCATTGAAGTTTAATAGTCATGTTTGTGGCCACCTTTCCAACTTCTAAAGGTCCTCTGGCAGTTGTCTGACTCCCTCCATACTATCCACTCTTCTGCTGAGTTTCATGTCATCCACAAACAGGGTGATGTTGCTATTTATGCCTCGCTGATGTCACTAATGAATACAGATAGACGGGTAGGTTATCAAGCTTCAAGAAAGAGGCTGTTCAATCTAACCTTCAAATGGAGGCTTGTTATTTCAGTTCTGGCCTGGATGATATTTTAACAGATATCCAGGATAAAGGGCCACCTTGCAGTGTCAAAGCAACAACAATAGGCAGCATCTACTCCAAAAGGTCAGAGAGGTGGCCAGCAGAGGCAGTTCCAAGGGACTGTTTACACAAGATGGGCCCAGATAACATCAGATGCTTGAGTTTTGGAAATTCTGTCTTCAGATTATACAATATATGTTTCAATAATTCCCTCACAAGGGGTGTTTTTCTTCCATCCCTCCCAACAAGCAGGGCCAGGGATTCTACTCAATCTGTTTTGTAGTTCCCTAGAAGTAGTGGAGTTTCAGGCCTATTCTGGGTCTGAAACACCTAAGCAAGTTCGTTCGCCACAAAACTTTTAAGATGGAGACCCTGCATTCAATCATCTGAGCTGTCCAGCCGTTCCTCTGGTTCATGGTATTGGGACAGCACTTCCAGTGCAGGGCTTTCCCATTTGGACTGGTGTCAGCCCCAAAGGGTTTCTCGAAGGTACCCCTTAGCAGCCAGGAAAGAGACCCTGTTGTCAGAAGTTCAGTAGCTGAGGAGCCAATTGTCGACTGCAGCTCTCCACCTTCTGTAAATTCTGGGTCTCAGGACAGCGGCAATAGAACCAGTTCCATAGACTCACCTTCATGTGGCCCCTACAGACTGAGTTACTGTCAGTCTCGGATCTGACCTTGGAGGACTATCAGGCGGGACTCCAGTTTCACCCCAACTGCGGTGGTCTCTGAGTTGTTGGGTGAGTTTGGAGAATCTGAGAAAGGGTCTCCCTTGGAAGTTCCCCCAGAGTTGATTCTGACATCCAATGCCATCCTGTTAGGGTTGGGAGGTCAGTCACGGACTACATTCCCATTCAGGGGACTTGTTCAACACAGGAACAGCACTTACTCATAAATGTTCTGGAGATGAGGGCTGTGTGTCTCGCTCTCTTTCATTTTCAAAGTCAGATGCAGGCTTTCCAGTGTGGGGGGTCTTTCCTTCTGGCTTCTGGAAGGAGGAGATGCCTAAAGACAGGTTTTCTCTAAAAAGGTGGTGACCACCCTGATGGCTGCCAGGAAGAATTACTCATCAGCAGCTTATGCTCACGTATGGATGGCACTAGATGAAAATGCCAACTTAACAGTATTGTGAACAAAAACCATGCAAGCAAAGCAGTGACAGAAAATGTAGCACATCAGAAAAATGCAGGGTGCTACAAATAAATAAAACTACTTCAACTGACTGCCTGCGGGGGGCTTTGCCCCCCCTGCACCCCTCAAACTATAAATAAAAACCTCTGGGGGGGAGGCAACTCAGGGATGGGGAGGAGCCTCGGGGGAGGTCGTGTTTGTGTTGGGGGTGCAAGTCAGAGGGAAGATAGTCACCAGGGGACGGGGGAACTGACCAAGGCAACTGGGGGTGGGGGCAAAAGTGTAGGGTGGGGGTGGACAAATTCAAAATAAAAGTTGGGACAGGGGACAAAAGAAAAACACAACAGTCGCAGGACCAGGAATCAAACCCTGGTCATCCAGACATTCTGTGCCTTTCACTGCACATGGCTGTGACATCTGCACCATGGCAGCTACTCGACAGGGCAGCATGCATTGGATGTCTTATCATCTTTGTCCTGAGTGAACAAAAGCTACAGGGATAGCGGTAATGTACTTGTGCTAGGCTATCCCTGTAGCTATTTGTGGTACGCTATTTTTGCCGTGCGGATTATGACCACGCTATAATCAGTGAAACATATTCACCAGGTACCCGTACGGACCACCTTTTTTCTGCTTGGGCTGGGAAAAAGAAAAAAAAATCTGGTCTTCTAAAGCCATGGTTCCACAGATTTTGAACTTCCTGCAGGAAAGAGTAGAGAAATGGTTGACCTTGAGCACCTTGAGAGGTCAGGTGTTGGCCTCTAGGAACTAACAGGAGTTTATTCCTTTTCTGCTGGCTATCAGCAGGAGTCGACCTCTGTTCTGATCCCCTGTTCCCTCATGGAATCTGCATTTGGTTCTGACTGCTCTTTGTAAGGAACCTTTTGAACTGCCTTCATCTTTATTGTTGAATGTGCTAACCTACCAGATGTGTTTCTTAGTAGCTAGGTGCTCAGCCAAGAGGTTTGGTGAGCCCAGGCTTTGTCCCACAAAGAACCATACCTTGTCATGTACAGGGTAAGATAGTGCTCAGTACAGTTCCATCTTTCATTCTGAAGGTTCCCATGGCCATCCATGTGATCTAGGAAATGTCTCTTCTACCTTCTGTCTGCAACCTACTCACCCAAGAAGAAGGAGTTGCACAAGTTATATTTCCAACGGTCCATCAGGACATACCTTAGATGGACTGCTGAGTTATGGAAATTGTATAGGTTGTTCTTTCTTTTGGAGCAGTCAAGCAGGGACAAAAGGCCTCCAAGACCACCCTAGCTAGGTGGGTAAGGGCCTGCATTGCCAAGGCTCATGCCTCAGAAGAGGCCTTCGGCTCTCTTCAAGGCATCACTTTGCCAGGGCTATGGCCTTCTCCTGGGTGGAGAGAGGTGAGGTGTCTCCTTTAGAGTTATGCAAGGCAGCTACTTGGTGCTCCGGTCACATTTTCCAGGCTCTATAGATTGGATGTTCAAAGCTCTGCTGATGCAGTCTTAGTTGCAGAGTTTTACAGGTAGCAGTTAGCAGGTAAATTCCTTTCCAGTACATGGTTGCCATATGGGACAATATTCTTCCCCAACCAGTTTTTTGTCTAGGTACTGCTTCTTAGAACCCAGTTGTAATGACTACCCACTGACAATGTGGAGCACTACAGAAAGAAAACATGTCTTCATGCTTACTGGAATTTCCTTTTTCTGTTAGCTCCTACATTGTCAATGGGACCCGCCCAGGAGCCTTGCTCCTGCAGGAGAATATTGTCCGGTATGCTGGCATTGGGATGTTCATTGTTTTCTGTTATAAACTCTAATTGCAAGTCTGTGTGGACATCCCTCTACAGTTTCTCTGCTGTGCTTGCATTTATAGAGATATGAAAAAAAAAAGAGTAAGCAGTTCCACATTAGAATGGTGGTTACTGGCATGCAGATTTAGTTCACATTTGATATTCACCAAGGGTGCCTCCTTGCTGCAGGTGAGTGCTTACACTGCATGCAGTCCTTGCCTTTTTACTAAATCTGCTTTTCTTTCAGGTTGCTACTTTCCATTAGACCTTACAACAAGTAGACCTTTGGAAGACAAGCCTCGATCACTCCTCTTTTGCCATCAGACTAGTTGGACCACTGTTTACTATATATTATTCTGGCTAGAGTCATATCTGTATAGCCAACTAATTGTATGTTTCTCAGGTCAAGTTAACCTGTATGGCATTTATTTTCATATTTCGAGCCACTGCGAGGACAATAGTGACTGAAGAGTTGCTGCTGTCCAGAATCCTCATGTGCCCAACTTTCTAAGCCTTTGGGCTGTGCCATTTTATCTAGTAGGGGTGCACCATACCCAGTTGTAATGACTACCCCCATTGATAATGCAGGAGCTATCATAAAAGGAAATTACAGTAAGTATGAAGAACTGTCTTCTTTTGAGAGCATCTGTGGGCAGTTTGAACTGGGCAGAGCTTCTGGAGCAGCTCACCTACTGCCACTGCGTACAAGCAACGCATTAGGAGTTTTCACCAGAACTGACAATGAGGACTGCATGGACGATGATAAAGTGAAAAAATGCCTGGCTAAATCGTTCTGTATTAACTCCTGAGGCCTATAGGCAAACATTTTGAAGGTTAAGAAAGGCACTAGTAGAGATCTATGTTGAAAAGTGTGTGCAGCTATGTAATTAGAACACTGGGTAGAGGGTGCACAAGCTTGCTCTGTAGAGGAAATACAATATTTATTTCTTCTGAAACAGTGCATAAAATCTGTACTGGAGGAACTGAGAATATGGTTGTTGGAGTGAACTCCAAGTTCCCTGAGGGAGGCAGCCGAGAGAGCTGATCAGTTCATTTCTAGCTGACCATTGTGACAAGGAGATCCTGCCACTCTTGAGGACTGACCTTTTCTTAAATCTGTTACAACAGTTCTTCTATGTCTTAGCCTAATCTATCCTTTACAATTTCTAGTCCATAAGGTTGGCTACCCACTCCCCTTTCTTGACTGTGCTATAGTGGCCTCTTTAATCTTCCTTTTCCCTCTCAGGTCCTTGTACAGGGAGGTTATTGTGGTGACCTCCAAGCTGATGTAAAACAATGGGCTGTGTTCCTTGTTGTTGGATTTAATATGCAATAGCACTATGTCAGAAAATACCTTGATGTATATGCCTTATGTGTATGAAACCTGTAAATGTTGAAAATACCATGGCACTAGGTGTTTTTGATGAAGGTAAAAAGTTACTAGGGGACTATATTATAAAAATTAAGTTACTGGGGTAGAGATATCAGAAACCCCCTGTTGTGTTATTTAAAATGCATGTAAATTACAGATTGTTTGAGAGGCCCTTTGGCACCATGCATTCCTGCTTTAAACTGAACCAGCCTAAAATTTCAGGGTGATGTGCATATACATCTCATGATACTTTGCATTATGAGGGTATGTGTGATGTGTTTCTTTGAAACTTGGCTTTATCACCAGTGCCCTTTGGGGTAACCCTTGCTTCTGTGTTTCTGCACAGAGGTTGTCTTTAGCTTGTTTTGTTTTTCTTTCTTTTTTGAGTTCCCCATCACCCAAACACACAAGACCAACACAGGGAATGAAATAATTTTCACTTAAGCGGTAGATGAGTAGATCAGTGGTGTAGTAGGTGCTGACCAAGTGCAGAGGAAGGACGTGCATAGTCTGTTGCTGCAAACTGATGTATTGAAGAAGGGATATGCCATTGCTTAAGGTTATCCCGTGTTTTAAATAAACATCGCATAGAGATTGTGTGTTGAACCTGAAGTTCTGTGTCTGGTCCATCTGTTATCCCACATCCCCTCCACAGACTTGGTGTTAGAAGTGGGATAACTTGCTGGAAACATCTGGACTGGGGTGGGGGACATTTTCCAGTGGATATTGCCCAGATATCCCAGGTGGACCGATGCACCAGGAGTTGGGAGAGGAGAACTTGGAGAAGAAAGTCTGTGGAGTTCTGACCAGAACCATGGCTGACAGATTTGAAGAGAAGCTGCTGTCTGGACTGGACCTGGGAGCTCAGAGGAAGGTCCAGCCTGAAGATGATGAAGAGATGCAAGGGGACAAGTAAGAATCGAGGGAACTACCTCCTCTTGAAGACGCTCCACTGGAGGATGTAGGGGAGTTGTTGAAATGGCTCTGCATAAAACAATTGCAGATAGAAATAGATAGAGAGATTGAGTGGAGAGAGAGAGAGACATTGAGCTGAGAAGTCAAGATGCCAAATGGGTGGATATGATAAGGGTCTTGCATGCTATCGATGCAGGACAAAATGAAAGATCCAGTAGCCCAAAAGACATTAAACTGTCCAAACTATCAGTCTGTGATGACATTGAAGCATACCTCACAACTTTTGAGAGGCTTGCTCAAACATGTGCATGGTCAAGGAAACAGTGGGTTGTTCGACTGGCACCACACCTGACAGGCAGTGCCCAGTTGGGTTATAGCCACATGGATTCTCAAGAGGCAGAGGACTATGACCGTGTGAAGCAAGAGATCCTCAGGCACTATGACATAAACACTGAAACCTATTGCCAGAGGTTTAGGTTTCTTAAAATGCAGTCACTGGATAGCCCCCCACCCCCCGAGAGACTTATGCTTGTCTCAAGGAGCTCTGCTACAAATGGTTCCAGCCAGATAACATGAGCAAGGACCAACTTCTGGAGGCGGTATTTATTGAACAGTTTATTAAAGTTTTACCCCAGGATGTACGACTTTTGGGTTCGAGAGCATAAGCCTGATTTCACAGATGAAACCATCATGTTGGTGGAAGACTTCCTGGCAGCCCGACCATCCAAATCCAGAGGGTTCCAAGGGACATCAGCAGCTGCAACCACCAGCAATCTGGTAAGGAATCCTTTTACTTATAAACTGTAAAATCCAGCCCCAGTGAAACAAGACTGGAGAGCAGAGAGAGGGGGCGCATTCCAGATGCAGAGATTGTATGTCATGGGTACCAAAAGAAGGGACATTATGTAAGAAACTGTCCTACTATAAAGAAAGAGCTCACCTTGCCTTAGTGAACTGGGGTCACTTTATTGCTATTGTGCAGATTGGATCACAGCAGCTGATGTGACTGATTGATTCAGGGAACTGCCAGACTCTTGTGTGAGCAGATCTGGTGACTGTGAATAATAAAGGGCCAGATACAGCAGTCATCTATGTGCACGATGATACCCATTGCTACCTATAGCCACCATACAACTGACTGTTCAAGAAAAGACACAAGAGGTAGAAGTGGGGTTCGTACCTTTCCTAACCATGCCAGCTGCTATCGGGCATGACCACCCAGACTTTGATTCATTTATACATTGTCATGCCACCCAGGGCTCTGCTGTAGTTGCCGTAACCACCAGAGCTCAAGTGAAGCAGGAACATTTACCATCTGTGTTCCCATTTGATAATGATGTTTTTGAGGATCCTGGCAAGGACCGTACAACTAAGGCGGAGAAGAGGAAACTAAAGAAGGACTGGATTGATACTCATGCTGGTGTACAGCCAGACTTGGGACACACTTTTAAATGTGGTATGCAGCATGAGCAAAAAGTCGACCCTTCACTTAACCCTTTTTTCAGTGGTAGGGAAGGGAATAGAAAAAGGTACCTCTCAGTTTGTTGTAAAACAGGGAATACTATAAAGAGAATACAGTAACCCCAGAACTGGAGAGGTAGTTAACCAACTAATGGTTCCAGAAAAACTGCACTCCAAAATCATATATCTGGCATATGACATCCCTTTAGCAGGCCATGTAGGTAGAGATAGCACCCTGAATAGGATATTACCCAGGTTTTATTGGCCCACTATCCACAAGAACATAGCTGAGTATTCTAAAGCATGTGCTGAGTGTCAGAAGGTAGCTCAGGCAGGAAAAAGGGGATAGAGTACCACTACAACCTATCCCCATTCTGACTAACCCCTTTGATAGGACAGCCATGGATGTAGTGGGCCCCCTGGAAAAGAACTACAAGGATAACAGATTTGTGCTGGTCATATGTGATTATGCTACCCCCTACCCAGAAGCTATCCCCATGAGAACTGTCGCCACCCCAAGGATAGCAGAGGAGCTAGCAAAAGTGTTTAGCCGCATGGGAATCCCCCAAGAAATATTTACTGATCAGGGGAGTAATTGTAATGCACACCTGTTAAAGGAATTGTACCGTCTGCTGGGTGTGGTAGCAGTGTGTACTTCCATATACCACACGTAGTCTGATGGCCTCATAGAGAGGTTTAATCAGACATTAAAGAAAACGTTGAGAAAGTATGTAAAAGAAGAGGGTAAAGATTGGGATAGGTGCCTCCCTTATCTATTTTTCGCTTACAGGGAAATTTCTCAAGCATCCACTGGTTTCTGTCCTTTTTCATTACTGTATGGGAGGAACCTCAGATGTCCACTGGATGTGGTTAAAGAACACTGGGAAGAAGCAAAGGAGGTGAGACATCTTAATGTCATAGAGAAAATGTCTCAGTTACGCAAATGCCTGGTGAAGTATATCAACTTGGCACACCAGAGCTTAGAACAGAAGCAAGACTTGGCAGAAAGAAAGATACGACCAGGGTTTGAGAGTAAAACATTTCAGTCAGGGGCCAAAGTGTTGTTACTCCTTCCCTGCACAGAGAACAAACTACTCATGAAATGGCAGGGCCCTTTCACCATTTTGAGGCAAACAGGAGCAGTGAATTATGACCTTAGCATGCCAGGAAAAGGCCCCAGAAAATTAACCATGTGAACCTCCTTAGGAAATGGGGTGAGAAGCCTAACCCCTCCCTTTATATCCATCTTGAAGTTAGGGAGTCAGAGCTGGAGGTCGCCTATGAAAGGCTAAAGCAGTCAGGACAGTTGGGGGAGATCCAGTTAAACCCTGAATTGGAGCCTCAGCAGTAGAAAGATTTGCAGGGGGTATTACAAGAATTTGAGCCCATATTCACAAACGTCCCAGAGAGGGCCAAAAAAATTGTGCACACTGTAACTGCCAAGCAAAACAAGCCCATACACCTAAAACCCTACAGATTGCCCATGAAGGTGAGGGATGAGATGATTCAGGAAGTCAAAAAAATGGAGCAGTTAGGCGTAATTGTGCCCTCAGAGAGTACATGATCTTCACCCATGGTCATAGTAGACAAGAAAGAGGGTGGGATATGTCTATGCCTAGATTTTAGGAAGCTTAAAAACGCGTCACTATTCAATGGCTATCCAATGCCCCGAATAGATGACATCATTGACAGCCTAGGCAATGCACAGTATATCAACACCCTTGACCTTACTAAGGGATCTTGGCAAACCCTCTTGTCACCTGATTCACATGATAAAACCGCATTTAGCATCCCAATCAGTTTATACCAGTTTGTCACAATGCTGTTTGGACTACATGGGGCCCCAGCCACTTTTCAGCATTTTATGGACCACATACTATGCTAAGATCACACACTGAGTACTGTGCGGCTTATTCGGATGATGTGGTCATATTCAGCCCTGACTGGGAATCCCATGTTAGGTACAGGTGCAAAGTTACTAGGGGACCATATTATAAAAATTATATTACTGGGGTAAAGATATCAGAAAACCTCTGTGTGACAGGACCAGTATCTGTCACGTTCAAGATTTACTTTTACTGCTTCTTCCTTCTCTGGTTGCAACCATCTATTCTTTCTTTCCTACGGCTATCCCTGTATTTTTCTGTTTGCAGGCAGGCCACCTCCTTAGAAACCTTCCCCCCCCTCTCCGAATCTTAGTCCCCTTATCCTGCTCATTATTCTCTTATTTCTAAATAGGTACATGAAAATAATTTAATAACCAATATTTTTTCCTTTATGGAGAAGCACCCCCCCCATCAGAGTTTTGGTAGAAAAAGAAAAGCTCTCTGTATGAGAGCTAACTTATATTAAGATGTCTCTAGTTTGAGACCTAAGGTTATTTTGTACAGTGATGTAAGTTAAGTTAGTATGAGGAAGTGGAATAGTTTCCCTCTCATTAGGAATGTAAGCACCCCTGTAGCAGGGATTACTATGTTGATGCTGAAAGCGCTTGTAGGAAAAGAAGCAGCTGCTGGAATGTTCACGTAGCCGCACGACTGTGCGAGTGTGCACACGTTCGTGCAGCTCAAAATCATTTTCTAAAATTCATTTTTTAAGACAGAAGCCTTATAAAGACTTATTAACAAGAGGTTTGCTCCTAAAATCGCATCACCAATCCTTTTAGAGGGAGAGTAGTCACTCAATCAAGTTTGAGCCAGTCCATAAGGGAAACGCTAAGCCGACGGCTTGAAAAAGTACAGCCGACGGCTTAGTCTGTATAAAACGGATGCGTTAGTTCCTTTACAGGATGCTGTAGCCCTAGGAAGAGCTGCATCTTTTAGATAGGAATTAAAAGGGAGCTTCTAAACTGTTTGACTCTGCATATAAAGACCAGACTTAGGAATGACTGTTACACCCTAGAAAATTAACCAATGCTGCAGTCTCATTAGCCCAGCCTAATACAAGGGTTTGAAACCTTACTGTATTTCAAAACTCCTCTTCTTTGGGGGTTTTGATTTATTTCTTTATATTACCTTGTGTCTTTCTCTTCCTGTGAGTCCCAGATAACCAGGAACACTAAAATAAAGTCCATTAGAACAAACCTGGGGTGAAACAGAAATTCCTGAGAAAAATCCTTCCTGAGGTCTAGTTGTGAGGGGAGACTGTTGACCTCTGACACCGAACTATAGGGGGATGGTGGCCCTAGTGGGCTATTTTTATACTATTCAAAAACAATGGATGGTGTTGGATGAAAGCAAACTGAATTGTTTAGAATTTTGTTCTGAAATGGTGATGTTAATCATTATTGTTATACTAATGTAAGATACTAATGTGTGTTTACACTTATTTAAAACAGCTATTAAAAAGATTGTATTTGCAAACATGAGATTAGATCACATGATCAGGTGGGAGGGTTTAAAAAGCTTTACCAAACTGGCCTCGAGAGAGAGGAAGTCAGTAGGTGCTGATCAGTCATGAAAGCAAGTTCCTATTAAGGACATTGATTCTTTATTTTCTGTCATTACAGTTATTTTCTTTTTGTTTTGTTTTGAAATTTAAAACTGATTGCTAAAAAGGTGTGTACTTAAGAAAGCTGAGTTCTAATAAACATCCCACTTATCCATGTGGGTTGCACCTTATAATTGACTCCTGTCCATCTGTAGTTCCCTTACCATTACAATTGGTGTGAGAAGTGGGATACTGCTGCCAGTTTATTTTGTCACAGACAAGGAAGGGAGACGAAGTGGCATGTATTTTCTGGTACCCAAGGTGGACATGGTGGCTGGAAGACAAACACAAGGCACCCTCACGAGGCAGATGTCAGCCCAGACAGGGGTCCAATTGCTGCCTGGATTACCTGATGTACGTCCAAAGATAAAAAGGCAACCATCTGAGAGATCTGAGGAGGAGCATAGTGAACCTGGCGATAATTTCCCAGCTGAGCAACCATTGGAGACAGAGGAACTAGAGAAGGGAGTAGATGCCTCATATATGGAACAGGCATCAATGGAGGATGTTGGTGAGCTGCTGAAGTGGTTATGTGTCTGACAGGTACAGTTGGATAAGGAAAGAAAAATTGATAGAAGACGGCAGGATGCCAAATGGGCGGATACTATGCAAGTGTTACAGGCTATCCGGACGGAGCATGCAGAATGACCTCAAGGCCCATGAGACATTAAACTGTCCCATTTACAGGACTCAGATGACATAGAGGCCTATCTAACGACGTATGAGAGGGTAGTTCAAATGTGTGGGTGGCCGAGGGAACAGTGGGTCGTGCAACTTGCCCCTCAATTGATGAGTAGAGAACAAGTTGTATATAGCTCCCTAGCTATCCAAATGGCTGATGACTATGACCATGTGAAGAAAGAGATACTCTGAAGGTATGATATTAACCCGGAAACGTACCGTCAACGGTTTAGATCTAGGAGGATGCAATCTACAGACGCCCCAGGAGAGGTATATGCACGCTTGAAAGACCTCAGTGATAAATGGATCCAACCGGGGAGTAGGACTGTCCAGGAAATTATGGAAACCATTACCACTGAGCAATTCATTAAAATACTTCCTCAAGGTATACAACTTTGGGTCAGGAAGCATAAGCCTGAAGGGGCAGAAAAGACAATTTAATTAGCAGAGGACTTCCTGGCAGCAAGACCTACTCAGGGAAGATATACCAGGGGATCTACACACACACCTGCTACAAATCTGGTAAGAAACACTTTTTCTTCCAATACTTACAGACCTAAGCCAGATATCAGAAAAGAGAAAAGGGAGAGAGTACCCCTATCAGAGGTAGTGTGTCATGGATGCAAGAAAAGGGACATATTATTAGAAATTGTCCAGCAGTTAAAAGGGACTTCGGACATTTGGCCCTAGACAACTGGGCCCCTTATATTACAACAATCAAGATGGGACCACATAAGATAATAGGATTGTTGGACTCTGGGAGTCGACAAACTCTGGTCAGAGCTGACCTGGTGGAAGGGGTAGAAGAAACAGAAGGAGGGACCATGGTTACCTGTATCCATGGAGACACCCTTTATTATTCAACTACCCCAATGGAAGTGACTATAAATGGTAATACCAATGAGATGGCAGTTGGGATTGTACCTCATTTGCCAGTACCAATGATTATAGGACAAGATCATCCAGATTTTTCTAATTTGATGAAACATAATAAGTTGGCACCAGTGGTGGCTGTATCCACATGGTCACAAATCAAACAGGCTAATGAACAGTTGGAGCCGGTATTTTCTTTTGCAGATGAACTATTTGAGGCCCCGAGTAAATCACGTAAAGGGAAGGCAGAAAAACGAAGGATTAAAAAGGACTGGCAAAACCAAAAACTTAGTGGACCTATGAACTGTGGACCAGAGACTATTTCCCAGGAACAAAAACATGATGTATCTCTTAACCAATTTTTTTCGCAGGTTAGAAAAGATAACAATGATGGGTCCCCCAAGTATCTCTTGTTGAACAGTATATTATATAGGGAATGTACCAATCCCAAAAATGGGAATAAAGCATTACAATTGGTTGTCCCTCAGAAATTCCAAAAAGAGATAGTGCATCTAGCTCATGATATCCCTCTAGCAGGGC
Organism: Neoceratodus forsteri; assembly: GCA_016271365.2. NCBI lineage: Eukaryota > Metazoa > Chordata > Ceratodontiformes > Ceratodontidae > Neoceratodus > Neoceratodus forsteri. The sequence continues at coordinate 925,907,717 of CM028132.1, forward strand.
ATTCTGGGAGGGACACCACCTTAAAAAGGATCTTAGATCATTTCTATTGGCCTGGGATACATGAAATGGTAGAGTATGTACAGAGCTGCCCTGAATGTCAAAAGGTTGCAAGAGTAGGTAAAAAGGATATGGTACCCCTCCAAAGCATACCTTTAGTTAGCTAGCCCTTTGATAGGATCACCACAGATGTGGTAGGACCCCTGGAGACCAGCTCTAAAGGTAACTGGTTCATATTGGTCATTTGTGACAATGCTACCCGTTATCCAGAGGCGATACCTATGAGAACAGTTACAGCTCAGAGAGTAGCCGAAGAACTCGCAAAGGTATTCAGTAGGGTAGGCATCCCAAAAGTCATTTTAACAGACAGGGGAACCAACTTCACTTTGGTAATGCTATCGGAGTTATATAGGTTACTGGGCATCCAAGCAATATGAACCTCCCCCTACCATCCTCAAACTGATGGTTTGGCAAAGAGGTTTAATCAAACCTTGAAAAAAATGTTACAAAAATTTGTCAATGAAGAAGGTAGGAATTGGGATTTAATCCTACCCTACCTTCTGTTTTCATATAGAGAGGTGCCACAGGCCTTCACAGGTTATTCCCCCTTTTCACTTTTTTATGGTTATAATCCCAGGGGACCATTGGACATTGTTAAGTAGTATTGGGAAGAAAACACACAAATAGGAAAAAAGGGGGTCCTAGAATATATGATGGCTCTGAGGCAACATTTAAAAAGATATGTCACGTTAGCTCACCAAACATTGAGTGACAAACAGGCCCAACAGAAGAAATATTATGATACTGGAGTGGGACATAAACAGTTTGTCACAGGGGACCAAGTATTACTTCTCCGACCTGCCAGTGAAAATAAATTATTAATGAAGTGGCAAGGACCCTTCAGTGTCATTAGGCAGGAAGGGCCAGTAACATATGAGATACATATGCCACACAGACGAAGCAGTAAGCAGATTTATCATACCAACTTATTAAAACTGTGGCATGAGAGATCCGAGGAAGCTAATTTGAGTAGTTATGTACAGACAGAGCCCCAAAAGTCTGAACTAGACATAGCATATGAGAGACTGGAACATTGGGGTCAAATTCAAGAGGTACAAATGAATCCTACACTGACTACAACACAACGCACACAGCTACAACAGTTGTTAACAAAATTTGCTGACACATTTACCAGTATACCTGGTTGAGCAGTAGGCATCCAACATGAGATCAGATTGACCCAGAATAACCCCATACATCAGAAACCATATCGGTTACTGGTACAGATAAGAAAGGAAGTGATTCTGGAGGTAAGAGCCATGGAACAACTGGGAATAATACAACCCTCCATAGTGCCTGGTCATCACCCATGGTAATTGTCAACAAAAAAGGAAGGAGGTATTCACATTTGTCTAGACTTCCATAAGGTGAATGCCGCCTCCCTTTTTGATAGGTATCCCATGCCTAGGATAGACGATATTATTGATCATCTAGAGAGTGCCAGATATATATCTACCCTTGACCTCACGAAAGGATACTGGCAGATACCCCTTACCCCTCAGTCCAGAGAAATTACTGCTTTCAGTACCCCTGTGGGCTTATTTGAATTCCTAACAATGCCTTTTGGCCTACATGGAGTGCCGGCGCCACATTACAGCGCTTCATGGATCAAACACTTCAGCCCTATACCTCATTTTCTGCGGCCTATTTGGATGATGTAGTGGTATTTAGTCCAGATTGGGAAACACACATATGCCATCTAGAAGAGATCATTGGAGCACTGAATAGGGCAGGTGTTACCATTAATCCCAACAAATGTAGCCTGGGACAGACGGAAACAAACTACCTTGCGTATATAATTGGAAATGGGGTTATCCAGCCTGAGGTTAGTAAGGTGGAGGCAGTATCACAATGTGAAATCCCTCGGACTAAGAAACAAGTCTGTGCCTTCCTAGGACTGGCCAGATATTGCCGACGTTTCATACCAAGATTTTCAGCTATAGCGGGACCCCTGACAGAATTAACTAAAAAGAAATACGCAGATAAAGTGGAATGGACAAAGGAATGTGATGAAGCATTTAGACAAATCAAAGCCACTCTAAGTGCATATCCAGTTTTAAGAAGCCCAGATTTTGAAAAGCCCTTTCTAGTGCAGACTGATGCATCAGGGGTAGGTTTAGGGGCCGTTCTTACACAGGTTATAGATGGGGAGGAATACCCTATAGTGTACATGAGTAGGAAGTTACATGTAAGAGAGCGTAAATACGCAACAGTTGAGAAAGAGTGTCTGGCCTTAAATGGGCTATAGAAGCCCTTAAATATTATCTCTGGGAATCAGAATTCACTGTTGTTACAGACCACAACCCCCTTTGCTGGTTACATCAAATGCAGGAGAAAACTCTCGCATACTATGAGGTGGTATTTAGCGTTACAGCCATACCAGTTTAAAGTTATACATAGGAAGGGAAGTGAACACAAGAATGCTGATTATTTATCCCGATGTGGGGCAGAGGTTGAAAATATACCTATCGAAGATGAAAAATTACTTAGAAAGGTATGAATAATTACACAGAATGTAGAGCACAGAAATTAGATGGATCTCAGGGTAATTGTAGTATATGTTAAGTGTCTTATTTGTTTTATGATTGTTGTATGGCATCGTAGTGCTACAGTATGGTGGGACCCTGAGATGGAGCTTCTTGCAAGAGGGTGGGCCGGAGCTCCTCCAACCCTCAGATAGTGGGCGGTTGGACCAAATAGTTTGGACATTAAAGTCTTAATATTGTTGATTGAATAGGTGAATATTTGTCCTAACAGATATTCAACATCCCAGGACATGACTGGTTCTGACATGTATAGATGTCAGAATTCGTATGAGGGGCCCTGGGATGAAACACCTGAGAGTGGGTGGGCGGGACTTCCACCCCCTCCTGGGTATTGAGAAGAGGACTCTATTATTACATGATTCCTCTTTTTCTAGGGGTGGTAAATGTGACAGGACCAGTATCTGTCACGTTCAAGATGTACCTTTACTGCTTCTTCCTTTTCTAGTTGCAACCATCTATTCTTTCTTTCCTACGGCTATCCCTGTATTTTTCTGTTTGGAGGCAGGCCACCTCCTTACAGCCCCCCCCCCCCCCAAATCTTAGTCCCCTTATCCTGCTCATTATTCTCTTATTTCTAAATAGGTACATGGAAATAATTTAATAACCAGTATTAGCTAAGTGTTCTGGTTTTCCTTTATGGAAAGCCCCCATTAGAGTTTTGGTAGAAAAAGAAGCTCTCTGTATGAGAGCTAACTTCTATTAAGATGTCTCTAGTTTGAGACCTAAGGTTATTTTGTACAGTAATGTAAGTTAAGTTAGTATGAGGAATTGGAATAGTTTCCCTCTCATTAGGAATGTAAGCACCCCTGTAGCAGGGATTACTATGCTGATGCTGAAAGCGCTTGTAGGAAAAGAAGCAGCTGCACGAATGTTCGACTGTGCGAGCGTGCGCACATTTGTGCAGCTCAAAATCATTTTCTAAAATTCATTTTTTAAGACAGGAGCCTTATAAAGACTTACTAACAAGAGGCTTGCTCCTAAAATCGCATCACCAATCCTTTTAGAGGGAGAGTAGTCACTCAATAAAGTTTGAGCCAATCCATAAGGGAAACGCTAAGCCGATGGCTTGAAAAAGTACAGCCGACGGCTTAGTCTGTTAAAAACAGACGCGTTAGATTCCTTTACAGGATGCTGTAGCCCTAGGAAGAGCTGCATCTTTTAGAGAGGAATTAAAAGGGAGTTTCTAAACTGTTTGACTCTGCATATAAAGACCAGACTTAGGAATGACTGTTACACCCTAGAAAATTAACCAGTGCTGCAGTCTCATTAGCCCAGCCTAATACAAGGGTTTGAAACTTTACTGTATTTCAGAATTCCTCTTCTTTGGGGGTTTTGATTTATTTCTTTATATTACCTTGTGCCTTTCTCTTCCTGAGAGTCCCAGATAACCAGGAACACTTAAATAAAGTCCATTAGAACAAACCAGGGGTGAAACAGAAATTCCTGAGAAAAATCCTTCCTGAGGTCTAGTTGTGAGGAGAGACTGTTGACTTCTGACACTGAACTATAGGGGAATGGCAGCCCCTCGTGGGCTATTTTTATACTATTCAAAAACAATGGATGGTGTTGGATGAAAGCAAACTGAATTGTTTAGAATTTTATTCTCAAATGGTGATGTTAGTAATTATTGTTATACTAATGTAAGATACTAATGTGTGTTTACACTTATTTAAAACAGCTATTAAAAAGATTGTATTTGCAAACATAAGATTAGATCACATGATCAGGTGGGAGGGTTTAAAAAGCTTTACCAAACTGGCCTCGAGAGAGAGGAAGTCAGTAAGTGCTGATCAGTCGTGGAAGCAAGTTCCTATTAAGGACATTGATTCTTTATTTTCTGTTATTACAGTTATTTTCTTTTTGTTTTGTTTTGAAATTTAAAACTGATTGCTAAAAAGGTGCGTACTTAAGAAAGCTGAGTTTTAATAAACATCCCAATTATCCATGTGGGTTGCACCTTATAATTGAGTCTTGTCCATCTGTAGTTCCCACACCATTACACCCCGTAGTGTTATTTAAAATGCATGTAAATTACAGATTGTTTGAGAGGCCCTTTGGCACCATGCATTCCTGCTTTAAACTGAATCAGCCTAAAATTTAATGGCGATTTGCATATACATCCCATGATGCTTTGCATTACGGGGGTATGTGTGATGTTGTATTTCTTTGAAACTTAGCTTTATTGCCAATACCCTTTGGGGTAACCCTTGCTTCAGTGCTTCTGCACTGAATTTTTTTTTCTTCAGCTTGTTTTTGTGTTTTTTCCTTTTAATTTTCTGAGCTCCCCATCACCCAAACACACAAGACCAACATAGGGAATAGGGTTGTCGGAACTAGTTCAGGAAAGATTCGAACCCATCATGAACCCTGGTATTCAAGTTCTAATTCAGAACTCGCACACTACTGTGTTCGCAAACGGTTTCGAATCAATCTGTTGTTTTTTTTTTGCCTTAAGAAGCCACAACCGTAATGCAAGCTTGCCTAGCCCTATGGTGTCGGCCCCGAAGGGACGGGAGAGAGGTTGAAGGAGCAGGATGGGATTGGGAGGCAGCACAGTGCCACAGGAAGCAGAAAGGAGGTGGAATGAAGGGAAGAGTGCATGATGGCTGGCATACACAAAATTGTGGGGGCTGAATGGTGTGGACTGCACTGGAGTCGGACTGTGTGCCTGCGTACTTCATCCCCACAGTCCTGTTACCACCTGACCATCTGCTCTGTGGTCAGGTGGTGGATGGTAGACGTAAACCGGCATGCGGTTGCAGCTCCATTCATTTCCCAGCCAGCCCAGTGCCATAAAGGAGTTGCAGGCTGCAGCAGCAGCTTGTGCTGCTCGCTCGCTCCCTCTGTCTGGGCTAGCTCTGCTCTCTGGCAATTGCTTGCTAATTAAATCATCGTGTGTGTATTGCACAAACTAAAAAAATAAATACAAAAACTAAGGGGTGGGTGGGGGTGAAAACTAAAGGTAGGGGCCGGGAGGGGACTCGGGGTTGGGAGTGGCACTGGGAACCGAGGAAAGGAAAGCGCTCGAACTTGGAAAGGGAACAGTTGGTGAGAGGCTCAGCCTCAGGATGAGACGGACAGAGCGAGGGAAGTTAAAGTTGCTGAGTATTTGAGTGAAACTGAAAGAATTTTATCGTAGTCTCAAACAACAGTTCAAAAATGTCATTGTTTTTCACACTGGGAAGAAGGAGCGATCATCAGATGGCTGGGGGAGGGGTGAAGAAATTAAAACAAACAGATTGTGAGGAAAATTAAGTTTAACTTTAATGTGTGAGTCTTTGAGAAGTTGAAACATTTGAATTTGATGGCATTTTTACTTATTACTTTATACCCTACTCCACAAAACAAAGTAAAATAATCAGGAGGACAGGGAGGGAGGGAGGGGATTCTGTCATGGTACTGTGCTGCTGAGCGTTCTTCTATTCCACCCTATAAAATTCCTGATAGAACAACACCAGGCTGTTTTATTTTTTTTTTTTACACAGTACTCCCTACTTGTGTGTTGTGTGTGTGACTCCACTGACCACTACACTGTATCTCTCTATTCTCCTGTGGTGTTCCTGTTCCCATTACCCTGCTGCGGCTGACTGTGTACCCTACCCATTGTGTGTTACTGCGAGAAGCCCATTGTTGGGCAGTTGTGTGGTGGCATTATCCTTAAATACATGACAGAAGCCTAGAAATATATTTCCCTGTTGGGAGAAGAGACGGAAAAATCTCTTTCCTTGGGTTGTATATGTGTGTGTGACTCCGTCTCCTGTGGTCAGCCCATCTGCTGTGTGCCTTTTGACTGCACTGTACCCTACCCAGTGTGTGTTACAGAGAGAAGCCCAGTGGCCAGTTGTCCTGTGGTGGCATTATCCTTAAATACATGACAGAAGCCCAGAAATATATTTCCCTGTTGGGAGGAGAGATAGAAAAATCTTTTTCCTCGGTTTACTCTGTCTCTTGTGGTCAGCCCATTACCCTGCTGCTGTGCGCCCCTTCACTGCTATGCGTATGCCTATGCCCAGCAGCCCAATCATTCTGTAAGCCTTGAACCTGGGATCCTTTAGTTGAAACCGTCATATTCTTCAATTACTTTCAGTCCACTGCATCACAGTGTCACATAGCCAGCCAAAATAAAATTTTGGAGTTGTAACCAGTGATCATAGATCATATTGCTTTCTTACATAGGAATTGTGTGGGTGTATTCACTGCAGTATACTGGTTCTGTTATGGCTGACACCAACATAGATGAAGCATCTAGTGCTGGTGTTGGAGCAGGTGTTGGTGGTAGTGGTAATCCTGGTGCTAGCAGAAATAACCAAAATGTTTCACGTGATAATTCAACAAACAGCAAAAGAGCAACAGCGAAGTGTGGTAAAGGGGGACCTTTTAAGAAAACCTGTGCAGCTGCTGGGGTCACACGGAGAGGCACCATAAGGTATGCCATTCATGCTGTTAAAATCCCTGTGACTAGCAGTAATAATGCAAGTGACAGTGAGTCCCTCTCTGACTCAGGCAGTAGCTCTTTGTCTCAGTCTGACACTGTTGTGTCTTGTGACATATCATTACTTCCTCAACAAAGTGAAATGAGCAAGTCTGCTGACAATGAATCAGGTAGTGCACTTGCAAATACATCCAGCATTGTTGGCAATGAAAAGGACATATCCATTGAATCCACCACTTCTGTGTCGGCCAGCAATGAAAATCCATCAGAGTCTTCTGCCCATTCTTCTAGCACCAAGGAGCATGTCCTGGGTTCTGTTAGGGCAGGTGAAAAGACACAAACAGGCTTTAGCTATCTTCCTAGCACTTGAACAAAATCTGTCACTTCTGAGGTGTGGAATTATTTCTCTGTCAGTAAAACTGATCCATGCAGAGCAGTTTGTTCCCTGTGTAAACAGAGTGTAAGCTGTAGTAAAGTTGTGTCATGCCTTGGCACTACAGCTCTTAAACGCCATCTGAAAAAGCATTCAGTTTTGCTTGATCATCCAAAACCCATGTCCTCCATCTTCCAGACCACACATGAGAAGGGTCAGGCATCTGAAATGGATACTGAATTGTCTGAACTTGATACGGACAGAACCACTGCCAGCCCTAGGATCACTGTTACCACCAATGCCAGCACCATTAGTACCAGTTGCACATCCAGTGATGGCACTGAATGTATAAGTCCTAGTCCACCATCTCCGCGTCCATCTGGCCATCGAAGCACGGTGTATAATAAACCAGCAGGGACATGTTGTAAACAGCTAACACTGTCTCAGGCATTTGAAAGGAAGAATACCTTTACTAGAAATCCTCCAAAGACCCTTCATCTTAATCACAGAATTGGTGAACTGTTAGCCGGAGCCCTTCTCCCATACTCTTTGGCAGATGATGAGGATTTTAGGGAGCTCATGACATTAGCAGAGCCTCGTTACAATGTTCCTCATCGAAGGTACTTTTCCTATGTTGAAATACCAAACATTTATCAGGCTTTAAAAGCAACAGTGATGTTTGCACTTAAAACTGCAAAGGGTGGGGTTATTCATGTCACAACAGATATGTGGACCAGCACTCAAAACATAGATTACATGTCCCTTACATCATTGGGTCGCGTTTCTGTGCTTCTTCAAAACAAAGACACCCAAAAGATGGCGCTGCTGCATATAAAGAAGTTTGGGCAAGTCATACTGCTGCAAACATCTTGCAGGAACTAAATGACCTCCTTGATGAATGGGTTTATTCTCACGGTCTAAAATGTGGCTTCATAGTAAGTGACAATGGAGCCAACATCTTGAAAGCAGTACAGGATGGAGGATTTCTGCATGCTTCTTGCTTTGCACATTGCTTACATTTAATTGTAAAGGGATTTCTCAGCAATGAAACACAAGTGGATGATATAATTGCTGTTTGCAAAAAAATTGTGACTCACTTTTCACATTCAACCAAGGCTATACGGACATTGTCCGAACTGCAAAAAAGACACAAGCTGCCCCAGCAAAAGCTGATTCAAAATGTTTCCACTCGCTGGAACTCAACGCTTTATATGCTGCAGCACCTCTTGGAACAAAAGCAAGCTGTACATGAGTATTGCTCCAGTTACATTATTGGAGATGGCATTATGCTGTCTGTGCTGCAGTGGAAATTAATGGAGACAGTGTGCTGCATCCTAGCTCCTTTTGAGACAGCTACAAGGGACATGTCTTCTGAAGGTGCTTCTCTGAGTCAAGTTATCCCACTCATAATGCTAATTTCACATCATCTTAGTGTTCTAAATCTACAAATAGAAAAAGACAGATCTGAAGCGCAGACAACATGTCACCTGTATCATGGGAATCTCATAAAGAGAATGAGCGAGCGCTTCAAAACCAATGACAAATTAGTTACAATGACGAAATCAAAACACTACATCCTTGCAACTCTCTTAGATCTCAGGTTCAAGGCTATACATCTTCCGAAAACAGATGATATAGAGCAGTACAAATGTCTGTTGCTAGATGAGCTGCAGCACTCACAGGAGTCAAACACAGACACGCACAGTACCCTCAGGTTGTCATCACCACAACATGCAGGTTTATCTTCTCAAAGGGATACAGAACTGGAAAAGTCACCAAACATTAACAGTAGTTGTTCCACAACTGCCACTTCTTCAGCCCTTAGTAGCAAGCTAAATCTGTGGCAAAACCTTTCCCAAATTGCTGCCATATCAGCTTCTGTTGATTCCTCTTCTGAGCGGTCTCTGTCCATCATGGTAGACAGTTACCTGCAAGAACTGCCTATTCCTATTGATGCATGCCCTTTTGAATACTGGAGATCAAAAAAGTCAATTTGGACAGAGCTGTATGATGAAGCCTTTAAATATCTTGGTTGTCCTGCAACAAGTGTCTCTTCAGAACACATGTTTAGTACAGCTGGCAATATTGTGACAGACACCGGAAATAGGTTGCTGCCAGAAAATGTACACGTTAACTTTTATTAAAGTTAATAAGTCAAGATTTTCGTATACCTACAAGAGTATACAAACTTATCCTAAAGTGATCGATGTTGTGGATGTTGATGGTGATGACAACTCAGATGGTGGTGGCTGGCAAATACTGTGTGGGACAGAGTCTCTCTGCACCAAAAAGGAAACTTTTACAGACTGTGATGACTTTGGTTGTCTCTCTCCTTTCTCGATCTACTACCTTGGACTATATACCCCCCAAAACTTTCACCATTTCATGGCAAACTGCTTTGTAGCTAGGGTCTAAACTAAAGTCAACAAGTTTTATATACAGGGCAATTTTAACATCAGTGGGAACAGGCCCAAATTTGGCATAAATGGGGCACTGTCACGTCAATCATTTCTGTATCATATTATTTATAGTTAAAGTGCAAACATATATTTTTGGATTTACCTTCTGTGACTTTGGGGTGCATCAGTATGGGCTAGGACCGGGGGTGATCTATTTTTCAATTTTAAAGAGGACAAAATAATGAGTTCTAATTGGTAGCTGTTTATTATTTTTTCAATTACAGAAATGTTAGCCATAAACCAAAATGGATGCTAGTACATGGGTGATGGTTGGGGGACTGGGTTTTAACATGGGTGAGGGACGAAGAAGGGTGACATGAATGGTAGTTCATGACTAAGTGTGGGGGTAGTTTAAACATTTGGGTGAGGGAGGAGGGTGGAATACATGCTTGAGGGGGGTGAGGGTTGTGTTTTGGTTTTAACATGGGTGTAAGGGTGGTATGGGTGCTACTGCACAGATGAGGGTGGTGGAAGAAAAGTGGAATGGGTGGTTGGGTGAAGGTGGGTGTTGTTTTAGTCCTTTCATTTACAGATTCGTGATCGGCTGGGGATGGTGAGGAAAAAGATGATGACAGACTGAACCTGCTATACATATTATTATATATATTTTTTTTATTATTATTATTAAATACATTGCAAACTGCTGCCACCTAGCACAATTGTCCTGTCCCCTTTAAAAAAGAATAAAGGAATCAGAAATAAAAGAAAATCTGCATCAGCAGTTTTCACAGAATGTGACCTATCATAAAGTGTTTTTGCTTTACAAGTAGTGATAATTTGATACATAATGGGTTGACAGACACTGTCCTTAAACATCACATGCCAACTGCTGCAGCTACATTAAATGTTCCTTAAGTTATTATGTGGTGAGGAAACCACTTTTTTTATTTATGTGACTGAAATACAGATTTTATTGATGTATCAGCTACAAAAATGCATCATCTTAGAAAGCTGTATGTATTACTTCAATTTGCCAACAAGAATGTTGGTATATGTATGCATTATCTTAGAAAATTGCATGCATTTTTTGCCAGCAACAATGACTGCCATATTTTTTTTATTCAAATATTTTGACTGACTACGTTATGACATAATATGTTTTGCAACAGTTCCATGTGCTGCTGCTGCAGTACCTTGGCTTGACTTTGTTATAAAAGCTTTCTTTTAAACATAGCAACTTTTGATTTACTCATTTAAAACAGAAAGCAGCAAATAGCTGAGATTAGGTAATATCAATTATTTTTTAACATAATTCATGACAATGAGTATATATAACTGAGTACATAAATGGCTAATGTGCCTCTTTCTTTCACTAAGGAACTATGATGCAGCTGCAGCAGAAAAACTTTAACATATGGGTGGGTGGGTGGGCCTGTTACATATTAAGTTGCTGGCTTTAGTAAACAGAAGAAACCATAGATAAACCTAGTTGTATTCCTATCAATGTCACACATGATAATTTCTCTCCCCCTTATATTGAACAGTTTTTCCTTTACATGTATTTTATTACTATCTTCATTACTGGCAGCACAATAAAAAAATATGGTTCAAGTTCTAAAAAGTTCTAAAAAAGATTAGAACCCTAGAACTTTTTCAAAAGTTCTAGACTAGAACTAGAACCCAGAACTTGAGAGGGTTCTGACAACCCTAATAGGGAATTAAATAATTTTCACTAAAGAGGTAGATGAGTGGGTTAGTAGGTGTTGACTTAGTGCAGAGAAAGGATGTTTATAGTCTGTGCTGCAAACTAATGTACTGAAGAAGGGATATGTCATTGCTTAAGGTTATCCCGGTTTTTTGAAATAGAGATTGTGTGTTGAACCTGAAGTTCTGTGTCTGGTCCATCTGTTATCCCACAACCCCTCCACAACCATCCTCTCATTGCAAAGGTAATGGGGGAGGGACATCATGTTGTTTTGAGGGATCCCCAGGGGAGCAATCTAAAGGAAGCCAGCCTATGCCCAATCCAAAGGGGAAGCCAAGTTTCAGAGGTAAAGAGTCAGGGGAACACAGGTGTTGTATTTGTCAGAAACTGGGGCATTTGTCATGTAGTTGTCTGGAAAAATGTAACAAAAAGGACTAGTGCAGCGGGGGTAGCTCCCAGAAGATAGTGTCCGGTATACAGGGTGCAGTGCCCTTTAATTCCACTGCATGTAAGCACCCAGTGGTGGTGAATGGATTGGTAACTCAGGGATTGAGGGATGCTGGGGCCTTCATTTCTATGGTGAAGCAGGTTTTGATTCATGGGGGACAGATCCTCCCTTACCAGTTTTCTCACATTGGAGGGGTGACATGTCCTGCAGTCTCAGTGCCAATAGCCTTAATCTTCCTAAGCTAGTAAGGTGATCAATGTATATGGGAGCTGGATATTGTACCAGATCTACCCGTGGATGTGATTCTGGGGAATAACTTCAATAGCAGGGCCGTTATCGTGTGTGCTGGTACCCATAGCAAAGCAAGAGAATAGACTCCTGAGAACACAGAGGAGACAGTGCAAGAGGAGGCCACTCCACCTCGGTAGCAGGGGAAATTATAGTTGAAGAAGGTGGTGGGAGCAGCAGTTCTGAGTCACAGCTACAGATATTGGAGAGTCCAGCTGTGGCTGACTCCCACAGTAGAGTGTGTTTTGGGGAAGGTCAGACGTGCAGAGCTGGGGAGAGCTCAGCAAGCGGATCCATCCCTCCAGAGGTTATGAGAGTTAGCCACCAATGTGGAAGGTGAGTCTCTGAGTTCTGAAAAAAGGAGATGTACTAGGAGATTGCACTCCTGTGCCGTGAGTTGGTTCCAAAGGGAGGACCGGAGAAAGGGGTACTCTGGCAGATTGTTGTTCCCAGGGAGTACAGGAAGCAGCTTCTGGCCTTAGCCAATGACATACCCTTTTCTGGACACTTAGGGGTCAGCCATACAAAAAGGCAGCTGACTAACAATTTTTACTGGCTGTGACAGACTGGTCTGTCCCACACTCAGCCTGTACACTGTTAGCAGCTTTCTCAAACCATTCAGACCCCTGCAAGGGTACTTCAGTAGCTGATACCACTCAGCATAGACACTCCATTAGGGTATTTCTAGGTCTGAATCCCACCAGAGTCACTGCCCACACAGTACAGCACTTCTTACCAAGGGGCAAATGATCCACCCATCTGTCACAGCTGAGAACACCTCATTTTGGAAACAAAATATGGTAACTAGCCTTCTCTTCAGAGATGGAAACGCAGTTTTTGTCAGTTGTTACCCACTTGTCAAATTCCAGTTCATGTTTATTGATATCGAGTCATTACAAAATGATTAGTAAAAAAGGGAATAAAAACAGTAAAAATTCAGCAAACATACATTAACAGTTTAACCCATCTCTCTATAAAAGACTGCAATACAAAGTTAAATTAGCAATAAAGGATTAATGTGCTAATGAATTTTCATCACTATGTAGTCTAAATGATTAGAAGGATTCAGAAGGGAAGGGTCCTTAGAAATTCTGTAAATTTACAGGAGTAAACGGGACTCGTCTGGGTTCAGCTCTAGTTACCTACAACCCCATCAGAGTTACTGTAACCCATAATCTCAAAATTCCAGAAGCCTATGTCAAATTGAAAAAAGGGCCAATTAAAGCAAAAAAGACATTTCCCTCTTGTGCACTTCCAATAAGTAACAACATTTAGAGGTAAACATAGGAGCTTACTGAGACTGTAATATTCCCAGTTGGCTACCAAAACAATATTCATAATGCATTATACTTTGAGAGTACTCAGAAATTTAGACAGACGGTATGATGTGTTTATATCAGTAGAGGTAAACAATACATTAATTATTTGTTCAGAAGGAACATACAGGTTAGCCAATATAGACCCAATCCCAAACTCTACTGTAATATAAAGGTCATGAAAGTACCACATGTTTCAAATCATCATGTACTTTCATCTCACATTTACAGAATTTCAAGACTATACCAGGTCTTTTTTGTTTAAAATGTATATAATTTGCTTTATATAGCTCCAGTCTAAACTTAGTAATGATAGAACCTCTGACAGACGTTTTCAACACGTCTGTTCATTCAGATTGTGTGACCCAGGATTGGAGGATGGCGCATGTGGTGCCCATCCTCAAAGTAGGCTCTTGGGATGATCCAGGGAACTACAGGCCAGTTAGTCTCATGTCAGTTGTGGGTAGTCATTTCTGGATGAGAATTGTCTCTTAGATGAAAGGCAACATGGGTTCACACAGGGACAGTCTTGTGAATTTTTATGACTGGGTGACTAATGCTCTGGATGAGGGTAAAGCAGTGGATGTTCTGTACTTGGATTTCAGCAAGGCCATCCACTCGGTGCCACACAGGGGACTGATAGGCAAGCTGAGGGACCTGAGTGTTAGCGACAGGGTGGTCAGCTGGATTGGTAACTGACTGGAAAGGAGGCAGTAGAGGGTGGTGGTAAGGGGGCAAATAATCAACACCATGGGAGGTCATCAGTGGGGTCCCACAGGGCTCAGTGCTAGGACCAATGTAATTCAACATCTAGGTAGCTGATACGTCAGTTGGGGTTCAGAGTCGGAGGAATATGTTTGCTGATGATACTAAATTGGGTGCAGTGGTGGATGGGGTGCAGGAGGGGGTGCTGTACAGAGACCTAGAAACCTTGGAGAGGTGGTCAAGTACCTGCCAGTTAGGCTTCAGTGCTAAGAAGTGTAGGATTATGCACTTTGGAAACAGGAATCCTGGATTTAGCTACAGTATAAGCTGGGAGGTGTGCAGTTATTGGAATCCGTTGAGGAGAAAGAGCTGGGTGTGCTAGTCACAGGCTATATGAATCACTCTGCACAGCCTAGGAAAGCGGCAGTGAAGGGTAATAGGATGCTGGGGTGTATAGCAAGGGGAATCACCTCAAGGAGTGAGGATGTGATCCTGCTGCTGTACAGGGCATTGGTGCGGCCTTACTTGGAGTACTGCATGCAGTTCTGGCGTCCATACTTAAAAAAGGACATCAGACTATTGGAGGGGGTACAGAGGAGAGCAACTAAGATTTTGAGTGGGATGAGGGGAAAAGCCCTATGAGGAGAGGCTACAGATGCTCAGTATGTAATCTTTTGAGGACAGAAGGGGCGGGGGGATATGGTTGAGACATTTAAATACTTGAAGGGCATTAATAGTGTAAGTCATGAGGGTCTGTTTAAAATTAGAAAGGAAGGAATTACAAGAGGGCATAGTCTAAAGTTGGGGGTTCAGAAGGAGATGAGGCACTTTCTCACTAGGCGGCAGTGACAGCATAGAATGCTTTACCAGAGGAACTGATTTCAAGGGCATCAGTGGGGGGATTTAAAGGGGGAGGGATAAACATATGGGCAAAATCAAAATGGGGACGGGGAAAGGGTAAAACGGTGGGATCAGTTGGTGGGGAGGGGGGTAGCATCAGTGCACAGCATTGAGAATTGCACACTCAAGCAGACTTCATAGGCCATTAGGCCTTTATCTGCTGGCTTCATCATATGTTCGAAACTAAATCTAGCTACTATGTTTCTACCCTAGAGCAGGCCAAAGAGAACTCCTATAGAATCTGGAAGACCTTCAAGTCTGTTGAGGGTCGCTCAACTGCCCCATCTATTCCAGAAAAGATCCTCATCAATGGTTCAGATATTGAAAGTACGCATCAAATATTGGAAGAACATAATTCCCACTTCATCACCACCAGCCTAGCATTTGATACTTCTCCACATGCCACCCAAGTAAGGAATATCGATAGCACGTATGCATCACCGAATACCCCAGCCTGTTCATTCCAGTTGCTCCCTCTTAGCTTTAAGGAAGTAGAGGAGTCACTTATTAACCTGGATACCAAAAAAAGTGCGGGGGAGGATAGCATAGATCCATTATTCCTAAATCTTGGCTACCCCTATCTTACCGCCCCAATACTTCATATATTCAATCTTTCTATTTCAACCTCCACAGTTCCCTTGTGTTGGAAATCCGTCCATATTCTCCCCCTATTTAAGGCGGGAGATCCATGTGATCTCAATAATTATAGACCTATTTCAATACTACCTATCCTCTCAAAAGCATTAAAAAAACTGATCTACGCCCAATTGAAAAACCATATTGTAACTCAATATACAGTATTTTAAACCCTCTTCAATCTAGCTTTCGTCCAAACCATAGTACCATTACAGCTCTAGCCAAGGTTACTAATGATTGGGTCTCTGCAATGGACTCTAAGAAAACTACTGGTGTGGTGTTTTTGGATCTAAGTAAAGCTTTTGATACAGTAGATTATAATCTATTAGTTCTCAGCCTTACTAATCTTGGCTTTACTCCATCCACAACCCAATGGTTCAAAAGCTACCTATCGGGCAGGACACCGAAAGTTAAATCAGGAAATTTGTTTTTGTCCTCCCTACCTACTGCTAGGGGAGTCCCACAGGGATCTATTTTAGGTCCCGTCCTTTTTTCCTTATATATAAACAACCTTGACCATCAGATTACCGAGTCCCAGTTACACTTCTTTGCAGATGACACGGTCCTGTATACTTCTGGGCCCTCGCTTGAAGAAATTAGGGACACCCTTCGAGTTGATTTCTTGCAATTAGAAAAAAGCCTAATTAATGCAAAGCTACTCCTTAATGCCAAAAAAACAAAAGCTATGATCCTTTGCGCATGCTCCTCGCACACTATTACTCCTGTTTTACCCAATGATTTTATAAATACTACCCTAGGTGAGCATCTGGAAATAGTTTCAAAGTTCAAATATCTCGGTTTCTGGCTCAACAACAGGCTTTCCTTTAATGATCACATCGATGACTTAGCTAAAGGGCTCAAAGCCAGGTTAGGTTTTTTCTTCCGTAATAGATCTTTCTTTCCTGCTGAGATTAGAACCAGATTGGTTCAGGCCACTTTCCTCCCCCTCCTTGATTACAGTGATGTAATCTATAATTCTTCAGCTGCTACCAATCTCCATAAACTAGATGTTCTCTATCACCGTTCCCTACGATTCATAACAAACTCCCTTCCACTAACTCATCATTGTGATCTATATGCCTTAGTTGGCTGGCCCTCGCTCACCATTAGATGGACAGTCCACGCCGGCACCTGGACTTTAAAACTTCTCCAGAATAAACTACCGCAATATCTATCCTCTTTAATACACATAACGCGCAGTGTTTACTCACTTAGGAAGACAGAGTTTCTCGATGTACCTAGGATCTGCACTTCCTTTGGAAAACATGCTATTTCATGTTCACTGCCAACTACTTGGAATCGACTACAATCCTTATTGAAATTACCCAGTATTCTCCCTGTTAACTTCTTCAAAAGGCTAGCCATGGCTAAACTACAAGATACCTGTAACTGCCTTTAACGAATTACTGTACCCAGGGCCACATTCTAGTGACTCCATGATATTCCAGGTTCCACTCCCCCACTTCCTCAACTCTGTTTCACACCACTATTAGTGTCTCAGGTGGAATCTTTATTGTATTGTTGTGTAACTACTGTTACTCCGTCCAGGAATCTTAATTTCTCTGAGGATTCTCAGAATCATGAGAACAGCTGCAAGGGAGTCTGAGCTGGACGTAATTGTCCACCTAGGGACAAATGACTTGGCTCATCATGAGATTAGAGCAGTGCAGGAGGACATTGCAGAGTTGGGGAAGGGCCTAAGACAAGTAGCACACACAGTATCCTTCTCAGAGGTGCTGCCTGTCAATGGCATGGGGGAGGCGAGGGTAATTAGCACCATGCAGTTTAATGAATGGTTGAAAAAATGGTGTGGAGCACAGGAGTTTGGCTTCATTGGGGACTGGGGTTCCACCTGGAGGGACACCAGCCTATACTGGCAGGATGGTCTGCATCTGTCCAGGAAGGGAACAAGTCTTTAGAGCAATCGGTTTAAATGCTTCATTGGCAAGCTTTTAAACTAGTCAAAGGGGGAGGCACTGATAAGCAGCAGGAAAATCCCAGCCTCTCCCTACAAAACAGGGTACTAAATGAGAAAAAGACCGAGGTAGAAAGGTCAGTGGGGAATGCTGCAACAGAAGGTAAAGCCATCAAAAAATGGAGAGCAATGAGTACCAATGCCCGTAGTCTGGGTAACAAGCTTCCTGAATTAGTGGCCTTGATGGAGGAGGAACATCTGTGTATCGGTGCAGTCACAGAAACATGGTACACAAAAACCATGACTGGGATGTAAACATACCAGGATACACTATCACAGGAGGGACAGGGAGGGTAAAAGAAAGGAGGAGTAGCTCTTTACATAACGGAAGGAATAAAAGCAACAGAACAAAAGGGTAAACAGGGAGGAGAAGAAGCACTGTGGGTAAATTTGGGACAGGCAATGGCACCACAATCCTCACAGGGGTTAGATACAGACCTCTCTCAGGGGAGGAAATGGACAAGGAAATGATAGAAAGTATACTTAGAATGGCAGAAAAAGGAGATATTGCTGATGGGTGATCTGAATATGCCAGATGTTAACTGGAGTGCAGTTGCAGCAGCCACTTCGAAGAGTGGAGTTATTCTAGATGCCCTACAGGGGGCATGCCTTAGACAACTAGTATTGGAGCCCACTCAAGAGGGAGCAATCTTAGACCTGATTCTCTCAAATGGAGATGGAGAGAGGATCACAGATGTAGAAGTGGGTAGCCATCTAGGAACTAGCGACCATCGAACAGTATGGTTCACAATAACCACAGCAATAGAGTCAAGCCATACAAAGGCAAAAGTACTGGACTTTAGGAGGGCTGACTTTGCCAAAATGGGTGAGTGCCTAAGGAATGCACTAGCAAATGGGCAGGAAGGAGGGATGGAAGAACAATGGGGAATAATAGAAACTGCCATCACAGAGGTAACGAGCCTTTGTGTGAAGCAAATAAACAAAACAAAACGATGTAAGAAACCACTATGGTTCTCAAAGGAAGTGGCAGTGAAGGTTCAAGAGAAAAAGAAAGCATTCAGGAAGTACAAGGAATCGCAGAAGGAGCAGGACAGAGAACTGTATCAGTTAAAGCAAAAAGGAGGCTGGGAAGGCAGTCAGAACAGCAAAGGCCCAAACCGAGGAAAAGATAGCCAACTCAGTTAAGAAGGGGGATAAAACCTTTTATAGGTACATCAGGGAGCGAAGGAAGACCAAGGGAGGGATAGTGAGGCTTAATAAAGGGGAAGGAGGGTGGGCAGAGGGAGACTGTGAAAGGCAGAGATACTAAACAAATATTTTGCTCAGTATTTACAAATGAAGAGGGGAGTACATGAAACAAACAGTAGAAACACTCTGGATACAGAAGTTGATACCAGCCCATTTACAGAAGAAAGGGTTCTAAAAGAACTCTTAAAACTGAAGGTGGACAAAGCAATGGGGCCTGATGGGATTCATCCCAGAATTCTAAAAGAACTATGGTAGAACTAGTGACACCACTGACTACCCTTTTAACAAATCATGGGAGGATGGGGTGGTACCCGAGGACTGGAGGAGGGCAGATGTGATTCCCCTTCACAAAAGTGGGAGCAAGGCAGAAGCAGGAAACTACAGACCTGTTAGTTTAACCTCAGTGATATGGAAAATGATGGAATCACTTCTGAAGGAAAGAATTGTTGAGTATCTAGAGGCCAGAGGGGCATAGGACCCTAGGCAGCATGGATTCACAGTGGAAAGGTCATACCAGACGAATCTGATAGATTTCTTTGACTGGGTGACCAAAGTAATAGATCAGGGAGGGGCTGTGGACATGGCCTAC
Organism: Neoceratodus forsteri; assembly: GCA_016271365.2. NCBI lineage: Eukaryota > Metazoa > Chordata > Ceratodontiformes > Ceratodontidae > Neoceratodus > Neoceratodus forsteri. The sequence continues at coordinate 925,927,295 of CM028132.1, forward strand.
CTAGACTTTAGCAAGGCATTTGACACAGTCCCACATAAAAGATTAATATACAAGTTAGCCAGCCTGGGAGTGGGTCCCAAGATGACAGCCTGGGTAAAGAATTGGCTGGAGAATAGGACACAGAGAGTAATAGTAAATGGAGTCCACTCAGAAGAAAGGAGGGTTACTAGTGGGGTACCGCAGGGTTCAGTATTAGGACCAGTCCTCTTCAATGTCTTTATGTTTACATTGCAGGGACTGGAAGGAAAGTATGTCTCTTTGCAGATGACACAAAGATCTGAAACAGAGTTGATGCACAGGGTGGGGTGGAAAGGATGAGAAGGGACTTGGCAAGGTTAGAGGAATGGTCAAATGTATGGCAGCTTAGATTCAGTGCTAAGAAGTGCAAGGTAAAGCACCTAGGAAACACAAACCCAGGGGAAGAGTACACAATGGGGGGTGAGATACTAACAACAACAAAAATGGAAAGAGACCTGGGGGTAGTCATATCAGATGACCTAAAGGTGGGCAAGCAATGTGAGAGGGCAGCAAGGAGGGTTGGGGGATACTGGGATGCATAGGGAGAGTGCATCACCAGTAGAAAACAGGAAGTTATTATCCTCTGTACAGACAGCTGGTGAGACCCCATCTGGAATACTGTGTGCAGTTCTGGAGACCCAGTCTCCGCAAAGACATAGACAGGATGGAAGCTGTCCAGAGGAGGGAACTAAAATGGTGCAGGGTCTGCACCGAAGACATATGAGAGAGATGAAAGGAGCTTAATATGTATAGCCTCGAGGAAAGGAGGGAGAGGGGACATGATAGAAACGTTCAAGTACCTCAAGGGAATCAACAAAGTCCAAGAGGGTAGCATCTTTCGAAAACAGAGGTGTGCAAGAACAAGGGGACACAATTTGAAGATAGAGGGGGGGCAGCTCAGAGGTAATTTAAGGAAGTATTTTTTCACAGAGAGGGTTGTGGATGCATGGAACGGCCTTCCGGAGGAGGTTGTGGAGCCAAAATCAGTGGTGGAATTCAGGCATGCATGGGACAGTCATAAGGCCATTCTAGGGGGTTGGGGTAGGAAGAAGTAGGCTGCCGGTTAACTAGGATCTGCAGCTTATCCATTAGGTAGGGAAATGGCAGACTGGGTGGGCCAAGCGGTCCTTATCTGCCGTCAAATTCTATGTTTCTATGAAATCCTAATGTATGCGATGTATTGTTTTATAAACAATGCAACTTCTCATCATGAACTTAGAGTACCCTGGGAGCTCTTTATCATTATGTATACTGCATTTTATAATGTAAGCTCATTATCATTATGTATACTGTGTTTTATGATGTAAGCACTTAACCTACTTGATTGTACGTCAGTCTCAGGATGTCATTGTGAATGTATGCATGTCTCAGGACCTCCTTGTGAATGAGCTTGATCAACGGAGTTTTCCTGCAATAAACTTGAACTTGAACTAGTCTGATCGCAAGGATTTGAAAGATGAGATAAATAAAATTCAAGTCCATGATGTACTTTGATATTTCTGTACCACTGATATAACTACAGGCTGCTAATTCTAGATTGATCCAAGTTTACTGCCATGTCCCTACTCTTGGTTTTAACTTCTCTGACTATATCCTTTCTAGGTGTAGTATAAATTTCATATAGTAAGTTACCTAATCCCATTGGCAACAGTTGTTCCCTAATAAGTTTAATAATTGGAAAAATGAAACCTCAATGTGCATAACTGATTTGTTCTTCCATGCACTGTCTGGACAAATGTTCCTCTGGTAAGAGGAAGAAGTCCAAGGCAAATATTAGGCACCACTCTCTTACCAGAGAAGATAAAGAAAACTGTCCCAGCTCTGTTTTCAGTTTTTCGGCAGGAACTGCTTTGGAACTGATAGGATGTATCGAAATATTCTATTTAGGATAGTTTCTAAAGGTCTAATATTCGAGGAGCCCTGAACTTCAGCTGCATATAATATTCCCGATTTTAGTTTCATATTTTATACTGTGAGGATGACTTTATCGGGACCGTTTCCTAGTTCGTGACTGAATTTCTTGAAAGCGTTTTTCATTTTGGTTTCTATTAATTTGATGTGTTTGGTCCATAAAACGTTTTCTACAAATCTCACCCCTAGTTAATCATACTGGCCAGTTATTTCAATGAAAGAATTTTCTGTATATAATTTAGGCTTTTTCTTTGCTTTGTTTCCAAAGATCACTAACTTAGTCTTATCTTTATTTATGCTTAAGGCATTTTCTATATGTAGCTTGACAAGAATATTCAGTTTTCTCTGGTGTCCCAACAAAGAAGTATACAGTAATATGATATCATCTGCATGAGCTAATAAGTTAATTTGATTGTCAAATACCTTAGGAAAGTGAAAATCAGGATTAGAAAGTTGAGGTATTACAGTACAAGCTGTTTAAATGGGATGGACTGGTCGATTCAGAATCATCCTGTTTAAACGGCTGTCCCGTATAGGTGAACATCGTTAACTTTAGGTTGATTGACTGTCGGGCTCTGTTTCCTGCTTCCACTGACTGTCTATGAAACAGTATATGGGCCAGGTGGTGATTTGCCTTTTTTTTACTGAAATCTGACTGCAGGTAACATTCTGTGCGCAGTCAGCCATGTGGAATAATTCATTATCACTGTGATGTACAGTAATTACATTACAGTACTGTGCATCCTTTTTTAAGGAAACTGATCAACTTCACAGGCTACAGTATGCAGACTGACTGCCGGGGGGAGTGCGTAACTTTATTTATTAAGCCTTGGGGGAATATTTGGCGATTGTTTTTCTGGGCATGTGGTTTCTTTGTTTTCATTTTCTGGACTTCTGTGTTTACTGTGGGGAGTGCCATGCTGTTACAGGTACGCACAAAGGTTGCCTAGTTGCCTAGAGTCATTTTTAAATACTTCACAATTAATTTTTAGCTAATTTGAGAGCTAATGGAATGTTTATGCTTATTGACTGGGCCAGTTATCAGACAGTACTCGGCCGATTATCGGCCCACTAATCTGAAGTACATTGCTGACACTATCTCGGTAAACCATGAGCAAAGCTGATTGATTTCAGCAGGTGTAAATATGTTCCCCAGTGGGTGTCCCACTAAAGAGCACAGCAAGGTATTGTAATGCTTTTTTGATGATTTTTGTTCTAAATCTGTAGCATACACTGTATCCTGGTGCCAAGTGTTTCTGTTTGCTCCTTCACGTTATGTCATTTTGGCACAGGAATAGTAGCTGAGTGACTTCTTCTCTGCTTGCTAGTTTCTGGGGTTTCAGCCAGCTCACTACACAGTGTCAGCAAGATCACAGGTGCTCTGATGCCAGCGCTCATATGCTGGTGACATACGTGCATCACTCCTATAACGGTATACCATTTGTCTGTACCTCAAAGGTCTCAGTCCCAAGAACATGAAGTATATAAAATATAATTTAATACATCATGATATTTACACGTATAATACAAGATGCTACAGTAAGACAATGGGGAACAGTACTTCTACAGAGATAAAAAGAAAATGTTTTGAACAGTAGAAAAAAACACACTGAAAAATCTTACTACACTTCCAAGCTTTCCCAAAGTAGAAATGACTTACCACACAGGACACCTTGGTGAATCAAGGCAGACTGGAACCTTGGATTTTAACTGCTTGAGGCCCATAACCTGATTGATTTAGAGTCTGACAAGTCCTCAGAACCGTTCAGCTGCCAGCACCCCCGTGTCATGTCATCAAGTATGTCACTCTGACATCATAGGATCAACACATCCTTTATGTCCTAGGACATCACCCATCTTGGAAACTGGTCCAAACTGGAATCTTGGATTTTTTTCTACTCAGAAAACTTATCTTTGTTTTGAGCCCTGTCTTGTCCAGAAGGGGTGGCTGCATGGCCAGGGATATTAAAGACCCTGACCTCTTTGAAGCTTCCTTGTTATTTGACCTGGGGTTTCATCATTACAAAACATAGGATTTGTAACTACTTCTTAGGGGCAGCTGCTTTGGCCTTTGGCAACAATTTGAGTGTCATTTCCCCATCCCATCTTTGTCCCCACAGTAGGTGGAGTTAACTAAAAAGAAAAAAAAAAAAACAGAGAAAAACATTACAAAATTATCGTTACATCTCCCTGCCCCTGAAAAATGAAAAACGTGTTCCATTAACATGCCTAATGGATACCTATGTTTTTCAATTGAGCCGGCTAGCTTCACTTGCTATTCTCTCAGTTCACTGTCTGAGTGAAACCCCAGATTAGTTTCTCATAGTGTCTCTCCTACTTAAAAAGGAACACTAATTATTGCCTAGACAGACCATCCTCATTGCCATGTTGCAACCTGCTGTGGTGCCTGATGTCCATATTATAGGACTGCAGCACCACAAGTCCCACCGTAGCAACTTTGGGTTCTGTCCACTAGTGCTATGTAAGCAAGTAAGGGCGTTGTGATCAGTGACCAAGATGAGCTCCCTCCTATGCAAATAATATTGTAGCTTCTGCAAAGCCCAAACAATACCTAGACACTCCTTCTCTATTGTGGCATAGGCCTCCTCTCTGGGCAGCAACTTCCTTCTCAGGTACATGACTGGGTGTTACACTCCTGAGTGTGTATCCTGATGCAGAACTACACCTAGCCCCTGATCAGGTGCATCTATGTGCACAATAAACCTAAGAGAATAGTCTGGGCTGGTGAGCACAGGTGCCTGATATATAATGCCTCCTTCAGCTGATGGAACACAGTATTGCAGGTTTCTGTCCAAGGTACCTTTTTGGCATTTTCTTCCTGGTGAGATTGGACAGGGTTTTGGCCATGCTGCTGAAATTTGACACAAACTAACAGTAGTACCTTGCCATCCCTGGAAGACCTGTACTTTCCTTTTGGTCATGGGTGTGGCCCATCCTCGTGTGGCCTCAGTTTTCACTGTCTCAGGCTGGATGTGCCAATTCCTCACCCTGCACCCAAGGTATGACACTTCTGCCATTCCTGTCTAGCACATCTTTACCTTGACTGTCAGCCCAGTGGTCTGCAATCATTAGAACACTTCGGTCAGGTGTCTGACATGATCCTCCCAAATCTGGCTATATATGGTGATGTCATCCATGTACACCAGTGCAAAATCTGCCCCATTCAGAATGCCATCCACAAGCCATTGAAAGGTGACACATTCTTCACTCCGAATGGCATTACTCTGAACTTGAATAATCCAAATGGGTTGGTGAAGCCCGACCCCTGTCTGACTTCAGTGGTCAGGGGTACCAACCAGTAGCCCTTTGTCAGGCCTTCGGTGGACAGGTAATGGGCTCCTCCAACCTCTCTAGGACCTCATCCATCCTGGGCATGGGGTATATATATGACTCCATGCAGCTGTTGAGCTTGCAGTAGTCAACACAGAACCTCGTGGTCCCATGCGTTTTGGGGATCAGCACCACTGTGGGGCCCATGGACTAATGGACTCCTGGATAACTCAGCATCTCCTTGATCTCCCCCTCTGTGACATGTCATACTCCTGGGACTCTTTAGGGTGACTGTCTCAGAAGGGCTTAGGACCCTGTATCCACATGGTGCTCTGCCAGTGTGATATACACCCATTTCCCCATGAACATTTCACCAGTTGTATGCAGTATCCCACACATTTTGGCAGCTTGGGCTAGTGTCAGCCACTCCGAGAGAGTGACAGTGTCCACTGAGGATTCTCCCTTTACCTTTCCTAGAAGACCAACCAGCAGGTCTGCGTCTGTCCACTCCTCTGGATAGCTATGCACATCCAGGGCCATTTCATCCCAGTCATGGTAGGGTTTCATCATGTTTACATTTTAGGCTCACTGTGTGCACCTCTCGTGTGGTAGCTCCACCACATAATTAACATCATTCACCCTCCTGACCACCGAGTAAGGCCCCTTACAAGCCACTGGTAATTTATTCTGAGGACGGGTATGAGTATCATCACTCATTGCTCAGCTTTATACTTCAGGGCTCTGACCCCATAGTCGTACCACATCTTCTTCCTCTGTTGTGCAGTGGCTAGGTGCTCCTGGGCAAATCCCATAAGCTTCTTGAACCATGACCTGACATTCAGGACATATTGCAAAAGTGATTATTCTTGGGGAGGGAGCTTACCTAGGAGCTAGTACAGGGGGTTACTGACTAATACCCTGATGCAGTGCTGAGCAGAGTGATGTGTGTTTCCCTACCCCAGAATTCCCACTTTGTGTGAGTGACTGCTGATTTAGCAGGAAAAAAGCTACAAAAAAGATAAAAGAAATATAGTGCTGAGATTGCACTGGGCTGCAGTAGTCTGTTACCAGGGAAACAAGATCAAGGGCTGCTGGGAGATGTAGTTTCTGCTAGATAGTGCTCGAGCTACAAAACTAACTGTGGGGAATTGTAGGCATCAGTGGTGTGGATTTTAAAAGAGGATACCAGTACTGCTGTTTCTGAGGCTGGCAGTCCTGATTTTATAAATTATTTTACATTGTCTGCTGATTGCCAGAGTAAGAGCTCTACTCACACTTACTTCCTGGTTCTAGGCTTAAAAGCTTGGCTGCTAACAAGTGGAGCCAAGCTAGTAGAGGGGATTACTGACTAATACCCTGACACAGTGCTGAGCGGAGTGTTGTGTGCATCCCTACCCCAAAATTCCCATTTTTCATGTGTAACTGCTGATTTACTAGGAAAAAAGCTACAAAAAAGACAAAAAAATATATCAAATAGGGTGCTGAATTTGCACTGGGCTGCAGTAGTCTGTTGCCAGGGAAATGGGATCAAGGGCTGTTGGAAGATGTAGTTACTGCCAAATAGTGCCCAAAATACAAAACTGTAACTGCAGGGAATTATAGGTATCAGTGGTGTTGGTTTTAAAAATGGATACCAGTACTGCTGTTTCTGAAGCTGGCAGTCCTGACTTTGTAAATTATTTTACATTGTCTGCTGATTGCCGGAACGAGTGTGCTATTCACGCTTACATCCAGGTCCCAGGCTTAAAAGCTCAGGCGCTAGTGTGCAGTGGAGGCGATGCACACAGAGGCAAGCACATGTCTGTCATGTCAGCTGGGACAAGGGCAAGAAGCTTTGCCTCTCAAAGGCACTGCTAGGTACTTATTTAAAACTAACTACAGACTTGCCTGTGTTTCAGAGACTGGTTGTAATTAAAATAATGGACACCACTTAGGACATTTTAGAACTTTTTTGTAGCGATTTCTCATTTTTGTCATGCGTCAAATGTGGCATGTATACATTAAAACCCAATTATATAGAAAGTACCCCCTTCACATGTGGGAAATGTATAACTTACTATACAATGCTGAGTGAGATTAAAATACTCAAAGAAGAAATACAAAAACTAAAGGAGTCTTGTGAGATAGAAAAGATAGCAAACTTTGTTCAGACATTGACCTCTGAGAATCCTACTATGAAAAGAGATAATAAGGAAAGTAGGAAAAGAAATGGGGAGGAGGAGGAGAATGGAATAGATATATCATAGGAGGCTACAAGGACTGCTAAGAGGGGGAGAGAAGATTATGAGGACAATGAAGCAAACTGATGCCTGGTGGCTGGAGTTAAAGAAGGGGAGAAGAGCAGTGAACTTGGTTACAGATATGCCACTCACAAACAGATTTGAAGCTTTAAATGATATTCTGATTGAAACTAGGGTCAAAGGTGTACTAAGTCCTGAAGAACTGTCACAAAATAACTTGTTAATAACATGTGAGGATGGAGAAGTACTAGAAAAGTAATACACCTTACAGTTACGTATTTTATTCCATACAAAAACAATACAAAAGTAATAAAAAACTATAACAGATTACATTTTTGAGAGTAATAGGTTAGTTACTAGTTACTTTTAAATATATGTCATCAGTTACAGTTACATATTACTTCTGTATAAAAAGACATAAGTAACTGTAACTGTAAGGTGTATTACTTTTTCTAGTACTGCTCCATCCTTGCTAGTGACTGCACAGAGCTTCCTGGAACAAGTTTCCAAAAGTAATAGAAAGTAATAGAAAAAGTAACTTACCCAACACTGGAGACAACATGAAATCATTCAATATCTCCCATAAAATGAAAAACAACTTAGGCTTTACTCATACAAAATGGGTTAAGCTTATTTCTGCCTTTGCCTCCTTGATAATTGTAGGCCTCTGCTACTGACCACCTGGCTCTGATATCGAGGTAACTTCAAAAGGAAGCACCAAGGGAGGTCGACAGTAAAAATGCCAACCTCCTGCTGTGACAGCACAATACAGCGCCAGGTATTGTGCCGCCCGATCTGCAAGTGTTCTCCCATGTGGGGAGCTCTGCCCCTGCACCCCCTGGACATTAGGATTCTCAACTCCAGGTTGGAATTGGTCCGGGGAGGGGGCAGAATACTGGGGGAAAGTGAAACACAGAAATAGACCCATTACAGCGACGGTGTCGAGCAAAAGGGGGCCACTCCTTCAGAAATACTAGAACAGCTTGAGAAAGCTAACAAGTTAGGTTATGTTCTACTTGTGGGGGATTTTAATTTGGGAGGCATTGATTGGAAAAAGTTTACTGCACCTTCAACAGCTAGAAAAAACTTAAATTCGGCAACCTATCATTTAGGGCTCAAGCAATATGTTGTTGAACCCACGAGAGGATGGAACATTTTGGATTTGGTATTAAAATCAGAAAATATTAGCAGCAATTCATGTCATACTGGGCCACCCTTAGGAAACAATGATCTTCACACCATTTCCTTTGTGGTTAACATGTCCCCATAGAAAACTGAGGGTATTACTGAGATCTTCTTATGAAAAAGCTGATATGATCAGTGTACACAATGATCAGAATAAAATATGCTGGAAGGAAATACTGGGGGATCAAAGAGTTACTGATATGTGGGAAGTGTTTAAAAATGAATTATTAGAACTCTGCAATAAATATATTCCTATAATTAAAAAAAACAGCAAGGGAGCAATAAGGCCTAAATGGCAAACAAGCAAAATTAAAAGATTAATTAAGGCAAAGAACAGAGTTTGTAAAAAAAATAAGAAACCTATATGTTGGATAAAGTACAGATCAATATTAAAAAATCAAAATAGGCTATAAGGAAAGCAAAAAAAGACATGGAATTACGTCTGGCATAAATGCTAATAAATCCAATAGTAAATTTTTCTATAGTTACATAAATTTTCTTAGAAACCATAGACAAACAATTGGACCCATTAGTGATGGGAATTGTATGTTGACTGATCCATTGCAGATGGCAAATGTATTCAACAACTTTTTTAATAAAGTATATGCTTCTCAAATCCAAAACAACACCTCCAGTGGACATCTCCTTCATCGCTTGTATATCTATCACTGAAGAAGAAATCCAGGAATGTATAAAAAAATTGTGACCTGACTTGGATCCCGGCCCAGATGGTATTACTGGAAAAATTCTCAAGGTTAAGGTGATTGGTATAATTACTCCATTGAAAATCATTTACGAGGCATGTATTAACACAGGTCAGATTCCAGATGATTGGAGGAGAGCAAATGTTAGTCCAGTTTTCAAGAAAGGAAATAAAGAAGACCCATATAATTATAGCCCCATTAGTTTAACCTCAATCCCCGGCCAAATCCTCGCTAGTATCATTAAAAGCATAATTAGTATTAACATCAGTGAGGGGATCTGGGGATTGGAGATTGGGGGAAGGTCACTGAACCACCAAGGAAAAAATGCTTATATAATAACTATATGGGGGATCGGAATGGGGAGGGGGTTACACTGGACACCTGTTGATGTATAGTCCATGTCGGTTGGATGATCGGGTGGAGGGAGGGACCGCTAGCCACCAGGAAAGTTTGTTTTCTTTTATGGGGTGAGTAATCGGATGGGAAGAGGGACCACTAGCTACCAGGGAATTTTATTTGCCATTTCGGGCAGGGCTTCGGGTGGTGGTGGGTGGGCCACTGGACAACAGGTAATTTTATTTGTTGATTTCCACCAATATCTATGTGGAACATGGTGAAAATTCACCAAAAACATTCAGAAGATTTCCGATCTGCCACAGGCGGAAGTTTGGAAGCTTCCATGGAAGTTGTGAAATTTCGTGGAAGTTCTGCTAAAGTGAAATTCATAACTTTCACCCACCTCTAAACAACAAAGAGGAAATTTAATTTCACACAACTTGTTATAACGCCTTGGAATGCCCCACCCTTGGATATAGTTATTAGTAGCACAAATGCTGAATTTAAAAAGAAATTGGATCATTATTTGATGAATGGTGATACAATTAATCATTATAATTGTAAGGGAGCATTATGGGGGCAAGCCCCTTAGCTGCTCTCCTGCCTTAGTATGAGCCATTCTTTCCTTACCAAATCAAGGGGCCACAAACAGGAGCTTGAAGGGTGAGAACCCTTTAGACCCCTGTGGGACTTCCCCATATGTGAATAAGAGTGGGGTAGGTACTTGTCCCACTCTCTCGCATGCTGGTCTATGAATACCCTTAACATGGTCTTAAGACACCAATTAAATCACACGACCAGACTGTTAGTCTGGGGGTGGTATAAGGCAAGGCCCTGGGCTGCCTTACCCCACACTTCTTCCAAAGACTAACTATCGATCAGACATGAAGTTGGTGCCCTTTTCCGACAGAAACACCTCGGGAAAACCCACCCCGCTAAATATTCCCAGCAGTTCGTTGGCCTCCTTCTCATCCTCAGTGGAGGACAATAGCACTGCCTCTGGGTGCCTTGTGGCATAATCTATGACCACCAACCTGTACTGCTTGCTGATGTGACTTGGGGTGTTAAGTGGCCCCACAATGACCACAGCAACTCACCAAAATGGCTCTTCAATAATAGGCAGAGAAATCAAAGCTGCCTCAGCCTTATCCCCAACCTTTCCACCCTCTGGCACTGCAGCCAAGTCCATCAGAAGTTTGCCATGTCTTTGAAAATATTGGGCCAGTAAAAATTGTTAGACAGCCACCTTTTTCGATTGACCTCTAGGTGTCCAGAAAGGGGTATATCTTGGGCTATGGCAAAAAGCTGCTTCCTATACTCCTTAGGAACCACTTTCTGCCAGAGTACCCTTTCTTCCAGTCCTCCATTAGGAACCCACACATAGTACAGGAGCCCATTCTCCCAGCACACCTCCCTTTTCCCAGAACTCTGAGAATCACCTTCCACACTGGTTGCTAACTCCCTTACTCTTTGCAGGGATCGGTCAGCTTACTGAATTTTCCCCAGCTTTGCATGCCTAACCTTTTCAAAATACACTCTGACGTGGGAAAGGAGCCTATGGCTGGGGTCTCCTCAGTCGGTAGCTATGGCTCAGAACTTCTGCTCCCAGCTTGTTCTTCAGCTAAAACTTCTCCTGCTACTGAAGTAGGGGTTGCTTTCTCATGCACTGCCCCCCTCTGTGTCCTCAGGGACCAGTTCTCATGCCTTGCTATGGGTAGTGACATACACAGACAGTATTGGCCCTACTATCAAAGTTATTACCCATGATTACATCCACGGGCAGGTTTGGTACCACACCCAGCTCCCATATGCCCTGGCTACCTTCCCAGCTTTAAAAGATCAGGGCCATTGGCACTGAAACTGCAGGACCTGTCACTCCTCTAATCCTAGAAAACTGGTCAGGCAGGATCTGTTCCTCCTGAATCAAATCCTGCTTCACCATAGAAATAGAGACTCCAGTGTCCCTCAATCCTTGGGTCACCATTCCATTTACAAACACAGGGTGCATATGTGCAGTGGAGTTAGAGGGCACTGCATTCTATGTACAGGCCACTATCTGCTGTGAATTCCCCAAGCTATCCCCTTCTGCTGTACTAGTTCCCTTTTTCACATTTTTTGGACAATAATAAGACAAATGCCCCAGTTTCTGGCAGATATAGTAGCTGCATTCCTCTGTCTCTTTGGTTTTCAAACCAGGGGCCCAATATTCAAATTTGTGCAAAGTGGAGTGCAAACATTTGCACTGTGCCTTAAGGTTACCTGGGTGCCCAAAGATAAATATTCAGTTGAATAGTACACTGGCGCTATTCAGCTGAATATATGCTAATTTCAGCCCAGCACTAAGCTACTTAGCTGTGACCTGACAAGGCCCCCAAAGTGTGCTGCCAGAATGGATAGCACTGGAGTGCTCTTTGCAGTATTCAAATGGACCAATGCAGATGAGCCCATTGGGCATGCAAGGCGCTCAGGGGCCATTTACATACCCATTATGGGCTCATTTGCATGAGTAGCAAGGCAGGTCAGCACGGCGCCACCTCCCCAATTGCCCGGTCCCAGAAATTTAGATATCCCTGGTGCTATTCCCCCCCTCTGCTGATTACCACACCCTATCTGTTAAATAATATATCCCTGGTGCTAGTGGTCCCCCCCATCGCCAGCCTGTTCTGTAAAATAATATATCCCTGGTGCTAGTGGTTCCTCCTGCCAATCGCTGGCCATTCTGTAAAATAATATATGCCTGGTGCTAGTGGTTCCCTCACTGATCACACTGGCCTGTTCTGTTAAAAAATATATCCGGGTGCTAGGTTCAAAAGTTTATTGTCATTCGGTTATCAAACCATTACAACACTGAAACATCTAAAACATCTAGAAACATTTCAGTACACTACATCAGAAAGTATTTTAGAGCCAAGAACACAGCAATAGCCAGTAGTAATTGACAAATTGCAGATATGAGCAAACCCACTAACTGTGTAGAATAAATTTACATCAGCCTTGAAATTAGTGCTGTTATTAAAAAACAAAAGCGTAGCCTCTATAAGGGCCCCTGAGTGAGCCTTATTTGAGGTCTTCTAGGGGTTCTTGGGTCCATACTCATGGGTCAGTGCTTATTTAAACATTATAGTATAAGGGCAAAAAGCAATAGAAATACATTATCTTACTGAAAGAAAACACATTACAATTGTATTTGCTTAATAGCATTAGTTTCAGACTAACTTTACCTATAATAACGTTGCACTAATGGCTCCACAAAGTCCATATAACTGGAGATTCTCACAAGGCTCCACAGCACTCCTCAGGGAAAACCAGACCCACAGTCCTGCCCAAAACATTTATGGCTTTTAACACCTATAAAAACTTCTGCCAAACTAAACTCGGGTTAAAGAACTATTGTCTTCCACAAAAGCATAGGGTTATTTTACAAAGTAGGAACTACACCACATTAATCATTATAAATTTTATATAGCATGTGCCTTAAAAATATTTCTATTGTCCTCCTGATTTGACCCATAGCGAAGGGTGTGCAATTTCCCTAACCACCCGTTTCCAAACTTGACCGAGTCCTCAGAGAGGTTTGTCAATATGTAAAGGGGGACCTCTTTAGAGGGCTAATTGAGCCCATAGTGGATCTACTAAAGGATTTGCATGCGGACTTACAGCCCTCCCAGATGTTAACAAGTTCTAGTCAGAGTCGATAGGGCTGTGAAGAGATACCAAGTGACCAGAGTTACACATATGCGTAGAAATTATTCAATGCCCAGGTGTGACTTGGCCATTTTTTGGAGGTGTTGCACCAGAGTTTCAACATGACCTTTTTTGGACCCCTCCTTATGAACAGTGCCAGTGTCATTTTGTTCACTTGTCCTGAAAGGTCATTTCGCAGAGCAAACATGCTATTCTGCACCACAGGTGCAAAAACATGTTTTGGGTGGCTTGTGGAAAATGACAGCTATACTGATTTGAAGGAGGTGTGCAAAAATGGCAATGTAAAAAATGTGGAGAGAAAATATTAAAAATTGGCGATGTTAGGAGTGTGCCTAGAAACTGTGCAATGCACATTCATAATGCAGTCATTTTTTTGAATTTTTGCCCCAAATTTGCAACATGGGCTTTTTGGGACTCACCTCAAGAACAGTGGCACTGTCATTTCGTTAATCAGTCCCGAAAGGTGATTCTGTGCAGTGACTGCGAAACCACCTTTGGGGACTGAGTAACAAAATGACAGTGACAGTTTTCATGAGCTGGGGTCCCAAGAACCCCATGTTGAAAATTTGGGGCAAAAATAAAAAAAAATGGCTGCGATATCAGCATAAGTTGAAAACCCCAGTGAATGGCAGTATATCATGCTTACCTTTGAGTCTTCAGTTCACGGTTGGGCTTTGAAGAGTGCAGACATGTCCCAGTCCACAGAAGATAACAGCGCCAACCTCCGGAGGAAAGTATGGGATAAGCAGGGGAGTGTGGGGAGGTGGGTGCTCAGAGGGGGAGGGGGACTGCAGTGACGACGAGGGACCATTTTCTGTTTTACAGGGGGGAAAATGCAATGACAAGGGACCGTTTTCTATTTTACAGAAAAACAAAGAAACATTTAGCACACTGAGGGTGGGCTTCCAGTGTGCCACATGAATGGGGGGGGAGGTTGTACAGGATGTTGACACAGGGATTGGGCACCCCGATGTTGGGAACATCTTTGGGCACACTGGGGTGGACCCCCAGTGTGCCACATGACTTGGGGAAGGGGGCACAGAAAAATCTTTGTGCACACAGTTGAGTTGGTGGGAGGTCACAGAATGCCATGGAGCTGGCAGCCAATGTCGGGAACATCTTTACAGTGAATGGCATTTTACCATTCGCAACATGGCAGCGCCCGCAGAACTGCACATGCGCATGAGTCACATGCATGCACAGTTCATGCACCAGAATGCGGAAGTAACAGCCGAAATAGTGCGGCTGTTATTCCGTAGTGGCTGATCGTGGTGGAGGGGTTCAAGCTCCACTGGGCTTTTGGAAGGATACTTCCAAAAGTCCAAAGGAAGGTTCCACGATCGGTCATTTTTTAGAGCTACTGAGCGATTGCAGTAGTGCTGTAGGCTCCACCCACAGCCCTAAAAGGATTGTCCTATTTCCATCTCCATCCAAATTGATAAGTAACCCTATGTGACATGGGGGGGGGCGGGATTTGCTTCATAGTTTATAAGTAAACCAAGTACGTCATAATTCCTGAGAGTATAAGTTCAAATAATAATAAACATATATATAAAATATAAAACATATAACAGTATTTATAAATACACGATTCCAAATGTGCTGGCCCATTTAAAGACCTTTCAGGGCAATTTTTGTTTTATTAGTAATTGGGGTCCTTAGGCCCAAGCACCAATGTGCCCCTGGTCCAATGTATTATCCCATCTTGTTAGTTTCCACTTCTCACTTTCTATAGAACGAAACATATTATTTTTTCAAATGCATTGCAAAGGTTTGCTTTTCATGTAGTGTTCTGAAAAAAACAAGACTGGGAATTCAAAGAGTGCATCCCAGCCTGATTCAGTAACAGGGCAAGATCATGTTGCAGATGAGTTCATTTCTGACTCGGGAGCACTTTAATAGCATCTTACTGCACCTTAGGTAACCCAATATTCATCAAAACAAAATTTGATAATTAATAATTAAACAGAATGGGGGATGCCCCCATCATTTAAATAGTATGTCCAAGTTCAGTAACAAGGCAGTTCCGTATTGCAGCTGAGTTCATTAAATGACTCTGGGGCAACTTAGCTGCATCCCCTATCACACTTAGATAAGTAAAAGGTTTGATATACATTTGGTATGAGGCTAATAAATAGTAATTGTCATCGTTGTATGAGCCTCCAGTTACAAGCTTGTGTGTTCTTATTCCATTTTTTTATCCACTCTATCTCGCTCTTCATAGAGTCCAGATCAAACACAAAAAAGTGGGCTGCAGTCTTCTACCTGTTCCACTCCATAGCCTTGTTTTGATATAGTTATCAGCTCTCGAGTTGGCCACATATGCCGACAGAAGCAGCCGCTATTACAATGTTCCTTCGCCACCTGGAAAATTCAGTTATCTCATAAAAGGCTTCAGTTTGTGGGGTGCTTCAATACTGTCAAATTACACATCCCCATTTTCCACACATTTTCCACCCTCGAATCTTGGTCAAGGCCTCACATCACTGGTTTATATCTGTAGGGAAAAAAACATAGATATTGCTCCACTGAGCATAGTAAATCATGATTAATCGGAGCAAAACTTTCTAGCCCATTGGCATTGATGGCATACCTTTTTTAAGCATATTAGAGCTTATAGCACTTTTTAGTGCAATTGTAGATCCCCAGCATACCGCTCCTTTCTCCTAGAGACAATTTCATGTTGGTTTTGATATCTTCCATTTTTCTTGTGGTATCATGCTCAACCACCAGCCAATCTGTGAAATTTTTTAGGACTGGGCACTATTCGTTACTTGGGAAGCAAAAGCTCCCCAATCAACAGACCACAAGCAAAGGCTAGACTGCATCTGCTAGTATCAAATGCCCAAACAGTCAGCAGCTCCTTGTCATCCAAATGTTAGAGAAGCTCATTACCACAAACAGGGAACTAAAATAATAAAAGTTTCATTCAGTTGGTAAAAGAAAAGGAGTTTTTACCTAATAGCCAAGCACCATACTAAACATGGAGCGTAGAGGAGCGAGCTGCAAGGAACAGAGCAGCACTGCAGCCATCTTGCCACTCTGCCCCTATCCCCGGTGCTAGTGGTCCCCTCCCCCTTCAGTTGCCAGCCCCGGTGTGAATAATATTATCCTTGGTGCTAGTGGTCCCTCCTCTCTCCACTCACCAGCCCTGGCATAAATGATATTATCACTGGTGCTAGTGGTCTCCCCCCCCCCTCGATCGCTAGGCCTGGCATGAATAATACTATCCCGAGTGTTAGTGGTCCCCCCCTCACACCAGTTGCCAGCCGCAGTGTGAATAATATTATCCCTGGTGCTAGTGGTTCCCCCTTCCTTTGATTGCCAGCCCCAGCATAAATAATATTACTCCTGGTGCCAGTTCCCACCCCCCCCTCTGATTGCCAGCCCGGAAGTACAACCCCCCCAAAAAAAACTCCCTGTCCTATAAATAAGAGGCATGCTCCCTGCCTGTACATGCAGTGGCCAGCTGAGGTGGTGTGAGGAGGGCTGTGCCAGTTACCATATACTCCTGCAGCACAGTGGATAATGCTAAGGTGAGTGGGGGGGGGCTATGCCCGGTGCAGCAGGGGGGACCACTGGATGCCAGGAGAGTTTTATTGTACTTCAGGCCAACGCGATCGGGGGCGCACTGGCATCAGAACTAATATTATTTACACAAGTTGGTGAACGGGAGAGGGGGCCGCTAGCACCAGGGATAATATTCACACTGGGGCTGGCGATTGCAGGGAGGGGGGAACACTAGCACCAGGGATATTATTCATGCTGGGGCTGGCAATCAGAGGGAGAGGGGAGACCACTGGCATCAGGGATATATTATTTTATGGAACACGCTGGTGATCGTTTGGTGGGGGGCACCACTAGCACCAGGAAATATTTTTTTTATAGAATGGGCTGGTGATTTGTGGGGGGGACCACTAGCACTGGGGATACAGTATATTATGTTACAGAACAGGTCGACGATCGGCAGCGGGGGGGTGCCAGGGACAACAGGGGGCGGTTGTGCTCTCCCAGCGGCCAACCGCCTAGGTGCTGCATTACCTCTGGCAGCCACTAGGGTTGCCTGGAGTTAAGTCAGGGTTTTGTTCGGTGGTATTTGTGCTGTGAAAAAGGACCACACTTAACCCTTTTGCATAGCACAAAGCCTCTGAACATGGGATAGTGCAGCTATTCATGGCCACACCCCTTCCCTTGCCCGCATGTATACGTTATGTTTTGCATGGGTGCCAACCCTCTCTGCAAGTGCAACAACCTCTTTTGAATATGGGGATCCAGCGCAGACATCGGTTTGCATGCACAAAGACCCCTTTAGTGCCCACGCAAACCTTTGACTAACGAGCCCCAGGTGGCTTCCCTTTTTGTTCAGGCACAGGATAGCTACATCTAGGTTGCCTTTGAGGTTCCCCTAAAACCACCTGATGTCCTTCCCCTATTACCTTTGTGATGAGAGAATGGTCGGCTGGATATGAACTGATCAGCCCTCTTGGTTACCTCCCATGCAGAGTTTGGAGTTCTAGCCAACAACCATATTCTCAGTTCCTCATGTACAGTTTTTAGGAACTGTTCCAGAAGAAATAAATCTTTTATTTCCTCTGCAGAGTGAACTTTTGCATCCTCTACCCAGCATTCTAATAAATTACTTAGCTACACACACATTTCAGCATAGCTGTCTCCCGGTGCTTTTCTTAACCCTTCAAATTTTTGCTTATAGGCCTTGGAAGTCAATTCAAAATGCTTTAGCAAAGCATTTTTCACCTTATCATAGTCCATGCAGTCCTCCTAGTCCATTCTGGCAAAAGCTTCTAATGCCTTGCCTGTAAGCAGTGGCTAATGGATGAGCTGCCCAAGAAGCCCTGCCCAATTCAAATTGCTCACAGATTCTCTCAAAAGGTCTTAAACTCAAATCAAGATCATTCACCTCCTGATTATCTGGGAACATTTTAGAATTAATTTTGGGATGCGTGGCTCGACCCCGGCAAAGATGGCCACTTAGTTCGTGCTCTGTTCCCTGGGGCTATTAATCTGACTATATCTGTGCACTACAAATGGGCTGCTTCAGTTGTAACATTGTGGTGGGTCACTATTATCTTCTGCCATTCTGTAGTTAGTCTGCTGTCACACTGGTAGCTTGGAGACTTTGTGTTTGAGGGAAACGGCTCCTGCTCAGCTTTGTTCAATATGGCACTGGGCGGCAAACAGCCCATGGAAATGTTCAACAAGCTTCTTACCCAAGTGTCTGAGGTAACATTGGCCTCACAACAAACCACATCTGCTTTCCAGAAGATGAAAGCATGCCTTTTTCATACTGAACAAAAAGTGGATTCACATGAGGTTGCAATTGAAGAGCTTACGGCAACTGTTTGCGAGCAACACCACCTTATCCTCACTTTGCAAGCAAAGGTCGATGATTTAGAAAACTGCAGTCACTGTAACAACTTGTGGTTTGTGGGATTCCCTAAAGACGTGGAGCTTCGGGACACTGTGGACTTCCTTCAACATGTTCTTCCCACCATATTACACCTTAAGGAAGAATGTTCCCTGGGCATTAAGTGGGCCCACCACTCCCTGGCTCCACCACTAAAAAAAGAACGTCCGCGGCCAATTCTAGTTCGGTTCCTTAGCCTTGCTACCAAAGAGATGATCCTCTGGAGGATCAGGGAATTAGATCGACTTACCTGGCAGGCCCACCAGATTTCTGTTTTCCAGGATTACTCCAAGGATTTGTCTGTGAAGCACTGAGCCTATTTGGAAGCCCACACCATTATACACCATATAGGTCTGCAGTTTTCCCTTCAATATCCAGCCACAATGATGGTGGTGCATAATGAGGTCCTTTTAAAGCAGCAGTACTACGAAAAAAAACCTGCGCTTTTTTGACAATTTATTCCCTGTGCCCTGCTAATCATATACCTGGTACTCTTTCTCGCCAGCATTGTACTATCACCGAGTAACTTGCTCAGTTATTCTCTGCTTTTGTTTACATGTCTGCCACCCAGCATGTTGCACTGGAACCCCCTCTGCTACCAACTGCACATGTTTATGACTTGCAGGAACATCGGGAATGGTCAGCAGGGTCCCTCTGCTGTTGTCAAAAGATGTGATGCGACCTGAAGAAAAAGCACAGCTGAAATTAGTCAGCCGCCATATTTGTTGTAGCGCTACAACACTTCAAATAAATTGCAAATATCTAAAAAACTAAAGATGACTGGAAAAAAACATTTACAGGTATGGAAACTGGAACTTTGGCCGCATGCTTACAGCAGAAAAACAGAATTTTGATAGGTCACTTCCTGTTTTCGTAGTACTGCTGCTTTAATGTTTTCTACCCCAGATGCCCTTATGGACTTGCTCCATAAATATTGGCCATAAGAGATGAGAACGCCAAGATCTCCCCATTTTGAAGTTGCTGGGTCTCCAACTAAAGGTATGGAAATCATGCCTGTTATCCAACAGACCAAGGTCCTAGACTCTCACCCTGCAGATGATGGCTCTTGGACATATTCTCTGAAATTCCATAAATCCTCTCACCCCTCAAAGTGGTGCAAAAGACTCTAGGTATCCAGCTTCACAATATCACTCTTCAGTGTGATATTAGAAATAAAGCCTATTCGAAAAAGAACTAGGGTACAGTTTTCTGCGACCACTTTGCTCCTTTACAACCACCGAGTCTGGAGTTTTATCAGTCGGGTGTATCTGTGGTTATATCCTCTGCTTCCTCTGTTCTGACCTTAGATGGTCTGTTAGATCGGTCCTGGGCATCTGTTGTTGCCACGTCTCCACCAGCCACTATCCAGTCTTTGACTCAAGGAAATGATGCAAGTGCTGCAGTTGTCCAGAGCCCTGACAGTTGATCTCCCACCAGACGGATGATCTGGGCTGACTTGCAAAGGGTTTTCTGTTTTTCTGACTATGCTTCTATATGGAGTAGACTTGCTTCCAAGACTATTTCTTTGCTCTTTTCCTTTCTTGGAATGCTAATGTCCATGTTCTTCCTGAAGTGCTTTATGAAATAGTATATACTGTAGTTACAAGCACATGATCTCCCTTCCACAATCTGGTTTTAGGCTTATTATGCTGTTTTATATTATTGGTCTCTACCCTCCTTTTCAACATTCTTCCTGGGATAGCTGTTAACTGGAAGGGGAGGTTTTTTTTTTCATTGTTGGGATCCATAATGGGAAGTTGATATATTGGCGACACTCAACTGGTTTTATAAATCATATTCTTAATAGGTCGTAATGTAATCTGAATGGTTCTATGTGGAGACTTAAACTGCCCAGACTGAATTTGATTAAAGATAGCCTGACGGCCGAATTATCCTCTGTGAATATGAACCTCCTGTGTGCACCAGTGTTGATGGACCTTCTGGGGATAAGGACTGTTTACCAGCAGTTCAAAACGATCATCTGCCCTTTGCTGAGCAGCTAGTTACATTGACATTTAGACTATTTAAAAAGTGTTTGCTGCTCCTTGGTGTATTGGACTATTCACACGTTTTACACTGCCATTGGGCCTTGAGCATGTAGCCCTTTGCAATGCATGGACCTTAGTATAGGCTACTTCTTAGTTTTCGGTGTTCGTATCCAGGACCGTTGCTAAATGTATGACTATGTTTTATGTTTGTTACCCTAAGTTTGGGAATTGCATATGCTTAACTTTTCATCAATGTTCCTTTGCTCAGACTCCATGTTACGTAGCTGCACTGTTTTGCTTGTTGGTTAATGTGCTGAACTGGATTGCTGTGTTGTACATACTCTTGCGGGTCCTGAGGTTTTCTTGTGTCTTTTCTTCGGTGTTGAGGATGCCCTATTTTTTTTTTTTTTTTTGCACAGGGTTTTCTCTGCACTGATAGGGGATTGTTTTGTTCAGATGGCTATGTTTACTGTCCATTATTTGTGGGAAAGGTGGCTAGCCCCCTAGTCCATTTATTCTCACAAGCTTCAGTTTTGGCATTGCCAGTTACCCCCTAGTGGTATGCTTGGGGAGTGTATACTTGCTGTTGTTATGGAAACTCTTTCTGGATCCCCCTCCTTTTGGGTCCATTCTCCCTGGGCTCCCTTGTGATTCCAGACATTCCCTTGTTTACATGTGTCCCCTGTGCTTTTCCTGCTGTGGAGACTTCAGCGTAGTGTTCGTCCGCTAAGGCTGGTTACCTTTGGGGGCTTACATTAGATTTTATATTTAATTATCCCCTCTGTCAGAGGGACCTTCTAATTCTCTCCCACTCCTAATCAGCCCACACCATTGAATTAATGTCTGGTGGTCCTGTTCAGTTGATTTCTTGATCTGTGAGATAGGTCAGGAGTGTGGGGGTCTGAGCAACTATACCTCTAGCCATGTGATTCAGTTTTCCTTCTCTATTTCAGTGGTGTCCTTTACCTTTGGAATTTTGACGGGGTTTCCTTTGGCCATATGCCCTGATGACCTGCTCCGTTTTATATTCCTTGGATGTCTTCTTCCTAGGTCTCATGAATCCTACTGTTGCAAATCCCCCTAACCTTTATGGTCCTTCCTATTTCCCTTTTGGTAGTGGTCTTTCTCCTATTCACCCAAGTTGCTGTTTCCCTATATTGCTGGCCTGTTTGGACTGCCACTGTTCTGGGTCTCCTCCAACCATTTGTTTAGCTGAACTCAGGGTAGGAAGCTGGCCTATTGTGCCTGTCCTTAGTACAAAGTTCAATTGTTATGCTCTGGTTCTTTCTTCTTGTTTGTGCCACACTTTTGGTTGAAGGAAGGTGGGCACTGGTGAGTTCTCCCCTGCTGTTAGCCGTCTTCACCCAATACTTTGTTACTTTCTTGTTCTTGTATATAGTTGGTATTGTTTTTCTTGTTTTTTTAAGAATAAGCAACACAGAATTTTTCTTACGAGCATACTGGTATTGATGTATGTTTTTTTCCCGTAAATATGGGATATTTTTCGTTGTTTGTTTGGAAGTTTGATGGGCTGGCATGCTCAGTATCAGTTTGAGACAGCAGTCCTCTAGCATTCCAGCTGTTTTAATTTTTCTTTCAGATATTCAGTTTATCCTATCCTTCCCTTGTTCGGATTATGGCTGATATAATATGCCATACTTGGAATGTCAGAGGTCTGAATTCTCCTATAAAATGAAAAAAAAATACTGTCCTACCTTTAAAACTTTGCTCCCATATTGCTTTTTTTTACAAGAAACTAAGCTTGTTGCTGCTGATCATGCTTAGTTAGTGAAATAATTGGTGGATCAGGAAATTTGTGCAGCAGCTCCCTCTCATAAGGGAGGGGTGGAAATATTGCTTCGTAAATCTGGGCCTTGGGCCATACAGAAATAGATTCTATGGGCCACTGGGTCTTTGCCCTCTTGGATACTCCAGTGGGCACCATCCTTCTGGGCAATATCTACGTGCCTAATTGGGTGACTACATTTTTTCATCAGCTAGCCCAGAGAACTGCAGAGCTGGCTCTGACTGGTACATCAGTCTTATTGGGAGGGGACTTTAACATTGCCCTTGCATCCTGTGTGGACAAAACTCCTCATCCTCCTCAAACTCATCCTTGTAGTGTGCTTGCCCTCTCTCAGTTGATATAGGATCATGGCTTGGTTGACATCTGGTGGACACTTCATCCTCGGGATAGTGATTACACTTATCATGTATGGTCCATGGATCCTTGAACCACCTAGATTATTGGTTTACTTCCACTGAGCTTACACAAAAGGTACTGGATTCCACTATTCACCCCTGATCCTTTCAGACCATGCTCTGGTTCATCTGCATTTTCTTTGAGGTGATCCCACGCTTACATCTCCCTCTTGGAGGTTGGCTTTGCTACTCAAGGACCCAGAATCCATCCCTTGGGTTAAAAAAGGAACTGTTAAATGTTTTGCAGGAAACCCGATACACACTACATCTGCTGGTACTATATGGGAGGCCTATAAGGCTATGTTGTGGGGGGAAAGTATTGGATTTGCCTCGACTCAATGCAGGAAGCATGAGCAATGCCTCCTTGAGTTGGAGAATGACCTCTGTACTGCTGAAGCTCAACTCAGAGCTATTCTCCATCAAGCCCATCACTCCGCACTACAGTATTGTATCACCCATTTAAGAATGAAGATTGATACACTCCTTTCCTGGAAGGCTAAAATCGCTATACTCTGGCTCAGGCACAAGTACTGGAAAAGAGGAGAGCATGGGGGGAAACTTTTGGGGTACTGTCTTAGGAAGCAGCAGACTGAGCACTTTATAGCTGGCTTCAAGGACTTGACAGGTTCAGTTCGCACTGCCCCTCAGGAACTTAATTCCATCATGTGCTTCTTCTATGCCACTCTTTACTCTTCACCCCAAAAGCGGAATGCGACTGCCATTCAAACCTTTTTAATGTCGCTGGGGCTCCCCAAGCTTATTCTGCAACAGGCTGCCCAATTAGATGCTCCCTTAATTATGCAGGAGATTTTTCAGGGACTCCTTTTCCTTAATTCTGGAAAAGCTCCTGGGGGGGATGGCTACCCTGCAGAGTTTTGGCAGGCACACAATCCCCTGATTTCCCTTGTTCTCCAACAGGTCTTTCATGAAGCTGACATTTCTGGGATCCTCCCTCCCTCCTACACATAGGGAAGGGGTCATCACAGTGCTCCCCAAGAAGGGGAAAGACCTCACCTTAGCAGCAGATTACTGTCCTGTTTCCTTAATTAACACAGTAAAATCTATGAGAAAGGTCTTGCCAATTGCTTGCCTCCCCTCTTACCCCAACTTATTCACCCATCCCAGGTGGGTTTTGTTGAAGGTAGGTCCAGTTCTGACCACATTTGTTCATTATTAATCTTATACAGATACCTAAAGGTTTTCATACCCCTGCAGATGCTGTGGCCATAGATTTTGAGAAGGCTTTTGCTTCACTTGAACGGGATTATTTACATCTGGTCTTAGCCCACCTGGGATTGAGTGATCATTTTCAGGCGTGGGTTCATGCTATTTATTCTCATCCTACCGCCAAAGTTCTCATGAACTCCTTACTGTCAGATCTTTTTCCTTCTAGCGCAGAGTAGCTGTCAAGGTTGCCCCATCCCCCCTCCTTTATGTTTTGGCAGTGGAACCTTTACTGGCTGCAGTCCATCAGTATGAGTTGATCTTAGGAATTCAGGTATGTTCTACTCAATATTCCAACCTTATGTATGCTGATGATCTCCTGGTTCCACTGGTGGATGTTTGTACATCCCTAGTCCACCTTCTTTCGCTCCTTAGTTGTTTCACTCAGTTTTCTAGTTTTCAAATTAATCATTCCAAAACTTAATTCACACAGCTCTCCATCACTGGTAACCCCTCATGGACTGACTTGGGTGGCAGATGGTGTTACTTATCTAGGCATCAGACACACCTCTGAGCTGTCCAGACTGTGGGAAATAAAACTTCAACCCTTGCTGTCACTTCTTTGGACCAAATGTGACCACTGGCAGTTGCTTCAGTTGACCATGGCTAGAAAAATAGCTGCCTTCAAAATGGTGGCTGCCCCAAAACTTTAACTTTTCTCATATTCCTCTTCTTGTTCCTGACGGCTGGTTTGCTAAACTTGAAGACGCATTGGCAATTTCCTATGGCAGGGAAAAAGCCTAGATACCACTGCAATAAGCTCAGGGCTCATTGGTCTGAGGGTGGGGCACAGTCGTGCCCCATAGTTATGGTTGAGTAGACTGTCTAGTGTTTAACCTCAGATTTTGCACTTTAATAACTTTGCAACTGATCAATGGAATTGCAAAAAATTTGGCGTGTGTGGTCCTGTGGGGTAGAACTCTTGACGTGGCAAGTTTCACTTTGGTTGGATTTGGGGAATCTAAGATCCGGATAGTGTAAAAAAGTTAAAAGTCACCACTTTTTGCAGTTTTTTCCTCCTTGCCTTGCGCCCAAATAGTGTGGAATTTTGGTGTGATTTTTTTATGGTAGAAAGAACTTGGGTAACAGAACTGTCAGTGTTTGTGTGGTGCAAAAATATTAGCCTATTGCAAAGTTGTTCGGTTTTTAAGTTGCCATTATTTCCTATGGGATGTTAAATTTTCACTATAGAGGTAAAGATGGAAGGTTTGATACCTTTTATTGGACCAACAAGTGTCTTGTGCAAAGATGGAATTATACACAAGCTTTTAGGGCCACACAGGTCCCTTCTTCAGGTGAAGAAGGGACCTGTATCAGCTTGTATATTCATCTTGCACAAGACACTTGGTCCAATAAAAGGTATCAAACCTTCCATTTTCTCCTGTTTTGCAAGGACCAATACGACTGGAATCTCTTTTTACAGGATAGAGGTAAAAAGTTCGACAAATTATTTGATCTCGTGAAAAAGGATTCATTCTCGCCAGATCGGTTCCTTTTTGTGAGGAAAAATATCATTTTGCGTGAGCCACCATCTTGTTTTTTTTCACCAACTAAAAAACGTGGAAAACACATAACAGTTTTGTCATTTCACAAAATAACACCAGAGCCAAGTTAAATAGGCCCTGTTTAGCTAGATTCTGGTGTTTGTTTTTCCCAATTAGTCCCAGATGTACTTTTTCTAGGCACCTGGAATGTAGGGTGTCCAGCTTAGCGAGAGGAGCCTTCCGCCACGTTCTCTGTATGAAAACAGTAGATTTAATTTATGTTCTGCAGTGGAAGCTGAACTCCTGCTGCCAATGCATCTTCAGTGTGAGTTGTAAGCCCCCTTGTTTTTCCCAGTGTCAAGTGGCACCCCTCAGGCACCGATCACTGTCCCCATATATCCCCTGGTGTCTAGTGGCACCCTTCAACCTCCGGTCACCTTTCATCAGTCCCTTGTTTATTTTTTTATATTATCTGACACCAGGATGCCCACCCCAAGTGTTGGATGCTCCCCATTTGTTTTATTGAAAGTGCCCACATCGGGAGGCCCAGTCCCAGTGTTGGCATTACAAGCACCCCCCAAGCATTGTGGGACACAGAGGAACCCACCCCCAGAGTCCCAAAATATTTTTTTGATAATAACCTGTAAAAGGAAAACAGTTACCCAACGTCTTTTTTATTGAAACCTGAAAAAAAGAAAACAGTCCCTCATCATCCCTGCTGTCCCCTCTCCTGTCACGACCCTCCCACTGAGCACCCACTACTCCACACATCCCCTTATTCTATACTTACCACCAAAGGTCTGTCATCTTCTGTGACTGAGACTGGTCTGCACTCTTCAAAGCTGAACCGCGAACTGAGGATTAAAGGTAAAAAAGTGGGGTGTTAGGGAAACCTTTGCCGTATAATGTATTTCAATGGCGTTTTGAACTTATGCTCATAACTTTGCCATTTTTGGGGATTTTTTCACCAAATTTTCAACATGGCCTTTTTGGGACCCCACCTCATGAACACTGCAACTGTCATTTCATTAATCAGGCACAGAAGGTGAGTTCATGGTCACTGCAAGAAATCATCTTTCGGGACCGAAAAATGAAATAGAGGTGAGGTCCCAAAAAGGCCTTGTTGAAAATTTGTTGAAAAAAATTCTAAAAAGTATAGTTATGTGCATTCATTGAAATTTTTTAAGCACGCACATAACTTTGGTAATTTACAATATTTTGAGTCCAAATTTTCAACATAGCCATTTTTTCACTCCACCTCATGAACAGTACAGCTGTCATTTTTCACATCCTGTCCAAAAACATGTTTTCTCACCTGTGGCATGGAATTGCATTTTGGCACAGATATGAACATTTTCACTTATGGGGTTTATGAGGTAGGGTCATAAGAAGACTACATTGAAAATTTGGGTCAAAATATGAAAACATTACAAAGTTATGAGCATTTGTTGCAATTTTGCTACGCCCGCTTATAACTTTTTAATTTTTGAATATTTTGACCCCAGATTTTCAACATAGCCTTCTTATTACCCCACCTCATGTATGTCACAGCTGTCATTTTTCAAATCCTGTCCAAAGTGTGTTTTCGCACCTGTGGTGTGGAATGGCATTGTAGTTGTGCAGAATTATGTTTTGGTAGGGATTCAATGATTTTCTGCTTCAGTTACATGAGGTGGGGTAATAAGATGGCTATGCTGATAGTTTGGTCACTGTTGTCCTATAAATGGAAGCGCAGGGCCCAGAGGGCCCTACACTTCCACAGCTACATATATATATACTCATCTACAGAGGGATGGGAGTGCAGGGTCCAAAGGACCCTGCGCTCCCACAGTAAAATAAGGATACTATCATACTATCTCAAAAAGTAAAGAAATAAGTTGCATACAAATGTTTTAATGCTCCAGTTAGGTCAAAGTGACAAAAGTTGGGAAAAGAGGTGTTAGGGTTTCCCTAACACCCCACCCTCCCAAACTAGGCAGGAGAGCAAGTGTGGGGTGTCCTTGGGCTTCTCAAGCATAATGCTCACCACATTCTTATAAAGTCTACACATCTGACCTTATTTACAGATGGAATGGGGTGAGCGTTAGGCTTGAGAAGCCCAAGGTACACTCCACACCTGTTATTCTGCCTGGTTTTGGAGAGTGGGGTGTTAGGGAAACCTTTGCTGCAAACACCTCAATGGGTTACTATGGAAGCACAACAATTTGGCTTGCACTCCTTGCTTCTTTTTCTGTATTCTCCCTTTTCAAGGACCTTCATGACACATCCCTCGATTAGTCCTGCCATTAAATATTGGCGTAAATTGCACGCTAAACTCCAGACAGATGCCGCTCCTATCCAGTTTACACCTCTTTGGGGGAACACAGGTATACAGTTTGATCATAAACCCATTTGATGTGTTTCATGGGAAGCCTGTGGTGTTCATCTTCTGAAGGATTCCCTTGAGCCCCATACATGGACTTTAGATTCCATTCAAGGGTTTTGTGCTCACTGGCATGTCCTTCATTCAGATTTCTGGAGGTATCTCCAAATTTGAAACACCTTACAGCCAGCATTACAGAGTCTGGGGCCAAATAAGTCTGCTGCTAAAGGGTGCCACTAGTGCCCAAGAGGGAGCACTCCTGGTTTGTGACACCATAACCAATGATCCCTCTCTAGTTGCTGAGGCATTTAGTGCCACTTTCTTCAATCCCTGTGGACTCAAACCCCCCATGCCCTCTGGTGTCCCCAGAAATAGAGATACTGCTTGGGATCACTCTAGACCCCAGTTTCACCTGAAACTGGTCAAACCCTCTGAGGTACTTCCCCTTCTGCTAAAAATCAACCCTGACTCCTCTCCAGGACATGACCTGTTTGAACCTAGACTTCTGCGGGCCACTGCCCCAGCTATCTCCTGCCCTGTCACCATACTCAGCAACAGGTCCCTCCTGGAAGGAATGGTCCCCAATAAATGGAAGGTTGCAACCATCATCCCCATTCACAAAAAAGGGCCCCGGGACAATGTGCGAAACTAGAGGCCCATCTCTATTCTCTGCCCTCTCAAGAAGGTGCAGGAAAGATTGGTCTACAACCAGCTACAGGACTACCTCGAGAGGCACCAATTCCTAGCTGACATTCAACATGGCTTTAGGAGAGGCCATGGCACCGACACTGCCATAATCCAGCTCACATCGGAAATCCTTGATGCAATGGACCAGGGCTCCCTGATGGGGGCATTATTCATAGACCTATATGAGGCATTTGACCTGGTCAGCCATGATTTACTCCTCTCCAAACTTCACCTATTAGGACTGGACGAACTCTTTACTTCTTGGTTCGAGAGCTACATGCTCAAGCAAATTCAAAAACTACTATGCAGGGGAACCCAGTCTAGTGCCAAGCCTGTAATCTCCGGGGTACCCCTGGGTTCTATCCTGGGTCCCCTGTTATTTACCCTCTTTGTCAATGACATAGATGGGGTTTGCAGGCCAAATAACATCATCCTCTGTGCGGATGACACTGTCATCTACTGCAGTGATCCGCTTCCCAGTGTAATCAATGCCAACCCCCAGACCAGTCTAGCTGCTCTTGAGGCCTGGTTCTCCTCTAACTCACTTGTGCTGAATGAAGAAAAAATGAAGGTAGTCATGTTTGGGTCCAGACGCTTTGGAACACAGAGACACAACATGCTTCAGCTTCACACAGCCCAAGGGAATAGAGTGGAGGTCATGGACAAGATCAAGTACCTCGGGATCCTACTTGATCAGGAGATGTCCTACCAATCTCACATTGACTCTGTTATTAAGTCCACCCACCAGAAGTTAGGACTTCTCTACAGGCTGGGAAACTCTCTTTCTCCCGAGGCACGACATGCCATAGCCAACTGCACCCTACTCCCCTCCCTTCTCTATGGAGCTCCCCTGCTACAGTTCCTTAGGGAGGGCGAACTAAGAAAACTTACTATGCTCTATCAAAGGGTTACTCGATTCGCTACCTACTCCCCTTTGAGAAGGCATCACTGTGAGGTCCTAGCTGATCTCCACTGGCCTACTATATGTCATAAACTGGCCTACTCCTCTCTGTGTTTGACCTTTAAATTTATCATTTCTGGCCCTCCTCCTCCTCCTCACCTGCGTGGACTGCTCAATCCTAAAGTTCAGGGCCGGGTACTGAGATCCTCCTCAGGCCATCCCCTTGACATCCCTCGAGTCCGAACTAATTATGGCAAGTGCTCCTTTCGATATGCTGCCCCACACTTATGGAATACTCTCCCTGTGGACCTGGCAAACTGTCACACTCTTCAGGGATTCAAGTCTGGCTTGAAAGTGTACCTGCTTGAGCTTAGCCTCTGTGGCTGTAATCGTTAGCTACCACCTTCCTTACCTTTGGTGTGACTACATTATCCCATTTAAACTGCTTACTGCTTCTACCACCTCTCCTTCTAAGCATCCTTGTGTCAATTTGCCATCTGTATGATGTAACGCTACTATAAATGTGTGTATTTATCACATGTATGATGTAATGCTACTGTAAAGTTGTGTATGTCACTAATACGCCCCATAATGTATTCTATTGCCTTATTCAATGAATGTTGAACCTAATGTACATAGATACATAGATACATAGACAGTGTCGGCAGATAAGGGCCTATGGCCCACCTAGTCTGCCCATTTGAGCTTGTAAGTTCAGTTTGTTTTCCTAGAAGTCTGTTTCCCCTTACCCCTGCCTCTAGAATTCCTTTATGTCTATCCCATGCATTCTTAAATCCCGTGATTGTTTCAGCCCCACCACTTCCTCTGGCAGGGTGTTCCACTTGTCCACCACCGTTCTGTGAAGAAATTCTTTCTCATGTTTCCTCTGAATCATCCTCCTCCAACTTCATCCCATGCCCTCTAGTCCTGAAACATCTTTTTCGCTTAAAAGTGTTTTCCTGCACCCTGTTCCTCCCTGTAAGATACTTGTATGTCTCTATCATATCCCTCTCTCCTCCTCTCCTCCAGGAGTACATGTTCAGTTCCTTCAACCTGTCTTCATAGGACTTGTGATGCAACCCATGCACATCTTTGTTGCCCTCCTCTGAACCTTCTCTACCCTGTCTATGTCCTTACGTGGTATGGTCTCCAGAACTGTACACTGTACTCCAGGTGGGGCCTCACTAGTGTCTTGTATAGCGAATTATGACCTCCTTTTCCTGCTGGTGATGCCCCTGCCTATACATCCCAGCATCCTATTTGCTTTACCTGATGCCTTGTCACACTGTTTCCCTACCTTGAGGTCATCAGAGATGACAACCTCAAGATCCCTTTCCTGCTTGGTGCATGCTATATCCTCACCCCCCAACTGATATATTGTGCCAGGGTTTTTGTGCCCCATATGCATTATCTTGCACTTCTTTGCATTGAATTTCAACTGCCAAACCCTTGACCATTCTTCAAGTTTCTGCAGGTCCTTCTCATTCTGTCTACACCCTCTGGTGTGTCTACTTTGTTACAGAGCTTTGTGTCATCAGCGAACAGTGAAATTCTGCCTTCTAGATCCTGTGCAATGTCACTGATGAAGATGTTGAATAGGACGGTCCCAGCACTGATCCCTGTGGTGCACCCCACTGGTTACTCTTCCCTCTGTGGGTGACAGCCATTTACCACCACCCTCTGTGTCCTGCCACCCAGCCAGTTACCTACCACCACACTACTGTCCTGCCCACAACCATATTCCCAGTTTGTGTAATAGTCTTCTATGTGGCACAGTGTCAAAGGCCTTGCTGAAGTCCAGATAGGCCATGTCCACTGCCTCTCCCTGATCCACCTCCTAGTCACCCAGTCAAAATTCAATGAGGTTGGTCTCATGACCTCCCTGGTGAAACCATGCTGCCTTGGGTCCTGTAGTCCATTGACAACCAGATGTTCACCAATCTCTCCTTCAGTGGTGCTTCCATGATCTTTCCCACTACCGAGGTGAGGCTGACTGGTCTGTAGTTCCCTGCTTCCTCTTTGTTCCCACCTTTTGTATAAGGGACCATCTGCTGTCCTCCAGTCTTTGGGTACCTCCCCTGTTTCCAGTGATTGGCTGAACAGGATAGCCAGAGGTTCAGCCACCACCTCTCTTAGTTCTTTAAGGACCTAGGGTTGCACCCCATCAGGCCCCATTGCTTTATCAGCTCTTATTACTTCCAGTTCCTTCAGGACCCTTTCTCGTGTAAAGGGACTTGTGTCCATTTCTGCACCATTCTCACCCCTTGTACTCCCTTCAGACCCATTGCCCCCCTCTTCCTTAGTAAAGACTGAGCAGAAATACCTGTTCAATATGTCAGCTTTATTGTTGTCATCCTCCACGCGGCTCCCATCCTCCCCCTTCAGTCTCACTATCCCTCCCTTTGTCTTTCTTTTTTCACTTATGTACCTGTAAAAGGTTTTGTCCCCTTTACCCACTGATTTTGCAATGTGTTCTTCTGTCTGAGCTTTGGCTTCCCTTACTGACTTCCTGCCTCCCTTTGTTTCTCCTGGTACTTCTCCTATCCCCTTCTGCTGTGTCTTTTGTATTGCCTGAATGCAATCTTTTGGCTTTCACTTTCTTTGCTACCTCTTTGGAAAACCATAATGGTCTCCTCTTCCTTTTCCTCTTGCTAACCTTGTAATGCATAATTCTGTTGTTCTTATAATCCCCATTTTAAATACTGCCCACTGTTCCTCAACCCCTGATTCCTGTCCCATCTCTAATGCCTCTTTCAAGTATCTCCATTTCTCAAAGTCTGCCCCCTAAAATCCAGGATACGTGTTTTTTGTGTGGTTTGGTTCTGCTCTTTCTGTGATTTCAAACCACAATGACTGGTGGTCACTGTTACCCAGGTGCTCCCCACTGTTACCCCCATCACACTGTCCCTGTTTGTGAGCACAAGGTCCAGTATTGCCTTCTGCTGAGTTGGTTCCATGACCAGTTGCTTGAGAAGGCACCCTGAAGAGAGTCCAGGATAAATCTGCTCCTAGTTGATGCTGCTGCTGGGGCGCTCCAGTCCACGTCTGGTATATGAAGTCTCCAACCAGTACTACCTCACCCTTGTCTGCCATCCTTTGGATGGCTAGCATCAACTCTATCTGTTTCTTCCTCCTGGGCTGGTGGTCTATAGATCACACCTGTGCGGATGGCTGGCCCCATTTTCCTTTCCGCTAACCCACAGTATCTCTCCCCATTTGTTCCTCCTGGATCTGTGTGGCCCTTACGTCATTTTAACATACAGTGCCTCCTCCTCCCTTCCTGCCTGCTCTGTCTCTTCTGAATATGTTGTAGCCAGGTATGGCCATCTCCCAGTCATGGTTATCATTACACCAGGTTTCAGTGATGGCACAATGTCCAGGTCTGACTGTACCATGACAGCCTCCAGATCTTCCATCTTGTTGCTAAGGCTCCTGGCATTTGCACATGGCTTCCATGATTTGACCTCCTAGACTGCTTCACTGTTCCTCAGCCCTTCCTTGGTTGTCATTTATCCCTGGTTCTCCTTGCTGTTTGCCCTTCTGCTGAATTTTGCCTTTTCTGCTTATCCACCTTTTGGACACTAATCTCCATCTTTGCACTGCTTTGCAGAGATAGCCACTCCTCTGGTTCACTGGTTCCACTACTAGCTGTGGGGGTGAGCAAGTAGGTACTGTCCGTGCTGGCCTGCCACCCCTTTGCTAGTTTAAATGCTGTCAATGTAGCATTTAAACTTATCATTGAGTGCTTGGATTCCCTCCAGGATGGATGCAGGCCGTCAGGCTTGAACAAACCTCCATCCCTCCAGGTGGGTCCCAGTCACCAATGATCCAAACCCTTCCTCACAGCACCAGTTCTTCAACCATGAGTTAAAGTTCCTGGTGCATGCATCTGCTCTCCTTGCCTCTCACCGGTAGTACTTCTGAGAAAGTGACAGAAGTAGATACTTTCTTAAGACCCCTCCCCAGTTTCCTAAACTCTTCCTGAACTTCCGTTGGCTCCCCATTTGCCAAGTCATTAGTACCTAGGCGGATAATGACATCCAGCTCACCCTCCCGTCTTGCCTTCCCAGTGATCCCCAGTATCTTCCTTCCATCCCTCCATGCCGTGGCACCTGGTAGGCACCTCACCTCCTGTCCTCCCCTCCTGTGTTCCTAGCTGGATCCTCTTCTGATGGAGTCCCCACCAGGATTCGCTTCCTCCTCCTCTGGGGTCCACTGCTTTCCCCACTGAGGTCACCTCCTTGCCCTAACCTCACATCCTTTCCTTCCACTTCCCTGGTACCTCTATTTGGTTGTCCTCCATTTGCTGTGGCATATGAGTTCTTGAGAGGAATAGGATCTGGGATGTGCCTCTGCCTGACTGCTCTAACCCTCCTGAGCCCACTGTCATCAAGTGCTCCTCGTTCTCGGCATCCTTTGAGGCAGCTGCATTGGACTGGTGGTCCCTGGATAGGGGTGATGGTACTCTGACCCAGTTTACTTCCGCTCTGGGTCTGGCTACCTCATCCCGCAGTCCAGAGAGATGCATGCAGATAGGCAGCACCTCAGTGTCCAGAAGGTCTGCCTGAATATGGCTGCCCCACAGCCACTGCATTGCACCACTCCCCACATCATACTGCAATTCCACTACTTCTCTGCTACTGAAGCTCTCTAGTTCTCTTTTATTTATTTACAGTACTAAAATCCTGTAACTGATCGTCAGATATATATATTTTTAAGGAAAAAGAACCGATAAATAAATAAATGAGTCAAAACACTTAGTCGTGCTGAGGGTGGTCTTCTTCCCCTAAGCCCCTCCTACGCACACTCTCTTACTATACCCTGTGTTTAGCTCCTGTCAATCAGATTTATCAGGCATATACCCCTTCACCCAGCTACAGGACAGTCAGACAAGCCAAGATAAAATTTGCAGCAATTAAAGACAGCACAGAATTACACAACCTCTATGTTTTAAATTTTCAACAGCCCAAAAACAATTATAAGTAAAGACAACACAGAAAGAAAGTATAGTGTCACTACAAGCCTACAATCTAAGTTTAAAAGAAAAATACCAATTACCAGTTACTCTAAAGCATTGAATTGAATATGTTTCCTTCCTTCACCTTCTGTACTGTATACTCCTACCAAAGTATGTTTGTTATGGCTGTAACTAATCCGGGTCGCTCCTGAAAAAGGAACCTTTGGTCTCAGTGAGCTTACCCGGTTATCAAAATCTAAATAAATATTCATTCTAACTCTACTTCTGATCTTATCTCTTGCTGGCTTTCCTATAAAAAAGAATTAGCTGGTAATATCTATTCGTGTATTAGAGATACCCTCCCTACCCAGTCATTGCAATCGAAAATAGCATTGGATAGTATGCTACGCACCGCTATATTGGAATCTGATTGAAAGACCTGTTGGAGTTTTGGGCACAGGGCCTTTAAAGACATCAGGAGTAGATGAGTTCAAAATAAGATAATACATTATTGGTATATGACCCCTCGTGCTCTTTGTAAGGTGAAACCTCTGCCCTCAAATTCCTGCTGGCGATGTGGCTTGGTCGGTGGTGACCTCCATCATATCTGTTGGACTTGTCCCTCCATCAAACCATTTTGGCAACAAGTGTGCCACTTCACAACTGTGGTTATTCGCAAGCAGTTCCCACATTCAGCCTCATTACTACTTCTGGGGATCACATCCGAAGTTCCACATCTCACCTTTTCAGAGCATAGATGGTTTGCATTGTTGTGTATGCATGTCAAGAGACTACTACTCAGTAAATGGTGTACTGCATCCATACCCTCCTTTTAGGAACTCCTCATTACCCTGACTCACCTTGCTTCTGTCAATCACTTATCCTACTTGGCCACCGATTCCTTGGATGACTACTACACATGTTGGCTCCCTTATTTCCAATTTACTTTTCCCAGAACTGGTGTAGGTTTACTGCTATAAGGGCAGCTTTGTTTGGTTTCAACTGGTCAATTATTGTCTTCATGTTAGTTTTCTGCTAGTATTCTTGTAGTTTACATTCGAACATTCGGAGCCCTCCCCCCTTTTTTTCCTAAGCTGATTATTGGTTCTGGTTTGTTTCTTGTTTCTTAGTTTCTTTCTAGGAGTGGTATATTTTGTGACAAACTCCTAATGGAAAGATGTATATCATCATAATGTGGCTTTCTTAACATTGTTTGCTGTAATATGTTAGAATGCAGCTTATAACCTTGTTCTAGCTATTTTATTGTTTTTGTGTTGGAGTTTGGTAGTATCTTACATGCTTAGTTGTATTTCTAATGCTACTCATGTTGGATTGTGTTTAGAAAATGTTTTAATAAATGGTTTAACTGCAAAAAAAAAAAAAAATTTGGCTTCCTGGATTGAACCCCTCACACCATTACTCACAGTTTGTGGTGTTGTCCTCTGGTGCAGAATCTCCATCTGTCTCTCATGCTCAAGCTCCTTCATCTGAATCTCATGCTGGTGCTACCTTTGTCGCTCCTCTTGCTCCTCTTGCTGGCGTTGCCTTTCTTGCTCCTCGCTCTTTCTGGCACTGCCTTTGTTGCTCCTCTCACTCTCCTTTTCTCTCATGCTACCACAGCTGGATCTTGTGCTGGGGCTGCTTTTCTTGCTTCTCAGCTTCCAGATTTCTCCTCTGCAGGTCTGCATCTGCCATTTGCCTCTCAATTTCTGCCTTCGCCTTACCCAGGCAAGCTCCAGCTCCAACATTTGTTCCTGGTCTGCTTGTGCAGCTGCTCTAGTCAAAGACTTTGACTAATGGCTATTCTTCCTAGCCTCCATCTCATGACTTTGGCTAGCAGTGACCACTTTCACATGGCTTCCCTTATCACTTTTTTCAAGGATGTCTTTGAGTTCCGTGCATGTTCAACCTTTCACATAGCCCAGTTCTCACCTTCCACACAGCTCCTGCAGGTTTAACAGTGTGCATTCCTCATATGGCCCAGACATATTGACTTCTATCTACTTTGGCTTATAATGAAATAAAACTAGTAGAATATACTGTACAGTCCTCTTTTATATATTATGTTCTCTGACTGGACAGATAAACTTTATACTGCCAGAACTGTTTTTTTTTTAATTCAGCTTTATTAAGTTCTAGAACGTAACAGTACATAAGCAAGAAGAAAAGCTTTTACAACACTGATTGACAATTAACAAATTGCTGTCCATTTTGTGCTGGTATACCCATCATATCATCTGTAAACCTACAAGATAGACAAAATGATATTGTTCTGTAGAGTCATTGGAACATTAAAAGGGTAACTAACTTTACTACAACAGATATAACTTTGAACAGGATGTGGCCATCCATCCCCTCACCTCTTTGATTGTACTTACACCAAATTACCTTTTAGGAGATAGGAAAACACAGGAGAAAGAAGGAAGGGTGGGGAGCCGTACTGCATGGACATATGTTGGAGAGCCTTGCCCATCTGCAACATGATCTCAAGCACCCCATTTATCCAATAACCATGTCACTGTTCATCTCATCCCAAGAAAAGTCTGAGTCAGACCAGGAAGTTTAATGGGTACCAGGTTAAGGAGGAACTCAGAACTCTCATGCTACCAGGGGTGGCTTCCCACTCCCCGATGAGTCATATACATTACATATATGCCATAACACTATGTGTTTTTCTTTGGTGAGCCATAATGTCATAGTGTTGTGTTCCATTGCCTAAAGTTCTCCTACCCTCAACCTCCAGGCCTCAATGGTAGGTGTAGCATCCGTGCACCAATTCAACGTGATCCCTTTCATCGCAACCAAGCAGAAGGCCCTAAAGATCCGTTGCTGTGATCGATGGCCAATTCCTGGAATTTTTTTTACCAAGGAATAGGTGCTCAAAAGTGAAGGGAATATTAACTTCCCTGATATCTTCAAGGGCTGTGTGGATCTGAGACCAAAAGGGCTGCACACGAGGGCAGCCCCAAAAGATACGGTGGTGTTTAATCACCTATCCGCACCCTCAATAGCACAGATCTGAGCCCCCTGCAACAAAATGTTTAGTTATTAATGAGGTGTGAAAGAACCGCATGAGGCCCTTCCAATGGAATTCTGTCCAAGTGGGAAATACCATGATATGCCAGTCTGTGTCATGACATTGTTTTCCAGTCTTCCTCGCTTATCTGGACTTGGGCCTCATGTTCCAGTGCCTCTCTTACAGCATAGAATTCTGGGTGAGACAAGCAATTCAGCATTTTATATGCCAACGCTATATTGCCACACCTATGAACCAGCATTGCAGCCCAGTAGAAGATGTTTTCAAGTGCTGTGATCTCTCAGTTAACAAGGGTGAACCTCCCGCTGGTTTGCAGGTAGTGATGGACTTCTAAGAAGTGGTAAAAATCTTGCTGTGGCAAATTAAATTTCTGCTGCAGTTCCATAAAGGAGAGGCATATCCCATTTTGTACACATTGGCCAGTATATTCAAAGGGGCTGCACCTGGCACAACAGAGTTGTGCCGGCGTAGCTCCGCATTGCACCCCAGCGGGATATTGAGAAGGCTGCCTGGTGCAGCACAAATCCCGATGCACTGGGGCGCAATGTAATTGTATTCGGCACAGATGCAGGGGGCATGCCCATGCATATGCGGCGCATCCCTATATTCAGCCTGGGATGGTGCGGCACATATGCCAGCACACCCCTGCATTGCGCCACATAGGGGGGCTCAAAGTTGAGCCCGTGAAACAGTGGAACAACTCCTGGCCACCCACAGGTGGCTGCTGTATTGCAAGGCTCAACACAGCAGCCACCAGCCGTGGGTGGCTGCCCACCCACCCAGAACACCGTCATGAAGCGCCCACATAACCCTTGTAGTCTAGTGGTAACCCCTTCCATCCTGTGTCCCTGATCGGTAGTGAAAGTGGAGTTATGTAAGCCCTGTTAGTCTAGTGGTACCACCCCCCACCCGTTGCTGCGAACACTCCATAAAACACTTCCCTGGTGATCCAGTGGCACCCCCCCACCCACACAGAACCCCATGCCCACCCTGCTCCCCCCTGTCATCGGTGGGTGGCTGCAACCCGCCCGCATACCACCCGGCCACCAGGAGGACTCCAAACAAGGGAGCAAAAATTTCAGCCAACACAGCACAGTCATAACAGGGGCAGGAACAAAATGTTTTCCACAGTAAAAAAAAGGAAGGGGGGAATGGTGGGAAACCATGCAGGTCACTCTGTGCAGGGTGCCAGGCGCACTTCGCTGGGCTGCCCAGCGCAAGGCATGCAGATGGGGCCATAATGACATGCAAATGGCCCCAGTTGTGCCTTGTAAACGTTATGGCCTCATTTGCACGTTCTCTGCTGAATATTGCAGATGATGCGCCCAGTGCAACTGTGTTTGCGCTGGTACATCCCCATGCTCCCCATCTGTGGCTTGCTCTGGTGCAGTACCACTGCACCAACCTTGCTGCGGAGTGGCGATATTGTTCATAACAATGTCTGCCTCCAGTCCCGCACTGAGTCTTTCACTTCTTCTCTCACTATAGGCGATCTGGTCAGGCTAGCACATACATGTGTGTTCCTAATCAATTTTGTTGTTGCTCCCGTTTGAGATGTTCTTTGATGATAATTTCTAGTTGTTATGTGATGTTATTCTACCTCCCAATGCTGTCATGCCTATCTGTTAATTGATTTCTCTTAGTCCAGCCTTGAGCCTGTCTGTACCATAAGCTGTTCAACCAACTTGTCGGAACATGTGGCTCCTGTATGTTACCTCGACTCTGTATTATGTCTCACTGTTACTTTGTAACTCTCTTGGGTCACACCTGAAAATAGGCACTTGGATGTCTAGTGTGCTTACCTGGTTAACAAAAGCAAATAAATAAATATTCAATGGTGCTGCACCATGGTGCATCACTGTTGAATATTGCCTGGTCCTGGTCCTGGCCCCCTGGTGCAGCTCAGTTGCCCTGCACCCAGGCTTGTGCCACTGCCTGGTGCAGTCTGAATGTCTGGGCCATTGTTTGAACCTGATAAGGGAACTATGGTTTCAACAGCAGTAGCCTCTATTGTCCCTAGGAGGGGAAAATCAGGATCCCCAATAATTATTGTTTGTGGGCCAACCTCATTGGTTGTATGAGAAACAGACTTGGCTGTAAGGAATATACACAGTGTATGCTGCATTAAGGGGTTTTTGGTAGACCTCAGCACTGCTGGAGTAATGCGTACATGTGGCAGAGCAAATAGGGGTATTGGGAACCCGTGATCCACTACCAGGTCCAACCAACCCAAGTCAGCGTTCTGTTTAGTCCATGAAATCTCAGGTGACAAGTTGTGTTGCCAGGTAATATAAATGCATTGCTAACCCCCTCTCCCTAGGAGATGTCAGTACCTTCCTCCGAATCCGGTGCCTATGGCCTGCCTAAACAAAAGTCAACAGGGTCTTTTGCAGTCTTTTCCAGAAAGCCTCTGGAATGTTCACCAGTAATGCTTATAAAAGAAAGCGGTATCTAGGTAGGACATTCATCTTGAGGATGGCCACTTTGCCTGCCACACCTAGGGAAAGGAGGTTCCAATGAGCACTGTCAACTTTAACCTCCCCTTCAAGTTTTTTGTAATTCATTTTAAGTAGTGAGCTAAGCTTGGGGGAAATACGAATACCCAAGTATTGATCAACATTATGCTGGGCCCACTGGAATGGGCGAGTCTCCAGCAACTGCATTGGGCAGATGCCACTGAGCCACAAAATCTCGGATTTAGTAAAATTATTTTATTAAAATACTACTACTACTTCTTCTGCTACTATCAGTATATATTAGTTATATTAGATTTCGCTACTCGTTACCCTGAGGCTATTCCCCTACATTCCACTACAGCGCAGTCAGTGGCAAAATAATTGATTAAAGTGTTTTCCTGAGCTGAAGTGCTGAAGGAGATCCTAACTGATCAAGGCACCAACTTTATGTAAAAACTTAGAGGGACATGTGTGCTTTACTGAAGGTTTACATCCCTCCAAACATCAGTGCATCACCCACAGATTGATGACTTGGTGGAACACTTTAATAAATTGCTAAAAGATATGCTGTCTAAATTCATGTCAACTGAGGTGAAAATCTAGGATGAATTATTACCCTGTCTAATGTTTGCCATTCAGGAGGTGCCACAGTCATCCACTGAGTCCTCATCCTTTGAACTGTTGTACAAGTGATAACCTTGAGGGATGCTGGATCACATAAAAAAGGTGTTGCAAGAATGGGCACATAGTTCACCTAACATGTTCCACTATGTATTACAAATGAAAGAAGGATTGGATGTGGTTGGCAGATTTGCCAAAGAAAATGTAATAACTGCACAGCAAAGCCAGGCAGAGCACTATAACCAAGAGGCCAGGCTACAGAAGTTCAAGTCCAGAGACATAGTAGTCCTTCTATTGCCTAGCTCTGAGAGTAAACTCCTAGCTTTTGGGCAGTGACTATATGAGGTCAACAGAGAGGTGGAGCTGGCTGATTATGAAGTCTTACATCCAGCTAGAAAAAAAGGAAAACAAATTTACTATGTTAATTTGTCGAAATCCTGGAAAGACAGTGAGGTATTGCTCACTGACCCAGAAGATCCAAAAGGGGCCCCAGCTTCGATGATGGACGAGGACATTAATGCTAGAACCCTGCACTTAGGACCTAAACTTGTAAAGGAACTGAGCGCTGTCCCAGTGGATGATCCCCTCAGCCGGACCAAAAAAGAAAGAATCCCAGAGGCTAGTAGAGAATTTTGGGGATGTAATCTCCCTGAAACCAGGACAAACCCATGTGGTCCAGCACCACACAGACCCAGGTGTCTGGATCTGCCAACAACCGTACTAATAACCGGAATTAATCCAAGAGGCAGTATGGGAGGAAATAACAGTCTATGTTGGAGTTGGGAGTCATTGAGGAAGCCCAGAATGAATGGTCTAGCCCTATTGTGTTAGTCCCAAAACCAGATGGGACCAACTAATTTTGTGTAGACTTTCGGAAAATTAATTCTGCATCCAAGTTTGATGTGTACCCTATGCCAAGAATAGACAAACTTTTGGACTGACTGGGGAAAGCTTGTTACATTAGTACCCTGGACCTGACCAAGGGGTATTGGTAAATCCTGTTGACTCCAAGTCCCATGAGAAAATGGCCTTTGCCATCTCATTTGGCCTTTATCAATTTAGCGTGCTTCCCTTTGGATTGCATGGGGTCCCAGCCACATTCCAGAGGATGATGGACCATATCTTCTGTCCCCACAGGCTGTATGCAGTAGCGTACCTGGTCGATGTCATATTTAGCTCAAATTGGGACAGCCACCTGCTCGATGTGGCCACTATACTTTAGTCACTCAGGGAGGCAGGTCTCACAACCAGTGCCACAAAATGCACCCTAGGGTGGCAGGAGAAGAAAGACTTGGGGTATGTGGGTGGTAACGGCCATGTACACCCAGTTATTGACCAATAGCTGGCTGTCCCATCCAAACTACTAAGAAGCAGGTTAGGTCTTTTCTTGGACTTACGGGGTATTACCGCCAGTTCATTCTGGAATTCTCAACCCTTGCAACCCCACTGACTAACCTGACCAAGAAAATTGCCCCAAAAAGATCTGTTGGTCACCTGCCAGACAGCATTTCAGGCCTTCAAAAATGTGCTTTGTGAGGG
Organism: Neoceratodus forsteri; assembly: GCA_016271365.2. Lineage (NCBI taxonomy): Eukaryota > Metazoa > Chordata > Ceratodontiformes > Ceratodontidae > Neoceratodus > Neoceratodus forsteri. The sequence continues at coordinate 925,969,568 of CM028132.1, forward strand.
GCCAGTCATATGAAGTCTAGATTTCAACCATCCCTTCATTTTGTACATAGACACCTCTGGGATAGGGCTGGGAACAGTGTTATCACAAGACTTTGAGGGTGGGATTCACCCCATCTGGCATGACTCTAAGGGATAGAGTATTTGACAGAGTATATGTCCATTATGCTCCTTTCACCTGTAAACTGCTTCATAACCCTGCAACACAGACAATGCAGGTTTTGACAGGGGCTGTGGTGGGATTTGTACCAACCCACTCTAGTTTTAAAGTTGGCCCATTAAGGCCTCACTGGAGTGGATGTTCAACCTGTTGGCTATCTTTCGGGGAGGGGGGAGTGTTAACAAGCAACATCTGAGCCCAATGATGGGAGAAAGGTGAACAAGCAGAAAGAGGTTTCTGTTTCAGTGAGATACAAGTGGACACAACAAGAGACTGAACTGCAAGACGTTTCTGTTAAGCTGAATACAAGATGTTTGTTTCTTTTTCACTGTTAATGAAATAAAGCATCTTTCCTTTAATTTAAACTGGTACCAAGAGTCTTCTCTTTGAAAGTGTTCCCCAGAAGCCATCCAGTTCGCTACTCTGTCACAGGACTGTAAGCTGAAGCCAGGCAGGCAGGCACTGTGCTGCTGTAGTCAAGAGGGAAAACACAATGTTGTGATGCATTTGGAGGGTGTAAAGGAGCAGTTCAAGGGAGGTGATCCTCCCCTTGTACAAGACCCTAGTTAAACCGCATTCAGAATATGCATTCAATTCTGGTCTTTGAAGTACACAAAGGACACTGAAGCTACTGAGAGAGTCCAGCACAGGACCACCAAGCTGATTAATGGTGTAGGGGCAAGAGCTACAAGAAGGAATAGGACATACTTTCGTTTATCAGCCTAGAGTAGAGAAGGTTGGTGGGGGGGGGGGACATGGTCACGGTATTCCAAATAATAATGGGATGATAGGGTGCAATACATAGACTGCATCACCACCTTGTGGCCCGGGTCATGACTGAAAATGGTCCTCTGGATCAGTGCACTTACCTGGTAACCAAAAATATAAATAAATAAAATAGATGTTTGAGCTGGTAAGTACTAGTAGAAGTAAAGGACATGCCCTCAGCTGTGGGAAGACAGCATGACAGAAAGCATTCAGAAGCATTACTTCACACAAAGGGTGGTTAACATGTGGAATAGTCTGTGTGACAAGGTTGCATAAGCTAATATATTCAGGCTTTCAAAGCAGGACAAGATAAACCATGGAGAAACTGGCATTGAGGATTACATATCATAATTAGGGGTCACATTCTGGCTGATAATTTTGGATGTGTGTCGATAGTTAAATGTGGAAAGCCAGTCCAGTGGCATGGTGGGCTAAGGCATCCCACTCCATGCTGCTAACCTGGGTTCGGGAATGGACTAGGGTTGCTCAGGGGTCGGCTGGGGGATTGACTGTCTACCGGTAGGTCTCATCCTTCGAGGAAGGGGGAACATCATGTACCATTGTTTGGCTGCTACCTAGCAGAGGCTAAGTGGCACGGCAGTGGTCACCTCATTCGAAAGATGGGTGCAGGCATAGAGGTATGCAACATCTTCTTGCTGTGCATGTGGGCCACTTGCATGCATGCCAGACCAGGATAGGAAGAAAAATGGGAGGAAAAAGCTCCTCCAATGGTCGGATGACACCAGACGACCTTGCAAGCTCTGCACCACCTACCAGGCACCCACTCACCCAATGAGGTCAGTAAACAGTTGGGTTAGTCCAGGGAATGGTGGATGATGGGTCTGGAAGTCACTGGCAGAAGGGAGCCAATAGAGAGGAATAGGAGGAAAAACATTAAGATGTAAAACAAATAGTCTAATAGAGTTTTGTCTGTACTGTGTGGTGGGAGGGGTGGACAATATGGACCCTATGTCCCTTCTGTCATCACAATATTATGTTACTAAAGGAATTACATTCTTATAAATGTTTTATGGATTTATTTGAGTACTGTGTTAGTCTGGACAGAACCTGCAGAATAAAAACAAAGAATCATCTTTATATACTGTAGTTTCGAAGTGTTTGCACTGCCTATTCCTGGTTCTTTATTTCCAATTACATTTATTCTCTTCCTTTTCACGTTAAGCATTTTGGGATACTTTTGTATGAAAGACAAAAATACAATTTTTATTGGTCTTAACTAAAATAAAGTTTTGTTTCGAGACTAAACTTTTAAGAGGTTAAACAGCTCCCTTTATCAGAACTGAGGAAGACTATAACTCACAAAAACTAGTCATGAAAACTTCTCTAAATTAGTGTAACAAACTTTATTACCAAAAACAGCAACTGCATGATCACTTAGCAATTTAGAAAATGCAAGAAAATTTACATTTTTGGTTTCCTGCTGGTGCCTGGTAATGGTATTATTAAATCTTATGTTAATTTTGCAGGAAATCTAGTGGAAATTCTTCGTCAAGTCTTGGAGAAATGATGTCTGGCACATTTAGAGCTACACCTCCGTCCACTGGTAAGCTCAAACATGCCTATTCTCTATAAAGGTGCAAATGTAAATCCATTCTTTTCTCCTCTGTAATTCTTGCTGCAACTGCAAGAAGAAATCCAGCCTCGAAAGATAATTTTGTGCAATGTGGAAAGATCACAGTTGTAGTTCCTGCCTAAACATGTCATCCTTTACTGTGCCATTTTGAATGTTAACCTCTTACCATTGTAGGAGTCTAAAAAGAAGAAATTTGATGTTTTATTCAAGAAGTGCTAAGCAAATAGAGACAGAAACCATTAGGGAATACTGAAAACAGAAAGCTAGCTACTTTATATAGGTTTTAATTCAGAGTAACAAACTTTCTTTTCATTTTTATTTAGTGCGCTTTATTCCCCTCTTCCGTCCGGCCCCCATCGATCGTAACCCTACTCACCCAACCTCATCGACCGCCTTCTCCAAGACTTACCTCTTTTCCTTATACCCTGGCTTGCCCCCACAGGACAGGGCTGTTGGGGTGGGGGGAGGGACCCTACCCGCAACAGAGATTTGGTCAGTGCACAGAGAAGAAAGCGCTTCTGTTGGTGGTGTGGGGCCTGCAGTGAAGGGTAGAGACTAGAGGGCACCCATTGCAGATAAAAGGAAAAAGACTTAGATGTGACAAGAGAAAATACTTTTACACATCCAGAGTGGTCAATGCATGGAACTCCCTCCCAGTGGAGGTGGTAGTAAGTAGAACTAAGGTAGAGTTCAAAAAAGACTGGACAAATATATATATTCTGGTGGGGTTGTAAGGTATTTCTTCTGAAGTTGTTACAGGAGCATATATAGGCATATGCCTTTATACTCCTCGCGTTTCTTAGTATGAACCTTAGTTAATATGTCCTCCAGCAGTGGCTGGAGTTGTTTTTTCCATTTTATTCAAGCTCCTAGGAAGCTGAGATGAGCTCCCGACACAAGCGCATGCTTGTGCTTGCGTGGTACATCAGAGCATGTTGGCATCCTTCTTCCCTGATCCTCGGCTCAGACTGCACCATCCCCTTTGATCACCCAGGTTGTGGTGGTGGTGGTAGTGTAGGGGTGGGCTGAACTCTCTACCTCTCTCGGTGGAGACTGTCCTCTGGGATGCTCGTCTCACCTCCCCCAGCTGGTCCTTCAATGACTCAGGCTCATTCCTAGACCTGGGTCATCAGCATCACAAGCAGTAGTGGTACCACTGCACCGGCCCAACAAACTGTTTTCTATGTAATACCTGCTCAGTTATAAAAACTTGACATCCTGTTTATGTGTCATTCCACACTATCACTGAGTTATTCATAATGACTGAGCAATTATGTCATCCTACTAGAGGTGCTGACACAGACACAGATCTGTGACATCATCATGGAACCTAGCCTGCATCCGCATTCCACTAGGCAGTTACCAGCCAGTTTTTTATGTCAGCTGAAGGGACAAGAAGTAAGTTTCAGAGGCTTTTCCTTTTGATCTATGCTGTACAACTTATAAAATCAAGCCTTTTCTCAGTTCCCATGGTCCACCCCCTCCTGACACCCACCAAGCCCCATTGCTTACCTTCTTATCAGCTTACATACACCTGCCATCTGTCTAGAACCATCAAGTGGTGGGTAGGGTGCCAGTAGTGTATTGACCCATGGGGTGGTGGTATGGGCGTCATCCTGGATGGAGCAGGGCTGTTCTTCTCTGGTTTCTCCACAGGGACACTAGCCAGTGCAGTGACACACATGGACACAGACCAATGTGTGGCCATGCCAGCTTCTGGTGGTGATCCTCCCCTCTGCCTGTGATTCCCCCAGACTCTACTTGGTAGTGACTGCACTGTGGGGCACACATCTCTCCTGCCCTGAAGGAGGAAAGCTGATTTTGGGAGGCTCAGTCTTCCTTCTCCCAGCCGGCCCCCGATGACCTAAATTCGCTCTGAATCCAGGTCGCTGCTGTTGCAAGTAGTAGCACTACCACTACAACAGGCTGGCCCTGGTTTTCACAGTTTGTGTTGTTTTTCTTCCTCTTAGTATCTCACGTCAGAGAAATTCTGTTTGTCCTCTGCAGATAGACAAATAGCTGGTTTGGGCCATTCGGGCCCTTGTGGATTGATCCTGTGGACTGTTTGCTGTGTGCTCTAGTAATCTTCCTGCCTCTCTCTTATTTGTTGGAGTTTGGTGAGCAGCAGTGATCCAGCTGGGAGCTCATTTAAACAAGAGGGCGTTACAGTCAGTCAGCTGTCTGCTGCTTGGGCTTTATCCGTGGTGAAGCTGGGAATTGCTAGTATCAGTCGGACAGACCCTTGTGGATATCAATTTCTGACTGCGTGTGTGATGACCCCCCTCTGCCCCACTCATCAAAGTCCTGTAGTTGGGCTATGAACTTGTGAAGCAGTAAGCTCAAACCCTGAGCTCACTGCATAAGGAAGTGGTGCTTCACAGAGACAGAGAGAGAGAGAATCATAGAGAGGGAGAGAGCAGGCCCTACAAACAGGCATACTTTGCAGTATGGTAAATCTGACCTTGATGACAAAGAATTCTTTAGATATATAAGATAGCAGAAGACAAAATAGGGAATAGTAGGCTAAACCAAAATGGGGGTGGGGTCGATCAAGAGGACAAAGGAAAGCCAAATATACTGAATGAATACATTTGCTCTGTTTTTATGAAAGAATAGAAGGGCCATCTGTCAGACTGTACAAGTGGTATGAAAGGAAAGGAGGAGAGGGATCCAGTGGAATTACCGTCACTGAGAAAAGAGTGCTAGGGGGAATGAAAGTGCTAAAGACAGACAAATCTATGGGACCTGATTGAATGCATCCAAGAGTCCTGAAGGAGTTGTCTCAGGTGCTTGCAGAACCACTAGCTGATATCTTTAACTGCTCTCTAGACACAGGGGTTGTGCCCATGGACTGGAAGTAGGATGATGTGGTTCCCCTGCACAAAAGTGGTAGCAGAGAAAATTCTGAACACTACAGACTAGTCAGCATGATATCCATAGTGGGAAAATTTGCTTAAAGGTATTTTTAAGGAAATTATGGTAGATTTCCTAGAAACAAACAATCTCCAGGACAAATGGCAACATGGGTTTAAGAGAGGGCAGCTAGCAGAGAGCAGGCAGTTGATATACTGTACCTCAACTTAAGCAAGGCCTTTAACTCAGTTCCTCATAGGAGGTAGGTAAAAAAACTAAGAAATTGGTAGAGCCTGCAATGAATAGCTGCAGGTGGGGTTTGCCTGCAGGCACACCCCTAGATAATACCTGGATGGACAGGGGGTTGGGCGTGGTTCACCCAGTAGGGGCAGGGGCAAACAGTTGATAGGGTTCCCATGGGGGGGACTGGTACCTACTGGAAGGAGGGGCTTGGTTATTTAAGTGGGTGCAAAAAAGGCTCTGCTTTCTTTTGGCCTCAGCCTTCTCCAGCTGGGTTTTTGTCCAGAAATAGAGGGTACATAGGCAGGTTTCATTACAGTCATGTAGGCATGGCTGCAGCAGGGTAGCTCAGCAGATTAGGGACATGCTAGTTGCACAGTATTATGCAGGGGGGTTAACAGGATTGTTGCACCTTTTGCACCGGGCCCTGAGGATGGGAAGAGGTGAAGCCTTTGTGGCTGGTACCTGAGGGGTGCCAGTCATAGATGAAGGATAACTTTTACTTTTTTCACCAGTTGGCTGCACCCTCTAATGGTGGGAGGGTACTTTTGAGCTTGACCACTTTAAGAGTCATCCCTCATGCCTCAGTGGCCAGTGGGTCTCACAAGCCTGTAGTCATATCTCAGCCTCCTTCAAAGGAGAGGGAAGGCCTACAAGTACTCAGTGAACCAGATTTGGTAAATTCATTAGCTACAACTACCCTGCTGTGTACATCACACCAGATAGTTAGATGTATGTATTTGTCATAAATAAACAGTTGATAATTCTAAATCTAATTTGCTCTTAATAAATACTTGGCTGTGGCCATTTCCTTCAAGTGTATTGGCTGTCTTGTTTGCCCAGGTGAAGGAAGGTGGATGGTGTGACCTAAAGGACAACTCAAAAGAGTCACAGCATGGGTAAAATCTGGCTGAAGGGATGTACTCAAAGGGTGGTTATAGATGGGGAATATTTTAAGGTTAAAGAATTGACTGGTGGGGTGCCACAGGGTTCGGTACTGGGTTCTGTCCTCTTTAACTTTTACATTTGGGATGTAGGGATAGGAATTAATGGAAAGATCTATTTGCGGATGACACAAACATTTGTGAAAAAGTAGACCGTGAGGAGGGTGTCAGAACTTTGAGGAAGGATTTGGAGAGACTGGAAAAAATGTCTAGAATATGGCAGTTGAAGTTGTAAAGGTCTCTGGTTCATTCCTGAGTTTCAGCAAGTGTGCTTTGGAGGGAGGATGATTCAGAGGAAACGTAAGGAAGAATTTCTTCACAGAACAGGTGGTGGACAAGTGGAACACCCTGCCAGAGAAAGTGGTGGGGGCTGAAACAATCACAGGATTTAAGAATGCATGGGATAGACATAAAGGAATTCTAGAGGTCAGGGTTAAGGGGCAACAGACTTCTAGGAAAACATAAAGTAAACTTACAAGCTCAAATGGGCAGACTTGGTGGGCCATAGGCCCTTATCTGCCGACACTATCTATGTATCTATGTATCTATGTATCTAAGTTCAATGCCGTAAAAATGTAAAGCAATGCATATTGTGAGAAAAAAATCTGAAAATACAGTAAATAAGATGGGGATGTAGCAATGGAGAGAACAGTGGAAGAAAAGGATCTGGGTGTGCTTATTTTTGAAAGCCTCAAATCGTCTCTCAGTGTAACATTGTGTAGGTAACGCAAATAAGCTGTTGGGGTGTATAGGAAGAGGAATCAGTAGCTGAAGAAGGGAGGTGTTGATTCTTCTTTATAGATCTCTGGTTTAGCCACACCTGGAGTACTGTGGAATATTCTGGAACCCACAAATACGGAAGGACTGTGGCAGAATGGAGGTGGTGAAGAGGAAGGCAACCAAAATGATCCAGGGGTTATGGGATAATTCATATGAAAAATCTTAACATGTATACTTCAGAAACAAAGAGGGAGGAGGAAGACTTGGCATACAATAAACATATAAGTATCTCCATGGTAATAATAATAAACTGGAATGAATTGTCCACTTTAAATGTAAACATGAATACAAGGGGTGGATATGTTACATAGATACATAGATACATAGACAGTGTCGGCAGATAAGGGCCTATGGCCCACCCAGTCTGCCCATTTGAGCTTGTAAGTTCAGTTTGTTTTCCTAGAAGTCTGTTTCCCCTTACCCCTGACCTGCAGAATTCCTTTATGTCTATCCCATGCATTCTTAAATCCCGTGTTGCAGTTGTTTGGAGGAAAATTCAGGAGGGATGTCCACAAGTACTTTTTCACTGAAAAAGTGGTGGACAGAAGGAACAACTTGCCAAATGAAGTAGTCTATGCAAAAACAGTGGAGGGACTCAGACTGGGGTGTGACAGGCACAGTGATCTGATAAGATCAGTGAAGGATAAGGTTTCTGTTTGAAAAATGGTGTGTGGTAAATCAGGACATTACTCAAGTACTGTGTAGGGGTTGGCAGACTAGATGGGCTGAATGGCCTTTTTCTGCCATTACATTCTATGTTTCCATGTTAAATAATATTTTTAAATTCAAAACAAGCCTATGTTTTGTCAGTTAATGGGCTTCCTGCTGTTTTAACCCCAGCTTCAGCAGAGATCTGGGTGCTTTGTCACTCTTCCTACATAAACAAGCATTTGCCAATGCCTGATGTTCACCACTGGTATAGAAGCCCTGGGATAGTAGATGCATTGTGGTGCACTTTGTGGGTTATGTATATTACTGCATGCCCCAGGTGGGTTGTGAGGCATGAAGCACAGCTGAGTGCATTCAACCACTTGGGAAATGTGGGCTAATTAACCCAAAGACATATCATCAGGTCAATTGACACGAAAACAAAAATATCAACAATATTTCCAGTGGGGAGGGGGGTAGCATATTACATTTATACCTCCAAAAAAGTGAAAAAAAAATTATTTCCTGCCATTTTTGGCTGATTACAAAACATCTAAAAGGTATCTATAAATGAAACACCACTCATTTTGTAGATATTTTTGTACTGAGCAACTTTTGTACTCGGAGTACCATGCTGTCATTTTTTAATGTTATTTGCATTTGTTTGTTGCAAAAAGTGAAAAAAAATTTTCTGTTGTTTTTTACTAATTATAAAAAAAATAAAATATTTCTATAAATGAAACACCACTCATTTTGTAGATACGTTTGTGATGAACAACTTTTGTGCTCACAGTACCATGCTATCATTTTTTGTTTTGAAGTTATTCGCATTTATTTGTTGAAAAAGTGAAACAAATTGAATTTTCTGCTGTTTTTTTGCTAATTATAAAAAAAATAAAAGGTAGCTATAAATGAAACCGCTCATTTTGTAGATATTTTTGTGCTGAACAACGTTTGTGCTCACAGTACCACGCTATCATTTTTCATTTTACAGTTCACATTTGAATACGGTTAGTACTTCTAGTATACCTGTGTAAAGAGAGGATTCAGGTGTCCTTTAAAATAATGTGTGTGTGTGTCTGTCCCCCCCCCCATCAAAGAACAGCTCAGTGCTGCTCCTGGATATTTGAATTTCCTAGACCTCATCAAAGAGCAGCTGTGTCTGCCAGCCTGCGTACATCAAACGAAAGAATAGTACATCAAACGAAAGAGCTGACTCATGACTGGGTCGGCTTTTCCTTTTCAACTAGAGAACATCTCAGCCCAGCAAACCAAAACTGTGTCATGCTCACCCTGTCTGATGATTGGCCATGCCCCTTTAAGACTGCTGTTCATTGGTGGACAGTGTTACATGTCTCAAAACCCAACTATCATAACAAAATGTTCGCTGTGCGCACAAGCACATGGCGAACATAATAAAATGAAGGATCTCAGATAAGTATAAAACCTTTGGTATCACTGGTCTGCCTTTTAGCCTGGTGCCTGTGATACGTTTGGGGCATTTTTCTCCCTTAGAGGTTGAGCAGTTTTCCTCCATCAGTATTGTGTGCTTGGTCTTTTTCATAGGTTAGGCTGTTTTTCGTTTGTGAAGGCCACATGAGTTTGTGGATATTTTGGTTTTTTTTTAGCCAAAACCTTGTCTGGTCTTAAAACTTAACATTTTTTTCAGTCTGTATTCTGTTTATTGCCGTCATCAGTGAAACAAACGCTTATGCTTCCTTTTGGCCGAGATATGCATTTGTGTCACTTTTTTTCCTGAAAACTTGCATTTTCATCAATTTTGAGCTCCAGAAATTCCACATCTGCACTACATCTTGGTTTTCCTTCTTTTCTGCTGCAGTTTCCAGTTGCATCAGATCCGAGTCTACATCACACAAGAGGGGGAAAAGTGACATAATTCCTGAAAAAAATGTGCTATGAGATGCAAACTGTGCAAAACATTGATATAAGATGTGACATGTACAAACAATTAGGTGCAAGGCTCCTCAAAACAAGCTAACTTTTGGAAAGAAAATACGTCTCTTTTTCAGACAATTTTAGGTACCATGGTCAGGATTTACAGACTGGATCAGTTTGCCAGTATTTGCAAAGCAGGCATGCATCCATATTGCTAGGCCATGAATTAGATGATTAGGTGATCAAGAAGTTTGGATGCAAAATGCAGATCTCGCACTCGTTTTGGATGCGTGAACCATTTATTTGGATTTTAATATATATACCATTTTTTATGCATGCATCATTTTTTGATGCAAGCTGCTGCAAATCTTGGAAACTCCCAAAAACTCAGGACCTCTTTAAAAATAGCACTCTCGTATTCTGGCACAACTGGCTGAAAGCAGTTCAGGTAGAAAACACATTTGTGTCTGCAGCAGCCCCTTTTGAAAATCCCCCCATGGTTTTATTGCAGGACTGGTGCAGGTTCTGGATGCAAGCTAGCTTTAACAGTTTCCAGTGATCCCCATAGCTGACTGTTATTTGACACCATGGCTTTCCACAGACCATGTCTGCATTCCATTAGAAAACCAAAAAAGTGGACTACACTAGCAAATCATTACTAGTTTCTCAGATCCCAGTACCCAGTCAGCTGATGTCTTGGGAAAGAGGTACATGTGATTTCATTGCCAGTGACAATGCAGGTGATAACCCCTTAGCTATCTCAGTTAGGTATTCTTGAGATTTAGCCAATCCGGTTTTACTGAAGCAAATACGTTACCGTTCATTCATGCCATTATGGATACTTACACTGAGCAGAGTGGGCACTCTGCATTGAGGGATGATTTTCCTCTTTTACAGGTCTTAAAAAACTGATTGTTTTTGGGGTGCTTCGGGAAATAGGTCATCAGAGTTTTATTCAACGTCAGGGTCAGGTTATGTGGGGGGAGGCAAGGGGAGTGGTTTTTGGCATGCAGGTGAGGGAAAGGGATTTATATATGATTAAATGCTACAGTCCGTGACACTTCACTTGGAGGGAGGAGAGAGGATTTTTGAGGGCAGAGGGTAACAGGGTGGGTTACCGTAGAGTAAAGGGTGTGGGTGATTTCTGGGATGATGGAACAGTGGGTGGGGGATTATAATATTGCAAAAATTTATTTTTAATAAAAAAATTGTAAACTTGATTCAGCCATTGTGAACTTCGAAAAGCTTCATGAAGTATGAACTTCCCAACTTAGCACTAACTTTGTGGGTAAATTCAAACTTTGTAACATCTCTAGGCATTATGTACACCAAGGGGATAAGTCACAAAATCAGCATGTTTTAGTATATACACTGATGGTCTGGATCCAGTGACATAGTCCCTTTCCCTCTGGAGGAACTGTTCAGATCACATTGTTTACAGCCTGTACAAGTGTTCTGTGGCAGAGATACTGGCAGCACTGCCTGCACTGTGAGACATCTAAAAGCCTACCTTTTTTCTGCCAATTCTACTAATCCTCATGATTCACAGAAAAGTTCTGTATCTTACAGAGAAGTTCTAGATAGTTTCAGGGTGACAGCAGTTCTCAGAAAATGTGTGTATTTCATTGAGAATTTCCTGATAGCTCTGGAGTAGTCAGGAAGGCATTGGGTTTCAGATCTAGCAAACCTGGCAATTCACCTTTCAGCTTTCACCTTAGTGGGATTTCCTGAAATAGGAACCCTTGTTCTACCCAGGTTCAGCTCAGCTATGTCTAGCCATCTATTTCCTGAGCTGAGGTCAGAGACTCCTCATATGAAGCTATTCAGAGAAGATGACAGACACTATTATGCCTTCCAAGACATAGTCCACATCTATAATGCATGATAGGACCGGCCCACACATCAAAAGTTACCCAAATCCTATCATACGTACATATGCTTGGACTTGGATAACCTTCAATGGGTGGTTCAGATGGTAAAAGTCTGACCCACGAAGGCTTTACTGACATAAAGTCTTAAAGTTCCAACAGGCAAGAATGGACAGAGGCCTTTCATTCAACAGTCAGCAAATTCAGATTCTCACTTTGGGGGCAGTCTAGTCTTGGCACTCCTCTAGAATTCCTTCCTGGGCTGCAATGCACATATAAGCAGAAGGTTGCAGAACAATCAGCAGATCCAGACTGACCTATAGATCCCCAGCACCATAAGGTTCTCTGTGTGTAGAAACAAAATGACAAGGGCAGCTCCAACAACCACGATGCGTTGTTTCAACACCACGTACTAATATAAGGAAAACAAGAAACTGCACCCTGGAATCCAAAAATCACTGATGTACATAACTTGATTTTGCAAGATGGTACTTGTCACAGAAAGGCTCCAATGTTTCGCACTTGTGCGCTTTGTCGAGAGGCAAAAGTGCTAAGACCAATTAGCCCATTAAATACATGTAACAATTACAAGTGAAACAGGTGTAGTAAATATTAAAAGCACAATGCATGCACATAAAAAATAGGCATCATATACATTAATCACACTCTGGTGAGCACAGCCCTGATTATTAGGACTGAAAGGACAGGCATGTAATTACAGAGTATTAATTCTAGAAGATGAACTCATTAAGCAGTGACGTAGCCTTAGAAATAGCAATAGATATATATATACATATATATGGGATTTAATATTTCGTATAATCACTCTGACTAGCCATTGTAAATATTGTCACTTGCTTAACATTACAACGTTTAGAAAACGCATCACTTAGAGCAAACTGAGCTAATACATTACATTGAAATTGCTCTGAAATTCATTGCTACTTAGTAAAATTTGAGATAAAAGATATGAAACGGCATACTGAAAATGAGATGCAAATATTAGTCAAAATGCTAAGGCCAATGCTATGATCTTGTTGGTGGGGGGGGGTGACAAATAATTCCTTACATCACTTAACTGACTGTTACTATTTCTAATGAGGTCTAAACATGTACTAATGTATCCCTACTTGGTCTACGCCTGTTCAAAAGATTACCAGTGAAGAACTTCTCTGGAACAGACTGGAACCAACATTCTGCTACATAAGAAACAGAACTGCAGCTCATAGCATACCTACAGTATGTACATATCTGCATATATATTTATTTTGTCTCCTGACTCAGTTTTTTTGTACTCTTAGTGCTTTGTATCTTGTATCCAATTGTACTGTATACCACTCTTGGAATGTCTCTATTCCCAGGGTCGCCCCTGAAAAACGGACATGTCTGTCTCAGTGGGCCCACGCTGTTATTAAAATTCAAATAAAAAAACACATGAAACAGCTACAAATATGGGGATAATTCAAAACTATCACTGAGACTCATTCTCATGGCCCCTAAATGAAAAAATCCAGTATCCCTCACATTGAGACAATTTCCTTGGTAAATCCCCACCTTTAGGTTCCAGGGACACATGTTCAATCCCAAAAAAAGACCATTGATGTACAGAGGGCAAGATGCCACGTGTTTGGATTTAAAACTGCCCTAGATAGCTTCTGGCAGAGAGCAGCAAGAGGAAGGAGGTGCTGTTAGAGCTTTACTACTCTTCTACTGGGACTTAAGAACTAGAACTCTACTATTGGGACCTTCAATTTAGGGTAAAAACAAACAAAGAGTCAGTGTGCTTGTCTGAATTGGAAGAAGGGAACTGTTATCTGTGCAGTTAGCTAGGTGAAGAAGAGAGCTGCGAATTAGGGGGAGTGGCTTAGGCTGCAGGAAGCCAGGTGTTTGGATTTAAAACTGCCCTAGATAGCTTCTGGCAGAGAGCAGCAAGAGGAAGGAGGTGCTGTTAGAACTTTACTACTCTTCTACTGGGACTATATAGCCCCCCAACCTTAGCTAGTTCCACTTTTATAGGCACAGGATTTGACTGATAACAGGAACTTCCTGTTTAGGCGCAGGAAGAGAATGATCACAGAGGCACAAAAGGCTCACCATCCTAGAAGGAAAAGAGTAGCTCTCCCTCCACCCCTCCAGCTGCTGGAGGTCTGACTCTGAGCAAGTAAGAAGGAGACTACTGAGGAAAACAGGAACTTCCTGTCCCAGAAAAGGAAGGGCAGGAGCTATAAGGGCATGGATGCAGTAGGAGAGTAGGGAGAAAAAAAGAAAAAAGTAAACAGAGAGAGGAAAGAGTAAGCATACAAAACAACAGTTGAGGGGTCACTAATAAGACATGATGGGTGTGGTGTAGTGCAGTGGCTGTGGAGTGGCCGTCTTCTGGGAGATGTTCTAGAGGATGCAGTGTTGTCCAATCTGCAGGCTCCTCTCTGGGCTGAAGGAGGAGGTTGCTTGTCTCCAGGCTGAGCTGGCCAGGATTCGGGGACCTCCTAGGCCCACCACCGCTGCCTCAGAGGTTGTCAAGAAAGAGGAGTGATTGGACCATAGTGGACTCAGGGAGGGTGAGGGTGGTGGAACGGAGGCACAACCCTCCAGTTGTACCGCTCCACAATTTGTACACCATTCTGGCAGAGTGTGGTTCCTCGATGGAGGCATCCGCAGTGAAGACCAAGGAGGATGCTGGGAACCTCCACAAAGGAGACCCACAGGAGGGTGGCATGGGACTCCACAGGGGAAGGAAACAACTCCTGGTGGGGGGCTTAGTTGTTAGGGAGGTCAAACTTGGGGAGGGGGGGAGAGAGGGAAGGAGGTAGGGTGCCTGCCTGGCACCATGGCTTGGAGGGACAGGGAGCAAATCCTCAGGATCTGGGAGCAGCTGCAGGGGGGAAGGAGCTGGACATCCATGTAGGGACAAATGACCTGACTGGGAAAGGGATCAGAGCAGTGCAGGAGGAGTTTGTGGAGTTAGGGAGGGGCCTTAGACAAGTAGCAAGCACAGTAACCTTCTCGGAGGTGCTGCCTGTCTATGGCTTGGGTGAGGCTAGGGTGCTCCATGCAATGGGATTCAATCAGTGGTTGAAAAACTGGTGCAGGGTCCACCTGGAGGGATACAGGCTTATATTGGCACGACGGTCTGCATCTGTCCAGGAGGGGAACAAGGATCCTAGGTGATAGGTTTAAATACTTCATTGGCAAGCACTTAAACTAACCAAGCGGTAGGCACTGAAGAGGAGCAGGTAACTCCTAGCCCCCCCCCCAAAAAAATCAGGGTTGTTAGTGAGGTAGAAACCAAGACAGAGAAGTCGATAGGGAGAAGCGCTGGGGTAAATGAAGAGGGAAAGGCAGTAAAGACAGAGATGGGGCTAAAAGGAGTAAGGCCATCAAAAAATGGAGGGCAGTGAGTACCAGTGCCCATAATCTGGGTAACAAGCTCCCAGAACTGGTGGCCTTGATGGAAGAGGGATGTCTGGATACCGTAGCAGTCACAGAAACATGGTACACAGAGAACCATGACTGGGATGTCAACATACCAGGGTACACAATCTACAAGAGGGACAGGGAGGGTAGTAGAAGAGGAGGAGGATGAGTAGTAGCTCTCTATGTAAGGGAAGGGATCAAAGCACAGAACTGAAGGATAAACAGGGAGGAGAGGAGGCACTGTGGGTCACCCTGGAGACTGGAAATGACTCCATAATCCTCATGGGGGTTGTATACAGACCCCCGTCTCAAGGGGAGGAAATGGACAAGGAAATGATAGAAGGCATTCTTAGGATGGCAGAAAAAGGGGAGATATTGTTGATGGGAGACCTGAATATGCCAGATGTTAACTGGAGCACATTTGCTGCAGCCACATCCAAGAGCAGGGTCTTACTTGATGCCCTACAGGGGGCATGCTGCAGTCAGCTAGTGTTGGAACCCACTCGGGAGGGTGCAGTCTTAGACCTGGTACTCTCAAACAGGGATGGAGAGGGGATCTCAGATCTAGAAGTGGGTAGCCATCTTGGAACAAGTGACCACCAAACAGTGTGATTCACGATAAACACAGCCACAGGGTCAAGCCATACAAAAGTGACGGAACTGGTTTTTAGGTGGTCTGACTTTGTCAAAATGGGAGAGTGCCTCAGAAAAGCACTAGCAAACAGGCAAGAAGGGGGGTGGAGGAACAATGGGGAAACATTACAACTACCATCACAGAGGCAACACGGCTTTGTGTGAAGCAAATAAATCAAAATAAAGAAAAAAACACTGTGGTTCTCAAAACAGGTGGCAGGGAAGGTTAGGGAGAAAAAGACAGCATTCAGGAAGTATAAGGAAACACAGAAGAAGCAGGACAGAGAACTGTACCTGTTAAAGCAGAAGGAAGCGGGGAAGGCAGTCAGAATAGCAAAGGCCCAAACCAAGGAAAAGATAGCCAACTCAGTTAAGAAGGGGGATAAAGCCTTTTATAGGTACATTAGGGAGCAAAGAAAGATCAAGGGAGGGATAATGAAGCTTAATAAAAGGGACGGTGGGAGGGAAATGAGTGACAGTGAAAAAGCAGGGATACTGAATGAATACTTCTGCTCAGTATTCACAAAACAAGAGGAGGGGGAGGTACCTAATCCAATCAACAGAAGCACTCTGGATAGGGGGGTCGATACCAATCCTTTCACAGAAGAAAGGGTTCTGAAAGAACTCCTAACACTGAAGGTGGACAGAGCAATGGGGCCTGATGGGATTCACCCCAGAATGCTGAAAGAACTAAGGGGAGAACTAGTGACACCACTGACTACCCTTTTTAACAAATCATGGGAGGATGGTGTGGCACCTAAGGACTGCAGGAGGGTGGATGTGATTCCCCTTCACAAAAATGGGAGCAAAGCAGAGGCAGGAAACTACAGACCTGTTAGCTTGACCTCAGTGGTAGGGAAAATGATGGAATCACTTCTGATAAAAATAATTGTTGAGTACCTAGAGGCCAACGGGGCATAGGATCCAAGGCAGCATGGATTTGCAAAGGGAAGGTCATGTCAGATTAATCTAATAGATTTCTTTGACCGGGTGACCAAAGTAATAGATCAGGGAGGGGCTGTGGACATGGCCTACCTAGACTTTAGCAAGGCATTTGACACAGTCCCACACAAAAGATTATAAATTAGCCAGCCTGGGAGTGGGTCCCAGGGTGGTAGCCTGGGTAAAACACTGGCTGGACAACAGGACACAGAGGGTAATAGTAAATGGAGTCCACAGTGAAGAAAGGTGGGTTACTAGTAGAGTACTGCAGGGTTCAGTACTGGGGCTGGTCCTTTTTAATGTCTTTATAAGTGACATTGCAGAAGGACTGGAAAGAAAAGTATGTCTCTTTGCAGATGGCACAAAGATCTGTAACAGGGTTGATACGCAAGGTGGGGTGGAAAGGATGAAAAGGGACTTGGCAAGGTTGGAGGAATAGTCAAATTTATGGCAGCTTAGATTCAATGCAAAGAAGTGCAAAGTAATGTACCTGGGAAACAAAAACCCAGGGGAAGAGTACACAATGGTGGGTGAGATACTGACAACAAAAATGGAAAGGGACCTGGGGGTAGTCATATCAGATGACCTAAAGGTGGGCAAGCAAGGTGAGAAGACATTAAGGAGGGCTGGGGGGATACTGGGATGTATAGGGAGAGGCATCACCAGTAGACAACAGGAAGTTGTTGTCCCTCTGTACAGACAGTTGGTGAGACCCCATCTGGAGTACTGCATGCAGTTCTGGAGACCCCATCTCCACAAGGACATAGACAGGATGAAGGCAGTCCAGAGGAGGGCAATTACAATGGTGCAGGGTCTGCAACAGAAGCCATATGAAGAGAAACTAAAGGAGCTTAATATGTATACCCCTTGCGGAAAGGAGGGTGAGGGGGTATATGATAGAAACTTTCAAGTACAGTCCCCCAGGATGAAACCCAGTTCTGCAGCATTTTGCAACGCTCTGCGGAATGCTGCAGCAGACCTACTGAATAAAGCAATGTAATTTCACTGGCAATTAGTCCCTTTTGTCTTTCAGGAAAATGTGACACTGCCAGGATGAAGTGAATGCCACAGTGTTCTGCATGACAAAAGGGACTAATTGGCATTGAAATGACATTGCTTTATTCAATAGGTCTGCTGCATCATACTGCTGAGTGCTTTAAAAGTGGGTTTCATCCTGGGGGGTGCCAGTGTACCTC